>CM074579.1:35335000-37835000 GCA_037305975.1 Chrysolophus pictus
AACCAACAAGATGAGTTTTGTGTAGAGATGTCTTTTGTGTAGTCCAAACTTTAAGTTTTGATACAGACATAAGTTAAAAACAAACTAGGAGTAATTTGAGAAGAATATTCTAAACCATGCACCAAAACAAACGAGTCATGAATTGGAGAAAAATGCTTGTAAAATTACAAATTTCAATTTAAGAAATTATGATCCTATTCTTTTTTCTATTTTTTTATGCTCCTATTCACAAGTTGTTAACTTCAGAGAAAGCTTTTAACCAAGCTGATTCATTAACAGTTCTATATACAAGGGAAAGAGTGCTAATTAAATTACGGTTTTGCAAATGAGAAGGCTAGTTTTAAATTCAAGCAGTGAATGAACACTGAATGCTCTAAGGCCCTGGCCTGCTTAAAGTGTCATTTTCAGTCAGCTTTGAAGAAGGTCAGTGTAAGTACGAGAAACTGAAATGCTGTATGTGCTCCTGAATATTCAGGGCAAGTAATAATTAAAAAAAGAGTTGATTCATATTTGGAATGACAAAGTGAAATATTTTTAAGTAATGTGTGAATATGCATTGTTGTTGAAATAAAAATCCCATATTTTCAGTTACATCTACAAACAAATGAGCAAAAGTTTAGTTTTTTCTATGTATTTTTTTGCTATGTGTAAGGTTTTAACATCACTGCTTCTTATTACATGATGAAAACATTCTCAGGTATTCCATTTAATTCACACGCTCCATTTAATCTGAAAATTACATGAGTCAAAGCTGACTCGTTTTAGCTCTCTAAATCCACAGGCATACTTTAGGTATATCTGATGTGTGAAATAGGTTGCAAAAAACAAGTAAAGCCTGGACCTGTAGAGACCTGATGATTTTTATTGCTCTTTATCTGCTGCTGTCTAGGTGGCTCTGGAGAAGACATGCTATTCTATTTTAAGTTTGAGTTCTTCTAAGAAGATGACAATGTTACCAACCTTTATAAATCTAGAAGGTTCAGTAATGTTATAGGATAAATAATAAAATTACTAGCTTACAGACAATTATATAGGAGGATATTGCGGGTATTAGGAGAGGTGTTAAGAACATCTGCGTATCTTACAAAAGGGCCAATAAGTACATGGGCTTCAACTCTTGAATATGATCAGCATTTCTCTACATTACTCAGCTTCTCACTAAAGCTGTTATTGCTGATAATCTGTGTGGTTGTTACAGCTGAGCTGATATATAGATAATAGTGTAAAATATGTTGGCTGTAATTGGATTGGGGCTGGGAGGGTACTGTGATCTTTCAAGAAGCAATTCCATTGTATTTGAGCTCAGCCAGTGCATTTGGTTCAAACATGTATATTGCAGGAATCTTAGCTGAAGAGAAAATGATGTACAATTCTGTATTTTCCACAACTCAGTCTGTGTAGAGTAGGGATAAACCTTATCAGTAAAATCAAGAAGTGGTTGTCCAGATTCCCCCATTATATTATACTTAATGAATTTAAGTAATGAACTCTCCATAAGTTCCCTGTTTTTGTTGAATTGAAGAACCGAGAACTGCACACAGTTCTCCAGATGTGGCCTCATCATGGCAGAATAGAGGCAGAGGATCACCTCTCCTAAACTGCTGATCACATGCTTTTTAATATGCCCTAGGATGCCATTGGCCTTCTTGACCCCAGGGGCATATAACTGACTCATGGCCATTCTGTTGTCCACCAGAACTCCCAGATCCTTCTATTCAGAGCTCTTTTCTAGCAGGCAAGCCCTTAACCTTTACTGATCTGTGTAGGACTCAGCACTTGCCCTTGCTGAACCTTGTAAAGTTCCCCTCTGCCCAATTTTTCAGCCAGTATAGGTCTTGCTGAAGGGTAGCACATCCTTCTGATGTGTCAGCCATACCTCCCTGCTTTGTATCATTGGCAAACTTGATGAGGACTCTAACCCTTCATCCAGGTCACTGATGAAGATGTTGTACAGGACTGGACCCCAGTACTGACCCCCGGGGAACACTGCTAGGTATGGGCCTCCAAGAGACTCTGTGCCACTGACCATAAATGCTGAGCTCTGTCAGTCAGCCAGTTCTGATTCCACCACACAGCCCATTCATCTTTCTCATCTTCTTAAGTTAAGCTATGAGGATGTTACAGGAAATAGTGTCAAAAACCTTGCTGAAGTCAAAGTAGGCAACATCCACTGCTTTCCCCTCACCTAGTTGGGACAGCACAGAAAGCTACCAGATTGCTTGTGAAGGGAGAATATTTTCCCCACCTTATTATTTATAGATAAAATAACAACTTAGCCAGTGTTCAATCAAAACCTATAGCTTGAGGTGGAGACAAGACAGGATAGTTGTGGTCATTTAAAAGTTCTTTTCATTTCAGTAGTGAGGTAAAAATAGATCACTAATGTAAATCTCACAGGAAGATTAAAATACTTTTTATTAGGTTTTCATTGAATGACAAATTAAAAAAAAATCAGTTTTAAAACTCTTCAATGTAATTTGGTTCAACTGAATGTCTTATACTCATGTTGTACCTTATCAAATTGTTTAATATGGAGATTTTTGAAATCTATAATGCTGAATACTTTCAGAAGATCAGTAGGTTATATGACTTCTCAGAATTCTTTTTTTTAATAAGTGAGAATAAGCCATATCCATATTTTTGTATAGCATAGCCCTATTTCTTTTCTAAACAGTGTGCTGATGAAACAATTTCCTTATAATGAAACAGCTCACTGCTATCCTGTAGAGAAAATAATACTGAATTTCATCTGCTTGTTACTGACTGGACTTTTTATCATGAGTACTGTTAAAGTTCCACTTGTCTCATTAGACTTAAGTTGCCTTATTTGCTTTTGTTTTTTTTAATAATTGGTATAATGCTCTGGGAGTAAAAAGAGGAAACAAAAATGTGGCAAATCAAAACTGTTTCTTATTTTCTGCTCTTGAAACAGTACCTTGCTTATCTGTAGTTCAATTATTCAGTATGGGTAATACCTAGAAGGGAGAAGCAACTTACTGTATCTTTATGATCTTATTTATGTTGAGTATTTGCATAGGAAGCACTTAGAAAATCTGATCTGTATGTTCAGATAAAGACTTTAACTTAAATAAACGTGTAAAACTGATGTGCTAATACTAAGTAAGTAACTTTAAAAATTCTGATAATTCTTACTGAAATTTAAACTCACTACCTTAAAAATGTGAGTTTGCTGAACTAGATGGGGAAAAAAATAAAGTTTTATTATTCCTTCATCGCTAGCCTACTTGATAATTTTGCAGAGATCTGGGTCTTCTCTGGTTCTGCTGTTGTTCCTCCATTCACTGGAGGAAAAAAGGGGAAATCTTCATGTCGAATAGGAACAAATCTTCTCGGAAAGAACTTACAGGTGTTCTTTAGGAGAGAGAGTTAAAGATGAGTGGTTTAGTTTTTTTTTTAACTTCAACTCTGGTAGATAACATCTAGAAGGGGATGTTATTAGTGTGACTTATGGTATTTTCTTTTGTATGTGGTATGATTTGCCTTTTATTGAGGGGAGCATCTGTATGGTTTTCTGGTGCATGTGTAAAAGACAAACATTTCAATTATGTCTTTATGTAAATGGAAATAGACCTGAAAAACTCATTCAGTTGACTGAGTGCTTTGTCCAGCGTTCTTGGGTCTTCTAAGTTAAAGACTGAATGCACTCAGGTTTACAGGCAAGGTTTGGGCAAGAGTTTCAGATTGCAGGAAATGAAATAAAATGTACATCACTGTAATCAACACTGGGGTTATCAGGTTGCCTTGAGCTTTTGTACAAGCATGAGCTCTCATGCTTGAGAATCTTTGTTGTGGGAAGAGTAATTGTGCTACTTTGATGTCCACATGAAAACAGCTTGAGGACAACAGAACTTTAAGAACTTAAGTAAAATGTTGTTTTTCAGATGAAATTACTTTCCTCCTACAGCTCATAGAATGCTGGGCACTTATAATAAGGAAAAAGATCTAATGCTTTGTATGCAATAGTTTTAGGAGGGGGTACTTTACGCAGAGGGCTTCCTTACTTCTACCATAGCCAAAGGGCTGAGTCTGGGAGAACTGTGGAAGGAAGATGCAATAGAAAGGTTCTTTAAATCTTTTCAAATACAATGTTTAATAGGTAGTTGTAGCTTCCTATGACCAGAGTCACAATCGCAGCTTTGAGGAAATCCTGGGAGAAATGCTGTGAATGTGTTCTTTATAAAGCATGTTGCTGACCTTTTGCTGCCATTCAAGGCAGGACTGGATCATAGAATCACAGAATCGCCAAGATTGGAAAAGACCTTCAAGATCATCCAGTCCAACCATCCACCTATCACCGATAGTACTCACTAAACCATGTCCCTCAGCACAAAATCCGAATGTTCCTTGAACGCCTCCAGAGTCGGTGACTCCACCACCTCCCTGGGCAGCCCATTCCAGTGCCCGACCACTCTTTCAGAAAAGTAGTATTTCCTAACATCCAGCCTAAATCTTCCCTGGCGTGGCTTGAAGCCATTCCCTCTAGTCATATCACTAGTTACGTGAGAGAGGAGGCCAAACCCCTGCTCACTACAACCTCCCTTCAGGTAGTTATGGAGTGTAATAAGGTCTCCCCTGAGCCTCCTCTTCTCCAGACTAAACAATCCCAGCTCCTTCAGCTGCTCTTCATGAGGCCTGTGCTCCAGATCTGTTATTAGCTTTGTTGCCCTTCTCTGAACCCGCTCCAGGGCCTCAATGTCTTTCTTGCAGCGAGGGGCCCAAAACTGGACACAGTACTCAAGGTGTGGCCTCACCAGAGCTGAGTACGGGGGACAATTACTTCCCTGTTTCTGCTGGCAACACCGTTTTTGATGCAAGCCAGGATGCCATTGGCCTTCTTAGCTACCCAGGCACACTGCTGGCTCATGTTCAGCTGAGCATCAATCAATACCCCCAGGCCCATTTCCTTTATGCAGTCTTCCAGCTGCTCTGCCCCAAGCCTGTAGCATTGCCTGGGGTTGTTGTGGCCAGAGTTCAGGACCCAGCATTTGACCTTGTTGAAATTCATCCTATTGGCTTCAGCCCAGCTATCCAGCCTGTCCAGATCCCTCTATAGGGCCTCGCTACCCCCAGGCAGATCAACACTTCCAGCTATTTCCATACTCCTTGCAAATACTAAAGGGTTTATTTTAGAAATGTTTTTGAATAATCTTAGCAATAGTTAGTAATGTTTGCTTGAAAAGCATGCAGTATTTCAATTCTGCACATATTTGACTTCATGCAAGAACCCATCAGATACAGTTCCCTTTCAGAATTGTCTTCTGTCTGAACTGAAGTCTTGATCTATTCTACTAGCGTTCCCTTTGCTATTAGTTCAAGCTCAAAATAACTAAAGCAAATTACTCCGCCTCTGCTCTCGTCTTCCGAGGGATATTGTCTCGTTTCCTCCTCTTGTGAGCTGTTTGTCATTCAGGTGTGTATAACCTCAGTTGTCAACTATTCTTATATTGCTTTAACTTAGTCTGTGCAGGTACCTTTAACCATTACAGATTCTTTCTGCAAACTGTCTTTAAGATGTGCGCTCTGCTCTATTGCTCCCTGAGCAGACTTTCAAAATGTAATGTCCCTATTTTTGTTACAAATTCATGTATGACTGGAAAATACTGCCAGATTGTTTACTGCTGCTGGCTTTGACCATTTTTACCTTCTCTTTATATTCCCTTACAGGCTCCCAATTTTCTTTCACATCAAATACTTTAACTTCACCTTGAGAGGACCTTGTTTCGCTTTGCACATTTTGTGTAGTAATCTATCCATGTGTTGAATTTTGCCCAAGTCCATCTCTTCAACTAACTACTGCTGCTTTTTTTCCTCTGTTTCCCTCCTATTATATAAGACTAAATTGCCAGAAACATCTGTAAGCCTCATTCTTTAAACATTCTAAGTTCTATGAATTCTGACGGTGTCTCCTCTGTATACATATCCCCTGTTCATTGTGATGATCTGTCGCTTTATTTTTCAGTACAGCTCTAGTTTGTCTCTACTGATCAGTTCTACCTGGTCTTGCTTTTCAGTAATGACTTCTGAAATTAATTTATAATTTGTATTTGGCTTTTGAGGTGCTAATGCAATTTGATTTTAGATATTTTTTTGGGGTATGTAGAAATGCTTTGAAATCTGGGGCCTTCTGCTCATCTCTTGTCAGTTTCCAGCCTTATATTTTAAATGCTGGCTGCTCGAAGTGATAAATCCACTGCCTTCCCATAATAAAAAAAAATGATGCTTTCAAACTTATTCTGTACATTTTTTGAAGACAACACTTGAGTAATTCACAAACACTTTGAAAAGGGGATTAAGTTAATAGTTCATAATTCATTGTTAGCGTTCATTCAAAATAACCTCAGTAGTTTGAGGACAGAATTTCATCCAGATACTTGAACCCCTCTTAAATAGGGAAATGTTAGCCAAGTTTTTCATTACTTATTCAGACTGTGAGAGTTATTTCAGTGATTTTTACATTGTAGGTATTTACTCACAGATATAATCTTCCTTCAGATTCTAGCACTGGTTTAAATAAGATGAGTAGAATGCACTACAGGGTAGAACTACTGTGATTCATAAATGCTTTTCTCTATTGTTTAAATATAGATGAAAAAAGTTTCCAGTGTATTTAAACGTTCAAAAAAATGTGCTTTGCTCTGCTAATGTGCATTGCTAGCAAGATGTGACTCTATGGATTTTTAAAATAAAACAATCTACAGAAGTTGATAGTTGCTTCAAGTGTTTTGAGGCAATCTAGGCTATGCTGCCTTAATTTTCTTTTATTTTTACTACTTGTTTTTATCCTTTTTTTTTTTTTTTTGAATTGCTTATCCACTGTTGAGTTTTGTCCTTCGGGTTATAAACAAGGACAACATTCTCTCAAATTTTTATCCCTAGTCTCCAATTCTAACCTTAATTTTATTACTCTTCAGCTTTTATGGACTGTTTCAGTGGCTTAAGTGATCTTTGTACATAAAGTTAGTCAAACGCTCTAATTTCCTGTGGGACGAAAAAGATGGATGCTGTATTATTGCCATGTCTAGTGGACAGCGTGTTCAGAGTATTATGCATGATTAAATATAGAGGTGCACAGAAGCTGCATAAAACAAACTCTAAAGACAAATAGTCAAATGAATCTTTATTGAATATATCTGTTCTTGAATTAAGAGTCTCCTGGTAAAACTGAGGAAAAGCGGAAACAAAACAAATTACCAGTACGTAAATCTGCTTTGCTATGGTTTGCACAATGGTTATGCTGGACAGCATCCCTACTTAACCTAAGCAGCAGGTGTTTGCTATTTTGTCTGCTGGAGTCCCAAAGCTCTGGTTACCTACTGGGTGTTCTAGCTCTGTTTTCACTGGAAGCATGTAAAGTTATGAGAGGAAATAAATACCCGCATCTCAGCAGGGAAAACAATTCTAACCTTGCAGTTTGCACGCAGCTATTGTCACCTACATTGTGTGACATATGCTGGAGAGGTAAAATAAGAAGTTGTAGTGCTGTAAATATGCAAGCTGCTTTGGAGATCTTACCTTGTGTATGTTATTTATCCTGCAGCACATGCTTTAACAACCCCTATCCTAATTTTTGATTCTAGCTTTTTTCAAATCCATTTTTAACGGTAGGGTATTAAATATTTTCTTCTGATATTTTATGATAGCAATGATAACTTTGCTTCTGCTATTTTTGCTTTTTTTTTCTTCCCAGAATATAATCTTAAAAAGCATCAAGAATTTTAATTCAAATTAGCAACTTATTTTTCTATTTCAGAAAAGTTGAAGACGAACTAAAACTAGAGCTTCCCAAAATATTTTAATCACCCTTATGGTATGCTGATGGGGTGGAAGAAATGCTACTTTCTAATTTAAAATAAATCCAACTTCTGCCTAATGTGTATGGTCGGCAATTTGCAATTATGATCTTCATGATGAGATTCTTCCATGAAATGAGAGGTGTATTATAATTTAAATAGAGTTGTAGATCTGGTTGATTTTAATTTGTGACCCAGGGGTCAGTAGTTATTGGGTGTAATAACCCTGTGGTAATGTGACTCTTCAAGGCACATTTGTATAATGAGAAATCATAACTCGTTATAGGAAGTATGATGATATGTTTTTCCTTTGCTATTCAGTTATGCTGATCTACCAGTCACCATTTTATATGCTTAAAACTCCTGTTAACATGTTTTTGCTATAAAAATCTATGAAGCTGTTAGCAGCTTATGATTTACTGAAGTTCACATGCTTTGTCAGTTTTCAGTAGGGAGCTATATTCCATTGCTTATTTTTTTCTGGAAGTTATGTCTGTGTTGTCAGTTGCATTGCTAAAAGCTGTGGCTCTGGTGTACACCAGATTTTGCCATTGTTCCCGTGACTTGTATCACTAGATGGCACGTATGAAATTCTAGCCTTGTTTTGAGGTTTTGGACTGGGTCTAATTCATAGACGTTGCCTTTGAGTATAACTTTCTTCAAACCTTGATAAGGAATGTCCTGATTTTACTATCCTGTAGCTTATATCACACTGATGAAATAAGTAGTATCTGCTGAAAAAATAATCAGTCTGCTTTATTAGATTTAATAGTGGAGCTGGAAATAATTATAAAATGAAAAGTTCAAATTACAAGATGCCTTAGCAGATGACATGCATCTGATGAGTTAAGAATAAATGTTCAAAATGGGCAAAGGATACATTTAGCCAAGCCTGTGTTTTGTAATTTTGAGGACATATTTGTGGAGTCAGGTTTTATAGTAATGTTAGTTCTCTTTTTATCTTAATACATCAAATATATTAATATCAACAATCTTTTACACTAATGCAGAAATTCTTGAAAACTTCTGAAATTATACTTCTGGCTGCAGTCAACAGATGTAGAAATAAAAATAATTCTCAATTGTGCAAAAGGAACTAGTTTCCATCTGCAGGAAAAAAAAAAAGCAACTTTAGTGAGAGTATGCTTTTTTAAAAAGTCAGTTACTTTTCGAGTTTATCTTCTCTGATAAAAGCAATCCTAATGCTTCCTGTTCATAATCAAGCCTTTCACATCTTCTAATCTCATTGATTTTTTTTTTTTTTTTTAACTCTGGGTAAAGATATACTGGCGATTTTACAGTTCATTAAAATTGTATTTATTACATATATTAATGTAACAGGACTTGTGGGAGAAAAAACCACAAGTGCCGTACAAATAAAAAAAATGCAATGAATTTCCCTGTAAGTTTTTTAATGCTAAAACAATTCAAACAATTAGATATTGTATGTTCAGATGTTTGCAGATGGGGTAGGATAATGCTCTAATGACATTCTAAAACTAACTTCTATTTGCTTAACTTTCATCAGCCTGTCACTCAAATCTGAATTCACTTTGGACGTTCAGTTCATGTGCCATTTGCTTCTCAAATACCTGAAGTCTTGCATTGGCTTTTACCCAGAACTATCCCAGTAGAGATACGTTACTATTCTACATTTCCACAAGTTTGAAATATTGCTGATCTGGGTGCCGGATGCACAACATTTTCTGCCTGTGTTTTACTTGTTAATTTGTTGGCTGCACTAATGATAGCATCTTGTACAGAACATAAATGGAAATTACTTTATTGAAACATGACTTTTCCAAGAAATATCTATCAAATATTTTTACTGCTTTTCTAAAAGCCAAGCTGGCGTTCAAGTTTTGTCGTGCAAAGTAATGTGTCTCTGTGAGCAGATTAAACCTGGAACAAGTTAGATATTTTAAAGCGGATAGAATTTGATTCTTACTATGTTCACAAATAATGGATGATCAGCAGTGACTTGTATTAAAACAAAAAAAGAGCATAAAGCCCAGTGTGAGTTAATTACTCTTCAAGTCACAGAAGGTGCATCAGTCTTTTAACAGTTTTTTTTAATGTGGGATATTGTTTTAATCTTGCTGAGTGGGGCAGTACCCTGTACATTTTTTGGATTAGTAATGGAGCACATCTGTCTGAAGTGGCAACTGCACCAATAGGATTATTGTAATAATGAAGCAGAGGAAAGGCAACAACAATATTGTAATCAAAGAAAAGACACTTCAATGACTAATTTTGTTTCAACACAGGAAAATAAATGGTATTTAATTTACAACAAACTATTTTTTGTCAAGGTACTCAAAGTTTTGCAAACATGTAAATTGAACTGAAATTTGAACACTTCACCTTTTCTACATAATTTTATTTAAATACATTGTAAGATCTCAGATTTCAGCAGGCTAATGTTTATCTTATGCTAACTTCATACGTAATTTCCTTGCCTAAAATTAAAGCACCACAAAAGCACTTGTTTCTATTAGGCAATGTTATATGGGTTTGGGCCCACTGCTCCAAATGTTCATTCTGGCTGTGAAACAATGCATACCAATGTACCTGTTTGCCTGCCAGTGTCTTGAGGTTCTGTTCTGGGTGATAGCAGGTGTGTGTCTTCATGCTGAGGTGTCACATCTTTGTCTTGTCTCAGTTAGATATGTTTGAATAGAAATGCAGACTATACTTCTGTCTTTCATACGGCAGATGAGAAGTGCTGTGTCAAGTTTCTTCATTTCTATAATCCAGAAAATAAGCTTTTGTTCAGCCTTTGCCCACAACTCTTTTTCTCTAAACAAGAGAGCTTTGTGTCTTGGATGTAAATGCTCAGCGTGGCATGGCATGAATACCCATACAATGCAGTACTCCTTCTCACTGAAGAGGTTTTTAAAGACACAGTTGCCTACATCTTCCTCCCAAGACCAAGCAACCACAAAACATCAACATCTCATCATTGCAAAAATGTATAAGATGCACAGAGAATAACAATGCTTGAGTAATTTCTGAGATACTGGTGCAGTGCATGGGCAGCAAGCCATCAGGGTATTTGTACATAGCAGTAGGTAGAGTCTGCCTGCTCCCCTGAGATTTCAAGTCACTGTTGTCAGGCAGAAATGTGGTGATTAGCTTCACTTTGATTTGACAGAGCTCTAAATCAGTGCTTCCTGTGCTTCTGTTGCTCCTCATGCTTGTGTTAATTCCTTTGGGAGCCTTGAGTTGATGTCATTTATTGTCTTCTGTGTCTGTCTGCTCAGGAGACAGTTTTGTAGGGCTGCAACTGTCATGGTAACAATCTTCACAAACAGTCTTGGTGTCATAAGGACAAAGATGACAAATGTTTGGGGTTTTTTTTTTCTGAAGTATTGGCAGCTTCATGAATGTACTCTGGATTTCACACTGAGGATAATCTTGTCTTTCATCAAATCTCTTTTGCCTCTCCTGCAGGTAGGATTTAAGTCTGGTTCACACTTAGTGCAAAGGTTGTGTGTGTGTGCTATTCCTGACCTGGCTGTGTTAAAGGCTTATCTTGTGATAGGACCTTCTTGAGCTGTTTTTTTAATACTTGATCATGTTTATGAGTGCTAGAGTATCTCTCACTGACTTCATTTAAAAGAGATTGAGACGCATTTAATGCTAAATTTTCTTAGGGTCTTCTAGCAGCTGTATTCAAGTACTAACTCTTTTCCACTTGAATACATGTAAGATGCCTGTGATCATAAGCTCACTTTTGTCACCTTACCTTTACAACAAAACTGTTTCTTTCAGACTTATTTTAGATGACAGGTCTTTGTGTTACTGACAGTTATTTTCCACTAAAAATAATGAAAAATTAGGGAACATCACAGACAATTTTTTTTAAGGAAAAATGTGTACCTTTCTTAATGTAGTGTTCTATACAGAGAACAAAATGTGGTTTATACATCAAAGATGCTACAGTGCAGTACAAAAAGGGGAAAGATTCACAAGGAGTGAAGTACTATTAGATGGGAAATGAGTTCAGCAGGTCATCTGATTATCTTCGGGCTCAGTGGGCACCATCACAAAAAAAATTTAGTGTGATTTTAAGGAACTATGCAGTCCTGAAGAAATTTTTCATGAGGTTCAATTATAGAGCCTGCAGTGCAGGACTCAGGAGGAACACAAAATTTTGGAGAACAAGGAAGTGGTCTCAGAAGCTGCTTACACTACAGGTATCAGAGTTGCCCTCTACAATTGCAAAAAGCCTCTGTGTATGTGGAAAAGGAAAGATCTGATGGATAGAAGATGGGAGTGAGTGGACATTTGATTTTCAAACTTCAGAATAAGTACTATGCCGCATACAGCATAATAAGACTTCGGAAACAAACCTTAATGCCATAGGTGATAGAAAGTTCCAGAAAATTGACTTTTCTCTGTTACTGCCAGCATGATCAGATATTTCTTTCTTTCATAACACAGTTGAGATTTTACATCTTGGATGCTTCTTTCCAGTGTCTAAATTTTGAAACTTCTGTCTCAAATATCCTTTTTTTCAGGTCTTCCTGTAGCTTAACCTTAGACAACTTTTTAGCATTCTCACAACATAGTTACATCAATTTATTCTTATAGCCTGGAGAAATTAGAAGTCTTCGAACTGCATTAGCTTCAGACTTAAATGGGGGAAAAAAAGTCAAAAGATAGGGCTGTACTACACATCTGTTTTAAGCTATGGCCTAATTATTTTGAGTACTCCAGCAGCACATCAGAGCTACTTTGATGGATTGGATTGTTGAAAAGAAAGGCAAAACCAGTGCAGATAACCTGTGTAATTTCGTATGACCTAATATTATGCATCTTCATGTGTCTTTGTGCGTGTCACTCTTAGACAAGAAATTGCAATGGAGCTGTATTATTTAAACATACAAAGGGGTTATTTGAAGAAACCAGCCTTAACAGTCTGGTCTTTCATAGCTTCATTGCTTTTCCTGAAGACCTTACTTGTTTCAGTCTTCAATGGCTTTCTATATCCTTTTTACTAGTTTACTTTCATCGTGTCTGAAATATCTGGGAATGGACCTCTGTCTTTCAGTGAACATTCTTGAGAGCGAGCTTCAATGTCCAAGAAGTTTTTCATAGAAGTACAGCACTGTTAGACTGCAGAAGATACTCATAAAGCCATGGCATTTCTCTGATTTAAAAACAAACAAAAAAACCAACAAAGGTAGTGCTTGAATGCATGCTTGCAGTGGGGAAAGCTTTACAGTAGTTTTGTGGAAAATTCTACTTACATCAATTAGTAAGCCAAGGAAGGAGAGAGTAATCTGACCATAAAATCTAAAGCAGATGAAGCCCTATCTTCATATTTTTAATTCAACATATTCTTAGCAAAAATAAACAGAATGAATAAACAATACATTTCAATAGGAAGAAAAAGAGTCCTACCTCTTCAACAACAGATATGAAAACAGTAGCAGAAAGCTGGCATGCAATAAGTCTGTACAGTTTTGTTCTTGAAGCTTTTATCTGAGAGAACTCTGAATTATATAGCTTGATTTCTGTCTGGATCAAATAAAAAAGATATAGAAAAAGTTGGTGGAAACTATCGGAAAATAGAAACTTCTTCAAGTGGACACAATTAGATAAAATCTTTTCAGAGTTTCACATTGAAAGATATGATATTGGTTTTGTTGAAAGACTTTGAATAATCATATAGGGATTGCTAGGTTTCCACAGCACAGTCTTGTGGAAAAAGATTTTTCCACTGAGTTGTGCTGCAGGTGATTAAAATGGCTTACCAGCATTTCAGTCCAGGTATATCTGAATTGCTTCAAAAGGTTTAAATATAGATTTCTCAAAACTGCCATACTTTACTGTGCTACAGAATAGTTTAGCTGTTCTTTTAAACTTCATTCTTTCGAATCTTCTCCTATTCTATATCAGGAAAACAAAAACTTCTATTAATTTAATTCTCTTTAAAAGAGCTGAGAACAGTAGAAGGTAAATGATTAAAAATAATTATTTATGCAGTTTGAGAGAGAAGTAGAATTACAGCCTAAACTTGGACTTTGTGTACTCATTTTCTATGAATATGATGTTATCTCTAATACTGAAGAGCTTTAGAAACAGCATTGTTTGCTTGGAATGTGGAGGGATTTTTGTGGCAGGTAATTTTATAGCTACTGGGGTATTTGTTAGTCTTAGAGCAGTAGTAAGAGGTCAAGGAGATCCAGCTTCTCCTGTGCAGGCAGAGCTCTGACATTGTGCTCTTGCTTTGAGGAAACTTAAAACTGAGTGCATGATCTCAAGTGATTGTTTTTGTTTGTTTTAATCCACATCGTTACCTTGTTCAGTAACACATTGCTCCTTTTACGTGTGCATATTAGAGAAGTACAGAGCAAACATAAAACCTAAATCTGAGTCGAACTGCAATTTATTTTGGGAATTAAGTATTGTTGTATTCTTTCTCTGAAGACAAATCATGGAAAGAATGAAACAGGTGAAAAGATGCACTAAAAATATATGCTGGCTCGTGCTTCCTGTTATCACAAAACAAAAAAAAACAACGAACAAACAAAAAAAAATAAACCTAAAAAATACCTTAAAGTTTGAAAGGGTAATGGAAAATGGAACAACTTTGTCTCTTCATAATTCTTTTTTTAGAAAGGTTGAAAAGATTCTGCAGTTCACTACTCTGTGGCAGCTATCTCCCAGCCCTAGCCGGAGACCAGATGTGTCTGGTTCCGATTGCTCTATAGCTATGTCTCTTCTGCTTTTTTTTTTTTTTTGGACTTTTAGTGCTCTTAAAGCTGAACTGGGTGTTAAGATGCTTCCAGTGATAGCAAAATAAATTGTTTCTGAGAAATGGTTACAAATCTGACGGTAAAGTTCAGATTTTATGCCACTGTATCCAAATTTACTTCTGATGTAGCTTAGCTAATAAAGGTTGTGATGTGAAAGTACTGGATAGCATTTGCTTAAACAAAATCTGAGGTCCAATCAAATAAGACTTTCCTCTTTCAGATATTATTCTTTTATGTTTGTCACCAAAAGAAATAGCAAACATTTAGTCTTTCAGAAATATGTTAAACATCCTTTTCGAAAATAATCAACGTAAGTTTTCTTTCCTCTCTAAAAGTCGGCTTTGGCTGTCTGAAGTAGGGCAGGAGGCAATGAAGCGGCCCTACATCCTCTTCTCTTGTGCAGCAGGTGACTGGGCAGACTGCCTTGGTGCAGGCTGCCCTATAGCAGTAATGTGCTGGGGGCTGGTGTGGTGCTATTGCTGGTCTGTGCCGCTCTTGGCAGTGGTTGTTATTTTTTCTTTGAAGTTAAATGGTCACAAGATGAAACAGAAATAAGCCTGGAAGAAAAAAAAATATATGGTTTTAATGAATCACTATTAAAATATTTTCAGTCACTTATACTTAAGTTTATACAATGATTTTCACTCATGCAACTTTATAACACAATAGATATGTAGAAATTGCTGTCAACTAGAAAGTAAAGAATAGCTTACTAAGAAACTTAACAAAGCAGTTGAATTCAATAACAAGCAGTTTATTGAAACCAAATACTGTAATATCTGTGGGAGGTATGTTGTAAAAAGGCTTTTTTTTTTCTTTACCAGAGAGGGGCAAAACATCCAGCTGTATCAAGATTGAAGCTGTAACTCACTTAATATAACTGACCATGGGGGATGATGAATGTATTTATCTTCAGTTTCCTTCATCTTAAAAAGTGTAGTTTGCAGTCCTTGAAATGTATACGAATGTACTGAATATCCATTTGCTGCATGGATAAAACTACTCTGAAGAAGTATCTATGTATCTGGGCATCCCAAAATAAGCTTTCTTGTAGTTAAAATATTTTTTTTTTATTCTGGGTAAAACAGTTAATAACAGGGCTTTGTGGTTCCTATGGGATTCTGTGCGCTATCTCAAATGCATGCCTGGAAGGGTTGACACCACGATTGCAGCAGCTCACCTCAGTCTACACTGAAAACAGCAAACTTCCCCTGCCTCCTTTCCAGTTACCGTGAAGTGTTAATTCCATGACTTGCCAGGATCGTAGCAGACAGAGCGATGGGCACTTCTCTGTGGTAGAGGGTCCTGTGAGGGCAAAACTGCGATCTCCCTTATGTTACATCTGATCTGTCAAGACTTCTACTACGCTCTTCTCAAACATAAACAAGGAGCATCTTGCTGCAGCTAAGGGCAAACAAAGTAATTGTTGGTTGGTAAGACATATGGTACTCCTCAGTCTGGAGACAACTGACACTTAAAAAGGAAGCCAGGTGGTTCTGGGAAAAGATGATAAAGCTAGGGAGATGCTAAGATTTAGCTTAGGTATTATTTAACCACAGGTAAAAACTTTCAATTTCACTGGTTCTTTAGTGAAAGCAGATAAATGAGGTTTGTTTTAGTAATGGCACTCTAATGAATAAATATACAAGCACCACAGATATATGTGCAGTTAAATACACACATACATCTTTGAATTACTTTCATAGCATCTCATATTTAATGCTAACTGCCTTGGAATGTTTTATGTTTTTAATTTGTGCTTGTCTTTTGAGAATGAATCGCAAAATATTAGCATGACAGTTTCTCATTTTTCAATAATGATGGTGGTATTTGTGACCATCAAGCTAATATACTATCAAAGCATGCCATTCATGGCTAACATGCTCACAGTACCACAGTGGCAATGAGAGAACAAACATCTGTGTCTCCTAAATACCCAGAATGGGAAAGAAAGGACCATACTGTACTACGGTCTAAAGGTCACTTTTTTAGTTTCCAGGGACTCTAAGATTGTCTCTGTGGACCTAAAGACAATCAAGACATGATCTTTCAAGACAAATCACAAACCCTTTTAGTGATCATTCTGTACCATTGCTGCACTGATTGGGAATGCCATTATGTCCTTAATATTCAAAAGCAGAGGATGAAGGGGAAAGAAGAAGTGGGAAAAAAGGTTAGTAGGAGTAGGGCAGATTTAAACCTAACACTTAAAAAAGCCCATAATCTTCTATTATGAAAGAACCCTATAAGTGGATGCAAGGAGGACACTGGAAAAGAGTTAATAATGCTGTTGGTAATTACTGCTTAGCTGCACTTCCCAGTAAGACCTGCCAATGGGAATCACTGGGCTGATTATTCTGTCTCTCCTAGTAGAGCTTTACTACAGGACTCCTGTTCTCTGGGCAGCTGTCACTAAGGTCCACTGATTTGCCTGTTGTCCTGTCAAAAACAGCTCTTCACACAAAAATAAGTGGAGCAGATAACCTGGGAAAGACTGCATGATAGCAGTATTCAACAGTGGAGACTTGTTGGTTTTGCTGGTTTGTTAATTGTTTTTGGCAAAATCAGTAGAAAGCTAGAATAAATTCTATACAGATGTCTCTAAACTGAAATATCTAGCGAATGTGAATTTCGGGAATCAAAGAAACATAATGCCATATAAGGAGGAAAAACTATTATTGCCAACAAGTTGATATTATTATCTGACTCCTGTCAGATGGAAGCTGTCTTTTTTAGGTATGATGTTGTATGAATTCCTGCTTGAATATTCGGTGTGTTTCTAAAGATCAGGAAACCTAAGTTACTTTGGTTTTATGCATGTTTCTTTTCTCCTTTGCCAGTTTCTAGTTTAAAATGCATGCCGTGCATGTGACAGCTTGTTGCTGGTTTCTGTGAGTCACATAGCAATTCCATTTCTGAATCTTTGTATGGTTTCTGAAGGCTTCTTAAACTAGCGAACAAAGTAATTGTTGGTTTCCCTACCACATAGCAAAACATGTCATAAATCTTTATCTTCTATGTTCATAGGCGAGGATAGATAGCTTAGAACAGCAGTTCGCTTTATTTTTTGCAGATGGAATAATGTCAGTACTTAAAGTATTAAAAAGTTCTTATGATTATTGTTGCCTTTCTATGAAGTAAACTTGATTTTTAAAGCAGAGATAAAAAAAAAAAAACCTGAACATTTAGGAGGAAATTAAAATTGTTTCACAAAGGTGTACATGCACATGTGAACTGTTCTTAAAAATTGTTTGCTAAAACTTCTTTAACTACTGGCTATTGACCAGTAGACTTTAATCTCTAACGTGCAAATCTACTAGAATACAGTATTTAAGAATTAGATTGCTCAGCAGCTTACTATAAGTTACAATATTCTTCCGTAGGCTGAAAAACAAATAGACTTGAACAGTATCACCCATGCCACAGAGTTTGTATGTCAGAAACAAGCTGTCTGGGGGTTGGGTCTTGATGGGATGAATCACAGAATCACAGAATGGCTAGTGTTGGAAGGGACCTCAAGGGTCATGAATCTCCAACCCCTCTGCCACAGGCAGGGCCACCAACCTCCCCATTTAATACTAGACCAGGCTACCCAGGGCCCCATCCAATCTGGCTTTGAACATCTCCAGGGACAGGGCATCCACAACCTCTCTGGGCAGCCTGTTCCAGTACCTCACCGCTCTCTCTGTAAAGAACTTCCCCCTGACATCCAACCTAAATCTCCCCTCCCTCAACTTAAAACCATTTCCCCTTGTCCTGCTGTTATCTACCCTTTCAAAGAGTTCCCCTCCCCTCTATAGGCTCCCTTTAGGTATTGAAATGCTGTAATGAGGTCACCCCGCAGCCTTCTTTTCTCCAGGCTGAACAAGCCTAGCTCCCTCAGCCTGTCTCCATAGGGGAGGTGCTCCAGTCCCCTGATCATCTTTGTGGCCTCCTCTGGACCCTCTCCAACAGTTCCCTGTCTTTTTTGTACTGGGGGCTCCACATTTGAATGCAGTACTCCAGATGGGGCCTCACAAGAGCAGAGTGAGGGGGACAATCACCTCCCTGTCCCTGCTGGCCACCCCTCTTTTGATGGAGCCCAGGATACCATTTGCCTTCTGAGCCACAAGGGCACACTGCTGGCTCATATTAAGTTTTTCATCTATCGAGACCCCCAGGTCCTTCTCCACAGGGCTGCTCTCAAGGACCGCTCCTTCCAGTCTGTGTGGATGCTTGGGATTCCTCCGGCCCAAGTACAAAACTCTGCACTTTGCCGTGTTGAACCTCATCAGGTTCACCCGGGCCCACCTTTCTAGCCTCTTGAGGTCTCTCTGAATGGCATCCCTTCCTTTGTGTCGACTGTACCACTCAGCTTGGTGTTGATCAGCAAACTTGCTGAGGGTGCACTCGATTCCGTCATTGATGTCATTGATAAAGACGTTTAAAGAGCACCAATCCCAAGACAGACCCCTGGGGGACGCTGCTCCTTATCGGCCTCCACCTGGACATAGAACCATTGATGACCACCCTCTGTCTGTGGCCTTTCAACCAGTTTCTTATCCATCGAGTGGTCCACTCAGCAGATCCACATCCCTCCAATTTGGAGATAAGGATGTGGTGGGAGACTGTGTCAAAGGCCTTGCTCAAGTCCAGGTAAATGACATCGGTTGCCTTTCCCTTGTCCACCGATGCTGTCACTCCATCATAGAAGGCCACCAGATTGGTCAAGCATGACCTTCCTCTGGTCATGAAGCCGTGCTGGATGTCATGGATCACACGCCCATTCCTCATGTGATCAAGCATGTTATCCAGGATGATCTGTTCCATGATCTTCCCAAGCACAGAGGTGAGACTTACTGGCCTGTAGTTCCCGGGGTCCTCCTTGCTCCCTTTCTTGTAATTAGGAATGACATGACCCTTCCTCCAGTCATCCGGGACCTCACCTGACAGCCACGACTTTTCAAATATGATGGAGAGTGGCTCGGCAACCACCTCAGCCAGCTCCTTCAGAACCCTGGGATGCACGCCATCCAGCCCCATAGTCTTGTACACATTCAGTCTCATGAGGCAGTCTCGGACCTGCTCTATCCTCACAGCAGGGGGGATTTACCACCCTGGTCCCCACCCAGAGGTTTAGGGATGCAGGGCTCAGGGACGTGAGAAATACTGGAATCCTGTCCACCAGTGAAGACCGAGGCAAAGAACTCATTCGGTACCTCAGCCTTCTCTTCATCCGTTGAAGCCAGTTCTCCTTTTACATTTACCAAAGGAGGTACACTCACTTTGGCCAATGTACCTGTAGAAAGTCTTCCTATTGTTTTTCACGTCCCTCGCCAAGTTCAGTTCTGCCTGCGCCTTGGCTTTCCTGATCCCTAGAAACTAGCCTATTTACTCTTGGAGAGAGTGAATATGAGGTAAAAAGTAATGTGTGATTATTTATGTTTTTTAAGCTGAAACATATATTTTATCATCCCTACTCTATTATTTCCATTGTACTTTAGTGAGTTCTGGTTTAGTGGGCAGTACTGGTGTTGGACTAGATGACCTGAGGTCTTTTCTAACTTTAATGATTCTAATAATAATAACCTCAAATGTTAAAGATGAATATTTCTGTTTTTCTTCCTTGGTTTGGAAACTTTACCTGGGTTTCCAAATACTAGCTGTTTTTTTTGGTTTTTTTTTTTTCCTTCAAAAATTTAAAGTTTAAAATAGTTTGCAGGCTAAAATGTACATTGTGTGACAACTTTGAAATTATTTTGTTTGTTCCTTCCTTAGCAAGCCTATTTTGCTTGAATTATGTTCTTAGTGTTATCTGAGAACACTTGCAGAAGTTTGCTTTTTTTTTCTTAACTGAGAGCAACTCGATATTTCTTGGCTGTTCTTCCGTTTGAACAATCTAAAGGCTATGACTTCAATTCCAACAACTAAATTGCATAGCAATAATCTTTTATAGGCATTTTTCTGAACTTCACATTCTCTTGATTTTAATACCTTGTGCAATTTCTCAATTTTACATAATTCCCCTCTTCATGTTTGAATTTCTGCAGTTAACTTTGTTCTCACTTTGTGTTGCTGTCATTGCTAGTGAGTTAATTTTTAAATTCATGTAGATAAGTTGCTATCTATGCAGTCCTATGTCATGACAGTAGCCTATCTACTCTTTGCCTCCATTAAGGATGTTTGCTGTGAGAGGTTCAGTGTGACCTTCGTTGGAAATATTTTGTGCCTGGCCTTTCCCCTGGTCAGAGGGAAATATTTGAAGTAGCTTTGTCTGCTCCCTAAAAATAAATAAAATTTTGGAGTGTATTGGGCTGGATGCAGGTACATCTTTTCGATCATTTTTTAATATAAAACTTCTCTGTATTTATGGGATGATAGGATGCTGTGAAATTATGCTTATCAAATACTGCTCCATCTCATGATATACGCTCTTTTACCTAAAGACTATTGAAAATATAGTGTCATGTATTGAAGGATCAGCATTTATTTGTATTTTTATACACCTACTTAGATATGTGAGGCAAAGGTATTCTGTTTTCCTTTCATAAGATACTCCCAAATACTCTTCTTAATTCTTTCATTGATGAGTATTAATGAGTAGTAGTAGATATAGATATAGATGTAGTAGTATAGATATAGATGAGTAGTAATGCCTTTTGGATTTAAAACAAAGAAGCAATGATTGCTGAAATTTTAATGATGTTGCAGGGGAATTGTTAGGTCATGGTTTGAACTGATGATTGAGCACCTGGTGAAGGGGTGTGGCTGGTGCAGGGAGCATGGGCAAATTGTTTTCACCTGTGCTCCCCAGGTGACCAGAATGGGTGAACCAAGGATGGAGCCACATTGGGCTCATATAGGGGCTGGTCACTGAAGAGATTATTTTTTTGATGTAGGCTGCTTCTGGAGGAAGAGTGCTGCGTAGTCAGAGATCTTCACCAGTTGGGTGAGTTCAAATCTTCTTTCTGTATAATCTACCTGGGAATACTTTGACTGGTATTGCTAAGAGCCTGTCAGAAGTAATTGCGCTTCTTCATAAGCAGAACAGATAACCATCCTTGCATTGTCTGTTCCATTATTATATATTAGATTAACCCACAAACTAGTGTTCCTAATGAATGCTGATGCTTTGAGGGCTTTTGCTCTTTCAAATATGAACTTGGATGCAAATAGTTTAGGTGTTTTATTGTTGCATGATAAAGGGCAAGGCAGTTTTTGCAACTCTGAAAATAACTGTGAAATACTTAGATAATCCTGTGCTTAGAAAGGAGAAAATCCAAGAATAATTTCAAAATACAGTCATGGCTGACTATATTCTGAATGTAGCTTGCTCATATTTTTGGCTTCTTAAGGACTCTGATATCAACATTAGGAAAACCATCATCCTGCTGTGTGTTCCACACAGGTGAAAATGCACAAGAAATGACTTATGTTAGGCATTCCCTCTGCTCATGTCCTGTTTTATTTACTTAAAAGTGCTGAGTGTAGAGCAGTGTAACGCAAGCGTAGAATTTCCGGAGAAGCAGAATGGTTTTAATTAGGATTATTTTCCTGTTCTAACTTGAAATGTTTGAGATAGACTCACATTAGGAAATGTAACCTTATCGTGTTAAGCTAGCACTTAAACTATTGCTAAGAGTGTAATAAGTGGCCAGAGGGTGCATCTAATTACATATTGTCATACAAGTGATCTTAGGAGCAGTTTGTTCTACTAGTTATTATCTTCAGGGTTGTTCAGAACAATTTCCAAAGGCCTCAAGAAAAGTTTGAGTTAAATACTGTCTCTTGGGAGAAAATTCAGTAGTATTTCAAAAGGATTTTCCATAGTCTTTTAGATACATTGTTTTTACATTGAGACCTGAAACAGGACACCATAGGGTGCAACTGTTGTAGGATAAAGTGTGGAAAACGATTTATGTTGGCCAGCTGGGTTTTGGGCTAACTCATCTACATTCTTTTGAAGATCACTTGCTGTTAGGCTAAACTTTTTCTATCTGCCTACTGTACATAAAGACTTTCTGCAGAGGAGGAAGTACACCACATAGAGTAAATTTTCTGAAAATTCTTAAATTTGAGCACTTTTCAAGCTTCTTAACACTGGAACTTCTTTTAGAATCATGGTGTTTTATATCAGTATTTCTCCAAAAAAGCAGTAGAAGGAAGAATTGTCTCAGCCTACTGGAATTTCCTGATCAGATGCTTTTTACGGATGTTCTGGGGACGAGAGAACTTCTACCATCTCCCCACTGAAGTTCTCAGCTTGGCAGGCTTGAATTGCTCTGCTATCCGAAACAATCTATTGTCAAATTGTTTTCAGTTAAACAGGGACAGTGTCAGCAGAAAAGCAGGTCAGAATGTCTCTTTCACATTTTGTCTGCAGAGTGATAGGTGAACTGAAATTTCAGAGGAATAAAAACAAATGAACATTTCACAGTGATGTGGATGGATGTCTGCATACTTCTGTATTGGAGGCTGAAAGGGATGGGGGACTGTAGGAAGGAAGAAAATACCTCTTTTGCCTTTTGGTTCATAGTAACTTAACATGGCATATGCCTGGAGAGCGAGACCAGTGCTGTTTCTGCAGGTTATGTGTGGGGGGAAAATACAGATTCTGAAAGGAAGATAATGCTGGATGATTGGATGACATGACTACAGAAAGTGGTGAGCCTTGGGAACCTATTGGGAAAGACCTTACACACTGATGGACTTCCCAAAGAAGCTGTTCTGAGGCTGGCTTTGAAGATCTTTGTTCTGAACTTGTGCATCTACAGTTTGGCCTATTTCACTGCCATAAGTTTGCTTGTACTTCTCATTCTGGAGAGTTCGTTGCACTGACACAAAAACATGTTCTTTAAAATTGTATGTGGTGGTGTTTCAAGTATCTGTCAGTATTTCATCTGACTTCTGCCTGCACTTTCTTCCCAATAACAGGAACCTAGCTTTCTCATGTAGGAGAAGCAGTCACTTTTAATTGGTTCTTGGATCATCCATCCATTAGTAATGTTTCTCTAAAGACTGCGCAGAACCTAGGGAGACTATCTCTCAGAGGAGTTCTAAATCTCTGCAAACAGTTGGTAGTGAAAGAAGCTTCAGAGGCTTGTTTTGATTAATTTGAATTGAAGAGAGAGAAAGAAATGTTATGACCATTCAGCAATGTACCCCAGGACATTTCCTGCAGTGTTGCAATTTATATTTTGTTACTGACTGGGGAGGGTAGCAATATATTTCAATGCAAGTCAATCTTAGAGTCAGTGAGAAACAGGCATTTAGAAATTTACCAAAAAAAGCAACCGTACAAGCATTATGGAACTTTTCCATGGTTGCTGTGTGATTACAGTAGAGGCTTACATTAATACACATTGATATTTTGAAAGGTATTGCCAATTTGCTCTAAAGTGACATTACATTAACCATTTTTCACTTCAGAAATGGGATCTCTAGGACATGAAACACGTTGAAAAATCTTCACATATAAATTTCCAGATGATCTGTGTCTAAAGAAGGTTGGCCAGCAGGGCGAGGGAGGTGATTGTCCACCCTCTGCCTTCATTTGCAGTATTGTGTACAGGTCTGGAGCCCCCAGCTCAAGAAGGACATAAAGCTATAAGTGTGGGTCCAGAGGAGGCCCGTTAAGATCAGAGGACTGCATCACCTCTCATATGAAAATAGGTTGAGGAAGTTAGGCTTGTTTAGCTTCAGAAAGAGAAGGCTCTGAGGAGACCTCATTACAGCCCTCCAGTATTTGAAGGGACATCAGAAACATCTGGGAGCTTTTTAGGAGAACTTGTTTGATGCAGAAGTGCAGGCTTCTCTTAGCTCAGAATAGGAAAAGGAGACACTGGAAGGGGCTACTTTAATCATGCGTATTTCAATTGTCTGTTGTATTGCATATCAGGAAAAGATGTACGGCTGAAGTCTTCAAGGATCATGCTGGGACCAGGTACTTGAGAGATCTACTTTGCTCAGTGTTTGTTCCAACAGTCTCAGAACTGTATAACAGTAGTCTCAAATGTACAGTTTTCTAGTCAAGCTTTACAATAACAGCAGAGAATAAATGACATTGTATAAAACAATTTAGAATATTTACAAGCGCTACCTGAGCTCTCTGACAACATCCAGTCCCTAGAACAGCTCAGTCTCCCTCATGTTATCGATGCATTGCTGTAAGGCATTGCATTCCTCCCAACTCTCAAACATATGCTGTGGGACTTGTCTGTGTGATCCAGCTGTGCCTGTGCAAGGCTTGTTTGAGGCCCTTTTTAGCATGCCTTTGGGCCTCCCACTTGCAAGCAGGAGGAACTGTTTTCTACTTCTCCATATGCTTGTATCTCACTGAAGTGCAAATGGACCCTTCAGGGTACCACAGGTATTTGTAATAAGAAACTCGTATTACAGATAGCCATGATGCTGTCACCCTGAGGAACTAACAGTACATTAATACCTCTTGTGTTTGCCTTTCGTGTTTGTCTCATTGTATCTGGAACAAATAACATACTTTCAGCAAGTATGCTTGCTTTGATTTCCCTGCTAAATGCAGAATATACAGTTTTTACAAAACTTGTTCTTCACTAGTGCTACACTAATATTAGTGCTAAATACAAATCAGCTTTTTCAATTATTTCCTTAATATTTGGAGACTTTGGAACTGTCTGGTTACGTTGTTTGGCTATTTCATCTGCTAATACAAATATTTTTAGATATCTTTTATGTTAAATATAGCTGTCATTGACAGCTACTCCTACATGCTTGGTAAGTTTTATGTGAATTTTTTTTCTTGACAATCAGTCTTCAGCAATCAGTAGAAATTGTCTTTTTTCTTTAAATATGAGCACAACATGGCATAAAAGTAGTTACACCATCATAGAAAAAGCATCATATTGCACTTGGGGGCTTGAGAGCTCTCCTTGGCATTGATTTCAGGACTGGAAATGTTATTCTGGCTACCTTTTGCTCGAGCTAATCCTCTGAAATTCATTTGTCTGAGGCAAGCCAGTATACTTGCATGATTTTTTTTTTTTAAATGATTTGTAAGCTTTGAATTTTATCCTTCTCCCCCTACACTTCCCTAACAGATAAGCTTAGCGTGGAAACCTGGAGACCATTTTTCTGCTGTGGCTGTATTGCCCGTTACTTTGATTAGGACTTGTTTTGAGATATGAAGTGCTTTCTTTTTGTCCAGAGATTTTCACTGTGATGTCTGAGATAACTCTGGTGAAGTGATATAACCTACAGCATATTTTTAACTCTATTTTGTCCTTACACTAGCCTTGTCTTGGCTTTTGCCTGTTTTAATGGTCCATCAGGAGCTAAATGCTGTTATTTCATTTACTGTCAATCTATAAAGGTAGCACACTGTCTGCACGTTTTGAATTCTTGGCTGTGCCCATTAAGCTTTGTTCTAGGTCAGGTGCATTCTGTTGCCTTGGTGGGTGGTAGTGAATTTCAGATCTTCTAATCATTTGAGGATTGCTTAAATTCCTGTCTCTGTTCTGATTTAGTTTTTATTCTTGTCATGTTACCCTTGCTTTTGTGTATCCTTATCTTTCATGTTTCAAATGCACTATTTTTAGGTCAAATGCAGGATTTATCAATTTTCATTTATATTAAAATTTAGTAACTTAATGTGCATTTAGCCTTCAGGTGAGCAGTAAAACAACTTCTGATCTCTGCAGGGCTGTGCATTTTCCTTCATAAGGAATAATCTATCTGTGGACCATTAGACAACAAAACGTAAGATTTCTCTCTGTGTCCAGGTACTTTCTCTTTGATCTCTGGACTTGGGGGAAAAGATTTATTTGGAAAGAGCATTTAAACCTACTTCTGCCTGTTAATTTTGGACAAGCTACAAAGAAGTAGATGAATATGAAGATGTTGGGTAATGTATTGTTTTCCAGGATAAGATGCTTAATAGGAATGAAGTACTAAAGGAGAGCCTCAATCTTCCATGTATATTTAAAAAAGACTTATTGGTATCTAAGAACCAGTTGTATGGAGACTGCTGAGTCACAGCCTGACCCACTGATTGAACACCTGGGGAAAGGACCCAGTCAGCTCTGGGAGCACAGGTGAAGGCAATTCAGCTGTGTGACCAAAAAGGGTGGAGCCTGGCTGCACCTCTCTTAGACCTCTTTTAAGGGCTGACTGACACTGGGGAAGGATCTCTTTCTAGAGATCCCTGCTTTGTGGAGTTTACCCCTGTGAGCCTAGATCTTCAGAGATGGGTGAGCAGTCCTTTTATCCTTCCTTTGTAAAACCTTTCTATTGTGTTAGTCCCCTTGTTGTTACACCTCTTATATCACCATTCCATCGTGTTGATCTTTCTGATTGTTACACTAGTCTGAAGGGGAAAGACTTAAAGGTATTACCTTAGAAGTAGGAGGTTCAGAGTACCTTGTGTTCTAATTCCGTGTATGCTTCCTACACAGCACTGTACAGACCATTTCAGTACAGTTTAGTAAAAGTAATAAGCTGAAGTGATATGGAAACTTTTTTTTTCTCCAGACACCTAAAGTAGCTGTCTTTTTCACTGTTTGTAAAAAATAAAAATATCTACAAATGAGTTATACACTTTAGGGGGTTACAATCTTTCACGGCATATTTCTCAAAAAATACTGTAATCAAAAGGCTGAGCAGTAGATGTTTTAATTTATTTTTTCCTGTTCTTGTTGAAGCCACAAGAGAATAAAAGAAGGCTAGGTAGGTAAGGAGGAGAAAGCACATGAAGAGGAATGTGGAAAGAATATGTATATCTGGAGGAAGGCACTTGGTTATGTTCCCAGAACTATTTATGCATATTAATTAGATAATTGTTAAGTAAAAGTTATGACCAGTTGGAACAGAACTAAAATCCAGGTGTCTCCCTTTGAAAATGAAGATACATCTGTTATTCCTATCCCATTCTTTGAGCCCACTGGTCTTTCATTGCTCACTGTATGGCATCTTGATTCCGAAAATAGTAGTAGTGTACCCCAGGAAAATCAGATTCAGTCTGGTGCTTTGGATAAGCTACAAGTTTCCAAGTTTCAGTTTACTAGCTGTGAACCACCTAAGTATTCTGTTGCAATATAAATGCTCTTAGTGACCAGGCCTACTAGTGAGCTGTCAGTGCAATAGGCATGTCTCTATAGGAGACAAGAGAGTTGTAAGGAGCCAATCTCCTATGGAGAATGCTAAACCATTGTTTAGGCATACTTTCACTCTACCTTCAGAAAGAACTCTATAAAACTTATTTGCAGCTTAAGTCAGCTCCATTCTGATGTCAGGTTTGGGCAGGTATAGGAAAAGCAATGTTAGGACATTGATAATATATAATCCAAACAGTGCATTGTTGGCATCTCACTTGGATGTAACATTTAAAAAATGAGTATTAGGGGCCTGAATGCATTTGGAGATTTAGATATCTTTTTTCTGCTCTTTTCATAAAAATAGGAATTTATTATTTTAATGTTCAAAAACATATATATAGTTGTTGACATTTTTATGAGGCTTTGGGAAAACATCATTGAAATTACTAAGTTTTAAAATCTGTCATTTTTATATTGTACAGATATGATAAATGCCCTGTGTGAAAATAAAACAGAGGGAAAATTCCACAGGCCTACAAGCTTTCAAAGTAAACTAGTCTGGGATATTTGCTTTATCAAGTAATTTAGAAATCTGTGAGTCTTCTGTTTTGTCTCCTGTTCACACTTAGAGGTAATTGTTTCATAGTAAGTACACACCATGTTGTATTTTTACTTTTACAATGGAATAGATTCACCTGTCTTCAGCTTCACAGTGTCTTCTCTGAAGGCTTATGTATCCTACTAAGCTTAAATTTTGCAGCAACAGCAGCGTTAGCTGAAACACTGGGATAATCTGTGTGGACATGTTTCTCTTGTTCTGTGAAGTTACTCCTGACAAGTTTATAGAAAGTGCAAAGACTTCTGGCATTTTCCTGTATTTTGTGTTGTGACATGATGCTGTCTTCAAAGTGCAACGCATTCCCAGTAACTGATAATACATAAAGATGACTTTTTTCATCACAGTGCTCTTGACTTGAACCAAGCAAAAGAATGAGAGAATGAAAAGTAATTTTTTAATCTCATTGTTGATTTAATTGTAAGTATGCAAACTCTGTTAGTGATTCAGCAGTCTTTAAAAAGCCCTTTTAAGAGCACAGAGCTCCAAATATGACTGTGTTTCTGCAGTTGAGCTGATTTGAAGGTTCTCTTACCATTTACTTAGAACCAGAGTACATGACAGTAGACCCCTTCTATGGAATAAAAGCTGAAGAAGTTACTTAAAACTTTCTTAAAATGTACTGATGGGGAGAATGATGCCTCTGAAAACATACTTTTTTTCCCACGATTTATTTATTATTCCTTGATGAGGAAAAGCCTGAGCAATGATTCTTAAATTAGATATGTTTTATGCTCCAGGCAAGGAGGTTTTCTGGGCAGGAGGAACTATTGATCCTGTGTCTGACTTTATAGTACATGACTACAGAGTGCCATCCATTATAAGACAAAAGAAAGCCTCTTCCATTAGCCTCCTCAAGCATTCAATTAGACTATTACTTTATCTACCTTAATTGATACAGCTAATAGTATCATATTTAATTGTTCTATATAGGTGGAAAACATGCTTGTTAATGAGTCTCAACTAATTTACAGAATGACACTTAAGCAATAACAACAGAGCTGTAGGTGGGTTCCTGATCAGTGTGTGATGGATCACCTTATTCCTCTGCTGTGATAGTTGAAAATGGTTCATGTTTGCTTCAGATGAATTCCAGTGTGTAGGAGCTCAGTTGCAGAGTGTACCTTCAAGTGTACCTTCTAAAGGGATAGTACTTTATCATGTAGTATCAATAATTATAGTAATTATTGAATAAATAAATAAAGCAGTTTGTGTATGTTCCATAGTCCATTCATAGTCAATTCTTTTAGCTATGGATGAATTTATTATTTTCCTGCAAAGATGTATGTGTGCGTATGTACATATTAAAGATATGTTTGTATTTGGATACAAACGTGCATATATAGGGTATATATATAATAGATACATGTACCTACATTTACAGAGTTTACAGAATTGTAGGGGATTGAAGGAACCTCTAAAGATCACTGAGTCCAATCCCGCTGCAAAGCAGGCTCCCTACAGCAGGCTGCACAGGCAGGCATTCGGGTGGGTCTTGAATATCCCCAGAAAAGGAGAATCCACAACCTCCCTGGGCAGCCTGTTCCAGTATTTCCTCACCAGTACTGTGAAGTTCTTACATTTGTGCAGAACTTCCTATGCTTCAGTTTGTGGCCATTTCCCCTTGTCCTATCTCTGCACACAGCTGAAAAGAATCTGGCCTCGTCCCTTTGCCTCCTGCATTTGCATGACGTATCAGAAAAGACTGCTACATCAGATCCAGAAATAGCAAAGACACATCTTCATTAACATCTCTAATTTATCTTATATCTGCAGGGGTATATTATCTAGCATGTTGGAACTGAGTCAGATATTTGAACAAGTCAGTGAAGGCCATTTGAGGGAGCAAAGAAACATGAGATAAAACGATAATTTCAAAGTGTTTTATCTGTTCTGTATAAATATTTGTTTCTTTTCCACTAGTAACATGTTAGTACTTGTAGTAACTTTTTGCTTAAATCTTTGCTCTCAGGCTGTGTTTAGAGCCATGCATTTTGTCGGCTGATAATGCTTCTAACCCTTGCAGAAGAAATGAAGTTCTAGATTGCTTACAATTATGTACAATATATGTCTCATCCTGTTAGTTGGAAAATCCTACGACTTTAGTAAAGTTAACTTTCTACTTAAAAGATAAGTATAAGCATATATAAGCATAAAGACTAATAAAGACTTGATAAACTTCAATGATAAATACAAATGCCACTTCATCTTTTTTTGAATAGCAGTTTTATGAAGGCTTCAAAGCAGAACTCAAGTCTGGGTTATTTAATAGACCATTAGTTTCAGAAACTTCTCACTGGTATAGGAAATCTGCTTTTAGTTTTCTTACTCTTTCTCTTACTGAGAGGGGAGGTGTATTTCCAGCAGTGGGCTGGTAGTTTTCATGGAGAGTTCTATATGGTGCTTTAATCATGGGTAAGTGGGTTTTGGATTAATAATGGAAATTCCTCAAAGAATATCTGCAAGCCACTTTGTAAACGTAGAGAACTGCAGCATCCCAGTGGCCATATCTTTATCACAGGATTATGAATAGGCTAACTGCTGAGATAAAGCTGCGTTGGAAACAACTTGATCCAAATGAGTAAGTTTGAAATAGCTGAAGAATTAAGTAGGTAGGTAGGGAAAGGTCAGAATACTTTAAATACTATTTTTCAAGTGCCAGTATCACGTTTATCAAGTGGCACATTCCTAGAGGCTAAAGTGAGGGTGGTTAGAAACTGACATAAAATTATACTGAGAATTATTTGACCCCTGCATGAGGAAAGAATAGCTGACTTTAAAAATTTATTTTTATTCTTTATATCAATTATTCGATTAGGTAGCCACTAGAGAATGTATTTTTTCTAGTCATAGGACTGAGTGTTTCTACAGCTTTGGTAACAATTATAAAAACTAATATAGTTATATTAAGTTATATTAAAAATAACTTGACAATTTTTTGGGGGGGCGTGAGGGGAGGGAACTCGAAAAATAACGCTGTTCTACTAGTTGGTAGTTCTTTGGAAAATTAAAAAGAAGGGAAGAAAAAAAAGATCTATGTTAAAAGGACTTGCTGCTAATTTTGAACATCAGCCATCATTCAGAAGCAGTTTGCACAAGTATGAAATCAAAAGATCAATATATTTCTCTAAAATTGAGATGTTGAAAGATCTGTTACCACTCTGAAAGGTCAAACTTTCAATTTGAGTCTTTCTAGTCAGGAGTAACAAGGTATTTTGCCTGGGACCTGAAATACCTTCTTTGTTTTGTCAAACTGGATGCTGCTTTTGAAATGAAATATTTCAGCAGAGAGATCTTATACTGCTTGTAGCTGTTACGTCCTTATGAGTTTATCAAAACTGTGTGCGAAAGACAACAGTTTAATGCTGTACACCTATTTTGTTATGTGATGATGCTTATACAAAGACCTCATAATGTTTTATGCTTGCTTTCAATTAAGTAAAGAAAACTGAATTCATACATTTTTCTTTGAGCGTAATTGACCCAATGTATGTGGACTTCATTTTTATTTTTTACTAAAATTCTTTTTGTTTTTCTAATACATGCATGCATATGAATATATAACAATGTAGTTGTGAGGAAAAAAAATGAAATTGCAATTAAATGTATGAATTTACATTTTAAAGAAAAAAATCTTATCAACTTCATATATTTTATTGAAAATTACTGTCAGTTTGTACCACAGGTTACTTGTGAACAGTCAACTGCTTTTTATTGTGTATAAAATTTGAAGTAGGATTATATTACATGACTAGAAAATAACTGAAGAACAAATTAGGAAAGCCTCTTTATTTTCCAGCTCAATAACATCTTTAACTGTTACATAAATTTTAAACCGCACAGCATGTAACATTTGAAAAGCTCTTGACTTGAACAGGAGATAAATGTTTTTGTTTTTTACGTTACCAGAGTTTTGAAAATCTAAGGGACATCTCAAATAAGTGGCAGCACTAAACTGTGAGAATGTAATTATTTTTCTACAGCTATTCTTAGCTTCACTTTGAACGGTTTGATAATTGAATAAGTCTCCTGCCAGTTTGAAGTCAGATTCACAGTCTGCATCACTGGCCTTTATCATTTCATTCTTGGAATATTGTTTAGCATCTGTCGTCTTGTCTATATTTCTCATGCCAATATAAAAGACAAAGCAGTTTTCCAGTGATTCATTTCTTTCAATTGCTATGTTTATTTTCATAGATAGTTATAATTGTTAGGTGAACTAGCACTGTGGTGTATTGTAACAGCAGTTTATAATGGTGCAGCATTTCAATAACAAGTGAAATTTTATGGTGAATATCTAGTTTGTCACATCATTGCAAAATATTTGTAAAAGGAAGTGTTATGATCCAGTGTCACAACAGTGATAATTTGTTTTAATCTGAATAGCTTCATGCTAATATTTGTCAATATTACATACACTTTAAAAACTTCATAAATTCATTTTAGTTTAAATGGATGGTGCTAGCGGACTGTTTACATGACATATTACAGTTACACAGTTTGCAACCTATATCTCCTTTATTTTAGTAAAAGTATGGAAATATACAAGCTCAACTGGAAAGCTCATTTTCTATGAATAGTATTTGACTGCCAGCTATAACTGGTTGAATAATTTTTGTTTCTCTGAAGTTTGCTAATTTTTTAGCAATGAAAAAGTTGAGATATGTTGGATAGTGGAAACATCTGCGAATGTTCTGCTACTCCAATTCTTAAAGGAAATTAAGTTGAGTTAAGTTGAGGTATATTTTGATGTTTGTTTTCTTTTTGAAAGTCAAACTTCCATGGTGTATTTCACAGTCAGATCAGCCAACCTTTTGTATTATGGGAACACCTAAGAAGTGCTGGGTTTTTTTGGATGCCAAGTGAAGTTTCCTGCAATTAAAATTTTGCTCCTTTATGTGCCATTTCTTGCAGGATAATACTTTATTTACAAAATGCGTTTTAAAGTACACAGCAGTAAAATCATAGTTTCTGCAGTATTGAGCTTTTTAGATAACAAATATGCATCCTGTAAAGTGTATGATTGTGAATAGGTAGTGCTGGTAACTGGTTCGTATTTGACATGTGAGTCCTGCAAGCACTAAGTAGTCTTGCCAGCTCATAAAGCCCATGTTACATCCAGCAATACTTGTGGACTTTTTTGTATGGGTGGCTGTTCTGGCTAACAGAGGTCAACCATATCGAACTCTGCATCACTTCTCATTCACATATGTTTTCAAGTTAGTTGCTTTGGTTGTGCTCCTGTCTTTTCGTTAGTGTTGTTCTGTTAAAGTGAATGTGGTTACACTGTTGTATGCACTAGGTGAGTATTATTTCAAATGCTTCTTAAAGACTTCCTTTGTGTTTCTTTTAATTAACCTATCTATAAGTTGAAATCTTGTTTGCACAAAATATTTCAGCTGTAGGTTCACAAAATCACTGTCATGCAGACAGTCATTGTTGATTAAAATATCAAAAGCAATTTGAAGGACATAATCTCCTAAGGAAAAAAAAAAGATGGAGTAATGTTGCAAATATGTTGAAGCAATCTGATTTCCAGTAAATTACAACATTAAGTCGTGAGTCTTCCCTCCTATTTTGTTGTTACTCATTTGTTACAAATAGTTACACATCTTTCACTAAAAGAAATACTTATTTCTATAGGTTTAGACCTTACTGAAAACAGTTTTGTTTAAAACTTCAATCCAGACAATGGTAATTGATGTAATAGAGATAAGGGTCATTGGGAATATTTCAACTGTATAAATAAATCATGGTTTTGTGGTTATTACTATTAATATAACTATTATTAAAGTTTCAGCATATTTAGAAAAACTTTTAGTATCCTCGCTTAGGTTTCACATGCAGTGACTGTTTCTTCTTTTTCCAAATACCACTGATTTTTCCAGTTGCTCTTTTTGGTTTCTATTTCAATGATGTTCCTATCTGAAATGCTTACATATATTAATCATTCCCCAAATGAAGTTTCCTAACTTTCTTTTCCAAATCCACTATTTTGCATGGTCTTCTTAAAAGCCAAACCTTGATGATGCTCACCTGCGCACTCCTATACATACCTTGCTAAATAGCATTGAAGTTGGTTTATGGAGCATCTGAATATAAGTGTTTCACCACAGTTTTTTTCTTGTTCTCAACTTTTTTTCAGTAACTGTTGTCATATTTTTATATCAACAGCTATTTGCCAGGAACAAATATTTATATCTATACACATAAGTGTACATGCTACTCTATAATACATGAGAGTAGTGTATAATGATTTTTTTGAAGATTATGGTAAATATATTTGCTGCCTTCTAAGATTTGACATCTCACAAGAAGTAAGATCTTAGACATAACTCTTCTCTTTTACTTAATTTGTAAAACTACACTATACCTAACCAACATGTTTAGAATTGCTTGTTATTTACAACTAACATTAACAATCATCTTGCTAAATATTTTTAAAATATCATGCTATATGCATCCATCGAGCTTGTACTGTAGTTATCAATTTAAATGTGTTAAAAGTCTGACACAAGAGTTTTTTGATGAAGCTGTTATTACCTAGGAGTTGAGTGATACCCCTTCATCTATAGCTTTAGTTTAATACAATCAAATACATTGGTAATGAGGCTATAATAGAAGCTTTAATTGTTAATTAGTATGTACAGCATTGAATTTGGGTATATTTTTGACAGATGTTTTCTCCACTGAAAATTTATCATCCTGAGGCTTTTCATCTTCAAACTGGGCAAGTAAGTACCAGGCTGTATTAAGACAGTAGCAGGGTCTGCATTCAAGACAGGGACAAAGTGCTTGTTTCATTTGTCCGTGCTCTGGGAAAGCATTTTTCATCTTTCTTCCAGCCGCAAATATCTGAAATGATGTCTGTAACCTAATCAAAGACCCTGATCCAAAGGCTGACAGTTCGTAAGAACATTCTCTTTGGTTTATCTTGCTGAGGATTAATTTTGTATTAACAAAGCATTCCCTGAGAATTAGGTGCTCCCAACAGATTGTAAGTCACTTGCCACTTGCCCCTCCTTTCTTTCCCCCACCAAATGTCTCCATATTGGTTCTCTTAGTACAAATTAGCAGACTCATTTGAGGAAATTACCTCAGCATCACTGAGATATTATCAAATGTTCTTGTATTAACAGATTACGCAACTATTTTTACGTGATTTCACCCATATGCAATTAAACAAAAATCAGTTTAGCCTAAGCTATCCTTAATAGTCTTATTTCTCACACTTTCTGAGTATATGCTGAAAAGCACCTACTGCAAAAGAACATTTTGATGTTGTTTCACCCGTTACAAGCCACATATGATCATGGGTTACAGCCGGAAATCTGTATTCCAAATCTAAAACCCTACCTTGCAAAATACTTAAAGCATAAACAAGTAGGTCTGTGTTTCTCCTAGTTTGATTTACTAGATCTACAGTTTAGTTGGATGTGCATTTTTAGTGTTGGGGGAAGAAGATTTCTTACTAAATAACACCTTCCCTTGCTTGGGTATCAGATTTTCTTGCCATCTTCTCTAGAAGAAATGATTTGGCCTGTCATGCTTAATGCAAAAAGTCTGAAAAAAGCATGCCCTGATGAGACATCTAACTATTACAATTTTTGTCATTGACTGCATACTATGCAGTCCAGTCTGTCCTTGGAAATGAAAAATAATTCCCCTATCAGCATCATAATAAAACATGAAATCCTCAAGGACAGATTGAAGTCAGATACTTGATTAGTTTTGTCCAGAATATGACTGAATACTGTGTTCCTGGAGGGACAGTGGCAAGAAATAAAAATAAATAAATAAAATCTCTCATCTATAAATCTGTAGAAAGCTTTGACATTGGGCACTTGTCACTCTATAACTTTTCAGAGATTTCTAACTGTTGGGAGGGCTATGAATATAAGTGTTAAATAAAACAATGGGTCGACAATATACAATATTTTTCATTTGTTTTTAAACCAAAGAGAAATGAGTTTGATGAAATGAGAAATGATGAAGCTAATGTCAGCTTCGTCATTGACTAGATGGTGACAAAAGGTAGGGTAGGCTTCAGCTCAGTACAGTTGGAGATGAGGAGGTGCTGGTGCCTATGATGGAGGGATCTGTTTCTGCCTGGGCTAGGGGTGATGCAGACATACTGCTAGTCCATGCTGCAGTACCAACTGTGATATCGTGCTGGCCTCACCGGAGAAAGGGAAGAAAAGGGGTGACAAAGTAGAAAAGGAAAGATGTGGTGAGCGTGGCTGTAAAACTTGTCCTAGTTTGTTGTAAGGAAAGATTTGGATCTTCTATACCTGTCAGCAAAGCCTTAAAAGAGATGGACCATTTTATTATAGATTATATAGTTCTGAGCTTTTATGATTTTGCTGTCATCCAAACACCAAATGAAGATTTTCTTCCAATACACGAGGTGCATTATAATATAGCTCTCTTCTTTCCATCTTATGCTATTATCTCTTTATGCTTGTTACTGCTGTCCACGCAATTCTCACTGTTCTTTCTTCAGTGTGAATTGTTTGTTTGCAATATTTTTCTGCTGAGCATTCTAATAATTTTCTAAGCCTCTTATTCATACATAATAAAAAGATGCCGTCTTAAAGTATCTGTATGTATGTATATATGTGTGTGCATATTTATATATAGACTGGCAAGTTCTTTGGGGCAATATTTTATTCCATTATATAGCAGCATATCTGTCTGTCACAACAGCATGCTCAGTTAATCATTGCAATAATCCTCTGAACTTGTTTAGATTTGTTACGTAACTAGGCCGGTAAATAAGGGTACCTATGGGCAGCCACTAGGGATCAGACTTAAGTTATTAAAGCTTCAGCATAGCTTGTTGTTTTCTCCATACCCTCGGCTCTAGACCTGGGTACCTCTAGATCTAATTTAAATAACACATTGGTTCCTTGTTGTTCAGTGGAAGATTCTAATAGGAATTAGTTCAACTTCCTAAGGCACGGGTTAATGAAGTATAGAAATTATTATTGTGTATCTAGAAAATAAACTTTAGAGGCTAAGGGCAACTGAAACCTCAATTATTTAAAAACATGGGCAATAAAATCACTTTGAAGATTAAACTGAAATTTGAATTTCAAATTTTACTATCTTATCATATGCTTGAAATTTTATTTTATTTTATTTTTTTGTGGAATAGGAAAATGCCCAGAAACTTGAGTGCCACTTAAAGCTATACAATTTTTCTCAAATGATACTTGGAATCCTACAGTTGACCAGATTCTCCAGAGAAAGTAGTAATAAGGTCACTCAGAAGTTTGCTTCACTTTTAAAATATTCACTGTTTACTTAATATAGGAGCAATTTTTCTTATTGTGATTCAATTGCTCTGTTTGTCTTAGGTTAGAAAACAATGATGAGGTAAAATGACTTCAATCAAACCATTGGAAGCATGAATTAGATATTAAGTTTGCTTCATTTGTTCTCTGAAATAGTTCTTGTATTTGATGAATTGTTATCTCATAATCAGGATCTTCTAAAGAGTCTCATAAAGAAATATGGTGGGGATGCCTGCTCATCCATTGCAGAGAAGTATAAAATGGAAGCATGAAATAGAAGAAAGAATCATAAAAATCTTTACACTTTCTTTTAAGCTCTCGTGCATAGAAGTAGAATTTTTTTTTTAACTTCAGTTATACTCCTTTGAAAGGGCTTTTTAAAAACTTGATTTGTAAGTTCCTTTATCCAGGAGGGAAAGAATTATTCAAAATGCTCTATGTTAGCCTAATACTTCCCACGTAAATAGTAGTAAAACTCTGAGTGGTATTAACATGACCAGGAAAAGAATCTATCATGAGGTATTTTCAAAAAATGCTGTCCTATGCTTCTTTTTTTGCCCTGGCAAATGGATGGTGGTGTCACTGTGACATGTGCTCTTACCCCAACTTCACTTCTGCTTCTGAAAAAGATTGCAGTTCCTTTCCTTTCTGCCTACTGCTGCTGACTTGGCTTGTTCCAACACCAACCTCAAAGTTGTAGCTTTGTATCCCGTATCCTTGCAGAAAAATCTCATTGAATTCAGCATGTTTCCATCATCTCTGAACAGTCATTAGATAAATAGAAATGTTGCTGCTCTCACTAATCATGGTGACTCATTTCTGTATTTTTCTGATGAATGAACTCTTCTGTAACATAGATATATATACTGCTCAGACAGTGTTACTTAACTGGACTGCTTTGTAGCTTAATAGCAATGAGAACTATGTGAAGTCTGTTTCTAAATGCTGTCACCTTTCTGTAAATAGGTTTCCCAACTTTAAGGACTATTTCCAGGGGCACTTATAACCAGTACTTGCAGAACGCCTATTTTTACATAGTTCAATGCAGTTACTTTTTTTTTTTCCCGTGTCGATCTTGTTGGAGCATGGGGTTAAATCATTGTATTCGAGACAATGTATATCTTCTGGCTTCTGGGGGTTCCAACAAACAGCCCCAGAATACTAAAGACTACTAATATGGGAGACCATTCTGGATACAGCATCACACTGAGAGTCCTAATGGTTCTCCTATTCTTCTCATTTTCTAGCCACACTTCACCCAGTTACAGCTGGTCATGTAGCTGATTGCTGCACAACATAAGTAGTGACAGAGGATCCTCAGCTGTGCTATGTGATATTGGCAACTAGCCACTTAGAAACATATGTCCTGGAACAGGCATAGGAATAGCCCTTGTCAATAATTACTCCCACTGACATCTGTACTGCTGATTGCGATGTTGTGAAAAAGGAATTTGACATATGCCATTCAAAATTCAGAGACAGCAGTTGGACACTACTGTTCACTGATTCTGAGATTATCCCACTCTAATAAACAGGAATTTTATTTACTTATTGGACTACAGGTAGTAATATTAAAGCAAATCAAGTTTATATAACGGTCTGGGGAGGGGGAACAAACAAACCTTAAACAGTTGAATATTAGTAAATATGTTTCTAAGGATAATGTGTGAACCTTTAGCACTGTCTTTTAGATAGTGTACTTTATCACTTTCTTTTATTATCTAAGTGGTATGCCTGTCTCGGCCAGTACACAATCTGTTACTGCATGGAGTGAGGTGCATAGATACTCTCAAAAACAGATCTTTCAGTTATAAAACAATTTTAAATGTACTTATTAGATGATGTAATGATACCACTGAAGAGATTACAAGTATGTGTTCCTTGAAACAAAGAAACAAAGATGATCTTTCATATACCGGGTTCTCAGCAGAGGATGGTGTTGCTGTTTGTATAGTCAAAAATCAGCTCCTCAGGGTGCCGATATTACAGAAAGAAGCATACATAAAAACCTGCCAGTCATGGCGTATGAGAGAATCTTTCAACTATAAAATTGGACTAGCATCATAAAAGTGCTCTTCTCTACTAACGTCATAGTTATTTGTTAAACCTAATTTGTAAACATAAAAAAAAAAAAGTAATAGATATTTGGACAATCCGTAAGTAATTTAATACAACTAAATGGGAAATATGCTGTAAATGTATTGGAAGTTGGGCTTGTGTTCCTGAAGTCTGAGAATTCCTAAGTAGCCTAAAGCAAATTTCTTCAAATTCAGTTACCTGGAGTTGTAAGTGGGTACTTTGATCACGGTGGGGACTAAACATGGGAATGTAATTTCCACACTTTTAAAATAGGAATAGTAAGGTGTTATAAACTCAGAATTTGGAGGTTTTTAAATTAAGAAGATACATATATATCTATATATATAAATGGACTACTGGAAAAATTGTATTGGAACTCTTCTCTCTGCTATATAAGGTTTTGAGATAAGTGTGCAAAGCAGCAGAAGACATAAGTGCTTTAGAAATGTAGGAATATTATAAGTTGATATAAATGGAAGTATATTATCTTTATGGAAATTTCAGTACTAGTCTTTTTCAAATACATACCTTCAGCATTTTTTTTCTTAGGATTTCTATCTTGTTATTATTTTTCAGCATCTTGTTTTGCTGCATTTCTCACTCCAACACTCTCTTATAGTTAGATTGTTGAGGTCACCATTAATTTCATAAGTGTACTCTAGGATTTTTCTCTTCTATCACTCCAAAATAGAGCATGTATCTGTGATGCTCACCACCTGGCAGAGGTGATAAAATATCAGGTTGCAATTTCATGAATAATGCTTATCTGTTATGATACATAAATTGAACCCATTTGAAGTAGCAGTCTACCAGCATCCCAAAGTGGAAAAAGCTGCTGTATCTGTTCTTCTGCCACAAAGTCATTGACAATTGCCATTATTTCTGGGTGAGAAATAGGGCGTGCTTCAATGCACAGACTAAAAAATGGCTTTAAATTTGCTTGAGGGGTTGTGGTTTTAAAAAAAAAAAGCAAAACAAAACTACTTTGTTGCTCTCAAGCTCCTAAGCGGGCAATGCTGTCCCACTTTCATCACACAAAGCATGCTATCATGATTTTCTGAAACTCTCACTGTCTCTCTTTAAAGCAAAGGATATACTTGACATCTGAAACTTTCCTCAGCTCTTGAGCCACCAGAAAAAGGACATGGAGTTGTTGGAGCCTGTCCAGATGAGGACCATGAGGATAATTGAGGTCAGAAACACCTCTCCTGAAGGCTGAGAAGAAGATAGTGAAGACAGGCTGAGAGAGTTAGGGTTGTTCAGCCTGGAGAAGAAAAGGCTCTAGGGTGATCTCATTGTGGCATTTCAATATTTAAAGGCAGCTTTCAGGAAAGATGTGAAGCAACGTATCTGTGACTGCATCAACAGGATGAGGGATAACAGCTTTAAACTGAAAGAGGACAGATTTAAATAAGCTGTCTGATTAAGCTCCGTATCATTCTCTATAATACAAATTTCACTTGTCTTTCTGTGTTGATCACTCTCACCACATACAGTAACATACCTGTGCTTTCATTGCATTTGTTGTTGTCAATCTGCTTAAATGTTACAAATTCATCTACAAGAGAGCAACAATCTCTTATTTCTCAGCATTTCAAAATTCAGAGCTTGATTTGAGTAGGATTTCAACTGTCTAAAACCAGTATGAAAGAACTTCAAGGGAAGAAAACTTTCTTGTATGAACTGTCCATAACATCTGTTGATTGTTTTCCTTCTGTGATAATGGACAAAGTATATGTTTTACTTATTTTTTTCTTTTACTCAGTACCATGTTAAAAAGAACTAATGACATAGACTTTTTTTTCTTAATTTCATGAAATTTGTATATCAATTTTCTTAAACTAATAATTTCACTTGGTCAATATTGCTTGTATAATTTTTTTTTAAAGATTGGACACCTTACTACAGTCTGCTCCAGTTTAGGAATGGGATTTTTGTTCTTTTCCTGATGTTAGCATTATAACTTTATGACTATAGTTTAATCTGTTGCGATTCCCAGGTGTTTGGTGAGGTCATGTTATTATCTTTTGTTTTAAAGGAATTAGATGATTTAATTCCTACTCAATAAAGAACATGCTTCCAGACTATTGTGTTAACCATGAGAATAACATATTCAATGAGTTAAGAAATCACAATCCAGCTTATCTGTCACACTCTAGTCTGTTCAATGTAGCAACATGTTAGTTCTTTTCATTCTCTTTTGCTGTGGCAATACTCTTACTAGATGGGTAGAAACTTCACTTCTTTCCAAGACCACAGCAGGAGTAACAACAGTCAATCTGGAAAAATGAGTGATGTGCTAATGCGCCTTATTTTCAGTTCACCTGTATCCAGGATCATTTTTTGTTCAAGGGAGTTATTTGTGCAAAGTAGTTATTTGTTCACTCACAAAATGTTCTACTGAAAGACAAAACTCACTACCATATACAGTCCTTGGGAGAGAAATGACTTTTTTTTTTTCATGGAATTGACTAGAACTACTAAGGCTAACTTTAATTTTATTAAAAATATGTCAAGCATAAAAAATGAATGCATATTAATTGCTAAATTACTCTAATTTGTAGCTGCAATACCTTTTTTACACCTGTAATTCAGTTTGAATTAGCATCTGTTCTGTGTCAAACAGCAAATGCTTATGCCTTCCTTTTCAGTGTCTCTCTTCTATATTTTCGAAGTTTCTTGTATGACAGATCCAGCAGCTACTGGTTCATGAGGTCACCTTATTTAATTTGCCTCTTTCTGCCTCTTTTATCTTCCTGTTTGTGGTGGAATCAGCCTCTTGCTCCTAGAACTTGGGGTCATTGTGATTTCTCAGTATCATGTATTAGACCATTCCAGCTTGGATTTTGAATTTGGGATTAGATCTTCTCTTTCATCTTCATTTCTCTTTCTTAAGAGTTCACTGAAACTGAATGCTGAGCTCCCAGGGAAGAGTTCCTCTATTTAATCACTAAAGCAGTCTCAAGGATGGTCATTCTGATTTAAATAAAAGTATATATTTTCTGTATCTAAAGACATACAAAGACCTGTGAATAGGTTAGTTCTTACTTGTCTGAAAAAAAGAGCTGCATTTGTAGGATATCCTGAAAATTCTACTTGGGGTTTCATGAGAAGTGTGTAGCATGTACAACACTGAAAATAAAACTGCAAAGAAATTTTGGCACTAGAGAAATAAAAGCTCGTATGTTTTGATAATTAAAATGCACGGTCTGTGGTAATGAGCATGCTATCTTGCTTGTGCTAAACAGCTACCGCATATTTGCCATAGCCTTAAGGGAATGCTTTCCTAAACTTTTTGTCTCTTGCTGAGAATGCTACTTAGCACAGTGGTGGTCATGGCTTTTTGCAGTTTGAGTTCTAGCCTGCTAAAAATTTCCTGAGACCACAATCCATTTCATTTAAAACAGTGCACATCTATCAAACGGTAATGATGTATAGTACATGCTATCATTTGTTCTATCCTGTTTGTAGAGACACTTGGATGGAGAAGGGCATGGCTTTAAACAGGCTTTACCATTCTCTTTAAAAAAAAAAAAAAAGTGTCTATTGCATCTAGCAACCTCTCCCTCAGGCAAAACGGATGTCAGTCAGCAGGAGAGCTAAACTGCCGTGTGTATTCATGCATATCAGAAGCCTTCAGTAAAAACACAATATGTGCCTCATTGAAATTGTTATTAAGTTAAGGACAAGACTACTTATTTTTCAGGAGTAGAAAATTTCTCCTGATATGGAAGCAAATATTAGTGCCTTCTCATTCCTTTGTTTATCTCTTTCCTGTGATTCGAGTACATGAGCAGACTTCTAAATTCTTTGTGGCTTTGAAAAGCAGCCCCTACACCCGAGGTAATGGGACAATTAAAAATCAGATGGTATTCTCCCAAATCTCTATATGAAACTGTCAGTAGACTTTTTTTTTTTTTCCAGTAATCTTCAGATTTTCAGGGAACTGGTCTCTTATTTGCAAATTATAAATTGGCTAGACTCTCCTTCGTCCATTTATTTTTCTTTCAAACTTTGAATTGTGTGCAAGAGAGTATGTTCACAAATGTTCAGGTATGTTATTTCTGACATCAAAATGATCTCTATTTAAGAAATAACATTATTTCATTTCACATACCAGATAAAGAAGGAAAAAGCTAAGTAAGTGTTGTGGTGTTGAAGCTGGCTTTTTAATTTAGTAAGTGGGATGTTAGGGACATAACAGATTCATAGCAGTTCAGTGGTATCTACTTCTAAATGGTTAACCTCTTACTGATTTCTTTTATTACTAGTATGTACGTACATAATTCAGTTTAAATGGATGTTCAGTGTGTTAGGAATTCCACAGGTTCTGATTTTTTTAATAGATGTGAGTACATTCAGTTGGGCTCAGGTTTTGTTGCTGTGAATCTTTTCTTCTTCTTGACAAAATGATCAATTTTCTAGTCATCTAAGCATGCAGATCCATGCCTGTTTTGTACTATTCTTTGTAAAACTAAGTGTAATGTGGGATTGGATCCTGAACTTAATTCTGGAGTTATACAGATTGCTTTTATCGCTCATCAAATGATCTAACTGACCCCAAAGTATCATCACAGAATCACAGAATGGCCAGGGTTGGAAGGGACCTCAAGGATCATGAATCTCCAACCTCCCTGCCACATGCAGGGCCACCAACCCCATTTAATGCTAGACCAGGCTACCCAGGGCCCCATCCAATCTGGCCTTGAACACTGCTAGGGATGGGGCACTCACATCCTCTCTGGGCAGCCTGTTCCAGCACCTCACCACTCTCTTTGTAAGGAACTTAACAACCTTTGATGTACTGATCCACGGAGGATGTGTGAAGTGAGAGTACTGTTTGCTCGGTCCTCCTCTCCAATTCCACTTAAACAACGTGATCGTATATAAAAACTTTAAACTAGCACTATTTGTGCAAACCATTGGTGGTTTTTTTTTTTTTTTTTTTGGTATAAGTATCCTCAGGGTAATTAACAAGTGAATTTCTAACTGTGAACTGAAATCCCTAATCTGAATTTTTGTTTACTGTGAATGTATAGCATCTTCTGCTCAGTGGTTATCTGTAAAAGCTTAGATGTGCAACTTTGTCTGTAATCTTTCCTGGTGTAGTTTAGAAAAAGAAAACTCACCAATTAACGTTTTTGTTTGGATTTAATTCAACGTCGTCTTTTTTTTTTTCCTCCTCACACCACCCAGACGCTAGAGGTCTTTTACAAAACAAAGCAACAATAGAGGAGGGCTTTTACGAGGAGTCCCTTCACTTGCTGTCATCTGTCCCAGTGTAGCTGTATTAAGTGTGTTAAAAGGTAGTGATGCCCATCCAGAATGTGAACATTTGTTCAAGCAAATGACGTTACAGTAAACAAATTTAGCACTACTTAACACAGACAAATTTACTACTTGAGAATGTTATCATGTGTGTTTATGTAAAAGCTCTTTATTAAAATAATATTGAAAAAAAATAAATGTTGCTTTTTAGATCTGCATTGATAAAAGCCTTGGCCCAAGTATAACTTGCAGAGCTGTAAGCAGAATCCATCACGTTCTATAACATTTAGGGAGCATCTCATACCTCTCTCACAAATTTTGGTTATGTATTTTAAGTGAATTCATATGCACAGTTTTGCATAAGCTCACAGTATGTACATTTTATCTGTAATTGCAAAAACTTGTGTGGAGTTGCACTGAACTCTAAAGTAAATAGATAATAAATGCAAAACAAAACAAAAAAAAACAAAGGGTAAATAATAATGACATAAATTAATTCTATTCTTCGATTTCTTCTTCTCTAATAACTCCCTTTGATATCTGTAACACAAGAAGAAATACAATTTTGTTCAGGGAAGACAATGACAATGTAAAGATCTGCCAGTGTTACATTTCTGACAAGGCGTTAATGCAGATTTTCAGCAAGTTGGTAGGACTTGCAAACATGGCTAAGTTTTTTATAGTTTGTTCCCACCTGTGTCATTGGCTGTGTGATACAGCTGTGTATTTCTACAAATTCTTATAAATATGGTTTAAATTGCACAAAATCCCCACAGAAAGTGATGCCAGTGTTCCCTGTTTCAGAAATAAGTAAAAAAAAAAAAACAACAAACAACAAACCATTCAAAACCTTACTTTTATATTGACTTGTTTAAAAATTATCTTTTTTTTGGGCAGGATAAGGAGTTGGAAATGTATGTGTACAGTGGTCTTGTTTTAATTCTTTGACCAAGTTTTACCTGAGACAGAACAATAAGGGAAAAAATAGGAGTCAGCATCAGGGAGTTCTAGTCAACTGCAGATAATTTCTAACAGCAGTCTTAACAAGAACTGTCATTATAACTCGCCCTTAATAACATGCTATGTCATGCTATATAGAAAGCTATCTGTAGCTATCTAATTCAATAATATCCTCCTACAAAGCAAGAACTGATTATGCCAAGTGTGTTGGGATAGTTTTGGGATGTGAATCAATGAAGTTCTGTTAATAAATTTTCTTCTTTTTCAGATCAGTCTGTTTATCTCTCAGGTATACTTTAATCACTTAAAGTAGGATTTTAAAGAATGTAATAAACATTTTGTCTTCATGGTACTATATATTGAATAAAATAGAATCTTTTTCTGTTGGCATGCCACACATTTTTGCATTAACAGAATTTTTACTGTGACACCACTATTTGTTAAACTGTTTCTCAAAGCTGGTTACTTCTGAACTATATGAGCTTTGTTTTATATGAATTCACTTATGTCTGCCTGTAGTATATGAACAAGGAACTTGGTGTCATTCCATATAGGAAGTCAGTTTCTTATGTTATAGCTTGGTTTTGATGCAATTACAAGGCATCAATTGATACAATGTATCAATTGATACACTCATGAACTATAGACAAAAATGTTGGTAACTTCTTTTCTATATAATTTTTATTCTGTATCTGAGGCTCAATCTATTTGATTGAACACTCATAGTAACTGCACTTGACAAATCCTGTTCCTGTTCTGTTACTCCTCATGTTCCAGTATTCTATCTATTATTGCAGGAAAAAAAAAAAAAAAAAAGTATTCCCTTATGCTTAACAGCTACCATAGGGATTATTTATTACATACGTGGTGAAAGGTAAACTTCAGACTTTGTCATGTTTGAAATTCCGCCCTGTATATAAGCATATGATTATGGCAGTCATCAAGTGTCTCAAGAAATTGAGAACTAGATTTTGCATCTAGCTTTTAAAGTGTGAGTGCTACTCATTCTTATTTTCTTTGGCAGTAATTCCTATGTTTATTCCAAGCTACTGTAGAAGTCTGTTCTAAACTTTCAAATTTTGCATATTAGCATGCACGCTGACAATCTCATTCTCTAATAGGATAAACTCATTGTTACCATTAAGGCGAGTTCCTTCAGGTGGCCTCAATGAAGTTTCTATCTACGTGTAAGAAAAATGTTTTTGATGATGATGATGAATTTTTGATGACCTCTGTTAGAAAACCATCCAAAGCCACCCAGATTTAGTTACTGGCTGATTTGGGATCAGACTTCTGCAAAGATATGTGTTTGTTACTATTTGTCAGCTGTATTTTATCTCTGATAAAATCAGAGTTCATATCAGTTTTAGGAATAAGCATCTGACAACAGAACACAAGGGAGAAAACAAATATATTCAAGTAAATCAATCAATTAGATTGATGAAAATTCCCAGTCTTTTACAATCAGATAAGCATGGGGTACCTGTGAGAATATTTGCTGGGCAGATAGTGAGGTGCCTTGTTTCTTTAGGGAGGCTTCCAATTTTGAAGAATAGAATTGTTGCTGTACTTTTTTTTTATCTCAGTACAAGTGGAGTTTTCCTCATTTAAGAACATGTTATGATTCATTGGCTGTAAGCTAGGTAGACAGTGCAATATAGCTTTTCAGATTTCTAGGAGCAAATTCTAGGCAATGGTCTTGAAGTGTTTTAAGCACGATTCTCTGGAGTGTGAAAGCATATAGGGTTTTATGGAGATGATCTTTATGAAATATACATGCCTGCACAAAGCCAATTGTAGTGATTTACATTAAAAATAATCAATATTTCTTCAGGTTTTCTTTTACTTTAAAAGCTGGTTATTCCCTATTCTGTGTACAGAAAATCAAACTTGCCAATGCAATAGTCTCCTAACATTCATTAAACACTGGCTTCTTCTTGGGAGCAATCAGTGGAATAATTCCAGACAATTTCAATGTATCAAATAATTGTAAGGAAATTTAAGGGAGAAGCAGGTAGGATTTGATTCCTAGATTCTGTTGACATTTCCTGAGAAAGGTCTGTCTATAATAAGCAAACATTTATCAAACAATGCAGCCCCTAATATAACATGAAGGAGAGGACCATATGGTGTTTCTATAATCAGACTTTACTGGTACTTTGGATATAACTAGAAGACTTCCTATCAATTTATCATTGCTAATAATAGATACCCTATTGCATCAAACAACTGATAAATGATTTTGTTTCAGTTGGTGTTTTGGTAATTCATCAGACTTAAGTATTGCTGTCATTAGTCACATTTCCATGAAAAAGCAAACCTAATGCTATATTTTGAAATGCTAAGGCTGGTTGAGTATTAAAAAAAATACAGCTTCTTTAAGGTATTTTGTTAAAATGTTTCTTATCCCAACGAATTTCAGGTGGTGTAACTAAATGTGTCCTTGGTACTAATAACTTAAAAATATGCACTTGGATTTCTGCAGAAACATTTTCAATATCTCATTTCAGGTAAAATTGCTCTTTAGACTACTTAAAAGTATATTAATATGGCTAACAGTTCTTTTTATTAAAAGTAAATATTTTAACTGTACTTGCACACCTTGATTAATAAGAAATGTAGCAAGGTACACTTCAGAAAAACAACTTTGCAAAACAAATGAAACAATTAGATTTGGGAATACAATGGTGCAATTGAGCTAACTGCCTTTGATTATTAAGGACAATCCAGTCTTCATTGTGATTAAGTGAATCTTTCACCTAATTCAATGGCAAAGTTGATAGAAGTGAATAGAAAAACTGAAAAAGTAAAAGAGATGTGTCTATTCCATGTATACATTAGACTAAGTTGGTGTAATAAAGATTATTAATAAAGGAAAAATAAGACATAAGGTTGAGTCCTTTCATTAATTACTCTTCGTGAGTAGCATAACCAGCTTAATAAGTGTTAGGAGCTAATATAATATCTTTTAAAACTGAGTCTTTGCATTTATTTCAGAAAGTTTAGAAATGCTGCTGTTGTAGGAACAAAGTTTGGAAGTTCTTGTCCAGGAAACAGGCAGTAATTCAAAAAAATAGAAAGCAAGCTGCTGTAATAAGAAAAAGAGAAAAAACTAGCAAGTAACATTAAAAAAAAAAGAGAGAGAAAAAAATCAACAGATGCATTGTATTTCAGGAATGTTATGCAGTGCATCATATGTCACAAAATATTTCTGAGCAGTCATTCAAACTGATAAAGCAGAGTAAAGTGCTCTTTGGTAGGAGTGAATTTAGTAGCCTGAAGTGTAAGCGGTACAGTTATAAAATATATGATTGTGCTACAATACTTAGAAGTAGAATGTGATGGAAACTGAAAAAACAAACAAAAAAACCACAGGAATATTAAAACCAGGGAAAAATAATACTATAGGTTTATATTTTTCAGATTTATATCTCAGAAAGCTTTTTTTTTTTTTTTTTTTTTTTTTCCCCCAGACATTGCTTTAGTTCTTGTTAAAAAGCAATCTTCACTCCTTCACTTGGTATATAAAGTGCAGTCTTTTAACAATGTAACATCTATGTATACGAGATTTTTTGCAAATTTGATGCAGCATTTTGTCTGCTTGGTCGTGGTAGTAGTAATAAAAAAAATGTTGTTTTTTATCAAGCTTGTATTATAAATGATACATGAAAATTGTAGTATCTTGGAAATCAGAGAAAAACTTTGTGAAAACCAACTCCCCAGCTAGAGAGGATAAGTCTAGGATGGGAACAACTTCCTCCATAGTGCAAATGGCTACAACTTTGCAAGCAAAGGAAGCAACTGAATCTTCAGGAGAGCACGGAAGCTGCTAGATACACCAAGACACTTCTGAAGAAATGGGTTTGTATTTTCTGAAATGGATAACACAACTCACTGTGGATCAGATGCTAAAATCCTCAAAAGATTCCAGAGGAGGACACCAAGGCTGATAAATGGAGGGCATGTCCTGTGAGGAGAGACTGAGGACATTTGCATTGCTCAGCCTGGAGAAGAGGCCAAGAAGTGCCCTCACTGCTCTCTGAGTAGGGTGGGCAGGGAAGGTGGTGGTCTCTGCTCCTGGGATCTGATGGTAGGATGGGAATTACACAAAGCTGTGCCACGAGGAATTTAAACTGTGCATTAGGAAACATTTATTTACCATGGTGGTGGTCAAACACTGGAACAGGTTTCCCATTGGAGTAGTTGATACCTCGTGCCTGTCAGTGCTCAAGAGGTATTTGGATAATGCCTTAATCTATATGCTTTAGACTTTTGTTAGCTCAGAAGCTGTCAGGCAGTTGGGCTGGCTGATCACTGAAGGTTCCTTCCAACAAAGCTCTTGTATTCTAAACCTAAAAGTGGTATAACTAACCCATGATAGATATTAACAAAGATGATTTGAGAGAAAAGGCCTTTCCTTTACTTTCTTTTTATGTTTTCCTTGCTCTTTTTCTTTTGGACTTGTGTATCATTCTGAGTGCGTGCCAGACTACCTGAGGCTCCTAATAGCTGCCTCACTCAAACAGATTTATAAAAAGTCAGCTTATGTTCTTCCAAATAGAACTTTAGAAATATGGGCTTGTTGTTGACTAAGAAAATAATTCTCACTCAATTCTTTCAAATTTTGATGTGTTAGAGGCTTTATGTAAACTCCTAATTTTTTCTATTTACTGTAAAATTTTACACTTTGAGATGTTTCTCTCGCTAGAAAATTAAATTAAAGATATGAAACTATTATGACAGTACTGTACAGGAGTGCTAATAAGATGAAGCATGTAATTCTTTAGGGAAAAATTCAAATATAGGAGGTGATTAGAGTGGTATTACTGGCTGGCAAATGAAAAATTACTGCAAACTGAACAGCAGGATGTAAGGATATTGTGGTGAATTATAAACACATTTGGCACTTGGGTGAATTTCTTTCTATGGTTGTTATCTAATTTCAAGCACTGTAATTAAAATTGGACAAACTTTGAATTAATGTAGCTGAGACTTTTCTTCCCAAATGCTTTCTCTGAAATCTTCCTCTGCCCTTATTTTTTTTATGGGACAGATTGAAAGTAAAGAATGGTCATGAAGTCCTGGAACTTAATTCTTTGGCTACCAGGCAGGAAGCCAAGGTCGAAATTAATACTATTGTATAAGGCTTTTCTAACAATAATAATTACTGAATGTTGACCAAACATAACGAAGCTTGAAAAGATTTTGAATTCAGTAATTTTGACTGTTTCAAAACAGAATCTGCATAGACATTATATAGATTGTGAAAGTCTAAACAAACAACTGTAAATGAGTTTCATGCATGCTTTATACTTTTTCAGTAAAGGAATTGAACCCATGTTTGTGATATGATTGATTAAGTAACAGAGAAGCATGTTTTAAGTGATGGCAGTAGATGTAAAGGAAGAAAGGTTTGCTTTCTTGGTGTTCAAAAGGAGCAGGACAGTCAGGTTGCTCTGACCGTGTTTCTTTGCACAGGCTGCACTGGTTTACCTGCTGTAGAGAGCCTTCTTTGGCAGGGGATTGAGTTTGATGATCTCCGGAAGTCACTTCCAACCCCTACAGTTCTGTGATTCTGTCATAGTGGGGAGCCCAGTTCCCCTTAGGAAATGCCTACTACCTTGCTTGGAACTGATGCATGAGCACTGATGCTCTTGGAGATTGAGAAAAGAGAGAAAACTGAGAGGAACTGGCAGAAATTGGCTCAAAATAGTTTAGCTGAGTGGGAAACCTTTTCTTTTGTAAGAGGAAACTATAGGAACAATTAGAGTAAAAGATTCATGAGAGCAAAGCTATGTGCTAAACTTTTAGGTACTTCTTTAAGGAATTGGTACCATGTAAGAGAAAATAGGAAGGACTTCCTGGAAACTGACTTGTTCCATACTGTTTTGCTATGTATGTCTTATGTAAGAACTCAGTATATTTTCTTTGCTTTACTATCCTCGATGCAATAAGTAAAATGGGTCTCCAAAGTAAGCCTCTTAAAGTTCCAAATCAGCATGCCATTTCTTTGAAAGCTTTTCATTTTTTTCTTCTTCTGCAAAGTCAATCTTGAAGCAAGTTCCTTCTGCAGTGCCTCCAACAAAGCTAAGCTCTCTTTTTCTTAATGTATGGATTGAGTAACTGATAGCAAAAGCATGGACCCTTGATTACTGTAAGGAGATGATTAATTTAGCTTCCTGACAGTTTAAAGTATCAGTTTAGCTTCTCTAACTGTATGATGATCAAATGGCATTCCCAAATGGTCTTGTATTGACTGACAAAAAGTTGATTTCCCCAAGGCTGCTATGACTAAATTTATAGCTTCTCTGTCACAGTTAAGACTTTATATTTACACTGAATTTATGTTTGTGTTACAATTGCCCTTCTTCTATTTCTTTGGGACTGACAGAAACAGCCTGTTTCTTTTACAGAACTTGTGGAGGATTTTTCATCTATTCCTTTTCTTTTGCGCTGACCCTCTTGAATAAGGACAAAGCATTTTGTAAACTAAGGAGGAAAGATACGCTATTAATTGTACCATTCTGCCTGTACTTTCTTAATAGTAGGTATTAGTTTTAAGTAACATTTTGTATTTCATCTAGAAAAATGAGCACCCCTCAGATCAGCTAAAGATAATTACAAGACATCTACAAACATGCTAATGCATATTAAATGACTGTTATTAATGTATCGTTATTTGAAGTTGTTAATACTTAGAAGTACATTAATACACTAGGCAGCATAAGAAGAGATTAAAAGGACTTCTTGCTCTTTTCTGCCTCAAAAACTTGTATCAAAGTTTTCTACCTATTCTAGGTTGTCTTTCCAGGCCACAGTAAAACATTCCCACAGAGCATCATTTTCTTTTTGATGAATAATTTTGTCTGGTTGTCTGTATTTTTCTTGTTTTGCATTTCATTTTCAGCATAGTATTGTTATTCTTTTATGCAAAAATTCAAACTGTAAAGACTACAGTGTATTTCCAGAAGACATTCTTGTTGAGATTTCAATATGAACATTTCATTTTATCTGTTTTTCATGCTCTGTGATGCTTTTGGTTTTCTTTTGGTGGTGCATCACTGTCCTGGATAACTTCATCAATAGTTAATAGCTTAGTGAATATCCATGTATTCTTTAAAGAATGTGTTTCTCTGCTTCTAAGGTTCCATGATATGCTAAAGACATTTTTCTATTAAACAGGGATCCTTTGAAATGCAGATTTCAGTTAGATTAGTTGTGATAACTTTGTTTTCTTTTAACCACTTAAGACATGCGTATCCAATCTTTTGGCTTTTCAGGACCACATTGTGTAAGAGGAATTGTCTTGGGCTACATATACATTAACTGTATTATAATTTTTTATAACAAATTTGATAACAAAACTTATTTTATGTTTTTTATTAAAACCAAAAAAGATAACAAAAACATAAAACTATTGGGATATTTGGCTGTTTCTTAAAACTAATACATCAATCTGATGTGATGGAAGTGGTTGTAATTATTACTGAGTTCAAGGTGTCTATTGAATTTTTTAAATTTTTCTCTTCCTGTACTTTATCCTTGAAAATAGATGTTCACAAATGTACATACTTCCCAAAAGAGATTACATGAATAAGGTGTGATTGTGAAGTGAGAGATATTTTCCTTTGGTAAGACAGGTCTTACAGAAGTCTGATAAAGAAACACGATAAAATTTTTGAGTTGAATATCTGATTGCAACTCTATACATTTTATGGGAAAACTCAGAGATCAACTGCGGGTGAAGTCTCAAATAGACCAAAAAATTGATTTTTTTGGCAAACTTGAAACCTATTCCCAAATTTCTTGAATAAAAAGAGGCTGCACATCTTTTGCTGTTCACAAAAATGCATGAAATTATTTGCCATAACTTGAGCTTGCCATTAAGTTTCTTTGTTAATGCAGTTATGGCTTGGAATGTAAAGTAAGTTGATTTTTAACTTTGAAGACACCTTTAACTCATTTAAATGAACAATCAAATTCAATAAAAATGCTAAAGTTTGAGAGTCAGGTTTCATCTTCATGTTCTGGCACAAATTTTTCTTCTGATTCCATAAATGATTTGATTTAAATTTACACATAGTAAAATTACTTTTGCATTTTACACCAACTTTGCTTCAGAAAAGTAAATGATATCCCTATAATTATTATCAATACTTTAAGGAACTCCTGCAATTGGTGATGATTCAGTCCCTTCATGAAATGGACTTCATGAAATTCACAGCTTTGATTTGCACGATGTTGTCAATTTTTAAAGCATTTGCTTGTAACTTGTATTGATGTACAATACAGTGATATTTCATCAAATTTGAGTTGCTAGCAGCAATAGCATCATCTATTAATTTCAAGTCTTTTCTTTAATCATTCCTCAATGGGGATGCCATAAGTAGCTATATCTGCTATAGCTTAAAAATGTTACTTTAATGTAATTTTTACTGCTTGATACAAAACAAGATATTTAGCTGTCTCTTTCAGTGGCACCAATTCATTATCAACACCTGTAATAAAAATGGTAGGCTGAGCCATATCTGTGGCATCAGTACTTTCATCTACCACCACAGCATAAAATTTGGCAGCAGCTTTACTCTTCAAATTTCTTCTGATATTTTTTTCCTATTTCTTGCATTTACTGTGTTATAGTCTAGTGACTAGTGTTTTTTAGAAAAATGTTTTTTTTTTTTTAAATCGGGACAAATTATGCCTGCCATGCTCTCTATATATTGCATAATAAACTCACCACTTTTGATTTTTATTGCAATCAAAGTTGTTACCACATAAGTAGCTTTTATAATTAAACCCACTTCAGTAGTAAATTAAAAAAAAAAAAAAACTTGAGGTGACAGACTTCTCACTTCCATTGTTTTGTCTTTATCAAACTTTCCTTGATATACATTGAATCTGGAAGCATGTTTTTGCATTTAATTTTCAAACTGTAATCTTTGAAAACTGATTTCTTTCCTCACAGATTAAGCATAGTGCTATATATATGTGTATCCACAAAAATTACTCATCTGTTGAAAGCTTTTCCTTCATCCACAACTTCTTTTTTTCTTTGAGATAACATCAAGTAGGCAATCACTACATTTTACTCACCAAGTGGCACAGGCACCAGTAACATATAAGACAAGTGGGTTTCAGTTTGACTGTGTATGGTGGGTGTGAGAGATGGAGTTAGTGCTGCACTGTGCCCTCTCCTTTTCCTGGGGAATAGCACACTGATATTTTGATTGTTGCTGAGTGATGGACGCAAGGACGACTTTTGCTGTCACACGTTCAAGCATTGCTGGAGACCTGGGCACTTGTCATGGTACTGCAGTGTCCTGATTTATAGATAAAGTAAGCCTTTCGGTGTGATAAGTTCCACTATCATTTTACATTGTAATTGCTCATAATGCAGATTGTCACACAAATGAAGATATTTATTTGATTAAAAATCTTTTCTAGAAGGTGCATGAAGAGATGAAAGAACAAATGCAATTTAGGATGGAGAGGTTGTGCTATCATGCATCTTCTCAGACACTTTTTACATGCCTCACACCAGCAGTCGTACGCACCAGGGGATGATCCTTTTAATAGCAAACCTCCTTTTAGAAGTCCTCCTGCACGTGGAATTAGATTTAATATTTGTCGACAAAACTTACGTGTTTCTTATTTAGGAGATAGTCTTGCCAGTTTCTTACCTTAAACTAGTCTGTCTTGTTAACTGGGGATGCTGATACCCCTTGATTCAAGTATGAACTTGAATCCTTCAGTAGCAGGGTCTCTACTGATGAACTTTGCAAACATACAGATTAAAATGTTCTGAACATGTCTGATAATAATAAGTGGTTATGTAGTTAAAACAGTTCCTTATAGAGTCTTAGTTGTTCTTAAGGTCAAGCACAACCATATTCAGAAAGTCTGAGTGTATGGCATGTTTTTACCCTTAAGATCTTAGTAATAGCTATCACTGGGACACGTGAACCTCATAAAGATTATTTACCTTGAAGTTCCAATTAAATAATTACTTAGCCTTTTTACTCTTACTCTAGCTTATACTCTTCTTATACAGAAGAACAGTCATGTGAGTAATATACAACATTCAGAATCAGTATTAGCTTTTGTTTTAGATTTGAATTAGATTGTATGTGTAGGTAATAAACTGTGAGCATTTGAACAGTCATAAGGTTTTAACTGCGTGATTCAGAATAAAGTTACAACTATTTTGGAACATACGATCTTTTGTAAGGGCCTTCTTCTATAGAAAAGATGGTTATTGAGGACATGGAATTAATTCCTTCAGTGCTTCAGTTATAAGCAGAGTGCCTAGAATAAATGAGCTTGCATTTAGAGTAGTGTATTTTGTCCACTTTTTATAATGCTTGATTGATTTTATTATATCTATCAAATTAGCAGAAATTGATTAGTTGTCTTCTGTTTCAGAGAACTACCAGAAAATAGCTGTGTTATTAGAATGGGGGGAAAAAGCAACCTTATTGGTCTGTCAGGAAGTATGAATGGCTTTGTAATCATAGTAGAGAAAGGGAGAAGATTGTTTTCATATTAATCTTGGTTTAAATATATATACAGATAACAAACCTTCTGAATGATTAAACTACTTTATTAGTTCAGTTTACTTAAGGATAAATTACTCCAGTCACTGCAAGTACTCAAATTTTAAAAAGAAACAATTTACATTTTTGTAATTTTTATTTGTTTTATTTTTTTAAGTAAGTAGCATAGTGGTAGATACAGGCAGATAGTGGAAGGTTTCACATACATAGGATGTAAGGAATGAATCTGAGCTGTGTCATGTTTATCTGGAAAATAGTTCCTTAGTACTTCCAAGGAAGGTAAAAAGCAAGCAAAAAAGCCAACTTTGTAAGTAGATTTTTTTTCCACAGTGTTCTGCAGGCTGGTTTCTAAGCCAAGATATATAGAATTAGAGAATGAGACTGTTTCATGCTTCTTGTAGGTCAGTAGTGATGTATTTGGGTTTACTTGAAATGGAATGAACTTATTCCTGTTTTTTCTCAGCTTAATCATTAATGAAAATATTCAGCATTTATTCATTGCCATTCATGTACAACTCACATGGAACACCCTGGGTGTGACTCAAACTGATCTCATTGTGTACTTATAAAGTGAAAGCTATTATTCCTAATCTCTTCTCAATGTCTAACTGAAAGAGATAAGGATCCCTTGGAAGACTGTAATGATACTGGTCATTTAGACCACACATCCAGGTTTCAACAGTTAATTTTCAATTATCCTACTGGTGGCACTAATTTTATAGTGAATGTGAGCCCATGTGCAATGCTATTAATGATACAGCTGCATGAGCACAGTGAGGGTACTCAAATAATGCATTTCCTGAGGAAAAAAAAAATGAAATAGCAACCAGTAATGATTTGTAACTTTTGCAAATGCTTAGTGATTAAAAACTAAATAGCTAATGATGAAGAAAATCTTAAAATGAAAAAATAATAATGCTGTGCTACTTCTATAGGAGAAAAAAAAAAACAAACAACGAACTGAGGGTTAACTTGAAATAATATTCCTGACTGTTTTATAATTCTTTTGAACTGTTTGGATTACGTACCTTCTAAATGCAGCCTGACACATCTGAAATGTAACCAGTTTGATTCAGTCTTTTCTCATTTCCCACTAGAATCATGAAGTACAGAATATTGTCTCTTGAGACAAAAGACTGTCCATATTAAGAGATGCAATTTAATGGAAAAATGCAGAGTCATAGAATTGCTCAGGTTGGAAAAGGCCTTCAAGATCATCAAGTTCAACCTCAGAATTTGAGAATGAATGACACTTATCACATACAGAGAATTCATTTTTAATATCTCGTGAATAGTTGATTGTAGACTTGATATACTTGCTTATACATATGCTTAATGGTACAGTGGCAGTTTTTTGCTTTTTCTGACTTTTCCTTGCTGTGGTAGCTACGCTGTGGGCTCTGACACTTGAGGAAAAAGAAATGACCAGATGCAATGGAATGATTTTTAATGGTATACTGGGAACAACGTAACATTTGGGCTAAAAGAGTTTGGAGTGCTATTGCTGAATTATTTCAATCGAATTGGGAAATACAAGTCTTACACCCTTCTTCTTATAGTAGGAAACTAAATTTCATATTTTTGGAAATGATTTTCAAATTAAAATGCTTGACAACTTAATTTGGTATTGGGATCATTCAATTTAAGTGAACTAATTTTGCAGCAGCTGGTGGTGGGGTGGGGATCTGATGCCCCTGAATACAGGTTTCTGAACTGTGGGGCCACCTGAAAGCACCTGATGAAGGCCTTCATCCATCCTTGCAGGAAAAAAGAGATCAAGAGAAACTAAGTAGCCTGTAGTTGTCTAATAGAGAAAGAAAGACTGCAGATTGCCCAGAGCACTACTCTGCTTGTGCTAAACTGGAGGTTTCTGGGAGCTTGGAGCAATTTGTGATGCTGGGACCAATAGCTTAGTCATGGGATTAGTGAATAATGAAGGTGTGAAAAATAGAAAGGTGAGTAAAATTTTGTCTACAGCACGTAATGGAAATAGGTATCTATTTTCAGATATCCTCTAGAGAATGGTGCAGCAGAAAAACCTGGAGAATGTAATTTTTCTATCCTTAGTGGGAGAGAACATTTTAATAGGAAGAGGAAAATCTTGTGGTTGTCTGAAACAATCTGACTGTGGAACAAGAAACTATTTCCATTATTGAAATAGACCTTAACGTGATGTACAGTTTTGAAGACAGAAACATAAGAACCAAGAAGTGATAGGTCTGAATGGCTGCCAGTGTTCTATGCGTTTGTTTTTAGATGGTTATTTGCACTCTGAACGTATAGTCATGTAGGAATCACCTGGTCAGATTATTTAAGAACTCTATGGACTGAATTCATTGTGAAAATAATTTTTGATTTAGATCATTGTTAGCGTATATTTTCCTAAATATTACACCTTTATGTCCTAAAAAGTTTTCTTTTCAGCCAACTTCTGTGGATCAACAGTTTTGTTGCCAGATTTCATATTTGATTTGTTTATTGTATTTGTAGATCAATAAGATAAATATCAATAATAATGAATATTTTACTTTAATTTTTATTGATCTTTCTAAATATCTAAAGTTGGTATGCGAAAATGGGTAAAGAGTTTGACTTAGATAAGAAGTATTACAGAGTTTTTGTTCTATACTTAATTCATTCCACTGACTTACATTTTGACGACTTATGCTCATGAGTGGCCATTTATTGACTATTTATTGATTGATATTCATTAATTCTGAAAGTAGGAGTTAGATTTTTATATCCAAAGATTGTATAGCGTTAGTGAATAAATGCACTTTTTTTTTTTCTCTCTCATAGCATGCAAATGTATTTAATAACGTGACTGAGTTACAGAAAGAGAAGAGCAAGAGGAAGATTTCAAGGTAAGTTATATTCCCTGTATGTCTGTTGACTGGCTTAACCAAATGTTGCTGTATGTGTACTGTGCAAAGAATCCTCACTGAGCTATGGAGGGTCTCTCTCTCTCTTCCCTCTGTCTACTGAGAACACAGTGTCTGGGATTTTGCCTTCTCCTTGACTCTCATCAGAAGGGTCTAAGACATTCTGGACTGCTTGTAGCTAAACTTTAAGCATCTTACAAAAAAAAAAAAAAAAAAGTAGTTGATTACTCAGATCTCTCATACGAGATAAAAGCAGGGAAAATGTAGTTGCAATCCTAAATGCATGCTTATAATGTAATGCTTTACAGAACTTGAAGTCTGGAAAACAAGTCACACTTCAAATTATTTTGTTTGTATGAGGAAGTGTGCTGCAGTTTAAGATCTGGAATGTAATTTATTAATTTTCCTCTCTCCCGCACCATTTACAATGTAGTTATAATTCTAATGCTAAATTGTATTTAGGGTGGAATTACTGTCAATATCATTAATTTCTTCATATAACTGACATGATTTGGATGAATTTTGATGTAAATAGCAGGCCTAAGTCTAAGTTCTTGCCAATAAGCTGCAGTTATGTATTGCTGGAATGGTTACTGCCAGTGGAAATGTCTGAGACAGTGCAGTTAACATCAGAAGAGGGGCTGTGTGAAGCAATAAAAATTAGCATAAAAAAATTGAAATGTATGAGACTGCAATTACTGTAACATCATAACATGGAGACATTGCAATTGACATTGTAATGGCTTACATGTCAAAGGAATAAGTCAGTGAAACAACTTGAATAAATGAATAAAGCACTTTAATAGCATGATATTGGTTGGCTCAAGAATTATAACATTTTAGTGGTACTGAATCTACAGTCAGCTATTAAAAATGCTATAAAGTATGTCTGCTGTGTTAAGCTTCTGTTTCTGTGTTTAGTGATTGGGATGTTGTCAGCTATTTTTGTTTAATTCGTTATGAAGGGGAAAATATTTTAAGGATAAACTCTTTTTTCTTATGTTTTTTCTTCATTCTGAAATGTTTTGATCAACTGAAACTAAACGTGTTAAAGAAGATTTAATGAGAAGAATTTCACCTACTAATGTAGACCTTAAAATGAATCAAATTCAAAAAAGACAAAACATACAGAAAAACAACCTAATGCAACCTACTCCGCTACTTTCTCCACTTCTGTCTCACAGTGAGAATGCAGGAAAATGATTCTGGGTTATAGATGGAAAACTCTTGTGATACACCATTATATACAATATTTTTTTCAATTGTTCGTAGCACAGCAGTTTCAGAGAGGGTTGCTTTACCTAACTTGCCTGGGGTTGCTGCTTGGGGGGAGGAAAAAATTAAAAAAAACTGTTGGAAGAGTTGCATGTAAGTTTATTGAAAAAGAAGGACTGTGCTTACATTCCATCAGTATGCTGTTCTATCTTCTATCACAGAAAATCATATTTCACTTTGTTAAATTGGTATGATTGATCCGGGATTTCTAGAATACAAATTAAGGGAAATCTCCATCAGTTGACATTCTTTTTCAATGGGAGTGGTTACAAGGTAAAAGCTCAGAATATCTCAAAGAAGAGGATAAGGCAGATAAAAACAGCTACTTGTTGATTGGTCTCATTGCACCTATTCTAAACAAAAGAATAAAAAAATCTCATGAGGGATTCAATTTATAAGAACTAAAGGGTAGGAATGTGATAACAGGAATCTTTAAAAAAACAACATATTTGCTTAACGCATGAGATAATAAAATCAGATGAGTCAAGATACTGTAGTATCCACATAGCATTTCGCTAATAACATTTTAGAAACCAATATAATTACAGCTGATGTTAAATGAATTAAGAATTGGCTATTTGACAGCCTTCATAAAGTTAGTGTCAATGACAAAATATCACTGAGCTCCAAAGAAACAGATATCATGACTTTTTTACTCATATCTTCTATCACTCATCAAAAAAAATGCATGTAAATAACCTCTAACTTAAAAAGATGGTAGGCTGCATGTGTAGAGCAACAGGCAATATCTCAAAAAGTAAACGAGCTCTTAAAGAGAACAGAAGAGAGCAACCATGGTATAAAAAGGCTCCAGAGTAAGCAGCTCAATCTGAACTCATTGGTGGCAATCCCACCCATGGCAGGGGGTTGGAACTAGATCATCTTGAAGGTCCCCTCCAACCTAAGTCATTCTGTGATTAATTCAGTTAACTGCAAAATTAGTAAATGATAGATGTCTTCTTTATAGTGTAAAAGATGAATAATAGCAGGTGATAGAGAGCTCTTTGGTTATGACTGATGAATCAGTATTTATTAGTTTGAGCACGCCTATTTCAGCTGGAGAAACTCAACCTTTTAAACTGCATAACTTTTGAAAACAGGTAGTAGTTAACATGTAAAATCAGAGGAGGAGAGAGGGAATAAAGGAAGACAAAAATAACAAGAGGAAGGAGAGAGTGAAGAATAAAAACTAACAAATCAAAGAGACTTGCCTTTGAGGCTTTCTAGACAAGGCTTGGATTCCTTTCTGAAATATTTATTGTGTTTTAAAGGGAAGTTATTGTCTGAAATTACATTTACTTGCAATATGCAAGGTACTGTGATCTATAGGTGACTAGGCTACAAATAATCTGTTGATGCTGTCAGCTCTGAAACTGTAGAAGTTCTGGTGGTAGTTGTGTCCTGTCCACTGCTGATTAAATTCAGGTGCACATGTGGACACTGCTTGATCTATCTGCCAAAGAGAGAAAACACTAGCAGTAGGTTCAATAGATGCAAACTCTCTTTTCCCTGTTGAGATTGTTGCCACATTTTTCCAGAACTTCACTAAGAAGGTGGAATATGCTGATTCTTTACTTCGATCAGTTCTTTGTCAATACCTGTGCAACCTTCTGTGGCTGAACTGGATCAGCATACAGACTACTGGTTTCTATCTTGCCTCTCGTCTTTCCTAAAAGACTGTGACCCCATTCTGCCCATTGCCAGATACAGTTCTGTAGGGCTGTTGTACACTGCAGCAGTTTTTCTGCTTGTGGGGATGATCACTGAGGTTGCAAGAGTTGGAGAAATGGACTTGATCCTCAAACCCTGGGCGAGTGGAGCAACATTGCCATCAGTCAGTTGCATTTCCTCTACAGAATGGTTGCTTGATTTAGAAAGAAAATGCAAAAATTGTAGGCTGTTACTGATCTATGAAATTGTTTTTTAGGAGTGTATTAGTGTTTCATTTGAAGGAAATACACTTCTGTGAGAAAGCTGAATGCTTGCTTGGATCAAGGCATGAATTTTCTGTAAAATAAAATGAGAAATTTGCGTTCCTTAATTGTAATGTCCCAGATTCCTGCGTGTATGTTTATGTAGCTGCCGGAGAAATCCACAGGAGCCTGGTCTAGTATGAAATGTGAGGATTGTTGGCCCTGCCTGTGGCAGAGGGGGTTGGAGATTCACGATCCTTGAGGTCCCTTTGAACCTGGGCCATTCTGTGATTTAGGTGTCTAAGTGACTCTAACAAGTGTACTCATAAAGATATTCACTAAAACACTTTAAAGAAGGGACAGCTTTTCTATTGAATCTGGTGTAAATTGAATTAGAACCCAACAGTGAAAGGCTACCTTAAATATAAATGGAAAAAAACCCACTGAATTTAAATGTTTGAAATGGCAGGCTGTCTTTTTTCTATATTTGTGGTTACCTCAAGCCTCCTCCTAGCAATGTGTAAAGTTTTTTATAACATTGAAAATACCTGATGCAAACTGATCCAACTTATTTGTTATGTGTTTACTTTTCCAGTATAGAGGCTATAACATTCCAAAGCAGGAAATTTTGCCCAAACCTTAAAGCAATTGTTTTGGCATCTGGTGAATTAGAAAGGGCAACTGTTTTTAGTATTGTTATGCAGAGGGAGACAGCAGGCAAATGAGGGAAAATCAGGAAAGGCTGAGACATACCACATGTTTAGCTGTGTGTCTCTGTGGGTATTTAATTGGAATTGTGTATTTCAGATATTTTCAACAGTCTTTCTTCTCTTTATCTTCTCTGGACCTTGCCTAATTCAGACCAAAGCAAACAGAATGCCTTGATGACTGCTTCATTAGTTTTGTGCTGTGGTGCTTTGATACCATTCAGCACAGCATTGGATAAGGTGCAGAAAGACAACTGTGCCAGAGACGGCATCAACAGGTTAGGATCTGAAGTCTTAAACTTCCTGATAACTCCAGATTTCTGTCTACGTCTCAAACTAAAATTTGTTACAAGTGTCCTATAAACTCTGACATGCTTAGTATTAAATTCCAGATTTCTCAGCAAAGCATACAGGGTATAATATGTGGAATAGAGTTTCGCTTTTGAAAATAAATAGTAGTTATTGAATGAAAATTAACATTTATCTGAACTACACAGTCTGAATGAATCAGTGTCATTTCAGTTGTTCTATTTTAAATCTCCTTGCTCATCTGCATTCTGTATTTGCTTTGTAGTTGTGATTCTAAGCAATTCTAAGCTTTTAGTGGCTTGCCTGAAACTGTGCATGCAACATAACCATAAAAATTTTGACACGGGAATGTCTTAATACCTGAATGTTAAACAGATGGATTTTTTAATAACCTCTATGCTATCAGGTTAATCAGAGCAAACAGAGAAAAATCAGACTCATACCTAAGAGGAAACTTATTGTTAGGAGTGTTCATTCACACTCTAGTAATGAACAAATGCACAAAAAGTACCAGCTTAAGATTTTTATATTTACAGCCAGTAAATGGTCTGTAAATAATTACACCACCTTAGCTACTGTGTGTTGTTCAGTATCTCTTACTGAGTTTGTGTCGTAATGTCTGAGTTAAAAAACATGGAGAGATGAGTGTTAAGTACCTACAAGTTCTTTACCAGTGTTCTATTTTTGAATTGTATGACATATTGATCAAAGCCAGGTAGCTGAGACTGAATTAAGTCATATCATCTTTTTTTTTTTTTTTCCAAAACTGCTGAATAATTTTGATTTCATGTGCAGTGCTCCCTAAATTCAATTTTTCTCATTGATTAAACAAAGATTGAGATAAACTTTAGGAAGCCACTTCTGTCTTTCCTGGTCCTATATTTCTTTAGGAGACAGGAACAGGAGCAAACAGGGAAGGGAGAAGAAAGGTGTTAAATGTTTTAACTCAGTGAAAATGTTGAGTATGAAGCTATGATTTCATTCACAATTGATAAACCCCACTACTATGAACACTGCAGATATACAGAATTCCTTACTCCGTTGTCCGCAGCTGCTGTAGAACAGTGATTGGCAAATGGGGCAGGGGAGGCTTTAATTAAACTTACATGTGAAGCCTCTGCTCTAAATTAGTGCCAAGTGCTTAGGCTATGGGTATTACTTGAATTTCTGAAGTATGACTCTCTCTTACTCAACCTAAATTGAAGGCAGAGAATCATTAATCTCAGTAAACATTGCATACATCTTTTTAGAGATCATAACTGATAATGAAGTTAAAAATTCTCACCAAAGGTTTTTCTTAATTGTCTGTCAAAGTGCAAATTTCTCGTAGACGGTACATGAATGTATGCTTGTGATATTTCTGCACTGCAGTGTACTAATTATATGGATACAGTTTGCTCTTTCCTTCCTCTCTTATGACAATGATCAAACAGCAATTTCAGCTCTACAAACTTGAATTAAATAGGATGTGAATCAATGATCAGAATTTAAACGTAATGCTATAAATTCTCTGCAAGATTTGCAAAGGAAATTTTACTTGTTTTTTTAAACTTAGTTAAAAGAATACAGCTTTGATTTTCTGTAAATTGCAGGCTGAGTAAGTGGGAAATAATTTGGCTCATGTAGGATATATAGCTTAAATGAAATTCAACTGTTCTAGTTATCAGATCATATTACTACCTTAAAACTGCCTCTAGTTCTACATATTTCTTTAAAAATAACTGCCTTGGTGCCTTTTTGCTCAAGAAAAACTAATTTTAATTGAATACTAAGTTTCATTTTCCTGCGAAATGCAAGGAAATGTTAACAAAACTCTTTAAAAAATTTTTCCAAAGCTTAAAAAAAAAAAAAAAAACCCACAACAAAAGTATTTAATGTTTTTTTAAGAACGTATGCATTTTGAATTTGCAGGAAGTATAAGATTGAGAAAGTCTTTGCCATTATAAAATGAAAATAAAATTATATTCTTGGAGAAAGGAACTATACATTTTACTCTCCCTGTTGATCTGTGTGCTGTTTGTCATAGAATTGTGTATCACCGATTTTTTTTTTTTTTTCTTTATGTAGTGTTTCAGGTAACTGATGACATGAATTTGAAGCTGATGTTCCAGTGCAAAATTCATATTTGGAAAATCTTTAAGCATCTTTATATTGAAAGAAGAGTATATTAATAATAATTTTTTATTATTTAGTTAATCTGGAAACAAACTGTTTTCTGTCTTAAGTAAAAAATAATAAAAAAAAAAACCCTCATCCCAATTATTTGTAGAAAAAAGTTTTTGTTTTGCATCACGCTCTTTTCTTTGTGTCCAGCATCTCTAAGGCTTCCCTTAGAGCTTCATCCTGAAATTAAAAAGAGAACTGAGCATAAACTGATATTCTTCAGTGAGGAAAGGCGGTAGGTAAAGGACACTGTGGGCAAAAGAACAGTTGAACAGACTACCAGGGATAGGGAATTAAGATTTCAGTGTGTTCTGCCATGTACTGAGTAGGGAAACCAGACTGTAGATGACCGTGGTAGAAGTAGATTTGCAGTAAAAGGTCAAAATATAAGAGACTAAAGTAGGATGTAGTAACCATTCAGTAGATTTTTTGATGACATTTACTTATGCTGATAATTTGTTTCTGATGCTGTTATTACTTTTTTAGTATCATTGATAAGGAGACTGTGAAAATGGAAAAAAAATGTATTTTAAGTTATTTTGTAACAAATAATATCATTTATCATTCTAAAAGCTGAGATTGTGAATGTTAAACTTTTTTTTCTTAAATGTGTATTTAGTGCAGTTTGGCATCGGGAGGCAAACTCATTCATGTTTGGTAGATTTGTTGAGGCAGTATGGTTGGTTTCTGAAAGAATAATGTGGTGGAATCTGAGCCCATAAGCCCTCCTGTACGACAAGTGTCTCAAGTGCAGAGCCAAAGAAACCATTGCTTTGATATCCAGAAACTGGGACTTTTAATTGGGCTTGTGGCAAAGTTTTCTCAAGGTAGAACTAATATTACACAAACCAGAATGTTACAAAAGAATGATGCTAGAGAAATAATGCACTTTCTGGGTTAAATGTTTATGTCTTCTTCGAAAAGGAGCAAAATGAATCAAATAATCAGTGGTATTCACTCAGGATCAAAATGTTCCACAGTCTTCAAAAATGATGTTCACTCTTTTTTTTTTTTTTTGTCTATTTTAAATAATTACGTCTTTTAAAAGTTAAGATTTTCAACCACAAAAATAGTTTTGGAACAAAATTAGAGCTTTTAATAATAAACTTCTGGAATGCAGCATTTTGGGTACTTCTAGATGAAACATCTCCTTTAGAAAAATACCTAAATTGCTTTTGACCTTTCAAAAATGTTCTTCCATCTACCATTTTCTCTAACAGCATCAACAAAACATACATTTAAAAAAAACCATGGTCTTTGGCTTTGAAAGCCAGTGACAACAGCTTCAGAAATCCAGAGTCCAATAGGAAAGGAAAACGACATAGAGATCAGCATCTTGGATTCTGTGTTTTTTAGGGTGTTTTGGTCCCATGTCTTTATTTTGACTTAACCATAGCTTAGTATGGTCCAGGATGAGGGTTTGTTTGCTGCTTCTTGAGGAAAGCCAGGCAAGTCATGTTATACTAGGTCTCTTTGTTTAAGAGCTTCAGTGATTAAAGGGAACTAGTGTCACCATCCTCTCAGTTCTTTCCAAGCAGAACACTTGTAATGTATAGTAGTGGTTTGTTTCTCAACTCAATTTTTGTGTGGGTGTGTCATTCTAGAATAGTTGAGGCTATTGAAAGAAAAATTCTTCCCGTCAGTTGTGTCTCACTCCAAGAAGTCTTACTGCTATTGCAGTCTTTCTTCTGGCTTCTTTTACTCCTTGATTATACTTTGGCTTTGGATTCTGATGTGTATGCAGACTGATCTCAAAAATACTTTTTAGGTGTTACAAAGTTTAAGTGTTAAAAGACAGAAGTTTTACAGAACTTCATAATTATGTAATAGATTGCATTTTTCTATATAGGTATGTCATTACAAGGTCTGTGCTATAGATATTCCAATTGAAAATATAGAGTAGGCTGTTATTCAGCTGATTGCATTATACTAATTTCAAACAACAGTGTTGTATTTTGATTTTGCCTATCTAATCAGGGGAGAAGATATTCAGTGAAAACAATTTGTTGAAGATCCAGATTTAGGCATAAAATTTACCAAAAACTGTGAAGTAGAAGCGAATTAAAAATTTAGACACATTCTTTGAGGAAAACAAGTGTTGTCAAATTTGGAGTATTTTAAGGAAATGTTTTCTTTTTGAAATATCACCTTCAAAATGGAAATAAAAAGGATGAAAAAGATGTTTTAATCCCATTCAGATTTGTTTGTGTGGTTTCAAAGGACTTTTATAGTCTTATTTTTCAGAGTGAACTTTTTATTTTTGACATCTTTTGAAATGATTACAGCAATTGAGTAGCATTCAAATGAGTCATTTCTACCAGCGCGTACTGGAGAGTGAGTTTGTGGTAAATTTCGAATTTATTCTAGAATCAGACTTTGGACATGATAGAATTGCTCCAGTTATGTTTTAATACATTGAAAGGGACATAAGAGGCTTATTTCCCAAATGCCCTGGATCAAAAGCAGGTTTTGATAACTAGATGTAGTCAGCCATCACTTCTACCATGCAGTTGCATGCTTTCTCCCTTCTCCCCCCTGTAAAAAAAAAAAAAAAAAAAAAAGTACTTTTTCTGAAACTGTAGGTATGTGCTTTCAGCTCCTGAAAAATAGTTTTGACCAAAATGTGATCATTAAATCCAAACATGCAGTGCTGCTGAAGTTGACAAAACCCGGCAGCTATATTTCACTGATGCAGTCACCAGCTTTCACTGAAAGAATAGTGCTTTAGCTGCTATTAAAAGCAGTGTTCATTTTTACTACTTTTTCAAACTAAGATATTTTATTCTTTAATGCTATATATTCTTTCTTTTACTGCAGCATTCATACTTTATGTTAACTTTAGGTGAAGTAGGGAATCTTTGCACTAAGTACTGTATGAGTGCAGTATGAAAAAATATGGCTTTGCTGAAGACCATGTAAGATATTTTCCATGTAATTCAGTGGGATTAAGAATATGTTAGTACCGAGATAACGATATGAAGAACTATTTCACTTAAATAAATGGGTTGCAGTGGAAAAGGTTTATGTGGTTTGCCCAGAATTGCATAGCATGCTAGGTGCCAAATTGGGTCTTATCTAGATCTTTTAGTTTTCAAACGAGTGTACCTCATTACTAGGCTACAATGCCTTCCACAGTTTGTAAAGTCTCCAGAAGTGTAGAAACAAGGAATTGTTGGAACAACTGTGTGGTTGTTTTTTTATTGATGCCACAGTTCTGCTCTGTTGTACTTCGCAGTCATCTATTGCAGTATGTGAACTGTTCTGTTCTTCTGCAGAACTCAATCAGAAAGAATGGAGGAAATGCTGCTATTGAAAGTGGTGACAGATTGCAATGTTGTAAGATAGTTTTCTTATGAGAGCATATGAGGACAAATTTTGTTTTCAGTTTATTTGTAGGAAAAAAAATGCACAAGTCTATTTTTGGTTTGGGAATCATTTTCATGAAACTTTCACATTCTGTTTTGTCTTACTACAGTAAGTCAAAATATAAGTAGGTTACTCTGAAAGTAATGCCTCCTGCTTATTTCAATGGAAACTACAACAGATAGAGCACAATAACACTGTTTGATGGAGTAAATTCTCAGCTATAAAAGACTTTTTCAGCAGTCACCACCATTAGCTGATTGAGATGGCCTTTTTTTTTGGTGGTGTATGACAGCTGTGCACGGCAATCTAGAACGTGGCTTGTCTATTACACTGATGTGACCACTGCTGAAACACACCACCCACCACCCCACTGTGCTCACATTCACTGTTTGGTCTTCAGAAATGTTCAGAAGATGTTGATGAATGTAAAAGTGTGTCTCTTTTCACATGTGGAGGAATTCAATGACACGCCTTAGCTTCATATGAACTTCCATGTCAGATGCCTTTTTGTCTGACTGCCAATCTGCTTCCATCTGTTCACACAGCAACAAAATGTAGTGTGTGATATAATGGGAAGGTTCAACTTCTACTGCTGTGTCACCAACAGCTGCCTCTGACATTGTGGGGCAACATAATAGCATGAGAGGCATTACTAGAAGCAAGCCCTTTTGCAGTTCAGTTTGTTTATTAGATGTATCTGAATACACATATTCTGAATGTAGTTACTAAGGCTGGGCTAATATAACAGAATCATAGGGATTGGAAGGGACTTGTGGAGATTGTTGAGTCCAACCCCTCTACTAAAAGCGTATTCCCTAAAGCAGGTTACACAGGAAAGCATCCTAGTTGGTTTTGAATATCTCCAGAAAAGAAGACTCCACAATCTCTCTGAGCTACTTGTTCCAGTGCTTTATCACCCTCAGAGTAAAGTTTTTTTTGTGTTTCTGTGGAAACTCTTGTGTTCCAGTTTGTGTCTGTTTCCCCTTGTTCTATTGCTGGGAACTGCTGAAAGGAGCCTGCCCCCCTCCATTTGACTCCTGTCCATTAAATATTTGTATGCATTGATAAGATCTCCCCCCAGTCCTCTCTTCTCCAGGCTGAAAAGTCCCAGGTCTCTCAGCCTTTCCTAATATGGGAAATGCTCCCCAGATGTGGCCTCACAAGGCAAGGGCAGAGTAGAGGAAAAGGATCGCTTCCTCTGACTTGCTGGCCACACTCTTTTTAATGCATGCTAGGGTGCCATTGGCCTTCTTGGTCACAAGAGCACACTGCTGGCTTGTGATCAATTTGTCCACCAGAACACCCAGATCCTTCTCCTCAGAGCTCTTTTCCAGCAGGCCAGCCTCTAACCTGTAGTGATGCGTGTGGTTATTCCTCCCTAGGTGTAGGACTCTTCACTTGCCTTTGTTGAACCTGATAACGTTCCTCTCTGCCTGACTTTCCAGCCAGAAAAGGTGTCACTGAATTCAGGACTAGGTCTCATTGAATGGCCAAACAGCTTTCTGGTGTGTCAGTCACTCCTCCCAGCTTTGTACTGTTTGTAACTTTGTTGATGGTGATTGGACTTTCTATACCTTCATCCAGATCATTGATGAGGATGTTGAACATGACTGGACTCTGTACTGACTCCTGTGGAACAGTGCTAGTTCCAACTAGCTCCAACTAGACTTAGTGCCACTGATCACAGCTCTCTGAGCTCTGCCAATTAGCCAGTTCCCAGTCCACCTCCTGCTCTTTCATCTATTCCACATTTCCTAAGCTTACCTATGGATGTTAAGAGAGACTGTGTCAAAGCCTTCCTGAAGTCAAGGTAGACAACATTTACTGCTCTCCCCTCATTTACTCAGCTTGTCACGGCATGACAGACGGCTACCAGATATGTCAAGCATGATTTCCCCTTCATAAATTCATGTTGACTACTCCTGATGACCATGTTCTTTTCCACTGCTTGGAGACGACATCTGGAATAGCTGTTCTATCACTTTCACAGGGGCAGAGGTGTGGCTTAATGGCCTGAAGTTTCTCAGGTCCTTCCCCTTTCTGAAGACTAGAGTGTTGTTCACTTTTCTGCAGTCTTCAGGTACATCTCCTGTTTTCCATGACCTTTCCCAGATGATAAAGAACAACTTGGCAATCACCTCTGCACTTGTTGGTGCACCCTATTGAGGCCAATAGACTTCTGTGTGCTGTTTGCTCTGACTGGATCCTCCTTACCCAAGAGGAAGTCTCTAGTTTCCCAGACTCTCTTATCTCTAGGGTCTAGGATTCCTGAGGAGAAATCTTAGCAGCAAAAAATTGAAGCAAAGAAGTATTCAGTAAATTTCAGTGTCCTCTATTATGACAGAACCCACCTCATTTGGCAGACGACCTACATTTTCCCTAGTCTTCCTTTTGCTATTGATGTACTTGGGGGAAAAAAATTTTTAAAAAAAAGCTTGTCTTCTTGTCCTTGGCTTCACTCACCAGATGTCATTCCTTAAGTGGCCTTAGCTTTCCTTGTTGCATCCCTGTATGACCTTGCAATGTTTCTGGAGTCCTCTCAAGTGAACAGACCCTTTATTTTATTCTATTATCAGGTATATCTGAACGTATTCTGAATGTAGTACTATGACATCTACTGGAGTTTTCAGGAGAATAGAAGCTAGCAAGTGTGTTGTTTCAACATTAGCTAGTTGAACTGCTTCAGCTTTCAATAGCAATTAATTTAAGCATAGTTTATGTCCAAATTTCAGAAGTCTGGCCCTTTTTTTGTTATTGTTATGTTACTAGCATATGACCTTAATGTATTACTGGAAGCCTATTTTTACTTGTGATCTTTCTGCAGTTTTATATTAAAGTTCACATCATATCATAAAGAATCTTATATCTAAGGTGTCTAAATACCTCTGTGAATGTAGTTTTTGTTATTTATTCCTCAGTATGACAGTTACTTATATTATAGTGATAGAAAAGTTGAGTCCCTGACAGGAGAGGACATTTTGACTGATGGATTTTGCAGCTTAAGTCACTCTGTCAGTTCTACTTACTTTTTTCTTACAAGAGAAACAAATTTCTTAGGAAGCACTGCACTATATGGAAAATGTAAGATTAATTTCAAATTGGACTAATTTTTGTTTAACCATAACATGTAAATTCTAGCAAAACATATATTTTTTCAGATTGTTTATTTTGGTATCTTTTTTTACATTTTGAGCTAGAGGGATTTGTCAGATTTGTCAGAAAAAAACAAAAGCATCTTTTTATAAAGATTCATTTTCTTTATGACTTTGTCATTTTTCATGATTTTTCTGAACTAGTTTTGATGATAGTGTCCTTTCTCTTTTATTATCACACAAGCTTTATTTATTGTTGCTCATAGCCAAATACATTTACATTATTTTTAATGATAGAAAGGAAGAAAAACATTCCATAAATATGACTTGTGTTATCATCTAAGTAATAATGCTACTTAAAAATAATGTGGTCTAGTAAGACCTCATTTTTTCCAGACTGTTGGGGAAAAGGCATCCAGTCTTTGTACTTGTTTCCTTCTATGCGCTGAACCAGTGTCTGAACTTGCAGTTACTAAACTGTATTTGATGTAATTGAGCTAGATAGATATGAATTATTGATGGTCAATTTTATTCAGGACTGGACTCTGTTTCCTTAAACTTCTTAATTCCTGTTTTTTCTCCAGGTACTTGGAAATATTTGCACAGAAACACCCCCGAAAAATAAATAAGTAAAAATTGTTGTCACCTTTCCTTGTTGAGCAAAATCTCCTATTTTCCATTCATCAAACTTAATTACATTTTTTTTTCCCCCTTCCCCTTGGATTACTTTAGTTTTCTTCTACCTTCTTCGACTTACACTGAAGATAGCTTTAGGGTAAACATAAATTTAATCTCAAAAAAACAAACACAGATTTTGGCTGGCATGCTTGTAGAACTCTTCATTGTCAGATTCAGACAGCTTTTTAGATATGGTCTCACTCACAATTATTGTGGTATTCGTAGCAGAAGTCAGTGAACAGTGTTAGTCTTCTGGGCTCCTTTCCAGCCGGAAAAAGAGTGGATGCCTGTGTAGAATGTAAAAAATGTAAAAAAGTTCAGAGACCTTTGAAATTAGCTAAAATAAATGCTGATGATAAGATTGTGTGTCTTTAGTGCCATGTTTTCCTGGATGCTTGACATTTTTGTTCCATTTAGTTTTTCAGGTTTTTCTGTTTTGAATTTGTAAATCGCAGTCTTTACTTTAAAAAAAGTGTAGAGTTGATGTTTTATTTTTAATTACTAAAACATATTTTTAAAAATACTGTAGTTTTTTCTTTTCCTAGTAATTTGTTGGTTGGAATACTTTCTTGTGTGCATAAAATCCAGGTCTGAAGCAATAGTTCATAGTGGAGCCTATAAAAAGAAGATGAGTGACTGGAGTATCTACCAGTGACCTGAGTATCTACCAGTATCTGGTCGGACAAGTGCATGACTGCACCTATGGTCAAATAAGTTTTACTGGGATTCTTCTGGAGATGCAAGTTTTATATGTCTGTGCATTTAAAAACAAGAATTTTATTATTTTATCATTATGTGAGCAATGAACGTGTCCACGAGAATCTCTTCATCATAGCAGGTGAGGATTTGCACATGTGTTTATCTATATGATCTGCATTGATTATGTTTTTCAAGGTGTACTTATCTGCAATTAAATGATTCCCAGCAAAAAGATTGATGAATGCTAATCTCAAGCCAGTATCCAAACGTGATCTTGAAGCTGAATCTTTTGGTGCCACCTTCTGGTGTGAGTTGTTTGATCGGGACAGAATGCAGCACGAGTTTTTATTAATAGATGTGTTAGGTGAATGGCATCATCTCATGTTTTCAGCAGCGACTTAGGTCACAGTAGAATGGGAATGATAAGATAGTGAATTATAGTAAATTATTACAAAAAATATACTTAAATTAAGCTAATAGTCCTTGTCACCTAATAGAGGGGAAAAGGTTCAATTTGACTTAGAAACAAATGGAAATGAATAAAATTGTTATATCTTATTATATACTGGGATTTTCCAGTGCCTTCACACATTTCTTTCTTATATTTCTGGATTACGAATGTAAAATTAAAAACATGCTTATTTCAGTAGCTTTTTATATTTGAATAATAATTACACTCTGCATAATCATTAGCAGAATTCTGCCTTCTGCTTCAGCCTGTTCAAATAAGTTTTTTTTCCTTTTTTTTAAATTTACTTTTCTTTCCAGAAATAAAATGGTCTAGATGAAAACTTCATCTCATTGAAGTTGTTGGCAAATTGCCATTGACTTCAGTGGAGTGATGGTTGTTGCTTTGTCTGTAGCACTTACGTAGGCAGGAATTATCAGTGTGCTGGAGTAAATTATCTTTTAATTGATATCCAGTTTTTACTGAAGCATCGAAGCACTGCTTAGTTTACACTTGAATTTAATGAAACAACAAAATTGAAAGTTCATGGGCAGCTGATATCCTATGGGATAATCTATGCCTTTGTTATCAAGTGATGACTGAATGAATTGGCTTGCCCAGGTTTGGCTATGGACCCTTGATGTTCTCTGCTGGGAAAAAACAGATGTGGCGGTGATGCCATATCCAGTTCCCTCCTGGAGAACAGATGGTACATTACTTTGCCGTGCTTAGTCTCTCTATCACTTTCTGAATCACCACATCGCACTTCTTTTGGGATCTAACTTAGTTGTACAGAGAACTGTGTATTTCCCAGTCCCCTTCTATGCCCCCTTCACACACACACAAAAAAAAACAAAAACAAAAACCTCACACCTTTTGAAATAAGTAAGGCAGTAGGATGCATAAGGCAGATATAATTTGAGAAACTGTTGCTTTCATTAATTTATATCACCAGAAAATGCTTTCTGTCATTAGGAAAGACATTAGAAGCGCTCTTGGATTTCCCACTATATCAGGACTGACTTTTTAGAAATGAGATGGGATCAATGTTTGCGCTATTCTTACTCTGATACATGACTAGTAGGGCTTTAAATATAGACTTAAACCAATATCTAGACAGCAAACATTTCTGGGAAGAGAGAAAGAAAAAAAAAAAGTTAAATTTGAGGTGTTTATCTGTCATCCTAACTTACTATTTTTATTGTCAACTAGTTACTACTTTGTCAGTGGTTGACTTCAAGCTTAGAAGCATAAATGTGTTTTTCTGGTCAGATGGTTTAGTAGCTGATTAAGAAGCTTTCATTAGAGGGGAAAATGAAGACAAACCATGTTATCATATAGATTAGAACCAATATTGAATCAGAATTTGTCCTTTTCATTTTAATTTATTTGTAACATTGGAAATGCAGGAAATTTACATTGCTGCTTTCTAGTGGAAGAGGCTGAATTTTCCACTAAGGAAAGGTGGTCAGTTTGGGACTGAGTAGGGCACAGGCTGCTGTGATGTGGTTTCTGATCTATGGTGGGTATGAACAGGATAATCAGCAGGTATGTTGAGCACAGTCAGAAAAAACTTGTGTCTGCTTGCAGAGTGGACAGTCTTACAAGACATATGAAATGAGCAGTTTAGCATCTTTTCTTTGTCTCTTAGCTTCTTTGATGGGGTGAGAAGACTGTGAAGAGGTGAAAACTGTCTTGATTTTAGTAGCCCTATGAGAAGCGTAGGAGAGGGTGATGTATTAAACTGATAAGGAAATAATGTAGCTTTGTTCCACTATTATAAAAAGTCACCAGCAAAAGAAATACTCTGTATGCACACTCACTTGTACATTCAGCTTTCTACAGGAGCTTGCGATTCTTTTTTTTTTTATTACTTTTTTTGTTTTCAATCTGGAAAATTGCATCTGTTTCAAAAGGACATTGCACGCAGTGCAATGCAGATCAAGCTGTATCAGTGCATTGTTCTGCACAGATCTTTCATCGTTAAGGAAATTTCTTAGCTCTTTGGACTAAAGGCTGTAGCTGAGATATTTACAAATTAAGCTTTTGTAGCTTAAAACCTGAATGTGCTAGTGAAAACTGTTATATTTCAGACCAGCTTCTGGTTTAAATCAGGGCTAGCACATGTTGGTCTACTACTGATGTAATTAAATTGAGTTGTTTATTATGTTTCTTAAGGCAAAGAGAGTGACTTACATGTTCAGAGAAAAATTTTTTTTCAACAATATTTAATGCCAACTCTTGGGCTGTCCCAAAAATGAGAGCAAGCTTTGCACCATCCTGGTGATGGTGCTTGGCAAGATGATTATACAGTGTTTAAATGCTGGCCTTCCTCAACTACTCTCTGTGGCAGTATGGTTGAATATTGTAATGTCTGACAGACCAGGCATGTCAGTCATGTTCTCTTTGGTGTTTCTAGGATGTTCAACGATGAAATGTTATTTCATGAAAAAAGATCAAATTTCAGGCGAAGTTGAAATAAAAGAAACAAGTTGTTTCTATGTTCCTTCAGTATGTTACAACAAAAAGAAAAGTGAGAGATTTGTTTAGGTCCCGCTTCCCATAAGCAATTTATGATGTTTTGCAGAGGAATTTCTTTTTGTCATAGGTAGCCAGAAAGTCTATTAAATTCATAGCTTTAAACTGTACAGTACCTTCCATTTCCTAGCATCATGTTCTGGATTTTTTTTTAGTGACTATCATGACCAGAAGTAATATTCTAACTTTGCCTCATTTCTCCTTTGTCAGTGTATTTGTCATCCATTGTGTGACAAATATGGAAAATAAGATACCTTACTTTTGTGTCATGATTCTGGAATTAATCTTTAAAATTTCAGTTACATTTAGATGACCCTGATGAAACAGGATCTTTTCTTGCATTATCTTAATGATTAATTCTTATTGTTGAAAAACCAGATGTAACTTAATGTTAAAAGTGCAAACAGTTTCCAGACTGCAATTATAATGAATAGTTTGGATCATTGTATATGAGGTCACTGATAGTATAACTAATATCTGCCCATATGTTCCTGTTATTTTAACCTACTCATGTCCAAAGATGCAATTGATGTCTCTCAGCAAGTTTTATTGTACATTAGCAACTATTATTAATCATTGGTGCTAGCACTGTAATAATAACATTCAGCTGCACTGAAAACTGGAGCCAGTTACAGAAGACATGTTATACACAGACAGGAAGTGGTGTTACTTCTCACCTTTTCTTCATTGGGGCAATTATTAAAACTATACATATGAAAATTATTTTTAAAAGAGTGATGTAGGCATGAGACGGAAGCTGTGTCAGAGCTATGGTTTGGAGCCACTATGTGGTTGGCCAGGTGCTCCTGTTGATGAGTTGTACAGGTGTCTTGTTGGTGGGCTTTAACCAGCAGCAGCAAATGCTCCTGGCTGGATTTGTGATTAATAGTGCAGTGAGCCCTGTGCTGAAAATAATTGCAACAATTTGCTTCTGTTCAGACCTGTGGACTCAGCGTCCTCCATTACAGTGTTTGCATCTGTTCAGCAAATCAACTCTTGAATCCTGAGTTGGATTCCCCAACTCAGGAGTCATGGAGTTTAGATCCATGTTATTGTAGCTCCTTTGATGGTAATGAGTACTGTAGCTTCTTTGCTAAAATCATTTTGATTACTCTTTTGAATACACTTTAAAATCATATGAGCTTAAGGCAAATACATAAAAACAAAACAAAAAACAACAACAAAAAAAAGCACTACAGAGCAGATCAGTACATTCCCTTGATTTGCTTTACCTCTAGTTTAACTACTGCTGCTAATTATGAACTATCTGTGAAAATTCCATGTATTTTAACTAAATGGCATATTTTAACCAAGTAGGCATATTATACTGAAAATAGTCTGCTCTGTAAATGAAATTTGTTTTTTAAAAGCAGTATGTAATTTTTTGTAATCAACAGCATTTCATACTTTGAATTTTAAGTAATGTTGGAAAAAGAAATATGTAATTTGTTACAATTGATAGCATTTCATACTTTAAATTTAGTAATTTTGTAATAAGAACAATAACAGCATTGCCTTATAAACTTTCTGATTTGTAGAAGAATTCAAGGTTTTTAGAAAGTAAAAAATTTAAATCTTACATTGAGAAATGCTAGAGGTATGAATAACAACTTTTTACATACTAATAATTTGGTATTCATTATGTAAATAGTTTGCTTTTAGATTAATTTTTAATAATCATAGCTGTGTCCTGGAGAATCTTGAACATCTCACAAGAACAGCTCATGAATTCCCGTCTCCATTTTTTTGTCCTTGTTCAAGATGAGAAACAGTAAGTAGCATTGCACCGTGTATGTTGTCTGATAGGATGAGAGGGGATAGCCTCAAACTGTGCCAGAAAATGTTCAAATTGGATATTAGGAAGAATGTCTCCTCTGAAAAAGTGATGAAGTATTGGAACAGGTTGCCCATGGAGGTGGTGCGGAGTCGTCCTTGGAGGTGTTCAAGAAAAGTGGAGGTGTGATACTTAAGGACTTGGGTTAGTGGGCAGTATTGGTAGTATGGTTGGACTAAGATGATCTTGGAGATTTTTTCCAGCCTTAATGATTCTATGATTCTATATAGTTGATCTATTTTTAAACAGAAATAATGAATTCTTTTTTAAAGTAACGTTTGTTAACATCTGCTTGAAGTTCTGTAAGCGTGCAAAGGTTTGCTAGTGAATGCAAACAAATGAACATCCAAGTGATATATGAATGTATTTGAAAGAAGGAAAAACTACTAGAAATTTGCTTCAAGTGCATATTCAGGAAGGAGATATTTACACAAAAAATCTCATTTTCCAAAATGAGTGGCACTGATGAGTGGAAAATAGAATTTTCCTGATCAGGCCATAAGGGGAGTTCTCACCAGGGTTTATTAGAGGGGTGTGTGTGTGTGTGTGTGTGTGTGTGAGAAATCAATTTAACTGAAGAACTGAACGTTTTAGAGATGCTTTTTCTTTTTAGTTTCTATTGTTTCTTTGTTTTTTAATCTCTTGGTTTTGGAAGTCTAGGGCTCATGACTTTTACCCTTCCCAAAAAAACCCAGGACAGTGAGCAGGCATTTTGTATATATATAGCATATCTAAAACTACTTTAGTACATTAGCTAAAGGAATTAAAAATTCATTTAATTATCCCATAGTAATTAGGGCAGTTTACAAAGCTCTGTGAATAGCAGACTGTTGACTGGAATGATGTATTTACAGATATGGTTGAAGTATTTTTCTTATGATGTTCTGAATTTTGTTTCCCTACAGCATTGTAACTGAAATATCAGTGTAATAAAGTGAAATATTGTTTTGGAAGGCAATTGTGACAATCCATGTTTTGTGAGAACTAGATATAACTTAGCTTTAAACTGCAGGTTACTGATCTTCAAGTTTAGTGTGTAATCAAGACAAACTATTATTTCTTGATGTCTCTGCTAGGAATATATTTTACAGCTCAATAGTTTGTTTGAACAGCAATACATAAGAACAGAAAATAATTATTTAATTGGTATACTGAGGTATCAATCATTCGGGTTTTAAAGAAAAACACCACATAAATAGATGTAAATCAGAACACTGTGTCTACTTCTCTTCTGTTTTTAATCTGGGATTCCTATAAGAATAACTTCTGACCTTTAAAGTGTTTGTATGTAGACTTCAAAAAGGGATTGTTAAATTGTCAGCATCCTATAGAAGATAATGTGAATTCATTGCGCAGCCCACAGCCTGATATCCGACCCAGCAGCTGGTCCTCCAGGACAGAAGCCTCTGATCCTCCTACTTGAACTACAAATTTTAAAAAGAAAAATATTAAGGTGTCCCTATTGTTGTCCATTGCTGAAGTATGTCAGGTCAAATTGCAGATAACCTAACTCTATTAATTTTACTGTTGTTTTGTTTTTTAAAAAACATGAAAAAAGCAAAAATCTATGGAAGCACTATCAGGTGAAGTCTTTGACTTTCATTTACATGTATTTAAAATGCTCTGGAAGTGAAGACTCCTATTTATTTCTGTGGAAAATACAACAAAAGGCACAATAACACTCTTTGATAGAGCAAATTCTCACCTACTAAAAAATATTTTTCAACCAGACACCACCATTAGGTATACATTTTTGCGAGTGATATACAAGAGCCTGCATGTTGTGCACTTAAAAATCTGCTTCAGTGGAGTTGACCTATCGTCACCAGTGTTGAAACAAACCGCCTTCTGCCACACTGCACTCACAGCTGCTGTTTTGTTTCCAGAAACATTTAGTAAGCCTTGATTAGTGGGTGCTGTTTCTTCCACATGCAGGAGTTTGATGACATCCCTTTGCTTCATATATGCTTCTGTGTCAGACACCATTTTGTCAGACTGCCCCTTTGCTGCCATTTGTCATATGGCAACAAAATGAAATGGAATGTTGGTGGGAAAGTTCAACCTCTACTGCCATACCACCACCATCAGTCTCTGATGTTGTGGGCCAACATAATAAAATGAGAGACATTACTTTTGGAGCAACCATTGTACATAGAATTTTTTAGTATCTATAAAGACAGAAAGGTAAGGGCTCATACAGTAAGAAACTAAAGAATAACTGGAAAGGAATGTATTTAATTCAGAGCATGAAAGTGTTCGTAGGTGTTAGGAAGGAAAGGAGTGTCTAGGAGAAAACAATAAAGAACATCTGAGGCCTAGTAGAGATGAGGGTATCAGTGGCTTCACAGGACCTGTGAATTTCAGCAGTTGATGTATTTGATCTGTGGGTGTACTCTTAAGAATTGATAAGAGCCTCAGTATATGGGTTATTCTTCAGATGGATGACCTATTCATAGCTAGGAAAATAAAGTAGAGAATGGCTGAGAAGACAAAATATGATTCTAATAGCAGCTCATGCTGGAATGGGAGGCAGGGGATCGATTTCTGCTGTGGTTGTTCATCTCTCATAACCCAGGGTAAATCACTTAACAGAATTTATCATGTACTGATCCAGCCATGAAGCAAATGGTTTACTTCCCCTCTTCACAGCACATAGTAAAGATGAAAACATCTGATCATTTAAGGATGGTTTGGGGGTAAGGGCAACATAAATTCCGGAGATAAAGATGTGCAGGGTGGGTTTGTGGCTTTGCTGGGTTCAAAATATCAGAATATGAGGAGTTAGAGCAGTGATCTCATTTGGTGGTTATGAGCTGCATACATCTGCTAATTATTTGAAGAGGAAATAGTGAATAAATGGGAATTAGGAAATAAGCTATTCTGCGTTCTAAAATAACATCGCTCTTAAGGAAGACATTGATTAAAATCCTTATTCCTCAACATTGAGAGTAAGTGGTACTTGAATGTTTGGCATGGTCAATGCCTATGGGAGGAAGTTGTTCTAGGTTTTCTAAAGCACTGTGCACAAAATGAGAACCAGATCTGTTACCACATGTGAATAATGGAAAGAAAAAAAATGTAGGTCTCTGGAAGCCAGATACTTGGGAATTCATGAAATATTTGCTATTGCAGTGCAGCATATGGATATACCTGGCACCATTTCCTCAAAGACATCCCATATGTGTGCCGTCTGTAAATTGTTTGCAGAAAGGCTTACTGATTCATCCCAAATATGTAATCAGATCACAAAAAATAATACAGAAGTTATTTAAGTTTATTATAGGCTAATATTTTATTTGTCTATACAGAATGTCGGAAAATCTAAGTAATTTTTTTTTTAGCAGATGAGAAAGCAATCAAGCTCAGTTACATCCAAGACTAATCTTGGAATTACTTATATGTCAAATTTGACTTGGAAATTGTGAAGTTTGGAAAAAAAAAAAATAAGCACATGCAGATGCTTTTCATATTTGAAAGTTATTTCTCAGACATTATTTACAACTTTTTGAATCTCCCTTGATAGATTTTATTTTAAATTTTTCTTTTCTTATGAATATGGATATGTGAAGAATGAGTTTGTGTTTTACGTCATTATTGGAACCTGATGATACTAGTATAGACTTGGTCCCATAACATGGAAGAAGGTATTTTTCTGGCAAGTTGAAAGGAGGAAAAACAGCTCTGTCTGTGCTCTGGAAAATGATGGAAAGAGGTTAGAAATCCACTGAGCTTTTACAACGAACGCAAGTCTAGTGGTAATACCTTTGCATAGATGCTTATGTCTTCTCACAGGTGCACCAAATTAATTTGGTCTCTTGCAATTCCAGTGGAATTGATGTTAGAATCCATGATGAAAGTTTTCAAGGGAATAACTTCAGAAACTTGCTCAATGGGGGACTGTAGTAAATGAATCTGCTGCAGACTTTTGTCGATTTTAATTTTGACATCATGAACATATCAGGATCATACCATGCACTAAGGAGGAACGTGCTGGGGATGATTATGAAATAGATTTGGAAATTCTGGCCATATATTGATTTTTTTTTTCTAGGTTAAAGAAGAAAACCAAATATTTTGAAAAGAGAATTACAGTGTTATTATATGAAAAATGATATTTTAATTCTTTGGTTAGCTTATTTATAACCAGAAATCCTCTTCCTGTGGATTATGACTAGTTTTTCATTTTTTTTAATTAACAAAAAATCCTCTTTTCTAAAGATTTCCTTGTTATTAATTTGTAAGCTTGGAGTGGAAAAAAGCCTTTTCCAGTACAAGATCAGACTCTGAAATTACTTGCAAGTTTGCATTTTTTCCTGCAAGCAGTGAGCCTTTGGGCAGAGGGGATGAAATTTAGGGTGCTTGCAGGGTCTCCTGGAAGAGTCTGTCTCTCACTTCAGTTTTGGTACCATCCTGCTTGGGTGGTATTAGCTCCCACATATTATAGCTCGTGTAGCTTAGGCACATACATTAATTCAATTACATGAGCATCTTGGGAGCCTATTAGAGGCTTTTTCTACCCTGCTGTCAGAATGAAAAATCTTCATTTCTGGAAATGTAGCATTTTTGAGGTTGCATATATGCCAGAAGTTAAATCATAGCAGGCAATTTAATGCATGTGCATCTGTGTGGTACTGAAGATTGAAGGAATGAGTAGAAAATCCTTTAATCATGTTGCAAACCAGAGGAGTAAAGGTTTTTCTTGAAGTAAGACACAGACTGAATATGAGATATTATGGGGCAACAAAAACAAAAAAGATAATCCTTTGAAAGTGAATTGAATGAATTCTGAACAGTGTAAGGATTCTAACAAAAGCTGATAGTAACCCTGTCATGAGTACACAAGAAAGAAATATGTGAACTTCTGAATGGATGGACAATAATCTGCACTGCTGGTCTGGCATTAACTCTTCTGTAAAGTTCTAGAACTCTGCCTTTTGACAGAGCATAGAGCATAGACTTAAATTAGAGCATCTTTAGAGCACAGACTAAAATTTCTTTGTCTCAAACTAGTGTTTCTCCTTGCATTGTTTTCTTTTTCTGCTTTGAAAACTTCTATTTAGGGAACTGCATGTTCTTTTGATTAGATATCTACTATTGGGCAGCAGAGAAATGTATTTTGGAATTCATAAGCAAACCAGGGGTGACTAGGTAAAAACCAGAAGGAATTATGATGATAACTTACAAAATTAAATATGTATTCTGGTATATAGATGGAAAAAAAACTGATGTGATATAACTAGAACAAGTTGTTAAAGCCTTTATCAGTCTCCACGCCAGTTGAAATGGGAAATAGAAATGGACAGCATTTCCTTTAACTTGAAATTTATTGAACTACATATAGATTTCAGTTAAGTTGCAAGCACTTGAGCACAACCGAATAAAATTGCTTTATCTCTTTGCATGTTTGAGCCATCATGTAAAAAGGAAAAAATGACTAATGTTGAAAAGAATAAGGCCTTAACCCCTGCCTGGTGGTTTCAGTGGAGCATATCCTTTGCTACTCTTCTCTATCCATTCTATCAGCTTTGGACATTTGGACACTTACATACCCAATTTACTGTTTAATCCACCAATCTCACTCTCTAATCTTGATTTTTATTTTAACTAGATGGACTCATTCTCTCTATATGCTGCATCATGAGCAGACATTTCTTGCCTATTTCAGTTACAGGTTTCACTACAAGCTGTAATAATTCACTTATGCTCTTATCCCTACACTCACCGTTTAATATATACATATACAAGTACACATCCTTTTACCATGCTCAGGGCTTCTACCCACATCTATCATAGCAGATCTAGCGCTCTTGTGTGTGAAAAGTACAGTGATGTAGGAATGGCCATAAAGAGAATAAAAAGTAATAAACAAGGGCTAGGTAGGAATGTGCTGAGTGTTTGTAAAGGCACTTTCATTTGTTTTAAATAAGTGTTTCAGAACAAGAGAAGGGGATATTAATAGAAATATGCAAATAATTTGGAAATGTGTCTGTGATATTATGGATGTACTTGAATAAAAAATTGCCATTTTGAGTGATAACTTCCTTTATGGAAGACAGCAAGTAGCTGCAGCTGTCCTGTTGATGTTGCGCTGACATTCTTTTGGGGATAAAGAAACTTATTTCAGTGCATGATGTAATCAGAACTGCCTTCACCAAATGTAGCAAATGACCTTACAAAAAAAAGTCAATGCAGAACAAATCCTGATTAAATTATTTTTTACTAACATTGTACCATTTAAATGGAGATGAATGTACAAATTAAAGAGCGGTGTGCAGATTGTAATTTTGTTCTGAGAGAATGAAGAATGAAGAATTCTGTGCTTATCTTGTGAAGTTATGTTTTTACTACACTTTTAGAAATGGAATATGCTTCTTTTGAGAGCTTTGTCTTGAAGAAAATGTGAGACCCACACTTTAGAAGGTTTTGGATGACTACCATATTCCAAAGAGAAGAACAGGTCACCCTTTTCTGTTGAATGTAAAGTGACTTGTGATTGAATCACATTTAGTTTTCTTGGTTTTTTTTTTTTTTTGTCATCAACAGAACATGTTTTGTTTTGTTTTGTTTTGCAAATGTTCTTTCAGTTAGTTTTTAAAGAACATGGCTTGTTTAAAAAATGATATGTGGTACATATATTAAAGATGTAGAGCTTCTGAGAATTCTTTTCTTGTGTATCTCAGACCTGCTTAGTGCCCTTAAATGTATATTTTTATTATTATTATTACCTTTAACTAATTCCATCAATGGAGTCTGTATTTGCCTATGAGGAATGCTCAGGATCTCTTAAATTTTAACTTCCTCAGTTGTGATCCAAAGTTATATAGTGTTTGTCAGATCCACAAGCTACCCTATGAGAGGGCACATCCCTGCTGAACAGCTGTCACACAAAGTACATAAGGTGTGCTAAATGAACCAGAGAGAGGCTGGGAAGAAATGACATTGTAGTTGTAATGGAATTTACTGAAGACTGAGGAAGTAGTGGAGTTGATCTGTTACCTAGCCACTGTCTATAACCAGCATCATTTCCAACACGATGTATAACTGAATTTTGATAAATATGCAGCTAGTCCAATTTCAAAAAATGGTCCAACTAGTATAGCAATTCTGGTCCAGAGCTTTTAACTTCTGTAAACAGTTTTACATGCCTTTGCAGATGCGTAAGAGTAAAAGAGTTTAAAAGTACCATAAAAAAATGGTACTTTATGAAAGCAATGTTATTTCACTAAATGTTCCATATGGTTTTTCAAGATGCCAGTAGTGCATGTTATAGCTTCAATTCTTCCTCTAGAAATGAACAAGGAGATGTGTAAAACCACCCATTCCCTTACTGTAATAGATATTTTGTAACTACGTACTGTAGAATAAGACTTATCTTTGCAGGAGTACTAATCACTGTCAATCAGTAATACTAATCAGTAGCGACTTTCCATAAATCTCACCAAGAGCAATCGTACTGCTCTAACTTGGGACTTGTTATAAAAAATTGCCTGGGTTATCTAATCTCTATGCTAGGCAGAGCTGAAAATGCTTGCTCAAATTAGTTTGTGATAGAAGCAGATATCTCCATTTTGATGTGCTTGAGCTTGAAAATATCTCCTTTAGCAGAAAATTGGGTAAAAGCTTAGTATGTCTTAATCCCAAATTTGAGATTCCATTTAAAAGTTTGTAAGGACAATTTCTATATTTATGTTAAGTTTATCTAAAGCTTCAGGAGCTCTGTCACCAGGAAATTGAACTTTACCTTCTCTCTCACTATTCTTCTGTTAAAGTGTACATCTCAAATCTGACCCTTACCTCCTCCCAAAAAAGGGCTGGTCTGGGCACTTGCAATCTCTGCCACATTGGTTTTGAGCTGGCTGTGAATCCTGAGTGGAAGGGAGTCCACCAAGTCATCTGCAATAGGTGTAATTTGGTGCCATACTAATTCTTGCAGTTGCGTGTGCTCATATGCTTCATCCATACAACTTTTAGTGATTGAAGTGATGAAGCTTCCATGTTTTTCCTTGGAAAACATTTTTATGCAGTTTATCTTGATACTGTGCTTAAATTTAACGCGTCTTTATGTTATTGCTATGTAGTATGACCATAGTTTCCTTGACGGTGTATTGTTTTCCTCTATACACTTAAAATCCTTCGAAACACTACTATTATCCTCCCCATTTTTTGCCTTTATCAAACTTGTGCATGTTTCATAAGTTATCCAAATATTACACTGTAGTTTCAAAAGTTTGTTGTTTCAAGACTTCCAAGATAGCTGATACCTTTCTAGAATTGGGATGGTAAAAGTACACAGAGAGGAGATCTGCCTGTCAGTCCCTCTGATGTGGAAACAACAGTTCTGTGCATACACCTCAGTGTGACTTACTGTTCTTCAACGCTTCTGAAGCACCTCTATTTTTACACAAGATTTTGATTTTTGCTAGGAGATTTTGTATTAATCACATTTATGCTGATTTCTTATTTGTTATTCCTTCTCTATCATCCCCATGCTTATAACTTGTCTGTCTCTGAATATCCATTTGTATTTTTAATATATATTTTTAAAAGGATAAATGCTGAAGATCTGATTAAAAATTAAATCAGATTTCACAGTTGGGCTTTTGAGTAACTTGTAATATATCCTACACATCCTGAGGTAGGGTGGTTGGGAGGCATTGAGTCAGATAAGGGAAGAAAATAGGCTAGTGTAGAATATTTTATTAGCAGGATGTGTTTTTTTATTTTTATTTTTTATTTTTTGTAACATTAATGTTAATACATACATCTGTAGGATATCCAGGAATTAATAATTGTAAAGATAAACACTTACCTATTATGAAGAGGTTTCACTTGCTTTCTAACTTAAAATCCATCCCAATTATTTACAGGGTGCTGAGGCAATATCAGCATTCTTCCAGACTCTCCAGCAGAATAACAGTGCTTGGTAATTCCATACTGGAATTTGATTTATTAAGATAAAATTTTAAAAAAGAATAAAAAAAACTAAATGCACTCACCAGAGTTGCATTCCAGAGAGAGTAAGAGTGTGCATATTTTTGTATCCTATCTCATTCAAATATCTTAACAGTAATTAGCACTTTCATATTTATAATGATTATAACATTGAATTTTAAATAAAAAGAAATACTTAAATTTGGCCTCTCCTTGCTATTTTCTGAAGAATATTATAATTTCACTTCATAAATTATAAAAACAGTTAATTCAGCTTTGAACACTCTCTTTCTCAGTTAAAGCTGTGTATGTAATTTTCTTTTTCCAGGAAAAAAAATGGTATTAAATCCTCTTTCTCTCTTTGAGACCTAATACTGAGTTTAACTGAGCCTTGTGAAAATAAAACTCCTATGTATATGCCATCATAAATTTTCATTTTTTTTTCCTGTATTTGGAAAGTATCCTCTTTCACATTTTGGCTTCCTAACCTTTTTATTCTGAGTTTTCTAAGGAAATTCTGAGGTATTCTCTGTATTAACTTGGGAAGACCAACCTACCTTTATGAGAAGCCTTTAAGCATTTATCTGTTTCCTGTAACTAATTTGTAATCACACTTTTTTTTTGCTGTCTTATAACTAAAACTGGCTGAGAATATTCAATTGAGTAAATACATACTTTTTCCAAGTTTTTTTTCCTGTTGAAAATAGTAATTCAAACTTGTCAATACAGTATTTTTAATGGAGATTAAAAAGGCATAGAACATCTTTGCCACTGCATGCATATGCACAGTTCAATCAGTTCAATTACCAATGATTTTCAACTGCAAGGATTAGCCTTGCAGTTTAGGTGACTACCTAAAATTAGATTATATAGGAGTATATTTAATAGTATAGAATTGTCAGTCATTTTCTACTTGATTTTTTTCAAAATAGCAAAACTAAGAATAATTGATATATCAAGTCTGTTGCCATCAAGTGTTTGAACTTTAATAATAAATCTTCATTGACTTCCAGTGTTAATCTCTTAAGCAGTTTAAGACATTTTCAATTTCATATGTAAATAATCTTAAAATCCATTACAGATAAATCCTAGCTTTCAAAAGTTCCTATTTCTGGAAGGAGAAGTGTTACAGGTGTGTCTTTTGTCAGTCATGAGAACACGGAAATTGTTGAGACATCCCCTAGAAAAGAGTTTCTCAGGAGAAAAACAAAAATCAAGTAGGGATTGAGTAATTGCATCTATTTTAGTGTTGGCTTATGGTGAAGGCATCCAATAGGACTGTTCTGTAGATGTACACATCATCCGTATGCTTGATCGCTTATTTTCTTGTTGATCTGTATTTCTGTAATTTCAGAACTTCTGCCTTGTCTTAATCGGCTCACAGCAATAAGGCCATTTGTAACCTCTTGTATGATCAATACGTTGTCAGTGTTGTACCTAAACTCATTTGAGAGATTTATTTGAAAATAAGCTATTTCACACCAGCTACGTACACTAGTTGCTCTGCGCAGCTAATTAAAACAGTTAACAGTGGAAAGAGAAAATAGGCATGATTCTTTGTCTGATTCTCCTTTAATTTTTCTTGACAGAATCTTCACCTAATGTCTCCTTTGGATCATGGTATGTTTATTACTTTATCTTTTCCAAATCAAGGCTATTTACTTGTCTTATATGTCTCAGAAAAATAACGTTTTCCCATAAGTGAAAGTAATGAACATTTTTTCTTTGTTGACATTAGGATAGCAAAATGGATTCGTGTCACACCAAGAAAGAAACTCTAAACATAAGCAATTAAAAATGAATTTCAAGGTCCTGCTCTGTGAGCAGTGTTAAAAGTATAGGTGAGCAATTGTAGAAGGGAAACCGAATCTAATATACACAGGGGAATAGTGCCTCAGGCCTATGGTGAATTTTCAGAGTGATACAATCATGGGTTTTATGACCCTACGCTGCTTAACAAGATTAGAAATAGACTATTTGTTACTGTCCTGAAAGTGAGAAAAGTTGGCAAGATCAGTGTGTAGTTACCCTCATGTATTTAAGAGCTTGACCAATAGAAAATACTATGTTTTTGATGGAGGAATACTGAAGACCCTAATTTGATGTCTATGTGATTTGTTTACTGAGAAGCCACAGTTACAGAGGATATATTATTGCTAACACATGTAGTGATGCAGTAGTACTGTTGTTGTAGGCTTGATTCTCCAAACCTGTAATAGGAGGAACTTTTGTGTAGAAAGATACAGCTTTTCTTTAAGGACTTACTGCTTCCCATCTGATTTACCCAGAAACAACAAAATAACACAAACAAAGAGTAGATAATTATGTTAAACAGGCCACCTTAAAGATAAGTTTTAGGTCTCCATGGTTCTAGGTTGACAGATAGCTAGAAATTGAGCAAAAAGGAGACACGGGGCATGGTGCAGTAGTTTGAATAAATACGCAAGCATTAAGTTATCAAGGACTGGCAGTTGTGAGAAAACACAACAGTCTTTTTGGTTTGATTATATGTCTTGTTGAATATAAGATGTGAAATTGCTGATGGTTAGCTACAGTACCACTGCACAATACATATTAAAGCTGTATAATATTTTCTTTTTGTAGACTTTTTTGTCCTGGCAGGTGAAAAGGAATTATCTATATTTATTTTATTTATATCTCCTAGCAGCTTCCTTGTCTGTACCATGAACTTGTTTTTGAATTCTGCTAAGTCTCTTAAACTCTGAGATCTATTCTGAAATCTATTCTACTGACTGTTTAGGGCTTTAGCTATTGTGCTGTCGTAGCTCCTCCTCATAACTTCAAGTACTATCTATTCTTCTGCTTCCTGTATGTAGTGACTACCCTAGCTAACATTGAGGAGCTAATAGTACTTTGGAAATTCAATTCCATTGAAGTCTTTGCTGTTGGTTACTTTTCTCTGCACCATGTAACAATACCTTCCTTTTACACGGGTGTGCATGGCTAAATAAATTATCTGAAGAGGCCACAGTAAAACTACCTAACAATTAATTTAGCGCACAAATTTTAGCTGTTGAAATGACTCCAAGGCCTCCTGAGTTGGTGTTTATGTGAAGCTTCAGCTGAGATTTGTAAGTCCACTTTCTTCTGGATGCTTTTCAGGCAGTGTATGAGGAACTTCAGATATGGATAGGAGAGAGGATAATTGCATGTATGTTCATAAATGAAGATAAAAATGTTGAGTTGTTTTGATTTTGTAAACCACTTTGCAAACTTGCACTGATATCTTATGTACTGTGGATAAACAAAAATTGGTGGAAAAAAAAAAAAAGGGATGTGTTTTCCTAAAAAAGAATTGGTTTCAGGAAAGTAGCTAAGAAACCAGTGTGTAGTGAGTTCAATACTCCGATGCTTTTACTTAATCTTGAAACTGATAGTTAAACATGAGGTGTCTCAGGATCATCCTTTTATCTTCTTGTGTCCATGGTTGTAGTTGCTCAATCAGAATGTACTCATGTTTGAAAGAAATATATTGTTCTCCCTTTTTCTGTGAAAACATGAGAGAACAGTCACCTGAAAATTAAGGAGCTGAAAATATGGGGAGATTAGTGTGTGCTATAAAATAGAACATCCACAGGTCTGCAAATAATGTTATTTCTAAGAAGTACAGAAAAAGAATAGGTTTAAACATGAAAATAATCATAAATGATACGATAGTTAATACAGCATACTGCTCATAACAAATGCTTTTCTTGAAAGCTGTGAAGCACCACTTCCATGGAGAAACATAATATTCAGCTCAGTAGGAAATATGCCTTAATAAAACTAAAACATAAATATCTTATTATACAGTTTGCCAGGTACATCATTTTCCCTCTAATTCTGAACCTGCAAAATAACAGAATAAGTTTGTCAAAGCATCTTGACTACTATGCAAGTGCACCGATATAAAATGGCAGAAATATTGTCTTTTTTAAATAGCTAATATGTGTATTGAAGAGTTCAAATTGCATGCACTAGTGTTAAGTTAATGTGAATGCTCTTTTAAGAGTTCATACATAAATAATTGATTTTTACTTAAGAGTAAACATCCTTCATTTCTGAGATAGCCTAATGCAAAGACAACCCAAAAAGCTCCATCTGAATATTTATTCTCAGGAGAGCTGTAGACAATAGCAGAGGAGAAACTTCACTGAATTATTTCAAAAAGATATTAGCCAAGCTTATAACTACGAAACTATGCAGAAATATACTACTACAGTGGTTAGCAAAAGCAGTCAGAATGTTGCGCTTTTTACACCTAGAAACTAAGGAAGGATGGGAGTAGTAGAAGGCTGTGTTATTGTTGCTGCATTTACTTAGATCTTGATTTACAGTGTCAAGTAAACAGAAAGGAAACCGCTACCAATTTTTTTTAACCAGAATAACTAACCTTTTTTAATTATTCATTTTTAATACATTATATTTACTTCATTTAATACACTAAATATTTGTTAATCCCACTAAAGGGATGAATCTTCTGGGAAAAGAGAACAGAAACATAGCTTTTAGAGCAAAGTGGAGAGTAACACCAATTGTATAAAATACCTGACATTAAACTTTTTTCAATGCCAGTCCAAATTAGCACTTTCATCTGCATTATCAACTAGAACAGAACTGTGCTCAAGAAAATGGGCAGAAGTGGTTGTTGCTTAACGTCACCTTTCCAAACGGTATAACCTGGTTTCTTCTATGCATCACCTTATGCTGCTGCCCCACTGGATGCCAGTCCCAGCAGTGAGGCTACTGTTGGTCTCAAGGCAAACTTCCACTGTGGGAAATCTGGCACAGCTCTGATTTTTCTCTTGTGGTCAGGAGAGGAGGAGAAGGGAAATTTCTTCTTCATGGGAATTTAAGGAAAGTGGAATTTCCAGGCTCAGAAATAGTTTTGGCTGGTGCTGGGGGACCCTGTGTTCCACACTTGTAGAGGAGGAGAAGTGCATGAAAGTGGATGAAAGAGGAGAGAAATTGGAATGTGAATGAAGTGGGTAAGTTTGAATGAAATGTAGTAGGTACCTTCTGAGGATTCTGAAATTCTGCTACGTCCTTGTGTTATTCATTTCAAAAGTTGTTTATTATTGATATCAAGGTACAATGCAAGTTTATTCATTGGTAAGCAGAACTGGATTATGATCCTGATGAAATACAAATAAGCTTGTGAACATCAATGGATATTGTTACTACCAATATTATGTAAGATGCATGCTAGCTTGCTAATGAGCAGATTTAATCTGGGCTATAGACAAAATATCTTATGTATAAATATCTCCTAAGTATTTACACACAAAATCCGTTTTAATTTTAAAATCTTTCAATTTAAAATAGGTTTCTGGAAATCTGAACAAGTACAGCTTTGCTCTTTGTGGCTTCTATTTAATGGCTTGAAGAGATCATTTGACTCAATAAAATAAATCATTTCAAATTGAATCTACTGATTTATATTATGTGGCTTATCTAACCTTTGCAGTTCTAGGGATCCAAATTTCTTTCCCTCCTTTATTTAATATAAGTTGTATTAAATCCCATGGGCATGCCTGAGTGACGGAAACTCTCTTGGTTAAAGAAAAATTGATAAGGAGACATAGAAAGTAACATGATACAAAGAATGAAAGAAAAGCTTGTCAGAAGAGCTCTTGCTCCTCTTTGCACACAAGGGATTTTAATCATGTTCGTGTGATCCATGAAGTTTTAAGGCTTGATGTTTCACAGGAGAATTAGTAAGTTGCAGACCTGCTTTCAAGCATGGTGCAATGTCTTGATTTCAAATAAGATGCTCCTGATAGCTGGAAGGATGCAATTTGTAGAACTGTGCCTTGAAGATCTGATTAAGATCAGACTTTCAGTATGCCTGGCACCTGCAATAAAATAAATAAAAAAAATAAAGAGTAAAGCAAATAAAAAAATGCGATGACAGTGGTAAGATAAAATAGGGGGAAGGGGAGCAGAGATGCAAAATAAATGCAGTGCTCAAAATTGCAGGGATTTTGGCTGGAAAGCAGTGCTGGGTTGCCTTTGCCCATGCTGCCATTCTCTCAGCCTTCGGCTACTTACCCAGCAGCCTCTGAATATGTTGTCCCTTCCTATATGAGTGGTTTGTTTCATCTGCAGCAGTTTTGGACTACCTCAATTTGTTGCACAGTTTTAATGTTTTACATTGTCAGGGGCAAGTTCTTTACAGAGAGAGTGGTGAGGTGCTGGAACAGTCTGCCCAGAGAGGTTGTGGATGCCCTGTCCCTAGAGGTGTTCAAGGCCAGATTGGATGGGACCCTGGGTAGCCTGGCCTAGTATTAAATGGGGAAGTTGGTGGCCCTGCACGTGGCAGGGGGGCTGGAGATTCGTGATGTTTGATGTCCCTTCCAACTCTGGCCATTCTGTGATTCTGTGATGCCACCAGTTCTGGTTATTTTAAATTGCTATCTGTGGTCTTTGGTGGCAACCTGAAGGTAAGAGTAGAGCAGATGTCTCCAGGCATGTTGTTCCCTTGGGGCAGATCAGAGGGCAGGAATGCAGACAGGTTCCTTACCTCTTAGTCTCAAATTTTGGCAGATTTCTAAAATACATTTGGAGGATATATTAAAGTAACTGAGACAGTGTGGTGTTGTTATTGCATAGATGTTTCTGTACATGCAGACTAAACTGTCTTGACTAATGAACACAAGCCAACTTTTATTTCTGTTTTACTTAAAGCCTAAATGCTGTTGTTATGTAACACCTTCAGGTCTAGAATATTTAAAACCTATTGAGGATATTTTGAGGTTTCTGTTAAATGAAATGACTTCAATGTCAGACTTTTCTTTTATCTCTACTTCCTGAATGAAACACTTCAATGAATGAAAATGGGTGAATTTTTCCACACTTTGAACTCCTTCATTATATCTTTAATTAATTACAAATTAGTTATTATCTTCTTTTGACCTACGTACACTTTTAAGTTCATGTTGAAAAGTAATAGTGGAATTCTTTCCCACTGCTCACATCTTCCATTTCCTTGATAGTCTTGCAAACCGGTTTTATATATAGAATCACAGAATCACCAAGGTTGGAAAAGACCTTCCAGATCATCCAGTCCAACCATTCACCTATCACCAATAGTACTCACTAAACTACGTCCCTCAACACAAAATCCAAATGTTCCCTGAACACCTCCAGGGTCAGTGACTCCACCACCTCCCTGGGCAGCCCATTCCAGTGCCTAGGAATGGAGCCTAGTAGGCTCCATTTCATCTTATTTCCAGCTGATGCTGCTGCACTTCTTTGTCTTTTACATGCTGTGTGAGTCTGATTCTGTTTTTGGAGTTTAAGTGTATTTCTGTGCTATACGAGAGACAGGCCCAGATTTTTAAAGTAGTTGGATGGGAAGTTGGGTAAAGAAGTAATCAGAGGACATCCTGGTTTTAGTCTCCAATGTGTTTTTTCTGGCACTGAAAGATTAAAATAAATGCTCTGAAAGGACACTAGATTTGGCTTTCAGGTTTGCACAGCTCTTAGTTTCTGTACACGTCACTGCCTGAACCTGTATTCCTTTATTTTTGTTTTTCTCCACATTTTGCTGAGAAATATAACCAGACCTATTGCTAATAATCCCACTGAATTCTGTAATATAATTTTGTGTACAACACACTCATCTATTCTTTTCGGGTTGGGAAAAGCTCACACCTTTAGAGGTGGGAAGTCTCTCTCGCATCTCCCCAAAATCTGATTACAACTCACTTTATGCTCTATCCCTGTATGAGTTATTTATATTTTTGCCATAATGTATGTTTACTCATTATGGCTTTTTACTCATCTATTAATATTCTGCAACTAAGAATAAAGCAGAAACAAATGTGATAATATAAATAAGTAATCAGTTAAATATGAAATAACTGAAAAAGGAGTCATGTTTTTATTAAGGAGAATGAATTACACAAGGCACAGAGTGCTACAGCACTCTGTTTCTATTCCAGGAAGATTTTTTGCATTCAGCAGGCACTAAAAAGCGTAATTCTGTCTTTTCATTTATTTTAGCTGCAAAAAGTAAGTGTGCGGTACATATAATAAAAATAATAAAAAATATGTAATTGAGTTGTAATGATGCATTCAGTCTATATAGACTATATGTGATATACATATGTTATATATGTATTTACTATATGTAGTATACATATATAGTGTATATGTATATATGAAAACTGTTTTTTAACTGGGGATTGGATTACTTGAAATCATCCAGAAAATAAGTCTGTGCTCTGAGATTGTGTTCTGAAGGTTTTCAGCATTTCTCCCCTGCCTTTTTTTTGTAAACTCATTAATATACAAATGACCATCCAAATATATGAAGGATGTCTGTACATGTGTGAATCATGCAGGAAAGATGATCTATACATGTTCAGAATTGCACACTTTTTCATTCCAGGACTGGGTTTATAATCTCCGTGAAAGTAAAAAATACCGAGTCACTGCACCACTTTGATGAAAATTAAAATATGAAAGGATGTGGACTGAATTATTTAACAAATGAATACATAGGAAATGAAACATGTAATGTATTAAAAAAAAAAAAACCTTCATCAACTGCATATGTTTTGTTGTTCTAGAGATGGTAGATAATGATAGATTCAGAGACAGTAATGTCGAGAAGAAAATAAGATAGGAAGGTAACAAGACAGAAGCCAGACTTGATATTATTTCAGGTTCTTTATTAATAAATTCTCTAGTTTTTAGCTATTGTATTGCCATGTCAGCGCTTCCTTAAAGAGAGAATCCAAGTACAAAGTGATGTATGTATGTGGTGCCTTGACTATTGCTGCTGGTAACCTTGAAAGTATGATTTAGAATACTATACTCAAATCTAAGAATGTGGGGACTGTCAAAATCTGATACAAAAAATACAGGTCTATATTCTTGCCACACCCAAATAAATGCTTACTTTTATAAATACCAAAGCCAGTATGATATTTGGAACAGTGACAAAAGAGAATTTAGATTTTCCCAGAAAATAGATGACCTCGAAAAAAGACTCCTAAAAGTATTTTAATGTATTTTAAGTAGCCTAGAGAAAGCACTGCTACCTCAGCATTATGTATTTGTTCTGTTTTTGTTGGTTTTTTTGTTTGTTTGTTTTGTATGTTTTTGAGAGAAGATGCATCTTGTTTCATGGACTTGTAGAGGGGGATTTCTTGCATGCTGTCAAAGTAAATAATTTCTTGGGAAACTAAGAAACAAAAAAATCCCATGGAAAACTGTTGCTCTCTAATATCAAAACCTTATTGTCATCCTAACTGTAAAAACTTGAATGGAATAATTTGTTATAAAGGCAAGAGAAGTTATCTGTCTAGGATTTGATTTTGTGCTGGTTTGGCCTAATGGGGTGGGGAGACCCACAGCCTGCTAGAGGAGGAGGGGGTAAAGGGAAAAGGGAGATGGGCGTAAAAACAAAACCGTGAACTAGGGAGCAAACTAATTTACTAAATATGATAGCGGAAAGTATGAGATAACACTATATAATACAATATAATTGGAATTGAAGCTAGTAAACAAATAAAATGGGAGAGTGATATATCCAAAACCAGAGGCTTTACCTCTGAAGGTGAGACAGCTAGGGAGCACACAGTGCAGAGATGAGCTGTAAAAGAAGAGGCCATCTTATGACTCACAAGCAGTTTTATCCTTCCCTCTAAATGGAAAATGGAAACAGAACAGTGAAAGTCTTCTGGGAGATGTAGTTCTTATTCACTTCTGGGAACCAGGTAGCAGGAAATATCAACAATCCTTGGAACTGGAGCATTAATTCTTTAAATCCCAGTGTGCTACATGGTGTTATTATGTGGAATATTGATAACATAAAAATCAGAACCATGAGTATATCTCAAGTCCTTCAGTGACTCTGTGGTGCTGCAGTGACAACATTTACCCTGCTATCTTTCCTTGACGAAATCAGTGGTGGTAGAGCCTTCATCTACTGATAGGAAGCAGGAAGGATGTGTCAGTCTTCCTATAAATTTAATTTGGAATAGTACATTCCAGAAGCAAGTTAGTATCTCTAGTCACTCTTGGAAAGTGGTTGGAGCAGGAAGAGGAAAAATATTGATACTTCTGACTCTGAATTTCAAGACTTCTGCTTATATCTGCTACCAAAATGCTACTAGTCTTCAGAGTTTTATCAGTTTTAATGTGAGTAGCTGGCAGTAGACTAGTAGGACAAGATATAATTCCATAGTACAGTGCTAGAGGCATTCTAAGTTTAGATACAATCTTCTTAAACTGAATCTCTCACCTAGGGGCTGAGCATGGAACTGGCTATTCCAAAAATCATTTACAATCCAAAGCTGAGTATAAATAAATGTATGCCCTACTGTCAAACTGAGATCCTTTACAAATGCCTGGGGATTAGTTGTCTAGTCTACCTATCCGCAAGAAAAAAATCATTTTAAATTGCAGTAGGTGTATAGTAGAAATTGAGAAAAAGAAGAGGCTAGTATCATTTTGCCTTTTTTTTGCCCACAAAAATGTCTAACAGCATCTTCTCTTGTCTAACTGCATCTTCTTCAGTTTCATTGAAAGGACAGATAATAACTAAAGCAACTCTCATAAGAAGGAAATCCACGTCTGTCTGCTTAAATTTTATTATTATTGCTTTTAAGATGGGAAGACTTTAACTGGCCTTAAGGGAACAGGTGGTAGCTCAAAATAAAACCATATTAAATTAGAAATTGTCATTTTAAAAATTCTTCTTGAAGTTTTTAAGTTGAAAGGTAACAAAATCCTAATTCAGTTTAGAATGTATATGTGAAAAAAACCCTGAACTTTATGGGTGGAGAATGCATAGCTATGGCTAGACAATAGCAAATTATCTATTCTTCTATGGCTTTGTTTTCCTTTGGTGTATATCAAAACCGTGTACAGTGTTTGTTTTTCCCTCTTTTGCAGGGCAGGTTTTTCTTTTCATTTTATGAGTCAAGTCTCTTTGATAACCAGTGATTTTTCCCCAGTACGTATCCACAGCCAGAAAATAGTGATATTAGGCAGTTGCTTGTCTGGATTTGTTTTAGTAGTTTTATGGAACTGCTGGTAAAATAGGAAAAATAATCTTCTCTGATTCATTCTGCTCTTTAAAGGTAATCAGCTGAAAAGACTTTCTGTAACAGTGATAAATGCACCATGCTGGTAAAACCACCAGAAGCAATCTACCCAGGATTAAGGAACTGCAATTGGAGGATAGGCTGTAGCAAAGGAGACAACTCATTCATCTACTATTCCTAAGAATGAAATTGTTTTGTACCATGAGACTCAAAGTCCTCAAACATAGTGTGTAACATCAAATTGAGAAAAAGATGGAAGAACTCTATGATTGGCACAACCAGCTGCCTAGGTGTGCAGATTCTTTGTAAGGAAACCTGAAAATACTTTAAGAATCTTCTTTCTTAGCCTTGCTTTTCTTCTCCTGCCTGTTTTTGCAGCGTTAATATTAGTACCTGGTTTCCTTACAAGACATGCATTTTGCAAAACTGACAAATCTACAGCAGGAATAATCCATGTTTGCTTGTATCCAGTATACTGTGTAACAAATTTATGCTAAGAACTGTCTAATCTAACTGGAGCACATGCATTTAAGCTCTCTTCAGAAGGACATTGGTAGCTGTTAACTTGTTCTCACTGCAGTTTGTTCTGAAGAAGAAACAGTTCTTCCCTTTATGTACTTACTGTTGCGCCGTCTTTCATAATCTCCTTTTTAAACTTAGGTATAAAAATTAATGTGGAACTTCAAATGGGGAGAGTTTAGGTTTTCCCGATTTCAAGTTTCTTTAACTTTCTTCTATACAACTGATCAAAATAAATAATGCTTTATGACTGGGAAATTTCATGCAAGAAGCTTATGGAGTAGAAGTGTAATAACATTTGTCCTGAAAGGGGAAAAATACTGTGGTTCAGAGTGCAAGGACTGATAGAGATACTTATGACATTTTTCATAGCATCTGGTCAATTTTTTGTTTGCTTTTCTTAATTAAGAGGAGCAAGAGAATTAATGTAAGAGAGGAAAACTCAAGCTCATTTAAGTTTTTCATTAAATTTAGAGAGATATGTCTGGAACTAAAAAAGCATTTCATGTGATATACCCATCTATGTATATCTCAAAAAAAAAAACCTAGTTAATTCTTACATATTCAACAAGTCTTCAGATAGGGAATTGGATATTCACGCTTCACTAGCAGAATATCGTGCAAACTGAGTTGCAAAGATTAGAATTACATACATATTATTAAGCTAACTGAATGGCCAGTCTCCACTGGCTGTTAATATATAAGTACTGCAATAACAGAAACTTAATACTAGTATCAGAAGAGTAATTTTATATTTTCATAGCATTTTTTTTTTTCCTTAAAGTGTTTTGCTGTGCTGTGAGTTTTATTCCTTCTCCTGGAAGAAAATGTATCATTAGTTTTCTCATAAGTATGTTGCTATGTCATTTATAAAAATACTCTTTGCTAAAGGACACTTTCTCTGAAAAAAGCCAGGCAGGGAAGATTTCTTTCTTGGTGTGAAAGAATACTTAATAACATAAATGTTGTTGTCTGGTAAGCCTAACCTCTGATCTGAAGATGAAAGATCAAACTGAAGAAATGGATAATGTGGCATTAGCACTGCAAGAGGTAATGGCCTGCTCAGATATACATGCATATTAATGATTTTCTGAAAATGTAGGCATTCATAAAACCTGATGATATTACATTCATTGCCAATAATTGTAAGCCTGTCTGCATGCATCGGTTGGCATGCTTTGGCCTTTTGGGGTTATGGTACAAAAAGTCAGTGCTGATGAGACATATTTATGCCAGGAACTACAAGAAATTAATTTTCAGCATTGATCGATGGAATGCATCCAAGCTTATTTCAGTAATGAATAAAGAAACTCCAAACACTGCAAGCATTAAAACTCGCAGTTTACTTTCTGACAAAGATACTTGTAACAATCCAAGCTTGTTGAAAAAAATCCAGATAAGATTAGAGGAATTGTTTTTTGAAAACTAGAACAGATTGTAGTTTTCATAGATGAGACGTGGTTTAGGGAAGAAACTCTTCAATACACAAAGTTCTCCATGACCATAGCATTTTAATACTTTCTTTCTTCTCTGTGTTAATAAAAAAGATGATAGAAAACGTACCCCAGAAATCAGAGATTAGATTGCTTTCACTTTTTGGAATGGCAGTTCTTTATGTTCCTTGATTAAACAGCATACCAGTTTGTGGCAACTAGCGCAGCCCTGAAAACTGGTGTAGCCGTGAATCATATCAAGTCTTTGCAAGTAGATGTAGTACCAACTATTGTTTTCTTGAGGCATTAAATAAAAGCAAATCAATAGGAAGTGTGATGTTTTTGGAACTTCAAGAAGGCTTGATCAGGAAGATATAATTCTGGGGGGGGGGGGAAATATGTAAAGGATTACATGTTCAGAAAAATGCTTGTTTTTTAGTGCTCCTGTTTATAAGCTGAATATAACATGAATATAATCTTACTTCTCTCTTTTATCTCTGTGGATACGCTGCTGCTCTCTGCCAGTAGTGTTGTTTTACAAAAAAAAAAAAAAAAAGAAAAACTATTTTCTTTTTTTCCAAAAACATTCCAAAAATTCCAGAGCACTTACTTTGTGAGATGTCTGAGTCATTTCTTCCATCTTTGACCTCAAGCAAATGCAAATAAGAAACATTACATCTTGAATGTCATTTATCTCTATCCTCTGTCCTTGGTACAATTTCAGGTACAACATTTCACTGAAATTTTCCGGTTAACTTTTCTGTGTGTTGTCTGTTGCATACCTTTTTAAAAACTAAAACATTTTACAGTTTGCTACGGAGGAACAAGAGCTCCCATCACATCAGTGTTACCAGTGGAAGTAAAGTAGTTGCAAATTGTGGTGTCTTACAGCTTGTCCATTCATTTTTAATCAGGTTCCCCAGAGCACTGAAAGTAGTGGACTAATGAGGAACAAAAGTGAGTATGTCATCTGAGTATGCAGGTGAGGAGAAATAAAATTTCCCATGACCCCAGTAGCATTACATTTTCACTTCCACAGAAGGAAAAATACAGTTGGCTCCTCAGTATAATCAATGCATAAACACCTAAGTGGCATTTAAAGAAATAAAAACAAAACCTCAACCTGTGCATCTCTTGTTTCACATTTAGTGACTGAATACAAAATGCATCCTTATCAACAAACAGGCATCCAGAAAACTGAAGATTTGATGAGTATTTTATTTTCAGAACCTTTTTTTTATGGTTATGTTTCTTACAATTATACTGCTGACTGTTTGTATCTGTCAGCAAGATAGCAAAACCAGCACAGGTGTCAGCAGTCTGTGCCATCTGCCATATTAAATTGTGCATGGTGCTATTTAGAACAATGCTATCATCTTAATATTCCAGATACCTTAATGAGTTTCTCTCTCTAATTAAATGTGCAACTTTCAGAAATCATTGGATGCCAGATTGCAGTGGCTGGGAAAAAAGCTCTCCTTTTTCGGGAGATCTTTATGGTGATGGAGGCATATTTTAGTTTTTAGTACTGGGGATCACAAGCAAAGTAATATGTAATTTCAGATTTAGTGTATTAACAAACTCCTAAAACTACAGATGAGTAAATTCAAATAAATACGGTAATGTCTTTCAGATAGTGATGACAGATTAGGAAGAACCCGATGCCTGAAAGTGACAGTGCAGCAGAAATGGCACTGATGCTGTTATAGTGTAATCTCAACTCCTGCACTTCTGAGGAGTGGCTGTTGGGATGAGGATTCCAAAGAGGGAGGGGATGGGGAAACCTGATAGCTAGCATCTCTGCTCTGGTGCTCAGAAACAGCTTTTCTCAAACAAAGAAAAACAGGCAAGCAGAAAAACATATGATTAGGAACAGTTTAAGAATTCCTGCTTTTCTCCAGTGCCTTCAAGGTATAATATGCTTTCAGTGTGATACTAAATAAAAATTTGCATTGTTTTGTTGGTGTTAGGTGTTGCACGTTTCACTTACTTTACTCAAATCTAGGTGCTGAATTGCAGATATAATGTTTTTATTGTAAGGATAAATTTTATGGAAATATAGCAAGGGAAAGAGTACAAAGGTAGAGGATAGAGCAGTTTTTGTTTCTTTGTCTTTTTAAATAGAAAAGAAGTTCAGAGGTTATCTGGATTAAAAGCTTGGCCTACTCTTGCAGGAGATGGACATTTATGCATGTACAAGGTGAGCCGGTAAAAGCTTTCCATTCATGTGTAATGCTACTGAGAAAAATAGAGGTATTTTTAGTTAAATTAATCACGGCCAAAAATACCCTCTTGCCATATTGGAGGCTTTGATTAAACATCTTGCATTCATGATTTTTCTGGACCACTGTGTTGGGTCACTTAGTTGATGAGAAAGCTCCCATGTGCATTTTTCCTCCAAATCAATTGAAGCACAGTTCTTCTCAACCTAATCTTTTATTTGTAATTGGCTTTGAGCAGTATACAAGAAATACCTATTTTAAAATGGTTAAATATGGCCAGAATCATAGAACGCTTTAGATTGGAATGGACCATAATCTAGTTCCCTGCCATAAGCAAGGCTAACATCCACTAGCTCAGGCTGCCCAGAGCCCCATCTAACCTGGCCTTGAGCACCTCCAGGGATGGTGCATCCACAGTTTCTCTGTGCAGATATTCCAGTGCTTCAATGCATGATGAATAAAGATGAATTAAAGCCTTAGATAAAAATATTTTACCTAGCAGGAAGCTTTGTGTACAGAATTGCACGTGGTCACTGTATATTGTTGTACAGGTCTTTAACTTTGTTCTGCAGAAGAAAAATTCAAGTTCCACGAAAGTGTTGCCGATTCACTTTAAAACTTCTCTTATTTTTTATTCAGTAACCTGCTGACTGTATTTTCTTAAGATATGACACATCAGTGGTTAACTGAGTCAGAAAGCCTTCTAGTCTTTTTGGGAACTCTGACTCTTCATTTTGTTTCCATAATTGTTATATAAGTAAGGAGAAGGTGGAAGGGAAATAAATGTTATCTTTTGTTAGTATGACCCATGGTGATTTACAAAGTCACATAACTAACTAGTAAATCTGAAGAAATCTGACCAGATTTTACTCTCTGAGTCACAGATGCATTACATAAACATTTCAGTAATAAATGAAAATCCTGAGTGTAGGATTTCATGTTTTTGAAGACTGTGTTATAGTAAAATTAGAGGTATTTGGATTTTCTCCAGTCTTTGTGCCTGTATTGCCACAAGGGCTTGGATTAGTCATTCAACCTCTGTGAATCCATTTACACACCTGGAAAATGAACATAGCAGTGATTTTTGCTTGCTAACCCACCTCCCATCTGTACAGAGAAGCCTGGTGATTTATTATTAGCAAAGATGCTTTTCAGACCAAACGAAAGATAAAACAAGTATGAATAATTAGTGTCATTTGTAGAGCATTGATGGGAGTGGTGCTGAAAGGGAAAAGGTATTTGCCTCCAAGTACTAAATACATGACAGAAACTTCATTTGAATGATTACTGGTTCTCATTCCTTTAATTTCATAAAAACATTTATCCTCTCTGTGCTAGCTATTAAGAGTTAGAAAATTAAGCAAAACTTTATCCCTCGATCTGCAGAACAAATTTCACAGAATCACAGAATGGCCAGTGTTGGAAGGGACCTCAAGCATCATAAATCTCCAACCCCCCTGCCACATGCAGGGCCACCAACCTCCACATTTAATATTAGACCAGGCTGCCCAGGACCCCATCCAATCTGGCCTTCAACACCTCTAGGGTGTTGAAGGCCAGGTCTTCTTACACCCTAGGGTCTTCTTACACCCTAGAGGACGGGGCATCCACAACCTCTCTGGGCAGCCCGTTCCAGCACTTCACCATTCTCTCTGTAAAGAACTTCCCTCTGATATTGGTAGTTTGTTTTAAGTTTGTTTGTAAAGGCTCTTACTACTCTTGTCAAGTGACAAGTCTATAATCTACTGGTTGTTATGCGTTGATAAAAAGGTCTATGAATCACACAATTATTTTGTGGATCTAAAATAGAAGAGAGCATGCCACACGCTATATTTGGTGCAGCAGGACGGGGAACCTCTTCGAGTGGGAGTGTGAGCAGCACTATCTTCAGTGGTTTTCTTTCAGTGATCAGTTGCTGTTTTTAATGTAATAGCTCTACTGAAATAGAGAAAGAATGTAAATGAATTATTTCTGAGGCATCTGGAGTCAATATAACGGCTTATCACATAACTTCATTATACAGAGTAACAGTGACCATTAGGAAATTTCTTGAATTTGTGGAAATGAAGTATGATTTGTTTGGAATGACAAAATTCTACACTGTACACAAGGTGTTTTGTGGTGGCCCTACACTGAAAGGCCATTCTCGTAACTCCCTGCTGGGAACAAAAATGGATGGAAAAAAAAAAAAATTCTAATTCATTTAGAACCTTCCTAATATTTTGAGTTTTCTTGTGACGACAAACAGCAAAAATGCAATTTTTAGGGAAATTACTGGAAATTTATTTTTCTTGTCTAAAAGCAGATGGTAGATACCAAGACCCAGTCTTTGTTTCACCAAAGAGAAAAAGAAATAGAAGTAATGGGAAATACATTTGGGATTATATGCAAACTTCTGATTGATCAGTTTTGTTTGTTTTTAATCATGCAATTACATTACTATTATTAAAAAAAAAAAAAATCAAAGTAAACATTGTGGGAAAAGTACAGTGAAAAGTTTTACCCTGAAGGAAGTTTTAAGTTGTATAACTGCTGTTTCTTGCACATGCAGAGAGAGAAAATAGTCTTTGTGTGTTTGATAAATGACATTTAACAGTACCACCCGCAGAATGTGCGGAACAAAGGGTAGAACAGGTATTATGTATCTATCGTTCATTGTCCATTACAATGTTAAATCACATGATAGTGCTTCCAAATGCTTTATAGGTATAAAAAGCATTGTCTGTTGATTGCAAGTAGGATGGAGTCTTTTCTTTTACTCAGGGGGAGACCAGGTTGAAATTGCAATGTAAAATGAATTACTTGAAATCTATTAGACAAAAAAAAAAAAAAAAAATAGAGAATGATACAGAGGTCAGTAGTGTTTTTAGAGAGAAATAGCAAAGAAAAAAAAAAAAAGACCAAAAACCGAAACAATGATGTTTAACTGAGACTTTTCCATAGATGTGTGGAGAATGGAAGAAAAACTGCATCATTGTAAAATTCATTGTTGGAACAATGTTTCAGTGTTGTGGGGCTGGAAAGGACTGGTAAGATAGAACAAAAAAATCAGCCTATATGAGTTTCTTAGAAAATTGTGTCACCAAAGGGTGTGGTGTCTCAATAGTTTAAAAATATTAGTCTTTTCCAGCATATAGTAATGCAGCTCAGATATTCATACTTACTAAGCTACAGTTACATGGGAATGTGAAAGGTTTTGAGGAAGGTTTACAACCACACTGTGAGAAACTGAGGAAGTTTGTCATGTGCTTGAGGGTGCTCTCATTTGTATCTGTAGCCTGACAGACCCTAAAATTGTTATTGCCATTGAGATTCTCTGCGAGATGCAATCTCTCACAGAGGGACTTTCTCAAGCTCTCCTGCTCAGATAGATCCACTGCAAACACTTCTAAATTATTAACTGTCAGGACTGGTGTCTAGAGAAGTTACTTTCAAACATCTTGAAAACTTCACTCAGTTTGAGCATATGACAAACACAGTGTGTTCTGAAAAATCCATCAGCTTACTGAAGTAAGGGACTTTGGTTAATTAATTATTCTTGGGGCAGAAAGTGCAATTGTAAGAAGCATAACTTTTCTGGCTACCTGTGCTGGATGAAGAGCAGAACCAGAAGGACTTTTGTTATGTATATGTGTGCAGGCAAAGATGAGTGGATTTTGTGTGCTTGCATTTGTTTCACCAGGGAATGAAAAAGAATGGTTTCAGTGGACTTTGGGAGATATGGAATAGGTTAACCTTAAAATGACACCAAAATGTAATAGCAAAACTAATGCAACTTGGAGCTTTTCGTCTCCACTACTGGTTTTGCAGATATGTATTTTCGTTTTCTTGAACCAGATGGCTTTATCGTATTGGCTGTCATAACTTCACCAATAATATCACCATTCTTTAAAAATACTGTTAATACTCTCGAACTCTGAAAACATTGCATTTCTTTAACCTTCCTAACAATTTTCTACTTCAGTGTTTTCTGTGCCTTACAGGAAAAAGCTGTTCATACCCATTAGGGCTCAAGATGTGTTGTTTGAACCTTGATAAACTATGAAGTTGTGAGTGCAGTGAATGCATTGTGGGATTTGCAAAACTGACAGATGATACATACTGCACAACTTAGGACGCATTAGAACAAGATTCAGCTAAAAATTCAGTGAAATGCATTCTGCAATTAACTTTAGATTTTCTCTTACCTATAAATTAAAAATAACTTATCATTTTCCAACTTGTTCCCTTTGTAAAATTTTGGAATTTCTTTTATTTCCTTGAGGTTATTTCTGTTGTGTTGATTAGGTGATGTTTCCTTGCTGAATCAACCAACTTGAGAAAGGAGAAATGTTCAGGATAGAAGGAAAAGTTATAAAATGCATTGTCAAAGAAGAGGCACAGATTAGAAACTAGAGAAAACTACCGCTGCCTTAAAACACAACAGAGGTTCTCCTGACTTGTTTTACTGTAGAAGTGTGCCACAGTTCCTTTACAATACCTAGATTCATCACCATGGTGACTTCTCCTGTATTACTGCTTTAGATCTCAAGATATGAGGCATTTCTTGCTTTTTTTTTTTTTTTTTTTTTTTTTTTTGATTTCTTTTTGCACTTTCACTGTGGCTGTGGGAAGACTGGGGAACAGCTGGACCACCAACATATTGCTTTGTTAACTTGAAAACAAAATAAGAACAAATTGTCACCACCTGTCTGTAAAAACAAAATCTACGGTGGTGTTGTGTTGTGCATGTATGAAAGGCAAAATCAAATTTATTTCTTTATTTCTGTATAGTTCCTGCAAAGTCTTTAGAGTGAGTCCATGGTTACTTCTAAAGCACATTTATTTATAGAGAAATTGCAATAAACTTCTCTGCCAACTTGACACTTGTTTTCCTGTGAACAACCTTTTTAATTAATTTAGTTCTCACTGATTTTGCAACATTTATTTAAGGGTTAAGGGGAAAAACTTTTATGTGATGGCTGTTGACTTAAACAATAAGGAAACCAATCAAACTTCAATGTCCTCTCTAATGTGTAATAGGATACGTCAGAGAAATCTAAGATATTTATATATCCTTAAACGAAAATCCGCAAAAAGGATAGATTATAAATATCAGCATTTTTTTCTTGTAATCATAGGTTGAGTGCCAACATTTTATTTTTGTTTGTCCCACATAAATCCTTCTATAGATCTGTAAGAGGGAGCCTATTTCACAGCCTACAGCTCTTTTTCAACCCATTAATTGATTTCCAGATTTAAAAGGAGATGAAGAATAACATTTCAGAAACACAGTATATCTGAGGTCATTTCAATAATTAAGAAAACAGTTTATGCTTTGATTTATACTTGAATTTCTTGATTAATTATTATGGAAAGGAGCATTAAGCTGTCATCTTATCTTCATAAATCTGATTCTGATGTTCTATATCTAAAGTCTCTACAAATCTAGAAACTTTCAATAGTGTTAGAAGTGAAAAACAATTTGCTCTCCTAGGCCAAGTGGCTTGCTTTGATTATTTCCTGACACATCTTTTGCATTCTTTCTTGGTTGTCACATGAAATAGAAAGATGTCGCTCTTCTTTTAATTTTCTTAACTGTTAGAGTTTGCAGTTATGAAGCCATATATCATGTTCATATTTTCAAATGTACTCTCCGTAAATAATCATTGGTGGTATTTATTACTGTTTTTCATATTGGAACGAGGTGAAAAAATCCAAAGATTCTTTTCCAATACAACAAAGTGCCTTCTTGAAACTGGCTGACCTGTATTTGTTACTGCATGAGTTTTGAGTAACCTCACTTGGGACATTCTCTTAGTTATTGAGAAACTAGGGTAGATATTTAACTAGCTACCCTGAAAAGCTAGATACATCAGAAATCTAGAATTTCAAGACAGAATATTCAGCCTACCGTATTTTAATAAGAAAGAGGGGAGACTGACTTCAGCAAGAAAAAAAATAGTCTTTATGTTTTTGACTTAGTGCCTATCACAATCAAGCCATGGGACTCATTTTACAGCTTGGACAAGGAGGCAGAGGTAGCAGCAATTTTGTTGTAACAGCATTTGCCAGTTTCTGGAAAAACAGGACATCATAATTCCTGATGTGAATAGAACAGCATAGGGAATTTCAGACCTTCTCTAAATATTTGCTTTTTGTTGCAAATTTACTAAGTGAATTTAATTACAACAAAGCAAACATGGAGGACAGAGCTTTGACCTAATTGTAGTTGTGTAAGTTTTGTTGTTGTGTCCCATGGTAAAAGCTGTTTAGTGGTACTTTCATACTGAAAGAGAAAAAAACAGCCAAATCGGCTCTTTAACATTTGGTTGTTTTTGTGAATTATGAGTGCATGAATGAGACGTTGCTAAAGAGTACAAAGCACACAATCACAAGAAGAGCAATTTATTTTAATATCTTCATAATGTTCAGAATTTCTTCAAAGTGTTTTGTGAACTTAATTTTTGTTAAAATTCTGAGTGCAACACACAAGTTTAGGTTTCACTCAATTAGAGTGTTTTTGTTGTCTTAATTAAAATGACTTCGGAATTTTAGCTTTTATCTAAATTTTGCACTTTATATCCTCTATTTTTTGTATGACTTTGCATGAGTAGGGGGCAAGAAGCCATAGAAAAAATTCCTTTAAGTGGAAATATAATTTGCTCTATTGTGTGAGAGCCTAGTAATTCTAAGTGGATAAAGAGTTTCAGAAAAATGTTCACTGTGAAGGCATTATTCTAACGTTGCAGCTTATCAAAATGTTTCAGGAACCTATTGGATCTCTGATCTTCTTAAAAGTAAGCTATGAGAGAGTTGTGCAGTTTTCATATTTCTGCTAGATTTTGAAAATGAGCCTTCACAAGCCATTGCACTCATATGCAAACTGGAGCAAATCTGAGGTTTCTTGCAAGGAACCACAAGATGCCAAATGGGCTGGGAGCAGAAACACTGAAGAAACTAAGCAATTTCTCCCACGACTGTTGTTGGAAAGCTTCAAATAGGAAGGAGTATATGCTCTGGTGCACACAGCAGAAGGCTGGTGTACAGGAATGATGTATTGCTTATAAGGCAGGGAGGAAGAAGGAAGCAGAAAGATGCTTAGTAGCATCTTTCATTTGGGAGAGATACTGTGCTAAAATCATGACTGTGGTACAGTGAGGTTTTATTTGTCTACCTTGCACTTTTTCCTTTTTACTTGATGTATGGGAATTGCTAGGTCATGGCTCAAACCAGTGATGAGCACCAGGTGAGGTGTGGCTAACCTTGGGAGCTCAGGTTGAACCTGAGCAACCAGAAGGGATAGACCTCTCCTTACCCTTGCTTAAGGGTTAGCAGCTGAAGAAGTAACACCTCTCTTCAGAGATCACACTCTTCTTGAGACATCGCCTGTCTTCAGAAAGGGTGATCCACCATCTGTATTGCTTTCTGAACTACATCTTAAAAAATGTCTTTATAGGCATGCTCCTGTTATAGTAGATGGCATTATCATGGCCTGCCATTGCTCCACACTTGGCTACATGGCTAGAATTCTCTTGAGTTATTGTTCTCATCTCTGAGAAACATCTCAGTGCCGTGTTATTGAAACTGTGTGGTGTTGCCTTTCTATGTCTGCTGTAGAAGTTCCTAGTTTACCTAGATTCTAGGATTCGAGCTAAACATATAGGGATTTTGTTTTTAGATACAAGAAATATCTCAAAACTCTGGGTTAACTTCATTAGTCTGCATAAAGAAACAAACTTATTTCTTATTATTTTAAAACAATGCATTTCTCTATTTCTATAGATGAAATATTTCTTATTTTGTAGCACAATAAACTAAATAAATACCTTCTCATTTTGTGCAAGTAAAACAGTGGAAATTCATCGTAAGACTGAACTGAACATTTGATTGCTAAGATGAATTAGTACTATATATTGCAAGGTTGGTATTTGCAGATTATTTTAACACACAACAGTGCTAAAGTGCATACTGCTTAGTTTTGCCTTAGCTTTTGCTGTTATATATTCTATTCAATAAATTTTAAAAACAAACTGAAATTCACCACCACCCCCCCAAAAAAAAAAAACAAAGTAGCTGCCTCATTTTAAAAACCAAGATCTTACTTTTGACAGTTAATCAATAAGAAACAAATGAAAAGTAATAATGCATGACTTGAGAAATATTGTTTTTATATGTAGCCTGAAGTTAGAACTTGCCAATATGTTAAGATCAATCTATTTTCCCTTTTAGACTGAGGTTGCATCTAAATTACCGGATGTGTAAAACATAGAATCATTTGGTTAGAAAAGGCCTTTAGATCATCAAGTCCAACCGTCAAAAATGGACCAAATGCAGAACATTATACATTTTCAGATGGAATATGAGGGCACGGTGGCAGATGATGTTGATTTCCTGATCTCCTAAGAATGCAGAAAAGCAAAAGGAAAGAAAAATTTAGGCCCGAAGTTTGGAAATAGCTAAGTGAGGCAATCATTTTTATGATAAAGAAACTGCAGGTATTCTGTATGTGCTTCAGTTGATTCGGCTCAGTACTAAATCTTCTCATGCAGAAGCAAAATGATGAACAAACAAGCAAGCAACTTGAATTTTGCTTTGAGTGAATCTACTACATGAAAAAAAAAGATCGATTCAGTATTGCAGGGGAATCTTGGATACAGCATCATTCACTTTTCACATGCAGTAAGAGAGTAGGAGCATGATTTTGTGGTGGTAATTTTTTAGCCTTGTTAAAGGACAGGGAGAAGAGGCAATCAAACTTCTAACCCGTTGTTTGGAAATGATAAACTTAGCATGAGAACAAGTTGTTCGGGTAGTATACTGTGAATACTTTTGAGCAACATTCCCTGAGTACATGGGAATTGGTTTTCATGGCCTTGCCTTCCAGTAGCTTTTCCTATGCTTTCTATGTGTAATCTCACTCCTCCTACTAATTTCCGTTGCTAAAATTAATTAGAGTATAGGCTCACCTAGAAAGTCTGTAAAACTTCATTTACGTCTGTAACATAAAGCAGAACATTTGGCAATGTTAATTGATGTGATAAAAAGACTTGTAAGACGTCAAGAAACTTTCAAGTCTGTCTTCTCTACCTTGGTTTAATGATGCAGTAAATACTTTCTTTTCTGGATATGATTATAGCTTTAAGCAATAAAACTGAACAAATTCCATTATCTTATGTCAAAGATCCCTCCAGAGAAGATAAAAGTGCAGTTAATAAATAAGATTACTTTTCAATGACAATTGCTCTGTAGTAAAACATTCACTTTCTAACCTTCTCTAGGATGCTAATCATTTAATCAGTTCAGTCCTATATTAGTTTCTGGCAGCAGTTTCTCTCCCATTGGGACAAAAGTAAACATGGGGTTTCTGTTGAAGCAAAGAAAGAAAGTAAATAGGAAAACTGCCTTATTTCATTTGGAAATGATTGCCTTAGGCAATTAGGCACCTGCAGCACTGATCCTGTTAACAAGCAGCATAAATAGCCCACAGTAAGACTATTAAGTCTCTCTTTTTTTTTTTTTCCTTGAAAGAAAGTTAAAATACTATATTTATGTGCATCCACAACAGCAGGAAATAATTTCCACGATCATGGGCATGATTCCAGCACACTTCTGTCTTTGGTTAAGTATGAATCTGTTACGTGTTCCAGTGTCACACACCATCACTCACTCTGAAATCACTATACCCTTAGGACTGTTGACAAAATTCAAAGGTCTTTTCTTTCATACAAAATCTTCTATTTCATTGATAATTTAGTAGTCAATACTGAATGAAATACTGATGTGGTATTTTCCTGTTTCTCAGTTATGCACGAACTGTATGTTTCCTGCCCAGAATGTATGCTTTACAGTAAGAACTTCCCTCAAAATGAATATTCAAGGTATATAGATTTTTTCTATGTCATAAAACTATTCTATTAACACTAATTTTCTGATATTTGCATTGGTATCTATTAAAAGTAATTTAGATTTCCTAATTATTATTGTGATACTTAAGCACTTTTGTTAATTAAAATGAGTATAGAGCTGCAAAAACATACACTTTTCCTGTGTGTTTACCTTATTTTGTTGCTAACTGTGCTCCTAGACACTTTGAAAGCAGAATTGATGTGACATTGAGGCATAGTTATAGCTGAAAGTAGTATTTCCCAGTCATTATCCTTACCTCATTTGCCAAAGATTAAGTGTTTTGAGGAAAGAAGATTATTTATGTGTTGCCGAAAAAGAGTTACATGGAAAAAACTTTACAAGCTGAGATTGCAGCAAATGCAGTCTTTCCTGTATCTGTTGTCTGGTGTCACTTACAGTAGTTGCAACAGAGATCTCTACACTGTAGTATCCCTTACTTCTTTTTGTTCTGCCTGACTAGTGCACATTAGCACTTTATTTGGGATTCTGCGTGAGTCAAGGAGCAAAAGGAGAGAAGAGAGCTAGTCCTGCTGATCGGGGAGTGCATGAAGGTTAGTGTTCAACAGAAGCCTCAGGCTGGAAGAATAACTGTTGGGCCCTAGTATGACAACAAATGTTCTTGCCAGCTTAACAACAACAAAACAGTATCCATCATTGTTCATAGTATGAAGGAACCCCCTGCTCAGCATGTGCTCAGTTTATAACAGATGCATTGAATACAGTCATTTATTACTTAACTGTGTTAGAGAAACGGTGGTGGGCACTGATAAGGTCATTTTTGTGTTTCTATTCTATTTTCATCAGATTAGCAGCTAGTGCTCCAGTTTATAGGTTGTCTTGTGTTGCAGAATCATGCACAACCACACAACTTATTCTTCTGTTTTTCCATCATATACATTGTTCTTCTTTCTCTAAAACTACTTAGTTGGCATTAAGCAAGATTTAGCATTTGAAAGAAAAGCTGACCTGCTGGCAAGAATGCAAGGGATTTTGTAATTAAAAGAAAGCCTGACAGCTAGCAATTATTTGGAGCTGCTTGTCATACATTGGATAATACAACCTATTCTTACTCATAAACAAAACATTTACTGTCATTTTGGTAAGGTTAATGAAAAAAACCCACTCTAATCCAGAGATAGAAACTCCAAATGTAGTGAAATACTGCACACAACCTCGCTGTACTTCTTAAGGCTGGAAAGGCTTCTGCAAATTCAGGGATTTCCAAGCTGGCCAACGATTTTCTCAAATAGCTTGCCTAATATCAATAAGTCTGAGCCTGCAGAACAAATTGATCTGTTGTGCAGTGATCAGCTGATCCCTAGGTACCTTTGTTTCCATGTTCCTGATCAGCTGACTCTTTCCATCTGATACTGCATATTTTGCTTCAAACTTAGGGCTGTTTTTCATTGCAAAATCTTGCAATCAAAATGTTGACAAAAGCAACATACATGTCTGCACTTTGCGTGGGATCCTGGTCCTCTGTGTTGTGGTGGAGAGGGTCAATACCAATGTATGATATCATTTTTAGCTTCACAAGCTGTTGTTGTAGGCAGTATGCAAGAGTTCTGTGCATATTCTTACTGAGAATTTTGTATATCACCCCAGTATGCCTAATAATTCAGATTCCTGTGAACAAGTCATTTGGCTTGGGAGACTGCCTAGGAGTAGAGTTACACAGTGCCAGGAAGTGTCTTTACTATGGTGTGTGATTTACAAGCAAACGCTCCCCAAAACAATGTGTGTTATTTCCAGCCATGCATTCAGAACTGAAAAAAAGGCTGTTCATGACTTCCAGTAATTGCATGCATTCTGGAGGCCAAAATGGCATCTCAGTAATTGCATGTTATTCTCCCATTTCTCAGTTGTGTCCATATGTTGCTGTGTGGGTGGTGAGGCACTAACAATGCTGCTCAAAGAGGATGTAGATGCGCTGTCCCTGGAGGGGAGGTTCAAGGTCAGGGACTCTGGGCAGCTTGATTTGGGGGATGGCAGCCCTGCCAGAGGGTTGGAACTAGATCCCCTCTAACCAAAGCCATTCTATGATATCTGTAGCAGACTGAAGGGCAGTGACTCCTGTTGATGGAGTAGAAGATGCATCTATGAGATCATTTGCAACATGAGTACAGAAATCAGTAAAAACTTCTTCAAGCATAGAGGCACCTCTTTGTAGTCAATGTAGTCATTATATTTAGAGTCTTTTTTTCAGAGGAGAGCTCACTGTATTGATTTATTTTAAACAAATGTTTTCAATTAAGCCAAAGCATTTTTCCTTCATCTCCCACTTTCCCTGAAGTTAGAGTGATTGGTATGACACATCGTTACTTTTATTAGCAGATAATAAAATGTTAACTCTCTCAGAGGAAGAGCTATGCCTACTTCACACAGGCACTTCTGAGCTTATAAACTAGATGGAGCCACGGGTCTTGGTCACCATTAAAATTGCTCTCCTTGAAGAATGAGAAAAACATTCATGACTAAGGTGGGCAATTAGCTATCCCCAGATGAGGAATTCTTACCAAGATCTATGCTTGTTTGAAGGTTTAGGTATGTAAGGGGTATGCTGCAGCATGCTTTCGATTTCAACTTATATCAGCTATTGTGAAATAATTCCCAGATCAGTTAAGCGTTCAGGCACAGAGAATAAAATGTAACTACTGTTGTACGTGAGATCCAGCCAATTACATAAAAACGTGAACAAAAGAAGCACAAGAACACAAAAGTGTTCAAGCATCCATTATAAATAGTTCCAATTTCCCTTTTAAATGTCAAGTACAAAATATATATTTTAGATGCAAATAACACTTGAGTGTTGTTGCTAATACACTCTTGAAATTACATTTTCTTAGCATGACCTTTCTTGCTAACAATAACTTACATTTTAATTAAATCTGTGGCCATTTTCATTTCATGCCAAATATTTCCATGCCATATATTACTGAACTTGCGTATCAAGAAAGAAAGTTTAAAGGTCATGAGCTTAAATACTTGCTTGAATTAAACTTTTTGAATAATAGATACAAAATTAAACTTGTGTGCTATCCCCACTAGTTTGTAAAAAATATTTTATTTCTGAGGTTTAAAAAATATCTTCTCCTAAATTCTACATGTCAGAATGGCAGTGAGGTAAATATTTGGCATGGGTTTATGTTCAGCGAAGTAATTTTTTATATTTATTTTTTTGGGCACTTAATGGTCTAATGCTGTTTCACTGTCTCTGTGGGGGAAGACTACTGATGGTTTCAGTAATGATGAAGCATATTGTGACTTGCTTTACCAGGAAAATCTTGTGACAGCTCCACATATAAAAGTGGGGACCAGACTGCATTCTGCAGTAAGAGTTTGAAAATTGGTGAGAAATTGATTGACACTTTTAAGGTTGTATGCCCTTCAGCTGGTAATTGTACACTAAGCTGTCAGGAACTTCGGGCTTCTTCATGCAGAGATGCTATTTCAGTGGTCTCTGTGAGGTGAATCCAGGGTGTCACTTTGAGCGAGTTCCCTGAAGGTAGGAGATGCAGAAGATGTGTAAGGAGAATCTGCCCCAACTCTCTTCCCCAAGGACACACATGCTCTTCACCTGAATGCTGCCACAGATGTGCTACCAGTTACTGCTGACTCTAATAGGCTTCTCTGAGCTTTAGGAAACTCTGAAATCAAAGCTTGCTTGGGTTTCTCTGTAGGTTTCTGTCTTGTTCTTCTTTTACATTATATTATTATGCATTCCCAATTCTTGCTCTAGCCCTGAGCTTAGCAGCAGAAAGTTGATAATTCAGTTACCTACAGAGCATAAGAAACAAAGATGTATTTTAGAACTAGGTCTTGGCAGCTCACCCTCCCTGCTGGAACATGCAGTCTTTCTTAAAGGATGTCTAATTATTCAGGTTAGCTGCTGAGATCAAGCAGTCAGATTGGACTTGCGTTTGGTATGAAATAGTCCCATTCTGAAGTAGAGCAGAGCTAGAAACTCTGGATTAAACTTTCTACTAATTGACTTTTGGGTTTTAAAGAGAGGCAAGCTGTAAATTCAGTGTAGGTGTTCACAAAATCTTGGGAAAAAATATATTTTGTTCTGGCACCAAAGAGCCACAAAATGATAGAGGTCTAGACATTTTCTGTGTTGGTCACGGTGCAGCTGGGGAGCCCTTTGGAAAAGACACTAACCTCTGAGATCAGCAGATACTACAGGGGGGAAAGAGTGAATTCCTGGAGGCAGAGGATCTTTGCCCTAATTACTTCATTGTTTATTGGCTTTTTAATAGCACATTAACAGTGATGGTTGTCTTGCAACAGTTGCTGTTTGCTTGTATAGTAGAATGGGAAATCAAGAAAGAAGTAGAAATAATCACATAGAAATATCACATCTTAAAGGAATAACTACCATCTTCAAAGTTGAAAACAGCCATGAGGCTTGGATGGAGACTATTTTTAGGTTTCAAACAAGCTTATGGTATGTAGGAGTTGGATTCCTTCTTGCAATGTCTTGAGTATTAAAAGTGTAATTTTATAAATACCTTATATCCATGACTTCTGTGATAGATAGCCCAAGGGCAAGTAACATTACTATACGATTTCCTGCTGTGTCTTCACGATTCCAAAAAGCTGCATTTACAGCTTTTGTCCTCAAAATGTTGAAGTGCTTTTTGCTAGGGAAAATATCTTTCTGAAACCTTACTAGCAGAAGGTTTCTTTGCTTCCTGCGAGGTGGGGAGTGGAGGGGCAGTGCTGAACTCTGCTCTCTGGTGGCAGCGACAGAGCTGCAGGGAATGGCATGGGGCTGTGTCAGGGAGCATTGAGAGATTATGAAAACGTTCTTTACCAGAGGATGATGGGCATGGATCAAGCTGCCCAGAGCAGTGGGCACAGCCCTGAGTTGCCAGAATTCTAGAAGTGTTTGGACAGTACTCTCAAATGAAGGGTTTGAATTTTGGGTGGTCCTATGTGGAGCCAGGGGGGTGGATTTGACTCTTCTTGTGGTTCCCTTTCAACTCAGGATATTCTATGATTTAATGAATAAGAACATTTTCAAGAAATCACTGGAAATTCATTTGAGAAATTCATTCCTTTAAATGTTCTCTTAAAAGCAAAACAAAATAAAACACAACAGAACAAGCTGTAGGTTTAGCTTTTGATGGGATTTTTTTTTTTTTTTTTTTGGATGTCAAATTTGTGTGTGTGTGTCTGTTTCTGACTGCTTGGTTTATATTTGTTTCGTGTTCTCTCTTTTTCATTTTTATTTTTATTATTATGTAACAGTGTCATAAGGTAGACAGAAGTATGAAAAGAAACTATGACTTATCATTAGGGAATTATCAGTCAGGGGAAGAAAATAACCAATGAAGTGTATACTACTATAAGCTCTGGATAACTAGAAGCAATTTTTGATCAGACTGAGCGCTTGCTTCACATCAGTGCATCTCCAAATAAAATAAGAAACAACCCCATGGCACTGTTTATAAAAAGAAAAATAGGGAGAAGGAAAAGAAAGCCAAAAGCATTATTCTGCAGTTGTACCCTGTCATGTGAATCATGTGAACAGAAGCTTAACAGTTTAATTAAGTTAGTTTGTGGACTGTTTTTATTCCCACGTGCTTCCAAATTCTTACATAACTTGTTATTACTTGGCCAACTAGAAAATTTTAGTGAGGTTTTGCCTCTGACAAAGGGTTCTGATGCATCTGGCACACTTGGATCGGTACCTACAGAAGATAAAATCTAAGATGGAAATTCCTTCAGTGGTTGGAGTGAGTATAGAGCTGTCAGGAAAATGAGCCTTTCCTGAGTCAGCATGCCTAGGACATGGGTAAGTGACAAAGAATTAACTGTGGCTGTTCATGGGCTCACAAACAAGGCACCTTCCTCATAAGATTTTTAGATGAGAAATGAAGAAAGAGGAGAAGTGACTTGGCTTCTCCTCTTACTAAGGGTTATCTCTAGAGTAAATTACAGCTAGTGAAGCATTCTATGTAAGTACTCACTTTAAAGGATAATGCAAGTTTGTTAAAGAATAATTAATGTGAAGTGCCTCCACTAATCTGAAACCTCTGACTGGCCTGCAGCCAAAGCCCTATAAAATATTCTCTTCTCTGACTGAAAATTTGCCTGGCGCTAAATGACTGTACTAATTATATCTTGAAAGGTGCATTTAACCTTTTCACCTTACTAGAAAAGAGTTTAGAACTTTATCTCCATTATGGCATGCCAGCTTCATGCTGCTGTAAATGCCACTACTTATGCTTAGACACAATAATTTGATAGAATAGAGGAAGAAAAGGTGGTGTAGAGAGGGAGAGGTTTCAAAAAATGCATTTCCTTGATGCTACCATTTCATATCAAGTCCAGATGCTCTGTGCTAAATTTCACTGTCTTGCATACTATGTGTACTTTTCTAGTTATAATTACAAACGTGGTAAGATTATATCATTAGCATACAACCATATGACAGAAAAAGGTTAATTTGTATCTCTTCTGATTGCTGAACAGGGGAACTTCTTGACTCTTCTCTCAGGATATAAATGATTCTGAGTAATCTAAAGGAATAAGCACTCAGTTTCCTTCAGTTTAAAATGCCCTCTGCAAGGATTAGGTGAAGAATCCTCAGAGCATTTAGAATAGAAACAGGACTCCATATGGAAATGATGAATCTGAAGGACGTAATTTTAAGTACATTTCCCACAAATACAGTTGTGATGTTAGGCTTGGTTGGGCTATGTGAAACCATTTTTTTCCATGCATTCCCAAACCCATAAACATTCTAAACGTATAAAACACGTTCTCTTACCAAACCATTCATAATCCTTTGTAATCTAGTAATCCAAACTGGAACCAAAAAGATTCCCCAGGCTTGCAGAGTTTAGAAAGTCCAATAAATCAGTCCTGTCATAGGATGCTGGAGCTCAGGTTGTACCTGAGGGATCTGGAGAAAACTAGCATAATGTAACAGCCCTGGACCAGCAGCCAGGCAGAGTAAGCTCTCCAGGCTAGGAGTGCTCTGCCTGAGGCTTCTGCCCTTGAAGCCTTGGTAATTCTGTAGCTAACTGCCCCTGGATTTCCAGGCAGGGCTTTTCTGTTTGGAAAGTGTATTTCTCAAAGCAATTAGGAAACAGCTGTCATTGCTGCAAACGGATTTCAAAACTGTAGAGAAATCCTGGATCAGATGAAATAGCAATATGTACAGACTCAGAAAACATAGGTGAAAAAGTGTGGAGAAAAGATTTCCTGTGAGAGAATACAGAATCACAGAATCACAGAATTGTAGGGGTTGGAAGGGACCTCCAGAGAACATCGAGTCCAACCCCCCTGCCAAAGCAGGTTACCTACACCAGGTCGCACAAGTAGGCATCCAGGCGGGTCTTGAATATCTCCAGAAAAGGAGACTCCACAACCTCCCTGGGCAGCCTGTTCCAGTGCTCCATCACTCTCACTGTAAAGAAGTTCTTGCGCACATTGGTGCGGAACTTCCTATGCTCCAGTTTTCAGCCATTTCCCCTTGTCCTGTCTCCACATACCGCTGAAAACAGTCTGGCATCGCCACTCTGCCCCCCACACCTTAGATATTTATAGACCTGGATCAGGTCTCCTCTCAGTCTTCTCTTCTCAAGGCTAAACAGACCCAGCTCACTCAGCCTTTCCCTAAGATAACTTAGCTACTGTTTGGTAAGGCAAGTGTTAATTCTCTTCTGAATGTAAGAACAAAATAATCTTGTACTGCTTTCTGTGCTCTGTACCAGTTTTCCCTGTTTTGTAAATGAAGTGATTAAAATGCCAGTAAAGTCTTAGTGGGCCATCTAATTTTGTATCCTTGTTCCAAAAGGAATTCAAGTCCAATGTTTCTTAGCAAATTCATGAAGTATGAAGAGAAACTGCAACATCTGTGGCATGTGGGAATGTGTCCTATATCTGATGGTGATCACTCTTACAGCATGGTAACTTTTTTTGGGCAAGAATATCTGCAAGTCTCTTGCAGCATAGGGTACATCTATGGATCTACGTAAATGCATAACAATAGTAGTCAGTGCCGTTAGCCACGGGATTTGGTAGACCTTATAATTTAATGTTAGGCAGTGCAGTGTATCTGCAGAGTACTCTTTTTTTCTTTTTTTAATGTGCACTGTCTGACTACTTGCCACAAAATATCATGCTACAGTAGTTTTAGTACCATTCAGAAGTAGAAACAAGTTGAGAGTCACCTTTCCATGCAAATAAATACTTCAACTATAATGAAATGAAGTATGAACAGAAGTAAAGACAAGTGCAGTATTATGCCATTAGAAAAAGTCCAGCCTGTCTGCAGCCCAAATCTTTCTTTGAGTGCAGTACCTCTGATGTTCCCTGATGTATTTGAGACCCATCATCTGATGACCAATACCAGCATTTTCTTTAGGCTTATTTCTTCACTCATGCCTCTTCTGTGTCTCGTACAAGCGCCAGACAACAATACACTCTTGAAGAGTCTAATAATGGAAGACCCAGCTTTCATTGGACTATTACGAGAGTCAGGGTATTCTCAAGCAGGTTGAAGGAGAAAAAATTTACTTACGTGGAAACATCTCAACCAAATTTGAAGCTGTTGCTTGTATAAAAATAGCTTTTATTTCCAGTAATGAAATTAAGATTGTTCAAGAATGAGGAAATTAGGTTTAAAAGTCTTGTGAATTTACTTGCTGATGTTATTAAGGAGGAGCTATATATATTTTAGCAGCTATTTTTCAGAGTGTTCTACTCATTTCGGCTTTTTCAGTACTGATATCTTCCATTTTGTGGTGTGCAGAAATTCAGCACTTGTGCATGTCTACGCTTGAATAACCATTTCTGTTTGTTAAATGAATGATGGGTAACTCACTGTTCTCTTAATGCATTCACACAGCCTCTTATTTATACAGAAAATGGAAGAAGACTAGACAGCTTGGATTTTTATATGGAAATGATAATGAAAAGGAGTTCTTCCTTTTCTATCAAGATAGAAATTGTGCTATCTTTATTTTTATATATAAAATAAATTATGTCATAGAGATGAATATTTCTTGCCTCATTTTAGAATGACATTTCAGTATTTGCTTAGCTTTAATTGTGAGTAGAAAGATACTTCAGTATTTGCTCAGTTTTAATGGCAGGAATGATTCCATTTGCTTAAATAGCAGTGCTGAAGCGTTTCAAGTTATGTGCACACTGAACTTCCTCTCTAAATCTGAGCCAGAAATATTGCTAAGATGGGTGTGATGTTATTTGAGAAGACATATCTAAACCTGACAACCACAGTGTTTTAATTATCCCTATTTTCCCTAGCATATTTCTCTATCAAATTCATATTACAAGTCAGACATATTCTTCTAAGGAAGTGCAGCCTAATAGTTACCTACTGACATGAGAACAAAGATTTTAAAATATATTAAGATTAGAAGGTTGAAACATCAAGTCTCTGTATTTAGAAACAAGCATAACAATAAATAAATAAATTAAAAAAAAAAAAAAAAAAACAATGTATTTCTTCATACTATGTATACAACATTTTGGAGAGCGTGCAAAGTTGAAAGGACGAAAATATCCGAAGAATATCTTTATGGTAAGCTTAGGGAAATCTCTTCACAACTGCATTCCTTTGCATTTCAGTGTGACAGAGTTAGTGTCTAGTGTCTGAGTTTTCAATTTTCTGTTTTACAGAGGCAATTCAGCAAAAATATTATTTTGTATTTCAGACTTCTGCATATGGATGTAAAGAGTCAAAAGAACTCTTTCTTAATCTTGCTTTTGTGAGCTCTCCTCCTCTAAGCTCATTAATAGTTTATATTAATGTCTTTTAAAAAGTGAGTTTCTTCTTTGATCTAAAGCTTATTTATGACTATATCTAGAAAACACATTTCCTTACTAAGTTACTTTCCCACCTAGCACACAGGAAGAATGAGATACTGTAAAGATGAACCGCAGGGTCAGATGTAGTCAGCATAGGTGGCTGGTATTGAGCACTTCGGATTAGATCAGCCATCATCTCAGTTTAATTATGACATCTTCTGTGTCTCTGGTTCCAGAGAATGTAGTTACATAAAATTTTATATTGCTTCTGAAATTGGTCTGTAGAATTTAATACCTTCTGATGACTCAGAAGCTGAGGCTAAAGGACAGAAGGAAAAAAAAAATCAGAGAACTGAAATTCATTCTTGAAACCTGGTTTCATATCTTAGCTGGGAGGTTAAAATTGAATGATCGATATGCAGAATGGAAATTGGTGACAAATACCAACTGACAAAGGTGCAATCCGAGGCTTCTGACCCATGTCACCTTCCAATTTGATAGCACAGCGCTGTAGGAGATCTGGTTAGTGTGTGCTTGCGTGGAACAGAAAGAGGAATCGTTTGAAAAACAATAATGTTGTATTAAGCATTCCAGCCTTGTCGCAGCCTAGTAATATTGGGTGTCTGAGAAAGACGTGCAGATAGATGCAATTCTGAGAAGATATTACTACCTTAAGGCAAAGGACTGTCTTTGGATCTTCTCTCACTACCTGTACAGAAGTTGGAGGTACTTGTACAGTCTTGGGATGAAAATGTATTCTTACACATTCAAGACCAGGTTTTATGAAAATTATACCTCCCTCCAAGAAATCTCATATTTGTGACATTAATTTTCCGTTGTTTCAGATAATGTTTTTAATATAGACTATTTTTAATGGGCTTGGTTCCCAGCTCCCATGACCATGATGTTCTTGCATTTGGAGAGTTAGTTATAAGAAATTATGTTAACTCTATCTTCAAGAAATCTGAATTGGAAAGGAAAACTAAAACACTGGTAGGAAGGATGGTTCTGCATTTTCTATGCTAATGAGGAAACTGGAATTTTCATTTCTCTGATGCCAGCACTTGTCTTCAAGGGATTTAAATTCACGTTTCTTGTCATTGACAGAGAACATCACGATTTTCTGTGCCTATCTGGGTAATCATCTCCAGGCTGTTTAGTGTCCTTCCTCAAGAAATGACACAAGTTTTAAGTCCAACATCAGCATTGAGACATGGGTCTTCTCCATTTCAGGTGAGTAATCCTAAATAACTGGCTAGATGGTGGTGTGTTCTCAGAGAATGCAGTCTCTGAATAAATGATTCAAACCAGTCCTACAAGTGCTATAGGTGGAGTGTACTGAATCTGAACATCTCACTAGGAAAGAAGCATGTGGCAGGTAACATAGATGATAGCATTGCAAAGTTTGAGATGATACATGTAGGAAAATATTTAAGGTACATGGAGAATGTAGGGTAATGGTGTTTAAAATTAAGAGGATGCATCAGTACTCTCCTCTTGCTAAATCTGAAGATAAGTCTAGGAACTTTTATTTTCCAACCTTTTGTATACCTACAATGGTAGTAATTCAATTAATTCAATTAGGGGAACAAAGATATGCTGAAAACATTTTCACTATAGTAATTAGAACTGTTCCTATTACAATTAGGACTAAGAAATGTTTGCAAATGTCCTAGGGGTAAAAGGACCCCTAAGTAATTACTAGAATTGCACAAGAATTGCTTCTAATTGCTGAACTTCCCAGAAATGACTTTCAGAGGAAATCTATGTAGCCAATTGCATTATTACATCCTCAGATCAATATTATATTCTTCTCAGTGCATGGATACCCACAGGGCAAAGCAGCAAACTATTAGCATTTCATTAACAATATGCCACTTCACAAGACTATTGCTCCAATGATTGATAGCTCAGGTAGGACATATCTTCAAATGTCCTAAAAACTAGTAATCTTCTCTACTTTTTCTTTTCTTTTCTCACAGTATTTCTTACAGCAAATAAATAAAATTGCCATGATAGTCAGATTTTCATGTTAAACACTTTCAATGGAATGAGTACACCTGGTCAACAGCAGTGCAATTGTTTCCAGTGTATTTTCCAATGTATTTTAAAGCTAATATAAAAAAGACACAAAAGTCTAATCTTTTCAGCTTATAGTCAGACTTATTTTTCTTTCTTCCAGTATAAAATTCCTTCTAATTAGTGGCAAGTTTTTAAGTGGGACACTTTTATTCAGGTTTTCCATAAGGATTGTTATCTATCAGAGGTGCACTTACCTCTTCACAGCTGAGGCTTCATTTAAATTCAGATGAAAGTGTTGCACTTTCCTAAAAATGAAGTCTCTTGTACATTTGAAGAGAAGAAAAAAGTTATAACTATCTGTAATGTGACCTCAGTCATAGGTAGAGCCACCGGTGTTGTATGTAGAAATATCAAATTACAAAGATCCATCAGCCTCATAAAGTCACATGAAAAGAAGAAATAAATAAACAAACAAACAAAAAAAACCTGCCAAAACTAAAACCCTGAAATTTCTTATGTTCAAGTTGAAATACACTATATTTTTGGTTTTAATTCAGAGAGACCATAAGCATCCAGCTTCTTCTATTGACTCAAAGGAGGCATTTAAGAATTCAGGATTTAAATTTTCTTTCTACCTTTCTGAAGTGGAAAAAAAAAATAGGATGAGAGCTTTTTTGAGTGGTTTTACAGGGGAAATAATCTTTTTAAGCCGAAATCTGGATTTAAACAAATATGCTCTTTGAAAAATTAATTGGAATGTAGTTGCTTGCAAAGTTGCGTAGAAGAACATTCCCTCAGATCACCTAACTACTGTTCATTTCTTTCAGTCTTGCCCAAACAACTGCACTGATGTCCAGAAGTATGTGTTCATAAAATCCCTGTGTTACTGGTATATATTCAAGGTTTTGACTAGAGTATATATAAAGTTAATTAGTTGGCAAAGATTAAGTGTATATTTTTGGGACAGAAAAACCCAAGAGGTTAAGACGAAATGTAATGCTGCTGCATTCACAAAGCTTTCTCAGTTTTTTTCCATAGCAGATAATTAAGCTTTTACTCACAGACTGTTTCCATTTTGTGTGTGCATTACAGAAACAGTACCCAGTTGATACAAAGAAAACTGATGAAGAATTATTTAGATGAATATAAGCTGTTTTAATTGCAGCAGTACAAAATATTTGGAGCTAATCACATTATTTTTGATAGTTCTATATTTTCGGTGGCCACAGAAGATTTAAAATTAATTCTGTTTATTAGAATATAAAGAACATTATTGGCACTGTAGTTACAAGTATCATAAATATCTCAGAATAGAGCTGAGTCCCATATAATTGGAATCACTTTTGCTGTGTGGGGTAAGTGAATAAGATCTCAGGCAGTGAACACAAATACAGCGTATTACACATTATTTAGTTAAAATATTAATGTATTAATGCATTGCATTGCATGTATCTTAATAACAGCCACCATTAAGTGAAGCAGTTTTGTAGCCTAATCTTTGACATTAGCTATTTTCTGTAACTTTTTATTAAGAATTACACAAAAGAAAGAATGCAGTAATAGGCTCATATTTGCTAAGAAGATAAAGAAAACAGTAATAGATGCTATATGATAGACTATTTCCAACAGCAAATGACCAGTTGATTTAGTATTTGATTTTATAATGTTCTAGGCCTGATTCTCTGACATATGCACTGGAGTACTTTTTATGGAACAGGGTGTTGATATCAACTTGAAAGAACATGTATTACCTGATGCAACCAAAGCAGATCTGAATTTATATCAGCTTACCCAGAATTTTTCACCATAACTGGGATGAATATTTGGGTTTGAGAGGATTTTGTGTTCGGTGAATGGATTAGACTTGCCATGAACCTAGATGCATTAAAACCTGTTGAAATAAAGTCAGAATCAGGACTTCTGCAAATAAACTGGTACTAAATTTTTCATTCTGTTTTTTTGTTTTTTCGACCTCTGGTCTTTACCCAACAACTTTTGTTCCAACAGGATGGGTAAAATAGTCACGTACAAAAAATCCATTTAATATTAGCTGACTGCGCCAATTCTGAAATATTGTTTGTGCATGTGTGGCATCAAGAGGAAGAGATGTGAAAAGCCAATCATAATGCTAAGGCTAAAACTACAGCACTACAGGCTGTGATTCTGATCTGGAAAGAAGAATTGGTGAATACATAGTTCTGTACTTTTTTCTTCTCTGTCACACTAAGAGACTTCTTAAAAATACATCATATTCATCACCAGTCACCACAGGCATCAGCTCCTTCCCACTGTAGTGCCACTGAGAGGGATATGCATCAGAAACTAACAATTATGGAAGTGGAAGAGTTAAAGGAAGTGAAATATATTAATGGAGGTGTCAGGAAAATTAATTTCGTATTTTTACAGTTCTGATTTTTTTATTCTGTTCTTTCCTTCAGGAAATATTCAACATGGTATCATAGCAATTTACACTTCTTTTGGAAAGTGATTTATCCTTATCCATTTACAGCAGATTTCCTGCTGTTCACTTTATAGTTTTGTTTTTCATTGTTTTGTTGAGATATGACATTAGTTTGCCTTCACATCTTTTATTCATTTAAAGTATACGAAAATTCTCCACAAATGTATTACTATATGAATTCTGGAAAATACAACATAGGTTTTATTAGAGGTTGAGAATATAAATACTTATATTAACAAACAGAAATCTGTCTTGCTAGAAGAAATGACAAGATTTGTATATCTTAGTCCCATTTTTAAAATTCAAGGTAAAAGTATCTGTGAACCATAACATCCAGTCTATTTGTAAAATGGTATGTTTTCTTTTTTGTCCTGGAGTGGTACTTTTCATCTTGACTTTACAGCTCTCACATGAAGATTGGTTTGCAGTGTGCACGTATCCTTCCTGCTGAATGAAAATTTCACCCTTTGCTCATTGGAAAGATTTGAATTCTAACTATAGGTGTAAAGGATTTAAATGTGATTGTATTATGAGAGCTGCTCCTAACACAGTGCCTCCTGTTCTATGATGTTGGCCTATTACATCAGAGGTGGATGTTAGTAGTATGGCAGTAGAGGCTGAGCTTTCCCACCAGTATTTAGTTACATGTTGTTGTCATGATGGCAGCAAAGGGGACTCTGATGGAATGATGTCTGACGTGGAAGTGTGTATAAAGCAAAAGTGTGTCATAGAATTCTTCCATGTGGAAAAAAATTGTGCCCATTGAAATTCATTGACACTTTCTGAACATTTATGGAGACCAAAGAGTGAATGTGAGCACAGTGAGATGGTTGCTGATGTGTTTTAGCAGTGGTGGCAGTGACAGTGGGTCACCTCTGCATGCTCACCAGCGGGCTTTTGTTTGTTGCCAAACAAATGCATAACTAATGGTGGTGATTGTGTTAAAAAATAGCATTTTGTAGCTGAGAATTAGCTCTATCAAACTGTGTTTTTGTGTTTTTTGTATCTGTTGCAGTTTCCATAAATAAGGAATAATAAATAGCAAAAAAATAATAAATAGGAGGCTCTACTGTGTTAATATTGGGTTACTATTTAGGTACATAATTTCATCTTTTAATGTGAAAAGGTTTAAGTTAACACACAGTGCCTTTACATTGTTTGATATTAATATAGATCCTGTTTAAATCTAACTTAAACTGAATCTGATTCATCTGCTATGCTGTACTCTGTTTTAATACATAATTCCATTTGTTATATAAACTGAACATTATTTTACATTTTCCAGACCTGATAGCCAGAATTCTGTAGCAGGACGCATTCTATATAAGCATAATATGCTTAAGACTGTGATACTGAAAGGCACCCAGTCAGTATTTGTAATTATCCATGCAGTATTAATTTAGAGCTGCAGCAAAGCAGGAATGGAGAATGTTTTTTTTTATACTGGGCTTGTTTGTTTGTTTGTTTGTACTAATCTTGTATGTAAATATTTTATAATTTTATTTTGCACTTTCACAAGGCAATACAAAGCAATAGAGCATAGCCTTTTAAAGTATTTTTCTGCCATTCTTATTTCATTAACTTCAAAAGAAAGCACAAATATTTGCCTAAGGAAAACTGTTTGGGTGTCAAGATTTGTGGCAGGTGTAAGTTGACTGAATCCACATAGAATCTTACTTAAAAATGACTCAACCATAACATCAAACCCTTTGTTAAAAAAATCATAGAAATGCAGAACAACCTAATTTACTATGCATCTCTTCAGGAACCTTTACCTTTTCACTTAGACTGACTATTGCATATCTGTCATATTTGTGCTACTTTTACTGAAAATCTATTAGGACTCACAGAAATGATCCTGGAGAATCTCATTACTCAAAAAGCAGAGTGTTCAGCCCTCCAAAATCATGCAGAATTTCTCTATAAACCAAATATTGTTAATATTTTTGCATAACATCCCATATTATAATGCTTCTCTCAAGTCTACAAAGTCTAGACTAAAGCTCTAGACTTTGAAGAGAAATGCATGACCAAAATCATTTCGGCTTTTCCCACATGAATTTCACCTTCAACTGCAGTTCTGAACACTAAAATTGCTGGCAATTTTAGGTTACACCTTGATCACTCTTAAAATGCTGTGAGAAATTTGGTACAAATCAACAGATTATAATACCTGGAAGATAGTGTGGGTGAAACTATGTCTGAAGAGAACAACCTTCCAAATACTGCAAAAAGTCTGATGCACTGCCAGTGCCTCTGTTTTTGCTGAACAAAATCTAAAAGCACTGACTAATTCTATATCACAATTGTAGGCAGTGGTACTACTCAGAAATACACTGCAGCTTTGAACAGCGTATCTACAGTACAAAGTTTTTGCAGTAGAAAAATAGGAATCCACTAGAGTTTCTTCCCTGTTAGATAGCATGCCATACTATACAAATGTATAAAATCTCCAGGTAGTTTCAAGCTATGTGGCAAAACTGAGACATTTTCTTGTAAACATCCCTTTCCACTCTTCAGAAAAACAGTCAAAAAAAAAAAAAAAAGTCCTTTAAGTGACCACTGTGGCTTTTATCATCTCTTTAATGTATCAGTAGGCCATGCCTGATAATTCCTGGGATCCAGTGCAATGGTTGTTGAAATGATATGGTTTATAGCACCATGAAGCAATAATTTTAGAGAAGAAATTCCCAGCTTTCACTTAAAGTTTAATTTGACTCGTACTCTTCCATTTGCTGATTCTGTGGAATTACACACACTACAGAGACTTAAAGGCTGCAGTATTCAAGGATTTCCAGGACTTTAAAGAGGGACACACAGAAAAATACAGCTTTCATTTACTTTAAAGGAGTATGAAAGCAATTTGTAAAAACAAATTACAATAATGAACAACTACTCTGTTCATTGTCTTAAACTGAGCCAAATGTTGGAGTTGTCATATATTGATACAGTGATTAAAATGTCAGTTCAATTATGCCTTTCAATGCCAATTTGTCCCACCTTTTAGTATAGTAAATATTCCCTGGTTGTAAACTAAAATAAATAAATAAAATTGCTACGTTGAGACCTTAAAATATTTTATAAATGTCCTGGTAAGTTAGATCACATCGTAGCATAAATCATGTTCACTGGTGGGGAGGTCGCTTTGTCCAGAGTAGTTGGAAAAGAAATAGAATCCAGATATCAAAATACTTAATTCCAAGATTTTAGTTTACTTCCTTTGGAGTGGCTAAATTGTTAAATTAACAGCTAAAACAGCACTGACAATGACAGGACAAATTTAAATTTGGTTACAAAGAAAGAACGGGGATGAGAAAAATTGAAGTACAGGAAAAAAAAAAAAAGGAGAAGAAAAAAAAAAAACACATTTGGAAACTGATTGGGGCCTGGTTTTTTGAGTTGCCAGATTTTAGGATACTGTGTTCTACTGTGCTGTGTGCCCTGGCTGCTCTATGAGGTGTCTTGATATCTATCATTAACTGTAGTGAACTGAATGTCTGTCTGGGACAAAGAAGGGCAGGCAAGGAAAATGTATCTCTAGTTATGAATATCCAAACACTGAAAGATCATCTTTAGCCCATTTGGGATTAGCAGCCAATATCTAGCAAGGTGAACATGTCAGCAGATGTTGGAAGTAAAGTGGACACATCAAGATACTTCTGTACTTTAATGTTGACAGCCTGAGGAGCTCATCTCCTCTTTAAGCTTGGTCCATGTCCAAGAATTAAGAGTGAGATGTTAATGAGGAATCTGAGTTAGAAAGCACTTGATTTTCAGACACTTTCTTCCAGAGTCATTGGTGGTAGAGTCATACAGAAGCCCCATGACAAACTGAGTAAGTCAGTGCTAAAAAGGAGTCCCCTGGAAACCCTTCACATACTGTGTTCTGGAAGCCTTTAAAAGGTGAAGAACAATTACTCTGGGGATTTAACCAAGTCTCAGATGTGAGATGTAAGAGCTTTTAAGATTAGTAAATACAGTCATAATCTTTTATTTTTCTTCTTGTCTCTGACTCTTGTGTCCTTGCTATTCAGAATTTGCAAAGTGACTCCTGCTGACTGGTGATGGGAACAGGGACTTGAGCATTAAGGCATCTCTAGAGATGGCAGAGAACTAGGATTTTTCCAGCTAAGTAGCATGTTTCTAACTGAATACACCTTTGGTTATTCATCTTATGTTGCAACTGGTTCTGATTAACACGTCTTTGCTCAGAGACGGCAAAAATGTCAGGTACATTTTTCTCCTCAGTACTTAGCATTTTCTATTGTCAATATCCTTGGAGTTTCCCAGACAAAGTGCTTATTTTGCATAGATTCCTTTAGTCAGCTGTTCCTCTTGTTGACTGGAGTAAACGTAGCTTTTTGAATGTAGGGTTTGAATTTCAGAGAGGAAGAGTCATCTAAAGAGAGAAAATTGCGACACCTGGAGTTCACAGCTCTTTTATGGATTCTTTTTGCTTTTCCTCTGACATTGGTAGTGTTCTGAGCAAAACTAATATTTATTCCAAATCAATCAGTAGCATTGTGTGATTATATGATATCCTGACTTGCTTTTAATGGATTATATTTTAAGTCATGCACAAAATTTGTTCTTGAACTTTGATATTTTCAAAACAGTTTAGTGTCAAATTCACTAAGTTCTAGTTTTCCTCTAAAATAAAAAGCAGGATCTTGCAATCTGTAGAGAAATACACCAGTGCACCACTAGTCTGTACAGGCTGATGCATTTGCTTTCTTAAAGAGTGAGAGAGGAAAATATGACAGTAAGTCAATTTGAAGTTCTCTTTTATTTTATTTCAATAACGTTGCTAGTAGTTTTCCTGTAAAACTCAAATAAATGTCACATTGATGACATTGCGATGTACTATTAGAAAATGATTTTTTTAAAAAAGGAAGTGTCTCAAGAATCATTAGGTCTCATGAGAAAGTAGTCAAGAAATGGTTAGTGCCATATAGTTGACTTAAAACTCCTCACTGAGTTTTATGATGAGTGAAAACTATGTAGATTTTTCATATTTGGTATTCAACACATCAAACAAAATATATGCAGGAGCCAGCGACAGCAGCATAAATGCTAATTGATAGGGTGCTGGGAATGATTTTGTATCAAGTGCTAATCAAACTGTTTTCCCACTTTTCAGTGTTACCACTCAGTAACTGACAACTTTTAGATCATCTTGAAGGTGTTGAAAATCTGCTGTGTTCTCCAAGGGGTTCTGACAGCTGTATCCTGCTCCGAATCCAGGAAACACAAGCAGTAGTTTTCCTTCTAGCCTACAATGGATTAAAAAAAAATTTCATTTACCGTGATGAGAAGTGGAGAGAATACACATAAGGAATATTGCAACTTATTTTTAAAACTTTTTGAAGTTTAAATTTTTTTTGTATTATTGCAAAAAGTCACTTAATATCTTGATAAACTTGGTTCTGAATATTTTGGGAATTTGTCTGGACATATTTCTGAGATGGCTAGAAGAACAGAGAATATCAAATATTGAAACTGTGCTGTGTCTCATGTAACACATTTGGATTGTGAACACTGCAAATGAATACTAAATCTGTCACATGTAAAGGAAACTAAATTGTCTGTCATCTAATGAGCTTGGAAAGACAAGAATGAAAAGCATTTCCAGAAGTTAAGGAAAGGACTCTGTTCTTAAGGGTTTTTTTCTTCTTCTATCATCCTTCATAGATTTTCTGATCAATACTGCACTTTGTGTGCTTGTGTTTCTTTTATACCTGTGATTATTAAGATGCTTATTGTGCCTTACCCTGCAGGAAATTCAGTGCCACACAGTCATTTGCTCACTCCTCCTCCTTCACAGTGCATTGTGGAAGAGAACTGGGAAAAAACAGCAAAGTAAAACTTCTTGATTGAGATAAAATACCATTTACCAAGACAGAAAAAAAAAAGAAAAAAAGAAAAAAAAAAGTAATAATAATGACGATTTATATTTACAAAACTATGTGCAACACATTTGCTCACCACCCTCTGACTGATGCCAAGACAGGCTCCAAACAGCAGCTGTCCCCCTAGCCAACTCTCTTCATTTTTTTGTTTTTTTTTGTGTGTTTTTTTTTCATGTGGTGTCATATTATATGGAATATCCCTTCGGAGAGCTAGATCAACTGTCATGGTTCTGTCCCCTCCCAGAAAAAGTGGTAATGCACTGGCACAGGCTGCACAGGGAGGTGTTGGAGTCACTATCCCTGGAGGTGTTCTAGAAACTTGTTGATGTGACACTGAGGGATGTGGTTAGTGGGTGTGGTGGGTATAGGTTGATGGTTGCAGTAGTTTTCTTTTCCGACCTCTATGATTTTATGATGTATTTGCCATCCTAAACTTTGGATCATTTTTTCAGTTGAAAGAAGCAGGAAAATTTCCTTGGAGTGGAAGTGGCAGTGACCCAAGTCTGGTGTGATACTGCCTGCTACCCATACAGTGGACTCTATCTCAGTAGAGGGCAGTTCTTCTAGAGTTATCAGCAGCTCAAGGCACAATAAGCTGCAGACCTGGGTTATGTTGCTGTGAGATGAGCTGTAGGAATGTGCGGGTGTTAACATTTAGCCTATGCACACAAATGGGGTTTGTATGTACAATTACTGATATCAATCCTGAATGCATGTTAATTACAAGTCATTACTAAATCAATAAACCACTTCATCCTGATTTGGTTTAAACAACGTAAACTGGGCTGTTATTCCATGTAACAGATAGCAAGAATGCAATACCATTGCTACTCAGGTCTGTGATAACTGGATAATCATTAAGAGAACTGCTTTTGCTAAAATATACGATTGATAATATTAGTATAGAATTTGTCAAAAGTATTTTTTTCTAAAAGATGTGGTTTAGAATTTTTTCATTATTGTGTTTTTATTTTTTAATTTTAAATGTTTAAAAGATAAAGAAGAAACTATGAAATGCACTTGCATATTTAAAAAAAAAAAAAGAAAAGAAAAGCAGTGCCAAAAAGCTAACAGATCAAAAAATTCTAGCTGTTAAATTCAATTGCTCCACAATGATTCCTACATCTCTGCTTATTGTCCTAGTATTTTTTTAGTTAAACTTTGAATTCTAATGAGATGAAGACTTTTTTTTAAAAAAAAAAAAAGGAAAACATACAGAAATGTCAAATTATTAGCATGTTTATGAGTAATACCGAATGCCACTCTTAGTTAAAAATACACAGTAAATTAACTTTTCCCTTAATATAAGTGATATTTTAGAGCTACTTTAATTATCCATAATAGAACATCACATTAGTCTGAGATAAATTCTCATAGGAAAAAGGGATGTATTTATCGATATAAATTTAGCTGTTACAGTTTGACTTGAAAAGAATACTTAAGCCTAGAAAATCAGTTCAGAAAAAAGTTGAGCACCAAAATCATGTAGGGAGGATTGCAAAGTACTAAGTAAAATACAAATATTTTTTCTGTCTAGTCAGATTTTGAAGATTTCAAAGTATGTCAAATATCCTCATAATAAGATGCTTATTGCTTTCTTTTTAACTTGTTAAACATATATTAAAATACTTCAAAAAATATTTACAAGAGTTGCAACCACGGCATGTGTCCAGTATGCCTTTTTTCAAAAACAGATAAACTGGAACAAAAAATTTCAGAAAGTTTTTCTGCTACCAAAGGTACTGCATTATGTCACACAAATTAATGAAAGTGCAGGAGTTTCCAATAATTAAATCAGATTTCAGATTTAATTCTTCATCTCTTTCCCTGCTAAACTAAATTAATATGTAATGCCTTGAATGAAGCATTTTCATATTGCAATCTTTGATACCACCATGGTTAAGAATATCACTAAGAAACATCTCTTTCTTCACATTGGGAAAAAAATCAGTATTCTTGGGGAAAATAGTAAATACTGGAAGTAATATTGAAATCAAAGTAATTACTGACATATCTATATTTTTCTTGAGCTGCTTTTCATTTAATTTATGTCTCACTGTGGATCATGCGTATTTCATAAAAATTCTAGAATTCCAGAAAACTAGCTGTCAATTCATTGCAATTCCAGCACAGAGGCAGTGTACTTAATTTGGAAATATTAAAGAAATAAAAAAGACTACAAATAAAAGAACAATATAAAGTTCTCAGGGGCAAGAACAAATTCAGATTTGCTTTAGTGATATGAAGGTTGTAGTTTCCAAGTTTTATTCTCTCTGTTTAAATGTATGTAGGAAATACTGTATGTACTCATGTGCAATATAAGATAGTCTAATTCCAACATGATCTAAAGATGCAAAACTGAGATCAAGTCCTCATTCTACTTTCTGATCTAGTAAGAGAAAATCCATTCACTGAGAAGTTTGCTTGCTGAAAACAGAGTAGAGAGGAGAGTAAAGCCAGGTGTAATCTTGTGGGACAAGGTACTTTAATAGCAGAAGAGAGCTTTCTGGATGTTTAGCATTGCTTTGTTCTCTTCCCCTGAAGTCTAAACAGAAGGAATAATGTGAGGTTAAAATAAATCACACTGGTAGAGTCATAAAGTGTTCTGCTGTTTTTCTGCCGATGTAGATTCACTCTATGAAACAGAATGCTAGAAAAACATAAAGGTTAGTAGAGTAGAATTATAAGCTAGATGGAATTACTAGGATTTAGACAACTATCTGGATTAAAGACTTTGGAACGTATTCAACCTTGAAATGGATCATGTTATAGTTTGCCTTACTATGTCTACTAATATAATTATTAACGGATGCTAACACCTCACAAACTGAAATGCTACTTGATTCTCCATTTAGTCCCAAATAGGATAAGCCATCAAACAGATTAATGCCTGTTTGATCTTCACAGGAAGAAAAATTTAATTCCGAGAACTGGATGAGTTCCAGGTGACAGAGAAATGATAATGTTGGTGATCTGTAAATTTGTCAGTCCGTAAAAATATAAATAGTTTCCTTTCTTCACTGGTAGATTTGTCCACTTTAGAAAGATTAAATTACCTTTCCAGTGTTCCTGAGGGATCTAAGCACCAGAGATGTTTTTCTGAGGTAGCTCTTACATATGAGGGTTTCATCCCTGCACTTATACCAAAGGGAGACTAGAAATTATTTTCCCAAGTAATTAACATTTTTGAAGGTCTTAAGAGCTTCTTGTTTTGCCTAAGGATGAAATTGAATTTTGTCACCTAATAGTTTGGTCAGTGACTTAACTGAAGATTGTTTTCTGGGCAGAAATGTTCCTGGATCTTGGACTCTGAGAGACGTCCTTAATAGGGGTGTATGAACAACTAGAAGAGAGGTAGAGAAGAGTAGGAAGAATTGATTGAGCATTTGGTGTGATGATGTGAAGAGTTACACTTCAATTTAAGAGAACCTGTACGGAGAAGGTTAATTTAAGAACATGCTTCAAATAAAGCACTTGATAAAAACAAAAATGAAGTTTAAAAAAAAAAGTTGCTAAAAAAAATTTACTGAATGGTGAAATATTTGTTCTTTAACTCACATAGTACTGACCTCTGGGGGACACCACTTGTAACAGGCCGCCAGCTGGACTTACCTCCATTAACCACTACATGTCGGGCACGGGCCTCTAGCCAGTTCCTTACCCAAAGAGGGGTATACCTGTCCGGGCCACGGGCAGCCAGTTTCCCCAGGAGAATACTGTGAGAGACTGTGTCAAAGGCCTTGCTGAAATCCAGGTAGACTACATCAACAGCCTTTCCCTTGTCTACCAGGCTGGTCACCTAGTCATAGAAGGAGACGAAGTTGGTCAAGCACGACTTGCCTTTCATGAACCTATGCTGGCTGAATATAAAACTTAGCTTCAACTAATCCATCAGTCTGAGGGCATTTCACTCCTATCCTCATTTGCTCAAAATATGAAGGAGAATCTCATTTGATAAATTAATATTTTCCAGTGAAACATTACTTATCAGCTTTCTACTTGTTGTGAAACATAGTGTAGGGAATCCATAATGGTTGTTTTTTTCTGTTTCATTATATGTACCAGCTTCCAACAGAAATCAACATATTTTAATATTAAACAAAAATCATGATTTAAATAATTTCCCTAAATATTAAGGTCATTAAGAAGCATCAAGCTCTCAAATTCATTAATGTAATATGAGTAGTGTCGCCTGAAGTAATGCTTCTGAATTTATTGCTTGAAGATAACATTTGGATAAAGTGACCATTCCTTTACAAATGAGTTTTGAAATGAAATTACTGCCCTTATAGAACTTAATTTAATTAATCTTCTAGATGAAGGCAGTATTCAGTAAGAGAATTTGATTTTGTTTAGCCCCACTCATGAATATTAATATTCAATAAAATGATGCTTCTGTTTATTCATGAATATTATACAAGTGCATTCAGAGCTCTTAATCTACAAGTTACCATGAATTTTTTTTTTTGTTCCTCTGTTTTTGTCAACAAAACATGATTTTTCTTAGTTACATATGCATAAAATGTTAACAAAAATTGTGGTAAAACTCTAGAGTAAGGGAGGAAAGAGTTACTGAGTGGGGACCATGCCCACCCTAAGTAACTACTGTACTGTTTGTGTGATTTGAGAATTAAATCTACAACACCTGACATTTTAAATTGCATAATTATACTAGAATGCAGAAGTAAATAGAAGTAGAGTTTTTATCTTCCTATGTGAACAGAATCCAATTTCACTACAAAAATCATATAAGAAACTTTTTTCCTGCACAGTGAATTATGTAATGAGCGAATCATTTGAACAGCATTAACCTGGATGCAATAAACTCAGACCTGATAAAGCCAAAGTAAAAATTTTACAGATTCACAATTCATCTGAACCTGGAAGTTAGCCCCAGTTTTGCAGTGCCCTTCTGCTTCTGCCTTCCTAGAGCCGGGGCATCTAGTGGCACAGCACTGCAGGGCCAGCAGCTCCCACTCACTACTGCCTTTGTGCTAGGTAACATGGTTAGGACCTAACAGGGGTAATAGGAAATTTATAAATATATAAATTTCAAAATTTTATAAAATTATAAATCTAATAATAGCTGCTGTTTTACCTTCTCTATCCAGTTCTGAAACAGAAGTTTTTGCACATCACAGATTTGACCTGAAGTAGCAATTGTCTTGTTCTCTGCATCACTCTCATTCAAGTGAGTTCTTCAAGAAAACATGATACTACCATGAACCGAATCATGTTTCAGGCGATTTGACTGGAATTTTTAAAGTAATTTAGGTGCATCATGGTTACAAGAGTTTTTACTTCAAATTTTCTTATGTTCTTGGATAGTAAATAAATGAAGGGATTTCACTTGCTTTCTTAATTGTATCGCAGCAAATTGGTTCTTGGTACATCACCTTGTCACTCATTTAGTAAAGCCTCCTTAGGAATTTGTCAAGAAAAGATGGTAGAGAAGAGAAGGGGCAATTCTAATGAGTTTGGATCTATGATTTCATCTGAACTGAAAAACAATCCATATCTATGTTTTGGAAATTGCATATTTGTATGTGTTTTCCTTCCTGAGAATATTTCTTACAAAATGCCTTTATCATCTCTCAATTAAATACTGTAGGTACAATGAAGAATTCATACAAACATAATTTTAATGGCATTATGCCTTTATGTTATGAGGTACAGTCCTTTTTCACTTGAGTACTATCTCTTTCCTTGCAGAGTTGAATCTGCAAAGATGCTACTTCTCTTAGCAGGAGCTGTGCATTGCGCACAGATAAGATGAAACCCTGACAAAAAATATATATATATATATCATCAATGGAAAATTAGTTTTGGTATAACTGAAAACATGGTTATTCCACCATCAATACTATGCACGGTGTGGCACATAGATGTTTCTTTGTTGCTGATTGGTACAAAATATGTAAGGCCTGATCTAGTACAATACTGCAGTTTAATTCTGTGTTTGAAGAGATTACATTTTTTATGTTGAGACATTTAGACATTTACTTGATGTGGATCTTTTCCAAAAGCTAAGACGAAATAATGAAAAATGATTTTCCCAATCTAGTGCAACTGTTGTAAGAAATATAACAGCTGGTGATCTACAGTTCAGTGACAGATGAACAGACTGATCTATTCACCTGCAGAGTGTAGATAAAAATTAATAAGAAAAGGAGAAGTTAAATAGTAAATCAACAAAAGGGAGAAGGTGAAAGATGTGCAGCAATATATTCTTGTGTAATTAAGTTAGAAATTCTGATCAGCGATTAAAAGAAAAGGTGAGATTGAAGGAGTTAGAGCAAAAATTTGGTAAAATGAGCTAAGACTACAGTTGATAAGAGAGGAGCTCGATCTGTGCACTTCTTAGGAGTCATTTCCTTACAAACTTACTTGCAGATCAAAGTTGTTTTAAAATACTAATATGGAAATATAGACTGTGTTTTTGTCTTTTTGCTTTTGGAATAGAAGTCTTAATCTTTTGGATGTATATGGATGGAATAAAACACAAACACCTGAAATTAGGTCTGAAGGGGGATCAGATATCCTCCCGAATTTTGCCGGAGCAACCTTCTTCCATGTGTACTTGCTGCTGTCCAGAGCAAAGTGGCAAACACACCCCCCTTATTGAATCTTGAAACCAGGGTATAGATAAAAGACACACTAAATAATAAATTTAATACAAATTATAATTTCAGAAGGTATTCTAAGAATCAGTTATGTAGCCTTTCACACTGGAGTTCCATATCTTGGACTCAAGTTGAATGTCCTCTGGTTTGGACATTTTTCATCCTCTCTGTTAAACCTATGCTTTAGCCTACAAACAGGAGGGGAATCAACTCTTTGAAAGGGTGAGTGACAGCAGGACAAGGGGAAATGGTTTTAAGTTGAGGGAAGGGAGATTTAGGTTGAACGTCAGGGGGAAATTCTTTACAGAGAGAGTGGTGAGGCACTGGAACAGACTGCCCAGAGAGGTTGTGGATGCCCCATCCCTGGAGGTGTTCAAGGCCAGATTGGATGGGGCCCTGGGCAGCCTGGTCTAGCATTAGGTGGGATGATTGGTGGCCCTGCATGTGGCAGGGGGGTTGGAGATTCATGATCCTTGAGGTCCCTTCCAACCCTGGCAATTCTGTGATTCTGTGATTCTGTGATTCTGTGAAACAACAAAGACTGACAGGATGAATCTTGGCTGTCAGTGTGCAAAAAGAGGGCACTTAGGATATTATTCTTATTCTATTTCTTTGAAAATACTTTCCTAGTTACTTGAAGAATATAGCTTCCAAGATTATCGTGATTCTCATTTTCATTACAAAACCATCATCACCACCACCAAACAATCCCAAGAGAAACAAAAGGGAAGTATAAACTATTCCCTATTTAATATGCACAATTAGAAGAGCATGTGCCATATGGCTCTGCTTTCCTTTAGAGAAGTTCTGTGGTGAAGTAGACTAGAGCTTGCTTTTTTTCCAAGATGTTATCAAATTGTAATTCTTCCCCATCTAAACTTTCTTTGCATTATACTGATATAAACATTTTCTAAAATACTGAACAGGTCATATTTGTCATTCACTTAATTTTCTAGGCCTGAGCCAAGGTCTCCACAGTGATGCAAGTATATCCTTCCCTAGCTGCATGTTACACGCTCTGCATAAAAAACTGTGACAAAAAAGATATTGTATGCAGTTATAGTATATATTTTTTCTGTCTCTGTTCAGATATGTTCAGAAGACTGCTCAAAGGCAATAAGCACTCAGTGAGAAATGTTTACATGCCAAATTTGTGCCCTCCAGCGCAGCTATTTCAGTTGCAGATGTCTTTCGAAGAAGTTCACAACAGCTTTCATGACAACAAAACAACTGTTTTCATGAAGAAAAGGTCTTCTCTTCCTGCTGATTGTTACTCTTGATCTTGAGATTGCATTATACCATTTCTTCTCAGTCTCTCAACAAATACTTTTTTTCCTTCAGAAACTAACTTTGATTTCATGATTCCAAATGTTAAAAGCTTATTTAATTAGGAAAGGGCTGTACATAATCTCAAATTATAGCGGTTACTTCCACATGCCCTTAACTTTCATAGTTTTTTCAGAAGGTTAGTCAATTATGACCCCCCCTCTGGATTACAAATAAATAAAAGCTGCAATTTATTCATAAATTGCCGTAAGTATTTATTCTGTAGATAAATAATTTATTAGCATGTGATTATTCAGATGAAATATTATTGTGAAAGTGACCGGTATTTTTTTACTTGACAATATTTTGACCAAGTTGGAAAACTTTCAGTTTAAATTCATTTTGGAAAGAGAACCGGAGAAAGACTAGATTTATTACTCAACAGATGCTCATCACATTGCTTAATGCTTTATTTCATGGTCCATATTCATCATCCTTTCCGATTTTTAGATCTATACTCTGTTCTTTTTGAACATCTGGTGTTCTTTCTCTTCCATGTTTTTAAAAGAGTAATTCGTTTGGGCAAAGTGTTTTCTTCTTGTAATGCTCTTAATCCTCATCGGTGTATGGAACATAGGCAGGAGAATAGAAGTGCTGCGATTAAATGTAAAGATGTTTACAAGATTTTTTCATTTTCAGAGGAATTTAAATTTGTTTCTTCAATGACATCATCTACTGGCAGCCTTTGACATAAATCTGCTCTTCCTAGGAACTCAGTCAGACTGTCCTTGCAGAAGAGTTTGTTCTGTAAGCATTTGATCTGTGTGCAGACTTCAAGGTAAATTAAAAAATAAGCAGCCTAGATTTATATTTTAGGAACTTTAAGCTTGGGAATATAGTTTATTTAAAATTTACAAATTGTTTATTATATTTAACATTAACCATTTGCCCTATGATTTACTTTTTGGTTAGCACATGTGTCTAGAGGGACTTTTGTAATGTCATTTGAATGGCTAATACAACAATACTGAAAAGAAATGTTGCATTCTTGACATCTCAGTAGAAGACTTTAAAATCTTTTTTTCTTTTTTTTAATTATCTGCTAGTATCTATTTTCTCTGTTTCACCAATAAAACAAATGTGAAAATTTCAATAATTTGCTATAGTGATATAGTAGATACTTTGCTAAAAAAATGAACATTTGTTGTTGAAAGCTTTTTTAATTCAATTACAGATTTGTTTTGGCAATGATTAACAATCTGCTTTTAATAACATGCAATGCAGATAAAGTTACAAAATTAATTCCTCTTCAAGCATATAACGAAGTCTTAAACACAGGATATTTTCTTGATCACAGTAGAGATGGAAACACATCCTGATTCAATGAAATGGGAGGGAAGGGTCAGAAAATAGCCCCTGAAATAGATACTGATTAGAAAAGTTGCTTATCAATATTTGCAAGAGTTAAAATAAGTAATATCTAAGATTTGACTCTTAACAAAACTGTTTCTGATTTTGTTTACTTGGTTTCTCACTTAGTGATTTGCTTAGTGGTGCTGTTAGAGTCATCCCTTACGCACATCTCTCTCCTAGCAGCCATCATCAAAACTTACAACATGGAGACAAAAAAGATAGAAAAAAAATTTGCCGAAATGCAATCATTCATAGTTTATGATGTGTAGACAGTAGGGGAGAGGTGATGGAAAACAAGGGACAGGACTTTTTAGAAAGTAGATTTCAGAGACTCAAGAACTAAATAGTGATAATGAGAAATTTCTGAGCTGTGAAAAAAAAAAGAAGATGGAATATGAAAGAAATAGTGGGAAGCATCAATCTTCTTCAGTTTTTCATGCTATTCACCAAAAAGTGAATATATATATATTTTATATATATATATATATATATATATATAGTCTTACACCACATCTGAAATTTTGTGCTGTTCCTGTCAGCCACTGTATGCCCCTTTCATGTCTGTGGAATTGTTATCATACACCAGCCAAAAAAGTAGGAAATAAATATAGAACATTTTTGCTACTGGATTCCAGTAGGTTTTCCAACTACAAGTTTAAATGTTAACTATATTGCAAATTCTTATTAAGTCTTCTGAGAAACATTACATTTTCTTTGAAAAGGAGGATAAAACAAACAAACAAAACCCCATCCTTGGGTAATTCAGTGCTATAAAGCTTTTGTGCAAAGATACAGTCATTAAATCTCAGAAGGAGAATTAAAATAAGCATTCTAACTTAGCCATTCTTTCTTTTATAAACTGATACGCTTTTATTGCTTTTGTGGCACTAGGGAGGAAAGCTGCTGCCACCTGCCTTCCAAGGAACTGCCAGTTTTGCCTGCAGAAAATAGCCCATCTGCTAAGTTTCATTCTTCAGCCCAGGTTACTGGTGAAGACTTTATATGTACATCCTTGTTTTTAATACTTCCAGCTGTTCATTTTTCCCATGAAAGGAAATCCTTCGGTAGAGACATAACAATCCTGAAGGTATGCCCAGATTTGCTAATGGTTTTCAAACATAACAGTGGGGCAGAAGTCTCTGCCAGTCTTAGCTCTGCTGACCTTCTGCGATGTATCTGTCTTCTCTCCACTCAACACAGATGTGTTTTACATGGAGCTGCTGGTGAACTCTGAGAAAGTTTCACCTGTTACAAAGAGGAGGCAAAGCAAGTATGGCAAAGCACACAATTATTTCCTATTTTGCTTAAGATATAGGAAAGATCAGTAGAAAAGTTATTGGAACAGCCTATGTGATCTAAAAAGCCTTCCGTGAAATTTCATCCAGAAACAATCCTCCAGAATACTTCTATCTGTCTATCTCTCTTTATCTTTTAACCTTGCTATATCCACAAGGCAGCTTTTCTCAGTTTAGGAAATTTGGGAAGGATTCGAAACTAGACCTTGTTGTCTTCTGGGTACTTGGCTACCTCTTTGTTCCCCATCTTTAAAGTAAGAGTTTTAACATCTATGTTAGTGTGCTGCATTGCTTCAAGTTTAAGTATTATAATGGAGGCTACCGTATGCTGCCATACTAAGATCTATGGCCAAACATGGGAGTTGTAGCTAGATGTTTGCCCATTGCTGGAACACCTCTTTACGTTTAGAAAAATGCTAAATATTGATCAAAATGTGTTTTATCAGGCATTGTACGTTGAATCAGTAAGATGCTGAAATTCCTCAGACTTCACCTTATCAGTGTCCTCTCTGAAGTTCTCTAGAAATATAGTGGAGCTACCTGGGACTTGTGATCTGTGCTTGTTAGATGCCTTGTTGGGTAGGTGGTTTTGGCAGCGCACAATGAGCTTTAACAGGAGGGAAGAGATACTGATATTTTATTAGGGGAGTTAGAGCTCTTGGGACTGGGTCATAAGGATGCTCCAAGAGTGGCCAAGACTTCCCATGAACTTAAATGCCTTCAGGAAGAGTTCATGTTCCAAAAGCACCAAAAATGGCTGAAGTGGGAGTTGTTAATCCAATTGTTGATTACAAATGTTTAATTTACAAGAAGTTTGAATAAAGGCTGCAGAACAGTTTTAATACATCAGAAAAAATACTTAGCCAGTGACCTTCCACGTAGATGCTGCCTCTTGAAGAGCAGTACTGCTTTGGTTTTTCTGACAGCATGAAAATGTTTTTCCTTTCATTCATTTCATTCACTGGTGACAGAGTGAGAAAAGAAACTGCAGTATCTTCAGTCTACCCATAGTAGATCTGTTAGCAGAATGTGCATGATATATCTGGTCTCTAACTTTGTCCCTGTTACTCACATCAGTAGCAGTTGTCTAACAAGATGTAGTAAAAACAAGCTTCATTTTGTGTAACACCATGAAATATTAAGAGAATCTTGTCTTAAAAAGAGGCAAAAAAATTGATCTTCAACTGTACATTGAATTTCTAATAGTACTGCTGAAATAAGCTGAAAGGTATGTACATGTGAAAAATGATGCAGGTGCTAAAAAACTCTGGAGTTTTCTATTCTGCATTCTATAATGTACCAAGATCTACTGTTTAGATAGTCTGCTGTAACAGAAATCACTTGTTGATGGAAATTATTTGTCTCTGTTAGCTTAATAACATATCAGCCACTCTGCTTTTTAGCAACCCTGAGTTCTCTATTCTGTAAATAAATAAAAGGCAGAAAACCTCCTATGGAACAGGAGAGTCATGCATATCCCATGGCCTGGTGTAGGATGTGGAACTGATTTACTGACTCATCTTGTCCTGCTATTCAGAGATAATCTTTTAAGTCCAGTTCGAGTCTTTTTATGCCCAATCCATAATACTTGTATCCCTCAGACAGGGACAGAAGCAATGAAAGGTGTGCAGACAGGTTTGCCTGTTTCTCTCTAATAGCAGATCAGTAAAGGTGATATTAATTGCTGTGTTTAGCATGCAGGATGTAGAGCACGTGGTGCTGGCAGACAAAATTTAATACAGAACATGATTAAGCCCTTTCTGCTTGAAAGGAGAACTGAAAACGTGGCTGTCTATTTAGCCCTGCTCTTTGAGAAAAACCATAAGTGACTTTTGTTATTATAAAAATAATCATATGAAAGACCTGTATTTTTGCAAAAACACGTATTTTTGAATTGTTAATTTTTAATTTTTTAGATGTCATTTTTGATGAAGCATCAGAAGGCTGGGAACAGTGATGTGTATTTACAACTTTTCATCTTGCTAGTGCTTTGTCAGCCTGGAATATATGGAGATTTACATACATTTTCCAAAGAGCTTGCTGTATCTCTGACAAGTGTTGAAGCAGTAGTTGACATCTTTAATAAGAAAATGAAGAATATGAGTAAAATACTGCAGCCATTAATTCATTTCTGGTTTGGTTTAAATCAAAACACCAACAGTAAAAAACAACAACAACAACAAAAGAAAAAAACAACACCCAACCTGCAACAACAAAACAGAGAACTATTGATGAGTTCCTATTGAAAAAACAACCTTACCCAATTATAAAATCCACTCCTATATTGCATCAGATTTTAGAACCAGCTCTAGTTCAGAGTTCCATTGCTAAAAGTAGAAAAATAATTATGTAAGTGACAATTAATACTTCTTAAGTTGATGCAAGCTTTATGAAACAATTTCTAGGTGCAGCTGTTGGTTTTTTTTTGTTTTTGTTTTTTTTTTGTTTGTTTGTTTTTCATCTCTACAGAGAAGAATGGCCCATATTTTTCCTACTGGACTCTCAAGTGGTTTTGTGGGTTTGTTTGTTTGTTTGTTTGTTGTTTGTTTTGCTTTAATATTTACTTTAAAGTGAAGAAGATAACTCTAATGCATTGGTTCATATGCAGCTTATTCTTTGTTCATATACTTATGTTGGGTGCTCTATACAATGAATGAGGAACTGGTTGCAAGAGAACTGCACCAGAGAGCACCTTCCCTGTGGAGATATTCATCTGACAACATTCCCAAGTGTGTGTCTTATTCACGAAGTTTATATTTTTAAGTGACACGTTTGTTAAGGAAAATGGAATTAATATCAAGGAAATCTACAAATTTCTCCCAGATTCTCTTGTATCTTTTATTGCCGTCCTAGTGGCTGTAGGTGAACTTAGTTTACTGTTAGCTGAAACTTAGCTGTTCTGTGTTTCTCTGGACACAAATGATGTAAACTTGCATGTTTATGGGAATATGAATTTTGCTTGTCCTTCACCTTGTCCTGGTGAAAATTCCTAACAAAACTGGGATGTAGCATTCATTATGTTATAAGGAAAAATGTCACATAATTTAATGTAAATCATTTCCTTGAGCTAAAATAGGTAATTTAACTAAAATATGTAAGCGAAGATCTGCTAGGATCATTTGCATTAGATACAACTTGGCACCAGCATAAAACACCAATCATAAAGGTGAAAAGCAAGACAAATTATGCAAATGGAAATGAAATATATCAGATTGAGGATGAAATTTTTTAATATTTGCAAAACACTGAAAATTTATAAAAACATTCAGATGGCACAGTGCAACCGGAATTGTTGGAAACCATAATATAATTTCTATTCAGAGTTTTAAATATTTGAATCCTAGATTATCCCACTAATCTCTACATGTAACACCTTATTCCAAAATGTCTACCTGGTGAGATGGTTATGAAATTTATTTTTTTATATATTTTTATTAAGTAATGCATGATAGTGGATTCTCTTGAGAAAGTTATAATTTAATTGCTGATACTGTTTACCTGAATTATTCATTTGCTATTTTACTTCAGTGATTTGGGGGCACAGGTTATGACGCTTAGCTATATTTCTAAGAGTTCTTAAAAATAATTGGGTAAGAAATTATGTGTTGAGCACCTGCTTATTATTCTTGACAGTTCAGGACTTATTTAAGTGTTTTAATCAAACAGTAAACAATGTGTTTCTCAGGCTACTTCCAGTCCTGGTTTTGGAATCACAATTTGTAAGCACTAGAGCACAAACCTTTTCATTAGGTAAAACATATTTTTGTAGCATTTTGTCTTTCTCAATCCACACAGTAGGAAATATAAAACAGACTTAATGTTAGAGGCAAGGCATACTATGCTGTCTAAGTAAATACATAGAATTAGCCAATCAGTAATCTAACATGATTATAATTAATTTCCTACATCTGCAGAATGTCTTATCCATTGTCTTAATTGATTACTATTGATATTTTTCTGAATTGCTAATAGAAATACAGCTTTTAGTGAGGAAAACAGTCTGGTTTATATTTTCATTAGACTTCCTGTGTCTGTATTGTGCTGCACCTGCCTACTCCCAAAATGCTTGTTATAGCTGTCATATACTTTTATGAGGATAGAGGCAATGTTCTGGCAAGCTAACTTGACTCAAATTGTGTTCAGATATAAAACATGAAGACCCACTTGTGATTGCAAAGGTAGTAAGTCTAATTTGATTAGTGCTCCAGTGACATGGCTTATTATGAATGTCATTTGTCATTTCTCATAAGTGCTCATGAAAGAATCATTTTCAGAGAAGGTGTAATTGAAGTCGGTGAAAACATTCAGCACCTTTTGCGCTCAGGGAAATAGTCTATGTATTGTGCTCAATGTTGGCTTTAGAACAAAAAGAAACAGGAAAAGCAACAAACAGGAAGTCGTACCTTGCAAACTGAGTGAAAAATCTTTCCTTGATTTCAGTGGGAGTATGACTTTCTCATTAAAATTTGTGTAACTGAGTCCCAGCTACTAAAAATCCGCACAATTTAAAATCTTAAAACTGTTGTTAAACAATGAGGACTTATTTTCTAAAAATGTTCTATCTTTTCTAGTTGCTAAGCAACTAGGTTTAAAGAAAAAGGCCAGTACCTCAGCTTATGTGAACTGAAGGGAAATTTATATATATTCACGGATGCACGCCTGTTTTTCAAAAGACTGAGATTATGCATTAAGTTAATATTTCTTTCAGCATGTTGTGTGCATGAAAGTAGATGGATAAATAATTTTACAGAACTGGCAAAAAATTGTATCTTCTGACAATAAGAGAAGTATATCCCCAAGGTAAATTACAAAGGTTTGAAATTTTACTTTCTCAAACCTCCTGCTGGAATTTTTGTTTGAAACTATTCGTTTTCCTCTTCTTAGCTTTGTATTTTGTTACATAAATATTGCTGAAAGGATTCATTAAGATGCCACAAAATACTAGGGAGGAAGCAGAGGGGAAAAAAAAAAAAAAAAAAAAAAAAAAAGACTGAATATTCTTTTTTTTTCCTGAATATTCTTTTCATTGCCAAACAGCATAATTCAGGTCAGTTGTAACATAATGCTATTGTGACTTCAGAGCGCAAGAGTGATTGATATTTTTGTTTTAGTACTTATATGTTTAATTTCATGGTGTATTCATGATATTCGTGATATTTCCTATTGCTGTAGCTGGGAAGACAGATGCTAATATGAATACAAGCCATGAGTAAACTTCAATTTAAATCATGGAACCAACCTACAGAATCAAGTTGTACTTTGCACAGGAGAATTATCTTGTAAAATATTTCAAGTACAAATGTAGTTTTTGGCATATTTATGACAATATGAGATTTTTAGGGAAATCTGTATTCTGGTTTTTAGTTACTTAAAATAATTAAAGTAATTTTAAAAATGCATCAGTATGAAATTTCTTCAGCTGACACTCTTATACTTAGATTTCCATATTTTAGAAGTAGAAATCAAATTTGTACACTGAGGCATTGCATTCATTTTTCTGCAGTTCTTCCTATCCTAAAATTATTTACATCTTGCTCTTTTAAGAAGTCAAGTAACAATGAATAACTTTTCTTCCAGACAAGTTCTGTCTGCTTTTACATAAATAAACTGTCTTCCAGATAACTCATTGGAAATACCACAAATAATTGCTCACCAGAGCTGGCTGCTCCAAACACTGTGAATGACTATGACAAAAGAGAATGCGAGAAAAACTCTCTGGTCTTTTTCAATATAATAAATACTATTTGGTGAATTCATCCTACAAGCATTATATATGTTACAGTGCTACTGAATTAGAGTTGCTTAGACAGATAATTTACAGGCTATGCAATGGAAAGATAAAGCAGTGCTAGCTGGTACTTGGGGAAAACTGTGATAGCGGCAGTATCTCCAGCAGCTGAGTGCTGCCTTTTTGAGGACTTTCCTTGATGGGAAACAATACTCAGGTATATGTGCTTACATCAGGTGTACTGTAGGAAGTGTTTAGGGAACAAGTAGAGGTGGGTGAAGAAGCAGCACTAAGTAATATCAATGTAATGCTGATGTTTTAATCTTTCCATGGATCTGTCAGTGGAACAACCTTTATTCTTCAAAAATGGATGTCTATTTTATTTAATTTTTAATAGATTATACTAGCTGTTATCAGGAGAATATTTTACTTTTTGAAGCCATGTGCTTTGCATTTTAATTATCACCTACTCTCTAGTCGTTTGAATGTGTTTAATCCATTATAGCAGCAACTGTGTTAATCAATTCTAGTCACTGATTCATATTAAATGACATATGTAGAAAACAGTCCATCTGTCTCTGTTATATCGTTCCATATCTTCTTTCATGTTTCCATTACAAATTCCGTAATAAATAGTCTGATCATTTTGAGTGACATGTGGGATCTTTACTGGGCAAGGCATTTCAAGTACATCTGTCTTTTGACTAGTTTATAGATGACAGTTCTAACAACAGCTATTACCTTCCAAAAGTCTGCAGTATTGAAGTATTCTTTATATTCCTGTCACCTCTTCTATTTTTTTTTTTTTCAGGATGTATATTGCTGTAAAATTCTAGAATATTTTTTTTCTTTTAATCCAAACTTTTGCTGTATGATTATTATTTTTTCCCTGTTATGCTGAAGCAGGCGAATAACTACCATAACCTCTTTCTCTGCAAATCTTAATTGTTGTGTTTTTTTGCCTAATCCTGTTGCTATTCTTCAGTTGCCTTTGTTACTTTTGCCTCTTCATCTTAATGGGCATGGCTTTCTCATTACTCTTGAACTTTCTGAACTCTTTCATATACAGTGCTACTGAGACTGTCAGATATGTCATTCTGCTGCTAAAGTTCTGCTCATAAACTTTCCTCAGAGCTTCGCCTTGCTTTGTTTTCATATCTACTGTATTGGTATATTTGTGCTATGAATTTTTTTTTCTTTCAGGCTAGCCTAGGGGAACAGAAAAGTGAATTCTAACTATTAAATTAAAGAATGTTTGATGCATCTAATCCATGTGATGTTATTGAGCAAGATGCTCTAGTTGCTGTTTCCTCAAGTTGCTGTGCAATTTCCATGCACCAACATTTGTTGCATCTGGTAGCTGCTAGTCATTTGAGAGTTACGCTTTCTTCTTCATTTAGATCATACTGGTAAAAATATTCTAACCAGAGATCTCTGTGCTGTCATTCCTTCTGTAGTTTTTGTTGTATGTAAAAATATGCCATCCTAAGTTAGGATATAGCATAGGTAAGAAGGTATCTTTTGAACTATTATGAGCACTACAGAAAATTGCAATAGCATCTGAAGATCTTTCTAAAGAAACAGTGCCTGGATTTTTAATATTATAAGATTTTCTGTGAATAGTTTGCACAATGAGTAAATTTTGCGCTAACGGTGAATACTAACAGTTAAAATATCACGCTTTGTCAGAGCTGAATCAAAGCTTAACTAAATATTTTAGATGTCAGGAATTGGAATAAATTCTTATGGGTTTTCATTTTGTATGTCAGCCCATTTAGTCCAAAAAAAACAGAATGGTAACTTCTAGTGAGTAAGTTGTAAGGTGATTTATTATTTTCTGAAGTTTTGGTTCACCGCTTTAAATATTAATATTTGATTATTGTATAATATTTGATTATTGTAACACTTATTTTCAAGTCTTCTAAAGAATAAAGCATTGTACATTTTTAGTTTTTTGGAGAGACGCTTCTAGTACACAGAGGGTTTTTAATAGTGCATGTGTTTTCTTCTATTTCAGACTAAAACTGAGCTGGTTGGCTGGATGATTGAAGGGGAGAGGTAGCATTTGCATGTTTTCAATCTGAGTGCCTGATTCAAATGCTCCACTGAAAGCCACCGCTCCCGGTGGGCTTTGTAGCCATCTCTGGAAATGGAACTGGGACTTTCAGTAAGTAGCTGTAGGGGAAGTACTTGGGCATACTCATACCATGTGTCTGAGATCAAATGCTCTCCTTTTATTGGAACTGAAATCAAGGACATGTGAACTACTAGGAGTAGCCTGAACTACTCTGAAGTAGTGTGGCAACATTAAACATTCATGGTAGAGATTTTAGGTTGAACTAGTCTCTTAAAAGAATATGCTAGTTTTTCCTGGTCTTTCTGTGACTGTGTCATTCAGTTTTGCCATATGCAAATTAATGGATATAGAGACCAAATGAATTCTGAAAGTATTAAAGAAACTCATGACAAAATGCCTAGGACCAATCTCAAAATGAATGACAGGAAGAGCTGAAAGATTTCAGCTTTAATCATTGTTTCCTTTTTTTTTTTTTTTTCCCCTTGATAAATCCTCAGTAAATTATGAAATCAATATGATTTTTCCTTTCTAAAACTTCAAAAAACTTCTAAAACAGCATAGCTACATACTGATTTGGTTTTGAATGAAAGCATGATAGAAAATTGCAGAAAATTCCACCTGAGCATGGCTCCTCTTGTCTGACACAAGAGGTGTGTTACTTTTTCATGAGCAGCATTCACACACCCTATCTGTGAGAATCTGTACTTTAAAAATTCATTTTAACTTCACTGGTGAAAGCACTTTCAGGCCAACCATTTCTTACTAAGTCCAACTTGAGAAAACCAATCCTCCTTAAGAAAAATGAGCAAAGGAAATAGCTACTTAGAATACCACTGTCAGCCGAAGAAAAAAAAAAAAAAAGACTTTGGCTCTCATCTGTCAAACCCAAGCATGCAGTACTCTCTCTGGACACAGATGTACGTATATTTAATAGCTTTGGAAGAGGTATAATCACAGATGCCGAGCAGGCAGGAATGCATAATTGCTTGTTGCTACAAGGCCTTGGCACCCCAAGATGCGGTATGTATCATCTTTACACAGGCAACAAACAGCAGGATCCAAAATAATCTCACTCACTTTCCCATTAGTTTTATAAAGTGCAATTACAATTAATTTATTCACTGGGAAAGCTAAAAATCATTTTCTGTGCACATCATCTTGCTAAAATTTTGACTTTAGAGATAACAAGCAAAAATATCAGCATCTACATTCCTCAGCAATGACTGAAGGAAAACTGCCTGCTCTGTTCATTTGTCCTGATTGCTCTTCACCTGTAAGTACAGAATCATTAAGTTTGGAAGAGTCCACTAAGATTATCCAGTCCAACTATCAGCCTGTTATTGCAATGCCTACTAAACCATGTCCTTCAGTGCATTTACCTTTTTCTTGGAGTCCTCCAAGCATGCCTGCCATTTCTCTTTAATTACCTTAGGCTAATTAGACGTGACTCAAGGGCAAGAGAAGGGGAGGAGTAACAGAACTGTGAGAACACAATGTTTCTTGTCACTGAGCAAGGGAATCTGTTGTTTGCAGAGTGACCTAAAATTGTTTTCTTTTACTCATACGTGTTAGTGTATTGATTCTGAAGATATTTGTTCAACCTTCTGAGGCAGGCTTATCTTTATACATTGGAAGTATATATTGCTTTGCTTTAATTCAGTAACTTTTTCCCAGTAAACTGGAACAACAAAAGTCATAAACGATCTCCTTTAGTTTAGCTTAACAGCTTAACTCAGTGTAGTATAGGAACTTCAGATATCTCAGGATCTTCCAATAAGATCCACTCTGTGAAGTTATGGAGAGATCCAATGGTTCCCAAAAAGCAACAAAAGCAGAAAAAGATTTGATTCTTAGAAACAGTTAGACACAAGAAAGAACACTTTTCAAGAAATTCTTTGAAAAATCCACTTCTAAATCAGTAACAAATTAGGCTTGACATTCTATGACTGTGATCACACAAGTAGCTAAGGTGAAAAAGCCAGAGAACATCAAAAGCAATTTTCAAGACATCTTGGGTACTGCTTGTTCTGCCGTCCACAACAGTTAATAAAAACTTCACTGACATTAGTGGTTTGGGATTGAGGCTCAGAAAGTGAACAATGTGATCCTGGTGATAGAATTGTGAATCATTTCGCTAAGATTGGCAGGCATATTGTGACAAAATAGAACAAAACAGACAAACAGCTGATTTGTAAAAGGATGTAACAGCAGAAATCTGTTGAAAAACTCTAAGTATTGATTATTTATTTATTTATTTATTTATTTAGTATTGATCGTGTAGGATTAATTGTAGTATATATATTACTCAAACCTAAAAACCGTGTTGAGTATGTCGTATCAGAAATAACGTGATTTGCTGCAGGTAGATTAGACTCATTTTATTAATTACTTCAGTGGCATAAACTCATCTATTATTCTTGCAAAATTCTAATAATGTTGAATTAAAAATCCACTTTTTCTAAAAAAAAGGCTTAAGCTTCTGCACTCTCGTCTGACTTGGACTGATGTGTTTAGTTCAAACTCATAAATCTCATAAAAAATTCTTTTTTATAAAAGATAATGTCTTGTTTAAATATGACTTCTGAGGAGTGAGATAGACATGTTTGTGAAATGTTGTTTTCTGCTACCTATAACTTGTGTTTTTTTTTTACTACCCTGCTCTGGGTCATACTTTTTGATTGTTACTAGCAAAACTGAAGCATCAATTAGCTTATCTCATTAGCTCATTGTTAAGGAATATTTATTGGGCAGTGTTATTCATGGGAAAATATGTGATTGAGAATTGTTGCTTTTTTATCTAAGTTTATCTAGTAAGACCAAAGTAGGAGCAGAATATTTTCTAAGGAGGCAAAAGATCGTCATGTAAATATATGTTTTTTTCATTTTTACGCTTTAAAAATAAAGAGTATGGCTGTAACTGGTGATAATGACTGGAGCTTCGGAAATTTCTGGGGAATTTCAAGGACTTGCAGCATTTCATGAATAAAAAAATATTCCCAAAATATCTATTAAGTGTATCTACTCACTGCTAAGGATCTGTTTTGTATAAATGTCATGAAAAATTTCAGTCATGGCTTGTATGCAAGTTTCATCATGTTCATTTATTCCAGGTCCACAGGAGGCAATCATTCAAGAAAGACGCTATCAGTAATACTTATGAAAAGTTGAGCCTAATGGTTGTCAGATGCTGTTTTATAGCACTAGCAGATAAAAACAGAAGCACGTGCTGCGCAGGCTTCTTGAAGGTACTTAAGTGTGATCCCGAATACTTTATCTGATTATACATTATAATGTATAATCTGGAGCATAGGAAGTTCCGCACCAATGTGCGCAAGAACTTCTTTACGGTGAGGGTGACGGAGCACTGGAACAGGCTGCCCAGGGAGGTTGTGGAGTCTCCTTCTCTGGAGATATTCAAGACCCGCCTGGATGCCTACTTGTGCGACCTGGTGTAGGTAACCTGCTTTGGCAGGGGGGTTGGACTCGATGTTCTCTGGAGGTCCCTTCCAACCCCTACAATTCTGTGATTCTCTGATTCGGTTAAATAAATCAAATCCACTTTAGTGTTTCTGTTGTTATTTGCTTTGAACATTCTCACTTTTAATCTAAGTGCGGTTTTTAGGATTCTACTGAAGAATGATTGTCTTTCTGATAATGCATGAACAAAAATAGTAATAAAACTTTGGGGGAACTTTATATTCAGAAATCTAATTGTTCACCTGTGTAAAAAGGAGTCTCGGAGTTATTGATAACATCTATGCAAAAACTTAATTGCATTATAAATTCATTTAGTTAATAAACAATCTCTTCCAGCAGAAAGAGCCAGGGCATACTTGTCGTTATTTAGTTGTCTATTTTAACTGTGAGTGACTTGAATTTATTTTGTCACCATCTCTAAACTTACTCTTGACAAAGATGGGAGCAAGATAATATAGCTTCTCACAGACTTTTTTCCCCGTCTTTAAATGGTAATCAGTTATTTTTTTCAAAGAAGTTTTAAGTTTTCCTTTATGATCATTTCAGAATACTAAATGGAGAAACAGTAGGTATGATTATAATGGACTAATTGATATATATTTAAAAGATATTTCAGTTTCTGTCCTCAGTTCAAAATAATTCATTTACACTAGTTATGGGATTAGTAAGTATTAAAAATGAAGTCTTAAAAATTAGTCTTAAAATCAGTGTGAGAAATTGTCAATCAAAATCTGTAAATACCTTAAAAGTTTTTTTCAAGTATTAAAAAAATATATTATACAAAACTCTGATAAACAGTCTTCCAAATACTGAAATGCATGCATACCTTTGAAGAGTAATTTTCTTTAGTGACTTTTCACTGCATGTAAAGAATATTTGTACTGATCTCTTTTTCAGCAGTTATTTGTAAATGCTCACTATTTTGAATACTCTTTATCATGTCTCCTTTTAAACAGTGGTATTATTAGTTTTTTGTTTTAAGTTAATTTATATGATTGACATTTGTAAATACATTGATCGTTGCTAATATTCACTAAACCTCTTTACATATATGCTTCTAATGAACTATTTAGTGTATTTTACTTTGCTGTGTCCTACTTATGTTTATATTAACTATTCTTGTTCAATTTTAAAGTATCTGTTCTCTTTCTGTCATTTGTGTGTCTGAAGCTTTTCTAGAATACAATTTTTTTCCTGCTTCTGTCATTATCTAGCAGAAACTGCAAATGGATTTGCAGGGAAGAGAGAGCATTTGGCAGAAAGCATTTGGATAAATAGACATATTAGAGATTCAAATAAAAAAGCTTTATTACACAAACCTTTATTGTTCTTTAAAATTTGCTGCAAAAAAAACCCACTGAAGACAGGATTTTGCTGATTGTGTCTGCCAAAGGTATTTTTGCCTTGTGAAAGCAGAAAGGATTTCCCACGTATGTTCTTCCATGCTGAAAGAAGATCAAGTCAAACAAGTGAGATTCTCCTGAAAAATGTTGAGCATTTGTTTTGGAGAGAATCTTGTCTAAAGTTAATGTAAGAATTAATTAACTGGGGTTTCCTTGTAGCTCACAATTAACTTTGGAGATAGCAGTGGTCCTTATAAACTACTCCAAATATAGTGATAGTGTGCAAAATGAATCATTCAACAAAACTATTCAAGTCATATTCTTGTAAATTAATAATGGGACTATTTGCACATTAACTGGACTTTGTCTTTCTTCAGTCACCGTGATGCTACTCAATCTAAAGATCTTTTACTATGATAACTGCAATACTTTCATGCAGAAAAGCCACACATCAAATCTGAAAACCTTTTAAATGGGCCAGTGCTGTAAAGTAAGTCTTCATATAACCTGAAGTTTGAAATAATCCAAATTTAGAGGCAATGAAGACTGATAAAGGTAGAAGGGATTAAGGGCAAAGTAGTTGCCCTTTTTAGGTGGAAATGAGAAAGCAGCGGTTCTGTAGGAAAACTCACAGATCATCAAAATCATTTCTGAAGGAAAGTTTGGGATCTTCTAGAGTTAAGCCTCTCTGTTATAACACAACACTTGTAAGATATTTGAATAAGGATCCATGTAATCCTGATTACACATAAAAGCACTTATACAATCTACAATATCATTATGTGAAATTCCCTCGTTAGTGGAACACAGATTGAGTGTTAGAGTGCTACTGTATGCATTATATTAGTTTAGGAATATTTTATTTGTATCAGTAGAACAGGAAAAACAAAAGAAAACAATACAAGAAAAAAATGTGTTATATTGTCTTACTTTGATGTAAATTCTTCAGAATGGTGTGATAGGTAGGAAATCTGCTCTTAAGAGATCTGAAATCTCTTGTGTGAATCTCTAAGTTTTACAAAAGAGAGAGAGGAAATCAGTCCTAATTTTTGTCCTGCTGCTCTCCTTCCTGTGATGAGTTCTGGGAAGCTAAGATAAAAGTGCCTTCTCATATCTATAGTTATTAGAAGGTGTGTTCAATGCTTTGAATATAACATTTGTTTGACTACCTGGTTACAAGAAGAAAGAGCTCTTTACACAAATAAGCATATATAATGTATGTGGTTAGCCTTTAATTATAAAAGGTTTAAGCATTAAATTCTATAGAAGAAATATGTTGCAGAACTGACGTGATAGCACCCTAACAATAGTTCACAGTAATATTTCTAATTAGGCTTGTTCCAGCATTCGTCACATATAAATTCAGCAAAAATGCCAAAAGACCATTTAATAGACTATTTATAGTGATTTTTTATTAAGGAAATTGAACACACTTAATTCTTATACAATAATTTTAAGTCTTTTCTTTGCAGACTGTCTCAGAGCAATTCATTTAATATCCAAAGTCCCTGAAAGATGACAGAAATATGAAGACTGTAAGCATATGAATTTCTGAAGGTCTGATAATGGTTTACAAGTGATTGTATTAGCAGTCCCAAAGCTGGCTGGATGAAGAGCAGGAATCACATGGCAATTTATAAAGAGGATTTTTGTTCTAATTGGAATGAATACAGCCCTGAAACAGATGAAAAAGTGTAGATTTGACTGTCACACATATTAAGCAACTAGAAAACTGTTTTGGGAAGACTCAGTATGCATAAAAACATCTTTTTTTTTTTAACCTTTTCTTACTCTCATGTCTCTTTTTACTTAAATACATTTTTTGTGATGAAATTCACATTCATTTTTCTGGCATTAGAATGTTAGTTATATGTTTTAAAAATGCAATAAAGTCTTGTATGAAATAAAACAGAAAACTCTACTACTTGTGGGAGGAAAAGATCATTGACTAATAATAGCAATCATAATAAGTAGGAGGATGTAAGCTCTCATATCATTTGAGATACTGATATTGATATTTGTATAATCCTGTTAGGCTTGCAGAATGGAAGAATTTGAAAATGGACATGAAAGAGAATAGGAAGAAATGCAGCATGGTACTTTCAAAACTAATCAGGAGAGAATTATTGCAAATGTAGATACTTACTGGGAGGAAACTGTGCAGAAAGCAGAAATGGCTGAAATGAGATGACAATACGTTTAAAAATGAGGTAAGTTCTAGTGATACAGTACAAGAAGAAAAAATGCAAGCACACCATATTATGGGGTCAACAAATACTTCCCCCATGTGGTACCATTGAAACAATCTGAAAATGCTTTATCAGCAGATTGTGATAAACCAGGATGTGCAGGTATAATTCAGAAGTGAAATTAAACAACCCTGGAAATTAATTGAAGTTGTTGGGGAAAAAAAAAAAAAAAAAAGTAAAATTATTTCTGTAATATTAAAATTATTTCCATTACTTATTCTGAAAAAAATAGTTGACGGCACTCTGTTTTAAAATTTCAAAATATATTGAGCAAATGATTAAGTTCTTTTGGCTTTATTGCTTTTAACCAGGAATAGTTTGACTAAGAAATTATTTTTATTTTAGGTAAGCATTATATTTCAATAAAAGTAATATTTCTATCCAAAATGAATATATATCTCTAGAAATCTATGTGTGTGTTATGTGGTGCTTGTATATTTGTTTCAATCATAAATTATTTATTGAAAGCCACAGTGACGCAGGAAGAAGGGGAACTGGATAATGTGCAGGATTACATTACATGTACAACAGTATTTGTGTATAAAAATGGTCCCTTAAAAAAGTGATTAATTCTATTTGCATGTGAGATAGAGTTAATTTTCTTTTTGGGTTCTGGTATGATGCTATGATTTGACTTTAGGAGAAAAACAGTGCTGATAACACATTGATGTTTTAGTTGTCGCTGAACGGTGTAGTATAGAGCTAAGAACATAACAGTTTTTCAGCTTTTCATACTGTCCTGCCAACAAGGGGCTTGGAGGGGCACAGTAAGCCAGGAGGAGACGTAAACAGGACAGTTGACTTAAACTGGCCAGAGGCATATTTCATATCATATGACATCATGTGAAAAAAAAAAAAAAAAAACAAAACGTAAAAACGAGGGGAACTGGCCAGGGGAATGGCTGCTGCTCAGAGACTGGCCGGGCATTGGTTGAGAGGTGGCAAGCAACTGTGTTGTGCATCATTGGTTTTTTAAATTTATGTTATATTATTATCATTACCATTGTTATTTTCCTTTTCTCTTTCCTTAGAGTCTTGATAAATAGTGTTATACTCTCAAACCAAGAGCTCTATGTATTTTTCCCCAATTCTTTCCTCATCCTCATTGGAATTGGAGGAGTGAGTGAGTGACCAGCTGTTTTGATGAGCTGCTTGCCAGCTAAATTACAAGAGAGGACTGCTGGTTAAAACAGCTGGTTAAAACAGAACAGAAAAACACCTATGCCTTTGTTGCTACAGATCTGTCTTCCTATTTGGACAGATTCTAGAATACTCTATTAGACAGTAATGATAGGAATAGAGGCTTTCCTGCTGGGGGTTTGGAGGAAAGGCCAGCTGCATGGTTAGCATATGCAGGTGGAAATGGGTACAGGACAGTGTTTCTGCCTTTGCTACCAAGCAGTCTGATGTATGAGTGCTTTGGCAAGACTCTATTTTTCTTATAAATATCTTGAATGAAATCTGTTGTGACTTTTTCCTCCTCTTTTTAAGAAGTGCTTAAAAGACTGGCACAGTTACCTCCCATGAACCATCTCTTCTATCAAGTAATGGCTGAAGATAGTGGGAAGCACAGAATTGCCTTCCCTCACCCAGGAGTGAGGACCAGGACATAAACTGCCAGGTAGTGCGGTAGAAGTACTTGAATTCAGTTTAGAATATGCGTATTGCTGTGCTTAAGAACTTACATATCTTGTTGCTTAGATTTAAGTACGTTTGGGGGTTTTATTTTGTTTTACTTCTGGTTTATTTTGTGAGACAAGCAGGTGTCATAGTTTGAGGTTGCTTGGTTCACAGTAATAAATGTTCAGATGGAAAAAACATATAGAAGAGCATTTTAAAACACAAAATACTTACAGAAGGAAAAAAGTGTGTTTTTTTTAAACCTATTTCTGTGAAGGTATTTCTTGTAGTGTCATAAACTGATGCATGCAAGAATATGATTTACTTATCAAGGCTCTTTGCTCAGTTTTCACATGATGATTTGGAAATCCACGCCCTACTGTTTCGGTTGAAATTATGAAGTGAATTGGAGAAGAAGAAATAGATTTATAGCTAGCAATTGCTCAGTTTCTAGGTATTTCAGTAAATTCAGAGTTGCCCAGAGGAGTTTGAGCCCATCTTCAGCTTGGGAGGGCTGTGACCAGGACCTTAAATGAAGATCTCCTTAAAAGGCAAAATGTTGTTATCAAGTGTGCTGCGGGGACAAACATTGTGATGCAACTGAATGTCATTGAGAGGCAAAGTACTATATATCAGTCCTAAATAATGAATGCAAATTGTGTTTTTAGGATCCAAATGGGAAAGCATAAAAGTCTAAGAAAGCTTTAATTTATGATTTGTTCATTTAAAGCGTCAGACCATTAAGTATCCATTAAATCACTATTTTATATGCTGCTAAGTGCATCTCTATCATCAGAATGAAAAGATTGTTTTAATTCACCCTGTATCAGATAAAACATTTTAATAGAGGGCATTTGTGATAACAAATTGACTGGAATTGGAAAGCAAATTAATGCTGAGTTCTGACAACAGGATATCTTTATGAATTTGTTTTTAGTGTTTTGTATGTGCATGAACAGTTACATTGTGGATCTGTTTATTTTTGTTTAGATTTCAGTTGCAATGATTGTACCCCAAATAAAATTTTATTTTCATCACACTGGTAGGGTTCTTTAGACTCCTATGGTTCCTACTAACTTACTGTGAAGCTCAGATTATCTCTTTTTAAACATTTTATAATATTCACTGGCCTCTTTACTAACTACTTCTATAATTTAGGATGTGTTCTGAAAATGAGGAGTAGAAACAAGTAGATGAGAAGAAATTGCATGGTTTCCTCCTCTGGGATATATCAAGGTTTGCTTTTATTTTGAGGAAGATGGAATTTTAACACCAGCCCACAGAACGTTCATTTGGAGAAATTGAAATATTTTGTTTTGGCATTTTTGATTGAAATAAAACACTGTATTCCTGAACCTGAAATGGTTCATTTTCTTTTGTTCATGAGCGGATCAGCATGTAGCCACATTTCTATTGCTGTTATTGCATGGGCTCCCATTTTCTCTGTGGGGTTGAGAAAAACTCCTCCCTAGATAATGTGATTGAAATGCGTATAGCTAGCTAATGACTTACATGGCTATATAATTGGCTGTAACTTGAAACGCTTCCTCACTTGTGCTAAAAATGTCCAAATTCCCAGAAGACAATATTCTAAGAAAATGGTTTTCATTGATTTTTAAGCAGAATGTATTGTCCTGTTTAATACAATAAATTGTTGTCATTTGGACTAAAAAAAAAAGAAAAAGAAAAAAGAAAAAAAAAGCAGTTTTCAGAAGGAAAATACTGGTGTTTGGAAGATATTTCTGAACATAATTTTTAGGTGAAATTATTTCCTAATAATTCTGAATTTATGTTCCATGTCAATATATGCATCAGCAGAGGTCATTCGCTGTCTCTTAGGACCTTGTGGCTTGCTTCTGTAATGACAAATTCTCATTAATGGGTAGGTTCTCAACTGTGGGAAGGAGAAACTGAAAAGCAGAAGGGATAACAAGAAGCTACGTATAGCAATCTGTGGCCTGGAAAGACAAATAAAGGGCAATCCTGCAGTTCCTTGCTCAGACGCTCTAGCCAATTAAGCAATTATATTATCACGGGCTTCTCTGAGTAGCTTTTTCTGCCAGCCCATCTGCTCTTCTCCTTAACTTCTCTGAGTTTGCTATTTGCAGCTCTTCCATCTTTCCCTGAGTTGCTTCTCTATCACTGTTTTCTACCTTCTGGCTGTCTTTCCCCAAGCTTCTTCCCTATTATCGATCACATAACAGCAACTCCTTACTAAGAACTGCTAGACAAAAGGCCGTACGCTTTTATGCTTATCTTCTGTGATGATTCAGTATGCTGTAAAAATAAGCTTTCAAAATGCATCACTTTTAAATCTGTTTTTAGTGACCTTCTGCTTTTCCATATGTGAATAATTCCTCCAAAAAAATTCAAATTCAGTACCTTAAAATGTTTTTCAACTTAATTCAAACTGTCAAGCAAATGTACATCTTTTCTGTGAATTGGAGGAATTGTTGTTCACAGTGTGAAAAGGATATTTTCAAGAAAATATTTGGTTGTTCATCTAAGATATTGTGTATTTTTCCAAAGATTCTATTAATCTGTATTAGTCACATATAGATAATAAAATGACTCTGAAAGTGAAGGCATTTATCTCTTAAGAACAAAAAAAATTATATAGTGTGCATTACTTCAGTTTGGTTCAGTTGTTTTGTTAAATTTGGATATTTAGTTCAGATCCAATTAACAAAACTATCAGAACTGGGAAGCAGATGAAGAAATGTGTAGAAATGAAAAATTGCAGTTCAATTAGATTTTTGTTTTTTCTTAATATTAGGTTAAAGGGATTTATTGGCAGGGATGTATTTAACTTTTTGTTTTGTTTTATTTTATTAATTGAACCAAAGATAGAATATGTCACAGGAAAAACTGAAGTGTTTAAAGAAAGAAGAAAAAGCGCCTTTAAGACTTGTGAACATGTTGTGTAACAGCATCCCTCCAGCACTTTGCCAGATTGTCGTCTATTATAACAGATCCTAAAATTCAACAACAGCAATATGGATTTATGCACATTTTATATGTATCATAGGAAAGACTTAGCTCTTTTTTTTTTTTTTCCTTTTTTTTTTTTACTAGATCTTTTGTTTCTGCATATAGAAAATCAATCTTATTTAATGCATCAGGAAACTTTCTCTCTTAAGACTCGTTGCCTTTCACTTTGGGTTATCCTCTCAGCCAAATCCTGCAAGATTATAATTGATTTTAAAAGTCAGCAGCAAAAGTATTTGATCTTTGGGTGACAAACAGTCAAAGAGGAGCCCTCAGGATCAGTGTTAAACATCAATGAAATTAAATTCATGCCAGAATAGGCAACTTAGAAAAATTCAAAACCAGCTGTAACGTTGACAATAATAAATGGAAACTCAGAAAAATGAGGCTATTAGTCAACAATGTGTAATGTCATAAACTTGAACAAATCATTATAGAACAGCTTAGGCCTGAATTAAAACCAAACAAGCTGAAACAAGCAATATTGTTGAGATAGGTAAGATGCATTTATTCAAGATAGTAAAACAACATTTACATTAGAATAAAAGCTGAAGTTTCAGTTGATATGTTCAAGATCATTTGGATATCATCACCTAAAATGGACAAAGGCACCGGTATGCATCTCATGCACTGAGTGCAAATTTGGGGCTTAAGAAGGGCATTAAGCTATTAGAGTGCCCAAGGAGGGCTAGGAAGATGACAGGTATAGAGAGCAAGATGTATGGGGAGAAACTGATGTTCCTTTCTTTGGCCCAGACAAAAGGAGAATGAGACTGAGGGGAGACCTCATCAGCCTACAGCTCCTCACAAGGAATGGGAGGTCAGTGCTGATCATAGGGACAGGGCCCAAGGGAATGGCATGGAGCCATTCAGGGGAGGGTTAGGTTGGGTGTTAGGAAAAGGTTCTTCACCGGAGGGTAGTGGGCATGGAACAGGCTCCCCAGGTTGTGGCACCAAGCATTCTGAACTAAAAGAATCATTTGAACAGCACTCTCATAAATATGGTTTGACTTTTGGGGTGGTTCTTTGTGGAACCAGGTGTTGGACTTGATGATCCTTTTCATCCTTTCCAATTCTAGATATTCTGTTCTGTTCTTTTACATGTACTGCTACTAGTAGTGGAGTGTTCAAGTCTAAACCCAGTGATGGAAGTCCCACTAGAAGTAGTGGGAACAGCATATTGGATGTAGTGGAGGTTTCATAGGTTGTACCATAAAAACGTGAGACAGACCAAACAATCTTCACTGCTGTTTACAAGAAACAATGGTGGGACTATTAACTACTGTGCTATCACAAGCTACCAAATTCAGTGCCATTTATGTCAGACTAAAATGAAAATTTTAACTGACAGCTAAAGAAAGGGCCAAACCTCTTTTGTTGTTGTTGTTGGTTTCTTTTTTGTTTTGCTTTTCCTCTTTTCCTTGTGGTTCTTTAAAAAAATCCATGTAGAAAACTGTAGAGAGAGTAGCTTAAGGCCTGTTTTCTCAAAAATATGCAAGCATAGATACCAAGAGCAACCAAAACAATACTGGTATGCAAAACAATAAGGCAAAGATCAAGGTTGAGTTAAATTGACCAAACATAAGCACAAAGCAACCTGAAGCCACTTAGCCATAGAACAGATATATAGGATGCTATTGAAGTGACACAACCACAGATGAAACAGCCAGAAAACTGCTTCCAGGAAGACAAACTGGAAGACAAACTTACACAGCATGTCATCAATTTTCTGAATGATAAGAAATAATGGGAGAAAATGGTGGTTTCTGGTCAAAAACTAATTAATAAAATTGTGAGTGATATTATGTTTTACCATTACATGCAGCTTTTTTTTTTCTTTTTTTCCAAATAATGCAGATCACCTGGTTGAGGAATTTTAATTCTAACCCTATCAATGCTGTGCAAAGTAGAATTTTTTTCTATCTGGTTAGATTCCACAAATTGCACCTTTAAAAATGAAAGCAAATGAAGAACAAAGTACAATGTTGATTTTTCTGCAGTAGTTCTAAGTAACGATATTGCAATAATCTGATGCACAAATAAGCTCAAGGACACCTAATGCTGAAAGAAAAAAATTAGTTGTACATAAAAATTAATGCTATAATTTAAGTTATGCAAAGTTTTACATACTTTTTTGCACATACGTTAACTGAAAATAAACAGTATTTTCTTCTTAGAGATTTGGAGCAGCTAGTTACTCTTGTTAGGAGTGGATCTGAGACATCTCTGAGTATGGAGGAATGTTTTATTCACCACACCTTTTGGATCACTCTGTTCTAGGTTGAGAACATCTATATAATGTTTTTTCCTTGTAATCTATCATCCCCTGAAAATATTTTCTTCAGATTATTGTGTGTTGCCTATGTTTTTTTAAGTGGAAAGTTGGTTATTGAATTTTATTCCTCACCCAGGAGGTATGTAATTAGGATGGATCAGATTTAAGTTGATTTTAATTTCTTTTCTAGAAGCAGAAAATGGTATAACAGATTGTGCATACAGGTCCATTTCTATGAGTGCAGTCTGCAATTCCAAGTACAGATACAGGTTGAAATCTCAGTCCACTGTGTTTCAACCAAGAAAAGGAAATAAATAAGTATCTAGGCAGCATAGACCTAAGAAATCAAATATAGATTTAATTTTCATCACAGGCCCAAATATTTAATCATCACAGAATGATTAGTACATTAGTACACACAATTTCATTCACTTACGTAATTCACACAGTGCACATTCATTCATGTCTGAGAAATACTTGAAGTCCACTCTGGGTTTTGAAGGTCCCTGCCTTCATACAAAGCAGCACCAATCTGTCTGCAAGTCCTTCATTATCAGTCATCCTTCCAGGCTGAGAAAGTTAGGAATTACCATTTAGCAGTCAATAGTCATGAGTGCCTGTGGCTTTAGCTCATATTATTAAAGTTAATAAAAAGCCTTGTATTGCCACTTAGAACGAGGTGACTTTTAAATCTTTTATTAGTGCTCTGAAATCTAGGTCTTCTCTAGACTCCATTAAAGCCAGTGGAAGACTTTTTATTGACTTGGAAGAATCAATAATGTGAATAGCTTCTCATGTTCCTTCTTCCAGTTTTCATCTCTGCATTGGCTTTCCTGTCTGTGTCTCCAGGTGATGAAGGGAGTTGTGCAGTTAACTCTGATGCAAACAACAAGTCGAAACAAACCAAGCAAATCCCACTCTTTTATCTATGTTTTCAAGCTTGTGAGACTTTATAGCAGGCATCGAGGTGACTTTGTGCCAGCTGGTGACCTTGTAACACTGGCTTGGCTGTGTTTTCAGTCCTGTTTTCAAGGCCTTTTTGTTGTTTCTCCCTTGGTTGTACTAAAGTCTGTTTCTTTGTCAAATATTTGTTTCTGTTTCTGTGTGAGTAAACATCTAACATAAAATTGTCTCAGAATTTGTATTCAGCTAACTGTTGTGCTACTGTTTACCAGAGTTCAAAACCTGGGCAAATAGCAATTTGTTTGGGCTGAATAAGTAATACCTTATTTTAGAGGGCACAAATAGCCATGTAATTATTTTGAATTAAGAAATTACCATATCATTTCAGGCTCATTACATGGATATTTATTCTCAGCAGATTATGTGCAGACTGTTACAATAATAATTAATGCAACTTTTATTTTAAAAGAAAATAAGTTTAGTAGAAAAGAAAGAAGGCACACACTTCTGGTGAGCTTTAAGGCCTTCAAATGGGAATTCCACCAGAGATGTATGGAACTACGTTTTCAGGTTGAATACTAAATGACTTACAGTTCTTGCACAGTGCTGAAATGAAGAAGCAATTAGTAATGCATTTCTTATTTTGTACTGTTTCACATGGTATGGCAAAGAGTTGTAGACTACACAATCCTAATTAGGAAGGGTAGAATTCCTTCAAATGGCTAAAGAGATTGTTTATGTTTTTCATCTATAATGTCTAAATACTGTAATTTCTTTAAAAGTGAATTTCTAATGGTTACCACTCTAGTTTTTTCAAATATTTGTCAGGAAATTACCTGTCATGAAATCTATAGCTCTCCTGGAAGCTCTCCATTGATGCTTGGTTCTTGAAACAGAAATACTCTAAGTTGACACAATATCTTGGGAGCATTGGCAGCTCTAACTCAAGCAGAGAGTGAGAGCAATGAGCTGAGAATTGCCTCAGCTCTGAAGTCTCCATTCTTACCTTTCTATAAGAGAGCAATTTACTGATTTGTGGGCTAATTGAATTCATTTTTCTCTGTGTTCATTGCATTTCTGTGCTCAAACGCATCACCATGAGGGTAGTGTGCTTCCTTCAGTTAAAGCCTTCTCCAACCTAACACTGAATCTGTGTTGTGTTTCTTCCAAGATACTGATCACAAAGGACCAACAGTTTCTGAAGAACCCCATCCGATAGACACTGTGAATCTTCAGTGAGCTCTGCGTCAGGTCTCTATCATGCTCCAGCTTATTTCACAGGACCTGACCCAAGTCTTCAGCTTCCCCAGTTCAGCTTTCTCAAACAAAAGTAAGATTGCTCTTGGTTTCCTTTCATGATTATAAATGCCTATTTAATCTTTCTAATCTTAACAGCAGCTGAAAAGGCTAGCAGACAAAAATGTGAGAATATTTGCTGTGAGGTAGAAATTCACCTAGTCATAAAATAATTGCTTCTAAACTGTTATTCATTCATGGCATGATTCTAATTACATTATACTTAAGGGATCATAATGAAACAGACTTCCAAATTTACCCTGGAGCATTTTTTTTTTCTGCAATATTGGATTGGAAAGCTGTAATTTGAATAAATGAAATGAGTAACTGAAGACAGACTCTCCACTTTCCCTCTCCCCAATATGTCTCATTAAAAATTAAAAATTAAAACAAAAACAAAAACAAAAACGTATCATTTAAGTAATTAGCAAGATGTTGACAAAATGTAGAAAGTGCGCGGCAGATATTTTGTATACTCAGCTGAAAACAAATTAATAAACCAGATTTCTGTACAGATAAGCCAAGCTTGTTTTCTGAAGGGCAAAATTCTTATACGTGCATCATCAGCTGAAGATGCAAGAGGCAGTCAGTGAAGAAATCTTCATGGAAGCTGTAAATAGCCTTGTTATTCATTTGAGAAAGGGAGAGCAATGTGTGTTATATAGACGCAGACCTTAGTTTTTAGAATAAAGGAGGTAATGAGCGCTGTTGCTGTTCAGCACAAGAGAAACCAAAAGAAGTATTGGAGAATTGCAGTATATTTGCTGTGATGTACAACAGCAAGAAATGACTAGATTCTACTTCTGACCTTTCCTTGCCTTTCCTTCCACTCCCATGAGCTTGCCCTGCTCTAACTGCATTCCTCAGCTGCAATGGCAGTTTCCTGAAGATCAAAATTTCCTCTCTGTTGTGAAGCCTGAGCTTTGTGAAAGTCAGAACTCTCTTCTTGTTCTGATTCAGTGCATTTCTTTTTTTGGTCTTGTTCCTTTATAATACTGGCTTGATTTCAGTTAATTAATTCAGGTCAGTGCATTCCTTCCACAGATGGTTGGAAACAGAATGTTTTCCAAAGGCTTTGAGAATGAGCACGTCCAGTGAGATGAGGCTGCTATTAAAGAGCTGAACGCAGGCCAACGCACCTGAATATGATCTAATGGGCGTAATGCAAATAGGCATTTTGGATGTGTTTATTAGACAAGTCATTTAATGACAGATCTCCCCAATATATGTGGATGTTTTCCTTCATGTTTGAAGATTTACCTCTAAATTAAAAGCAGCCTGCTCTTTTGCTCCACCCTCAAATTACTACTTAATCTTAATTCCCAAAATCACTGTGTTTCACTACTATGAAAGAGAAAAATATAATAGTGTTCTATTTTCACTCTTGATATTTCACTTTTAGAAAGGATACAGGGAAGATGTGTTCTTTCACAGGGACCCTTCACTGTCTATCAATAGATGGCAGTAGTTGAATTTTTATATTAAAAAAAAAAAAGAAAAAAGTACCTGGAAAATTGCTGCAATTGGCTTTTTTTTTTTTTTTTTTTTTTTTTTTTTTTTTTTTTTTAAGAAAGAATGAATGTACTCTTTTATGGGTTAAAAGTGAGGCAAGTTCTTTCATAAATCAGAGTCAACATGCAATTTCCCTTTTTTTTTTTCATTCTTAAAAATATTAAGATCAAGTTTCTTAAAACAGCACCACATTTGCTGGAAGCCATAAACTGATATATTCCACATGTTCAACAAGGGATTAGAAACAAGATTTGATTCAATTCTATGAATGTTCCTTCAGAACTTCTTTGGAAACTTTTTACTCGTGGAATGGTTATAATTGTTCACTATCAAACAGATTACCAATATCTGTACCATAATCCTGAGTCAGGAATTCTCACAGTTCAAAAGTACTTACTTCTTCTGGATTTTCCCCAATTATTTTCTTAATAAAAATACATGCATTATGTTGCCCCCTTGTACGTATGACTTAGTTTACTCTATTTGAAAATGGCTGTTTTAGTAATTTTAGTGAGTATGACAGCAAGACCATAAATGACTGTAATGTCTTTTGTTTTAATGGAAAATGTCTAAAGAGCTGGTTCATTTAACTAGTTAGTCTGGAATTTGGGTAGATATCAAAGATATTAATGTATTTACCTAATTTTCAAAAATTTCTGTGTGGACCTGTTATCAAGGTGACTCTGAATTAGGAAATAGTTCTCTACATGTTCCTGAGATTTCTACTAGGTTCTATCTTCTTTTATAGGGCACAAACATACCTGAAGAGCCTCCTTTTGTACCAAGGAGGAGTGTACATCATTTATTTACTATAGAAAGAATAAAACTAAAGTAATTTGTAGTTGGAAGCTACCTGAAGAGGTCATCTAAGCATTTCTTATTCAGTGGGGCAAATTTGCAAGTATTCAGATGAATGCCTTCTACATGTCTGTTTAATGTGGTTCCTACATCCTGATGAAAACAGATAAAATTCTACAATTATTCTATGTGTGACTAGGGGAGAAAAAGAATTACCTAATAGCAGTGAAGGTTTTTTGTGACATCAAGCCTTGATCTTCACTGCAAGTTTATTCTTCTCCTCCATGAGTTCTGCTTATATTTCTTGTAATACAAAATTTAAAGTTCATCTAGAGAAATTTTTATAACTCCTTTTCTCCACAGAGAAATGTGCTTGTGCACATTTATGACAAATTTTGATTGAAAACTCATTTTGAACATCTCAGATTTTTAGATTGCTTAGATTTTCCTCATCAGATGGTAAATAACCCAGTAAGCTAAAATATGTATCTGTTAATATATCAAAACTTTGTGAAAGGAAACATATAGACTTATGGAAGAAAAATTCTGAACATTTATCTTCTAAATTCCTGGGACTATGGAACATTCAGTGCTTTTTTACTAAGTCAGCTTTTTAATCTTGATCATGATTACTTAAATTCTTTGTTTATGATTTTATTTTATTTTTGTCTCCCTTTCTGCTAGTGCTTAAATGTTACTACAGTGAGAAACATTCCAAACCAACAGATTCTTTTGGCATACATTTCTGTTAGCAGTCAGGGGAAATGCACTGCCTAGTAATTGGAAAACTGGTATTTTCAGATTGCTAGTTCGGTTCAGGGGATTGTAAAATGCTGCAGGTTTGCAGCTCACTATTATCTAAGCTCTGTGAACCTTGCATTTCCAAAGCTGTGCAATACCAAAACATAGTCTTCCCCAATTTGTTAGGTAAGCTCTCTCTGGATAGAAATGCATTGGCCCAATTATTTTTGTATTCTATTACCAAGTGACACAATTATTGCATCATTTTAAAATTCTCATTTAATAATGCACTGTTGTTACATTGCAGGCTTTGAAAAGTATGAAGCACTGACATACCCAATTCATTAATAATGACTGCACCTTGAACTAAAAGAACTCCAGATCCTCAAGGTGCCCCATTTAATGCAATTATATGGAAAGGTACCACCAATGGACAAAAATAAGAATGTAAGGAAACAAGTTCTGTTGATCAGTATGAGTAGTGGTTACCCCAAGAAAACAATAATTTTTAAATGTTATTGAAATTCAAGATATTTTGGCTGAGCTTATTGACAAAATCTTTAAAAAAGCCATGCAGAGAGCATTGCTCTCAGGCAAACAGTGGAAATTTAGGACTGTATGATCTTGTCCATCCGTCTCCCGTGAAGCTAAAATAAACCTATGTTGCATACTCATCTACTTATTTAACGATTTTTCAGTCTGGTCTCCTTTTTTATAAGCTGAAACCACTAAAATAGATGTTTACATACTTTTGCACACCATCTAAGTGGATGCAATTTTAATCCAATGAGTTTTACTCACAGACCTACAAGATGTTGCACTTTACATGAGATACATTTTGAATGATGAAAAAGAACCTTAAGCAAATGGGTGAAGAATGTTATCTGACATTTCCACTACATCATAATACATTATTTGAGTCAAACATCTGTCAGCCACATGGTAGTTCATTTTCCTAAACTGAGCATTAAAGGCAGCTGGGTAACAGTAATGTTGCTCAAAGAAACTGTAGCCGCTGTTTAATGGGGCAGATGATACTCATATTACCAGCAGTGTGAAACTCCAAATTCCTTTGGTTATTTCCTGTGCCCCTCTCTCTGCTCTTACCCTGGAACTTGACACAGTTTGTACTTCCAGATCTAAAAACATATTCTAGGAATAAAAGAAGATTTAAGTGGCACATGTCTTTCTCATTGCTTTGAAAGTTCAGAGCTCAGATATCATCTTTCCTGAAATCATATTCAAAACATACTGAAGAATAAGGGCGGAAATGAAGAGATTTGACTTAATAAGATTTGTCTCTATCTACTTATAGTATCTTTCTAAAGCAGTGCCCATCTGCAAGCTGTAACCAAAACATCATTTCCAGTTTTCGGAGCAACTTAAAGTGTCTCTGTGGAAGTTTGTACTCAAAGATTTGCTGTGAAGAATTAAGCAGGATTTTTTCCCACAGGAACTTTGTATGAATAAGAAAATCTCTTCTAACTTATTATTACGAAGCTGCTGGAGGAGATGGATTTCCAGGGATTAAAAAAAGCCAAAACTAACTTCGTAACCACTGAGCTTTAAAGAAATTTGTCTGATCCATTTCTCAGAGATCACTGTTTTTTTTCAGTAATGGGTTTACAGGTTCGTTTTCTTATGGTAAGAAATCGTCATCCAAAGTTGAACAGTTTCTCCAACATATCAATATATCTATATATATGAACACAGCATCAGCAAATAATTTTAGACCAGAATATTGCCAATGAAAAACTGATTCCCTTTTAATTGGACAGACAATACTAATTGTACAGGTTTAGACCATGAGGTATAATACTACATAAGGGGCTATTTATAAATAGGGCTATTTATAAATACATGTAGGGCTGTTTATAAATAAAAAAAATCATTTCATTCCAAAATGCTTTTTATTTTGAATCATAAAGATTCAAAAGGATTTCTTGCTTAAATGTAAATGCAGTTATATGCAATTCAAGGATCAACGTGTTTTTGGTACACAAGGCCACAATAACTTTGTACGCTTAACATTTTTTTCCTCAAAGTTTTAGCATTAAACAACAACAACAAAAATAACAACAAAAAAACCCAGAAGAAATAGCTGCCTGCTTCTATATGTTTTGGTCAATTTACCCATATAAAATGAAAAAAGGGGAAAAAAAGAGTGTAAACTCATAATATTGTGAGTTAGTTTTATTTCAAGAGCATCTATTTCAGTTCAGGCTGTTCATTTATCCTTGGAATTGCAGATGCTGGATGTACTCTAGAGCTCCTCAAAGCATCATGTAGATTTAAGCACCAGACTGTCAGAATCCCAGCTGCAAGCTAATGAATATATTTGGATTTAATTTCTTTCTTCTTTCTAATTATTTTTTCTTCCACTAGAGTGGAGACAAATTAATAAATAAATACACTATAAGAATGTAGAAGCAGCATAGACATTACTACCACCACTTTTTTCTTCTGCCTAGCCTGCTATTCTGCAGGAGGTTCACGACCTCTTCTTTATGAGGGTTGGGCTGATAAGTAAATGCTGTGTTTATTTCCAAGGTTTTTCAGATCTTCTATCAGAGCTTTGGGTTCACAAGCATTTCCAGTACTTTCACAGTACCACTTGATGCTTCTCTACAGAGTAGATACCTTTCCACAGATGTATCAGTTATGAAAGCAAAGCTATTGCATTATGGAAAATGCCTGTAGAGTTTGTTTGATATCGAACCAGTCAGTAGAACAGAAATTATTCCCAGATACACGTTTAGTAGTGAATAAGTTCCCTTGTGGATACCTGGGAATTTTGAGGTTCTGTCCAGCTTCCCACCTATCCCTTCCTGAAAAATCTCTGGATGAAGCAGGCTGATGTGGGAGTTGGATCGTGTTCTTGCTGCTCTCAGCTGCCAGATGCTCTGAGCTTAGTGCAGAGCAAAAGCTAATACTAAGCAGCTGCTGTCCCTGATAGACAGCTGATGGCTATGTGCGCCTTTGCCCTCCTGCTTTTCTTTCCCCAGAAAGCTGTTCAAATAGGTATGCTGCACCATCCCCTGTGCAACCAGCCAAGAAGCTGAAATGAGTCTGGATGCAGTCTGGACATATCCTTGCAGCATAAGAACAAAGCACAAGATGTGCTTTGCAAGTTTCATGGTAACTGATGTAGAACATATTTCTTTGCACTAACTCCAGAAGGGACAATGGACCAAAGAACTTACAATCAATTCAGTTTTTTCCTGATCCACTTGTTGAGTTGTTCTACTGATGTTGAGAGCAGTCATTCTTGTACTCTAATCACTGTTGTACCACTGGAGCACGTTTCTCCTAAACTGCTGAAGTGATAAACCAGATCTGCATGCACTTAGCCCAAGCAGATACCTCTGAAAGACAAATGCAAACAGAGTTAGAAACCTCAGAACAAATACTCCAGGGTCTGTGGAAGTCTTGAAATTTCTCTTCCTTCTTCATTCGCATACAGGTGATCCTCGAAGACCATCTCTACTCTTCATTGATATTTCTGCATCAGAACCACTCCCTTCCCACCCCCTCCAAGATCTCAGGTGCAAATCAGCTCCTCATTAGGGTGAGCTCTCTTCTCTCTCCTTTCCCTGATGTCCTTGGAAGGATGACAGTAAATCGGAATTTGCTTTGAAAATGCCTGATGAGTAAAAGGATGCTGAGTGTGGTCAATTTTCCTCTCACCTTCTCTGCCACTAACTCAGACGTGACTTCTGGCACTGCTTTAAGCAGTTGTAGCAGGATGGCTGATGTGAGTGCATGTTATCTACTGAAGTTTTCTTGAACTCATTTTTTTTTCCTCTTTTCCCAGACCGATTTGCTGTCACCTTTAGTAAGGCAAACATGCTTACTTTGCTTTCTGAATATAAATGTTATTTATAATTACAGATTCAGAGATCTTGCTGTAGTGATTGTTTTAACACCAAGGGAGTTTTTGTATCGTTTTGCTCTTGAGTATCTAGAGACTGTGAGAAAAGTATTAATTTTACTGTTTCAATCAAAATAAATAAGGTAAAGACAAAAAACATGTTAGCTTAGAACGATAGAAGCATTCTACTGGAAGATGTATGATAATACACACAAAGAAAATTTTAAAATTTTGTTATTTAAAATTTTGTTCAAATATCAGAAGATACCTGTGACTTTCAGCCCTTAATTAAACTGTAGGTGTTTCTTTGTTTACCTATCCTGTGTTTTACATTTATCAAGAATGAAAAGCCTGCAATGCTTCAGGATGATTGATTGTGCTTTGTGTCTGAAATGGCTCCAACCCAGGGCTCTCAGAATTACAGTAAATCTGTGGTTTGCTGTGAGTGAGCTTAGTGCACTTGCCTGGTGTGGAAATCATGTAGTGTAACTAAGGTGATAGACCATTCACGGCTTTAATTCTGCAAGGTTCAGGAAGCCTCCTGCAAAGTGCTTGCTTTTAGTGATTCTGGAGGAATTGAAAGAACATAGTGGTTTGTTTGTTTGTTTGTTTTAAAGAAAGATAGAAAAAAGTACGTAAAGCCTAATGAACATGTATTGTTTCTTGTGTTTCTAAGTATGGACAGTGTGTCGCTGCTCACTGCTGAGGAGGAGAGCTTAAAGTTCCAGTAATGCACCTTTTGCATTTTTTTAGGTGGGAAGAGGATCCGTTTTCTGTTTCACTTTTTAATAAATAGTATGTAAAAGAAACTCCATTTCTTTTGTTAGGCTGCAAGGCTAAATGCTGTATGTTATATGTAACTATTATTTATGCAAAGACTCATGATACGATTTCACTTAATTCAGTGGTATATTAAAATGGAAAAATATTTATTTGTGAGATGTAAAAAAAAAAAAAAAAAAAAGAGAGAGAGAGTAAAGAGAATTTTAAAAGAGAATTTTTGAGAGGAATCCTCACTGCTGCTCTCCTTTGCTCTTCATGCAAGGATGTTTCCTGGAGCTGTATGTTTGGACTTGGCTCACCCCTCCAAAGCCCAGCTCAGCTGCTGGCCCACACAGAGGAGGGCTCAGCTATCTCTGCTGCACAGCTCTCCATGCAAGGAGGCTTTTTTGAGTGACTTGGCGTGGAAGAGAAGATAGTTAAATGGGCAGAGTTGGAGGAGGGATTTGGCAGTTAGGGAGAGAGATGCACCCCAGCTGCAACTAGCTGGGAGACTGTAAGAACAGCTTTCCTTTCTGAAGAAGCAGCCCAGTGCTCTGCTTCTGTATCTAACTGTTTCTAAAGAGTGGCGCATGCAGTTTTGGAAACATTGTAACTGTGAACACCAGTTTGTCATCCTCTGTAATGTTTTGTTCATGTTTAGGAAAACCCAAGCCAAATCCAAGAGTTCACTAGAGCAGGGAATCCTGTGCAGCACGTGAGGATCCATTGCTATGAAGCAGGAAAGAAAAACTAGGCAGAAGAGGGCTTGGTGCTTACCTCCTAGTGTCTCCCCAGTTGTGTGATTATTCCTTTTTTTTTGTTGTTTTCTATTTTTTCTGGCTTTATTCATTTGGCAATCTCAGTCTTCCTTTGTCTTTTTTGTTTTTTCCCTAAGCCTCTACAAGCTCATGTAAAGCCCAGCCTAAGTTGGTGTGTAAAATAATCAATGATTCTCCTTGTTCAAAACAATTTTTTTGATAGGGCAAGGGGAAATGGTTTCAAACTAAAAAAGGGAAGATTTAGATTGCATATAAGGAGGAAATTTTTTACAATAAGGGTGGTGAGGCACTGGCACAGGTTGCCCAAAATACCCAGGTGGGTATTTTGTTCCTGGAGACACTCAAGGTCAGGCTGAACCAAACTCTGAGCACATGATGTAGCTGTAGGTGTTCCTGTTTGCTGCAGGGGAATTGGACTAGATGGCATTTACAGATACCTTCCAACTCAAATGATTCTATGAATTTATTAAACTGTGAAGCTCTATTTTAAAAGTTTTTAGATAATATATTTCATCATAATATATGTGCTAAATGCTAATGTCTCTACAATCAGCTATATCTGCTTAAACTTTCTAACTCCTAAGGAACCATGTTACAAAATAAGGCAGAGCTGTTTCAGGCTGCACTCTGTATTTATGGGACAATGATGCCAGATGACAACAGAATTGCAAAGGAAGTACCTAGTGCATAAAAAATTAATACCTACCAAGTCCTTCTTTTTATGGTAATGATTATAATTATTCGCTCTATGTTTGAACATAATACACTCAGATCAGCAGTTTACCAAATGTACTGGAGATTATTGAACAAAATGCAAGTTGCAGGTCATGTTCGGGTTTTCATTGGGCAAATAACTATCATTTTCTTCTCAATGAAAAATAAAATTGCAGTGTTAGAGGAGGTAGGTGTTCAGATTCAGTGCATATAAATGGACAGTTTATATCTCCACTCAGAGAAACTCAGAGGTACATGGAGGAAAATAAGCAGAAATCAACCGCTTACTCTGATAAGATCTGCTTGGGCTAAGGCTTGGGGTCATCCTGAATGGGTGCAGTCACAGTCCTGTAACTTGGGGATGTAAATGTTTGGTGAAAGGTGCCATCAATCTAAAAAGCCCGAGGATGGTAGGCAAGCATTCAAAAGTAGATTTGGGCCCTGATAAATATTGAAAAACCATAAATGTTGATTTATTCTGCATTCCTGTTGTTAATTGTTTATACTATATTTTTCTCAGTCTTTCCAAGAACTGGTAAGACTGGGCATTTTGTTATGAGAACAAAATGTCCGTTATGACTCCGGGAGCTGTTTTTTAGTATTGGAGAACTGGCTAAACATCACAGGGATGGCAATGCTGCTGCCTCTAGTACAGTCATTGAATGACTACCTTATGTAAATTCTCACCAGTGATTGGAGAGCAATGGGTCATCACTCAGCAAAAGGAGAGAGAGAGTTTGCTGTTTCTCTCTACCCCTGGCTAACTCTAAATTCCTCCCAAAAAGAAATCAAACCTTTACATTTTATACTTGAAATAAAAACATAATGATTTCTACCTTATAATATGTCTGTAATCATAGAATCATCAAATTGCTTGAGTTGGAAGGGACCTCAAAGGTTATCCAGTTGCAATCCCTCTGCCATGAGCAAGGTTGCCAACCACTAGATCAAGCACACAGTCTGCCCAGGGCCACATCCAATTATTTACCTATTTTATTTCAAGTAACAAATCTGATGTAAACATTTATTTTTAATAATGAATCATACTTCTGGGCATACTTAACCAGAATTTGCACATCTGATATTTGTTGTACAATTCCTTATACCAAATAAAAATGTATGACTTAACTGTAACCTTATTATTAATTAAGAAGGCAGTTGATCCTAAATTTGATTAAATCATTCTTCTTTATTTATAATTTCAGATTTTGCAAAAAGCAAGACCTGTATAATTTATTGTAGCTGCAATTATGAGATAGAATGATGTGTCTCTAGACATACCCTTTGCTATTTTTGAGGGTTGTTTGTTTTTTTTTTTTTAAATCTTTTGCTGCAGCTCCTTGCCCAAATTCACATGCAAATCGAGAAAGACAAACACTGGATCTGAAGAAGCATTCAGCAGAATTGTGGTGGTTTGTAGTGCAGTTTGACTAATTAGGCCAGCATTTCCTGTGGTTAGTGTGCAATTTATTTGAAGAGCAAGGTGAGTCTTAAGAGTGTCACTGTGTTTGTGTTGACTGTGAATTCTTTCTTCTGATTTGAAAATTTCTGTTGCCTGTGTTACTCAGGAGATAATGTAAATGCATTGTAAGATGTTAATGTGGCTTCAGCCCATTTAGCTTTGAGGCTTTACATTCCTTCCCCTAGCCTCCTCTTAGTGATCTGATAGTTCTTTGCTGCAGGAAAAGGAGAGAGATGCAGCTCTGGTAACTAAAGGTCGGGTGCCCAGGGCTGCATAACCTGACATGGTGATAGGACTGAGGAGAAAAGGGAAGGGTACTACTTTCTCAGTGCTAAGAGCCACCTCACAAAAGACATATGTTTGAAATAATAATGGACTGCAGCCGCATGTTACTAGCCTCCCATTCGATGGTGCTGGAGAAAAAAACTCAGTCCTTTCAATGTTTAATGATGGCTGAACAAACTTGGAATGAGCTGAGGAAGATGAAAAGTCACAGAAGTTAATGCTCCCCAAATACAGCCAAGCTCAGTAGTCCTTCAAAGCAATTAAAGCACTTTTACCATCTGTTAAGTAATTACTATCCTCATTAGTTATTAGTAGTAGGAGATATGATGTAAAGGGCACAAACACAATGTAAAAAGAACAATTAAATTCTTGTGTGTTTTTTTTTTTTTTAATAAGGTCATAAAGCCTAAGATATTAGTATTGAAATAAAAAAGACAAGTGTTCACAGGGGGTTTTATAGCTGTTCCACTTCAAAAATTAAGCTGTTACATTTTTCTTAACTCTTGAAAGTTTAGCTGGGTTCATGTGGTTGTTACTAAAATGGTTTGCAGTCTATTTTAATAACCATCTCCAAAACCCAATGTAAGATCAGGAAGATTTAAGGTTTCCAAATATAGTGAGTTATAGCTTGGCTAAAAGCAATTATAAAAAACACAATTTGAGGATCACAATTTGGAACAGATTAAAATCAAGTAACCAAAAAGCCCCTGAGCTCTGTGCCTTTTTAAGATGTGTGACTGTGCACCCAAATATATGCACACAGACTTCTATATAAAGCATTATGTATTTCTAGTGGGTTTTTTTTTCTTCTTCTTAGTCAAGATAAATTCCCCAAAAGGTATTTCTTTCAAGATAGTAGATGTGTATCTTTAAATTTAACTTGATACCTCTAAGGTTGCACAAGGATCCTTGTGTATGTTCTTTGTTATTTCTTTTGCTATTCAGTCCTATTTCGTTAAAAGAATGCATAATGGCCAAAGTGGTAAGTTTCCCTACAAGTTCATTATACACATAAGAGCTAAGAGTATTGTGTATAAGAGCTATACACATTATACACAAAGAGGGAAACCAGTTCTGGACCATTTTTAAGATGTACTCTCAATTGTATTTCATTAATTAATTTAAAGAAAGTAACAGCTAAACAAACAAGCTTCCAAAATATGATGTGGTTTTCTTGTATAATTCTCAATAAACCAAGACAAGTCAGTGAGGTGCAGGTTATTTTGAATGTACTTAAATTTGCAACTTGGGAACTGTGCCTATTTCTACTCAAGTTTCTTGCTAAGAAAGGGCTTGCAGATGCATTATTGGGCTTCCCATAAAACTAAAGTTATTTGCAATTATCCATGTTCTGCTGGGAATAGGAGACAAGTTTATCCATGCTGCAGGAGGATTAATGTCAGTGAAATACCATTTATTTGGAAAAATAACTTGTCTTTTTTCACAAGATCAGGAAGACCCATAAGTAGAAAAGGGTGAACCACAACTGTGTTGAGGCATGCAGACAAAAGATCTGTCCTGATTGCATAGGTCAGAACAATAGTGTGAGAATTTCCTGATATCAAAAGCAAATAATACCAAGAGAGTAGCCTACCATGGCCATGTATTTGCACAAACAAAACAAATAAAAGGAACGTATTAACTTTCTTGAAAACAGGGAGAAAGCAGTGTCCATGTTTTCCAGTCTAACCTCATTTTATGGCTGCAACAAGATAATGTTGTGAACAGTGGTCAAATCTTGTAAATAATAAAAATAGAGGCATAGCTAATTGCTTCGGGGGTGGTGTTATCAAGATGATCAAACGGTAAGTAACAAAAAAGAAATGTTAGGAGAGCAAAACTAGGGCCAAGGAGATGATAATGTATATCTCAGAGGGTTGTATAATCTCAAGGGGCTTGAAGGAGAGGAACATGGCAAGGGGAAGAAGTCAATAAAAGGAAGTAGAAAAGTTGTTATTGGTGTTGCCCCAAGGTTCCTTTCAAGCATCCCCATGCCCAATCAATGCAATTCTTTCCAACGTTATCAAGTCTGACATGTTTCCACGTTGTCAAGTCTCCCTGTCCAGGAGGGAGATGGCGTGTCTTCCCTAGCTACAGGGGGAATCTGAGGAGCTGCAGATGTAAAGGGTAGTTATGTCTATAAGCAGGACAGGTTGTATCTCTTTGTACTTCTCTATATGTACTGCCTTCTTCCTTTCCTGAGGTGTCTTCCAAAATCTACTGGAGAACACTTAAGTATTTGTGGCTTGAGGTACTTTTTCCCTGCACAGATTGGCATTACGTTTTTTCTTTTAATGTGCTTTTTATAAAATGTACTGCATTTTTAACAAAGAAAACCCCACTATTTTTATTTGATTTTGACAGCTATAAGTCTAAACACTGGGGTAAAGAACAGAGATACTATGTTTGCATTGCCAAAATCTTATTCCTAAGGTACTTTATTCCATTATTTTTCCCTCTGTTTTGTTTCCTGGGATTATTGCAGCAGCTTAAGAGTGTGATTTATTTCCTCTAATGCATAGGCAAAGAATTTGGAAAGAATGAGAACTGCTTAAAACTGGTCTTAAGTGCTGAAATGTGTTTTCTGAATTCATGTTGAAGACACTACACAACTGATTTGCGGAATGAGGAGGAAGAGAAAGATAGGTTTATTTTTACGTCAGTTCTCCACGGTACTGAATATTTAAATACACCACTGTCAATTGGTGCATAATAGCATACACTTTTTGTGGTGAACTACAATTTCTTATTAAAGTGAAAACAAATATCAAGTACCTAATTATTTTTTTTGTGTAATTCGGCACTATTTTCTATTTTAATCAAACTCTGTTCTCCCTCTCTGTTGCTTCAATCCATAAAAGCAGATTAGGTTTATCTGTGAAGGATAGTGTTTTTGAATAATGAAAGGATAAAGAAACATAGAACGAAGGCAACATTCGCAAAAGCATGGCTGCTTCAAATGAACATTTCAAATTCAAATACCTAATGAAAAGCTAAATTATGCAGTCCTTGATATCTTAAAGACTGCTTATACAAGCAACTTCCTTCTGCAGAATATCTATGTCTATGTGGACAGCTTAATTTTTTTCTGAGATTCCTTGTGTACCTGAAACATGTCTCCAACCCATAAATATTTTCTAACTGACAAAGAGCTTCAGTCCCAGAGGCTGATTTATGACCTTTTAGGAGGAGCAGATCAGACCTTGAGGTTGGGACCCAACTCTCATTATTCTAATATCCAGAAGGTTATAGAAGGGTGAACCTCCAACCCTGACCTTATCTTTGAGGGGCCTGGGAAGAAGAGAAGCTATTCTGCCAGCTCTGAGCTGCCCACCCTGAAAACCACCCAAATTACCAATTCCACCTTCAAAGCTTTTCCTGAGGACTGCCAGCACTTTTCTGTATTTCTACATTTTGTTTCACACTCCTGACAGTTGTTTTCTCAGAACTCACCTATTCAGAATGAAGCTTAAAACTATAAAATTTATTTGCTTGTGAAGCCTGTTTTCCGTGGGCAGACACACAGAGTCTCTGAAGACCCACAGTTCACTGTTCTTTTGAATCATCCTGACCTATAAATCTTTTGAGGGTGACCTGAGTACTTGGAAGTTCATTGTCCTCACAAATCATCAGAGCACCTGTGGAAACATATTGGGCTCTCCAATATGTCTATGGTTGTGATATCAATGCTGTCATGGTTTTATGTTTTTTTTTATTTTATTTTCAGTATTCCACATCAAAACATTATGTACTGGAATTAAAGTGTTAATGCTCCAATTCTAGGTACGTATCCCTATACATTATGGAAGTCATGGGATCTGACCCTTCCGGGTGGGGCGGTCTCTTACTGCCTGGCAGTGGGTGCTGGAGGGTGCTTTCCTAGCTGTTCCAAGCTTTTCAGGTTTGACTCAGTCTCAGGAGTTCTCTCTCTCCTATCTTATTTGATTTATTAGTCTCAATTTCAATTAGATTGTATTATATTGTGTTATCTTGCATTCTGATATCATAGTTAGTAAAATAAGTTTACCTCCATAGATTTTTGCCACTGTTTTTTTTCCTCCCTTCCTTCCTTCCCATTTTGTGGGGCTGGGGGGGGGGGGGGGGGGGGGGCGACACAGGGGCCTACTGCCCCCTGTCACGGGCATAAATTGATCTAGTTAACTCCGTGACAAATGAAAATAAATTTTCCTAGGACTGCTAAGTTGAGATATGTAATAAAGTTGAGAAGGTGGTAATGTGGAGATCTTTCATCCTGACTTCTCAGTAGAAGCATATCTCATTAGCAGTTGTTAATAAAGATACACATACTAAAATATGGTATTTTACAATTGTTGAATTAACACTGGAAAATCACTTCCTAGTAGATAGGTTTACTAGAACATAAACTCTTAATGTGGTTGGAGTTTCAACTTGCCTAAAAATGGAAAGGGAGCTCAAGAACTGCATCCCAACCATCTAGTCATTGCCACACAGTCCATATTTGAGTAAAAGAGATCAAAGAAGTTTCTTGTCAAAGAAAGAAAAAATATTAATCAGCCTAAACATAAGACTACGTGCACCAAAAATCATGTGTTCATAGCAGTAAGGCAGGGAGACTGGGCTTGGAGTTTTGATTATTTCTTTCTTTGAATGTTAGCAAGTTTGCTGAAAAACCTAGATTCTAGATAAGGTCCAACAACTACGTTTAAAGATTAATTCTGTTTCCTTTATATGACCAAACACTTTAGGACTTCACACAAGCATCAGTGTGAGGATGCATAGCAAGCACTGTGGGGAGATCTTTTTTCTTTTCTTCTTCACTTCTATACAGAAGGAAAGCAAGTAACTTCAATCCTAGCTAAATATCCAAAATGCCATTACAGCCTTATAGTCCTCTGAGGGTATCGCCTACTGTAATGCTGTATATTTTAAGTCCTTTTTTTCTTTTTCTTTTTTTTTTTTTCTGGGAAAACAGGTAAAAATGTTTTTTGTCTACTTGTTTTTTTTTTTTTTTTTTTTTTTTTTTAGTAAAATGAAGATGGGTTACCTGAGCAATGGTTGAGGTAAAGGCTCTAATGAAGGCACCTCAATGGCATTTGAAAGTTACCAAATAATTACTGGATGAGTGAATCTCTGAGCTGGTACCAGCAATGAATCCCTTGATACATTCTTAGTAAGTTTTAAGTTACAGCATCTTCAAAGCTGTGAAAAAAGGTGTGACAGTTAAAAAGTAAATATATAACTAAAATCTTTGAACAGGCTGAACTCTAAATAATTAATTTCAACCCTGCAAGATGTGAGAATTGATGCTCAAGTAATTGTGGGTGCTAATATTTCAAAATATATATGCATACACACATGCATCATTATTTTTCAAGATACTAGATTTCATCTGAGAGAAAATTATTACCCCAAACTGATATTTTTGGAACTGCTTAGTGTCTAATCGACTAGTGGCAGTAGTTAACAGTGGCCAGCCTGATGCCTGGAAATAAAACAAATGTAAGCTCTCTTACTTGACAGGCAGTGCAGATGCCAGCTGCAGGACTGTGGTGCAGGATGATGGGGTCTGCAGTGCATGGGGAGGAATCAAGCCCTGTTGTTGTACAGAGGAGGCTTCATGCTGCAGCTGGCCAGTTTACCCACTGATATACTTCTAATTGCTCCATGAGTGCCTTTATCCATTGCTTCCAGTCCTTACCAAGAACTGGGTGAGTCATTGGGTGTACACAGCAATTTAGTTGTATTGTGCATTTTAAGCTAGAGGGGCAACAGCCATTTTCTTTCTAAGTGTTGCTATAGGACTCCTGCTGTAATAGATCTATACATTTTTGTGTTCTTTGGAAATACTTTTAAAAAAAGAAAATATGTACACTGGAAGGAAGCTTTTGGGTAAGGTGATGATGGATCCTGAGTATATTCACTCTTTGGACTTGTGGAAGAATGAGGGAGAGCACTGGTGCTATTTGACAGCAGAAAGTTCAACACAGCCTCTGTTCACCAGAAACAACTAAAACCAATAGCTGACTCAGGCAGACTCAAGGGCTGTCACAAGCATAGTGAGAGTGGCAAGGTGCACAGGCACAGCTCTGGACTCAGTACGTGTAGTTAGATGAGCTTAGTGGTCTTTTCCAGCATTAACGATTCTATGATTCTAGGATGAGTTTGAGGAGTCACACTGTGCAAGGGAAGAGGTAGGGAAGAACGTTTCTGAACATCATGATTCTGTCTGGAGCACAGACCTTACGAGGAGTGGCTGAAGGAGCTGGGATTGTTCAGTCTGGAGAAGAGGAGGCTCAGAGGAGACCTTATTGCTCTCTATAACTACCTGAAGGGAGGTTGTAGTGAGCTGGGAGTTGGCCTCTTCTCTCATGTAACTAGTAGTAGAACTAGAGGGAATGGCTTCAAGCTGCACCAGGGAAGATTTAGGCTGGATGTTAGGAAATACTACTTTTCTGAAAGAGTGGTCAGGCACTGGAATGGGCTGCCCAGGGAGGTGGTGGAGTCACTGACCCTGGAGGTATTCAAGGAACGTTTGGATTTTGTGTTGAGGGACATGGTTTAGTGAGCACTATTGGTGGACTGGATGATCTTGAAGGTCTTTTCCAACCTTGGTGATTCTGTGATTCTTCTGCAAATTGCACAAGATGGGATGCTAATGGGAGAAAACAGAGACAGAGAGGGACGTGGGAGAAGTACCAAGAGGAAATGAGAAGAACTATGAGGCTGGTATGTACCAGTTTACACTATGTCCTCCTGTGCCTGGTGGTAGAAGGCCTTCATTGGCAGCCTTGGCCTCAGGTTCCTGCTGTGGCTGTCAATGGCTTTGCTGCTGTTGTATGTGAGGTCTATTGCCTGGAAAGGGGCTGATGGATGCCCCAACAGCATGAACCGATGTAGAAATAATCAAAAATGTTTGTGTGCAAGATGGGCCCTATTGGCATCTACAGCTCCTGCCCTGGAACAAGCGTGCTTGCATGCTTCCCAGCTGTTGTCACAGAGAGGCCGGTGGAGACATGGCGTACAGTATTTAACATCATGTCACTGAGTGCTCTGATGTCTGTGCTCCTGTGCTTGTTAATCCCTGCTCTTCAGCCTGTTGATTTAAATACCTTTTTGTGACATTTGGGGAATAATGGAGCATGCTGACCCAGAAAGTGCCTCTGAAAGGCTGTCAGATATGATATGCATAATCGGAGCCCGTTCATTCTTCCACATGATCCCTTGCTTGCGTTGACATGGCTTCTGTAGCAAAAAATAGAGATAAGTAGAAAAAGCTGCTCAAGGAGAAGACTCATTGTACATGTTACGACATCTATTTCAGTCAGGAGAGGGATTAATCCTGGCAGTGGTTCCCTAGTATTTGTTAAAGTAGATGATAGGCAGTGACAATGGCAGCTGCTTCTTTCAGTATTGCCACTGAGGAAATGTTGCCTGCAGTAGCAAAACATGTCACTATGAAGGGGCTCCACTTGTGCTATGTTCAGAGAGACTAAGAAATCTACAGATGCTGCGTTTCTCCAGGGCAACTCCTGAAAAGTGAGGTAATGAGGTGTTATGCTTATGAATGGTGTCACAGAAATGTTTAGTAGCTGTTGTATGATTATAGTTGTGAGTTAAAGACTGAATTGTGAGACTCTGAATTCCTGAAGGAGAATGCTTGAGATTAGGAGCTTAGGCCACATTAAAAGAGTTTAGGATGTCCATGACCCACATTAAGCTTCCTAACTGGTACTTCCATTTTAGTGGGACCAACAGCTTGATGTTCAGTGACATGCTGTATGTAGGCCCTACATACAAGACAGAGGCTCAGAACTCTAGGAAGCAAAATTCGGTGAAGGAGAGAGGAAAAATTGTTCAGAAAAGACCCTTTTCTCCAAGTCTTTTCTGTCATAAGTGTGTAAATCCCTTTCTCCATACTTCTTTTCAGAATCTGTAGAGAAAGAGTGAGACTTCCCTCCTGCTTCCCTGAATGTATTGCTTTAATACTGGTGTGTAGCTTAGCTAAGGAAAAGGAGAATTTCTGTCACTTTAATGGTACTCTAATCAGTGAACTACTTCACCAAAAAAAAAGTCTATCCTTCTAAATCTGCTGTAGTTTACATAGAAGTACTAAACATGAGTGGGAGAGAATGAAAAGATTTGAATTCTCAAGACTTGTGATGACTAGTGACAGTGATAGAAAGTCTTTGTTAATTGTATATAAACTTCTGATATTTTTTCTTACACTTTCTTTTATCTAGTAACTGAAAAAGCTGCTTTAAAAAAAACCAAAACAAAACAAACAAAAAAAAAACAAAACAAAAAATATTGAGCAAAATGCTTCTTAAGTAAGCGTGACAGCTAATGCAGCAGAGTTGTGCTATTTTTTTCTCGTGTTGTCTTTTGACTTCTGGCATTCAGGGAACATTCTTGATACAGCTTTTACTCTCCTGCATGGCAAACCCTGCAGCCCCTGAGCAATGGGAAGAGACACTTCTGCCTGCAAATCAAGTCTGTAACGCTTTCAAGGGTGCATAGATCTGCTCTGAAGTGAGTAGGGCTACTTTGTTCTCTCTGTGGATGGAATTGCCAGGGATTTCCCAGAGCATGCAGCCATGAGTACAGTTCTCACTACTTAAAGCTGAAGAGAAGCTATTGAAAGTGAAATAAAAATATAATCAGACTCAGTTTTTAATGGAAATTGGCAGTGCACCAATACATATTTTCACATTGCTCACTTCACAGACCAACTAAAAGAAAGTGAATAACAGTATTGATTCCTCTCACTGACATCTATACCTAAGTGCCTTGCTGAAACAAAAATGCTATGAAGAAAGTTGGGACTGAAAATTTAGAGGTTTAAAAAGCACTTTTTCTCCCCAGCTTTATAGGTAACTATATCTTTAGTAACTGCAGAATGTGAAGTGTCTGAGTGATGCTCGGCTAGCAGGAGGAGAGCTAAAATGCTGCAGACACAGGCTGTGTTGCTTCAGCTATTGCTATGGGGAGAGTATTTGGCTTGTCAGAGATGTTTGTATATAAATTGAACGCGGTTATTTGTGTTTCAGTGTTACTTAAAAGTTAAATAGCCCTTTTAGAAGGAGACTTTAGTAAAATCAACACGTGCATTCCACCCTTTTCTCCATAGGGAAGCAATTAGAAAAGCAAAGGAAGCATCCCCAAACAGCACTGTTTAACAGTTTTTTTGCCTAATAATGATGGTGACAACTTAATGTCTCTTTAGTCTTTATATTTCACTCCCTTGAGCTTTAAACATAAGCAACTTTGAATCTTCTATTTTGTAACACCTCATGAGAGTGTATTGTTGTTATTTTTGCTGTTCTGTAGTAGGGAAAAGATGCAGAAGATAATTTGTTTGCTTATTTACATCTTATGTATTCCCAGGAGCTGTATAAGAAACACAAACTTTCAGAAATGCAAATCTACATTTTTAAGCTTTTCTTAACTGGATTTTTCCTACCCAATTTTCTGAGTGTTGGTAGGCAATCCAATGTGATTATACTATACTTTCAAGGTGAATGCTAGAAGTTTTACACTCAAAAGTTATGGATTTCATTCGTTTAAACAGATTGTATTCTGTGTGGATATAGAAATGATGGGCTGAAATTCTGTGGCTCGTGTTATGGAGGAGTGCTTAAGAGCAGATCTTAGCAGCTCACTGTTCTCTTAAGAAGTGTTTTTGATGATCTGTCACTCAGACTTCAGACTATCATGTCAGGCTCCTACAGGATGAGAAATATACAGGTAGTAGTCTTGCGATTTAAAAAAAAAAAAAAAACTGTATTTTATTATCACATAAGTCATCTGAGGCAGAGCATGAATCCTTCTCTCAAGACTCCAGAGCAGCTCTGGTGGTCTTTCTCCAGTTCCCTTTAATCTGTGCTACATAGCTTTTAGCCCTGCTGCATGTGAAACTGGGGCTTTATAAACAACTCCCTTCCACCTGACAGAAATTGCCCAGCTGGACTGTTCTAACACTCATTGAGATGGATAATACTGCAAAAACAATATATCATCATGTAGTCTGAGCAGCACAGGCATTCATAGTTACAATGTGTTCCAACTTCTGATAGCATAGCTTGTTTATACATCCTATGTGAAATTTGCTAGACGTTAGAAGAGCAAACAGTAAAACTACTTCTACTGCCATGTATATAGAATGTCTGCAACAATGAAGTTTTGAGTCAGCTACATCCTTCTGTCCTTTCAGTGAGGTAAAAGAATAAAGGGCACTGCTAACTGGCCAGTATCTGTAGTAATAAATAGGCACAAAAATGCTGATGCTGAGTTTTTTGAGTATTGTTGTCAATGGGCTCTGTGGATTTTGAGGCACTCCTTCAGTGTCAGATGTGAATGGGCAGTGAGTTCAGTTGGCTGGTGGGTCTTAACCTCTTGGCTCTCAAATATCACACCGTGCCCTAGAAACTGTCTCTACTTCTAATTTTCTCTCTTTGTTCCCCTGGTCCTTAGTGCTCTCAGTCCAAGATTCCAAACTTAAGGTTCCTTATCTTGTTACTTGAAAATGTAGCAATTATGCACTCCTAAAACGTACTCACAAAGCATGCTGAGAGGAGACCTGGTTTATTTTCTGGGCAGTGTACCAGGTGGAAGATTTCCAAATTTAGCACACCTCTTTCAGCTCATGCAATTTTTTTTTATGTGCAGAGCTACATTATTCCACCTTTCTAATACAAAAGAAATGCTTATTACATACATATTCATGTGCAAGCATGATATTCTATCCCCTTTTGGCTGCTTTCCTCTGCCATCCGCACTTACATAGGGTTGTATGGGAGTTTTTTGGAACTCTCTGTGGTCATTTAGGTAGTGTTCCCCTTATTTATTTTGCCCTTACGTGGTCATGAGTTGTCTAAGGATGTTGTTCACATTTTGTACGAATTATTTCTTGGTCTCAAGATAAGAAAGAGAATGTATATTCAGGGCTAGAAAAACTTCTGCTGTCATGCAATATTTCTCTTCAGGGAACACTGGCAATTATCCAAGCATCAGCTAATGAAATAATCTTACAATTATTAACCTAAGAATGCATATGTTCTTTCTCATTCTTATATCAATCTCAGTCCCAGCCTATTTATTGCTCTGATCCAGTGATCTGCTTGGTTTCTCTTTCTTAGTAAGTTCTAGCTGCCTCTAAAATATTCTCTAGAAAATCACTGTAAGTTGAAAGAGCCACTGAAATTTTAGTTGAGATTTTCACTTCAGTTCTTATTGAATATCTTCATATGCTGTGGAATTACTATGCAATGATAACTGAACTTATCATACTAACTACCGTGGAGGTTACATTGTCTGTAATATAATCACTTCACCATTGCCCTTCATCTCTGGTTCCCCAAAGGAGTGTCATTATATAATGCCCCAATTTTTTTCATTGCTTAACCAAGTTCAGTGCATTGTTCTGCAATACTGACTTCTAAACGTGTGCTTTTGACTTCTGTATCTTGTTTCTTGAAGAGTCTGTCAACAGACTAGATTTCAACAAAGTGTACTTTAGCAAGCACCTTTGGTTGTCAAAGTTAGTAAGATGTTCTAACCTGATAATTTCATTTCATCCCCTTTGTAAGAACAAATTTGTTTTTCAGACCTTTTTTCCCCGGGAGATCACAATGATGTAAATGAGAACAATACTTTGTGCATTTATGCATGTGCATGTCTCAGAGCCTACAGGCAGAATTTCCCATAAACATTTCATAGTTTCAAACAAAAACAGGTTTCACATTAAAAGCTGCTTTTTATGTTTGCGAGGAAGCACTGTCTGAGCTGGATGTGCTCAGGCAAGAGCACTTCATTAGATAATTCTTCTCTCAACTGTGCACTCTTGAAAGGTTCCTGTTTGACCTCAGAGAAGGATGTACACATGTGAAGCCAATGAGCTCTTGCAGTCCCAGGAGTTATGCTTTTGGACAGTATTAGAAATTACAATAACAAATACAAAATTTTTAAAGCTGCTTTTTGAGGTTAACAGCTAAAGGCCATTTGAAATCCCTGCTCCATTTTCCATTATATCACACTTAAAATTGAGTGGTGTGGTATCTAGTCCCCATGGAGATATGTGCTAGTCATAACTCCATATCTTTAGCTGTTATTTAGAGGAAAAAGCACTATTTGGATAGCCAGTATAGATAATAAGCATAAACACCACAGAGTACAGAAATGATGTAACAGCAGTGATGGTCAGGATCATAGCTCGAGTTCAGCAAGAACTATTACCTTGCTTTGAGTGTATTCAATTAGGTAGGTTAGGCAGCTCAGTCAGCATGTTTTGACTTGTTAAGAGAAGACTACAGCCAGTTCAATTTGCAAACAGTAGCTCAAATTCTGTATTCCCTTGTAGCCTACACCAAAGCCCTATATCGTCTGCAGATATTATGACTTTATTTGCAGAATGGCACTTGAAAGTGACATTGCAGTTATTGTTTCTTATCTTCATGTCATCAGTTTTAAGATTTCATTCTGCCTGGAATGAAAGTGTTATTCTATCTAATGGAATCTATATTTTAGAAGTAAATAGCAGTACCTGAAGAGATCCTGGATGTCACTTTCAATGTTGTTTTCGGTCAATTCAGCACACCAGGGATATCAGTGTAAGCTTTTCTCTCACTCAGATGCTTGTGCTAGGTAGCCTATGTTAATGGTTTACAGCAAATAATTGTAAGTTTTCAAAAGAGAAAAAACAAAAATAAATTGTATAATTGTAAAGAAGAGAGTTTTTCTACTGCCATTGGAGATAGTGCAACAGTCAGAAACGTAGTGGAAGCTTTTGTCTTTATATGCTGATGGCATCTTAGACCAATTTAAAATGTCAATGATTTGGCTTTGGTCTGTTTAAAAGATGGCTGAAGACTAATAAGCAACCAACCCCTATGACATTTTGAAACTGCAGGTATCTTCAACTTGTTGCAAAGTACATCCACAGTTTTCATGTCTACAGTGATAGTCTTCAACACACATACATAAGGACAAACAGTTGAACTTTGTGTTTCTTGTTTTAATATGTAGGAGTTATTCTTCAACATGCAAGATGGCACAGTTTATTCCTAATCCATATCTGACAAACTCTTTTGTAATATTCCCAGTTTTATCATTCTTCCTGCTATTATGACCTGCTATTATTTAGAAGTAGTCAGAATACAGCAGCCCAGCCTGTTTTATATGAACAAAGACTATGCTTTTTAAGCTGACCCGTGTGAGTGCGTTTTAAGCCCTCTTTCTTTTTTCAAAAATTAATGTTCTTGAAAATTCTAGGTTATGTATTTGCTACAAGAAGCTATGCTGGCTATGTGTTTGATTTTTTTATTTTATTTTATTTTTTTAATAATAAAATAGCAAAATTCCCCATAGATAATAGTCCTGGAAGCACTACAAAGCATCTGGCTTCCTTCTGTTGATTGCATCATTGATCGAAATATCTAGTTCAGTGCTCTGTCTGTCTTCCAAGTATAGTCAAAACACCAGTATTTCTTGGAAGACACTTGCTAAAAGTTTTCTTTATTTCTTTAAGCCAATTCTTTTGTAGATATTACTTCTCCAGATAGAGGTGAAATTATTCAGATTTGAACCAAGTAAAATTGTCAGGTTGAGGATAGAACAAAACATTACATTGTAACTATATGTCTAGGATAATTTTTTTTTCTTTCTTTCTTACCTTTTATAGAAGAATCTCTGTACTAGAAGACCCATTTTTCTAACATGCAGTATTTATTTCACTGAGTTCAACCACAGTTCTCTGTGACTTAACCAGGCAAGTACCTTATGTTTATGCGCAAAATAATACACCTAGTAAAACTAAGATCTCGATTACTGCCTGCATTTCAACAGCTTTATGCCAGTGTAATTTATGGAAAAACTGTTGCATCAAATAAAAACTGCAGTGTGTGTAATGTAAAGAATGGGCTGGGCAAAATAGCAAAAAAATTTTTTTTTTTTTTAATTTGTAAGTAGTTACTGTAGGAAGTCATCATGCACTTTTTGCCAATTAGTTCTCCATCTAAAAAAGAAAAATGTATTCTGACGTAAAATGTACCCTGAGATTAAGTTGAATGTGTAAACGGCTGCTTGATGGCTACAGTTTGCCTAGATTTTTATTTTTGTAAAGCTTGCATGTTATGGGTGTTTGCCTTTTTATTTTTTATCATTTAATATTTATTTATTTATTTTAAAGATCAACTTATCTGGATATCTAAAGATAAACTTATCTGGAAACTGATACACCATTCCATCTCATCCATCCAGACTCTTTAAAAATTCTTTTTGTAAAGCTCTGATGGGCCTCTCTTGGGTGTCTGTCACAGACGTTTTCTCAGACATCAAGTTCATAGAGTTCCTAATTTTAGGGTTAAAGAGCTATTTAGGGGAAAACAAAAATTTAAGTATATTTTTTCCGTATTACATATATGAATTTTGTTCTTGTGTCCAAAGACTGAAACTATATAGAATCATCATGGCTTCCTTCTTCAGACAATCATCTGCTGTTACTCACTTCAGTCTTTCAGGTTATTTTTGCCTTTCACACCTTTTTGCAATGGTGTGTCATTGAATTCCTCCATGTGGAAAAAAAATGTACCCAATGACATTCATTGTCACTTGCTGAGTGTTTCTGGAGGCCAAACAATGGATGCAAAGTGGTGGGTTTCAGCAGTGGCAGCAGAAACAGTGGGGCACCTACACTGGTGCAGATTTTTAGGAGCACAGCATAAAGGCTCTTGTTCACTGTTGATGAAAGTGCATAAGTAATGTTGGTGAAAATCTTGAAAAATACGTTTTATATCTAAGAATTTGCTCTATCAGGTGTTTTTGTGCTCTTTGTGTGTATTGCAGTTTCCATGGAAAGAAATCAAAGGCATTACTTTCAGAGCAACCTACATACTGGTGAGGTAGGGAAGGTTTCTGAGATAAGCCTTTAAATTCTCTGTTTCTAAGATTTATGAGTTCTCCTGTAATGCACCCTGCTGTGTCCTTTGTTACAATCTGTATCTTCAGCAGGTGGTTAATGGTGACCCACCCAACATGATCATTAATTATACTTTTTTACCGTATTAGAATAATTCCATGAAAATTCACGTATTAAATTGCAGTTGACTCTGACCTAGTTAACAAGTGCCAGTGATGTCTTGCTTAATCTGTTTTTGAGGAGAAGCTTGCCTGACTTTTTATAGAGAGCTTCTGTAATTTTGTTGTTTATTGCTGTTTGGTTTCTAATTCATCTGTGGCAATTGGATCTTCTAAAATCTTATGAAAGATACTCAATGAATTACCAATTCTCTGGAGTTGTGTTGCTTTCTGATTCAATCACACAGAATAATATGACCCATTGTTCTTATTTGTGTCAATTTTATTGCACAGTATTATGTCATGAACATGGTTTGTGGTTGAAAAGGGAATTGTACTGCTATGCTACGGTAGTGGGGAAAAAATTAAGAGATAAATCATGAACATCCCTTATTATGGTCTAATAGCCATCCTAATAGTCTTGTTCTATATTTACATGTAAAATCTAATATTTTCTACTTCAGGATGTTGTTATATCATTTGCAAATTATGCAAGTTATAAGTTGGTTGTCTACCATATATCCAGTCAATTCAGTGCAATTAGTAAGAGCCTTGACTGGGTAGCCATTGTTTTTAGTGTTCGAATAGCCTTTTGTACCTTGTAGTATTTTTCCATTAAAGGAGTTTTTCACCTTTTTTTGCAGTGATGGGCATTACTATTTAAGGGCTTTTCACCCAAATACATTTTTTGAATGAAAGAGAGATTTAAAAAAAAAAAAACACTTTAAATTAGAACAAGTTCCCTGGAAGTATGGTTTAAGAGGAGGGACAAAAATATTGTTGATGTGAACCCTACAACTCTGCTTTGGAAAGACATCCTTTTGCCCTTCTTCCCAAATATCTGTCCATCCAGTTAAGGAGTTCTGTAAAGTTTTACTGCTCCAGTTCCAGTGTACTTGGAAAAAGAATTAAAGAGAGACAAATTACTTCTGTGTGAAATTTCTTTCAAGGGAAGAAACTGCAAATTGCAGTCCCTATTAATACTAGTAATTCAAATCTAATCAGAAAAAAAGTAAGAACAAACATTTCCTTTGTGTCCTGCAATCTATACTGGGGCTAGAAAACAGGAATTATTTTACAAGTGTTTGTCACTTATTTTCATTTTCTTGCTTGTTTACAGAAAATTATGGAAATAGGGAAGAATCTCAGAAAAGTGGAAAACTCAGTTGTCACCTTGACTACGGATGAAGAAGAAACTGAAGTTCAGGCTGAAAAATGGGTGGAGTGTCCAAGATGGGTGCCTTTAAAACAGGTAGTCTGTTACCTTGCCAGATCTTTAGCTGGTAGTTCTCCAGTGTGGGTACAGCTTTATTTCCTGACAGCTAATGATTCAGGATATTCAGTGTCACATTGCCCAGTATGTTCAGTTTGTTACTTGAGTGCATGTCTTCTCTTTGCTTATATCATGTATTATGCCAGCTGATGGTAAAAGTGAGGTAAATTGAATACGGTGTTGTGTAGTTACTCATTTCCACAGTCAAAACATTTGTGAGCAACTGTCTTGTCTGCTTTCATTTAAGCTGTGATTATACTTCAGAAGTTAGAAAAAATAAGGGAGGTACAATTTCTAGTATGTTTATCCTAAACTTGGAACTTGAATGTAAGTATAAATTGTGGTAGTTTTGTTCATGCTAAGTGGTGTCTTACTCTAAGCTGCAAGATGCTACCTAATGCAAGCAATAGCTTAATATTCTGCTTCACTACTGATTTTGTTTTAAGTATGAAAGTTATATGAAGAAAAGCTACACACTGATCCTATAACTACTGAAATAGTTAATTACCTTGAAATACACAATACATTCATTCTTTTTTATTCTAAGTAGTGTATACATATGTGTGTGTATATATATATACACTAGGCAGCAATTATTGTTAGCTTACAATTTATTAATTTTGTATATGCTTTATTTTATATACCATTTTTACTGACTGCTCAAGGTAAACAGTGGAGACATTTTGCATACTTTCCTCCCAAGATTTTTATTTTAATTTATCATTTTTTCCTTTATTACCAGTCAGTGTGGTATCATATGCATAGCAAGCTGTAACTGTGAGCTATGTCAAAGCCTCACAGTGCTAGATCCTATCTTCATGACATTATTGGAACTAATGCACTCCAGAAATAATTGTGAGGAGTTAAAAATGCTATCCAGGAAGACACTGTGACATGCAGCTATCTAAAGAAATTTATCTTCAGTAATAAAAAGAGTAAAAGCATTTATTAAATTTGATGAAAACTGGAATCTGACAATCTCTTTTTATTTAATAAAATTATGTATATTATGTATATCGATAACAAAGCTTTGACAAGCACCTCAGATGTTTTAAACCGAATCATTATACGCATATCTGATTCTGTTAGTGTTAAGAGGCTAAGCTGATTTATTAGTACAGTATTGCCTTACGCTTGGATTATTCTTTGGACATATTTCTGGAGGGTTTAGTTTCACAGTCTCTTGGACATCGTATTTTGTTGACTAGCCATCATCTTAACTTGGCCAAGAGCTATCAGATGAGCGTTCTGCCCGAGCTCCATAATCTACATCTGTTCTCAGTAGTTGACAACACAGTAATCCTCCTCTAAAACTCCTTCTTAGGGCAGGCTATATCCTCACTTGCCCTGCAAATTCATCCTTTAATTAGTTAGCTCTGCAGATTCATCACCTGCCTTGGACATTATTTCAGTAAAACTTCCAGTACTGCAGAATATAAGATGTAATTTAGAGAGAAAGAAGGGATATCATAAATGACAAAAAGACAAGACTATGGAAATCGGAGAATTTAGCAGCACTGAGAAAAAGATGCATCTCAGCTAGCATAACCCATAGCTATTGCCTTGTTTTCCCCATGAAAGTCAAGGCACTTGAATTTCAACTGGTTCTATTTTCTGTATGATATTTGTACTGTCCTAGAGCTCACTTTTTAAAATGAGGACATTAGATGAAACTGAGGAAATGCAGTCACGTTTTCTTTTTTTCTATTACCATATAATTTTGAATAAGGAAAAGAAGATGTCACAGGTAACCATACCTTCATTATTGGCATCTTGTCTGTAAATCAAATTTCAGCAAATAAGAATCAGATGAGGAAAAGGAAAGTAACTGCTAGCAAGAGAGAGGGAGTGGATGTGTTGGGCTTATGTATTCAATCTAACAGAGATTACTTCCTTTTAAGTGTGTGAAAGAATCTAAATTAACACTGTGGAATGGCAGCAGGGAATTTTGACTGCCTTCCCATAAAACCACTAGTGTGAGTGCTCTGGAGATTAGGTTAACTTGTTTTACTAAAGTAACTTCACCATCCTCACTTTCTAATCATTTTATGTAAGTTCATCTTTTATCTAAGGTGTCTCTTTCTACTTTTATTAATGATTTCTCTGAGTCTATGATGGCTGAAAAGCAACCTGACACAGTGGCTGCATAAATTTGGAAAACACTTTTTGAAATCTGTAGTACAGTCCATGTACTATTGGGTGTATAAATGAATTTAGTGTATCATAACACTCCTAGAAAAACAAGAGGACAAAGAAATGGGATTGCTAAGGGAGACATTAGATTTCATTTCACACTGATAATAGTTTAGAGATAGTGCTGAGCAAAATGGGATTCAATTCTGTAGCACTCCTTTATTGCAGCTAAGTGATTTCAATATCCAGTCTAAAGTGATACTGATAGTGTTCGATAGAAGGGGGATGAAATCTGAGAGCCCTGAAGGCTCAGAGAAGGCCACAAATCTCAGGCTGACTCAACGGATCCTTTCAGAGCCATCCCACCTGACCTTAAGCCATCTTATTTAACCTGGAGGCTGCTGGTAAGTACCCTGCAATGTAAGATATTGTTTCATGTTAAAAGGAACCATGCAACTAGATTGCATTTTGGACATCAATTGATACTACTGTAGTTATGGTTTTGGCCATGAACTTGATGCTTTCAGAAACGTTTACGGCTATGAGTTTATTGCTCTGCTGTTGTTGCCTGGTAGGAATATCATATCTGGGAAATGGTTTAAACCCTGTAGCCTTTCAATTTGTGACTGTTGAAAGTAGATGAGGTTTGCTATACAAACATGGAGGTTGACCTATAGTCAAAAAGGCAGCGGTCACAAATTTTGTATCTGGGTACCACTTCTCAAAACAAAGATGCAGCTTTCCTGCCAAAATGTATATCCTGCTTCTGATAGACATACAGCTAAAAAAGGTGAGTGTTGCTATTTGTTTTATATATTTAGCGGTATCTGTTATCAGATTAATTTCTCATTTTCATGAAAGTTAACTAATCTGTTAACATTTTGTGATACTTGATAGCAGCAGGCACTGTAGGATCCTAAATGAAATGATAGTGTTAGGAGCCTGAGGAGGGGCAGTGGAACTAATGAGAATATTTCCTTTGACTTCTTTTGGATAAGAATTGAAGAAGATTTAAGTGAGGAAGATGAAGAAAAATACATCAGATAAATGCTCTGTATATGCATTGAGAATTTCATAACTCTGTTTTTGTTTTCAGCATAACAGGATTTTTTTTTTCTGCAAGAATTACTCAGGAGCTGCACTGTGTTGACCTTGCTTTCCTTTTAGAAGCATTTAGTTTTCTAGACTTCACCTCACTTTCTCTATCTCTCTAAAACAATACTGGGGGAAAAAAAATAAGAGGTTGAGAGAATTTAAAATTCATTACTCTCAGTTCAAAACTCATGGCTTTTTTTTTTTTACTCTTGGTATAAGATGGCCACTAACTTTTGTTAGCAGAAAATATTTTGTGCTGTTTCCATTATATTCCTATAGAGCAAACTCCTGAATTTAGTCTTTTCCTATACTGAACTGTACATTTTTTTGCCAAGAAAACAATTAAATTAAATAATACAAAAACAATTCTTGTTCTTAATATGGCTTTATTTAGTACATGTACCATATTTCCATTTGAATGCATAAATTGTGTTGACACTTGACTCAATCTGCAAGGGCTTATATACAAAAGTGAGCTCTCAGCACTTCCTGTATTAAAAATGCCCTCAGCAGCATAGTGTAATTTTGGCTACACAACCATTTAACTTTCATTCTCTGGTCAACAAATTTGCTTTTAAGAACCTTGACAGCAGAAGCAGGCAGGCACTCATGTCTGTTTGCGGCACTCCTCTGAAAGATGCGTCACAATCTGGCAGGCAAACAGGGCAGAGAGCCTGGCATTACAGCTTCTCTGTTCACAACCAAATGTAGCTCCAGGCTACAGTGAAGCTGAAGCCATTAATATTGGCTTCCCTACTAGGCATTTATGTAAACTGACAACTGACAGTGGACAGACCTTCTGTACAGTAATCAGTTATTGCCTCTAAAATTTCATTAAAACTATAAAATGCAATAACAGTGGTGTTCTCATATTTGAAGTGGCACACTTTCTTTTTTGTTTTGTTTATGTGAGCAGATAATCTACTTTGTGCAGAGATATGTTGCTTGTGGCCTGTGCAATAATTTATTAGCCTCTATGGCATCCAGGGACCTTATTTTTTTAAGATGTAGAATGGCTTTGTAAACTATGTATTGCTGGTATTATTTTTAATTTGCTCTTGGCAACTGAATTTTCTTTTCTGCAGCAGAGGATAATGAAATGAGATGGATTTGCTGGAATCTTGTTTATTTAAAAAAATAATCACAATGGCAATTTACATATGTTTTACTGTTGCATCTAGATTTTGAATATTTACCATAACTGGATTAGATTCTAGTTATGTGCAGAACTGACTGGAAAATAAACTGGCATCCTGATTTGCATTCATTCTGCATCAGTGGTTCCTCTGTCAAATTTGTTCACTGTGGAAGATTTGGCCAAGAGCTGTGTCTGTGTATTACCTGCTACTGCAGGCAAAAGTCTGAAGTATGTGTTGAACCCAATCCCTGACATATATAAGAAATGACATACTGCTGTACAGAGAATAGGAATATTGGAATTAAAATTTACTTAGTGTTCGGTCAGGAAGCGGGTGTTTTTCTTATTTTTTTTTCTTTCTTTTAGTGTCTAGATAGCCAAGAGCAGATCTACATAGCGTGAAGGTAATTGCTGAGTGGAAGGTGATCTCAGTGTATAATTTCCATATGACTTTCTTATGCTATTCCTGTCCTACGAGATAGAGATGGTTTGGGGGGCATGAGCTGCTTGTGCTTTGTGACTGCACTGGCACTAGGCCAGACAGCAAAAGAGCTTTCTATTAGCAACGTGCAGATAGACTGAAACCTTCCCCTCCAATTGAAAATGTGTGATATGAGAGAAGAAAAAAAAAATAACTGCATTTATACATGTTTATACTTTTTCATCCTTGTGGATTTTATCTCTAGGTGTAGTTAATTACACGCAAGAAGACCAAATGAATGTAAAGAAACAAACAATTTTGGGTGCTTGCAAAATGTACATTATTACTCAGTGCTGCCTCCCAAAACAAACAAACAAAAAGTTTCTCTTTCTATACTTATTTTCAGTCCTTAGTTTCCCAATTTCAGGGAAAACCTCTTTTCTCATGTCTAAAGCCAGACTATCAGCATGGAGTGCTTTTTGTTCTTTTCTGACTCAGGTACAGCTGCTTCTCTCTCTGGGTTCTCAAACAGAACCCAGCTTTCTTCAATATGGGCCACAAGTTTTCTCCACATACTTTAGAGTGAGCTATTCTGAGAACAGCTGAGTATTTGTTTCATCAGCCCTTTTTCACCATAGTACTAGGTTAGTAGAGAATTTTAAATCAACCTATATCTTGCAGTTCACTGTCTCCTTCCTTGAGCTGTTGCATACGAAACTCATATGCAGGCTGATGTTATAATCTCACCAAGGATTTGTGTTCATATTATTACAGATTCATGTTTATAATTTGTAATTCCTCTTCTTTCCAACCAGTAGAGCCTTAGCAGTGGATTTAGTACAAACTCTTGAGGTTATTTGTTAAAAAGCAGATCCACTTAATTGAATGTAATACTGTGCTAAAACACACATACATTTTCTGGGACCTATACTAGAGCAGCTCCCTGACTATGCAACACTGTGCTGCGTGAGTGCACATTGATGCTCCTGAAGCTTGACCTGCCTGGACTGTAATTGAGAGGTTTGGGAAGTCTGTCCTTGAATTTTACTTGCGTGCCAGATCCTGATTACAGCCCAGTACTGTGTGTTGGTGAGACTTCCCTGTGCAACCCATGAGGTATTCAGTGAAGCTCTCTGAGATACAGCCATGATCAAGTTAAGAGCCTGTTGGTAAAAATCAGGGACCAGATTAACAAAGGACGTTGGGTGATCAAGGTCTACTATAGGCTGCCTGACCACGCGAGCCTATGGGTAAAGCCTTCTTGCTTTGGCTACAGGAAGCGTTGTGCTTGCAGACTTTCATCTTGATGGGGAATTTCAACCACTTGTCTGTTTGCTGGGAAATCCAGTAGACTCCTGGAGTGTGTTGAGACTCCTGATCCAGCTATTAGATAAAATGACCAGAGAAGAAGTGTTCCTAGACCTAGTGTTCACCAATGCAGAGAAGCTTGTTGAAGAGGTTAGGGTTGGAGGCAATCTGAGATGTAGTGACTGTGCCCTGGTAGAGTTTGAGGAATATGGGCCTGGCAAAAAAATGAACTTGAAGAGAACTTTTGGCTGTTTAAGGAATTATCAAGACTGCCTGTAGAGATAAAGGAGCAGAGTAGGCAGTTCTTTAAGGATGCCTTTCTGAATGCACAAGAGCTCTCTGTCCGCCAGCATAGAAAATCAAGCAGAGGAGGCAGGAAATCAGCATTGCTGAAGAAAGACCTGCTGGTTAAACTGTGGGAAAAGAGGAACATGTAAAGGCACTGGAAACAGGGATATGTGGCCTGGGAAGAATACAGGGCGTGCAGAGATAGGATCAGGAAAGCCAAGGTGTGGAACTTGGTGATGGATGAGAAAAATAACAGGAAGCGATTCTATAGATACATTAGTCAAGAAGAGATAGACCAAGGAGAATGTATCCCGCACTGATAAATGAAAAGTGGAAACTGTCTACAACAGGTATGAAGTAGACTGAGGTCCTCAACAAGTTCTTTGCCTCAATCTTCACTGACAGTCTTCCAACATCTATTGTGTCCCTGAACCTTTAGGCATAGGACAGGGGAGCAAAGCCATTCTTTTTCTGTAAGAGAAGAATAAGTCTGAGATCGCCTCAAGAGGCTGAATGTGTACAGGTCTATGGGGTCAGATGATATGTGCCACAGAATCCTGGAGGAATTGGCTGATATGGTTGCCAAGAAGCTCTCCATCATATTTGAAAAGTCATGACTGTTGGGAAAAAGATCCTGGTGACTGGAAAAAGGGAAACATCACTCCCATTACTAAGAAGTGGAGAAAGAAAGACCTGGGGAACTATAGGCTAGCAATTCCATGATGGTGAGCCATCATGGAATGGATCCTCCTGGAAGCTAAGGCACATGCAAAACAAGGAGATGATATGAGACAGCATGACTTCACCAAGGGCAGATAGTGCCTTACCGATCTGGTGGCTTTCTACTATTGAGTGGCAGCATCAATGGACAAACAAAGAGCAACTGATGTCATTTACCTGGACTTCTGCAAGGCCTCTGACATGGTCTCACACCACATATTTATCTCTAAATTGGAGAGAGGTGGATCTAAAGGGTAGAATATTTGATGGATAAAAAAATCTGTTGGGTGGTCACAGCTGGAGTGTTGTTGTCAGTGACTCTATGTTCAGATGGAGGCCAGTGATGAGTGGTGTCTCCCAGGGATCAGTCTTGGGACTGGTGCTCCTCAACAATGACATAGATGATGGAATTGAGTGCACCTTCAGCAAGCTTGCTGTTGACACCAAGCTGAGTGGTGCAGTTGACACAATGGAAGGAGAGGATTCCATCCAGAGGGACCTGGACAAGCTTGAGAAGTGGGCCCACATGAACTTAATGAGTTTCTACAAGGCCAAATGGAAGGTATTACACTTGTGTTGGGGACATCCCAGATATGAGTACAGACAAAAAGAAGAAATTGTTGAGAATGACCCTGAGAATGAGAAGGAATTGGGGGTCCTGCTGTACAAAAAGCTAGACATGAACTAGCAGTTGTTCTTGCAGCCTGGAAGGCCAACTGCATCCTGGGCTGCATCGAAAGAGAGGTTACAGCAGGGAGAGGGAGGTGATTGCCCTCCTGTACTTTGCCCTTGTAAGGCCCTATCTGAAGTACTGAAGCATCCAGGCTTGGGTCACCCAGCACAAGAAGGATGCTGAGCTGTTGGAAGAGGTCCAGAGGAGGGTCACTAAGATCATAGAGCTGGAGCACTTCTACTATGAAGGAGGACTGATGGAGCTGGGCTTGTTTACCATGGAGAAGAAAAGGCTCCAGGGAGACTTCATTGTGGCCTTCCAATACTTAAGAGGAGCTGATAAACAGGAGGGGGACCAACTTTTTTACACAATCTGATAGTGACAGGATAAAGCTGACTGGTTTTGAACTAAAAGAGGGAAGATATAGATTACGTGTTATGGGGACATTTTCCACGCAGATAGTGGTGAGGCCCTGGTACATGTTGCCCAGAGAAGCTGTGGATGCCCCATCCCTGGGGGTGTTCAAAGCCAGATTAGACAAGGCCTTGGGCAGCCTGATTTGGTGCCTGATTTTAGTAGCTGGCAGCCTTACCAACCGCAAGGGAACTGAAACTAAATGACCATTAAGGTCTCTTCCGACCCAGTCCATTCTATGATTCTGTTATTTTATTTATCTATTACCTTCTCAGAAGACACAGCACCAAGAGGAGAAACCCCAAATTGTCACCGGTCTCTGCAAATGGATTTCAACAATAAGCAGATACTTATGTGATCCCTCTTCTCTATTTTTCCTTTTACAAAATGTAAGTATTGAGTAAATATACAAGTGACTTATTCTGAGCTGAGGTAGTAGATATAGAGGTTTTGCTTACAGGTACACTAAGGAGAAGGAGGGTGCAGCCCTAAAAAAAGGGATCACAGAGAAGTGAGCTAGACATTTAGACAGGATTTGAGTGTCCCTTGTGGTTTTAGAGAAAAGCAAAGCACTTCACTGATGTGTCAAAATATGAATAAAGTTGCCAGCTGAATCTTCATCCCAGCTACTTGCTGTAAAGCCTCCAAAGGGCATCCATGTCAACCTGGCACAGTGTTCTGTGCCTGCCTCTGACAAGAGGTGGTTTTCAGGTCCTGAAGTACCTTTTGGATGGCTGGAGCCTGTGCAAACAAGCAATTGAAGGGCAATAGTTAAAGAGATACAACGGGAGTGTAGTTCTGTGAACTTACTAGGAAAGTCTTTGACTATTTATTTTTCTTATATCTCATTGGATTTGCTTTGGAAGTTCAATGTCAAAGTAAGAAGAAAAATGTGAGAAGTTCACTTTGTTGGGCTGGAAATGTTTGATGTAATTGAGGTATCAGACTTCAGAGAAAAGGATTAAAAACTGAGAAATAGTGCTAAGGAGGTAAATAAGAAAGGAAAAAGCCTTTAGAAAAAGGAGGCAGAAGTGAAACGAGGCTATTCGGAATGCCAGCAGTATGTCCTGTGAGTTAGCAGTCACACATTTCTGTCCATCTCCTATTGTAAGCCCTGCGTTGTGGCTTCTTTCCACCACTGACTTTCCAGGGCTTCCCAGAGGGACAGCAGCTCTGTTGTGCACCCATGCCATCCTGCCAGGCCTCTGTGAGCCAGTGTATAATCAATGAATATGCAGATGTTATAATTAAGAAATATCCAGAAAAGTTAGGCTAAGTAAGATTATTGTAACAGAAGATAATAAGTGGAAAATGCTTACTGATGTTATAGGCTCACAATATTCTCCACAAGGAGTTATCTCCAGAAAAAGATCCTTCCTCACTAGTAGTCAGCTCTTAAGTGGGTCTAGGAGAGGTGGAGCCAGGCTCCATCCCTTTCAGTAGCAAAGTGAATTTCCTCCACCTGTGCTCCCATGGCTGACTCATTGCTTGCCTCAGGTATTCAATCAGAGGTTCAGGCTGTGATTCAGCAGTTCCCATACAGCCAGAAAGTTGGTCTTTGATGCTGTCACATTCCTCTTGGAAAGTTACGGTTCTGTTCTGCCCAGTCATAGGTTTGGTGTAAGCCTAGATGTGTATCATTTGCTCTGCTGGATGTGACTTATCAGCATACAGAATGAAATTAGGAAATGGAAGGATTAAGTGTTTTCATTGTAGTATTTGACCAACTTATCTGTGGTTGATGTGGTGGCTACCATTCTGTATTAATTATGCGTACACTGAACAGCTTGGAATCATTTATCCGTAAGGAGAGTTGCTTCCTAACCCCAGGCAGTTAGTGGTTGTCTTATCAGCTAAAGAAAAAAAAATACCTTTTGCTAGCTGTAGACCACAGGGAATCTCAGTGATGGCAGTGGGCAAGGTGCACTGTCCTGAGTCCAATTACTGTTAACAAGTAAATTATGCTTTACACATTAACCGTGCAATAACCAGACACGGTTGCTATTAATCTTGTAAAGTCTGTTTCTGGATTTGATTGGTAAGAGATTTTTTAAAAATCAGCTGTTATTGGCTGCACGATCTGTTTAATGCCAGGTACCGGTGGCTTCTGTTTCATGGCTTAGTAAGTTGTGCTCAGTCTCTTGTATTCTTTTTGGAAGTATGCATTTTTTATTTCTAGTTTTTGATGTGCTGAAGTTTCATTGTTGCATCTGTTACGTTTATTGAATTTGGGTTCTTGAACTGATATCAGAGGATTTGTTAAATCCTGATACTTCCATGAATTCAAAGGGGAAACAAATTCTGTGCAACATAGATATAATCAAATGAATGAAACCTCAGGTTTGTGCACAAGTGTGTACATATGATATTTCTTGTATTTAACTAAGGTGTTTGATAGCAGTCCCGATCTTCCTGAGCTCTCTGCTTGTACTTGGTTCAAGGAATAGCAATCTGAATACTTGACCTCCTACCATTCTACATTTTGAGATGACAGTTTTCCATTTAGAAGATTAACTTAACCAGTATTGCTAGAAAATAAACTATGCTGGTTTTATTATTACAAAATCACCACTTTATCACTTTACAGCTATATTGCCATTGTCACTAGATTATATCGGGCTGCACAAAAAATGGGGCAGTGTTCTGACAGCGTACATGAACAATGATTCATAAAAAATTAGTTGCCAGTACAAGACAAACCCAAACATGTGCAAATTAGATTATTTGTGAAATGTAATTTCCTATAGAGTGGGGAAGTGTTTTGATGTGCTCGTTTCATGTTCAACTATCTTACCGTGTTTTTGACATTAATGGGACCAACAATGATGGAGTCTCAGGAGCAAGGAGTATCTTCCCTTTTATCTGAGATAAAACCAGTCTCAGGTTCTGCAAGTAAGGCTGAGCTCACCTGTTCCTTCTGCCTTTTCCTGCATCCTGACCACTTCATTTAAAACCCATGATTCCCAGCAGGTGGGTGTGCTCTATATGTGGTAATTGAAAATAATTGTACTTGGAGAAAAGAAGAGACGAAGGGGAAAATTTCAAAAGCTAGACAGGAGAAGAAAAAAAAAAGCATTTAAAATTAAAAATGGAGGGCTAAGCGGAGAAGAAATAATGTTGAGCTGAAGCACAAGGAAGAGGTGAATTGTAACAAGGGCAATATGAAAATAAATGTTAAAGGATGGAAAGTGCCATGTGAATGAGAGGAAAAATTAAAGAAATTATTTTATGTGCATAAGAGAAGCAGAAAGTAAGCAAACCAAAAAGGGAGAATGAAGTTACAACCTGCACGTAACTTGTGTTTTCATCTGTACTTTGGCTTTTTCAAACAGAGTCAGGTCTCCTGTGAAAACCTCTTTCTTAAATAAGCTTTTTTTTTTCTTCCAGTCTGCCTCCTTTTGTGCCCCATTAAAACTGACAGAGAAGTCAGCAGACAGTTGAGGGATACAATGACCAGCTGGGAGGTTTTTCTTCTTCTTTATGATGTTTTCTTCCTACTGTTGCACATTGTTTTTTATCATTATGCTCAGTAGTCCTTTGTGTAGGAGCTGTTAATCAACTCCATGCAGATAGCAAAAATATGTAGTATCTGTGTGGTCTCATTTAAATGGCACACAAACAACTTACAATAACATTATTATGAATGTCTGGAAGACTCAGCAGCCAAACAAATCAGTACAATCTAAAGAAAAAACCAAACACGTAAAATCTGGTAGATAGCATGGTAATTACATTTAGATATTATCTAATGGTCAAGAGTGATCTCCTGAGTTCCTAAATGACAATGACAGATTAGCACTAAGAAGATAATCATGATAGTGATGGAAAATGAATCCATGGGGGCAAATCTGTGACACCAAAAGGATATCAGAAAGGGCTGGTAATATCTGGTAATTCTTTTATCTTTTCAATATTATCTTTAATCCTGTGCTTTAAGATTTCCAGCTGTTTTCAAAAGAGAACACTCCTGTGACCTGAGATTAAAAAAAAATAATAATAATGAGAAAGAATAAACTTTCCCAGCCTTTTTTATCATCCATAACTTGCTGTTAAATACCTGACATATGCAGATAATTTGTATGCAGATTAGTCTGTTATTAATTATATATATATTTTTTGCTGCTACTGCATTTATGCTGCGCATGACCAAAATTTTACTTTATTCACAGTAATCCTATTAATGGCCTCCATTTAGCATAATATTGCAAAGGAATAATACCAAAACATTTCTAATTTCACTAGACTGTTACTTTACTTGAAGATAAGTACTATAATATAATCTTGCTGAGTTGGTGCCATTACAAAGATGCAACTGATTTATAAATTTACCAGAAATAAGCTGTTGCAAAGGTACCGGTCTAAAGTCTAGTCAAATCTTCTGTAGAAGCAACACAATAGGGTAATTTTTTAATTATGTTTCAGTTGCGTGTACAGAATCAATCCTTTAAGTTTGAAATGATTACTGATTTTCATTCATTCTGTAGTGGCACATTTTAATTCCCTAAGAAGGTTAATAACTTTATGTGTTCACTGTTTAAGTAATTCCTTAAAAACCAAATGCTTACATGAGCAACTTCGCAGGCTTATATTTACTTTCACTGAAATATATTACAGTAAATACCTATAATAAAAGTCTACTTCATTGAATTTCACTGTAAAAAGCTGTATGATCCTGGAGAAAAAATAAAATAAAAAGAATGCTGATCTCTAATACTGTTTTCAAAAGGAAACCTTAATTCTTTACTTGAAAAACTGCAGTCATTATCTCGTAATTTCATTAAAAACATGAATAGATACTTCTGTTCTACAGCTGCTGTTGAAGTCAACATAAAAGATTTTCTCAAGGATCAGTGCGATATTAGGTTAAAATAGAGTTAATTAAAAAAATAGTCACTCATTGATATTTCCACCTCATGTTGAGAAAACGTAGAAGGTTGGGTGTTTTTTGTGAAGTTTAGCATTAAAATATTTTCAAACTGTAGTGTCATCCAGATCTACAGCTGTGAGAAGGTGCAGCATCAAATGATTATTATTTTGAGGTGGTTCTTAGGACGGTCAAATGCCTACAGTGCCACTTACAGTCTGGATAAAACACAAATTCCTTGAACTTCTGCGAATTGGATTTTTGTAAATTATTATGATTAGTAGTAGTAGTAGTACTCAGAAGTGAAACTGCATAATGATAGAACTAAGATTCCTATATGACTCCACGAAACTGTGGGAGTTGAGTGAAGCTCACGAGATGGTATGTCATTTAAAGCCGCCCTCTGAGTAATAATGAGGATAACTGTTCAGTATTGGTGAATAGATTCTTTTCATTAATTACTGTAGTAAAATTCTTCCACTGATGATGCTGTGTGATATCCCTCAGTAAAAATATGTTGATATTCTGAAAAGTTCTGTGTAGGAGGTGTTCATACACTTAGTAACAACTCATTTCATTTATTTACTTACAGCTCGTTCCACTGACATGCTTTAAAGAGACATAGAAAATCATGAAGTGGTTCAAAGGAGATTTTTCAGAGATCCTTATGAGAAAACTGAAGCAAAGAAGGAATTAAATTTTTCTAAAACAACATTTTCCTTAGAATTTTAGCTTGTTGCCTACACATCATCAATACTTCATCTAAACATCTGTTGACTTCCTATTTGAGGCCTTGCTCCACTAAATTAATGAGCTCAGTAGGTCAAATGGTGCGTGTTCAGGAGACTTAGAGTTATTTGTATAGCTATTAGAAAGAGAAAAAATAGCAAAAGCAGCTTTAGGCTTTTTTTAACTGCTGAGCCTATGGAAGTTGCTAAGGCAGAAAAACACTGCTGTTTTCTGTACTTCAACTGCAAGTAAAGGAAATTTTTCCATTAGACAGACACAAAGCTAGCTTGTAAACAGAGCTACTCCAAAACACTGAAATTATTAAAAACAAAAAAAAACAAAAAACAAACAAACAAAAAAACAGGGGCAATGCAGCAAGTGATACATGCACTGTATTCTGTTTAATATGCAACCTGAGAAGCTCTTGCTATTCTACAGAACCGAATAAACATGGGAGTTTCCAAAATGCAGACTGCCCCTGTTTAACAATGAGGAAATGAAAGAAGATTGAGTATTGAAGGTTTTCTCCCAGCTTGTTTGTTCTGTTTGTGCTGTTTTCAGTTAAAAAGGAGTTGGAAATGTGAACATTTCTGCCTGCAGGTATTTGGTGAGAGCGATCAGAACACTGCTAAAAATCATAAGAAGTTAAATGACTGGAGATTTGGATGTTTCTATCCAAAATTTTCCCCAATTTAGCTATACTTCTATTCCTTATCACATCTGAAAAACTGACTTTTTGTTGTTGTTTTTGGCAGAGAACTTCAGAAAACTCTCTTTGAAAAGGGAATGGAAGCATGAGCAGAAGCCCATGGTGTCCTGAGAAGGTTATCTGCTGAGGGAAACAAAAAAAGTGGTGGGAGACCTTGAAAGCAAAATCATGAAGGGAAATGTGCTTTGTCCCAGTGGCAGAAATCACAGCCCAGGTAACTGCCTCAGAGAACTGCAGTCACAGTTTCTCGCTTCATCCACATTTCTGTCGAGCCTGAAGGCTTTTCAATTTCTAAAGTCTGCAGTCTAGCAAGCATATGGCATGCTGCATGCTTTCTCATGGAGGAAAGAAAGAACAAGAGAGAAGTTAAATGCTTGATTCCTACTTTGTCAACTGAGATAATATAGAAAGGAAGGGACAAATTTAAAAAGTTTTTAGAGGAAGAACAGAGACGTCTATTACTGCATCTCTCTGCTTTGTGAAAACAACAGTGTGTACTGAGAAGATAATCGGGCATATATAAAATACTTGCTGGGATTAGAGAGAGAACATTTATTAGGCAGATATCTTGCATAAACTTGACAAAGCTAGGTCAGCTTTATTAAAAGAAAAGAAACAGTCAGCAATGTAGTTATATTTGTAAGAAAACTATTGGAAAGCTCTGACAAAGAGTGTGTGTGAGGGAGGAAAAATAATACTGATTATACTGTAAAAGTAAATTTTACCAACTCATGCAGTAGGGTTTTGACCACATATTCTAGTGGCCTGTGTTGAGGAGTTCCTGATCCTGTGAGTGGCTATTACTTCATTAAATAACGTAGGTGGCTCTGAAACTAATGCCTCCTGTTTCTTTCCATGGAAAATACAACAGATACAAAAAGCACAATAATACTATTTGATAGAGCAAATTCGTAGCTATGAAACACTATTTCTCAACTAATCACAACCATTACCTATGCATTTTCACCAGTGATGGACAAAAGACTGCATGCTGCACTTCTCAAAAAAAAAAAAAAAAAATCTGTTTATCTGCCCATTTCAGCTTCTCTGTCATATTGCATTACTGTCGCCACTGCTGAAACACACCACCCACTGGCTCACTGTGCTCACATCCACTGTGTGATCTCTATCAAAATTCAGAAAGCACTGATGAATGTCAATGGTTGCCATTGTTTCCACTTGGAGGAATTTAATGACACACCTTTCCTTCACCCTCACTTCTATGTCAGATACCATTTTGTCAGATTGGCCCTCTGCTGCCATCTGTCACACGGCAACAAAATGTAATGGATTATCTTTTGGAAGGTTCAGCCTCTACTGCCATATCACCAATATCCTCCTCTGACGTCATGGGCCAACATAATAAATTATGAGGGCATTACTTTTGGAGTAGCCTTTGCATTTTCTGGAGGTCTTGAAATATTTTTTCACAGTGCAAGTGCTTACAGTTCTGTGATATTTCCCCTTTCAATCTAGAAATGACACTGAAAATACTTGACTATTTGGCTAGTTAGGTCTAAAGGTTCTGGGTGCAATCTCTACTTTGCAGTCTCTAGTCCTAATGTTGCTCTCTTCCTAATGTTCTGCAGTGCCTTATATCTCTCATCTCCCTGCTTCTAACCAATTTTTTCAGGGAAGCAACATACGGTCACAGCTCGGAAAGGCATTTGAACAAACATCCTAACATTCTGGGGCAAATTCATATTGCCAAAATGTTAGTTTAGTTCCATTGAAATGCAGTTTGTATTTTCCTCTGTAATACTTTTCGCTTATATTAACTTCAGACTTCTTCAAGAGTGTTTTTATTTAACTGAAAGAATGAATAGAAAAAAGGAAGGAACAGTTTATGCTTAGTCTTTATTTCCTCAATTTTTTTTTTTTTTTTTTGGTTAGCCAAGGTTATTTATTTACAAAAGCCAACTTACAGCATCAGTAGCCCTAAGAACGGAGGGTCTCCTCATGCTAGCATGGCCAAGGCCTGCAATTCCCCACAAGATGGTGAAGCCTAGTGCCTTGGTCCTCCAGAGGCGCAAAGGCCCAACCGTTTTCTTTCAGACAAATGGAGGAGTTTCAGAGTGCTTTACACCCCATCTTAGATGAAAATAAGTGATGGAATATTGAATTTTCCATGTCATGAAAGTTCTTTTTTTATGATTTGTTCTCAGTCTCTTCTGTTACTGAATCTGTTGGATGCGATGCAGATGCCACATAACCAGATGAATTTTGGTGAGTCATAATTCATATTTTTGGTTGTTTATTAATAATGGTTATAAAGGAGATTGTTGGATAGCTACATAAATGTGCCATATTCCTGCAGCTTCATTTTCTCCTATATTAAATATTGTATTCAGTCAAAGGCATGAAGGAGCTGTTTTTCCCCTTGTGTTTAATTGCCAGTACCATTGACAGAGAATATCAGTAAAACTTTTGGTGACGTTTTCAAGTTTCTTTTGAAAGCAGTTATTTTAAGAACTGTTTGGTTCAACAGTATTGGCATTTGTTCATTTCATTGCAACATTTCGAGCATGTATGCTTTTGGTTACACAAATACTTATGGAGGGTTTTTATCTGCGTAAATACACAGAGGCAGTAAGAAATATTTGTTAGTATCCTTTGTTGGACATTTGCTGCTATTGCCATTTAAGCTTTTTTTTTTTTTTTCTGAACTGGGGATTAGGAAGTGTTGTGTCTGACAGAGAGGAAAAACCATTCACAAACTTTCAGCAGAGAAAAAAATAATTTATATTTAATTTCAGGTATTGGTGTACAGCTCTTTATGTTTCTGTAGGATTCACTGGCTGTCTACCTTAAATCGCATTAGTTACATTTCTGTATTTTATCTGTATTGTATAATACAGCTTGAGAGTAATTCGTCTCTCTGGAGATAAGGGAAAAACTTTAGAAACAGAAGAAATAATAGAGGGATGCTAGAAGAAGCACTTTAGCAATCCTGTATTTGTAGCCCAGATTAATTTGTGAAATTAAACCGTGTTTATGAAAAAGTACATCAGAATACTATCAATTGTTTATGAACAGAAAAGAAAACCTATTGCCAGCAAACAGATTTCTTAAAATAAATCATCTTATAAGCCATAGAAAAAGTGTGTATGTACACACACATTGCTTCTAGTTGGGGCACATCAGGAAGGACTCTGAGGTGCAAAGTTTTCAAGTAAGCAGCTGTTGCTCAATGACGATATGAAAGTACATGTATCCCTTTTTCCTGACTTGATGTTATGTTCTTCTTGACCTTCTTCCACTGCTCCCTCCACACGTGCTTTGTTATGGTGCAGTGATCCAGATTGCTGCTGGATCTGTGAAAATAATGACTTGTATTTCCAACTGACTGTTCATGAATGTGTAGTTCAGGTGAATGGGACTTCCTTATGTTTCATTAAATGATATTTCCCTGTGCTCCAAGAGAAAAGAAGATCTTCAGCAATAAGTCTGTAATGATTGTACTGGCAGGATTTTCAACTTCTGGCTGCATTGGCAGTGTGAAAGCAGATGCTGAATGGTCATGGCTGTGTTTGTCTGATGTGTTTTTGTGTAAAATTTCTTGAAATAAAGTTGCTGATCACTCATTAAGACCCCATGGTGTGACCACTCAGCAGGTCACCTAATACGGCAATTCACCATGCAAAGAACCATTTCTATGAAATTTAGCACAGAAGAAACGCAGCTCTCACTTTGGGTTTACCTTGTGTGTGAGACTTCGCCAGACCGTCTTCTTTCACAGGTTTTCTTTCTGCATCTATCTTAGATCCTCTTTGCATCTATTACATCACTTGTATTCTGAATTTGTTGCTATAGATGAGAAAAAGAAACATAATTTTTCCCATTAATGTAAAGGATTGTATTTTGCTAGCTATCAGTTCATAATTATGTAAAGGTGTCTTGGCTCTTGAATGTGGAATGGTTAGTTCAGGAGCTGGAATTATGTCACAAATCATAAATAATTAGCCTTTATTCAGCAATTCACTACGAATAACTTAATAAAATACATTTTAAATATAAATCAACAGTTGAGTTCATGAAATTCATGTACTTCTCAGCAACTACTTTTTAAAACTAGATGAGTTTTAGTGTTTATTAAAAAGTGTTATTTACTTTCGTAAATTGTGGTAAGCAACAACAGCAGAAGTCACCAAACCACAAACAAAAGCTGTGCAATAAAACTCAGGCAGGTGGTTTCACCTCCACAGCTGTAGGACTCTCAGTTGGGCTGCCTGTATGTGAGCATCACTCTCACAGGGGAACCATCCCCACTAGAGAAACTTGTGTAATAACTATATTCACTCTGATAGGAGAAAATGTGAAGTAACAAGAAGTGCTCTCTCCTTTTTTCCTATACTGATGTCACTCCATAATATATATATATATATATATTTAGTTACAAAAGAAAATTACTGATTTCACACTTTGGATGTCTAAAGATAATGTATTCTTTGATTTCTTTTCTTTTTGATTTTAGTATCAGAATGCTTTCCCTCTCACTTTGCCTTCCCACTTCATCAATATACTCCAGTATTATACAGTATAACTAATGGCTACAGACTTCCTTCTGAAAGTATTGAACTTGAGAGTTTTTATGGAATTTATTTTTTGTTGTTTCCTTATTATGATAGATTTTTTTTTTCCAAAACATCAGAAAAAAACTTCAAAGCATGTCTTCCTGAGGTGCATGTGGAGAAGCTTCTACTCTTGCATCTGTAGATGCAAGCACTGTGTCTCTATGCTCCACCAAACCTGTCAGCAACTGCATGCATTTTAATCAATAAAAAGGCTGCAGAGAGCTCTCTATAATATGATGATATATGACCATGAAATTCTTTTTCTTCAGAAAAGAAGGCAGTGGGTGGCAGGGCTTATACTTGTCTATGGTATTTCCATAAGCAAACATCCACTTAGTTGCCAAACATTATTATTGCTGTTTTTGAAATTACTGCATTTATTTTATTTGCTTGGTAAATGTTTTGCTGGGTGGGAGTGCCTGCTTATACTTTTTAAAGATGCACAACTGTTTTTGTATTGCATTATTATTTTTTTTTGTTTGTATAAGCAATGCCTGTACACATGCTTTTGAAAATGCAAGCTCCTAAATTTTCACATCAGTGAATCCTGATTTATGGTTACTTGAGTACAGGATTGGTTCCCTGTTTGCAATTGGTAGCATTAAGACTGCAAGGGAGGACCCAGTCACAAGATCTCATCAGCCTGGCAGGGAGCGAGCAGCTCAGCATACAAGGGAGAAGCCAGCAAGAGGCTTCCTTCAAGAACTAATTAAAAAGAGGAAAAAAGGGATTTTTCTTGTGTCACAGGCAATACCATGGGCTCAGTGAGCACCTGGGGCTACTATATGTTGCTCACTTTAGGCACCAGTTGAATGGCTTCAGTGCAGCTGCTAGAAAATTTGCAGGTTGCCTGCAAGGGAGGAGGTTGAAGAAAGCAGTTTTATTCCTAATACAGTTTAGTAAGTGATTTGACTGATTCTGTATGCAGGAAACCTGAAGAGTTTCACAAGTCCTCCTGGGCTGCTTGCTTAGCTAATGTTATGTTTTTCCTTTGAATGCAATGAATGCTGTGCAAAACGAATAATATTATGTCACTGAATACTCTCTAAGCAGAGAAGATGACACAGAATAGCAATAGTGGTCAGTTTATGAAAGGTGATTAAATCAATGAGTAGTGCATTCTGTGCTTAATGAATATCTTAATGTAAATACCTCTCCCCAATTCTCTCAAACAGTTGCAATCAGAAGTTCTCAAAATCATATAATATGCACTATTTAGTATTTTTTCTTTTTTTTTTTTTTTAATTTTAGTTTGATGGCATTATTTCACTTTTGAAATTACAATTTCATTTTTACTTCTTTAAAATAATAACAGGAAAAAAAAAGAAAAAGACTGTAATAAGAAGCCAGGAACTAATTGCAATGACTAGTTTTATTGAAGAAAGGGCTATTGAAACTGGGTTGTAGAGTCATAGAATCATAGAATGGCCTGGGTTGAAAAGGACCACAATGATCATCTAGTTTCAACAACCCTTGGTATGTACAGGGTTGCCAACCACTAGACCAGGCTACACAGAGCCACATCCAGCCTGGCCTTGAATGCCTCCAGAGATGGGGCATCCACAACCTCCTTGAGCAACCTAGTAGGCAGCCATTATCAATAAAAGCAGGTAGATCAGTTTTTAAAGGCTGCCGATGAACACTCCATGTCTTTAAATCTTGGTAGCTGGGTCTGGATACTTAGCTGAATATGTATTCTACTTTAGCTCTGAAGTTTTGAGAGTTGATGTAGGATTTACTGCATGACATTTTCTGGCCTCTGTTATGAGGAAGGTCAAATCTGTCGATCATGCTAATCCCTTTGGGTTTTAAAATCTTTTAAACTATTGTGAAGAAGCTAGCTGCCAATTAACTTCTGTGTCTGGAGTACAGATCTTCAGCTGAGAGCTTCACATGCCTATTTTGATTTACCTTCAGTTCCTGGCAGAAGTTAAGAACATCTGGTTGCTTCTGAACCTCACAGGAGAGATTTTCATTTAACTTGTATTTCTTTCATTACAACTTTTGTTTGTGTAGTTTTTATCTTATTTATTTTATTGGAAGACTTTATTTTTGTTTATTTTACTGGGTAATGAATAAAGCACACAGCCATTCATGCTGAATTTGTCCTTAAGTATTAGGATTAAAAAGATAGAAATGAATTATATTTGCATTTTTTAATCTGAGCAGTACTGAGTACTGCTATCAGTACTAGATTTTTGTGTTTTCTTCTATATTTTTATTCTACATTGTTGACTCTCTTCTATGTCCATTAGCAGTAGTGCAGCTTTCCAGTGAATTGGGATGAGCTTGCTGATTCAGTGACAGAATGAAGAAAGAGGGTTTGTACTTGGTGACAGCGTGGAGTTATGTTGGTTTAAGATGAGTGTAACCTAACAGTTGTCATCTGTTGTTTATTCTCTTGTCCTCTGCTGAAAGAGGAGATCTCTTGTGGTAGGTTAGCTCAATTTGAGTTTTTAATGTGTGTGTCACTGTGTATTTATGGGGCTATTTTTGCAATGGTAGGGAAGATAGGAAGGTTTATGTGATGATCCTTGGAGACGTCCTATCTCCTGCGAGGAGAAGCTTTTCACAGGAGAGCCAAGAGTTGAGGGTGTTTAGTGCTGGCTTCACCCTAGAATGCTCTGTATGAACTGTGGCCTCAAGTGTGGAGCAACTGCCAGGCAAAGAACAAGAGCAATAAACATCTCTGAAACTACATGGGAAGTCACTATGTGAAGAGGAGAAAATATCCCAAGTGGCCAAAAATAGCTTGGCAAAGGAGAAAGACTATTACGCGTATAGTATATATAAATGTTAAGGTAATATCCATTTTCTGGAACAAGATTATATTCATGGTTGTAAGACCAAATTCATGTCTTACTGCCAATGTTACTGTGCTGTTTTGCTGCTTATACGTAGTAATGTATACCAAATCATTACAGCTCATCAATTACTTATGCAAACGTCCTTGCAATGCCCAAGTGTTATGATTAAGGATGAAGCCCTTTTTTGATATAGGTATTTTGTGGGAAACAGGACAGTCTGCAATACCAAGCTGCTAAAGAATTACTTCAAACCATAACATAGGGGTGAAACCTCCTGGAGAAGCAGTAGGAATCTTTTTGGTTGAAAGAACAAAACAAAATAAAAGCTACGTTCCCTTTTGGGTCAACTGCCTGTGTACGCTTCTGTCACTACTGTTTCTAACATTTATGCGTACTGCACATTTTAGGATCATGCAGCTTTTTTATATGTTTTTTTAACCTTGCTGTTCAAAATAAACTGTAGCAAAATGGGATAGGATTTTGATTGCTGTAATCATACCTACCACACTTAAACATTCTGAAGTGTTCTTCATCACCTAATTTTCGGCTATCAGTAGCGTTTATGAGCCACTTTTCTCACTCTTGAAATCATAGCTCCTGCACCAGAGCACCATAAGAGGTTGTCAGCAGCCTTTTAAACTGTGAACTCATGTTTTCAAGCTTTTCAACAATTTTTTGCCTCTTGTTTTGCGGGGGAGAGAGGAGAACAGAAGTAGCCATATTGTCTCATGACTTCTTTTTCTTCTCTGAGTATTCTTATTATAAGATGCCAAAATTTTAAGGACAATATTAAAAAAAAATCATGATGGAATCATAGGATGGCTTAGGTTGTAAAGAAAACCACACTAGAAAATGATTCAACTGATTTCTTCCTTAGTTTAATGGACACTAATTATTAATTGGAACTGACAAGCCCAACCTAAAGTATTAAACTATTAAGACTTTTGTTTCTTTCATTCTTTATTCGTGAAGCATTATATCAACAAACTTAATTAAACTGACCACAAAAGAGCCTAGAAATAGGAATTCAAAAGACATTGGATTTTTTCACAGAAAGCTAATTAGACTTCAAATCAGGAAGTCTTTACAAACATCTGTATTGCTTTTTGTTAGAAGTAAAGAATGAGAAAAAACACCAAATGTCAAAGAATAGATAATAAGGCTTGTAGCATATTGAATCAATATTGGCAAATCTAACTGGTATGTCTCTGATAAAGGAAAAAGAACAAAAAAGAAAGCAGAGAAATATAATGCAGAAATGACAAGTATAATGAGAGTCTTCATTGTTGATTCTCCCCCTTGTCTTATCAATTTATAATTTTCTAGAGATGTTTAATTTGTTTCTTTTATTTCCTGTGATTTGTACTAGTAGGTCTTTATTTCAAGTTCTGTTTTTTTCTGAGTCTGCTTTTGCCTTGTTTCTTATTTGAATGCTGAGGATCATCTGAGTGAAAGCCATTAACTTTCACATGGTTTTCAATCAAGACCTTTGTAAAATGGCCAATTTCACATTGGCTTTAATGGAAAATATAGATTGCTTCGTATTTGATTTAGACCTCAACCTAAGCTTGTTTTCTTTTTCTCCCCTCAGGTTATAAAGCTTCACATGATTTTTCTAAGTATTTTCTTAGTATAAGCATAACACTTGGACAATTGGCCTGCCTCTAATTAGTTTTAAACTGCACTGAAAATGAGTAATGTAGTTTCTAGTCATTTGTCTGCAGTTGATATTGTAAAAAGTAAAGCATTCAGTGAGAAATTTTGCTTCCACTGGAACTGGTGAAAAATTTCCATCGAGTTAGCATTTTTTCTTATATATCAAGGCATGCATATGTAAATATAATTAAATTTTAGATCCTGATCTGCTTTCAGCTCATCCTTGATAGAAATACTGACAATCTTTTATAGAAATATTTATCGCAGCTGTTATAACCGATATTCTGCAAACTGTAGGTTGACTTTTTCCAAACAGATTCTTCTATATGGGATTTTCAACTGAGTCAGTCCAAGTGAAGTGAAAGTGACAGTCCTGTTTAGAGATCTTATTTAAAGAATTGAAATGCCGAGTCTTCTTTCACTGATGTCAGTGCCAATTTCTGCTAAGGCAGTAATAACACCTGAAGCTGGGAGAGTTTTATAGGGAATGGGTGCCCTTAAAAGCATTTCTCAGTGTTATTTATATATTTTATTATTTTTAAATATACTTTTCTGTAGTATCCAAGCACTTTCAAATTTCAATATTTGCCTATTAAACGAACAGTACATGGTAGAAGAACAAGTGAAAATATGGCTTTGATCAATGAGGCAGGTTTTCTTTGCAGAAGAGGTAATTTCTGCTTGCTTCACGTACAGGTATTATCAGTGCCTAAAAGGAAGTATGCACAAAATAAAAAAGCTGTGAAGAGGCTATATAGATATTATTTTTCTTCAGAAATTATTTTCTTGTTCCTTATGGCTGCAGCTGGAAGATTATGTGTTTCAAAACACATAATCTAAAGGCTCAAGAAGGAAGGTTTTGTTTTGAACACTGATACTGAATATGACAAATTTCTGATTGAGACTTTATGTAAAATGGACTCCCTGTTTAATTTGTGCCATAGCTTTGCTCTCAGAGCACTATTAGCAAGGAATCCTAACATATTAGTGAGCCGTGCTGCTGCTGAGAGGTGTCTGTTAGAAGTTTTATGTTTTTATTTGCATGTAGTATTTGTGTCTGGCTTTTAAAAGTGTTGTGCCACACTACATATGTGCCTCCCCACTTACACTTCTCAGCGTACTTGCACTTGAACACAGAGTTTGCCTCTCTTTTCCTCTCTTCTCTCTCCTCCTCTCTTTTCAAAAAAAAAAAAAAAAGAAAGAAAAAAAGAAAAAGAAAAAAAAAGAAACAAAAAAAAAAGCAGTTTTGGTTTCTTGGTTTTTCAGGAATATAGATTGTTATTTTTTCACTCCTCCACTGAAAACCTGATGTCACAAATGCATTCAGAGCGTACACAAATCTTTAGAGAAATGAGCAGATTTATATTTACTGAAAATCATCACCATGTTACCTTTAGAAGCACGAAAAATGTAATGGCAGAAAATTATTCAAACCCCATGTGTCTTGACTACAAAATAAATTTGTAGAAATACAGAGCATAATAAGGAAATAGACTCACTAGGCAGCATTTTCAGTCTTATGCTGTTTTATTTAATTATTTTCATTTAATCCTGTTTCATAGAAAACATTCGCTTCTGCTTCTCTACATGAGCATATGGTCAATATATGGATATCACAACTACATCTTAATAACCAGCTGGTATTCGTGTGTAAATCAGGATGGCTGAATAGCTGGCTGGCTGGACTAATAAGCACAGTTTACTCAGTGCTTACATAAAAATGTTTCTGAATACTTTTAGTCAATTGCCATTTAATTTGGGTAGCTGCAGATCCTTACCATAGATCGTTGATAAGTCAGAATAGCAGATAGAAAGGAGTTTAATGAAAGTATGAAAACTCTTGGGAGGACAGGGATGAAGGAAGCTCACTCTTTCTTCTCTGGCATTATAGATCAAGGATTGGTTGAATGGGACAATAAGAAGTTTGGGTGGGTTTGGAACAGTTAAAAATGCTAGAAATTGAATAATTGAATGATTAACACAGAGTGCAGATGGGGCTTTCTCAGACAAACGTCAGTGAATTAAATTCTTCTCTTTCTGCATTCAAATCTAATAAAGTCCTTTTGATTTCGCCATAAATGACTTCACTTCTGAGCTAAGAAGCAGACTGAGTGGTGAGGTATGTATAATTGGCACAATTCATTCAAGTCCTGTTTAAAAGCTATGTATTATGCATACACAAATTTTAAAAAGGACAGTTATGAAGACACATCTTTAAAAATGTGATTTGTAGTGAATAAAACAAAATGATTTCCTCATACTCTCGTGCAAAGTGGGTGGCTGCAAAGCATGTGCATAGATTTCTGGAGATACAATACAAAGGGGAGGATAATAATGATCTTTTTCTTTCACTGAACAATCTGCACAAAAATACCATCAGCATTTTGCACAGTATGATAAAAAAAAATGCATTAAATCCTCAGCATCAACAAAGGTTCAAAGTGAAACAGAATCAAGCTGAATGAGGTACCCATAAAGAAAAGAAATAGCTAAATGGATATTAAGGAAGTCAAGATAACTGCAAAATTAGCAACACAATAGCTTATAGAGTCTGCTTTTGCTAACAAAAGACAATCATTACCACCTAGCATCTCTGTACAGTCCTGGTAAGAAAAGGTAATTACATTCTGAAATGAACAAAATAGCATAGTTTCATGAAGATAACTTAAATTTTGAAGTTAAGGTACTTGAACTTGAACTTCTCAATAAAAGACTTTCTGATGACACCGTGAAGCTGAAAGTGGTCTCAAGTAGAGGATAGGTGCTGACTGCATTACTCAATTTCTTATCTTCACATCAGTGACTCCAGTGGTATTCTTAAGGGAGACATTTGTGGACTGCATTGATGCAGGGACCCTTTGGGGCACAATGGCTGGCAACACAGAGCTGGGACATTGGGACACTGATTCTCTACATCTTCTGAACAGCACTGCTGGTCAGAGAAGACATGGAAGAATTTCTTGGAAAGTGGAATCTTTCCTGAAATGAGTATTCTATCCTTCGATGAAAATGCCATCAAATTTTAAAATAAATAGGACGCCAGTTGATACCCTGCAATTTAAAGAATTTTGGCAAATGTTTGGGTACAGAGGTGGCCTCTCAGCCCCAGAGGTCGTCAGAAAGCTTTCTGAAGCAAAATGATGCATTTGCAGTTAATGCAAATTTCTTCCAGGGAACAGAAGCAGTTAGGGCTGGTCTTGGATTCAGTGTGAAATCTCAACCCAACCAAATCTGTTCAGGTTGTGCTGTCAGCTCTTAAGTCATGAAAAGAAGTCAGTCTCAGGGAGCAGGCAGTGAAATGCAGAAAACACAATTCTTTTTGACAGGGTGTTCCATTAGCTTGCACTGAGGTCCCTGGTGGGGAGAAATAGGAACCCTCCAGCTGGCAGCTCTGGAATTAGGAAACATAAGAGGTGGCAGGAAAAAATCTGCATTAACAATGGATGGTATGATAGCCCCAGAAAGTCTTCCTGATGACCAAAACCTGATGTACCCAACTCGTATCTGTTCTAAGCAAATCTGTCCATTGAATAGGAGCCTATGAATGCACTTGACAAGTAGCTAGCTCTGGCTTGGTTGTTTTCAATACCATCATCAGTAGGAGACACAAATTGTAGAATCATAGAATGGCTTGGGTTGGAAGAGACTTTAAAGATCACCTAGTTCCTATCTCCTGCCATGGACAGCACTGCCAGCTGCTAGATCAGGCTGCCAAGTGCCCCATCCTACCTGAATGCTTCTAGGGATGGGACATCCACAGTTTCTCTGGGAAGCCTGTATCAGTGCCTCTCAGTCCTCCATTTTCCTCCAATTAGGAATTTCTTCCTAATGCAATGTAAATCTCCTCTCTTTTAGTTTAAGACCATATTCTTTTATCCTTTCACTATCACATCATGTAAAAAGTCATTCTCCCTCTTGTTTATAATCTTCTTTAAGTACTGGAGGGCCACAGCAAGGTTTCCCTAGGGCCTTCTCTTCTCCAAGCTAAACAAGCCCAACTTCCTCAACCTTTCTTCACAGGAGAAGTGCTCCAACCCTCTGATCATTCTCATGGCCCTTTTCTGGGCCTGATCTAACATCACCTCATCCTTCTCATGCTGCTGGCCAACCCTAATTGCAAATTTATAGCACTCAAGAGCAACATAGTACACAGACCAAAATGGAACAGTGGAAGAAGGCTCCATTCAGATTAAAATTTTCATGAGTCACTAAAACCAAAGGCTTTCTGTTCACCTGGTGGGAAGTCTTTTTCTCACTGAAGTCATCTAGTAGGTGACAATTAATGCTTCTGGTTGAAGTAAACAGTGAGACATCTACAAGGACAGCTCTGAAAGTAATGCCTTCTATTTTATGATGTTGGTCCCTGACATTGGAGGTGGATGTTGGTGGTATGACAGTAGAGGCTGAACCTTTCATACAGCAGTCCATTACATTTTCTTGCTGTGTGATAGATGGCAGCTGAGAGACTGTCTGACAGAATGGTATCTGACATGGAAGTGTGTACGGAGCAAATGTGTGTCATTGAATTCCTTCATGTGAAAAAAAATGATCCCCACTGACTCACACTGACACTTGCTGAATGTTTCTGGAGACCAACCAGTAGATGTGAACACGGTGAGGTGGTGGGTGATGGAGTTTTAGCAGTGGTGACAGCAACTCTGGTCACCTCTGCTGAAGCAGACTTTTATGAACATGGCATGCACGCTCTTGTTCATTGTTCACAAAAATGCATAGCTAATGGTTGTGAAGATGTTGAAAAAATAGTGTTTTGTATCTGATAATCTGTTCTATCAAATAGTATTAACGAGCTTTTTCTAGCTGTTGTAGTTTCTGTGGAAATAAATGCATTATTTTTGGAGCAATTTACATATTTTGAGGTTTACTTTGTGTAGTTTTGCATTTAAAACTCCTTATAGTCTCCAAAATCAGAAGCTTCTATTCATTAGAAGTACCTCAAAATCATATTTCAGATCTGTTCAAAATGCAGAATGTTAAAGAATAGGTAAAAAGCACTGCAACAAAGGGAGGTTAAAGAAGATGTGAACTATTTTATTTAGACTTGATTGCATTTTCTTAAAGAGAAGATTAAAATCAAGCAACTCAAACCTTTATGCAGTTCGTCTTTGGGCACAGGGTATAGGTAGAAGCAGTACTTGAGATCACTGTGTCACTCAAGCAGCCTGGAGAGAGCCAGTGTCATTTTGTTTAAATTCAAAACATGTTCTGGCAGCACATGCCCATCTGCTAACCCTCTGGCTAAGAGTCAGGTCTGCAAAAGTAATAAAAAGATGCAACTCCTGTTTTCTAGTATGATTTTCGCCCCTTCAGACACCTCAAAGAGCTTTTTGGCTGCCTGAAGTATCTAACAACACAAGAAATAGCTAACTAAGGGAAGGGGAGAGAGAAAGAAAAACAGCAGTCAAAGGGAGAAGGAGGACAGGGACAAGAAAAGAAAAAGGCAGCATGTTCTTACAGAACTTTGGATGGAAGGTGTTGCTGTTCATTTTGTTGTTGGAATTTTTATGGAGGGAGACTCTTGTGGAAAGATCTCAAGGGAAGATCAGATATTATTGAGGAGCTGAAAAATAGCAATACTGATTATTTTACCAGTGAGTAATTAGAATCATATTTTAAATATTCTGATATATGTTTAAATATTTTTGGTAGTTTTATGATTTTTTTAATGTTTTATTTTTGTTGCCATGTGGAAGATGGCAGCAGGGGGGACAGTCTGACACAGTGGTGTCTGACATGGATGTGCGTATGAAGCAAAGATGTGTCACTGAATTCCTCCATGCAGAAAAAATGTCACCTACTGACATTCATCAATACTTGCTGAACACTGATGAAGACTAGCCTGTGGATGTGGGTGGTGCACTTCAGCAGTGATGACAACAGTGGGTCACCTCCTCTGGTGCAGATTTTTATGAGCATGGCATGCAGCCTCTTGTTCATCACTGGCAAAAATACACAGCACATGGTGATGATCTATGTTGTATGTGTATATGTGATGATAAGAAGAAAAACTTACATGCAAAGCAGAATAATCATTCTTATTGATAATGAGCAGAGTAAATACAGGAAAAAAAATGTAAGATTAGCGTTGAAGAGAGTGGGAACCAAAGTGGCAGAGATGAAATCGTAAGGGCCTTGTGAATGTTAATGTATGGATGTTAAAAATATTGAAGCAAGTGTATCTCTCTGAGGAATGAAGGTAAATGTAAATGTACCTTATGAAGGACCTGAGATGGGGTTAGTAAGACCCCAGTCCTATCATTTGCTCTATGGATGGAAACAAATCTGAGTGACAGTGGGATTCAATTTCTTTGGACTACTGAAGTTACAAGGATTTTGTCTTGAAACTCTGAAGATGTCTTTTGTCATCCCACTAAGGGCCAATAAGAAACTCAGAGATAATTTCAAAGAAATAATAGAAGGAATGTATGGCAACATGGAGGATGGTATGATTTTAACCGTGAGCTTCATTATTTTAAAAATAAAATACAAAATGTGAAATTGTGGAGATGATAGATGTTCTTTTTAATTTTTTTGTTTGTTTGTTTCAGAAATAATTTTTTCACCAGTTTGAACTACAGATGGGTCTCATGGGATTTGCTTTCAAACATAAGGGAGATATTCAGGCTTTCAGATTTCATTACCACTTTCCTCATTATTGTGTGCCTTGAGGAGCTATAAATAACACATGGCTAATTTGTGAATATGACACGTTCCAGGGGATATGTGTATTTTAATCAGGGCACCTTCTGACATTTGGTAATTGGTTCACAGATTTGTTATATAATTTCATGATTATTAGGTTGCTAGGAGGAAAAAAAAATCTAAATTTGGTATCCAGAATCTACCCTCATTGGACCCTTGTAGTATCTGTGTTTTTTATAGGTCTAACTACAGATTTTGAGTTAGTGAAAATATAAACTATTGTTTCAGTTTGTTTGTTTTCTATTTCTTATAGTTCTAGTCATATAATTAGTAGCTGTGTTCTTTATGACATAGTTCTTCTAGTCAAAACTTCCTATTTGTGTGTCTATCACTAAAATACTTGCTTTTCTGATATATTTATATTTGGTCTGGTGAAAAAAAAAAATCAGTTTTTATGTTGAAAGTATGTGTTTGATGCTGGGATTACTGATTTTAAGAACAAGTTGAACAAGTTTTGCTGGTATTCAAATTATGATCAGTTGCCTTATATTCTGTGAAACACCCTTTGAACATCTGTACAAAGTGACTGTCCCCTAAAACCATTCTATTTCACAGAATGACAGAATGGCCTGGGTTGAAAGGGACCTCAAGGATCATGAATCTCTAACCCTCCTGCCACAGGCAGGGCCACCAACCTCCCCATTTAATACTACACCAGGTTCCCCAGGGCCCCACCCACCCTGGCCTTGAACACCTCCAGGGATGGGGCATCCACACGGTTTCAAGGTGATGTAAGTTATTTAATCATTATGTTCATACTGAATTTCTTTTTGTGGTTTGATCTTTTGAAAGGAGATGTTATAGTGCTGAAAGGTGCACTTCTCAAGTCCTGGCTAGGAAGCATCAATACAACTAGGTTGTTTGTGCTATGGAAATCCATTGATTTTGGTAGAATTATTCAAACTCAGAGTCTGCAATTTGTTATTGTTAATGCTGTTATCCATATTGAAAGTCTTGTCTCTGATGAGGCTGTTGTGACAGTTGCCTCCTCCAATGGCTGAAGGGCAGATGGTGCGTGAGGATGTCTGCTCCCTGGCCCTAGCACACGTGAGTCCTTGCTCCAGGGGGTGTGTTTCTCTTGTGCCAGACAGCACATTTATTTATGCAGGCTCCACAGGATATGGTCCTCGCCTTAGGAGTGAATTTATATCATTTGCAGCACAGATACACTTTTAGGTCTTTTGCAACATAGACACTCGGTTTCTACCCACAAACAAGTCTGAAGAAATTTCATTAATATATCAGTCTGCCTTTAGTTAGATAAGAAGGCAACATTTACTTATTCAAGCAAATATTGATACAATTACTTTTTATTTATTTATGGTATCTTTGAGGCTGTCCAGGTAATGACTAATGCAGTGATACTGTGCTGACTTTAGCTATGCAATGCTATAACAAAGAGCATTTTTTCAGTGATGTGCAGTATTGCAATTTCTCTATGTACTTGGTGTTGGCCATAAAATAGAGACTTTTCCATGAGGTAGATTAGGGAACATCTTTGATGTTTCCATTCAAAGAATATTGCTTTCATAAGGTGAGCATTAACAAGACAGTAGTGACACATTTTCATGACAAGGTTGCTGACTGAACACATCATTAGAGAGAAAAGGATCAAAGCTACTTCCACATGTTATGTTTCAGTGAGATGTAAGTACGTCACTGACAAAAAAGCAAAAGTAGCAAACATCACGTTAGGCAAAGCACACTCCTCTTGTCTTCCTCTCCTCCTCATTTGCTTGTAGCAAATCACAACCTATTTGCGTTTTGAAAGAGGCATGTTGGGATCTGCCTGCGAGGGTTAATATAACTCTGATAAGAGATTTATGAATACAGGCTGTCCTTTGCTACTAGTGGTCATGACAAATTACAGAATCACAAAATTAAGTGTTTAGTTCTTAATGGCTTCCCAGTTCTCCTTTGTCTGGAATTGCTTTTTATTTTTTTTCTTTCCTGTAAAGATAAGGCACACATTTAAGACCAAATGTATTTATGAAGCACAGAAAAAATACAAGTGGTTCAGCAAAACAGAAAACTTCTAGGGTTATTTTGCAAAATATTCCTAATGACGCCGTAATCCCAAGCACAAAATTCCCTTCAATTTAATTAGCGTGTAAACCTACGGTTCTCCCTTTCCTCCTGTATCTACTGATAAGAGATCCAATGATTTCTTCTAGGGATATGCAGTATAAAACCTAGAGCCCAAGGGCATGGGAAGCTGTTAGCTCCTAATAGCAAAGTATTCTGTAGGCAAGAGAGGTGCTTATGTTGCGATATAATGTCTTTTGAATATGTTGGATTGTCATTACTCCCATTCATCTTTAAATGCTGATCAGACTCTTGAATATCTGAAAGAAAGTGAGGAAGAGCTGCCCTAAGTTAAATGTTATGCAGTAGGGTTGTAAGACATGTAGCCAAAGTGTTTCTCAAACTTTCTACAGATACTCCAACATATTTGAAGCTTTTGACAGAAAAGAATAGGCAAGGGCAACAATGATTGATCCATGTTTTTAAGAAAAAAATTGAAGCCATATTTCCACCAGAGGCTTTAGACGGACATTGATATATTTATCAAGAAAAAAAAACAAAACACAAGCACAGCCTTTGCATCACTAACGTTGTAGCCTAGTGCCAGAATTTACAGCTGTAATGTAAGATTCATTGTCACTCTCTTTATTTATTGGAAAAATCTCTTGCAGCTGAGCAAAGGCATAAATATAAAATTAAATCACAAAAACTACTTCGAACTAGTGTTAAAGATACTCCTTAAACTCATGGGGCTAGGACAACATCAAACTAATGCTGAAACACAATTGAGACAAACGGTTTTTATTTAGCCATCCATTATGCCAAACATCACTTTACAGTCAATATGTAAAACCACAGATTATTTGAGAGTATTTGTTATATAAGCACAAGTAGGGTATTCAAAGACAGCATGTTCGATGAAGATACATCCATGAATTTCTGTCCTTATGATGTCTCATTTTCGTGTCACTGCAAAATTACTTTTATAGTGTGTTTTACTAGTGTGTAATGCAAGGAAACTTTATATGCTCATGAAAAATGGCTTTATAAACTACTCTAGTCTGCCAGATGATTCTTAGAGTGCACAGATATGAGTATTAATGCCTGCATTATGTTAATAATATTTGTCCTTTTAGGTCAGTACAGACTTCTGAATTATTTACAGTCTGCAAAATAGTGTCACAAGTACAGAATAATAGTCATTGAGTATTATGGGTTTATTATATATATATATATTTAAATATTTCTCATTAAAAATCTTCTTAAGAGTACTATTCTTAACTGCTGTACAACTTCAGAGGTATGTTATTTCAGTTTACAGACTTTATCATAAAAATCAGTACAAACTTTATGTAAAACATGCAGACGTCTTCTTGCTGTAGTCCTGCTTAGTGCTATATGAATGTCATGCACATGATTGTGTGGTTGCACCTTTTGAACAGATACCCCTTGGGACCACAGGACGTGTCAAAGGCAACTCTCAGAGCTGAAATCAAATTCACTGTGGGTCTATGGGTGGGGCTCGTGTGGGCAAAAGGGTCTGAAAAGGGAAAAAAAAACAACTGTGTTCTTCAGTCAGCCAATGAGGGAACTAGGGCCAGCTAGATTTCAGGGATTTTAAAATGGAGCAAAGAAGACTTCTTCTTCTGTATATGTAAATGATACCGACTTCAATTTTTTGAGATATAAAATTTTCTATACCACTTTAATCATTACGTTTGAGTACTTAAATCTGCTCAGTCTTGAGACAGTGGAAGAACAGATACTGAAGAGATAGAGATCTGCCCTTTCCCAGTCATGCTTGGTATCTTAAAGCTTTATTCGAGTCCTGCCAGATGCAGGCCCCACTGAAATTGAAAGGAAATGTTTATGCTGACTTCAGTGCTTTCTATGTCACATCTGTAATTGCCACTTTACCAAGGATCTGACTATAATTGTCCTTACAATGTCTCTACATTTGGGATATTCTCACATCCTTGTGATACCTCACAAACCAATGGAGGACTTTTTGCTTTCTGTCTTAATACTTCTTGTGCTAGGACATCTTATGCTTATCTGAAGCATGAAACCATGCAATGGAAATATCTTTCAGGGATATTCTGAGCTTTCCTGGAGCATGATATACTGTGTGCATTATAAAGAACTGAAAAGAGTATGGTATAAAATAGATGAGAGTATGTATGCCAGATGTGGAGAGATGAGACTCACTGTGTAAATGAGAACCTGCATGATGGATCTGCGATCAGTTGAGGTCTTGTATAAGAGGAAATAAGAATAAGAGGAAAACAGGAGAGAGCAGAAGGGTAGCACTGGCGGAAACCAGAGCTAGAGATATTGCCTTGATCACTCATGGCCATGGGAGGAGATGCGTGGAGGATCAGAGCTACTTTCTTGCTCTAAAAACCTGGATAAAGAGGTCAAAAGACAAAACAGCCCCAAGAGCAATTGGTGTTAATGTGCTATTTTAGACAATGATGGTCCGCATTTCCTATATAGTGATTTTTCATCTCTAGATCTCATAGCTGTTTATCTCAATTTTTCAGATTGCAAAACTGATTAATTACACTAGCAGCATTAGTATAATTAGTGCTGATTATTCTCCAAGCTTTCTCTTATTTAATCATCTGGGCTCTGAACCTGTAAATTGGAACTAAATCCCTATTTATCAAATAGCATAGATTTTAGCATCTGGAGAGGGTAGGTTTTTGCTTATGTTGCTCTACCTTAAACTCAGATATTGTTGTAGAAGGTTTGGAAATGTATCTGTGGGACTGCACTGAAAATAGATAGACCAAGATTTGTCTCTTTTTTCTTTTTTTTTTCTTTTCTTTTTTTTTTTTTTTTTGGTAACATTTGATCTCTTAGTCATTAAGCATTTTGGAAGGGAAAGGGAAAAAAAAATCAGTACTATGTGTGCTTCAATGTGTAGGTGTATTGAAATGTCTGGTTTTATCTATCTGGGATGCATAACAGTTATCACACAAAGTAAAGACAAATTGTGCAACTTAAAAATGACAAGGGAAAGCCCTGTGTTCTCATCTGCTAGACTTCATGTCAAGACCTTCTGTCACCAATATTTACTTTCAGAGAAAATTGATGAGATTTACTTGAAGACACCACAGTTTATAGGGCTTGGTCTCTGGTCTGCTTTCCATGCCTCTTGGATTAGCATAGGAGGTCCCTTAGTTTTCTCTTCCTCTTCCCAGCAAACTGACCCAAGTATCTGTGAAACCCCAGGATTCTGTAGCTTGCACCACCCTCCTCCTACCTCTGCCCCTCAGCTCAGTACTGAGGAGCTTCTGTTGACTCCTAATAGCAGAAAGTTCTCTAGTTTGCTTTTATTAGACCTTGGTTATATTCTGGTAATTCTTTGATTTTTTTATTTTGTTGTTGATATAATAACTCATTATTTATCTACAGATGTGGAAATAATAGCATGGATGGCTTACTGAAGACTCTCAGAAATTGTCTACCGTACTTAAAATGTTATTCAGAAACTGAATCTATATAAAAGAATTAGGGAGAGAACTTCAATGGCCAATCAGGACAAGCTGGAATTGTCTCTAATCAACAGTTGACAGGAGAAAAGAAAATATGTGGAAGCAATATGTGAATATTCTAAAAAATCTAAAAGATACAAAATCTAAAGAAATAAGGAATGTAGAATATTTGTTCATTTTGTGCTTCTTGTATTACCAAAGTCTAGTTGTGCTGACATATCATACCTTCGTAGGAGAGGAAAAAAAGTGAACCATAGCTGTGATTAAACAATGTAAGTAAGGGAAGCAAGCAACTTGCTTCATCTTAGATGGTTCAGCAGCTCTAGGAGCTGATAATTCTTACCCTTTCTTTTGGGGCTTTTTACATTTTCCCTCCTTAAAATGCTGTGAAAGTATTTACTAATGATGATGAATAGTTTTTTCTAGTTTCAGTTTCTCCTATATAAAAATCTTTTTCTGGCACACATATCATATAAATGTCTACTTAGCTCAATGATTTACTATTGATTGCTTTCATTAAGGCAATCCTATTACTCATTTGCTTCTAACTCTGGCATGTTTTTTCAGTGTTTAAATTTTTAATGTTCCAAGCTAATATAAAGATTTCAAGGTTTGAAGGATGGATTCTCAGACTTATTATATTGCCCTGATAACTAGCACCAGAGCACAGACAGGTGCTGACAGCTCTGATGGAGACAGTACCAGTGAGGAGAGGGCAGGGTTCCCCCACACCTCTTTAGGTCAGTGGAGAAAACATGGGTTTTACATGTGCACATAAACAGCCCAGAGGAAAAGACCAAACCAGGGGTCTGATTCTAGGGCATCAAAAGCTGGGAAACAGATAAAGATGCTCTTTTTTTTTTTTTTTTTTTAATTTATATATACAAATAGAAAATTTTAAAATTGGAATTTAACAATGTTTTGCTGTAGTCTTTGCTACTTTGACAAGTTGATAGCAACAGGGAGCTTACTTCCATTTTTTCCTGCCCCAGTCTGATCATCATTGTCTGGGAAAGTCAGTGTAATTCTGTAACTCACCAGCTCCCAGCATTTTACCCATAACATTTTTTTTCTTTACTCAGAATGAAAAGAAACATAACAAGAAGAAAAAAACACACAGTAATACACCCTGATTTTGTCCTGAACCGCTGCTTAGGTAAACAATTTGCTGGAGATCTTTAACTGTTGATCATACTGTATTGGAATACGAAACATTTCAGACTGTGCCAAAACCATTTCTTTTAGTCATTTCTTTTAGTTTATTAGAATTAGATTGTAAGTAATTTTCTGCTACAAAGAAGTGGTTGGGGATGTAGAGAGTAGGGGGAAGAGATGCTGGGTTTAAACAGTGGACTGTGGAAGCCTGTCTTCTTCCCACCCTTCCCCACAAGTGTGGACGGACTCTCTCTGATCTGGTTCCAGTGCCAAACAGGTTTCTGACAGGGTTTTGAGGGATACCTGTAACCCCTGGTGTCTCCACAAACTTCTGTCCATTTCTGAGGGTTTCCACAGACATGGTACTGTGAATCAGCTGCTGGCCTTATCTAGTTCAGCTATGCATTTCAAATGTATTTAAACTTCATTTAAATTTGGTGGTTAAGTTATTATCATGTTTCTATCATTTAAGATATGCTTAGTCTTTTTCCTCTGTGTGAGAAATATGTATATGTCTATGTATATAAAGAGATATGTATCTTTATACATTGATTCATCTCCTTGATTTAGCATTTCAATATTCTATAGGTTGCATATTTAAATTGCATTAATAAAATGTTGAAGTTTAGTTTCAGTGATATTACTGAATAAGGTATGGTGCGGTAAGTGTAATGTATGATATTTAGCAGCATTCACTGGAGATTTAGCACGTATGAATTTTTATTAGAAAAGTAATACTTGCCTGGCAAACAAGGTTATAGTGAGAAGGGAAAATTAATCTCTGGATTTATGGAATCTTTTTTTTTTAAAGGGAAAGTATTTGTGTTTCCAGTCCAAGTAGTGTCGGGTCCATGCTTGTCCTCGTTCATTTGTACTCTATGTACCATCAACTGAATTCGTTTCCTGTTTTAATTAGACATAGGAAATACATGGTCCTCCTTCAGATTTGGTTCTGTTTTTCTTCATGTATACTTTCTCTATTTGAAGAAGTTTTAGGTATAGTTATTTTCTTCAAGTCTTCTGAATCAAAGATGTTACTATACTTAAAATCCACTAGTAGATTTAGAGGTTGGAGAAAGTCAGACTGCTGTTGAGGACAAAAATGTGTAATGTGTGTCAAGCTAATATAATTTTTTCCAGAGTTGATGGCTTTTTAGTCTAAGTTTTTAAAGTTCTTTTGTCTACATCAGTAGGGGAAGTCAGCAGGACTGAGTTCATATGTTGTGCGCTACTCTCAGCTAGAAAGATATTTATTGTTGTACATAAAAAGAGACTTGACAATGAAGAACCACAGAAATGAATATTTTTTCTTTGTACACTGGATCGATATTCACATTGTGGTGATCTACAGTACATTTCACATATTAAAACAAAACAAAACAAACAAACAAACAAACAAACAAACAAAAACTGAGCCTAAATTACACTCCTATACTTTCAACCTGATCTGACCTAGACCCTAACTTCTTGTATCATTTCATTTGGCATTTGAGACTCTGTACAAGTGCCGAAGAACCAAAGAACTCTGTACAAATAACAAATTATCCACTTCTGTATAATGTGCTAAATCACACATATTGAATGGTCTTCATGGCAGTCCTATGTGTTCATCCCATTTCTTCACTGAGTCTAAGCAGTAGAATGCTGAACACAGTCGTTACCTCTGTATTGATCTCTGCAAGCTGGTGGCACTTGAGTGGGAAGAAATTAGAAGGGAAAAGGGATGTTCTTAAGTATCATTTGTGAAGTGGGAGTACAGGTGGAGTAATGACAGCAATAGTACTGTATCAGCCTGAGAAGGGGGCAAAAATAAGGAAACTATTGATTCTTTTTAACATCGTTAGAATGAGGAATGTATCACTTCCTTTTGAGAAATGACCCATACTCCTCCCCTCCAATCCTGACATTTTTATAATAAACTTTTATCAGATATACTATTTTCTGTAAACCATCTGTAATAATATGGCACAGATTTCCTAACAGACAATAGTTTTCTCAATAAGAAGGTTTGTTAAATTCTTTATTTCATTTTGAAAAATAGCATTAGGCAGTGAAGTCAGAATTGCAAGAAAAGTGATATTTAAAATAAAATTAGGGGTAAAAAAAAATGTTATTTGTATTCCCTGTTTCAATTTTCTTTGTCAGACAAAGCATTCATCTTAAATATATGTTTAAGTATTTCTCAGTTAGGATCTGATGTCAAAGACCATTAGAGGAGTAGTAAATACTCAAGTTTAAGCAAAGATGTACACTGTAACCAACTGGGCAATCAGCACCCTTTAGAGAATATGAAGGTGGCAAAATTCAGATTCGAGACATCTTTTGTTAATTAATTATTTAAAAGAATGTGATGCTCTGATTTGTACCATACTGGTGAACACTGGAGTACAAATACAATGCAGAATCAATTATTTAAATACTTCTTGTAAGATAAAAGACTCAGGAATTTCATCCTGAGACATTCCAGTGTTCGTATATCAATATCCCAAAGCTTCTGTGTTTTTACATCCCGATGTCTCCTCACAGTCACTCTTCCCACTGATCTGAGGAACACCTCTACCTTAAAGGCAGATATTGCAAAAAAATCTTTGCACAACTCTTAACATCTGTTTCACAGTTTCTTGAAAGATTTAGCATACTTTCTTATGGAATCAGAGAGCTCGTTTTCTCTGAAAATGACATAAGTTATTACTTTTTTTGGGTTTGAATCTCTCTCTGATGATTTCATTGAAAAGTGTTTCTTTTCTAATGTTCTTATCAACAATATCTTGCATTTCATATTAAATATAATTGTTTTTTTAGAGGATAAATCTTTTTAGATGAAGGCTTTAAGTTTCAACGAAAAGCTTTAAATTTAAATTAAAGTAAATAAGAAGTTGACTAATTGGCCTATGTTATTTACACAGTATCAGAGTAGCCTTTTTCATACTTAAAAAAAATAAGACACACAACTTGAGTAAGGAGTTAATCTTTCTCTTTACTACCAAGTGTGATAATGCATAGATGGGTATCAGTTCCTTGAGAAGTTTCATCATACAGAAGTTGTTCCAGTAGGTGGGAGATGCGGAGACAGACTCAGTGTTTTATCACCTGGCCAATGTAAGGTTTATTCATAGGAAGATGATAAATATGTGTTAGCTACTTTTCTGTAAACTCTGCAAAGACTCACAGAATGGTAAACATTGGAAGGGACATCTGATCCAACCCTCTCCTCAAGCAGGGCCACCCAAATCAGACTGTCCAGGAGCATTTCTAGTCGGCTTCTGAAGACATCCAAAGGTTGTTAAAATGGTCCCAAACCTCCTCTTCTCCAGGCTGAACAATCCCAGCTCTCACAACCTCTCCTCACCTAACAGGTTTTCAAGTCCTTTGATCACCTTGGTACTCCACCGCTGGACTTGATCCAGTATGTCTAGGTTTCTCTTGTAATTGGTTACCAGTATAAAAATTGGAGCTGTTACCTGGGGTGTGACCTCACCAATGCTGAGCGGAGGGGAAGAATCACCTCTCTTGACCTGCTGGTGATACTTTGCTTAACACAGCCAAACCTTCATTCTGGCAAGGGCACTTTACTGATTTGTGTTCAACTTTGTGTTTACCAAGACTCCTAGATTCTTTACAGCAGAGCTAAAGAAAAAGTCCTGTCATTTTTATCAAATGTAACCAGACAAAGATGATATTGTTTCTCTGCTTGTGATTAACAATTTTTGAATTCCTTTTCATCTACTGCAATGTTAAAGAGGTTTACTGAAGTTTAGTAGTTTTCCCATTTATCTGAGGAGGGGGGGACTGAAGCAAGTGGGGTTGTTAGCAATTAATACCTTTGGCTATTTTTCTCTATATGGTAAAATATTTTTGCTCAGCTACTGAAACTCCATTTTTCAGTCCTTTTGGGATAGAGATCAGAACAGTATGAACTATTCTGCTCAAAATAACAGCATAAACAATAGCAGAGGAAAGGACAGCACTGGAAAGAATGACATCAGAGGGATTTATTTTCAACCTACAGCTTTTAAATCATTTTTACAGTTCTCCAAATAATTCTGACTTCATATACATATAAATAATCACAAAGTATGTGATGTTTTACCAAAGGTACATGGTCCTATTTTTAAAATAGTGTATAATTTTATGAGAAAACACTGAAATAGGATCAGACATTAATTTTTAAAGCTATGTGCTATATACTGTCATTTTTGAAGAAAATTAAAGAGACTTTTAGCTGACCTGAACTTTCACCTATACACTAGATCAGTACTTGTGATTAGTTTCAGTGTGAATAACACAAGGTACTTTTTCTCATGAACTGCTTAAGTATCAGCTCAAATTGACTTCTTCTCATGTATTTATTACAAAGAATACTTGGTGACATATATAAACATACTGCATTCTCTCAGCGCCTTATAGCATTTCATTATTTCAATTTTTTAAATTCTCTTTTCATTTCTGCAAATGACAAATTCAACTTGGTTTCGTAATTGCCATGGCATCAAGAATTTCTTTCCCTCAAGCTACTGAAGGTATGTTTATTCTTTAACAAAGTAGAGAAATCAGAAAAACTAAACAACAGACACAATTTTCCTTGAACTTTGCTCTGATCTCACATCTTTTACTCTGTACTCATGTTTCAAAGGGTTAAAACAATTGTTTTATCTATGTGATTCCTGTTCCAGAGGGTAATATTTAGGTTGAATATATCAATCCAAGCACTCAAAGAATAAGACAGATAGGAAATAGATATGAGGATGCAGTTACTGAGCAAATGTGTACATTCTGGGTAATGATTCAAATACTGTGGTAGGATTCCAGGTCCCAGAGTGGCAAAATATAAACCATGCCACTTAGATTTAAATCTGTATTTGTGCATCATATTAGATTTTATTCTAGGCTTCCCTAGGATTCAGGCTTATGTTAAAAGTTTTACTGAACTGAGACGGTAATAGTGACATAGGAAATTGCAGCTGATGAACTGTAATATTGTTGACAGGATATACTGATGCAATATTCTTGGGGTAGATGAGCTAAGGCAGCCAATTCATGTAATGAAATAAAGGACCTGTAAGATCTTGTGCAACATACACCGTTTTGTGTAACTGGAACAGCAGATTCTTTGTCCTCACTGCGAAGAAGCATGTAAGGTTCTAGAAAATACTTGCCTTTGACCAGCAAATCCCTAGTATGAGAACAGTGATTCTGTGTAATTCTTGTTCTGGAGTATTTGGGCAGTGGTTATCTGACCTTTTTTACCAAATTTTTTACCAAATTGTTTTAGGGATATTCATGCAAGAATTTAGTCATTTTATCCTTTGCTTGGTGTTGTTGTTTTTTGTTTGTTGGTTTGTGGTAGGTGTTTGTTAGAAATGTCAAGTGGGGTCATCTTTCTCAAGCTAACTTTTAGTTCTCCAAGCTAAGTAACAACTGCTGCTTTGAACTATTTCTAAGTGGATTCAACCTTAAGGTTTACTCACAACAAAGAGCCAAAGAGGAAAGAGTTGAAAATATGAATGAAGTAATGAGTAAACCACTGTTCCAGAAAAGCTATCTGTCGTCATTTTTAATTTAAACAGATTTGTCAAATGTGAACTTTACAAAATAGACATGGTGGATCGAATGAAGGGGAAGTAATCTCCAGCTACAAAGGGCAGTGCAGGCAGAAAAGTGACCTCTGCATATGGATGGAGGAAAGGTTGGACAAAGATCACTTGTCCAAAAAGCCAAGATTAGCAAGAGAAGCAGGAAAAATGTAATGCCAGGAGATTATAATGGTTAAAATAATACATAATTTCGATTGATGGTTTCTTATGTTGGAAGTAACATGATTGTAGATACTCATTGGATAGACACTTGCAGCTCTTGAGAGAAGTAGTAACTTAACGGCTTGCCGTCTGCCTCATCAACTTGTTTAGTTCTCAGGTGGCTTTCTAAGGTATCTGTAAGCAATCCTAGCAAGTGTAGAAGAGGAAAAGAAAGCCATCTGTTAACTTCCATCTTGTATCCACCAATCCCTATAGAAAAATAAGGATGTTCTCTTCCTTCGTTCTGTGTATTCCTGGATAAGCACTATGTTGCCCACCTCAAACATTTTCTGTTTAGTGTATGACATGAGAGAGAATCAGTAAACACTACAAAATGAGAGAAATAAGCATCTTGTCTTGGGGCATACACATCATCTCACAATTTTAAAATATTTTCATATGAATGTGTTACCTGATGTTTATTGAAAATGTTTTTTTTCCAGCTAGTCTATTCTGCAGGACTGCAGTGTGATAGCTAGTTCTCACATGGGGTTGAGAGCTGGATCTGGAACCTGCGTCACTTGTGGGTTGTCACATCAGGCAGAGTTGTGCTTCTGCCTCACAGTGCAGATGTTGTCCAGTTGTGTCATGTGTGAGAACTGCAGCAGAAAATGGTATAATTCATGAAGGAATTGAGAAGGATTATAACTAACGTGAGGTGCCAACTAGTGATTAGCTGTTGTAAAAGCTAGGGTGAATACAAAGACTGAGAAGTGCCAGCTGCATGTATCTCTTATTTTAGCAAAGATGAAACTTACAAGTATGTATTTGGAACCATTATGTCCCAGGGAAATCTACAGATGTCAGTGCACTTGTCTCTCAGAGGTGTGTTCCTGAACGTAATGTACAACTGGTTCTTACTTTTGCAAAAGAACTAGAGAAATTTTCTTCTATTTGCTACTCATCTTCATTATTTGGCCCCTCATCTTTTTATTCATACATCATCAATTGCTACAAGTCTCGAACCTGACAGAACTGAGTCGTTTATAAAAATATAAATAGGAAAAGGCTGTTTTTAAAATTCCATTTTCTCATCCATAAAGCATGTAAAATCAACACATCTGTAGAAATGCAAATAGCTTACATGTGAGGACAAGCTGAAATTTAGCATTCTCAGGCAAATTACATTTATCCATCAGCATCCACAAACTGTCTCATCAACACATCTAGGCACTGCTATTTTTGAAAAACCTATTTTATCACTTGTTGAATGTTTGAATCTGAACTGCTTTTTTTTTCTCAAAAAGTATTTCTTAGATTGACAGATTCGTATTTGAAATAAAGCAAGCATAAAAACTCCACATTGCTATGCATGGAATGTAATGAGCCACATATTTTCTGTATGAAAACTTTGAACATATAAAAATGAAGCTTTTTGTTAGTTGGCATATGAACTTATATTAAATGATAATTCTACATTTTTGAACACTTCGTAGACATTCTACTGCCATTATCTTTTGTCCCGAATTACAAACAGGATTTAGGATAGACAATGATTATAGATCTATATTTAGTACTGAATTAATTGTAGGCAAAACTGTGCTGTGTCCATGCTCCAATGAATGACCTAAAGTAGGGTCTGACCCTACTGGCTTTTGTTTTATTAACTTTCTCACAGGAAATTTGATCACCACAATTCAGTTGTTGCCATGGCCTGGCTCCATCATGCTTAGGGGCTGCTCCAAAAGTAATGACTCCTATTTTATTATTTTGGCCCATGATATCAGAGGCAGATGTTGGTAGTGTGGCAGTAGAGGTTGAACCTTCCCACCAATATTCCATTACATTTTGTTGCTGAGCAACAGATGGCAGCAGAGGGGCAGTCTGACAAAATGGCATATGGCATGGAAGTGTGTATGAAACAAAGGGGTGGAATCGAATTCTGTGGATCAACATGCCCAGAACCACCTGCCTGAAAACTAGTCTTGAACAAACTTGAACAAAACTTGTCTAGAACAAGAAGAGCATGTGAATCACAGAGCTGGCACCTGAGCACTAAAGGATGACCAGATTTCCTGATCTGTATATGCTTCCAGTTTCTTTTGCTGTTTTTATTATTTATTTATTTCACTGATAAATGTACTCTGAGTTCACAAGAGTTCCATTATTGAAAGCAAAACTGAACAGATCTGGTATTTCTTATCTTTCTTAAGAAAAAAATATTGGCAAGCAAGAAGCAAAACATAAAAAAGAGAAAGAAAAAAGACCCAAGCAACCTAATTAAACTTACCTGAAATTTAAAGATAATTCAAATATGTAGTAGTATGCATGTATCACCACATACGGAGGTTGCATATGAAATATGTTAGAAATTAATAATGAATATTTCACATTTAGGAAAAATTGTTTAGTTATACAGTACACACATTTCACGTTGTTTTTATAATTAGCTGTTCTGTTCCTGATAACAACTTCCTTTTCCTTTTTACAGATGTTCATATATCTTCTTTAATCAGCCAATGTACATATTTGTCTTACAGACAAATGCATTTTATGTTATGTATTGCATCACTGAATGGCTTCCAAAAATTAATTTCTATATCTAGTCTTTATGGATCAACAGAACACATCTATAAATCTCTATGCCCTAGAAAGCTTTTTTCTTTTTTTTAATAGAGTTAAATTCTCGTTCTGATGTTCTGTAATCAGCTTTGTCAGAAACACTGTGGCTATTTATTTCTTTAAAATATTAGCTTACTAAAAATTCAAACCGCTATTTATAAGCATAAGAAAGGGAATCTGCATATTTAAAATCATTAAAAGATTGATGAGTAGAAAAATCCTGTTAGATTAATTTCTTTACAACAGCCTGTGCAATTAAGCTATGAATGAATACTTGTAAAAATGTTATTCCTTACTCTCTTACACTAACTTGAGATGGATTTCAGCTTACAAAACCATATTTTCCTCTCCTTTAATGGCATGTACATGTGAGTCAATTATAAGAAATCATAAACACAAGCCTTGAAGTACATGAAGACAGGATCTGATGTGTATTTCCTGGCTGCCTTTTGCTGTAGCAGTGAATGAAGTAGAAGTAACCACACGGAGCAAATATTGGTTTTGTGCAGATGTGTACACCACTGCATTTACCATGGTAAATCAGCCACCTGGTAAAGTTGAAGTAGGTATCTGGAGAAGAATGAAAATCCTTTAATCAACAGTGTTAGGGATTTCTCCCTTTGGCCATCTGCCAACAAAAATTCATTTTGGTTGGATATAACTGACCACATAGCAGTACATAACCTGAAGCAGGTAACTCACGAACTTTATTTTGTACCACTTGTAACATAACTTGGTGCCTTGCTTAGTTAATTACGATCTGCATCATTACTCTGGGATTTTTTAAAATGTCTAACTTAATTTTACTTCACTAGGATTTAAGTCCTTCTAATTCTTTTTCTTTGTCCACTATAGACATAGATAATCATTTCCTTCTTTCTTTAGATATGCCTTATATAAGCTTGTGTGTCATATGCCTTCCTCACTGTTTACATTTTTAATATTAATTAAATGACTCTATACTCCATCTTTGGAGACTTTCAAGGCAAGGCTGGAGAAGGCCATGGGCAACCTGATCTAGCTGTGGTGTCCCTGTTCATTGCAGGGGAGTTGAACTAGACAGCCTTCATAGGTCCCTTGCTACTCTAAGGATTCTATGATTCTATATGAAGAGTGATAGGGAGTCTGTTCTTTCTCTGTGTGAGAAATGTGTAAAACATTCATAGAAATTGGCAATACTGAGAAAAAAGTGCAAAATGAAACATAACTATGTAAGATTGAGGACGCATGCTTACACTCACTTCTTTCCATATGGTGGGAACACCAAATAATCTGCTGAGGAGACAGTATGCTGTGTACATACACTAAAAACCTGGCTAAATTATCATGAGTGAATATACACAAACTAAGCCTACATCTGTTAATTGATTTAATTTTATGGTTTTTTAATGCAAAAAAACAGTTTTTCTTGTTAGAGCATGGGATAAACTACAGATGAATATTTTGATGTTGTTTTATTGAATGTACAAGAAGGATGTAAGTGCAGTAGATATTTCTCTCACCAAAAGTTAAGCCAGTTGAAAAGTCAGCGTTAAAACAAATCTTATTATTGTTTTCAGCTAGTGATTACAGTATCTGTACAAAAGTAGGCATGCCTTTAGGCTTATTCTTGAAGTGTATTTACTGGCATATGGAATAATAAAACAAACATTTGATAGTTTAGAGCAAGACCAGCATCCAAAATAGGCTCTAAATGACAAACAAATTGGAGTAGGCATTTAACATCCAGAATGAGCCAAACTATACTGAATTTAGATAGTAAATGCACAAAATTATTATGTCTGGGAACATCTCTCTGAGCTGGAAGTACCTGGAAGATAGAATAGTACTTCAGGAATATATCATATGTTTGCTCTGTTCTTACTTGTCCTTTTCGACAGACATCTTCTTGAGGAGGACGACTTGAGATACCTGACCAAGTACTGTTTGGCATTTGTATATTTTTAGTTTGCATTCAAGGGAGGATATTGCCCACTACCTTCCATCATTCCTCTCCTTGATTTACTTCAGCAACTATTTTGGAATAATTGTAATGCCAATTCTGGGTTAAGTCACATAGAAATATTTTAACTATCTGAAATTGCCATGCTCATTTTACCTCAGCATTCTCAATGTTCTGTGGCGCTTTTCCAAGCATGTCCCACAGTTATCCAGCCCTTTCTAGCCTGGGAAAGTTATGAGTAAAATAGCTGAAAGTCATATTGCTACTATCCATGCATAGCTAATCCTTTTTCAGAACAGAGTGACTTGTAAAGAAGGTTAAAATCTTATTCTTAGAAGAGTTTTGATGGTAGCCGATCTGAAAACGACCAGAACTGAGTGAAATATCTGCAGTGAAATGAAGATGATTATCTCTTTGCTTACTTACTCTGAACTGGTGTAAGTACTGTATGCTGAAAGCATTATTCAAATCAATGTTAATTTAATCTAGTCTGATATCTAAGTGTGATCTGTCCTTTCTGTCTAGAGTTTAAGGAGATTAATGAAATTTTTATTTGTCTAAAACTGACACAGTCAGAACCAGGTTTATTATGTATTACATTTTTTGGTAGTATAAATATCCAAGCCTGATGGAATCTACCCTTTGCGCAGTGTATTTTCTGTGTGCACTAAAGCGATATTCCGACCCTCAAAAAAAAAAAAAAAAGCTAACAATCATTCCAGTTTGACTCTGCATGGAATTAAAATTAAGGAGATACATTTATTTTGAGAGAAAGACGAAGTAGATCAACCATGACATCTGTAAAACAAGCAGCAAATGGCAGAATGGCCAGATTGTCCATCATCTTAAAATAAATAAGTAAATGGCCTCTCATCATCAGAAAAGGCTAAAATTGAGGGAACTGCAGCTTAGTCAGCCTCACTTTGGGCTCGAGTGAGTCATCCGTGAACACACTTCTGGGCATATGAAAGAGAAGGTGGCTGGGAAGAGGCAGCATGGATTTAACAAGGGTAAATCTTGCCTGACCTTGATATTTCTGCGATAAAATGACTAGATTAGTGGGCAAAGGAGAGTAGTGAATGTCATTTACCTCATCTTTAGCAAAGCTAAACTGAAATGTAGTTCAAGAAAGTAGCAAGAACTTCTTAAAGAAAGTTTTAGTGCAGTTAGTCTCTGCTAAGCCACTGTGTGGTAAAAATCCAACAGTACAGTATGGGATCTAGTAAGCCAAAAGCAAGTATAAACCATCTCTCTTAATCTAATAGAGAAACATTGGTGTAGCTTATGAAAATGCCCTGTATAGCTCATGGCTGGATTAAGTCCTTTCATTTTGTCACTGTTACCATAATCATGTCAGATGCACAAATTCAGTGATGATCTAGAAAAATCTGAGTCAGTTCTATTTGTGTGTCATGTGGAAACATATGTGCATCATAAATATGTATACATCTGTGATGCACGTATTGTTCAGTAATGAATTTGTGTTATAAGCAATAAAAAGCAGTACTGACTGAGACCAATGTAATGGTGTCTTTTAGTAGTTTCAGCTACTGCGTAAGAAAAAGATAAACATCAATTTCCTAGGCATAATTGATAGTGGTGACAATTATTCATTTGCTTTAGTAAGCCTGAAGAATTGAAACCATGTAGCTAATCTGAATTCTAACATTTCTTTCAATTTTCAAGAAAGACACACTAATTGTACACGTCCGTTTTGGTGGTGACTAGATACTGTGGTGATAGATTCTTCAGAAGTGCTGAGAGAGAGATAAAGTTAGGCTAAACTGATGTATTTCATATTATGAGCAGCTGTACGAGCCCTAAATACCATACCCAAGTGATTAATTTCTGAATGGTGGTGAAAAGAGAGGGGGTGCTTAAATAAATCAATGGTGATTTTAATAAACTGGGAGCTTCAAGGTATTAAATCTGTCTGCATCTGATCTGAATTGCAATTACCTGTCAAAAATTCATCCATCATTGCAAGTTGCAGACAAACTTTCTGGCAGCAGATGTTTCAGGAAAGCTATTTCATATGGGAAATATATTGTTTGTTGTATAGCATTCCCAAGAACAAAAAGCAAAGTAGAAAAGATTTCATGGATAACAGCAATAACTTCTGTGTCATATCTAAGCCTAATTTATTGATGAATATAATATGTAAATGTGAATTTCCAACATAAATCAGTTCATGTAAGACTACTTATAATTCAGATGATCTCAGATGTAGTAATTAATTCAGTTTTTGAGTACTTGTGAAAGCCATAGTATTTCTAATAAGTTTAAATTCATTATCAAATACTGTCTGTGAGGCTAGAAGACCTGCATATCAGAAGAAAGTACTATGCTTCCATCAGCCATGCTATAGAAACTTTTTTAAGAGCTAGATAGACTACAAAATGGTGTTCTACTCTCAGATATGTGTTGGTTGTTTCGCCGAAACTAATGCCTCCTATTTATGTCTGAGGAAACTACAACAAGAAGAGAGAGGGCTGAATGTGGATTGAATTAAGGATTGAATTCAAAATACCTAAATTTCAGTTTCTCATTTACACCTGTTCCATCATTTGATACATTACTGGTACCCTCTCATATGGCAAGAAGGCAACATAATGAACATTTCTTTGCAGCCATCAGTGAAAACGCCATATAACACTGCTATTTCTCATCTGAACATGCACCTTGAAAATGACCTCTGAAGACAGGCTGGACATATGATTAGAAGATTACAGTCCTAGCCAAATGATAGACCAAGAACTGTTCCACTGTCACCTTTATCAAAATCCTTCATTCTGTTTGCCAATTATAGTAGCAGAATCTATCATTCTTTTCAATTTTCATTATATCAGGAATTCATTTTGTACAATTTCTTTCTCTGTATAATATTTTAAAATCACATTCCACTAAATGTTGTTTCTAACATAATTGAAAACAATTCACTTATAAAGTAACCGCTGACAGATGGATCCATTTATTTCTTATATATGATATGCTGGGCTTCTTATCTTGTCACCTGTCTGGTGTTTGAGAATTCATCTTTTATATTAGTAACTCAGAAAGCCTCAGCTTGATACACTATATCAAGTGTGTTAATTTGAGTTCTACTCTCATCATCCTATAAAACTGACAGCTAGCAAACATTTGGAGAAGACATCTTGGTTTGTCATTTATGCTGCAATATGTCATTTTTCTAAACTCCTCAAAGAGAACAAATGCATAAATTCTTGTGGCCTCTTTCAAAACACTTTGAAAGTAATAGAAGGACTGGTAGTTCAAGAAAATGTGAGTCAGTCTGTGAATGCCTTAAAGAGACAAATAGCTTAATATATTATGGAGATTAGGTATTTTCACAATGCAGTCTGGTCAGAAATACATTTTACAATTCTGCCAACTTCCATTTTTATTCCTGTGGTCCATCTTTCTTTGTCAGTGCATGTCACTGCATATTTTATGTATAAAAATGCTATTAAGAATATATTTACATGTTGTATGTTCATTAGTCTCCTTTATTTCACTCTTGCTTATTTATGCAGTATTAGCTGTAGGTACTTTGTGCAAATCACTTCTCAGGCCTGTAACAAAAGCTTGTCTCTTCTCCAAAGGGTTTACTGCCTTAATACTGGTCTTTCTTACCATCTGTCTGTTCCCCTCTGCAAAATACACAGAGGAAGACCAAAATATGGGAAGCAAATGGTCATCTTCATTTAACAGTGTAATACATGGGTGCTTGAACTGGCACTGTGCACTAATTAGAGAGTCCTTTTCCTGATAGTTAATGAGAAGTAATAAGTAGAGTGTAAATCACAGTGAACCTTGAAAGTAAAGACAAATAACTTTTGTTTCAATGCTGGAGAAACGCTGGAGCCAGCAAGGGGAAAAATAGAAAGGCAAATAGCATGGAAAATAATCCTGGCAGGAAGCTTCATAATAAGCAAATGGAGAAAGATAATTTGTATCCAGCTCCAAGTCCAGCAATAATTAAGACCAGAAGGCGCAAGCCTAAAACTCATCCTTTTCCTCTCTCCGGTATAGGGATCTCAGAAGGACAACTACCAGTTTTAAGGGCAGATGAAGAAGCAAATGCTTCATTCTGAAGATGACAACCAGGTGGCATGGAGTGCGCTGAAGCAACCACCAGCAGTGCCTGGAAGAGCAGCATAGCGTTGGTGTGAGAAGGTATGTTGGAGCATGATTTTCTGGGGCTTCACGTCCACAAGATGGTGTAACAGTGTCGCTGGATGGGCAAAGGAAACAGCTTTGAGATGAAGCAGTATGACACGCAAATGAGGATTTTCTTGTCCTGATGGGATACTTGCCTCCTTGTGCTAATGGTAAGGGTATGATCAGGACCTATTTAGCTATCAGCCATAACTGTGTTGCTCTAGATTGCTTAAAGAAATCTTGTGAGGTGACAGTGGACTCATTATTGTAGGAAAAACTAGGACTTACCCTGGAGAGGGCAAGGTGCCAGTGCCAGTCAAACAATGCCTATCTCCCTGATTAGAAGCAAACGAAAGTACAATTCTTCATAATTGGTGTTTTTAATGCAATGGAGAGGTTATTGAAAAAGCTGTTACAGCTACTTTGATCATGCATTCCTACAGCTTTAAACTTATTCAAAGTACAGACCACACACATTTCAAGCTCATATACATAATATATTTCAACACTGCAAAAACATCTTTGCTCTCAGCACAGAAATATCATGAGAGGGAATTATAGAAGCCCACTAGAAGGACGACAAGAGGTCTAAAACATAAAATAACTTCATTTAAATGATTTTTTTCGAAGTTTGACAAAATAAATAGAACAACCCCTTGAACCATTTTCCTGAAAGAAGTGACAAGGTATTTTAGAGGCATTTTTCATTTTTATTAATGACATTTTATTAGAAGAATGCAAAATGTATCATGCAGTAACTATGAAAGCATTCAGGGTCTTTTTATTATGACCATGAACATTTATTTGTGGAATAAAATTGCCCATAAACAGTAAAGTCTGTTACTATCATAGATATATATATATGCCTGGTTCTGTTAGCTATTGCTTTACCCATGACTATCATAATGCAGTACTGACTTTAGGTGCATCAAATATAATCAAAATTATCATAGATCCAATACTGCATAACCAAATTTCTGTCATTCTTCATTGTGTTCTGTGAGCTTTCTTTTATTAAAGAGAACAAGTATGAAACTTGAGTCACCCAAAGGAATTGCAGCTTGCAGCTACCTCCCTAAACTATCTGTTGATATCTAAAGAAAGCAATTTAATCCAGCACTTCTCAACCCACTCAATAAAAAGACAAAAATTTCAGTTTGCTCTACACTAGCCTTGAAGTCAGCTTAAAGATGAATAATGTTCTTTGCTGGTTTACATTACAGATCAAGTGTCTTTGTTCTGAATAACACTGTGAATAAATTAAGCAAAAAAAAAATATATAAGCACATCTTTTGGCTTTTTTTCATGGTCTTAGTTTAAAATTTTTATATAGTATATTTGTTTAGTCTATCCAGCACTAGGCTGCAGTAATGATGTTTAAGTAGCGTTGAAGACAAAATATATATATTTTTTTTCAGGAAACATTTATTTACCTTTTCCGTTCTGTAATCTAAACATGGACATTTTTCTTAATGATGTCAGAATTTTGAGGCCCCTGCGTACAATCAGTAGGTGTACAAAGGTTAGGCTTATTAAGATTATCAGAATGGAAAGAAAATCAAAATAAATGGAAATACTCACCAATGTTGTAGGCTTGCAGTAAACTCCACAAGGAGCAATCTCCAGAAAGAAATCCCTCCTCAGTGGTAGTCAGCACTTAAATGGGATCCAGAAGAGATGGAGCCAGTCTCCACCTCTTCCTTCTGTGGCTGACTCATTGCTTGCCTCAGGTGGTCAATCAGAGGTTCAGGCTGTGATCAACAGTTCCCACACACCATGTTGAGACTCAACTTGAACTTTTCAGTTCTCCATAGGAGATCCATCACATATTCCGTGATTAGAAATCTAATTCATACTGATTAGTGTGTTATTGACGCATGCAGAGCTCAATGAATGATTCTCACAATGCAGGATCATCTCCTGCCACATTTGGAAAATATTTTCAAAGCTCCATGTAACTCAATATTGTGAAAATGTCCCTGATGTATGGCTTAAAACTGTTGTTACTGGATCCCAGTGCCAAATACACTGTGACCATTGTAAGCTTATCACAACTGTGATGTCTGAAACATTAAGCAGGTTTCTATTCTATATGCAGGTCATAAAATCTTTTTTTTAAAGATAAAAGTCAGAAAATCTAGTTATAATTCTCTTTTGTTTTTGACACAGAAGATGAATAACTAATTAGGTAAAAAAAAAAAAATTGTATTTTATTTTATGCAAGATGATAGTTTAACTTCTTCTTGGAAAGTGATTTTGCCTAGTAGAACACTGTGTAGTCTTTCCATCTCTGAAAAATTTGTCACTTTATCAATACCTAACCAAAAATATAAGGAAGCAAGTAAATGTTGCCTTCAGTACTGCTGAACTAAAGCAGAGAGCATTTTTATATTTACACATGTGACTTATTGCCCCTTATGTTCTTGAGACTTCTCAGAAAATTAAGAAAGCTAAGGACACTTCCAAATCTTCCATACAGAGCTGACTCTGAGATAGTGTGGTTTTTTTCCTAACTTTCCTTGTTTTTACCTTTTTGCTCTTTCTTTTTTTGAATTATCTCTGTTTTGCTTCACATTATGGCTTTTAATGCTAACACCTGAGCACAAAAAATGAAAAATTAAGATGCTGTTCCACTTGACTTAAACCATTATGCTAAGCTGTTGAAATAGTCTGAGTTACACCAGCTGTAGAAATTAGGTGAAGATAATTTCGCATTGTATAGAAGATTTCAAAACTAATTGCATTCATTTTCAGTTAGGGAACTGTAGTATTTGGTACTTCCAGTTTCAATGAGCTTAACCTGTTCTTACTGGACGTGAGTCATACAGAAAAGTCCAGCAGCTAAAAAAACCTAAGAAATAGAATTAAAAAAAAAAAAAATACTTTGTGTGGTTTAACAGCCTACTTGGAAACAAAAAACAGAATATTGTTTAGTTTCATAGCAGATGAAGAGAACTGGTTTCTTGGTTTCTGAAGATATATATAGCTATGATATAGCATAGCAAGGCAATAACTAGCCATGACTGTAGAAAAGAATATTTATGAGACATATTTTCCTTTTTTAAAATTGAAGCTGTGTTATTTCCACTGTAAACTTTTTCCTTATCTGTCCAGCAGCCTGTCTTTTTTCTTGCACTATTTCAAGTCTACAGTTAGAAACCTGCAATGCCGAATCTTTCTCATTCCCGGGAGAGATTTATACAAGACAGAAAGTAAATGGGTACTAATTCTGCTTCTGTTTTCATGTTCTGTGGCAACCAGTGCCAGACCAGGTCTGCAGGATGACTACCAGGTCAGGAAACCCACTGAGTTTTTGCCAAAATGTGGTTAAAATGATAGGACCTTGGATGGGTGCCAGGCACTGTGTTCGTAACTAGCAGACTCAGACAGGACATGACCTTAGAAGGGCACAGTACTGATACTGGCATCTCGAAAATGCATACATAAGGTGCACCGAGAGGTTTTGTTTGATGTTTTCATACTGCTGTAAGCTAAGGGCATCTCTTGCAGGAAATTTCTGCCCAGATGCACAAAGTATGTCAACCTAAATCCACAGACCTCTGTACTGACAGGGTTAATTTTACTCCTCTTTTGAAATTGCCTGTAAATACATCCAGAAAATTTTCTTATGAAGTCTTCAACGGAAAAAAAAAAAATAGCTTAGAGAGTAAAATCTTACAGCTGAGAGTGTGCTCAGACTTAGAAGTTTCTATCTGTTTGGATAAGATATTTTTATTTCTGTTCCCAAGCAATGACTGGTATTGGACTTTTGCCTAATACAGCTTAAATCATATTCAGGTGCTCCCTCCCAAAATAAAATCTTCTGCCCAAAGGAGCTTTGGACATATTCACAGATTCATCTGCAGCAAAAGGACAGTGAGAAGCAGTAGGGGCTATGTTGTGATTAGCAGACATGAGATGGCAAAATGGACTTTTATTAAATGTAGTGTTGCCAACAGAGTATGGAAACAAGCTACTACTACTCTTAGATGTCAAAGTGTTTTCCTCATAGTGATGTGGGGGTTTTGTTGTTGTTTGTTTGTTTGTTTTATCTTCACAGAATAACTAACAAAGGTATTCTCAAAATAAGGTATTTCCTCCAATTTGTACTTATTGTCTCTTCAGATAAAACAACATAAGCGAGACAGAAGGATGGAATAAAGGAAAAAAAAACTATTTTGGGACATCTGTAAATAAGGCCTGTGGATTTCTTTCCTTAAATGCTTCAAACATCATTTCCAACCTTGCAATTCTATGATTCTATGATTCTATGACTCTGAACAGTTGGTAATTGCAACTGTCTAAAAACTCATCTTTTTTTCCACAAATAATTTTGATTTTTTCAAGATGCTTAAAAGGATTTTTCAATTTTGTGACGGTTCTAATTTTCAAAATATGACATTTACAAAGGGTGAGGCAGATTTTTAAAAAAGAAAAAACAAAAACACTGCAAACATGAATTTCTACATGAATTTCTAATATATATACATATTAAGATGAGAGAATCATACTGTACTCTGACAAGTACAGTCTTGTAGCAATAATTTTCAACATCTGCACGGTGTGGAGGGCCACAGAAATTAAAATTTTGCACAGGTAGCAAGATTTTTATTCTTTATAATCAAGTCATAGAAAATTAGATATGTGAGATTTAAATGCAAAAAAACACAGGACGTGGTGTCATATGGCGTCATATGTCACCTTATAGACAGTGATATGCCTTGGGGTGGCAGCTACATGGCCATCTCTGATCTGCTCTTGTAACAATGAGCTGTGAAATAATATTGAAATAGCTTTAAAATTCCTACAGCAATGCACCTATATGGAGATAAATGACTTTAAATGCATCTTTAAGCAATTGTGTAAATCTCTAAGCTAAGAAGTTATTCATATGAAATTGTAATAAAGCTCTGAACACAAACAGAAATTTGAAAACTGCAGCTTTTGGCTGCCTTTCAAAAAAGGCATTTTATTTTCACTCTACATCTACTAATCCGGAATGAAAATACAATTGAAATTGAAGGGTAACCGTTGTGTCCTGCATTGATTGTGCAAGTTATTTTACATAGTTCTGGGAACACACAAGTTTTTCATGCTTTCATTTATAAAAATATTGCACAATTAGGTGTCTGGGGTAGATACTAATAATAATATAAGAGACAGCTCTTTACCTTGTACTTGTAAGAAAACATGCTGGAACAGCAAGAGTATTCCATGTAAATGGTGCCCTCGCATAAGTTTAACACTTCCCTTCAGTTCTGTCTTCATTCCCTCTCACTTTATTGCCTGACTTTTATTGACTCATTTTAATTTTAAAATCCCCAAGGTGAGGTCTTTATGTTCCTGCTCATCTAAAAAGCATCATGAAGCCTACAGGGATAAAAACGTATCATTCGTGATTAATGCTTAGCAAGGTGCCTTGCAGTTCTTGGCCTTACTATTGACTGTTGGCTTACACATACACCAGCCAGAAGGTGGCATTAAAAATCATTTTTTCTTAGACCTCAGTGTGGTACTGTACGTGCTTTGTGTAAAATAGTGGTGTGGGGGTTTGTTTGTTTTCAACCACAGATTCCGTCTTTGCTAGATTGTAGTGAAAAACATGAATTGTTCTGTGGTTAATTCACGTTAGAGAGAATATATTTTACAACAATAGAGGGCAGAAACTTAAATTATTTCAAACAAATCTCTAACATCTTGGATGATGTTTTTCCTATTTCTTTGTTTTCTTGCAAGTTCTCTTTATTTTAGTAGAAAGATGTAGTTTCACACTATTAGTCTGTGCCTCTTGCGCTTTCTGAAGTTTTGTTCTTTAACGAATACATGAAAAACATAAGCAATGAATGTGCCACTGAAATACATTCAGTGTTAATCAATCATTGGTAATTATTAATAGTTTTTCTTCTAAGTATCTTGGAGAAAAATACAGATAAAGGGTCAGTTTCTTCATCTCTCATTTGCACTGATTGATACCTCATCTTGAAGATATTTCAAAGTTGAATGTAATCACTTATTAATTTCCCAGTGTAAAAACTATTTATTTTACATTAGCATTTTTTTTTAACCTTCTTTTAAATTTTAAATATGCTTGACAAGCCTTCAGTCATTGAAATAGGGAAACAACACCAGCAACAAAGAGAAAAAAGAAACAAACAAAAACTACCATAATTCAGAAAGTAAATACTGAAAATCTTACCATTTCTTTTAGGTATGAGTCATTTTTGGAGCTTGGCTGACTTTGTGTAGTTTTAAATTGGTGAATAAAAGACCATAAAATTTTTACTAGGTGATATTTGGCTTTTTTTTTTTTTTTGGTCATAGGAGAAGTATAGACCTTCTTGACCTTGAGATCAAGACAAGATTTGCAGATATTGTGCAAAACAGCATTTGGTATGCAAAGCATTGATGTAACTGGATCTTGAGCTTGCCTGAGCTTGTTCTGTTTAACGCTCTGCTGGGATTTTTATTTATTTATTTATTTATTTTGATCAGTTGAGCTTGTTAGCACATGTAAGTAATTCATGGAAACCACTAATTTTCATATTCTTCTTGTATGCATCAAGTTTTCATTCACTGAGCTTGTTGGGATACAGCTAAAATGGATGTTTCGTAAGGATGCTCAGTTTTCTCCACAAAAATAAAATTGCTCTATTTTAATCTATTTCAAAGTAATAGAAGTCTAGGGGAAAGGAAACAAACAAGGAAGTATTTTATGTTTGGGTTTATCTTTTCATTTTTTAGCAGATGAGTAGGATTTTTTCAAAGCCACCTTTTGAAATCACTGTGTTATTTTGTCATTTCTTTCTGAAAGAGTAACAGTACTGAATCTTTATCATATTGATCATTTGGCAAGTTTTCGTCTGGGGTCCAAGATAATACATAACATTGTTATTGCATTATTATTTTTCATTTGTATCCTATTGATTTGCTGCCAGCAACTTACAGGTCAATTTACAAAAAAATGAGATATGATTTATTTTTTTTCTAAAAGATTATGCCACAAAGGGGATGTTTTTATAAGGCTGTAATATCTCAGGGTTTGTTTTTTCTTCTCACAGGATTCAAGACATTCATAAATTAGTAGTGAAGTTCTACCTGAATTTACACCCAGAGTATCCATGGCTTCTATATAATTCATATGAGTAAGTGGCTAGGCACAAGCTTACACTTAAATTGGAATTTTACTCCCAGGCATAGTTCTTTTGTCATTTCTCCCTGTTTAACTTAGAAATAATACCATAATTTCAGTATAGGTATACACATATAAAAGAGATTAGAGAGACTTTATATATCTAATCACAACAAGCTGCCAAGGTTTAAGACATCCAAATGACAGCTACTAAAATTATACATGAAGATTTATTTTTGGCATTGGCCAGCTCAATATCTGCACTGAAAAGTCCCTTCTTACTCGGATCTTGCTCTTTCCCAGGACAATGCAATTCCTCTCCAAAATATTGGTGCGGGTTTCTTCCATGAGACCAGCATTTAGCCAGCTCAGTTCTCAGACATTTATAACCTTTTGTGGCCAACCTGCTTTGCCAGCATAGAAGGGCTGAAGACTTCTTGCATTCTCCATTCTCCGTATCTGCACTGGAATGGGTACTATTGGGCCATGGTTTGCAAAAATGTTTGTTTTCTCACCCACACCTCCCCCAAAAATGTACTGAGAGTACATTACTGTTAGTACTCTTGTCTGTGTTTAGGAGGCCCACTTAAAAAGGAAAACAGGAATACTTAGCCAAATTTCCTTACTACTTACTTTTATTGTCATTACAGTTTAGCTACTTGGAAAGCAAGTATTAAAGCAGTACGTAAAATAGTGCAAGTATGAATATGTTTTTATTCCTATAAATCTATCACATAATTTTCAAGGGGTTGTTTTTTTAGTTATTTAATGCAAAATGTGCTAAATGCAGTAAGCTTATATATATATACACCCTGATATGTGCTATTATTTTTCTCTGGAACCCATCCAGGTATATCAAACCCACAGTGAGCAATGCAGGGCCTTCCAGTTCATGCTATGCTTACAATGTATTGAATTTGTCTGGCATACTTTCAACAAGAGCAAGTCTGACAAGGGAATTTTTATAGCACAGAATACCTTTTTCTGCCAGTGAAAAATTTCAGTTTTGGAAATGATCTGACATTCCATACAGGCTTGTAGACTGAAATCAGATATTGACATTACATCATACTCTTCACAACACAGGACACTGAAATAATCTTCTCAGTTGACAACCTTTATTCTAAATCACAGACCATTCTCTGACCTTGAAAGTAGAACAAAGTCCAAAGTCAGTTTCTTTTTCTCAATGTGGCACAAAAATAATCAAGTAGCCGAAGGTGATGCCCATATATTGTAGGAATATTTCAAAGACATTTTTTTTTCTGTTCCCTTATTTGTCTGTTTTGTTTCATATTTTGACCAAAATTTGAACAGAACTGTATAAGGCAGGAGTATTATAAATATAGATGTAAAATCTCAGAATGTGCTGTGGTAAATATTTCCCTATGCTTTTATATTAACAATAAAGAAAAAAGATGACTATACTCCAGCACTTCTTGAGATTATTTTTAATCATCATTGAATGATATAGTGCTATTTATAGACAGAGAAGAAAATATAATTTTGCTTTCTTGATAGTATTCATAACTGTTTCAGCTGAGCATAGATTTTAAAAATGTATTGAAAAAAGACATCAGGAAAAATGCCAAATCCTTTAATGTATTCATAAGATTTGTTTTTACATACATATTTTTTAAAAATTTGAATATTATATTCAGTTGTTAGAACACCTAAATAAGTATTTGTTTCAGAATTTTTCAGGACTCAAAGATTTTTCAAAATGGTCAAAATCTATTATTTCATTAGGCTACAGTCAACTTTTTTTTTTTTTTTTTCAATTTGTCTAAAAGTTTCTCAACCATATAGAGGTCAATGTTCTGCCTCAACGTTAGACATCATTTTATAAATGAAATGAATTACTTTCTACTAAACCAAACTTCTATGTGTATTTCAGAGTCCTAGAAAAGGAGAGCCTTGCATATGTAAATAATTTGAGCTCAGCAAGAGCAAGGGACTTAGCAAATGTTTCTAAGTTACAGTACTGAGACATTTAGAAAAGATGACTTACTTTACAGCAGGTTCTCAGGTTTAGAGATTGACTGGGACATTCTGAATGCTATAATAAACATCAGAAATTGGAATACTTGGAGAGAATCAGTAGGAAGAATGATGAATTGAAATTATTGATGGTATACAGCCCACAATCTATGAGCAAACACATTTCAATTTTCTTTTAAATCTGCTACAGAACCATGTTTATGATAAGCTTTGCTGTACATTTTAATTGTATAGAAGTAAAAAAAAACAAACAATGAAATGCAAGTTACTTAAATGTACATTGCCAGATAGGGAGTGGATAAGGAATAATTGTATTAATTACATCTATTTTCAGCAATAAAATACAGTCCCTACATTAAAAGATGGCCCTAATACATTGATATTAAATGCTTCCAGAAGTTCTCTAATGCACTTTTTCTGTTTGATATAACCCTAGTCCTGGGCAAAGTTGAACAGCTCATCTGCTGTTAGGGTAGAGTGTGTCCTTCCTCAGCCAGTAGGTCTTTGAAGGGTTACTGATGCACTGTCTGCAAACTTGGCCCTTGTAATGTGAATAATTAATGGAAGGATCCCAAATGTTGAATAACAGGTTCAAATTTGCATTGAGGATAAACATATTTATATAGTTTTAATGCAATTACTTATATTATTTCCTAATATCAAAGCAGCTCTTTCAGAGATGTTTGTATGTAAAGCCATCTATTCTGGCAAGTTATGAAAGCACATTACAGGGCTTTGGCAAACAATTCCATTTTATACAGTGCTATTACAGAGGAGCTGCCCAAGCAAATCAAGTTAGCAGTCTGCACATCAGAGCCTTAATCTTCTGAGTTTTGCCTTTGCATGCAGCAGCAAATAGGACAGTCATTCATATTATAATAACCTCTAATTTAAGTTCAGCCAGTGTTGCAAAACACTGATATTTTGTTTCTGATATGAACACTTATTAGATCAGATTTCAGAAGACATTTAATGGCTAACCTTTGTCAATATCATAACTGTATACTGCATAGAGTTATTGTGTTTGTTTTGTGGGCATAGACAAAACATTGCATAGATGTTATCAATGATCCCTTAGTGGTCAATCAAAATATAACTTATTCCTGTGCAGTACAGGTAAAACATATATCTACAAACTCTTTTTCCGGGGAGAGAAGACAAGATTTCATGCTAGATCAAATCATGTAGATTAAATGTCAACAGCCATAAACTTCAAGTAAGACTTGGAGATTCAATTACTGGATTATGCTGGCCTGTTCTAATTCTTCATAAATCTTTTATATATGTCTTTTGATTTCCTTACATTATATCTGTGATGATAAATTACTACGTGATGACACAAACATACAGAAGCACCCAAAATTAAACTTGTTAATAAAACCTCTGTTAGGAAGCAAGTGCTTCATTAAAACCAGAAGTTGTTATCATAATCTAGAAGTGGTGTGGACAGGACATTGTTCTGCGATAGTAAACATATTTCTCAATTTAATGTTCATATATTCTTTGAAGAGGACCAATTTCCTCAGTCAGTGCACTGGTCAACTTTAGAGTGTTTTGTTGTGTTCGCACAGACACTCTACCATTCTGCATTAGGACATTAGTAGATAGGGCATCCTCCTGCTATGCAGTTCTGCAGCATAGATTATTGCACAGCTTTCTTTAAGAACAATTATCTTCTGGTAGTTGATATTTCCCATTTTTCATTCTTTCATATTGACGTAGAATTCATGTACACAATACATATTTTTTTTACACAAATTACATACATGTATTGCTGTTCTTTTTTCCTTGACAAGTTGTGTCAAAAGTCTGCTTTAATGTTACATTTAAAAGTGAAAACAAATGTCCTGAGAGTTTCTTGATTTTGTTAAAGCCCACTAAAGAGAGGAGTATTTCTACCAATTTCAGTGGTGTGACCATGCAATGTATTTCTGAACAAAAGCTGAAAGTTTGTTATGTGATGATTTTTTTCCTTCAGTAGTCTTCTTCTGTTCATACTTCTAACCATGCAGTGAAAGGAGAGCAGTGAAGCGCACAGTTTATATTTCTGTGTCCCAGCACATCCTCATCTCCCAAACTTTTAGTTCTTAATAGTTTTCTTTTTCTCTTTCTTGAATTCTGAAAGGATCCAGCCATCACAGGAATCTAGACATTTTTCATTTGTGCTTGTTTTTTTTTGTTTGTTTGTTTGTTGTTTGTTTTGTTTTACTATTTAATAATAATTCAAGGGAGCATTTTCTAATTTTTAATAATTAATTCACTGAAAATTAAGCACACAGACACCTGTAACTACCTCTCTTTTCCCCATGACATCTATCATCGTTATTAAATGACTCTAGAAACACGACAATCATTGGAAATCCTGTTGAGGTTTAACAAGTGGCCATATGCTACTCTCGTTTAGAGGAAGCAGAAGGGAGCAAGATGCACCTGAAAACCTGTCAAATGTAGGCAGAGCTGAGAAATTACTACATTCCCATTTGGGTATCCCAGGACATATTTTTGCAAAGGGAAAGCTCATTAGCTGCAAGAGAGCAAGTAGCAGTACTCTGTGAAAACTTGGGATAAAAGGCATATTTTCCATCAGGGATGTATATATTACTGGCGCTCAGCATCTTAATACTTCCCACTATTCTCCCTACACATCTCCACAGGTCCAGAATAGAGAAATTCTATTTAGCTCATTGTGTGTAAATTTTTTTTTGCTAGAAATAAGGTCCAGCAACACACAGTTGTTTTGGTATCTCCATGCCTGGTTTGCTCTCAGTGTGATCAGAGAGAAGGAACCCTCCTTGAAGGTTTGGAAAACTAATGAAATACTGTGAAGTCAGTTCTTTCAAAGATGTAGATTCTAATGTAATCTTTGCTTTGTATGTATGTGTTTGTATTTGCAATTTGTACATGCATGTTTTTAAGGACATCCGAAAATATTCCTTAATTTCTATTTTTTGTATTCTCAACATGTTATTTTCAGTTTTATGTATTCCTACAAGTAAATTCAACTCAATATATATTTAATTATGGTCTGTTTGATGACTTGTACAATTGATATCACATTTTTTCCCCATTATAAAACTTTTATCTTAGATTTTAAAATAGAGTCAGTATGATGGATGGAAAGCACCTTCATCTGATGATGCTGAAGGAGAGTGTGGATTTCAGCTCCAAACCAATCCTGTGGTTTGCAGTTTAGCGGGAATTTGGTTCACATGCCACATCCAGCAGCCAAGATAACTAAAACAGACATTTTCCCCCCCTGATTTTCATAATTGATTCTCTGAATGGATACCAGACCCTATATTAGAAAGTCTGTTTGCATGAGCTAAGAAAAATCCAGGAAAAAAAAAATGAAATACAAAACAACAGCGAGATCACGAAGAGGTATTCCATTTTGTCATAAAATCCAATAAAAGCTGGGATTTCTTCTGAAGTTTTTACAAAAGACTATGAATCCTTCACCTCTCTAGTGCATAATTTGTGTTCCAGTCTCTGAGTTCTTCTGAGTAAAAGATACTTCTGTTCTGTACATCCTATATTTGCGGTCACTAGCAGGAACTTATTAACCAGCTACACAGTAGAGCTTGCAATGTATTTTCTTTCTGTACTGTGGAAGCCATCAGTTTTCTAACTTCTGTAAGAGTAGAAGAGCACTCACTGTGACAATATAGAAACATCTAAGGTCTGGACTGCCTACTCTGGGAGAACAGTGTCTTCCATTTCTGTCAGGTCCCAGTCCCCTTTTGGTAAGGGGCACTTTGTTCAACCCATGCCAGATTCTCCACTCAGTGCTAAACTGTAGATTACCTGCTGTTACAGGGATCGTCCACAGAAGATCCATGACTATATTCACCTTGCAAGACAGTTCTTTTTGCTGAGCTAACTTCTGCTTCTTACTTTTCTGCACAGTAGCTTTTATTCAGCAAACTGAAATGCTGAAAGTTGCAGCTAAACTTCTCAGCTAAGTCTTCTAGTCTACAGTCTATAGTGCATGATAATTCCTTCCTTGTTTTCTTGTTTGTTTTTCAGCCATCGCACTCCCTACTCCCTTATTCCCTTTAAGAATATATGGTCATACTTTTCTTAAAATATTCATATCACTTAAAAATACTTCTATCAGTTTAAAGAAAAAAAAAATCACCTTTATTTAAATCTCTTTTTTCTGGCAGAATTTCTTCCCAGGGCTAAGATGACACCTCTGAATTAAGTTCACAAAGGACAAACCAATTCTGAAGTGAGTACTGTTGCTTCTTTTTAACCATTAGCACTGATATTTCCCATGGTAGTTGCTTTTTAATAAAGTCTAAATATGTGAAGTCATTCTGTCTTATTCCCTGAATTATTTAATCACTTACGGACAGGCATGAGGATCTTCAGAAATGTCTAAATTAGTTCAGAATGAGACAACAATGCATGTATTTTACTACTGAAACAGCATACCAAAGAAAGTATTAGACTTTGCCTTTTCAGTGCCCTCAGATTAAGACTTGATGCCTTACTGGATATACACAGCACAGGATACTTGGAAAGATTCCAGGGCCACTGGGTGAGATTATTTACTGTGTTATGCAGGTGGTGAGTCTAAATGATCTAATGATCTTTATGCCCCGAAAAATCTCTTATTCTACATAATACTCTTGACCTTTTTCTTCGTCATTTATTTATCTATACTTAGGAAAGGCTGATGTGTGACTTATTTTACTGATGGCATGCCTGGTGTCCCAGTACCATTATTAATGTGCTGTGATTCTTTATTCAGTCATTAAAGTACTATTAAAGACCTCAATATTGGTCTTTATGTGGTCACTGGAAGAGTTTTAAGCAGGTTGTTATTACTCTTAAACTGTCTTGCACTATTCAGCATGCTCTAAGCAGCAATTACAAAACAGGTTACTTACCATCAAACCTGTACACAGTAAGCTGGTGAAATATGTTTCAGAGGTATAATTCACCCATCCACCAGAGCGCAATAAAACACCATCTGTATTTCTGATTTTATTGGTTCTGTCTGCTTTCATCTGGTGCCTGAACATTTTATCTGTTCATCCTGTTTTTTCTAATGCAATAAAAAGATCAGACAGGATTTTGCCCTTTATTTTAAGTGTTTGCTGCATTTAGAGGTAAATAACAACCACTTTTTGTGTTGTATATTTTCAGACTCTTGAAGGAAGAAAATATTTTGAGAATAAGCATGCTTTACTGCATCCAAAGTATGGTTTAATATGAACATCCTCTTCTTAACATCTTATTTTTGTTTTGCTCTTATATGTACCTGTACCTGTCCCTTTCTAATTCAAAAACAAAGGAAGTGGAGTGGAGGAACTGATTTTGTTACAGTAGGTTTGCATGTTGAATTAGTTGTCAGGTATACTTACCTTATAAAAATTTCGCCTTGCGCCATTTCCTCCAGTTGTCTCCACAGCAACTTGCTCTGTCATCTTCAACAATTACTATGGAAGTGGATGCATGTGTTCTTATTAATCTAGCCAACAACTTTATTCCCAAGACAGCAGCATCATCCATCAAGGATGGGTAATAAAAGTGTCCCAATATTCTCCCATCTGCTATCCAGGCTTCCAGGAGACTCACCTCTCTACCAAAAAGGTGGCAGAGATAGAGCCCATCAGCTTGTGGTCTGCATGGATTGTTTCCAAAGTGTGATAGTGCCTGATTCTAGGGTTCAACCTGCAAAAAATAAGTTCAGATTGGAGCATCTAGTTTTTGATACTGTGTCCTCTAGCATACTAGGGTACACCTCTGGGAGTTAGGGACTTAAGTTTCTTCATGCATTTTAAAGGAAAAAGTGACGCATGGGATGCATAAAAAATAAATCAGGGAAACACAAAATTTAACCAACCACAAATGCCCTTAGCCATGTCTGAAATGCTGCTGAAAGGTGCATCACAACACAAAAATTAGAGAATTTCAGTACAATTGTCTAATTTGAACTAATTTCTGACCATAGGGATCAATCAGGACTCTGAATCATACACTTTCCTATAAAAGAAAGCAGGTGAGTCCACCCTATAACTTATTAAAACACTGAACAACTCTTAGCATATGGCAAGTTCCATTCCCCTCAGCTCAGAGAAGCCCAGCAGGGTTTTAACTTGTGGTGGACAGAGTATGGGTTCCCCATTTATTATATCAAATCTATTGCCCTTTGCATGTAGAAATTAAGAATTAATTCATCCAGAGAGACTCAGTAACTTAGTCGTTAAGACTTCACAAGGAGAGGAAAGATTTGGATTCCAGTCCCTGCAAAGATGGAATCTAAATCGTTTACATCAGGAGTGTGATGAGTGGAGATCCTCTCTTACAAGCAGATAAGTCTTTTCAGAAATGAGCTGACACTCAGAGCACCAAAACAGATCACAGGAACTACAATAAAAATCAGTGTTCTGCCAAAGCTAAAGGGATAGGAATCTGTCAGGGAGAATGATGGAGCAAGAAGAGTTTATTATAACAGGCAAAAGAAAAAAGCGAATGAAAAGTGTAAGGAACTGGAAAGGACTTTAAGGAACAGAATGCTGTTTAATGGGGGAGAAACTGAGAGACAAGCAGATTACAAGCCAGTGTGATGATTAGCATTTTTTTCAAGACAATTTGCAGAAGGTGACAAGTTGTAGATTAAAGGCTTTGATTTGCCTTTTTCTCACTCTGCTCATGTACTTATATCACTCATTCAATACAATAACCTATCCTAAGCAGTTGTAGGAAGCAGCATTTTTTTTTGTTGACTTTTAAATAAGGAAAAAAATTGGAATTTGAAGTATGCATTTCTTTAATAGTTAAAGGGTAAAATAAGGAAGTATAGCTGAGTGAATTTTTTGCTTGTCATTTGATAAATTAACATTCAGCAATAGGAAGTCCAAAACTATTCAGTTCACATGATCTCAGTCTTTGTCTTCATTTTAAAATTGTATCAAAATGCAAACATTCATTCCTGAGCTTGGAAGACCCTAATTCTTCAGATATTCCCTTAATGGGAGTCATGAGTGTTATTTTATTTGGGATTCAGAAGTGCTGAGATAAGAAGCAGTAGCAGCTTTGGGATTTCTTTCTTCCCTTCCTTCTTATTCCTTTCTATTCAACCTGGAAGAAGTGCAATCCAGGTAAGTAACAGCAAGGCATCCTACATTAAGTTAGCAAGTGAGGTTGAAAAGTCAATCTTAAGGGCTTTAGAGGAGCTGATACTAGTAGAAAAACTGTGCCTGCAGATCAAAGTCAGAAGATATCAAACATCCTTCGATCTGCTTTCACAAATCAACAAAGTACATAAACTAGAAAAAAAATGCCTTCCTCTGGTTTGTTTCCCCAAAATGAGAAACTGTGAAAGCCTGTACGTAAAGAACAAATATGAGATGGTTGTCAGTGTAATGTCAGCTTCTAGCAGAACAGAAATAACTCACAAATCTTGGAATAAGTTCTCTACTGCCTTGCATGTTATACAGTTTTAATCAAAAGCCAAGATGAATAGTCCAGCCTCAAAATACCATGTTGTATTATGCAGAAAGAGGATTATTGCAGAAATGCTGTTTTTCCTGTATTTAAGATCTAAAACCACTACTATGCAGGGTTCTGCTTGAGTAATGACCTCAGTGGCATTCCTTTTTCCTTTTGTATAAAGTATATTTTGGCTTGTGTTTTGTTTCAGCATACTTCTATAAATCCTTGTGGGACACAGAATGGGAGCCCTTCCAGGATGTGACCTTTAGATATTGAAAGAGGAGGTGTATACGCATATATTCTCATATGGTAAGATATGTATTGACCATAATGACAATTTTCCCTGGTTCCTTTCTGAACAATTTCATTCTTAGGTATTTGTATGGCATCACAATATAATCAGTCTTCCATAACATATAATCTTTGGGTCAGTTATGTTTGTTTAGAGTCTTAAACATCGTATTGCATTCTGATAAAGACATTATGCCATTTAATGCCAGTATACTATAATATCTTCCATCAAAAAGTGAAACATAGGTAATAATCTATGATGTGAGGTTATTAAATTATCTATCATTGCAAAACTAGAGCCAAAGATAAACCACCTCCTATCCCTTGTGAGGTCTTTTTGTTTATCAGCTGTGTGTTGGTTTTACAGATCTTGTCACTGGTGCCACATTTTATGTGGCCGTTTTCTATTGTGGAGTATTCTTTAATGACAATTGCATGGCAATTTAATACAAAACTAAATTCCAGTGGTGGTGACCAGTCTTATCTACTTAACTGTTTAGTGCATACAGAAATTTTCTCTCTGATTTCTTGACTCACAAGGATAAATGATTATCCTTAGGAAGTAACTTACTTGTCTTCTGGTCATGCGTAAGGCTGCGTTTGAGACTATGATGCTCAGCTGCAGGCACAAGGCCATTTTTTGTGAGATCGAAAGGGTTGCTGTCACCAGTTGCATCACAGCCCTGCAGCTGATATCCCAATGCACAATACTTGTAATTGGCATAGCAAGCCAACAAGCTGCAGATCAAGATAAGCAGCTACATCTCTCCCTGCCCACGGCCCTCTCTACATAGTAATTAATGTAGGCTTTCAGTACTCCTAGGGTTTATGCCTTGAGAATTACAGAGGATATACATCTTCCTAATGATGCTGTGCAGCACTGAATAGACATGGTTGTTTATGGTGAAACAAAACTGTGATGTAAATAAGGAATCAGTTAAATCCAGTTAACTATAATAGTTTTGAGTGGCAAAGTATCCAAGTCCATGAATCTCAGTACATAATGATAGCTTGATATAAATGTCTTCTAGAAATTAAAATGCACTGAAATGCTGCATTATATATATAAGCATTAACAAGCTTTTTTTTTTTTTTTTTTTTTTTCCTTTCTTTTTTTTCCTACACTCTCCATTTGGTCTTCTAAACAAAATCCTAATCAATGAATTTTTCTATAGGTTGTATTACATTTGTATATATATTTTATACATTTACTTAAAAATGCATGGACAGATCTGAATATACTGCTCTTAGTCTAGGTTTAGCAAGCATTCAGACAGCAGTCTTGCCAAAGCATGAAAAAGCATTTTGGCTTGACTGTACTAGTATCTTTTTCTGATCAAAATAGGTTGTTCTTTTGGATATACGTTTTCTTACACTGAAAATGCCTGGAAGAATAACAGGAGTAAATTAATTGCATGGTAACAGTTACAGCACTGCCCAAGTTCAAAAGAATGCAAAGGGTCAACAAACAGTACAGTAAATGCAAATATGAAGACAAAAAGTTTCTCTGTATCTTTTTGCCAAGGATGTAAGCTGGCATTGTTGCTCTTGGAACAGCATCTTGGACCTCTGCCAGCTGTATCTCAAAACATTTTCTGTTTTTGTTTCTTGCCTTTGTAGCAAGTGTTGAGTTTTGCTTGGAGATCTTAGCTTTTAATGAGTGAAAATCTGAGTGAAGTTCAGCTAAAGACTTTAACTTTTTCCTGTAATATCTGCAATATTGAGTTAAATTAATAGGGCAAAACTGATCTCCAGTCAAGTCAGCTAGAGCTTTTCTGTTGACTGTTAGGTCGATTTTCATGCAACGCCCCTAAATTTTAAGGAAAAACTTTCCCTTTGCATTAGGATTAACTAATACTACAAAATCTTCAGTCATGCAGTACATGATCCCATTAAAGCCATCTATAACATCTTGCCTTCAAATTGGGGTGCATCATTAACAATGAAACCGAATTGCAAATGATGATTGTAGAGAAAGAAAACTACTGTACTGACTTCAGTAGGATCAGCATTTCATTTAGAATGATCTTGTCTGTAGAAGATCATGGCCTGTGTATGGAGATGCCTGTGTAGAATTTTAGTGTGTAAGAAGGATTTTTACTTGTATTTATTGCATTATTTGTGCAGAGGATTAACTTTCAGTCGGGATAAATATTGTTAAAAGTCAGAAATCCCATTAACTTTAATGAAGCCATACTGCCTGAACATTCAGCTTATTGTGTATGTTCATTGTATTATTTTGTTTTCTATTCATCTGTTGAACAGTTTTGTGCCTGCAGTATCCCAAGCATGTATGGACGGTTAGTCTGAAAGTACGACAGGGACAAAGAAACAGACTTTGCCAAAGAAATATCAATAGCACTATCAAAAAGCTACTTAAAATGTTAAAGGATAGTATTTGGAAAGAAGCATTGGTGTGCTTCTTTCATCGGGTCATGTGGGGTGATTGTTTGCTCCTTTGCCCTCAGTGATGCTGAACAAGGATGTACCTTGCTTAATGTCACCTGAAGACAGCAGAAATAGTCAAGTCAGTTTATGGAGTTCTGATACCTGTGTTGGAGTGTGCTGGATTTCTAGAGAGTTGCCAGAGAGAGAACATCTGTTTTCTAGAAGTGTGAAATGATGTGAAGATGAATTGCTAATGTTCGTAAATATTTTTGAAGGGCACTAGGCCTATTTTTACAGGCAGTGAGTCCAGGAACCAGTTGCCTCCTGAAGGAAATGATAGTCCTGTTCCACTCAAGGCTGCACTTAGTTTTTAGCATTTGTTTCACAATCTGAATATTTGTGCTTGGCACTCACAACAGCATTTTTCTAATATTGTCTTCATACAGGAGCTGATGAATCTACAATTCATAAGTGTCCAAATGCATGTTCTCCATGGCAGGGTAGGGAGTGCTGCCTGTGCTCCAGTCTTCCAGCCTCAGCTGGGGAGGCTTTGGTTTGTTTTCCTCACAGAAGTGGAAAAAGGGATATAACTTTTTAACTTTTTTTTTTTGTTATTATTATTATTTCCAGATTAAGCCCATTAACTAGATATTATTCAAATTTAAAAAATTACAACTTCAGCCACAGATAGAGTAAGAGATTAAACGTTATGGCCATTTGAACTGAAGGGAAACTATTTTTACAGACTGTGAAGACTTCGGGTTTGGACAGAAGTGACTCTGAGAACATTATGGAGGAAGGTGTTTGAACGTGCTTCTGAGGGCAGCTGTTTCCTTTCACTTCTGCCCAGTACCAAAAGAAATGAAAGAAGGAAAAGAATGAGAAAGAAAAACGTAGGAATAAAGAGAAAGAAAGACGTGAGAGACAGCATTCATGTACAATTGAAGGGGTAAGTGGACAAAATACTGGGAGAGTGAGGAGAGAGGAAGGTCACGGTCCCAAAGGACAATGCCAGATGACTACAAGCATAGATTAAGAATTTTGCAGATATGAATTTTATGCTCATCATTTGATTTTTTTAGCATAATTTGCACACTGCTTTATTTTCATGATTGTTGGTAAAGGGCCAGATTGCTCTAAAGGCAAATATTTTATTGTATACATATAGTGGGATATTCAGAGACGTTTTTGACATTAAACCTACTCAGATCAGTTATGCCAACTGAGATGACAAGAACAAAAAAATCTACCTGAGGGTCTCTTAGAACTGATTTGCAAAAATACCCTCTCATTTTCCTTGCATAATTATAACGCATGTGCCTAGGTCTCCTGATGTTGAACAACCGTTTATTGCTTAAATTTAGCCAGGTTTCTGTTCTGAATCAAAAATGCTTGGTGTTGAAGTGAGAATGCTTTGGCTTTGAATACGGAGAGAAGGAGACATTTCCCATCAGTGTGACTAGTCTTTTCGTAAGTAAAATAAATGGTGGCTGCACAGTCATTTCTGACAGAAATTTAAAACCAGACCAACAAAATAACACGCAACCAAAAAACTTTTAAATTATCGTTAGCAGGGAATATGCATAAGTGTACGTTAGAAACATTTCCATTTGAACACCAGAGAATACTTTTTTCTCCTACAGAATAGCTAAAGAAGTTCAAAAAATACTAAAGTAAACCATCACTCATGTATATGAATTCTATATAACTGAACAATCAGGGCTTCAGATGTTGTTTACTTCAGAACCCTTTGAGTTTTTCTTCACTTTATTGTGTTTATCTTCTGTATGTATTCATTCTTGGATTCAAAGGAGTTAAAAATAATAAAAGGAAGCCTAGGGTAGGACAGGAGTAAACAAATATAACTGTCTATGAGAAATGACGCTCACATATTTTTCATTGATCCTTGAAAAATTAGATGAGCCTCAGACTTACTTTTGGATTTATCTGCCCTGGTTGTGCTAATGTCTTAGGGCATTCCCAAAATACCCCGAAGGAATAAAGTCCTTATTTTATCTCCTTTTTCTTGTAATAGCAAAGATGAACAAAGTGAAATATCGATTCAATTGCTTAATAAACTGATAAACCTGTAGGAGAAAAATGTTTTCTGCTGCATCATTTGTCATAAATGAAATTATTAAAATTAAAAAACAAAAACCCTGGTGGCCTTTGCCAGAAATTGGATAGACACAGTAATCTTAAAACAATTGTTCCTTCAGTCTTCCTAATCTCTGAAGACAACTAAATTAACACAGAAATCAAAGAGCTTTCATTCACCCTGAAGCCAAGTATTCCTAAAACCACAAAAACTCTTATTGATACAATTTATTGCAGACTCTGTCCTGAAGCAAAAAAAAGTAACTTTGCACATTTTATTTTAATACTTTTGCCCTTTGACTAAAGCTTGCTTTTGACTTGCATGGTCCCATTGAAGAGCAACACCCTGTTTATGCAGAAGCATCATTTTTGGACACACTGCTGAGAATAAAAAACAAAGTTGGCACACCAAAAAGGAAAAACACCACTTACCAATTTTCACTTACGCTCTACAAACTTATGCTCTACAAACAATCCCCATTGAATGTAATGCATAGATCTGTCATTCATAGAAATGCGCAGCCAAATAAGTGTGAAACAAAGTTGGAGACATTTTTCAAGATACCCCTAAAGTGCAAAGACAAGCTTTCAGAAAACATTTATCTAATAAATACATTTGATGAGGAATACTACAGGAGACAAAACAAAACAATAAAAAAAGCAGAGAAATTGTAGTTTCAAAATGCACCCAAGTTAGAGAATTGGAATCTGTAGTCCTCTGCAGTCCTCTGCAGACATCCAGAAAGAGTTTATGCCATTCAGAGACACATTCAGTCAAAGAACATGTGTGAAATGACCCTCACTGAGCCAACTTCTAATCATCCTGTAGATTTTAATGAGGTATTCTGTGTCTGCCAAGGCTCTGGACTGGAAGTGTTGCTCCTTGAACTCTGTCAGCTCAGGGCTGTGACCACTGCCCTGGTCCATACCCACTGCCCTGTGGTGAAGCACTTTTTCCTAACACTTGTCCTGACCCTCCCTTGACATGGTTCAATAATGTTCCTTCACTGTAGGCTGCCATGAGACCTCCACTCAGCCTTCTCTGGTCTGGGCTAAGCAAACCAAGGCCTCAGTCATTCCTCACAGATCTTCCCTCCAGACTCTTCAACATCTTCATAGCTCTCCCTTGGACATCCTCTAATAGCTTCACGTCATTCATATATTGTGGCTTCAAACCCACATACAGAACTCCAGGTGAGGCCACACAGTACAGAGCAGAGTGGGACAACCCCTCTTCTCACCTGGTGGCGGCACTAGACCTGATGCATCTCAGAGTGCGTTGGCCTTTTTGGCTGCCAAGGCACAATGCTGACTCACATTCAACTTGCCATCACTCAGAAACCCCAGAACTCTTTCTGTGGGACTGTCACTAGCCTGTTGTCCCTTTGTTTGTACATTTATCGAGGCTTGAGGCTATAAACTAACATTTCTGGAATCAGGACTCTCCAAAGTGTTTCTAACAAAATACTCCATCACTTCTTGTCACTTTTTATTCAGTGTAAGTAAGACAATTTCTGAGATCAACAATGAAAAGCAATACATAAAATCTAAGACAAATGATCATAAATGGCCCTGCCAAGAAACTAGATCATATATAATTTAATGGACGTAGAAGGTCATTCTAAATGCATTAAATAAAAAATCACATTACAGATAGCCAAAGCAGATCCTTATGTCATTGTGATATTGAGATGGAGAGATAACACAGTTGAGAATAATTTAAAAGGGAAAACAAAACATGCAAGGTGTTTTGGAATGTATTTTGTTAACTTATTTTAGGGTTACATTTTAACAACAAAACAACAGTGGTTATTTGGCACATATTTAAGCTGACAAATGCCTGCAAAGTTTTTACAAAGTTTAAGTGCTCAGCAAACGGAAAACCACACCTTTCTACAGCAGTATCATGCTAGGCACCACAGTATGAAACACCACAGTCATCCATCACTATCAGGACTTCTGAATTCATCCTGTTTTGGAGTGCACAACAATAATTCAGATTGAGATTAAGGATAGTATTTAATAAGGGAAGAGGAATGGATGCTATCATCTGCATTAGATATTGGCAAAGTAAACACAAGAGAGCACTGACTCTTTTATCTCCTTAAAGAGCTGAAAATGTGTGTGCACATTTTCATAGTATTATTCACACAGAATGTGTGTGTCCATTTTCAATCACATGGGAATTTTTTTAATGTAATTTTTCTCAGCAATATTTGAAAACATCTCCTACAAATAAACTTGGCATGCTTCCATGTCGAACTATTATGGTTATTTTAATTATGCAGAAAATTGAAGCTGATTTTACATGGTAACAAGACATTGAAGTAAGCTATGTAGAATATAATCAAAATTTCAAGCACTGTGCCTTTTTGCTGTTGCTGCAGAAATGGAACTGAAATGGAAGTTTCCAAAAGTCCATGACTTCTCAGCAACTGGTGTCCTCTGCAAATGGTTTTTAAAAAAGGCAAAAAGGCCAGAGGAAGGCACAATGTTGGAGTGTTTCTACAGAAGATATGAAAATGCATTAGCAACATGAGAGTAGTAAATACCAACATGCACCCAGTGCAGGTTTAAGAGCCAGACTTCACGTGCACTGCCTGTGCTGCAGTGTTTGTGTTTTTTAGAGAAAGCATTTAAAAAGATCAGAAACTCACAAGAGCATACACCCTGCTGCCTTTTACTGCTCTGGAGCAGGGCTGAATGTGAAGGACTCATTCAAGCATCTCTATTTCCCTCACACGTTTGTGGGATAGAAGAATATGTTTCCTTGCAGATTTCTTTCCCCTGAACACAATAGACTTATCCCTGTGAACAACAAAGACCAAGCTTTTAGTGATGCTCTTGATAGTCTAACTCGAAGAAGGAGCTGTACTTTTCCACCATGGTTATTGCAGCAATTCTCCTTACTGCAGATAAAAACATTTGGTAAGATTTCCCTATTTTCCTTAACTCTCACTGATTTCAGGCAGTCTCACTTCCAGTAGCCTTCATCAACCTGAAGTGTGTTTCTCTTCATATGCACAAGAACTGCATAAATGTATTCTGCCTTCTTTTGAAGGAAATCTTGGCATCAACCCAACTTGCATAATGCATATATCTCTTCCTGCATGGTATGTTTTTATCTTTCCTTCCCATTTAGTGGTTTCCAGATCACTCAGTTCCTCTGAATTGTCCTGTGGCACTCGCAATGGGTCTGTCTTGGAGCTATCCACTGAGACAGATGCTTTTAAAACCTTGAAGAATTAGATGTCTTCCTCTTAGGGCAATTTCTGCTTGAGTTAACCAGTCTATTTCCATGTTTTTCTCAGCTTAAGGGTCTGCCAAGTGCTAGGAGCCTACATTTCATTTAATTTTAGAATCTTCAAAATATTCAGCATGTACCAAAAACTAAAGAGTAATTCACATCTTACAGTTTTCATATAAGTGGAATGATGCAGTAAAACTGAGAAACATTATTTGGAAGTGATACGATAAATTATTTCTACAGTTCGCTAAGATATGTTAGTCTAGAACTGTACTCATCAAAGACTATAGATTGACTATATTTTCTTTCCTCAATGGGATTTATTTTTCCACAACACATGCTGTTTGGAACTGTGATATAAGTTCAGTTTTTAGTGAGTTTGCAGATGAAAGTAAAATTTGAATCTGTTGCTTGTAGCTGAAAAAACATCTCTAATGTAAACATTGCTGTGTAAGTGAATAGTACTAAGAAAGCATGAGAGAGAATATTTAAAGTTACTGTATTATATTATGGTAGTTAAAGTTTTTCTACGTGTGAACATCTCCCTTAAGCAAATAGCACTGTGATGAAAAATGATTGTTTCATTTCTGAATTTCGAGCTGGCAAGCTATAATCATTCTATCAGATTTTCTCACAACGTCAGATTTAATTTATTGTTTCCAGTACACTGGGAAGCGTGAGACTTATGTGAGCCAGTGTGAGATGAGTGCCAGAGAAAAAGTTCAAAATCACTCAGATGGAACAACTTCTAAGATGGGTTGTGATTTTCAGTATCTAAAAAGATAAAATGTTTGCTTCCTGAAATTAGCATTTGAATTTCTCTATGAAGCAATGGGAAGGGCTGCATTTAACTTACCATGATGTCCATAGCTCAGAAAATTCAAGAACTTCTGGTAGTATTTTAAGAAACCCAAATAAATGTCAAAGAGCATACAATTTATACAATTGCTGCTCTGAAAGTAATGTCTCCTGTTTTATTATGTTGGCCCATGACATCAGAAGCGGATGCTGGTGGTTTGGCAGTAGAGGTTGAACCTTCTCCATTACATGTTGTTTCCATGTGACAGATGGCAGCAGAGGGGCAGACTGACAGAATGGCATCTGAAGCAAAGGTGTGTCACTGAATTCCTCCATGCAGGAGAAAATGGAACCCACTGACACTGATCAATGCTTGCTGAATGTTTCTGGAGACCAACCTGTGGATGTGAGCACGATGAGGTGGTGGGTGATGTGTTTCAGCAGTGATGACAGTGACAGTGGCTCACCTCCACTGATGCATTGTTATGAACATGGCATGCAGGATCTTGTTCATCGCTGGTAAAATGCACAGCTAATGGTGATTAAGATGTTTGAAAATAGTATTTTGTAGCTGAGAATTTACTCTATCAAATAGTGTTGTCATGCTCTTTGTATCTATTGTAGTTTCAATGGGCATGAAAAGGAGGCATTACCTCTGGAGTGACCTGCATAGATCCTGATAGTCTCCTTCAGCTAAAAATATATCTTTTATCAATTAAAAAAATAATTTCCATCTTTAATGTTTTTAAAAAACTTTTATAAATTAAAAGGAAGAATGAGAAAAAGCAATGTAATATTTCCCAGAGATTTACAGAGCAATATTCTATACTGTTTCTTTCTTCTGAGCTTTCAAGGAAAATAAAATAACATTGAGTAGATCTGTTTTCTATGGAAACCCACAAACAGGCTAGCCACTACTAAAATGCAATTGAAAAAAAGAAACACTGTTTTCCATTTACGAGAGATTGTTCAAAAGGCAACTGACTGCATCATCTTTTCTCTCTCACAGTTCTGACAACTGTACTAAATATAACCTCAAGAACCACTTGGGATTTTCTTAATATTTCTTTGACAAAGAGCTGTTTTTTTTTGTCAACATAGAAAATGAAATACACATAGGCAGTAGGAGCACGGAGGAGCTTATCCTTATGTTATTTCTGGCATAAGCAACAAGAGGCTTGCAAGCTTTGTTTGTCTGGATGCTATCAGTGAGGATAGTGGTGGTGGTGGCAACAGCAGCTTCTGACCTGCCAATCTCTCTCAGAGAGAGACAGCTATTTCTCAAGCAAACACATAGTTTGCCTGCACTGTATGTGCATTACATAGTCAACTCCTTACAAAATACCTTACCCAATATGCCTATGTGTGACAACAGATGTCCTGTGCAAGGGCAGCTGAGTGTAACTGGAAAGTTTTGTTTTCTATTATATAGCATGATAGTATGTTTGTGCCTATGAAATGTGAGATAGAAACACAGCAGTCCTGTCCACGATCCCTAAAGCTAAAATCCTAAGTTAATGCCACCTGTGTTAACTCTTGGCATTGCACTTACAGCCAATACTGACCACTGTTTACAGAGCACACTCCAGTACCGCATGTACAATCCAGAGCTGAGATCTCCTGAGCAGAAAGTGCCCAGTGATGGAATTTTACTTTCCAAGTGTGTGGACGACTGAAGAACAATTTGAAAAACCTTCTATCAAAATTAGAGGATACTCAAAAGAGTTTAGAATCTGCTTCTGTAAGTTACTCAGAAATCCACTTAGTTTAAAATAGAAACTCAAGCAGTAACAGAGCAGGAACGTACTGCTGGCCAGGTGGCGTAGAGTAGCTTCTTGCCTGGTCTTCTTTCTACCTCTGCACTCACTGCAGAAATTGTGTCTTCCTTTGTCCAAAGTCAGAGGAAGGACCAGGCAGGGGGCCAAAGCTCAGTGTAGCTGGCTTATATTCACATATGAAATTCATCTGATGGCAGCTTTCCTCTGCGGTAGGCTTTGGGATGAGGAGGAGACAGATGTGAGAGCACATGTGAAGGCTGGCACTGGCTTTGAGACGAGGAGCCACAGGCAGTCATCGGTGCCGCTGGTAAGTCTGGGAACCATGTACTCTTTAAGCAGTAATAAGTCACTGGGTTTAATATTAATTTTAGGTTTAAATACCACAACAACTAATAACAATATGCATTATGCAAAATTGCCACAATAACTGCAGGCTTCAAAACAAAGATAAACAATGCTATTTTCCTTTACTTATTTTTTATACAATTATATAAAATAAGATTGATAATGCCTGCTGACATTTTCTTCCTTAAAATTCTAGGCCAATATTGAGCTACTAACTAGATTTCAAAAGCAGGAGATGAAAATGATAAATTAAAAGCAATGCAAGATCTTTGCATATTTAGCTTTGCATTTCAGAAATCTCTGTATTTATCTACATGGTCTTCTACTTTTATTATCTTTTATTTTGTCTCTCTCTAATCTCATTATTACATCTTAATTCTAACCTGTTCTGCTTTTCACAGTAAAGCTTGATGTAATCTTTTCTGATGACATTAGCATGGGAAACATTTTTATCAAATAGATAATAACAAAATGAATTACATTTGTTCATTCTGCAATAAATAATATGATCTAAAGTTCATGATGTTGGGGGCTGAGGCTGTAAAACAAGATGATACAATTCATGATTAGCTTTCTAAATAATGAATACTGAATCAGATGTAAGTCATAGCTTCAAAACTCATGAGTTTTCAGAATTCAGGATCAATAAAAAGCTGTATGCTTTAAGAAAATTTATTTTGTCAGTAGTTCTATTTATGAGCCAAAACTATAGCTAATAAGGGACAAAAAATAGACCGTATATTTGCTGTGTGCCTGTATATATGCACTTAAATAAAAAGCTGAACTTGGATGTTCTTGATAATCTCTCCTCCCCTTTCCTCTCTTTTTTGGATAAATTGACAGTTTTCTATAGTTACTCATTTAACATAAGGTCAGTTTGGTTTCTGAGAGGTTCATTTGTATGGAATCTCACCACTCTTAGTGAAAAATAACATTAAACCAGGGAGATGAGGAAAAAAAAGTCCTCTTTGCCAATGTATAGATAATTTATTTATTAAATGCTATTTCCATCCGTAAGTAATTGATTACTATTGCATAATATATTCTGCATGAGCTCAGCAGAGTTATTCTCAGCCAACCCAGAAGCTTTCCCCAATGCTCAGGTTTGTCATGACTGACTACCTATCCAAGGGGCTGACTGCTAATTGCTTTGGTCTTTATCACATTTCAAAATGGAGCTGTTCTTTTTGAGGTCTTCACCTGCAGAAAATATATATTGCTGCAAAATACCACCAAAACAGAGATTACCATTTAAGATTTCTTTGCCATTTCTTAACACAAGGGGAAATAGCAGTCCATCAGAAAGGGGATAGACGGTTAAAGAATCTTATTCCTGCTTTTCACTGGTCTTGGATTAACCTGTTTGACATTTTAAATCTTTCTGATATGTCTGCTTATTTTAGTGGAATCCCAGCAATGTGAAGTTACAGCAACACAGAGTTGAGCCAAAACCCAGCTTTTTATATGATCTTTTTAACTGTTTATCTCATTGGGAATTGCCATCCTCTGCCAAATCAGATGTGATTCAAAGGACATTTAAAAATGGATGTGATGATTTAGACATGTCCAGACAATCATTTAACTTGTGTAACGTGAAAATGTAAGTTTTGCTCACTTGTATGATATGCCATTGGCTTTGCGAAGGGTAGCCTATATTTGAAGGTATTTCATTGCATTGGCTTTTTTTGTTTTTTTTTTTTTTTTCTTTTTTCTTTCTGATAGGAAATGTTATCTGCAATGAATTTTAGTATTTTACTCAGAGAAACCACATGAGCTCTCAGTATGAAAATGTGTGACTTGGATGCCTTGCCCATACAAATCAACTGCAAGTTTTTTGTACGCTGTTCCAGAAACACTGGCCTTACTGGACATCATCTGTTCATTTGCAGCAAATCCAATATATCTTCTAAACACTGGGCTAACTGCCCATGGGTTATGTGCTGCACTAGATGCATACTTCAATCTAGTATATCCCTAATAGAAAGACACTAACCTGTAGAGAAGTGGGATGAGAAAAAGACTGTCACCCTGAATTTCAGGATTAATTCAATGATCTTTTTATCATCCCAGTTTATGTTTTCTTAAATTTTTGCTTTTTCTTCCATTTTTGATTTTTACTTTTGTCAATCTTGCCACGTTTAACATCCAATTTTTTAATACTCTGTCTTTTCCAGGCTGCTTCTGTTCAGCTCACCTAACAGTTGTCAGATATAGCATGATCTTTTTAACTTTAACTAGCATCTCTTTCCATTTACCATCATTCCTAATTGCTATATGAAGGTGAATTCCCATCTGTAAACAGATTTGTTATCCAGGTCAAAAGAAGCAATCACCTGTGCCTACATTTCATAGTGTCTGGTGATATTTTATACACAGTTGTTTTCACAGACCTCACAGATCACTTGTAGTACAATATTTGGGGAGCTGGAAGCCTGACTTAATGATCACTGCTCATGCACATGGTTGCTGGAAAATCATTCATGAATATTGAATCCAATTATTGTGAACAGGTGCAACCAAGTAACTACATTTCATGCTCACTGAGATATCACAAACACTTAAATTTGATAAAGTTAATACACAAATATATACTCTGGTACACAACAATAACTTCATGTACATTCATGAGAATGCAAATATAATGATCATGATTCTCAGTTTTGAGGTTGTGATCAAGATTCATTTGCAGTAATTTTAAACAATTATTTCACCTCATTGCTTAATTCTTTCTACAGCTGTGAATTCAATAAGGGGAAAAGCAAATAGCTTGTGGTAATCCCTTTCATACTAAAAACTGCAACTCATTTAGGTCTTCGGGAGAAAGAAAGGAAGTGATTGGTGCTTTCTGAAAATCTTTCTGAGCTGCATTGTTCTGGTATTTCCAGTAGCACTTAATTGGGACCAGGTCCCAGGCTCCTTCTAGAACTTGAATGAGTCAGTCATGGGTACATACCTGAACATGTATTCACAATATATACTCAAGTGTACTGGTTATACAGTTTTGCCAGCAATTGTGTTTTTAGTCATATGGAAAAGCATAGCAACATGTGGGTAGTCAAAGCCAGTCCACAGAACTCTGATGCCACCGTTGTCAATCCAGCCCCACCAGGAACTTTTTAGAATCCAATTTAAAACTATGGAGACTGCTCCAAAAGTAATGCCTCCTAATTTATTATGTTGGCCCGCGATATCAGAGGCTAATGTTGGTAGTATGGCAGTAGAGGTTGAACCTTCCCACCAATACTCCATTATATTTTGTTGCATCTGTGTGACAGATGGCAGCAAAAGGGCAGTCTGACAAAATAGTATCTGACATAGAAGTGTATATGAAGCAAATGGATGTCACTGAATAATTCATCCATGCAGAAAAAAATGGCACCCATTGACATTCATCAATACTTGTTGAATGTTTCTGGATAACAGCAAGTGGATGTGAGCACAGTGAGATGGTGGATGGCGCATTTCAGCAGTGTTGACAGTGGTCACCTCCACTGGTGCAGATGTTTACGAGTACAGTATGAAGGCTCTTGTTCATCGCAGGAGAAAATGCATAGCTAATGTTGGTGACAATGTTGAAAAATAGTATTTTGTAGCTGAAAATTTGCTCTATCAAATAGAGTTTTTGTATTCTTTGTATCTGTTGCAGTTTCTGTGGACATAAATAGGAGTTCTTACTTTCAGAGCGACCTACATATTTTCCATCACTGCAGAAAACAGAATGTAAGAACTGGCATGAGAAAACCATTTGTCTGATTTCCTATCCAAATTATATTTAATTTCCCAGGATTGTCCTTTATCTTGCATAATTCTTCCTGCAATCTATGTACCAAAAGAAAAGATGCATATCCTTTTTTAGCCTTCTGCTGAAGATAACTTCCTGTCTTTCAGAATGAATGACTTTCTTTTATACCTAAAAATCCTTTATCTGTATGTATTCTCATAGTTTGTATTCTTTCCTGAGCTAGGATTCCACAGACCTACCCAGTGTTGTTCAGCTCCATTAATGCTTTTTGATTTGGAAGCACAAATGGTGAGTTGCCTCCACTGCTCTGCCGTGATTGCACATTGCATTCACAAGGGAAAAATGTCCTTATGAAAATTGGTCTCATTATTTTTATGCTTCATAGTTTCCAATAAAACAATTTTCACCAGAAATGGGACTGTTGTACATCACTGAGCAGAAAAGGAAACGTTCAGCAACCTGATAACCTTGTAGAAATTGTTGTTGCTGACCTGAGCCCTGAGCTGAAAGTTAAAATGATAACAGCAATAATAATAACAATACTATTAATCTTTAATAACTTTAGAAAATACTTCTTCCTGTTTAGAGAAATTCTGTGTACTGAATCTTTGAGTTCCATCCTCAGTACTCACTTGGTTTCTGTATGTAATGATTCTTTATATATTTATCAAAAGTCATCTTCATCAATTCAATCTTCTGTCTGTTGGGCAATATTCTCCCTCATTATTTCCAAGGTGATAGCAGGGCACATTGCAATTGGCCTTCAGTGAGATCCGCAAACAGAATCTCTCTCTCCTTTCAATCTTTTTCTTTAACAGCAAGGAATAAAAAAAGGCATTTGAGTATTCCATAACCTAGACAAGGACTGAAAGTGGCCAGAATATGTGTGGAATAATGGAGACCAATTTTTGATTAGTTCTGGTTATGTAAAACCGAAGATAATTAGGATTTCCTCCAAAACTTAAAAATTAAAGAAGGAAGAGATTATTAAAGCCTATCTAAATAGTCAGATTAAGGTCTGCTCCTCAAGGTTTTAGCTTTGGCACTTCTCTAAGCAATGTGGAAGTGTAGACTATGAGTAATTGGGATATGGAGCACAGAATGGTACTTGGAGGTTGAATTCATACTCCTACACAAATCAACATACACATGTGCACACTCATTTTGCTTTTGACTTAGGCAAGGACAGGAATTCACTTTAAAGTGTCAATACTGCCTAGTTACCAGGAGGGTGACTTGGAGAACAACCATTTGCCTTTCTTATGTTTAGTGGGCACCCACTGGGCAAATGTAGGATAACATATTTTAGATTAAACCTTGTGTAACTGCTTAGAAGATGCTGTGTCTTATTTACATTTTACCATCTCTCAAGGAGAATGTAATGCTATTATCCATATGTCATCTGCTTATTGTTCTTGAATAATGCATACAAGATTCGTGACTTCCCACTGTGGTACTTCATACTCATGTTGCCGTAATATTACATCCATTTAAAGCTGTACTAATGTAGTGACGAATAAGGCTATCCATACATTCAGCATGTCTTTTCTATCCATAAAGAGAAGCCAAGTCACAGATGGTTTTTACAATGTTATAATTAATAATCATGGTATCATGTTAGTGTCATTTTAACGTAACAAAAAAGTGGATCTGTAAATTGTTTTCAGCTTTTTCACAGCATTTACAATGACTTTTTGTAGCTTTTCCCAGCAGCGGGATCTCTGACAGTAACATATTTTTGAGCTGCATTCACAAAGAATAATTTCAGGTTAATGATTTTTTTTCTTGGATACCATTTGTGAAGTGGCATCATTAAATTTTTTTCTATCTATCATTTTTTAGTCTAGTTCTTTATAGAGCTAGATTTTTTAGATTAGATTTAGATTTTTTTAGGAAATCTTACATTTTCTTTCTCAGATTTCCAAGCAAATACACTTTGCAAAACATAGTGTGTTACATCATTTCTATGCTGGTCTGAACTTTGGACAGCGTAAGGTGAATGTCATTCCCAAGCCTCAGCACCATAATATGTTGGCAGCCCAAACCTGGATTGATACAGAAATACTACCTGTTCTTTTGAGGTTACCTTTACTACCAATTCCGTACAGCAGTGGAGGAATATACAGTACAGGCATTGGTGAACTGTACCAGTGTATGAATATGTATTTTCTTCAGTGATTTGTGGTGTTGCCTGTTCTTTCTCTTTGCTGAAAACACATGGGAATGTTTCTAATTGAGCTCATGTTCAGTCATTTTTTTTTTTTTTAATCTGGATAAGATTATACCAAGAGTAGATGCAGCTCTAAAACACTGCTCTTTCTGTAACCTCTAAAAGCACATTCAAAGTTCCCTTTCAATCTGGGTTTCTCTCAGTCTTGTTCCCACTTACAGGGACAAACCCTGTTGAGGGGCTCTGCATTACAATCTTGGATCTTGACAGTAACTGGCAGTGAAACGGCATATTGGGATATGTTAAGGGTGGAGATGTCCTAGCAGTTTATTTCAAAACCTCAAGTCAAATTTGATTCAAGTTCTTTTTTTGAGAATGGCGAAGAGTAAGCATATTCCCAGACTCACCTGGCTGTTGAGGAGCCCAGCCATTGCTGTACGTTACAGGCATGCTGGAGGGAACATACTCTTTAAGAATAATTATGTAATTTGATTATTTTTTTACCTAAACACATACATTATTTCCTACTCAGAAAAGAATAAATGTATTTTTACACACAATAGCTGTAAATTACCTGATGTCTTCTGCTATTCTAAATCAGAGTTCTTCATTGCAATAAAGTGCACAAGGAGCATGAAAATATTTATAGCCATATTGTTGTGTAGTTCAGTAAAAAGTCTCTTGCAGTGGCCCAGAGATGATATCTGGAGAGTCTAAGGCTACAAGCTTAATGTGTGCCTGGTCTCTCCCAAGCTCCAGTCTTCTTTTTATTGGAAATTCAATGAATCACCACAAAGATTTCAGTTTAATAAGTACTGATGTCTTTTTTCCTTCCGATGTATGTCTCTTTGATTGCTGGTGGAATCCATGGAAGCTTTCAGCATCACCTGTGGTGGTGGTACATTCAACAAGTTAAGTACTGGTCCTTTTTCAATGATTAGTGTTATCTAAAGATCTAGAGATGTTTAGTTTTTAAACTGTGAAAAACAGTGAACCACTGTTCCTAGAGATTTTCTTAATCAAGAGTCCTGGTCCATTTAGCTGTACTGTTCCTTATCCCGGTCATCTTTGATCTTTGTAGTCATATTAATTTTACTACAAAGAACACATCCGCTAAACCTGCAATAATACTATAGACACACGTGAAATATGTTTATTTCATTTTTCCAAGATATTTTAAAATTCTTTTATCTATTATTCAAATGCAGCAACATGTTTTCAAAAAATGCAATGTACTTTTGGATTTTAGCAATTTTGATAGGACATTTTAAAAACTGTTCTGTTCTGGAGGGCACCTTTGCAGATTCAGTTATGCAGTCAATGCCACTGATGAGTAATCTTAAGTGACTAAAAACTTGGCACCTGCCTTGATCCACCACTATTTTTCAGATATCACATTGATCACTTTTACAGTCTGTTATAAAGAAAGCTTAAACTGAGCTTTTCAAAGACTCAGAAATGCTTATGGTGAATATCCCCAATCACTTTTCAAGAGCATCCCATCAAGTTCAGTTGATAAAGATGAGATTAACCTATTATGGATGTCATTTGTCTAAAATACCGATATTTTCATTTGTCACTTAACGCTGGTGAGAAACAGGTTTGACCTTTAGGACAGGAATATGTGAGAGGTTGTCAAAATGGATCAGGAGCTCACATAAAATAGATGCAATACAGCATTACAGGACTGCAGAGTTCACTGATCCTTATGTCTTCCAGAAAAGACCTTCTAGAAACATCAGTGGCAAACACCATCAGATAACCACTTTGCTTAAAGATGAGGGCTGCTCTGAAAGTAACACCTCCTGTTTTATTATGTTGGCCCATAACATCAGGGGGGCAGATGTTAGTGGTATGGCAGTAGAGGTTGAACCTTCCCACCAATATTCCAATCCATATTGTTGCCGTGTGACAGATGGCAGCAGAAGGGCAGTCTGATAGAATGGCATCTGATGTGGAAGTGTGTGTGAAGCAAAAGAGTGTCACTGAATAATTCATCCATATGAAAACAGTGGCACCCATTGACATTTATCAGTGCTTGCTGAATGTTTCTGGAGACCAAACGCTGGATGTGAGCACAGTGAGGTAGTGGGTGGTGCATTTCAGCTGTGGTGACAATGACAGTAGGTCACCTCTGCTGATGCAAATTTTTACAAGTGTGGCATCCAGGCTCTTGTTCACTGCAGGTAAAAAAGCATAGCTAATGTTGGTGACAGTGTTGAAAAATAGTGTTTTGTAGCTCAGAATTTGCTTTATCAAATAGCGTTATTGTTCTCTTTGTATCTATTCTAGTTTGAAAATAAATAGGAGGCATTTCTTTCAGGATGAACTATTTTAGCATACTTGCAAGGAAGGGGCTAATGAAACAGTGACTGATGTACACAAAGTATTCTCTCAGCTGCCAGTATGGAGCAAGTCTGACTTTCCACAGTTATGGCACTTCAACCTTTGTTGTCTTCGTATTTGGGACTGAAGGTTGTTGAGTGATATACATTATGAGTTTATAGAGTAAGTAAATGAACTGGAGTTTTCATATTGTCTTGCTATCCTGTTTTTCACATATTATCAGTACTAAGTGAAAATGTTTTACTTCTTTTGTCTTGACTGTCACCTATGAGGATAAGGTCCCAGTCTCAAGTTTTGATAGATTACAGATATGCATTCACAGCATCACAGAGTGACTGAGTTTAGAAAAGACCTCTGGAGGTCTTCTTGTCCAAAACCCCTGCTCAAGCAGGATCACCTAAAGCCAACTACACAGGACCAAGTCTAGCTGACTTTAGAATAACTCGAAGATTGGAGACTATACAGCTTCTCTGTGAAATCTGTATCTGTGCTTAGTCTCCTGCACAAGAAAAATATGTTTGGCTAGAACTTGCCATGTTTTAGTTTCTACATTATATCTGATACATCATCTACTGTTTGTGAATTTAGATTTTGTGGTAAACAAGGAAGACAGATCATTCTAGACTATTCAAGATTAACAAGACAAATAATACTTACTAATGTATTATAGAAGAGATACAATTATACAATATTGCTTTAAATACGTGGTTCTTAGGTTATTATCTTAATAGATTTGCACATCAGAGCTTTATAAGAAAATCTTCTCTTAGGGTGTCTCATATTCCATTTCTGCAATGCGTTAAAGCTCACTTCAGCACTCAGAGTAATTGAAAACATAATATTATTGAAGGACTTAATCATCATTTTAATTCTTTGATATTGGCATTTTAACTGTCTTAAAATAAATTTTGGAGCTGGAAATAATGATAATATCAGCATTAAAGTAGCCATTGCGTAGTGGGGAAAGTGGAGGTTAAGATGCAAATGCAGAACATATTAGATTTACTCTCAGGACAATACTGAGAGCTCTAGCAGGAGATGGCATAGAGCTGTCTTCTTCTGGTAAAATTCTGCATAGTTGAAAGTCTTCATGTTGTTAAATTATTTGTAAACAGATTTGGTGGTAAACACGTCCTGCAATATGATACAATAATGTTCTGCTTGTCTGTTTCCAGCAGTGTGTTGTGTTACTAGTTGCTTCATCAAAGAAAACACTGCTTTGAGCTACAATTTCTTTTTTCCTTCAGGTATTAAACAATGAGCGACTGAAAACCAGTAAATTTAAAATCATCAAAAAGCTTCAAGATTCTTCTTGGATGAGATCCTTGTTATCTGGATATGTAAATCCTACTGTAATTCAGTGACAGTCAAACTTACTTTTTCCCACCTTCTTTAAAGCTATAGAAAACTTTAGAATGGAACAAAGTAATGTCCAACATAGTCTATCTGAGTAACTTCGTCCTTCTTCCAAATTTGCTGAATGATTACTTACTGTTTCCTATTTCAGATGATCAAGCATTTTATTGATGAACCTTATAAAAAACTTATTCAAAACCATAGTAGAATTCAATGACAGATCTGAAAAATGAATGGCTTTTGTGCATGGACCACCATAGGTTATATCAGCAAGATCCTGATGTAACCAAGTAGTCCTCCAAAGACAAATCTCTCTTCAGGAATAAAATATGAGTTCCAGTCCTGAAGGGGGTTAACCCTCAGTTCAAGAATAGTTATTCATTCCTATTTTGTAATTGAATACAAAAGACATAGGGATTGATTTTCACCTATACCCAAATTCATGGCTCCTGTGAGAGTCTGAGCTGCTGACAAATAATTTCAGCTTCAGCCATTGATTATGCTTCCATAGTGAACATTAGATATACAGTAAGATTGATATAATATATATTGCAGGAGTAGTATAATATAAATACTCCCCATTTCTTAGCCTATCTGTCACTACTCTTAAGCTGTGCCATGCACAGGAGATGTAGGATTTGACTTTCTAAGGAGGAAATGGCCATCAAGTAGAAAAATGAATTCACCCTTATTGTACTGTGGTGATGTGGTGAAGATAATTACTGCAGCTCTATTCCATTTGTTTTGAAACACATAGCCTTTGCCTTTTCAAACTGCCTTTGCCATATCACCACTCATGTATTTGCAATGACAATCTGACATCAGAGGACAGAATAATAACTGGAGAAATTATCTTCTCATTTCATATTTATCTTGTTTCTTCTCCTGAGTCACTGAAAACACAGTGCTTTTATACTTTTTTTTACTATACATACACATATATATATAAAAATTAGTGCGTGTACTGCCAAACTCTGTAGCTCACTATTCATCTTCCCAGGTGTCTTCACACACCATACTTTCTGGTGCTTAGAATTGGTAGACTGCAAAAAGTAGCACTCCTGTGTTCCCTCTCATTCATATTGTGAATGCTCAGTTCTCCAAGAATTTTGCTGCTGGTGTCTGACCAGCCAAGTCCATATCAAAATCAGCCAAAGTCTAATCATAATTTTGCCAATTAAAACTTGTGTGCTATTATTTGGTGGTTTTTTTTGTTTGCTTTTTTTTTTTTTTTATAACCTAAAGCATATTGTACTGTCTGCTGTTAAAATACAAGCCTTTCTGTTTACCTCCTCATGGCTCAAAAAAAGATATATGCTTACAATTGCAGCTTTCCAAATGTTTTCTCTTTTATTTCTTCAGATTTCTCCTCCAAAGCTTCAATGTAATCAATAATTCTAACTAGCTATCAGAGTACTTAACTTTATTTTTCCTAATAAAAATGAATAGTTGGAGTAGAATGTGTCCTAAGCCATTTTTTTTCCATTCCTTCCTCATGATTTACCTCTTCTCTTTTGTATAATGAATTTTAGCATTTCAAATTTTAAGGTAAAGAAAAATCCTTCTCTTTGAAGAAGAATTTCTCATCAACAGAGCCTTTTTTTTTTTAAAGTAAGGATAGCAAATCCAGTCTGATGGAACAAACACCTTAAGACATTTTCCATACATGAATGTCTCTTTAACAGAATTAAAATTCTAGAGATTTAATTCTTTGCAGGCTTAACTCAACTGAAAGAATAAGAAACATTGTGGCAAAACAATATGATTACTTCAGTCTCCATGTACAAAGTACAATTTTATAGGATTTCTTCAGTAGCCCATGTTCATAGTGATCTTAATTTTCGCTTTGTCAGAAGAGCTTTATGATAGGTTAATTCTTCAGAAATACTTATCATCCTTTACAGCATATTTCATTTATTTCTCCATTATGAAATGCAACTTTTGGAATTACTATTCTTTTTATTATTATTGTTATTACAGAACTTTCAGTGTTGGACAAATTCATTGCTGGTACCTTCCTGCTTTCATCCCTTCTCTTCCAATTCCAGTTCCTAAACAATTGATTGTTCACTTGGAAAAACAATTTGTTTTCCCTAATGAAAAAAGATAAGACTGCATTGCCTATTTTGTGTGGAACCAGGGCTCCTCAACCTTCTGCATTTTATCCTATTACATCATAAGTCTTACTTCTAGGGAGAAATAAGAATGAGAGATTGCAGCCTTTAGAGCTGCTGCTTATATAGCTGCTACAGCTACTATCTTAGCATGCTCAAACATAGTCCTGATCTGCTTCTTTTTCTGTTTTTTTTTTTTTTTTTTTTTCTGATTAATGGTGGTTTTCCTGATGCATTAGGATATTATTGTTGTATGTTGTATGCTCTCTCTCATTTGAAGGGTAGTGGGATTTTTTTCAACTTAAATGTTTATTTTGTGCATAATAATACTAATTTCAGTTCCTAATTTTCCAGTAAGGCAATTAGGACACTAAAAGTTCCCAATCATGGAAAAAATGATCAGTTCCTAGAAGATAAAGATTTGCAAATTTGAACAAATTTGTATGTATTTATGTATATATGAGTTGGTTTGCATGCGTAACTTTGAATTTTACATAAATGACATGAACTCATTTAAATATATAAAAGTTAAAATCCAGTACTTTTTCTATCCATGTTCTGCGGAATTTAATAGCTTTTTAAAAAAGGCGTGCATTTTCATGAATTGAAATGTAAGCAAGATTATGTATATTCTTCATTAACTTTTACAGTGTGGATATGTAAGTGAAACTAAACATTCAAAAGCTAAGCAAAGTTTGTGTTGTTTACATAAAAGTTTTGGTAGATTACATTTACCCACCAAAAAAAAAAAAAAAAAAAAAAAAGGAAAAAGAAAAAAGAAAAAAGAAAAAAGAAAAAAAAAAGCAACCAATCTTATGTATTTTTGATTTTGGATAAAAAAATGCACAGCTCAAAGCCTTTCTTCTCTATAACTCAAATTTTCCAAAGATTTTGAGTCAAATTATATCTGAGTGTTCACTTAAAAAAAGGAAAAAAACAAAACAAACAAACATGCAAAAACAGAACACAGAGTTCTGTAGAAGATAGGTATGGTAGTTAAAAACCTTTCTGTAAATGGCCAAAAGTACCCAAATGTTGGACTTGCTGGAACAGGATATCACTTGTAAAGGAAAGCTGATAACAGATGTTCATACTGTTGAATGTTTTAGTCTCAGAACATCACTGGAGCCCAAGCTGTTAACGGTGAAAGAGGTAAGACCTCCAAGACAAGATCTCAAAGAAAGAAGAAACTGATCAGTGAACCCTGAAAAATCAGGTGGTTATATTTTTGAGCTGTGGCTTGTTGTCTTTGCTCTTTGCAGCCATTTCACATGTCATTCATAGAGCCTGAAAGGGAGAAGAGTTAAGGTAATACACATAACTCAATATTGAGATTAGATGTTAATATATCCACTTGACTATTTCACACATTGGAAACTTATAAGGAAAACATTGCTCAGCTGTAACATTAAGCAGCAGGGTTGAAGTAAATAAATGCGGGGTGGACAGCAAGTAGATAGATAACATGTCTTCAGAAAAAATCAAGATGAACACTTAATATTTTTGCTAATGCAAATGTTAAGCCAAATTATGCTGCTATGTGACTTGTAAAACAAAAGATTAATTACCCTATAATATTCAGAACTTCTAGCATCCACTGAAGGGAATTCCCTTCCATTTTGGGCATGCATCTTCAAGAAAAACTGTAGATGAATGGCAAAAGCCCAAAGAAATATGAAAAAATAAAATAAAATCTGAGAAATGCAGTCTATAAGGAAGCTTGTGAATTCACATTTGTACTATAGTTAAAAATAGCAAAAATAGCAAAATACATGAAGGACTGTTGCAAAGAAGGCAGCAAATGTTTTTTAATGATCTGTATACAGAAGACAAAATGCGGAAACTTACATAGTTACATGGAAGAGGAAAGTTTCTAATTGCAAGACTTGCAAGACATCAGATTCAGATAAAGAGGCTGCAGATTATTCTCACTGAAAGACTTTAAATACGTATAGAAAAGCAACTGCTATAGCAGACACAGTCCCAATTGATCCAGCCTTGGAAAATAAGCCTGGTCTCCTGTTAAGAGCCAGCCACTTGACTTACACAATACTGTAGTTTGTTAAATGTGAAGGAGTGAAAATGACAAAAAATAGAACAGGATGGTGACATATCTCCAGATAGGTGCAAACAATGCAGTTTTAATTATACCTTTGCTGCTTTTTACTTCTCAAGCCAAAAGTATTTCCTTTCTAAGTGTAGCTGGACGTAATTTTACCTCTAATTTGGTTTCATTTTTAAGAATCTCTATTTTTTTTACTATACACTCATGTTTGTCAATTTAATATTTATACCAATTTAATATTTAATAAATATATGCAGCTTAAAAGTTTTTACTGCAATGCTCCACTTGCTTTAAATTATTAACTGAAGTTGAATGAGTAGCCACTTTCAAATATGCAGAAAGAAACATGTTTTAATCTCAAATTTTAGTTGTCTTGCTATCTAACATTTGATAGATAGTTTTCATTTTAGTACAGTATAATTCTATTAAATGGATTATGGTTCATCACAAATGGACATTTGGTTCAACAGTTGATCCCACATTTACACCAAATAAATATGATGCTAAGTTTACTTATAAATGAATATAGTATAAAGCTAACTGTTGTTTCTTTGAGAAGAGTCCTCTACAAACATAAAATTTCCTCCAAGTCAAAGAAAGTTTATTTCACTTCTTGTAATTTTATTGTGTGTATACTAGGTGGAAATACAGACCTGTGAAAAGGCTCATTTTAGCAGGGGTAACAACTCACAGAAGTTATTCTGAGGAATGGGGTGGAATGAATCATATTCATACGTGTGTGTGTTGGATGGCAAAAATCAATGCTTTCTCTTAGCAAAGACACTCTCGGGGATAGAGAAATCAGAGCTGCGAAAAACCTAACAAATTTTGCCTGACAGATTTTCCAGGCAAACTACACCACTGGTGCATTGGGAGTGTGCTGAGGATGTCAGTCCCTGTGCCAGTCAGTGCAGCCCTGCTCATGGTGGCTCATTTTGGAGCTCTAGGGAGACCTAGATAGCTCCCCACATTGACCCAACACACCCAAGATGCTGGCAAGCAGTCCTGGGGCTGTGAGAAGCCAGAGGCCTGCCCTGTGCAGCTTGGTGGAAGATACAGTGCATGCAGAGAGATGAGCCTAAAAATGCACAGAAAAATAGGAAAAGGCAGATGTGAAAGGGAAGGAGAAAGCATTTTGGGGTGAAGAAAAAAAATTGCTTAAGTCTGTATCCTATTAGCATCAGTAGCACAGCCACTTCTAGCCTCAGCAAGTGACAGATGTCATCTCAGCAGCCTGGTTTGGTTCTGTTCCCTGCAATGCCAGTGCTGTTGGAGGTGTGTGCTGGGCTCACCACTCTGCAGATGGCTAACAGTGGTCAGGTTCTGGGATCCCAATTACTGCCAGTATTTAATGGTTCTCTCTTATAGCATCCCAAGCTCCCCAAATCTTTAATAAAACTCTGATAAGCAATAATCATGTTGGGAATGGTGTATTCCTGCAGGCCTATGCCACAAAATGTAGCCATTGTATCTGCCTTAAATAGCCCCTGGGGGACAACTGAAAATTTGTTCTTCTACGCAGAAAATGGCCACTTCTGAGAGAGTGGAAAGCATCCTTTTCTTTCCCACCATCACTGGCAATTATACCTCTGACTCTTTATTTGTCAGAGCTAATAACAGCATTGTTGTGACTCAGAAAAGCACAGATAAGACGATGAAAGATGCACCACCAGCATGGTGCAGATGACAACTGAACTGCCTCTGTTCCTTGTTAGTGAAAATTATTTGATGTGAATGTTGTTGCCTAATAGGGCCCCATCTGACTGCAAGTGATTGTAGCACAGGCAGCAGAATAATGGAAAATTGTTGCAGCAAGATGGTTGCTAGGATAATGCTAGCAGTAAGAAAAGAAGTAAGTGAAATTGAAAATTACATATTTAACAACCATATAAATGGCAATAATTATTTTGGGCCAGAATTATCTTAATTTGCTTCTTCCCGTTGTGGGTCATTAATTACAGGAGTAAATCTGCTGATCTGAGTGGGATAATTATCTTGACATTGGCATTGCCTTGCCAGTGGGAGCAAGGGGTTTTCAAACCGTGGATGAGACAATAGAATTCCTTCCATCAGTAGCATGTTGAGGTGCCACGGAAAGGCGTTGACAGATGGTGCACAGCAGAACAAGGTGGAAGGCTGCAGGGAACCACCCAAGTCTTTTCCAGCGATCTTCTTATCTTTTCAATACTATGGACCGAGAAGCAATGCTGCTTTATGTTTAAAAAAATAATAATAAAACAAAAAACAGCAATCTCAGGACAAGAAGTTGCTACAGACATATAACCCTCATTTCTAAAGGCAAATCTGCCTTGCTTTCATTTTTCAAAAGAAAAGGGCAAGTCTGTTTACTTCATTCTCATCTGAAGTGCTGACCCTTGTTCTGTTAAACAGGATAGAGCCTGCACTGATTCTACCTGGAAAATAACATAGCTGAAAATTAGGTGGTTTATACACACCAAAATATAAAGCAATAATGAAGTCGGAAGAGCAAGGCTGAGCCTCAAGCTAGATCCGACTCATACTATAAAATCATCAGGTTTTGTAAGTTCAAGAGGGTTAGACCTCTTCATTATCTGAATGAAAGAGTTCACAAAAAGCCTCGGGAGCTGAAGGAGCAATGGAGATGCTTCAGCTTGAAATCAATATGCTGGCATGCTGCTCAGTTCCTTGGTTCACTTTGTCACTTGGAGGTGAGTACCAGCAGGGTTTGAATGCTTACTGCCATTACAAACCCTGCAGCAAGAGCATCCCTGCATCCTGTCAATGCTCAGTTGACCTCTTAGAGAAGATTACTAGAACTAAATACCTTGCTGGAGAAAGTGACCAAGCTATTGAGCCTATGTCTGCCCACCCTTAGTTACTTCAAGCTCTGGTCCTTACAGTACAAGGGGACCCCCCTGCTAGCTCAGCTGCTGGGAAGAGTGGGGTCATGAAGGCTACTGTGTGATTCTTTCCCAATATTGTCCCTGCCTGTGAGTTGGAGGTGGACATCCTAAGCTTAAGGTGGACTTAGAGTAGCATGGTTTTTTTCTGTTTGCTTGCTTTTTTTTGTTTGTTTGTTTTTCAGTAAATATGCATTCTTTCCTTTCTTTATTTTTCTGTCTTACCTATTTTTAACTACATAGTTTTGACATCCACAAAGCCCTGTGGCAAACAATTTACCATTAGATTACATGTGAGAAAAGGTATTACATGTTTTGGCTTATTTTGAAAGATCCATATGATCATTTAATTTGCCACCTCCCAGGTTTGTGTAATGAAAGGTGATGAAAAAGCAATCCTTGCTGAATTGCCATGCCACTTGCAGAGCTGCAGAAGTCCATTATAGCCCTTCTGCCTATACCATTTCTATACATACCCCATGTTCCTCCTTTCACTGAGTTAAAAGGTCCTAGTCTATTTACTCTTTGCTTATATGCACATTTACCACACTTGTGGCTATCCCTGTCACACCTATCAATACCTTATTTCAACAAAATGGTAAAGCTGGAAGACAGGAACTGCACACAGCACTCATTATGTGAGAGCACCATTTATCAGCACTGGTGTTGCCTGCCATTTTATCACTCTTCTGGCTTCCTCCTAGCAGATCAGAAGAGTTTGACTGATTCAAATGATCACAATCATGCTTCTAGCATAGTTATTGATGCTAAGTTTAAGAGCATGCATTTTAGATGAGATCTCTCATTATATTTTATTTCTTACTGGAGGAATCATTAGGATGAGTGAACTTACACCATTTATAGCTTTTCTACATCAAGACTAGATGCTGGATTGAAGTAAAGTACCCATGAGTGTGCCGCACTCATTGCAGGCACTAATGCTGTTTATCTGCTCTTTGCAGGCTGCGCTGTACTCAAGGTGACTCTCACAGATACCTACATGCATAAATATTACACTAACCACTATACCTCAAGATATACATAATGCATTACTTAGTCGAAGCAGCAGCATGAGGCAATGCATTACACAAGGTACTGACACTGAAACAGACTCAGGGCTCTTACCAGCACTGAGAGTGCTTAATGGGGGCCTGTTCCTGACAGGCAGCATCACTCAGCCTCTCACAAAAGAGGGCTAAAGTACTTACCCCAGAAATTGGAATGACTTTCTCCACAGCATAGATCAGCTACAGCGCTGCTCGATGTTCTTGTAGCATGATTCAGTGTCTGAAGAAAAAGGAGTTGCTGCTGCTCACAATGAGGCCAATGAATATTTTGCCACTGGATTCAGTGAAGATAGAGATCTACTTCTTGTGCTTTTCTATAAAGAGTAAATCAAACTGATGTTGTTAGTGAAATAATACACATAACCCATTTTCTGCAGCTCTTACCATGCACTATTAGATGCTCAGCTGTGGATCGCACACTGTGTGGGTTACTTGGGAGGGAGCTGCAGCTACAGTGGGTCCACAGTGCAGTGGCTTGGTTTGATCTCTGAAACTCAGCCTAGAAACCCCAGTGCCCTCATTGTCCTATTCAATGCTCCTCATGCTTCATAGGTACCACTGGTTGGGCATTTTAACTGCTCCTGTTCTTTTAGCTTTCCTAGTTCTTCCTTTTTACATGTACCAGTATGGTGACCAGGAATTACTTATGTTGTGGTTTTGTGATTTCTGTAATTGGTATTCCACATCTTAACATCATATAGAGCACTGGGAGATAAAGAGTTAATGCTACAGTTCCATGGATTGTCAATAGTTCTGGGTGCCTGTCTCAGAAGAGAAGAGATGAACTACAGCTCCCAGAAGACTTCATTATTCCTTTTCTGTTTTTCATTTAGAGAGAAAGATAAAACTGTTTGGAGTCACAAGACTGCTCTCTTTTTCTGCTTCAATTCCAATTGTATTGTATTATATTATCTCACATTCCGCTATCATATTTAGTAAATTAGTCTTCTCCCTTAGCTTGTTCCACTGTTTTTTTCTGACGATGCCCATCTCCCTGTCTTCCCCCTTCTCTCTTTCCTGGGTTGTGGGTCCCTCTGCCCCATTACTCACAGAACTGGGCTGGACCAGGCTGGAACCATGACAGCTTAGTATCCACAAAAACAACTGCTTTACTCTGTTGCTAAATGCAGCTTGACACTGCTCAGGATCTCTGTCAGCAGAGCTCAGTCTCTGAAGAGAACCTTGTAGACAAATCATAGTAAATATAGGAGGTTTTGAGCTCTGAAGTCATCATAATCCACAACCCAAATTCTGTGAGATGAGCAAATGAAGCTGGATTAAGTGATGATCTTTGACCAGATTTCAAAACATAAACTTCCTGCACTTCCTGCACATTTAGCAAAGGGACTCAGAAATGGAAGCAATCAGTTTTTAGGACTTCAGCCCACCATGCTTGCACTTAATGAACTCTTATACACTGCTTGAAGATGAAAACAAATTTGTCACTTTCTTACTGCCCCTTAAATGAGGAATGAGCAATGAGAATAAGGAGGAGAAAAGTCAATAAGAATTATTCTATCCTTTTCAAATAAACTGCATAGATAATCATTTCTGTCTGCTTTCTCTGCAAGTATAGAAGTTTAAAGACGTTGATCTAAGTTCATATTGTATGTGAAGCTTATGAAAGGAAATATATTGGACATGAATTTAGCTATAGATATTTTACTTGTTAAGATTTAGCTCACATTATACTCTTAGTGAAACGCTACTTTTAGCATAATCATAGAATCGTATCATAGAATCATAGAATAACCTGGGTTGAAAACCTTCCTCCTAATATCTAACCTAAGCCTCCCCTGTCTTAGTTCAAAGCCATTCTCCCTAGTCCTTTCACTATCCACCCTATTAAACAGCCATTCTCCCTCCTGTTTATATTCTCCTTTCAAATATTGGAAGGCCACAACGAGGTCTCCCCAGAGCCTTCTCTTCTCCAAGCTAAACAAGCCCTGTTCCCTCAACTTTTCCTTGTAGGAGAGGTGTTCCAGCCCTCTGATCATCTTAGTGGCCCTCCTCTGGACTAATACTTCAGCTTCAATAGATATTTGAAATCTGTGAAGATTTTTAACACAAAATTTACTTCTAGAAGTGACTCTTGGATTATCTGTACACGTTGCAGGGTCTCTCATTAAACACTGTGATAATAGGAAGCCAGCACAGCTAACTGGCACTGCACTACAATAAGAAAACCACAGTAAAATAATCAGGGAGTAGATCATGCAGTCATAGTTATAAAACTCATCTCCTTTGAACACTTTTATGCCACTGGTACACTATTATCTTTATAACACTTCTTGAGCATTGCAGTGAAAATCTGAGAAGTGACCACTGGGAAAGAGACCAATTGAAATATTAATGACAGCTCAGTGGATGAAACTTGAATTATCTGGTGGAATATGTGTTCCTGTCCCTGAGATGTCTGCATGGAGGTGTAGAGTGAATGCAAATTCTACGTCATATTTAGTGCAAGATACACTGAACTACTGGACGAATCTCAGGGACAAAAAATAAAATTCTGTGGACAATTCCAACAAGTTATCACAAGTATCAGAAAAATTGCCTGATCCTCATTATTTCCATATGAAAGTCTTGCATAAATCAAAGCAGTGTTTTTTATCTATAGGTCACTGAATGTAGGGCACCAAACTGCATGTGAAAGAGAATCTGCCATATTAGCACTTCACCTCTTCGTTTCCTTTATGAATTTAAATCAGTAACACAGCATCAACATCACCACGGGTTTGATTGACGTAAGTTATTTTTTATATCTCTGTTGTGTTCTTCAGCTAGCAAGCCATAGAGCATCCTCTGTATAAGCATTTCATGTTTTCTCCCAGAAAGCTGATCATTTACAAAAATTAATTTACTAAGAAGTCCACAATTCCTGTCTCTCTCCTAAATCTCTTGATCTCTCACTTTCTTTCACAATTCTTCCTAACCTTTTCCAGCTAATAGTCTTGATTCAGATTCCACAAAATATAAATAAGCTAACGACAGCTATTTTTTTTTTTTTCTAGCCATCACTGTCAAACAAACTTCATTGTTTTTTCTGAGTTCTGCCGCACTATTCAAACTGTGCACCTAAATCTCCAGGACTGCCTATGAACCATGGGGGCAGTGACCTTCATCTTGCCTCACAACCAGCAACACCCTTAACCCCTGTGGTACCACCACCTATATGGGACAGGCTCAGAATGCACTCGAGACCTCATGTCCTTTATGTCTTTAGATTGTTTCTGCTTTTTCCATAAGCAAAATTCATCCTGCTCAGCAAACATTACAACTCTTCACATGGGAAACTGTCTGTAAATGTTCTGGTGTTATCATAGTACTTTTTACCTGCTAGAAACAAAGAGGAGTAAACAAGCAGTTTTCAGTTTCAAAGACCATCAGCTCATGAGGAAAGAATTACTGTTGTTTTGGGGTTTTTTCCTATTTAAAATGAAAACAAAGAAAACAACTGGAAGGAACGGAGCTACCCCTTCTAATGGGAGCCGTCTCTGGGGCCTACCTACACTATGAGAGCCTACACCTGCTGCCTTGTTAGAAGAGGAAATGGTACAAGAGGCAGGTGTTTCTGCAGCAGGACCTTGTTGTCATTTTTATATGCCCAAGCTACAGAGGAATAATTCACCAGAGCTGGTGTGCAGGATTTGTCCCACTCAATGTCTTTTCTATTGTAAATGCCACAGATGCATCAATCTAGACTACTTTTCACTTTTAATTTCCCAAGAAAGCATTTTCAAAAAAAGAAGATGAGACAACTGTGAAAAAATTGCCACTTGTTTCTGTTAGTGAGAGAACACCCACCATTCACAGGTACAGTAAATGTCTGCTCTCATTCATGGCTATAATGAGACTGTATTTCTCTCAATTTATAATACTGCAGTCAATGCTAGCCTAAAGAAACATCTTTTCCACTCCCTCTCTGAAACAGATACCAGCTGGCACACATGGAAAAGTACAGAGTGATTCCTCATCCTTTCTATTATTTAAATGGCATAGCTTTATTGAAAAACAAAAAAACACCACAACCTCAACTTCACCTCTCCAAAATCTATCTACTAGATAAACTTTTTCCCTTTTGAACACCATAAAATTGCAGATGTTTTCTTCTAACAAAAGATTGTGGGTATTATTTTGTTGAAAAATATTTCTAATGCTCCAGATTTTATGTCTGAAGACATAAAAATTGGAAGGAATAAAAATTATTGGGAGGAATGTAATTTTCCTTTTTTTTTTTTAAATTTAGCCCATTTCAGTGTGCATATTGTGTTTAAGGATTTCTCATGTTTTCAGTTAAGTTTTTGAACTTCCATTAGAGAAAAAAGCTGCTACTGCCCTCTTGGCAGAGCAGGCATTTGGGAAGGAAAGCACTTTAGAACTGCCTAATAAAATAATAAAGGAATAAAGCACCTTTAAGTTTATGATAGAAAAATTTTGCCACTCAGTTTCTTATCTAAAGTTTAAAATCAATGTTGCGTTTAAGAAAATGACATGAAAAGAGTGTCTTTTTCTAGTTTCTCAAAGTCTGTAGTTTGAAGCAATCACCATTTGTGTTTCAAAAACTCACCAGTTCTCTACCGATGAGTAGAGGCTGTTTTGTTAAATGTCATTCTTCATGAGCTGTCAAGCACTTCACACTACTTGAAAATAAGACATATTATTAAGGAGTCTTAAGAAGGTCTCCAGGACATAACTGTCAGTCTTTCTGCTTTTTTTTTTTTTTTTTTTTAAATATCAGGAGATATTTTAATGTACAGCATTTTCAGTGTAGGTGTTTTTTTCCTCAGCTATCCCAAAGTTACCTGAATTCCAGAGCAAAACGTGTAAAAGGTGTCTCAGCACAATACATTTCAGGTGGTTTGAATCTGGGAAGGCTACTGAGAGTGTGAGGTTTGTTGAAGAAAATGTATGTACTTGAAATTAGCTCAAATCACAATATTGTAACTACAAACTCCCAAATTTAGGACAGTTTCTATCTGAATTTTCCATTTATCTTCCCAGGTTATTAGAAATCACTAAAAGATCAAAGTCTCAGGTACAAATCCCAAGAATAGGGAAAGTTTGACTTGGCCAATACCCCTTCCCAACTGAACCAACCTGCAAGACAAATTTCAAATACATTGGACAACATCTTTCCTCCATCCTTCTGATTTAGTAAGCATGCAAAAGTTCAGGTAGGAAATCCACTAGATAAAAAGTAACAAGGCCAGAAGAACCTGGAAAACAAACAAACAACAAAAACAGCATGTGTTATTCTGCAAATAAATAATGGTAAAAATCGTTTTCCTTCAAAGAAAACAGAATAAATGCTAAATGATAATGTAGCAGTATATTTTGCTACAACATGCATTGCCTTGCCCTGTTAATGTGCACAAATCACCAAAAGAACAGAAATTATAATCTTCAACAATTTATGAAAGGGAAATATCAATTGAACCAAAAAAAAAATGTATTATAGCAATGACAAACTGCACATATATTATTTAATTACTTGATGGTTAATGTCCAGCAGAATGTAGTTCTGAAACTGATAGATTGCCAGACTGTTATCTCTCTTAATTTTTCTTTAATAGATTAAAAACCACCCCTCTTCTATAAACATAGTTATAGGTACTGGGAAGGTACATGATTTATAGCGTTTCTAACTAGATGGCACTGTGATGAATTACCACTTTAGAAGATCAGTAGATTATTGGGTTGCAGGCTCTCTCTCATGATTATTCACTTTTAAAGCTTTGATTCCAACAAGAGAACCCTCATAGATGTTGCTGCTTTTACAAAGAAGGTGAGGTGTGAAGATTCTGAAAGTCGTGGTTAGCTCTTTATTGGCCTGGGCAAAGAGCAGCATGTCAGTCAGCCCTGCAGAAACCTCTTGGTATGAGGTTTTTGGTTCCCTTAGGGAGGTGCACCAGGGAAAGCCTCACATTTATGGCCAGGGAGTAATTGATGAGAAAACTTCACTGCTGTGAATTTAAGCAACCCAAGCATGGCATCTGCGATGTATGAACACCCACTTCGATGATAGCTCATACATTCCAAAATACTGCCTGTAAGCATCTTTTTAACATGCAACGTTACTTCAAAATCATATTTCCTATCAAAAGCTGCTTCTAGTTAATCCTGTGCCACTATCACATAATAGTCACGTGGAAGGAGTTTAGAGAAAAAATACTTGTGTTTTCACCCCTCCAGTTCATTTTAAGTGTTGCCTACCTACTTGTCACCATATTCTGGATGGTTCCCAGCCTGTCAAAGTGTCTTATCAGGAAATTATGGATCTGAATTTTAAAATAAGGATGATGCAAGGAAATGAGGAAGAGGAGGTGATCAAGAGATGTGTGCTGTTAAAATTCATTTTCAAAACTTCATTGGAAAGAAGTTGTGTTTCTTTGTATGTTCAGAGAAACGTGGACATACGCATGTGTATGTAGGCACATACTAAGAGGAAAAAGGTGCAAAGGACCTCAATATCAGCTCAGGAGGTCCCTCTTTAGATGCCTTGTCTACTCTTTAGTGTTGCATAAGTATGCTGAAAGTTCAATAACAGCTTTCACAGCTTCCTTAGACAGTCATTCCAGAGACATGCACAAACATGTGCTGGCATACATACGAAGATGTTATCACTCAGTTTGCTGGAAATAGGTAGTTTAAAGAAATCCAGACTTTGTTACTTAAAACTGTTCTAATAAAAATATTAATGAACTGGAAGGATAATTTCCATTTTTTAAGCTGGCAGCATCATTTTGAAATGATTTTTTGGTATCTATTATGGCATGTTTTCTTCTGGATGAATAAAATCGTAAGAGGGGAGCCAATACTATCAGCATGAGTCTGTGCACTGGACAGTTAATTAATAGCTGATTGCTCTTCTTTTGATTACTTTTTTTTTTAAATGTGAAGATCACCATAATAGAATGCCATACAGAGTATTACGCAAAGCATCACTCTTTTTCACAAGACAAGCAGGAGCTGAGTGCCATTGGATAAGGATGTGACAGAACATAGGTGCTAGAATGTTTACCTCTTGGAAGTCTACAAATGCAAATTACAATACGACTCATTAAAACCCTGTGGGAATCAGAGAATAACTGAAGTCCTGTTGGAATGAAAAATCCGCTGGCACAACAATTCAATATGCCAGGATAACAAAAATAGGTCTGAATCACATAAAGCCCTACAATCAGACTGGTGCATATTGCAAAGCACAGTAGCAGAAGTTATGCTCAGCAATGAAAGCCAAAATAGAAGTGTTACCATGATGAGAATGGAGACTGAAGCAACTGCATTCTTTCAAATTAAATCCAGGTTACAATCATCTTCAAAAACATTCATGTTAACGCATTCTTTAGTCTCCTCTTGCCCATGTGGAACTAAGCTTTTTATGTGTCCTCATAATGAAATATGTGTGATATCCACTTATAAGTTAGTTTCCAATTAAAATGCTATTTCCAAATAATATGATCCTGCTAACTGAATTTTCTAGCAAGCCCTTTATGGGCATAGTACTTTATGAGCACCTCTGCCATCCATCAGTTGCTTTGCTGTCAGGCCTAGAGATGTGCTGAACAGATGGCTGAGGATGCCACTTGAATTCAGACTGATGAGTTTCTGCTCAAGCAGAGGCGATGGAAACCATTTCCATTTAGAGCACAGTTAAAATTAACCCACAAGATGTCACTGTTGCTCCAAAGAAATTTAGCAGCCAAGGGATTTTTCTGGGCACAGACTGAGACAGAGCAGGTGTGAGCTGGGCTGCCATCTCCCACATCTGCTGCTCTCCTGCCAGCTCTCCAGCCTCACCACACCGTACAGTTGGGGATTTGTAACCTACACCACTAGGGCTTCTTGCCGCGCTGCCCCTGTGTCCCTATGCTAGCCAGTACATCAGGCCTTTGGAGATACGGCTCAAGCAAATCTTAGTTTATTTGAGCCATCACAGGAATGCACATCTTTGGGTCCTGGTCCTACCTGGAGGGTGCACAGGCAAGCTCCTGACCCCATCCACACTAACAGGAGTTTTGATCACTGTTCTTCACTTTCCTGACTACCACTTATACTCGCATCTTTAAAAAAAACAAGTAACACAGAGCAGCTGTGGCACTACCTACCCAAAGGTTATTAGATCCTCCTGCTTTCTGCTATCTCATCCATACTTATTCTCATACTGCTGTTAGGAAAATGTCCCCATCAGATAAAGTTAGGCCTATGCTATTACTTTAAAGCTGGTAAAATGAAGGCAAGTGTAGCCCCTGCAGCTTTCAGATCCCAGGAGGGCAATCTAGCAGGAAACACCACTCCACTGCTGATCTCAGCACTCAACAACCAAGGACATCCCTGGGCCTGGATTTTTTCAGTGAAATACTGACAGAAAAAAAAATAAAATAAAATAAAATAAAATAAAATAAAATAAAATAAAATAAAAAATTGAAGCAAAATCTACCAGAACATTTAATTTCAGAAAGTGAATAGCTTTTTGCAAACTTGCATTCCCCTAGTTTTAAAAAAGGGCTTTAGATATTTACACTTTACAGAAACATATCTACTGAAAATAAGCTAATATTTGCACAGGCAAGGATTCAGACTAAGCAAAAGCACATCCTCACAGTATCATGATATCCAGATTCCCTAAAGAGTTGCCCATTTATTTTTTCATGCTATTAATCATGTTTCTCTAAAAACAAGTGGATAAATAAATGGCTTGCCTGCATGCTTGATGCAGTGATTTCACTGAAACTTCTTGGCATCACTAATATGCAGAGTTGGCAGAGCTACTTCCATCAGTGCTTCACAAGTGGGATAAGGAGAGCAAGAAACAAGTTTTTCCTTAGGATCTTGTTTTTTTTCTGTTGGGCTGATGAAGAAACTGACATTCTCTAAAGCAAAGGCATCTATTTTTATTGTTAATCCAGTCTCAGCAGAAGAGACCATGCTGCATTGTTCTCTGTTATATATCCTTAATTCCCCTTCAAGATAATAGGTTTGCTGGAAATAAGAATGATAGAATTTTGTGGCTTCAAGTACCCTCACACTCCAGCCATGCTATATATTGCAGTGGAAGGGATCTCTTTTTCTGCAATGACAGTGACTTCAAAGAAATAGAAATAATCAAGAATAGAAATGCAATTTTTCTAAGCAGGCACCTTATAATGCTGACCACATCTCTACTGCATGGAGATGTGGTCAGCACAACATCTGTACAAGACCTCCCTTAAAAGTATTGTCCTGCTGTATTGCTGAATGAATCAGATCTAGGCTTGCCATAATTAGAGAGAATTCCAATTTCTGTCCCACTGTTATCCTAGACAGTATTTCCCTAGGTAACAACTGCACAGAGCTAATGCAAAGAGAATTATATCCTACATAAAAGTAGAGTTTAGTATGTGGGTTGTAATGGCACCACTAAGTTTGTTGTAAGTCTCATTATCAAATCAAAACTGCAGAATAAATAGACAATACTATGTAAGGGAGAGCAACTCTATGTATGACCTTTTATCTTTAAGCCTGCTTTCATCTGAATGTATTAAACAACTCTTCAGAACCATGTCAGCATCCATGCCTAGATATATGTGCATCTACAAGGCACAAGAGGCTTCCATTAAATAAATTGTGTGATCTCTTCTGGAGTCCTTGGACCTTACTCATACAATGCCACTGAATCATGACTATGCATCATAGAGAGATGCAGAGCACAAACTCCTTGGCTGACTGAAGATGTATTCAAGAAGTTCCCTGCTGCCCAACTCCAGGTGCCCCAGTGGCACATTACCGTGGCTCTCAGCACGGTGGTAAGTGCCCTTGTCCTGCCACAGGTTACAGCAGGTCTTGAGATTCAGAACACCAGGAGGCCCTGTATTGTCCCCCTCTGGGTGAACTCAACTAATGGCTTCTCTGGGGATGTTTCCCTGTTCAATCAAAATAGATTTTCCATAGCAAGGAGGAATTCCTTACAGGGGACATCACATTGTCTGGCCACAGCTTTATGGGATTTCCTTGAGTGACAATACAGAAATCTGTCCACTGAACATGTAACAATATACCTCATATGAATTAATTTTATTTTAAAAGCAGTCTAACTTTTTCATCTGCGTTGGTGAACATTTCCTATAAATATTCCTATTGCTAGATTCTTTGGAAATGGTAAATATTGAAAAATTGGATTATTCCATTTGAATATGTTAGGTTATATTTTTCATTGACAAAGACTATTTAGTGAGCATTTCTGAAAGTTGATTTGTTGTACTGAGAAACAAAAATGCCATCCAAGAGTCATCTGAAAGATATAGTAATCTTAATAGCACTTTCCTAAAACAAATAATGACCCATGACTGCTGTAGAATGAGTAGCTTATTTCCTATTCCTTATCCATGGAAGGTCTTTAGCCAGAAACATTGCATGAGCTCATTTTCCCCAGGTGCTCTCTTCGGCTTGATATTAATTATTTCTGATGGTTAACATTTACTGAAGGGTACTGTAATAACCCTTCTAGAAATAAGGGAAGTAACTAATACCTCAGGTAAACAGAAAGGATTTTTCCCCAGGGATAAACAGAAATGCAATATGTGAAACCTTGATTTCAGAGTGAGCTGGTTGTTCTACATTAGCACTTGCTCAGGGAAAACCATATGCTGGAGAAGCACCAGCCATCATCAACATCAAGGCTGGACTGGCATGTGTAACTGTCCCTGTAAGCCTCAGGGTGCTAAAGGGACCACAGACCTGAGAAGAGACATTGCTGTTAGGTCTAACTTTTGGAAACAGCTGAGAAACATCTCAGTACCAGGCTTTCCTTAACCATACCAAAGGCCTCCTTGGAAAAAAAAAAAAAAAAAAAAAAAAAAAAAAAAAAGTCAAGATATTTAACAATTTCTCTCTACTATACGTTCTTACTCTATACGTTCAGTGAAACTTTTCCTACTCCCCTTATGTTCCTTCCATTTGTGCCAGTAGAGATGATCAAAGGTTCAATTCAAATGCAATTTTACAAATTGTGTCATTTTAAAGCAATAGTAGTAGGATTTTGATTGAAATGTGACCTACACTATTAGCCACAGAGTGATGAGTTCATTTCTTTCTTGGAAAAATATGACTTAAAATGTTTCTTCTAAAACAGCGAAGAACTTGGTTTTGAAGCCAATGCTGTACCTTGAAACAGAAGAGTTCAGGGCTTTGACCAAATGCAGGTGCATAAATATCTTAAGAGCAATAACATCATAAAGAAGTACAATGAAGCTTATTAACCAAAAGCCTATCGACGTTAACTTGCTTCAAGCTAACTAAAGTAAATGTCACTCAGTGGGGAGGTGAAGTGGAAGACTTGCTTTTTCAGATTCCAAAAGCATCTAGGAGATCAGAAAGGGGTTTGGACAGGAAAGTCTCCACTCTTTCAGCAGATCTGAGAAAAATCATTCTAAATCACAGGGAAGTCTAGCCAGAGAAGTGTAGGAACTTAGATCAAGTATGTAGTGAGATTTCTCTTCTGCTCTCCCAGTTTCTGGCAGAGTGTGGCTGAGAGATTTCACAAAGCAAAGATCTGATCTTTGAATTCAAATTAGGATATGGTATTTCCTTCATGCGTTCAGCTAATCTCCATTTCACCCTAACAAAATATCTGTAATATCTGCATCTCTTTGGAGGCACTCATTTCCATTTTAAGTGTAATTGTGTACAAAGGTCCGAAGCTTTGCTTCTGATGGGACAGAAGCCCAGACTCCTCCCCCCTTGGCACATCAGAGCTCTTGCACTTGTTTGGGTGCTCAGTGCTCCTATCTGATAATGATCTCTTTGCAGAAGAGCATGCAGCAGTTACAGCACGGGCAGATTTTAATTCTAGGCAGAAAATGAATAACTGATGAGACAGTATGTACTAAAGTGTACTATGGTATAAAGTCACAATTCATCCTGGATTAAGCATCAACGACTGAAGACAACAGTCTGAGATGTTTCTTAAAGAGACAATTCCCCCTAAATTTGATCACCACATTTTCTTGAATTGAAAATCACACTGCATTATTGTTATCAGTAATTAGGTACCTTCAAAGTCAGTTACTTAAACTTCTGTAGTTTCAACCTACTTGCATTCTTAACTTATTCTCTACTGTGAAAATTGGTTTATTCTACTGATGGTAAACAGGATAAGCTAAAATTGTTAATTTTCATGGAAAAAAAAGCAGTAGGTGAGTTTTTATAAAGAAGAAATTACTGTGAAGTTGGTAGAGTATTAATGGTATCGGGTAACCTCTTTTTAAATTCTTACAGTCCCCATGGTTTTGTTCAGCTTTGTACATTGTTGTCTGAAAGGTGCAGAAAACATTTGATTTACGGCCCATGAAAATGTGAGAGGTGATTAACATAATAGGAGAATATTAAGCTCATGCATTGTACTATTATTAGTTCTGCTCTCATTATCTGTATCAGAAGTGTGAACTGAAATTAGTATACATATTTTTCCACCATTTATAATACTTCGCATTCCATTTCAATATTGGTAACAAACAAAGTATACTAGAGGGAAAAAAAGCTGGTCAATCAGCTGTCGTTTTGTAGTGTACTGGTACCAGAACATGAAAAATGATTGTTATTCCACAGGTATCCCCTCTGCCTCCATCAGTCCCATTTACAGTGGTAGGCTCCATTCAGAGGCAACAAGTACCACAGTTCCACTCACAGCCATCCATCTGCGATTGAGATCATTTGAGGCTTCTTCTCTAGACAGCTCAGTGCCACAGGTCACAAAAATCATAGTCAATATATATTTGTTTTAAAAATATTCTTACACTAGTTATCATTGTGATCTGGCTGTTTCTTGTCACCCACCTTAGGCAGCAGGGGGTCTTGCATTTGAGTCCACCAAAGGCTTCCCCTGCTATGCTGTGATATGGTTTATGTTTTGCTGAGAATCAGACTATGTGCTGTTGTCTTCTGTCCTGATTTCTTTTCTGTAATCAAGGAGCATTTGGAGATATGGTTATTTACTTTGCATAAACAGCCTGCAACTGCAGCTCAGAAATCAAAGTATCTCAAATTATTCTTGGAGTGTCACAGTAAAGGGAGGTCAAAAGTGACTTAAAACAACATTATTATTATTCCCAATGCCTTCTATGTAATATCCACTAATGCATTACATGTTCACATCACAAAATCCTGGCGTTCAGTAGGAGCTAATGACTCCCAGTTATTTTCTCTGCCCAACAATATTAAGAATGGATATTCTGAAGAACAATTGTGATTTTAACTCACCAATATTTGAAATCTGTCTGATTATCCATCTGAAATTGAAATTTTATTCTCCTTAAGTAGTGCCACAAGAAATCCAAATGTGTTTTCAAATGCACAGGTTCTCCTGGCTTCAGTACTTCTTGCAATTTCTGATACGAGAACTGAACTCCTGGCCAAACAATTTATGAGTTAAATTGACATTAATGTAGCTCACAGCATTTAGAAATTTCCACAGATCTGAGCATGAGTGACACATGCACATTCTTTTTCAGCTAACTGGACATTAATTTCAGTAATAGAAGATACACCTCACAAAGGCTTTTGCAGCAGCATGGAAGTGAGATCTAAGCAGTATGGAATATGGGAGATGTGTTCACAAAACACCCAACTCTAAATTAATGAGCCACGTTAGAGTCATCTGTTATCAACTCATTGAGCATTTCATATCTCTATCTAATGTAGGCATATCTGTCCCATAATGCCCCAGCTGTATTACGTTACTACAGACACTCAGGAGGAAAGGACTGCAGGAACATGGCAGTGTCTGGAAAGCGCGTGAGGGGGACCAAGGAGCAGCTCTGAGGAAGCAGAACATGATGATTCTGTTCACTTGAACCAAAAAAAATCCCACACTGCTTTTGAATTCTGCTGGCAGACCTGCTAAGTGTATTTGGCACTACAGGGAGAGTCACTATCGGCAATTATTTCTTTTCCTCTGGTAGTTCTGTAGAACATAGGTTTAGATTTAAATCTAAGGCAGCAGGTAGTCCCAACCTGTTTATTAGAGTTGGCTTGTGGTCCATTTAGCAAACTTGCTGGTATTAGGTCACTAGGTTGTAGCTGAGACATCATGGTCCCACCAACAGTTCTTGTCTGTGTTCTTTGCTAGTAATATAACATTTCTCATTATTTGGTTTACAGCACAAGAACTAGGGGAAAACCTGCCATTAAGACAGTAGGGAGTTGTCCCAGTTGATCAGAAAATTCAGACTCAATTGTCACATCAGTGTCTAGGTTTTTTACTTGATATTGTAATTGTCATAAAAAGTTGTCAGGGGAATTTGTTTCTGTTGTCTGTTCGCCATAAAAATACACATCAGCAGGTTAATCATCCCCTTTATTTGAGCTAGCCTCAGCAGAAATCTTGTACATATCTCTGATATGGAAATGTTTTTAAATTTGGGCTACTCATATAAACCTAAATCCAGAAAAGTGCCAGTAAAATCTAAAATAAGCAGAATTTCAGCTCTAGTCTGAAACAGAACAAACAGGGAGCCTTTTCTTTGCAATGTTTTAACAATTGTTTTGAAGTTTCAGCACTTAAAATTTTACTTGAGATACTCCTAACCAATTGGTAGTCTCAAATAATACCATTACCAGGGCAATAAAATGGATTTTTTTTTAGATTGTGCAGGATCCCCAGAGAAGATGGGGGGTGAGGGTGGGGGATATGAAGCCTGGCGAATTGAAATAAAAAGTGAAATTGAAATTGAGGCAGTTACAGAGCATTTCTGAGTTGAATGGCAGTTCAAAGAATGCTTACTAAGTGTACTAAGTGATGAACACAACCTCGATACAGCTCTATTTGAGGCTTGGATGCACAAAGAAATATGTGCTAATAAACTGAATCATCAGAAATAAATTGTTTCAATGTTCATTTCTTTGGAATTAATATCTGTAAGCTCAGGTTCATCACATCCATTTAAGCTTGTGTTCTGATGTTATACATGACAACATTATTTTGAAAAATAGTCCCATATTTCTAGAATTGACCTACATGTTTTTCTACAATGAAAATCTTTTTTTTCACGGAACTGTATTTGTCTAAAATGAAGATTTTTAATTATAATTAACCTTTATGTACAAAAGAGTGTAAAATGTTCTGTATTAAAGCTGCACGTGGATATTTTGAAAGGACACTAAGGAATCTGGGTACATAATGCCATTATCTAACAGCTAAAATAGCAAATAACATTGCTGAATTCCCTTAAAAGAAACGTAAATTTACTGGTTAATGTTACTTACACTTTGCTAACTGCTAGAGGATACAACCAAGGCAAGCCCTGTTTAACTAGATCTTTTATAAAAGAAGAGAGAGGAAAAGATGAGCACTGCAAACTGGAAGATATTTTAGCCTCATTATGTGCACAGGCTGAAGGCAAGAGTTACTGCTCTCATTCAGCTGAGACTGGGAGAAAGGCACCTTCCTCCTCATGCCTTTCTTGCACTGTACTTTTCAGTCAGCAAACTGGGAGAGAGCTGTAACAAAAGATGCATGGGCTCTGTCTTTAACCCACTGGACCTGTGTCTTCTGCACACATTGCAAAGAGAACTGAAGGAGTCAGAAGACAGCGAAGGCATGTTGGCTTTGTCGCTATACTTGCTTCAGCTCATTACATCCAAATTACCTGGATTTATTAAAACAGGTTTTTGTTGCTCAAGGTCAATTAAAAGCACATTTTTGTTAGAATTTCATAACAAGTTACCCAAGAGCTAACTATTACAAATGTGTTTATAACTAAAAACAAAGAAATCAAAGTTTTATAATGACCTTGCCAAAAAGGAAAAACCCGAGTTCATCTCTCATGTAAGACAATGGGAATACCAAAATCCTATCTTCTGATTACAGGTTGATATTTTTGTTTCAAATTGAAAATGTATTAGTGGTCCAGATGATATGACTGGGCTTTTCCTAGCTACATATTTCATTCTACTAGGAGATATTTTATTTCCTCATAAACCCTGTCTCTTTACGTTCTCACATCATCATGCATCCAACAACTTTCTCACTACCAACTTTACCCAAAGCATCCCTTGGAATAAGAAGCAGTTTTTCCAGAATTAAGGCTGTTTCTGAAACCATTGTCAATATAACCTTTAGACAAGAATAGTTACTGAAACTTCCTGTAGTTAGCAATGCCAAGAGACCACATGGAAAATCCTGGAGCCATTGGTAGGCTAGTATCATGCCCCTCTAACCTTATCAGTGGGACACAAACATGCTTGCATCTGAGACTGTTGATTAGGAAAATAAGCTACATGCATATGCATAAATGGCTCACTGTGGCAGCACTACATTAAACCCTGCTGCACTGAAACAAAGTGCCTTCATTACATCTCTGTGATAAATATCTCTCTTGCACTGCTGCTATTATCAATGGGCTTGATTAAGGGATTGATTTGAATGCAAACAGCATAATTGACCCGAGAGGAAAGATGAATGAATATGGCCAATGCAGCCTTTAAATAACTGTGCTACAAATACATGGTAGCATGGGGAAATGTCACCATTCTCCTCCAAAAGAAAAAGAGATTTCCTTTAGTAGTATACAGCATATATGCTACTTTCCAGCGTATTGTGCCTTTTCAGATTGTCTTCAAAACTTTTAAATGGGTCATCTAGTTTAGCGTATCTAAACAGTCATGATATATATTAGCTGCGACCACATAAATAAATAAAGAAAGAAAAAAGCAATGAACATTTATCCAGAAGCCCTTTTATAAGCAACAATAAACAAGAAGTATAAGATTATTAAAATAATACTTCAGCTTGTTGTCACTTTCTAGTGAGGGGATAAAAATGAAACAAAGAGCCAGAGCTCTCTGAAGTACCGAAAGCTGATTTCTGAAGCATTCAAAGGATATTAAGCTTTTCACATAGTGTATCTATTAAATGTCTGGGACATTTATCCTTTATTTACTATCATTTCATTCCCATATGGACTAATATTTACAGCAGTTCGCATTTCTTTTGTGCTTTTCATCTTCAATCTGCACTATGCGTATCATCTAACAGTGTCTCAAACCTTCGAGAGGCAGTTAAGTAAGTGAGGATTTTTGTTAGATATCTCTATCTTAAAGATGGAGAAACTCAAATGTGAGTTGAGGACTTTTAAAAGTCACGATCAATGTGTCAAAGCAGTTTCAGACTTGTGTACATCTGGGTCTTGCTGACAGATGGAGAAAATCTTACTTTCCAGGTGCACAACCCTGAAGCACCTCCCTCAATCCTTACATTGAGATGCTGAGCATCTGTAAAGCACTGTTCAGGCCAGGTGACCCTGTGAAGCCAGTTGCAGCCAAACACACTCAGGATGTTTTTTTGTGGCCTCCCTGTCTTGGTTTTCAAATTGGTCCTGATAAAGACGCTAGGTGAGGCTTGTTGCCCTGTGGTTCACCCTGGTTCTTAGGACTGCCCCATCCCAAGGTTTGTTTTTCTATTTAAGCCTATGTTACTTCAGTGCTTCAACATATCTGGCCCATATCAGACTACCTTAAGGAAGTTTAAGGTAGTCTGTTTTGAAACTGCACCAGAAATTAAGTTGTTCATCTGGATACCTGTTCCTTTTGTAGCAAGGGGAAGGATGAACACAGGATTGAAGGAAACTGCACCCAGCATAACAGGGATAGTAAATTTGAGTGACCATTACAATACTCACACTGAGAAAATTTGATCTTTGTGCCCTTCCCCATACCAGCAACATGTTAGCCTGGAAACTGTAGGCGGAGGGAATAAAAGTGGCACAATTTAAAGGTGGGCAAAAACCTGTGGTCCAGGCAGGGTAAGATGTTGAACACAGGATATATGGCATGCAGAATGCAAAGAATTTTGGAATCAGCATAACATAAATTGCATGAAGAAGTAGACAGTCCAGATAGTTAATAAACAAAATCAAATGTAACATCTATTGTTTTTGCTGGTATGTCCTACAAAAGGTAGTCCCTAACCTATTTTCCTAAGCAAACTAAATGATGAATTTGGCTAATGCTCAGAAGAGTAACTAAGCTAATGCAATCACTGAAATGACAACATCTATCTTACACCATAAAAATTGCTGATGATGGATGAGTGACATTCTCTAAGAAGTTGGGAGATTAATAGCATTGCTTTCAGATATCCTGCTCACTTCCCAGTACACACTCACCTCCTCTTCAAGATAATATTCAATCCATTTGCATTGTTGTCAACTCAAACTCAATTCTTAAAAAACACAAAGAAAACAAATTCTTTTTCACAAAAGGGGGGTACATTTACGTTAGCTTGAAAAGGATTCACTGACATGAAAAATACAGTTTTTTCTCTCTGCATCGTAATTGCTTGGTTTATGATGACAGTATTTCCGTTTCTACTGTAGCCACCCCAATCTTAGAGCCACTTCATTCATTTCTTTTTTATACTAAAAAATAAATCTCTAAAACTCCATAACTATAGTCTGCATCAAACCAAACTAGAATGAGATTTTAATAATAATAATAACCACTTTGATTCCTAGTTCAGAGACAAACATGTTCTCTAGAGTAGATGAATGTATTGTTTGGAAATTCAACATTTCACATTTTGGGAGGACTGTCTTCCATTTTTCACTCCTGAGTGCCACTACTGAGATCATGTCATTTTAAAGCCATATTAAGGCCTTGCATACTGATCATTTTTGAAAGAAAAATCTCTAAGTAACTGCAACAAAATAATGTGAATACGAGTTTGAAATGTATCTTGTTTCAAAGTACGCTTAATTACTATCTGTCATTTATTTACACTAGAGGAGGTTGTAAGTATCATCTTCTAAAAAAAATTGATAGGATGAGAGGGAATGGCCTTAAGTTGTGCCATGAAAGTTTATGGTTGGATATTAGGAAACATTCTTGCCCAAGAGAGTGTTCAGATGGTGGGAGAGACTGCCCATGGAGGCTGCAGATTCAACATCCCTGGAGGTCAAGAGACTTTTAGATGTGGTACTTAGGGACATGGATTAGTGGGTGATATTGGTGGTTGATTGACAGTTGGAGTAGATGATCTTAGAGGTTCTTACCAACCTTAATGATTCTATGATTCTTTGAAGAAAGAGTGCTTTATGTAGTACCAGAGAACTGATAGAAATAGGTTACATTTATTGGATACATTTATTCAGATTTTGGAGAAAAAATCTGAACTATACTAAGTTTTATTTCTTTAAATATACCCATATAAAATAGATATTCGAAGTTACAGATTCTTACTATTAGTTATTACTAAACATAGCTTGAAAGGTTCAAGCTGTTCATGCTAACTCCAACCACAAAAAAAGTCATGTGGTTAATAACAAACACAACTTAAAGCAGCATCAGTACCATAGTAACCTGAAAGGACAGGAAAAGCCTTACATTATGAAATACTTACATTTGGAGAATGCTAGTAAATCTTCTCTTCACTTGAAATTCAAGTTGTAGGAATAGGAATATTATAAATCTTCAGAGGAATAAGGAACACAGCTCTCCAGACACATTTATGATCTAAAAAAAGATAGAAGTTACTTTGAGTGAATGTCTCTTCTTAAATTTCATAAAAAGCACGTGAGTTACACAAACGAGGTAAATGATACAAAGAATCCTGATGCACCCGGAGAGTGCACTAATCTTGATACAGGCCCAGAATATATGTATTTCTGTCATATTTGGCAAAGGAGATAAAAAGAAGTGAGGTGAGTACAAAACACAATAGAACAGATTTAGCTTATAATAAAATATATTTTTCCTTGATAGAAAAGTCTACAGAGTTTTGCCGTCACTAAAATGGGAAATCAGAAACAATTCTATCCTGAAAAAGAGTTGAAAAATATTTGTTTAGTGAAAGTTCATAAAAGCAAGCATCTGAGTAAAGGACTTCTCACAAATATTAGAAACAACCCAAGACTCTCAAAGCAATGTTATCACAGGATGCTTCTTGTGAGCAGTTGTTGATAACAAAAGCAGTGTAGCTGTGTTACTTTGCCCAGTGACAACAGGAATGATTTGGTAAGTCAGGGACAACATAGTGGTAATATTATCTCTAACAATTGGGTTTAAAGAGATGTGTCAGGGTTTTTTTTTTTTTTTTTTTTTTTTGCTGTATAGTATAGTTAAATATTGAAGGAAGCGGGGCATGGAACCCAGATATTTCCCTTAAATATCCCCTAAAGCTCTCTCACTGCTCCAATAAATACTCACATATTTTATAGAACCCAGGGTGGACTTCACAAAATCAGGGAGAGACAACTTTTTCCACCTAATCTACTTACTGCTGATAGGGTTTCCAAGCTCTGAAGTGCAAAATGCTGAAAAGATATCATAGTGCTCCCACATCCTGATGAGAACTCCAGCCATAGAACTTGAGTTTTAAAAATGCCATTGTAACCTATGGTCATCTCATCAAAGGCTTCCTTGATGTTTTTACTCAAATAGAAAAGCTGGCTTATGTTTTAAGATCTCTGAGCACGCAGTACAGCTACTGACTTACCCAGTCTGTAGAGTTACTGGTGATCTTGAAGATGTATTTCTAAGACTGTGATGCTCCGTGAAGAGCAGCTCTGTCTTAATGTGGTAGGAGGTAAAAGAAATGTAGAGAACAGAGCCAATTCACACTGCCAGTATTGTACATGAAATTTTACTCCTTATATAAAGAAACAAGCTAATTAAATACAGGAAACAAATACAGTAAACAAATACAGGAAATTACAGGTAACCAGCAGTTTGAAAAGAAATCCAGCTTGAATCACTTAATGTTGATTTTCAATTCAGGGCCCTTCATTGTTAGGATTAATAAAAGTCTACAAAGCTTTCCCTGTCAATTTACTACAATATAATAGGGATAAAATAGTGCAAGGTGAATGCAAATCATACTGGTAAGAGCCCTTCACTGCATAAAGGCATTCAGACAGAGGTCAACTTATCATCCTTCATGCAACATCTAGCAGCAATGGCAATATCCCAGATCAAAACTAAAGAGCAGCTGAGAAATATGGATATCTGTTGGCCTGAGCTAAGCTGAATGAAGCCAATTACAATTTAAACACAAGAAGATGAGAAACTTTGAAACTCCACTAGTTTTACTAGTTCAGCATAACAGGACATGTAAGACAACTTCATCACTATTTGGCCTCAGTCATACTTGTAGCAGGACACAGCTGCCAAGCATAAATATCTTCACCTGCATTGTATTTTTTTCCTCCTTCCCTTCTTCCTCTTTTTCTTCCTTCAATCATTTAAAGATTCAGAGTTTAAAGTACAAAATATTTATTATGTGCACACTCGGAAGAATAAGTTAAACATGTTGTAGGGTAGAAATGCTAGCTAGTCTTAAACAGGTCATGTAATGCTTTTAAGTGAAATGTTTCATGTATGGAAGAAGCCATCAAAAGCCAGACGCTCTGCTCTTACAGGTATTTTACTCAGTTCTAATCTCTGGTTGCAATAAATCGGCTTAATTTATCTTATATTACTTCTCATCTGTTTGATTTTCAAATATGTTTCAGATGAATAAATAATAGAGTAGAAGATAAATGCATACAGGTAAGTTGACAGCTATCAAGCTTACAACCAGCAACATGTATTGATGCTGTAGTTCTCCCTATCCATCTTCTGTATGCACTATCTTGATAGACTTTTATACTAAAAGTGCTTAAAAAAAATCCGAAAAGGCCACTTTCGGATATTCAAATGCTAGGAGACTTCTGAAAGTCTGCATATTCCATATTCAAATTAGGCTTCCAATTTAAAAAAAAAAAAAAAAAAGCAGAGAGTTTAAAACAGAATCCAAAATACACTAACATCCCCTGCTAAGCTCTCAGTTGAAACACTAACCTAATGCTTTCATTAACATTATGAGTGGCATTTGTTATAATGGTGATAAAGTCATTTAATTACCAAGGAGAGCTTTAGAGATATATGAGCATATCTTGAAAAGATGTGGCATTTGATGACAGGATGTTCTCATGCAAGATCGCAGATGCAGTTAGATAGTTTAGAAGCCTAGATCTGGATCTGCAGATTATCAATCACACTTTGATCTTATTTAACAATATAAAAAGCAGACAAAGACACAGACTAGGCTATTTTAAAATTAAATAGATTTTTGGATTTTGTATGTGTGTGTGCAGATGTTAATTAATAACGAAGTATTTGAGTTCCCTTTGCTGCTCTGCAGGTCACAAACACTCATTTGTGTACCACCTTTATCTAAAAGAAATAATTGAGAAAAGGAAGTTATACAGCACTAAGGTTCAGAAGAGCAAGGAGAAGACAGATATGTTGCCAACATATGGCAAAGTAAGTACCCCAAAACCAACCCTTTGTGGTTCCTCAGTTCCTTTTCATGTACCTCCAGAAGTGACGGCAGCTTGGCTACTACCCCACTACCAGCAGCAGGTAAAGACAAAGTGGGCAGAGGGGCCTCCTGGGGGAGAGGGAGGATACTGCAGGGGGGTCACCTCTGCCTGGCATTCAGGAAGAGAGCTAGACTGTGGTGTCCATATCTCATCAGTTTGAGAGCAGCAGAAAAAGCCTTTAGGGAAGGAGCTAGTCCTAAGAACTCACACAGTACCTTGCCTTCAGTATCCTATCCACATATCCCTTTATGTAGGCTTCCAAATCCAGTGACCTCTCTGAATAATTTTTTTCTGCCCTGACTACCTCAGAATCTTTCTTTCCATTTCCCAAAAGACTCATCTGTATAGTCAACCTAAGGAGAATTTCAGATTCTCTTTTCTTCACCCAGCTCCAAAACTTCTTTGGAGACAGTTTACTGAGCATAATGGACTGTGACTTGACTTTGGAGGGAGCTCATATGTTATTATACTGTATGATTTTCAGACTAGTGTCTCTCCTGTGTATTTTAAATACTAATATTTCTCATGGGGTCAGAACAGTTAACTGAGATAGAACTTATATCAGCTCTTATGAACATTATGGGTGGTAATGTTTCACCTATTTACTAGGTCAAAGGTGGCACTGACATTATTAGGGCAGATGCTCAGCGGCTCAGGTCTTTCTGCAACAATGTATGCACTAATGACTTCTTCCTCTACTTCTACTTGTCTTTGAGGAACAAAAATACAGCAACTGTGCAGGTAAACAGACGATGTGTAAAGAGAAACAAATTCAGAACATGGATTGACAATCATATAGAAACATTTCCTAAGCCTCTATCCATGTATACAAACTTCATATTCAGAATCATCCTTTGTAATGGCCCAATGGAAGCATTAGTCAATGAAGCCCTTTCTAGTCATATGTTTTTCAAATGTTTACGGCACTTTCATTTGTACTGGACATGACACTATGTCACTGCAGCATTTTCCTTCCTTACATCTTTGTAATATTATTAGTGACAAGAAGAAAGGCATGCTGTGTGCATAATAACAGCTTTTCAAAGCACAGCCGCTGTGCTTGATTTTTATTTTATAAAGGGCAACAGTTAATGATTAATTATAAAATAAAAATGATGCAAAACAGCCCAAGATATCTGATTTTTCAGAAGCCATTATAATACAGGCAAAATGTCTCCCTGTCCACTGTGAATTGTATTAGGCAAACACAATGTAAGAACTACATCTTCAAAGTAACAAATGCTTAAAATAAGATCATGACTGAATTCTTTCATGCTTCCACAAACGTCTTCATATTTGCTACTTAAACTTGGCAACAGTACAGACACAAAATAAAATAAAATAAAATAAAATAAATGAAATGAAATGAAATGAAATGAAATGAAATAAATCAGTTTTCGACAGCTATGGCTTCTATTTAATTAGATAGTTTAAAGAGTTTTGGAACTATTACAAGCTTTATATATATAAAATGTTTCTTGCCAGGAATTGGATTATAGAACTGAGTCTTTCTGTCAAACATCTACATGCCTACATCCTACATCCATGAACTTGTCCCATCCCTCTGCCCCCCTTGCCACTCCCCTGACAGCCTTTATCATTAAGCTCAGCAAATTTGATGCTGAGTTTTGTCAGACTCTTTTCAATGGCTTTAGACCATTCCCTTCTCCACTCTTTGGTTTTCCCATCTCAGAGATAGAAATAAGACTGCCTGGAGAGTCAGTGCTGAAAGCAAACATTTTCAGAAAAGAACATTTTGAAGTCTGGTGGTTGGAAATGGGACTAAAGAACACAGTTTTATTCTATCAAAAGTTTTCAGATTTATTCTATTACAGGAACAGACTAATCTGAAAATTGTCAACCCTATTTTAACATTGTGCGATGTTGCACAACACCTTAAATTGCTGTAAAAATTATCTTACAAACTGCAGAAGTTGATTCAAATACACTGCATGGGTCATTTATGATAACACACATGACCACATAAATTAAAATAAAAAATAAAAGAAAAAAGGGAGAGAAAAAAATACAGGTAGCTCAGTGGTGAGTGGCATAAGGAAGCAATTACACTCAGGGGAAAATTTGTCAAAAGAAGATAAGCCTATGCCACTCTATAGATCTGAAGCAAAGCAGTATTTCTTTATAATGATAGAAATGAAGCTATAGAAGTTTTACCCTGAGTAATGAGTATGCGCTATCATCACCAAATGGCTGCAGGTAAAAAGTTCAGTACAGAATCAACTTCTTTCCTTTGATTTCACATCTAACTCTATGTAAACAGCTTGAAGTAATCAAGAGCAGAATTTTCTGCAGAACATTCACTCAGTATTTCACCTATGGGAATCACAGCTGCTAACTGCAGTGTAGTTGCATTAGTACCACCTAATAGTGATTATTAGCCTGATATACATATAATCAGAGGAAATATTCAAGGATCATTTCTTGTTCTGACTGGTTTCTGCTTCTACCAGGAACAGGAGATAGCTAACAGCTCTGCCTGGAGTCAAACTCCTTTCCTGAATCTTGAATCCCAGTTCTGCCAGGGCCACAGCCCCTGGGGCACTGTGTGGCATTACTCACTGCCAGCGGCACATCCTTCCCCTAAGCAGCAGTCTGCTGATGGGCAGCCACTGCTGGGCATCTCCGCTGGCACCAGACACTAGGGGTTGTTTCAGAGTTTGGCAAGTCAGTATCTTTCTTCAACTACCTCATTGTGTGGTTAACTTTTTCTTTCTGATCTAAATTCTATAGCAATCATTGCAGGGGTGTGATGTGTATGGGTTTTTTTGTGTGTTTTTGTTTGTTTGTTTGGGGGTTTTGGTATTTTTTTTTGGGGGGGTGGGGGGGAGTGCTGAAACCTAGTTATATTTTCTCTAATAAGATGTTATTTTCAAGTGTTGCTATGAGTTAGGTAAGTACCATGATCCATCTTAAGTTTCTACGGGCTGGGTTCTTCTTTTTCTTTCAATCCTTAAAGCAGTTTTTATCTATTACAACATATCACTGAAGCTAATAGTTTAGTAGGCTCCAAGGGTGGATGGGATACATCTGTAGATAATAATAGCCTTCAGAGTTAACTCTTAGCTATCATTAAATAGTTTCTAAAAGAATGTAAAATCTTGTATTACAGCTTTGGAGTCTCTAAGGAAGAATAAATTCATCCTCCTGAAAGATTAATCTGTAACTGTCTACTGCAGAATTCCTGCAGCTCTTCTCAAACCATCCAGTTCGTACCATCAATGATCTTTTACCCTAATTCACCAGTGAGCCTGTACTATTGCTCAAATATATTTTATTTTGCTGTATTTTCAGCCTGCCCATTTTCTTTGTATGCTGACTTGCACATTCACATTTTTTTCATTTTCTTTGATAGTTTTCTGGAAAGCAAACTTCCCTATTTCACTATTTCTAATAGTAGTTGTAACCACATAAGATTCAGACTAGCAAAACAAAGTTAAACAAGAAGTTTTCTTCTCAAAGTGGGGTTATAGTAATTAACTAACCATTAAAAATATAGGTAAATTAATATTTTATATAGATATAATATTTTACAACTACAAAAAAAACCTGAATCTGTGAGTGCTGATACTCTGACAGTCTGCTAAGTCTCACAAAATACCACTGTTTACCCTTAATGCATCACTAAAGTTACAGAATTAACAAACAATGACCTGGAAATAAAACATTTGAATTTTTCTTATTTTTGAGAGGACTGTGAGAATAACTGAGCAATGTCAGAGTTCTCATTTCTAATACTTCAGTAAGTTAGTCTTGTCAGTTTTATTCCTGAGCAGTTATTTTTCCTCTCCTGCAGAAAAAGCACTGGCTGTGGCACAGATCCCTGTGGATTCTGAAAGGCTTATGTCACTTTCTGGGCTTGAACTACTTTTTCGTCACAGCATCACAAAGAGCTATGCAGAGATGCCCTATGAAACTCCAGCTACCTATTCAAAGAGACTTTTGGATTAAGTTTCTTTTTACTTTTGTTCAATATCTCTGAGTTTGATCTGTTTGATACTGATTTTGAATCCAAAAGTTGAGTTTGACCACAATAAAGCATTTATGTTTTAGATTAAAGTAGAGATCATTATCTGATCTAATATCTTTTACGTCTTAAGATCTTCAGCCTGCCACCTTAGTAGTCCTATTCCCAGAATATAGTGAGCTTTTAATATTTCACAGTGAACACAACAAGTATTCTTAATACTACTTACTGCCAGAAGGTTTGGCAGTAAGGTGTATTCAGGTGACTTCACCTCACAGTCATGGACATATCTGTTCCCTACCATTTATCCTGGAATCCATTCACCAGCTGTGAATAATTATTAATTATTCTGATGGTTCTCCCTCAGTCTTCTTTTTTACTCAAATTTCCCAGTGACTACATCTCAGATGTTACTTTAAAAACAAAAACAAATTCTGAGAAACATGGATTTGATGGGGGGTAATGATTGAATTAGATGATCTTAGTGGTCTTTCCAACTTTAATCATTGCCTGATTCTATTAGCTATTTAGCTGTATTTAACTTTGATTTTATTCTGTATCCTGAATGTCATCATAGTGGCTTTCCCAGCCTCTCTTCTCTGTCCTAATGAAGTTAGAAGTGCTATCCATAGGGCAATATATCCTGTGAAAAGGAAGGGAAAGGTGGGATTTGTTACAGTTCCAAGGGTCATTGACAGACAAGGAAACTGGAAGAAATCATAGAATGGCTTAGGTTGCATGGGATCTTAAAGATCATCAAGCTCCAATTGCTTGCCATAGGCAGGGTCACTAACCACTAAATCAGGTTGTCCAGAGCTCCACTCAACCTGGCCATTAACTCCTTTCTGATTCTGTCATAGACAGGAAGCAGGAAAGGGCATATACACAGGGATCCTGGAATCATAGAATCAAAGAATCATTAAGGTTGGAAAGACCACTAAGATCATGTAGTCCAGCCATCAACTTGTCACTTTCATACCATTAACGATGTCACTTGGTGCAACATGTACACATTTCTTGAAGACATTCAGGAATGTGACTCCACCATCTCCCTGGGAAGCTCATTCCAATAGCTCACCAAGATCTGAGCACGAGTACAGATTTAAATGCAGCTGTGAATAGGAGATTCCAGAAGAGTGCAGTCAGAACCTTGAGCAGCCATGGCTTCAGAAATACAAAAGTGGACACCTGAACACCAGACAATATGCAATGGCCTTGTTCCACAGGCACTGCAGCCACTGCCACCTACCACATGTGTGGTGTAGAAAGACATCTGCAAAGCTGGTCTTGAAGCACTTTGTAGACCCAGAACTCTCTCAGAAGTGAAAATTACAATTTTACCCACTACCAGAAGTTTGCCAAGTATCTCATATAGCTAGTAAGGTTAAGAACCCTCTTCAGAAATACAAACATGCTACTGAATGTCAATGGGATCACTTCTTGATATTAAATAGCAGTATAAAAATCATGGCTAGCTTTCTCACCAGCCATGTTCTCCAGGTATTCCTGTCCTGCCCACCACTTGCCATTACAGTTAATTTAGTTGCAATCGATTTTCTGTATTTCCTTACTTAGCCTGAGAAATAATTAGGTTACATATGTCTTTCTACATCATTACCAGAATGGAGTCATAATGCAGTCCATAAATAAACCAGATAGCAGTTCAGTAGCATTGTACTTTGACATTCCAGAAATGAAGAAAAAAGGACAAACAATTGAAACCGGTTATTGTATATATTTTTAAGTATAATTAATTACATTTGCAAATATATTAGCTGCAACTTCAGAAAAGCAATTAGACAACTAACTATAGAGGAGCTCACAAATGAAGACTTAAACACCCGTCTGCTAGCCATCCCAGGTGCTTATGGATTCTCTCTGTACTTATTTAGGTTTATAAAAAAGACATCTGTTCACAGAACTCCAGCACATGTACAAAATGTTTTATACAGAAATACATACAAACTCAACCCTCCTACCAGCAGGACTGCTTTTCCTTCCTCATGTCACCACTGTCAGCCCAAGAAATAGCTCTTGAAGCTACCAAAGCATATGTATTTCAACATATGCACACTGAAGTGCTTCTCTCACCACTAGATTTTATAAATGTGGTCACATTCTCTGCTTGGTAAGAAGGTTTGTTTTTAATTACTTTTCTTAAAATGGGCGGGGGCATAACTTTTAGAACTTTTTTTTTCATTCTTCAAGGAAGAATTACCAGCTAGAAACACACAACTTTTTAAAAAACAGCTTCAGAATTTGGTCACTCAGAGTTCTTACCCTACTATAATGGACCGTACATAATGCTCAGAATTACACTATAATTAATCAGGGCACATGCAGAACAGTGCACACTGTTCATGGTACATATGTGGGATTACACTGCTTAGAAGAAACTGTGATGTGAAATTAGTACCTTTGTCTGGGTTTCATATGTCACTTAGCCACCTCTGGATGCAAAAAAAATGCCCTAACCCCTCCACTCTTCCATGCTGCTAAGTGTGTCAGAAGCAGGCTCTTGGGATTTGACTTGGTTTTTTTTTCCGTTTTGGAATTATTCTTCTAGTGTAGAAAAATATGATAATCTTTTACATGACAGTGTATCATTTCTCCTGGATTAATGCTGTTCTTTTAAGATCAGCTCTTTTCATTGCTAGATGCAGTCTTTATGAAGGGACTTTTTTTTCTTCTGTAATTTATTCCCTTGAGAGTAGTTTACAGCAACTAAACTAATTACAGAAGAATCTAAGTAAATATGGAAATGCTAATACATTTCCAATTGCCTGCACCTAATGATTTAGTTTTCAGTTTTATATCTATTTTTAGGCTGCATGAGTTTCCCATGTGACAGCAGTGCTTCATTCCCCTCCCATGTTTGTGCCATCTCACCTTTTGCAGCTCCTGCCTCAGCGAGGGGGGGAGAGGTTGCTCCCATCTGTGCTGAACTTTGGACAGTTTTGTCATAGCTTGACAGAGAATCTGAGAAAATTAAAAAGAGAAAATAATATCATTAGGAAAAATATTCACTTTCATGTAACTGCTCATTAAAACTTCATCATGTTAAAAGCAAATATATAATCTTGCATTCAAAATCAGGTTTATTTTTAAAGTGAATGTACACTTTTGTTCAATTAATTGCATCTGTAATGCTGTCCTTACGCTACGTTAATACAGTGCACTAAATACTGAAGTTTAAAACATCTATAATTTTTTAAAAAGTTGCCTCTTAATTCATTTATATTTGGTCTTCAAAGTTTCTGTGAGCTTTTTCTATGAGTCAACACCAAAACCAATTCTCATTTTGAAAATTTGAAAATAATGTCACACATAAATATATGGACACTTTTTTAGTTCACATACAAATAGCTTATTAGGAATGGGGAAAACTTATTACAACTCTTGTGACAACTCTTCCAATCTTGTTATCACTCATACACTCAAGAGAAGTTTCACAGAAATGATATAGTGTAACCTGCTGTGACTCACCTCATCTTAGCTGTTTGGCTCCTGTACATTTACTGTTTAGTAGAACACTCCTGACATCTATTTTCTTTAATGAGCAGGAAGGTAACCTGCTGCTGTTTTAGCCATTGACTTCTCCAGAATCAGACAGGGTCCCTTGTTAATAAAAGACAGTTTTCCTAACATAACAGAAAAGTTTGAGGTTAACTGCAAGTCTGATTCTGCCACTTTCAAGTAGTGGGTAGAAGAACAACCCTGTCTGTTAGTTTTTAAGGTATAATAATTACATTAGTTTCTCAGTATTAATGAATGCAACTGCCTACGTGGGGTCCTTCATGCTAAATAAGGCTACTTGGGCTGAAATTGTGCCACATTAAGAGGTTAATGTTCTTCTTTCTGCTGATCCCATTGCCCATTTCATCTCTACTGGAGGTTACAGACTTCTCCAAACTGTCAACTAATGGCATGTATAATTGCTTCTAACCCAGTTCTGTCTAAATGAATCCAACAGTTAAAACACTTCTAATAGTAGGGGTTATCTAACACAGCTCATTTTAGCAAAACTGGCTTATGGCAAAACTACATGTGCAGTTACACTGACAGATCTGAGAGGCTGGTGATTTCAGGGAAGGGGTGATGAACAGCTGAAGATGAGGTGTGGAACAGCAGGAAAACTTTAACACAAGTTAACTCAATCCAAAATGGCAATCTGATAGGAGCGTTATTATACTGTCACGTCCATCTTTCAGATAGATGCACAATAGATATTTATGCATGATTTAACAAAGCACTGTTTAGTGAACTTCACGCTGCATCAATCACTTTTCTCATGCATTATTTTTCTTTTATAGATCGCAAAATACCAGCAGTGAGAAAGCAAATAGAGTATTATTAGGGAAATCATGCAGTCTCGCTGTAAGCTTTTATCTTGTCAAACACAGGGGAGGAATTATCTGCAGATAGGCACAGCCCTTTATTTATTTGCAATAAGAAGCAAATCAATCCTGATGAAGAAAAGGGAGACCGACTCATTAACACTAAGGTAGGTAAGAGCACTTTCTGAAATTAAGAAACATGTTTCTATGTCTCTTTTGTGCCAAGTGAGAGATTTTGTGAAGTATCTCTTTGAGTGCTGACACATTGCTCATGGAAGGGCTGTTTCACCCTGCAATGTGCCAAACTCACTCAGGAATAATGGTGGGAAATGCTTACAGAGAGCCCTGTCCTCCCTTCAGGCACATGCAGGCTTAATGTGAGGGTGTCAAAGCTGTTGAACAGAGCTTGTAATTGGCTTTGTCTGTTCCAGAGAGCAACTCAAGGGAGCTTTTCAAGGCACTCTTAAATGGCTCAAGGCCCAAGTTAATGAGGAAGGAAAGGCATGGCCAGGATAGTTGGGTGAAGCAAAAGTTATACGTGTATAATAATGCTTATAAATACCTTTTCATCATAACTTTCTCTATTACAAAAGCACCCATCATAAGAATGTGCTGATGGTAAGTTACTATCAGTTCATCCCCTCCTCAACCCTCCCTTTAACTGCTTCTGCAAGATAGTCATCATGTAACTCAAACTAAGACAGGATAATTGTGCAGAGAAATTCCAACAAACTTTTGAATTTTGTCCATTTCTGTAATTGCACTGTTGCCCACCTATATTAATAGCTGTAAAAAAAAAAAAAAAAAAAAAAGTATATTTAACAAATTTAGCACATAGCTGTCACAGTTACAGATTAAATAGATACAAAAAAGAGGAAGTGAGGAAGGAATGCTGGAGTAATACATACCCAAAAAGTATGTGTGGGGTATTTGTGCTGGGGTGCTGTTTGGCCTCCTTTGTGCATTCACCTCTTGTATCTACCCAAAGATTTTCAGCTTCACAGTTTCCAGTTTTCCAGCTTCACATTTCAGAGATGAATCTAAAGTCTATGTGATTTCAAAACCTGGCCCTTCATTCAGAGAAACTTAGGGGTTTCTGCATGTCTGTTCACACCTTCCAACTGCACTGTTTAAGACTGCTTGAAAATCCAGGCAGAATGCATTGAAGCAATTTACAGTTAATAGCTGTTTTGAGGTTATTTTTACCATTTTGGAAGTTGGAAATTTAATTATTATCTTTCTCTCCACACCTCACAAGAAAACCCACAGTTCCAGGGCCTGGAACTGACAAAATTTACCAAGATAGATGCAGGCAGCAGTGGCAATCCTGACACAAGGTCAGACACAATCGCTTGTGATTGAAAGTCAGAGAGGGTTTCCTGGGAGGCAGCTGTAGGAAGGGAGCTGCCAAGGGCTGCAGCTTTAATAAGCTGACCAAATGGTCCTGCCAGCACTGCCGAGCACCTTACACTTGAGGCTTTCTGTGCCTTCTGTCACAGCTGAGGTTTTCAACTCTTTCTAGGCACACGGGCTCTCCTTGCTTCATAATAAAAGCTTTCAGCAGCCAACAATTGAAACAGGTTTTACTTGAAATTTCCTTCATCATGTGTACAAATCTCTAAGTGAAAGAGATCTGATCAATTTAAGTGGCATCACAGATCCACTCCACTGCCTGCATCTTTCAGCTCAGCAGGAAATCCCAGCAAGCTGCTGGCTCTGCATGATATCCAATGTATTTGTCTGCTACAACAGCAAAACCAAGCCCTGCAATACTAACTGGAAGGTGGAGGTTTTTTGGCTATAATGAGATCTCTCTTTTGTTTGTTTGTTGTTTGTTTTTTAAATACTGCACTATGTTTTCCATTTAACACTTGGTACTGAAGGTTCAAGATCGTCATGGAGTCTGAACAAAAAGTAGTATGTGTAGATTCCCCATAAAATAGCCTTTGCTCATCACGTTTGGACAGACACTTTCATTCTTTTTAATTTTTTAAGATCCTAATTGAAAGCTCTGCAGAGAAGCTGTCAAGCTAAATTTATGACAAAGGTAGCTGCTTCAGCAGGTTGGTTTTCCCTTGCCAGCTGAAAATGAGGCTGACAGCCATGTGCATGACAGAAAAATAGCCCATGCTGAAGAACTTTTAAAAATTGGTATTTTTATAATTGATCTGAAGTTTCTGAATCAGGAAGACAAAGGTGCTGTGCTGTTTTTCAGAGCATTTACAGACTGTGTTCCAGAAAATGATTTCCTCAGGAAAATTTCTCATAAGGATAGCATTTAAATGTAAGTCCCACTGAGATTTAAGCAATATTGAATGTAGATTTAAATGCTGTGTTAACAAGGTTGTTTTTCTGAAAGAATTTCAGAATACAAAATACAGAGAATATCTATATAAACAGGGGTTCCCACCTCTGAGCTACACAAACATTGCAAGTAATAATAAAGTGCAGCTATGCAGACATTTCTGAACCACAAAGTTCCAAAATTTCCTGCTAGCTGAAATTTGCTCATGTCCTTTTGTCTCCCATCATTTTTTGCTGTATTTTGATTCATTTTGATAGGAACTAGTAGATCAACATATTTTACCAACTACTGGAGTTACATCTTTGATTTTAATTAGTCTTGAGTCAGATCCTGACAAAATAAATAAATAAACAGGCTATGTTCACAAATGAATTGAGAAACTCTTTCTCTGCAAAGTGGTATGTAACAGTGATTTGAATGCATATTCATTTATCTTATTATATAATGGCTTTGAATAGAAAAATCTGTTTTCCTCATACCAATGTCTCTGAATATTCAGATAATTTTCTTTTCTTTTCTCTGCATTTCTTTTCAACTTTCTGACCAAAAAACACTTCTACTTTCAAATCCTTTATTTTCTCGTTTCCTCATTCCATCAACACATATGTTTTCTCCAATGCCTTTCATCAAATTCTATTTCAACCAGAACTTACATTTAAAATGAAAAAAAAAGAAAGTATATAGTGAAAAGGGTACAACAGATGGGGGAATAAAATAAACCCCAACAGAATGCAAATTCTTTCAGCTGTTGCTTAAATATAATAAAATCTTTACCATCACAGAAAAAACTTTTCTTTTCCCAATGGGTTCTCTGCCTTTGCATTTTTTGCAGTAATTCCTAATGTTGATGCCTTAGCTCTAGCTGCTTGGATATGAAAAAAATTGGGAGCCCTAGAATTGGTGGTGGAAGAAGCCATTTGTGGTTTGCATTGATCATACTTTGTAAGAGAAGGTGTTACCAACAGATTACTTTTGACATAAGTTTCTTGTGTCGTTCTTTTTTTTTATCATATATTCAAATTCCATTATTAGTAGTATTTGCTCTATTTAGCCTTACACATCTGACACGGCAACTTGAATTAAGTGGCAAGTCAAATTTGGCTTCTCAAGCAAGTGGAGAACAGAGACTCTTTCAGAGCCTGAGAGCTAATTCACACATCCATCATCAGCTATGATCATACAGGCTGTCAAATGCCAGGAAGACAAAACACTTCTTCTTCTAGTCATTAGAAGGAGAGGAAGGCTATGCAGAATCAGCATGTTTCAGAAGGCACAAGGAAGTGAAACCACGTTTGCTGATCTGAGGATTCAAGCAAAGCCACCAGTGTGCGCCAGGAGGAGGTGCAAGAAATGGTCAAGAAATTTAACTGTAAATGATTTTACATCTGGGTAATTACATACATATGTGAACAAAGTAGCCCGTAATAGATGGTGAAATTGGAAAAGTGGACTTCCAATAAATGTGTAGGATCTAGCTTTGTATCTCTCCTATGAAGGCAGGTAAAGATAGTCACCTTCCAATGTGAGTACTGTATTGCTCTGGTTCAAGGCATCCCTTCTGCAGGACTTCAGTCATCCATGGGACATGCAGTCTGTCGCAACTATGTCAGGGAAGGTGTGTTTCAAGGCTGCTGGGTCCCACTGCTAGAAAACTGCTTTCAAATCCTAGTGAATTGTTGAGTGTCATACAGTACAAAAATCATGCTAAATGTATTCCATGGATAATATTAACAAATGTGACTGTTTCAGACATAGCATGGCAGATGTCATACTGCATACTTTTTCTAGTTGATCATAGGAAAAAAATACACCGAATGATAGCAACAAGAGGCTACATCATTATGCCTGATACCAGGAGAACTGATCTGATGCATCAGTGAGGACTGAGCTGATGTTGGCCTTGGGGGCCAGAAAAGTGGCTCATGTGGGAGCTTGCTCAGAATAGAAATAATTGGCACTTTTCTCTGAGAGTAAAAAAACTAGTTGCATTGATCAGAATGGGGAAAAATTCCATGTACATGATCAAGTCAGAGACAGAAATTTTGATCAAAAAGTAGAGAAATTCTGAACCTAGAATTACTAATTCTAAACATATATTTTTGTTTGTTATAGACAGGAGAAATGTGTTTCTCCAGGAGAACATTAGCCTGTAAGATCTGAAAGCACTAGTATTGAGCATACATGGAAATCTTTTAGTAAATTCATGAGCTTGCAGGTATTGTCAGTATGTTATAGCAGAGTAAGTTAAGAAGGAAATCTACAGATTTCCAGTCCTATGCCAGTAGAATTACTAAGCCTCCCTTCCTCCCTGAAGAGCCCAAAGGAATCAATCTGTTTATCAGAGTAAAAAAACATTTGAAATTTTATGATTATTTCCTTAATATTGATTTTTGCTCACTATTTCTAAAGATTCCCACTTTCTATCACATTCAGTAAATATTACTAGTTCATTTACAGTCTACAATCAGAGTAGCTTATGCCTTCATCCATTTATAGTCACAGAAGCATTGAAAAAATCAGATATTTATGAAGCTCAGGTTCTAATTATTGGAGACGGGCTAGCTGAATGAGTTCTTTTATCTGCAGGATATTGCAACCAGACAAATCTAATCCGTTAAGCTTGAAAATTCAAGCTAGAGGTTTTGAGCACAAGCAATCCAACTTCTCCCAGGGGATGAAAAAAAAAACACAAAACAAAGGAGAGAGAGCGAGATAGAATAAAAAATAGCCTGCAAGTTTTCAGATGATAGTTGGCTGACTGAGACTGACTCATTGAGCTGATGCTTGGTGTTTTTGCCATGTTGTGGAATCACTCGTCCTCATCAATTATCAACACCTTCCCTTGAATATGCACATAAAGGCATGTTGTTCCTGAAAAGTAAGGGCCACAGTGGCGTCATTCATTTTTTTAGGCATATCTCCATCCCAGTCACAGAATTCTGACAACGGCTCCCAGCTATTGCTAATCTCCTCCCTAAAGAGTGGTTCCAGGGAGGGAAGTCTGTGCCCTGCTAGGCTAGATGTTTGGGTGCCTTCTGATAAGAAATTGCTCCTGTGATCAGAATCCTCCAGCTAATTCTAACAGCTCCATTATGACTTATACGTTTGTCACAGAATAAATATGATTGTTATCTAGAAAGCAGTTGTGTTAACTATATCAAACCAGAACCTTTATTTAATCACGATTTTAATCATTATTAACTAACTAGCAAATTGAATATTTACACAGGACACTGAAAAATTCGGAGTACCCATAACTCAATGGAATTTGCACTTGCTTAAAAACCATTATCACACATGGATTGTACAGGTGACAAGAAAAATACTGCTAAAGTAGCTTGATTGTGTAAAGAGCCTGATAAGCACTCTCTCACAGGCGTATCTTTCTTTGATTTATGGAACAATTATTGTTGCTACTGGAGCAAGTTTTACCTGCTGCTTCATTACTGCACAGTATTAATTGGAATTTCATAACACATTTTAGTATATTCTTTGTTCATACATGCATTTAAAATATGTTGATTCAATATAAAGAAATTTTCTTCTCACACTGTCATTTACTTCAGACACAGTACTTTTCAGAAGTACATAATTTTGTTTATTTTACACATTTTTTACCTCTGTGAGATCCAAAGGTACTGGATCTTGCAGGACACATCCTTTAAAGTAATTTCCATAATGGCTTTGTGATAAGCACTGGATTTTTTCTTCTAAAAATCACCGAAGACTTTAAATGTCTGACATAAATTGCTCTTGCTATTTAAGACATTGGCAAAATGCATAACAGCCATTACATGGTTGCTAAGGCAGGAAAATCTAAACCCTGCCTTATGAAGGATTTGTCATGGAAAAATGTTGGAGATTAAACGGGAATGGGAAGCTACATCAGAAAGTAGGAAGTTGCAAGATTTAGAGGAGGTGCAGGTAATAGATGGTAGAACAGTTCAGCTACTGTAAATGCCTGGAAACATGGAAAAAAAACAAAACAAAACAGCCTGTTCTGAAACAAACACAACTCACTTACTAAATCTTAGGGGGAAACACACTGTTTAGGTAGCTTACCCCATAAACTACAGTCTTTCTGAACTTTTCTGGTACATTCTCTGAAAAAAAAAATATCAGTGAAGACCATTATGGCTGGAACTGTATTGAAATAGAGACCTCTGCAGTCAGAGTCACTGTGGCAGTTTGTATGTTCTTGTAATTGCCCAAAACAGAGAAATTTAATAATTACAAAGAAAAAAAGTAGTACTTTATGTAAAAATAAATGAGAGCTATGCAAAACCAAAAGGATTTGGACAGTATTCCTGACAATTTAATATGAAATTGTAATTCCACAAAATACTATTGATGGTGATGGTGGAGACACACCTAGTCACTGCATTTTCAAGGGAATCTTCTAACACTAAGGAACAATCCTTATATATTTCACTTACACAAGAAACACTATTAGTACATATGGTAACTGTTGAGTCATGGTCTGAACCACTGATTGAACACCTGGGGAAAAGACCTCATCAGCCCTGGGAGCACAGGTGTGGAGCTTAGCTGCACCTCTCTTAGACAACTTTTAAGGGGTGACTGCTGCTGAGGAATGGTCTCTGGTTGGAGATCCTTCCCTTGGAGTTCTTCCTATGAGCCTAGATCTTTGGAGACAGGTGAGCACTTTCTCTTTGTAGACCTTTCTACTGTGTTAGTCCCTTTGTTGTTGCACCTTCTGTGTTACCGTTCCACCATGTTGATCGTTCTGATTGTTACAGTGTCACTAACACGGAGAGAAATCAAAATAAAACATTCAAATAGATACAGTACTTAACCACAATTTGGTACACTGAAGTGATTTTCTTACCAGCCAATGACCTTACATTAGTACACCCTATAAAAAAAGTGCACTTTTTTTAAAGAGCTTTAATCCATGGGTATTAGTAGTGACTGAAAAACATATCACTGAGAAACAGTCCAGAGTAACAATGCCTTTTTGAAATGAAAAATAAATCAAGTCATTCTCAAGAAGCAAGAGCACTTTTCTTACACACATCCATCCTGATGTTCATGATGGAAAATCTGTGATCTGATCACATAAACCACGTACTTCAAAAGTTTACTCAAAACAGTTTAAACTCTTAACTAGGGCAAAAGTTTTAAACTTATAATTTTCAATGCTTCTTTTCCTTCTCCTTGGTTTTGACACTCAAGATAATGAGTGAAATCAATTTCAATCTTACTATGTGGACTTTTGAATTATTTTTTTTTTTTGCCTAGTGCTCCTTTTTTATCATATTCATATCACAATCAACAGAACCTAACAACAAAATTCTTGGATACATTTGAAATATATATAAATTACAGTAGTGGCATATTTAAATCCTGGAAGTACTGAATGCTATATGTTATTTTCTTTGATATTTTATCAGAACACAGGCTTTAGAGTAAACTGGGCTTATTATCAAATCATGTAAGACACTAAAGAAATTCCTCTATCTAGCAATGGGAACCCATAATACCCAATTGTAAGGAAAGACAGCTGACTTTTCTATGCATCAGTGAGACAGCTTGTTTGCAAAATTCAGCACTTAAAAAATCTTTCAAAATCTATTTACATCCTACAAAGCTGTTTTCTATTCCCATGTGTTTTTTACCAGTTTTCAGAGGTCCTATTAGAGAAATTTTGGGTAATTGGTCACAACTCTTTTTCTTGACTAGCTGTTTGGGTATCTTTCATTTAGATTACCCTAAAAATAAAAAATAAAAAAAAATAAAAATAAAAAAAAAGCCAAATTTCTTCATGCAGAAACTCACTCCACTTTAACCCACTTATGCTGCAATACTGCTCAGTCTCAAAGCAGCCTGCAGCCCACTAGCACAATTCATCCTCACAAGGGCTTTTTTTCCAGCTGTCCTATCTCACCAGATATCTGCAGACCTGATACATATTTTTGAGGGTACAAGCCCACTCTCATCTCACATCCTGCTGATAGGTTCCTTTTGTCTGAGTATTAGTAAATGTCTTTACAGATAAGTAAATACTGGTATCAGCTTTAAATAGAGATTTAGATAAGTGTAATTCCAAAATTTGCTTGTGGGTATAAACAGCCAGGAAGTAATAGTGCCTTACATACATGTTTCTAGACAGAGCTGACTGGTATTCTTATCTCTAGCAGACAAAATCAGAATGCCCTTATATCCAAAAAGGTCTTTACTTTCCCTCCAATTTAGGCCAAAAGTCTCCCTTTATAGCTTTATGCTCCAGATGCCAACCTAGAAAATGGAAATCCCAATTCACATCTCAGCTCCAGTGAAACTTCAGGTGAATAACTTTGTGTCTCAGCATCTTAAATTCCCCTTCTGTACAAAGCAGGTAAAAATTCTTCCTAGGAGCAGCTATTTAATAAAATGTTGGGATTTGTTAGGAACGTTTACATAAACAACTTTCATGTTGTGATAATAATAAGGGAAATCAATGTATTTTATTTCACTATTAGTAATTTTGCTGAGTCCAGTTTAACGGATTTATTTATCGTCACAGTGTTTTCTCAGCACCTCACTATACAGTATGTACTACGAATTTAGTTTATGCATTTTCACAGGATTTGAAATAAAAAATATAAAACTAAATTTAAGAGCTGATATTGAAGTATTACATTAAGGCCACTTCCCGAGTAGAGTGTTCAAAATTGTCTTTTGTTTTCATTCTCTTTGCTCATTTAGTTAGTTTCATTCCTGTTTGTATATTTAAATTTCTTACAAAATATTTCATTATATTTGATACCTAATGAAAAAATAATATGGCCATGAAAAAAACACTCTGGCCATGAGATTAATATTGCCAAAATACAAGTGGAAATACATTATGGATGTCCTGGGATTGCTACTGTTAAATATTTCCTAATTTGTGAGAGAATGACTCTTGATATACATTTAACTGAATTCACTTGAATAATATGTATACTCTTGCACATAAAGATATGTTTTTCTCAGTTATTTTAATACGAGTGATACCAACTGTAATCATGTCTACAGGGAAAATATATTACTAAAGTTGTTATTTAATAATGATTCAGACTCTAATTAGATTTTTGGTGCTTCAAGCCAGCTCAAGCATATCTGTTTTTCAATATTTACCAAGTACTTACATTTTTATATAGAAAAAGTCAGTTGAAAAAATATTGAAAATATACAGTGATAGTCTCCTTATTTCTCATCATTTCTACTCACCAATTTTCTCTTTAATTTGCACTGAACAAAGTTTGTCACTTTGTGACAGTGTTTTCAAAACCCTATATATAGTTTAGAGCATACAACTCTAATTTTCAAAATCTGTCTAAACATCTCTTAATTTCAGAGAACCATTTGTCTTCTCCACTTCTAGGTCCCCAGTGTGCTTTAAATCATTTTAGCATAGCTACCTTTAAAATATATATATTTTTTTTCCCTTAGTTTTCCCTTAGTCGTCTTCTCTTCACCTTCACTTTTGGAATTCATTAGACCTGATAGCCACATGCACTCTTAGCATTAAATGCATACTTGATTATCCTGCTGCTATGCCTCATTGAAAATAGCTCCAGTTTGTGAAGTGGAACAGAAGGAAATCAATAAACATCTATCTGTGTTGTTAGTAGAATACCTCATGTACTATGCACATAGGCTGTGCATAAAGCAGCACTGTAAAAGAAGAGAAAAGCCTTTCAATTACCTCAACAGACATTAATCACTTTGCTTTGTACAATCATTTTCACTTTGAGTCCAGCCAATACCGATGCTAAGCACGTAGTCAGGGAAAAGAAAGATGGATGCACATTATAAATATTAACTAAAACAATTTTAGGCTATAAGCTCACTTTGTTTACTTCTTTTACCAAAAGCTCAATTCTCCGATTTGAAAAGTGTGTAAATGATGTGCCATCATGGTTCTCCTTCAAACCAGAGCTGTTCTCTCATCTCATGATATTTCTTCCCAATTTTCTCCCTGTAAGACACTAAGATGAATCTCACCTGGAATGATTTTGCTAAGTGCAAAATACAGAGTAACGGTATTTCAGATTACTTTTGAAAGTCCTCTGAAACATGTAATTAATCTTGACTTTATAGTGAAAACTTCAGCAGCATATAAAATTATTTGGTGAAATCAGGATCACAGTAGAAAACAGATGTTGTGTGTCTGAGCTGACCTTTTTGATGAATAAATTACAAACAAAATAACCATTCTTCCCAGACTTGTAGCATGACTCTGCTGTTAGTGCATGCCCCTGAGTATTCAATATTTTGCACAGAAGAAATGAAATGGCAAAGAAATCATCTCCCTTGGGAGGACATTCCTCAGGACAGAAGGAGGAAGACCCTGTGTATACTTAAATTAGGAAGGAAACTGGGAGGAAGGATCATTATTTTTACTCTAAGAAGCTTCCAAATCTTAAGTAGGAGAGATGTATGATGTGGCTAAACTGAGACTGGAAACCCTCTGATATTCACACAGGAAGTTTTGCATTGTTATTTCTGCTAAAATTTCTCCAAAAAAAATTGTTAGAATCAAACTGCTTTTTGGGAAAGTTCTGCAAACAATAGATACAATGGGCTTGATCACAAAGAGCGTATATATGTTATTTCACTTTCAATTTATGTTTCCTTTTTGCTTTGTATTTTTCTGTTTACTTGTTTGATTCTGCATTTTGATTTCTCATATTGCAGCTTGTATCTGAGCCTTTCAAATATTTTTCATAAGATTTCAAGAGAGTGACTCTTAAATTTTCTTTCTCTAAATGACAAAAACTCTCAATTTCCATTCTCAAATCATAAACATTTGAGGTTATTTTTATTTTCAAAATATAGAACCTATTCTTCCTAACGATGTCTGATAATAGCAAAAATCAACCAAAATTGTGTGTTTACTTATGCCTATTTAGAATCACGATGATTATATATTTTGTATTCATTGTTTACTACCAGTTTAGGAGAATCCAAAATAATTTTCCTCAATCATGCAATTACAGAATTTGCTACATCTGCATTGTTAAACTTTAAAGAAGTATGTCAATTCTCATGTTTCAAATGTTTTTTTCTCTCTTCCATGAGCCTCTGATGCACAGAAAGTATAAAAGTATGAACTCCAGAAATTCGTACAATGAGAAAGGAAGGATAGCTTTGCAATAAAAGAATACAAGAGACTTATTGCCTGCCTCAGCAGGCAATACTTATTTTGTACAAGACCTTTTTTTTTTTTTTTTTTTTTCTTCCTACGGAGGCATTCCTTTAATTTAGCACCCTACATATTTCCTTTTGCAGGTTTGCTGTCTGTATACTGCTTCATAGATATGCACGATATCTGATATACATCAGCCAATGATGTAAAATGAGTTGCAAGCAACTCATGCACTCTTGGTTCTCATACATTTGAAGGATACAAAATGATAACACTTCTGGAAATAAATATACTTCTGCACCTCATTGCTTACACATGAAATCTCAGAAGGCTGTAGCATTTGTTGAGAAGAGAGGAATAACCCTGTGTGAAAAACTTGTTCCACAATTTCTCAGTAATTCTAAGTACGTCTTCTTCATGTGCACATTTCAAGTAGAAAGGAGATTTTTAGAAGCTCATTACAGTTTTCAGCAGAAAACATGCCTCAAACAAACGAGGTTTAAGATCCAGAGTATGCTGTAGTTAGAAGGTCACTTCTCACACTTATCCTGGAATCCATACAACAGGAGCTTTTCTAGATGTTTTCTAAGAATACAATTATGTAACACTGGGTAGAATTCAGCACTGCCAAATTGATTATCAGAATATCTAAAATATTGCATGAAGTGTCTTCCCCCCTCCTCAACCCCCAGGTAAGAGAAGTAAGTAGAACTGAGATAGACAATGTAAGCACACTGAAAAGAAAAAAAATTGGGGGGGAGGGGGGAAGGGAGAGAGAGGGTAGAGATTTTTCTATGAATCAAATATTTAGGTTAACTCAGGATGGAGGAAATTGGTGAAATTCCTCAAAGCAAGATGGCTTTCCTGAAGTTGTGCCCCATGACCGCAGCATCTATGGACAAAACAATGGAAGAACAGAAGATCTGGTCTAAATAAATACCCAGAATCTATTTGATAACCACATTTGCAAGCTCACTTATATTTTTTTAAGAATATATATTTGGGTATACTGGAGACATTTTTCAAATAACTGCATGGCATAGATCTCATAACTTTTGCCAAGTCAAAGGTACAAAGTTATCAACTGGAACTTTTTACTCTCTACCCTGCAAGCCCACAGGAATAAAATGTACTGTTTATTTTATTAGGAAATATTATTAAAACAATCAATCTAGGATACAAGAATCAAAAACAAGCTTTGTTCTCGTACTGCGTGACATCTATACGTCTTTAAATTAACTTTTAAATCATAAAAATACACTTAGATCTGGTCTCCAGAGCAAAGCTTTATAAAGGATGACTCAAGGTAGTTATTAATTAAGTAAAACTTGTACATAGGGAGAAATGAATGGTAACCAACTTTCTTGTGACACTGACTACTTTCTCTGGGGTGAGTTTGCTCAGAAGAATCACAGAGGAGCATAAAAGTGTATGTCAATTGAAAGTCAGTCACAAAGTGCAAGTGCATTAATTAAAAACCACTTTTTGAAGGAATGGCCACTTTGCCCACTAAGTTTTACTACTAGTGCTTATTTTTTCTTTGTTCTTTTTGTTTGTTTTTAAGAACTAGAGTATTTAGAGATTGTATACTATGAATATACATGAAAGTAGGAAAGCCAAAAAAAAATACGTAATAGAAATTTTTCACTAAGAAGGACATGAAATACAAACAGCTTTTCAGATACTGCATAATCCTTAAATTATATAGACAAGGTAAAATAGGACTAGATGCAACTAAAGCCAGATGCAGAAAGATGGTTGTTAAGTCTCCTTTAGTCTTAATCACTGGCAAAGAGTAATTTGTTTCTGTCAGTTTAGGAATCCCACAGCCATTAGCAAGAGCAAGAAATATTCTCTATAAATTGTATCTGCAGACATTCAACAAGTTTGAAGCTATTTACTTGTGAGAGTAGAGCATAGGGTTGAGAAGTCTGCTGTGGCCACTGAGTGTGATTATGAAAGACAGCAGTGTGTTATAAGCTATGGGAGAATCTGGCACAGGGGCCTGTGTTTCCTGTGAATGTCCCAGTGACCCTAATACCAATGAGAGGATACTGTACTGTAGAGGGATATTTGTGAAAACACAGCTAGGCATATTCTGATGGGGAAAACCAGCTTCCTACTGAAGGAAAGCCAACTTAACATCACCTTCAGCACAACTTGTTCAGGTGATCCTACACAGAATCATAAGGGTTGGAAGAGATCTCTGCAGACAGGAATGAATGAAGAAGTTCCTAAGGCTCTTTTCCTCTTGAACAGAAGGGCAAAGAGCGATTAAATAAAGATTTAGAAGAGCTTCACCAATGTATGAGTCACCAAAAGAAATAATCTTCACTAAATGATGTATGATTGGGATATAACACTCCTTATGCTCCAGACACCCGGTAAAGTAGTGCAATTATGCACTCATGCAGTCTCAAAGCCTCACTCTAAGTCCTTATGCTGCTACAATAGAGCAGACTTGAGCCTATTGATTAGATATCTACTTATGGTATAAAGGTATTTTACTGTATAAAGACTTTTTTAAAGAATCTTCTTTTTCTGTGGAAAAAAAAAGAAATATATATTTTAACTTAAATGATCAATTTGAGAAAAAATAAGTAATTTGTTTAATAAAATCATAAAATGAAATTTTAAGTTGCAGTGAGCTGAATAAAATATGAAACAGGAGCTTGCATTTTTTATTAGAATTCATTAATCTTGTTAATGACTTATTGAGTATCTTTGAGTCACTGAGCATGATAAAAATTGATCCCAGTGGCTACATTGTTATATGCTTTAACAACTCCTTTTTACAGCTGTGTTCAACTGACTATTTCTCCAGTCCATTCTCTGCAACATTGCAGGCAACACTACAGCATGTGTGATTTACGAATGGGAACTACTTTAAAACCTTTAACACTGTTCTGAACTGAATGCAAATACTTGATTTTTTTTTTCTCTCTTGCATACACGGCTACTCAATAACATAATAACTTATCTATGAAGGCAGTCTATCAGCTTTGCTTTACCTATTTAGCTGACCCAAGCTTACTGCAACTCTGTTTTAGATGTAGAATATTCAAATAAACTTTAAACACGTGGTAATAGGAGCTCAGTCCCAAGTTACAAAGTTGAAATGCATGCAGTATTTCACTCAGGATATCCAGCTATGCAGAAGAATCATTCAATTAACTCCTTGCAAAACAACAGCTCAATTCAAAGTGCTGCCTGGGCTTGATTGTGGCTTTGTGCCTTCCCAAAGAACTCTGCTGGTCACTACTGAAACTGCCTTCCAGACTTCAAAATAGATCCCTGTGTGTACATTAAGCTCAAATCGAAAGGATGCCATCTGAGATAAATTAATACTCTTCTGTGATAAAGCTTTATGATGTCCTAACCCATACTAGCTTAAAGAGTCAGCCATACAGTGCAAAAGAAAGTACCCCATAGATCCATACAAATCATGCTGAAATAAATACAGTCCAGTATTTTGTGTGCTTTGTGCAGGCAGTGGAAAAGTATTTGATGTGCTGTAATATAAAAAAAAAAAAAAAGGCACACATTATAGTCCACGTTCCCCTGTTTTACTGACACATAAAACACAGTACAACACAATAAACTCAAGCTTGAAAGAAGCAATGCCTACAATATAAACAGAAATCCTGGAGTGAGGAGCAAATAATGTAATCAGCGTGCCAAATTGCCAAATTAATGTAAACCACTCTAACTGATGACTGTCAAATAAACCTGCTTATAAATGAAAACTGAGATAGGATTGCAGGTTGTTGACTTAAGCTACAAGCGAGTGACGCCTACTACAGCAGGTTTTGAAGCTTTTGTTATTCTACCTGTCATATGTACATTTTTTCTCTTTTGAAGAAAGTTTACAAGCCAATTCCCATACATTTACAATTCCATGTTTAAATGAAAGCTAGAAACATTTAGGGACAACCTGAATACAATGAACTCAAATGGGAGTTCATAATACACATTAAAACCAATTATATCGAGCATTATTTCAAACTAAAACAGAAGCAACTGCCAGCATCATTAAATGCTACTATCAACTCACAAAATCAGTAGATGAAAAAAGGAGAACTGGGAAGACAAAAATAACCCTCCTTCCCTCCCTCCTCCCCCCCAAAAAAAAGAATAGAGTTCAGATAATATATTGCTATAGAAAGCACTATTAACTTTATCATAATGCATTTAACCCCTGTAAAGTTTAGAGAAAATAGCACTATGATTTTGTATTTGAAAAAAAGGATGTATTTGTTATAAATGAAAGCTATTTGAATTTGAATTCTTTATTAAGCATGGCATAGCTTTGTCGTACCAACTAAACTTTTTTTCATGCAAAGCATTTAGATTTCTGTATATTCTCTAAGCTGATCCCCAGTTCCTTAATTGGGCAAAATCTTTTTGGATTCACAGTCTTTCCCTTAATATATGGTACCACCAAAAATGAAACTGAAAATGGGCTCCATCTACTTTCTATCTCAAGGCTATTTATCATTCATAATCTCATTTATCTTGTTTCAAAGGCACCCAAGAATTAACTAACTAAAGATTGCAATTAATAATCAAAATATCTACGTATATTTCATAGGAAATTTTCTTCTTCTATTTTTTTCCCCCAGTCTCAGAGATAGTACCTCACTACTCTCGTTTGGTACGTTTTTGTTTCTTTTCTTTCTATTGTTATTTTTGCTTATAAAAATCAAGAACTTTGACAAAACATTTGAGTCAGTGATATACCTGCAGTCCACGGAAAGTGTGCCATGATTTGTAGATGACCCAGCCAGGAGAAAGACACTCATTTATTTTAGAATATAGAAATAATCAAATGTTTTCAGAATAGCCTAGGTAGATATGATGAAAAGAATCAAAAGCTGTGCACTTGTTTCAAATGTTTAGGAAAAAAGAGTCACTTTTTGCTGAAGCATTGGATAATGTGCTCTTGAGATTAAATTTTTTACTCTTGGGCTGGAATCCTGATGTTACTCCCATTTAGAGGGCAGCGCATTTAATCATGTATTTATATGGTTTATATATATATATAAGGCTTTTATATACGTATGTAACGATATACCATATATATATATGGCTCATAAGGCAGATGAAGACTTCCATGTATGACACACTCTCTTATGTATGTCACAGCATGTAGAGGAGATGCTGTTTTGGAATAAAAGCATTTTCCAACTGCTAAGTAGTTGTTGGCTGCAGTGTGTGGCAAGTCTTTCCCCACTATGTAGTTACTAGTAGGAATGAGTGCAGTACTTTAATAGATTAGCTCATTTTTTTTACATTATCACACCTGATGAGTGCTATAAAAATCCTCTATTCAAGTTACTGCTTTAGTCTTTGATATTTCAGGAGACATGATTAATCTCTTCAGAGAATATGAAAACAGCTGCAGTTCTGCTCCCTTCTTTTCTTGCTTACACCAGTCAGGCTGTCACTATGGTTTAGCACTACTGTCATTCAGGGGACTGTATACTTTGTTTTTCAGTTCTTTCCCCAACTGCAGATGGAAAGTATAATGAATGCTTACAAAATGAAGAAATTCAGAGAAGCTTATTAACATGTACCTACATCTATTTGTTGTGCTTTGCAGTTAACTTTTCTTCCAGTTGCATTTCTTTTTACTAAAAGTAGATAACTTCTTTAGTCTCTTTTTGGCCTTCCACTTTAATTTCTGGATTATCTTTCGTTATGAATTGTACACGGTTTCACCCATGTTTCTGCAGTGCAACAGATCTTGTCATTTTACCCAAGAGTCCCCAAGTAATTACTAACTTCCTGTTAGTACCATGTTAAATGATACCACTAAGCATTCTTTTTTCCATCCAAAAAAAGCTTGTTTCCTGAGATTTTATTTCCTTATAGACTAAGGAAAATCACTGTAGCTTATTACATACAGTTTTGCTTTTCCCTTTTGAAAATGGAAACTTTCTGAGATCTATTAAGTATTAGATTTGTTATATCTCCCTGGCACCTTATATAATACATGCTTTTTTTTTACAGTGTTTTTTTTAGCCTTCACTGTTATTTATTGCCAGTGTAGAGGGATACTTTTCAAATACTAACTGCATTAAGAATAACGATTAAGAAGAAAAGTTCCCCAATCTGAATGCTATTCTCCAACCACCAAGATAATCATTGTGGAAAAAAGCACATGTGAGCCAGTTACAGGTTGCGGGGAAACTGCCTGAGAAAAAACACCTGCAATAAAATGTGTCAGTAGGACTTTTCAGGCATATATGTAGGAGAAACTTAGCAATCTCCTCTCCCCCCCCAAAATAAAACAAATAAATCCAAATTAATTCCTAGTTCAGGAACCTGTTCATCACATAAATTCAGGCATTCATGTGATGTTGGATAAATAGGCACCCACATTTTGGAGAAGAGTACTTCCACAGTATTCAGTGTTTTTGCACTGATTCTCGAAATATTTAACTTGAATAATGAGGCCATTAATAATACAAGACTGAATGAGGGGTATTATACTACTGTCTATCAGACAAGAATATTAATCATTCTCTACAAGAATTAGAGTCAAGGAGGATATTTCACATACCCAGATTTTGCCAGGTAAGAAATTTCTGTTGCTACAAAGAGCTAAACACTGTTTCCACATGCTATAGGTGCTCTAATTGTCCATACTTTCAGTATCTGGAAGCCGAGCCTGCTTTCATCTACATTACATTTTCACAGGTATCAATTCATTAAAGTCAAGGGATTTACTCATTTTAATAAACAAAATAGAGAACAGATTATCAATTTGTGCTCTAGAAAGTAGCTCTGGATAACAAATATGAATTCTTTGTTATTCCTTTCACATCTTTAGTATGTAGATAAAAATGTTAGTGTTCACAGTAAAAATATGAGGATTGTTTTCACATTATTGTACCTACGTAAAGAAAGTAGGTTAAATCTTGCAAGCTGTCTCATCTTGTTTATCTCTTCTGTACAAATTTTGCTCTACTGATGAAGTAAATAGAGTATGAAAACTCAGAGCTATTATTCTATCAGGATTATCACAGAGGTACACGATAAAGAGAACAACCATGTTTCAGAATTCTCTGTAGCTACATGAAAAAATACATTTCTACCTATTGCTTCATTTTTGTTCAAATAAATTCTTTACTAGAATATGTCATTGATGTCTTTTCACATCAGGATGACAGCTAACATCCACTTGGAATTTACGTGTTTTCCCTGAGTTTACTGTGTTCACTTTTTCATGAATTCTGGGGAAAAAAAAATAAAACGAAGGACCTAGGAAAAATCTACACAGCAGTTATGCAATAACATCTGCATTAATAAATCCAGCTGCTAAAATAAAGTCTCTGCGGGACCTTCCTTCTTTTGGAATATTTTTGGTGAAACCAAAACTATCAACTAACAATATACTTTGCTATTACATCATTATCCAGGAAATCGGGTCTAGAAACACTACTATATCTCATCAGGGAGGGTCATGAGGTTGACTCAACAGTTTGATAAAATAGGTTTGATGCTATGGCATTGAAAAGAAGGGCTTAAAAGTTTATCAGCTGTTTTGACCAGTCTGAGATTGTCTCTCTCTTCACTTAACAAAAGAATCCTAAGTGTTTAATGCTTGAAACATTAAAGAACTAGCTCTTATGTCTCTCATTCACTGTTTTAACAAAAAGGTGTGATATTCTCTTAAGATTATTGACATTTCAGATAAACTGTAAAAAGCAAAAAAAAAAAAGGAAAAACACTCAAAGACAGAGATTTTTGAGTATGTTGACATATACACAAATTGTATGTGAATCCTGCAGAATCACTCTAAAATAAACAATGCTATAACCATGATGCAATATAAATGACAGTAAAACTCATGGACTTACCAATTCTGCGCTGAGGACCATGTGCTCCAGCAGTGATGTGAATGAAGCTGCAGGTGAGTCCGCATTTGGGGAAAACACCAGAAGTTCTCTGTAATATTCAGTAATAGTCCTCTGCCTTTGTCTTGTTCCTCAGTGCCTGCAAATCAGAGTCAGTATGAACTGCACAATAACTTCTATGGGCCACAGAATTTATTGGATATTTCTGTTGACTTCTAGCTATGTAGGACACCACATTGTCACACACTACAACATTCTTCTTTACAAACTAACAACATGATACAAAACACAGCATATTTTTCTCTTCACTTGCTGTTATGTTTTATGTTTATTTCAGAGGGGAGAGGAGAAAATGACAGGAATAAGAGTATTCTGAGGTTAAAAAAAAGATGTAAAGAAATGGATATTTTAAGGAATATTTTGGACAAATTTAAGCAAGGCCTGCATTTTTGTAAGATGATGCACGTTAGTTCTTATTATTCTGTAATTTTGAAAGCATTTCTGAAAGATACCCTGGAATTCCCAAAGACAATATGCTTACTTATGTATTGATATATGGGTTTAAACTCTTAACCACTTATATCTCTAGGGCTGACTTTAAGCTGCTTCAAATGCATTTCATCAACTTCATCTAAACAATCATAATCACTATGTTTAATGAATTGCCTAACAAATGTAATTCTGCTCCTTGGACAAAGATTTGAGAATTCGGGTAAACAACTGTCAATCACCGAGCCAGCTGTCAGTGCCTAACTGGAATTAATTTTAAAAATGAACCAAATACTCTCTGTAAGGCAAAAGAGATCTCCATTGACTTAGTAGAATATACAAGCTTAAGAGCATTTCACACTAGGTAAGCTCACATTTTACTTTTAATTTTTAAATGCTCCTATTTTGGAATATTTTCTCTATTTCAGAAGAATATCTCTGGATGTTACTAGTACTATCTCAGTTTTTCTACATAACTCACAAGTGAAATAGATATCCTGTCATAGAAATTAAATGGAGTCAAGACAAGAGCACTAAAACAATGGAGCAGCAGAGAAAACTGAAAGCAGTAAGTGGTTTTGTATCAGCACTTTTATATCAGACAATTTTCCACACATGTAGGCTTCCCAACAAGTTCTTTTTGTCACTGTAATCAAATATTTGTGAATGCCATTGCAAAGACTAACATAAACAATTAACATAAAACCATATAAATTATTTCATATTTCTCTTACCCGTATGACAGAAACTTGTTGAAAATCCCAGAATAAAACTGAAGCTTCTAATTTGACTTAATAAATTCAGAGTTTGAAGGAGTGTCTACAAATGACAAAATGTGGTACAAAATTATCCTAAAGAAATATGCTTTCTCCTATGAGGAATAGGAATATCTCAGAAGTTTTAATTCTGCATATGTCTACATATAACTAAACAGTGGATATGAGTAAACCTTTACTGCATAGGTTTATATCACACTGCCTTCATGGTGTAAGTTACACAACAAAGTCTTTATTAATCTTTTATAAATTTTTATTAAAGAAAAAATCTACTTCATAACAACTGAAATGCTTATATTTACTAAGCTGAAAGTTTTCATATATGAAGAGTAAATAAAAATATCAGAATAATATCTAAGAATACTGAGGTATTTTATACAAACTAGCACTTCTCATCAATCTGATTTATGACTTTTTTGAATCATTTACATGTGATAATAAATAAATAATTAAAAAAAGGAAATATTGTATGCATGGTATTGAAAAGAGCATTGTCCATAACTTTTTTGCAAGAATATCCAGTGTTTCCTTCATTATATTATAAAAATTATCATTTAAAAGCAATAGATTAGGCTGAATAGTAGGATCTTAATTTTTCATCATTATAAGATTCAGCTAGAATTAATTCAATATTTTTTCATAGACATTTAGCAGAAGCATATTTTTCTTAATAAATATGTGAATTAATGAAGAAATAGAGAAGAGTCTTTGAATTATAACCTGAGTCATTTTTTCAATTAAAAAGTAGCTATAAAAATAAAGACAAGATTTGTCCCAATGCATTACCATCACCCAAACCATTCTGATCCATAAATTTGCTAATCAAGATTAATCTACCAGAGCTTTTTTTTCCACTAGCTGATTCCATCATCGATCCAATACATGAAGTAATTTCCATTAATAAATACTCCATCATACAGGTTATTTATTCCATAATGAAAACAGAATAATATCAAAACTTCTGCAGAAAAGGTTTCCAAAGATCAGATTTAAATAACCATAAAATAGATTAATTGCATGTATTTGGTAATATAAGTCTCTCCTTAATGATTTCAGAAAGAAAAAGAGAAAAGAGAGGACAAAGAAAATAATCATAAAATGTTCTTCTTACTCTCTAGGTAATTAGGGATTGTGAGGATGCTTCTCCTACCTGGTAGAGAAAAAAACGAAAAAGACAAGTTAACAGATGCCATCTCATTCTTCTGCTGACTATTTACGTTGTAACACCATACAGGTAACAAGGAAACTCAATTTCAAGTTCTAAAAGGGATTGTGGAAGTCCTTGTAACACTGTGACTGAACTAGATATTATTTCATTGCCGTTAATTATTGAATAGTATGTCTTATTGGTAATAATTATCATATCCTTATTATAATATCCTATCACTTTCTAATTGCTATCATTGAACTAAACCACTATCATAATTCATGATTTAGTTAAAAAAATTAATATTTAGTGATGGGACAACTAGAAAAGATCCTGCCAGTTTTTCCCAAAAGCCAGCAAACAGTTGCAAAGCATGGGCTGCAAGTGCAATGAACACAATAGGCAGACAGCAGTCTGCAGAGCAGGTCAACCTGGGGCCTCCTGCACCTCTTTGGAGGCTACTGCCATTTGGAAATAGCTATATTTTGACAGTATCCTCGTCCTACAGCTACACTGTAACTTGAGACACAGACCTCACACATTATGTCGTGGGTTGGGAGCAAGGACTTCAGCTCTTTCAGTGTCAGGAATGTATCTTCAGCTCCCATGACCACAGCTCAAAGGAAAGCCAGAGGTTGTACAGGCATGTAAATAAGAAAGTAATCAGGTTTCAAAATCTTAGGAGGAATAATTTTCGTCCAAATTTGAAAAATTTTTGACCAAAATTTTCAAAAAAAATTTTTTCCTTGATATTAATGGAACTGAATGCTTTAAATAAAACATCATTATTTGTATTCATCAAAATTTTCTAGCATATATGATTTAGTGAAGTTTGCTAGCCCTCTCTAGTCCTTGAATCTTATGCCCTCTAGTCTTATGTCCAAGCAGCAGGACACTGATGAAGAAAGATAGGAATAAGGAAAAAAACACAGAGACTGCTCCTTACTGTTACTGAAGATCTGCCCCACCATCTCCCTGTGGCCATCACTGCCATACATACAGTAATTCAGAGTTTGTCATGCAGACAGCAAGCTAGAAAAAAAAAAGAATAATTGGTTTGGTGCAGAAGATGAAAACACATGGAATTTAAGATCAAAAAGTTTTGTCTGATCTTTTTGTCAAATGTTTGATGCAGCAACGCTATCCAGTTAATGAAACAACAATGTAGTCTCCCGCAGCACAAATTTCATTTGTCCTGTTTCTTTTGTGATGTTTTCCTTCCACTGCAGTATTCCCTACTTCTCCTTCTCCATATCTTTTCCAGGATCTCCCCATGTAAGCGAGAGACCTTCAGTGCTTTTTCCAGTCTCCAGTTATTTCCAGCTACCCTCTCCATCTTTCAGTGGTTAGAGGGACTGAAGGCAGCAGGAGGGCACTGGCTACTGCTAACACTTATGGGTTGGCAAGTGCCCTTGGAATAGACGGGCTTTGAATTTTAAATTTGCATTGTGCGAGCTTCCTCTCAGTGAGCCATACGTTAGCCATCCCTCCATTTCTCAGTCATGGATTTTCATGAAAGCACAGGATAGCTATCTTTTTTTGGTTAAAATTGTCTGTTAAGTTAATGAGGAAGAAGAGAGAAAAGGCCTCAAGTACAAACTAGCTAAAGCACAGTGATGAGCAAAAGTATCATCTACTTGAGAAGAGAGAAACTTGCAAGCCAGATGCTGATTGAAGTCTGTTTTTAATGAGACCACTTCCTCTAGTATACTAGAGACGCCAGTCCCCAAACATCTCAGAAAGGGAAAATGAGGCCTGGATTCCTGGAGGTGTGCAACGAACATTATCAGTACTACCATTACATGAAGGATGCTTCTATACCTTTTCTCACTTTCTGAATATTTTCCTTCTGCACATCTCTTAGAAAATCAGTCCCAAGCCATGTGATTCTCCAACAATGTCTCTCAATTTAAACAGCTGTTAATATTCTTTATAATGAATACAACTGCTTTGTGGACCATGTGCCTAGGCTCTACTACAATTTATTTGCTAGGAGAAAATAAATTTAAAAAAAAAAAAAAAAGAAAGAAAAAGGTGAAAACAGTTGATTCAGTAGAGGAAATTTATAAGATAAAAGAAACAAATGAAGTACAAGACAAAAAAAAGAAAAAATTAGAAAGAGAATAAGTAATTAATGCATTAAGGCTTCATCTGTTCCTACCATTCCCTCCAATGAGATCTAATGTGAAAACTTGTGTGGATTAGCTCTGTAGATATATTTTACTACCTAAGAAATTCTGTGCACATATTCTAACAGGGATTATAGATATTTTAGTAGGAGGGACCCCAAACCCCTTGTAAGCACTACTCTTAGTTTCTTCATTTTAACTTGACTTGTATCTATCCATACAGGGTTCTCTATTTTTCCTAGAAAGATTCTTCACTAGCCACACTTTTACTTTATATTCTATACTAAGAACATTGAATCCATCATCTGTTTTCTCCATAAAACATGGTGGATCAGGAAATGAAGACTTATTTCCTGTATATTGTGCTACACAGTCAGCCAATAATCTAAGAATTCTGCTGTTTTTTGTATTTCGATTTATATTTATACAGCACAGATAGAAACCCCCATTTTGAAAGTTAGGAATGCAACTGCATCTATAAGAATTATTTTTATATCTGGAAAGTTTCTGAGTCACTCACTTGCCACATTGATCATTAATTTCAAATATAAACTTTTTTAATATCCAGAGTAATGTTCATGTTGAAGCTCTCCCCAAACATGGACCCTTGCTTTCAGTGGCCATACTTTACGGTCAGTAAAGAAAGGATTTTTATGCAACCTCTTCAGCTGCTCTGCAGTGGCTATTTGTGAAACTCTTCCCCAGCTCCATCTCAGGTCTGCAAAAGTAAGTTATGTAAATTATTGCAACCACCACTACCAACAGCATATTGCAAAACACAAATGCAACATTTTGGCCAGGTCTCGCTGCCAGAGGATGGAGAATAAGAATGCAGGCTTGTTGTAGGTAGGGAAGAATGAAGGTGGAAGACAGCTGTGGACTGAAGCCTAAGCAGCTTAAACCCTGAAACCATGAGCAGCATATTGTGCAGTCTGCCTGCCTGGTGTACAGCATCTGCCAAAGAGACAGACTGACCAAAAGATGATTGCAGCTGTTAAACAAAAAGCTGGATTCAGGATGGATGACTTGCAGAACAGAACATGCTTGCCTTTCTGAGATAGGCAGAGCAGAATAGGAAAGTAGGAGTTGCATTAGCTTTGTAGCTTTCTTCTTGTACTAAGATGACACAGGAAGATGTCTACGTACCATGGCACCTCTTAACACAAAGTATTTCAAAATGCTTAGCTGAAAATTGCAATACTGATTTTCAGATGACCAGTGGATTGCTGTACACTGGTGACTCAGAGCTGCACTGCTAAAAAGTTCACAATTTTCTATTGAATAAATTTCTATTTGAATGCACCAAATTTGAGGGTTTTACAAGTAATCCGAATTGACTGTTATTTACAGTTTTGTTCAGCTAAAGACACTGCACCTAGAGGCAAATAGATCACTTGTGGTAAGCAAATATATAATCTATTAATTGTCACATCCCAGGCACATCTGAAATGAACCATGATCATGGCTAGATGAACAAGTTACTTCAACGTAGACAAAAATTATACTTAAAGTACACAATTTACATCATGCTACAGGCATTCTCTTCCTCCAAGAAAAACAAAACATGGAAGTAGGATATAAGATCTACTAAGATAGACTGTATTATCTTACTAGAGGCAACGTATCTATGAGCAGCCACAAATATTTGCTAGTTTGTTCTAGATCCATAGCTGGCCTAAGATCACAGTAACTTCTCTGCATAGTCAAAAAGCAAGAGACAAGTCCTTTGGCAAAGGTTGAAAGCATTTTGGAAAGTACTTCTTTTAATGGACTCAACACTTCCAGTACAGGAAGTATGCTACCAATTTTTATGGGCAAGTTTGTTATACATAATTGATTACCTTTTATATATGGATTTTATATATGGATTCTTTAGCAAATCTGTACTAAATCTATTCACTCTTTAGAAGGAGCATTATCACAACCAGAGTTTGGCATTTATGCTGACAACTGTAATAAAAAGTTTAGGACTCAGTGATCAGGAAAAATGATCAATACAGATACACACATGTACACACATCTGCCAGTTTGAAACCAAGAAAATTGGTCGGTTATCTCCAAGACTGGCATTGTCATTTTTTGATTGCATCCATAATGTAACAGGTATCTCAAGTCTTCATCTGTGGCTGACCTAGACCTATTTATGAAGACAACATTAATTTCACTAATGAGCTAAAAAAAAATCCTCCCCTACAAGTAATAAATAGCTCATTTGTCTACCTGCCAAAATACAGTCTTGCAAGACATTAACACTTCCTCCCAATATAGCTGATGATGTCATTAGTACATGCAGTGCTGCAAACACAGATGCTTTATTTTCCATAACTTTAGATTATTTCACCAAGTGTCACAGATGTGAAATAAAGCATAAAATTCATAGCAAAATCATTCAAATTTACCTACCGACAGCAAGACATTAATCACTTTCTCACTTGATCATCATTTCAAAATAATTTCCCAGAACAAACTCTAAAATTTTTGACTGCTGAACAAATTGAGCAAGGAAATAGCTTTTTGTATTTTTAAACTTCTAATTGATTCTGTGGCTCTGTGGTTGCTAGTCAATACAACAGTAACTGGAATCATCATGAGTAATGCTCAGATCATTTTCAAGGACTTCCTCATCTGCCTCCTCACCTTCTCCAGCTTTTCACAATATTTTTTCTACTGAAAACCAAATTATTTCTGATCTGCTAGACTGGTTTCATAGCCAGTAGGTTTTCCCGAATGTAATGTTCTCCTTTAGCCATTCCCTTACCACGGCTGCTGTGGCACTGAGATCAAGCAGCTGAACTTACTTCTTTCTGTTTATACCTTTATTCTCAGTATGAAGCATCACTTTATGGAATCTTAATGTTTATTATTTTTAATAATTAGCTGAAAAGCTGCATATGCAGTTCTCGTTAATCAGAGTGAAAATAATGTTTAAATTTCAACATACAAGAAACATTTTTACTTTGCTATAAAAGCATTATTTGGAATAAGTCTAATTACTTGGGCCCTTACAGTCAATAAAAAATTCTTTTTTTCACCTTATTTGTATTATTGGTCCTGTTTGTTATTTTTATATCTAAAAACAAGATTTTCAAAACACTTTCCACTTTAGTTATCAGAAGAGGGACCTCAGTGCTCAGGAATCTTCTCTTTTTGGAAGTGTCAGTTTGGACCTCTGGCATCTCACTCTCACTTTTGGAAAAACAGAAAATAAAAATATTATGTACTCCACCCTTGTCAGAAAGAGACATTATTCCAACTTACAAATAAATCATGTGTTCCTCATTTATCTTTTAATACTCTCATATTTATTAGTAAATATATATTATTTCTCAAAGATTTTTTTTTTTTTTTTTAACATTCGTTTGCCCTCAACACGCACCTTGCAAAGGAATTGTGATTGTGGTTGTGTCACCGTTAAATATGCCATTAATTACTTCACTAAGACATTATACCATACTCAGAACAGACTGTAAACATTTTATGTCTTTAGGTAATGCACTGAGGCTTTTTTTTTTAATGCCATAACAGCTCTATTTATATACAATGTTCTGCATAATTAGCAACTAATGAGGCTCTAACTTGCACTGCTGTAAGGCCTAGATATCTGTTCCTCTTTCAATGAATTCATTTTTGCTGTCTCATTAACACAGCAAAAAACCTGAAAATTGTATTTTAATTAAAAGCTAAACTACCTCTGTCTGGAGACACTAATGAACAGAAACACAGTAAAAGATGCATAAAAACGTAGTCAAGAGGACAATATGCACATATAGCAGAAAGATAAAATAGCTAGCTTTCTCTTTTCTTTTTTTTTTTTTTTTAGAACTGGGTTTTTCCATTTTTTTCTTTAACATTGTCCTTTTCTTTTTAATTATTGTTTTGGGGTTTTTTTTGCCTTACGAGCAGCTAACCTTCAAAAATAGCCGTGAGTGGAAGATGTTTTATGAAAAATTTTTAAACTGATATGTTTACTGAAAAATCAAATACTCTAGCATTCCATTACAGAAACACAAACCCTAATGTATGTGAAGAACTAAGTCTTGAATCAGACTTGATTTTGTATCTTAACTATGCTATTTATACTGAACAGTTACAAGGTAGATCCTAAGAAGTGCTACCACTGTCTTGAGGTGTTTATATATTTTGAGTCTTTCCTGATTCCTACCCACGGGCACAGGCTGAGAGAGCTGGGGCTGTTCAGCCTGGAGAAGAGAAGGCTTGGGGAGACATGATAGTTGCCTTTTGGTATCTAAAGGAGGGCTAGAAGAAAGAAGAAGAGTGTTGTTGTTGTTGTTGTTGTTTTTAATAGGATAAGTGAAAATGGTTTTGAACTTAAAGGGGGGAAGATTTAGGCTGGCTATAAGGAAGAAGTTTTTTTTACAATAAGTTTGGTGAGGCACTGGCACAGGTTTCCAAAAGAAGTGGTTGGTGCCCTGCCCCTGGAGACATTAAATGTCAGGCACTTGGCAACTTGATTGAGCTAATTCTATGATTCTTTGCTTTCTATTCCTGTCAGTCTTCTGAATCACATTTCCTGCCTTTTCTTCACAACTGCAAGACCTAAAAACATAATAGCAGAAAATGATCTAAATTACATGTCTTTGCAACCATTGCAATAAAATCACGAGAACTGACCATGATGCTTCATTTCCTGACTTCTGCAAATACTTTAAGCAATTAATCAGGTAACTTACTGAAATACATCAGGTTGTTAGGTAATAGCACTGAGTAATTTTGAAATGTACTAGAGAAGGAATAGCATCCCAATAATCTCATCAACGCATATAAAAACACAATCGATTTTTAAATATTCCAGCAATAAAAATGGAGTCTCAATTTCTGAAAAAGCCCGCCTAATATAAAATACAAATACGACATGACTATCTCCAAGACTAAAATTAATGTAAAGGAGAAATTTATTTTGAAATATTCTGTGCTTTGATCTTCACTCTATAGATTGATCTAAAATGTGCCTAATCCACAGGCTTAGCGCATGTCACATGGCTTGTAATTTCTTGTCCCTTTTAGTGAGGTAAGGAAGTCTTTAAAATATGAATCCTCAGGAAATTATATTCAGATGGATTAAAAAGATGACTCTTGGATTCACTTGACCTGGTTTTTCTGGTTCTCAACGGCTATAAATAAGTGTTAACAACTTCCTAAGAGCCTAGATTCTTTGTTAAGACTTGCTATTCTACTTCAATCACAGTCTGATGAGGTTTAGTAGTCAGAGAGATCCATCAGTAAGCAGCAATTAGCAAGATAACTATCCATACTTCTACTTTATCACCTACCATATTTCTATTATATTGAAATGCTAATTCTTCAGGATCAGTAAATCCTCACAATGCCTAAATAAAGATTCACTGTCACACTTCTGCTAAAACCCAATTAAAACATTAATATTATAGAAAAATCACCTTGGCTCACTCAGATGTGCCAAATGCAAGTACCCCAATTGCAGGACAGCCCATATTAACATTGTTTGCTACCTTTGAAAACATCTACGAGACTTATCTGTTTACTTTTGCTCTGGTGTCCTCAAAATCACAGCTCATGCAGTAGGAGAAAATACACAATTACTTTAGTAACTCACCATGTATGCTAGGACTTATGAAAGAGAAGATTCAAACATGGATTTATCATCTGATATTAATTAAACTGTACATTCTTTCTACCAAAATTATAATGTGGTTTTTCTACATTACTTATTTTGAATGAATTTGAATTATTACTCTTTCCAATGATGCCTTCTAAATCCTTAGCCATGCAACCAGTTAACAGTATCTCACGAACATCCCAGTAAAGAATTTCCTCCTCATGTCTAGTCTATACCTACCTTCTTCCATTTCCCACTCCACTTGGACCTTGAGCCTACTCTCAGAGTGCTACCACACAACCAAATCCATCAAATCCAGCAAATTGTCCATCCATCAAATCAATTTTTCTCCAATTTGGCAACCGGGATGTCATGTGGGACAGTGCCAAACATTTTGCACAAGTCCAGGCAGGTGAGTTTTCACTTACAATTGTCTTGCAGATATCAGAGCTAGTCTTTCTTTGTATACGCTTTCCTGCCCCAGGACTTCAAGTGCATGAACGACACATATAAAGGATTCCAGTGTGTCATGGTTTTATGATTTTTGGTTATCAATATTAAATTATAACATCATGTAGTGCACTGGGAGTTAACGAGTTTATGCTCCAGGTCCGGGTACCTGTCCTGGAAGAGAAGAACTACTACATTCACCAGAGGACTGTTCGCTGTTCTGTTATCATTTCCACTCAGGGGGAAAAGATAAAAGGCCTTGGTAGGTCACCTGATGGACCTTTTGTTTCTGATCGCCTGGCTTACCTCTGTTGCTCGTCTCGTCACAGCATCAGAGTAGGGCCTTCGGCTTTCAGACACTCTCTCTCATTATATTTGATTTATTAGCTCCAATTCTAATCATATTGTAGTATATTGTACTATAGTGTGTTATCTTGCACTCCAATAGTTTGTTTCTCCTCAGATCATTGCCACTGTTTTGTTTTGTGCCCATCTCTCTACCCTTCTCCCTATTTCCCTTTTCCGGGGTGCAGAACTGCAGGTCTCTATACCCTGCTAGTCATGGAACCGGGCCGAACCAGCCCGTAAACTATTGACAATTGCCACTGAGAAGTGTTGCCATAACACACATCTCCCTTACTATTATTAATCAGTCTTTAGGTTATTTGTAAACATTGCCTAACAAATATGTTCCACTTCCTCATATATAACAAAAGAGAAAAGTTTACAGTTAAGCACTGTAAAAAACAGTGTTCCTTGATGATTAAGTTATCCTTTTTGTTTATGAGGAGTTGGTACTGGTGAAACTAAGATTTTTAAGTTGCTTTTTAGGCAAAAAAAAAAAAAGCACTTTCTAAATTGAGAGTGTTGCTGTTTGGTTACAAACAGCTAAACTCAGAATTTTATACACTTTTAATAAAATGCAAGCATGAATCAATTTTTGTAGCAATGAAAAATTAAGAGCCAGATTTCCAAACAATGAAAGTTAAATACCTACACATTTTTGAAGAACCCATCCAAGAGTCTTCTCAACATTCAGGTCTTTGAAAACCCTTTAAATAGCTCATTTGAAATGGCCTGTTGTAGTCCAGGTAATTCAGATTAAACATTTTGACTTGTATGATTCAAACTGTTCTTCTAATACATGTGTAGTGTATACATGAGCATATTTTTTCAGCATTATTGCATTTATGCAGAATAATTAATTATTCAGTCCCTAGAAATAATGAAGTTTCTTCTCATACTAATCACCTAGACTAATATAGTTTACAGACCATAGCATGAAAACCACGTATCCATTTCTGAACAAATGACAGAAGGGCAGTATAAGAATTACCATAAAAAGGACTACAAGGTTTAGAGAAGCAGAGCTTTTAAAACATTATATACAGTTATAGAAATATTTACAAATAACATATTTCTAACATATTTCAATATTCTTATACAAAAGTACCTATAATATACTGCAATTAGATGACAAAGAAGGGACTGCACTATTCTTACTCAAAATTCGAGATAGAAGCTATATTAGAGAAATACATCAGAGGGAGGGATCATCACACGAAGAATTTTGGATTAACTGTCTGCTTCCTCTGCAAACATAGAATTCTGAACTTTCAATTTTCCATCACTTCTTGACATAAATTGAAGCTCACTTAAGTGGATGACAGCAGATCCCTCTATACTGATGAGTTCTAGTTCTTAGTCATAAATTCAGCTACTTCATTCTGATCTCCCTAATGTGAAGAGTGCCTTAATCTCTTATGAAGTCTTTCCCTAATATTAAACTAAGTGAAGGCATTGTGAAAGCTTAGCAGCCTATTCTCCCTAACGATGAAAATCCAAAGTAAGCCAACTTAATTAAGAATTAATTCCCTTTAAATCACAGGATGAATTGTTCATTTCTGCTGCAGTCTCTAATCAATTATTTGTGGCATGAAATGATTTACAAGACACAGGGGCAAATTAATTAATGTGGCAAAAGTGATTCCATATCTTGTCAGAGATATTCCATCCTGTTTTTAAAATTTCATGTATTAATAAAAAGTTTTGGCCTGCTTAAAAGACTCCATGTTATGACTTTGATATTTCTTAATATAGTTGCACACTGCCGTTTTCATTTTTTGCAGCAACCTCTCTGTTCTGCTCAAAAGGTAATAATCAAAATGGTGTTTTAAAAAAATGTGTTAATTCCTTAGAAATTCTCTGATAATCTTCTGAATTCAACTGCTGAAATACTACTTGGGTCTATCAAACACTTCAAGAATATGAATATAAATAATGTTTCAGTTAATTAAGATTTGTACTGCTCTTCACTGAAAAAAATCAGCTCAAATGTTGAACATTTTCTTTATGGTGAATAAAAGATTCTGCTATTTAAGCAGCTGAATACACAAACAAGAATTGTTTGAAATATTATTTGAAACATTTTCATTTCTGAATACCAGTTTTTAAATCCTTTGGAGTGTGCTTCTGAATCCAGCAGAGTTCATAGTAGTTGTCAGTGCTTTACTTTTTTTTAAGCTTGCTGCAAGCAAAAGAAGTGTGGTATACTAAGAAGTCTTCTTGGACAAAAGGAAAATAATAAAAACAAAACTATTTTTCATTATCAACTATGAAGACTGCACAAAATGCAAGCTGCTTTCAAAAAATATTTTAGTGTATTCTGAATATCAGTATAATAGGAGATCGTAGTCTTCACTCCACACTTAATAAGAAGAAATAGTCTTTTAAGACAATCTACAGCCTTCCTCTTCTATTATTATTTTGAATTACTTTCCATATTGAACAAATCTGATCTGTTACAAAGCTAACAAGTCTGCTTCAGGAAACATTTTCATCTCTCTTTCTGATGAAGAGTCTTTGTTTATAAACAACGGGATGAGTAACTGACATATTTTAACAAGTGACTCATGTAAATCCCATAGAGTCAATATGTCACTGGATAAAATTTTTAAATGCTAAAGATGTTCTTCATTTCAAATATATGTACCTTTTAATAAGTAATGGAAAACAATAACATGGAATACTAGGCAGAAGGAAACTAATGCATCAGTTGAACCACTGTTTTTCAGCCAATGGTCTACAGATTATTTGGTGGTAACAAATTCGTTTTCAGAACTCCTTGAAAGTTTTTTTACTACAGAATAATGAGAAATCCGCAAGGAAAACAGATGTTTATAGGGATCTGCAATGAAATATGTTACAGATGACTAAACTGGCCAATTGTTGATGTCAGGAGGCAATGATCTGTATTTTTCCTCAATTATCTTCACTGTGCACTTACATTTCAAAGTTGAATTTTAGGGCAACCATTTGAATCATATTTCAGGCAATCATCTACTCTGGGGATCCCACTGTTGTTGAGAGCTGTGGCCAAAACACCACACAAAATACTCAACATTTAGGAAGGATTTACTTACCAGAGAACAAACAGAAAGATTTATTAATAAAGGTCTATGTTCTTGATCGTGTTTTGTCCTCACCATTGTATACATTTTCTTCACTTCATCATAGGCATATTTGCTAAAATTCTCTCCGCTCTGCAAAAATAAATTATAACAATAAAAATATTAACTGTTCTAGTTTCAACAACATGCACAAAAAAGGTAGAAGACAAGAAGCAGTAACAAAAAAAAAAAAAAGGAGGGTGAAATATTGAATCCATTTAAGTAAATTATATATTTCCACTGCTTAGGGGAGTGGGTAGGACTGAGTCTGATGTTTGCTGCCTTTTCAGTCAGCTGTCGGTATACTCAACAACAATATGTGGTAGGAAGACTGACATTTTGCCAAGAACAATGGAAGGGGCAATGCAGAAGCATTGGATTCAGACAATTCTGGATATTCCTAATTTAGCAGCCTGTGCAGCCCATTGTCTCAGAGAGAATTTCCTTATAATTCACTCATAATAGCAGACTTCTGTTCTTTTTGATACTTTAAGCTTCTCCAGAGGAAAAAAAAAAAATGGATCTTCCAGAGATGGTTTATAAAAATATGTCAAGTCACAATAATTAATGCTAAAAGGATATATTATTTGGTTTAGATCATAAAAATTGTTGTAAGAAGCCCTTCCCCCGAATTTTCTCCCCTTTACAAGGCTGTAAGAGAGAAAATGAGATGCATCCATCTGTACTGTTGATCAGTACTGAAAGACCAGAGTAAGTCCCAACTATTCACAATGAAATTTCCCTTAGAACTATCCACCTTGCTTAGAGCACATGCCTCAAAAACAATCTGGCTGCAAGGCAGAACAAGGCTTTTTACTAATCTCGACTCACAAATATGCAATGCATGCTCTTAGACAAATTATACTGATTTACCTGGATAAAAAAAAAAAAAACCTGTGTCCTTCCCTTACCACCTCCACACTTTCATCTTTTTTCTACAATATTTTGTTTAATCATGTCATGAGTCAGGGAACAGATCACCCACTGAGATCATGAAAGAATTTCCCACTGTCTGTTGTACACACCAAAAAAAGAAGTAGTTAATTGGAAGAAGAGAACAATTATCAATAAATATTTCAACAAAGAGAGATGGAATTTGTATTTTTCACCAGCAATGATGATTACTGGTGAATTTCTGACCACGCCTGAGAAATGGCATTAGTCAATGAGACTACTTTTGTGAATAAGGCTAACTCTCATAGGAAGTTGAATAATTAATTTCTGGATACTTAATTTTAATATAAAATGTGAGCATTTCAAATGGACTATTTGCACAATTTTAATCTCAATAAAATAGAAAATGTCACCTCAATACTAATACAAGTTTCCTGTAAATTAGGCACATTTTTAAAGCTAATGAAGCTGTCATTATCTTATTAAAATTTGGCATAGCAGTTATTTTTAAGTTATCATCATGACTTTTAAAATATTTTACAATTAAATGGCTGTAATTCATTTGTATGACTTGTAGGGTCTATGAAAACTATAGTTGTGTTTTTTTTTTACCATGACTCTTGAGATGAACAATGATATTATGTTTTATTACACATGCTTAATCACATTCAAAATGTAGTGACTGCCATTTCCTACATCAATATGAATTGTTCAATTCAGGTCTAAGTGAAGTAAGAAATAAATTTCAGTTGATTTTAATGGAAACAAGCCTAAATACCAAACTTATACTGCTAGTAGTAAGAATAAAATACTATATTTAACACTACATTTTCCAATAACTTATTCATATACATGGAAGAAAATAACATTGCTTTTAAGTTTAGATTTAGATCAGTAAACAGATCAGACTTTAACTAGAGTAAAGAAACGCTTTCATTTAGACTTGATCTCTTCCCATTATCTCAGTACACATTTGTTGCATTTATAATGAAGAGTTTGTAAACACAGTGCTAACGTGCTTTGTTACTGGGCACTGTAATGAATGAGGTAAAAAGTAATTGTCCTGATAAACTCCAGTAATTAGAGTTATGTATGTTCACACACATTGCCCTCTTACCTCTGCATCCCTTGCATTCATTCTTTTTCTCTCTGTTCTAATAGAGAGATCCAGTATCATCCAGAATGTGCCTATCCAAGAACTGGAGGAGGCTTTTCTGTGACAGGCAGGAGATAACATCTACAAAGATCAACTTATGAACCAAAAAGGTTCAGTTGCTGCCAAGCAAATTGTAGTACTGAAAATATTATGATTAATTGATACTGTGGGAGCTGTCTCAATTATTTTATTCAAGTTAACAGAACTTATCCATATGTAAAATGATTGAATTGGAATATTATCCAGTCTTTATAGCCTGTATTCCACTGCAATTGCAGAAACATTGGTCATTTAAAGGAGAATGAGGACAACAACAATTTGTAAGACTGAAGCTGTTGTACAGAAGCAATGGAAAACTTTTAACTGAGATTTGAGCAAACTATTTTCATTGTCCTTAAGAAAATTAGTCCCATCAATACTACAGTTCCAACAGTACCTGTCCAACATATTTCTATGCTGTGGACTTGAATTTATGTACTTTAAAATATGTTCATAAAAAATGAATTCATGACTCTCTACTCCTTACCTTGGATCAACAACTTTAGCCACCACAGTAACCAGGTTTTATTCAAATTATTTTATTCTGGGATTACAATTATGTGAATACTGGCTCAAGCAGGTAAGGTGAAAGCTTGACACCTACACATCCCATCTTAAGGACTGTCTTAGAAACTCCTACTTTTTGCTTATGCCCACTGAACAGTGAGCAAACATCAATTACTTTATGTGATAAAGTCAGGGGACTAACAGGCTTTGAAAACATCTGCAAAACCCGACCACAGTCCACAGATTAAGTTTTAAACTTATAGATCTTGTCATTTAACTGTGTATAAGCTGGAGGAAGATATGTGTTTGGAAACAATCTTTCACAGCTCATTAGATTCTTGCAATAAATAGCCAATGCCTGTTAAATTGAATTGGATAGATCATACACAAATGACCATTTTCAGCGAGTATTATCTTAACTGTGCACAGTGCAATTTAATCTGCAAACACAGTCATGACGTTTCAATTTACTTATGTGTTACAGTTTAATGTAGCGGTCACATTCAATGAAAGAAGTTTTCCAAATTCCAATTGCAATATTTGAAAAGAAAGTAAGAAGACAATGTCCAAGACACTTCAAGGAGGAATTCAGGGTCACAAAGTGTCAGTACTTTAATTTGGTCAGCCCCTTCACTCAAACACTTCCTAACAAAATAAGGACCAAAATACTCAGCATCATCAGTGATCAAGATCAAAACCCATCTCCAGCCTTGGAAGAGTTTCTTCAGAATTTTTCCTTTACCCAAGGGACAACCTCTGCCAATGTTCTTCCCGGGGCCTGTACTTAGATATCCCCACTCTCCACCATGCTGAGGAAGCTGAATAGTCACTAAGGTTTCTTGCCTGAAGCAAACCCCTGGGAATCAAGGTCTGGTTTCCACACCTGGAACTCTTATCAGACCCCTCCAGCAGTGGCAGAATCTGTTCCTTATATGGCAGGGTGACTCCCTACTAGCACCATCCTACCATATCTGTGCCTTATGCTGAGTGGGAAAGCCCAGAAAGGAGCAAAGAAACTGGGACCCAGCTTCACATCTCTCCTCTGAGCTCCACCAGGTACAGAACCTCACTCATACCAGGAATACTGCAGCAGACCTGCCAGCTAACTGTGGGTTTTACCCACATTTACCACCTCCTCAGACCATCTCTGCTTGGATGCATAGACTTAAGAGTTGAGCTGCTGTTCTCAAGACAAGCAGACTCCATGCAGTTGCAATGCCACTTTTGATCATTTTGCAAACTAGGAGCTCACAATTGCACCACAGTCTTCTGGCCCTTCCCTAGCAACTTCCACCAGGGCAAGGCCCTTCTCTAGACCAGGCTGAACTAAAAACATAGTAATTTTTTGTACATTGAATTTATATAAAACAAATGTTTCAAATGTTAGAAATCCTGCTTCCACCCTACCTCCCAAAGTGACATGATTCCCTCCCTAACAAGCACACACTTGCTAAAGAAGAGGAGTCATCACTAAAGATGACTTCTCAGATGAGGAAAAAAACACCAAAAAAAACCAGCTAGAGTTTGATTCAGAGAGCAAAGGATTTTAAGCAGGGTTTGGTTTGAATTTTGCATCTATCTGAGTCAGTCTTTCTGAATTTTGTATTAGAAATGGAGGGAGAAGTAACAGTAAGAGATAGAAGAGCCCTTAATGTGCAGCATTTATAGTAACTGCAACCTGCCCAGCTTAATCCAGTTCTGCAAGGAACCTATGTAAAAGATTATAGCAGCAGTAATGATTCACAGCTCTCTTCTTCAGCACAATTTGCAATGCAGCTTCTCACCCTGCCCCAACAACTACACCAGGGTACACACTGTTTGTGTCCTATGGAAGCTGCCTCTATACTGGAGGCATATAAGGAAGAGGTATTTCCAGCTCTTCCCTGGTTTTGTACCTTAAGAATTCTTGCTCACCTTCTCTATGCCTGTGGCTCAGACAAAGATAGCTGCCTCATTCAAATCATATAAATGTAATTGCTTACAGAACAGAAAAGCACTAACTAGAAGGAGAAAATGGGAAAAACCTAAGTTTTCTTTCTACAAACTGAAGACTTATTGCAAGATAGTTAAAACATAGAAAATACACAAAATATATAGTTTGTTTAACATTATTTAGATGGAGGAATGGAAAGACAGGGAAAAGGCTGGAACTTTTTCTAGAAGATCACCATTTAATCTATGGTTGAAGACAATAAATATAGTGTTCAGTAGTGCCATATAAAAACATAAAGTCATATTCCCATCCTATTTACAACAGAGTAAATCAGCAGTAACTACCAGTTCTACTACTGTTATGACAACAAAATTTGGCCCACTGGGATTTGAGACACAAAGTTGTTTTGCCAGAAACAAATTCAAACCATTGTATTCGTCTCACAGGCAAGTGATTGATTAGACAGCCCCAAAGGATCTTCTCGCTCTGTCACGATGCTGCTGTACTGTTTGCTTTCAGATTTAGGCAGATGCCTATGAGTGTCATTTATTCCTACCAACTCCAACAGCTGGAAAAGTCCCTTGAATAATGGTGAGCTTTCAGTCACCAGGAGTGAAGCAGCAATTCAAGATTAATGTGTAACTAAATGAAAAAAGGCCTACAATTAATCGTATGCTTCAGTAATTCCTAAACACTTTTTCTTTGATTCTTCTTTCCTCAATAATATGTAAATGAAATTTTAAATTACTTTATTTCGTAATGAAGATAAAAATTCTGCTGCTGAAATGGGAAATAGATTTGAAAGGAAAATAAGAAGGCAGCTTTAATGCATGGTGATACTACATAGCTGCCTGCTATGTTACCACCTATTTATTAGGATGGTACCTGCTACTGATCAGTCTAAAGAAGAAAACAGTCAAAAAAGTTTATGGATTTCATCATTCAGTTTGTATTTTATCAAGAATTTATCTAAATCAAAATGTTCTGTAACTACATCTATAACAGGACTCTTATAGTCTTATGGGAATGAGATTAGAAAGCTGGTAGAAAGATGTTGCAGGCTTCATTTAGCTCAAACAAGATGAAAACTAATGACAACATACCACTTGAAAAAAGGGGAAACTGAAAAATTGGAAATTGTCTACTTTCTGATACAAAAACTTAACTGAAAATATTATCTTGCAAAATTAAGTGAAATACTGAAAACTGCCACAAGTCAATCATTCACAGATGTTCTGCAAAAAGGGTGTAAGTTACCCATCTAGCCTTTACTGATATGTCATAACTATGAGAAATCCTTGAGCCAATACACATGAAGTGACAACTGCTAAGTGTTTATTTGCCTTAGAATGTTTCAGTAGGATCTGTCACAATACCTAAAAACCTGAATAAGTTTCTGTTATTGCTATTGGAACAGCACTGAAAGCTCAATCTCTAAAACAACCACAGGAGATGTTTATCTGAATTAACTGGTTTTTTGGTCCTTGACTAAACTGTGTGTAAGACCATTTTAGTCAAAAATGAATCAACACAATATTAACAATGCTAAGGGTAGCAAACAAACATTTGAATCTCAGGGAGGTTTATTTTGCTATCCAGGAACTATATTATTGCCTGTGGCCAAGCAGAGACTCTTCTTCATTGCTCTAGATGAAACAAAATCATTGTATCAAGGAGCAATCTTCTGGGCTATCACCATCTTAAACATCCGTGTAGTTACAGCATATCATTTGATGAATGTGATCTTAAGAACCTAGACTGGACATTGATCAGTTTTCTTGAAGTGCATATCCTTCTCTAAATCCTTATGAATCTTATGTAATACCAACTCTCCAACAAGAAATTCCTTGTTCAAAGATCTAGGCTAAGTCCTAGATTTCTTCATTATATTCAAAGAACTTCAGAGAAACTACTCATGTTTCTCTGTAATGTTGTATGCCAGACATATGCACACATTCATCCTCTCTTCAACACACACCACCACCCCTTGTGCAGTATGAAATATTTTCCCTCTCGATGGGAAAACATACAGCAAAAGGCTAATGCAGATAAATGAGCACAAATAAACTTTGTGGATCATTGGGCAGAGTGCAATATCTGCAGATGATATATACTGCATTGAAGTGAGAAAACAATCACTTTTTACCAAGTTTCTCTGGGTAGATTCAGTAGATTCCGATTCTGGGTAGAAGCAGAACAGAAGAAATTTTCCACTGGGGAATCTGAATGTTCTTCTTATGTCACCTTCTCAAGCTTACTTCCACTCAAGAAAGTTATTTTGCCATTTCAGGATCTAGGAAAATAGAATTAGATGAGAAAATAGCTATTATCAATTATCACAGTCTTAATGGGATTTTTCAATGGCCATCCAGAGAGTAGTAGCATTATTTTTTTCCTTGTCTGCATTATTATTTTACTAACTTATTTTAACACATAAAATATGCAGCAAGAAATAAATAAGAAATAGAGAAAGAAAGAAATATAATAAGAATATAATTATGTAAGTGCTACATCTGATATAAGCTGATATGGCTCTAACAAAGTAAATGGAACTACGACAACTTTAAGAGCTGAAGCTCTGATAAATCTTGACAGCGTTTCTGGTTAGGAATTTTACATCATTGTCTACAACAGAGTACCTCAGGGCTTTCTAGGGAAGAAACTACTTAACAGAGGTGCAATCCCTTTGTACTTCACTGAACATACTGATATAATTAATGTTATGCTATAGCGTTTCCTTGACAGTTGTTATTGACAACATATGCACAGTAAGTGACAATGATATCAGGTAGGCATAGACAGCAGGAGCACCACATTACTATAAGACTTTGACTTACGGTTCTCTGAAGAAGCCAAACCATATGTTCTGATGTAGAACAAAAGAAAATGCAAGACTTTTCCAGTTGGGAGATTTTAGACTTGTTTAAGTTGACAGCAAAGAAAACACATTTGAACTGTTTTACTTCATTTCTAAGATTATTACATGTGGAATTTTTCATCTCTTTGAAAAGAGTATGGAGAAATGATATTGTAAGTCAATCTTGATAGTGGTCTGAAGCTTCATGAACTGTTTCTTACTTATTAGTGATAGCAGTCAAAGAGAAAGTACATCTTCTGATGTCTTACCAAGTACCATAAATGTTTATATGACCTAAATATGACTGAGTTTTCTGTTTAGAAGTTCACGTTCAGAATTCTAACTTGACCCTTACTTTTATTTAGATTTCAAATACTTTGCTCTCCTGGAACATGAGATCTAATATCTCTGTTGCTTTCCTCAGAAATTAATGTTTGCATTAATTAGGGTCCTCAGTACTGACTATACATGAAAAATTCTGACTCAGAATTTGTTTTTTATTCTCTTCTCTGGACCACATGTCCCTGTAAGAGCTTAGTATACAAAGGCTTCCAAAATAGATCTGAAAAAAGTGAGAGTGGTGAGAAAGATGTAGAAAAGTGGCACATTTTTCTTGCTCCCTTAACAGAAGCAGTGGATCTCCTACTAAGTATGATCCTTGTTTTACCACAGATTCTTGTGTGGATTTTTACTAGAAGTTCATTTAGATGAAATCTACAAGTTTTACATATAAACTGATTTGCAGTTGATACCCAGACCCAAAACTACAATTTCTGAGGTGCCCAAACTCATCTTTTTAATACCATCCACTCCTACATTTTTGCTTTTGCATGTGTACAAATGTTCTTCAGTCTTCAAGAACAAAGGTATTCTTCCCCTGTTTTGTGTCCAGCATATACATTAAGGACAACTTCAGGATGGGCTTCTCAAGAAAAGGCTGGGTAATGAAGTCATGGTTCTCTTAAATTGAGCCTCTCAAGAGAACACTTCATCTGAGGTGGTTAATCCCATCCTTCAACAAGTGGAATTAATCATTCCGTACTATTGCCTCTCTCTCCTTCTGCTGACTGTAAGGGAATCCTAGATAACTAGTTTAGATGACAGGAGACCACAGAAATCACTCTGTAAGTATATTAATCTCTTTGTCTCAGCTCCTTCTGTATAAAGGGGCTCTTAACATTACCTTGTCTTTGATTTGCTGTGAAGGTATAAGCATTGAAGTCTCTGAGGCTCTCACACAGTATTTTAATGGAGTAATATAAGCCCTATTCATTAATGCGGTACTGGTTCTGTGATAGCTGATGGTATTAGCTCACCTTATGTCAAGTCTTCTAACCAAATAGTGATCTAGGGAAACAGACGTATAATGGGATCTTTTACACATTCTATCTTTCCTTTAGAAGTGCTTTTCCCTGATGTACACCTCTAATTGACTTTTCTCTGACAGGACACAAATGAAATTAATGGAACTCAAGTAATTTCCTACCCTAATATATTAGACTGTCCTACATAATTACTCTGAAGCACCTTTATTTCAAATGCACAAGGTAATTTATTAAAAGTCCTCCTGTACATCCTTAAAGGTATTCAGGTGCTGCTGAGAACAGCTTTACTTCTTAAATGATGGGAATGTAAATCACCTTTTTTTTTTTGCCTTCTCAGAGCATCTTTCTTACTACATTAAAACAGACAGAAATCTCCAATGCTGACTCATCTCTATAATTTCTATTAATTCAAATTTTATATGCATATCTGAATGGTCTTACATTAAAATAATGTCTGCAGTAATAAATACAGTCCACATCAGAATATTACTATTAAAAATAACATCATAATAATTAGAATTATGCTTATATCCACGATTAGGAGAAAAGTTTTAAATTGTTAGGCTAAGATCCAGTTACTCAGAAGATTTACTGGTTTTATAACTACTGTTCTGAGTTTTACATACATCTACACAATACAGTGTATGGGTACAGTAAGTTAACCTATCATAGGACCTGGAAATAGTGATCCACCTAAGTACACGTGAAATGGTTTGTCTTTCTGTGACTTGCAGTCTTACACCAAACCTCAACTGTTTACTCATCAATGATTTTGGAAATACTCAACTAGCTTCCATTAAACAAAGGACTCCATGGTAAACTATCTGACAACAGGCATCTTTTTACCACTAACAATAATAGTAATAATCTGCAAAAAGAAAAAAAAAAGTTAGTATTTTCATCAGAAATGCAATGAAAAAATCTTGCTCTGAAATATTTCTACTGTCATCCTAACAGGGAGAAAAGAAACACATAACAGCAAGTGATTAAATAAAGCGTAAAGTGAGAAACATTAATCTGGTTAGAAAATTGCTATTTTTTACCACACCTGTTTATTCAAATACCACACATTTTATTCAACTACTTTAATAGGCATTAGTCACTGAATTGGACTTCTTTACGACTCAGGGTTTGTGGTGCCATTGAAAGAATAAGCTAGCTCTTGGAGAAATTACTATATTTACTGAATAGAAAAAAAGTTGTGATCTGAACTGAATCTGAGTTAAATTAGCTAGTGATATTCTGATCTCAAAATAAAGATGAGATGGATACAACATTGGTGAAGTTATGTTTTTATAGTCAATCCTTTGTGACATTCCAGCTTTCGCAACTTGTACAGATACAGAACTATAAATCAAATCTCTGCAATTTTTTTTTTAAATATGCCCAAAATAGATTTCAAAATTCTTTTTCCCCCTCAAATAAATCAGATACTTTAGCTTACATTCTTCCAAATAATAACTGGCTTCCAAAGCATTTATTTGTGATGGCTCTTGAAAAGACAAAAAAAAAAAAAAAAAAAAAAAAAAGAAGATTCCACACAGACAATTTACTTTTATCTTTCACCTCTCCCTGAGGTATTGAGGATAGTCCAACTGAATTGTTTCATTTCACACACATTTCCTCAGGACCAGCCTAGCAATAACATGGACAGTAGCTGAAATTCTTCTTTGAAAATAACAGTGGATATAGAAACATTTCACCTCACTGAAGTATTAAAGGCTTTACTGATTCTGGATGCGTACATTAAAAACAAACAAAACCACTGATTTTTACAAGACCGTAAGAATCATTTTTAAAATCCCAAGATATTTTTTGCAAGCCTCTTAAGGTTAGAGAATTTTACATTGCTTGGAATTTTAAAACCACATAGATAATGTCTACATTGTCAAATATCTAAGAGAATAGATGCACTTGCGGTGAATCAGCTGTGAATGAATACAAGTGTATGAGAAGTTATTCACTGAAAATAAGGCACCAGCGCAAAAAAAAATGAAGAATTATTTAGAAGCTGGTAAACATGCAGATCCAAAAAAAAAGAAGCTACAGAAACCAATTTTGCATCTTGCATGTCACATCTTCCAAGAAAGCATAAACAATCATTCAGCAGTTTGTTCTTAAGAAATCTGACATGACTGAAAACATAGGTACAGATTGCCATTTCCAATTCTTACACGGATGCAAAAAATATTGTTTTTCCCATCCTTGAAAAGTCAGGCACAACAGGAGGGAGAAGCACCCTGCAGAAGGCAATCTGCAATATATTGAAGACATACCTGTGGTTTATTATCCCTATTTTAAAGATCCTTTTCAATCTCAATCTGATGTATGAATATCAAGGAAGCAGTCATTTAGGTCTTGCCTTTACAATGGGGAGCAGCTGTCATGATACCGTGGAAGGCGAAGATCTCATTTAGCAGCAGCCCCAAAGTTTGGGAAGTGTTTGGGGCATTATGGCTGGGAACAGTTACCTTTCCCTGTGGCTAGATTTCAAAAGATAATTCACTTAAGGGCAGCTATTGCTTGGAGAGTCTCCCAAGGAGGTAAAGTCAGTAAACCAGAAGCTTTACATATAAATCAGATCCTGGGTCTACACAAGCACTGAGTCTCCAGTGTATATATAGCCCACTTGTCCTTTGCAGAAGTAATGACAATTTTAGGAAGTTTTTGTGACAAAATGCTGCAAGAGAGCTTTTCTTTATGTTCGCTATTCCTTCTTCCTGCCCTGCCAGGTTTTTCCCATTTGAGGTAGTATGGAAAATAATAATAATAATTTTTGCAGTTATGCTGTCCAATAATCTTTACTTTCCTGGTTGAAGAAAAGTCATCAGCAGACCATACAATTTCGAATCTTCCTCTTTTCATCTGCAAACGCATTACTTGCCAGGTCAGGACAACAGCTAGTACTCTAACATCTCTCACACACGGGCTGCTATGCTGTTGCCAGAACTCATGACACAAGCTGAATGCAGCCTCAAGGATGCTCAAATGTTAGCTCTCAGCCAGCGGATATGTACTATCACCTAGTTTTTGCTATCAAAGCTTGCACAGGAAAGTGAAGAGTTAATTTGGAAAGAGAGTCAAGGTTTGCACAAGATAGGAGATAGTCTGGAAGGATTTTGTTTGTTGCTTTGTTTCACCACACACAGGGATTCAATAACTGGCATGTAACTGTCATTTTCAGAGAAGTCTCTTTAGTGTTTATTGTTCTTTGATCCAATTCTTCTTTTCATTCCCTTGAAGCTCAATTTTAAACATGAACAGTTTACCCGTCCCCAAGAGGTTTGTTCTCAGCCACAGAGTATGGCAGCTCATCTCAAAGCCTGCCTTCTGTTGTCTGGGAAAAGGGCAGCCTGATACCCAATCTACACGATCAGGCTTCCTGCTGTGAAGAGGCTCTAGTTGAAATAGACAAGAAAGAACCTTTGAACCTGTTTACTTTGTGCTGAACTTTAGGCTGGACAGGGTGAACTCACCCAAGAGTAACTCAAAGCATCCTCACAGTTGCTTTTAATCTTGGGCATCTACTGAAAATGTCAGTGCAGTCTGGATTTTCATAAGTAAATAAAATACAAAACAAACTACTTGTAGAAATTAAATATCTCAGGATATACTAATCCCAGCGTTGATTTCTATGTAGTGGCAACATCAGGTTATGGATTTCTATGACATTTTTTAGTTTTGAAGTAAACATTTTCAGTCCTCAAACCTGATTTCACAGCAGAACATAACTCATTTGTTTTCATCTTAGACATTTTAGACTGAGAGGGATCTCCCCTTGGTTTCTCATACCCAGGACTCTCCATCTCACCTGCTTCCTCAGCTGTAATCTCCCAGAGAAAGGCACTGATCCAGCCAGTGAAGCCCCTAGCCTGCTTCCACCAACGCCTAGCACTGTGCCTGCTGTCTCTCTGGCAGATTATGTTGCTATTGCTGCTTCTGCCACACAGACAGCACCTGTGAGGCTGTGAAGAATGAAGCAAGAAGACAGCAGGTGGTGGAAGACTTTCTTGTATGTCAGCCTCATATTTAGTGTTGTAAAGCCACACGTGAACTAATGTCCATAAATATCTATTACTGGACATAAAATATAAAGTTGAAATACGAAAGATTCCACTTGTATATTCAGTCAAGATTGTGCCTTTCACAGTGTTTTACCACACCACTGAAGACTAATAGGATTACACAGGTGTCACTGGTGTCATAATCTGAAGACAACCACACAGAGATGTGTTGGAGGCATAACAAACCTGCAGAGAATCTATTACCAACAATGAGACGTGGACTGGAAAGAACCCAGGATGACTGTCAGAACCTGGGATGAACATGCTGAGCAGGCTCACAAAATAAAATAAAATAAATAAATAAATAAATAAATAAATAAATAAATAAATAAATAGAAAACCATATTTGTACTTGTAGGCTGAGCAAATTTGATGTGGAAATCAGTGAACTATATCAAACAAGGAACCCTCCAGAGTCCCTTTTCCTTCTGCTTACTCTAGAGAGAGCTGCTTCAAGCAGCTTCCCAAAACTATAACTTTCTAAATGAGTCTACTTCACTCAGTCAAAGCCAGAGTCTACCCTTTGAACAATGTTCTGTGTATTCGATATGGTGTAGCACCCAGTACTTGTGTTTGGAGGCTTCTATGTCAGAATCCTGAATAGGAAACTTGGATTTTTAGCATATATATAGTTTTGTGCATACATAGTTATTTTTCTTTCTCTTAATCTTTCAGTTTTTCTTAACTTTTTTTTTTCCATGCATGCAATAATTAAAAATAGTATTATAGTATTGACTGATTTTGAATTATGAATATTTTGCAAATAATGGGACTGGCTTACATGTCCTTGACAAAGCCAAATTTTATATCACTGACTATTAGCTGTCTTATATAAAACATAAATAAAACTACGCTCACTGTCAGATTCTGCATAGCAGGAGGAATTTTAAACAGCCATTTCTTTATTTTCTTACAATTCATTTTCTCTGGAAATAAAGTACAGCACTGTATCCTCAGTGCTTATTATGAAAGAAATCTAACTTATTCAGTTATTAAAAATATACCATTCTTATATGTGCAATGATACAATAGATAATCCAAAGTCAAGTTATAAATGTAATACTATAAAATATACATACATATATATATATTATTGTGAGAACGCATGTACTTGTCAGGTGTAACTTTGATATAATATATGTATTGGATTTTCATACAGTTACGAGTTACCGTGATATCTTAATAGCAAAACTACTGACATTTTCTCTGCATAACATCACATGCAAGAAAACTCTGGCTTTTGTTTATTAATTTGGGTAGACAGAGACAGATTAAACAAGTATAATGACATTATGCAGAGCAGCAGTGCAGCTCCAAGAGGGATTGTAATGTACCTGGACAGAGATATCAATTTCAGATGGCTGCAACATGACTGCTATTTTAGTATAATGCTGGAACCTCCTCTTTTAGGTCATTATAATGCCACAGTGAATTTGTTCTTTCTATTTATGCAAAAACAACTACAATACAGGCAATAATGAATATTCACATACAAAAAAACAGACAGCAAATTTAGCCAGACAGCCTGCTGACATAGTGAGCCTAAATGAGCTATGCTTGTACACATACACTCTGACACTCAGGTTGATGATATCCTCTCTCCCCACCTCCCTAAAGCAGACAGCCTGAGGAAATATAATTCCTTTTTCAAAGATTCGGGTGGAACAAAGCAGAGGGATTTACTGCATCAAGGGACAGAGTTATCACAGTTCTGAGCAACAGCTTTTAAGCACTCTTCCACTGAACATAATCTGAACAGCTGAACTGTCACAGTGACTCTCTATACCATTCAACAGAAACATTAAAAATGCTCTCGGAAGATCTATGTCATTAGGCACCACAGAGAATAAGGCAGAACCAAATTCTCTGACTATGCTTAAATATGAGACGTGTACTGGAAGATCCAGACTGCTCAGCACCAAAATACATCTGGGTAGAACCTGAAAATAACTTGTGGAACTTTTATTCTATAGTCTCTCTAATGGCAAAGAGATTTTGAAGAGTCTGGAGTTAAACACTAATGTTTTGACATAGTGCAATCTTTCTCAATTACCTTTCTTCTGTAGACCCTACCTGAATTTTTGCATCTGTCTCTCTTGTACCATCTCCTTCTCAGATTCCCCGTCTGAAAAGTAAAATGTATTGTCAAATGATGGTGCTGTTTCTGCCTTAAAGAATGAAATATACAAGCTTGCCAAGTAAGATGGATTGGATCCAATCTTTGATCCCTGAGGTATGTAGACAAGACTGATCAGCAGTGCTGAACAGAAGCCAAAACTGCTTACCTAAGAAGATAAAATTAGAAATCCCTAGTCAAAAATTTCAGGTGAACTTTAACATGATCTGGAGGAATATTTAGCAAAGATTTGCATGAAGTCCAGAAAGCTTAGTTCTGGAACTGAATTTCAAATGTATTTGTGAGGTAAAACACACATGTTCAGTCTTGTCTCTAGAGATCTTAACAGTGTCAGCAAAATTGAAATTTTGCCAACCCAGTGATTTCTCAGAGCTCACTGACACTTAATCACAGAATCACAGAATGGCCAGGGTTGGAAGGGACCTCAAGGATCATGAATATCCAACCCCCCCTGCCATATGCAGGGCCACCAACCTCCTTATTTAATGCTAGACCAGGCTGCACAGGGCCCCATCCAATCTGGTCTTGAACACTTTCAGGGACGGGGCATCCACAACCTCTCTGGGCAGCCTGTTCCAGTACCTTACCGCTCTCTCTGTAAAGAACTTCCCCCTGACATCCAACCTAAATCTCCCCTCCCTCAACTTAAAACCATTTCTCCTTGTCCTGCAGTTATCTACCCTTTCAAAGAGTTGATTCCCCTCCTGTCTGTAGGCTCCCTTTAGGTATTGAAATGCTGCAATGAGGTCACACCGCAGCCTTCTTTCCTCCAGGCTGAACAAGCCCAGCTCCCTCAGCCTGTCCTCATAGGGGAGGTGCTCCAGACACACTAGTTCATTCCATGGAGAACCTGTACCCTTCTGCCAGGGTTGCACAAAGCCTTCTACTTTGCTTTTGCCTTTCAAGACTCAGTCAGTGAGTGCTGGAACTGTGTGGACACTCCTTTTGTATGCCCTATAGGTTCAAAGCACCGTTACTCTATTTAGATAAGCAGAAGTGCGATGTTCCTTTCCTTCTGCTTCCAGCTTTTCACGTTAGGGCGGTGCAAGCTGGCTTTGAAGACTGGGTGTCCATGCAGCACAACCAGAGGAACTAGCTGCCTATCCGTGAAAGGGCACCAATCTGCCTTCCCTCACACTGCTGCTTCTGTTTGCTTTTCAAAACACTGTTCCTTTGTTAGTGCTGAAAGCATAATACCCAGTGTACGTGCTGTAAGAACAAGAACCTGTCATCAAACACATCAGTCTGCAGCTACGGAGTTAGTATGTTAAAATATCAATGGAGTATCATTTTAGCGGTGTTCAAATTTCAGAAATAGAATTGCAGAATAACCTGCTTTCTGACTCCCGGAATAGTTAACAGATGATAAAATTTGTCTATGTTTTTAAAAAATTTACCAGCTCAAGATGTGGCCAGCAGCTGGCCCCCTCTCCTCTACCCTGGTGAGGCCACATCTGGAGTGTTGAGTCCAATTCTGTGTTCCTCAGTTCAAATAAGAACTTCCAGAGATAGATCAGCAAGGGCCACAAAGATGGTGACGGGCCTAGAGCTTCTCTAGTACAAGGAAAGGCAGAGAGACCTGGGGCTGTTCAGAGAAGACTGAGAGGTGATCACAGTTTATAAATATCTATTGGGCAGGAATCAAGTGGATAGGGCTAGGCTCTTTTCAGTGGTGCTCAGCTACAAGATGGGGGGCAATAGCCACAAACCGGGATACAGGAAGTTACATAAGAATGTGAGGAAAAAGTTTACTTTCAGGGTGATGATGCACTGGAATAAGCTGCTCCAGAGAGACTTTAAAGTCTTTTTCTCTTTAGATAACCTGCTTTAGCAGGAGGGTTAGACTTGATGACCTCCAGAGGCCTTCTAGCATATTAACCCATCCACACTGTTTTAGCTGACTTAACTTTTAGTTCAGAAAATAAGCAATAAAGATTAAAACTATATTACCTGACTACTCAAGTTTTCACTTTGAACTACATAACAACATCAAAACATTTTTCTTATTATAACAATAAAATTATATTACAAATAAGTGTATAAATAGCCAGTTTAATTTATTTTTTTCTTTTTTCAGTAGATTAACAGAATTGTACAACCTTCTTTGATCAATCTTTTAGATCAGGGAGGGCAGTGGGAGAAAAGCTGGCTTTTTCTACTGTAAGTATAAAACAAAAAAAAGCCTTTGGAAACTGAGATCTCTTCACAGTTGCTAACCTGACATATGCAGTTACTGAAATTAAACCTTTCTATAGAAAGTGATCGGTTAAGAATATTATAAGATCAATTTTTGGGAAGACATCAAAATTCAGGCATGCAAATAAAAAATAATGAATCTCAGAGTTATTTCAGAGTTAAAACCATCAGACTGTTGTACTAAAATGAAATCTGGTAATATAAATATGGGATAGGAATATAATGGAAGACATCTACAGTAGTCATCAAAAAACCTCACTGAAATGAGAATAGTTTAATATCTGAGCAGCATATTTCTAATTTAATACTACTTTCTGCATAGCCTTCACTAAACATTACATACTGTACTTCAGACATCCTCAAATATTTCTTTGTAATACAAAAAACAGACTGTATACATTGGAGAAACTGAATTAGTTCAAGACATATTTGATTATAAACACAGTTATTAATATAGAGTTTCCCATGACTGCAAAGCAGATGTTTTAAATAAGATAATTTAAGTATGAGAAGACATATTTCAGCAAGAAAACACTGGAAACACATCTGGAAGGTAATTCTGTTTATACATTGCCATGCTAAGCAACCATCATTGCACTGCCAAATGCTGTATCATACAAAGCGAAGGAGCCCCACACAACCCCAAATTAGCATTCATTCAACATTAAAGCACAATTCCACTCTAAATGGAACGTACTTTTATTCAACTGAGCTACTACCTGAATGCATTCAGGGACATGGCTGATTCCCCTAGTAACTAAAATAAATGGTTACATGTTTCAAGTCCTGCTAGCTCTTCAAAGTTAATAGAGCTCTCAGAAAGTAAGGTTTTTTCAATTTTGGTTTGCCAGCATTGGCATAAATTGAGTTCTCGTTGCAAAATTAATGATGCATAAACCAAAAACAGCATAGCTTTGTCTGCCTATAGACAAAGCTTTCAAAGATTTGATAAGGTCTAATCTTCCATCTTTTTCTGACAATTACACATCTTTAATAGGCCACTATGAAGAATAAACATGCATGCACATATCATCTCTTAGTAATAAAATCAGAATCACAGTTTGAACTGTAGCACTGAAACATGAAAATGGCAAGCAAATTGAGAATTAAGACTCTCACTGGTCATACAGCCCTTTCTCATTCTCTATGTATTTTTGTAAATGTTCTCCACCATTGGATTACCGATGGCATTTCTAACATGAAATTAACTACCAAAGCCTGTTTCATATCTCAGCTATCTCTGATAGCTTTTTCAGGGTTTAGTTTACCTAGAAAATAGCTAGGAGCCATAACTTCTTCATGTTACTGAAAATGAATTCTTACCAAGTTTCAATATTTCCTTCACATTACAAATAGGACTGCTAGTACGTGACCTATTTTTTCTGTCTGAAAAGTTGAACAAAATACAATAACACTCCTTCAATTACTTGTTAATTTCTTGTAGGTGTCTTAGTTTGCTAAGATTATATTGCACAGAGTTTATACAACAAAGTAAGGAGATGTTTTCATCCTGGAAGAAACAAAGCATTTTGAAGTTGGTGACAAGCTGAAGAAATCAGAAAATCTTAACATCAAATGTTATATATTACACATTAAATCAGCTGCAACATTAGCAGTTAGGAAAATAAATAGACTTTAAGAAAAGACACATTGACAATCATAGTTCATTTACAATACGTATGAAGTAATTCAGTGTTCATAAGAATTATCTGCTAAATAAAAATGGCAGGCAAAAAAAGCCTACCTGGTATTCTGCACTTTAACAATGGGTGATAATTTAATGAGAAAGTAACCTAGTTATCTAGCTAGATAACTTCTTCTATGAGGCTAAAAAAGTAAAATTACAATAGGCCAAGCAATCAGTTTTCCAAGACAATTAAAAAATTATCAGACTACATAAGAAGCAATAAGGCTAATTTATTGAATGATGAATATCTACTCTATATTCTCCATTTTGACAAGAGCAGAAGCTGTACTCCTGCAGATCCTTTGCACTGACTGATGCTGGGTGGAAAGGTTACAAACAGTGCTCCAGTCATGCCTGGCACTAATTGCTGCTCTAGCTGGTAATCTGTACTAGTGCTAGACTCAAGACAAAGTATTGGAAAGCTGACTTTTTTGACTTAGGTACACATATAGTAAAAAGTAAGTGCACCAAAGCATATGTTGGTGTTTTCCTCAGGATCCTGTTAGATTGTGTAGGAGGGCCCTGCATGGTTTCTCTCTGTTTCTAGAATGTCAGGATAAGCTGACACTTTTTTGATGTATAGATATATCCAGCATCACAGCAGCACTTCTTTTTAACTTTGCATCCTGTATCAAGCAGTAGAGAAATCATCCTCACAACTATTGGCGTAACCCACACCTACATGAAGCTCACAAAGTTGTACCACATAGTGTTCCAACTATGTTTAGGGCAATTGTGTGCCCTTTTTTGTTCTTCTCCTCCTACAAAGACATCAGGGAACATTTCCTAATGTAAATCCACTGCAGAGCTACAATAATTCGGTAAGGTATGCAACTAGGCACTTAAACATATAAAACAGTAATATGAATTCTAGATAAGTCTAATAGATGCTTTTTGTAAGATGAGGTGAAGAATGTAAACATTTTAATACAAAGTTGTTTAAAATATATATTCCATGCTACTTTAACTCACACTACAGCAGTGTTTTGAGAAATTTTCTATTTTTAATTAGTATATACCAAAATAACTCCTACAAGTAATACACTGCTGTGTGTTAAGTCCTGCATATTTAACAATATTTTATTCCAACTATTCTGATACAAAAATGTTGCAGAAAACTTCAACTTGTAAAATTAGTACTTACAAATGCACTTACAAACACTGTACAGCCAGACCATGACATTTTACGTCCTTGAAATCCTAAAATTTGCAGCTTTAAAATTTCTCTGAAAGGAATATTTAGATACCATTCTATAAGCCTGATGCAATGGTTTTGCACAAGAATTATTTTTAAACCACTGCATGAGTGAAACAATAATTTGACAGAAATATTAAGGTAGTGACTCTTATGAGTAATTTTGGCATGTCAAAAGCAAATTGTTGGCTTATTTTTTTTTTTTAATGATTTGTGATATTAGAATGAATTACATCTGCACTAGTTTTTCCTTTAGTTATGATTTTTGTCATTCAAATGAATACAGAGAAAGAATGAAAATCAGTTCTTATTGTTCAGTGTAAACTATTTGCACAACAGTACTGAATAGGAAAGAAATAGAAAAAAAAAATTAAAAGAACAATACTGAACACAAGAACTGCAGCCCTAGTAGAAAAATAGTATAAAATTAACTAATATACATGCCATTTTCGTATAATCATTGCATTCTCCATGCTGAACATCTGAAAGCAACCAAAATGTAATGACCTTGAAGTTTCAAATACTGATCAAGATTCCAATTTTTCTTTTCCACTGCTACAGTCAGTTTCATTACAATTAATTTTTCTGTTGCCATTTTTCATTCCAGTTATAATTCTTGTCTGTTCTAGTTATAACTTCTGTCACAGAAATGAAAAATTTGAAATCTTTTACAGTTCATTTTTAATATTCAGCACTGTATTTGTTGGTAATTCCACCTCTGCATTCATCTAGAGGCACAGTCTCATGAATACACAGGTAAAGGTTCATTGAGCCAGCCAAATGAAATATGGAATATTAACAAGATGAACCTTCCTTTTCCTTTCTGAATGGCATGTTACTACATATCACTACTAATTCTTATAAATCATGCTGTGATGTATTAAGAAAGAAGGAAAGGAGGAAAACAGTAGAAAACTACAAAATCACTGATGTATTTGCAAGGTAATTCTTAAATGTCCGCAAGTATAATTAAACCACAACATGCACGTATATTTCACTAATCATGTAAGAGATTACCTTAGTGCACTGTATTTTCATGGTAGAATGATGTATTCCAGATAACTTTGTTTCCCAAGTTTACATAGGATCCAAAGTCCACAAATTCTAGAGACAGATGTGATCTCTGGGTGTCACTACATACATACGTCAGGTTTCAGGCTTGAGCCTCATAATGAGCAGAGTTACTTGGCAGCACCATAAAAGAATACCTGAAAGACACTCCTTACTGATGTATCGATGACATGTCCACATTCTCAGTCATGGTGGCAAGCAGTTGCTACAGAATCATGTCTCTTGTTCTTACGTTATTTGCAAACCTTGCATCTGAAAAAAATCACAGGTATCAGCATCATCATTTTTCTGTATTGTTTGTCAACATTTTTAAGAAATTTAGATCCAAAAGAAAATCAATACAGATAAACTAAGAACTTGTCTACCCTGCACAGTGTCCTTACTTACAATTCCAACATAAAAGCATAATTCCACAAATTCCATCATATGGACAAAAGGCAGCAAGCTCACTGCATTAGTGACTGACTATTAAGATTTCTTGAAGTGACTTTGAAGTCCCCAAAGAGGGATGGGTTTGCTCCTCCTTGCACCACCCTGCAGCCTTACTCTTGCTCTCAGCACTTTGCACAGTAATCACAAGCCAGCAAGTAGCAGGGAGCACCCTGTTAGCCCTACCACATCCCAGAGCCTTGAAATGTGTGCCAACATGACAGGTGCTAGTAGGAGAAGGTTCACAGTCTTCTATGTTGCCAGTAAATTTGCTCAACCACTACATTCTTCAGCTACATGCTTCCTTGCAAAGAAGTCTCTTGCAAGAAGGAGGTACACTGCATCAGTGCCACTTGAGCACTGGAACGGGTTGCCCAGAGAGGTTGTGGAGTCCCTTTCTATGGAAGTATCCAAAACCTCTCTGGACGCCTACCCGTGTGATCTATTGTAGAGTAGCTGCCTTAGCAGAGAGGTTGTTCTCAATGACCACTGGATGACCCTTCCAACCCTGCAATTCTGTGACTCTGTAACATGCAAGGTCTGACTCTCTAGTTCAGAAATAAGTAATGGAAAGGAATGAAGTATAACAAGCAAGTTCCTTTCCATTTCCCTTCCAATACATGTTAATTAGGTGTGAAACAAAAAGCAAACACAAGCATCAAAATATTGGTAAATGCGGAAGGTAGGCAGGCTGTGTTACACACCTGCAGCTGCTCTAAATATAAATGTAACTGCCCAAGGACAAACTCTCTTCAGAGCACTTCTGCTTGACTCTCCATGCAGAGTGGTCAACGCTCAGACAAATGGGCAGCGAGTCAGTGTTTAGTTTTCTCCGCTTGGTTTAATGTGTGGCCTCAGGTTTCCTTTACTGTGCACTGCTCTGAATACAGATTTGAAATGTCAGTGTGATTCATGAACATTTATTCATTTAAACAAACAAGGAATTACACACTGACATCTGGGAAGAACCCCACAGAAGTGTTCCCCATAATTCTAACTCAACTTTTAAAATGTGAATCTTCAGTGAGAACTCAGATGCTTCAAAAGATTTTCCTGTTTTGCTACAGCAAAGTTACCTATGGCTCTTAGAAAGAAGCATTCTTTTTAACAAACAAATAAACAAACTTGCACGTTTCTTGCTTCACTGATATCTTCAGCATAACAGGATCTATGCAACTGTGTAACACTTGACAACTTGTGTGAGTCCATTTGATTCTACTACTTCAAAATTTCATAGAAAACAAAAAATGCATAATTTCCATCACAAACTACATTTAATCAATATCTGTGAATGTTTCAGTATTCAGTATTTTTATTTCCTCCTTAAAGTGCTTTCTTTATGTTTCATTTGAGACAAAGCCTCAGTGTTACCAATGAGTCAGAGGAGCACTTGCAGTATCTCCGCTGCAGTATGAACTTTCATGTGCATGCAGATCCGTCCATTACATGACTAATTTATCTAATGGTTGTCATTTCCCATTCTAGCAGCAGTTCATGACTTGTTCACAGTTATTTTGCAAAAAGATTTTCTAGTTCCACAAGACCGACAGCTGCAAAATGAGACAAAACAATATTACTTTTTTTTTTTTTTTTTAAAGAAAAACAGAGACTTCAAATATTGTTAAATTGAAAGGCTAGGCTATTTTAGCCACTTTGTAAAATGCAAATCTACCAACTGAAGAAAGAAAAACATAGCAAGAATATAATGAGATTATCACTTAACTTTAAACTACGAAGGTTTCTTCAGAGTGAAACAGTGCTATATGTGCAAGCATGCTTACGCTGCATGGAAAAAATCTGTATGTACTGTATACACGTGTACATTTTTGTATAGTATCTGAAATATTTTCGTTTGAGAAAACTCTCAGCAAAACTGATTTTTTTCATAGGGAGAGTTGGAAAGTTTTTATTTGTTTGTTTTTTGAAGTTCCTATGGAAAGTTTTTATTTGTTTTTTGAAGTTCCTCTGGAGGGAAAAAAAAAAGAATGAAGGAAGCAGTTTTGCCAATACAACAATTAGTCTATTTTTTATGAATTTCAACTAGTCTGCTAGTTGATTATATCAGTATCAAAGAAGGCCTGGCTAAAGATCCCTCTCACTGTTGAAGAATATGAAGTATCATTCAGAAGTCTGTGGTAATGGTTTTCTGAAAAAAAGGGCATGAGTTTCTTCTGCAACTGCTCTTTTAGTTCACTTAGTCATTAGTCACTTCTGAGCTGGAATTCTACTCAGCAGCCAGTGTATCCTTTATTAGACCTACCTGAGAGTAGCTAATGCCTTCCAGTGCAGTCAATTAACAGAGGGGGAAAGAACAGCCAGTGGCACAAGAGTGTTGTCACAGAAACAAATAGACTCCTTCCTTTCCTCCATCTCCTCCACCATTCACCATATAATTGCATAGGTCTAGTTTCCCCAGATAATTATGCTAAACAGTCTGTTAGAACACAAATATCAAGATTTACCCTTTCCATGTGAAAAGTGCTTAGCTGTATGGCTTGATGAAATGCTAGAATATAGATGAGTAATGTTGATTTCTTTTCACACAAGAAAGAATAAACTTCACAAGAGTCTTCCCAGCCACCCCCCAGCAAATCTGGAGTGAGTGAAAGCATGAAAAACAATTTCATTTAACGGTGAGAAACATTATTACGAACAAGGAAAAATAATGCTTTAGAGTTACAGTCCAAGAAGAACATTTTCTCTCCTTAACTTCATCGCTGAACACAGCTATGCTGTGCCAACATCCCTGGCCTGATTTTGGCCGTTACCAATTAGTGCTTTCCAAAACAGCTCCTGAGCATAAGACAAACACTAGCACAGCCCAGGGACTGCTCCCCTCTGGCAACCTTGATGCAGCCATCCTGTTTGAGAGGGTAAGAGGGTTCAGCTCCATGAATTTGAGTCGTATCGTGCCTTCTGGGTGCAAAATAGCCTGAATTAATTCTTTTCAGAAGTACAGATCCTGCAGTTTAGAAGTACAGATCCTGTAGTTTCTGCTCCTAAGGCTGCATTTGTCACCAGGGATACCATAATTAGCACAGTCATAAAGATCTTTTCTACCACAGGTCAAGACAAGCAATTTGAGCTTCACTGACTTTGTTTTCTAGAGGATATTTTAGGCATTAGATGCATTATTGAGATTTCAAACTCTCCTGAAGATAGAGAACAAAAAATCCCAACAACCTGCATATCAATCAGATATAAAACAAACCTAGCATTTTGCCTGCTATTTCACACTTATTTGAAACATATGAATCTGATTTTGCATTTAATTTTCAGCTTATGCCAAAATTTCAAATGGTTCTTTCACTTCATTTTGTTACTTTCTACTAGTTTACCATGAGATATGTTAAACTCCAGACCCTTTAAAATTCAACATGAGTACATTTCATGTTTTCACTGTTAAATATATCAGCATAAGAACTATAAATTTTGAAGCAGAGCAAGTATGCCAGTCTCTTTCACCTGCATACTGAAGTTTTAGAAAGAATTGCAGATTAGCTTTGGGGTCTTTATTTCAAGTAGAATCTGACCAGTTTGTACTCTAAAATGCAGATGATAGGGATTACTTCACAGAGTCAAAGATGATATACTATGTATGCTATAATCAATTCCTGACCTTCCCAATTCTGACTGAAGTGATTAAAAACAAACAACAAAAAGAAAAACACCTTACTAGCAACGTAAGAAATCAAACAGCATTCTAAAGCAGACCAGATCATGAAGTTAATGGTCACCAGAGTGGAATTCATAGAACTGTAGATTATTATTATTATTTTTTTAATTGTATTTGGCTGCTCACAGATGAAAATATGGGTTTGAAATAAACAACAGTGCTATGAGAAACCTGCTAGTACAGTCATTATCAATTAAAATCCATACAAATTTAATCCTCTGAACCCTACAGAATGATTAATGCAGAAAATACAGTAACTGAAATTTTTCCCAAATTTCAATTTATTAGCTGCAAAATATAAAGTTTTAATAGTTATAACTGATAGCATTTTGCCTGCTATTTCTGAGAAAATAAAAAGGCCAGTAGTGGAAAACAATGAAACATATAAATACTGATCACTTTCCTCTCATTCAAATAGGCACAGTTAACTAGTTGTGTGAAAGTCTACAATCATTCTTAATCAGTTTACAGAAAGGTTCTCTGTCGGATGTTATATAACATTTCTCTTGACCAGTATTCGTAGGATTTAATAGCTATTAAAGTTAAATTTTACAAGGAGCCTTGTATGCATGATTTCCAAGAAAATTTCAAGATGATGCCTGGCCACAATCATCTCAGTAAGGACAGTTAAGTGAAGGTTTAAAATACACTTCTCTCTCATATTAAAAACAAAAACTACAATTGTCCAACCTAAACTCCTGGATAAAAGTACTTATTGTCCAAATATTGTGGTCAATAATTAACGATCAGGCTCTGAAAGGAAGCTATAAGACTGTGAAACTTAATACTGCCTTGTCTCCCACAAACTATGATTCCTCCAAAGGCAGAAAGTAACACTATTAAGGAAGACCATGAGGAATTCTGCACATGAAGAAGCAATTCTGAGTAGAGACAGTATCAGTAAAAATTCTGCACCTTAGTTGTTTCCCAGAGTTCTTGGAGCTGCATCTACTATAGTTATCAACATATATACCTTTTGCTAACACTCTCTTGCTGTTTCATGATTTTTGTTATCAGTATTCTAAATCATCACATCATGTAGAACATCATGGTCTTCAGAATACGTATTGGTCTTAGAATTGTCCATAATTCAGATCCATATGGACTGATTTTGGAACAAATTATCCTTCTGCAATGTTGAAGCTTTCTTGGTCATGTTACTTTAAACAATTCCTTTTGTAAAAAGAAGTGTTTAAAGATAAAAGAGGATCCTTTTAGTTAAGATCTCTGAAATAAGCTATCAAATGGAACTTCAGTACATCCAGTTCTTAGACTGATCCGGAGACCAGACATGGTGTTCTTTTTGCACCAGTTCTTTAGTAAATTTTGTCGCTCTTGTTCTTGTCTTGCACTCAAATCCAATTTTATTCAGCTAAATATTATACTGAAACGTGCAGAGAAACCAAATTCATTTCAGTGAAAGTTGATAAAAGAGCTTTAACTATGCATCGTTACCAATAATAATCCTTTTTTAATTATTTTAACATACTGTTCTCTGATGAAGATTTTTTCTTGTGTTTTAGCATTGAAAACCCACACATCTTTTAAAAGAGTAGTAACAAACTTCGATAAACTAAGAAATATTTTCTTTGAATATGTCTTACTGGGTTTTGCTTTGGTTATCTGATGCTTCCATCACAACAATTGTATATGGAAATTTGCAACGGACAGAAGAATGGCACTTAATGAACTCTGATGGATAATATCTGAATTTGTTGGAATGAGAGAGTCTGGTCTGTTTCCCAGAAAAATTCTTTCATTAGTGATATTAAGATAATTCCCATGGTTATAAGGATTTAATTTTGCTAAGGCTGTAAAACTGCACCATTGGAATTTTATTTATTGTCTGCTGTAATTTTGTTATTCCAGTTTAACACATTTATGTTCAAAGTGTAATAGAGTTTTTGAATCCATGCCCAGCTTACATAATAAAAATTCATTTTACAGAAGAGCTTTTTTTTTTTTTGAGGTCCTCTATCTTCTAACAGGACAAATATAGCTCTGGCATCTTACTTCTCTAATTGCCTTAGAAAATTACATAAAGAAGAGCAATTAGTGTGATTGGATGTAAAGAAAGTGATTGTGCAGATGTGATAGAAGAGACTTGCTGCAATCTATTAACTTAATAGTAAATAAATAAATAAATAAATAAATAAATAAAAGGACAATAATGATAGTTCTCCATAAACTTAGCTGACTAAGAAAAAAAAAAAGAACAAAGGAAATCATAACTAAGAAATGAAGATACAGAAGCAATTCATTTCAGACCTTTGCAATGGTTACACATGATCAAGTAGTAGTACCAGCTTATAAACTACTTACATTAAACATTGATCAACCTACATTATAGATGGATAAACCAAACAACTAAGCATGCTCAGCCACAGTATGCCTTGATGGGAAGCTTTCTATTTACTTTCAGATCTTCAACAGAAATTGAAATCTTCAATGGTAAAACATGAAGCATCAAAATCAAATATTGACACACTTTACTTTTAGTGTCACTTAACATCTAGAGTATATAATGAAATAGAAACAGACAGGCCACAAAAGTTTTTAAATGAACTGCTTTCACAGGAGTTGAGATATTAATTTGGAATATAAAAACGTGTTTTATATAGAAATACTGTTGTGTTATGCTGAGCATTTATTTAAAGTAAAAAGCTTTAGATGACAAATACATCTAAACACATACAAAATTTATGTTCGTGGATTACAGGATTCAAAAAAATTAATTCACACTCTCACTCTGGGAAAAGCAACTTCTATGCATTATCTACCCTTACACACTGTACTGAAGTACAGATGATAACATGGCAAAGTCTTATGAACACTAAAGCAAATCAGTGAATACAGCCCACAGTTATACTCCTCTATTCATGTTTTTGATCTTGCTATAAAGCTGATCTGTTCTGTATGAGAGATAAAATGCAATTTGGAAATTGAGTGCACTAGAATTAGCTCTTCTCTTAAAATATGATACTCCTCACTGACATTGTATGATATATCTGGCCTTCTTAAATAGAAGAATGAATGCTCATTCAAGAAAGAATCTCAACCCTGCTTCATGGACTAAATATCACTCCGTTCCCTCTCACCTTTCATTGTTCACAGCACCTGCCTGAGGTCCCTTTCCATCAGCACCAACCAAAATACATCTGCTAACAGAAACTGCTCTTGACAGTCTGCAATGACCTTCTCTTTATCAGTCCCTGATCCATTACTATATTTTCATGCTCTCTGGTCTGTCAATCACCTTTAAATTTTCTACCTATTCTATATTTCTTTTTGTTCTATCTTTTACCAACCTGGCTTCTCTCTTGCTTGTCCTTTGTCTATGACTGTCACCACTCTTTTAACTCAACCTTTGCAAAATGTTTCACTGTTCCTCTAGCTTTCAGTAGGACAACTCCTTGCTCTTAGTCTTCGATGCATTTTTTTTCCTCCACACATATATCATGGCAATCTCATCTGCCAACCTACCTTTAACTAATATCTCTATATCAAAACCTCTATACTTACCATTGGAGCAAGAATGTTTCCAAATAATTATCTGCCTTTGGTTTCTGAATGTGGCTAACTTGTTATCATTGCAAAATTAGCAGAGATCTTATTTTTCAGTTATTCTAAAGAGTCCCATAGTCTAAGCAATCGTTATCGTTAACTCAATCTTTTGTCCTAATTTCTGTACCATTCTTTTCTTTTTTCTGTTGATATTCCTTCAGATTTATGCAATTTTCCTCGAGCTCCTTCATCTCTTTCAAATCAAGTATCTATTTAATAACATAAAAATTGTCTCAGTTTGAATAGATTTACCCAGAAACATGAAATAATATATGGATTCCAGAATATAAAAGTTTCATTGTGATATCAGTGTAAGTATGTAATACTGTCAGACATGCAGTACACTGCGTATTTCTGTATCCACACAAACGAATGGGACATTGGCAATTTGTCTGCTTTTTTTGTATAAATTAAAAATAGATATATAAAAAGAGGAACATTCTGATACATCTTTTCAATTTTCTAATATTGCAGTTACTTGAGACTACTGAAAGTTTTTAATAGATAAATATTAAAACTGTTATAAATAAATCCATTAACATCTCCCAGAGACAAGCTAAAACCAGGAAAATATTTTTACACTACATTCATTTTTATAAAGCATATAAAAATGAAAATAAAAAGATAAGAAAAATTACATGGATTAATTTTTTTTTACATAAAAATCTGTATTAGTAAAAGAAAATTGAATTGGCTTATACATTGGAAGCAGAGCAACAGTAGCAGTATGGATGAGCTAAACTTGATGTGCTTACTGAGATCAGCCAGAAAATTTTTTTTGCCTCAGTCCTATCCAGCGTATTTATATCAGGAGCAACCTGCATAAGAAACAAAGTTTCAATTTAGTCTGCAGGCTTTTCTGTGCCTTCCCCATTGTGGGCGTTTTTTAAGACTACATTTTTGTTGTACTCAAATTAATTTATCTGGTAAGGATATGGGAATGTCCTTTAATGTGTATTACAAAATCTCCAGTCTAACCCAGCAAGGCTGGGTGATCACTGGAAGAAAAGGATTCATTCATGTTCTTTCATTATTCAGTGTAATAAAAACTTTGGAGAAGAGGCAGAACTTCTAAAAAAAAAAAAATCTGTATATCATCACCTGAACGTCATACTAAACAAAAGCAAGAGAAATTACCCAATCATTGAGCTAGCCATACCCACATGTTCACTCACATATGCTAGAGGGAAAAGATAGAAAAAGAGGGGTTCTGGGAAGACTTTGAATTGAGAGGAACTTTGAGACTTTGGTACTTTGGAACTTCTGGACTTGAATGAGAGCACTTACAGACTAAGATTCCTCATTGGCTGCATAAGCATTGAAACCCAGACCCAGTAATCCCTTTCTACCCATTTATTTGTTTGTCTCTAATCCCCCACCGCCTATTTCTCTTTCTTTTCCCTCTTTAAGTTGTTAAGTTAGCCAAGATTATTTCAATTTCTTGCATAGAATAATTTTGCATATAAAAATAACTTGGCATATAAAAATAATTTTGCATATATTAACTCCACAGCTTATATAGATATAATTGTAAAAGTGCCAATACTTTTAAGATAATTGTACAGACATTTTCATTAAAGTTGATGATTATGTTTGGATCTTGATTGTCATTTCACCTAAATTTATCTGGGGGAATTTCCAAATCTGGTCACCCCTCCCACGCTTCACAGGTGGGACGTGATACATGCTACAGTTAGTGGAAGAATTAAGATCATTATTGAGAATCAAATATAACAATTAAATACAATATTTTAATTCTTAAGAAGATAATTGTTGTTTGGTTCAGAATCAAGTAACAGATTATTCAGAAGCAGTTGGAGCTCAGAAAATGCATTTTGTCTCTGATGCATATAACTAAGACACTAAAGGCATCAAGCACGACTCCTATTCAAACACCACAATAAAAATCTTACGAAGTATAATTCCAACTTTTTTTTTAATGGATAAAGTATAGAACAACATTTTGACTCAGAAGTATTTTTCAAAGTAATCAATGACTGCAGAATAAGACTACCCATCAACAGAAAGTACAAAATGCTTCCTAAGAACCAGAAACATTTATTTTACTCAGTATAGAACAAAAGAAAGATTCCAGAACAATGAAATGTTCACTTAAACATAAAAAAGGTAACCTCTACTTATTTTTGGATTATGAACAGGTTAATCAGAAAGAGTAACTGCTTAGGAGGAGGAGAAGGCTCCTCTATGTGCTTTTTTAATGCTAGGATCAAAAGATCAAGATAACTGCCTCAGTTGTAGAGGCTCATGTTCAAGTCCCTGCTATACATGATTCAGAGCAATCCGACATGAAAAATCTGTTCGGATGTCAGAGTTCCCAGAGCATCAGGGAATACCCTACTAAGACATCTTCCCAAACAGAAGCACACATTATACATCCCAGTATAAACAACGCAGCATGAAAGCATTTGTGAGAGCTTTACTTTCACAATGAACATTTCATATGCTTATGTAAGTACTCATCACAAATACCATTTTGTGACCAAACTTGAAAAAGCTTGAGGGAATGCAGAAATGAACTAAATCTATCTCACAATTGAGCACAATGACAAGTGATCTTTTACACGCTCTAATAGATATGACAAGGGGGAACTACTTTAACTAGAAGAGGGGAGATTTAGGTTAGATGTTAGGAATAAATTCTTTACTAAGAGGGTAATAGGGCCCTGACACAGGCTGCTCAGAGAAGTTATGGATGCCCCACCCCTGGAGGTATTCAAGGCCAGGTTGGATGGGGGCCTTAGGCAGGCTGATCTGGTGTTAGCCCTGTCCATGGCAGGATGTTGCAACTAGATAATCTTTAAGGTCTTTTCCAATCTAAGCCATTCCATGATTCTGCGAAAGCTGACTAAAGCTGAGAAGACCAGTGGAGTGCTCGTGAACTTGCTTTGAATCCTATGGTTATGAACATACAGGAATCAGTATGTGATGGGGAGCTGAAAGAGCCAGTCAGTTGTGCCCCTTTGAAGGTTTGTACAAGGATGCTGCTCTGTTTTAATTTACGGGTTTTGGTTTTGATGATCTCAAATTCAGACTCTAAATGGATCAGCTACTGAAATTTGGAAACCACACTGCTGGCTCCAAAGGAGCATGTTACTGCATCAGAGACTGAAAGACAGCAAACTTCATATATAGTTCCAGATTTTTCTCACACATCATGTTTAATTGAAAGGAAATGTTTCAAAACATTAATAAGCAATATGGGATGAAGATATCTCATAGATGCCAGTGGTCTCATTAATTTCTGCACTAAGTGCTGAAGTTGAATCAACTTCTACGACAAAATCAGTGATCTCAGAGATTTCTTTTAGTACAGCCCAGCTGCTCAGATGGGAATTGGCACCCATGTTAATTCACTCTGTGCACTTTGTTTCCAAGTGCTGAACTGTTCACCAGACACTAGTGCCCCTGGCCTTGGAGCCAATTTGCAGCTGTGGTCTGACCTTCAGGGCAGGGAAGCAGGCCTGGGAATGGATGTGGCTGCTATGGATGAGGAGGTGCTCACCAGGTTGCTGCTGGATGCCCTGCAGTTCCACCTCACTACAGCTGAGGAATAAACCCTGCTTCCTCAGATGAGCTCCATATAACCAAAGATATTGAATTTAACTCAACTGAGAAAATGTGCCTCTAAGTGTACAATTAAAAGTCATTAACTCAATTTTCAAATGCCTGTCTTACAACCAGTAAGCAAGGAAATAAATGGAGAATTATTTATCATCTCTACTACAAACATAGACGAAGGAAGAAGGCCAGCTTCTAAGGCATAAGAGTTGAGATAAAAAGATGCTGATTTAAAACGGAAGCCAAAATATTTTTATAGTAGCAGAGCCATATAACTAATGGATTCACACATGAAATTAAGTTGTATTTAAAGCATTCTACTTACAACTGCTAATTCTCCATTTCCTACAGATCAGTTTAATGAGCTTGATTTCTTTATTTTTTTTGAGTTAGTATAAATTGGCATGGCTATATACAATTTATATTCTGTTCAAAGATTTAGATTGTTGTATATTGAAAATAATTTAATATGTGGATAGAGTAGGTGAGAGGGGTAAGAAACCTTTTATCATCATGTAGCTAATCAAACTTACTGATAAAAGTTTTATTTTCAGTTACATGCTTTTCATCTATCAAAAATCTTGCCAAAGAGCTAAGAAAACTTTCAGAGAAAAGCCAAGAGCTCTTCTTTTTCAGTCTTACTACTTACATTATTGCTTTTCATCTCTTCAATGTGTTTTTTTAACTGCAGCATGCATGCCATTGCTTCCTTGTGGGTAGTACACCAAACTCTGACCTGAAGTTTTGAAACAAGAGGAACAAGAATTGTTATCTTCAACTAGTTACTTAAAAATACTTGATTAAAAAAATTGTCGAGAAGACAAACCTAAAAGGCACTTAAATCACTGAAATCTGAGGTTCGTACCTGCATAGAATTTAAAATTTAAGCAGCCCTGCTACAATGAGCAGCTATAGGGAATGTCCATTTCCAGGCATTGGAGAGGAAGTGAGATGCTTCTTGTTCAAAACTACATGCTTTCTCTTTTTTAGTACGGAAGAAGCAGGAAAGGCTCAGAAGGAATCTGAGCCATTAACATTTCCTATGAACACATAGTTCATTTTCAATACAGTACCTAGCATATAATAACTGCTCATATATTTATTTGAAGAATCCCATATAAGTCTGTTTAAACCTATAAGAAAAGGATTAGCATTATGCAAAAATATAGATGAAGGTCAAAGAAGTTGAGTTCAACTAGACTAGCCTGGAAGGAGTCCAATTTGTGTCAGATTGGTATTTGTAGGTACATTTGGAAATTACCCACTCAATTTGTCACTAATATCACCTTCCTTCCCAGTGGCTACTTTAGGGAACTCCAATTGCTTTTTAATTAAAATTCACTTAAGCCAAACAGAACCATTTAAAGTTTGTCAATACCATTCCCCCTTTCAGGGAGCCATTTTTTTAGACAACAGAAATACCTCAGGTGTCTTTGTGAGACAGAAACCTCAAATTAAGCTAAATTGTGAGATAAAAAGAAAAAAAATGAAAAGGGCAGAACTTACAGTTGGCTGCCAAAACATGTGGCATCGCACCTTTTTTCCTTATACAAAATGAAAGTTAAAGAAACAGCAACATTAAGTATGTATGAGTATTAATGCAGTCTCAAACAGATTACCAGCTGAGAATGCTTTCAGCTACAATATAATACAAGGGACACAAATCAAAGCACACCATGAAAGTACTTTTCCATTGACACAAGAGGCCTTTATATCAAGAGGAGAATAACACTGCAGTAGACTTTAAGAAAAATGAAATAAAAAACAAAAACATGAGAAGCACAAAAAAACACACTAAAAATTCTTTGTCCTTTATAAACCCAACTTGACTAGATTTTAAAAGGGACTTAATAAAATTCTCTATTATATTTCACTTCTTTCTTTCAAAGTAATAAGACACCTCTGAGAGAATTCCCCCCCTATGGAAAGAAGGCATGAGGTCTGGAGGGGCTATCTGATAAGGAAATATCTTCTAAAAGCAGCAGTGTCCACAGTCTCTAGAATGCTTCTCTCTGTTACATCTCTCACTCCTATCTGTGTAAAGATGTCTATCTGAACTACAGTGAAGGGTACTTCACAAACAGAAGCAAACCAAAATCAGAAAGGTGCGAAGATAGTTCCCATACACCTGAGCCAGCCTGCTCTTTGAGCTCCAGGTTCCGCATCATTTCACTTAGAACGATTGGCAGTTTCACCAACAATGCCTATACCAGAAAGCAAACATGAACAATCCATTTAGGGAGACAGAATTATGTATTTTTTATCATTCAGAACACATTAGCTAATTAAAATCAGGAGCAATCTTTCCCTAAAACCAATAATTCCCACACTGGCTACTACAAAGGCTCTGGAATTTCTGAATATTAAAGCATGGCAAATATTTTAAGATGTCACCAGTGCAAATTAATCTCTGAAGTTCTGCTGGTAGGCATGAAACTCATAAATAAATCCATTTTGAGAGAAAAACAGTTCCCATATCCAAACACACAGTCCATTTTAGGATATATATATATATATTTTAATTTCAGATTATTTATAATGTATTACTATAGAAAAATGCCAGTCCATAGCTAGGGAGAATGTCATGAAAGGTGGTACACCTACATATTAAGATCCAGGGATTTTATTAACTCATAGCTGTTCTGTCATTTCCTTGCATCATAATTTACATCCTCATTAAATTTTTCCTACAATCTTCTGTTTTCCCCTAAAAAAAAAAGTAGTTTTACTAAAAAAGAATTTTAAACTATTCTAAATATCTACTAACCTACCATAATTCTACTGCTAAAGCTACCACTCAGTTATATTGAAAAGGGTGATTAAAAAAGTACAGAACTGAGAGTGCTTTAAGTCATTTTCAGTCTTTCTAGGTGCTTGTCTACAACTGGCATGAGACTGGAAGCTCTGGAAAAAGAGTAACTATAGCACTGCTGTACAAATGTATATTCTTTAAATTTCTGTATTACAGGCAATAAATCTTTTTCACATACCTTTCTATTCTGTTACTAAAAAAAATTTTCAAGGAGTCATTAAGAATTGTCAGGAGGGGGATTACAAGAGGACAGAGAAAACCCGCTGTGCACAACACAGTCTGTTTCTCACAGTTAGAAACATGGGTCAGTATTTGGGTCAGTAGCAAAAAGTACTGTAGGCTCCAAAGATTTAGGGGAAAGTAGGTAAGGTTTGTTTGTTTGTTTTTAATCATTTTCACTCTTTCTCTACATGCTTTGAGGGAAGGAAAAAGTGTTGTTTGAAGATACTTGTTCTGAGTCAATTTAATCAACTGCACTGTTCCTGGGAGTTAAAGAACTTCCAGGTACTAAGTTCAGCTGCACTGAGCAGAAATTGAGGACAAGAAAAAAAAAAACAAACATTGCTAGAAGAAGCAGGTTACATCATTTCAGCATCAATAAAGTGTTAATGTCAGGCCCATCAATGGAAACAAGAAATAGGTGAACACACAGTATGCATGCAATTCACCTTTTCCAGCCTCCAAGAATTAGTTCAGCCCCAATGACTCTGATCTCAACCACCACACACAAAAAGATGGCCTGTACAGTCCTTGAGTTTTGCAGTCACTGCTGATTTAAGCTGAGACACTCTATGTTTTTGAGACTCAAATTTTGCCATGCTCTTTTCCTACCACTATAGCACCAGCATCTGTCATTCTTCCTATAAAGAGGGATTTTCCTGTAGCTTTCACTGAAAAAGGAACAAACCTTCCAAACTCAGATCACATCCTCAATTTCAGCTTAATATGTGCCCAGCTTAAGAGAAAGAAAAAAGAACTACTCTTTCTTCTCCCTCTTTTTTTTTTTTTTTTTTTTTTTTTTTTTTTGCTTAAATATTTCTGTAGGCCAAAGAGATATGCAATTTCTTTGTATAAGGCAGCAGCATTTACGCTAATGAGTGATAGTTTTTTGGGTAGCTTTTTTCACATCGTATTTAATCATAGCTGTATTTCAGTCATGCTCCTAACACAACTAAATCAACTACAACTGGATGAATGCCTGCAGCGATTTGAGTAATTAGAAAAATATTAATCAGGAGCTGCAGCCCAAATCTTATCCAGTGTTGTACACACATTGCCCCAAGGGTCTGGATCTGAAAAACTGACTGTCCTGAAAAATCATTCTGTGAGCCAACGTACACTGGGTCTAGCTGAAGCGCATGGCAAACCACATATGTTTTGAAGATATCAGCAGTACAAAAATAGGAAAAATAGACTTTTTAATAACGTTGCTTAATAGAAGGAATAACAATGCTTGTTTCTTCGAACTGTCTCCTAAGAAAATGGAGTCCATAAACAAAAAGTTCATAATCCAAGTATAGTAGATTTTACTTCCTTGGGCAATACAGCACTATAAAAGCATTTAAAATGGACTTTCCTCTGTGTAATCAATACAACTTTCACAAAAAGATTGGTTCTTTTCTAAAGACTTTTTTAACTGCTTGCTCCCACACACCAAATAACTCTTTCATCAATTCCTACCTAATAGTGCTCTCCCATTTCTTTATAACCCTTCTTTGAAGTACACTGAAACTAAAGATGAAAAGTATTCTGAATCTAAACCCGAAATATTCTATTTAAATTATAACCTGAATTAAAAAAAAAAAAAGTCATAGTTTGTATCTCTGATTCTATATGCAACTTAAATTTTATTGACAGAAAATATATACATATATTTCAAAGTATAATTTGGAATAGCCAGATAGCACAATCATCCTCATTATAAGTTGTGCACAGGTAGAGTTCTGCAAATACAGACTTACAATAATGTTCAAAATAAGCAAAACAAAATATAACTCGTAATGCAGAGTACACATGAAAGAATCAGCTTATCCATCTGAGAAGAAAATGCAGGTTAGCTTCAGTTTCCAGTTTGCATTGGGTAGCTAAATCATTCTCAACTTGTTCCTGAGTAAAAGAGAAATTCATGATGCCTGAATGGAACTAAGTTGTTGTAATCTTCGGTGCAAAGCAACAGCACAACAACCCATGCAGTCTATGCAGATCCAATGGGATTGTTTAGCTCCTAAGTGACACAGTCAATGTTTTTAAACGTTTGCATTGTTAATATAATGTAATCAAAATCAGAATACTTTTATTCTTATCAAAGTCTTTCACATAGATTTCTCACTTATGACCTTTATCATAAGATTTTACCCTTCTTCAATCAGAAGGACAACTTGGACATATAACATCTAAAACTATAAAAAACTAAAATTGGGTTACTGTACATAGTAATAGCCTAATCAATTCAAATGGAAATGTATTACTCCTTTACCCACAACAGCGTTTACTCATTCATTACTGACTGCAGACGCTACTATACGTGATCTAGTGTTGAAGCATACAGCACAGATTTGCCTGTATTGTTTTCTAAGTTACACAAATAAAATTTGTTGCATATACCACAGAACAATCCACCTGACTTTTGATAATTTCCACACATTCCACTTTCTATAGCATAGTGTTTGATACTCTCCTGGAATCTTTCTATGAAGTAGACACTTTCATAGACATAGGTGTTCCTTCTCTTTCCTTTGGTCTTCTCCAGAGTAAAGGATTCAAAAGAAGATTCTAGACAGAAATGAATCTTCCCCTGCTTACAGGTATTTTTTGTCTCCATGGAGATACTGTCTAGTCATGAAGTAAGCATTATTGCATTTCAGTAGCTTCACTGTTTTTATATAACTCCATAATATTGCAGCAGAGTCCACCTCAGGGATCAAAATCCAACTGTGACAATGTCAGTGTACAAAAAAGCAGAAAACATATCACAAAAACCCTGTGCTTGTTCATTTTTCTAATCTACATGCATTTTCTTCCTCTCTAAAAGCAAATCAAATAAACTGCAATCAAGAGTTGCTCTCAAGAATCCTTCTCCTCTGTTGAGAACATTATGCTAAATTTCACCTACTGAAAATGGTCCAATAGACCATATCCTCAATATCTTATCCTTCATTCCAGGATACTGACAACTACCGTCAAAAGCTGAGTTCACCACTTTTGTAATGAAAAGTAAGGGAAGTTTGATAGTGCTAGGACCAGTTAATATGTTAATGTAACATTTGTTTTTTTCCTCAAATGCCAGTCACTTTCTCTAATAGAATTAAAGCAACAGAAATAGCGAGCATTTTTGTAAGCTATTCAGTTTCTTTTCAGGAACTGGAAACTTATTTGATGGTGAAATAAAAACTATTATTATTACACAAGATAATAAATGCCCACAACGCTAGAAGAGCCCACAGTGAGATTTTAACTTGTCCTTATTCATGAAAGTTTCTTTTGACTCCCTTGCAGAACGAGATTACATAATGAGGGATAAAGAATGATAAGGGCTCATTTGCAGATGGAAGCCAATGAAATGAATTAGGGACTGAACTTAAAGTCTAATGTTCTTAGTTCAGAATTATGAAGTTCACAGGGGAAATACTACTGCATTGTCATTCCAGATTACTCTGAATAAGACTTTTACTTACTGGGAACTGAGGCTGTTCATTGAATTTTACAGCTGGAACTCAAATGCTACTCACATTTACTCACAGAAATGGTAAAAAAAAATACCATTGAGGCTACTCAAACAATTGAAGAAAATTTAGCTTAATCTTGATTGTCTCAACAAGAGAAAATAGGAGAATTTGGGATTTTTCATTTGTTTTGCGTGGCAAGGGGTGTTTAAGTTATAGGAGAAAAGCATTTCATAATTAACAAATAAATATTGTAGAGAGAGTAAAAGTTGTATCGATAGTTGAAAACAACACACAAAAACAGTATAAGAAAAAATACATTACATAAAGCTCCAGGCATGAGTACCTTCATGCATTAATTATATTCCATACCAGATAATATATTTTTTGGAGATTAACTGTGTTAAACTAACTATTAGACAATTTTCATTAATAACACTCAGTGGTTATCTCATATTCCTGATTTCCTGCTATTTTTAACATCTGTGAGCTTTGATTGTATCATTACCCCATAGCTAGCAAATACTCTTAAGCTTTCACTCGGAATTCAGGATTTCAGAAAAGATCTGTCATGTTCCATGATCAGCAGAGTCACCAGTAAGTTTGTATATAGTCTGCTCTGAGAGGCAACAGAAAATTGAAGAGCTTTATTCATTTTTGGGGAAAGGTGGATATTTGCACTGGCTAGCCTCGGCAAAGCATCCTTAGACTGAGACAATCTGGTTTGACGAGGGGGATGGTCAGAACAGCCAATGGCAGAACTGCGAGCCGTGTGGATGGTTATAACCAAGGAACCTGGTGATGGTATTCTGAATATCAGTACAGATAGCTGGGCTGTGTACCAGGGGCTCACTCTTTGGATTGCACAGTGGGCCACCCAGGAATGGACTATCCACGCCCGACCAATCTGGGGCAAAGACATGTGGTTAGACATATGGAATACAGTCAAACACAGCCAAACACAGGACTATATGTGTCTACCATTTTTCTGGTCATCAGCCCCTACAGTCACCGGGAGATGATGAAGCTGACACGCTGGCCCGAGTTCAATGGATTGAGAATTCACCATCTGAGGACATCGCCCATTGGTTACATAAGAAGCTACGGCACACGGGACAAAAGACAATGTGGGCAGCTGCTAAAGCATGGGGACTGCCCATACAACTACCTGACATCGTCCAGGCATGCCAGGATTGCTCAGTCTCCAAGATGAGACCGAGATCGTTGCCTGAAATGACAGCCCATCTTGCTAGAGGACACAATGCTCTCCTGCGATGGCAGGTCGATTACATTGGGCCCCTTCCTTGGTCTGTGGGGGTGAGATATGCCCTGACCTACGTCGACACTACAAGTGGGCTACTGCAGGCCTATCCAGTGCCGAAAGCAAACCAGGCATATAACATCAAGGCACTCACTAAACTGATGTCTGCCTACAGGACACCTCAAGTCATTGAGAGCGAACAAGGGACTCATTTTACTGGTGCAACAATACAGCGCTGGGCAGAAGAAAATAACATTGAATGGCGATTCCACCTGCCATATAATCCAACGGGGGCAGGCCTCATTGAAAGTTATAATGGTATTCTTAAGGCTGCCCTGAAGACAGACTCCCGGTCCCTGCAGGGGTGGACGAAAAGATTGTATGAAACCTTGTGGGACCTGAATGAAAGACCCGAGACAGCAGACCCAGTGCCCTGAGAATGCTGCAGACAACATGGGCTACCCCGCTTAGGATCCAAATTACGGGCACTGATCATCAGGTAAGACTCCAGACTGGTAATGAAAATAATCTTCTGCTCCCTGCCCCTGAGAATTTAGAACCAGACACCCATAGAATAAAATGGCCTTGGAAGGTGCAGATAGGACCAAAGTGGTGTGGCCTACTTGCACCTTGGGGGAGACTGTTGGAGGTGGGAGGCTCAGTAGTTCCTCCAGTAATAGGTACACGGCCTACTGATATTGTGGTCAACACTCTGATCTTCATTGCTAAAGGGACCCCCATCATGTCCCTGTGGCAGATCAAGACACCTGCTTTGGTGCCTGATATGGTTATGCAGCCGCAGACATCTGGCCAGAAGGTGTGGTACGGGCAGCCAGCACATGCCCCAGTACAAGCCGAAGTGTTGACCCAGGATAGAAATACGGCCTGTATCTTGTCCTGGAAAGCAGACCTTCCCCCCTTGATACCCCTGAAAAATCTGTATAACTCACCATGAGTCTTAGAGCCTTCAGGATCACCGGAAGGAACAAAATGCCATCAAAGCATTCCAGTGTTAAGGTCAGATCACATACAACACCCGGTGATGGCCTACATGGGACTGATGGAACATAAGACAGACCTGCACCTCATGACCGCATGCCTCTATCAAGCACTGGCCCATAAAAGAATATCGATGTTCACCAATCGTCACTTGTCTTGAATTGTACCAACATGCATCATGATGGAAATTGTGTAAGCATCGTGATATAGCGGGTCTCTGTATTAGGAAAAGCTTACCCTTTAGTCAACCTGATCATTGGTTCACACCGTGAAGGGGTGGAGTGTATGGGAACTGCTGAGTCACGGCCTGAACCTCTGACTAATCACCTGAGGCAAGCAATGAGTCAGCCATGGGACCACAGGTGAAAGCAATTCACCTGTGCTGCAGGAAGGGGTGGAGCCTGGCTCCACCTCTCCTAGACCCATTTAAGAGCTGACTACCAGTGGGGAAGGATCTCTCTTCTGGAGATCCACTCCACTGGAGTTTCCTGAGTGGGCCCATGACACAGGTAAGCATCCTATTTAGCATCCTATTTATTCTCTTTGTCTTGCTTTGCCTAACTCTCTTGTTTATTTCATTATTACAACATCTTAACGTTCTTTGATTATACAGATACCCATGCCCTGCAATTTTTATCCAAATAACAGAAAGAGTTGCGTCTCTGAACCAAGGAGATATTAAAGAATGTGGTCTTAGATAGTTTTCCGATTGACTGTGTTACAGCATCACAGTAAAAAAAAAAAAGAAAGGCATTCTCTCCAATATTAAAATTAGTGTGTTCAACACTTTCTTTCATAATTTATGTGATGAAAAAAAAGGGGAGGGGCAGAACAGTGATGTTATCTCATTTGTTACAGCAACCTAGCAAATAAAGACAATAAAGATATCATGACATTATAATGTGATATATTAAAGGCAATCTGAATGCACAATATGTAAGTATGTTTGTGTACGATGAGATGAGATCTATGTGGTCTGTGGTTGGTAAGTGAACAAATTTTCAGCACTTTATTCACTTTAATACCCTTTGCTCACCACATATCTAAACACGGAGCTGAGTCAGAGGCATTTCATTTCCTGAAAGGGCCTGATTTTTCTTCTAGTAATTCCCAGTTCTTGTACTGTGTTCATCACTATGATTAAAATCTTACAGAAAATGAGTTTCCTTTAAAAAAACAAAAGCCAGATCACTTTCATTTTTCTTCTTAGTCCTTTTCCTATAAACACTTTGCAGAAGGGAAATTAAAATATTAGACACAGAATGTTTCACTAGACAGTCACCCATCTAGAAAGTTGTCTTGAACTCAGTTTTCATAAAATCAGAAAAGTATATCTAAGTACCTGGACTTTTAATTTAATTAATTAAATGCTATAAAGCAAATTAGTTCAGTGTGTAACTAATGGATCTCATTTGTGTTCTCCTTAGTCCACATTCAAGGGAACCCTGAAGTTTTCTATACAAGCTGCGGAGTCCAAAGTAATCAATGTTTTACTGTCCCAGTATGCTCTATAATCAAGAACTAACAACAGCACGAACACCAAACATCAGCTGCTCAGGTCAGGAATGAATTTTTCTCTCATACACAGAATCACAGAATTGCCAGGGTTGGAAGGGACCTCAAGGATCATGAATCTCCAACCCCCTGCCACATGCAGGGCCACCAATCATCCCACCTAACGCTAGACTAGCCCTCAGATGCCATTTGCAGGTACTATTGTGTTACAGAGCAAGTGAGAAACTCAAGGTGCAAAGTTCCCTTTGTTTGAATCCCTGAAGGAAAGTTAATTGCAGTGGGGAAGAATGGTAACAGCAACAGTGTACTCAACTCGTATTTCTTTTGAAGGCTTAGTGCCAAGAGATGTCAAGAGACATCAGCCTCAAAACTTTGTATGTTTCTAGTAAACACTTGTAAAATGCTAGAGACCTGACAGACAAATTTCTTAGATGGAAAACCTATATAGGCAAAAGATAGTTCCTCTCATCTCAAGCATATTCTCTAACATAAAATATGGGATCATTTGGATTAAATGGTTATATGATTTTATTAGCATGAATAATACAAATTATTTGTTAATTGTGTTTCAAAAAATAGCTAAGCTATTTTAACTGAAATAGCAGGAAAATAAGATATGTAAAAGAGGCAGCTGGGGGTGAGGACGAGGAGGTAAGGAGGGGAGGACACAGTGCTTGCATTTTCTTTCACTTTAAAGTTATAAGCATACCTGAAAGTAAGATCTCAGAACAAAAAAGATGGAGAACTGTGACAATTAAGAACTCTTAAGTCTACATTTTGTAGACTTAACACCAATCATCATAGGTAAATGTAATCCCTCATTATCTTTTCAAACATACAATTCAGAAGTCAGCCGTCTAAACTGAGTGGAAATCTAACATTAGGACTTTAAACTTATCCCAAAAGGTATTGATACCCATTAAAGTTGGGGGGTGAGGAGGGCCGGGAAGTTGCTATTTTTAATAAATATATGGATTCAAGACTAATATATTCATTTATAAATATTTTTTGATACTACTATAAATTTCATTTACATTTTAACTGTAGTTCATATTGTTCGTGAAATATGTAATCTTTCATTGTTTGTGAACTACAACAGAAGAGATATTCTTGGATCTGGCAAAAGAAGCTTGTAATATTGTACGCTGATGTCAGTCTCTTGCCATACAGGTCCAAAACCATCATCCCTCATGTACTTTTGTGGTGCTTTTTTCACTCTACTAGCAGAGAGGAGAACAAAAACACTATGGAGTGAAAATGCTCAGACTAACATCTGTAGCAGATGTTTATTCCTTCTGGGAACTCTACTCCCCTGTCACTAAATTAAGTGATTTAAAACAAACAGATAATAAAACAAGAATACACCATGACATTACGATCTTTCATTAATGACACAAAGTAACCACTTGGTAATTTACCTATGCCTGTTCAGTGTTGACTGTAAACAACTGAATCGTGAGTGTTTGTATTTGTAATATATTTGTAATATCCAAGAGCAGGCAAGAAGCATTGCTGATAAAAGTTTAAGTGCTTATAGTAAAAAAAAAAAGGCTATTACTTAGTAAAAGGTAAAATCTTTTTGAGTGCCTTGTGATATCAGCAACTAGATAATTTTTGCAATTTTTTGAAAGCTCCTCTTTGAAACTTGTTGCAAACTTTGCCGCATTTGATTTTTTAGAAATTTAATTTTCAGAGCAGATTAACCAATGGCTGGTTGAAACATATTTGTATATGTCCTACACCTTCCAAAGCTCTCTCTCTGTCATACTTCTGAAACATTTTTAATATACATATAATATCCTTTTTCAGTCTCCCTTGTGCCTAAGACTATGAAGCACTTTTATTCTTCTGCTTCTTGGTCCTCTGCGTCTCTACAGCCTCCATCTTTCATTACTTGGTGACTCACAAGCATATTGCTTCCTAAATGAGATCTTTCCAATCCTGTTCAACAGTATTAATATTTTTCTATCTGTTGGAAATACCTTACTGGACAAATTCTACAACCACATCTACCTTTATTTCATTGTTGTCTTCTTGGTCTCTCACAACCATTCTTCTATAGCAGGTTCTATTTTATAGCAGGCTTTTATAGCAGGTTCTTTCCTGTTTTATCATTTCCTTCAGATCACCTATTCAATTTGCAAAATAAATTCTTGCTGTCATGAATAAAATATTACATATCTTTTTGCAGATTTTTTTCTTTACAAGCAAATATAAAAATTAACAAAAGCATTTCCCAACCATTGGCCTTTATTTCTTACTTATCTTTTCACTGATGTACCCCCAAGTTTTCAGTATGATACCCTTGAAAAGTCCCTGAAGTTGTTACAAGCTGCGAAAACTTTTGTTGTTTTTCCTCTTTTTAAAATATGTTGCTTTTTATGACAACTTCTACAGTAGAGAGAATTTAATGAAAATCTTCCCAAGTATGGCACACACTCCTAAACTCATATGAAAAGGCAGGTCATTCCTCACAGCTGACATCCAGTCGCAAAAATAGTGCAGTGGGGCAACAAACAAGAGCACAAAAGCCTAAGGCTCACGAATATATTGATTAAGCCAAAGTCGCAGTTCAAAGTTATCTCTGCAAATAATCCAAAAATCTCCAGGCAATTTTATATTAAAAAGTCCCAAATTTAGCATTTTCAAACAGTTTTTTTTCTAGGTAGAACTAAAGTATAGTCTCCAGTTTTGACAACTTCACAATAAATTCACACCTACTAAGAAATACCTCAAGATAGTACGTCACACTAGCCCTGCAATACTGATACTATCTAGCTCCTAGATAGTGTTTCTTCCACAGCTAGATTAAGTTTTCTTTGTGTATGCTTGCATTTGCACAAACACTTGATAATTGTAATAGAAATTACTGGGAAGAATAATAAAAAATACTACTGATTTTAAAAAGCTAATTTCACTAAGTTTCAGAAATATCATATCCACTGGAAATAGAAATCAGAAATAAATTGAGACAAGATAAAAATTTTAATTTTATGTATGAATTAAAAAAAAAAAGCTGAGAGAAAGGCAGCAGGAACAAAGAAAAACTATATGGCAATAAAAAAGATTCCAACAGAATTTTCCATGAGCACATTCATGTAGTTATTCCATTAGGTGAGAAAATAATGTGAGGTTTCTTTATCGCTAAATGGAACTTACACTGATCTTTTCCTTGCTGATGTTGAGTCTGGTCTGATTATTGCTTAATGCAAAACTTTTCCCCTAAAAAAATGGAAATACATTTTTTAAAACATTACAAGACAATTCAGATAAAATATAGTCTGTTTTTACACAAGTGCTTAACATAAGCAAGGAAATTTTCTGTTACTGCTATATACAGTAATTCCGTATCCATAGTGGATAAAGAGAATCAAGTATCCCTCTGAAATTAGAATCGATGATGGTTCTAAAACAATCAATATGTGAACTCTGAGTCAAGGCTCAAGCTATTAAATGTATAATCCCCCCACTTTCTTTCCATTCTTATTGTTTTGAAATACATGAGTATGAGTTTACTCCCTCACATCACCTCAAGAATCAAAATTAGTGAAGGATGTACATTTAGTTTAAAAAAAAAAGGCTTAGGTTTTTAGGATCTACACTGCTACATATATATATATACACACACATAATTTTGGGCTATCTGCAGATAATGGCATTTATGACTTAAATTCCAATTTCTTGGAAGAAGTGAGAATAAAGAGTATTTTCATGCGAAATACAACTCTGTTTTGTTTTTTTCCAATAAATGATGACTGATATCTAAGAATTTTCTTTATTTTCTTTCTTCTAGTCTTGCCTCCCATAGTTGTTCTAAACAAAAGATAAACCAACATTGTTGGTTGATGTATGCTGTATTTTGGAAAAAAAAAATATTTCAGAGGAAACCGTTTTTCCTTAAATTTTCTGAGAAAATTAACATCTTTCACTCCATCATCCCTGCCTACCCAAGTCCTCACTGGGAGATCTGCTACCTTTCTCACATATGACTATTGAGGATTGACTGTTTTTTTTTTTAATATATATTAAAGGTAGAAAAATGTGCATAGATTTCCTACTTGAGTAGCCATTGGTTTGAACTGTGTATGATAGTTTGGGAAAGTATTTTCTCCATAACTGTTTAGTTCTCTCCCTGTCATTCAGTTTTTTATTCATCCCAGTATATTATGTATAACCTGTATTATAAACAGTCTGGTATAATGATCATCTTTGTGTTATCCACTTCTACTGAACACTTCCATCTTTAGGTATTAATGCAACAAGTTAATAAAAGAGCTGACTAAATAATCCATATGAAGAGAGAAGAAACATGCTAGAATATCAAGCTCATAAAAGACTGTGTGTGTTTTTATGAAATACTGTTTTTGTTGACTCAGATAAAAATAAAAAGGTTTTGTCACTTTCAGTTTAACTATCCCTTGGCAGACATGTGGATTACCTTGCTAATGACATAATAGTATCACACATTTTCAGATTTAGCCCATTTCTAACCCACTTCCAGTACCCTATCTGACTGGTTTTGCTTTTTCTTTCCCTACTTCATTCCATATTCCTCCACATCAGTAAAAGTATCTTTATACAGGCCTTACCAATGCAAAAAAATCACATTCTATGATGCAAAAGAACAGCTAACGGTCCGATATAAAATTGGTTACAAGACTCATTCATCACCAAAGAGTCCTACTAGATATAACTGAATGTGCTCAGCTACAAAAATTTTCCTTAATATAGTTCCCAGTGTGGAACTTCAGCACAGCAATGTGAAGAAAAATCAGTATAAGCTTTAAAAGATTTTAAAAATTGCACACAAAGCATGAACAACAATTCCAAATGCAAAGGAAAATATTATTGCTGATTACATTTTAAAAAATAATTAGATACTATCATGAAAAGCGTTAAGCTTCTATCGGTGTATACTTAAGTCAGTAAGACTTGAGAATGTAGTTGGAATTGATCACACGGCAGTTTACCAGCTTAACTAGGGATAATAAAAAGGCCTTATTTTTTTCTGGAGTTCAATAACTGTGCAAACTATTTGCTTGATAATTTGTCTACTTTTTTTTCTTTATGTGCATTGATTTCCAATTCACAAAGGTTTGGATGTTCCCATTTATCTTTTAAGGGTAAATCCATCAGAAACATTTTAGCCCTCTCTTGTGAGGAAATGGAAGAAGGAAAGAAGATCAACTAACACATTTGGGTTTTTTTGCATGTTTTTGCATGTGCAAGAGAAACAGATCTTCACTGCTGAGAGAAAGATGTGAGACATGGTTTAAGATGGGCTATTTAAGAAAAATGTAACAGTATCTTCAATTACATTGCACAATGAACACGAGATAATAGAAAAATAAAGGAGAGGCAAAACAGGAGTCAGTGTGGGAACAGCAAAGGAAGACAATGAGAGAAATTGAAGGGATATAGAGGCTAAATAAAAAAATGATACTTCCCTTCATCCTTAACCTGATTTTTACATTGATTTTATGCTCTTATACACTCATTGTCTGTGTAAAATTGCACTTCAACAAAATTTTAGTAAAATGGCATGCCATCTTTATTTATGTTTGCATTTCCTTTGATTTTAATTGGTGTTGAAGACTACATTGTGACAATGAAGGATACTGAGTATAAAGCACACAATTCTTCCTAAATCTATAATTAGATATGGATAGAAATCATTTTGTTACCATAATTAAACAGTGGACAGGAAAAAAGACCTTTGGGACTTAAATACTCATTACAAGCTCTATTACTATTGGCAAGAATGAAGGGCTTCATTACCCAAACACCTCTGAAAATGTTACTTAGAGCAAATTGTAGCAATCCCAACAAACTTTTGATAACTCTTCTTTAAAAACTGCATAAAATTATTTATTCTTAAAATATTCATAAAGGGAATCTTCTCACGTGTAATTCACAGGGAAAATAATAAGCTCAGAGTACTCCAGGCACATTGCTTGTAATTCTACGTTTTCTTAGGAGTTAAATTATATTTTTGTAATTATGTGTATATATTGACAAAATGTTCTCTCTGAAAAAATTTGTAGTTGAACTGTGCCAGTTTAAAGATAGAAAAAAAGTAAAGAGAGTTGCTTGTTTATAAATTGTAGAAATTCTTTTTTGTTTGTTTGTTTGTTTACTTTTGCTCTAGCAGTCAACCAAATACTGAAAAATTTGTATCTGAAGAATCATAGAATCATAATCATGAATCCTCACCAGGTTACTTTACATGTTCTAGGGTTATTCAGTATATTCAGACATAATGAGGACAATCCAGAGACAAACAATGAGACATCTCCTGTGTTCAAGAACAGCATGGTTCTGTTTTGATTCTGAACAAAAGAATCTAAACATCTCCATATAAAAGGGATCAGAGATGTAAAGGTTTGAAAAACAAAATTTAGCGATGACTCAGATAAAGTCCTTATAAGTATATATGACTTAGCATCTCATCTCTAATAGACTTAGCAATAGCACTGCCATGAAGGGAAGATGGTAATACCATATCATTTAGCCAGATTGTTATAAAGAACAGTATTTTTCTGATTGCTCTTTCTTTTTTTTCTTCTTCCCATTATAATAAATAAAGCCATAGAACCATAGGATGACTTGGGTTGAAAGGGACATCAAAGAACATCTAGTTCCAATCCCCCCATCAAGGGTAGGGTTGTCATTCACTAGAGCAAGCAGGTCCAGCTTACATCTCACAGGCCACATGGCTGAGCACAGCTCACAGCTGGCCCACCCCCTGCTCATTGTTTTCATGACAGCAGCTTTGCCCTGCCCAGTGACCCTCCCCAGGCATGAAACTATCACTCTGCAAAAACTAAACAACAATGTGCTATTAACCCCATATAGGCTGAAATCAGAGCATGACGAGCGTGTAGTGCAGTGCTAAGTTAAGTTACAGCAAATAAGTTTATGGATTTTAATACATTGGCTAAAAAGCAGTCCTTTAAACAGCAAAAAAAAATATGCAGCCACACTTTTTCTTTTGATACAGAAATTTGAGAAGAGGTTTCAAGATAGGGAAAATCAATTTTTTGTTTATTTGCAACTCCATTTTCAGTCGACATAAAAAAAGTTACTCGAGAATATTCAAATGAAATATATAGAGTTGCAAGGAAAAATCTGATTATTTCTCTTCACAAGACTTTTATTAGCCTTATCTTACCAGATAGAAACATGCCTCACCTCATGATCACTCCTTATTCATGCCATCAGTTTTTGGAAGTACATACATTTGTGAACAGTTATTTTCAAGGATGAAGCACAGAAAGAGTAAAATTTCAACAAAGATCTCTGCTGAACTTCTTGAAACCTCACTAAAAATGGAAACCATTGCCAAACTGTGAATCCATTACAGATCTTACTAGTTTTATGTTTTGCTGCTCTTTTTTTAAGTTTTAATTTAAAAAACAAAAAACAAAAACACATTAGTGAATAGTATAAGCTTTGTAACTTATACGTTAACTACATTATCTGTTTTGTGAGAGCTGCCCTGAAAGTAATGCCTCCTGTTTTATTCTTCAGCTAATAATCTTTGTCAAATAGCATTCTTGTGCTCTCTGCAGTTTCCATTGTAATAAATAGGAGGCATCACTTTCAAAGTAACCTTTGCAGATGCAGTCCTAGACAATTCCTCTTCACCTAGTGCAGCCCAGGCAAGCCAAGGCAAGGATGGACACCCATGCACTATAGTGCAATCAGACAAAAGCTTACATTTGTTTGTGAGCTCTAGCGTATATAATAGCACACGGTACTAAGTTGAGTAAGAGACAAACTTAACTAGGATGGATGTAAATTACTGTATTAGGGCTTTCAAGAAATTGCTTTATGAGTCTTTAAATGTGTTTTAAAAACTAAAATACAGAAAACTGTGCTGAAGCATGAAAAAGTTTTCACAGCCTTCTAAACAGTGATCTAACACATAAGACAACAATTTAATTAGAATACATTAGAATTCTTTAAGATAAGAATTGTGGATCTGAAACTATTTTAGGTATCATCAAGATTGAGGTTCAAATGAATAATTTAGAAAATATTAAAACATCCTTTTCTCCAATATACTTCTTAGGTAACTGTACTGTCTGCTTTACCTCTTTTTTTTAATATTTTAATATATGTTTAAGTCTTCCATATGGCCAAACACCTGGCCAGCTTATGCCACAAGATGATGCTTTGCAAGATTCACAATGCTCAATAGGAAAGACAAGAAGAGAAGAAGTTTTGGACTAAATAATAAAAGACAGTAACAGAAGAAGGATGCAGCTGTCATTGACTGTTTTCCCAAAGAAGTTTGGATACGCCTATTCAGACAGGCTCTCTAAAATGCCATCACAATGTTGAACTGATCCTTAGTGCTATATTATCTTGTCTAATAGTTTTTTTAATGCCATTTTGACAAAAAGTCAAAATTACTTTGAAATTCTTCAGTAAAAGTATCCTCATTTAAATATAGAAAACATATGTTTTGCTACCAGCCTAAAAACAAAACAATTAATTTTTCAAAGTTTCCTATGAGCACCATCTGGTCACTGGGATTGTTGCAAATCTACTTATCAACACGTCTTAACAGTTTTTCTTTTGACAATTCAGTCTTTGACAGTGTCTTTTTGCCTGAGAACATGGGGTAATTTGTATTCTTAACACATCTGTGTTAGCCTCAGACAGTGCTAGAAACTGTCATGCAAAATGGAGAATATACTAACTAGCTTTATGCAATGAAATAAATTCAGATCGTTAATTCTTATGGGGAAAGATACATGGGAGAGGTGTTTCTTCCAAATTCAGAACTAAAATTGTCTTTCTGTAGACGTGGGGGTATCCAAGCAAATGATTCTGATAAGGTATTTGCTCACCAATGAATTTGCTCCTCAGTGAGTACAACTCAAGCAGAACAAAAAAAAAAAAAAAAAGCTTTGGAATTGATGGGAATCCCCATGCCATGTGAAAGTATTCATTTATGTCTAGGAACCCCCTATATGTGAATAAAAGAAGACTGTGGGATGAATTTCTAGTAAGATAAATGATCCATCTGAAAAACAAATAGGTTAGAAAGAAAAACTGAAGACAAGGTGAAACTACAGAGAAATGTCCTACTAATTGAAATTAAACTTGTGATTGATGCTAGGTACAAGCCAAGAAACTATATTCCATTGTTCTCAGATGATCAGGGGCTTTGGTTGGTTTTTCACAACATTAAATCAGATTCTTTTCTGGTACATCTCTTGAAATCCCCAGCTCATTCAGAACACCGGTATTTATACACTCCTAATCACACATACATATTTAAAAACATTAATAACCACCAATTACAAAAAGAGTCTTTAATTAATAGGTGCTGAGAGAGAAGACTTCCACAGCATGAAATATTTTTTTCAGTGAAAGCTCTCTTCATTTTAGCATATCATTCATTTTGTTCATCAACTGAATACTGAATATCATAGGTATGTCAGAGGAAGAAGAAATGCACTTAAAATTAACAGAAAAACATTTTGTGCAAATGTCTTCAATTGAGAGTGTTCAGAAAATAACAGATTGTATGCACTTCATTTTTTCATATTTGCATTACGAATCATTAAACAGAAGAGCATATAATCCTAAGTGTAATCAATGACAATTTACAGAAGGAATCATTACATGCTGTTAATTATGATTAACTTTTTCTTGTGCTTTGATCTCTACATTAAACTAATATTTACAAGCAAGAATCTGTGTCTACTAAAAGATAATGTTTAAATTACACATATCTTGCAATTTTTCCATACTTCCAGTGATCATCTACTGTCACCTAGGAGTTTCTATCAGCAGAAGGGATCACAAAAACATATGAAGTACATGGGTTGCTCTGAAAGTAATTTTTCCTATTTACTACAACAGATACAAAGATCACAATAGCACTATTGATAGAGCAAATACTCAAGTACAAAGCACTAGTTTTCAACATTAGCTAGGTACTTTCACCAGCAATTAACAGGAGCCTGCATGTTGCACTTCTCAGAATCTGCACCAGTAAAGGTGTCCCACTGAAGCTGAAACACATCACTCATCACCTCACTGCACTCACATCCGCTGTTTGGTCTCCAGAAACATTCAACAAGTGTTGATGAAAGTCAATGGGTGCAATTTTTTCTACATGAAGAAATTCAGTGATACTCCTTGGCTTCGTATGTGCTTCTGTGTCAGACTCCATTCTGTCAGACTGCCCCTCTGCAGCTGTTTGTCACACAGCAACTACATGTACTGGAATATTGGTGGGAAGGTTCTCCCTCTACAAGTGTATTGAAATAAAATCTCCTGTTTTAAATTTGTTCAACCTTTTACCTGACTTCATTAATCTTTTCCTGTATATATAGTTAGCCAGACAATGGTGTAATTCATCCATTGTCCATAATCCTATAACATTACTGGAACACGTGGTTCTTGTAGATGACAGATTGCAAAGATTTATTAACAAAAAAGCAGACTTCCAATTTTTGTCTCTTTTATTATCTTTCTCTTTTTAGATTTATCTAGGCTTTGTGTTGAAACTGAATTTCATTAGGTTCTAATTGAATCAAGGCAAAGTATTTCAAATACTTGTAATGGAAGGGTAAATTTTTTAAGCCAATACTCAGACAAAACCTCTAGTTCTAGAACAGCAAAAAGCTTCAGCTATTGCATCTAGAGTAGTTTCAAACATAAGCACATCCAAATTAAACATTTTTTTCTCCTTTTTACTAAAAGAAATTTTTTAAAAATTATCACATGGCTATGATTTAGCCTATACACAACAGAAACATCAGCATGCTCATTCAAATGCACTGGGGATCACAGTGCTTCGTAGCATATGTGACCTTTACATAAGTAGACTATTCCACTGCAATTAAGCTGAAAAAGTGACAACTGAAAAAGTTATTATTGGAAAAAAAGTCACACTAACTACATGAATAAAGCTGGTTTAAATCTCCCACTAGAAAAAGAATTATGAAATTATTTTAGTGAAAAAGGAGTAATACTTTTACCTACATTGCTGTTTACAGTATTCACCCTCTGCTATGATGATTTAAGAACAAATCACTTCAGTTGTGGTGGTTAACCATGGTTTACTCGTGCGCTTCCTTTAAGCCCTTAAGGTGTTAAAAAAAAAAAAAAAAAAGTCTAATGTCCTTTTCTGTTTCTAAACACTGCTCAGAGGAATCAAGCATGTGGCATTTAGCCTATAACACCCCCAATACATTAGGTGTTTAGTAAGTCATACTACTGCTCAATATCAGGACAAAGAAAGCTATATTCCCTTCAGAATGGGAGCATTTCTAGTACAAATTTCATAACCTATGTAATACAGTTCTAACTATACCTAATATAGACAATGTTCTGGAAAATACTGCACTATTGATGGTCTTCTACTTTGACTGAATTTTTAATAATCAATGAAGAAACAATTCTAAATCTAGAAGTCAAACTGAATTCAAGAAATAAATTATTTGTAACTCTGTCATCAAAAAGTCTCATGAATATAATTTTCATACCAATTCAATACATCTTTCCTTCACTCTCAGGTTCTCAGGTAAATTTTACACTACCATGAACAGTTCTGCCGAAGTAAGTTTACTTCTTTGGCCTGTGCAAATTCTAAAAAGCAAAGATTCTTTTAAAAACATCAAATTACTGGTTGTGACATTACCTGTTCCTAATGAACAAAGAAAAATGTATTACTGCTGTTGTTGCTTTCCTTCTCTGCCTTAGCTGCAAACTTACTTTCTTTCACAGCTCATTTTTAATTTTTAGGATATGCTAGGATCTGGTTTTAATGAATATGTGGAATAAGCAGTTGTCTTGCATTTTCAGAGCTCAGAATTTTAACTGCTTCACTTTTATTTGCTGAAAGTCTGAAATCACATTCACCTCCTACTCACAGCAGTCTGAGGATTAACATAAAAATAGACTTCAATCATTTCAGTGCTGATTTCTTTTCTTCTAAAACACATTAGGAAGCTAAAAACAGAATTGTGTTGATGATACAAATTATCCAGGACTCCAGTCTTGAGCACAAGCACCACCTGTGGTTCATGTGAAGGATGTGGGGAAGATAATTGCTATCCTCCTCTTTGTGTATTGAACTTTCAACTGCTTGAACATAATGAGCCTGATTATGCTAGAACATTCAATTGGTTAAACAGTTAACTGTTTGAAAACAATCTGACTTAAAGACTGGATACCAAAATAGGTGCTGATTAAAAATACTAGCAAGTTATGCATTTTTCCACTGGTTTAAGTCTTGTTCTACAGGAACACTATAGACTGTTTAAAAAACAACAAAAACAAAACAGTAAGAAAGTTGCAGAAGGACTTATCAGTGTATGGTGAAGAGATAAAGGGCTGAAGAATATTTTGTTGAATAGATGCCCTTAGAACATAGCAAAGTATAGAGACAGTCTAACACTAATTCTAGATCTCAAAACTCAACAGTTTAAAGGCACATCTGTGCAGACAAAGATCTGGATTTTCACTGTAGTGAACTCAACCTGAAATAGCATGTATAGATATTCCTGAAAGTAATGCCTTCTATTTATTTCCATGGAAACAACAATAGATACAAAGAGCATAATAACACTATTTCATAGATCAAAAATGAATAGTAATACAGGAATAGAAAAAGCCTTAAGAAAACATTTCCCACTGAAAGTATTTGAGGGTAAAATTCAGACCTTAGTTTTTTCTTTGGGAATTAAAATCTTCATAGAACTGTCACAGAACTTTAAAATGCAGAAACCAGTGCCCTCTTCACTACCCATCTCCTTCTCCATAAGGAAACATATCTGTTAATTCCATTAATTTGATTCTTTGTGCCAATCCATTTTATACATAGGACAGTTGGAAATTAGGGGGATGGAAGAAAAGATAATTACATTTTCCTGTGCCTTTTTCTTTTATGTATTCAAATTTTGTATTTTTTTGATCCATCAACCCACAGATAAAATATACCTAAATTCATGCTAAATTACTTCTGATTATAATAATGAAACATTAACAATACATTCATGGGATTCCTGCTTTGGGGGTTTTCTGGAGTTTGTTTGTTTTTGTTTTATTTTTGTTTTTTTTTTTTTAAAGGCAACCTTTTCTAATGGACATTTTGACTTCTACAACACATGCAGGGTGAGAAAGATACTTGAAAATAAAGCTGGCAGCCAGCTGCTCAAGACTTATTTATAAATTTCTTATGGTCTTCTTTTGTAGCTCAGCCAGTAAGTAGTTCAGCCACACTGTAATTGGAATGCCTCCTGATGTTTTAGAGAAATGAGATATAAATACATACAAAGCCAGATGTCCAGAATGGCAGAAGTTTTACAGACAGCCAGCTGGGAAACTGTTTTGAAAGCCACAGAGAAGGTAAAACAACTAAGTTTTCTTATGCCTGCTAAAGCGTAAGTGTTGCAGTGATGAGATGAATAACTGGTCCCTTTGACTCTACATGACAGATTTTAAGATGCTTCCAAGGAAAAGAGCAAGCTGAGGTGTATTCCATACCTTGGAGATCTACTAAAGTGTGTTACCAGCATGATAAACAAGAGATCAAGTGATTCCACTACATATCCAGGGGAGAGAGCCAAGTTTAAAAAGTTTTCTTTTTAAAGATGTCAAAAAAACGGGAGATACAAAATTCTCTTTTCTTCTTCAGTAATACAAAACCAATATTTTAGAAAGTGGTAATCACAGCATTTAAATAGTATTCAAGTAATAAACTATACTTGTGTAAACTTTTTAAAATCAATCTCTGCATCTACTGCAAAACCAAGATACCAGTTACCAGAATATGCATTGCTTTTTTATTTTTAACACATACGTGCACACACATATTCTAAGGGTATTAAAAATCATGTTTTCTTCCTGCTACCTTTCCTAAGCTAACAAGCCTAACTGCTTGAAGTTCAAGAATAAATAAAAATGGAGGACAAACTACCTTATGTTTGCTTTATGTTATCAACAAAAAAGGAAAGATTTGAGACAACTGAAATATACCATGAGAAATATTCCAATATTACAGATGCTACACACAATTCCTAAGCTTTATGGAAAAGAAAATATAGACATTGAAGTGCTCCTTCTTTTCAATAGGTAGAAACAGAAACAGATCAACAACAATTGGAATGTGATTTAGAAGGTATGTGCTGCTAAACCAGCAGTGAAAAAGAAAATGCTGACACACATGCTGCCAAACAAGGAAAAATAGGCTCTCTGGTCTTTTTTGGGACTTTGGGAAGAAAGTATCTGCTGCTGTGCTGAGACAAGGTTGTGGGATTTAAGGATTTTCCTATCACTGTCTGGGAAACAAAAGAATGAATCATGACAGTATGTCCTAACCTCTTAGATAAGTTATTCTTCTGCCACAGAATGCCACAGAAATGTCACAGAAAAATCAAAATCCAGCCCCCAACCCACCCTCCCAAGATTTACTAAGGTTCATAATCTACCTGAGGGATACAGAAAAAATGAAATTATCAGAACTAGTGCTGCTGTGTTAAAAAACTAGTTCCAAGATCATGAAATTCTGCTGAAAATAAATACTAGATATTCCATTTTCAATGTAACATTCCCTCACATAAAAGGTATTGTCAGATTACAACTCATGAAAGCTTTCCTTGCAAAAGCAAGTATTCTGAGAAGGCTAACAAATCTGCTAATTTTTTTTTTTTTTAAATAAATCTTATATTATATTGGCATCACCATAGCAACAGCATATGCATAATCTTATGCATAAATGGAATGTAAAGGTTGAACTAGTCATTTGTGAACGCCCAACTATGGCAACATTAAGTTGCAGTAATTACATGACCATATCAGTCAGCAAGTTCTCTTTCATTTTGGCAAAAATAAATAAATAGGGTTACTAAGCGTTACAAACAACAGGTGTCAGCTAGTACTGTCAGGCAAACTGTTTCACAGGCTCAATTCGAATTTTTCCATAGAAATACAGTGATTAGAATTCTTCTCTATATATTTACACTAGGTTCAGCACAGTATTTTCACAAAGATTTACTACCTTACGTATATTCCAGCACTAGGATTTAGCCAAAGATAGACTATAAAGAGGATTTTGGAAATTAGCAAAAGAATTATTTTAATGAAGTAAACTCAGTAAGACCATTTTTGCTTGGTTTCCATTTTAGTCATTCCTTCTGATGAGAAAGCAAAGGTGTGCAGAAGGTAGGTAACAAGATATAGTCAGGGGAAAATATGAGGATAGTGTGTGTTGGGTATGTATCAATTATGGGAAAATAGACAGAACAGGAAGAGCTGTAATTGGGAAAAAAAATAATCTTTGAAATGCTTGTCACCAATGAAAAAGCCTTGATTATAGTTGAATTATCAGTTTCTGATATAAAAACTTAGTTGAAATATTTATTTTGGGAAAAATAAGGCAGTTTTTAAAAGAATCAGACATCATGACTGCATGTTTATTCCAGTGATCACTTTTTTAAACATTGGTGATTTTACTCTAGAGCTTTTAAGTTAAGGAAGCTAGGCAATTATTCAAGCAACCTAAAAGCTATGTCTTCGCTAACAGCTTCACAAGAATGTTTTCCAGGTAACATAGGATTATGTATTTCATATCTAAGAAAATGTACTTTCCTAAGCTTGGATAGATTTTAGGAGGGTTGCTCCAAAAGTAATGCCTCCTATTTTATAATGTAGGCCTGTGACATCAGAGGCAGATGTTGGTGTAAAGGTTGAACCTTCCCATCAATATTCTGTTACATTTTGTTGTCATGTGACAGATGGCAGCAAGAGGGGCAGTCTGACAGAACGGTGTCTGACATGGAAGTATGTATGAAGAAAAGGTGTGTCACTGAATTCCTCTATGTGGAAAAAAAATGCACCAACATTCACTGATGCGTGCTGATCATTTATGGAGACCAAACTGTAGCTGTGAGCACAGTGAGGTGGTGCATGGTGCATTTCAACAGTGATGACAACAACTCTGGTCACCTCTGCTAGTGCAGATTCTTACAAGCAGCATGCAGACTCTCATTCATTGCTGATGAAAATGCATAGCTAATGGTGATGACTACGTCAAAAATTACTGCTTTGTAGCTGAGTATTTGCTCTATCAAATAGTGCTACTATGCTCATTGTATCTATTGTAGTTTCTATGTAAATAAATAGAGCAACCTATGTAATATTGCAGTTTCTTACATGAAAGCTGCTACATCTTGAATGTACATTTAAGTAGTTTTAAAGTCACTGGTGGAGGAGGGACAGAGGAAAGAAAATAATTTACTACTAATATTGATTATATAATACTCTTAAAGATGCAAAATATTGATTGACATTTATAAACTACTAAATAGATGTGAAGTCACATGTGACAGTAAGGAATCCAGAAAATTTTTTCTCAGCTGAAAAATTAAGGCTGACTTGATTAGATTTATTTTTATAAGTTAATACCGTTCTTGAGGAGTCCTAAATTTACAGCGTCTAAAAGCCAGTGAATATGATTTGTCATTGCTATTGTAAAATATTACAAGCTTTGTACTAGCACTGCAGACCTAACCAAGTTTCTGGGCTTTTCTTGGTCTTAGTTGGTTTTAGCTTGTTGTAGCTGTGGTAACAATTCTTTAGTGACAAAGAGGCAGCTGTACCTTAGCTCTCTTAATAACATTAATGGTAAAAGCTACTTATCGCACAACTATTGACAGCCCTTAGCAAATGGGAGTTAGCGAGGTTCCTGAGGCAAAGATTGGAAAACTTCAGGTGGGAATCAAGGGAGAAAAAGTAAGCAGGGACACTGTGTTACTAGAAATACTTAAGTAACTCTGTGTAGACACAAAACTGAAGAGAAAGATATTTTCTTACCATAAAGATCATATTCCTCCCAGCAACTAAGTTAGGTCTGTGACAATTCATTGTAACTTCCACTCTACTTGAATAATACTGTCACTCTAGGAGCCAGAAGAACACTGGAATGTAAGCATACCACTGGAAGAAGCGGATGGGTATTACTAACTGACAATATCACAGTTTAAACTATACTATTACTAAGACTTCTGTGATAATTAGACTATTTTGTCTGATTTGGGAGTGCGACTATCATTGTAACTGAAATGTTAATAGCAGTAGTTTGTTGTATTTATTAGAACAGATTTCAGTTTGACTAGCAATAATATTTTTCACTTTGTATATTGAAGAAGAAATTAAAATTGCAACTGCTTATCTAAGGCAATTCTTACTTGAGGAATGACCTGTCCTGTTGATAGGAAAGTCTATCTGCACAACTAGGCTGAAAAGTAATAGCCCACACATCAACTTTATATTAAGGCAGCATAAATTCCCTTGCAGGCAGGTTAAGAAATGACACATTATTGATTTGTAAAGACTTGATTGGTACTGGTAAAATTGCATAATTATTGTGGAAATCTCTGCTATTAGTATGAGTTGGGGAATGTAAGGATGGAGCACAACCTTATCGAAAAAGACCTGTGGATACTGATAGATGGCAAGCTGGACAGGAGTCAACAGGGATGGAATACCTCTCTTACAAGGACAGGCTGAAAGAACTGGGATTGTTCTGCCTAGAAGAGAAAAGGCTCCAGAAAGATCTGAGAACAGCATTCAAGTACCTAAAGAGAGACTAGAATAGAAAGAAGGGGACAGACTCTTTAGCAGGGTCTGCAGTGATAGGACAAGGGGAATGGTTTCAAATTTAAAGAGGAGAGATTTAGACTGGATATAAAAAAAGTTGTTGTCTTGCAATAAGGATGGTGAAGCATTGAAACAGGCTGCTGAGAGATATGGTAGATGCCCCATCCTTGAAGACATTCAAGGTAAGGCTGGATGGGGCTCTGAGCAACCTGATCTAGCTTTAGGTGTTCCTGTACATTGCAAGGGAGTTGGACTAGATTGACCTTTAACAGTACCTTTCAACTCAAAAACTCTATGATTATGATGATTCTATGTAAGGATTCATCTCATGCTATGGCTTCACTCTGGCTCCTCACTGAAATGCTTATATCAGGAGTGCTCTGTTTAATACATTGTTCATTAAATATCTTTAAGAAAAAATGTACACTTAATTTTCCTCAAAGAGTACAATGAATATTCTCAAACAGTACATATTTTTCTCTCATTCCATTTACAAAAGCTTTGAGTGTAAGTTAGTAGTCTACACTAATTAGTTCAGTCTGCATTGCCATTCATTTCCATCTGGAAATAACATGCCTTTTTAGCACTGTCTAGAAACATAGTGAAAAGTGAAATAAAACTAAAATATGCAGTTCCAATGAGCAAAGGTATTATATTTTATTCATCCTCCAAAGGTCACCAAAATCTTTTTAGAGCATGTCATTCACTTTCAGCCTTGCACCGTGAGCTCCCAGCTCAGGGATGATCAAAGATCAAAAGATGCCTCACTAAATTACAAGAAAAATGTCTGCATTCTGTTTTGTTACAATCCTATTAGACACAGTGAATCTTATGCCTCAGTTGCATGCCAGAAAAGCTATATGCAATGGAAACACCCTTTTTCAGAGCCTGTTCCAATACTTTATTTAGTAATGGCCTCATGACATCAGAATATTTTTTCTTGCAGAGACAGATTTACTAATCTTCAAATCCTTCTTAAATTTCACATCCATCTACCTCTTACCACTTCTGCATAATACTGTAAGATTCCTCAGGAGAAAGGCCAAATCTCACAAACTGCTCATCCCCCATGTAAACCCCTCACGTACATCTTAGACTAGAACATTTGAACAGCAAAACCTTCTAAGACTGTCACTATACTTAGAATTGAGGATAAACATTATTCTAATGTTAAACTCCACAGTGTGTTAGGTTTGAAACAGTCCAGATTATATAAATTATTTTTTATTTACCCTACTTGAACATCCCTGCCCTTGAGAGTTGCAGCTCGGTTGTGGCTAGCATTTTAAGAAGCCAAACAGAAATGACTGCTGTCCCCAGACAAGAGGGGAGGACTGTGAGGAATTCTCTGTGTTCTTTATTACTTAAGAAAAATAAAGAAGATATACTCTCAAGCTCTAGGAAACACATTCAGTCCAGATTAAAAATTCTATGGAACATTTATTCCTATATATATATTGAAAGGAAACCATCCACACAAAAAATTAAAAAGTGAGATTTGTAGAGGGAACAAGTATTGTTTAAAAGCAAATCTCCAAACTAAGCCTGTGGACTACTTATCACAAAGGCAGCTATTTCACTTTACATGGTTTTTAAACTCTACAAATTAAATTAAGAACTTGAGACTAATATAACTGTATTTTAATTAATTTGGGGGCAAATAAGAATACGTTTTCATTGAAAATGTTTATTTCCCTGGTTTAGCCCCTGAGCAGGATTAGCAATTGAGAAGAAAAAAAAAAAAAAAAAGAAAAAGAAAAGAAAAAAAACCAAGAAAAGTCACTTATCCACAAAAGAAATAAAAGAAACCAAATGAAACAAAAGGTAATTATAATTATTGAAACAACATGCCTTATAATCTTTCAGAATTTCTTCCAAGCTGGGCTGCTCTATGATTCTATGAAAAAAACAAACAAGCAAATAAACAAACAAAACAAAATCAGAAGAAAAAAAAATCCAATCAGTAATATAATACCTTATGTACCATATACTTCTTTTATCACCAAGAGTTCCCCATGTAATGGAAATAGACAAAACTATAATTCAGAAATAGGAAACCAGAAGGACTCTAAAAGTGAAATGGACTTCTGACAAATGATACTGTATAGAATCTGACTTTACAGACTGACAAAACAAAACACTCCTCTCCTGCACTAGTTAACTAATATAGCGTATAGTCTAAGTGAAGCATGGGTGTTTCAGTATTAATCTTTTACTCTGGCACAAGTATTTGTCAAAGCTATTGAACTTTGAATTTTCTTTTTTTGTTTGGTTGTTTTCTTTGTGTATAGGCTGGTTTGGAGGCTATGGCTTTAACTGAATTACCATGCCTGTAAGCACACTTCCAGCTTTATCCCAAATAGTCCAACGACATTAAAGCCTTACATAAGTCTTGCTTGATTTAAATTTCATACCTTGCATATTCTCAGAATACTTGAATATTGTGGAGTTTAATCATTATGAAAGAATTACCTGAGTAAAAGTAGTCCAGACTTGGAATTAATAGCGAGCTTACAGAACTGATACTTCTGTTTTCCGTTTGTCGCTACTACATTTAATAACTGGCTCAAAACCCATTCTATGCCATTATTTCAGTATAACTGCAGAAATCGTTGTTACAGTAAATTACATTTACAAATTTAGGGAAAATAGGGAAACATGATTGAGTAATTTTCTAGAATGCTTCTTATAAGCATCTGTGTAAACCATAAGCCATTCTTCCATGGACACATTAGCAAAGCAAGAAAACCCAATCTGCCTTCCTTTTTCTCTTCGTCTGATTAGAGACTATGTGGTAACAAGTTCTGATACTCCACACAGGAAGTATCTGAATGTTCTTTCCAGCCCATTAATGACAAAAAGTTCACCTATGTTTTTCCAGTAGCTGTTCCAGTTTTCACTTATTTCCATTTTCTTTTCTTCTAGCTGTCTAGAAAAGACAGTTATTATGATTAAATGGCAACAGCTTGCTTAGTATCAAGCATACAGACATACTCATGTTGTCTTTAAATTCCAGACAAAAATGAATTTTCTGACTCACCCTATCTTCCTGTCTTCCAACAGTGATTTAGATCTGAGAGAACATCATATGATATGCTCAACTTTTGAATCTGTTTTCTTGGAGGAAAATAATTTACACTTGCTGCAGAAAACTGAAGAATAAATGATAAAAAACCATAGCACATGTAGCTCTTTAAAAATCCCTTTATTCTGATAGTCATACATGCAAAAAACTTTCAAAGGAAAATGAGATTTGCTATACCATATCAGATCACTGATGCATATAGTCTGCTATCTTGTAGGTGCCAGCACTTCAGAGAAATGCAAAACACACTCAGGTTCCTTAGAACTAGCACACAATCAAGTTGCTACTATGAAGTTTATTTGTGTACACAAATATGTTATTTTCCTCTAAATGCTGTCATGCTCTCATTTGTCACTGACTTAATGAATACATTTATTTTTCACTTGTATATGTAAGACTTGTGTTGTTGATCACTGGACATCTGAATGGAAAAGAATGAGTTAGTACAACCAACACTGCATTATTTTTTGAAGAAAATTGTGTAGTTAGCCTGAAAAATCATTTGCCTAGCAAATTAAATGCCTCGTGGGAGAAGAGAGGTTTGGCTAATTTCAGTGAATGGAGTTTCTCAAAATGAATTCTTTCTTTTCTTCTTCTGAAAACTCATGTCAGAAAAGAAGTTACTGCACTGAATTGCATTACATTTGAACTGTGACGCGCACAAATCTTCTATATCTATTTATTCCTAAGAATTGATTTTAACGAATCTAGGGGGGCTGCTCCAATAGCCCATATATGCTACACTTTAACACTTTCATTTCTTATAATTGCCCATATATTCTTATAGTTTATCATTTTGGAAACAAGAATTTCCCTCACATGAATGAGGGAATGATATTTCTAATCTACTATTGGCTCAGTACATCCTAGACAAGTACATCACATCAACAAGTACATTGGCTCAGTACATCCTAGTCTGGTCCACAGTTTATAAGAATTAAAAATTAATAATGATAGTTTTTTCCCTTATATACATTGCTAAAATGTTTACAACTATAAAACCATTGAGAGTGGTTTTCATCAGATGAAAATGAAAATAGAGAAAGAGAGGCTGAATTCAATACTGGATGAAAGCAAGAAGTATATGTGTCAAAGAAATATTTAAAAATCCGAAAAGGAAATCAAGAAAGTTTAAATGAAAAACAAGAGTTATGAACTGCATGGTAAAAATATTCTAAAGGGAGAAGTCAAAATATAGATGAACAAAGTAATGTAAAAAGAAATCAAAAGTTTGTAAAGACTCAATGGTAAGGTCTGCAGAACAACACTGAAGGAAGAAAATATTGGAAAACTGAATGCAAAAGATCATAGAAGAGAAACAAAAAATAGAGATGTTTTGCTTGCTTTTGAGGTTCAAGAAATTTTGAAGGCTTAGAAATGTACTCCCTGAGACACATTTTCTAGACTTTTGTCTTTCATCATCATCAGAAACATACAGAGAAGGAACTCACCAAAGAGAAATTATTTATACTTTGCTCCCATATGCTCTTATTACACACTCCTAACTCCAGGTCTAGAGGATGACTTACATGCTCTGCTTTATTCTCATCACATTTGTGACCCCTCCTTGCTTTGGAGTTGGAAAGAAAATAAAAAGTTGTCAAGGTATATTGTGTTCTTTCCTTATTTGGCTAGATTTTAAGTGAAGGCGCTTTTTTCATGAGAGTCCTCAATAAAATATAAGGAATATTTATTAAAAGACACTTTTCCTAAAGTGGTATAGAAGTTTGGGATTCCAGTTTCTGGTACTGTACAGCATCAGCTTACTTTACAGTCCTATGAAAGAGCAAAATGAAGGATGCCAGCAAAATGGGACCAAGTGGCTCAAAGGAAGACTGACTTCCAGGCCCATTACAAATAGCAACAAACAAGAGTTGTGGGAAGAATGCTGATATGCTACTGCTGTAATCACTGAACTGCTGTCTGTTTAAACCACATTTTATCTACTTCATCATGCTATGTTATGTACCCAAGGCAGCCACAAAGATAGTAACTGTCACAAAGGTCCAAAGTAAATGATAACCATAAATATATGCATCTTCAGTTAAAGAAAATCAATGTCTCCACAGTTGTTAGTTATGAAATACAACCAGTCATATTCCTAAAAATATATATATATATCTAAGATAAGTAAGCAGTTTTATTCTGGATGATTGCAAATAAAAATTACTACTGATAAATCTGCCAGTCTCTATAGATCCATTTTAGATAGGAAAATGGGCAGAGACAAAATTGCATTCATATTACTAATAAGGCTGTTTAAAAGCTTTGACTTGATCCAACAAGTTACCTATTATGAAGACACAGTGAGAAGCTTCAGTCTTAGAAGATATAAGATAAATAAGATGAAAACAAGACAAGAAATATAAAAGCTGTTGCACTGGCATAAGAAGAATTTTCTGATTTGTATTATTATTGGTACTGAATGGGTAGTTACATTTCCACTAATGCATTCAACTTTTATTCTAGATCTTAAGGTATATAGATGGATAGAATAAAAAACATAATATGTACTAGGTTAATACCTGAAGTAAAAATGTATTTATGGGATATTTTTAAACACTCTAACAGCCACTTCCCTTAATGAATCATTGGAATTTCTGTATAAACTAATGGGTAACACTTAAATGTATACTGTAACATAAATAAAATTAGCACATTATTTCCCACTGCCTTTGATAATATTATGAATTTGTAGTGACGGGTTCTCACTCTCTTGTAATGTAAAAAGCCATCACAGTAAATTGCTTTCAATCTTAAATGTTCCCTGATTTTTCTGCAAAGACTTATTTTAACAGTTAACTTCTTCCTAGAATTTCCTTGTATATAAGGTTAATTTTTAGACTTATTTAAAAAGAAGTGTATTTATCTTTTTCTAGAAGTACGTTATAGCAGAAAGAATACTGAATTTTTGTCTGTATTGGGTTTATAATCCTCCAATCTTAACACAATTAATATAAAACACAAGTAGATGTGCAAGGCCATACCAGTATTACCTGTCTAAGATATAAGATTATAATACTAAAGTAGAACAACTATTTCAAACAAAAAGGACGTCTTTCAAAGTTGAACATCGCTTGTGGTGACAACTAATGAACTCTACATACTATTTCAGAAGTTCAATTGACACTCTCTTCCTAGGTACCTGAAGGGAAGTAATATAAATTTTTTAAGTACAAGTTTCTAATAATACAGAGTTCTGTAGCTTCTTTCTTTCAATACTTTTAATTAGAGCTAGAAAAGAACCTATTTTGATACCAACTGTCCTTTGTAGCAACACTTCACAACATGCAACCTGTAAAGGTCAGTCTATCAGGCTGTAATACATAAAATACAAATGAAATTAGAATAAGGAAAATCTCTCCAGACTGTTCTTCTATGAAACCAAAGCAACAATAAAAGTCACCCTTTTAGAACAAATCACACGTGCTTCAGCTATGAGAGAAAGTATACTTCTGAAAAGTCTAAAAATCAGTTTGCTGATTAAAAATAGAACTATAGAATAGCATCAGAGAATGCTTTGAGTTGGAAGAGACCATAAACATTGTTTATTCAGTGGCCAATTACTTTCTTCCCCATCATTGTTATCATAGCATTAGCATAGCAAGAGAGCTATCCAGAGCTTAAGTTGGGATGGTACACTTTTCAGATTGTTACTTTTAGTTATCTGACTGACAGGCTGATGCAAGTGTGTCAGTTCTATTTCTGGATGGCTGCTGATTGATGAATAGCAGGTTATTGTCAAGTGCAAAATCTATCTGCTACCTTAAGAGAATGTTGTTTAGACCATGGGTATCCACAATCTTTTGGCTTGCCTGGGCTGCACTGAGTGAAGAATGGTTGTCTAGGTCTGTACAGAGATTTTTGATGAAATTTTACTTTTCTTATACTTCATCCTTGAAAACGGTATTTCAGAAATGTACTTATTGTCAAAAAGTGATGTCATGAATAAGGTATGATCAGGAAGCAAGGGATATTTCCCTCTGGTAAGATAGGTCTTATTTAAAGTCTTGTAAAGAGACATGGTCAAATTTTTCTTTGAGTGTCTAATTGCAATTCTATAAATTCTATTTAGACTGAAAATTGAGTTGCAAATATGCCAAAAAGTTGATTTTTTTTTTTGGGGGGGGGGGGAGTCAATCTTGAAGTCTATTCTCAAATTCCTTTATCAAAACAGAAAGCATGGCTGCATGGGTTATTTTTAATGTTTGCAGGACAGTGTTTAGCCAATTCATCAAAATGCAGAAACCATAACTTGAGCCTACCATAATTTGTTTCATTTCAAATGCTATTATGGATGAAACATAGCACAGGTAAGTTGATTTTCACCTTGAAGACATGTTTAACTCATTTAAATGAGCAATCAAATCCACCAAAAATGCTAAATCTAGGAGTTATTTTTTTATCTTCATGTTCTGGCACAAATCTTCCTTTTGATTTCATAAATGACTTAATTTCATTTGAAAAATCACAAAAACTTTATAGCATTTTACCCCAGCTTACCCACCTTTCTTCAGAAAAGAAAATGATGTTCCTGTAATAAGCACACATACTTCTAAGAAATTCCTATAAATTGTAATGATTCAAGTTATGAAATTCACAGCTTTGATAACTATTGGCACAAATTTATTCATTTTTAAATCTTTTGTGCATAAATTTTCTTTACGTAAAATGCAGTGATATTTCATCGAATGTGAGTAGTGGCAACCGCATCATTCTCTACTAATTTTATAAAACTTCTTTTTCTTACCAACCACCACCAGGGCATCATCAGTAGCTATACCAAAAAATTTAAAGAAAATAGCTTTAATGTAAATTTTACTGCTACATACAAAACAAGGGATTTAGCTGTATCTTTTAATGGCATCAAAGAGACATTTCTTCAGTGCCTTTATATTTGTTATCAGTATCTCTAATAGAAATGGCAAGTTGAGCCATATCTGTAGTATCAGCACTTTCACACCAAGGCACAACATTTGAAATTAACTGCTTTTCTCTCCAAATTTATTTTGATAGAATTTCCTATTTCTTCAATTCACCTGACTATAGTCTGGTGAGACAAACTGATTTTACACTAAAAAAAAAACAAACCAAAACAAAACAAAACATTTCTCATCAAGACAAATAATATCTGCAATGTTTTCCATATATTTCTCAATAAACTCACCATCAGTAAATGGTTTTGATTATTTTCCAATCAGATTTACTATCACATAACTAGCTTTTAGGAGTAATAGAGTCCATCTGAATTGTAACTTTAAAAAAAAATATTTCTCAGTTCTGCTGTTTTGGCTATATGAAACATTCCTTGATATGCATAAAATTTGGCAGTACATTTTTGCATATAATGTATTCGTAAATTGCAATATTTGAAAAGTGACATGATTTCCTTAAAAATTAGGCATAGTGTCAAATTATTTGTCTTGACAAAAAAAAAATAATCTGCTCATTTTTTAACACTCTTTCTCTGATTTTTCCTTTTTTGGGTTCCATTTTCCTTTGAGACATTAGGCAGGTTGAAAAACTGTTAGTAATCACTGAGTTTTACTCACAAGGCATCACAAACGCACATAATGCTTAATATACCCATTTTGATTTGACTGAATATATTTGGCTGGCATTAGGGGCAGAGTTAGTACTGCATTGTACCCTCCACAGCATTCTGCTGTCACCTATGCAATCTGCACTCAAGTTGAGCTCAATTGACTCATGAAAAATATAACTAAAATTCATGCTGAAGTATAGGAAGAGTAACCATGAAAGAACATCAGAGACAAAGCATGATGAACTGACCTTAGCCCCCATTCCTTGTTCTCCTGAACCCCTCAAGAGGAGTAGGAGGAGGTAGAGGAGGGTGGATGAAGAGGCAGGTGTTTTTAGTTTGCTTTTAATTCTCACTGCTCTAATCTGTTAGTAATAAGGAATAAATTATATCAATGTCCCTAAATTGAGTTTGTTCTGCCTATGATGGTAATTGGTGAGTTATTTTCCTTTCCTTATCTCAACCCCTGAGCTCTCTTTCATTTGATTTTGTCCCCCTCCTCCTTTATGGAGGTGGAGTGAGAGAGTAGCATATAGCTTCACTATCAGCATGAAAACACCAGATCAGATCTTCCAAAATGTCTTTTAACAAAATCAGTGAGATATCAACTGAAAAAAAAAGCAGGCAATAGGTTGGGTGGAAAAATATCTGGGCAGCAGGGCTCAAAGGGTTGTGATCAGCTATCAGAAATCCAACTGGCAGCAAGTTAACAGCATCCCTAAGGCATCAATACCAGAACCAATACCCATTAACATACCTTTTAATGACACGCACAGTGAGGCAGAGCACACTCTCAGCAAGCTGGTAAATGATAGCAAAGTGGGTGGGTGGGAGCTAAGGGACAGTCATCAAAATTCCATAGGATAAATCTATTGAGATAAATCAATTCTAATAGCCTAGAAGAAATGAACATACAAGCATCTGAAGTTCAGCAAAAGCACATGCATAGTGCTGTGTCGGGTGCAAAATTGCCCCATGCCTACATGGCTAGCTAGCTAGAAAGCAGCTTTACAGAAAATTGCTTGGGAGTGCTAGTCAACAAAGAATTGAATGCGGTGAATCAGCAGTGTACCCTGGTGGCAAGGAAGGCCAACTGTAGCCTGAGCTGCATTAGCAAAAGCAGAGCCATGATGTTAGGTAATCATTATTCCCCACTCTGATCAGTACTGGAGGGAACAGAAAGGAGAGCTAGTCTCATCTATGAGATGCACAGTAACAGGAGGAGATGCAGTGAACCCAATCTGCAGCAGATTGCATTTTATTACAATGTATTTAACCTCAGTTTCACAAATTTCCCTTGAGAGACTCCAAAATAATTTCTCAGTACATTGTCCAAAAAAATTAGTTACTTATACAAATCTAAATGGAGATAAGATCACAACTTAACTTCACAATTTCAAAGATGTAAAAGCTACTAATTAACTACTGTTAAACAATGATTTCAGTACTGGCAACATTCTGAAGCGATACCAAAACAATACAGAAAACAATTAGAACCAACATTCATTTCACTCATTCAGATAATCAACAGCAAGTAAAGACGAAAAGTAAATAAAACTAGTTCTGAGTTCTCCAAGAGCAAGTCAGAGCATGTAAATGGAGACACACAGAAATACTAGCATTTTGTAGTTTTGGAGTTTTCTCTACGTTTTTTTAACTTCATCTTTCAACAAAATAAGAAAGAACAAACAATAGTGACCTTTCAGAGGGAGAAAAGATGTAGTTGGTCTTTAAGAAAAGATTTTATTCCACCTGTATAATAACCTACTGGGAAAAATGTGTGCTTTTAGCAAAATGTCACTGTGCTGTCGCTGTTGTTCTAGTGCTGTGATGAATAACGGGCAACTCTGTGAGATTGCTGTGGTTCACCATGCACTAGGGTCACTGACCACTTATCACTGCAGGGATCATTGCAAATAATGATGGTGGAGAATGTTGAAGTAGCTGAATAAATAAATATTTGCCATTTCTTGAATAGGAAAAATAAACATCTATGAAAATAGCTTGCCTCTGAATTAGGAGAACAATTTTATATCTATTTTTTATTGAAAAACCATTGGTCTGAATTGAAATATTCATTAGACATGAGGTTGAAGGTAGCTGAAATTTAAAACAAATATATACTTGCTTGTAAATAGTCTACAATAAAAATAAATATTAGCCAGTAATGTTTTTCTTTAAATCTGCTTTGCATTTGCTTCATTCAAAGCAGTTATATATGTACTAGATAATTAAACACCTGGGGAAAAATCTAGTTTTGTTTCATAAAAAATGTAATTACTAATTGGGAACACACAACTACACAAGCAATGCGTATATTTGTTTAATTTTTGCAAATAACTAACTACTTTTGTTTCACTCATCTCTCACAACTACGTTATTACCATCATTACTGGTACAAACATTCCTCAGATATATTCAATGTAAAAATAAATAAATATCAATTACAATAACAGATAATATTCAGTATGACATATTGTATGGGAACTGTTGAGTCACGGCCTGAACCTCTGACTAATCACCTGAGGCAAGCAATGAGTCAGCCATGGGACCACAGGTGAAAGCAATTCACCTGTGCTGCAGGAAGGGGTGGAGCCTGGCTCCACCTCTCCTAGACGCATTTAAGAGCTGACTACCAGTAGGAAAGGATCTCTCTTCTGGAGATCCACTCCACTGGAGTTTCCTGAGCAAGCCCATGACACAGGTAAGCATCCTATTTATTCTCTTTGTCTTGCTTTGCCTAACTCTCTTGTTTATTTCATTATTATAACATCTTAATATTATTTGATTATACAATATTCCTGGATTATATACTATCTTAATATTCTTTGATTATACACATATATATACACATATGGAGTAATGAAGATGTATTTAGAGTTTTTTCAGATTTCAGGTTACAGCTGCTAAGACATTACAGAAGGACAAATTAATTCAAAATAGCACAATTTTTTACACTCATTTCTCCAGAATTTTAGTGAACTTCATTGGTTTACTTTCTTGTGTGTGGGTCACAGAAAACCTGTAACACAAGAAACAAAACGTAGTTTTAACTCCTGAGTAATACGTGTTATCTGCTTGGTTCTAACCTGATTCAATGCTCAGCAAAACTCAAGAAGGGTTACTTCAGCAGTAGAAAATTTGTATTATAATCAAAACAATGCTGTTCTTACTTTTCCCATTTTTTTAATTTGCTCACTCAAGGGAATATATCAACACCAAATAAAATTTTTATTTGAAGGAAAGTAATTAAAAAATTAGATATCATACTTGTGTATAAGTTTAGAACAGATTCGAAACAAGTCTAGCAGAAAGAAAAGAGAAGAATTTGAAGTTACCATATAAGATGTAAATGTAAAATCCAGCTCATGCTTTCCCCCAAAAAAACCCTTATTTTCTCCTATATTTATTTAAAAGTAAATTCATATAAATACTTTGATATTAAACATTATTTTCTATGTTATATAGTCATCATTATTGAGCTTTTTCAAAGGCACATTATAAAGTCATATGCACCTATCTTTCCTAAACTCAGATTTGTTTGTTCATCCTTCCACTTAAGAAGCAGAGAAATCCTACTTGTCTTAGGACCAGTAAGAATTAACTATCAAAACTTGACAAAGTCTCAGTAAGTGAAATATTTTCCACTGTAGAGATGGTTAATGAATTTTGCTAGTAGAAGTTTAGCAAAGATAAAATCTTTTTCTTTCCAAACTGCTTATAAATTGTTCTGTTCTATTGACAGTATGTTGCAAGCATAAATATTATATTCTTTATGGTCTCATTCAGGAAGGATCTCAGATCAAAACTGTGTACGTTCTTGGATTTGATTGCACGAATGAAAGTTATCTACGGAAATTATACTTTCACTTTTTGCAATGAATCAATTTCAATAACTACTCTTCAATAATTCTGAAGGTCATGATTATTTCAAAGATAGTTTTATAAATTAAGGACAATTCTTCACATTCACCAAACAGCTGAAGTGAGAATGAGTGGAAAAGGAAATGTCAGTAAACCTAGATTTCAGCCAAATCCATCTTTGCTTTGCATGGTGACAAATACGTTCTTTGAATCCTAATCTTCTCAAACAATTGCAGCAAGCCAAATCCAGGCAAACCTCCAAAATGGTAAGAGTGTACCCGCTTTCATTCAAATGTGGAGCAGATGGTGTGATTTAATTTTATGTCTGTATGACTGGGATGAGTAGGTGATGATGAAAGGATTCCCAACAAGTACTGTAAATCAGTGGCTGAAGTGCTCAGAGACCTTTAATCCACTCTTTTCCAAAAGAGCATTTCATTAGTTCCAAATTCCTCTGTAAGATTTTTTTCTACATTGCTTCAATGCTTTCAAGGCACTTGTTAAGGTGCAGACAAACATCAATTGTGTTACTACAAGGCTAGAGCTATTATACAGTTTTCTAAATTACTCTTGTCTGAAAAGAGTAACTAAGGTGTTATTCAAATGGTCTGTAAATAACCTGACAGGGTCTTATGAGGGGAAATCAGAATGAAGCATGAGGACTGGCAATAAGAAAATGGATTATCTGGTGATTTTTCTTCTCATCAGTATGGTGTGAAACAAGTCCTTAGGTCACATGAGTACCGTAAGAACAGATAAACTGAAAGAAAGTAGGAGTTGGAATTAATTGGATTTATCTTCTACTACTTATCGTGTCACATATTGATGGCAAATATTGCTAAGAAACAACATAGTCCTAGTTTTGGATGGTACAGGATTAACTTTTCTCATTGAAGTTGATATGTTGCTATTTCGTTGTAAAGTAGTGCTTGCTGAGAGCCAGGCTTCCCACTTGTCATGTGGCCTTGTCAGTGAGGAGCTGCAGGTGCACAAGAATCTGGGAAGGAATGCAGCCAAGACAGCCGAACCAGAATGGCAAAACAGATATCCCACAGAATATATCATGCTTCACAATAAAAGCCGGGCAGAGGAGGAGGAATATTTGGAGTAATGGCGTTTGTCTTTCCATTACCTCAATGAGCCCTGCTTTCCAAGAAATGACTAAACATTTGCCTGCTAATAGAAAATAACAAGTGTATTTCTTGTTTTGATTTGCTTGCGTGTGCAGTTTTTGCTTTAGCTAGTAAATTGTTTTCATCTCATCCCACAACTTCTTGTACTTTTAAATTCTTTCCCCCATCCTACCTGGGGAGGGGGAGTGAATAGTTGTGTGGTGTTAAGCTGCCTGCCAGGATTATAACAATAAAATCCTGATCAGATCTCTAAGGCTGAATATACATGGCTATTGGTATGGAATGGCCCTCGCTAGCAAACTCCCACCACCCAGCCTCTTATTTAGCAAGACAGGGTGAGAAAATAAATGAGGAAAAAAAAACTGTTTCAAGATAAGGTCAAGAAAATCTCTTACTAATTACCTCCACAGATGAAATAGGCTCAACTTGAAGAAATTAATTTACTACCAGTTAAAATAAATAATGACTAATCTGAGTAAAGGAAAATAAAAACAAAAGATTCATTTTGCAGGGCATAATCTACTATTTATTATCATATGAGGTAGAACCTGATTCTACACAAGTGTGGTTAACTTGCCTTTGGGGTAGCAAAACATAAGCATAAGAGGGAGCAGGACTAGATTAAGTTACTCCAAAGATTACTCTTTTCCACAAGTGATAATGCCTACACTATGTATTTAACATTGAAAAGCACATGCTGCAAACTGCACATGAACACTACAGACTTCAGAATAGTCACAGACACCCATACTGCCTATAAGAATGGTATGTCATGAAGCAGAAGCAGCACGACCAGGTAGCACAGAAGCTAATGTACTACCTATTTTTCTAGAATAAATCAACCTGAAATGGGCTCCATGCAACAACTGTCTAACAGAAAAAATTCCATTTCTTTGAGTAAAAATCAAACCCCAATAAACAAACTGTATTAAAGGAAGAACAGCATTTGATCATCTTCAACAGCCTAAGAAGGTCCCAAAATGCAAAGCATATGACTGATTTTTATGGACCAAATAATAAGCAGACCTGTAAAACTGCAATTCTTAGACTGCACATGAAAGAATCAGAAAACCTTTCAAGTGCAATTTTATATCCTTCTTTGAAAAGAGAGGAACAGCTACTATCTTCCCCTCTCCTTCTCCCTTTTTCCTATTTCACAGATGTAGGATACAATCAAAGGTCTGTTTCTGATCTGATGGGAAATATTTCCCATGTCAATTACTTTTTCAAATAAGTCAGGAAAGATCCTTTTTGACTTCAGCTCTCCATAGCAATGACTTTTCACCACATGGAACTTGAAAAGGCTCAGAATTCTGGCAGGAATATACAAAAAAGTCATAGGACCAAGGGAAAGAAAAATGCTTCCTTTTAGTGAAAAGCAATTAAAATATGATATTATAGGTGTTTTTTGATTGGTTTTCTTTTATTTTGTTTTTTTGTTAATTTGAGAAACATCGATATTGAAATCCCACCTACACAGAACAAATGAAATGCTTAAAACAGACTGTCTTGAGGAAGATTCTACTTCTGTACAGAAGCTATCTCCTTCCACATAAGCTACCAAAGCTGGGAAAAACATTAAAAATACAGAAGATTGATATTTAGAGAACATAGTAAATAAATCCAAAACACTGAAGTTTTAAAAGGAAAAGAACATTTGTAATGACATCTCAGTGTATGAAAAGTGTTTGTGGGTGTACTTTCTTGTTCCTCTGCAATCTCTCTGCTAATGAATATTTTTTGTTAGTGGCTTAGCTGCTCATCTGCCAACTGATCCAGTTCCCTCTACATCCACGAGGCCATTTCATCTAATGGAGAAGAGCTAGTGGAATGAATTCACACTTCTCATTCCGTCTGCATACCAATTAGCTAGGATCAAGTCTAATGTGAACTGTCCCAGCTTTTTATTTTTATTTAACATTTATGTATTTCTGTCCCATTTTAACTTTATGTGCTATCTTTAAACTTTCAACATGTTTATAATGATGCCACTCTGAAAAGTACTAGAAGTCCTGTATTAGGAAAACTTTTAAAAGTTTTAGTACCATGCTGATCACAACTCCATTGAGAGACTTGCATAAAATAAACTTAAAATGTTCATACGGCAGTTCAAATAAAGCTACCTTCATTCTGTAAAGCTCAAAGATAGCTATGGTGGGAACTTTTCCTTTATCCTTTTCCTTGTATAGATACAATAGTTAAATAATTACTGCAAAGGGGTTAAAAAATAATAATTTAAAAAAGAAGAATGTTCCTAGTTATTGTTTTTCTTTGGGAAGACAGGTAAAACTGTAATAAAGTTAATCAAAACAGTACTATGACAACAATGTAGTGTTCTGTATTTGCTCGACAACTTTTTGTCATGTCATGTGTGAACATCAGTTTCAACTCATGATAAAACTGAGCCTCTTGCCATATTGACTATAAGTTTTCCATGCCCAATTTGTCATCCATTATTTTTGAAATACAGTCTCAAAATACTGAGAACATACAATTGTGTCTTTTAGAAAATCTCAGAAGAGAAATCATGAGGATATTAAATAAGAAAATGAAACAACCTTAAAACTTATACTCAGATTACTGTAAACTTCTTCCTAAATAAATTTCCTTAAGTAACAAAATAGTTTCCTCTTGCTTACAGTACAAAGTCTTCATTCTACACTTCAACCTCTGATAATACTATAGGATCACATCAATAAATAACATCGAAATTTAGAGAGAACTTCTTTTACCAGAGCTAAGAACTTGTGAGAACGCTTTGCTGGAAGTATACTCCCTTCATGCTATACTTCCTTCATGGACCATCTTTAAAGACAGTCTGTGGCCTGAGATACATTTCTAAAATAAAAATATTTCTACAGTAATAAAGAATTAATAATTTTTAAGATGTAATCCAAATAAAAGTTGTTTAATAAAACTATTTTATCAAACAGGTTCTAGGACACAAGGTAGATAATTTATAATTTGGTTCAGTTCAAAAGTAACATCACCATTAATTATGAAATTTATTTTTAGAGTCTTCTGTCCAAAGAAATATCAATGCAAAATCTTGATCTTCATCTTAACAAAAAAAATAGAATTAGGAAGATGGTTCAGATAATACCAAAAACATCCTCAAACTCTCAGTGTCATTGAATAAGAAAGTTAAAAGGAGACAAATTAAGATTTTGTTGAAAAGAGGGCTATAGTTGTAGTTCTTGATCTTTTCACTTGAGACCCTGAAGTAGAAATTGGGAAGGAGCTGGGACTTCCCCATGAGGAATATTCTATTACTTCTCTGGGAAAGCCTTTTCACTGCTCAGTTTTTCTGACAATCAATGAATTTCTGTCCTATCCAGAAGGAATTTTCAATGAACAAAATTACTCAATTATTTAAGGTAACATGACAATAATAAACACGTGAATGATTTGCTACTCTGTTTAGAATGATTATCATTTGTTTCATAGATTATCATTTGTGTCATTGATTATCATTATAAAATTAATATTATACAATACATTGCACAATTGCCAAGATTGTAATTGTGATTTCCCTTGAAGCACTAAGGATTCAACAGGGTTTCAAGCAGGCGCACTGAAGAGATTATTGTTTGTTATAAATGTCAGGATATGACTAAAGAAGAAAGCAAGGAATAAAAATAAGAATAACCTGAAGAAAATGGAATAATAATGGAGCGCAGAGAACAAAGAAAAAAAGCAGAGTACATAAAAATGCAGTAAGTCTCCTTTCAGAAATGAGTAGGTAGAAGGAATAATTTGTAGCCTAATAGTCTATTCACTTTTGAGCTCTCAACTGAAGGTTCACAAGTCTAATTCACAAGACTATTCACCTAGATTTACATCACTGAACATCCAGACACACAAAATACTTAAGCATATGCAATACATGTATAGTGAGCAGATAGAATATTTACCTATTAGAATTATTCGATGAGGAGTTTAAAAAACTTGAACAAAAATCCACTGTTTTCTTCTACAGTGCATTTTACTGATAGTCCTAAAAACTCTAATAGAAGTGAATCGTTATCACTATCCCAATTAGCAAGTTGATGCGCAGAGCTGAAATGTTTCCCAAGCTCACACATTAATTAAAATTAGAGCCTAGACACCTGCAATCTCAGTTCAGCAAACATAGCTTTTTTTTTCTCCAAAAACAAAAGGCAGAATTAAGCATAACTAAATTTTTACATTTACATAATCCTCAGGGTGCCAACAGTATGTATATGTTTTCATCTAGGAGTGAAATTTTACAACCTGTAAAAATACTTGAAGTTAGAAACAAAAATGCTATTTAGGTAGTCTAAAGGCGAAGACTACAGCTAACCTTTAGAACTACAGCTATACTCCATGCATTGCTATGGGTTTCCAACACCAGCTCATACTCCATTTTAGAGAATTAACATTGATTAAACAGGTAATTCACAGCTTAGAAAGCTTATTGCAGAAATAAATTCTTAGATCGTAACTATGCAAGAACATGTCCAAAGGAGAAAAACATGCAAGCTTTTTACAGCAATATCCAGGTAGTGTAGTACAGTAACAGAAGGTCTGTTAATCAGAGACCATGGAACCTGTCAAATAATGTTTTCTTTTTTTTTTTCCATTTTTCATTTTAAGTTCAAATTGCAGCAAATGAAAAAATTAAAGTTGTAATCCAGAGTACTAGAATATCCCATGATTTCTCAGATAAACTGCAAGAGAAATTTTTTGCTCAATATTCCGCAATAAAACATTTATCTGCATATCATTTTTCTGCTAACGCTGCAGCAATTTTTTTTTTCTTCACAGCATATACATGAGTGCTGCTCCAAAAGTAATGCTGCCTATTTTATTACATTGGCCCATCACATCAGATGCAGACATTGGCAGTATGTGAAAGTTAAACCTTCTCACCAATATCCCTCTGTATTTTGTTACTGTGTGACAGATGGCAGCAGAGGAGCAGTCTGACAAAAAGGCATCTGACATGGAAGTGCTTGTGAAACAAAGGTGTATGAATGAATTCCTCCATGAAGAAAAAATGACACCCACTGACATCCATCAATGCTTGCTGAATGTTTTTGGAGACCAATCGGTGGATGTGAACACACTGAGGTGGTGGATAGTGCATTTCAGCAGTGGTGACAGGAACATGAAAGACAAGCCACATTCGAGACGGCCATGCAGATTGTTATGAGCATGGCATGCAAACTCTTGTTTATCACTGGTAAAAATACATAGCTAACATTTTTAATGCATTGAAAAATAGTGTTTTATAGCTGAGAATTTGCACTATCAAACGTTTTATCGTGCTCTTTGTACCTGCTGAGGTTTTCACAGAATTAAATAGGAGGCATGACTTTTGGAGCAACCTGTGTGTATGTACTTGCATATATAATATTAGCGACGTTGACTCTAGTGTTCCATATGGCTTACACATAGTTTATTAAAAAACTTAACCTTTCTTTCTGTAACACTGCTCTCTCTAAATTCCCCCCTGAAGGTACTAAGCAGACACACGCTTTGAGGTTTGCATTATTAACAACAGCCTCTAAGATGATTTGCAGAAACAATATCAAATGTTGTCTGTATCTCAAATAGTTTGTCTGTTTAAAAACAGCAACGCTTTTTTAGCTCTTATTTTTAGAACATTCTAGTTTATTTGCCAAGACAGCTGTGTACAGACTTACAGCAACATCTTGAAGCATTGATGTAGTAGTGATGGGAAACACCAGCTTTTAGATTTCCTGTGGCTAATTCAATGTGATACTGCATGTGTAAATTTGTGACACATTTATTTTGTATATATGTATGTATAAATGCTGCATATAGATATATATGAAGTATAATGATATGTACTTGTTTCAAATAAATACATTACAGCTGTGTTATGCAGCATCTATCTGTTTTCAAGGAAATGTTATCATAAGTGAGGATTTGGGCAATGTTTTGAATTATTACTAGAAGCCAAAGGCAAAGAAAGGTTTATTTGATTGATTCACAGTTTTATCACCAATATTTAAAATACAGTAATACTTTGCTTTAGGTGGAAGTATTTTATTCCAATTGATTCATCTACTTAGTCCGTAAGCTGATAGAGGAAATTACTATAAACGGAGCTGAGAACTCACCTTTAATTACATACATAGACCTATCATTTGCATACGACTGCTATCTTCAAATCCTTTCATACTGTGGAATAACAGCATAATGCATATGCCCTGCCATTGCACAACTACCTTCCAGCAACAGTAATAATTTCTTCCACAAAAGTCAAAGCAACTTACTTTTACTCACTTTGATTCAATGTAGCTGCTGGAAGCAAGATCATGTAGCCTTCAGTTGGCATTTCATAGACCAGCACTGCCTAGTACTCTGCTAAGAGGCGAAGACTCTTAGGTTTTTAACCATTCCTGAGATGATCACCTTTATGCACATTCTCATCCATCTCTAACAGACACATTTCTTCAACTTGAGTAAACTGCTCTATAGAGAATCTCAGTAACAGGAAGAATGCCTGTCCTTTCCATAAAAGTGGTTTCATTTTAATGGTTACAACTGTATTAGACTTTGTACCCAAATATATTTAACCTTTATACAATAAGGTTTTGTATAGTTGTTGAAAGTTGTGCTCAAAACATTCATAATGAACCACATTCACTAATGTAGGAGAATTCCACTTAAGTAGAAGTCTCTTTTACTGTACAACAAAAAGAATGTATTTCAGTGGCGGAACAAAGGAATAAGGCCTACCCAAAGAATGGTTTAAAAAAAAAAAAAAAGGAAGAAAAAAAAGCAATCATTATAAATTCCTCCCTTCCACTCCAAGTTTAGTTAACAAACAGTCCATTGTTAAAGCAATACAGAACACCAGAGATGTCAGAATCTTTTCTGCTGTCCTCTTGTGACACACTGTATGTGTCCTTCAATCACTCCCATAGAAATTCTTTACAGATTGTCTTTATATACATATATGCGAAATCAATGTCCAACATTCCTTACAGAAATAAAAGTTTGTTATGTGAGAGTTCCAAGCTGTACAGGAATGGTTCCTATTATCTTCCAGTGGTGTCTTCCTTGCCTACACTCTAGATGACTAATGAAATACATCTAGACATGATTACATAATTAAGAACAAGACTTTAAACAGCAGAATGTAAAGAAATATGTGGAATATTAATCACTTTACTGAATAAAGTATTAAAAACTCATCATTACTATACAAATGCAGGCTGGTTGAAGAACGGATTGAGAACAGTCCTGAGAAGGACTTGGAGATAGTGGTTGATGAGAAACTCAACATGAGCCAGCAATGTTTGCTTGCATTTCAGAAAGCAAGCTGTATCCCGGCCTGTATCTAAAGAAGTGTGAGTAGCAAGGAGAGGGAGGTGATTCTCCCCCTCTACTCTGCTCTCATGAGGCCCTTCTCTCATGGATTATTGTATTCACCTCTAGAACACCCAACATATAAGGGACACAAGACCCCCCAGCAAGTCCAGAAGAGTACCACAAGGATAATCAGAGAGCTTATGGAGACAGGCTGAGAGAGATGGGGTTGTACAGCCTAGAGAAGAGAAGACACCAAGAAGATCTTATAATGGCATTTCAGTACCTAAAGCGGACCTAAAAGAAAGTTACAGAAGAACTGTTTTCCATGGAGTGTAGTGATAGGATAAGAGGTAATGGCATTAAAGAGAGTAGACTTATATTAGACATTAGGAAGAAATTCTTTACTCAGAGGGTGGTGAGGCACAGGAACAGATAGCCCAGAAAAGTTTTGGATGCCCCATCCCTGGATGTGTTCAAGGCCAGTTTGGATGGGGCTTCATACAATGTGGTCTAGTGGAAGATGTCCCTGCCCATGGCATGGGAGTTGGAAATCGGTGATCTTAAAGGTCTCTTTCAATACAAAACATTGTTTGACTCTATTACACTTTGTATGCTACCTGAGCTTTGAAAACAGACAGGAAACAGCCTCTCAGACCACAGAAAATGCAAGTTAACTTAATTAAGCCTAGTTCAGACCTCTTTTCTAACACATTTTAATATCAAATGCTTGTACTGCAGGATACAAAAATACACTGCAATGTACAGCTGACTCCTATTTGGGAGCAGAAATTTCAATTGTGTCCTTTTTCCTCACAAGCCATGATACAACCACTTCTACAGTTCACACATTAACCTCATTAAAAATTTCTGAAAGAACAGTATCTGCTTTGTATCTTACAGAAAGCTAACATTATAAAAATATGTTCTTAGTTTATTTATGCTCAATGGTGTTTATCTGCTGAATTTCACTTTCATTTATTTGTTCAAAACTGTTACTACAAGTAGACTTCCTCTTCAATAATATATTTCATAGAGAAAGAAGGAGAAGCATTTGCCATCTGCCACTAAATTCTAATCCCTGTACAGTAATCTTCTACACATAGCCTAAAGTATGCCTTGAAAAGGGACAGTCCTACATGAAAAAGATCAACATTTCTCCATCCTACCAAGTTCTGTCACTGGTTAACATTCTGCTAAATGAATACAAGGAAATTTACATTATTAGATTTTTTAATGAAAATTCATGAACAAGTTGCCCTATTGCTTATTACCAGAATAATATCTGAGAAAATAGCTGAAAATATTGTGCTCAGTGTATATATTATGATCACATTAATATACCCCTATATTTTCATGCTCTCAAGAACGACTGGCAAAATGAGACTTATTATATGCCATTAAATTTGAGGAACCATAGCAACATTTTAAGAGGAATCTTATAAAAATGAAATTCTGTGTTGTAGGTTGTTTTGAAGTTATTTGACATTTCAGTGTCACATTTAATTCTCTCGATCAATAATGTAATATACTGTACACTAGATTTCAGTGAGTGGAAAGACATTTTTGTATGCATGAGTTATCTACTGAAGTTATCATAATAAGAAACTCTTCTGTTAACCTGTCTTTGGATTTATGCTTTTTCCCTCTGCTTTTGATCAAATCTATGATAATTTTCCTAAGATAAAATAGAAAGAGATGCTGGGAAAAAAAAAAAAAAAAAAATCACTCATCTGAATGCAAATGGGCTTTTTTTTTTTTTTCCCCCCTCTAACTCCCAGGGCTTATCTTTTTATTACTATCTCAGAAAACAGGACAGTCTGGTTAGAGCCAGGGGCTAAATCAGAAATGACTTGACAATCCACTGATAACATGGCATTTTTAGAATATACTCTCTGTTCCAAGCTCCAGCAGCTATGACTGAATCATAAACTTTACAAGTCAGTCAGCGCAGGATTTGTTTTCTACATAAAGACTTAACAGTAATTCATGGGTACTTTATTGCCCCAAAAAAACTTTCATCTAGAACATTTATGACATACTACCATCATAGGCCAGAAAAGAAAGATTCAATGAAATAGGAGTTTTGTTAACTAGATTTTGTTTGTTTACTTGTTTTCAATTGTATGAGTATCTGTAATTCAGTCTTAACAGTCAGGCTTCTATAAGTCATGGTATCTTTTTAGATACTCCGAAAAAAATGTGAAGAGCAAGATCAATATGTAAAATACAAGAAAAACTGGAGACACATACGAACACACAAGTATTATTTCAGAGCACTTCATTCAGCCTTCCATCTTTGTTGATTTGAACAGAAGACTGTACTGATGCAATCCCCACAGTCAATCTTTTCCTGTGTAGGAATGTTTATGATTTAGGATCTCAGATGTATTCTAACTGCTTTATGCTGCAGCCTATATGTAACATACTTTCATGTAGTCATGTATATCTGGCAAACAGAAACTTTTTTTTTTTCCCTTTGGAAGAGGTCTCAGAAGGGTCTCAGACTTGTAACATCAGACCAAAATCTAAAGAAATATACAGATTAGGCACCAGATATAGTTGATAGTTTCAGATCAACAGAAATTTCAAGAGAAGAGCATTTCACACATACCACTAGTATTATATCTTCCCTTGAATTTTAATTTTTCCTCTTATGTAAGGGACAGAAGAATGAAAAGGATTTAAAATGGGATTCCAAGGTAGATGAAATTAAGGTGAAGGAAGGTAAGTGGTATCTCATAACTTTCAACACTGGTGGACAATTTGATGAGGGTTTTGTTGCTGGTTTTTGTTTGTTTGTTTTTGCTTTTTTTAAGAAAAAATTCTAATTACTGTCTTAATTTTTCCTGGGGTCTCTGGAGAGAACATTACTAATGACATGAGTATTTGCATTTGGCAGTGTTACTAACTACATCAATATATGCATTCAGCAAAGCATATCGTGTTTATGAAGCTCTTCTAAAGCATCATTTTTAAAGATATTTTAACAAACAGCTTGAGTAAGGAAACATACTTCCATTCACACTTTACACCTCAATTTTTGTTAAGAGTATTGCTTTCAAAATGTATGGATAAAATTGATAAACTGAACATAGATATACTTATTGTTGTCATTGCTAGACATAGATTGTGCTGTGCTGCCCATTAGAATCATAAAATCAGAATTAAAATAGTTTGTTAAAGAAGTAAAAAGAGATTGTTTCTTCCTGATCTTCTAGTACTAATACTACTCTGAGGTTATTCTACCCCGTTTCTCAGAACAGAAAATTCATTTACCACTCCATCTACTTTCTCCATACAGCTCTTTCCATTTTTCATGCACATAAAAAAAAGAGTCATGTACTACATTTGTCTGATTTATATTTCTTTTTCCCCCTCTTTTCAGCATTGGACTATATAGTTAATGCCAACTTCTTGCTTCTACTACTCAGAAAACCACCACACACTCCCCAAACTATGCTTTTCAAAAGACATAAATAATAAGCTACGAATCAAGAGAACTGTTAAGTGCATGTAGCCTATTAGAAATACCTTCAGCAAAGGGGTAAATTAAATGTGATTAACTAACCAGCAGGTTAACAAAAGGTGAGCATTAGTGTATTGGTGCATCAATTTAAGTTTCAAGTGTCCGTAGCAGTTTTCAAGTGTGATCAAGTATCACCTTATAGACAGATTTTAATTATGTATTAATAACAATTCAAATGACTCATACCATTAAATAGTGAGGTATTACTATTTCTTTAATTACTTGGGTGTTAAACTTGACTGTTGGCTGACCTGTAGTAAACCAGGAGGAAATAATTTTACGCATTCAAAAACATTAAGCATATTTTGCGTGCTTGACATCCCTATTTGCCAACTTGAAACAAAATCTGATCCAAGATTATTTCATAAAAAATGCATGCTGCTAGTATCTTGTGTTAGTGTGAATAAGAAAAATGAAGCTGAACCGTGTATCCTGAGAAGGCAAGATGTATGGGTTCAGAAAGGAGAATGTGACAAATTCTGAATCAGGATATAAATGAGAAAAGAGAAAAAGAAGTAGGCTGACATAAGCATTCTCTGCATACTGGAATTATGCCTGCTTATGCCTGTATCAATACATATGCAGGCACAACTGTTGTGAAAATCCCATGTTAAAAAGATCTTGAGTTGTCCTTCCCCTCCCAGTTAGATCAAGTGTTTCTCCTCTGAAGTTAGTATTTCACAAGTTTCTCCTTTCTATTCAGGGCCTGTCAGACACAGCTACATATTATCTTCCAATAGCTGGATCTTCAAATTAGAAAATGCATCTCTGTGAGATTTTTTAACAGAATGCATTGCCAATTCATGTCTTGAATTCTTACTTTCCTAACTCTGATAAAGAAATAACTAGGATAAGCATTTAAATGTTAATACTACAGATTTGAGAAAGGAGATTGGCTCCAATATTTAAAACGGCAGAAACAGTAAAATAAACTTGCCATTCCCCTGAAAGAAATGATTGTCTAATCTAGGTAGCAAGTGGTCTGGAATCTGTTCACACAAGGCTGAGACCTTTACAACCTACTTTCACCAAAAGAGCATCAAAGTAAGTGAAAAATATGAGAAAGTCCCCCTTTTGAATAGCATATACATTCCAAGTTTTTGAACAAATAAGACAGACAATTCTGGCAAGGCCTCCACTCTGATGCATAGGGTTTCTTAATTGACACTTACTTTTAATCTTAACTCTAATTTTAAAATTAGAATGTAATCATCACATACATAAGGTTGTATTTCTGAAATCTATGAGCTAATATTCTTATCCCTGTTAAAACGAGACAAACAGATTGCTTTTAACGCTCAGTGGCATTCTTTTTATGGACTCTTATTCCTTCATAAACCACTTAGTTATAAATAATCCATGCACAGAGCAATTAGGCATTTCCTTGTTTTATAGGTTATAGACTTCAGGCCTGTGTAAGCATCAAAATAATCTAAATCCTGTAGCGCAACAAAGCACATTTAAACAAGAGTTGTTGAATAATTTTAAAATTATTTAATCACGTCTCATTCATATATATTATATATATGAATGAATATATACATATATATTATAATCATATAATTATAGCCTTGAGTAAGCAACAGAGTCACTGACTCTAAACTAAGAAAACACTACTACCTAAAGTCATTATAGAAAAGAAAGAGTTAAAATGAAGACTACAAAGTGAAATGTAACAGCAGGATAGGATATCAAAAGAAATATGTGAAGCTGTAACTTCCATACAACTAAAAATTCAGAACTAAATAAAAACTTATTGCCACACTCTTTATGGTAGAGAAGAAAAAGCTACCTTGCTACTTTTAAAACTATGATTCCATACAATTAAAGCATCATGTGATTTACACTGGGTAGTTGGGTCCCTGAAATCAGTGAAAATTCTATTGCTTCAGTGGGCATTGCATCAAAATGTATGTGTTTCTTCTATTTTGTGCAGAGAAGGGGAAAAACAGAATGAAACTGAGCCAGAGGACAAAGGTGTCTACCAAAAGGAGAGGATATTTGGCTTAGGTATATTTAGCTTAGTCTGTATTGGTTTTGGTTTTTTTCTTTTTTTCTTTTTTTTTTTTTTCCTTTTACAGAAGTGTTATTTATAATCTTTATACTTCAAAAATACAGACAGGTTACATAGAACGGTACAGCATCAGTAAAGACGTTCTGGGAGAATTAGCAGCAGTAACTGAATTATTTGCTCTCCTCTGTGTAAAAAAGATTCAATATGGCCAAGGGAGTTACATTCGAGGATAGAAAAAGAGCAAGAAAATTTTTCTTAATATTCCAAAATAAATTCAGACTTTAAGAGACTGAAAGAATGTTAATCTGGTTTATGCATACACAGTCTCTTTTAAGACAAATTAATTATGCAGCAGAAGCATTAAGCATAAAAATACAGGCTTTCAAATGTGAATGCTAAGTGTAGTACAGGGAAATGAAACCAATAGAACTGATAGAAGGAGATTGAAAGAGGCTAATTAGAAAGTGTCTGGGAGAATATAACAATTTGACAAAAAGGACATAAGATAAAGCAACGTGAGCTTCAGCAGATTATTAATTGTCTGCAAGATTTATTATCTATTCACCTTTGAGATCAGCTTTCCCCTCCTTCAATTTTACCTCAACTACAAAAGTGCAAAACAGCAGGGGTCACAAGCTAACTGTGTTCTTACTTCAGAGTAACATCCTTAGGAATATGATACTATACAATAAACATTAGTTCAACCAACTAAGATTCTAAACTGGAAAATTATTGACCTGATTCTTCCCTTCCTTACTTTTTCCTAAAAGATATTTTAATTGTATTTTCTGTGGACCCCAATCCTACTAATGGTATTAGTGCTCTGAGACATCCCTTTAAGTCATCCTAAATACATTCAATAATGCAACAACTTTCTTCCCCAAAGGAAGATGGCATAGACAGAGTTTCACTACAGCAGTCACTTAGTCATGTGGTTAAGATGCAGATTGTACACAAGACCCTGAAATCAGGCCCATGAGAAATGACTGAGACTACTGATTTTCAATTGAATTAATGTAATAGCAATACCATTAAAAAATGGAGAGCAATTTCATGCAAAAATGTAAGTAAATCATTTTCTACATACAAAATAATGAGATACGGCTTTAAGATGGCTTCTGCAACCCCTGCAACAATGTTTTGCTCATTAGTGATCTTTATTACAACCAGAAAGGTGGAGAACTTTATGCAGTTAGAATAAAGGCAGTCAGAAAGAACCAGATGTAAGTTATAGACCTATTGTGTAAATTTACAGTAGGCCTACTACCTCTACAAGCTGTCTTCAGATTTACCTGAGAACTTCATGCATAAAAAGACCATATGGTCAAGCTTTAGTTTTCAAAAATACCTCAAGAGAAATATGCTATCTGTAATAATAATCTCTTGATTTGGATGATATATGACTAAGCTTTTTCAAGCAGTGAAAAAATAAAAATAGAATGAGAAGGAATGGCACTAAGCTGCACAAGGGGACATTAAGACTGGACATTAAGAAAAAATTATTTACTGTGGGGGTGGACCAACTCCAGAACAGGCTTTCCAGAGAGGTGGTAGATGCTTAATTTCAAGAAATGCTTGAAATATTTAAGAATCTAATGGAATAACTGAGTGAAACAGTGTTATAAAATCTCTGTCATTTAAGTCTTTTTGCAAAGTCACTAAAAAAATGTTGAGATTCAGAATGTGATCAGATTCTGAGTATGGCCAACAAATGCTTTTCTTTAGCACTTCTTCAGTACGCTTCTTTATAACATAGAGAACGTCCTGTGAAATAGCTGATTTATAAAATATTTCCAGAAATATATTAAGACATAAATGCCTATGAAAAGACTTCTCTCTTTCACTCCGAACATTAATCATAGTACTTACAATTCTATCTTCCGAGCGTTCTTCCTTCTTCAGACTCTTCCTCAGGTGCATCCATTTATGAAAGAATTCTGCAAGAAAGTTACCTTTATTGTCACAGGTTATTTAAGGATTATGGACAGTAGAAGTAAGACTGATTCTACCCTTTATTATCTTATTTCTATACTGATTCATCACTGCATTACCTCACTTCCAAATTGTGATAGTTCTACTGAATTCAAAGCAGTTATCCTCTCAAAAATCTACAATAGCACATCATCCACTCAGACCCACGTTGCTATGTCAGACTTGAAAACCAAGGTCAAATAGTGACACTGGAACCATTGCTATTTTATTGGAGGCAAAGTCTACAATAATTACAAAACACGAAGTTCTACAGGAAAAAAAAAAAAAAAAAACAAGGAAAGAATGGTTAGCATGGCAAAAATCTTAAATAGCTATTATTCCAGCAGTAATCTCAAAAACAATATTTGTTTTTTTTCCTTTAAAATCACCTAGTTCCAACCTCCCTGTTGAAGGCATGGACACATCCCACTAGACCAGGTTGCTCAAAGCCCCATCCAGCTTGGCCTTGAACGCTTTGGGGCAGAGGGCGCACACAAACTTTCTGGGCAAATAAGTAATCGTTTATTATATATTTGTTACTGGTCATAGAGACTGAGACAGGTGAACCTCTCTCCATTTGCATTTCTAATCTACTAACAAAGAAAATACAAGCATTTTTATACTATCAGCTTGGAAAGCATAGGAATATTTATGATCTTAGCTTTTGTTGAACAAAAGAGCATTTGAACTGTTATCCTGCACAGTTAAATTTTATTGGCAGAAGGAATGTAAGTCAAAGTGTTACTTGTTAGAGGAACTCATTAGATAATTGCCCATTAAAGCTCTGGCCTAATAATTTTGGTAGACTGGCATTGTGGGTGGAGCACACAGCAGGCTGGAAGGAGAAGAAGGATGCAGCAAGATTTCCATCACAGCTGAGAACAAAATGACCTAATGTAAAATGTACAAGTTCACAGACAAGGTAAGAGTTCTTTCTTTCCTGAGCTTGTTTCCACTGAATAAATAGAATGACAGAATATACTGCTTTTTTAAATTAAATATCAAAAAGTACTTTCAATATTCTAAATGCTTTTCAAACATTTTTTGTACTGAAAATAGAAAAGCAGAGAAATTTTTGGAAGACTTCAATCAGTTCTAGTCAACCTAATGTGCCAAATATTGTTCTTTACATATCTATTTATTGGCGTGTTGCTACAGTGAGAAAAGGAAATGATAACATTTTAACTTTTCTGTGTTAGTTAATCCTTAATTACTGCTGCATTAGAGGGAGAGAGAGGGGAAGTTCCTATGCTTGTAGATGACTACAATTCAGTTTTAAAATGCTGCCATCTCTGTTAATAAGATTTACGTATTTTCATTTTGTTTAGAAACTCCAAAAACAGAATGTGTACATTTCATGAGCATAGCTCTGTAACAAAGCTATAAAATAGAATGCCAGAAAATACTAATTACAAGAGCCATCCATCAGCCATAGAAATGTTCATAATCTTTTGGTACCAATTGGAGTTAGCCCTCTTTCTTTAAAATTCCATAGCATATTCTCAGTATATGGAGTCATTCTGTGTAAAAGTTTTGTGAAAAGTAAGGGATGAGAGTCTGCAACCTAAATAATGTCACAGTTCTGCAAATATTTTGGTATGAACAATATTAAACGCATATAACTCCATTCAGTTTAACCTATGGGAGTTCTTTGACCAAGTTTTTAAATAATTCTGCGCATATTTCTAACAAAAAAAATATCCAGGTATTATTGTATGGATGTATTCCATTGAAACATGCTATTAACCGCTTAGTTTGAATTTGTATCTGTTTTCATCTTGGTTTCATCTTGTTTAACTGTTTTTAAGGTTACAGGACTATACAATGCTGAAATTGCTGCAATCACAGTTTTCCTTTTTTGATCTCATCATTGGAGACTACAAAGCTCAGGTAAACACTATTAAACTTAGTTTTGTTGTGCAGCACAGATGTTGATTACAGGCTCTTCAGCTCCATCTTCTGGTACAATATTGTTGAAGGACAGCCTATTACTTAAAAGCCAAAGTTTGCCAGTGATTAACATCTTGATTATATGAAAGGAATTCTGGTCTATCTTTCAAAACATATCACATGATATGATTATTTTACTGATAGGCAATCATTTTCTCTACAAAGTCCTTACATCCTTTCCAAATTTCTTCTAAACCCCAGTACATAATGTAATTAGTCTCAAAAACATTCAAATCTACAGGGAATAGACCAAAACAATTTCAGAATTACATTCAACAGTCTTAAAATCTTCTAGGACTTGCTTATTTCAGATGTCTTATGATATATGCAGAGTATTTCCACAAGTCATTCTAGTCTGTACCAAGTATAACAGAACCAGCTCAAAAGTCTAATCCCCAACTCCTCAGAATTCAAGATCTCCCAATATTACTAAGGGATTTAATCACATACTCATATTGCAGCGAACACTAAGAACAAATCTCTTGAAAACTTGTTCTAGCTTTCTCTGGTGAACTCTTCCTGCAGTTGCTGAATATTCTAAGCTATGTCACTGCTAAAACAATTCAGTGTTAAGCCAAAATCAGACTGAAACATTGAAAAAAGCTAATCACTCCAATATAAGCTAGGTGAAAACACATTCTTAAAGAAATGTGATACCTATCCTTTAAGATCATGAACTGTTATGAACTGCTCTCACTAATACTGCTTGAAAACGTTGATCTATAAATAAGTAAATATCACTCACGAGAGATTTCCCACTGTATAAGTTGTCTTGCACACACACAGTGTGATTTTTATTATTTTTTAATACAAAACTAGATGAGAAAAATAATACCCAAATTTACCTGAAACTAGAATATTTGTGTTCTTAGAAGCATCAGTTTGAGAAGTTAGGAACTTAGGATTTTAATAGTAATTTTAATTATTGTCAATGTTTAAAATTATTCAGAATGAACACCAGCATCACAACATTTCATTATTATTGCATGTTATAGTTTTATGATGACTGAACCAACCTGTAAACCATTGACACTTCACTGGACAGCCTTTGATAATATAAAAAAAATTGTCAAAGCATCAAGATGTGCTGAGTTACACCAACATTTGGTAGAAAAAAAACTGCAAGTTGTATTGAAGTGGTACAGACAAGACACATTTTAAAGTTGCATCACATAAAGTGCTTCATAGAACAAAAAAGGAAGACATTTAGTCTGATGACAAAAGCTCATTAAACATCCTATACATTTAATGTGCAACTGATTCACAAGTTTCTTGATTAAATGTGATCATAAACACAAGTTCATCCCATTCGTACTCAAATTACACCTGTCCTATGAACCACATAAGAGCTGTTAATCAATTAAGATGAAGTGGCCCTTATACCTTCCTTCCAGTGTGCTTTCAGGTTCTTGTACAACGTACATTATCCTAGATCACAAAGAACAGTCATTTCCAGATTTACCTAAGCAGACAATTTGAATTACCTTGGTAAAAGGCATTTACCCATAATAAAGAATGCAGAGTTCTGTACTTTAAAATGTTATTTGAATAGAGAAAGAGAACAGCTAAGAAAATGTTCTATTTGAATTAGAGCTAATAGTTAGGTCAGATTACAAGGCTTTCACCTAGGTTGGGATTTAATAGCATTTGAGTCTCTCTGCTATCAAACTGAAGTGATTCTCAGTCACCCAGTTCTAGCAGGATGTTTTGGCTAGCAGAAGTTAGATACTCTACAACACACTTCTACTTTTCAATTCTCCAATCCTTTCTAGAAGACATATGAATTTTCCAAAGGAGTCTCAACTGCAACATAAATAATATTAATGCTATTTCCCACTGCCTTCAAAACAAAATACATATATGATTTTGTAGTGATAGATTCTTACTGTCTTACAACAGAAAAGGCTATCACAGCAAATTGCTTTCAATCTAAAAAATGACACAAAAGAAAATTTATGAAGAACAGTATGTAAAAACATATTGGAGGACAGTGAATACTTTGATAGAACTTACAGGAAGTAAACTTTTTAAAACTTTCTTTTAACATGAAGGTTAGAGTAGGAATGAACTCAAGTTTTTTTTAACTCCTAGACAGTCTAATTACTATTTGCCCTTCTCTAGTTTACTGAACACTAAAATAGTTACATAAAATGGGATTACTCCAAAAGGAAAGGCTATTATTTGATGATAGACACGGGTGTTAAAAGTCTGAATTAATCTGGAAACGTAGTTTGAATATGACGACAAGATATTATGTTAATATCTGAATAAAATCCCTAGATGATATTACCCATCCATATGGATCATTCAGGCAACTACATCACAAGTACTGTAAAATATCACCTACTAGGAAGCACTTGAACTAGCATATTTGCTACAGGTTATCTTTAAGCTCCAATAAGACCCACTCTTCGTGCAAGCAGTAAGAACAGAAGAATCTAGAAGTCCATGAAAACAGGCAGGAATTATTTGTCATAAAGGTATAATGAGGACTGCTCTAGCAGACAATGCCCAAACCCTATGAATGCAAAAGTGAAATTACAGCTTTAGTGAGTAAGTAACAAGGTCATTACAATTCCTCAATTATTTGAAATGAATTTATACTGTAGAATGGAGTTATAATTATTAACAGCTTGGTGTTGATTTAACTATAATTTAACAATTTATAATTCAATTAAATAAAATCAACAAGAAGCCATTTGACACATCCAGTAGACCGGCTTCCCCAGATTTTTAAATAATCTGGCATGATTTTTAACAGTTCTTGAGGTATTTCAAATCATTTCCAGAAAAAACAATGGTGAGAAACTAATCTGATTTTCTGCATAAATTGGAGATTTACTGTAAAATTTAATCTACTGAGATCAGTAGAAACATTTCTGTCAAAGAATGAAAATGGTTTAATTCTTACAATAAAAATTTGATTCCACAAATATTTTCCTTTGCCACAGTGATCCTGAATTACAGACGCAAACAGTGAAGTGAATTAATTCTGATACCTACTTCTGGATCAGAATGTATTATTATCTGGGACTGAGTTCTGGATCACTGCTGAAGCGTTATTTGCAAACAAGCTTGTAGTAAATCCATGCTATCTTTGAGATGTTGAACATAGGGTACTTCAGCTTCTCATTGCAACTACTTCAGGGCTGTTTTTTTTAAAACATCATTCCCATGTTACTAATCACTTCTAACGTTATTACTATTTCCCACTATTTTCTTTCAAATCCAGCAAGAAAAAGGGCCCTTCTTTTTTTGATGTTTATCAAAGGCGCAGGAAGGTACATTATCACAATCAACACACTTATGGATCAAGTATTTATCCCTTTATCAATCATGTTCATGAAAAAAAACCACAGATGAACATTCACAGCTGACTTCTCTTTTCTTCTCTTGTCAGTCCCCCAGAATCTTTCTACTCAGAGTTTGAAGAAAATTTCCCAAGTCACTCCATCAGGTGAATCTCCAAAGTTTCTAATTGTCTTCATAAGAATCATCATCTTCACTTCTTTTATATTAAACTACTTCCCCATGCTCCTGAAGGCTTATCTCATGGGACTCTGCATCTTTTATCTATCTACTGCTTCATATCAAATTATAAGAAAAAGACAGACTTATACACACAAGAAGCAGAGGTAACTGTTTTGTTATTGTCTTGTTTTGTTTTCTTATAGTACTAAATATCTTGCATCTTAAAAAATTAAGGTATCAATCACACAAAGGCATTCTAAGAATGCTCTTAGTAGAAGACACACGAGACTGTAAGCACTAACAATTTATTACTAGTTATTTGGCATTTTTGAAAAAAGAAATCTCAACATCCACAGAGAATCTGATTTAAAAGGTGCTCAACACTGGCATTTGATCTCAGATAATCACTTAGACATTAGTACCCAAAGAGCAGTGTACATCAGCCTTTCTGAAAAGTACTATGCCTTTAGTGACTATGCATAAATTAGCATGGCCAGTTTTGAAATAATGAGCCACAGGCAATTGGTAGAGCTCTTGCTAGGCTACTATAAGTAGCTTTCAGTTTTTCTGCCTGACTTTGACAATTTTAACAACCGTCCTGCTCTACTGTTTCATATCAACAGCAACACACTTTCATGGCTATTTACACAGTAGTAGATGTTCCTATTCTCAGCTTTGCAAGTTTGTCAGCATCAACTACACTTAGTATGAGCTGCTGTGTTTGTTGCTCTATTTTTATCCCCCCCTCAAATCTATTTGTCCATTTGGGTCAGAAGATGGCCTAAAGTAATTTGGTGTTTGTGCTTTCAAAAATATGAGATCAGATAAAAAGCAGAGTGTAAATTCTTCTTATAGTGCTTCAACATTGTTTAACGTAAAAAATTAAATAGCATTGAAGATGAAACTATTAAAAACATTCAAATTTTCTGACAAACTAGAGTCAAATTTGCTTCTATAGGTGAAGAAAATCACAAGTGAAAGAATTAACAATTTGTAAAACAGAAGTCACTGACCATATTGCTTACAAAATGCTAAACCTTTCAGTTGACAAGAAAATTTTCATGAACCTGACTCTTGCTCCTAAGAAGACATAAATTTGTGTCACAGGCATTTTACATCATGACACTGCAAGTAAGCATGAGTTAGACTGTGCTAGTACAAGGAAATCCACATGGGATGTAGGACACCCACAATCTGAAGTGGCCCTACTATTTCAGAGTATTTACGTTCCAAGTCTTTTTGACTATTTCAGGATGACCAAAAGCATTTTAGTTTCTGTAAGTTCCGCATTTTAAACACTTTCCTCACTCACATTAAAAAAAAAATCTGAAAAATATTGGGGAACTTCACTGTACACATAAGATTTACTTTTTTCCAGTCTTCTCCATTCCTTAGCTACCCACCATTTAAAGAACATCTGATAGAGAAAATCTGATAACTTTCTCTAATAATGCATGTCTGTGAAACAGAAGAGGAATGTCACCCCAAACTGGGAAAAAATTTCTAATTTGAACTCTCAGCCTAGGATCGTTTACTGGAGTAGTTAGAAAATTCAGTAAGGAGGGGCATTCGCTTATGAACTATGGACATTTTTATGAAAACAATATTAATATACGTAAAATATTATATGTTTAAGTATTATTGTATAACAAGAAATATGCCTACAAAAATAAAATCCTAACCTGTTTTCTGTTTTTAAAGAATGAAGAATATTTCTGAAATATGAATTCAGAGCACTGCCAAACTCATTTCACATTTCTCTCTTCCTTTTGTTCAGAGAATTTGCTATTTCCCCTACTTCTCGTTTCAGTCAGTTTGAACTTCTGTTTCTGTAGTGATTTCCTTTTAACATCTTTGCATGTAAACTAGTCTTTGAAGAGGTAGTTGTCAGAAAAGTTTACTGTGGTCACTTATCCACTCCTCTATTACCTACAAATATCTAATATTTTCCACTATTCTACAATAATATTTTTAATTGGGACTCTAATAGGAAACTGATTACATTTTGCATGGCTGATCATACCACTACAGCTGCTTGACTCATTATCAGAATAAAAATCAATCCATCTAGGAAAAGTGAAATGATGACTAAGTTTTTAGACAGTACTTAGTAAAACAGATCACTTCCTATTGAACTGAGGAATTAACTTACAGAAATTGTTTAATTCCTGGTAGTATATATAGATAACTGCAATTTTTGTTTGGTTTTTCAAATCTGAACAAACATTTTGATTACTATATGTATTAGCTAGTAACAATGAGTCTAAAAGTAACAGCATTATGAGGCTAATTCCTACTCCAACTCATTATATTTATATATATCAGTACTTTATCATCTTTACTGAGACTTGCTAAAAACTTGAACTAATGTAAGAGAGTTGAGACAGTATTCTTCCTGACATATTTATCACATGTATCATTACAGTACTTGCTATTGTAATCTCAAAGTTCTGAACAACAATTACTTTATTTGCATAAGTATTTCTATTTTAAGAGCAGCTCTGTGATACAATAACTGATTTAGTTGGAGAACATATTAGAAGTTCTCTAGAAAAACAAATGATTCAGGATTTTTGCAATCTCAGTGCCCTTTAGAGCTTCCGCTCCAACCACTCAAGGAGTTTGCTTTAGCTAGCATAGGTAAAGCTACAGTTAACTGTTTTAACCGTTCATGTTCTAAAATAAAAGATAGGTTGATGCAGCTTCATGAACTACAAAGGAATTATGTTACTGTTTACTTTTAGTTCAGGATCAGTACGCAGTTCAAGGTAATTTTAGTGGGAAAAGGAACCAATGCAAAAAATGGTATTTGTCATTTTCTTACCATCTACCTAGTCAATGTCAACTACATCAACATTTTAACATAGGTAAGTGATCCAGTCACCTGACACGGTTGTAAAGACTGAACATACTGAAATACAAATGTAACGGCATAAAATCTTGAGCTTCCACAAGCATTCTGACACAGTTAATCAAAAGAAAAACCAACTTGCTAGTATAAAAAAGTATGTACATAAATAAAAAGAATGAGATTTTATAGCATTACAATAATTTACAAGAACCACAATACAGAAGATGTTTATTCTGCTACTTAGCTGAACACTTTTTTTTTTCTTTAAAGATACTATACTGCTACAAGATATTACTCATTTCTATGTTATACAACTGTATTGTAAATCTGCTGTTACGGAAGATCAAGGCATGTATTTAATTTCTTTATCTTATTTGACAGCAAATTAAAAGTTATAAGCAAATATATTTTTATTTGTTGGCTTGTTTTGTTTTAATTCTAAGAGAAAGCAAAAGCTATAGGACAAGTACCTTCATAAACTATGGAAACTTCGACAACTGCATGATAGAGACAGGCATGAATACATTACATAAATTCAGTCTCATTCTATAACTTCTTGTTGACATTACAGAGCTTGTTTAAATAACGTACTTGAAATGCAGGTAACAATCCATAAAATTTTAAACAATGCTCTACTCTCAATCAATCCACATTTTCTGCTTTCTCTGTAGCTCCTGAGAGTATGGATGTAAATTAAAAAAAAATAAAAAACAGACACTCTCCTAACTGAGAACTAATCTGTTCTTAGAAGTTTGGGTTTTTTGTATTTGAATTCATAAATACCCATGACCTGACCACTTCTGCAACCAGCAGCTGTGACTAAACAATACATAATTCCTGCTAAGAGCAATAAGCAGACACTTATTTTCCTGCCAGGACACAAAGGAAGGAGCCTCTACTTTTCAATATTCAGAGAACTATAACAACTTTCAGTAACACAGCAATAATATCTGAAGTAATTAGTGTGTGCCTGTTTAAATACATATATAGTATATATATTCTAGGCAATGTGAGAAACTCACATGCTGACATTCTCCTTTCAAGCAGAAGTTATTATCAATATTGAAGCCATGATGGAAGCCAAGAAAAGCAAGCATTTTGGAATACTACCATTTCCTGCTGTGTGAAAAGTTCACAGGAGGAAAGTTTCCTACCCAAGTCTGCAGAAGTTCAGTATTTTTTTTTTTTATTTTACTTTGTTTTTTTAAACTGATGATCCCATGATGGGGATGGACAAGAAATTGGTTGAAAGGCCACAGAGGGTGGTCATCAATGGTTCTATATCCAGGTGGAGGCTGGTAACAAGCAGCATCCCCCCCCAGGGGTCTGTCTTGGGACCGATGCTCTTTAACATCTTTATCAATGACAGAATTGAGTGCGCCCTCAGCAAGTTTGCTGATGATACCAAGCTGAGTGGTTGTGGTTGACATAGTGGAAGGAAGGGATGCCATTCAGAGGGACCTCAACAGGCTTGCAAAGTGGGCCCAGGTGAACCTAATGAGGTTCAACACAGCAAAGTGCAACATTTTGCACCTGGGCTGGAGGAATCCCAGGCATCTATACAGACTGGAAGGTGCAGTCTTAAAAACAGCCCTACAGAAAAGGACCTGGAGGTCTTGATGGATGAAAAGCTTAACAAGAACCAGCACTGTGCTCTTGCAGCTCAGAAAGCAAATGGTATCCCGGGCTCCATCAGAAGAGGGGTGGCCAGCAGGGACAGGGAGGTGATTGTCCCCCCTCTACTCTGCTCTTGTGAGGCCCCATCTGGAGTACTGTGTCCAGGTCTGGAGCCCCCAGTACAAGAAAGACAGAGAGTTGTTGGAGAGGGTCCAGAGGAGAGCCACAAAGATGATCAGGGGACTGGAGCACCTCCCCTATGAAGACAGGCTGAGGGAGCTGGGCTTGTTCAGCCTGGAGAAAAGGCTGCGGGTTGACCTCATTGCAGCCTTTCAGTACCTAAAGGGAGCCTACAAACAGGAGGGGAATCAACTCTTTGAAAGGGTAGATAACTGCAGGACAAGGGGAAATGGTTTTAAGTTGAGGGAGGGAAGATTTAGGATGTCAGGGGGAAGTTCTTTACAGAGAGCTGGAACAGGCTGCCCAGGGAGGTTGTGGATGCCTCATCCCTGGAGGTGTTCAAGACCAGATTGGATGGGGCCCTGGGCAGCCTGGTCTAGCATTAAATGGGGAGGTTGGTGGCCCTGCACGTGGCAGGGGGGTTGGAGATTCATGATCCTTGAGGTCCTTTCCAACCCTGGCCATTCTGTGTCAATATGAGGATGAACTGAGATGAAAAAGGGAATGGTTTGCCTAAGGGAATAGAAGATAATATCTTGAAATCTTTGATTTTGGTCCAAAACATGCAGCTCTGAATGCTAAATGCAGGAATTTGTAACAGGGCACTTACTCATCCTTGGAAACAAAGCATAATAATACTAAGAAAAATATATATATTAGCATAAAGAAAATGTATATATACTGCAGCCATTCAAAACCACTGCCAATCGCTTTGTATGTGGCATATTCTAATTTTCACCTATTTTAACATTTGAGTCTCTAACTGGACTTCTTTATTTCAGCTTGTTACTTCCAGAAGATCATCTGTGCACTGCAGACATAGGACAAAAGTAATACCTTATGTATCCTGGGTACATCTGTATGCCTGCATAATGAATCTAAAAATTCTGCTCATGGAGAAGCAAAACTGCTTCTGGCAGATTCGTGGCAGACCAGGCAAAGTATTCACAGGGAGGCCAGTAGTCAGATACTGAAAAGAAAAAAGATCTGAACTCACCTAACCAGTGAAGTAGATATCTGACTACACAGCACTCCTTCTCAGGAAGCCACTCCAGGTCCAAGAGATGCTCTCCCTTCAGTGGCCAGCCCTTATATGAGCCAAGTGTGACTCCACCCCTTGTAGTCACCTGGGGAGCACAGGTGCAAACAATTTGCCTGTGCTCCCTGAACCAGCCACACTGCTTCACCAGGTGCTCAATCACCAGTTCAAGCCATGATCTAACAGTTCCCCTACACTACCCATACACTATGGCCAATTTTCCATATGCCTGGCTGGACCTCAAAAATTACAAGGCAAAGAAAAAGTAATTATTTTTCCATAAAGTCAGTAGAAATCACTCACAAAAAAAAAAAAAAAAAGCAGGGGGATATAATAAAAGCAGCAGTCTGCAGTAGAGTCAGCAGCTGTGTGTTTCACTCGTGGTATTTCACTTGCAGAAGTTCCAGTTGAGTACCTGCTGAAAATCCAAAATTGTACTTCATTTATATTTCAAACCATAATAGTCATACTCTTGTTGCTGTTAGAGTAACAGGGGAAAAAAAATCTGGGATTTTGTTATATATTACATAGTTTCCGGTTCCAGGCCTAGTAGAAAATAAATTTATTGCAAATAGTAGAACTTATAAAAGAGAAATAGTGATGAACATATAATGCTATACTCCATCTATTGCTTTTTCAGCTGAACAAAGCCTTTGCAAACACAAAGAGGTATTTTTCCCCCCTTGAGAAACAATGTATCTTATAACCTGCAAAAGACGCCATAAAATGAAAGCAAAGCTGATTTCTGTAAAAAGAAACTGTTCTTTAAAAATGCAGTATGAGCATAAATATTTAATTGTTTTGAGCATGTCATAGAAGTTCAGAATTACTCAGAATTTTGTCAACAATGAACCAAAAACAGCTGAAAATATTATAGTAAGAAATATCCTATGAAATGGGGCTTCTCTTAACATCCTTCATTACTTTAGCATAGTCAGACTGACCAAAAAAGAAAAAAAGCTTTGAAGTGTTACTTCATGTTTGAACTTACTAAGAGCCTGTAAGTCATAAGGTTCTAACATACAGTGCTAAAGAAAATCAATTATTAATGTAAGATTTTGGTAGAATAATGTTTTACCATCCAGTAATTTTGCAAATGTTTAAGAAACTCAACGAACCATGCAAAGTAATAGGAAAAAAACAAGGGTATTTTCAAAGACCCTGCGATTACTTGGATAAATTACAACCTTGCAGGTTGCCTTAGTATGAAGATAAAACAAACACATATTGAAGCAGCATTCATATGAATACAGTACCTCCAAAGTTTCGGATAAATGGGAGAGATAATAAAGCATTCATTTTATAGATCATGCTATTGTTTCTGTGGGGTCTGCTAGTTGCTTCAACCCATTACAAACTGCTGGCAGTAACTAAAGCCAGAACCTGGTGAAGAACATATTTTTGACTCATATCAGAAACGGTCTAAGAAGTGCCATATACACTGCCCAAACAAATTTGAGTTAATTTTCTATAAATAATTCACTCAACCTTACAAACCTCACGTACTGGTTTCAGCTGGGATAAAGATGACTTTCTTCATAGCATCTGATATGAAGCTATGATTTGGCTGTAGGCAAAAAAAGCTTTGTTGCTGTGACCGAAGCACAGGACTCGGCACTTGGACTTGTTAAAGCTCACAAAATTGGCCTCAGCCCATTGATCCAGCTATCCAGACCTGTCTGTAAGGCCTTCCTACCCTTAGGCAGATCAACCCTTTCTTCCAACTTAGCATCATCTGTAGACTTACTGAGGCTGAACTCAATTCCCTCATTCAGATCACCAGTAAAGATATCAAACAAGGGTTGGCCCCAATATTGACCCCTGGGAAATAGCACTAGTGATTGCTCATCATGTGGATTCAACTCTATAGAAAGAAATATTCAGTACCTGAGAAAATTAGCTGTGCTTGGATGTGGTATATAACAACCTGAATAATAATCAATTATCCTAAAATCCAAATACTATAATGTGCTCATGATCCAGGTGGCAGAAATTCACAATCATCATATGCCAACTCACTGGCAGTAATGATCTGGAAAGATGGAAAGGAAAAAGTGGTGGGTGAATTAGCTGACCAATTCAGACATACGAGGAAAATTTCTCTTTCCCCTTATAAAGCTACTTTACATATTTAAAACTGAATTTGAACAGATTGTCATAATCACAGCTATAGGAAAAAAAATCAGACAATATTTGTTAAGAATATTTTGTGTATTTTGTTAATCTTTCAGTCTTGTTAAAAAAGTTTTCACCAGACTTCAGTGGTATGGATGTATGGATTACTGCAGGAAAAAAAAATATCACTGGCAAATGTAAAGGTATATATAAATATATACACCCATAAGTAACAAACACTTACATGCTACAGACAAATTATCAATAGATTTACTTGAAATAAAAACAGAACCTGATGATAAATTAAGCTATTTCAAAATTTCAAAAAGAAAACAAACAAAAAAATGCATCTTCAACTTCTCATATATGCAATTTAAAAGCATACTATTCCAGATAGTCCATCTCTCTGCAGTGCTTCAAGGTTTCAGCTACAATTTCTGAGTTCGCTACAAATCTAGAAATTGTTTTAGTTGGGATAAATTAGGCATATAAAAGATAACCCCAAAATCTTACATTAATATTCTCTTTCCTCGGTGATGAACATTTGATTTTTCTGCATAGGTTGTTTTCATTCTAGCAGCAGCAAACAAGTTTAGACAGTGAATCATTTTATACTGTTCCCCAGGCATTGCTAATCATGGTAATCTAATCTGTTCAAATTAACCCACATGCCACAGTTGCACAGACAATTAACCCTTGTATTTCAGGGGGTTGTGAAAATCAAATATAAACTACATTACCATAATCTTCTGTATGCTATGTAGATTGCTTCAGCATGCATAATTGCTTGTAAAGATTTTTCTTTTAAATGGTTTCTTCCAATGTTCAGATAACATCTGGGTAAAATTCAGAGGAAGAGAGAAACAACAAAATCAATTCAACTTCTCAATAATTCACCATACCACACAGAAAATACAAATCTATTTATCATTAAAATCTTGGACTCACAACATTTACTGTATGTGAATCAATGAAGGCAGAACACCTCGTCTGTTTCAACAGCAGGGATTCCAAAGGCTATTCCTCTACAGCTCAATTTTCCCTACACTATCAGCCTTGTGACATTACTCCCTAACATATAGCACAGCACGATACTGGGATAGGGGCCCCTTACACTTCACAGGACATCCCACAGGGGCTTTCCAAGAAGAGACTGAAGAGGGCTCTGTCAGTGGAGTTAGCACTTGCCTCGCACCTACACTTGAACATCAAGGACAGCCAGGATGGACAAGTACAGCTGTAGTACAAGAACAAGGCCAGGTCTTGCTTTCAAGACAGCTCACAAACCTGAGAGCTTGAGGCAAGAATGGACATAAGACATCTCATGGTCTTTGCAGTTTTTTGTGTACTGTTTCATCTAAGGATCTTCCCTTAAAACATGAGCTACCTTGTATTATTTCTATTCAGGTCTGCTCAAAATTATCTGGGGGAAGCAGGGTTATTTCTTAATTTAGGACAGACTGAGATGAAAGGATATTTTCTTACTTGAGCATTACTCAGTTCAGGACAAAATACTCTCAGAGCATGGCTACTTTGGAATTTTCTTCTGATATTTCTTGTGCTTCATGGCCTAACAGATGGCAGTTTCTGAAAAGAACACAAAAGAGTGTTACCTTCTTGACAAGTAATTTGACTTTCATATGACTTAGCTGACTAAAAAGTCACTGCCCTATATCTACCATTATGTAGGCCTTGCCTTTGTTCAAGACTGTATAAAAGCAGACTACTTTCAGAGCAGGTTCAGACAGCAAAGTTTCCCCAGCAATTACTAAGGTAATTATTTGTGCCTTGTCTGCATTGTCAACTATCCTGCCTGGAGAAAATCAAATTCTATCATAAATTGGAGTTCACACAAGCATCTCAACAAGAGCAAGGATCTGTGGAATAGGGGTTCACGGACATCTTTTACAGCATATAATGAAATTAATACTTACCACCATTGGTGGTCTAGAGACATTCTGATGACCTGCAGTATAGATGCTCATAGAACATCCTAGCCAGGGAATGCCTCACCGAGGATTTCAGTAATACTCAAGTATGATTTAACACAGAAGTAATCACAGTCCAAGCAGACAGTAGTAATACAAAGTTGGAAAGACAATGATGGCTAAACGAGCACTGTGACACATTTAAGACTGTATACTGCTCGTAATAGATTTAGCTGCCAAAAATTTCTATAACAATTTTTCTTCTGTATATTGCATAAAAGCCTTTTTTTTTTTTTTAACTTGAAAACTCAAATTTTTTTTGATACACACAGATTACACGGAAAAAATTGTTTCTTAATTAAATTGGGAAAGCAGATGGAATCAGGTTCTTAGAGCTTTCTTTACAATAGCATTCACCACCAATGTTTAATCATTGTTAGTAACTGATAATAAGCATATGAACTCGGACTAAGAATGTTAATTCAGAAACTTGAAGGATTGCCACAGTAACTTTCCTTGCACAGTAACAACACCATCTTTAAGAAAAAGACACAGTTACAAAACTAATTCAGACTATGACCTGCATTCATTGGCAATAGTAAATTTAGAATGTGGTAGGTATTAAAAGCAAGCAGAAGAGTCACTCTAGCTACAGGAGCAATGCATAAGGATGGATCGAAAAAAAAAATATATTTGGATAAATGTTTAGTGTGTTGCATTCTCATGGCCCAATAATATAATTACCTATGCTATGCCTCAAATGACTTCAAAGTTAATGTTAGTTGGTAGTAAATAATCAGGATACTCTTTAAAATACAAAGTACTTATCAACATAGTCTAAATAATTTTTTTAATTTAAGAGATTATCTGAAGATCACTGGATAATGCCTCACTAAGTCCCTTGATGTTTCCATCTGACAGTGCAGCCATATGCTTTGTCAGCTGAAACATTACTCAGTTTCATGCTGTGTTAACACATCAAAACAGCAAACATTGTAAACTAGTGTAAATTTTTTGATGTGCTAGTTCCTGCCTGCCTCACTGCCTATGCATAGTCATTCTTCCCATTCAGGAGATTTTGCTATTTTTCAGTATACTGTTGTTGGTTTTTTTTTGTTTGTTTGTTTTGTTTTTTTTACTATGTTGTCTCTCCGCGATTTTTAAGAAATCTCTTTTTACAGGCAACAGAGGATTGTAAACAGACTAGAGAAAAGCTAAGATACTTCAGGAAATCAGAAAGTTTAGTTGTCTACACTGCATTTAGCTTGAGGAGATTATCATATCCAAATTCCCTTGCAATTTATTAAGCAAACGGGACAAAGCATAGAACCTATGCAATAGCATTTCCAGTGACATTATGTTTTATTTTAAACTCCAATACTCAGCTGACCCTGCAAGTCCCAGTGACTAAAACTACTTTAAATTTTTTTCTGTCTTTCAGTCAAAAAGATACATTCAGATGCTTCTTTCTCATTAGGGACAGTTGCTTAATCCTTTTGTTATAGATTTTCCTAACAAATTCTTGCTGTACACTCTTTTCTTTAATCCCCTGCTATTTGTTGTCCCCAAAAATCCAACTGCGAAGATCAAAGATTTCTTAATACTCTTCAGCAACACAACTCAGAAAGAGTAGAAGTAAAACTTATGTCATACTAACGTTACCCAGAGATTACATCCTAATTACATTTTAATTTTATAAATTTGATTTCACATGCACAAGTGCTACGGTTACTGTTCAGTCAAACTCCTAAAGAAAAATCATCAGAAATACATAGCATTCAATACGTTACAACACATTATACATGGAAGCAAGGATAGGTACACAGCAGTACAAACACTAAGAAACTGTGCAACTCTTAAAAAGACTTCTAAGAAATCTTAATTACAATTATTTCTATTATTAATTGCCTTAACTACAATTATTTCTCATCACTTAACTGCACAAAATTGAAGATTTGAACACCTCTGCATCTGTTATCAGCTATTTCTACAAGGATAATACCCTTGTAAATAAATTAAAACCATGATTTTATGGAAAAACATGCAGAATTCATGAAGAAAATGATCTGTTCAGTTCCCATTACCCAAGTGAAATAATGCTTTGTTTTCCTTTTCCTTCAGCAAAACATTTCTTGGCGTGGTATTAAAATTTCAGAAAAATAAGAATATTATCTGTAGACTGAGAAAAGTAAAGCAAATGAGGACATTTCAGTCAGCTAAGGATTTAAGTGACTGCCAGAGGGCAATGCAGACACAGACTCACTAAGGACAGGGGAAAATTATTCTCTTGGATAGGGAAGAGGAGAAAATACTTTTCATCAGTTCTGCTGGATCTTTAATTAACACCTTATACCAAACACATTTGCAGCATACAACATACTGCCCAAGGGAAGAGAAAGCTCCTCTTTCCTAGCTTTTCTCTCTCCTTACACTGGAAGGGTAAAAGCAGTACATAAACAGGTTTCTCCAGTGAATGCACAATACCTGGCCACGTGAAAGTATCACCAAGAAAAATAAGGGAGTTCTATTCCTCTTCATGGATGCTGTCAAGTGGAATTTGAATTGTGTGTTTTATTCTAAAATAGTATTTAGGCACAATATGTCTGGAACTATTAGGAACAATGTTGAATTCTACCTAAAGTTTTGTTGTTTTTTCTATTAAATTTTGGTGCAAGGTTTATTTTCAAAGGAAAGGACCATGTTTGTCAAGGAAACACCATAACCCTAAAGACACTAACATTTCATGCAATGTACTGAGTTACACTTAACTTGATACTGTTCCCTTGGAATTTCCATATTTTTCAGTTAAAAAACTTTAAAAAGTACTTTCTCTAAAATACCTAGCCATAGTACCAAAACAACTAGTTAAAAAGTAATGTAAAGAAAAAAATTATAAGTAGAATCACACACTTCTCTTTCTAGGTCAATCAGCTGAACAGTAGAGCTGTACAGCCAGAAAGCAGCTTCAGGGTAAAATCTGTCTCATACTTCCCTATTTCTTGTTTTGACTAAATTACTTTTTATGTATTAACTTTATTATAGTTTTAGAATTCTTGTATTTTATTTGTATGGTATTTCTTGTATTTCTTGTATGGTAATTTTTTAACCAAAATGGATTCCGTTTCATGCAAAATGTTATGAAGCACTAAGGTTTTAGTTATTTACATGCATGCTATAAACATGCATGCTTCAGTTGAAGACTGAAAATCCTAGTTTCTAGTGATGTTCAACGTGGAAATTTGCTGTTACAGCTAAGGTTAATTTTTCCTTATAGAACCTATTCTTTCTCAAATTATAAGATATTCTCCTTTTTATTTTATTGTCTTGTACAGGTGATTTAATCCTAGTTTTATACTATCTGTAATACCAGGAACCTATCAAAATTATGGTATATGCAAATAAACAGAATGAAAGTCAATTAAAAAGAAAAAAAGAACAAACTCAAAACAACAACAAAAAATCAATCCACAATTAAAGAAACAAATAATCAAACGACAACAACAAAATAACACAAATACAGCCTCCTTAAGGACTCATTCCTTCTCTATTGAAAAACTTCTACATGTATTTTAATGCATTTGTTATACGAAATGAGGTTATACGTGATCGGATATTCAAACTTTATTCAGCTTTAAAAGATCTGGAAGAAGATACGACAATCAACAGATCTGATTTTTTTCTACACATTTCCTATGTTAGAACTAATCTAAGCACTTTTCAGACTTAGCCTTTAACATCTATGTTTTTCCAGAATGTAAAATGCTCTACTTGTATCTGTTCTACTACTTTCTCCCACAAACTCTTTTTTCACTTAATTAACATTAGGAAAAAGCTACTGATGTAAGCAAAGGTCTTATCGCTTCACATTATGAAAGCCAAGGCATACTTAAAGCTAAGCACCAATAACTAATGGTCAAAAACTGTTGTTGCTTTTCCCGCTGCTGTAAAAAATCAATTATAAATTTCTTTCTTATGTAACCTTAATGTCTATTTTCAAGTTTTATTTCCACAATTTCCAGAACTCAGTTCTATGTATACGTAGAATTAACTAATGCATCAGAGTAAATAAATGTAGTTGTTTCTCTATAAGCAGATTAAATGCCATGATAATTAAAATTAAACCACCAACAGTAAACTTTTAGTGATAATCATAAAAAGAATGGAGCATTGTGAAGATCAACAAATTTGTGACAATTCTGTTAAATACACTGCTGTGTATTTAAGAAAACAGTACACCATTGCAAGATGGCAAATGATAAGCTTTTATTTTCTTCTGAATTTGTTTTTTATACTCTATAGTTAATAGTCTTTCCTTGCATAAGCATTTCATGTATACCACACTGTCATTAAGGTTGTGCAACTAAAGCAGAACTAGTCTATTCGTAGCATCTTGCCCAATTAGCAGCTAGGCCAAAACATTTTCAGTGTCCAGATTTTCACTACAAAGAGTCATTCTCAATACAAGAAATTACAGTTCTCCTTTCAATACAGAAAATATGTGGTCCAGATAGGATGAAACTGTTTGCTTTTCTGGCCATAAATCTTCAATTACTAATGTAGCAGCACATATCACACAATCAGAAGAAATGCTCTGATTCAGGATGGTACTTAACCATCTACCAGAATCATTGACCTTCTCACAGTTGATAATTTGCTCAACTATCTTGCTGAATTAGGCTAAAGAAACCTTAGTGGAAGAGAAATGCAAGCCATGCAGCTTCTATGGAAAATGTTCTTGAGAAGACATACAGCAAGCAGTACTATAATATCTAATGCCTAATTCAAATATTTTTGTTTTACCTAATATACACTGTAGTATTTTTTTTAATACATAATGAGTAGAGTCATGACACATACAGATAGCTTGCATAATCCATTGTATTGCCTTTCAAAAACAGCCATTTAAACTAAGGGCAAAAATGAACAAAGTAACATAATATTTTTAATTCTAGACCAAATGCATCAAACGTTCTGTAGAGCTATTTTGAAAAGTGGATTCAAGGGCAAACAAAATCCATTCAGAGATACAGAAGTTTGAGCACCGTTGCCATTCTCTACAATTCTGGATTGCAACACATACTGTGGACAGTTCTACAAAGCAGCTACGTATAAATCTAAACCACAACTCATTATTACTCAGCAGAAAAAAATGTTTAAGACTTATGAAATTACTTAAAACCATAGAAATATATGTTTTGGCTTCTTAAATGAACAGTATATTTTCTTGCTTATTTGGGAGTCCAGATCCCACCTTTTCAAAGCAACACATTCTGTTAAGGAAAGATCTCTGCCATATATATGAAGAGCTTTTTGAGAGGTTAGTAGAATTCCACATAATGTAGATCTAAATATTTTCAACTGGTACACTCCAAACACAACTAGGATAAGGACAACAGATGCAAACATCCAGTAAAGAGAGTTTTGAGTAAACTTAGGCATATTAAAGCTGGAGGCATATTACAATTCCAAGTTATATACATCATTTTGGAAAAAATGCGAAACTCTTTTTTTACTTATAAAATTTGGAAACCATATTTTTATTTTTGAGCTAAAAGGTGGCATGCAAAAAAATAAAAGGTTGCAGACACACTGAGGTGCTCCCACTAGAGCATGTTTTGTTTGTTTTTTTGTTTAAATTAAACTCTTCAATTGGCTATTTGTACCAACTGTTACAAGTCACCATTCAAACTGCAGATTCAACAAACATAAGAAATCCACTTGATGAAATTGAAGTTTAAAAATAATATAGATTTGCTACTGACTGAAAAGTAGTATGAAAGCTAGTGTATTCATCTCACTAGTAATTCCTAACCTGCCTTGTTAAGCATCAAATTAGTACTGGGTTTAATACTACAGTATGTTTGCAAAATTTTCCAGTATCGACAGGAAAAAAAAGCGTATCTACCTAAATAGCTTTTAAGTAAAATCTTCTCTGTAAAAAATCTGCTTAAAGATTTCAAGTTAATATCCTTGGTTTTGCTATAGTTATCTGAATGAGCAAATATAATACTAATGTTGTATTTTTGCAAATAGTGTTTTAAGTATTCATTTCTGTCCTTTTTAATACTTATTTTTCAAAGAATTAATTCAACTAAAGGTACAGCATCTACATAACACCCTAAATTCCTAGAGTTACTATAGATTAGTATCATTTGGCTTATATAAATACAGATTTATTTTCACAGGATATAATATTAGAGAAAAGCCTAATGTTTGTTTTAATTTTGCTTATATAGTAGAACACTCATTTATTCATCTACTCAATGTCTTCTATCTGAAATCCTGACACAAAATATAATATACCTTGAAAAAAAAGCTTGCTTTTTTAGAAGATGAGGAGTGTGTGTGGCTGAACGATTTCATTCCACATGCTTACAAGCTGATCTTTGATCAAATTAAGATGAGAAAGACAACTTTATTTGTAAAGGGGAGATGTAGGTAATTAAATCCTTAGCTCAGAAGATAAGCTCATACTGAAGTTAAAAGTTCATGTTGAATCAAGGGAGTAGAAAAGATCATTTCAGTCAAAGATAAAAACAAAAAAACAAAAAGATAAAACAGTTAAGATCAGACCAGTGACCTTTTTTTTTCATAAACAGAAAAATCTAAGGAAACATACCACGTAGGTGAAATTAGGTAAAGCCTTCTAAAAAATTAAAAAAAAAAACTCTAGTCTGATTATATTATCATTTACAATTTTGAAAATAGCGTTCTAAAGTTATGAAAGTTTAGGTTTCAACAGACTGAATGATTTTTTATTAACTGACTTTCCTTTATTTTGCCTACTCATTTTAGACTGAAATATTACAGATTTACAAATTGAAAAGTAGAGAAGAAACAAATTAAGGGTTGGTTTCTTGTTCCCTTTACTTCTTAATATGTTCTTCGTCTTCCTTTACAATGACAAGTACCACAACCAAATTATGGAATGGGAAAGATATAAATTCCTTTCAAATCATCCAACTATACCTGTGCTATTATTGACATTTAATGAAGCTATCTGTACAATGATTCCAGAATCTTCAAAGGCAGTTTAAGAGCAACTATTATGATTGCATCATTTTATCAAATGTACACAATTTTTGCAACCAAAAAAAGACGACATTCATTTTGCACTCCCAAATGAGAATCCAAATTTGTACAAAAATGAAGAACAATAGGTGAAGGGTATTCAAGAAGGGAGACTTCACCAGTTGTGGCAGTCGTAGCACTAAACATTATCAATTTATGCACTTATGAAACGTTATTAGCAAAAATTGAAACCAGGACAAAAAGGAATCTAAGAATCACGTTTTTGAACTAGACTTTTAAAGTAGACTTTTTAAGACCAGAGTAAATGAAACACAGAGCATCTCTGAAGTACTGGATTTAGTACTTTTGCACACAAGGCTTTGCTCAAGATGCAATCTCAAAACACAGATCTAGAAACAAAACTTTCGTATTTATGCTCTTGCATCTACAAGCTGAAGATCACTAGCTATCTGATAGAATCATTGACTAAGCCAGTTATTTTAGTATGCTTCCTCACATTGGAGTTGAATACCAATCATTATGCAAACTAAGGAGTTCCAAAGATAGCAGGGTAATTGGGTATGTCTTAGTAATACATGTCAGGAAATACATTTATGCTTACGTTGGGTTTGAAAAAAAGCAGAAGAGAAAAATCCTGTGAAGTTCCTAGGGAGAAATAAAAACTGCACTTTCAGAAAAAAAAAAAAGGCAATGAAATTTTCTCATGTCTAGAACACATGTAACATGTCTTTAGCTAGGATATCATTAATTTTCTTTATTGTAGAAAGTGTGGTATTGTGCTTTGCGTTGTGCTTGGATTTTTGATGAAATTAGTAGTGATAATTAGCAACTTGTTACAGAGCTGTGCTCACACAGAGCCAGACCTCCCAGCAAGAAGGATGGGGTGCATAAGTAGCTGGGTGTGGACACAGCCAGGACAGCTGACCCAAATGGACCAAAGGGATATACCAGACCATATGATGCCATACTCAAAATTTTTAGCACAGAATTTCTTCCAGCATTCTTACTGTTGCATGTATGTGTACGTGTTCTCTTCTCTTTCCAGAAAACGTAGTGGTCTCATGAAAGATATGATCACCTCACTAAAGACTGAATTGTAACACACTGAAACAACTGGCTTACATTTCAGCACATGCTGACTAGAATATTCTGAATAAAGCAGAAACGTTACTATGGACTAAGAGCTGTTTCACTGTCAAATACCAGAACACACTATGAAACAAAATTCAAAGAAGCTGAATAACCCTTTTTTAATTATAAAGATAAGACGTGGGTACATAGAGACAAATATCATATCATGGTCTCAATTCTACTCATATCATCCACACCTCAAGCAAAACGGCTATTAGGTAGAATAATTACCTTTTGTAGCTGGTGGCTCCAGTATGACCAGTTTGTGTCACTATCATATTCTTTATTTTGCACTTATAAATAAAACTACTTCATCTTAATTTCTAATTACACTATAGTTATGATGAGATTTCCAAACAGTCTCAGAAACTTGCAACTTCAAAATACTGATTGAGAAATCTCATGCCACTTCTTTGTGATATTAAATGTTACATATCAGTGAAGCCCAGTATACAGAGAAGAATAAAAAATAAAGTTTCCATGCTCAAGTCCATCTGACAAATGTAAATTTGCAAGCTGAATATGTATGTTTGGGTATTACATATCAGAACTCCCGATTAATAATAATGGCATCTCCATTTTTGTGAAGAAAGATGTTTGTTTAATTTTAGACAGTAAAATAAAAGAAAATGGTTTATAGTATTTTCAGTCACAAAGTTAGAATGACACAGGAAAGCAAGGATATAAAACTATCTTCATCTTCAGACCTATCAACAGTTTCCCATACCTACTAGTAAATGTGTTAACAAGTGTTATCCTTGAAATTTTATTTTCAAAACACACGATGTCTGTATCCATTCCACTTCTATCCAAAGTCAATGAAACTTACATACTGAACTTGTGCACTTGTGAACCTGTGCACTTGAAAAACTCCATTCTTCTTTGATATTCATTCTATCTAGCCACTTGCACTTAACGTCAGCAGGAACTGATAAAAAAAAGATGTGAATGATTCTGTCAATTCTAATGCATTTCTCAATTCTAAATAAATTTGCCAGTATGTTGCTTATAAAGATGACTAGAGGAACTGAAAAACATGCCTAGTTATCTATTGTGACTTCCATACTGAGACTTTGAAATAGAGACTGTCATTTTGTATCTTTAAAAAATGTAAACGTAGATGTGAAATTCACTGCCTCCCTCCTTACTGTAATTAACTGAGGCATGCATCCTACAAAGATGTTTATAACAAGGCCTTTCACTGCGTACAATTTGTCTTGCTATCAGGCATTGTTTAAATAAATATCTAAGCTGAATGCATATTTTTTCCCATCATTTGTAAGCTATTAGAAAGAGAAATTGCTTTTTCCTGTGCTAATTTTTAAGACCATATGCTACCAGAAGTAGAATGAGTATTGAGTAAGATTTTACAAATCATCCAAAGTGAGGAACACATCTAGACTGTAAACCTTGGATAACCCTAAAATTCTATACTATACTCATTTATTTGACTTTGGAAAGATTTTAAGACAGCCTGTGGCTTACTAGCAAATAAAACACCTGACACTGACAATCCTAGCTTAAGCAGATGTTCTGCAGATGCAAAGGAAGATTTAGAATGTTTTCTGGACAAGCAGCCTGAAAATTACTCTCACACAGATGAATAAGTATCAGTACAAAGCATACTGTTGCAATCCTTGTATTTTTGTATAACAGATAATGAAAAACCATCTGTCCATTGTAGTAATTTGCCAAGAAGCCAGTATAGCATACCATTTTACTTTCTGTATTTAAAATATCTTAGTAATAAACAATATTTCTCATCTGCTTTAATTTTGTTTGCATACACTGAACACAAACTTCACCATGTTCTTATTTTAAAGTCACTCATGTAGATAACAAGTAATTGGACCATGCAAATATAACTAGGCTTCTCTTTTGTATTTCGATAATAAAAAGAACATTGAAGTGAAAATAAGTATCACCACTTTATTGTGCAGGAATTCCTCTACTTCAGCATTTAAGGAAGTCTGCACTTTAATACCAAGGCAGAAAAAGGAAAGTGTTATCTAGAGAAATATTTTTGAGGTTAACTTAAAAAACAAACAAACACAAGAAACAATATTCAGTTGTCATTTTGAATATCCCAATCTTCAGAAAATTATGACTTTGAATTATTTGCATAATATTCAACAGTTAATGTTCAGGTTTTTGAGGTATTATGCATGCATTACTTTAAATGATTCACCTATTTGGACAGCTTTTAACTAAAAAGAAAGAAACAAAACAATTGTGACAGCTGGGTGATTTTACAGCCTTTTGTGAACAACATCTAGCATTCTCAATATCCATTCTACTCTAAACTGTCTTTAAAGTGTCAAAAGCTAACGTACACTAAGATACAGATTGTATTATTTAGACCTCAACAAACAATATCAAGAATAGGTTTGCAACTAAAACTCACATAATATTTTATTTCAAGTAACCACATTTTAACATCAAAACAATCACATGATAGTTAAAAGTACTTGGCTGCATGGTGCTCTGCTATATTATGCAAAGGACTGTATCAAAGATCATCTCAGACTCAAAGTAACAGGCAGATAATTTATTTGCAGAATGCTTTCTTATAGTGTGTATCATAACAATAAAAGCCATTTTATATTGAATTTTTCCTTTCATATCGTTGAGAGAAAGGATATGAATGATTCTCAGTTTCTTAATTTAAATTAGCTCAAAACTAAGACTTATTTAAAATTCACCACAGGAAATAACTGAATACGGCCTCACCTTTTTATCAGACTTCAGAGAATACACTTGCTTTCTAGAAGGTATGATGAAATCCCAGAACAGCTTCAATCCTTCTTTTCAGCTGAACAAAGAAATGCCACTGCTTTGCTAATGCTTCTGTGTGGAAAGCAAATTTAAAATTTTAATTTTTAAATTAATCTGTCAGATCTTTCCAAGCCTAATTCTATAATATGGAACCAGAGTTAAATCTGTAGAAACCTTCTAAGATACATGTTCACTTTATTAGTGTTGAAGAATGAGGTGTTCTTCATGCCATGGAAGGGCTTGGCTTAACCTATTTGCACTGAACTTCAGATTATGCATTCTATATTTGTTTCACAGATTAAACAACCTTATATTATGCCCTGAAAAAAACAAACCTAGAATAGTATTGCAATACATTACAAGTCAACAACTGCTTAACATAGATTACTGTAGTTCTACTCTGAAAGAATTAACATACAGGTTTAACTTTTGACATATGAATAGTTTCAATTAAATATGTTAAGAGACTCATGAATTTATAGCTAAAAATATTTAGCAAGAACCATTAGTTTGGAATTGAAAAAATACAGGTTAATGAGAATAATTTATAGCAAAATACTGTAGAAATGAAATGTAATTTCAAATTCATAACATAATATTTTCCTGTAGAACACCCTATTTTGCAGTATCCCAAGGCTAGCATTTGTTGTGTTTAAGTTTTAATTCTCTGACCATTATTTTGCACTTATATGAAATTTTGATTATACAATGTAACAAGATAAGTGAGCTTCCCTCATCAGCCTCAGGAGAACAATTCCCTAAATGAGTGAGATATTTGTTTTCTTCCAAAACAAAGCTTCCTTCAAATATTTTCATTTTTAGTTGGAAGCTGCAGATAGTTAATTGGGAATAAAGTAACACTATTCAAACGCTTTGCAGGATGAATTTTTTAACCACTATTTGATGAATGAAGCTGTGTTGTTCACCTACAGTTTTTCCCAAAGGTGAATCTACAGTTTGTATTTCAATTGCTACTGACCAAAAACATAGCAGGCAAGTATGCTCCATGAGCTGTTTTTCTCTTATTTTATTGGAAATTCTCTGAGCCATTTTTATAAAAATATTTCACGTTTGACTTGTTCCTCAACAGCTAAAAACCTGCTAAGCTTCAAGACTAATTAAAGGGCAAAGTAAAAGTCATAGAAATATGATTTTTTCCTATTTCATTTTCTTCCCCTTGCACTTTCAAAGTATGCTGATGGGTTTACCAATTCATAATTTTCCATCCTTATAACCAGACAAAGGAATACTGCAGTCATGTTCAAATAGTGGTGAACAGAACCTTCTCTGATACATATAGTATAAATTACATGGAACAGGAAAACAGTAATACATACATTACAAGGAGTTGCATTATTAAGAAGCTTAAATGAACCCTATGCAAAGTATGCTATTGAGATAGAAATTTCACTCCCAAATTCTAGCTTCTGTCCCTTGAACATGTTTTTCTTTCTGTTTTCTAGGAATGCGTGTTGTTCCAAAGGCTCTTGAACTACATAATGTATGTAATCCAGAAGTCTCTGTAGTTCATTCCCTATACTTGCTTGATTAGAAGGAATTTCTTTCTCTTTCTTGTGCCTAAGAGAAGTGGCACTGATTTGAAACTTATACTTTTTTATTTTAACATGAATCAGTGAATAGAGCCTTAGAGTATTTTAAAAGAATTTATAAAATCAAGAATGAGGTGAGACTTTTATGGAAGTCAGCACAGACATTACTGCTCATATACACTCCCAGTTTTTCCCTTATAAATTGATGTTGCCATTGGGTTATTCCATGAGCATTTGTGCTGACATAAATTACAAAGAACAACTCTTTATACTTTTTAGTTTTCTACGTGAAACATTTTCACACAGATTAGTAGTCCTTCTATCCCTACAGTTAAATCTGTTGATGTAAACCTATGTGCTCATGGTAAGTTGCAGAACTAGCACTAGCAATATTATTCAAAATAATTTATATGCAAATTGTCGGTTACATTACTTACCTTTATACACTTAAAATTATAAGAAAATTGTCAATTTCACAGAAAATTGCTGAAAACAATATAGAGAAGCTAATGTTGACTCTAAAAGACAGCAGTTGCTAAAAGGTCATTTGAAGACATTCATTAATTGTTTATTTTAACAGACAATTATTATTCCTGTCAGCTCAAATCGGCAAAAATCATTATAATTGTCAGAAAGCATTAAAGGACTGCCATTTATCAATATGTACTCTTCTGAAAAGAAGCAGCTTGAGAGAATCCCAATTTTAAAGTTAAATGGAAAAAAGAAGCATGAATACCCTAATGTTTTTTTTTTACTGTCTAGAATAGCTACATGAACAGCCGTCATTCATTAAACTGTAAAGATTTGTAACAATTAAAAAGAAACTAACTACTGAAGTACCTCAGGTATAGCAGTGTTCAAAAGTTTTTGTTTGTTTGTTTTTGTTTTTTTAAGAATTATTAGGGTTGGTTCAATGCACAAGCAACATAGGCATCAGCATAAGAAAGCAAGGAGATGCAATGCCAGGGGCTACAGGAACAGAAAGTTTCTTTTTTCAGGCCTTCTCCAATCTCCCATTGCTACCTAGAGAGAAAACATATGACGGTACAGGTCCTCCATTCCAAACTCTTCCCATCAGCTTGGAAAATAAGTGAATGCTGTTGTACAATTGTGTGGCTCCAAAGTCTGAGAAAAGCTCATATTATTCTGTGTCTGAAGGAGATGGACGTGAATGTATTAGAAGATGCATTGATTACTCCTGACTTTTCTCTCCATGAGTAACTGCATAGACGTTTCAATCTCAAAGGTTTACAGCTCCAAGCATTCATGTCTCAAAAATCCTCCTAGACTCACTGCCTCAAACACCACCGGCCCCTCCCTAAGCCCCCAGAATATTACTGATTCAGCTCAAGCTTTTGCTCATTTCACTTATTATTCCTCAAGATGAATATCCAGCATTCACTACTTGGAAGCCTTGAACAACCTCACTGAAAGTAATGACTTAACACTGAGATATAGAGAAAACCTAAAATCTTTCAGTTCCAGAGCTTGCACAAAATACATTAAAAATGATAGTCCCAGATTCGTATATTAAACTCAATAAATTTGTTCAGTGAAATCATACATTTTTCCTTCTCAAAAGAAAATAATAATTGGTATTCTGTCAAAAACATCAAATTTACATGCCAATCAACATGCATTGATTGCAGCAGAAAAGAAGGAATCTGTGCTCTTGAAAGTAACTCCTGGCCTTGTTACTCCCGCTTTGTACAGGCATGTAAATATCATGAATGCTGAACCTTAGACTTTTTAAAGACTCTGTACAGGCTCATTATTCTAAGAAAAGAATGAGCAGAAGGATGTTATCCTAAACTTCAATTTACACAATTCTGCTTTGAGTTTGTCCAGGTTAAAGTGTCTTTTTTTTTTTTTTTTTTTAAACCTTCCCATCTATTAGTTGGGGACACTAAATACTAGTTCTGTTTCTAAACATAGGTCAGTAATTGTCACAAAAATAATTACTATTTAAATGAATTTATATGAGTTTTCTACACTTTGACTAGGGGAAAAATTACAGTAAGATTCAATATCCAGTTTTTGTTCTAAATACATGACCAAATTCTAATTACAGCAGAACTCAGTTGAGACTTGGAAGAAGGTGAAAGGAAAGTACAAATGAAAGTTTCATTGCTTTGTAATTTTCCTTTAAGGCATTCCAAAAGTAGAATTAATGTACAATTTTTAGTGCTGTCAAGTTACATGAAAAGCATTATTAAGCCCTTCCCGAATCTACATTCTAATAAATGTCAAGTCTTTCAATTATTAGAGGTTTAAATATTTGTACTCAGACTTTAATAATGAGAGTATACCTTGCAGATCTGTGTGCTGTTGCACTAAAGTGAGATAAATCACTTGAGACTGTTATTCACGGAGTATTAATAAAATAGTTTTTCTTACCAAATCTTAGTAATACCTTCTTTTTAACGTGGTCACAATTGCACTAATAATTAAGAATTATTATTTAATAACTTTGAGAATACACAGGAGCACCATCAATCTTCTGAAAACACTGTAAGAGTCCGGTATGAAGCCATTTAACTATAGCTATCTAAGAACAGGTATCCTAGGTATGCTTCATTCTCCAAATGGCTTTCTCCACCTCTGGCTATCAGAATCTATTTAATGTATCTCCCCATGTTTTCTCCTCAGTAGTGTGTCATCTTTCCAGATGGCTACAGGGAAGGAAGCTTTTGTACAACATTTGTAATAGCATCAGCAATAACACACTTTCAAAGATTTTACTAGTAATTAATCAGTCTATCAGGTGTTCAGAGTACTTGGTGCAAGTAAAACATCACCCATAAAATGTTACTCTGAATTCCAAAATCATATTTAGTTTTCTCCCTTAGCTTGTTGCCATTGTTGTTTTCCTCCTCTGGGCCCACCTCCTTATCTTCCCCCTTCCTCCTTTCCTGGGGCATGGATCCACAGGTCACCCCGTCCCATTAGTCACAGAACCACGCCAAATCAGGCCAGAACCATGACATCATCCTTCATTCAGCTGTCTGCTGCTTGCATTAAGCTTTCTAAGTGAAGCTAAAGAACTGAAAATCTGTGACTGTTATCGGCCAAAACTGTAAAAACAACTGAATGGAAAAATAGCAAAAGCAGAAGTGTTAATGCAAGCCTTATATCTTCAGGGTTGCAGAGAGCTTTGAGTACTAATTTAGCCTTGAATTTTTTTTAATTTTTAGTTAATTCATTGGAAAATTGAATTTTCAAATTAATTTACATAGTGTAAGATAACATCTCTTCATTTCAAAAACATGCACGTTCTTAAAGAACTTGTTCACTTGTCTTGCTTGTGAATGACAGAGGAAGGGATGGTTACCATCTCACTAAAGGGGTAAAAGCTGCAATTTACCAAAATTATTATCTGAAAATACTATCCACAGAGAATGATTTGAATTAGCTAACAGCACAGGACAGGTTTATGACTTCAAGTTTTATAACTATTTATAAGGAAGTATTATTTCCTCCTCAAAAGTTACAGTGAACAATGTATTTGTTGAGCTTACTGATATTTGGCTTCTAAATCATACCCACTTGCTACACTTTCGGAGAAAGTGAATAATTGATCCAATGTGTTTGCAAATCACATCTTACTAGAATTTGGTTCAAGCTTTATTATGCTGGTTAATGTATTATGAACAAATATTAATGAAATGTCCCAACCACAGTTGCAGTGAAGTGAAATCTTGAGGTGTTATATCCCAAAACTGTCATACAGTTACTCTTCCAGTTCAAAGGCATCCTGAACCGGAATACCTACCCTGCTACAGAAGTATGATCCAATGTACTGTAATTTGTGATGCTAGTAGATAAAAGGGTATTCATAATAATTATTGGAAAAGAGATAAATCACCTTAGTTACATATAAAGCTTCTGTTACCACAGGAACTGATTAATTACATTGGGTACTCCAAAAGTAAGGCCTCCAGATTTATTATGTTGGCTCACATCGTCAGAAGTGGTATGGCAGGAGACATTGAACATTCCCACCGGTACTCTATTACATTTTCTTATTGTTTGACACATGGCAGCAGTGGGACAGTCTCACAGAATTGCATTTGACATGAAAGCATGTATGAAGCAAAGGTGTGCCAGCGAAAACCTCCACACAGAAAAAAAGTTGCAGTGATTGATATTCATCAGTGATTGCTGAATATTTATGGAGACCAAGCAGTGGATGTGAGCACAATGAGGTGGTGCTTATCAGCAGTGTTGACAGAGACAGTGAGTCACCTCCACTGCTGCAGATTTTTACAGCACAGCATGCAGGCTCACATTTATTGTTGGAGAAAAGGCATAGCAAATATCGGACTATGCTGAAAATAATGTACTGTAGCTGAGAATTTGCTCTATCAAGTAGTGTTTTTGTGCTCTTTGTATCTATATTTTCCATGGAAATAAATTGGAGGCATTACTTTCAGAGTAACCTATGTAGTTATATGACATTTCCATACTCTAAAACTACTGTTGGGCCATAAATTAAGTACACCTAACAGGGTAAGGTAGTCAAATCAAAGTATAATTAGATTTCCATTAATATCAGCAGGACATTAGGTCACTACTGCAGAGCACCTGCTTTCTCAAACAGCATTCCTCACCCAAAAGACATTTCCAGAGGACCTGTGGATCTTGAACAAAAAAAAACAGCATTCTCTGATAGTGTAAAAACTGTATAGGCTTGTGAAGATGCTTCACATCCTAGTTGTTTCCTTATACTGACCTCCATACGGATGAGCTTAAACTCCTTTAGCTTTCTACCTGCTATGCTTTCCAGAAGTACTTCTACCTTTGGAAAGGATTGCTCACTCTGATCTCAAGCCAGCACCTAAAAGGTAGGACAGAATATGTTTCATCTTTCTTGTTCATTGAATAAAAACTAGGTGGTATAACTTCTGAGAAAATACAGTAGATATGCACTGTAGAGTCTAAAGCACCTAACTGCAGAAGTATGTTTTCTGTTCATCCAGACAACAAATTCTCCTGCTGTGCTGTAAGCTGCAATCACATAATGCAGTCACTCATCGTCTGACTCAAGCCTCTCAAGTTTTAGTGACTTAGCTTCCTGAAGAGAAAAATGTTGCTACAGATATGGTTTGATCAAGAGACAAAGGAGAAAGGTATCTGAAAAGACCAATAATTTAGATAATCACAAATAAGATTAATTAAAATAAATAAATGAAAGTGGATACAGATTGTTAGAATGCCATTCTGCCTAATGTATATGGACCGTCCATTGAAAGGTAAAAGCAAATGTTAAGACTCATTAACAAACCACCCCTTTCAGGATACTAAGCAAAGCATTCTTGGTGCAAACTTTATACATTTTCAGACATAATCAGCTAAACAAACACTACATAGTTGAAGTGTGCATGCATTCTTTTTCTAAAGTATAGCTCAAAATATCCAATATCTACTAGATCATCAAGAGACAACTGTTTGCTTGCTTCTCTGCACCCAAGGGAAGAATTCACTCAGAATTTGAGATTACTGTCTCTCAAAGGTGTCACTTACCCTCTTACATAGCAAAGGTTTATTCAAGCTATTTGATTATGATCAAATAACCACTTCTGTGGCTCCCTTGGCCTGTACAACATTACTCTTGCTCTGAGAGCCTCTCAGCCCAGTCCCCCAAGCTTCAGACATTTCTGTTCTTCAGTAATGTGCTACATACACATCACTGACAAAAGGCCTTTTATGTAGAATGCTTTCAAATCTTTTTTCAGAAGAGAGTATCAAGAAGTAAAATAGAATGCCCTTCCTATCTTTATCTTCTCCTTTCCAACCCTGGAATTTCTGTAGCCCTCAGATGCAGATTACACTCACTACTTGCCAGATAAGTAGGCAGGCTAACAAGCGCAGACTTATGTCACACTGTAGTCACTTCACGACATAAGCAGAATGTCTTCCAAATACAACAAAGTAGCATACATATGTCAGTGTACTTTCAGCTGTTCCACTAATTGTTCCCTACACATCTCCCCTTTAATCCACCACCCATCAGAAGTGCAGCCAAAAGACTAAAGACACAGAAATTCAACTTTAAAGTTTACATCCTATTAATGATTATTATTCATTAAAATCATGAAAAATAAGAATAAAACAATGTAAACAGAGGCTATGAAAGCTCAGATAGGCTGATGTTGGAAAGATACTACAAACAAGTGAGGGAGTTTAACAAGATATTTCAGTTAGTCAGAACTGTGTTTGTAAAGGTAAAAAAAAAATACCTCTAAGCTGTCCACAGATTCACGTTAAAACATCCTGATCTGTCTGACACATTAATCTGCGGATTAATTAGAGTTTAAATGAGCTCCAGAGACACCATACACATGTCTGAAATAAAAATCTCTTCCTAGCTGTTCTTCTTTCGTGGTTCTAGAAATCACCAGTAAAACTGGTAACACAAAAGAATTAGCCCATAACTGCAGCTACTTACATGTTATTTGTTCTATTTGCAAACCACTGAAACTTCTATTACATCCAATTAACTGTTTGGATTGGTTTTCTATTCTAGTAGCAAGGAGGGAAGATATTCACTTTTTAGAAATTAATTTCTTGTTAGCCTTTCCACTGAATATATCACTCAGCCATCACTAGACTGCTGCTGTAAGTTACAAAACCTTCCAATAATAAACAAATTGCTTATTAAATCATAGATTATTTCCCGTCGTACTTGATCTAATACCGTTGATATTGAGAACTAACGCATGCACTACATTGTACCAACTGCAAAAAATGTTTCATCCTTTCATCTGTCCACTTAATACTTGTAAGGGAGATGCGATGGGCAATGACACAGCTTGAATTCCCTGCCAACAGCATCTCTGTATCTGGGTAACTAGCATTGTTACAGCCTCTTAAATAATTGGCAACTATAGCAGTCAGGCTTTTATCATTCTTTAAACACAGTAATCTGCCCTTCCACAAGGAGTCCTGCAGCTGCATTCTGGTTTTATGACAACAAAAACTTCTGAGAATATAGCAAACTCAGTGAATTTATAAATGTTTTCTGTCATGATAAATTGATCTTATCATTTTATAGCTTTCTTGCGTGTGAATATGGTTTCCTGATTTATTCTACACCTCACTCCCTACACAAAGTTGGGTTATGTTACCTAAGTCAAAGAACTTTTTTTTGTAGTAAATTTGTTCATTTCCAGTCCAGCATTTAAGAACAATATTTATTTAGTGAAGTTTGCCTACACAGTGTTCTCACGGAACATTGTTATCTTCCAATACAGTGTTTTTAGAGTGAACTCTGATCGCAGCACATCATGAGCAAGATATTGCAAAATTAAATTGCAATACAACACTTTCAAAACAAAGAGGCAAAGATCTTTCCACTCTTCAAGAATGGAATGGTAAGTCATATGGCAGAATACTTAGTCTCTCCACAAACAGCAGTAGAACATCAGCAGCCAACTCAGAAATTAATGTGTCAGAGCTGATTTTTAGCAAGTGGCTTTAGAAAGAGTGGAAGTGCTTTTTGTCTTGCACTTTTAAAATAATGAAATCAGGTCTAATCTTCCTAGTTCTTGAGTAGTTTTATTCATTGAATAATAAATGCATTTAGATTAATGATGAAAAACAGAAATGAAGATTTTGCTTGTAATCTGAAGTCAGTGTGTCATAGACTTACTCATTTCAGGCTAAAAGTAGCTTAGAAAAAATACATAATGATTATGACAAAGGAAGGAAAGAAGAGGAACCAATTCAATATTGCAAGTGCAAAGGATGCAGAACGATAAACTACAGATGATAAAATTATGCAAAATCCTCAAACCATTTTAACAAATACTCTATTATCTACATTAAAAATATAACCCTTACAAAAACTGTTATGTCCCACTGCTGTATCGCAAAAGTTTTGTTCAGAAAATTCTAGAGTAAATTCCAATTTAATAACTTATTTTGGTAATAGCTGTGGTGCACATGCTTGCTTTATTTAAACAATTATTTCATTGAAAGCTTTGATTTCGACAGTTTTGTAGTCCATCTGCACAATTAAACAGTAGTAGCTTTATGGTGGGAAATATCTTGCTATAGTAAAAGCAGTAGCCAATCTGACTTGTATGCAAGCTAGCCATCATTTAATTTCCAGCATAACATATAAAAAGAAATCCTATCTCAAATACTCGTACACTATCCCAAATGCCTATGATAGCACAAATAAAGTGCTTTCAGTTTTAAGGTGTCTATTACAATTAATTATCCATAAAGTCCTCAGCATAAACTGCGAAAAAGCCTTTCCTTTTGAATAAGTGGAACTCCATTAGAATTATTCTGGTACCTGAACTGACTACAAATGAAAGCAATAATCACTGACATTTTGTTACAAAGGCTTTTTTCTATAAAACTGTTTGACACAGGATTTTGCTGTCTTGAATTTCTATTATAACAGGTAGCATAGTGTTTTTACTAGAAGATAGGTAAGAATCCATGTTTTATAATACTTCAAGAGATAAGCTCGCTTATGAGAAGAAAATATTTTATGGCAGCTTTATACCTCTAAAAAAAAAAATCAGTAATGCTATTTCACAATCATTCAAAAAGTTTGTTCAGTGTCGATTACAATGGCTACAAATAAAGCAATAATAAGAGAATCCATCTTTTTCTCAGAATCACTAATAATACATACAGAGAAACAACATCCAAGTAGACCATGTTCTACAAACATTTAAGTGGGAGGGATTAACTGTATTAGGGGTAATATCTGGTCTGAAAAATGTTCCTAAGGAATAAAAATTCTTTAGTTTACTTAGAAGGTTACAGAGTTTACAAAAGCTCAAAACTTTCTAATGAGTTCCTTCCCCTTTTAGGGTTGGGATACTATAAATGAAAAGCAGTGTTTCACCGTTTGTATTCTGTGTTGTATCTCATCTTCTTGACCTCATTTATCAAGGTTAATATTTGCCTTTCACTGTTCCTAAATAAATTCTGTTTATTATAGATACTACCCGGCATTTTATGGGAGAGTCAGCATTTGCTGTGTTATGAAGTCTGCATTGTAGATACGTTAAACTGTATCCTCCTTCCTAGAGAAGTGATTTCAATAACAATGACTATTTGAGGTATATATTTTGGGATGGGCTTATATTAAAATGATTGTGAAAAGCTGTCATTAAAATGAAAGAAAAGTCAGCAGAATTACTTCCTTCCCATCTCATATCCCTGTACTGGGGATCCTGAGTTGCGGATCAGGGAAGAAAAATCCTTTCTGCTTTAAGAGCAAAGTAAGTCCATGCTTTCCTCGTAAGGTTGAATGTGTACAAATCCACAGGGCCAAATGACATGAATTGAAGGGAAACTACAGGCCAGTAAGCCTCACCTCAGGTGAGGTGATCACAGAGCAGATCCTCCTAGAAGATATGTTAAGGCACATGCAAGTTGTGGAAACAGCCAGCATGGCCTCACCACAGGCAGGTCAATCTGGTGGCTTTCTACAATAGAGTAATAGCATCAGTGAACAAAGGAAAGGCAACCGATGTTGCCTATCGGGGCTTGAACAAGGTCTGACATGATCATAGCACCACACCCTTATCTCTAAATCTGAGAGATTTGGTTTTGAAGGCTGGACTATTCTGCGGATAAAGAATTGGTTAGATAGTCATAGTCAGAGTCTTGTTGTCAATGGCGAGGTGGAGGCTGGTCACAAAGACCGTCCCCCAGAACTTCATCTTTGGATTGGTGCTCTTCAATATCTTTATCAACAACACAGACAGTGGTACTAACTGTTCTAACATCTGACCTGAAATTAAATTTCCTTTATATTTACTATTATTGGTATAGTCTTTTCTGAGAGTCGCAGTATTTCTCTGTGATTGAGACTTTGAACATTCATCTCATCCTGTGTGTCACTTTATCCTTTTCACAGCTTGTGAAAAGTAGAACTTTTCTAACTGTTCACTTTATCCTTGACTTTACCACAGGCGAGGTTGTCCTAGACTCACGTAAAACACATTGGATTAAGAGAAATCTAAGGACCACATAAATCTTATCACTTTCCACTGATGCCTACTTTTAGGCAGTCTAGAGAACCCAACATTAAAGAGTATCATAGCTGCAACTATCATTACATACCCTGAAAAAGATGAAATAACAGAGCATTCTTATTCTATTCCCCCAGCTCCCTCTACTACAAGGAGGCTGTTCCTCTTAAAGTACTCTGCCATAACGATAGTCTACCTCATTTAAACTACAAAGTTCCTAAAAGGAAAAATTTGTCTAACACTGGAGAATTTCGCAGCAGTCTACGTTTAGAGATTTACATTCACAGCTACAAATGAAGCTACAGTTTTACTCTGAATGACAAGACAGCATACAAAGATGATCACCTATGGTCACGCTTAACCTCTCCTTGCATGGATTTCAGGCCAAGCAGATTTTCATCATTATGACTAGCTGGAGGTGACCTTCAAGGAACGACCCAGTCCCTAAGTACCTTGAAGCTATTAAAAATTTTTCAGTTTCTTTCATCATGTTTGCATGCCTCTTGCAATACTAGCAGCCCATTTACCAGACAGAAGAAAATCCCACCAAAATGCATTACAATATGCATGATGCTTTTACCTCACTCTGCCTTCAGGAACTGGTGCTACTTCACAAGCGATTCTTACTAGCATCCATTACCAATCCATGTTCGGTCTGGGCACAAAATGAAACCTACAGCAAGAAGAGGAACATATAAAGCTGGGAGAATTTGAATTTATCTATTTTATTTATTAATATTTTAAAAATATGTATTAAAAAGAGGAAAGTGCTCTTGAATACAAACAACTCAAAAAATAAAGTAACTAACTGTAGAAAGCAATGCAGTTTATGGTATTACACAGTACTTCCAAAAATCTGATCTGCGTTATTAAATGAGCACTGTGGTTGTACCGCCTACTCCAAAGAATATTTCTGTAATGTACTTTTCCTGTAAAGTACTGTGCTGCTAAGAATTTGTACTTTCACAATAAACACCAAAAAAGCAAACAAAAAGAATGCCCACACGGATTAATTCTAAATATATATATCATTACAAGATTAGCTTTAATACACTAAATATTAGAATAACTCAGAAACTCCCAAAAAACTACTAACAGTGTGGCAACTTCCAGTCTCCTACTTCATTTCTCTCAATTCTGCCAGATGAGAGAAATTGTCTGAAGTTAGTTAGCATCAAAATTGATTCTGAATATCAACATAAGAACTCTTCTTTCTTCAAACCAAATTAATTTCAGAGCCTGCAGTACATATACAGGCTTCCAGTGTTAAGGATCAAGCAATTGAGAACAATACTGTCTATATTCTCCAGCTACACCCTGATTTCATTCACAGTATTTATACTGAACTTATTTCTGCAGTCTACTAGGTAACATTTATTCCAGAATTCTAGCTGATATAAAATACTAACATTCTATGACGAAAAATATTTTAAAACACTATTTTAAATCATATATAATGCTGTGAAATGAAGTCAAGCAGCTATGCAAATCTATCATATGTTCCAAAGCACGGATACATTTAACATTTTTCCATCACTGCTTCAAAAATGCAAAGCATTACACAAGAAACTGGATAATAAAGAATGTGTTCCATTCATCTCCACTTTAGAAATGACAAGCTTCCTCATTGTGTTCTCCCTCACCCCTGATCAAATGGCATCTAACATGGAAGGGCATATGAAGAAAAGGCATATCACTGAACTCCTCCATGCAGAAAAATTTGCACCCAGTGATACTCCACAATGTTTACTTAACGTTTAAGGAGACCAAACAGGAGATGTGTGGTGCATTTCAGCAGTGATGACAATGAGTCATCTACACTGGTGCAGCTTTTTACAAGCATAGCATGCGGGCTCTTGTTCTTCACTGGTGAAAATACATAGCGAAAGGCAGTGATTGTGTTGATTATATTGAAAAATAGTACGGTGTAGCTGAGAATTCACTCTGTTAAATTGTGTTATTGTGCTCTTTTTATCTGTGATAGTTTCCATAGAAATAATAGAAGGAATTACTTTTGTAGCTACCTACATATCAGACATCAAAATCAACAGTGATATAAAACTGCATTAAGTGTCATCTTTTTAACGTAAGCAAGGACAAGATTCAATGCTCCATAACACTGTGCTGGTTCTCTGCTTGAGACTAAGTTTTGATAGAGTGAATCACACAACTTTTGGAATAAATATTCAATCAACAGTTTTTTTTTTAACAAGAAATACTATTCCTCAAAAATTTTATTTGCTGTCACTTCAAGTAACTACTTTTTTTAGTTGTTTTTTCATAAAGAAACAAAGTGTGCAGTTACTAACATGCTCAGATTCGAAACTAAAGAGAATTTACCACTGCAGTACTATTCAAGTAAATTATATCCTTCTTCCAAGTTACTTTAAAAGAACTTTAAAAGATAACTTCTTTCACAGATAAAATTGTTGCAATAAAACTGATTAAAATGTATTACATTATTTATAGTTCAAAGTTATCTTTGCTTCAGGCACGGTATTAATACCTTTCATCAGGATTAAGTATTTTTACCTAGTATTTAAAAATATATATATCCCTTTCTCAATTTTAATTCAGTCCATTACACCTCTAAGTCTGTTTTGGAGAGATTTGTGAGGATTTATTTCACAATAGATGAGCTTAATGCATACTTCAATGGGAGACAGGATGGGTGGTTGGAGAGATATGGAGGCATGATCCATGGGCGTCAGTCTCTTTACAGAATAATTTGATATTAAATGAGAGAAGAAATGCTCACACTTGCTAGAATTTAAAGCTTTTTTCCTATCCACCTCCTCTTTCAATATAACTGATAAAAAAAATACTACAGCACATCACAACTTTTCCTTAAGAAGCATGTTATTATTGGCCATTGGTGCACACATTTTGTCAACGATTACAGAATTTCACAGTGGTGCAGTTCCTTCTACATTAAAAGAATATATCTTATTTTTCTTTTCTTATTTTTCTTCACATTCGAGGAATTTTTTTCCCCAAAGCAAAAATGAAGCACACATGAAGTCAGTGATACTTAAAAAAAAAAAAAAAAAGCCAGTTCAGTACTTGTCAGAAATCTTTCTAAAAATATCATCAGAAGAAATGTTTTCACTCCTTGTATTCTGAAGTAAATTAATTCAGTTTAGTAAACACTTTAGAAGCAACTGCCTTAATGTCAAAAATACATCCATCCTTTTCATACAATTCATGATATGAAATTCCATTGCATTGTACCTGTGCCAATATTTCTCTGAACAGCTAGAGAATTGCTGACTTTGCTCTTATTAATTGCAAAACAGAAATTGTCGTTGAAAGTTGTTATTGTTCATTGCTTATGAGCCTTAGTTCAGAAGCAAAAAATGTTGCATTCTCAGGTACAGTGCAGAAGGAAAGTAGGTTTAAAATGGTCTTTTTGCTTATTTTGTTGTTCTGGGGAAGGCATTTCCAGTTTTTCCATCTACTTATCATATATTCTTGCTTTATGCTGCAGCATTTGTTTACACTTGAATGACACATCAAACACAGTAAAAGCTCTTTGTCATGTTTTATCAATGTTTTCCAGCTTGTGTACGGCTTCCATGCTGACAAGCCTGACAAAGGCATTCTTGCAGGATAGGGAATTACTTAGGCTCCCAAAATTTCATCAGATTTCTGCAGACATTTTATTCTGGATTACCCTTGAGGGACACATATTCATAAAGAAACCGGAAGTATATTTTTCTTTCAAAACTCAACTCAAGCTGTTTAGCAGGTAATAATGAGAAGAGCTATATTTATTCATTATTTTTGAACCCTACCACTCAGAAAGTAATCTAGTATTACCTACTTCTTCAGCAATGATTTTAGATTTCAAGTATAATGGTGAGCCAATAAAAAGCCATAGTTCTCTTCTAGTAAATGAATCTTACAGGCCATGATGCCTTAAGTTATCATTAGCATGAAATTCTTATTATTTTGTTTCATTTTCCTATACTTTGGATATTTTGTTTTGCAGGAATTATTACAGGTGCATGCAAAAAGAAAACAGTTTTCTCCAAAGTTCTACTATAAATTAGAAACCAAACAGTCCACCAAAATTTCCTTGATATATCACTGCATTCTTTTTCCTAAAGGTTCCTGACCCTTATATCTTACTATCAGATTATTTTCACGCAGAGCACATTTTTAACAGCAGTTTCCTCTAGGTATCTCATATTCAATTCATGGATTTTATCTTTAAAAACATAGCTTTCCTTTTGCATTCCAGGACAGAAGGAAATACTGATTTTATACTGGCCATAACATAAAAGTACATTTCAGTGTTTGAATTTGTGCACTCTCCTTTCAAGATCCCCTTCTGTAGCTTAAGCATTCTGTAAATAATTTCTTAAAGTAATTCCACAGATTCTTTTTAAACACAATGTCCAAAAATGACAAAAAAAAAGTTGAGATATATAAAGCAAAGGTTTAAGCTTTCAAAAGAATAATTTCAAATTCTCCAGTCCTCAGTGTGACAACATGATTCTAATACCAATGATTAAACATCCTTTCTTATACCCTTCAAAGTAATGCGTTTTATTCATTAAATGTTCAGAAAGAGTAGACTTTCTAATCAGACTCTTCTTCCAATCATGAGGTACTGTTTAACTAAGGTTATAACGGTCTATCAGTTACTACCAAGAGATGCACCATTTAAGGTAGTTGAGGTGGTGCAGTGGTATAAATTCACTCAGGTTTTTAACCGATGGCTTTACAAAGATAATAGAGCTTGTACCTCTGAGATTCTAGGAAATCAAGAATACATAGTCTAACATAAGGATTTTAGAAGCTCTAAGTTAATTTCACACACACACACACACACACAAAGATTCCTACAACATTTCTAAGTTTAAGAAAGCATAATTACTGCCTTTAAGTGTCAATTCTTTGCCTTTTACAGCAGTCATCAAGTGTTTAAAAAAAAAAAATCAGAAGTCCATGAAATTAGAAAGATTTCTACCATCTTAATTTCATATGTTCGCTTCTTGAGAATTAGATAACATGGTTATCATGTAAGAGAGTTTGACAGGAAATACAACTACATAAAGACCATTTAAAATATGCTTACAGAAGGAACTATATAATAAAGAAGCATTATGTTAATCACTGCTTCCATATTGTATCTACTATTTTCCTCTGAATTCCCTTCCAGCTGGAACATTGATTCACTCCTTTCTCTATACACCTATGACATACACTGTTACTACTTTGTTTCAATCTAAATAAAATGTTATTGAGTGAAAAATGGCACTTTTCATGAATCAACAGATTTTAAAGACCTTTAGCCTACTACTCTGACATACATTCCAGACTAGAATATCCTTGATGTACCTACCACCTCTTGCACAGACACATACCTGAACATGACAACAGAACTACTGAAAACTGTGCTGCTGCTCAAATAAAGGTCTTTGCAGGTGCGTGACCACCCCATGGCAAGTTCTCTATTGGTACCATGTGACATTCAGCATCCAGTGCTAGCTACCACACAGCACTCTGGAGTAGGACAAGTTCTCCTGCACAACACAACCACTGTATGGATCAAGCAGGAATTTTGTGAAAACTACTGCAGACTATGGAAGTATAAAACCAGTACCCTCACAGAACAGAAATAAAACCCACTAAGAATTGCTACCTGGCCTCAAAGCTGCATACACAAAAGGTCCAAACCCTTGTTTACTATTGGTCATTTCATCTTTTTATTTCCTGTTGTTTCATGCAACATGCATTCCCCAGAAAACAAATTTGTAGCAGGAGAGGTTTTGCATCTGCTTTTAATGACTTCCTGTGAACAGCACACATGCAGTTATTTCCTATCACTTTTCTTCCATTCTCACCTATAAAAACAGGTATAATGAAAAATTAAACAGTAGCAGGAGGCAAAGGCCATTACTCATGTTTACATCTTGATACTTTCTACAGCACTCTTTTCCCCACCCAGCCACAAACATTGCATTATCACTGCTTCAGGTCACCTCCAGGAAGAACTCTTCACAGAGAAGTTGGTGAACTGCACTCCTAGAGCAGAAGCAGAGACCCCAACACTGGAGGTATTTAAGAGCTATGTGGATGTGGCTCTGAAGGACATAGTTTGTTGACAGGACTTCATAGGATAGGTTGAAGTCTGGGCTTGATGATCGCCGAGATCTTTTCGAAACTAGACCATTTTATGAGTCTATGATATCACTTCAGTACAAGGATATACATGATCTCACTCACTTCTTTCCACTACAGCTCACAGCAAGATAGATTTAAGAGGAGAGATTTAGATTCAGCAGATTCTTGTTTAGTATAGCACGCATAGCAAAACAGTGAAAAAGAACAGAGGTGGGTTTTTTTTTTGTAATTAGACTATAGATAAAATAACACGCAGTTCAATTAAGGGCTTCTGTTTTGATGATTTTTGTTTTACTTGTTTATAGAAGTTAGTCTGTTGAATAATCCTGTATTAAGCGAAATAACCAAAATCCTGTTAAACATATATAAAAACTATTCCCCTCTCAAATATCTCTTTCTATTTAATTCCAGAGCTCCGCTACATCTAAAACGCCACTTACCCTTTGTTTATGACATCATAGCTTATCCCTGTAAAAATATACTGGAATTCAGGATTACAGTAAAGTCCCAAAAAATAAAACCAACATTCTGCTGTAAGTTTCTATGGCAAATAACAAAGAGTGGAGACATTCTGCTTTTATTTAATGCTAATGAACTTCACGTAATTGACATGAAAAAGATATAAAACTCAAATTAAGGTATACAAATTTTAACTGCCTGTATTTCAAAATTTATTCCAGTAAGGAAATCATCCTTATCTCTAAGCAAAGTTGTCACTGCATCCTGAAAGTTAAAATTGAGAACATTCAGAAAATACAAGAATCAAGGGCCATACTTTGCCAATAACCTTTTCAATGATACAAAAACACGAGAAGAGTGACACTGTATTCCTTGCATTAATAAGAATGATAATAAAATATAACTGGAATGAGAGTCTGAGAAGAAGATAAGGCACACAGACTAAAATGCCTGATAAAAGTAATGCCTGACCAATTACCTCTTAACTAAAGTTCTCAAAATAAGGAGAACTGAACCTGAAATTTAATAAACAAGAACACTTGTCCACTTAACTACCCTAAGCCTGAAAGCACTTCAGCCCTATAGTTGATTACATTATGGCATTACCTAAACAGAACAGAAAAATTCTAGCTTCTATACTTCAGTAATTGTACTTTGGAAAAGAGGTCTTCATCTCAGAAGTGAAATAATGTACTAGCACAGTTTAGAGCTTCACTGCTTTAACCTACTAACATACATCATACATTTACAGTTTTGTTTTTTTCTTTTCCTTGACACCTGTGCCTCAGGATAATTACAGCCTGAAAGTACCAGTTGTTGATACAGATTTCATAATACCTCACCGAAATAACTTGTTAGGCTTACTTCCTTGATTACAATACTTCTGCAAGAGAGAAAAATATTGCTTATCATGAAGCTAAAACTTCAGTTTCCTGCTTTGGAAGAAAGATTATACTAAGTGTTTATTTCTACAATGCCAACTTTGATAAGTTGGCTTTTACAAAATTTTATACAAAGTTTTACAAAAATATTTATATTTTCAACAGAAAATAAGGATTTGATATTTATAAATGTTTTCTGAATTTAATTACCATAAGTCTGACAATATTCATCAAGCTTTGGCTAAAAAGTATTCATAACAAAGCCACTCTTTTTTCAATTATTTAATTCTATAGAGTGAAATTAATGTTTTTATTATTTAATATCATTTTTGGCATGTCAGTACAGAGATGGCTGGACTTCTTGTTCAGAATAATCAGTTTATTTCTACCACAAGTGAAGCAGCAGTCATAACTCATCTTGTGAAGGTGTTTCCCATGAAACCTTCTGTTGTGAGATAAAAGGTAAGGACATTCTATGCTATTTTATTCACATTTCATAAAGGTCAGAGGAGACTATGCCACAGATAAAACCAGCCACCTTTCCACATCAACCCGAGTAGTTTGGTTTTCTCATTTTATCCTTTAAATCTTGTTTTTTTGAATGAGTAGCATTATTTCAGTTGGAACAGATTTATAACAAAAGGAATCAGCAGCTCAGTTGTACTGTGTTCATCCTTAGCAATACTCAAAACAAGGTAATCTAGTTGGAACCACTCATAGTGGGAGGCTTAGTCTAATTGAACTCCTGCTGTCCTTTCAAACTAAATAATTCTATGAGTATAGATGACATAATTAATGTTGTCGGCAGAAGCTTTACTCAGGATGTTCCTGATCATGTTCCTGATCATCCTCATGTACATTGTAATACTGAGAGAAATCTTACACTAATTTGCTGAAAACATTGATGTATTTATTTACATTTAAAGCTGCAGGACAATACCGATTTAGTCAAAAATCATTCCACAATAAAATTAGTTAGAATTACCATTAAAAGAGGAGAGTAGTATTATTTCTAGAATTATTTCTGTTGAATTCGGTAACTGTGTCTGGAAATTCACTTAAACTGCAAGTCATAGCAGTAGGACCAAAATTAATTTTACTCACTCCTCATATTAAGGGCAAAGTTTCCTCAGATTTCCAAGTTACGGTATTGAGAAGAGGGAATTGGACAGAAAATATACTTTCACCCAACATACTGAGCAGTATATTTTAAAAAATAAAATTACGTACATTTTACTCACCAAGGTGCTCTAAACAAATTTCTTAACTGAAATCAAAAGCTGAGTTAGCAAAGTCTCTTGTAGACTGAATACATAAATGAAACTTTTGAAAATGGGGAATTTGCATATTAATATGATTGATATGGAAATTAGCAGCTTTGATTCCAGTATGTGGTTGAACTATATCCTACTTTGTAAAGCTGCTGCACAGCACATAACAGGCAGTATGAACACACACACACAAATAGTGCTGTTGTCATGATGAGAGCTTTCTGAATACTCCTTAGTATAATTCCAGGTGTTAACTCAGATGTTTAAGAGTTCAGTGTTGTAACACAAAGCTGTACACTAGAGTAGAACTCTAGCCTTGTTCTGCTACAATTGCTCACGTATTTCTTATCTGAAAAATACACATCATTTAGCGATAAGGAAGCCAATAAAATAAATAACAAACTCAAATGAATATATTTATTTTTAAGAGTTTCAGTGAATGTTTGGACATAAACACAAGTATAATAAAATAAGAAATAAAATGGAGCCAAATGATATGAGTTTCTTTCAATTAATTCAGAAAAAAATATCCTTGAAAAAAAAATTAAATAATACTTTCTTTGTAACCAGGTTGACTAACAGAACTGAGATCCACTGGAGGAAAAAACTTTTCTGAAGTAAATAATTTCAAAACATCCAAGGAGCTTGAGCTTATCTGTTAATTATTCATGTTTCTGCTTTCATTTTCAACTACTCTGGAGATGCTGATGCTGGCACTCTCTACTAAGAGTAAGTATCCTTTCAGCTCAACTCTTCCAAATTAAACTGTCACTTTCTATTAAAAGAAAAAAAAAATCTATTGGAGGAAGTTTTTAATCTTCTGATTTGTACTTTGTAATAGGAAGTCAGAGTTTAAATTAGGACACTATGAGCTTATGAAATAAAGCCTAAGCAGTATACTGACAACCACCAGTGAAGAAGAACTTCCTGGCTTGCATTAAAGTACATAGTAGCGCAATTTTATTTTTTATCTCCTTAAAAGTTTTATTTTACAAAGTCTTGATTCTGTCTCACACTCTTATTTAAAGTAATGTTACCTATAAATTCTAATGGAAAAAAAAACTAAGAGAGGAGATGGAGATTTAGATTAGATAATCAGGAAAATATTTTTTACTCAGAGAGTGATGAGGGACAGGAATAGGGTACCCAGAGAAGGTATGGATGCCTGAGTCTTGGAGATACTGAAGGGCAAGTTGGCTGGGGCCCTGGGCAGCCTCTATGGTGAGTAGCAACATTGCCACAGCACGAGGATTGGAACTTTGTATGATCTTTAATCCTTCCAGCCCTAGACATTCTATGATTCTATGGTTCTACAATCAAGTGTCTGAACTGTGCCTGTTTGTTAATCTATGACACCTGCAACCTGTCTTCCTTTCAGCGTGTTAACCAAAGTTCTGTTGAGTTAGTATTTCGTTATGCAAGCTGCTACAGTTCAAACTGTCATGATGAGCTAAGGGAAAAAAATTTCACTGTAAGAGCTGAACCAATGTTATTAAGAAAACAGGTTTATACAACTTTTTCCCCCTTTTTTGTTGCATTCTTATAAAGGAAAATAGAATATACTATCAGTCCTATTTGTTTCTCTTTCATACCATCTTTCCTTGACACTTTTTTCCTGCTAAGCCTTTTTTTTTCTCCTCCAATGCTAACACTATTTTCCATCACCATTTTCTAGTCCTTCTTTTCCTCTGTTCACTCTGAGTTCGTTGTGGTAGAGATGAAGAAAACTTGCTCACACAACATGCTTCAAATAGGGAAAGTGACTTCAACATGGGACAGCAAGAGCTTATTTTAGGGTTATCAGAGCTTCATGGCTCAAAATAACTATTTACTACAATCACTGAGACTCTCACCATTGTCCCATCTCATGAATTTTGAGACCACATTTAAAGCTTAAATCACCTGTAAAAGTGATCTTCTTACGCGATCTTTGTGTTCTCACTTGAAATTTTGCTCCCATGCTTCCTTTACCATAGGGATCATAAAAATCACCAAGGCTGGAAAAGACCTACAAGATCATCCAAGTCCAACCATACACCCATCAGCAATAGTTCTCATTAAACAGTGTCCCTCAACACAGTGTCTAAACGTTCCTTGAACACCTCCAGGGACAGTGATTCTACCACTTCCCCTGGTAGCCTGCTCCAGCAGCTGACTACTCTTTCAGAGAACTTGCATTTCCTAACATCCATCTATCAGTAGGTGGCTAGACCATCTTTCTGTCCCTGCATGCAAAAATATGCTGTATTTGCTGCAGCTAACAATTACAGCCAGAATCACATGTTTCTTCAAGACAACTCTGAAGACAAAACCAGGAAAGATATCACTGAGGAGCATACACAAGCTGACTATAACAGTCAATACAGAACAATAGGAGCTTTCAAAGAGGATAATTAAACTGATTAAAAAGCCTCATATACGCAAAGATATTAGAAAGAACTACTGAAATGGTCATTCTGCAGCAAGATGTTCAAAATATTGTCAGTTATATTTTATCATGCTGGTAAAGTCAAACCCATAAGCAACTTCAAAGAATAAACATATGCTAATGCTTAAAGTAAAGAGTAACCTCCAGGGAGGTTGTGGAGTCTCCTTCTCTGGAGATATTCAAGACCCGCCTGGATGCCTACTTGTGCAACCTGGTGTAGGGAACCTGCTTTGGCAGGGGGGTTGGACTCGATCTCTGGAGGTCCCTTTCAACCCCTACAATTCTGAGATTCTGTGATTTTTTTAAATGCACTTCCACAGTGTTCAAATCTAATTCATCCTTTATAAACTATAAGACTGCTGGATATCTGTCCAGCCATAAAACAAGCAATGACAAACTTATGCATGTGATATTTTTAAGATCAAAACAGAAAGAATCCATCTCTTCTCTCTGCAGCAGTTAGATCTTATGCATAGAATAGGAAGTGTCCGCTGAGCATACTGAACACAAATGTGGTACAAAAAATCTTCATATTCCTATTTCCCAGATTTTTATAGATAAAAACCTCCCACAGAAGGCAGTGCTAAAGGCTAACTTTTAAGGAATGAAACGGAAGCTTTGAAAAAATAATTAGTAAACTCAATTTCATATAGCTTTTGTAGTATATCCATTTATCTTTATTCAATGACTAAAACTCATAATTGAAGTTATACTTTCTTTTGAACTCATGTTCATAACTTTCTTGCATTTACAGTGTAATTACTACGTTAGGCATCTAACAAGTAACATTTTCCCTCTCAATGGGTTTTACAGAAAGACTGTTTATTGTTAGAATTAAGCATCATAACCGATAAAAATATAAGTAACTATAAATACAGCCCTTTCAAGTCAAAACAGAAGTTCATTTCATCATGTGTCTTCTATCAGTGCTAAAAAAATCTTCTATGAAAAAGTACAGAGGCATGGCAACACATAGCATTAATTCCTGAGGACATTCTCCCAATCCCTAATAATTCATGATTTATAGAGTATCTGAGCCAAACACTCTATTTTACTTCTAACAGCCCTCAGACAATTTTTCTTGTAATGTATCTAGATGCTTTTTGAATCTATGCAAATTCTTGGTCTGCTCCAAATCTTGTTGCAAAAAAGTTACACTGATTACCTACACAGTGCAAGGGAGTATCCTTTTCTTCCAAATCTATGGCTTGCTACTTCATTTGAGACCCTTTAGGTACTAACTCCTTGTTTTCATGACTCCACAGACCTATTCTCTTTCTCCCCCAATCTATTTCTTACTTTTCCAACCAGAAAAGATTTTCATTTAAGATCTTCTGCCTGCCTTTTATCAATCTTACATGGTCATGCTCCTTTTCATCCTATCACTTCATTACTAGCACAGTCTACTACTGCTGCCAGTTGCTGGGTTTAAAAAGCAAAAATCTACAACTGACTGAAGAGAGTAAAATACTGGTTCTCATAATCAGTAGAGCAAATGGTAAACAATGAAGTCAGCATAACCATACTCTCTCTCCTCTCTTTTAAATCACATCAATTTCATTCCCTTGGCTCATATGAAAAAGAGCCCTCCAAAACTTACACCAATTGTGAAGTAGAAATTAAAATTACAGAGATCATCAGTAGTTAAATACTGTGATAACTATTACCAGCTACATTTTTCATATTGAAGCAGCACAAATGGAGCAGAAAGTCACTATATGAGTTACACATTATTAAATTTAATTATTCAACACTAAAAAGAGTGTTTTCATCAGGAGATTTAAAGAATACCATTTTCAAGAAGTGAGTAATTTAAGATGAGGTATTTTATTCAGTATCACTAATTGGCTAACTTAAAATACATGAGTGGGTAAGATGCAAGATACTTCACAAGAAGTAATGGGAAAAGAAAGTAGCTGGTCTGTGTTCTGTGAGGAAACTAATTCTGCCTTTCTAAGTAAATGTAAGAAAAGCAAACCTCATGGAATCGATCTCTTAATTTCTGTGTTGCAGAGGCACAGCCAGGAACCAATCATTCCAACAGCAAGGACTGTGAACATGCCTAACTCTGCACTGTAGGTTTCCAAAGAAACCATCAAGACTCGGAGAGGTGACCTGTATCCTGATGCTCAGACTGAGTTTGTGACAAACACTGAGGGTTTGGTCACAGATTTTGGCTTGGCGTTCCAGAGTTGCCTTAGCTTGGCTTTCTAAGTGATTGCTTTTTGTGGATTTGATACGTATTATTTAAGAGTCAGTAACAGTTCTCCAAATATTTTACTGAATTAAACTGAAACAAAACTTCCATAATCTCGGTAGAAAATAACTTTGAAATTATGCGTTACCCATATTAGTAACTACTGACTGGAGAAGATAAAAATCAGTGTTTAAGCACTATATGTATTTTAAGGTCCAGAAGTTCTGTGAAAGATGATAAAATGAAAAATATGGAGAAAAAAACGAACAGAAATGTTATACTACGGATGGGCAGGAGCCATCAAGGAAGCAAGTTACGCTGGCCATTTTTACGCCACCCACAAAAGCAGGTGAAAAATCTGTGAAAGCATATGATAGGAGGCATGCAGGACAGCTTTTAATGGACTTCCAGGTAGGCTGTAAATCAAAACTAATTTTAATTCTTAACTGGAGACCTGGAAACTGATTTCTGAAGATTTTTGGCTTAGAGATTACTACCCTGACACAAACTGTCCTCACGCTTAACTATCACTATAAAAAGTTATTTTTCTTCATGCTCTGCTATACATACTTTGATGAGCCTTTCCCTGATGATAACATCAAATGCCAATTGTTGTAAGAAATTCTTCTTTGAATTGTTTATAACTCTGATGAAGACAGGTCACTTATCGTTGCTGAAGAGCTTCAGAGATTACCATCTTAGATTTCAGCATACATCTGCCCCCATAAATTACATGCAGTATTTTACCAGGTAAAAAATAATTATCTTCTTTTTAAAATTCATCTAAAAGAATACATTAAATTGTATTTTGAAATTACATTAAGAGTAGAATATATACATATAAGGATATACTTCCATAGAAAAACTATCAGATATTTTGATGCTTTGAAGTGGGAATTAACTTACTGTTCCCTACAGGTAGCCTGTGCAAAAGGTTTAGTAGCCAAAATTAATTCATATAGCTCATTGATCTGCAAGCTATTCTAAGGATTTTGAGGCTATATGCGAGTTGCAGGAAAAGTATTTGTTCCAACAAGCTTGTGGTTCTGTCAAATTTATAGCTCATCTTTCTCCTCCTAAATTGAAAAAACAGTGGTAGCAATGCAGATAAGAGGTAATACTATGAAAGCATGATTGCAAGTGTGCTGCCTTGTTCTCACTGCACCTGCTTGCAGAGAGAACAACTACATAAACCAAGAAGAAACAAGGAATTTGGATATTCAGGGAATAAGTAAATAAATAAATAAATCATACAATGAAGTAAATGTTGCTGGGTAACATAAATCTTCCTGTAATTCAATCAGTATCTACCTCATCCAAATTCTCAAATTCAGAGATTTGTTAACTGTATCCTCAAAACAATACTATAAAGAAATTACATGTTATCAAACTATATTACATAATCCACAAGGCCCATTTTAATAGATATTTACTTGTGCTACACCACTGTGGGAAAAAAAGTCTGAGTTAATTTGTGATAGAGCAGAGCAATGAAAAATAAAATCTAGTGTTTCATTTATCATACCATGTATCTGGGACTCTGTAAATCCAAATATTCATCAGTTTGGAATTTAAAGTAGTCCAAAATTCATACCCTGTGGAAATTTTTGGAACTGTACTGCTTTATTTATTTTTTCCAAGTGAGCTTTACTGCCACTTCTACAGTGAGACAAAAAGCAACATTTTAAATGAATTGGCTCACTCTAATCAAGTAAAACTGTTGTGGACAGAAGGAGGACAGGCCTCCACAGGATATGCATGAGAAAGAACTTTTAATAGAGTTTTGTATCTATTTAAACCTGCATCTTTTTTACTCACAAACTATATTATAATGCACTGCAGTCCAATGAAAGTCTGCTCAAAACTTCAGAATGTTTTTATAGATGCTATGCTCAAGCCTTGTTCAATCACTGTGATCAAACTCATGAGTTAACGACTGCATCAGATCTTAATGTTCTACCTGTAAAAGATCTAAAGATATTCTAGTTTTTAAACTCTACACAGTATAATGTTAATCCTGCCCAAACTAGTAGAATCTAATTAGAAAAACCTAATGATTTTTCACATTTCTCTAATAAATGTGAAAAAATGTCTTAATTTGCTCTGTAGTATCTACAATAACTTTTCTTCACATTGCAATCTCTTATATTCAATTTCCAGCTTTTATGTCTGGATAGATTTGATAAATAAAATCCATTTCATTGTACCTACTAGAATCATATCCTGAAGTAAACACAGAAGGAGTTAGAAAACCCAATCCTAACCAGAAAGGAGAAAAAAAAGACGAGGAGGAGGAAGAAACAGAAAATATTAGGAACAGTAAAATTATCTGGAGCTTTTTGGCAGCATAAATCCTACAGATCTGCAATAATGAACTGGGAAAGAACATACAGTAAGTTATCTACCAATCAGTGGTGCGTACAGGATAAGTAACATTTATTCCCAGGATTCAAATAAAGACAAATTCTGCTTTTCCACAGGTTTCATCAGGAAGGCAAGTCAAAACAAGTACATTAGTGCCACCTTAAGCATCTTCCTACTTTTTAGGAGCATGTCAGGGAATAAATAATCTGTTACGTAGATCAGTAGTAGAAAAAGTCAGATTCATAAAACAAAAAGGCAATCAGTTACATCATTTGAGAAATGCAAGAGGAAGAAATGCCAGCTGTTCTACTTTAAAAAGCAATATTGCTCTTAAGATTCAAACATATGCAAGAGTTTCTGGCACTGAATAACTAAATACTTCTGCACCCCAAGTATCAAAACTTAAACTATGCAAACTTAGTAGCATTTTGAGACTGCATAACTTCCTCTGTTTTTGTAAGAATACAAGGATAAAATAACTACATAGAAATGAATTGATTTTATTGCTTTTGTTGCACGTATTACACAATGTTGTTTAATTGCCTTCCACTCAATAAAAAAAAATCAACTAATGTCTGTAAGTAAATCTCATCATTTAAAAAACATCTGCTTGAATATTTATAGATTTATTGTAGAACTATTGAGGGCATTTTTTTTTTCATCTGAAGCATAAGGCAAGTTACTATAAAAGTTTAGAAGAGGTAAAATTATGAAGTATCTAAGTCATTTAGGTCAGTAAGTACAACCAAGAAGACTAAAATAAGATTTCTGAAGATGTATTATTTTCTTCCTAACACAACTGAGAAGTATGTCGTCTTGACTCATAATAAATAGTCAAAGTGGGAAGCACTTCTTTCACTTCCTTTAAACATAAACATCATCATCATTTCTACCTTCCAGATTAGTGTGTCCAGCTTTGTTTTTTCCTTTGAGAGTAGTTTCAGAATGTTTCTTCACGTTATTATATTTCTGACACTGCTAACACCCTTGGATTTTCTACTTTTAATGTTTCTATTTAATACAAGTTATGAGGCTAATTTTTTAGAAAATCATCTCAAGGAAAGGCCAAGGTACAAATAAAATGTGTGAAGAAACAGCTCTGATATTTATCTTAATTGCCCAGCAAAAAAAAAAAAAAAAAAAAAGAATCTTAAAGGTTCATTAATTTAAACATTCATCTGTGTGAAGCAATTGCTTCCAAATTTGTGGTTGTGGCCAAAACCAAACAGAAGTTAAACTTGCACAGGTAGGGAATCACAATAGTCTTTTTAGAACAGGAGAGCAAAGCTACTTTTTGAACAGCAGCAAACTGATTTTTATCACATGTTCAATTCTACATAATTAAAAAGCTTAAATTATCACAGAAAAAAAAATCAGACATGCATTAATTGGTTAATAATAAAATAGAAAATACTTCTAATTAAATTCTAGGCCTCCAATACCATCACTTCTTACCATCAGGTGACAATACTGCGTTACTCCTCCAATTCCTTGATTTATTTGGGGACTAGAGAAGCACATGTAAGGTTGTATCACCCTAGAAGGATAGGTAGCATAAACTTTAACCATCAGAAAAACACTGGTACTGTTTTAAAGATAAAGCTAGAGTAGTGATGTAGCCACACAGAGCAATTACGAATACCGTTTTAAAAGAACAGTCATCCAGCTCATCAACCGCATGAATAGCGGAAAGAATTTGAACTAATGGATGAGCTCAGGCTGCTCAATTTTATTATGTTGTTTGCTTTATAGGGATTAGTTTACTGCAGGTTATTTTAAGATGAAGCCTGCAGCCAAATCGATTGCAGCCTTTCATAATTTTGAGTATTTATCCCTCTGTGTATCTGCCACATATATGCCCTCCAATCAGTAAAGGTTGTGGCTGAATATAACAAAGTCATTTTTCTCCCTCAGGACTCAACTGTTCCAACTCCTTGTGCCAAAAATAGAAAACCTGAGTCAAAAATCAGAATCCCCGTCCTTTTGATGAAGGCACAGAGCCACTGAGACCATGAATTATTTTAGATATCTCTGACACTTTCGTCACCCAAAATAGTACCTGGCAAAACAGTGGTGTGCAGGGATATTCAAGCTACCTAGTTTGATGGTAGAAGCAGTACAATTACACTGGCACAGTATTCTGTGTTAGTATTCCCTGCTTAGATCAGAAATAACTCAGTCTCTGTGCAATAATGCTTTACAATGCCATTTGTATTCTCTTTATCTTCCTTCAGAGGTTTTCCTTGAAGGAGCTAATTCATTCCCATGATCACAACTGCATCCTTTTCTCTGGTGACTCAGAGACGCACAAGCAGTTCTGACACATTTTCTTATATTCAATTCAGTATATCAACATCTTTTTCTGACATCTCCCCAGGGATATGTTTATCATTTGGAATTTGAAAGGGGTCTAGACACTCACTGAATTCAAATGGAAAATTGGTAGGTCACCGCATCAATATTAAAGATGCTACATTAAAGATCAACATTAAAGAAATCAAAACAGCTCTGATTCTTCCTTTTGTCTGAAAGTCTTCATCTATTTGTGGGAAAACAGCGAAAGGTTGTATCAGAGTTAGAAAATTAATCCTTATGTAAATACTTGATAAGTATTATACAGTCATGGAGCTAATCTGAAAGAGCACTACTTAGACTATGTAACCTGATTTGACCAAATTAACTACATTTTTCAGCTTATGTCAACAGCTATGTTTCAATTTAAAAGAAACAAGCAAAAAAAAGGGATAAAAGGTTTGATTTCGATCTATCTTGTTCCTTTTGGAGGAATATCCACTTAAAATCCTGCAGCATCACACTGAAACGTAGAAATAATCTTCCATTTTTAGCCTCCTTTTGTGCCTTGAATCGCTATTATTTACCACTACCAGTTGGTAACAATGTACTACAACACACAAGATTGCTATCCAGCTTATTAATACACAAATAAGTTCATAGGGTCAGACTCTTAATTTGGAAGACTGTAAAAGGGAAGTCCTGGTACAGAGGATCTATCTGCATTTATATGCTCACAATGCTTAAGATGGGTAGGACAAAATCGTTCTAAATTTTTAATCATATGTGAATATTGCTCCATATATGATTAAGTTTCAAATTCATATTTTGTTAATTCTATTCATGAAAATGCACAGATAAATAATTAAGGGCCACCGTATGTTAAAATGTACAACATTTAGGAGAAAAATTTGCTAACAATTATACATTTTCTTCAAAGAAAATGACTTAAAACACAGTTTGTTACAGATATTAATACTTCTCATGGAAGTTTTTCCAATTGAAGTGATAAAGGTGATCTCAATCAAGTTCTAGCTTTTCATGGGATTAAGCCTTTGCATAAATATTAATCCTCTTATTCTGTCTACAGCTGCGATGAACTTCAGAATATGAGCCACTTCCTATTATACATTTTAGGAATGCCAACCGCTCATGGTAGATTTCTACAATAAAATGCACTGGGCCCATTGATGTGACTTTTTTTTTTGTACATCACTAAAATATAAGATTCAATTTTTGAGCTACTTACTAAAATCTTCTTTCAATGAGAAAGAAGTAGCTTAGTAGCAGCATCTGTTTTCACAGAAATAACAGTAAATTTTAAATAGGAAGTATACTTTATTATGTTGATGAAAACTGCATGATTGCACATTATGTAATATGTAGAATTTTCATTATAGCATTTCAGATAGCTATACTGATTGGTTTTTTTGTAGTTGTTTATTTTGTTTTTGAAGAAAATACTATTCAGAAGAAATTAAGAGCTTTCCCAAATTGTGTGAATCATTTAGTTGTCCAGAAAACTTCCAAAATGACCCTGAACTACAAAGAAAGACCTATTTGTTGGTACTCATGTCAGCAAAACAGCTAATGGTTAATTAACTGCATCATTTTTTTCCAGGACTACAGTAAATCTTCATTAACTGAGGAAAGGCAATCTCACAGCATAGTTGCAATCTCTAAGGACTGAAATCTTCTGCTCAGTTCCTTTTGTTTCTAACCTCTTATTACCCACCAAGCCCTCACAATATACAGTAAGAAACTTGCAGGAGACAAAAAAGAAATAGAGCTTAGGAATTCATCTGATTACCATTCAGCAAAACAACTAATAATGAGCTAGCTGCAGAAGCCATGAATCTTAAAAAAAAAAAAAAAAAAAAAAATTCTCACTGCAGTGAAATCCTCTAAAATCTAAAAATTTCTTTTATACTAACTATACGATCCATGTCTCATCTGTGTCACATAATAACTAGTTTTTGCTGTATAGTAACTGAAGGAATGACTATCATAATTTCACATAAATACACTGATTGCTATGGGGCTGTACATCTGTTGGGAGTCAAAAGTTCTCTTGCTGCAGAGAACAGTAAATACCAGCTGTGCTTCAAATTATATGTGCCTGTTCAGGAGGACTGGGATTGTTCTCTACCTTAAAGACCCTCTAGGAAATATAACAAAAAGAAAATTACAACTATGACTACCAAAATTAAAATTGTGACTACAACTATGCCTACTGAAGTGGAATGTATTCACTATGAGGACTAGTATTAAATAATAATTTCTTTGCTTCCTCCCTGCTCACTTCTCTCCAAAAAGGTTGGGTGAGTCAGACTTGCTTAATTGCCAGATGTTCACCTAGCCAATCTGCTTTTCTCCTCAAAAGGATAAGGGGAGATAATACAACAAAAAAGCCGATGAGTCAAGATAAAGGCAAGGAGCTCAATCACCAATTACTAAGTCAAAACAGAATTGACTTGGGAGTTTTGAGAAACAAAGAGGAAAAACTGCAGTACCTTTCCCACCTCAACCCAGGTGCCAGGTTCAATTTCACTCCATCATCCATAACTCCTTTACCTGTTTCCATTACACAATTAGACAAAGGAGAGTGGGGGTGATCAGTCAGTCCTTAAGTGTTCTCTCTTCCTCGCTTCTTCCTTTTTTTCCTCTGCCTCAGCATAGATTAATCCCAGGTTGCAGTTCTTGTTAGGTGAATATGATCCTCCATGGTCACTTCCATAGGTTGCAGATCCTGCAGGTAGTATCTACCTGCTCTGACATGGGGTTCTCTATGGACTGCAGTGCAGATATCTGCTCCAGCAGAGTCCTCACTACTAAGGCTTTCAAAGCAAACATTTCTTAAAGCATATCCATTGATCCTCGAATTCCGGTATGATGCCTGTACGTACCCTTTGAACAATCTGAGAGGTGGTTAAGGTGTAATGGCAGAATTCTCACCTGTCTTTTGAGAGCTTATTTTAATATAAATTTTAGAATGTTTCCTAATTTGTATATAACTTCTGGAATCTAAAGACATTTGTAGTGTTTCTCTGGATGGCATTGCCCCCCACCTGATCCAAAGATCTATGCATCTAGAACTTTGGAAGAGTGGGAAGAAATGAAAGCATTTTTGCGTCACCTCAAAACTGCTTCTTGTGGATGGAGAAGCCAGCCTTTTCTCAAGTCACAGAACAGCAGCAATCATGTTAAAATGAAGAAGCTGTCTGCAGTTCTGGAATGAAACTGTTTTGACAGATAATCAGACAAGGTGAAGACCAAGAACTTTTTACCTTCATTACATCAGTGAAACGGAGCTATTTACTGGGAATATCATTCAAATCTTCTCTGAGCTTCTGAAGGAACTATGGAAAGCAGCAAGCAGTACAGTTCAGTATACTGTCACAACCCCACATTATTTCTCGTAAGCCAAATACAATCAGAAATTGAATTAAATTTAGATATGGTCAAGGAATAACCTTTCAGAAAACACAAGCTCAGAGGGCAAAAATCTCTAGAGCTAGCATGGCTATCAGATTTGGATCAAAGGATTTTATCATGCCACAATCACTGGAAGTATGGAACTGTACTGTGCCAATTTGATCATGTTTAATGATGGAGGCAACTTCATACATCATGTTAAAATGTGTGTCCTATTATTTCAACCCATTTCATTTGTACATATCATCCTTGCAAATGTATGCAAGCTTAAGCTCAAGTTCAGTTCCTAAAATCTGCAAGACAGAGACAGTGTTGGATTGGCAGCAGAAATAAAATACTAATTACTTAGGCACATACTTCCCAAAAGACACTTCTGCAAAGTAACTCATCATCTTGAAAACTGTCCAAAAATTCAGCAATCTAGCCTATATTAAAATAAAGCTATGAAGCAGCCAATTTCTGTCAATTACTTTAAGTAGTCTACTTCAAAGCAAGATTTATGATAAAATCTCTAGATAAATTAGAGAGGAAAAAATTGTGATGTGACAAAAGTGTCATTGCTCCATTCCTGTCTACCTCAATATTTTCCCAGCAAGTGCTTACCTGTGTAATTAAATTACTCTCAATTTTACAGGCACTGAACCCAACTACTCAGGTGTCAATCACTTTTCAAAGAACTCCATTCACAGCTAAAAAAGCCACAAATTGGATGATGACATACCCTTGAGAGAGCTGGCAATAACAGCAGTTCTTTTACAGCCTTTTACAGAGAACAACAAAAACGTGTTTTCTCCACTTAAAAATAAACAATAAATAGCAGCAATCTGAGACTGGGTTGTGCTTATCTCAATAGGTTGCCTGATACAATTATATGGTCTCCAGGAAAGGTAGCTGCAATTTTTTTGCTAACACTGTGCACATCAAAGTTACAGCACAGGTTTTATTTTTATATATATATATATGTTATATATAAATATATAACATATTATTATTATAACATATTATATATATATTTATATATATATAATATATATGTTATAACATATATATATATATGTTATAACATATATATATGTTATATATAAATATATATAAATATGTTATATATAAATAACAGAAATATAAGCAGAATATAACATTTTTCATTGAAAATATGAAGTTAGCACTTCACTGCTTTTAGAACCCCGTGATATTACTTCAACTTGAAGACAGCCTGTCTAGGGGTACTTCTTTCAAACAAGACATTTCAGGATAAAAATTAATGATATCACTTCAAAAACGCTACAATTAATATTCTTCAAATGATGAGTTGGACAAGAGAAAATTAGATTAACTTATCTTTCTTGAGTTTGCAAGATGATATATAGAGAGAATTAGGGTTTACTGAATGCGTAGCTGTGAACAAATCAGGATTACTACAAAGCACATAATAAAAGAAGGAATTCTCATGTTGAAATAGAAAAAACTCATCAAAAATAATATGGCTTGAAAAAATATATCTAGCCATCATATGATTATTTTGGACAGTTGTCTGCAGGGAGTGACATGGAACATTAAAAAAAAGCAGTGTGTTCCTCTGATATTCAAGAATTCTACATTGTAAATTACTCACAAATTTCATGTAGAGAAACCTATGTCAATAATACCACGTGAGAGGGGAAAAACATAAGAACCGCGTGCAGATGGATAAAAAGAGTCATGAAGTTGAGAATCTATATCTTTGTGTTTTGTGTAAGATGCAACTATCTTAGAGCTACACTACTTTAAAAATAAATGAGAAAATTTCGCAGGGATTTTTGAAAATGAGGACATTATAACAACTTTCTGTTCCCTTCAGCTGTTACAATGATTTGCGTTTCAGATTCAGAAAAGAAAGGAAATAAAGAATGAAAGTTCAAACAAAGATAAAATTAAAAGTCAAAAATGGTAATAAAGATACTAGCTGTTGTCACTCTTTTCCATCTTTCTATAATTATTTATGCCAACATACAATAGTTTTTCCCCACACAAAAAATTACTTTGCTTTTGAAATGTACTATGGACAAAAAGTTTTAGACCATTATTTTTTAATAGAAGAAAAGCATCTTAATATAAATTTTAGGGGAATAACACTATTTTCAGTAATTAAAGTCAAAGTCAGCAACAATAACTTCATAAATCTAGGTATTGTATAATATTGTTAAGACTACACATTTAGTTACAGAAATATTAATATATGAAGTGCTTTCAGTGACTTACCTTCAGTGGCGCTGCCACTTCCTCACCCTCCCTATGTCCCCGATGTAAGAGACAAGCAACAAATTGCAACAGGCCAGATTCTCACAGATACCAGAAAAATTGTTTCCCATGTAACAATACCAACTTTCTGTGAAAGATCTCTCCCCATCACTTCAGGAGACTTTTAAAATAGTATTCTATTATATACATTGTCCAAATTTATCAGTAGTGTATACTGGCTGTATTCTTAACTTCAGAAAAACAGGCATAGCAATTGCATACAAATGGCCTCACTGCTGAGAGACTGCTCTGCATGAGAATCTGCAGCTGTATTCAGTAGAGATTTTCATTACTTTCTGAGTGCTGGTCATATCTTATCTTCCTGAAACTAAGTACAAAACAACAGAACACATTTGTGTTTTGTACATATAAACTAATAAGTTTAACAACAGGTTGCCCAGGTTGAAGAAAATACATTTATCTTTTAGCTTCATTAAGTTGTCAGCTTCATGCATCTCAGTATTTAATATGCAGTTCTCATATAGTATGCATTACAGATGTCAGAAATTGTAATTAGAATCTGCTTGAAAACACTGATAAGTTTTCTGTTTCTTTTATGAAATGACACAATCTTACATGCAGATTTCACCTGTGTACAGAGATGAATGTTACTGAAAGTATTTTATTTTAAACTTTTTTGCATTTCTTAGTCTTTAACTGTAACATTAAATAACAATTTTGCTTGAAAATTATATTTCCCCAAAATATAAATCTTGAATATTCAAGGAATAAAAAGATATATAGTGTATTTTTTAATGTAACTTCACTATCTCTCATAAACATATCAGCAAGGTGTTTTATCATCTAAAGCATGTTCTTGGAAAAGAAAATATACATATATTTCATGTTATTTTCCCCACACAATAATTAACCTAACTTAAAATTTCAGCAAGCATTCAGAATCAGTATGCATCTATGATGTAAACATGGCAGAAGGAAACCACTGAGAAGACTCAGCTCTCCATTCTAGCCAAGTGAGAATTTCACTTACTGTTCTTTGGCTTATTAGAGGATGACAGAAGCATTGTTACGTTGGTAGTCTACAGTTTAACAATTCTCTTTGCCACCTTTTTTGCACTTAGATATCCTTGTCAAGGAGCAGAGCCTCATAACCTCAGCCACAGGAAAATACAATTGCTTCTACATCAGTCAAAAGTTACTCAGAAGAAATGGGACTACATTTTTAGCTTCAGATAAACTTGTATTGAAGGTTACTGCAGTTAAGGCACCAGAATAGCAAGAATTTTCATTGCAAATATACAACAGTACCATACAGAATTATTTAAAGTAATTCCTAATGAATCAGTAAATTTATATTTCTATCAGAGCACATAAACTCAGAAAGTGAAATAACCATTTTAATCTAATGCAGTAGCTGCATTCCACCTGCCATATACTGCTTTTTGTCTAGCAATATCACCGTGTTCGGTTTTATGGCATGGACATGTCCTAATGTCACTAACATACTTCAAGAATTAAAATCTTCAGGGCACCACACTTCTGCTGTTGAACATACCACTCGGTTCCAGGCAACACAGGTGTTGTCAACCGCACCAAAAAATTTCACAGAAATCCTTCCTCTATATCTCTCATTAACTGTCCTGTGCGCTAAGAGCTGCACACAAAAGACAGAAGAATTTGCTTTCCACCTTCCATATCTCTACCTAAAACATCATCCTGAAATTTCAGTGACTCAAATTAAGATTTTCCTTCAAACTTTGTAAAAAACAGTTATCAAAACAGATAAAATATCTCTCAGGACAGTTCTTTCAATCCATGCATTTTCTCACTCTAGGTCTTTTTAAAAACAGTATTAATTGGTGCCAAAAGTCTTCCAACTACAGACAAAACACCATAGAACTGCCTCCACTAACTCATTCAAATTTCAAGCGTTTAGTATAAACTGAATAGAAATTATTAGATCACTAGAAACACTACTAACGTGCATGAAAGTCTGCAGTAGTTTAATCTGGTCTCAAATGATCAGAAGTTTCTAACTCAGTATGACAAATGTAAAAGTCATCAGCATTGATATTCAAGTTCAGAGTTCTCTTCTGGGTCACAATTGCCCAAAAGAATTAAAATCAGTTATCAACATACTAGACTGCTCATAAGAGAATCACACTATTTCTAGCACTCTAAAGACTGAAGCACTGAATAGGAAACTAAATTATTTTGCTTACACATATAAATTTTCAAAACTAACCTTTTTTTGTCCACCCCTTTAATTACAAGCAATGTATCAGCATACTATAAAGGTAAAGGGGAAAAAAATACTAAATGAAGACACCTGTGATGCAGATGCTTTAATTTAAGGTAATTTACTTTTAAGTTAGATGTCACTTCACATAATCAAAAATGTCAGGAATTTACTTGCTTTGCAGTGTATTTCAAAACCTTCTCACTTTCTGGCAAATAGAATAATCACAAAACTTTCATGAGACATGACTTTACTACAATTCCCATACACATTTATTTGCCTTTATCCTAGCTTGTGTTTCTCTGCAGACACCACTGCACACAATTCTTTCATAGTCTGAAAACTCAGAAATCTACAATTACAGGTTTCTCAAAGTTCAGAAGACTCAAAGTGTAGGACAATTTCTCTTGGTGAGGCAGTCTTTCAAGGTTATGTTCTCTAAAGCAGGCCCCAAGGCACCAGCTAGCTCTAAAGGCAAAAATTCATCTAGTTTGGGACTTCTACTGGTAGGAGGGGGGGGAGAAAGAAAATCACACAGATAGAGAAGGGGGGGGAGGGAGGAGGAGGAGAAAGAAAATCACACAGATAGACCAAAAGAAAAAAAATCTATTGAGTAGTCGTAATTCAAAATTTAATGATGTCGAAAACTGCATTTTACTACTATTATTTGAAAATGGGTTATGAAATATAGACTATGAGACTTAACTGAGCTACTACAATCTGCAAAAAAAAAATTCTTCTATTCTTCTTATCATCAAGATTTTTTAGGCTTTTTTTTTTTTTAAACAATATATTTATGTTCTAAGAAAATACGGATTAGATTCCAGTCATACTCTTAGTGCTGATCTACTGATAGGTGAAGGGGCAAGATAAAGAAACCCGTTAAATTTGTAAAGAAAAGCAAATAAAAATTTTTCTATGTTTATTCCAGTCTGAAAAACTACATAACTCACACAGCTAAAAAAAAGAATATTCATAATACACTATTAGATAGCAATTAATCTACATGTATAAATTACTGATTAATTAAGGAACCTCATAAATACTTAAATATTAGACACTACATTTTACTGAATATTTCACCAGTCAGACCTGATACACAACAATTCTAATTAGTAACAGTTATCTACTTCATACAAAGAAAACTACTGGAAAAGATAAAACATCAGAAGTGCACTGTACATGAAAAACAGTTCAAAGTCTCTATGGAAATGTATACTATCAGAACTAGTTCTGATAAAACACAGACACCAGTGTGGCAAGCATGTCTAAAGCTTTGAATTTTTCACTGCAACAACCATGCAAAGAAAAAAGGACTCTGAAGAGTTACATCGTACAGTTTTTTGGTAATTCTTTTTGTAATATTATACAACGAGAAGCATAAATCAATGCCAGCCCTCACTTTAACTCCAGGTTTTCTCTACACATGAACCTTCCAGTACTCCATCCTCCTGCCAAACACATTTTTTGTCCTCTTGTTGCTATGACACGTGGCAGATGCCTCAGTAGGAAAGTTTTAGAGTTTAATCTGAAGATGCTTTCTTTACACAGGTTCATATAGGTTGTAAAGCGAACACTTTGCATTCTACTTCATTTAGCAATGCAGAGCAATAGAGGAAAAAAACTAGTTTGAAGTTGACTACCTCTAAACAGAAAGATAATATTAATCTCTCAAAAGATGGAGAAAAACAGTCAAAGTATTTTCTTTTTTATTCCCAGAATACTTTTAATCCCTCATCTTCTACTGAATATAGAAGAAGGAATCATGACAGATTAGGAACAGGCAACTCCGAAGTCCATAGAGAAGCTGCTAGAGTTGATACTCTTTCATTTGATGTGAAATTCGTTGCAAATACAAATATCATTCTTGTGCCATTTTGGTGCACATTCTTTTGGTGAGCAGCATCTGAAGAAAATAGCTTAAAAAGAATCCAAAATTTTACCAAGAACTTTTACTGGTAGTTTCATCTTTGCCCGTATGAAGGGAACACATCTCTACAGTTCTCAAAAGAACTCTAAAAAGAAAATAATTATTTTAAGCCTTTTCTTCATCCATGCCATAGGATGCTGGGCTTATTGTCCAGTTTCTTGAATCAATCTGATCCTATTTTCCATTCTTACAACAGATAAACTACAGATTGCAACTGGAAAATTTACGACTGGTTCTCTAAGAGCATTATCTTCAATGCGCTGTTTGATCTGGAAAGTGTTTGCAGCAGCAAATGAATATACCAAAAATACCACTTTCCCAGTACAGGTTCTCACTGTACACCGGCATAAACTCAGTGTCTTTCACAGAGTCCCTCTGCCAGCTCCTTTGACTCATTACCCTCCAGATTGTTGACACATGTGTACGATGAAATAACAGTGTCGGAGCTTATCGAAAACATCTTCAAAAACTTCCTGTCTGCTTTGTTTTAAATCCAACACTTGATGAAGCAGGCTGCTTCAGGATTTCTGCTAGCCTTTCTTCTGGAGTCTGGCCAGAAGACAAACACTGGCTCTTCTGCTGTTGTTAGCCTCTACCTCCACAACATATTTCCATTAAAAATCATAAACCACTGTCACTGTCAATAAATATGCCCTGCAACGGTTTCAAGTGTCCTCATTATCTTCATGTTTTCCTAAAAGGAAATTCCTTGCACCATAGCCAATGATCACCACTATATTTCTCACAACTCTCATCTTTTGCGTTTGTTTTTACCAAAGAATCTATTACATTCTGCAGGGGGTACGTCCTTTCTATTTCAATCCTTAGTGGAGAAGACATTCCTGACTAGCTGAATGAAACAGCTCAACGAAATATAAAAGATTCATAATTTGATCTTAAGTAAGAAGTTCTTTTTTAGGATCAAAAACACTCTTGTTGCAGAAAAGTTTTGCTAAACCATCATAAAGAAAACCAGAAGAATACAAATACACATAGGAAAAAAAAATAGTTAATGCTATTTTAATCTAAGATATCCTTATAGCTCACTGAGTTACAAGAGAAAGAACTATCTTCATTAGTTCAAAGAGATTAAACATAACCAACCAAAAACTAATAGCCTGCAAGGCTCAGAGTAAAATGATTTAAGCCACAGATGACACTGGGAAGTAGATTTTTGTTATTTAAGCTGTATTTCTTCAAATTCCACAGCACTCTACAAATACAAGATGTAAGAAAAACTGGAGAACAAGAAGTCTTCAAAATCTCCTGCCATGAAAAAAAAACAGATACTTCACACTGCTACTTAAACATAGCATTCAAACTCCCAAACTCCTCTGAAAATAGTCTGTATCTTCTCCCTCTGTATTTCACTCAAATAAACATCACCACTTTTTTTAGTGACTTTTACTTTGAAAATAACAGAATAACTTCAATAATATAAATGAAACACCAATTCTCTTCTGCAAAATTCCCTTCACTATGCAATGTCTTTTCAGGGTAAAAAAGGATAAGTCCTCTGATAATGAAATCAATCTCTAAAAAAGGATGCATCCATGCAAGAGTGGTTGACTGTCATAATAAAATTCACGTACAAATTCAATGTAAGTGTTTCTCAACTATGATTTCCAAAGTACTATGTGGATTAATGCCACTGATGGCAGACTCCCCATGCTAAAAATTGAAGATCAAGTCACGAAAGGGAAGCGATTGCATGTCTAAAAGGAAAAAAGGATTTATTACTTAGTGCTATACTGGTGATAATTTATTTTGGTTTAGTGACTTGACAATTATATCCACAAGGCAATGAGACAATATCTGAAGTCCATAAAAAGAATATATGCTTTTAGGAAGAAAGAGTTAACTTTGTGAAAATAACTTAGATCTGTCAGAATTCCTCAGACCTAAAATATATTTATCTGCAAATGCTAACATACATTAAAAGGCTAAAAATTCTGTCTCATGAATGTAACTGACCATGCAGGAAGCCTTAAGGGGAGCTGACAGTAAAAAGACTAGAGTAGGTTTGAGAGAAACTAATTATATGCAAAAAAGTGGAAACTCTTTCCTGCTTTAAATTCTTAACTCATGTACTTTCTAGGAATTCGTGTTCCTACATCAGCTATTCTAGATGTTTTCATAAACACTACTCGTTTACATTTAATTCATTTAAAGGTAATTACAACTGGCTATCTAACAATGTGTTTATTAAGGATAGCGTATCACAATTATGAATGATACTGAGCTACAGCTGCCAGAACATTTTTGGGAGGTACTGCAAAGGTAAAAAGGTGTTTAGACCAATATGACTCACTAGAATGAAGTAAATATCTGAAGTCCTAAACAAATCACAGTTTTAAATTATTTTAACATCCAAAACTGTTGCACTTTTTTTCTGCCAGGAACACAATATGAAAACAGTTATAGGGCTGAAGTTATAATTACTAGAGTTTCTAGTGTAAAAGTCAGCAATTTTAACCCTGGTTATCTGAAAAATCAATCTCAAATCTTCTGACACAGGTTCTAAACTATAATGTTTGTTGTGGAGCTTAGTTTTTGTTTGCTTTGGGATATTTGGTTGGTTCCTTTTCTTTCTCATATTCATTCATGATTAGAGATCAAAACAAGTAGAAGTCTTATGATAATCCTCACCTAAAAACACAAACTTTTTCACTCCTTCACATGCAACATCTACAGATTTAAGCATATACAGATTTTCAGTGAAAGACTGAAAGCCAAATTCTCCTAGTAGTATATTGTAGAAAGAAATATGACATTTGTCTGCAAAACTATATATGTATTCTTTCAACAAATATTCCATGCTGCTGAATGTTCTAAGAATATTATAATACTCACTGCTAACGTTAATACTACGGCAAATACTGCAAAGAATTTAGGAGTACTGAAGTTGCATCAGAATAATCATGAGGGAGAAAAAAATGCAAACAACAATGAACACATAGCTAGGCCATACATCTTAGGCAGATAGAATTATAGAATTATTTGGGTTGAAACAAACCTTTAAGATCATCTATTTCCCCCTGCTATAGGCAGGAACACCTCCCCCTAGAAAGGTTGCTCAAGCCCCACCCAGCTTGGCCTTGGACACCTCCAGTGTGGGGGCACCTACAACCTTTCTGGGCAACCTGTTTCTGTTTCTCACAACCCTAACAGCAAAGAATTTCTTCTAATATCTAGTCTAAATCTACCCTCTTCCAGTTTAAAATCATTTCCTCTCATGCTGTCACCACATACTCTTATAAACAGCTTTTCTCTAGGCCCCTCTCAGTTACTGGAAGGCTGCTATTGGGTTTCCTCAGAGCCTTCTCTTCTTCAGGCTGAAGAACTCCAACTCTCTCAGCCCTCTGATCATCTTCATGGCCCTCCTCTGGACCTTCTGACAGCACTGGTCCCACCACTGATTCCTGAGGAATGCCACTTGTCACCAGTCTCCACTTGAACACCAAGATACTGACTGCAAGTCTGAGCGTGACCATCCAGCCAATTCCTTATATAGAGAGTGGCACATCCATCAAATCCATTTTTCTTCAATTAAGCAACCGGGCTGCCATGTCAGACGTTGCCAAACACTTTGCACAAGCTCCGTGATCTTGCCAGGCACATAGTTGAGACTGGTTGGCCTGTAGGTCCATGGATCTTCTTTTTTTTTCCCCTTTCTTGAAAATGTGCATTGTTTCCCCTTTCCCAATTAGTGGGAACTTCACATTGCCATGACCTTTCAAATATGATGGGTAGCATCTTGGTGACTTCACCTGCCAGTTCCCTCAGAATCCATGGATGGATCTCATTGAGTCCCATGGACTTGCGCACCTTCTTTAGACTGTCTTGAACCTGATGTTCACTTACATCAGGCAGATGTTCCTTCTCACAGTTCTTATTTTGCTTTCTGCAACTTGAGCAGCACTGCTAGAGGCCTCACTGGTGAAGGCTGATTGAGTACCTCAGTTTTTCCCATACTGATCATTACTAGGTCTCCAGTCTCCTGCTGGAAGAGACTCATCTTCCCTGGTATTCCTTTTACTACTGGTATAACTATAGAATTTCTTCCTGTTTTGTTTTTAGCTAGATTTAATTCTACCTGGGTTTTTGCTTTTCTAACCTGATCACTAGCTGCTCAGACAATTTCTCTATACTATATCTGCAAGTACCCAAAGACAGACTACTTAGTGCAGCAAAGAAAATTACAGGAGCCATCACTTTAATCACTTTGAATAGTTTGAACAACTGGTTACTGACTACATCAAAAACTCTTCAATAATTTTGCTGGGAGATCAGTCTCGTATTTTGTTGGTCCAAAGTATGGAATGAGTTTGAAACAAAAAAAAAAATGGAGTCAAGAAAGGTAGTAAATGAAGGCAATTATGAAAAAAGTTAAGGTATTTGGATCTATGTGATGCAGAGGATACCAAAAAATAATATAACATTGCTAAGTTCCATTTCAGAAATCAAGAATAGTGGTATCTATATTCCTTGAGCCAAACATGCACGCAAGTATAATTCTGTTCATGTCAGAGGCATTGTTCAAAGATGAGTTCAGCTTCATTTCAACCTTTATAAATAGTTGTGTCAGGTTTTTTTTTAAAAAAAAAAATCACCTGTAGCTGCTGCAAAAGTAGTTTTTCATATAATCAAAGAAAGTTCCATTCCTAATAGAGTTGATAAAGACTGAGTAAGTTACAAGACAAGTTCTCAAAGTATTCTAAAAATGTTTCCATTCTATTCATCTGCTGGCTTAAAAACAAGAGAGAAGCACAAACTATCTTATTGTAAAAGTATGTACATTAGTCATTAAAAATGATGATAAATGTCTCAAATCAGTATTACAAGAATCAGGCCATAAGTATTCAATTCATATTAAACATGAGATTCTGACATTTCTTCAAAGCATAAAAAAAAAGAAAGAAAAATTGATCTCACTCCCTAAAATTTAAAACTACGCTTGAGGTCTATAATTATATTTACATAAATAAGCAAAACTGCACTAATTTTAGCAGAAACAGAAACTTCAAAAACATTAACCATCAGAAATTGCAACCATCATTTAAACAAGATGAGCAAAAGAGAAAAAAAAGTCTTGGTCTGAACTGGTCTAAATTTCATAAAGTTGACAAAAACAGTATTGCTTGAAACTACACTGTCATTACAGACTGGCTTCAAATGCTAGCCATATCTTCCACCTGGTCTGGAGGAAATTTGTGTTGAAAGCCATGATTTGGCTCAGCAGAGCAATTGGGCATTTCAGCTGCTTGCTAAAAATCATTAGTGGCTAGATTATTTATAGAATGCAAGTTCTGGAAGTGTACAATAAATGATCTGTAAAGTAACACATCACAAACTCATCTGAAGCAACTTGGGGAACTTGTTGCTATGCTTATCAAAGAGTAATTAGAACCACACCATAAAAAAAACATGCTTATAAATCAGAATCTTACAAAAGATGTTTTCATGCCTTCAGGGTGAAGGAAACAAAAACACTTTTTTTTTCATAGAAAAAGCATGACAATTTAAATGCAATGTGGAGAGCTGAGGAAGATGATTTTGATATTACGGTATTATTTTATTAATATTAGAAACTAGCACAAGGATAACTCGCATTCTTCAATGACTTAGCTTCAGAAGAGTCAACAGGTCACCAGACATTTGTTCAGGAAATGAAAAGCAGATACATATGTTACTGTAGTAGTGATTTAGTGAAAAACAGACTTAAAATCAAACTAAAAATCACATATTTATCTTAGTCTTCTCAAATATTTCACTAAATCATTATAAGAAAATTACAGCCTTTTATATAGTATAAGGAACACATGAATTCATATATGAATGACAATTGCAAACACAAATATTTGATTTTATAAAAATGAATAAATGTAGAAAACAATAAATTCTGCCAATAGATATCTGTTGCTGAAATCAACTATTAAAATACACACATTGGAAAATCTAGGAGACTATCATTTGATAAAAACGTAGTCTGCCACAAGTTAAGAAGAACATACATTTACATTTGTTGGGCCTTTCCTATCAAGCAATTTTATAATAAAGTCAAATGAAATTAGTAGTTTAAGCTGAATTCTACTTCAGTTACTTCAATTCTTCAGAATTCAGGGAAGCAAATAATATGAAAAAAAACAAAAACAAACAACAACAACAAAACAAGAGAAGACCGTTCATGATGTGAATGTATGATTCTGAAGAGCAAACAGCTGTGGTTTTACATCCTGAAAACTAATTCCACATTTTAACTATAATTCCAAGTCATTAATACAACATAAAAGTTTCCAGATGTCTCATTTCCTATTTTTGATATGATAACGAAGCAAAATGTGGTTTAACATCAAGCACAACTATATTGAGCCACTCATTTTCCATGAATAAGCTGCTGGTATTTAAGGAAAAACTCAAATGAGTTCCTCTTAAATGAATATATTCCTTCTACCAGACAAAGTGTCTGGTCATGCAAAGCTCACTACAGGATTATTGCCTATGACAGATTTATTCTTTTTTTTTTTTTTGCCAGTTAAATTCCATAAAAGCTTTTGGCTTTTTGTTTTGGTGAAGAATGTGTGGCTGACAGTCATTGAGGTCTGAGGGAGTGCAAATGCATGAACATGGTTTTATCACACTGAAGGACATCACTTAAAGTATTTCTTGGCTTCTTTACAGTTCACTAACAGACAGACTAATTAGTACCAATTAAAGCAGCAGTTCTGCAACATAAATCTTTCAAACTGACAGTCCCCTGACCTTGCTGCTATTTCTTGGGATTATCCCTACAACAGTAACCGAATAATATAGCAAAATCTCAGCTTTTCTTAATGTTCTATGGACACACAAAAAGATTTATACCTCTGTCAATATTGTCTGTGTACATATATATTATATATATACACACAGCGTGCATATATATACACACACACTATATAAACACACACACGAAAGATTAGCTGCGCAACAGTAATACTTGTAATAAGTAATGCAGAAAATATGAAGTGGAATACAGATCAACTCAGCTTAAAGAATAATCTTTCATCCTGTATCTAAATCAAGTCTTAGCTTTGTTCTTCAGTAGTCTTAAATATTTCTTAACATTTCAAGTCTTGTATTACTTTTACTCTTTACGTGTGTAGGGGATGCTGAAATTCTCTATTGCTCTTCACCTCTTTAGTATTTTACAGTCCAAACTCAGACCTCTCTGTTAACTTTTGTAATAAAAAAAGAAAAGCTTCATACCATTCTGATATGCTCTCTCCTGATGCAAAACTGTTTATACTGCAGGAAAGTATTTTACTATGATGAGAACTATGCGCAAGTGTAGATATACATGCAAGCATCATAAAGAGTACAATCTCCAGTTTACCTGACACAGCATCCCAAAGAAATTAATATACAAGTGCATCAAGACAGTATTGACATGAGAGCTGACTTACACTAAGGAAATACTTCAGAGATTTTTGTATCAACTACTGACATTATCACTGGGAAAGTCAATACAAGTCAAGGCTGAGAAGCACCAGTTTGCAGCTTGGAAGCTTTTCATTTGTAGTGCTGCTTTACACACACAGCCACCTGTAACTCTACTAGGTTACACTGCAATTGGACACCAAGTATAGCACATTTATTTCTTTACTTTGCCTCACTTTGACTTTAGCAAGGAGATTTACTTTTTCCATTCTTGATCCCCTAAACCTAGGCATATATTTTTGTATTGATAATTGGAAAAAATTGCAAGACACAGACTGTTAGTCTGACCTTTGTATCAAGAATCGTCTCCAAGAGGCAGATGTTTAGACAGCAACTTCAGGCCAGGTCATCTGAAGTAGTATCTTATCCTTGGATGGGAAGCAGCATTTTTCCCTCTCCTATGGAAACCAAGTGAACAATTCCCAAAACTAGGGCTAGAGAATGAATTTGTCATTCCGCATGGAGATTTATTGCACACTACTGTGTGTCTGTCACTCCAGGGCAGCTCTTGTCATTTTACTAACATCCACATTTGTGCAGACACTTGGATTATGGCATGTTATGACAGAATTAAGACTTAATACTCGACCACTGAAAGCTAGTTCATAATATTCTTCTTCTCTACCCAGAAGATGATGTACCAAAGGAGGTCATTTGTGACAAACACTAGAAGGTGACATGTCACAGCCAGTCAACAGGAAAAACTGGAAAGTGAGAAACAACTCAGGAATATTAGTTATTCCCATGGATAAGCAAATAGCAATTGTCTTGCTTCTTTTGATTAATTCAAGTAATAAATATACTTTGCGCATAACTGTTTTGGGCCTCCACCAGAGAACATAAACTTGGGCTGATCTCACTCTGTCTTCCCCAGGTGAGACTGCATCTGCAACTATGCAATCAGCAACTCTCCAGCCACGCATAAAAAAAGAATATAGGAGTTGTAGATCAGGGAGAATAAAAGAGCAGATGCAAGTTTCTGTTTAGAAAAATGGTGACTCAGTCAAAGGAGTCCAATATTGTTCTCTATGGCATATCTGTATGTTTCACACCACACTGTCATTAGATAAAATACATCCATACCATCAAGAGTAGGAACTTGAATTTAGTCTTTCTTACAGAGGGACCTTCAACACCTTCTTCCATGTCTTCAAACCCTGTAGCCCTCAGAATTGCAACCTGCCAAGTAGTATCCATCCTAGCAAGAAGTTTTCAATTTTCTATGCACTTACAACCCTAGTGGCTTGTATCTCCTGAAAGTCCTGATCAGGAGTTTTAATGGCCACAGAGTAGGTTTTCTTTCAACTCCTGCTTTCAGAAGATGATTCTAAATCAGTGGCTACTAGTAAAGCAATTAGAAGTGTATTTTTCAACTTTGATTTTTTAACCACTTTTTTCTTGGGTTAGTTTATTATGTGAAGTCATGATGTCTACCTCCAGTAACTGTGATCAGAACACACCACTACAGGTAAGAAAAGTCTAAGAAGTAATAAAAGTAGGAAGCAAAGCATTAGGCAAATATGCTTGCCAGTAAGAGCCATCAGAAGCATACAGAAGTGAAACATTCACAGCTACTCATTACAACAGGTACATAATAGCCTCAGATAGGAGCCTATTAAAATTTCACAAGAACTCTGTATTAAAGACTCTGTACTGTACACAAAAACCAAGTAACGTTTTAGTTGAGGTTTTGTTACCCAGCTACAACATTCATTTACACTCTGTAATAAAGGGACATATGAGATCCAAGTAAGGACAGGAGTTGGCTGTTTCTCATATAAGAAATTCTTGTCACTTAAGTAGTCTATCATACTTTAATATTTCTGCCAATTCAAACTTGGAGTTTGACTGTTTATCTATAACATTATCATCAGGTAACAGCTACTCATTTGGTTATTTTTACTCACCTGCACTGAAAAGACAAAGTACTTATTTTAAAAGAAAAATTATCTATGTTCTAGCAAAAAAACAAAGGAAACTTCTCCTCCTTCACCTCCGCTAATATTGTACTCTATCTGCAATAAAATATACCTAACAATAGAATATATCCCAAACTCAATTTCATAGTCATCACATACTCTACTGTCCTCACAGATTTTATTTTGTATTTAAACTGAAAACTGAAGAGTGATTCACCTTTCATGTAGGTTAATCTTGAAAACATAATAGTAAAACATTTCAGGCACTCAGACTCTAATGCAGTTTTGAAGTAAATTACAAGGGAGCAGAATTGAAAGAAAAGGGACTAAAAATGACTCTGCATCCTCATACACTGTTGCTCAAAAGAAAAAAAAAAAAAGTTGTGATAAACCATCAGGTATAAGTTAGATCAAAAAACTTTTCTGTGTCAGAATAACACCACAACATGAGATAGATATTTAGTGGATTTTCATACCAAAAATAGAAAAGAGCTAAACATACAGATCATATGTTCTCAGCAAACATTTACACTTCCAGCTTTACAGTGTGGATTCTGGAGTTCTTACAAAACACATACCTGAAAGATTTACCTTCAGAAAAGAGTTAAAGTAGACTTTGTGTTCTTCTCAACAACGCAAACTTCCTCTTGGAATGGAAAAAAGTAATCTCAGAGTACATTCTACTATTAAAGGAGGTAATTCATGCAGTAAGTAGTCGGATAAACTACCTAATCTATTTGTTTGGACTAAACAACCAGGGAAGGTAATGAGAGAAATTCACAGAAGGAATGTAACTGAAAGATATGGGAGGGAGGGGAAAAAAAAAGAAACAACAAAAAAAAAGTCTGTCAAAGAAAAAGCAATGATCAGTAGGCTGCTGTGACCACAAAAAATAAAGAACTGAGAGATCAGGACTAAAGACTGCAGGTTAGGAGTAGAAATTAGACGTTACCAATATAAGCCCAGGAAGGGGGAAATGCCACACAGATGGCTTAGCTTCTAGATTTGGAAGAAAATGTGATTTTTTTTCCATAAATTAGGAAATAAAGTAGTGCCCTTATGAAGCAAAGATTACATACAGCTGTTTAATTATGCCTATGCTGAACTACACCAACTTGATTGCAAAGCAAAATATCCTCTCTAGACTCTATCACTACTGCTTGTGGGCCTAATTAGAAAACCCCAAAACAGCATCAAAGCCAGGGAAATATTTTTGTGAAGATGTGAGAAATCTAGAGGGGACTTTACAATGAAGAGAAATCATGCTTTCAATCAGAGAGAGCACACGTTTGTAGTATGTCAGTCAGTGGAGTTCCTCAATAATAATAAAAAAAAAAGTACTGCAAAAATGCTGTAGATCAAGGAGCCTAAAATGCCAAAGTATAGGGGGAAGGAAAAAAAAGGCACAGAGCAGATGTTGACTTGTGCTTTAGGGAATTCTTAAGTTACAACTCAGATGCCCCAAGACATTTTACATGTGAATAGTTATAGTTCATAGCTTCTAAGAAGAAAATCATCAGTTACTCTGTACAGTTACAAATAAAAGCTTTAGTTGAGACTTCTTAGTTCAAGAAATGAAGCTTGAAATAAAGTCTGTATTCCCACTGGATGATTCACATTCCTTCTTTGAAGCATGAATTGTATTCTGATGGGATTTTAAAACAGACTTTAATGGACAGTCCAGAAAAATCCCACTGAACCAGTATGATGCCTTCACATTTTGTGCTTTGCATGCCCAATAAGAATAAATAGATGACAGATCTGACTGATGGTCACTAACTCCGCTAACTGACAACAAAACATTCCCAGGCAGAAACCTTCATCTAACTTTCCTTTTGTCCTTGTAGAAAAGCCCTTTGCATCACCTGAAGAAAGTGTAATACATGTAAAAGGACTCCAAAGTAGAACTATTTACAACTTAAGAAACAAGCAATCATATAAAACAAAATTGAAATTAAAATATCTAGAATCTCACTTGATCAGTGAGAACAATTTTTTTTAAATGTCTTTTTTAAAATCAACTGCTTTAGAAAAAGACGCATGGGAGCAATCCCTGAGCATGCTTAAACTCAAGTAAAACAGAAAGCAATGAAACTACTCTTGAGAACTTACTACAAACCCTTAATATTGGGATGTAAGTCCACCTTTGGACTAAAGAACTCAGCAACAAACATAAGATATGAAAATCCATATTTATCCACTTCTGCTGCCTTTACCCCTTTTTCTCCCAATGCACAATTCTATCACCAGTGGGCATTAAAGACATGGACTTGCTCTTTCACTTTTTTTTTTTTTTTAAACATTTCAGAAATGCTTCTAAGCATTATCTCCCCTTCTGCCCCTTATTTCTCTCCCCTTATTGGATTATCAAGGCATATTGCCTCACTGAAATTTTAAAACAACATAATCCACTACTAAATCTCTACTTAGAATTATTCTGCTCTATGTCCTATTTTCACTTCAAATCCTTTCACAGTCTTATTGCCTTTTCCAAGGTACCCAAGCCTCCTTCGAATGTCAAGCTCATATAACACTCATGTGCAATACATCCTGTCCATGTACTCCCAATTCACTCCCTGTATCACCCCATAAATTATGTATAGTTCTTCTGATTATTATCAGCTAAAGACTAAGAAATAAGCACTTGTTACATAGCCTTGACCATATTTGTACTGAACAAAGACATTCAGCAACAGAAAAATGATAGAGATGAAGTATCAAAAGTTTGCTGACACCCTGAAGTAGGGAGGACTTCTCTAAAAGAGCAACAGAAAAAAACGCTGTCATGGTTTTATGATTTTAGTTATCAGTATTCCACATTATAACATCACGTAGTGCACTGAGAGTTAAAGAAGCTAGAGTTAATACTCCAGTTCCAGGTACCTATCCCAGAAGAGAAGAACAACACTCCCAGAGGACTGTTTGCTGTTTTGTTACCATTTCTGCTCAGGGGGAAAGATAAAAATTGTTTGCAGATCACAAGACACCCCCCTCCTCCTCTTCCAATTTCCTGTCTTGTCTCTTTGTGGTCACTTCAGCTTACTTAGAGTGAGGCCTTCAGTTTTTGTACACTTCCTCTCATTTTATTTATTATCTTCAATTCCAATTATATTGTGTTATACTGTATTATATTGTGTTACCTTGCATTCCAATATCTTACTTAGTAAATCCGTTTGTTTCTCCTCAGACCATTGTTGCTGTTCTGTTTTTAGGCCCATCTCCCTATCCTTTCATAGAATCATAGAACAGCCTGGGTTAAAAAGGACTCCAAAGATCATTAGTTTCACTTCCCCTGCCACAGGCAGGGTCACCAACCACTAGATCAGGATGCCCAGAGCCACATCCAGCTCTTTCTCCTTTTCCCCTTTCCCAGGATGTGGGTCTGTGGGTCCCCCCTGCCCACTAGTCACAGAACCAAGCCAAACCAGCCTGGAAACCACTGACAGAAGCACATTTTCAAGAAGTGATATGTTGAGCCACAAAGACAACACAATATGCCAGTATCTCTCCTTAAGTAAAATAGATCAGTTACTTTAAGTGACATTTGCTTAAATAATAGTAACAAACTATTAAGTAGGATGATTAGTGGATTTTAAGAAGCACAATATTTAACAATATGAACACTAGGAAGAGTTATAATCATTGTTTTATAGCATATGAAAATAGTGCTGCAACTGTAAAAATGAGAACAGCTCAATCAAATCAATAATGTCAAGACACGCTCAATTCCTCAGTCCATTCATTGATTGTATTTCTCTCAAGATTTAAAATAATAGACACTGTATAGAAACTACCTGGTCATAGCCTGAACCTGCAATTGAGCACCTGGTGTAGCCAGCCCTGGGAGCACAAGTAGAAGCAATTTACCTGCGAGACCCAGGGTCCACCTCTCTCTAACCTCATTTAAGGGCTGGCAGCCACATGGGAAGCATCTCTATTTAGAGATCACCTCCTCTGGAGTTTAGAGAGCCCTGATTCTCATGAAGGGGTAAGCAATTTCTTCTTTATTACCAAATTGTGACTGCTGCCTCTCTTGGGATGAGATGAGAGGGTTGTGAAGAGTGAGGCAGTCTGGTTGGAGACCTGTGACTAGTGGTGTTCCCCAGAGGTTAGTGCTGCATCCAGTCTTGTTCAGTATCTTCATCAACAACCTTGATGAGAGGATAGTGCCCACACTCAGTAAGTACATTGATGATACAAAGCTGAGAGGAGTGGCTGACATACCAGAAGGCTGTGTTCTTGATTGTTCAGCAAGACCTGGACAGACTGGAGAGCTGGACAGCCATAAACCAAATGAGGCTTAACTAAAACAAGTGCAGAGTCTTGCTCAGGAGAAAGAATAACCACAAGTATCAGTACAGGCTGGGACATGACCTGCTGGAGAGGAGCTCTGCAGGGAACAGCTTGGACATAGGAAGTTCCATATCAACATATGAAGGAACTTCACAGTAAGAGTGACAGAGCACTGGAACAGGCTGCCCAGGGGGATTGTGGATTCTCCTCCTCTGGAGATATTCAAGACCCACCTGGATGCCTGCCTGTGCAGCCTGCTGTAGGGGACCTGCTTTGCAGGGAGATTGGACTCAATCTCTGGTAGTCCATTCCAGCTCCTACAATTCTTTGATTCTGTGATCCAAAACTGATTTAGGGCAACTATATCCGCTGCCACTTATCTTTACAGATACCTAGTTTTTTTTTAAATTTGTTTATAGTTTACTGAAATGGAGTCAATTCAGATAAGAATACAAACTTTTCACAAACCGTAGAATACGTTTTAAAAAAATTCAGCTTCCATATTGGTGATAAAGAAGTTACTACAACTTCAAGAGATAATGATAGGAATGATACTGAGAGAAGGATATTTATTCAAATTATTGTTAAGGTCAATAGTTGAGTAATGATAGAAGTGACAAACTTATTTTTGCTGTTTTTATACAATCAGCCTTGATGCAGTCAATCGCTAGAATTTTTCATAACTTCAGAAAAATCAGAGTTCAGACTTAATAGTGTATTATATAAATTTGAATATATACAACAAAGCAGAAACATAATCTTGCAAAATTGTAAGAAGCAAGAAAAAAAGAATTGTGTAACCTTACAAAGAGTTTCAAAAGCAATCACTCTACATTTTAGCCTACACAATGAATTCAGAAACAAACAAATCATACCAACAAACTCTTCTCTGCCTTACTTCTAACTGCATTCGTACCTATTCTCTGGATTTCCAATAGAATTCTCTGGCATTTTCAGGTGCCATGCTCATCTGAATCATGCCTTTGCTATCCATGATCAATTTCAATCCAGACTTATTATACAATTAAATGACCATGTTAAGTTGCCTTTAGGTAATCACCCACTGAACACAAAATACATAACAGATCTCTCTTGCTTTCATTTAAATGCTAACCCTTAGAACAAGCCTTAGAACATCCATGTCTCCTAGCAAAGAAACTTGACACTATTCACTAGCTTGTGCAAGGGAACAGGAGGAAATTTGTTTCAGAAAACTAAAGGATAGAGAACTACATCTTTAATAGCAATCTTCAAAGATTTATAATGGCTTATTACTGACTGAAGCTCACATTCATATATGTACTTTGGGATTTAGATGATTAAGCTGGCAGGAGTGGTTGTAAGAATTCACAATAAACACTACAGACATTCAAGGAAAACTCAAAGTAGAACCAGGTTGCACTCCATAATTTAATACACGCCTCAGATTACAAAGAAATAGAAATACAATCAAGACCAGATATGAGAACAGGATTAAATTTCTCTTAAGTCTGCCACAATAGACAAAGAGTTTATGATACCTTCACTCCACTTTTATGGCAGTTACAGGAGGACAAGTGATGCACGATTCAGAATAGAGTAAGAAAAGGTTGGACAGCTGCTGCCTTAATGAACATAAAGCTTGTGAGCAAAAACTTAGCACATCAAAAATATTTCAACATTTTGTAGCCAGTGTTGTGAGTTTATTTTGAATTGACATTTCACATCAGATGGAAGTTGCTTTTGTTTTAAATTCTCTAAATCTGAAAGCTAATTTTACTGTGTGATTTACTCAAAACTCCTACACACAGCCCTTACTTCAAAACAAATGTGTAAAAATCCAACTCTATTTTCAACCTTTCAAAATTAGAGACTTCCATGTCAGTGTTGCTGAGAAATTCAGCATACAGGTTTGTGGAGTTTTTTGTTTGTTTTTATATCACAGGCTCACTCAATTCAGGAGAGAAAGTAACTCAGAAGGCCAGTTAACTCAGTTTCAATACTCAAAGCAGTACCAGTTAGATCAGGATGCTCAGGGCTTGTCCAGCTCAACAGTAAATGCTTCTCCAAATACTGATGCTATAATTCTTCTGGCACCTGTGCCAGTACTCTCTCTCCCTGTGATAGGAGTTCTTCCTCATACTTAAAATCTCTCATGTTATAAATTTGGGTTCAATGCCACTCATTCTTTCACTACACACTATAGCACACTTTCGCTGGTTGTATTCTACACAGCCAAACCACTAAAATCACCAGTAAGCTTCAGTAATATGCAAGAAACTTACCTCAAAAGATGTTCTAATCACACTCAACAGCTCATTTCAGACCAAATTTGTGATGAAATTGCCTTTCAGACAAGTTTGTTATTCCTCACTTGTCTGGACACATCTGCTAACATGAGTATTTCAGGGGGAAAAATGCCTTATTAACCATAGTTACTGTTGTGCACCATCTGCTTGCATGATAACTCATGTTATTTTCAATCTGTTATACCTTTGATAAATTGTTGCTGTCATTTAAGTAGGAATAATCATTTGGAAGAATACAGACATAGAAGTGAACACATCAACACCTAAACCTCATATTCATACCAAAATGCACCATCGAACAACGTACAAAGAAATTTATTTTGGTTTGCACAACAGTAGGAAGCTTCCACTTCCAGTCTTGTAAGTTAAATACAAATGCATCAAAGTTTATTATTATTGTGTTGTTTTTCTTTTTAATGATCTAGTTCTACTCTCAAGCCTCTGCACGTAACTTACTGGATATGAAGATAGCTTTCATTTCCTCCACTATAATTAAGGCAAAGACACACACATACAAAAAAAGAAATAGTAGTATTCTAGTATTCTACTAGCAGCTTTGCTTACCTGAACACTGAGAAAACAGAAACGGGATCGGTATTATTCATAATAAATACACCAAGAGAATCTAGCCTTCCCTCTGCAACAGCAACTCTTCTACATTCATTAATAGGTACCCATGTTTCCCAACAAACAAATTACAAGGAATTAAAAATCACATCAAAACATTTTAATAAGGAACGCATTAGACAAAACGTGCAAGAGAGCAATACATGCAAGACCCCTGCACAACTATAGAGGGTGTGGATTAGTAACACTGTCTACGTGATGGCAGGAAGAAAAAGTCTAGTACGAGGTTCAAAGTACCCATTTCAGTAAGCCTCATTTTCTCAGCAGGTTGTTTTAAAAATTTTGCAAGATCAAACTAATAAAAATTTTCTGCTAGCAAAATATACAAAATACCTCTCTCATGAATTTGACTCACTCATACAGGATCTATTAAACTCAACATATGACACAAAACTCTTTAAGATCAAGAAAAATATTTCCATTAATCACAGCAATCACCAATTAGTGACCAGCTTTTGTGAAGTGCTGAACAGAACGGAGTTTAAATTGTCTACTACCCTATGTGTAAAGGAAACATCTGAACTGATTTCCTCATTTCATTCTATTATGCAGGGCCTATCCATTCTTCTGTCTTTCAACAAATTGTGATATAATGCATGAGTAGTAGTTTAAGTGACTTACCATCTATTACAGGACCTAATGATCTCCAACAAAACAATATGGAATATCTACTTTTTTTTATATGTACAAATACATGTAATAAGATAATTATATACTAGATATAATCCTCTTTAGAAAGTTGTTGAGAATTTATTCTGCTTTCCTAAGGACACAGAATCAGACCAATGATTTCATTAAATATACACTGTCATATATGTAAATAAACATACATCTTTCTTTCCAAAACCAATAATTGCTTCAGTACTTTTTTTTTTTTTTTTTTTTTAAGTTCTAGAAGCTGCAGAACAGTTAAAGACTGCATTTAATTATGAAGCAGTGTAGAATGCCATTTAAAGATTTCTCATGAGTTCATAAAAGTAGATATACATGAGGAAAGGATTACTAACAATGGAAAAAAGACACACCTATGTCCTCTCAGTTCCAAACAATTAGTTTAAATTACAAAATTACACTGTTGAAAGAGTAAGGAATGCTGTCCGGTCTCTACTAAAAGCAAGCAACTTTTGAATCCAACTGTAACAATTAAGATGAATGCTACATATGCACTAGAAAAAATAATGTACATACTATTGAATACAAGAAATTGTTGTTTTTTTCATTTCAACTTACATTTTTCCATGAATGCCTTTAAAGATTTTGTGCAATTAACAGTACAGAACAATTTGAGGTCTTGAATACAGCAAGTGGTCAGAGAAACTTCTTAGAAAAATATATATAAATATATTGTTCTACTTCCAGAGAAGCAAAATTGTTTCTGACAGCCTCTTGGCAATAACGGGCAAAGTATTCATGGTTAGGCCAATAATCAGATATAAAAAGAAGAATAGAACTCACCCAACTGGTAAAGATCTCTGTCTATACAGCACTCCTTCTCAAGAAACAGCCCAGGTTTAAGAGATACCCTCCTGTCAGTGGCTGGCCCTTAAATGAGCCCAGACTGGCTCTACCCTGGTCCACCTGTTCTGATCAGGTGGAGAGCACAGGTGCAAACAATTTGCCCTTGCTCCCTGGGCCAGCCACACACCTTCACCAGGGGCTCAATCACCAGTTCAAACCCTGACCTAATAGTTCCTCTAAGTATCGTAAGTTCAACAGCCTATTTTTAATAATTTTATCCTATTTTAATAATGCTGTTTCCCTGAACAACTCTTCTCCCAGTGTCAATCACACACATAACTTTCTTCCAGCTAATAAACAACACTGACAATTACATGTGGAGTTTTAGGGAATGCACTTTTTCCAGCTTCCTTTGAGCAAACAAGCAGGGAGTAATTGGCACCCTCTACTCAGCTGGTTTTCAGACCAGCTGAATGCAAGCATCCAGAAACTTCTGTAGAATCTGAAAACTTTTAAAAATGCCTTTTTTTTTTTTTTCCCCCTCTCTCCCTCAGTACGGGAGGTAATAAAACAATATTGGATAGTGATAGGATGAGAAGAAATGGTTTAAGTAAATAGAAGAGATTTAGTTTAGATGTTAGGAAGAAATCCTTTACTGAGTGGTGAGGAACTGGCACAGACTGCCCAGAGAGGCTGTGGCTGCCCCATTCCTGGAGACGTTCAAGGGCAGACTGAATGGGGTCCTGGGCAGCCTGGTCTGGTGGGTGGCAGCCCTGCCCATGGCAGGGGGATGATCTTTAAGGTCCCCTCCAACCTCAGCCATTCTATGATTCTAAGTATATTTCTTATTCCTAAAAATTTAAAGTAAAAGTAGCTCTAACAGTCTAATAATTTGAAGAAGAAATGCACCACAAAGTAAGAAATTAGGTTACAACTAATTCTGGGTTCTGAAATTTGCTCTGGTGTCTCAGATCTAACTTTTAATTTGTAATACACTGCACACTATTTGACTTGAATATCAAAAGAATTGAGAGTGCATATTTCTATGAAAGCATGTTATATATATGCATTTCCTATTCCCTAACATTTTCTCTTAATATAATTATTGAAAACACATAATAATATGTTTAATATAAAGAACTGGTTTTTTTTTAATAAATAAGAAACATACTCTTCCTTTTCTCTAATGTAGAAAAGCCACCATCTCCTAAAAAGTTCTCACTATAATTAGAAGATACTAAAATAAAAATACTTAGAAAATTTCTAAATTTTCCGAACAAAGTAAGACACAGAACATAAACAACAACTGTTGATTTTAAGTTATGAAGTGATATTCATCTTGCCCACCCTTACCTGTATTATTTTACATTTTTCATGAGTCAAGTTCTTTGACTGAATTAACCAGATTATCAAAATGAATCTAACTGAAATTTTTTCATAGAAAGTATGGTAAGCTTTCATAACTTTCAGATCAGATACAAGAATACATCTGAGACTTCCATGAGTTCTCATATTCTCACAGAATCTCTGCCTAAGAGTGTGAACTTTGAACAAGTACTGAAATTGCTCAAAACATTTTTAAGACTCAACTGTAAGCCAAATGATATTAGCACTTTGCAACACAGGTGAGAATGAGGAAAAAATGCACTTTCATGCTATCAAAAAACATCTGGTTTCCCAATAGAAAATTCCTTTCTCATTAGTTTTACGGTCTTTTGAATTAAAACTTCAAAGAGATTCAAAATACTTTGACTCCCTGGTACGTCTGCTTGTTGGATAAGAATAAAGTCCCTGCAAATGGCTCAGATAAACTACTTGAAAAATCAACTGTCATGAAATTCTACAGAGATGGATAAATTAGCCATGTTTTCTTGTTTGGATTAGAAACTCCATAAGAGAAGCAGAATCCTGAAGAATTAATTATGTGACCAAAGCTTCAAATAATACCCCATTCATAATTCTGTAAATCAACAAGAAGATCTATGATTTACTATTATATGGACATGCATTTTAAATAAATACATACAGAGAAAAACGGATGTTTAAGAAATGAAAATGCACCATATGACATAAGTCTGTAACTCTGTCCTCGTTAATTAGGCATTTCCTAGCTGTTCATCAAACTTTCAGATACAACTACCAGCACCCATTTTGTTGAAATTATCCAGTAGTTTTAAATCAATTAACTGAATAAACTGACAGGTCAAAATGGTGGGATCTTACAAACTGAATTTCTGTAGGAAACCAACTTCAAAAAATGCATATATATTAATGGAAAATGCTAACCATCACTTTCTTCTTCCTCAGCAAACACATAATATTATTAAGACTAGCGACAAGGTAACTTATCAGAATAAACTGCAGAAGATATTTCCACAAGGTGCCAATTTTGTTTCTACTACAGATGCAAAATATACTACCATCTGGCTCTGAAAAATATTATGCCTCTCCATAGGCTGCTATGAGCCAACCAAGACATTAAGGAATGAATATTACTTGTTAACAGCTTAAAACCAAACAGGAAAATCTTCAGAAGAAGTAGGCAAACAAGAGCTATCATAAAAGCTGTTCAGATTACCTAATAAAAGCAGTAGTAATTTTAAATCAGAAGAAAATAACATGTAGAAAATGCATGTACTCAAGGATAATTAAATAGAACAGTTTTGATCAATGATTGTTTATCTGATCACTCAGTGCAGAGTTAATTCTTGACAAAAAAAAATACAGAGGCAGACTTTCAGCTTATGTAAATGCTCCTAGATCCGTCAGAGTATTTAACACGTTTTTTTTTAATCATGTCTTGACAATAACTTGCAATAGTGTGGGTATATATGTATATATATTTATAAGAATAAAACTTACAAGGTTTATTTGAGTAGCTCAGCACGACATCCTGAATCTAACAGTCTTGCTTTCATTATCTAAACCATTTTCAGAAGAATGAGAAGTTTATCATTATCCCTTTAGATTGAGATCCTAAATGGAAAGTTAGGTCTATGCTACATTAAAGCTCTCTGTGATATGGACAAGTAACTTTTTTTTTTTTTTAATAGACTCTGGTTTCTTGTTTGAAAAATTATATCAATTCTTTATCCATCTTCTCAACAATCTGTATCAATTCAATTTAAGCAACCCAAGATAGCAATAGTTTTGTACCACACTAGTCAGGAGATGTGGCAACAACTAACATCTCCCAAGAGAGGCAAAGATCTGGTCAGCTTCTACAGTTAGACTCAAAATTTGACTCATTCTCCATACTAATTCAAGACATATTGTGAATTTCTGATGTTTGAACTTTTCCTAATCAAACTGTAGAAAACAATTAAAAACAAAATAAATACTTTCACAGACTTAGGATCATGTTTTCTTGCCTCAGCTATACTTCATGCCACAACGATGAGAAGATGCCAGGCTACTTTCAAAGTCCAAACTGTTACGTTGATTTTGTTTTACTAACTGTATTACAGCTACTTGACTGAGGTTCCTCTTAGAGTACTAGGAGGTGATAGTTTTGCAAAGTACATGGCTTTGGGAATTGAATACACATGCACTGTAAATTTGGTTGGAAAATAAATGATATGTCATGTAGCTTATCAAAAGCAGTCATTTTCTCGTAATATCTGTTAATCTCCTCAAAACGTATTTTAGAAATCAGCAAACAATTTTTTTACACAAGCAGCAAAAGGCAGAGTTTAATTTGGACAGAACAACATCCAGACAGATAAAAGATGTCAGATTTGGTTACCAGAAGCCTCATTTGGCAATATAAAACTCTGAAAATACAGTATCTCTGAATTTAATTATATCTGGTACTGAGGCTGCAGGTGAGGATAAACATACTTGAGCTGTGGTAACTCAGTTTAGCTTGAAAATCTGAAGAAATGCCTTCAACACAATCAAACAAAGTAAAACAAGCAATTTCAAAGATACGACTGTATCAGAACTCAGCATCAGTTCTGCTGCAGCAAATACACACAGGACAAGATTAAAATAATAGCATTGCCCAAATTCACAATTGCACTGGCACAAACATAGCACTCACACTAATATTGTGTTCATTTTCCTGACTAAAATAGATTCAACAGTATATACTTGGAAGAATTACATTCACAATAAGGAAAAAATATCTTGCTATTTTTGCTTGAAGACCCAGCAATCCTTGGGCTTCATATAATAATATAAGGTACTCAAGAGTTATATATCCAAATATCAAAAGCAGCAGGTGACTTTTAACAAGAAAGACAAGAAACAAACATTAAACAATCAAACAAATTTGCCTTATCATGCATCACCAAGAGCTGGGCCTCTGTGAAATCCCTCTTTCCCAACTCTGAGTTCATGACAAAAAAAAAAATGATGAAGAAAACAGACCAACAGACAAATTGCTACAAGGCTTGTGGGTTTTTTGTTTTTTTTTCCTGTTTATTTTCGTTTCATATTGGGGATGGGTGAGAGAGTAGGAACATGGTTGGTGTTTCCTCTTTTGCCCATTTTTTTTTAAATGCAGTACCTCACAGAGACTTTCTTTATGCAGTTCCCTTAATTTTTCTGTACTGTACTCAGCAAGTTATTAGTACAGGCCACAATATTTCCTTTCTCCTTTTGGTTAAGACTTGGAGATTGAGAAGGGAAAATTTTGAACACAAAAAATTAAGTTGATCTGAATATTCCACAGGAGCAACTTTTATCATGTTATAAGTCATAAACTGTACTTAATTATATTTCTTCAGATACTATTTTTATACTTTTGTATGCTTGCTTTCCCCTAAAATGCCATAAAAACTGAAGCATGGCAGGACGTAGTCTTGATTGATCTTGCCATCAGTTGACTGCAGGTGTCTAAGCCTGCTGTGAAATAACCACTGGCACTACCTCAAAAAGCACCAGATGCACTATTTGCATAAGTAGGGCAATACATATGAGCTATTTTTCCTGGTTTTTTTTCCTTGCTTTTTTGATAAGTACAGATTGACAATACTAAGTGATTTTGGTTACAGATTAACAGAAAAAATCCTCAGAATTTTCTAAGTGTCACTGAGAAGCTCACTAAATAACTCACATTTGTGGAAGCACTGTTTCATTTCATTGCCTTGGGATGAAACTTATGCAATTTAGCTAATTACATTTGACCAAAATAATATAATGATGCTTGCAATAATTCTTTCCAGATAGTCACCTGCATGCATGTTCTGATACTAGGCCTCTCATCTCATTCTAGGGATGATCTTAGGTTGGGCAGAACTGGGGAGAGATGAGGTCTGCGTGGCCATTCTGCTCTAGAACTCCTCCTCAGAGTATGAGTAGGACTTTATGCCAAAAAGGAGGCTTTCTGTAGCTTTGGGGATATAGAAGACATACAGTAAGGTACTATAAGAGCCTAAGAACGCACTACAAAAATACAATGGCATGCAGAATTGTTGGGTCCTGATTTAAAATTTTGATGTCCAAGACAAGCTAAATTTTAATGCACTTTACCTGGAAGAGCAATAAATATCTTTTGAGGCAGGATACAAATCCAACTCCTAAAATAAATAAATAAATACATAAAATTAACTAATGGCATGGTTTGTGTGATACCACAGGAAAAAACAACAACAACAAAAAGAAACTCCATGGAAAATCTTTGAAGTTTACTAAGTGTAAATAAACAGATTACCCAGGCAGGAGAATACCAGATTAGGTTCTTCTCATTTTAGCTAACTGAAATCTGATCTCATTTCCCAGCTAACTTTATTTCCTCTACAACATTTTACAGCATCTTTCTTCCAAAGGTGATTAAGATCTTTTTGGAAATCCAACACTTTTAGCTGCAAAAGACAATCAGGTTAGCTTGCATTATAAGTCAGTACACTCATTCATGGAATCTATTATATTTTATTCTTAATTATTCGATAAGAACTTCTAACCTTTCTTTTGATTACTGTCAACTACTTTTGTACTGAATTTTACCATACTCCATTGCAACAAACTAGAAAATCTCAGACTCTGCAAGTTTCTGTTGACAGTAGTAGACAGTTTCCTTAGTCTCAGAAGCTATCTTCCAGAGGAAAATCTCTTAAGAACAGAATCACCTGTTAAGAGCAATATCACACCCAATTTCTCTTTGCTATTGTGAAAGAGAAGTTAAAGTTTTCTAAGCTATGTGAATGTCTTTTCAAAAAAACCTGTCTCCAAAAACATGCACTTTTGATTAATTTTTCTTTTTCTTTTTTTTTTTTTTAGCACTGACAGAAACATGGAATCTATATGAAGAATTTTATTTCTTACCTCATATAGTTTTTAAGAAGTTAAAAACAATTTCTCACAAATTCATGATAGATTTCCATTACAGAGTCATATAATGGTACTTAGGTTAGAACATAATCAGGAAGATCTAATCAGAAATGTATTTAATATATAGTACATAAATGAATTAATATTTCTCTTATGTTCTTATAATGGTTTAAATAAATCAAGGAGATGGCAAACATTCTTCTTGCAATTAACTATGCCTATCATATTCTAGAGGGAAAAAAAGAAATAATGTAATAATTTCCAGGCATCAAAAAATTTTCAAAAAAAAGGATTTTAATTCTGGTCAAAGGTCAACAGTTCTAGAAGGTTTAGTAGGTAACAGTAAGTTAACTACAGCTACCTTTTGGACATGCTCTGATACATCTCTGGTGAGATATTCTTGTTGGTGCTATGAGTAACACAGAGAATTTAGATGTAAAAACATTAAGCAGAAGTGAGCTACATTAGAACCATCCCCCCCAAAAAACCGAACACTTCTTCCCATCTCTTGTCCAACAAACTGAAAAAAATAGAATTGCAGATTATATAAGAAAAACAGAGCAAAAAGCCACATGTCAAATCAAAATTTTCACTGATAACAATTTAGGGAAGATCCTGTGTTTGTTTTAATGCTGGAATGTACCACAGGAGTGGAAACACTTGTTCACAGTGCATAGAAAAGTAAAACATAGAGGAAATGCAAACATTAGAACCTAGCCTCTGTTCTATACAGTGGATGATTTATGACATCCACCCTATACTAAGAGAAGTTGATGAGTTACAATTGTTAGCAACACAGAAAAAAAAAAAAAAAAACTTGGGGAAGAAGAAAAAAAAAACAGCAAAAGAGATATTAATACCAAAGTATGTTTATAATTATAAATATTTCATCTCAAGAAGTCATACCATCAAATATTTTTGTAAGTATTCCCCAGGGAGGCAAAAGTAAATCAGTGGGATTCTTCATGCTTTTGTATAATCGAAGAGATAAGGAAAAAGCTAGACAAAAGAAGAGTCAGAGGGAAAGGGCAAGTCTTCTGGCCAAAGTCTTACTTGGGAGGAGTTTAAGGTGATGTTTAATGGGAGTTGAGGAAATCTGATCACAGAAGTAGTGATCAGAGTAGAGAGTGAATAATGGCAGAGGACTGATGTAATTACTGCAAGCAACCAGGATGCTGAAGAAGGTAATGTCCAGCCATCCTGAGAAGAGGACTTAGATGACGGTTTAGGGAAGCCCAATGAAATGGAGGCTCTCCTACTCTCATTTCCCTAAAGGAGGAGTACTCTCATAATCATGATTACACTGTATTAAAACTTTGTAAATCTGCCTATGTGCCATCCAGATTAAGGTCGGACTAATTTTTCCAATCCCCAGAATTACAAAAGTAACTGAAGTTAACTTCACATAGATTTTAGTTTGCATTATGAGCTCAAAAAGATGCTAAAACTCTCTTTTGAATTCCTAAATAAATATATCTTGGAAGGAATACCTCCTATGCATTTCAGAAAACTAATCAGTAAACATCAATAAAATAAAAAAATGTATTTTAAAGTTTTAAGGGATTAAACAGCCTAGCTAAAAGGTCAAAAAAAAAAAGCACTAAATCCTTTCAGAAATAGTTTACAGTAAAAGGAAGCACAAACTGTAACTATTGAAACTACTGTGATTAAAGGAGAATTTGCTTTCTATTGGGCTCATTAAAAGTGTAAGTATAAGGATGAAAATTACATTTCAGTTTGTAGTAATTGCATTTTGTTGACATCTGATTAGTCATGCTGGTATTAAATGCTGACAAGGCCATTAATAAGCTGGGAATTAATGAATGAGGTAATCTAGAACGTTTCTGAGTAAATAAATCTTTAAAGTAATTATCCCCTATAATGTCATTATAAGACAATGAAGATGGCATATTTTACTGATAATGCTTTTTTTTTTTTCCTGATACAGTAAAAATAGAATGAGTTTTCCTTGATTCAAAGAAACATACTTAAAAATTACTAAAATGCCAGCTACGTTATGCTGTTTTTGGAAAAATACTGACAGGAATTAATAAGTAAGCTAAATCTAATAGCTCTTACAGCACTACAATATGCCAAAATAATCACTGACTGAATGTTGTTGTTTTTTTTTCTGCAAAATGACAGCTTAAAAAAATAAACAACTGGAGGGGAGAGGAGGTAAATGGAAGATTTTTTGTGACTTAATAAAATATAAACATAATTGTTTTATAAAGAGTTATAATAAGGCCAATTTTTGCATATTCCTGCCTAAAAAATTTCCAGTAATATTTTCCAAATACAGTATCACACCTCAGGCAAAGTACTCTCTGGAGCAGGTAAATGAAGAAATGTCAGACAACAGTAAACCGAGAAAAGTCTTCATAAGAAATAAAAATGGAAATAAACAAGGTTGTTGTTTTTTTTTTTCAACTTCTAATAAAAGCATGTCCCAAAATGTTACCTTCATGCGAGGTCCTGAAAAGGGGCATATTGACATAAATGTAATGATTATTGTATGCTATAGTTATCACTACATCTAATTTCAATAGCTGATCAGAGAAACAATTTCCATCTTTCAGAGATGGACTGTCTTTTTAACGGTAGAGCAAAATTCTATGAACAGTGTCTTAGTACTTCCTTTCTAGTGAAACAACAGCAAAACCACACTTTATGATACCACTTTATGATAAGAGAAGACCAATTCCTTTATTAGTAATCAGAATAGGTAATTATACGTGACTTTGAAATAGAATTACCTCTAAGCCAGTGAAAAACTCACAGCAAGAAAAGGAACTTTCTAAATATCTGGAATGACTAACCCTAACATCAAAAACATCAGTCTTAGACTATTTTTGACACTAATTCATGGATTTCAGACAGATTTACAGTTCAGTTTTAATGAAAATTCTCAGTATTAGAACTTCTTAGAACTGTAGCAACCTCTGCAGTTTCAGAAAGATTCAGGCTTCTGGTGGTACTCTCCATATAGACCTGCTGCCAAGAGCAGAGTATGCAGTAATATGCTTTCACATTACTTCCCCTCTGAAATATAGATAAAATAAAACTCAACAGACTGCAATTTCTTTTACCATACTACCTTTACCTACCACTGTGAGTTACCATCCAAGACTATGAAACTAGTTTTGATAAAGATAAAACAGATTAGCAGACTTGACTTGAGGCTGTTTGACCTCAGGACTGGGGGGGGAAAAAAAGTTTCAATTATTAACTGTTAGTTATGTGAAAGGAGTTTCGTATGTTCTGATCTCATTCAAATCTTTGGCATTTGTCAAGCTTTGGTTATTTATAGGGTCAGGATTTCATTCCAAATATAACCAGACAACTTTTGCCTCAGGCTTTGATAGACCAAGATTTCTCACTTGGACTTAAAAGCAAAAGACTCATGTAATGTTAATCACAACAACCTGAATGAGAAAGCAGTCTGAAAATAAGTCTTCTAAGATGCAACTTCCCATGGGGTTTCCTGACAAAATGATTAATATTTCTCCACTCATATGGAAAAACACTACTCAAAACCACTTCTTCCTGGCTCAAGTAGGAAAAAGTTAACTGAAATCAAAGCATATTAGAAACTACAAAATATTAATGCTCTGGATTTCTTTAGCAAACTTTTTCAGCTTTGCATTATTAATAACAACTAATTGTAGTCGAGATTGCCGCAGGACAAGCTACTTTTACTTTTGCTACAAACTTTATATTTTTAACTATAAATATTTTCTTGTAAAATCCAATGGAGCCCCGGCAAGATTTCATTACGTCATCTCACATTCTTCAGACTTGGCTGAAAACTGATAAATAGCACCAACTCCTTGGGAAATAAAATCTAGACATGCCTTATAATTTTTATGTAAAATCAAAGAAGAATTTTTTACTTTTAGAATATTCTTGCACAGGCCACATTCAAGGAACATTAAAGCTACTTTTAGTGTTTTTCAATATCAAGAAATATCTCACAATTACCACTGCCAATATTAAGGCACACAAGATCACCATAACTCTGCAGCATTTTAAACAAGTTGTATTCTTTCTACAGAAGCCCAACATCAACAGAAACTGCAAACCCATGCATCTGATCTGAGACGTAATAGACAATGAAGAATGTGATTTGTTAGCTTCAAGTATGCGTATTTTCAAAAAGAACCTCCCAAAACTGACTCTGCAATGAGTTATTTTTACGGGAGGCTCAGAATGTCTTAAAAAGTTTAATTTACTTGCATCACTCCAAGAGAAACAGTAGTACACTGCTTGTACACACATTAAAGAATAACAGAAATACACTGTTATATTCTTAAGGCCTCAGCAAGTCCAAAGAAATGCATAAACTGCAGGAACAGAGTTCTGGTGCTAGAGACTTATCTACCCAGGGAACACAGCATAGGGACAGGACAAGAGTGACTTAACAGTGAACTATCCACTCTGCACACTTCCTAGGTTGACATTAGCACTAAACCTTCAGGATACAAAACACAGCTTATTCTGTCTAGTAAGACTGTCGACTTCACCAGTTTATTCATGTAACCACACAATCCAGTTGGTTATGTATTGCACAGAAACAAATTCTTAAGCTTGTAAGTGTATCTTATAGATACTATTTCAAATGTGTTCGGTCCTGGCTATCCTAGCTTGGCTACATTGGCCAGCAGATTCGGCAGAAGAGTCCTAGACCCATCACTTACTGATCCATATCTTCCATGCAGGAAACCAAGCATCAACTTGTGGTTTTATAATTTTTGATTGGTATTCCATACCGTAATATTATGTACTATACCGGGAGTTAGAAAGTTAATAATGTAGTTCCAAGGATTGTCGATATTTCTGGTCTCTTGGTCTCAGAAGAGAAGAATTAACTACAACTCCTGGAAGACTTCATTGTTTTGTTTCTATTTTCTGTTCGGAGGGAAAGATAAAACTGACTGGGAGTCACGAGACAGCTCTTTGCTCCCTCAACACATCGCCTACAGAATTAGAGTAAGGACTTTGGTTTTAGGAACTCCCTCTCTCTCTCTCATTTTGTTTCATTTATTAGCTTCAATTCCAACCATGTTGTATTATGTTGTATTATCTCATATTCTGCTATTATATTTAGTAAAAAAAAGTTTTCTTTCTTCACTCATTAATGGTGTTTTTCTCATCTAGACCCATCTCCCTACATTTTCCCTTCCTCCCCTCCTTTTCCTGGGGCACGGGTCTCTGGGTCCCTTCACCCCTTTTGTCACAGAACTAGGCTGAACCAGGCTGAACTGTGACACAATTACATAAACATCTCCTTTTCTCATACAACCATAAAATGCAGATGACCACCAGAGGAAATATAATGATGGGATAGGGAGGTCAAGGCATGCTCTGTCATAATACTGTCTTCCTCTTTATTCTTGTTCCAGGCTTCTTAAAAACTTGCAGAGAGAGATAACAGAAGCTTTATTCTAATTTCTTCCCAAAGTAGGGATTCTGAAAAGCTTTCAGAGCTTGAACAAGCATTAGTTCATAAAGAAGAGGAGGTTATTCTTTTTTTGTTTGGTATCCATACTGCAAGCATATTTCCACTTACATATTTATGCCTAGGAGGTTTTAACTCAAAAATTACAACATACAGATAAAATTTTATTCCCAGATGCAGAAGGGAAAGTCCTCATTCTCCTTAAAACTAAGTCCTTTATCACAAGATGCAGCTCTGCAGCCCTTAAAGCAAAAGGGTCCAATGTATCGTTTCTGGACTATCCAATGTTTACCAAATAATTATTGGAAAAGGCCCTTTTTTTTTTTTTTTTTTTTTTTTTTAAAGGGGGAAAGAAACACAAAATATTTGGAAAAATTATATATTTTGCACTGAAAAGCAACTTAAGATTTCAAGCTACAATTGCATCTGCCACAATGAGCTCTTTATTTGTCATACTGAATTCTGAAGGACGTGTAAATACACACATTCATTTATACAACAATTGAAATGAGGCATACAGAAATCTAGAATGGAGCAACTCCAAGTTCAAACTTGAACCTCATACCAAGTTCAGCAAAAGGTTGGAATTGTTCATTTAGTATGAATCAGCAAAATCATTAAAAACACAAATCACCAGCTAAACCCTTAAGCTAGGTACACAGAAAAAACTTAGATGTAAAACTTCATCTTTTGGCTTCTGAGGAGGTCATATTCTTGAAACAAAATCTGTCTGCCCTGTCTAAAGGGAAACTAGAAATTCACCATGTCAGAATAGGACAAATTAAATCACTGAGTAAGGAGCTGTTTATTGTTGCATATAATCATCTCCCATCAGCCTAACATCTGATACTTCAAAATGTTGAAATCCTTTACAATTTCACCTTCATCCACTCCAGATGCACGGACTGGAACCCCTCCTCCAAATCAATTTCTATGTTCTGCCATTAAAAGAACTGAACATTTTCACATCTCTTAGTGCAAAGGCAGAAGTTTACGGTTGCTGTAATGGAAGTTACAATCTATCTGTCTCATCAGATCACGTCTTTAAGGCTTTCTACAAATGAGTTGGTAAGATCTATAATCCTTGCATTTGAATCTTTCCTAAAATAATTCTAATCCTGGACCTCCCAAGAATTTCTCAATTGAAATGCAATTTCAATTGCATTGCATGCTATTCATGCTTTTATGGAACACTGTATTTCTGAATTAGTCTTTTTAGCCCTTTGGCTTTAATGTCTGCTATAATCTTAAATCAACTGAGACTGATCGCTCCTGTTCATTTCTCTCCCTTATCATTCTAACTTCAATTGCAATTAGCATGCATTGCTGAATATCCAAAATTACTGCTCCCAGTCTAATCTCCAGTAGTTCACAATGCTGGAGCATCATTTAATTTAATCTGCTTATAACTCAAGACATAGAATACTTTTTAATTTTACAGTTTACTTGAACTTCTATTTATTTTACTATGGCCTGTTTTTGCAGTCCATTTTGATTACAATTTTGATGGTCACCCTTGTATGCATTTCTTACACGATCACACAAATCACAGTACACTCTTCACATCCAGACTTGATTGCTTTTTACAATCACTATTACAGGCATTTGCTATAACTTTATTGCATTCTTAAGGATCTGTTTTAAAGTACTTTCTACATAAGTTTTGTAAGTTTTCATGCTGTATGATGTATTGTGTGGGCTGCTACATTAACATTCAACAGAAAAATAACCTATACTGTTAAAGTACTTTGCCATAGGTATGTTGAGATAAAAACTATTTACTAGGACAAAAGAGGAAAGTCGAAAGAGGTGCTCAATAACAATATAAATATACAACGCAATTAGCCACCATGTGCTGGCCAACGCCCAGCTAACAATACAACTGCCCCCCACCAATGCAAGGTACCACTGTCAACTGACAGCCACTCCTCAGCCATGTCCCCACAGCTTTATAGTCTTCCATACGATGTCGCAGCATTGCCTAATTCAACCCACTTGTCCTGACTCCCCTGCGCTCCCTGCTGCCACATCACAAGGACAGTTGCTCTTCCCTACTGAGTAGCCTGTCCGGGCATCATTCAGTCAGACCCAAAACGTAGGTATGCTCTTAAAACTGTTTCAGATGAAACCACATCTTGAAACACGTTGTTTTAATTAAACAATATTTGAGTGGTGAAAACAATTCAGCTGAAACTTTACACAATGAGAAATTAAAATAATCTACCCTACTTGATGTTTTTGACTTACAAATATGTACAGAACACATTCTGTCTAAGAGTTGGTTGATACCAAAAGATATAGAGAAAACTCTACTCAAATCTTGGAAAGCTTATAACCACATTTAAGAACTGCTAATGTAGTAAGGCATGTCCATTAATTCCTATAATAGAAGACCATCTATCCTCCCTTACGGATCATTACACGCACTTTGCAGTTGCATTTTGCTGTGTGCTATGTTTCATTGTTCATACATACAGCTGCCCACCAAATCAAGTCAAATAAAGTGATATGTACAAGGCTGACAAATAACAGACAAGGTGCCTATCTCACACTTTCTTCCTGTTATTACATTCAATTTATGTCACCACCACCTACTGTGTTGTAGCACTAATTACAGAAGTTGTATTTTAAGTCCATTTTGTATTTAAATATGAATTCTGTTTCAGCTTCTGTGTTTAATTAAAGGAGTGCTAAGACAGTTTTGGATAGAGTTAAAATAAGACGAGTTAGTTTTCAAACAACTGGAAGATTCAAGAGACAAACATTGACATATTATTGGTTAATTTCTAGAACATTTTAGAATGCATACAGAAGGAAATAAAGTGATCACAAGAACAGAAGAACAGAGTCAACTGAAAGACTCAGTAATCTTATGAAGCTCCATGTTATGCTTCTGATTTCAAACTAATTTTCCCACCAGGACTGGGCTCATACATACTGTATGTTTTGAAGGTGAAGCTTATTTTAAATAAAGGGACAAACAGGGTCCCAGGCATTTCTTTAGTTCACTTAAGTCCTTGAAGTAGGGCTAACACTAGATTTAGAGAAAGGAAAGGTAGTGTGTCAGAAAGGCAATTTTATATTCAGTTAGATGCACTGATCTTTAACGAGAAATTAAAATGAAATACAGCTTCTATTCAGTAGAAATTAAATCTTCTGAGACATTTCAACAGAAATTATGGATACCTCAGTAAATAGGGGGTCATTATTACAAGCCTTGGTGCCAGAGGTTTTGCTGATGTGTCGAGAAATAAGCTCAGTAATTTTAGCCATTTGACTGACCTTAACAGTGCTCAGGGGGAAAGAATGGAGCAAACACCCTTGCAAAACCAGGGAAATACTTCATTCGATTTTCATTGCCACGTTAGCATCTCAGATGTGACAAACAACTAGAAACAGTTGTGAAAGAATGTTCAATTTCAACAGGAACACAAACTTTTTCAACAGAATCTGCCTTGTTTCATTACACAGGTTAATAGATCCTTTGTGCTATGTGCCTACACTGAAATTTCATTGAACAATTCTGTTTGTTTCACATTGTTCCAAGAAAAAAGAATAATACATTAACTGAATGCATTATTCAACTACTGACTACCACAGACAGCATGGTTTGCTGCTAACTGCTTTTCTCTCTCCATAATTTCTCTCTTCTTAATTAAGATACATTTATTCATAGAACAGAAGTCTTAGTTGTCCTTAATTTCAAATTTGAGATATTTGAACAGAATTACATTTTCTTTCTCACTGTGAATGGAAAGAACGAATGTAATCTGGTAACAACGCTAGATGAAAAAATAAAGGAAATGTAACCAAAGAGAGGTACTTAAGGAAACTTAAGGCTAGCTATGAAAATCCTTTTAGATTCCAAAAAAAGAAAAAGAACATAATGGCAAAATGTATTGTCAGCTTAGTGAAAAATGGGAACACAGAGGTCGTTGTCACATTGCACTATACCAGCAAAGGAAGGAATCCCTGTATATCTCACATTACAAAATGTAATGACTAGTGAATGATAATGCTGCAATTTTTGAAGTTAGTTTAATTCCCTTCCTCTACATCTAGCATTCCTAGAATATATTCTTTCCCTTACAGTATATGTTCAATTCAAAACCTGAATCTAAGAAAAATGCTAAATTGTATATGAGAGTTCATTATACAGTAAGCAACATAGTCTAAACAATATGAATAACTACCTCAAATAAATAACATAGGAGTACAAAGATAAGTGAAGCACGTCACTAGGTCTAAGCTAGAATTTTGTTGTACTTCCACTTTTTGAAGTATTATTCTTTCTTAATAAGAAATTTAAAAAATACTACATTTTACCCTTGTAATTAGTTCATAAATATTCCCATTACAACTAACAAGTTAATTAGCAAAGAAATCATGTATGTTCATCTTATTGCACTCTGTGCCTAGTGTAAAGATATATTCCAGGCTTAATAATAAGCAGTAGTAGTAAGAGGGGACAAATTAAGAGCACAGAATTGAAAAATAAATAAATAAATGGCTTCTTTGTGGGAAAATCAGTGCCAATTAGAGTAAAAGAAGACTGTGTAAATAGTGGTCCATGAGGCATATTTCTAACTTACCTATTGATCCTAAAAGGAACTGTCTAAACCCTGTCAAAGTTCAAAATAGGAGGAAGACCATGTAGAATTTTCTTCCAACCTTCTTTTAAACTGCGAAAAAGCTTTATTGTATGGGCATTCTAGAATCATTAGCTCTGTGGAAGAAATATATTTAATAGTAGTAAGCAATTATGCAGATGCATTTGTAAAGGAGAAGTTAAAGTTTTATTATGCTTTCAGATGAATAAAATAATGTCCTGTATAGAAATAGCCAAATATTTTAGAAGTTTACATTTTGTATTTAATCTATTCCTATAATTTAATCGTGATAGTCTTATGCATTATACTAGGGTTGAATAAGTGTGTAATTATCTGAATGCAAGATTTTTATGCATGAAATAATTACAGTGCTACAGGCTTTCCTCACAATAGATGAACCGATTAATTTTTTTATGGTTTTTATTTCATGCAACTCTTCCGTATTCTTAGATAAATATAAAAGGTTTATAAAAAAGAAAAAAAAAAGCATTTATAATAAGAACATGTATATGAATTTAGCCTGTAAACATTTGCTATCTATGAAGGGAGTCTATCTTAGACATAACAGAAATCTATGAATGCTGTATTAGCTCCTCAACAAAAAATAAAATAAAAGTCTCTGAAGGAACAAAGTTAAGAAATAATTGAAACCAAATAGTTAAGTTTACTGATCCCAAGATCATTTGCATGATAAGTTATCAGTGAACCATGAATGCATCTTTTCTATTACTTGACTTTAAACTCTTTCTCCTAACATACCTCCACTATTGTTATGAAACACTAAAACTTAAATGCACACAGAGATTAAAAGGCAGAACATTTCAGGGACTTGCACAACTTCTACATTTAAGAGCTCAGCTCCCTTAAGGGAAGGATTTTATCCAAGTATTACCACCGCTCAATCATTTTTAGGTAGGCTTACTGGAGGGCAAAATAAACTACATTTTCTATCAAACACAACATTTTAATACCTAATGGAAGCAAGAGGTATTGCACTTTAACATTCTAGTTTATGCAATTTTTAATGTTACTAATAACAATACACATTTGTTAAAAAAGTAAGCTGCAACAGACAAAGACAGAAAAATTGAAGGATGCTCATCTATCATATAAGCTAAAAAACTAGGAAACATTCAGATTTGTGAAAAAAGTTGGATTTGATCATAACAAATTATCAGTGTAATAAAACATCAGCAAATTTGCTACATCTGAAAGGGAGTGTACTAATATAAAGCTAATCTAATTCAAGTATTAGCATCGAGGCTCTTATAGTTGATGCTACAAGCATTAATTACACAAGCATAACCAGCAGCTGAGACTTTCCTTTATGAAGCCAGTAACAACATTTTATGACAGATTACTACTTGTCACAGGAAGGGCACAGTTATTTACCCTATAAATAATTTGATGCTTGTTTATGGATGTCCTGGTTTCAGCCAAACCAGAATCTTGGTTGTTACTAAATGATTTGAGCACACCTGGGAACAGTTACCACCTTCATAGGTCTGCAGCAGGGGTGGGATAGAGACAGGACAGGAGGTATAAATTAGGCTAAGGATTATTCCATGCCACCTGATATTGAGCAGAAGATCATAAAGCTGTGAGTAACCATTGCTTTGGGGTTGCTGAGGTAAGATCTTGTGTTATTTGTGGGCAATTGTATTTTTTGGTGTGGTAATTATCTGCATTTGTGGATATATATATATATATACATTGTTATCATTAGATTTTTTTTTTCATTTTTCTATTCTTCCTTAATAAATAGTTTCTATCTTGATCTACAGGTTCTATTTTATTTCCTGTTCTCTCCCACTTTCAATTTGAGAGGGGTGAGCAAACAAATGGCTGTATGGTGTTCAGTTGCCTGCTGGGTTAAATCATAATAAACAATTTCTAAACTACCCATGAAAGTTTCCCTGACAGTTGGCTCACAGTTTGCATTTGTTTGAAATTCTGAGCTAGCGTTTTTCCAATTTCATATCAGGGATTTTTATTATTATTATATTTTCTGTTAAAAACAGAGAATGATCTAGGACTTGAATAGCTCTTAGATCCTTGGTCTGTGGTATACAAACCAGGGACATAAATCCCACTTTCTACTTTCAGGTATTTGTCCTATCTGTACTTTTCTTCCTTTAACAAAAGATTTCTTTATTCAGTAGATGAGCATACAAAATATTTGCATCACACAATTCGCAATCAATTTTGGTAGAACAGAATGGAGATGACCTCCCTACTCCTTACTTAGCTTTCATTACCACTTGTATCTAATTACAACTAATACTGGCTCTGTGAGGGTCAAGGGGTACTATAGGCTGTCACCTCCAACAGCTTGCCAGTAAATTATCTATTGGCAATGATTGGCTTGGCATTTTAGTTCCCTTACAGGCACTACTACCAATCCTTGCTAAATATGGATCTAGCATCTGTATGGTAACTGTTGAGTCATGGCCTGAACCACTGATTGAGCACCTGGGGAAAGGACCTGCTCAGCCTTAGGAGCACAGGTGAAGGCAATTCAGCTGTATGACCAGAAGGAATGGAGCCTGGCTGCACCTCTCTTAGACCTCATTGAAGGGCTGACTGCCCCTGGATCTCTGGTTGGAGATCTCTCCTTGGTGGAGCTTTCCCCTGTGAACCTGAAATCTTCTGATACAGGTGAGTGATCTTCTTCCTTTCCTTTATAGCACCTTTCTATTGTGTCTTTCTGTCATTACACTTCTGGTGAAACAACTTTTCCCATTGTATTGATCTGTCCAATTGCTACAGCATCAGTCAAAGAAAATAAAAAGCTGGCTTATTTCAGTCCTGATATTACAGGATCACAGAGCATAGACTTTTGGCATGCATACCAAACACTCACATGTGGACTTCAGGACACAATTTTAGAAAGAAATGTTTGTCACATCACAGTCTTGTGCCCAAGCATAAAAAGCTAAGAACAATAAAAGGAAACTACCAACCAAAGCTATTCTTTCCCTGATCGCCGGATGTACTGCTATCCTAGAGAATTCCATTCTCCACAGTCATAGCTTTTAAGAACTTTCAGTGCTTTCATTTCACAGCATTTCAGGATGACAATTCTGAAAACTGGTAGGAGAAACTACAATGATGATTGCCCACCTGTAGTTCAAGATGTATAAGCATGACTACTACCAATTCACACATGGGGAAAAAAAAGACTAGAAAGCCACCTTACACCGAGTCTTCTCATCTTCTCATATCGTTAGTTATGAAAGACTCCTTGCTGGAGACTCGGTGACTTGTGCAACAATCATGCTAACGCTACCAGCATTTTTTTCTCTTTGCACATTTCTTAAGTACATCCTAATAGCAGCCAGGAAGTACCAGAATATTGTATGTAGTCACGTAAGGACACCTAACAACACATCACTAAGAGTCTGACTGAGAAGCCTTTGGAATGAAACAGGGATAAAACAATGAGCATTTCTCAAGTTCCTGATTTGCACAGTGTGAAACTTTTATTTTTATATGAACAATGCAGCTCTGTTTTGTGATGGTCATTTCCGTTCATGTTAGAGAAATAACAAGTACTTACTAAATGGAAAGATCATTGTTTTACTTTGTAGCAACCTGCAATTGTTGTTCAAATATTAAGTAATCACCTGGAAATTTTTTCTTATAATAACTACCAGAAATATCTTCAGTAAAGAAGGACGTGGAACTCGAGTAATGACCCGAAACGTTATTTCACTAGAATACTTTGTTAAGCAACTTCACTGCTGCTTTTTTAATCAAATCTTGTTTCCCAGCAATAATTTTAATAGCTCCTTTAAACACATCCCACTCCCTTAAGGGACTTTGGGCTCCAGTGAAAACAGAATCATGGATTTGTTTTCTTATACAGCAGAAACACGCATTAGTAGTTGCAATTTGTTTCCTTAGCACCCTGCTGTGCCGTTTATTAAACAAAAAGAGGCTAAGGAGAACGGTTATGCCTCGACACATCAGGACGAGCAGCAATACTAACCCTCCCCTGCCAGCCCAGAGCGGCTGCGTGAGCACCGGCCGGTCAGGGGCACACAGAGTAAAGCAACCGTAGCTGGCAGGGGGAGATGCTCACAGCACCACCAACTTACAACAACAACAGCAAGGTAAAAACCGAACCTATTGTTAACCTCTGAGAAGGGTACGCCGCTACGTGATGGCTAAAGCCCACCGACCTGAGAGCGAGCTCCGACCCGTGCGGCCGGTTGGGAAGGAAGCGCGAGAGCACCGCCTCACGCTCAGCACCGCGCGCACCGGCGGCCGGCGGGAAGCATCGCCGCGCAGGGAAACTTCCCGAAGGAAAGGGTAGCCTGCCCTGAGCCTTGTCTCAGCCGGGCGGTAGGTCGGGCGCTGCGGCGATAACTGTGCTTAAAGCCTGCTGCTGCTTGCCGTCGGCTGCTTTTGGTGAGTTATTCCTGGGTCCTCCTCCTCTTACAGGAGGCTTTGGAGCAGACCTGCTAGAGAAAAGGTCTTTAAGGTTCCTTCCAACACGAGTAGTTCTATGAAATGCATCACCGGAGCCCTGTGGGCAGCTGCTCCGACCGGCTGCAGAGCTGGAACCAGCCTGCTGGGGAGGAGATGTCTCTGCCGCGCCCAGAACAAAAGCGAGCAGAACACCTCTTTTTGCCCCATTTGTTTGAAGTGCCAGGTGGGCTGCTCAAACCTTTTCACACGTCGTTTCGGAAGAATATTTTTCGACGTTCCTCAAATGATGGCAGCAGCTGAGTCAGAAAGGTGAGGTGTACAGGCACGTTCCTCACCAAGGGCTGCACTACGAGCTGTGCTATCAGGAACCCCTGCTCCCTGTGTCCAAGGGTTTATAAATGTTCCACCTCAGCATGAAATACAGTGCTGTACACTTCACGGGAGTTAAATCACATTTTGTAACTGCAGCAGGCTAACATTAAGTGAGTGAATAATCATGATGGGTCAGCTTTCGCAATCACATATAATAACAGGCCTGCACAACTACGTGCTTTGTCCAAGTAAGTTTGAGGAAAATACACAGAGACTGAAAACAGAAGCGTACATGTTCTCTGCAAGGAGGCTCTCTGATGGAGAAACACATTGTGTTTGATTGTAAGTATGGTAAAACGTAAGAGCAGTGTTGCTACAAAACTTACCAGAGATTGATTGAGAAAGGAGTGGGTGTGACTTTACACTGAAGACTGTGGTTTTTGTTTTTATAGACAAGTTGTGTTTTTAAAACAGTATGTTGTTACAAAATCTGAAGAAATTAGCATTAGAACATGAAAACTCCCTGCAACTCCAATACAGTATATCTAACATTGAATGCTAGGTTATGCAGTGTTTGCTTTCAGGAGAAATTTCAAGAATTATTTTTTCATGTCTACTAATCACCTACATATCTAATTATTGTTTTATAGTCAGAAGTCTGGGTGATTCTATACAGATTACAAATTGTCTTACACAAAAAAGACATATCTGGTCCCTTATTTAATCTGAAACTATAACAATCTGTGGAAGCCTAAGAAACACAGTGATGCTTTGCTGCAGAAGATGCAGAATCTCATCTTCAGTAAAAGACAAGGAATTCTTGTGTTTGCCTCCTTTTTCTCTCACAGTTTTGCAATCCCATCCTTTGCATTTCAATCTGACTGCATTTCACATATATAAATTTCTGTTCTTCTGATTACTTCTTTAATTTCTCTGTTTACATGTCATTTGTTATGTTCTGCGTTTTGATTTTCTTCACCTTCAGACATACTCAATTTTACTTTTTAAAAATGAATATCTCATTTTATGACTATCACCAGCCAGGTGTCATTTTCTGACCTGCTAAATTTCCTGGATATTAGTAAAAGTAGTAACTCAGTAAATGTGATTAAGTTTCATTGCCAGTAGTCAGTTACCACATTAGGTAAGATAGCTACGGTAATGTTGTGTGGATTCTCTTACTTTATGTCTAAATAAATTTAACCTGTTCTTTATACTGTCTCTTCACTTTTGTGCTGAGTTCCTGCTCTGGATTCAAAAGAACAAACTGACACAACCACAGTTAAGTTAGGAAATTTGAAAATAGTATAAACTGTTCCATCTATTTAATACCAAACATAGAACTAAAAACTTTTTGTGAATAAATAGTTTTAGATTGTAGTCAATATTGTTTAGAATTGAAAAATACCCTTCAGACTCAGCAGTGAAGTTACTGCTCAACTCCAGACAGTGGTTTAGGTGTAACAGTCAAATATTCCCAGCTTTACCTTTCAGAACATTGCCTCAGAATTTGCAGTGTTCCTTATATAGAAAATGACTCAGAATGCATCCACAGAGGCTGAGTGTCTAAGCAAATGAATAACTATAAAGGCATGTTTAACATTTAGATTTGATTTGAAAATGACTGCTCTGGGTATTGCAGCCTTAAACTTACATATCATTCTATTTAATAGCAGATACAAGTAAGTATTTAGGAGTTGTTAAGCTTTCATGATATCTAAGGTATAATTTTTCCTTATTTATGTCATGAACATGGGAAACACTGCTGGAAATATTGTTATGTGAGCATGGGAAGCTTTTACCTAGTCATTTAAACAGTTTAATCTTACTATGTGCTGATGTAACTGTGAAACGTTCTCTTTGCATTCCTAATTAGTGTAGAACAGATGGTAAGGTTTCTAGTTTAAAGCCACAAGCCTATTTAAAAAATCTGTGGTGACTCTTCACTGTTAAAGATGTTTACTGTAATGTGTGCGTGGAAAGAAAATGAAGCCTTTTTCTTGATTTCATGTTGCTAACATGTCTCTTTAAATAACTTTGGTATATTTCCAAAGATTCTCACTAGAGTTGAACAGTTCTTAGAGAGGCTATCTGGCCAAGAGTATGATTTACTTCTAATTATAGGAGAAGGATCTCATGACATTTATGGTACAGAATACGGATGAGCGTCTTACAGAATATGAGCACAAGATAAACAAATTTCTGGTATTTCTGGTATATTGCATTGTTGGTAGAAGGAAGAGAATTTATTAACTGCATCATCTGAATATTTAGTCTTCAGCTGCTATTTTTGAACCCCAAACTTGATTTCAAGTTCTGAGTGACCTTTAGAACACCCCTACACTTACAACTGACTTCAGTATTCTGCTTTTCATTCATGAAAACACAAAAAAAGGGAATAAATGTGAGGGGGGGAAAAAATGGAAAGACTCTTTAGTGGTGCAAAATGAACGTATTGAGAAGTAAATCTCTCTGCTTATCAGTCATCAAAAGCCTTATCAATTTTTAATATTCTTTCAAAATTTTATCCAAAAATTGTATGTGAAACATTTCTAGATGGAGCCAGAAGTCTTTCAGGGAAACTGCATGATACTTAACTTGTAATAGTTTTATTGTTATATTGTTGTCTATGCAGATTTACAGTAGTGCTGCATCTGAAGTCTGCAGAATACTTTTTCTAATATAACAAGATCAATTCAGATTTCCCACTGATAATTTCTCCTCGCTAGAGGTTTTGCCTACCTTTTTTTCCTCATTTTTCTTCTCAGTAGTGATCCACTGATTATTTCATTGTCATTCATTTTTTTTCTTTGTAGTGCGTGTTTTGATTTTATATCAGTTAAACACAAGACCCAGCACAATGTAAATGGCAACACTGTCAGAACTTAACTTTTTTTTCATTTGCTCAAGTTTTGCTTATGCACTGCAGTTGTTGACCAAATTGTTTTTCTGTCATTGCTTCACAACTGGACCAAGAGTACAAAAATTAGCTCTGCAGGAATAGTATTGCAGAATCAATTGGTTTTGATATCTAGAACTACTTTAGGTATTTGGCTTCCCAAACATGGAGTTCCCTTTTTTTTTTTTTTTTTTTTTTGACATATCTAATTTCTATGCTACAATTCTACTTATCTCAGTTACTTTCAGATGTAAAGAAGTGCTATCAGCATTTTCCAGATCTCTTGGATGTCAATCTCATCATGGCCCATGCAAATCTATCTATCAGGAATTTATGTGTTTGCAAGAGAAAACTAGCAGACTTTCCCTTTTGTGTGTAAAGACAAGAGAAGATTCCTCATTATCTAATTTTTGTCCCACAGTATTTCTCAGATTACCATCATAGTTAAAATCAGCTCTGAATTTATCCTTCAGCATAGCATGCAGGGAGATATTAATGGTGGAACTTAGCCAGTTCTGTTCACCAGCAGCCAGAGCTGTCTCTTTGCTGTAGCTAAATTAGCTTTGGCTGTAAGCACAGACTTAGTGCACACTGGCTCCAATTTCATATTTGAAAGGTTCATAGAAGTTCATCCAGGTGATGATGGATACAATAGTACTTGAAGAAGAAAGAAGGAGATGATAGAAAAGGGAAAAAACTAAAAAACAAAACAAAACAAAACAAAACCCTAAAAAAAAAAAAAAGACAGCAAGATCACCATTAAAGTTACATCAAAAGATTTTAATTCTTAGATTAATCTTACTGGTCCTCTTCTGTAGGTATGCAACTGGTTTAAAACAGTTTAGAGTAAAATACAAAGTGTATAACCTAATTCTAAAGGCAAAGTATAAGGTGAGTCCAGTGGAAATGATAAAGTAGATTGATTTTTTTTTGTTTTTCCCTTTCTTTCAAGAGGTGAAGGCTATATAATTACCTAGTACTTTCTTAACATATTTTGGCTTTTCATTGTTTTAGGACTTTTGGCTGCCAGGGTGACTTCATGAGCCAATTACTATCATTATAATTGAGAGTTTGCTTGGTGTGAGAATATTCATACTATTACTTTCCGAGTAGGACTAAATAGGTTGTCATGCATCACTTGTAATTATTTTATTTTTATTTTTATTTTATAAATAAATCTTAACTAAAAATTATCTTTTGTTAACATAAAAATACAATTTACTTTTCTACTTTTAGGTAGTTTTTGAATACAGGCATTGTTCTGTATATCTAAAGTCAGGCTGATCCCTTTAACTGGCTTGTCACCATACAACCAAACTAGCCATACACTTATAATGGATATTTAAGAGATGACTGCCGACTGTTAGTTCATAAACATTAGGTTGGACATTACAGTTAAGCTGCTGTAAAATCCTCTGAAAAATGAGCAATTGTCTTTTAGCAGAATGCCTCATTTAAATGAGTGATCTGCTTCTGTAGAGTGCATTTGGTCTCTCTGACTCCTTTTATTTTGGTTAATCAATAAATATTTAGAAATCATATTCCTGCTGCTTTATATTTTTTTATTATTGCATCCAGTGGGAGAGTAGGAACTTTTACACAAGGCTGCTTTCAGTGGAGATTACAACCATGGACAGATGGATTTTTCATTACCTGCTGTAATAGACTACACATTTACAAGAGCAGCAGTAATATATTCTCTCTGGAAAATTAAGAGCAAATCCACCTGTAAGAAAGTTGTTTTTTATCCAGATGTTCTCCCAGACTGAGACTGAAAGAAAGCTCCTTTTAGACCGGTGAAGAATGTATTATGTGCAAAATTTAATGCTATTGAGCTATTTTAAATTCACTGATATGAGCTAAATACATATAGTAGCTTCTTTCCCACGTGGGACCAATTCCTACAGGTTGTATTAGCAGTAAGACCTTCCTCTCCTCAATCGTGAGGGCCATGGCATGGTGATTTGGTATGTACAGCTTTGCAAACTTTGTGTATGAATCAGAAAACCAAGTTTGGACCAGAGAGAAGGGGAAACTGTGTTATGGCTTTCTATCAATACAGTGAAATCAATCCATGGAGGCTGGAATGAAGAATTATCATAACGTGACTAAACAAGGCAGTGAAATCCAGTGGCAAGTGCCTTGAGAATTATTTGGCATTTTGAGGCTAGTACATATCTCATGAATGAAACCTGACAGTACGGTAACATTTTGGTTTGCACATTTTATTGGCATTCAGCAGCAGACTTCCTAGAAGTGAAATAGGAAGAAATCTAGATTAAACTGGCGGGAAAAAATGGACTCATAGTTGTAACAGTTTCAAAAACGTGCAAAAAGATACCTAATTCACTGTGATATTTATATGACATGATTTTTCACTCGATACTTTTGTGTTTGCTTCTTCAATGTAAAACACTGCTTTATGATAAGTTCAGTCTGAGCAACGAAGGAATTGGAGAAGCACTTAAGATATTTTAATTCCATTCTTGGTTATTTTTAATGTCCAGTGTCCAATGTTATTTTTAATGGCTCTCTTGGTTATGCTTCTAGAAAAACTAGTTTCAAGGATTGCAAAACACATTGTATCTTCACTTCTTGTAAGTATCATTAGGAGTACAGAAACAGAAAATGTGAGAGGTGGTGTCGAAAGGAGGAAAGGAAGGAAAAATAGAAGTTTAAGGAATAGCAGAATATTTTTAGTAGTGGAAATAAAGAGCTGCTAAAGATTTACAAGATTGGAATTCTTTCATTGCAGCCAAAGTACTGAGGCCATAATTCACATAGAGGAAGACTGAAGTTCTGAAAGACTACTCAGTTTGATTATGCGCATGAAAAATTGCTTCATTGATCAGCTAGGAGGTGACAGCTCATGGAAAGATTTGGCCACCATCTAGAAGAGAAAACTGGGGACATAAAACTAGTCACACAAATATAATTCCCAATTCATTAGAGATTGTATATTACAAAAGGATTATAAAATACTGCTGAGTGTGATGCATGTTTGGGCATCGCCCTTTTTCTCTCTCATTAGCACTGTCAAAAGTCATGCTAGTATACTTCTTACACTGGCATTCTATTTCAGTGCTAATCTTCTTTTTCTGTATTACTGTAGTGGAAGGGATAATTTCCACATATCCTCTTGTCATTTAATTGAGAGCCTGAAGACATCACTTCAAGGTATATCCTTTCAAAAAAAAATTATTTTGCTCTTCACTTGTTGTCTATCTGCCTTTAACCCTTACTTCAATGCATTTTTAACAAAGATATAAATGTTAAGTAACTGCAAGGCTTGGGTCTTCTGGCTGCCTCTCAACAGCTTGCTGGATTTCATTTCCATTATTTTTATTCCACCAGAACAAAGTGAAATAAATTTTTGCCTGTATATCACAGTATTTAGGTAAAAATAAAATCTAGAGCAGAAAGGGGGGTTTCTGAAGACCTTTTGCTCTCTGGGAAATGTTACAAACTGTATATTGTTCTGTTTCTTTCTTTCCTCTAATTTTTAGTACAAGCTCACCTGTTGCAGCTATGATCTGCTTAACTGAATATGAAAAACTAAATAGGACTGACTTAACATTTAATCAGAGATGATCTTTCATATGCTAATATGTTCCGCACAAGATCTGCCATTCTAAGCAGAACAATGGTAATCAGAAAAGTCTGGTTTCTGACATGACTGATTCTAGTTCTTAAATGCATTGTTCTCTAAGTTGATTTAGTTCATCCATGATTACTACAAATCTCTTTGTTACTTCCCTGTATCATGGCTTGTGAAGTATGCTCAGTTTAGGATTAGACAAGGAAGGATTAGTACTAACATAGGAGATTTCTGTCATTTCAGCTTGAGATGCCTGACAGATCTGCTTGATTCAGACAGAAAACAAAATTGTTGACTTTATGCAGCACAATCCCTGGAACAGCTTAACATCTTGCTCGTGTCAGATGCCATAAAGAATCATTTTCTTTCCATGGGCACACACATAGTATTAGAGATTTTAAAAAATATTCCATGTGAAAGAGTGTAATGAATTGGCAACTCATTACAACTGACCACTAACTAAAGCATCCACCAAGCTGTCTTCACTTGTCCCTCAGAAGGATGGAGAAAAAACTAGAAGAGCAAAAGTGAAAAAAATCATGGTTCAGTATGAAGACAGTTTAATTTATGAAGATGCATGTGGACGCAGAGCAAGATAAGGAATTTATTCACTACTTTCCACAGACAGGCAGGTGCTTAGCCACTGTCTGGAAAATCAGGCCTCAGTAGGTGTAGTAGTTACTTGGAAATATGAACAGTATAGCAGTGAATGTCTCCACTTCCTCCTTTCCCTGAGCTTTTCATGTATGACATCACTCTTAAGTCAGTTCAGGCTAGATGCATCAACGGTGCTCCCACCCAGCTCCCTGCACAGCCCAGCCTACTCACTGAGTGGGTTAGAGAAAGGGAGAAAGAGAAAACCCTGATGCTGTGCAAGTGCTGCTCAGCACCAGCAAAAACATTGGTGTGTTAACAATACTGTTTTAGATACAAATTGAAAACAATGCCACAGAGGCTTACTGTGAAAAAATTAACGTTATCCCAGCCAGACCCAGTACAAATAGCTATAGAAAATAATCTAAACTGAAAAACAGCATTCAAGCAATCTCTGAGATTTTTCTATACTATGTTATCAATGTGTGCCTACCTATGCATGCTTATAGTTCTTCCTTGGGAAAGGTGTCACTTGGAAATAAGATTCTTCTTTCCGAGCGTCTCGCTATTTGCAGTCATCTATAAGTACCATCAGTACAAATTTTAAACATTTTCTAGTTTTTCTCACATTTAAAGAGACCTTGTGTTTTCTTTGTATTTTGAATTTTTAAGACTGCTGTTCAGGATATTTCTTCATTTATTTTACATGCAAAATAGTAATGATTAGCACTGGCATAAAACCTAAGGGTTAAAAAAGCAAAAGAAAAAAAGAAAGAGATTTACAGAGTGCTTGAATTCTAGCTGATCAGAATTGTTCATGAATATGTGTCACCTGCTGTAAGTACCACTTGGCAGAGCTTTCTGGCCTTTAGTTCAGACTACATTTTTTCCTCTTCTTGCTTCAGTATGTATCAGCATTTCTCTGAGGTCATCATCTCATACATGCTCTCTGTTTTGTTTGTTTGCTTTTTATTAACAAAAGACTTCTTCCCTACCATGGCACTGTGACAGCCTACGAATGTTAATAAATATCACTTAGTAAATTTGAGCTTTGGGAATATCTTTGTCTATTATTGTTGAGCTAGACCTGATGAGCCTGGAGAAAAGGCTTTAAAGAGTTTGACTAATTGACATTCTTTTTTACCTGGACAATCTTGTCATCTTACAGGGAGAAAGAAAGTGTGACATTAACAAATTTTAACACTTTGTTACAGAGTATTTGTTAGGAAATGACACATGAAGTCTTCTCTATTTCAGCAAGTTATCACCAAGAATGCATTTTACTTTTGAATTCAGGGGATGATGTTGAATTTAGTATTAGTTCAGAAGCACTCAATGCAATTTACAATGACAATCAAAAATAATGAATAATATATCATCCATTAATAACCATCCATCCATTTAAAAGTTTCATCCTAATGCATTCTGGAAATCTGCAAATTAATTATGCAAAACCCTGAATGAATATAAAATTGAAATGCTTAAGAATTTAAATGATGCAATTAAAAGCTATTGCATCTAACTCAAAGTTATTTTGTTCTAATACCTATTCATCGATCTTAATTTCAGTACAAACATTTAGAAACAGAATCAGCTCTTGTATCTTGTCAAAATATTGGGAATTTGAACAAAAACTATTCTTCTACTTGAATTATATTATTTTCAGCCAGGAATTTAAAGTCTTTATTTAAAAAGAAGTGGCCTTTTAAGGACAGATTACAATGTTCATCAGAATTAGCAGGGTGAGATGTGTGGTGTTTCTTAAAAAAATTTAAAAACCCAACAACAAGAACTGGTCTAAACCAATAACAGTCACAGCTAATACTCCTATGTAATAACCAGGCCAAAACTGCCACTGGGCCTACTTTTATATTCTGAGTACTCAAGTGCTAAATTAAACTGTGCATTAATATGCTGGGTTTTTGGTGTGTGTATAATGTATCCACACATTATGTTATATTATTCTTACTGGACAAAATCTAGCATTTAATCAAGATTCTAACCATAATACTGTAGATTGCTGTTACTGAATTTTGTGCTTCAAGTTATTTTGCCTAGTGTTTGCATCCATTTGTTTATATTTCTTCAGTGAGAGGAGTTTGGTTTCATTGTTATTCCTCTTTTATTTGGAAAGTAGAATAGTGAGTTCAGCAACATATAAACAGCCATGTGCTTGATGATTAAAAGTGGTGTTTTGTTTTCTCATTCTCTTTAGTGACCAACATGCTTGAGTGCTGAAACACTAAGGAAAAGGAAGACCCTTTCTAATGTATGGATGCAGACTGACTGTTGTAAAACGTCATTGGGCTCCACTAGAAAGGTAATCAATGTCATAAATTCAATCACGCAAGAAAAGGGAAAAAGTTCTGCAATCTCATCAAAAATACAGGAATAAATATTTAGCTTCCTTCCCCTTATCCTCTGACTTTTTGAATGCAAGGCATTAGCCTTTGCATTAGTTTATTGATCTTTTAATGTGAGATCTAACTTCCTTCAGGGGCACTATAAATACAACATTGCAAAAGTCCTACAATATCAATATTAATTTATTTTTATTGATTAGTTGCCTAAATTCTGGGCATTGAATTAATGTATGCTGAATAACTACTTCAATTAGTGAAGTTAAATTTGGCTCTAACAATCTACAGAAATGTTTTCTACTACAAAAAATGTTTATTTTCTTACAATCTGCAATTACTTTCTTAATTTGACTTAGCCTTGGAACTTCACTAGAGGTTGTTCAATAAGAAAATAAATACTATTTATAAACTTCCATTATTTACGAAACATCTTTCTTTTATGTCCCTTACCAAAGCACTGGAACTACTAAATGAATTTGACTAATTCAATAGATTTCAGAAAGTTAAATTTTAGAAGATGAGTTTCAGATCTTGTTTTTTTCTATGATTGTTTCAGTGAACAAAGTACATCTATTTATTTCCATATGTGTCTGTTATTCATGGTTATGCTGATAGAATGTTTTTGTGAGTATTTGTTCAGAAATATGGTCTTTGATTCTGAGCAGTGCAGTTTGGTACAACCTTAAACAGATGGAGAAAATTTTGTTTTACGGTAAGGAACCATTTGTCTTTGTGTCAGACTTAGGAAGAAATTTTTGATGATTTAAATGCTTTTGATTGAGTATCATTATGGCATCTCCATGGTACAAACTACACTGGAAGTAGTAAGCCCGATACTGACAACATGTTCAGTGTGAACTGAGATAAAATCTTAGATGAAACTGAAATTAAATTTCTCTAAGTTATGAAAAATAACTTTTGGAAATACTCTTTCTAAGAATTTAACATTTGAATATCATTCTTTTATTGTTTGCAACATAGTTGCAATTTTAAATTCTCAGGATCATAATGCTTTTCCATTTTAGAAATAGCCTTGATATTTCTGAAAGGCCTCTCTTTCTATTACAGTATTTGTAAATTCCCTCTTTTGATGGAGGTGAAGCTATTTGTCTTTTAAACATATTATGGAAAACTCAGAGAATGAGAATCCGGAAGTTTGGGTGTGCGTTAATCTTTCACATGAGATGGGCAGAAGTTATGTTTGGTGTGTGATAGGATATTGTCATGAGCAATTCTTTTCATGTAAAGAAATAAAGGAATCATATATGATCTTTATAATTTTATTTAGATAGGACTTGCATGGGTGACATCTAACACTGTGGTGTATTTATAATATTATCATTTAAATCACCACTGGAGAATAATCTAATCTTTAGAGAAAAGAAGAAAGGATTAGGTAGTTCATGTGATTCTGTGTGATTTTCACCATTTCGTATGTTTTTAAATATAATATTTAACTATATTTTCTTATATTTTTAGTTTTCTTATATTCTTAAAATTTAGTATATTCACTTATTTGACAGTATAAACTATATATACTTCCATCCCTATGAAGGGCTACCCAGTTTATCTGTGCATATTTTTGTCTTAATTGTGAATGGAAATGCTGAATTTGATTTGAAATAAATGCTTCAGCTCCTATAACCAGTATGAAGTGTAAATACAGAGTAGTATACCAAATCAGAACAGTCGTCAAACAATTGTGGGCTGGCAAGCAGCAATGGTCTATAAGTAGCAGATTTGACTATAAAAAAGACTTAATGAATAGTGAATCTTTTTTTCCTCTTTTTTAACCTCTCTTCTGTGAAACTAACCTGGTTGATTGGTCTCTCTTAATGGATACATCTATCTCATCCAGAGAAGTTCTTGATGCAGCGTGCACGTAACTGACAGAATTTGACTTTAACAAGTCTGTAGCTCATATATACCTTGTGCTTGGAAGATAGTTATCATAGCAGACTACTGTTTCCTATTTACCTAAATCTTGCAATGTTTATAATTGTTACAGCAGGTCATCCAACTGCCAATTATCAAATAAGTGGAAAGAAGCACCTCTGGTTTTCCACTCTCCTTGTAAATCTATCAGATACTTCTACTCAGGCTGCCAGCAGTTTAAAATCAATGCACAACAACAATACACACACACATACAAGCATCTCTGTTACCACTGAAAAAATTATTGATCTTGACAAGGATCAGTTAACTTTTTGAGAGAAAGTTTGTTAATGTCAACTCTTACAAATAGTATGGAAAAGAAAAAAGCAATTTGCAGTTTGCCTTTAGGCTTTGAATTTTTTGTTCATTGTTTGAGAAAAGCGTGAAGATAAAGCTTAGGTGAAACAATATAGTCTTTCAGAGTAGTGTCATAGATTCATAGAATCACTAAGCGGCTTGGCTTGAGAGGGAACTTAAGGATCATCTAATTTCAATCCATTGGCATGGAAGAGATGTTCAGGATCCATCCAATATATTCAAATATATTATATTCACTAACAGCTCAGTAAAACTTATGCCAGCTGGAACAGTCTTTATTTCCAAATCTAATAATAGTCCTCTTGTTTACAGAATATGGCTGCAAATACGCTTCCATTTTATGGCTATGTCTTGTGTGCATCTTACCTCTATCTTATGCTCTTCTTCTTCAAACTTTCCCATCTGCATGATGGGAAAATAAATTACAATACAGTGGCTGAAATTCAAGTACATTGCAGTATACATGGAAATGGCTGACAACCAACCACGAAATTTAATCAGCTGGTTTCTGTGAAGCATGAATAGAGGAAATTTTAAATGGATAACTAGAGCAAACAGTTAGGTTGAATGACTTTTATGTTCATGAAGTTAATGTTCTAATTTAAATATATATTCATAAAATGATAATTTACAATTTAATGTTTAGATAAACACTATTAGTTGAAGAGAAAGCAAAATATATCTTTTTTAACAGTTTGTTCACATGCCCCATACCCAGACGACGGAGGAACATCACAGCAGCTAGCTCTCCCTTTGAGAGAAAGGCTTAACTGGCTGAGCATTTTGCAGTTTAGAAGAAATAACTGGCAGTTTGCTGTGGATTTTTTGTTTGCTTCTTTGTTTTATTTGGTTTGTGTTAATGATTTATTTCTTAATAAAGCTTTTGTAGAATGTTTTTAGAAATTAGTAAGGATTTTTTATGAGACATTCTGAGCCTTCTTTAACAAAATCAGTGTATTTTTAACAAAATCTTTTTGCAATCACTGGGAAAGGAATGATTTCAAATATAGATCACTATAAATTCTATAAAATTTATATTAGGTCATAAATGTCCCCTGAAGATATCGTAAAAATAATATGAAGTGTATGTATGTAAAGTAATTGTTAAAATAGGCATTTCAATTACAAAAGGGCATGTTTAAGGAACAATTCTTAAAAATAACTTAAACATCATAATTTTTACAACTATTTGTAAATTTGTGAAGATGAAAAGCATGAAAAACTGCTAACTGCTAGTATTGTTTCATTTTTGTGAACTTCTTTGATTTTAGAACATTAATACTTTCTTTTTGTTACATTTGGATTTTCTGTTGTAATACTGGGTCAAACCAAGCAAAAATCTATTGAGTTTTTTGCTTAATCTCAAGATAAACTGATCTTATCATTAACAGAAAAAAAAGTCAGATATTAATGGAACATTGAGTTTTAACATTGTTTAGATTAGTTTGAAAAACTTCTTCTTACTAGTCTGTCTGTTAATGTGAATATTTGGATGGAACAGCAGTGAGCTACTCATTGCATACTATTTCAGAGAAGTATGGCCTTGAAGTTTGCTGCTTTTACTGTCTTAAATGTATAATGTGGAACAGCCTCATTTTGATTGTATTAATGAAAAAATCACATCATCACACTTTTTAAGTTCTTATGTATGAGTTAGAACATTACCTTTGCTCAAACGCTTGTCACGTTGTATGGAACTTAGCAACATACATCGCACAGATTTAAGCCTGCAGTTAGTAACTAAGTTATACCATGCCTTCTTGATTTGACAGCTGATTATAAATATGGAGATTTAGAGAAACTTCCGTTAGACAAAATTAAACCAGTAAAATCAATGAATGTTTTGGAGGGTGATAATATAAGAAGCTCCAGGATTTGGAAGGATCCAAACAAGGACCCCAACTATTTCTTGTACTAAATCAACAAATAGAAATTATAAACTCGAGGAAAACTTTTGAAACATTTTCTTTGCCAAACAGTATCACTTCAATTCTGCTTAGATAATTTTCTACCAGCTGTATTCCAGGAGGTAATTTTCTATGGCTAGTAGATTATCTGTAGAAGAGTATGTGTTGCATCAGCTTGTTACATGATCAGTGCAACAATACAGCTAATAATACATGATCAAACCTAATGGCATAGAGTTGGTAGCTTAAGTTTTTGCTGTCTTGTAATTTCTTCCTGAAATAACCCAATCAAGCAAGGTCACTTTCTACCACATACAAGTGTGGTCTTTTGACTTCTCACATATCTTAGTAATACAAATGGTTCTGAAAAGTAATATTAGTTTAAATCAGTCGTGTCTTAGTATACAGTATGATGCACTTCAGTCCTGTGATTGATATAGCCTGTACTGCAGAGCTCTCAGTGAAAAATTAGCTAGGAAAATGGGTGAAAAAAAGTCACTTCTTTCATATTTCAGTTAAGATCTTTTCTACAAGTGCAACTGGTTTAAAGGATTATCAGGACTAGATTAGATATAGTTTAAGTTTGTGAGCCTTGAGGAGTAAGTATTAAATTTATTACGAAGGTGATCAGAGGACTGGAGCACCTCCCCTATGAAGACAGGCTGAGGGAGCTGGGCTTGTTCAGCCTGGAGAAAAGAAGGCTGCGGGGTGACCTCATTGCAGCATTTCAGTACCTAAAGGGAGCCGACAAACAGGAGGGGAATCAACTCTTTGAAAGGGTAGATAACTGCAGGACAAGGGGAAATGGTTTTAAGTTAAGGGAGGGGAGATTTAGGTTGGATGTCAGGGGAAATTTCTTTATAGTGAGAGTGGTGAGGTACTGCAACAGGCTGCCCAGAGAGGGTGTGGATGCCCTGTCCCTAGAGGTGTTCAAGGCCAGACTGGATAGGGCCCTGGGCAGCCAGGTCTAGCATTAAATGTGGAGGTTGTTGGCCTTGCATGTGGCAGGGGGGTTGGAGATTCACGATCCTTGAGGTCCCTTCCAACCCTGGCCATTCTGTGTGATTCTGTGATTTTCTCATATTCTGCCTGTGTGTTCTATTCATTGTGCTCATGAGTTCAAGCCTGACTTGAGGTGTAACTCAGGCAAAGGATGGAGCAAGACTGAGCTCTTCTTGCAGCAGGTTTACAAAGCTCAAATTCTCAACAGTGTCCACTTAAACAGATCACTTCTGTTCCCCAAAGTGCAAATGTGGTGCTTGCTTGTTCTGGCAGCCTGTCTGTTTAGCTGATCAGTGGAGATGATGATGTTCCATTTCAGCTGTCTTTTGCTCCCAAAACAAGGTATTGGGAACATGCTTTCAGTGAGAAAACTCATGGTTCCCTTCTAAATTTAGTTGAATATATACTCACAAACAAATAGATTATTTAAATCTCTCTAAATTGTTTTAAAGGAGAAAGCACATGAATTCATCAATGATCTAGGACTTGAAAACTTGAGCTTTTATCTTGAAATCTATTACGGGCCTCCTGAACATCATAAACATTTCATGACCTTATGCCACTTGCTTTATTTATAAAGTGGAGATAATAAAGCCACTTACTTTGTAAAATGTTTTGAGATTTAGGAGTTTCACGAAAACATTAGTTTGTATTACTGTCAGCAAATCTACCTATAATAAAAACCCCAGTAATATAAGCTGTTGGGAATTTTGTTTTAATTCTTTAAATAAGGTCAGTTGTCTGTTGTTCTGCAAACAGTACCATAAACCATTGGCTTGTCTCAAAAGCCACTCCATTTCTTGCCTGCTGCAGCTGCATGATGTTGTGCTTTTCCTCCCTCTTGCTCCTGAGAAATCTGTTCAATTTTAGTGAGTCAGACAAGAATGTTGGCTTGTAAACAGTTAAGTGAAAACATAAACCTATGTGCAAACTTTTTTGTTTATAGTTTTTGCTGACTGGCTGAAAGCGAGGTCACAGTAAATTCAGAAAGCTGTGTATATATATGAAATAATTAAACCAAAAAATAAATCTTAAGAAAAATGGCACAAAAATACCAAGCTTCCCAATCTTGCATTCATGTATCTCAAAAGTAATAGTTTTCATTAAAACATGATTTCATATACATGAAATTATATGTATTTTCCAGATTTATGCATCAAGGTATTTTCAGGCAGCATCAAAATTAATATATGAAAGCAAATAATGTCAGTCCCTAGAGTTGTTACAATTTCCATGAGACTGAGGTGTCACCAAAGCCAAAAATAGTGGCAGAATTCTCTTACTGGTGCTAGTACCAGAGGATGGACATCCAGAGTAAAGAATTGTGCTGATGCGCTTTCCTTTTGCTCATGTAAGTAGCTCATCTGTCTCCTTTGGTTATAGATGTGTTTATATAAGACTAAAATCTGTATTGTATTTTTAGAACATTCAAGTGTACAAAGAACATTGTTTATATTGACCTAATCATTTAAAAGTTTTAGATGATCATTGGTCACTTCTAAGCCAGGAATCAAATGTAATAGTTGGGAAATACTAATCATACATTTATGCAGCTGGATTGGCCTTAGGCTTCATTGTAGTGTGGTTTTTTTTTTTTTTTTTTTGGAATGCTGTTTCTTATAATGACCTAAGATGTACAGAAAAGTAAACAGGCTTTCTTGGGTTTTGTGAGCGCATCATAGAAATACAGAAATTGGAGGAGGGGAATTTTAACATGTGGTATTTTACAATCAATCTATCTTCTGTCATTATTGTGGGATTGCCCTCTGAAATCTGAGGTGGAGTGACTGTACCTGTATGTTACAAGAGCTTCAGTTTTAAACTCTGAACACAATAGAGGCAAGCGGGAGGAGCATATTTGAACTACTTTTCATTTCATCATAATGGAGATTTGTCTTTATTGCACTTTACCTTCTGTCTTTTGAGTTGTATTTGCACCTTGAATCTGAACTCGTTTGAGGCATGTAACTGTTCCTTACAATACACACCTTTTATTCAAACAAACTTGGTTCATATACTCACTGTATGCAGTTTTGGAAACTCATTTTCTATTCTAATTATTATTGTATCTTAACTGATGTCAAAATGACTTTTTCTCCCCTTTTATTGAACACAAAACTATTTAGGATTATCAACTTGCACCAGTTTTGAAATCCTAGTGAAGCTTTATTACTGGGTGATTGAGACTTGCAAGTATGGAGCTCATGAGATGAGGTCTTTGACAGAAATACCATTATGTTTTACATACCTTTTTACATGTATGATGTAAAAGGGTTTTATATTTTTCTTAAAGACTAATTCCTTGTCTTTTTTTCTTTTTCAATCTAGTAATTTCAAATAATATAATTTTAAAACATAAATTATCCTTGTCATTTTCCTCAGTACCTACAAGTTTCTAACTTTTACTTAATGCATTGAGTCACTTTGGTAAATATACTACTGAAACATTATTTATCAAATCTTCTAGTGTTGTAGTTTTTGTCTTACTATTCAATGTGATGATTAATAAAATCCTGTACTTGGTTGACTAAGCAAAAATAAATTGAAATCTTACTGAAAAAAAAAATAGAAAAGATAAAGTCTCACAGACCTATGCGTTAAAATACTCTGGCTTTAAATGAATGGTGGCCTTGGGCAGATTACCTGTGAATTAATGGGAGTAGACTAGTGGAAATACTTATCAAAAATTGAAGAGTTGCTAGTATATGCTATAAAATACCAACTGCAATTAATAGGTCTTGGAATTTAGGAACCTTTTAAATATTGACTCAAATATGTTTAGAATGACTGTAAGGGATCTGAAACAAAAAAAGATAAGAGGGAGAGTGGGGGATGGAGGGACTTTGAAAATACAATACGAAAGCAAATTAAATTGCTGTTAAGTTCTTTCAACTGAGCTGGCTCTTATTAGACTGAATTACTGCAAAATGTGCTAGTGCAGAAAAACAAAGTAAAACTGTAATGGAAACTAGTGTGTAGAGTAACATTTTTTAATTCAATTTAAATAAAGGATGGTTTGAACTGCAATTTTTATAAACCAACAATTCACAAGTACTGACTAAAATGGTAGTAGTGCAGATATGAAGTTGTTCCAATGATACTGAAAAATAAAATAAGATATTTAAGAATAGATGAAGAAATGTAAAACGGGAGTAGATTTTCTTGAATAAAAATTTCAAGATCAGAATGTCAGCTACCCCTTCCTGGAAATGAAACAAAGATAGTACCATGCCAAATGTGTTTGAAGTCAAACTGTTTGGACAAACTGTTAGATTCTCCTACCAGTTCTGATTTGGAACAAAGGTCAGAAAGAGAATGTACACGTCACTTCCTTTCTCTCTTTCTTATTCTCCATCTTTCAAGAGCACATCTTAATATGATGAATTATGACCAAGGAGTTATAGGTCACAAATTGTTCTCCATGTATATTGCAAGGAAATGATGCAAAGAGAGCAATTTTTTTTTGAAAGCACAGAAAGGTCACAGACTTACTTAAAACAGTTCATAAAGCTGTTAGCATGACACAGAATCATAGAATTGTTTGAGATGGAAAGGACCCTTACAGGTCATCTGGTCCCTGCAGTGAACAAGGACACCTGCTGCTAGATCAGGTTGCTCAGATCCCTATCCAGCCTGACCTTAAGTGTCTCCAAGTATGGGGCACCTGCCACCTCTCTGGGCAACCTGTTTTGGTGCCTCACCATCCTCATTGCAAAAAAAAGGCTGAAACCAGTCTTAGACTACAGTGAAGATATTAATTTGTTCTTCATTTACTGGTAAATATACATATAATTCAGTAGGATTTATCTAATATATCCATGTCAGAAAACGTTGCTTCATGGATGTAATTTGTAAATCTGTGATTTTCTGGGATATTGGGATATCAGTTTCCAAACTGTGGTGAAAGTAGACTCCAATTCTTCTAAGTGCAGTGAATAAAATGACTTTTTTAATAATCCTATCTTTTTCACACTGCTCAGAGATCATCATAAGTTCTTGAGAAAGAGGTTTTGGTTGAGATTTATTGCCGTAAATGCTTAGAAAATGGCCTACTTCCTAGTATTACCATACTGTAGGTACCTGAGGTCAGGGGAGAAGGAAGAATATGTTCTTAAAAGAGTCAAGAAGTGTCTTTAAATTCCTGATGACCAACTGTCTCAAAATGCTGACAGAACAATGCTAGTAACAGCTAACAAATGCTTCTTTCATTTCAAAAAAATATTAGTAAATCCAAGCCTTGTCAGTATACTTAGTGAAGAATCTATTGTGAGAAACAATTGTGTAGATGATACTCAGTATAGCAGCATTCCGCTTTTCCTGAGTTATTACTGTAGTCAAGAGGCAATTCTCCGAAAGTAGTCCAAAACTAGTCTGTGTTATAGTTTAGTGAAGTACGAATGTGCTTTAAATGAGAAGTTTTTCTGCTGTTCTTTAGACAACTTCATTAACTTCCTTTTTATTGTTCTAGTATTCGGGCTTGATTTCTCCTCATACTTACAGATATACCATCCCCAAACAGTCCACTAGACTGTGCTGTAGGAATTTATCAGCTGGAAGGCTGTACCACATCTGCACAAGAAACTGGATCTTAGTTATCATTGTACCATCGTTGCTTGACACGGATTCTTGCCTTTATTCTGACTGTCAAAGCTGTAGAAAGAACATCAGTAGTAGGGGGGAATTTATGCCTTCTGGGCACTGGACACTGTGCAGAGAATTCTAAGTTATTCCTGGAGAGCTTTGACATCGGCACAGCAGAGGTATTGATCTACTGTGACTGGGTGTCAGCTTGATCCATTGATATCAGCAGAATAAAAACATAACCACAGTTTTAAGGTCTTGAGGGTGTGAGAATCCAAATAATGACCCTATTAAATGTGCTTTTCAGAGAAAGGTAGTCTTTCACCAGAGATTCCATACAGAAGTTTATAAGATGTCATGCTTTATTTGTACATTGTTAGTATTCCAATTTCTTTTTCATTAAGAACCATCTGCAATTAGGGATGGAAATAGAGCAACCAATGAGCTAAAGAACTAGCCTACTCTTGGTTTTTTTAGAGCAAAAGAAAGAGGAAAAGGTCAAGTAAAGGAGACTTCTTTTTTTTTTTTTTTAATTAAACAAAAAAATTGCATTTATTCATTTAAAGAAAAAAGCTTTTACTGTAATTTTGGTGGATTTTGCCTAAAAGGACAATGTTACCAGGGCATTCCTTCATTCTCTTTAGACATTATTATATCTGTACTTCTCGGCAGTGTATCACATTAAACTAACTATGTAAAACTTACCTGTAGTCTTTTATCACAAATGATCTAGCATGGGTAATAAATTCTGCAAATCTGAGGTTGCATAAAAAAGAGATCAAAATAATCAGTCACTCACAAAACCTGATCAAGCCTCGAATATAACAAGAAAGAATTGTGACAGGAATGAAAGGAAAATATGGTTCATTTCATCTTTTATAAATTGATAAACTCTTCCAGCTTTAAAGGAATGACCCTTGCAAAGCAAAATAACCAAATCCATCTTTTGTCACTTTGGTGAGATTTATATGTGGAAGCTGATGATTTTTTTTCTGCAGTATTGTCAGTCTGCTTTTGAGATCAATGCCAGTGAAATATTTTGTTTACAATTTAACCTCCATTTCCCCTAGAATTTGAGAGTTTTAATACTAAGAGTACTTAAATTTAACTCTATTGATCTGATGGTAAATTAAATGGCAAAAGAACCACAGTTGTATTACTTTGTCGAAATACTGTCAATAGGGAGAAAAATTCTGTATTAAAACAGGATATGTTGCACTGAAATGAAAAACAAGTTTCATTTCAAAAATGATCTTTAAAAAAAAAAACAGAGAAAGACCTTCACATAGGTAGATTTATTTGATGGAAATAGTAAAAAGGTAATAAAACTGAAATCGTGTATTTTATTTATTTCATGTAGTATAAAGACAAAAGACCCCTGAAAGTTTAAAGTAGACATAAAATGTGCTTGTGATAGTTTTGTTTTTAAAATATCTTTTTCTTTCTGTAAGCAGTTCACTTATAACTTCCCTGGTTTTGAAGTGTTTTCTGTTTGTTTTTGCTTCCTGTCAAATCCTCTGTTGATCTCTGAAATATGACACAGGGACACAACGAACACTAGGATAAAGAATTTCAGAAAAAAAAGACAGGGACTCAATTCAATGAAGTCTATCTAATAAAGTAAAAACTTTCAAGGAGGAATTTCCAAGGTAGAATAAACTAATGTTTCAGCCAGATTAACATAATTGGAGAAGTTACTTATTTAATGGGTTGATAAAATTCATATCACAATTAGTAAGCACATTAATTCCTCTCAATCTGCTTGCCAAGGGCTCAAGGGGAGTTTTGGAATTGATTTCAATAAGGCAAGAATACACTTTCAGAAAAATAAGGGTAGTCATATACAAGTTTCTTCTTGTGGTGAAGAAGGTGACAAAAGGTGATATGAAAAAAAAATATAATGTATGTAATAGAAAAGGATATTCAGCACAAATGATTTTAAATACAATTTGAAAGATTGGCATCAGTGCCACCCTCTTAACATATCTCTAGATATTCAGGTTTGAGTAGCTTACAAAAATAAATTCTATACCATCTATCCATCTGCATTTATTTTCTTTAATACAACATTGGCTATTTATTCTGAAGGCCACATGAGAAAATTGATTTTTAAGATGAATCTAGATCTGCTACAAATAGGACAGCATGATTCCTTATAATCAGCTACCTGTATCAAGAATAATAATTGATGCAACAAATAAAAACTCTAAATAATTCATAACAGATTTTCATGTCCTATGCTTTAGATACATTTTACTTTTAGAAATATTCAAAGTCATTCCTTAAACTCACTGAAGTACTGTACTTTGGTTTTGAAGCTCTGAATGGGAAACAAGGCAGAACTATACCTCACCACAGGAGGACTAGGCCACTGTAACTCAGACTAACTGTGGCCTACTCTAGTGTTTTTTGTACAGGTGTTATGCTGACCTATTGGTAATACCTAATCTCCAAACCCTAGGAGCGGTGTCAGTGCTTCATGAATCTCTCGCCTGGAAACACAAGTTCACTTGTTCAAGTTATTTTAACTAAAGTTATTTTAACTAAAGCTGTAGTATTTCCTTATTCTGAGAGTAGAATTTTAAAATTCATTGAGAATGACTTTCTGAAGTTGGGCGTGTACCTGCTGATCTGTTGAAAAGCTGCATAGATTGGACAAATTACAGTCTCTGAAGCAAAATATGTGACTGTATGATAATATTTGGTGATACCAAATCTAATTGGCTTCTCCTTATATCAGTATCAGTGTTCCATTGGTGCAGAGAAATGTGGGATAAAATTTCCCATTTTACAATGGGAAACATATGCATTGTAGGTGTGTGGGATATATTCTTATATTAGATGGATAGTAATTAAAGGACTCTCTCCTGAAGTATTTCCCTTACACAGACACTCAAAAGTAGAACCTAGTTTTAATCATAGACCTGGTTTTGCAGTAGTTTACTCAAATACACCTAAACCCTTCTCTGCAATTTTGTGGTGGTGTCAGATGAAGTTCTAACTAAAGAAGAAACAAAAAGGGCTAGATAGATGTCTTAAAGAAATAGCTTTTGAAAGCTGTTTACTGGTCTACTTGTTTCTGAGTTGGAGAGTGTTGACTGTGAGTGTTGTGGCTACTAGTAGTGGAAAAATGCTCATGAAAACATCTTGGCCATCCCTCCTTCTGTAGTAGGACCAGCTCCACTGCACATAAGGCTATTTGTAAGATATCTGCAGGAGGCTACAGTTAAGAAGGATATCTGCCAGAGGATTGCTCAAACTAAGGTGTTCAGTTCCCCATTTTCTGAGGGACAGGAGTCTGCTGCCTGAACTTGCTCTCTCTTTTTTTTCACTGAGCTTGCCCTCTTTTTTTTTTTCCTTATGATGTACAGGGATTTGTACAGAAATAATAAGAAGATGGAGAAACTTGTGACACTACTTATATATTTTTATTTAACTTATATTTATTTGGTTTGGCATTAAGTTTTGTTAATGAAGTTTGTACTAATTTTGTTATGACACTCTATGGAAGTATTTTATTTAAACAATGAAATTTGCCTTTAAATCTATTTCTGTTACTAAATTAATTACACTAGTTCAAGAAGATGAGCTAGGAAAACTGGTCCAAGAAATCTGCTTGATGAGCGGTTGAGAAATGAAAATTTTCTTTTGATTCAAGAGATAAAAAGATGAAGAAATTCTAGTGTAAATGACAACACATATCAACGAGATTATATACCAATATTGAATTAACATGTGGCTCAAATTCAGAAAGTTTAAAAGTCTGCTAGATAAGATCTGGATTTTACAGTTCAAGAAATTAAACTGTCATTAAAAAACACTTAGCTTATTAAATAAATATGAAAAAGGATTAGATATACTAGATATACTAGAAATAATTGAGAAAAAAGAAAATAGAAGAGCAAAACCAATGCATATTACATGGTTTATGAAGGTTGTGTGTATCACTCTTAGTAAAAGCAAAAGTCAAGATTACCATAATTCAAAACAGACAGAAAAAAATGTTTAACCTAAAATTTGAAATGTTACAAAGCTTAGGAAGGAAGGTCATATTTTAGGAGCAAATATCACTTATCTGTTTATTTTCTTATGCTTCTCAAGGTGATTTTTGTTGTTACTGATATTCTGCTTAGCATGCAGACACAAACATGACACAGAAACTGCAACTCTATCTATGGCCAGGTGAAATAAAAATTTGTTCTTGCTGTTTCCATCAGTGTTTTTGAAGGTGGTAATAAAGCTGTCAGGAAAAAAAAATAGAATTAGTAGTTCACAGAAAATTTGAATTGTTCCTAATCTTGACTTTGGTCTAGATCTCTCTGAAGTCACCATTTCCAAAGTTCCTGTAAACTGAAAGCAGACAGAATCTCATTTCAAAACACCAAAACATGAAATGAAGCAGACTTCATTGCGGCTTCATTGGTATTCCTACCACTTACACTGCTGCTGTTGACTCAGAGGCTGAGTAGAATACTAATGCCACTGAGCAGTCTGGTGTTCCCAGAATCTATCATTCTGGGTAGTATATCCCAATGTGAGTACATTCTTATCTTTACCTTCAAACTGGGATCTTGAATATTTTTTTAATTCCAAAATCCCTGAATCTGGAGCAGGTGGACATTTCCATTAGTGGGGAACTACTTTGAGAAACATCAACGTTCAGATGCTTTGGATAAATAGAATATAGTTGCAAAATCACAAAGCACAGAATTCTAGCATTAACAAGGGTTTTCGCCCCTGTGAGTTTCAGCAAAATATTTTATTTACTCATATGTATGTCCCAAATCCATCTAATTCTGCAAAGTCAACCTCAAAAGGCCATATTTTACTTCTGTACAGTGTTGGTTTACATACCTCTGACCAGCTTACAGAACAGGTCATAGGAACTCTTCAGAAATAGGCAGCAAATGTGTGGAACAACCAAAGAAGTCTCTGAAAGAGCATTGAGAGATAGAAATCATGACTCAAATACAGCTATGCCAAGACATTGAGAGAACGCACATAAAAATATTTGTGTGATATACTCTGTTGAAATATTTCAGTAAGCTTGTGTCACTGATTTAAGGTTTTAATGGGCTCTCTTACTGGCTTGTAAATACTCACTCATCTTCAACAGTCTTCTCAGAGCTATGATTGTCCTATGTTTGTTACTAGCGTACATATGTTTGCTGAACCTGTAAATCAGACATCAGAGTCAAACTAAATACTCAACAACAGAAAACAGCTTCATCATTTTTGCTTTCAAAATACTGCCCCTACTTTTTTAACATAAACCATTTTAGTGCTAGATCAGTGCAGGTAGAATCATTTTTAAGAAGGTTCATGATATTAGAAGAAGATTAAAGCTGACATTTTGAATGTAGGTCCTGTGAGCTGAGGAAAAGATTATTAAAAATACTTTTAATTATTAAAAAAAAAATGCTTAGGTGTCTTATACTAAACTAGTGTTTTATAGCTGAGTAATGCACATTCACTAGGAGAGTCCGCATACATTAATCTGTACGTCAGGACGCTGATCAAGCCAACTTGCACAGTTTAACAAGATAGTGTGTTAACATTGAGTTTGACTTATCTTCAAAGTTTTGTAAGTCAAGTGCGATAACAGCTCCACTTGGTTTTCGTTATTCTTTATTTAATTAAATGAGAGTGTTAGCAAAATTGCATTTTGTATCATTGCTGTGCAGACCAACGGTGAAAGTATAAAGCTGTCATTTATGTGCTATGAGACCATGATTTTAATCTAGCTGCATAAATTGGACAACAATATATTTTATGACAGTCACAGTAGCTAACCTACAAAAGATGTTTAAGAAGCATAAATTAGCCATATGTCTGAGTGTTTCATTAACAGCATCTTAATATGAACATTGATCTTGCTGAACATGGCATCTCAGATATAATAACAATGTTTGAAATGGTCTATTATGCTTAGATATGCATTTTCAATTTCAGAAGATATTAAAAGTTGTTGAGCCTTAACAAATAAACAACGTGAGGGTACCAAGTGTGTTAAGAGCCCATATCATACTGCTTTGAATTAGTATTAACTTTTCTGATTTCAGAGGAAGATTCTGCCTTCCATTGCCGTATGAAGATACGTGCATAGTGACATACAATGGCCACATCAGTGTAAACAATCGCAATATCGTGTCATGAAGTTCTGTGTTCTTCTCAATATGATGGCTGGCAGTTGAGAAAAAAAAAATGTATCTGTGTTTTTGTGAGCATTCTAGTAGTACTCAGATAAAGTTTTATGATTAGGGAATAAACACAGGCGATTCAGAGCAGGAGTTTATTTGTAATTTGCATTCATCAGATTTGACCACAGTGAGACTCTAGAGCAATGCTTTGCTGAATGCTAACCTGCTGCTCTTATGCCATTGACACCCATGTAAATGTAAATATATACATTTTATCCTTAAATATAAGGCTGAAAGTTTCAAAATTAAAGCTGTAGTATTTAAAAATAAACAGATATAAGAACACAATATAAGAACAGACTCCCCCCTGTTTTAATCAAAGATGGGGAAGTTCATCATATGAAATACTTATGTGTAATTTTTAGTTATTTTCAATAATTAACAGTTGAAGCTCTGTAAATCAAAATAAGGAATATGCTAAAACTTTTAAGAGCAAAATTTAATTGCCTATTTGAAGGTGAGGAAAAAAAAAGAAATTCTTTCACTACTGGCATTTCACAGTTTTCCTTAAAGTATTTATAATTCTTCTTTCTCTATGCCCTATAAAAACTTTGATAGCGTGTTACAGAACATAGAAGAGACTTTTATATACTTCTTCAGGATATATAGAAGCAAAACTATGGACTCAGTAGAAAGCATTGTAGAAAGCACAGCAAAAAATACCACTCAGAAAAACCATCAGGATGCTGTAACTTCCTGTTCTCTTTAATAAAAATTGACAGGCAAGAAACTATAGTGTACAGTTTCTAAACCATAAGATTTTTACTGGAACTATTGGTGGAGTAATTGAGCCTTGGTTTGTGCTATTATCTGCTTCTGTCTAATTCTCTGCAAGTTACAGTTCTTCTTGCTTGTTATTGGCCATGAAAACAGTCAGTGACAAGATGGATCAGTTATCTAACTCACGTTATCCTGTGTTTCCTGTGTAAAAGACATAGGCATAGATTTATGTCTTAAAAATCGTGGATTTTTGTTTTTTTTCTCAGATGACTGTAAATGGTCATAATATTTGAGATGTATTCCAGATCAAATTATGACCTATATACGTCACAATATGCACCATATTACCTTGGTAGTTAGGTGGAAGCAAATAATTGAATTTGTATTATTTTTTACAAGCAATATTATCAATTGCAAATTATGTTGATGATATGAATGCAAAAATTTGCTTATTATCAAATTTTAAATGGTGGCACAACACCAACATTCATTTTGAAATATTTGTACTACAGCTTATTGCTGTCTTGAAAACTGTTTAACAAAGACTATTGCTCTTTCATTTGCAATATATTTGGCATTACTATGGTGTGAGAAATAGAAAAAAAAAAAAAACAAAATTACTCCCTCTGGATGTATATAATTTATTATATTTGATGGAAAAATTACATGTGGATTTTTTTTAAATAAATCTTGTTTAGTTCTATGTCATCTAATTGACAAGTAGTGTTTTTTTTTTCTATAAATGTTATTGGTTTACTTTTCAAAACTATATGCATTTCAGAGTCATTAAAAAAAAAAGCTTTAAGAACTCCATTCTTTCATGTTATACTAGAATTGGTTTTATGTCCTTCATTTTTCTCATGTTTTATATCTGATAGACTGGTATGAGCAGTTGAGAAGTTTATTCTGCATAAACTGCAATAAGAATTAGGGCAGTTATTCTAACATTATTGATCCTTGAAAGATTGTACGTACACTCATTCCAGACTGTGTAAATTCTCTTTTCTTCAAGAGTTAGATGTTGATTATCACAAGTGTCATTGTAATTATCTTAGCCATTAGAAGCAGTAATTTAGATATATTTATTTAGCTACAATGTAATATCATTATCACTGGCCCTTTCCAGTGTGGTACAGAACAAATAGTAGATACTTAGATGAATACAGGAGATAAAGTCATGTTTATATATGAAATACTTTGTTATGTAGTACACTTTCTGGCTAGTACAGACAACAGTTCAGACTTTTTTTTTTTTTTAATACACTTCAATGATGGTTGAAGTTGTTTCATAAAATTTGTGGAGAAATTCAGGATCTGTTGGCTGAGATACTATATAAATATTAAATAATATTTTAGTGCACTACAAGATGATGTCACTAAAAACTGCCTTTGACAAAGATTCAGAAGTCTTGCTGGGACTTGGAAATTAGCATAGTGCAGTTGGTTAGATATTTGCTCCTCTCTGACCAGCTTTCCAGTCTTGAGATTGTTCTTATTAGAAACAGCAGCATTCTCCAGTGCTTTCTTTGAGGGAATTCCACTTATCAGTTCTCCAAAACTTTTCATTTTCTTTCTGATTCAGTTGAGTTGTTCTGATATTCTGTAGTTTTCTCAGCAGCTCACCACTGTCATAGGAAAGGGGAAGCTGGGTTTGAACAGAAGTCCTCCCAGATCACAGGTTACCTAGACTGGACTAAATTTTCCAAGAACTCCGATGAAATCTTTCTTTGGATGTTTCCAAGGAAACATTACTTTCTGAGCAGAGAAACCCCATTTTTTAATGTCTTTAAGGCTTATCCTTCACAAAGCAGTCAATGAGACATCAAAGTTTATTCATATGTAGACATGACAAACATTTACAGCTTTTTTAACAACTAATTAAACTGCATAGCAGTTTTCTTCTGTACATGCCACTTCCTTACTGAACTTGCAGGTACAAAAACAGGCTGGATCAACGCCACAGTTTGACAGGTAGAAGTTTAGAATGAAAAGAAAGTTTAAATCAACAAATCTGTGTTCTATTTTGGTTTCTGAATATTGGGGAAAAAAAAAGAAAAAAACCTGCTAAAATTCCCTCCCTCCCCTCTATTTTTTCTTCATTTTAGGCCGTGAATGAAATGCCTACTTTTCCAGCCAGCATGGGGCAGTAAATATTCCTTTAGAACGGTTTATATTTTCTTTTTGAGCCCTGATGAGAAATCCTGGAAATTTTTCTAGATTATTTTTTAATATTACTTTTTAGTCAACTCAGCTTGCAAAAGATGCAGCGTAGTAATATTACACGTTACTCATAAATTCAAATCAAAAGAATATTGAGAATTGCCAAACTAATAAAATTATTTTTATTGACTTCTATTCACTTTCCTGTCTGCTTTCTATACATCTGACTATATAATGAGCAGAAATAAGAAATTTCTGTGGCCTATCAGAAACACCCTGAATGGTCTCAATATTTCTCTACGGTTAACAGAGCAAAATCAGAAAAGAACACTGTGAATTGCTGAGATGGCTAAACAGCAAACTTTCCTTTTTTTCCTGAAGTAGGCAAGTGAATGCCTATATTCTTTTGCTAAACTACATTATATGATTAATCACTCTCCCTGAAAATCTTTAAAGTATCAGAAGAAATGTGTAGATCTTTTTCAAACTGTTTTCCCATACCAATTAATTGTATGAGGTGAGTAAGCAGCGTTGACAGCCTCAACATATCAAATTTGACTGTTCAATGAATTCTTTACCGAGGAATTTGTAGAAAGGGAAAGTGAATGCATAGATTTTTGAGAAGGGAAACTAACCAGTAATGTGATCTTAAATTATTATCTGCGGGAAGTTGCTACTTTTTTGTGCATTATGATTTACCTTGACATTTTCTCAAATACATACTTGGTATTAGCAAGTGCTGACCAGGGTAAACTCAGGTCTCAGAATTTACAAAATGACAAGCAGTATTTCTTAATAGTTTTTCTGTCAGAAAGATGAATGTAGCTGATTCGTAAAAGAAAACCTGCCTGCATCAGTGAGATTAGGGATAGCAGTGCTTAATAACTCCACAGGGCTCCAGAGTTCAACCTTTGTGTTTTGTGTGCAATTAAAATTCATCTTTGCTGGTTTTCTCAGTAAACCTGCCCCAAAATTGTAGCTAAGCAGATATAAATAAATACTATTAGTGCTTTCATCCTCTATCAGAACTCTCAGCTTTCATAATCTGCAGATGGATAGTTCTGAAAAAAATACAGATTAATTAGAGTTATGACTGAGAATTTAAGCTTTGAAATAAGAGATTGTTAGCAGGTACACTGAGCTTCAAAAGACACACGTTGCAGGGAAGCTAGCAGTTAGGACTTCATGGAAATATGAGCAGAAAATAGCATCAAATCCCAATTAGAAAAAACTCACTGATATTAAAGTGTGAAATAAAATACACTTTATATTTATATTTAAATATTATAAAGGAAATTTGAATACAATATTTATTCTAATGATAGAACTGTCAGTCATTCTGAAGGAGACAGTATTACCTAAAATGAATGTATCAGAAGACTAAAATTGGGCTTCAAACCTATGAAGATAAAGAGATCAAAGTTCTGAAGACATATTCTTGTTCTTTACAGCATTACCAGAACCTAACCAAGAAAATAGTTACAGCAAGTTCCAGCATTAAATATATTATGTATTAATAGTACATTTGTGCTAATAATTGAGAACGAGAAATTTACAGGAAGGAGAAATACTCAGGATGCCAAAGACAGCTTCCAACTGTTAAATCAATTAAATTCATGCTATCTTAAAACCTGTGGTTAGGGACTGTAAGTTTCACTTTTAATATTGACTGAATCCAGTACAACTAAAGTTTCAGAAGACTCAAAATGAAGCATCAACCATTTTTACCAAATACAAACATTTTGCAAGGATGATCAGAAAGGAACAATGTGTCAGATTTTACAAATTTCAGTATTGGTTTCAATTACCATCACTATTCTCTTACCAAAAAAACTGTTGGTAGAGCTTCATTGTATGCATAATATGCTTAATGTTACTTATTAGCCAATAAAGTCAATCTTCATTACAAAAATGTTCTCAAGTTATACACACTCATATTTTTCAAAGCCACATTTTAAGATGTCTACAAAGCTGACTAGTTGTATCCCTTTGAAAAGAATCAAAACACTATTGCTAATATTACCATCTGAATGAAAAATGGCATTGCACAAACATTTCCAGGAGTAGGGAGGGAGGGGAGACATTCAACATTTGTCTTCTCAAGAAACCAATACTTACCCACTTCCATGTGAGAACATCTGTCTAACAATGAGAAGTAAAGAATGCATTCTTTGCTTTGCTTTGCTTGAGCATGCAGCTTTTGTTTTACTCAGTAAAACAGCTTTATCTCAATTTGTAAATTCTTGTACTATTACCTTTGCAACACTTTTCCCCATCTTACCTGGGAAGGCTAAGCAAGCTGCATATCAGGGTTAAACCACAACAAAAATCCACCAGTGGAAAATTTTGAATTTTCTACCTAGATTTTTTTATCTACAATTGCATTAAATAAAGGAGAATTTTTATGATCACTGCTCTAAGGCTAAAAATGCTTTCTTTTTTTTTTCCTCAGTAAACAGCTTATAAGGATGAATTGTAATGTTTCTGTGATGGCAGTACAGGGAAACATTGAATCTACCCAGGCTTTCGGTAAACTTCTGAAATGTTCAGTACTATTTCTAACTTTTTTTTATGTTTAATAAAAATGTCCATCTGTAATTTATGTAATACTGAAGTATGGCCTATGACAGAGGTTACTCTCCTCCAAAGAGGAAATTACCTTAATTTCATGTAGCCTATAGAACTGTCATCTGAACATCCCTGAGTCATGACACTTCTAATCACTCCGTGAGTTATAGTATTGAACCCCCCCAAAAAAATCAGATACACATGGGTGTAGATATTTCACAGGATATTTGAAAATACAAGATATTGAAAATACATACTACGCAATTTTTTTTTTTTTTTTTAATGAGTGAGTTCTCATTTGGAACAGAATTTAAATATTCAATGAAATAGCCTTTGCAAGTGAAAATGCATTTTTTTATTACCAAATACATATTTTGGATATTATTTGAAATTTGTCCTACATTAGGACATTTCAAATTTATTAAGCCCTCATATAGTCAAGATTTTATGAGTTCATCCTTCCATCAGGGAGAAGCTCTCTTTATCTGGTGAAGTCCCGAGTGACTGGAAAAAGGGTCACACCACTTCCATCCCTGAGAAAGGGAGCAAGGAGGACCTAGGAGTCTACAGGCTGATGAGTCTCACCTCTGTGAGACTGTCTCACTACTATGGCTGTGGGCAGCCTGTCTAGTGGTTGCGACCCTGCCCATGGCAGGGGTGTTGAACTAGGTGATCTTTAATATCCTTTTCAACCCGGGCCATTCTTTGATTCTATGATTTAGAAGTCTGAGAAGAACAGTTTACAGAATTGTATTTAAAGCAAAGATAATATTCATCTTGGATGACTTTTTTTTTTTTTTTTTTTTTTTTTTGCTATAGAGTTGTACACCTGTATTTTTTGTCTTTATTATCTAAACAAACTGAGTTCTCCAATATTTTGTATGAGAGTTATCTTCTTCCCACACTTTCCACTTGAGTTTGTTCTGCAATGAGCCATTTGCTCTGTGTGGTAAATTATTTTAACCACTTCTATCTTGCATTTTTCTTAAGTAATAGTAATCTTTTAATTAAGTCTTCTGTTGGCTATGTGCCTTACCTATTTTTAACTTAAGTCAAGAACTACTATTTTTTAAAAAAGATTTTTTTCCTGTTAACTGCAGTTCTAAACAAGTGCATAAAAATCATGAGCAACCCACTTAATTATTTGAAGAATAATTAAACATTTCTGATAGACCCAAGTGACCAGATCTGTTTAAGAAAAGACTTTCACTAATTTCATATGAGTAGGACTTTATTATGCCAAATGTAACACTGTGAGCTACAGTTTAAATGATAACTATGGTTAGAAATCTTAACTCTCCCCTTCTGACGAGATCAGTTGCATCCTAACTGCTCAAGCAAAGAGTCTCCCAGAGGGAGAAGAGTCTTCCAGAGGGTGCAGTCCTTTCTCAAAGCGTATATAAAAATAATAATTTTTCTGTTAAAGCTTCTTCTTACTAGCATGTCATATGATCCTGTTGATCCTCATTTATCAGGAAAGAAATGATGTTAATAATATATTTCCTATAATTGCCATGCTACAAAAATTTCTCTGACCGACTATTTCTGAATCATTTCAGAAAACAAAGCCTTAGTAAGGGAGTACCTGACTTGAAAAACACATGAAATGCTACACTGAAATTTATTAAAGATTACTGTGTGCCAAACTTCCTTTGTAGGAATGGTCCATGTATTGGATTATGATTCACTAGAATATCATTTATGGAATGGCACAGGATAATGTGTAGGAAATTAACAATGAATTAAAAAAAAAAAAAAAAAGTTTCAATCGTATCCTAAATTCTGAAGAAAAATAGTTTATGAATCTAGATAATAGAGAAGTACAGACCACATATTCCAGATTCTCTTTGATAAAAACTCTATTCTACCTTGCTCACTTGCCATCTTCCAAGACATAATGGTTTTAGTTAGCACTTAAGGAAGAACTTTGGAAGTTATCAGAGATCTATCATAGAAACATCATATGAAAGAATCATAGAATGGCCTGAGTTGAAAAGGACCACAATGATCATCTAGTTTCAACCCCCCCTGCTACATGCAGGGTGGCCAACCACTAGACCAGGCTGCCCAGAGCCACATCCAGCCTGGCCTTGAATGCCTCCAGGGATGGGGCATCCACGACCTCCTTGGGCAACCTGTTCCAGTGCTTCACCACTCTCTGTGTGAAAAGCTTACTCCCAATATCTAACCTACAGCTCGCCTGCCTCAGTTTAAAACCATTCCCCCTTGTCCTATCACTATCCACCCTCGTAAACAGCCATTCCCCTCCTGTTTATAAGGTCCCTTCAAATATTGGAAGGCCACAAATGAGGTCTCCCCAAAGCCTTCTGTTCTCCAAGCTAAACAGTCCCAGTTTCCTCAACCTTTCTTCATAGGAGAGGTGCTCCAGCTCTGTGATCATCTTAGTGGTCCTCCTCTGGACTCTTTCCAAGACCTTTGCATCTTATACTGGGGGCCCCAGACCCAGACGCAGTACTCCAGATGGGGTCTCACAAGAGCTGAGTAGAGGGGGACAATCACCTCCCTCTCCCTGCTGGCCACCCCTTTTTTAATGCAGCCCAGGGAATAGTTGGCCTTCCAGGCTGTGAGTGCACACTGTTGGCTCATGTCCAGCTTCTCATCTACCAGGACCCCCTTGTCCTTCTCTGCAGGGCTGTTCTCAAGGGGTTCTTTGCCCAGTCTGTTGTCAATGGTTTACGGGCTGGTTCGGCCCAGTTCCGTGACTAGCGGGGCGGAGGGATCCGCAGATCCGCGCCTCCGGAAAAAGGGAACACGGGACCCCAAAATAATTAAAAACAGCGGCAACGATCTGGGGAGAAACAAACTAATTTACTAAATATAGTATCGGAATGCAAGATAACACACTATAATACAATATAATTAAAATTGAAGCTAATAAATCAAATATAATGAGAGAGAGAATGTCCGAAAGGTGGGTAGGCCTCACCACAACACGGAGGGCTGAGGTGAGATGTGCAGTCCAGTTGAGCAGCAGGGAGAAAAGGGAGGAGAGCCGACGAAGAGCAGGCAAAAAAAGAAGAGCGCATCAGGTGACCTTGCCAGGAGTTATATCTCGAGACTCTCTGTGACCGCAAAGTCCCCTGGGGAATGTAGTTCTTCTTCTCTTCCAGGCAGGTACCCAGAGCTGGAACGTTAACAGTTAAACTCCCACTGCCCCACATGATGTTATGATGTGGAATACCGAAAACCAAAAATCACAAAACCATGACATCTGTATAAACACCTGGGATTACCTTGGCCTTGTTGAACCTCATTATGTTCACATGGGCCCACTTCTCCAGCCTGTCCAGGTTCTTCTGAATGTCTTCCCTTCCCTCTGGTGTATTGACCGCACCACTCAGCTTGGTGTCATCTGCAAACTTGCTGAGGGTGCACTCGATGCCATCATCTATGCCATTGATAAAGATGTTGAAGAGCTCTGGTCTCAAGACCGACCCCTGAGGGACACTGCTTGTGTCTGGTGTCCACTTAGACATAGAACTGCCAGTAATTTCTTGATCTTGGTTGAAATCTGGGGAAACAGGGAGAATGGCAGTGATCATCTCCTTATATGTAACTGTTACCTTAGTGTAAAATAAGATGAGGCATAGTATTTGCTCATCAAAAAACCCTTATCAGGTGAAAAGTAGACAAGCTGCTCATGTAGTGTTCTTCCTTATTGCTCTTTAAACATAGATACAAATGACTTTATACCATTTTACTCAGGCAGTAATTACGTCAAAAAGGTATGCAGTAAAACAAAATAATATTGGAAAAGTGTGCTCAGATTGCTAAAGAGATATCTTTTGTGGTCTGTATCTTGGAATTTAATGAGACAAAATCTGAATAACTTTGCATATTGGTAAAGGTTTTTATTTTTATTTCAATCAACAAGTTACATGAACATTTCTCTGACAAAGTTTTTGTCTCAAAAAATCTGCTTCCTCACTTCTGTTTCCCAGATACAGTTGGCATGTTGTTTCCCAGCCAAACTTATAGTTCAGTACTATTCCTATAGCAAGAAACTTGCATAATAAAAGGGAAATAGAAGAAGTAGGGGAAGTAGAACTACACTTGCTAATTAGGGTCCAGCTCTCATTGATTTTGAATAGACTCTGTGTCCTTAAGACTTCTTCATGCCATTGAAAATTTCTTATGTAATCACTTTCTGCTTTGCTGGTACAGCCCCTCGCACTGAAAGACTTACGATCTGAATAAGAGAGAGCACATGATGCCTAGTCTAAATTATCCTTGATGGCAGAACTACTATTTACAAATGAAAGGTTTCAGAAGGAGAGTCTGTATTTTTTGACAGAAACAAACTTTAAGGCTGTTCATATTTTACCCAATAACTTCTGAACTACGGTGCCTGCTTGTGTGTATCTTCATTCAGTAAGTCTATGTGCATTAGATACATTTCTCCCTTAAGGAATGCAGCCTTGCTGCTTAACTCTCAGTGATAAATCACCTTCTGAAACACAAAATTAAGTCAGACTAACACATTTAAAAGATTTTAACATTTTCTTAAAACAATATTATGAGACAAGGCAAATTGGAAATTAGTCATTCTGCAAGCCACACTCAAATGTGCAACGTGGAATAATGTCATATGAAGAATATTTTGAATATATTATGTAACTTTTATAAATCTATTATAATAGTCACTAGTTAACAACTAATTTTCCCATAGATTCTAAGTATTCTCCTAGTTATTCAGAAATTGTTGAAATAGTATGTAACGTGTCTTGAGTCTTTTCAGAAAGCTTAACTATTAGACTAAAAAAACAATTTTATAGTAAAAGTGAAATGCAGTGGAGTGCAGTGTAAATGAAACTCACAGTATTGATGCAGCAAAGTAAAATATTTTCACCTCTGACTCTGTAGCTTATATTTCTGATTTTAGGGAGATGGAGAAATACAAAAAGAGATGGAAGAAGAGAATTAGGGGAAAAGAAGATTGTGTTCAGCAGATACTCCTATTGGGAGGTATTAAACTCTAAACCTATGTACCTTAATAGGCACTTGGCTTGCCAAAGTATACAAGTTGAGTCTAAATATAATTTGAAACCTCTGGAAATGATATGAGTAAGCTTGCTTATTTTTTACAGGTGAATCTCTTCTAAAATTAAGACTGTTAGTTATGATCTAAAAACAAGCAGGAATTCTTATTAATATATGGCTGAATGCCTTGCTGAACAAAACATAATCACACAATAAATCACATGAAATCAAATTGGAAAGGACCTTGTTCTTCAGTCTGCTCTCCTATCAATGGTGGAATAATTGCTTCTTCAGAAAGACATGCTATTAATGGCTCTTTAGACTCTGAATGCAACTCAAATGCTGCATACCAAAATAAAACTATTCTGTTGCAAAATCTGACTGCTTAGAATAATTCTGAAAAATTGAGGTCTCTGTTTTTATGTCACAAGGATGTAGTGATATCGTCTCAGAAAGTTAGCTGCAGTTTTAGTGTTTCAAATTTTATTCAGAATAAGGAAAAATAAACCTAGTAAGAAGAGTTATGTTTTCTTCTAATCCCATTCAGCACTTTGAATGTTTTCATGGGTCTAAAAAAAAGAAGCAAAACCTCCAAACTAAATACTATTTTTTGCTCTCAAGCACAGTAACTGGAATTTACTTTGCGTATCCCTATTGTGATCTAACTGTAAAGAAGCAGGTAAAACTTTACAAGAAATTATGAACAGTGAATGCTAATGAAGTAGACACAAAATGGAAACGACAAACAGAAAAAGCCAACAGCTAATGGATAAAAACTGCAAATCAGTTACACCTGCTCATCAGTTTTCGTGAATAACTTTTGCTTTCCAGAAACTGGATTGGTCACACAGCTTTCATTAACCTTTTCTTCTTAACTATCTGTATTTTCACTTCTTGTTATATGTTTAATGAAGTATTATCCAGGCATGGTTCTTTTGCAACACAGCCATAAATAAAAAAATCCTCTGAGTGTGGTGGTAGATGTTAGCTAAGGCTCTGATAAGTCTTTAAAAGAGAGTGCATTGTGCATTTTTATCCAGTGGTGAACTTGCAAAGAAGTGTTATAGTACTGTTTCCATTCAAATTCTTGGAAAACACCCTGAGAATGCTAGTTTAACATGAAAAACAAATAAAAAACAGACCTGTATTTATCCAAATTATAAAAACAAAGCTAAATTTGGGATATTAAAAGGAATTTTCAGCTATTTCAGTCTTTAGTTCTGCCCTATTTCCTGTAGCCTGGGCAAACCACACAGTGTTGTATAAATAAATAAAATATTTGAAATATAGTTTGTCAATACTTCAGCAACAGGTCCTGGCATCTCTGAATTTCTTTTGGCTGAAAATTCTCCCTTATATTTAAATGAAACTCATGCTCTTGCATGTTTATTCAGAGGTAATTTTGTAAGAGGTATCCTTTTAAGGCTTTAAACAAGTTTCTTACATTACTTGGAGAGACATGTTTTCCTAAATGTATTTGTTTATAGAAAACTGCTGTTTTAATTAGCTGGATTATGTAATAAATTTAGCTTTTAACTAGAACACAATCAAGTCATTAGTGCTATGAAGTTTTCTTGTAAAAATAAGCTATTACTAGGATTCTTAAATTTTTAGCTTTTTAATAATTCAGTGACCAAAATGGATATTTATTTTAAATTGCTCATCACACGGCTCATTGCCAGTTACAATGTCTCTTATTTAATTTTTGTATAAATAGTGAAATGTTAAAGAAATTTCTGTAAATATACCCAAAAACTCCAGAATTTTTCTTTTAACTGATAGTAGTTCTTGAAATTTTAACTATAATTCTGTTTTTCTCACAATGGTAGTTGCCTAAACTGCTGTAATTTTTGAGCTTTCAAAGTCAAAAGCATATGCTTTTTTACATAAATATCTTCAACAGCTTTTTTTTTTTTTTTTTTTAATGTTTATATTTCATTTAAGTTCCATCACTGTAAGAATGGAAGGATACAGTACTATCTTCTTTGTGACTGGGGGGCAATCATTGTTTCTGTAATTTTCCAGATAGCCTGCTACATCTGTGCTAAACAAATCATGCACAATTGCCTGAGGCTTGTATAAAAAAATCTGAATTTTTATTTTGTCCTAACTTTTTTATAAAATAAATTGAATGAAAACTCAAGTTCACTGACATTGCAAGCATAAACAGTACACAATGTCCCAAGCCAATGAATTGAGAAATGGTTAAAAATCAATGATCCATTTCTAAATTAATTGTAGAATCATCAAGGTTGGAAAAGACCTCCAACTGTCAACATACCATCAATATTTCCCCACTAAATCATGTCCCTTAGTACAACAACAAAATGTTTCTTGAATACCTCCAGGGACAAGGACTCCACCACCTCCCTGGGCAGCCCCTTCCAGCACCTAACCACTCTTGTGGAGAAAAAAATTTTCCTAAAATCCAATTGGAACCTGCACTGGTGCAACTTGATGCCATTCCCTTTATTCGTATCATTAGTTATGCAAAAGAAGATGCCAAACATAAATTCAATTTTAGAACATTTTTTTAAAACACTTACTTGTACCTTGATTATTCTCAAACTTACAAGTAAGTTATTTCATTATTTCCCTGTAACATTTTATGTATTTTAGAAAACATTGCCTCTATTTTTGACCTAACATAAGGAAAACTTTAATCTCAATTTCTGCTTGTCATTTGAACTAAATGAAGTAAGGAAATTGAGAACATCCTCGCAGTCTTCCAGGAAAGCAATTGCATTGGAAAGCCTTCTCAGGAAATATGCAAAAGCCTATGTGGCAGCATTGCTCCTTATCACACTTGCATATGAACCTTTCTTGTCTTGCTAGTTATTTAAGTTCAGCTCTGTGTTTAACAGCAAGTTGGCATAATCTTGGATCTGTGTGATCAACAGTAAAGATGAGGTGAAAGAAACATGGAAAACAGCAAATCAGAATGCACATAGGTGAACTCTTTAGCAAGCATTCTGTCTATATATACACAAAATCACTAGTGATGTATATAATTTTGCTGGCATCACTTTTTCTTCCAGAATCTTGATTAGCAAAATTTCCCATGCTGGAGCTGTGCACCTCTCATAAATGCAATGAAAGAATGCAAATTTGTTAACTGTTGGCATCTCTATCAATTCTGCAATTTTATTAACATTAGGAAGGAAAAAGAAACAGACAAAATGTTCCCCTATTTCTTTTCGAGAATAGTCACATCCAGGTAAAGATACACTAACTGAATGGCTTAGATATGTATTTTGTTAGAAAGCATATGGGAACTGCTGAATCACAGCCTGAACCTCTGATTGACCACCTGAGGCAAGCAATGAGTCAGCCCTGAGAGCACAGGTGAAGGCAATTCACCTGCTACCGGAAGGGGTGGAGCCTAGCTCCACCATTTAAGAGCTGACTACCACTAGGGAAGGATCTCTTTTGGAGAATGCTCCACTTGAAGTCTTGTCAGGAAGCCGAGGATGGGGGTAAGCTTTCCATCCATTCTTCTTTAGTGTGATAGCTTGTTTAGCCTAACTTGTATACTTCTTAATTATAGCATCTCTCTTCATTGATTATACAGAAAGCAAATAGATAATGTGGCTGAAAACTGGAATTAAAGGGAAACTTAGTCATGGGGTCTGGCCTAACCATAATTTCATTGTGAGTTTATGTTTATCCTTTTACTAGCATAGTGTTTTCATTTTTTCTATACTTCATATTCATTGTTAACTCTTCTGTGTTGTAACTGATGTTGTTTAGTATTATAGAAATTTTTTCTAGTTACTTATCTTTGTAACGTATTTTTTACAAATATTTTTGAGCGCTTCTCATGACTATTATGTTATGCTTTGTTGACTAACTAAGCAGTGATTGCTACACACTTCAATGTAATCATGACAAGTTAATCAGAATCATAAGTCTATGAAGAAACAAATTAATGCATACAACTATGCAATGAAATAACTTGATTTATCTGTATTTTATTGGGATTGTTTTTAAAAGGTATTTATTAACAGTAATAAAGCTTAGAAAATTTATTACGAGGCCTAGTTATTAACATCTGCAAAAACTTAACTTATATAGGTTTATAGCAGGTTCAGGGTGAATGATTGTTATTGCAACTCTGTTATTAAGACATAATTCATCTACTGTCTTACATAAAACACTGAAATATTCACATCCTTCAGTCTCAGAGACTTTAACCTTTCATCAAGTGCTAGCCCACAAGACTCTTCCACTGTTCATGCTGTAAATAATGAGCAAATATACAACTAGTTTTTTTCCCTATCAGTCGCTTGAGAACAGAAAGTAGTAATTCTGTAATGAAGTCCAAAATAAAAATATATTGTTGAAGAAATGCTTCCAGGCTTGTGGTTAAAGTTGTAAGTGGTCTGATTTCAAGTAACCAAAAAAATTAGAATTTGAAGGGATTATTAATGAATTTAATAAGTAGAACATTCTGTTTTCTAACTTCATTTCAAGAAAAATAACTAATATGTTTTAGACTGACTTAAGTAATTGGCATAGAACAGCAAAGATACCACAAGCGAATATTTTTTTTAATTAAATAGAGGACATGCCCTATTATTTAAGGGAATAAAATTCATAAACTTTTTTTGCCAAATAGTGGGAGCTTTTGTTTATTCAAGCTACTGCAGAATGCAAAAGGGAAGAAATGCAAGCAATTAAATTAATTGGATTATTCTGATGGTTTGGGGATACTTACTTCTCATTTATCTAGAACAAGAAGCAGTCTAAAATATGGTAGCTTAGAGTATGTTCTCTTTTCCTTAAGAATCCTTCAGATCTGTTGGTGGGGGTAGGGGAGAAGAAAGGTAGGAAGTGAAGGTGACAGGGCACTATCACCAATTCAATTTAATGTTAAATGCTAAAAAGCTTTTCAAAATCAAATACAGGAGGAGAAATTAGCATAAGAATCACCAGTAATAAAAGTAAGGAGAAAGAATAAAGTAATTGCTTTTCACCAAAGTTTAAAGTAAAGCAATAACAGAGAAAATGCTGCAGCTTAGCAAATGATTTGCCATTGCAATGATTTATTTCTATCCTATAATAGGCTTTATTTCCCTGTTTTGCAGTAATGCATTCATTACATGCCCAATTTAGAGCAAAGTTAGCCAGAGAATTCTGTATAAATATACTACAGAGTCACTTGTCAGCTCATCTTGAGTGCTACATCAGCATGACAAACTGGGTATCAGTGTAACACAACAACCAGTGTGGATAATAGTTGTCTAACACCATTTTACTAGCTGAAAAAATAGGTTAATATAACAAGAATTCATTGCATAATTGATTAGACCATGTTCTAGTGCTTCTAGAGCTGGTAGCACATTGTTCTGACTGAACTTAGCATCAGAAGGACAGGTTTCTCAAATGTTAACTTGTGTGATGATTTCTGAACTAATGGCATTAACCATAGAATCATGGAATGGGTTGAAAAGTACCTTAAAGATCATTGAGTTTCAACCCCCCTGCTATGTGCAGGGTTGCCAATGACTAGACCAGACTGCTCAGAGCCACATCCAGCCTGGTTTTGAATGCCTCCAGGGATGGAGCATCCACAACTTCATTGGGCAACCTGTTCCAGTGCTTCACCACCCTCTGCGCGAAAAAATTCCTCTCAGTACATCAGCTTTTTCCATGTCTGAGGAAGCCAGTTCTCTGTTCTCATTTACCAGAGGGGGAAGATTCTCCTTGATCTGTCTCCTCCTGCTCATGTACCTCTAGAACCCCTTCTGGTTATTTTCCACATCCCTTGCCAAGTTCAGCTCCATCTGTGCCTTGGCTTTCCTGATCTTATCTCTAGACATGTGGACAATGTCCCTGTATTATTCCCAGGCTATAGAACCCTGCTTCCACTTCCTGTATGCTTCCCTCTTTTCCCTCAATTTAAGCTGTAGGTCCTTGCTCAGCTATGCCAGTCACCCACCTCTTTTGGTTGATTTCTTCTGCTTGGGGATGAAGAGCTCTTGTGCTCAAAGAAGACAATTTCCTGAGGGATCCCATCCAGCAGTTCCTTGAGAAGCTGCAAGTTCACTTTCCTGAATTTCAGGGTCCTGACTCTACTTTTTGCCAGGCCTGCACTTCTCAATCAAACTCCACCAGGGCATATTTACTAGAGCCCAGGATGCCTCCAAACTTAACCTCTCTAATGTTCTGCATTGGTGAGAACACAATGTTGAGCAAGGCTTCATCTCAGGTTAGACCATCTAATACCTGGATCAGGAAGTTATCCTCAGCAGACTCCAGGAATCTCTTGGACTGTCTGCCACCTGCTATTCTGCTATCCTAGCAGATACCCAGGTGACTGAAATCCTTCATCAAGACCAGAGCCTATGAGCACAACGTTTCTTGAAATTGAAGCAAGAAGGCCTCGCCAGGTGGCCTGTTAATCTGATGGAGGTATTTGTTTTGACACATTGTATGCAGTCAGTCTGTACGAGTCCAAATGCGATCAACTGCAGGAATAATTGCTAAGATGATTCAGGTCTAGTAATTCTACAAATTCTTTGTGTAATACAGGGTATGGGAAAGCTGTATCTACTTATGTCAATTAAATAATATCAAATATATGTGTTTGGTGCTAGCAAAGCCAAATAGTAATTTAACACCAATAATTCTCACCCATTTCATGTTTACTGTTAATAACGTTAATTTTCAGTAGAGAAAAGAGGACATCTTACAAGTCATTTTCTTTGAAGATAAGTCTAAACAAAAAAGCTGTCTTTCTAATGTATGTACTAAATTTTCTCTTAAGCAGTAGGAAGCTAGTGGATTTTCTGAGGTTTTTGTATCTTACAGTCAATGGATAAGTTTTTGACTTCCTGTAAGAAGGAAAGCATTGGTTTTAAGTTTAGGTTTCCAAGGCAGACAGCAGCTACTTGAAGCAGTTTTCAGAGGCTTCTCTGCCTTTACATTGACTGCCTTTGCAACTTACGCATTTCACTTCAGTGTTCCTTAGGGGCAATAAAATTATGTGAAAACTGTATATTTTTATAACCACATCCAAAACACTACATTTTCTCAGCTGAGAGGGTTTTGATAATTCATTTCCAAGAAGTTGTTAAAGAAACATCTCAAATGGAAATTGTCTTTCAGTAAGTTTTAATGGCACTTGATTTTTACAGTGTAACAATTGCACATTGCGTATGTACTACCTTTTTTCCTCATATTGACAGGCTATTTTTAGAGATGTGAAAGTCATAAAAATAAATGCATTATCAAATATCATTCGAAATAATAGCCCAATATATTTAGACTTTGCCACTCCTAATGTGTTTTGGCTTAATGTCATTAAATGCTTCCTTGCCTCACTCATATCCTAGGGATTGTATATTGAAGCAATAATAGAAGGAAAAAATCTATTTGTGCCAAAGTCATTGTCAAAATTAGAGATAGATACACCTCTGGAATGTAGCAGTGATTAAAATATATATATATAGCACTGTTGAAGTTAATTGCAGAATTGTTTCTGAATATGATAAGATCGAATCTTCATGCTCAATCTTACTTTAATGACTTTTATATATTCATTTTCTACCCTAAAATGATACATTTTAAAAAATTCAACCACTTAGTTATTGTGATGTATAGACCAGGAGAGCAGGTGATCTGGCAACTGAAAAATATTGTGACTACTGGAAACTGTTCTTAGAAATATCAGTTGCTGAACTGGAATTTTCATTTCAGCAAAAACAAATAGGTTAAGAGCGTTCTCTTTGAAGCTTACGTTCCTTTGTAATACAACAAGTAGAAGTGGTATTCACTGCCCTTATCAATAAGCATACTTATCCAAATATGATTATATCTTCCTTACAGTTGAAGTTTTCAGCTTCGTGAGTTAGAGTATATTCTTGATATGTCACTTCTTGAGCAACTTAGAGCTTCATTCATTGAGTTCACTCTGGACAATATTCCTAGCTTCAGAGATGTGCTCTCTGCTAACATACACAGTCAACCATGCACAAAATGACACATCTATGGCCAAGAACACCTTTATGAAAAGGTACTGGCTTCTAATTATTTGTGTAGGAATATCTGTTACTAGTTCACAAAGCAGCCATGTGTACTCTTGCAGCATCTTGGTTGCAATTGTTTTGTTTTACTTTCAGAAATAAAAATAGCAGTGATGCTTTTACCTGTCATGGTTTTATGATTTTTGTTATCAGTATTCCACATCATAACATCATGTAAAGCACTGGGAGTGAAAGAGTTAGTGCTCCAGTTGCATGGACTGCTGATTTCCTTCAGATCATTGCCACTCTTCTGTATTTAGACCCATCTCCCCATTCTTCCCTTTATTTAAGGGCTATTTACTTGACATGTGCAAACACTGAAGTTATTAATTTAACAGTTTAATTTACAAAAGTTTTGGTGACAGTGATACTAAATGATGAAAAAGCAGGTTTGCTATTGGGAACAGTATTGCACTAGCTGTATATATATATGGCTGAGTTATTTATATTTAAGTGTAGAACACTGTAACCAAGTGAAAGTAAACCTCTTCAAGTCGACTAAAACACTTTAAAATATAATGTACTGCAGCAATGAGAACAGTCATGCAACTCTAGGTAATATAATAAATACTGTTGTGGTTTTTTACTTTTTAAGCATATGAAAAGTGTAGAAGTGAAGACAGTTGAGTAGTGACTTAATGGACATTGAAGAGTGCATTAAAATCAGGTTGAATTATGTGCAACTGAGCTTGATGAATAGTTAGAGCAAAATGAAACTAAATTTAGTGACCATCTCCGCTACTAGAGACCATGATTTACTGGCTGAAAATGTCAGAAAAGAATGAGGGCATTGGAAGATCTTCTTTCCCTTAGTACTTTGTTGCATAAATAATCAGGACAACGGAGGGCATTTTAAGAAACACTGAGTAGGAAGACAGGTTATGAAAGATTTACTTCAGTGATGGCAGGTGTCCATACTATCTAGATGAAGGGATGCAAAGAGGTCTTAGTATGGAAGTCAGGAAGGCAGTTTCTTCATGGCTACATCTTGTCTGTGTACTCATGATACTGGAAGGCTGTCATGCATCCCTGTTTGTCACTGGCTTCATTGCATTTAAGTTCAGCTGATTACCAGGTAGTAAAAAGGCTTTTCAATGGTTTTGTCATAATTGGTCAGTAGGCACTTCATTTCAGTTTTTTATGATTTCATTTATTATTTTATTTATTATCCCCTAAACTGGGGACTGAAATCTGCATTTACAATATGCTATAAAGCTAAACAGTGCAGGCAGGAAAGCTCACATCTTAGTTCAAAGATACCAAATACATTTTAAGTATTGTCCAACACATTGGGACTTTCCATGTGTTTCCTGGAAACAAATATGAGAAACTGAAGTATTTTTATTAGCTGCAGAACAAGGTGGGCTTTGTAGTTACCTTCTCGAGATAAAACCATATTGTGCTTACGTAAAATCCTATTTATGTTAATGTTTATTGCAATAATATAATTTGTACTGTGGTATAATTTATTTATAATACAAAGTTAAACTTGTTAATCAAATCAATACAGGTAACGTGATAATACTTCAAATTAAATTAGTTCTTGGATGAGTTCTTAATTGGTGTGTAAATGATGGTTATTGTCAGTTAATTAAATGCCAAATGTTTGTTCAAAGTTGCACTTTTTGATACATGTAACGTAGTTCAAAAACATGGCTGTGGAAGAGTAATTTGAGACATGTTTGTTTGGACTTGCTAATACTAGAATATTCCTGAAAATGCATTTTGCTCCCTGGAAATGGAACACTTGTTACTTGTTTTTTTTTCCTGAATACAATGCTAGTAATAGCAGGACGGATGTCTGTATGAATAAGTGAATCCATAGTAAGTGTTATGAGTTTTCTAACTTAGGGTATGGAGCTATAACAGAAAATACAAATGATTTCTTTATCATTTTGACAAAACAAAGTAATTTTGACAGAAAATGCTACTGCGTATGCTGTCAACTGTACAGTTGACTATTTCTCCTCAGGCTCAGTTTACGGCTAGAAAACTTACATTAACAGCTGTGTATTTTGTTTCGTTTTCTGATGTTGAACTTCAGTGATTGTTCCTACAGTGTGTCTCTGAATCTGAATGAATAAATATCTTGTGGTGAAGGAAGTGGAGGAATGTATATGAGTGGGAGGAGGGGAATTGGAGGAGTTCTGTGGCCCTTAAATTCTGTCAAAGTAATTTCATTCCTAATCCAATACTTTATTATCCCTATATCACCTGTCATCCTGATAAGGGTAATGATTTAAGTGTGGTACACAGCATGGTACTTCCATTTAGCTCAGTCAATTTTAAGTCTTTCATTTTCCATTGATAACTCAATATTGTTTTCCTTTTTTCCTTAGAAATAATTCATAAACTACATCTATACAAATTCTCTTCGAGAATGTGGTTTTTTTAAACCATTAGGTGATGTTTTTTGTCGAGGGATGGTGAATTTCCTGAATATTTTCTGTATACAATTTTAATAATACCGTGTGTAGCAGACAACAAAAGAAACTTAAAATTACCTTTTTTATTAAAATTACCTTTTTTATTAAAGGAGCTATTTATAATAATGTAAACTAGACATATTTTAACAAAATTCAATACTCTTACTCACTGAGCTGAAACAGACTAATGGACCAAATGCTGTGAAATTCAGCTGGAAATCCCTATTTTCATACTCTGCTACAAATTTGATGGATTAAGAAGTTATGGTTGACCTTTTAAAAAGATATTTTTTTTAAAGTGTGGATTTTCTGGTCCCACTGAAATCCTTGTTTATCTGGTAGAGAGAAGCCTTACAAATGGTTTCTGTTCAAGAGTATAAATACATCTGTTTTTCTGTTTTGTATCTTTATCACTCTTCACTTAGCAAACTGAGTTTGGATGCGAGTACTAGAGTGATGGAAGTTAAGGAGTGTCAAATGGGAAGCATAAAAAAATACCTCCTGGTTTAAGGATGCCTGATGTTGGAAGAAATATAAGCTTAACTAGTTGAAACAGGAATACAACTGTATTACCCGCAGAAAGGTCATCATTCATTTTTGAATGGTGCCCTAACAGGAAAAAAAGGGCATCTAAACAACAGGTTTTTCATTAACATAAACTTCATATCACTCAAATTTATTATTTTTAAATATTTCTCATTTGTTATTAACAAGTACATACTTTTGAAAGGAAATAGCCTTGTACAATATGATAAAACTTTAAAGCAAATTGGTGACAATCCTTGAAATGAATTTGTAACTCAGTTTTGGCTGAGTTTTTGTATGTGTGTGGATTCCTTTAATTATTACTTCATTTAATAAGTGAACATCAGTTTATGATAAGAAAATTTCTATCTTGGAGAGCTATTTGGCAAAGGCTTTCCATTAGTTATCACAACCTGCATAATAAGTTAGAAGTAATGATAAAATACAATAAATTTCAAAGTTCTTCAAATCAGCAGTCCAAATAATAAGATCTTACAGGAATATATAAGTAGTGATCATACAACAAAGGTGGATTATAAAGTTTTATTTTTAGCCATGAAAAATTGATAAATTCAATGGAAATTATTTGCATTTTATAAGTAATTCAGAGCATTCTACAGATACTGAGATATATAACAATTGGATAACATAAATTAGTTCAAATAGTCTGAAACTTTCCACTCTAAAAGACAGGATTTTCAATACAAAAAGCAATTACAACACTGTTAGATATGTATTTCATGAAAATTAAAATATAGTCATATCTCTATACGAATATAAAGACTTTATCTACTGTTTTAGTTTATTGTGAAACTTCATCTGAGAGATAATTCATTTAAAGATATTAAAAATACTTTATATCTGTATATCTTTTAGGAGGGCTTGAGGACAGCATGACTGGATCAGATCTCATCCAGTGTCCTCTCAACAGCAGCGATCAGCAGCAGCTATGTATGACAAAGGAAGAATAGGATAAAAATATCTTACCTGTAGTAGACCCCCCCCCCCCCCAGTATTCATCTGTTTTCATTTCAGGAACTTAAACTGTCCTTGGAGTTCATAAGGTTATATGTATTTAGTTATATAAAAGAATTCATGCAATCAATGATGCTGCCTTCTTTTTCAGGTAGGAAAGATGATGTCATTTGATAACTGTAATATTTACAGTTTCAGTGTACTCTGAAATACAATACTCATACTGTTAAATATGTGAAGGTAACTATCAGAGTCAACCTTTGAGAGAGTTGCTAAACCCTTGTCTTGCTGTTGCCAAATGTTATCTAAATAAATGCAAGAAGATTATAAATATTCAACTGAACAGAAAGCACCTTCTAGAACACGTTGCCAGTAAAATGAAGATGAGAACTAAAACTGGGATATACACACATAATGTCTCAGAAAACATTTGTTTCTGCAATGGAATAGAATACCTCAGTAAGAAAACTGTAGAATTTAACATCTGAAACAAAAAGCTTTACTTGGAAAATATTCCTTGCACATGTTCTAGTATAAATTAGCTGATAAATAGCCATGGTCAGGTTGTGAGCTTATGGGTTAAAATCAAGGATTGGTCCAGTAAAGGACATCTGGGTTGTGGATGCCCCATCCCTGGAGGCGTTTAAGGCTGGGCTGGATGTGACTCTAGGCAGCCTGGTCTAGTGGTTGGCGATTCTGCACGTGGCAGGGAGGTTGAAACTAGATGATCATTGTGGTCCTTTTCAATCCAGTCCATTCTATGAAATTAATGATGCTATAAAAGAACAGTTTTAACAGGTTTGCAAATGCTTTTGCTCAGCCCTGTAGCACATGTCCATAAAACTTGTTTCTGACCAACATCAAGAATCCTTGAAAAAGTGTTATGTATTGCCCAATTTTATGCCAACATTTTGTATACCAATTCAATGAAGTAGTGCAAGTGGTTGCTAATTAGGTGCAGTCCACCAGTCCACAGAGTCTCATCATCCTGTCCTGGCAAATGTTTAATTTTCTTGCTTTGACAAATCATCTTTTACTGCAAAGCACTAACATGTTTGACTGAAAGAAATGCTGTGGGGAATTTTTCAGAGTTGTCAGAATTACATGCTGGTTCTGTCAGTTAGGAGTGTCATACCAGTACTTCCCAACCATGTATAACATATATTCACAAGTATCCATAATAGTATGATTTAATCAAAGATTAGACACTTTCTACAGGCTAAATTGTAAACTGTATACTTACAGAATTTTTCTTAAGAACTTAAGTATCCTTCATACTTATCAGTCTTTTGTAAAGGAGGCCAAGAGAAACAATAAGTAATGTTTGGATATACCTGCCAGAGAACATGTGAGAGTTAGAGCAGGAAGTGTCTGGCAGCAAACTATTTATAGCTCAGAAGCCAATATGTAGTATAAGCTGCGTGATTCCTAGGCGATGTATATGTTCTTTAACTTCCTCATTTTTTTTATTAACTGAAGCACGGATTCTTTATAGATACAACATACTTCCTTTTCAGTCATGTAGATTTTTAAAGAAATAACCCTGTGCATTAATGAGTGGTGATCTCTGATGAAAGACTGGTTATTGTCAAGTTGTATAAAATCAAATACAGCACCTGTGGTACTACATACTGCTTAAAATTTTTCAAAACCAATTTAAGAGATGACATTGTATGACGACGACAAAGTTTTAGGTATTGCATTGTATAGTAGAAGGAATCAGCAGTAACAGAACTCTGAGATATTAAGTTTATTGATATGTCAGAAGGAAATCCCTGGAAAAAAGCAGGTTTTCCAAATCTAAATCACTGTATGTTTCAAGTATGATGTCCTAGAAGCATTCAGTGCTTGACAACTGAGGAAAGAATGAGAATGGGTTGCACTGAACAATGATTTTACTGGAAGGAGATGGATCTCTTTGTCCAATTATCAGTGTGAGAAGGGAGAATCTTTGATATACTCAGAGTGAGACTGAGAGACAAGCAAAGTCAAAAGTTGTCTGACTAGTTTATTAACAACTGAAGTGATGGGGAAGGGGAAGACTGATTGTCACAAATTAGGGCAGTGGGGGAGGGAAGGTGAGTGACAGGAAAGGTAAGAAAACGGCAAGAATTATGTAAAGTGGACCACCAAGGATCCAGTGGTGTCCTGTTGTATGCCATTCAGACCATCCAAGGCCTGTGCAGGACTAAAGGCTTGGGGAGAGGGCATCAGAACAGCTGGCCTTATGCAGCAAGCAGGTAAACAGTCGGCAACCAACAGTGGAACCAGGGGAAACAGACACAGTTCAGGTAGCAGGCCCAGGAGAATCAGGTAGCAGGTAGGTTATCACAACACAGGGCATCCGGTATTGGGCACAGCCCTCCTTGGTTATGGATGCCTTTTTTTATCCTCTTCTGTCGGCATGGCATTCCTGGGCGTTAAGTCTATTTTTTAAAAAGGCCTAGTTTTTCTCTGGTTATCAAAAAAGTTATTTTCTCACAGGTTTTTTTGAAATTATTTCTTTCAAGTAACAAATCAAGTTAGTTAGCATCAGTGTCGATGATAATAATTTGTAAAAACTGGGTTGCATGTACCAGGTTAATAAATGTATTTTATTGTAATGAATCTCATTTTATGTGTAGATTTGATGTATTGTGAAAGGGAAAATAGGCCCTGCAGATCTGACATGGAAGAGGCATCATGTTGAGCCAGGACATGCTTGTTCTTGTCTTGAGCTAACCAGTTAGCAGTTGCTGATGACAAGAATGATCTTAAATTCTGGGTTACTCAGTTCTCAGTGGTTTCAAATGAGTATGCAAATGATGGCATAATAAATGGAGTCTTTGACATTGACATTTACATTTGAAAAGTGAAGCTTTTTTTTTATTCAGTCTCAACAAACAGGGAGAATAACTTCATTTGTTCTGTACTGGTAAGATAATACTTTCAGGGATTAGATTGTAGATCCCATTTATAGGATAGATCTTGAATAGCAGTGCATTTGTGGAGCCAGGGTAGATTCACTTTCTGAGAGGTAGTTAAGTTAACCAAAATCATTGCTAGCAGTTCTAAGCTAGAGTAGAGAAGTATAATGTCCTTAGCACAACTAGAAAATTATTTATAGATTGAGAAATGGTAGAGATCTGACTTGACATTCCTAAAAGTGATAAGTGAAAAACTAGGAAGGACAAAAAGTAGACCTAAACAATGAGTTCCCACCGAAGTTCAGTCAGCTTATTGAAACTTGGAGTTGATCAAGGGGGTTGATCACAGGACCTACTCTGGGAGCAATTCAATATCTCATTCTGGTAGTAGATTAACTTAGCAGCTGAAAGTGGAATTTCAGTGTATTTGGAGTAGAAGTAGGATACAGTATTGAACCCTGGAGTAATCAGCCATTAGGAAAAAGCTTACCAAATGAGGCAAAGAATTTCTTAACAGATGAAAATACCTTATGAATTTGATGTGGCAACTCTTGAAAAGGAGAATTTCTGATGCGTTACACAGGTCAGACTAAGATAATAATGGTTCCTTTGATCCCTAAACCTGTAATAACATTCTATATAATTATGATAGAAGAAAAATAATTTCAGGAAATTTTGTTACAGGGTTGTAGAATGTCGTATTGTTATCATCATCATTCTAGTAGAAAATATTAATCAAATATTGTAATTTGTGAGCCTGCAGGAGAGTGGACACTGTCTCAAAAGAGAAAAAAGTGAATAGGTCAATATATTTCAATCAAAAATATATCTTGGTAATATAATTGTAGGGCACGCTTCCATAATGTGAGATGTTTGAGTGAAAGCAACAAATATTGTAGAAAGAAGCTGTCCTGAATTGGTTTCAAACCATCACTGCAGTTAGAAAAATGGAATTACTAAAAAGTGCATGTAGTCACAGAAAGCATTAGAACAAGAAATGGACTTATACTTCAACGAAAGACAACAAAAATGGTTTTCTACTGTGAGAATGAAGTTTTAGGTCATTCCACTACTTCAAGAAAAACAAGTGTTAAATTTAAGGTGGATTTTCTAAAGCATTCCATCAAATGTTGAAGAGTAATAACAGCACAGCTGTCCTTTTGCCTTACCGAAGTTAAAACAGAGGAAGATGGAAGACAAATGAATTGATTATTTTTTGTTGTTATTATTTGATGCTAACAATGAGTTGTTATTACAGTCTCTAATATTGCTATCCTAATTGAAGCTGGATGGGGCTGGGTGTTAAATTTTTTCATCATTACGGTTCAAAAACTATAGAATTATGAATATTTCTCTCAGTGTTAACAGAAGTTCAAAATTCCAAGGTAGCAAAATCTGTCCCACAGGCTTTTCAAAAGCAGGTAAAAGAGAGAGACATCTATACAACTATCTGAGACTTATATTTCCAAAGTTTTATTGTTGGGGGGAAGAAAGATACTCAGCTCTTTGTGATTATATATGGAGCTCCAAGCACTTTCTCATTTATAAATAATAAACAGTTTAAGTCCTACTTCTCATATTGCTTCTAATGATCAACTGTATTTATAGCTCAAAAGCACATGCTGTCAAACTGCAAAATAGATCTAAACTGGACAGTGTCTTAAAATAATAGCTATCATGTTTAATTGTCCTTATATTATAGTAATAACACTGACAATTATGAACTCAGTTACTATTAATGTGTTTGTCATAAAACGCTTACATAGTCGCTCTTAATTTTTTTAGCTTGACCTTAATTTTGAAGGGTAAACTAGAAGTTCCTAGTGTGAAAACTTGACTTGGAATAGAAGGCAGGCTGGGAGCATGATGCCTGAACATGAAGCTTGGTTTTCCAGAATTTCCTTCTTGCTGCTTGATAATATCTGTTGGATAAACACAGCATTGATCAGGTGTAATGGTTATATGTGAGTAATAGAGGTTGATTATGTTAAAAGGAAAACACAGAATCACTCAGGTTAGAAAAGACCTTAAAGATCACTGAGTCCAACCATGACCTAACGATACTACCCTAACTCTAACAACCCTCTGCTAAATCATGTCCCTGAGCACCACATCCAGGGATGGTGACTCAGCCTCCTCCCTCAGGAGCCTATTCCAGAGCTTAACAACCCTTTCTGTAAGGAAGCGTTTCCTGATACCCAACCTAAACTTACCCCAGTGCAACTTGAGGCCATTTCCCCTCATCCTGTCACCAGTGAGAAGAGACCAACCCTGCTCTCACTGTAAGCACCTTTCAGATACTGGAAGAGAGCAATAAAGTCTCCCCTCAGCCTCCCATCCCACAAACTGAACAGCTCCAGTTCCTTCAGTTGCTCCTTGTAGGGCATATTCTCCAAGCCCTTCACAATCCTTGTTGCCCTTCTTTGGACCTGCTCCAGCACCTCAGTATCCTTACTGTGTTCAGTTTTGGGCACCTCAGTACAGAACTTGAGGTGAGGCCTCACCAGTGTTGAGTACAGGTGCAGGATGACTTCGCTAGTCCTGCTCACCACATCATTCCTTATACAAGCTAGGATGCTATTGGTCTTCTTGGCCACCTGGGCACACTGCTGGCTCATTCAGCTGACTGTCCATCAGTAAAGCACTTCAGAAATAAAACGAAAAATCAGAAAAACATTCTTTGTGAATTTTCTTTCTGTAAAACATAGAATTCACACAGGCAACTTTCTTGTCTTTGGCCTTTCAGTTTTATGTAGATTACAAAGGTAGAGAGTGAATTATGAAGGCAAAGAGTGAATTAATTTCTGAAGTGTCTGATATAGTTGAAAGATTTCTGCTTTACTGTAAGTAATACAGCTGGTTCATCAGCCAAAATGTTTAAGAATTCCTGGTATACAAGCGTGACCACTAACAACAACTTGAAACATTGAGAAACTTGCCTATTTGCTACAGGCCGCATACCTCTACCCTATGTTTTGATGTAAGTCACTGCAAATCATTTATTTAAAATCTTATGTCTTTTTATTTTATAGTGAAAGACTTAAAATTTCTGCTCTTACTCAATCTATTTTTCTGTTTGGAAAAGGAAAAAAGAGAAATATCTCTTAATACACAACAATCAATTTGTGCTACACCCTTAGATAGCATTTCAATATATTTCAACTATTCCATGCAAAAGTTCTATATACCAAGAGCTTTACAGAAACACTGATAGATTTTTTTAAGCTACAGTTTTTCAAGAGGAGCCATGTGATACCAAGAAGAGAATGATCATTCTCTGAAAAAAAAATAAACCTTGGTTTCATTTGTCCTGTATCCAGGATTTGGTGTCTTTAAAGGGATGTAAAAATGGTTATGTAAATTCTACAGTAGGTGAAAGAAAAATAGCATGTCTTATCATTGTAATATACTTGTCTCTCACTATGAGACAGAGTATAAAAATATTATTATTAAATTCTCAAAATTGCCTGGAAAGCCTGTTTACAAATTTGTTGTTAGAGGGACCATGTCACATGGATATACACTGCTATACTATACATACAAACCACCTTAAAATAGGCCTGATTCCCAAGTGATTCTTAGTGAAATCTTGAACTCAATTGCTGCTGTCAGTGGTTGTGCTGCACGATTGAAAAACAAAATTTGAGACGCTACTATTTTAAAGTTGGTTACAAGGACTCCTCACATCTTCATTTAGAATAAAAATTTCTGGAAGGACAGCTACACAGTGTTTGTATTTTTAACACAGTTCCAAAACATTCCTTTTTTTATTTTTTATTTTTTTTTAATTTGCAGGTTCTTTTACAAAAGTGGAGAAAAAACACTGGTAACGTTTTATAATTGCAAGATTAAATAAATCACATTTTCTTCATTCCATAGGGAAGATACCTACATGTTAGTTGTGCAGTGCTATGATGGATCTTGTGCAATTTGCAAACTCCATTTTCCAGAGCCTTGGTAAAGAAATGAGCAGTATGTGTTTACATTCAAACTTTTCTTGGATTCTTGAAGTAAATAATTTGTTGAAGAGTTTTCTCTCATTTTCAAATTCAGAGCCACCTATGTATTGACAACTTTATATTTTAGACATATGAATGGCTGCTCGTGTCTTTTATTTTATCTCAATTACTTGTATATTCATGGCCAGAATTAGAGAGAAAATGAAAGATCTCAGCTGTAGGCTGAGAAATTTCTTACAACGTATGATCATCTCTGTACTTTTAAAAACAGAGATTCTGGTCATTTTAGTTCAGCCAGAGAAAGGAATACTCAAAGCGGTCCCAAATCCATTAATTTTCCTATTCCAGTTATGGTGTGGAAATAAACAACAGTTAGCGGCCTTAATGGCAAATATTTTCAAGTTTTTTTGCCCACCTCCTAAAATATATATCAACAACTGAATAAAATCTGTAAAACTGTTTTTCAGCCATCAGTATCCCAGCAGGAGTTAGAAATAATAAATTTATTTTATTCTGTATTATTGAAAACTGAACTCTTCAAGAAATACTGATAGTTTTACTAAATGAGGCTTTAGTATGGTGGTCAGTGATTGCTTCGAAACTGATAGATACAAATAGATACTTTGAAGACAATTATTTGACTGCCAAAATACAGTGTGAAAATTGATATTGTGTTCAAATTTCTGGAAAGTCCAAAACTAACTCCCGAGTTACATTTAGGAAGAGGAATTATTATCATAGCTCCAATTACGTTCAGTAAACATACTGCTAAGCTATGCAATCAGAATCAATAACAAATGGAAGGGAGGTGATTGTGTAAACGATTGAATGCTGTGAGAAGTCTGATCACTTTGTTATTGTGATCCTTCCCTGTTCTGTAGAAACCTAGAAAAGCCAAGGCTCTGAATTACCTTCTCTATCTCACTGTATTTAATTTCATGTCTTCTGAGTGAATATTTCAACAAAGCCTTTTACGTATTTATGAATAACGAGCTGCCTTATCCTTCAGTGATATAATGTAGATAATCTATTTTATGCTTTTTGTGCATTGGACTTTACATTCACCTAACACGGGCACTTCTGACATATTTTCTGAGTATCAGTTTCTGCCTTATGTAAAAGCTTCTCTGGAGGATTTCTCAAGTAGAGACAGGAGAAAGAAAATTGAAAACCTACTGTTAGGATAAAAATAAAATCTACTGTTTTCACACACACAAAAAAATCAAATTAAGTACATGCCCAGGCAAAATAATATTTGAGTCTTTCTTTTTTGTCCAAAAATAGGACCTAGATTTTGTGAATATAGAAGAGGCAGAGAAGATAAGTAGCTCAGAATAGACGGGATCAATAAATCATTAACGTTCTTAACTAAAGGAGTCTCAGACAGAGATAAATACATTTTAAAATTAAGAAGCAGCGGAAGGGGGGGTAAAAAAACACCTTCCTAAACAGACTAAATTCTCTGTGAAGAACATTTGGTAACAAATATAGACATACCTCAAAGGCATTTGAAAGCAAAACAGTCAGCTTCTGCTAAGAGACAGAAGAGAATGTTGAACATAGTTGAAACCTTTAGAGCACAAGAATAGTTAATACTGTTTATATATTATGAAGTTGTTGTTGATAATACAAGTTGCACTGAACCTAATGAGATTAGTAGTGAACGTTCAGAAAACAGTGACTGCTTTGATATGTTTCTGTTTTCTTTTGGTCTGCAGAAGGTAGAACTGCATTGTTTCTAGCCTTCTAACTTATTATGTGGTAGGCCTTGCATTCACACCAGAAGTTCACGTAGCATACCATCATTTTATAATCTAAAATTACACTGTCATAGCTAATTAAATTTACTTACTACATTCTGCTATATACGAATTCATTGAAGATTCACAGTAGAAGGTTGGTTCCTTTTCCTACATAAGACTTAAAAGAATGCAATCAAAAGGTCAAACCTGTTTGACATCATAGAAGGTTCATCATTACATTACAGCACTCATCATGCTTTCTCAAAATCTTTATGTTATTTCTTGGCATCTCATTAGACTTCATCAGTACAGAAATACTGTTTCAGTTCTGTTTGTCTTTACTACAATCCAGGTTTTTTCCATCATTGTATGCCATTGTATTCCTGCTTTAGGTGTTTCCTTCTGTTAACTCTTCCAGTTTCCACTTAACACTTCACTTCTCAGCCTTGCTTCAGAAAACTTTCATCTAACTAATGCAATTCTTTCATTTGACTGCTTTATGGAGATTAAGACCAGTCCATTAAGGCTGAAATCTTATACTTAGATGGAAATGGAACCAGCTTCTGTAAGTTTTGGCTTAGCAATGGAACTATGATTGATATATTTAAATTGGTGTTATCAGATTCTGTCAACATTTCCCTGGACTTATGTGTTTTGAATATATTGCTTTTCAGTGTTTATAGATTTTTATTTTAAATCCATGTATTTTCCTAGCAAAAAACAAGCTGAAGTTCTTTTTACTCTCATTTAGTTTTCCCTTATTGTTCATGAAATATTTCAAAACAAGGAGGAAAGCATATTATTATGTGCTTTCAAAAAAAGAAAAAAAATGTTCAAGAGATTTTTTAAATGTTTCTTTTCTTTCTAAGACTGCGTTTTAATAGCATTATGTTTTCTCTGTTTCTTCTACTCAGCTCCCCTCCCAAAATGTATAGAAATGGTGAGTTGCCGTTACTGTATGAAGATATAGTAATAGTTTATTTTATCCTTCTAAATTAAACGTGCCAACCAATTTTTCCTGGTGTTCTTTTCCCCTTTCCCATATCACTTTTGTGTTCTATTATTGAGATAGCACAAGCCTCTAGGAAAAATTATTTATAGAAGTAAAGAATGAAGTCTGTTAGAAGAATAAATATTATACTGATGTTTTCAAAAGAAAACAGATAGTTTTAATATTTTGATGGTGTGTAAAAGTAATGCGTTTTAGAGACAAAACAATCTTCCAATTCTTTGAAAGTCACTTCCTTGTAAAATACATCAGATTATGTGACTATCAATTTATGGTCCATAGGCATTTCACATTGTGAAACAAAACAATCAAGTAACATGATTGTCTTAGATGTATTTTAAGTGTTTGGTTGATCGGATAATGCCTTTCAGAGAAATTTCCCATCATCTGTAGCTATTATTAATAAATGGAATTGAGATGGTTCCTTCAAAAAAACAGAGCAGCTAGAATAATCATAGCTATGACATTCTCTTTGTGGTTTCTCATATGTATATTAATATTCAAATGTTCTAGTAAAAAAAAAATCATTTAGCTCAGTGTTACCAATATTATTTTGGCTATCCATTATCCTTTTGCTTCAATTATCTGTTCTGCTGTCATCCATCTCCAGAAATCTTCCAAATTTTGTAAGTCACTTATTTCATGAATCTCTGCGGTAAGGTACATCATGATATTGTCAGAAAATGTTCAAATATATTTACTATTTCAAATGTCAAGGAATACTTTGGGTAAATAATTTTTCAAACTTTTGAAGTGTTAAAATTATTAATTAACATTGAAGTCAGTAGCATGCATTCCAATTTTAATTTTTGTAAGAAACATGCCATAAATCAAAATTAAGATGTGTCGTAATTACCGGTATATTTTCTGAGGTGCTATGGCATTTGGAGCAGTTTCATTACATTTCTTCATTCATCTTTTTCTGATTTAAGGACTGTTTTATTAGATATCTGTATTGGAAGAAATGCTGAATATTCCACATCTCAAGATTTCACTGACACAAACTAATAATGCAGACTCTTTAGTTATAATAATACAAGTTCTTCAGGTAAAGAATGAAATGATTTTTTGCCATGGCATTGATATGAAGTTTGTTTTAAAACATGAAAGATCATCTTAGACTCCTGAAAAATGTTATTCAAATTTATTGTTAGATATTGCTGATTGTAATTGAAAGTCACTTCATTAAATTACAGTACAGAGAGATGAAAGACATCTTGCAGAAATGAAAATGGTTGCAAATTTAATTAAAACGTTAAATTATTGTTGGAATAAAGGTCATAATCATAAAATGTAATTGAAGAGAGTATATTAGCATGTACCCTAAGGTATCTTTTCTATCTCAAAATATATATTACATATTTGACATTTAAAGAGGAAATGGGTACCATTTTATCTGGATGAATGAACTACAATGGTTAAGAATTGTTACACATAGTATAGTTTAAGAACCCAATATTTCAAAAAACCATTTGTTCCTTGCTTAGGTGGAACATATTATTTTTGTCCCTCCAGGGAAATTTTGCCCTATTTATGGAACATTGTGGGCCTGCATAGAGGGCAGGACATTGTATTGTTTACTGAGACGTTATCTCTATGGCAAAAGTGTAATGGGCAGGGAAGAACCCAATGGAGTTTAACAAGAGTAAGTGTGTTGTCTTGCACCTGGGGAGGAATACTGCATGCATCAGTATAGGTTAGGGGATGACAAATGAGCTCTGCAGAGAGGGACCTGGGGGTCCTGGCGGACGACAGACTGGCCATGAGCCAGCAGTGCTCCCTTGCTGCCAAGAAAGCCAATAGTATCCTGGGGTGAATTAAAAACAGTATGGCCAGCAGGTCAAGGGATGTTATCCTCCCCTTCTACTCTGCCCTAGTGAGGCCACATTTAGACTAGTGTCTCCAGTTTTGGGCTCCCCAGTTCAAAAAAGACAGGTATCTCCTAGAAGGAATCCAATGGAGAGATCCACAAAGATGATAAAGAGCCTGGAGCATCACCCATATGAGGAAAGGCTGAGTAACCTGGGTCTGTTCAGCCTGGGGAAAAGAAGACTGAGAGGGGATCTGATTCATGTTTATAAATATCTAAAGGGAAGTGGGAGGCAAATGGATGAGGCCAGGCTCTTCTCTGTGGTGTGTAGCAATAGGGAAAGGGTAATGGCCTAAAAATTAAACATAGGAATTTTTGTCCTAACATATGGAAGAACTTATTTTTGGTAACGGTGATGGAGCACTGGAACAGGTTGCCAAGAAAGGCTGTGAAGTCTCCTATATAGATATTCAAGATATTCATCTGGCTGGAGGCCTACATATGCAACCTGTTGTAGGGTACCTGCTTTAGCACAAGGGTTGGACATGATGATCTCTTGAGGACTTTCCAATCCTTGCTATTCTGTGATAACTTATACCACTGACTTCAAAGAGTATTCTTGTCAGACTCTGGTAAAATTTATGGGGGCATGTAGCATTTAGCACTGCATTTTCTCTCTCTTACAGCAGACTAGAAAAGCAAAGAGTACTCAGAAAATAGAAGCAGCACTTAGAACATACATTCATGAAACTACTGAAGCATACAGATTATGCCACTAAAGTATCTCTGTCAACTCATGCCCTCAGGGTTTCTTTTCCTAAACAGAAATTACTTCAGAATTGAAGAATCTTCCTTTTGACTATTCCTCCCAAATATTCAGTGAATTCAGTCAATGTGTTTTAAAATAGGCTATATCACTTTCACTTCCTATATTTACTAACCTATCTTTTTGAAAAAGGAGTGTGCGTTGTCTGAAATGTCTCAGAGGGGAAAACTGGGGAATCATCTTTGGAAAATGTGAAGAAAGAAAGTCTGGAAAGCCAAAGTGGATGTCAGCAGAAGTTATACTGATACACTACTGCTGCAGATTGAAATGCTTAATTTTATGGCTGTTGATTCAGTTTAACTGTCTCCAGGTTTTAGATGAGACATTAGGAGTAGATACACAGAAGAAATTTCTTTGTTCAAGTAGAAATTATCCATAGGTTTCTGGAGAAAATTACTGATGATTAATTTATTGCGTTCAACAAAGTATAGTATTCAATAAAATATGTATATCTGTGTACAGACGTGCATATATAGAGAGAAAAAATGGAAATTTTACTTAATAGAAGTACAGTACTGAAAATAATGTATTGCATATATATGTGCACATGTATTGGTTTATTCAGTACAATAGATGATTTACTAAAGCAAGTATCAGTTCATTGAAATGTCTCATGCATGTGTGTCATATACACAAATGTACCTATGAGAGTATGAATATATGCATGCAGATTTTGAAAATAATATATGCTGCCTACTAAGGGAGGCAAGAAACAGAACAGCAGAAGGAAGGAGAATTTTTCTGAAAGTGTGTACTTTCCTAGCTCAGTACATCTTTTCATAACAAGCACTAGGACTGTAAGGATTACTGGTATGCTGGCTGAGTCTTCGAGGCACATTAAATCAAATCTTTTACTGCTGAGAAAGGGCATGTCTTCTGTTGTTGTACAACTTTTTCCAGTATAACTAAGTTGGCTCTTTCTGGGATGATGTTGAGAGCAAATCTATATAATTTAACCAGTTCAGAGCACTCAGCTGTTCAGGCATTGCATACAGGTTTCTGGGCCATCGTTTATGTGGCATCTGTAGGGTTTCTGTAATTTTTTCATTAAAAGACCCTTGGACTTGAAACTTGGCTTTTATATGTGATTTTTTATTAATACCATACTCAAATAAGAAATTCTCAGGAGTGATGTCCTTGAAAAAGTATTTTGATTTTTTTGGTTAGTATGTAAAAAAAGTAATTTAAATGTTTTCTTTAATTCTATAGAGTTCTTGACAGTGATTTAAAAAGCAGTTACAGAAATATGTGCTGTATATAGGGACATAAATTTCATCAGTTCAGAATGTACCCTTACAATAGATAGAAATTCTGGTTAAGATAAAACTCACATGGAATGCAGGAATATTTTGACTTTGGAAATTCTTTGCAGGTTATGAAATAATGTGATGCATTCCAACAATGTATCCTTAAGAACTATATTTACAACTTGAAGCATCCACGGGTGCTGAGAGAGCTGGCAGAGGTGATTGCTGAACCGCTCTCTGTCATCTTTGAGAGGTCTTGGAGAATGGGGGAGGTGCCTGAAGACTGGAGGATAGCCAATGTCACTCTGGTCTTCAAAAAGGGCAAGAAGGAAGATCCAGGTAATTATAGGCCAGTCAGCCTCACCTCTGTCCCTGGAAAGGTAATGGAACAGATTGTGCTGGATGCCATCACCAGACAGCTGGAAGAAAAGGAGGTTATCAGGAGTAGTCAGCATGGGTTCACCAGGGGGAGGTCGTGCTTGACCAACCTGGTAGCCTTCTATGATGTTGTCTCTGGCTGGGTGGATGGGGGGAGAGCAGTGGATGTAGTCTACCTTGATTTCAACAAGGTGTTTGACACTGTCTCCCACGACATCCTTATAACAAAGCTGAGGAAGTGCGGGATAGATGAGTGGACAGTGAGGTGGGTTGAGAACTGGCTGACTGGCAGAGCGCAGAGGGTTGTTGTTGGCGGTGCAGAGTCTGGTTGGAGACCTGTAACCAGCGGTGTTCCCCAGGGGTCGGTGCTGGGTCCGGTCTTGTTCAACATCTTCATCAATGACCTTGATGAGGGGATAGTGGCCACCCTCAGCAAGTTTGCTGATGATACGAAGTTGGGAGGATTGGCTGACACACCCGATGGCTGTGCTGCCATTCAGCAAGACCTGGACAGACTGGAGAGCTGGGCAGTAAGAAACCAGATGAGGTTAACAAAAGCAAGTGTAGAGTCTTGCACCTAGGGAGGAATAATTGCATGCACCAGTACAGGCTGGGGGATGACCTGCTGGAGTGGAGCTCTGCAGAGAGGGACCTGGGTGTCCTGGTGGACGACAGGTTGGCCATGAGCCAGCAGTGTGCCCTTGTGGCCAAAAAGGCCAGTGGCATTCTGGGGTGCATTAAAAAGAGCGTGGCCAGCAGGTCGAGGGAGGTGATCCTCCCCCTCTACTCTGCCCTGGTAAGGCCTCATCTGGAGTACTGTGTCCAGTTCTGGGCTCCCCAGTACAAAAAAGACAGGGATCTCTTCGAAAGAGTCCAGCGGAGAGCCACAAAGATGGTGAAGGGCCTGGAGCATCTCCCCTGTGAAGAAAGGCTAAGAGAACTGGGTCTGTTCAGCCTTGAGAAGAGAAGACTGAGAGGGGACCTGATCCAGGTCTATAAATATCTAAGGTGTGGGGGGCAAAGTGATGAGGCCAGACTCTTTTCAGCAATGTGCGGAGACAGGACAAGGGGAAACGGCCAGAAGCTGGAGCACAGGAAGTTCCGCACCAATGTGCGCAAGAACTTCTTTACGGTGAGGGTGACGGAGCACTGGAACAGGCTGCCCAGGGAGGTTGTGGAGTCTCCTTCTCTGGAGATATTCAAGACTCGCCTGGACGCCTACCTGTGTGACCTGGTGTAGGGAGCCTGCTTTGGCAGGGGGGTTGGACTCGATGATCTCTGGAGGTCCCTTCCAACCCCTACAATTCTGTGATTCTGTGATTCTGTGAAGTGGGAACATATTACTACTAAAAATCAAATGACAGTTAATTCTGTCTCAGGCATGACAAGATATTTCTCTTATTTCACTCTTTGATTTGGTTTGTTTTTAGCCAAAGTATCTGAAGTTTGTAGATTGTCTACTTATTTCTTTGAAGAAAATTGGAGAAATTTTGTGTTGGAAGTATCTGAGAAAAAGGGAGTTATAATGAGGTTTTTTTGCTCATATAAACTGAGTAAACATAATATTTATGAATACAAATACCAGTACTTTAGTTTGTGTCCACAGCTGAGTGTAAGAAATTGCATTTTTATAAGAGCCAAGATAATTATTTAAACAAATTTCACCAAAATTATTTTGAATATTTTAGCTAGAAATGTATGCTATTATGAATATAATCAATGCTACTGTAATTTTTATGGCACTAATCGAAAGTTATTAGGAAAGCCCAGTGGCATAACAGAAATTAGACAAGGATTTAATTTGATAGAAATTTATTCAGACGTACTGGCATGGCCAGCAATATGTATGAAGTATCTCAAACACAGAACTCAAGCAAGCATGTCAGACGTTTTATAATTATTGTAGTGTTATGGCTTTTATTAAATTAAATAAAAGTACAACTCTTTATTATTTCTTTAAAACTTCTGTTTTCTTTTGACTCTCTAGGGTCATTCCATCCATTCAAATGGAAAGTAGTGCATACTTTAAAATGAATCATTGCATGAACATTAAAGCAAAATAAGCTGCTAGAAGAGCAAGATTTACTTAATACGAGCGTGATAATTTAGATTGAGAGTCATATAAGAAGCATTCAGTTTCAGTTATGAACAATTTATGGACAAAGCTTAAACGCATTTCTCCAAATATCACAGAGGCTGTCATGTTTATCTCTAGATCTACTGTGTCTGTGACAAGAGAACAACAGGCCCATGACAGAAGCATCCTCCACAAAGCAAACAAACAAACAAACAAACAAAAAACAACCAGTAATTGTGTATATCCCTACAAAGCAGTTCTCAACAATTACATGGAAATATGTTAGATTTAACATACCCAACTCCTGGTACTGAATACCTGGTCATCTGAATTTACTATACATACACAACTCTATAATAAATATCCATAATCTATGGATAATTCTATATTCAGTTACTACAGATTTGACACAACACATTCATTTTCATGGAATACAACTGTTATCTGGAATACAGGATTGTACTGCAATTTTTAGCAATACACAATAGTTTTACTTGTGGACAAGACAAATCTGCATTTGCAACATCAGCTTTTTTCCTCATGTAAATATGAACTACCTATGTAAAGAGAAGATATATCATACCTGTCCTTTTTGAGAACCCTGGCAGGCCTCAGTTAAGATCATCTTAATTAACCTTTGCCAAAAAAACAATTTCCTTCCTGTTACTTCTTTACACTGGAGTGAGGTCTTTTAACAAGTTATTTTACACTGCTGAAGCAAAATAAGAAGTAGGTAACCTGGCATAGGTTATTAATAAATGATGATTAATTTCTGAAACACTTAAATAAAGGTAAGGATCTCTTAAGCCCTCAGCTTTTATTACTGACTCGCATGGTCTCCAGATATTATTTCATTTGCCATTTTCTTCTTCAGACAGATCTGTTTCTTTAAAACTACCAGACGATCAGAACAGACTTCTCATGCTCTTATTCTTATCTGTTAGTTTACGTCAACAGTACTTCCTGAAAACACGTTGCCAGGAGAATTAGTTGGCAAAGCCCTTTTAAAAAAAAAAAAAATCCCCAAGTTAAAGGCTGTTTCTGTTATAGCAGAACTACAATTTTTTTTTTTTTTTGGTTGGTTTTTTTCTTTCTTCTTTCAGAGGGCTTTTTTTTTTACCTTCTCCTGCTCTATCTTTTCCTTTTTCTTCCACCTGTTTTCTTGTATTCAAATATATGTCTGTATTAGTAAAAAATGTTTAATAAAAAATCAAAGTCAGAAATTCATAAAGATAGATACAAGGTAATGCTGAATGGAATATCCCTATAGACATCTGCTTCCACAATAGGATCTCCAGGAACCTTGGTCTACAAGTGAAATCCAGAATCCATTTGTTTCCACAAATGTCTGTTGTCAGCAAATGAGTCAGCAGTAACACTCCATTTACTCAAGAGAAAAATAAAATACCTGGCCATATATCCTCCATCCTTCTTTCAACGTTTTTTTTTTTGGTTTTTTTTTTTTTTTTGGTGAGCACTCCTAGAGTGAAGAGATAGTGAATATCTTATCTCCAAGAGACAAAAAGAAATAACAATATTATAAAAAAAGATAGAAGAAAAGGTCACTCCAACTGTCTCAAGAAACTGAGCTAGTAAAAAGAAAAAAAAAGAAAAAAATACAGCTGCAAAAGAACAATTGCCTAATATTGTGTACCTGAAACAGGGAAATAGAAGAATAATTACACCTGACTAGTAGAATGCATGAACCATGGCTTTCGGTGTATCTTGAGATTATGATGACAACTCAAATCTGTCTCAAGTCTGATTTAGTGCACAAAATTTTTAGTTCTCTAAATTTTTAGGGAGCTAAAATACATGTCTTGCTATTAGCTTTCCCACTTGTAAAGAAAACACTGAGAATATGCAGTGAATTAAGAAAGATAAAATCTTCCCTTTGTATTATCTAAAACCAACTCTGTTGTATAGTTCAACAGGTATAGTTGTATATAGTATATAGTACTTATATTATACAATATATGCTTTATAGTATACTTTCATTTTATATACTGTATATATCCTAAATGATTTGCGTATACAAAATATACGCACACTATGTAATACGTATTATATTATATATACTATGTGATCTATATAATATATATAAAAGAAATTGTAAGTATTTAGTAGAACTAAACAAAATCAACCATATAAAAAGAAAGTTCTTGCTACCATTCTATTTGCAAGTAAAAATTTTTAGTCTTATGATTACTTCATAAGTAATGAATAATCTGTCGACTTCCAGCCTTCCTTTGATTGTCACAGACATGATTTGAGTTCTGATCTGTTGTCTGAATTCATCTACACATTTTGAAAGGCAGTATGAAACAATTAACATGGCAGCTGTTGTATTATATTTGTGCAGTTGCATCCTCCGGTGCTCTGTTTTCTATAAGCAGCTGATGCTATCTTCTAAATGAACCATTCAAAAAAAAAACAAAAACAAAAACAAACAAACAAAAAAACCATACAAATAAAGCACCTTGTTAGATGTGCTTCTTATTTTTTATGATTTTAAAGGCAGTCATCATGAATCATTTAATATCTTTTTTCCTTTAAAACCTAAAATTACTAGATAAATTAGATTACATTTTTTGGTATCTGAAACATCCAAAAAGATATGTAGTAAGAAAAAGAATATTTGAAACTTCTTTCAATTAATGAAATTGTGAATTATACATGGTTTGCTAGTAAGTCATTTCCAACAAACTCCTAGCAGTTCCATTCTCAGCCATAATCTTGTAGTGAAGAAAGAGGTGAAGGGAAAACTATAAGACATTAAAGAGGAGTACAAAGCACAAATGTTTATATTACAAAAGACTGAATTGCTTTAGGTAATCCACAGTAATTTCAGGGAATAGAAAAGCAGTTAGAAGTGCATCAGAGAGTTATATGTATTTGAAAAGAACTAAACTAAACTTGAATCTGAGATTGAAGCTGTGACTATATGTTTTAGTCTTTTGCTCAAACAAGCAGAAGAACTTCTATTTGATAGAAGTATTTTTTCCCTTCACCTACCCAGAACCTTAAATCCATTCTTTATTCCCATTTTAAATAAGGTAGAGGTATTCCAGAAAAGTCAGAACTCCAGAACAGACACAAAGTTTTAAAAAAACAAAACAAAACCCACAAAATTTAACTGTAGTGTATTGCTTAATGAAAAAAGGATTTCCGTAGTTAAATCAAGGAAAGTTATTTCTCTATTATGTGCTGCTTGTTTCTCTGCCTTTTCTGTCTGCTATCTCCAAATCAAGATGTATGTGAGCATGCTCATACACATCGCACTGCTCTCTTGGAAACTATTTGAAACTAACAAACTTTAAGGAGATTTAGAGATTAAAGTTTAGTAAGAAGATAACCCCAATTTCCCATGTCTCACTTTAAAGGGGAAAAAAATAAAAAAGGCTTAGAAAAAAAAAAATCATTTAGAATACTCGGAGCATGATAGAACTCTGAATCTGTTTAATTTTGATCCTAATTATAGTTATTCTCAAAAAATATGCAATATCAGTTTTCTGTTTTGAATTAGTTGCATAGTTCTGTTCTATTTCATGTTAGGTAAAAGAATCACAGGGCATAATCAGTTGCCAAATCTAGATGTTTATTACGTCATTCGCCCAATTTCTTGAATTTGAAATGTACATTGTACTTAATTATGAAAAACAAAATTTGACAAACTTTAGTTTTGTGAGTCTGAGGCACAGAAGTAGTGTCAGGTCCTTTACTTAATTATGGAAGCTGAAAAGCATTTGAAAACAAAATTATAAAGAGAGCTAAGAGATATCAAGTCTGGCAAAGCAGAAAGACAGCTGAATTTTTACATTGTCCTTAAGTACTTCATAAATCTGCTGTGAACTGAAATGAAAGATAAATTTTCAAATGAGTGAATGAAAACAGATAAGAAAAATGATGAAGTTGATAGTCCATAGGAAAAATGAGACGGTGCTGTTGTTTTGGTGTAGATTCCATTTTTCCAGGTTAAATTTTAGGAAAACCTTTCAAGATTGCAGTGAAACATTTAATATAAGAAAAGTTCTGAATGCTATCAAAGAACAAGTTAGAATACCTTAAAGAGCAATGTCATTATCTCAAAATTTACAGTGATTGAAATCTTTCCAAGCTTTATATTGTTACTTTTCATCAGTGTTTTTTTTTTTGTCCATTCTAACTCATCATTCATTTTCAGTCAGACATTAAAATTTTTATTAAATGAAAGCTATGTGGCTGTGTAATGAGAATGTGTCTAATAGAAATGCTTTCAATTACCTTTTTAAACTGCAAAATATCAAATTACTGCTGTGTGAAGATACTCCATTGAAAACTCTAAGATTAGGAGAGAGGTCATTATGTTTCCCTACTACATGACTTTGTAATGTAATAGCATAGTGTCACTTCACACATGATTCATTGGTAGTGTTACAGTGAACTAATTTTTCATTTCTAGAGCTCTGCAGTCAATGAACTTGTTCATACAAAGCAAGACATGATGTAAACATCTATTTCTCAATTGCTACTAGAACTTCTAGACAATTAAAACAAATATAATTCAAAATATTTGATCTACTTTTTACTGTCTGTATATTATTTAATTCTCGTATTTCCCTCCCCCTTCTCCTCCTCCCCCCCCCTTTTTTAATATACCTAAGTGTTGATTTATTTCATTCTTAGTCCTCATTCACTGGCAAACATTGGATTTATACAGGACTGATTGAGTTGCAAGAATTTAGCTCATTATTTTATAATTCCCACCAGACCTTTTGAAAAAATTGTGTTCAAATGTTCCATTTGCAAATGATATTTAGATACTCAGAAAACAATAGGGAAAAAGTGCTAAACCATTTAATCATTTTTAGAAACAGTAACCTAATCTCTCTTCCTTATTTATGAACTCTCTTAACTGTGCTGGTTACAGATTTTTTGAGGTGTACATGATTAGCACGAATCACAGTGACACACATACTGAAGCCTAGGATTACCACTACTGTAGGACCTAGGTCCTTCAATGAAAAAAATCCAGGAAGTTTTTTATTATTTCTGAAGTCTATCATAGCATTTTTTTTAAATCTTTCCAAACAGATTGTATGCATTGAATTTGTATTGAATTTGGTATTGTATTGTATTGAATGTATACTGTTGTAGTACTGTGGTTTAGATGGAACCATGCATAAACTGCATGTGCTGCATAATCATGTTCCTTGTCAGTGTAAAAAGTAATTAGTCTTTTTTTCAAGACAAATATTAATAATTTTTCAACAAGCTGCAGAAAAAAGATCTAATCTGTTGATTTTTTCTTGTCTGCATCTCAGAAGTAACTGATTAAGACATAGTTTTATGCACAGCAAAGAGACATATACATGCGCTGTAGCATGATCCTAAGTCAAGAGTAGTCTGCATTTTGTTTGTTTTCTCAAAAGATACCTGCAGTACCAGACAGAAAATCTCTCTCTTATTTGATTCCTAGCAAGGTTATAAAAATTGAATTATATGTATGTTCTTACAAAGAATGTTTTATCAGAAAACACCAAAGACAGTACCTCTTAATTCAACATAAATTTCACCTTCATAACTACTGAATACAACATATCTATTAATAAAATTGTTCAGAGCAACACACTGGATCAGCCATATTTTCTACATGCTGTCAAAACAACATAAAAGTTATTCTTTTATTTACTTTTACTTTACTATTTTTATGTAGACTAATGTGTGAGACAGTACAGTGAATGTATCTCAGCCAATAATATGAAGCTCTGGGGTAGCTATTTTTAGGTCCTAAATTCCTTACTTTTATAGTTCACTCATGTTTTGGGCTCTACAATTTACCACTGGTACACTCCGAGTTATTTCCTCCCAATAGAATCAGGGTGGAAGTCCTATCCTTCACACCATCTGGAGTTACCCAATTACAGGGTGGATGTCAAGTCTTCCAACTGTTTGTTTCATGGACATGAATGGAGTCCTGTCAATACTGAAAAGCTTGCATGGACTGCTAATTTTAGATGGCCAGTAATCGCTTAGGACCAGCAAGCAAGTGACTTTCATTGACAGTAAAGATGCGTTGTGGTTATGATTTCAAAATGCAGCATCAAACCGAACTTCAGTCTTATAACTCTTTGCACTGCACCACTCAGTAAAGTGCATTCAGCAAAAAAAAAAAAAAAAAACGTCCAGGAAACTTCATTTGTATGTGAATCTAGACCCCTTCAGAGTGGGCAGATCATTTAAAATGTGCTGTACTTTCAGTCTAGATTTAGAGTGGGTACCATGTACTATGATACACTTTCAACAGACACTTAGCAGCAGAGCCCAACTCCTCAAGTATCCCACAGATAGAGGGAATTTCACCTTTCAAGTATTAGCTTAATATGATTTTCAGAAGCATATTTTACTTCTTACATTGTTTTTTGGGATAGCACAGAACACTATATTCCTGCTGACATATGGAGTAGATGGTTTACCAGAATTAAATTAACTTTTAAGGTTAAATCTGTTTCTTTTATAGCTAGCATATTCTTTTAATTCTGAATTTAAAGGGATATTGAAATGAATGATTTTTGAATATGTTTTTTGTTGCTTGCTGGGGAAGCAAAGCAGAAAGTCTATTATTTCTTATGGAAGGTAAAACATTTTGAACAAATATTTTTCTGAGTTCCTAATTATTCTCCTATTCTTTTTAAATGATTATGGAGACACTTTGTTCTTGTCCAGAGGAGGGCCACAAAGATGATCAGAGGTCTGTAGCACCTCCCCTGCAAGGAAAGGCTGTAAGAGCTGGGGCTCTTCAGCCTGGAGAAAAGAATGCTCTTCGAACACCTTATAGTGGCCTTCCAGTTCCTGAAGGGAGCCTACAGGAAAGCTGGGGAAGAACTTTTTATAATGGCAGGTAGTGACAGGGAGAGGGGAAATGGTTTTAAACTGGAAGAGAATAGATTTAGACTAGATATTAGAAATAAATTCTTTACTTTGAGGGTGGTGAGACACTGGAACAGGTTGCCCAGTGAGATTGTGAATGCCTCCACTCTGGAAGCATTCAAGGCCAGGCTGGATGGGGCTTTGAGCAACCTGGTCAAGAGGAAGGTGTTGGAACTAGATGATCTTAAAGGACCCTTCCAACCCAAATCATTCTATGATTCTGTGACAACTTGCCTTCCTTGCCTTGAAGCCTTCTCTATCTTAGAAGATTGCAAAACAGTTACTGGATTTAAGCCTCTCCTCTAGAATGCTTAAGCACCTACAAAGAAATTCAATGACACAGCACTATTCAGTCTGGAATTCTGACTATGTAATCAATCTTTCTAATTGAAATCTTCATGGTATTCTTTAAACAATAGATAAGCAATATAATCCCTAGCATTAAGAAAATGACTTATTGCAGTGTTATATGTGCAAGAACATGTATTTTTTTTTAATAGGCTGCTTTTTCATACGTTTTTGTACATTCATATCTATTATAAACCTCCTAAGACTAGAACATACAGTTATAAATCGTCCTATGCACTAGGAACATTATGAATTTCTTCCAGGCTGAGTAGGGCAAAGAAGTAAGGTAGCAGAGATTCTTATAACTGGACCACAAGCATGCCTTAAAAATAGTGCTGCTGTAGTATTTACCAAAGACTAAATTAACAGTCTTTATCAATTAAATCTTATCAATTTAATGATTTGCTCAGTAATTGTCAAATATGCAGGAGCTACAAAGAAGGAAAGAAAAAAATAAAGATTGAATTTTACCTATGTAATTGCAAACTTGGGAAGAAATGGATAATCTTATCATTCTATATATGGATATTTGTAGGGAGGGGTTCAAAGAAGACAGAGCCAAACCCTCTTCAGTTGTGCCCAGTGCCAGGACAAGAGGCAGTGGACTCAAACCAGCACACACAGGGTTCCCTCTAAAAACCAGAAATTGCTTCTGTGCTGTGTGAGTACTAGAGCACTGACATGGGCTACCCAAAGAGGCTGTGGGGTCTCCTCCTTGGAGATCTTCATGGGCCTGGATATCCTGCTCTTGGTAACCCTGCTGTAGAACGGAGTTGGAAAAGATGCCATCTGGAATACAATCTGTCATCCTACTGTACATAAGACACTATCCTGTAGTTGAAATTTTTCTGGGATAGTAGAACAAGGCACGTCCAATAGCTCTGACAGAGCAGAGAACAGATTACATCATGTTAGCATTACCCTTCTGATTTACATCAATGTCAACATTATAAGCAACCTGGCTTTGAATTGTTCTGAAAGCAGAGGGATTTTATTCCTTTATTTTTCACGTGTGATATGCTGTTAAACGGAATATAGAAACCATTTTCTCCATGAAATACATATTATCATATTTCTGTGCTTGTCATCAGAAAACAAACAAAAAAATCCTGAGAAACACTTATTCTGTTGAAAACAAATTGAAAACCTGAAAATGCATATGGCAAATACTCAGTAATTATTTTCAAATAGGGGACTGAAGAGCACTGCAGAAAGGACTGAAAGGCCTCAGACTTAGGATGTATTGATATATAAAAGACAATAAATTGAGAGTTTGCAACACAGGAAATGTTACAGACTTAGATGGACAACAGTTTTACTCCATATAAAAAAGTTCTATATGCTTTAAATATGTGTTTGCCAGTAGTCAAAATAGAAATGCTGCAATAACCCATTGGAATGAGATTTTAAATCAAAAACAGCTAATAATGGAAATTTTGTTAGCTAGTGTGCCAGAGCAGTAAGGAAATCATATATTTGCAAAGATACTCAGAATTATACATACAAACCAAGTAAAAATGTGCACGATTGCTCTGACCTTCAATTCATTACTCTAGTAATTACCTTCATATTTCTCAGTGCAAAATATTGATGCTTTAATTATATTTATGCAAAAATGCACCCAAAGTTTGGATAAACACTCTTGAATAAGTTAGAAATCCAATAAAAAACAGATTTCTTATGAAAAACACTGACAAAACATGTTGTATTTTTCAGAATTGTTCAGATGTAATACCACGCACCTAGCCTAAGTTCAAAATGATACTTGGTTATAGTTTTTTATATAGAGCTATGGTTTGTCTGGCCACTACATGCAGGAGAGAATAGAAACCTTGTACATGGCATTTCCCTTGCAAAAAAAAAAAAGTATCTTTTATAACTTGACATTTGTTATTTGATGGAAGCTATAGTTCAGTTCAATGAGAGAAACAATCCTTAAGATCCCTGTGTTTGTACTTAAGAGCTGTGTGTGTGTATGTGTGTGTGTGCGGGCACCTCATGGATTAAAACTAGAATTTCTGAAGGATTGTATGTGGGTTTTGTGAAGTTTTTTCTTAAATGACCCTGAGTTTGAAATCTCAACACTGTCCCATCCTGTTATGATGTATGTTGCAGCAATTCTAACAAGTGAGTACACAACAGCATTAGGACAGAACATCGCTGCAATCTCACTGTTTCCTATCAGAGAACTCCACAGCATGTTAGAAGATGAATCTATGATACCAAATTTCAGACATAATATATTTCATTTTATAATGGTGTCCCAGCGTAGCTTTCATCTTGTCTTGTCTCTGGAGTTTTGGAGGTTAATAGTACTCCTGCTGCTTTTAAACCACAAATTTAAGTACTCCTACTATAATTGAAACAAAAGCAGCAACTCTTACTAGTACATTGCTAGTACAAGGTAACTGTTATGTAGTTTACTGGGTAAGCTCTGAGTTACTAGGTAACTAATTTCATTGTTTAATTGCTGAATTTCTCTATTTATAATAGTGTTTATACAGCTTAATAATGCATTGTGGGCATTTGGGACAACTGTGCAGCTAAATCCAAGTGCGCCTGTTTTTTCAAGGCTGACAGTTCCTGCTCAAGCTTTTAACATAAAAATGTAAAAATAGCCTATTTATAATCAATTACTGAGAATCCTGGTTTTTATCATTCTTCTGTTGTGATCTGATTAGTGGGCAGAATATAAATTAAACCTATTTATTTGACTTTAAAACACTGTCATTTTTTGATGAGGCACTATGAGGTCTGCAAGCCCAGGCAGTACCTGAAGTTGTGTCTGCATTTTCTCAGCTGCATGCCACTGAATGTGTAATCTCTGATTGACTAGAAATAGCTTTTCCTTAATTCAGTGAGATTTAGGCATAGTCTAGGATGACTGAATGTCACACGGATGCCAAGGGCTGCTGCAAATTCCCTACATGTGCTGATGCTTTGTGAGAAGGTGCATGCTGCCCAGCTGGGAAGGCCTGGTGAGGAGACACTTGTCGTCAGTTTTCTTTCCTGGATCCTTAGTTGGAAGCCGTCCAGCTGGTTTTTCAGAGGACTGGAATGAAATATGCCCAAAATCACAGAAAGGTTTTGTTGCTGAGGAAAGTGAGGAAATAATGTGCAGCACAAGGGGAACAAGGACAGAGGTCATTTGACAGCCAAGACATGCTCTGAAGCATGTCTTGGCTTTGTTCGGCATCTGAGTTCCAACTGCCTTTTTGTTACCAATTGAAAGCTGCTTTTCATAGTACATCTTCTCAAACACATATGACGCTGAATGCTTATGGCTAGCCTAATAATTAAAATACTGTACTAAACATTTATGATCATTTGCATTGTTTTTTGGACTTGATAGTTTCCTTTCTGATATTAGCGCTTACTTTCAGTAGCCATTGTCTTTGCCTTTCAGTGCGGAACCTCTGTTTTTTTCAGTAAATGTCCAGTAGGTCTTTTGAGACAAGATTACAGTCACACATTCTGAACACAGACGTGCATAGTGTCACTTTGTAGTAGAGCTGGCACCTTCTGGAACTCCAAATAGTATTTTTCTTTGGCGTTATCCAAGTCTATGTATTTCTGCAAATCCTCCTTGACTCTAACATCCACTTCTACTCAGTGCTAGTAACCCTGTTTTCAGTTTTCAGTTAAATAGAATGTGAGTAGCTGTCAACCATGCTTCACCAGTGCCATCTCATAATTTTCAGCACTAAATACAGATTGGTGATTCATTGCACTGCCACCTTTGCAGGCAATTTGTTATTTTGACGCCATATTCTACCAGGCTATAGGAAAAGAGAAACGACAGGTCCCATGTCTAAATCCGTATTTCACAGCAAACTGCCTCTTAAACATAGACCAGCAGATTGGCATTACTAATGTCTGATATGTCTACTAATAACAGATGTAATGCACATGATTATCTATTTCACTGTATTTTCTTTTTCTAAGGCAAAGGAATTGGAGTAAGAATTTAAAGCACGTATGTATACATTCCTCTTTTCTGTGTAAGGCATTTGGCCTTGTTGTATTAGCAGTCTGGCTTGTCTTTATGAATTTGGCCTTCATTTCTGGCAAATGCAGTAAGCCTTGACAGCTCCCTCTGTATTCTTGGCCACCTGACCTCTCAGTGCAAATTATCTTCAGCCCTCCTCTTCAGTTTTTTCAACTTTCAGATACATTTTTCTTATCATTATAATGTTTTCAAGCCATATAGAAATCACTGTCCTTTAAGAAGAATCCCTACTTCCCTCTGGAGGATGTAGCTGCTTCATATGGATTGATTGCACAGTTTGGAAAATTGCTCTTCTGGCCTCACTGTGCTAATAATCCATATTACTTTCTGCAGGATACCATCCTGGAAGTACAGCTCGAGCAGCCATTGCCCATCTTTCAGATAAGACCAGATAAAAATTTTAAAGTAGACTGATTTTCTCACTCTGAACTTGTCCTCGCATAGCACTGCCAAATGCCTTTGTGAAGTCTGTGTGAAATCCTTAAATCTCTTCCAGATTTCTATTCATCTTGCAAATCATGATTGCAATCGGAAAACAAAAAAAAGATGATGGAAACTATAAAAGCCACTTTCCCTTTTGAGGTGGTGTTTGCCAGGCACCATTTGGCAATGGCAGCAAATGGAACTCTCAGAAGGAAAGATGTTAGACTTTGTACATTGAGCCAAGTCATGATCCTCAGTTTAGGTGCATTAAAATTCATTTGTTATAATAGTCATGATATTAATGCCGGTGGTCTCCACTTTTGATCATACTATTGTGACATAAGTGTGCTGATTTCTTCCTGGAAGGCAACTGAGAGTATTTTAAATCTGACCAAGTGGGATTCCATTTTTTCAGCTTTTTGGAATTAGCATCACATCTTCAAAGGGTATATTTTCTAAAGCTTTGGGGAAAAAAAAAAAAAAAGGGCAAAAATGCTCTAAAAATTTGTCCTTCATAAAGTCTTTACACTGCTTATGCAGAGAAGTGGGCATTCTAGTTGTATTCTTAAATCAGTAAAATATGCTTATACTTTTATCACCTTTAAAATTACAAGTATAACTACTGTTAAGCTGCTGAAAGATTTTATGTTATTTTATTTTTCTCAGTACAAAATATGACTAATATAGACAGTAAAATTCTCTGTGGCGGTATTCCAAGGCAGGCAGGATTGTGAATTAATCCAACAACATTTAAAAGAGACTTTGAGTGTAGCCTGAAGTTTCAATGAAACATTATTTTAATGATGGAAAAGTATTTATTTTGTCTTAGCTATTTCTTTTTTGATTATGTTTGTAAACATGTTGCATCTGTGTTTGTATGCACAGCTTTGCATTTCTTATATAAGTCTGTAACAATTCTCCTGTTACAGGGCAAAGCAAAAGTTTTCTTCTACTTTTATGGCTTTGTGGAATTTGTATATAAACAGCAATTGACTGGTAAAGTCAGTGGATATGTTTTTAACAAACACAAGGAAAATGAGAATGGAATAAAGCTCCTGTTGCAAAGCAGTTAAGTGATTTTACTGAATCTTTTTCAACAGTCACAGTTTCATAATAGAACTTGGACTAGAAGTCAGTGTGACTATACTGGAAGAGCACATCTTTTTTTTTCTTCCAAAGGATACTAAAGGAAATGTATAATGGAAAGTGCAGCTTATCTAGTTTCACATTAGCCCAGGTGCTGCAATGTTCTCTATTGTTTGCAAATGTTTTATTTCCTTTCTGAAAATCATCAGTGTCTCCTTTGTGACATGAGCCACTGTATATAGTGAAGTTATAACAAATGGTGTTATTACAGGAAAGAATCAGAAACTGTGTAATTTGGGAATCTCTGTGTTTTTATATATTACATACTTCTCTGGAGAGTAGTTAAAATTTTAAAAATTGTACTGAATAATGAGCTACCTATTAAGAGACCTATTCTATTTGATCATCATGTAAATCACCAACATCTCAGCATCTTTTTGCTTATGTTCTTTCTTTGTAGTAAATACATCATATAAGAAAGGGATAAGACAGTTTGCTTCAACTTTGTTGGGGATGTTAAAAGCTTTCTTGTCAGAGGTGGGCAAAATGATAGGTACACAATTAAACTTCGGCAGCTAAGCTTTGGACTTGCATTTAGTTCTGAAATCTGCTCTTTTTACTTCAGACTTGAAGAAAAGCTTGTCTGATTTCTTTAACTGGCTTTAATCTGGCCTAGTAGAAGTTTCCTCTATCTACATGTTTTGCCTTTCCTTCATCCTGTAGGGCAGAATGTCTGAGGGGAAGCAGCTTTGTAGGAGCAGCTAAACCTACAAATTCAATAATTTAGTATGTGATATGTATTTTTTGTTCTGTTCCCATGATAATAACAGGCTCTGTAATTTTACCTGTGAGATTCCAAAATGAACTAAAAGACTACGTAATTCTTCAAATGCAGATTCTGGTTTGCTCAACAGTGCTTGATAAAAGTACATCCGGTACAGAAATATTTTATAACCTGATTTTAACAAGTATGTAAGTATTTCTTCACGTGAGTACTTAAGAGGAAAGTCAGGGTTTCAGAACAAAATTTCTAGCATTCTGTATTTTTATTCAAATGTCAGCTCAATGGCAGTATTCATATGAATAAGAATTTGACCTTGATTAACAGTTGTAAAATTAAGCTTAACTGTTCTCTTTTTTTGCTTTCTGATAACTGATATTTTATCTTTAACAACAACATTCCCTTCCAAAAAAAAGAACTAGTTGCTACTCAGGAAAAATTAAGGCATTGAAAAAGGGGGCAGGTTTGTTTAAGAAAATTGAATAGAAGTAACTAATATCACAAGACCATCAAAATCAAAAGCAGTTTCTTCCAATAATCAAATCAGAAAAGTGCTAATTTATACTGCATTGAGATAAATTTCTCACTAGGATGGCCTTAGATGAATGCATCTTAAATGAAATGCACAAAGGCTTCCTGGCAAGCAAATGAAAGCTAAACTTAAACTTTAGGTCCTCGTGCACTTTGAGAAATGAAATATTCAGTGATGCATATGTATATGCAGATAAAAATATACCCAATTTGTCATAAAATCATTAATGAATTCCAAGCACCATGTGCTCTGAATGGATAAAGCTGCTCTGTCATCTGCATCCATAACATGGATTTGCACTGGCTTTTAGAAATGAGTGGCTTCTAAAGTATTGGGGTATCCTTTTTTCTTTTTCCCCATTCAGGTTCTATTTTTTTAGTAGCTTCATGTTTGTTAATAGGGAGCAGCAAATACCCAAAGCATCAGAGTTCTCTTTTCAGGATTTCTTAGCCACGTATCAACAAAGGAGAAAATTATTTGCATTGATGTGTTAGTCTATGAAACATCAGTTTGTCTCTTTGAATTTTGAAACACAAAGGTAAGATATTAATTCACTTGCTACATCCTTTCCTCTGAGCTTGTTTAGGTAAATTGGCTTTAGATAATGAAATTTTCATTGCTTCTGGAAATAAGCAGAATAATGCATTTCAAAAAGCATTTACTACATGAGAATTGCTCCATTTCTAGATACAGATTGTATCTATGAAATAGTATTACTAGCTCAGTAAACATCAGATAAACAGTTATAACCTTTTAAGGGAGTACAGCTTAACATCATAAGTAATAAGGAAATAAACAATTCATAATTTTTTCATTTTGAAGATATCATTACATCCCAGATCACTAATTACTAAGGAAAAAAATATTAAGGGAAGGTGATTTGTCTTTTTATTTCACTTTGAAATTCTTATTTTTATACCATATAATTAATATCTACATATGTATGTACAGAAAATGTAAGTGGAGTTTACATTTCTAAGTAGTTGTTTCAAGTCAGTGCTAAGTTTTACATACCTATTCATATATTAAAATGTTTGATACAATATAGCATAGGAAAAATTAGGAAGATACAAGTGTCTTAATAAAATAAACCTGCCCAAAAAAACCTTACTCACCATCTTCCATGGCATAAAATCTGATCACTGAGAAAGAGCGTCTAGATGATAAGACTAGTCATTGGTCTTTAGATAGAAGAAATTTTATTTCCTCCAAATACCAGATTTCTTTCTTAAGAGTGTATGTTGCAGACAGTTCCCTTCTGATTAAAACAGACTAACATCCAGTAGGAAGAGCAGAGCTCTCTGAAACAACATCATGTTATATTTTTCTTGTTGTAAAAATGCCATAGCATCTCATGTAGAGCCAGATTGAGGGATATATTTAGCACACCTGTTTTGTGTGTGTGTGTGTTGTCTCACTCCAATTTATAGAAGGGAAAGGAGGTTCTTTGATATCTGTATACCTGGCGTGAGATTAAGAAACAACAGTTCAAATGTTGGTCTGACCAGTTTATTACAAATCTTAATCAGGGAGATGGGGAAGGGGAGGACGTACACTATTATGAATTAGAGTAATGGGGAAGGGAAGGAGGGCGGTAGAAAAGATAGGAAAGAAGAAGCAAGGAGTCTTTATAGGAAGCAAGAGGGAGATAATCACCACCGTGGATCCAGTGGGATTCATAGTTCAGTCATTGATCTTCAGTAGTGGTGGGTCATCAGGCATTGTTGTTCTGTTGACGACAGTGGTGACCACAGCGATGATGGCCACTTTTCAATGGTACTACCAACTTATTTATAAATCCAGAGTGATCGCGTAAACTCTCTTTGAAGTAACAGCTCAAATCCAAAGTGGTTGAGTCAGCTCTCCTTGGAGTGGCAGCTTCTGGCTCTGGAATCTCATCAGAAACTCTTTTGTTCCCATCCTCCAGGCCATGCCAGCAGATAAGAGGGAGCAGGAATGCCCACCTGCATCCTATTTTTCACAGGACACAATGGTATCATTCCCCAGTTTTCCCATACCAACCTGGAGCTTAGTTACAGGCCAGGTCTTCTGTCAATAAACACTCCTGAGCACTCTCTTTGGCAAGTAGCTCTGGAGGAAGGTGCTTTCAAATGTCCACAAAGTGATGTTGATTGTCACACGGTAGCACCCATCACTTGCCTTCTCAATAAATTGGAGTCTTATCACAAGCAATACCTCAGGAAGCAAGTTTTGAGCCAAAAAACAAAGGATTCTTACGCGCGCGCGCATGTGTGTATGCAACTGTTCTTGTGCCATTGGTCTGGATTCCCAGTAAACAAATGCAGCAGATCTAAGCACTTCAAAACTGAAAAGTATTGGCATTAATGAAATTCAGTTCTGAACAAAGTTCTATTACCCTTCTATATATTCAAAAGAAATAAAGAATACCCCTACAAATACGAGCCTTCAGGAAGTCTGAATCATTAATGAGAAAAAAAAGATTCAGTTTCTCTTTAAGTGCAAAATTTAATGAGGACTTAGCTGTTGTACATAGGGCTAATGCATGCACACATTTCTATTTACTAGTATTTAGGTCACAGAACTGGTTTTCCCAAGAAAATTGAATTACACTGGATAAGTGAATTTGTTATGCAAAATAACAATCCTGAATATACTCTTGGCTAGAGAAGTAGAGCACAGTTGGGATTATTTCTCAGTCTCTTTTTTAGACTTATTTACTACACAGTAGTTACTATTTGGCAAATTTCAAATGAGAAATCAAACATCAAACTTATAGTAAACACTCGAATGAAACCCTTCAAAACAGACACATGCTGCAATCCTACTCTGAAAAGTCTAAGAGTTGCCCAAATAATTCAGTTGGATTGTTTTAAATTCACTTTACTCTAAAGGCCATTTTCTTAAAGCTAGAGAAACTGAGTTTCTTATATATTCTGTATTCTAATACAAAATGATTTTTAAGACACAATGGGTGGGATTCAGATAGGTGTTCATAAGTATCTGGCATCATTTGAGGCACCTTGAGCAGCACAGGTCTGGATGGTTTAACACACAAAAAATGTTGTGTTGCCTGTTGAGGAAGCAGACAGAGACTGAACAGGATGCTGCAAGCAATGGCAGTTGAGTCTCCCATAAAGTGTCACTTGTTACATATTCTTTAGATAAATCTTGCCCAACTTTTCTTTCTTCAGCATATTCAAGTAGTATTTCAGTGGAAAGCTTCCACAGGATCAAGCAGAATTCCTACAAGCTAGGAAAAAATACACTGAATTGCACCTGAAAGGCATAAAATGGGAATCTTCATTGGGAAAAATACTTTACAGATAGGGAAGAGACAAACGTTCAGTTTTCTTCTCAGTAGCAGAAGGGCAGATGTAAGAAGATGTAAGAACTATTTCACTCAAATGATGCTAAACAGGAGCTGCTTTCTTCAGTTAGTACTCTATTTTCCTCCTAAGTATTGCCACTGTTATGATTTAAATACGTTAAGCCTAATGTCCATAACTTCTATTTAAACTTCTTACTGAGAGTCAGACCTATTTCTGTACTGATTGATAATTTTTTTTTTGTTTTCCTTGTCCAAAAAAATGGAAATAAACTTGGTGCATATTTTCCAGAAAGAATGTTTTAATGAGGTCTTGTGATGTTTTATTCATCTTACCTTCTTTACCATGCTATGTGTGTGTATTAGTATCTTCTTTGGATCATCCTTGTTTTCACCTGTATATAGTTTTTATCATTCTTTCTCAGAGCCAGCAAAATCTTATATATTAAGCTAGTATCCTGATGTTCAAATATGCTTTTCTCTTTTGTAAGAGAAAAAGTTCTCACAGAAAGCTAAGAGTAAGCCAGTTCCCCCTGAGGACACAACATGCATAGATTTGAGAGCTGCTCCAGATGTCAGAGGCAGATGGTGGTGAAATGGCAGTAGAGGTTGAATCTTCCCACCAACATTTCATAACATTTTGTTGTCATGTGACAGATGGCAGCAGAGAGGCAGTCTGACAAGATGGTGTCTGACATGGAAATGCATATTAAGCAGAGGTGTGTCATTAAATTCTTCTGTGTTAAACATTGCACCTATTGATATTCACTGATGCTTGCTGAATCTTCATGAAGACCAAGCAGTGGACATGAGCACAGTGAGGTGATGTGTGGGGCATTTCAACAGCGGTGACAGCAATATGAAACATAAGCTGTTCCATATAGCCATGCACAACTGTCTCACTACGAAATGAAAAGTATCTCTATCACCTCATCTGCATGAATTGGCTAATGGTGGTGACTATGTTTTGTAGCTGAGCATTTCCTCTATTAAATAATGTTATCCTGCTTTTTGTATCTATTGTAGTTTTCATGGAAATAAATAGGAGGCATTACTTTTGGAACCACCTACATATAAGCTTGTGTTCAGGGTGCACCTCTTCATTCTGCCTTGGATAGTGAGGATGAAAATAATATCAGTTCTTCTGCACGTTTTTCATTCTTTACATGAAGAGTACAATGGGGACATATGACCTAGTAAGACTTACTAAGTCCACATGGTTAAACTAGTAGCACTAGTAGTACTGGTAGCAGCCAGAACTATTAGATTTCTCAACATATATTTAAAAAATAAATAACTTTTTTATCAAGGCTGTAAGAGACTTCTCAAGATACCTGCCATTTGAGATCACACATTTTCCAAACCAGATATTATAATGATATCTAGCAAGTTATTTTTCCTGCCTCTCATACTTCCAAGAATCAGAACACCTTTTTTGAAATGTTTAATCAACCTCAGCCCTTCTTTCAGGCTTGGACCTGGAAGTCCCATCCCTGTCTTCACTTCAATACTTCTTGACCACATCTCTGGTACTAGCAATATATCCATATTTCCCCTGCTTCCTTGTAAATTGGCAGCTGATGATATAGATTACAGTGCTTTCTGTATAACTGTCAAGTTGAACGATTCATAGTAGGAATGAAGGAAGTGTTTCAATCATATGGGCAAATTCTGCTTTTAAGGACCAGTATGACTGCAAACATTCCTACAATCAGTGGATCTAGATCATGTGGAAGAGTACAATCCTCAATTTAAAAAAAGCAAACGTTACCCAATTATTTCTACACATAGAGTAGATTTTGTTTGGCTCTTTATAATAAAACAAATGATCATACTAAATCCTAAAAGTGAAATTTTATTTTCAGATAACCATGGCTGCCTGTAAGTCCTTATTTGATATATTATGGAGACTTGCAAAATTCTGCTCCTACAGCAAAAAGAACTTAACTCCTGTGCAGGCTGTCCTAGGAAGATAGCACCGTGTCTGACAAACCATTTCTGGAGGAAAGTTTGATCAGTGAGATGACACAATGTAGCTGGAAATATCCTCTGATCAGGAAAACTGATAATGGACCAAAGATTAAGCACAGATTTAGGAATGTAGAAGAAAAAACTACTTTCAATAATAAAGTTTCCTAATCAGTCTAAATTTAGTTGTGCCTGTCTGCAAAGAAGAATGTTAGAAGAGAAAATCCCTAAAAATATTTTGTTGTAATTTAACATTTAAATTCATTACAGTGATGGCTTTAATAAAATTCATATTGATTTGTTTAGCCATACAAAACCATAATCCTTATGATAAAGATTAGGCCTAGGTAATAGGTTGAAATGAAATCACAGCAAAATCCAACTGTGAAGACAAAAACATGAGATTAAATTAAATTATAGAATCAAAATGGTAAAACTGACCACAGAGGAGAACAGAGGAGTGCATTTATCATTAAAGTATGTGAACACTAATTTGAACAAGGGTCCTTCTGAAATAGACCAAATAGCCCTATTGCTTTATGCAGAGTACCTATTGGCAGTAGCAACCTGAAGCAGGACATAGTCAAACAGCCCTTGCTCATGAAAAATGACAACTGTTTCTTGAGATCAAAAAGGAAAATTGTTGTTAATCTGTTGCTTAGACATGTTAAGTGAGCATGCCTTTTTCTGTCTTGGAGATTCATGCTAAGATCAATACTGTGTAACTAACAGTGATCAGCTGAAGTTTAACAGAGTAAAAAAAGATGGAAGCTTTCCCATTATGGTTCAAGATGAAGCATCAATTTCCTTCATGCACTAATCATGCAACATGTTTCTGTTCCCTTGAGAAATAATCTTTTTTAAAAAAATCAGGAGAGAAGGTTGCCTTTGTTATTTTAATCTAGATATTCTCCTTTTGGAAAATAATATCCTATTTTATGTAATACAAACAGAAATAAGGACAAAAGGTTAAAAAAAAAACCTCCCTACATTCATCATATCACAAACTATTTTCCTTGTAATAAACTTTTCCAGTTTGCTTCTGATATTCTTTAACACTTTCTTTTACAGTTGATTCCTCTGACCATTGAAGAGTAGCAATAACATAACTGAAACACCCATTTCTATATGGGGGAATCCTAGGTTAGCCCTATATACCATATATTAATGTGAAATTTTATTTATATTTTTAAAACCTCCTTTTTTTTTTAATATATATTGAGTTAGTAGATTGTCTTTTGGTACTTAATCCATGAACAACTTCTCTTGTTTGTTTTTCATGGAGCCTTTGAAACAATTATATGATCTAGAACTCCAAGCAAACAAAAGAAAACTCCAAATACTTCGTTATACACATTCAAAAGCAATCTCTTAATAACTCTGTTAAGTGGATGATGCTGTTTAAACAAAGCAGAGCTTCAGGAATTGTTAGACAAAGATAAGAGCTAAATCAGAAATTGAGTAATAGAAGAGGATTTTTCATTGTCATGAATTGGGAATGGGGCAGGATTTCCTACTAGTATCTGATGATGCAAAGTGAATTTTTATGTCATGCTGCTAAATTTCGCCTGTTACTATCAATAGGATTAAGTGAATGTTAAAAGCCTGATTTTTCACATCTGGCTTATAAGATTTTTGATATTTTTTAAGTAATCCCCTCTTTATAAAATGCAAAGGATAAGGTAAAATGGAAATCAATGCAGTTCACAATTCTAAACTTGTGAATTAGCATACACTGGACAATGAAATGGAGCAGAAACATCTGTTTTTCTTAGCATTATGATCAAAAAGTGACAGTGTACCAGAAGCCTATACCTTTATTGCTATGCAGAAGGCACTTTTGATCAAGACTGAGGGACCTGAGGCTGCTGTTGAAACACCACAATTTCTCCTGTTTCTGTTTTAATAATAAGCTGAGTATAGTATGGCCCTCAACTTGGATAGACAAGGTAAAAATAAGTTCCATCAGTAAATAAGAAAATATTTTTGATAATATCTCAACAGACATTGATTTAAAAACTAAGATGCATAAATAAATCAGAAGATGAGACAATATGAAATTGTAATCTGCATTGCTGAGATCCAGTATGCTGGATTGTCCTACAATCTGACGGGTGAGTTTTCAAAGGTAGTTGACTTTGCGAGTTGACATAGTAAGAAGGCTTCCCCGTATATTACAGTTTTTGCAAGAAGGTTAATTCTGTTCATGTTTCAGAGATTTTGGACAAATATAACAGCAATTGTAGAAATTAAAAGAAGCAGGTAGTTGTGCAAAGTTAAGCGCTTTCCTAGTACCTGTGGGAAACCAAACTGGCAACAGATAAACATGCTTTACTATCTTCAGCTAGTGGAAACCTGGGAACTGAAGGGAAAACATGCAGAAAAATGTGGCACTAATATCAGAATCTTTTGTTTTGTTTCATTCATGATTACAGAATAACAATGCTGTATAAAACTAGGTGATGATTATTTTGTAGCTCAGAAGTATAGACATAATACAGGAAAAGAGTTTGTATCAAACTAATTATAGCATACAAGAATAGAACAAACAAGTACAACAATCCTTAATCCTGTGTATTAGCAAGACTTCCTCAGGGTGAATTCACATGATGTAGATTTTAACTGCAATTGTCCTGAATTTGCTTAGTTCTTTCAACAAGCTCTTGTTTTCGTACTATAAAATGAATAATTGCCTGGATTTCATCACATTCTTTAAACCCACTGCTACCTCAGCTAAGTTTATTTTCCAATATGATATGTGTGGTTTGTGCCAGCAAAACATGTGTGATAGCTGTTACAGTGTACACTGCAGAATGAATAGTTGACTAGGATCTCCTTTGTTGGGTTAGAAGTTATTCTGTTATTAAACTTTTGGCGCTTATTCATTTCTCCCTTTGTAGATAGACCTTTTTGATCCTTTTTTCTTCTTCTACTCAAGCAGAGGGGAGCAAGAGAGAAAGATGGGATCAATGAAATAGTAATACAACACACTCATACTTTGCTGAGAAGCGGTTAGAATGCAATAATAAAAATCAAGATTGATGTTATATTAACATATGAGTATATCATCATGGGCTGATTCTGCAAAGATCTTGTCTAAAATTCTTATTCTTTCTTAAAAAAAACTTACACTGGTACACCAAAAGCATCTCTAGAGCAAAATTAATTTAAGCATGAATAAATATTAATCATCTATTGACACTAATTGAAGGGGATTACTTGGTTCAGGTGCTCTCACTGACTAAAGACAAGGATATTAATTCTTCATTCCAATTTTACCATTTGACAAGCCTGTCCTAACTCTCATACCACATGCTTACCTACCAGCTATGACAAGTCTATGGTATTTATTCCTAAATACTAGAACAAAATTAGCTTTTGACCTTTAGAAACTTAGCTCAAAATTCAAGTCCATATCCTAAAATTTATGTAATTCCTCCTTTCTTGACTGAAAATAGCAAGAAACTATATATATCAAGGCACTGCAGGTAATAAAAGCAGAGGTATTCACTTTAAAAAGAGCAATTTACTATCAGAATATGAACACTATTGCATGCACAACACATTGCTTCAAGAATAAAAAAGTGTTTAATAGCATTAGAACGGTATCTGAAATAATCTTCCCTTTTTTCTTAACTCAGAGAATGGAACTGAAAGGAAAAATTATCCTAATTTTTAGAAAAATTAAATAGCCTGTTTCATCTCAGTTCTGCTGAAGCAATGCTTTCAATTTTTATGCCGTTTTTTTATTTTTGCAGTTCATAGAATCACAGAATCACAAAGGTTGGAAAAGACCTAAAAGATCATCCAGTCCAACTGTCCACCTATTGCCAGTAGTTCTCTCTAAACCATCTTCTTCAACACAACATCTAAATGTTCCTTGAACATCTCCAGGGTCGGTGACTCCACCACCTTCCTGGGCAGCCCATTCCAGTGCCTGGCCACTCTTTTGGAAAAGTAGTATTTCCTAATGTCCAGCCTGAATTTCCACTGGTGCAACTTGAGGCCATTCCCTCTAGTCCTATCACTAGTTACACAAGAGAAAAGGCTGACCCCCAGCTCACTACAACCTCCTTTCATGTAGTTATAGAGAGCAATAAGGTTTTCCCTGAGCTTTCTCTTCTTCAGACTGAACAATCCCAGCTCCTTCAGCCACTCCTCATAAGGCTTGTGCTCCAGACCCCTCACCAGCTTAGTTGCCTTTTTCTGGACACATTCTAGAACTTCAATGTCATTCTTGCAGTGAGGGGCCCAAAACTGAGCACAGTACTTGTGGTGTGACCAGAGCTGAGTGTAGAGGGACAATCACTTCCCTGCTTCTGCTGGCAACACCATTTCTGATACAAGCCAGGATGCCATTGGCCTTCTTGGACACCTGGGCACACCACTGATTCATGTTCAGCAAAGCGTCAACCAATACCACTAGGTCCATTTCCTCTACGCAGTCTTCCAGCCACTGTATTCCAAGCCTGTAGCATTGCCTGGGGTTGTTACAGCCAAAGTGCAGGACCTGGCATTTGGTCTTGTTGTACTTCATCCCGTTGGCCTCAGTCCAGCTATCCAGCTGTCCAGATTGATCTGTAGGGCTTTCCTACCCCAGGCACATTGACACTTCCTGCCATCTGTCATCTTCAGACTTACTGAAGGTGCACTCAATGCTCTCATCCATAAATGACTCATCAGTTAAGATAATTAACATGTCAGGCCCAAGTACCAACCCCTGGGGAACACCACTCATGGCTGGTCACCAGATGGATTTATCTCCATTCACTACCATTCTCTGTGCCTGGCCCTCCAGCCAGGTCCTTACCCAGCAAAGAGTGTACGTGTCCAAGCCATGGGCTGCCAACTTCTCCAGGAGAATACTGTGCAAAACAGTGTTGAAGGCTTTGGTGAAGTCTGCACAGACCACATCAACAGCCTTTCTCTCATCCACCAGGTGGGTCTGCTCCATAACCTTCCCTTGGACCTAGGTCAGGCTGACAGGCCTGTAGTTCCTCATATCCTCCTTACAATCTTTCTTGTAGACAGGAGTCGTTGGCAAGACTCCAATCCACTGGACCTTTCCAATTGATCAAGAATGCTAATAGATGATGGAAGATTGCTTTGCCAAGTCACCTCCACCAGATCCCTCAGCACTCTCAAGTGGATCCCATCCAACCCTATGGAATTGTGACAGACCAGGCAGAGTACTAGGTCTCTAAAATATTCAAGTTTCCTGTTTGGAATCGATTTTTATGAGAAGGATTGGAATTAAAAGTAATAATAATAATAATAATAATAATAATAATAATAATAATAATAATAATAGACAAGTTTATTGAAAACAGAACATATAAAAATTACTTCAGCAATCCAATTGTAAGAAATAAAATTTTAGTTTTTATGTTTTGTGTCAATATTTTTGCATGAATCTGTGCTCTAGAAAGTTTTGTTTTGTTTTGTTTTTTTGTTGCTGCTTTTTGATGACATCTATTGATGTAATGCACAAGCTATTACAGTGGTGTCCTGGTTTTGTATTTATTTATTTTTAAACTAAAAGTACCTCCAAAAAGTTTTAGAGTCTTTGGGAAAATCAAGACCTAAAATGTATACTCATATATGTTCTTTCTCTTAGAAGTAAGGAAGGTTTCTTTATGTAGAGTGATTACAGTAGAATGAATCATTACTTTGCATTGCTTGCTTGTGCATGTTTACTTTTCAAACAATTAATTTTCTATCCTTTGGAATCTACTTAAGGTTTTTTCTCCAGGAATTTGATTCCTTTTACTTTCAATGCAAAAGCATAGGACCTAAAACCTTGTTATTTCTTATTGACATTTATCCTCAACATATTCTGGATGCTTAATCAAAGTTATCCATAGACACTACTTCTGTTTCATTTTGAAAAGAAACATCCATCTTATAAATATAACATTTTTTACTTTGTGTTACAACATTCAGTAGCAAGGAAAATGAGATACGACAGCAGCAAAGTAACTATTAAATGACAAAATATTTTCCATGTTCTTGTACTCTGAAATTATTTTCGAAGACAGAATTGTTTTGGGATTTTGTCTCCATAATACAGGTCTTTATATTGCAGTTGTCTAGATAACAAATGTACATTCTGCAAAAGAGAAAAATAATTCTGTACACAGTATTTTTTTTCTGAATAACCAGGAGTCAAATGTTATGGTAGGAAGCATTTAGAAAAACAGTGGAATAGTAAAAATTATGTTTCCTAGTGTAGTGGGGTAGTGAAAAGATAAGTATTTTCCTTTTTTTTTAAATTATTTTTATTATTAACAGAACTTTGACAGTATCCAAACACAGTCAGATTGGATTTACTAATTTATGCAATAAGTTGTGCTTTAGGAATTGTGGTTTTATTTTGATAGATGCTTTTTTAAGAAGAAATTGTGCTGGCTAGCTAATTGACACAACACCTACATTTTACTAATTTTATTAAAAGTTTATTAAGAATAGGAGAGTTCAAAGTACATAATTCAAATTAAGTCAATCAAAAAATCTAAGTTTTTGAATAAAGCTTTTTTCCAGTGACAATTTAAGTTAAAAATTCTTTTGATCTGTTCAAAATATTTTTTTCTTGCTAAATTGTTGGTAAATTAGTGAAACACACCCAATAAATTGAAGTCCCAAATAACTAGTGTTGTTGTTTTGGTGTTATAAGACTCAGGACAAGAAAGGTCAAGTAATAACTATATAGACTCAACACAGCCTTCACAGAAATAATGATTTAATTTACAATTCCTCTACCCTCTTAATTTATGTGGACACTGTAACAGCATTCATAGAATCATAGAGTGGTTTAAGTTGGAAATGGACCATTAAAGGTCATCTAGCCCAACTCCCTTGCAATGAACAGAGACACTACTGCTAGATCAGGTTGCTCAGAGCCTGGTTCAGCCTGACCGGGAAAGTCTCTAAGGACAGGGCATCCACCACCTCTCCAGGTGACCTTTTCCAGTGCATCACCATAGTTACTAGAAAAAGGTTCTTCTTTATGTCTTGTCTGAAATCTGCCCTCTTTTAGTTTGAAATTGTTTCCTCTTGTCCTGTCATAACAGACTCTGCTAAGGATTGTTCATGTTCTTGGGAGAGTCAGACTTACCTAAATTTAAACTTGTAGAGGTGTAGATTGTTAGTCTTTAAACATTGATTGGAAGCATGGGAACTTTGTTTTACTCAGGATGGTTAGTTGCTGTTATTGAGCAAATAATGATCACCATAAAAGTAGTTGACAAAGAAATACATTAGATTAGTTTAGCTTCAAGAGCCAGTGAGGTATGCAGTCAGCTTCATTTGATTGTCAGGTCAAATGCAGTGACAGCAGTTTTAAGATTGCCAGTAGAAGAGGATTTCTCATTCTCTTCATCCTATGGATCTTTCAAATCACGGTTTCTCATATTCTCTTTTTTTGTTTGTTTCTTTTACAATTATACCTATTGTAAGTATTAAAAGAAAGTAAATGGACATAAATATATAGTACTTTGTTACAAAATGAGTGAAATTTCATCACTTTTTTTTTTTTTTTTAAACCAAGCCAGTAACTCAATTGATATTAACTGGGGAGATACAATGATTTGTACAGTCTACTGCCACATATACGTATGATATGAATTTGCCTCAGTTTCTGCTAACAAAACCAGATTAATCTTAAGACTAAAAAAATTTTCTTTAAAACCGTTTTGACACTGACAGCCTTCATTATTAGTTGCTAATTTGTTTGGAGTTTGTTGATCTGTGAGTTTTATTTAAATAAGTTCATTATTATAGTGCCAGGAGAAACAAAATTAAGCTTAATTAGAGGTCGCATCACCTCCAACTCAAGTCAATTAAAAGTCTATTCAAACCTCGTGGGAAACAGTAACCCATCAGTGAAAAAATTGGGAAGAATAGAGCCCATTGTACCACACTAAGGACAGTAATGTGTGTGGTTGCCTTTTACTGCACCTCATTTTACACAAAAATAAATATATAGAATAACATATATACTGTTATATAACGCTCATACCAAATAGACCAATTTGTCAGCTTTCTTTCAGTCTAGTAAACAATGAATATTGCAGAAAGGCACAGTTCACAACATGCATCTTTATGCTTCTCAGCACATAGGCGCGAACTGAAAATAATTAGCTATTACAAGGTCAGCCTTCCAAACTGACTGCAGCTGGGAGAGGTATGAAAAACTGCTGGAGGTCTACCATAACTACATCCCATTTTAATAAGAATGAGCTGGGTAAAGCTGGTGGCAGAGCACATAACATGACTAAGTCAGTCTGGGGACTTGTGTTCTCGCATTGCTCTGACCAGCTGAGTGACCCAGGAAAACCTCTGCCTCACTAGGTGTTAGACTTGTCAATTTAAATTGTCCATTCTTTCACACATGGCATCTCTTCCCTATCATCCATAGGTATTAGACAGATTTGTAGAACTGAATGACCATTCCTGTAATTTTAAAATATTCATATTCAATGATACATTGTAGGCAAAACGTAATTACTTTCTAGTCATAAAATCTGTTCCTAGAGGCAATCTTTAGTTCTTAATAAGATATTCTCCTCAATTAATGGTATTTCATTAATTGATGGCTATTCAAGTTGCTTCTGGACAAGTTTTGCTACTTTATTCACAGTAAGCAATATTTAGTTACTCTGTTATATTGTCTATCTTTTGAAAGGGTGGCAACCTATGATAATTTAGAGCCGCTTGTTTTCAGTTTTACTGTTAAGAATGTTATGAAACAAGGGAATTGCTTTTGTTGTCTCACAGACATCATCTCGGTAAAACCCTGGTCTTAAAAGGTGAACACTTCGTGGTCACCATGAAGGCCCACTGATTTAATGTACCTTCGAGTGAGAGTCAGATCACCTTCCCAGTCATATTTAAGAAGAATGTTCATGTTTGTCTATCTTAAAAGGGATGCACTGTCAATTTTAAGTTAGCCAAATATGATTTTTCCAGAAACAATTTTTAGAAATAGTTACTGTAAATATACAGAACAAATAGTGTGTTGGGCCTGTGTCAGATCTGCTCTGTAAGAGTCGCCAAATATACTTTCTTGTGATGCTAGAGTCTCTATCTTCTTTTGGCCTTAGGGAGACTTCTTATTTCATATTTTATGCACAAGATTATTTAATCAACATTTAAAATGAAAATATTTCAAGTTGTAAGAATTCTTCAAAATAAAGGCAATTGTACTTTTGCAGCACTAATAAGATAGAGAGTCCTTACAGAATGCTTATTAAAGAATTAGATGAAGCGCATGTAAATTGCACTGGAATAGAAACACGGAGATAGAGAGAGCAAACTCATAGTTACTAAGTAAGGATTCTTTCTCCAGGTGGGAGATTTCTAATGACAACCCAGGAGAATACAGACTCAGTTAATTCAAGTAAGAACTTAATTTCAAGTCAGAGTTTTGGCCAATATTTTTGTCTGTTCTCATTCCCTATTAATGTGTTTATTTTTCAGTAGTTGTATCATCAACATTTTCATTCCAGTTTATGGTTAATCACTGGAATAACAAAGCAGAATACATAGCCTTATGGTGGGATTATTCTGCTGACCACTCAAAAATCATCTGATAAAAGTGCAATGGATTTATATTTATGATGACCCTGAGCCTATATTCTAGCTCTCACTCTGTATCTAAATAAAAGAGTGCTTTAGTGAATGTATCTTATGGAACTGAATACACTTCCATTCAACTTCAGTATCCCCTCACCAAGTTCTTGAGCTCAGCAGGCTTCATTTCTCTTTCTTCATCAGCAATGGAGAGGGGGACGAGGGGAAATGGTTTTAAGTTGAGGGAGAGGAGATTTAGGTTGGACATCAGGGGGAAGTTCTTTACAGAGAGAGTGGTGAGGTACTGGAACAGGCTGCCCAGAGAGGTTGTGGATACCCCATCCCTGGAAGTGTTCAAGGACAGATTGGATGGGGCCCTGTGCAGCCTGGTCTAGCATTAAATGAGGAGGTTGGTGGCCCTGCATGTGGCAGGGGGGTTGGAGATTCATGATCCTTGAGGTCCTTTCCAACCCTGGCCATTCTGTGATTCTGTGATTCTGTGAACAAAATGCATATTTTTCTTAGCTCAGGTTGTCTGCCAAAGGTTTGATAGTGTGGGAAAAGTTAAGGAACAGGGTGGATCTGCTGACATTGAATAATAATAGCTAGCCTTTACTATAAAGTAGACCAAATATCAGAACTTAGAACAAACCATCACTGCTGTAAGGAATCTATAAAGAAAGATATTTCTCACATGGAAGAACTAAAGTGTAAAATTCTACCAACAAAACTTTTAAAGAAAACTTTTATGGCTGGTTTCAAATCACTTTTTCAGATAACAGCTTCTTCTGTCAGGAGCCCAAACAAGATTTTTATTTATTTATTTATTTATTTATTTATTTTTAAATAAAAATAGCTAATTTGATGTGAAAAAATCGGGAACTAGAAGCACCCGATGGGAAACAGGATTTTCAATGTAAGTTAGTCTTCTGTATTTTTTTAATACAAGTTTTCTGCAACATTAAGAGCCTTCATTGTAAGCCCATAAGATTCTTCAGACGCTGTAAGTAAGATGCAGTGTTAAAGACTAAAAACTTAAGTTGTACTAAACAGTTTAGTATCATCCTTATTCTGTACTAGATGAGCTACAATTCATGAAATAATACCCAGGCCAGTTCTTGACATTTTAGGAGCTTGCCCTTATCTGTAATTCTTCCTTCTAGAGGAAAGAAAATCATTTATGTTGTTACTCTCCCGGTTTGAGCAGGGACAGTTTTTACTCCCTTCACCGCATCTACTACAGTATTATGTTTTGGGAGGAAAACTACGTTGATAACAAGCATTGATGTTTTAATTGTTGTTAAGCTATGGCTGCACAAACCCAAGGGTGTTTCAATGCCTTGTAGGTCTTGCCAGTGGGGGAGATGAAGAATTATGCATAAGGTTTATTTCTGTGTTGGGCTTTTTTTTCATTTCATTTATTTATCTATTTACAAATCCTACAAACATACTTGCCTTACAGAAAGTGATGAGCATGTCATGTCCTCAGGAGCTACGTTCCTCTGCAAGTTATCCTTATTTCTAACCCTCTACAAGGCATACACATGGCAACCTGCTCACCTTTGATCTGCCTTTTTGTACTGCCTCTGATCATATCTTGCCCATTTAGGCAATCAGCCATGTCCAATAAGTGGAAGAGACTCACCGGCTCACTCTCCTTTGCCTCAAAAGGTGATAATGATTGCACTGTTGCTGCTCGTACAGCAGGTTTTCTCAGTGCCACATACAAATAGGAGATTAAGAAGCGATGCATCATTTTCAATCTGAGTGCCAGCATCGCTCAGGCTGAAGCAAAGCTATGTGTGTTCTTGACACCCTGTACTTTCAGATCAGAAAGTACCTGGGTTGTTATTTTTTTTTAATGGAATCTATTATCAGCTTGAAAAAAACTACGGAGGGCAGATATACTGAATTTTGTCTTAGATTTCTTACTGCAGCTACTAGAATAAATCTTCTTAATACCTGTGGGAATCCTTTGGATCATGAGGAACTGGGAGGTCAAAATATTGCTTTAATTATAATCTCTTTTTAATTCTTATATTCTTAAAATGAAAATGATAATGCTATTTTACATAATGGCATAAAGCACAATCTTTTTCAACAATAGCTGTTGCTAAATGCCTTAATATTTTCCTATTTTATAAAATAGGATAAAATATAAAATATTTTATAAAATCCTAAAGTATAGGATTTTATTCTCTCTTCCACATCTGTATAGACACATTCTCCTTGGTTATATACTATAAAGTGTTAATTACACTTTTTTAAGAATGCTAAATGTGAATAACGATAAAGAAGGATATTAATGAAATGCAATTTAATTTTGCATTGCATCAATAATCTCTCTATGCAACCTTCTAAGGCCTGCATCTCTTCTACTGAAGATCTTCTTTAGAAAAATTAGGAGCAGATTATGGTTTTATGTCCCCTGGTTGTGTGCAGTGGTGAACATGCACTGCTGAAGAAGTTTGAACTTCTTCTACTATTGGAAAAATACTTTGAGTTGGAAATAAGTTCATTTTGCTCAGTGAAGTTTGCTAGGCAACATATCTCCAGATAAGCACTACTTGGAATTTTGTTTATACATCATGAAAGTCAGTAATCTGTAAAATTTCCATGTTTGATGTTTTTAAATATCAATGTTACACTGTCGTAATTTGCTTCCATCTATAGGTGTAAAGCTTTTTTGTTTTGAGTATTGTTCCATATACACTTCAGCTTGCAAATGGAATTTACAGAGTTTTCATGCTCTTCAAATGAAGGACTAGGCTTCTCAAGTCTGAAGTCTTGTGGAAATTTCTTCTAAGCATAGTATTTTAAACACAGATCTCAGATTATCATAAATACAAATGAGCTCAATCTACAGGAATACATTTGGCATACAGAGAAAATCCATAGCATCTGACAGTGTCATTCTCACATCAGCAGCATCAGTACAAAGTGCTTCAGCCTAAACACAAAATTATGTGCTTCAGAAATATCAACTATCTAGAGATATCATTAGTAATATTGAAATATTATTAGTAGTAATAAATTAAAAGAAATAAAAACATTGTAAACCATGACATAGACATAAATGTGTTCTATGCAGTGTTTGTGAAAAAGGTTGAAAGAGTTGATGCAGTTTGTTGGAATGGAGTAGAATCAAGAAGACAACCTTTTGCAATCTCAGTTTCTTCCAGAAAAAAAAACTAAAAATGCTAAAAAAGCCATCAACAAAAACAAAGCCAGTAGGTAAAAGTTGCATTGTATATGTGTCTGTATCTATCATTCTAATACATTAGTAAAGAGAGACTTCCAGTAATCTCAAATTTTTAAGTTAAAAATTGCCTTTATAGATTGAGGTTATGACCACATCATCACAAGACAACGTACTGGCATGTAGAGATTGGATTTGGATCTTCAAAGTCACTGCATTAGCATGCTCTGGTTCTCAGGAGAGTATTATATTTTGAATACAACTCCATTGGGAAGTCTGAAGCTAATACAACACGTGTTCTGATCTAATGAACAGAGTCACAATCAGCAGCTTCAAGACAGTGTAAATCTGCTATCTTGATTTTAATTTGAACTGGAACATGATAAACCCTACTCTCATCTGTGCAGGCAAAAAAAGAAAAAAGAAAAAGTTGCATATCCTACATACCATGTATGGTCTAATGCTGAGGGTTAGTCATTCTTCAATACGTTTTCATGAACTATTTCTTGTTATTTTTTTTAATGTTACAATTTGACATTAAGATAATATAAACATGTTTGTTCAAAAGCTATTGGGAAAAATGAGTTGTCAGTTATGATATATTTTACTAAGCTTTCATAACTTATATTTTAAAACAATTATAGCTATGCATGTTATTGTACAAATGCAAAATGTATGCACACCAGATGGCAATTTGGAAATATATGCATGAGTTGAAGATATGTAACACTTTGCTCACAGCACACCTTGAATAAAAATAACATTGATTTTTTTTTTCTTTTCTTATAATGAAACACATTTTTTCTTGAAAGGGCTTTTCAGTTAAGATTTTTAAAGAAGGACTGGAGCAACACATCTTGAACAATACCATGACCTGATTTGTTCACTTTCTCTTACTCTATTAAAGAATTAATGTTAAATGCTAAATACCTTGTGGTTTAAAGTGGTTGTGGAAAAAGAATCAAAAGATAAAATGTTTAAAATAACTGTAAGAACATAAATATTTTATATTTTTAATCACTTACAATATTCTTTCATTATAACATTACCAAACGATCCTTCCTTTGTATTTTAACTTTAAAATACTCTCTGAAAAATAAATCTACAAAGTAACATTTTTAGATGAGGGATGGCGTATTTATAAAGCAACACTTTCTTTTCTTTTTTAGTCCTTTTTTCTTGGTGATTTGCTTGGAAAAACCTTTGTGCACGCCTTGCCAGGTAGTTTCTGACAGTAAGAGTCAAATACCTGCTTATTGATGTACTGCTCATCTCAATCCTGTAATAAGCTAATAGTAAAACTCTTCTGCTTTAACTAAATCACATATGCACTTGGTTATCAAAAGTAGCGGTTGTCCCAATTAAAATAAGTAATTAAGATTTATTGTTGTTTATGGATGCCAGAATTCTCTAGAGAGTAATTAAGATCTAAATCATCGGAATTATTTGGAGTCTATATGCCAAAATTACCACTAAAGTAACCGTAACCTCCTCTGCAGTATGTAACTCAGTTATATGGAAGCTATATCAGTGAAAATACTTTCCCAAATAATTTTTTTTTTTTTTTACTGCATATATTATGAAGTGAATTTTTGCAACTGTCTATATCAGATTACCATGTACATATGACTTACTTGAAAAACATTTGTAGGTAACTGAAAGCACTTTGATGAAAAAAGCAAAATCACGTACTATCAGACTTTTTCTACTCGTGCAATTCTTTCATTGCATTCCAGCCCCTACTTTTGAGCCCTACTTCAGTAAAGGGCAAGACAACCTTGCAAAAGGAGTTAAATGACTGCAAATTACTGATTTTTTTTTTTCTCTGAAGTATATCTGCTGCCATCTGTTGACTTCTAAGGCACCTTCTATTCTTAAATAAAATACAATCAAATTATCAGATGTTGTGCATTCAATCGAACTCCTTAACAGCACTTGAATTTATTGTCAATTATCCATTTGTAATGCAGACATACATTTCTATTTTGCAATAAAAGGACATATGGAAAGGGTTAGAATATGTGAAAATCCACAACAAATTAGAATAACATTATACAAAATAATCTGTGCAGCTACTGGGGAAAATAGCAGTAAAATCAGTCTGAAAAGATAAAGTCTACAGAATACTGTTCACAGAAAAGTATTGAGTACTTAGATGCAGGAATGATGGAATAATAACGGATGGCAGTGTGGGGTCAAAACTTGCAGCTGAGTTTAGTTTGATTTTTGGGAAGAGTGGTGGGTTTGAGCTTGCTTTTTTAAACATACAGGCTTCATTTACAAAGTCAAATGAGAATAATCTGCTTTGTGAGAATGTGGAACAAGAAAGTAACTATGGATGTTCTGCATTAATTTTATTCGCTACGTTACATGCAGAATTTACTTTTATCATGGACTCCTTTCAGTTCTTCTACTTCTGTAACCTATTTAGAAATTTGAGAGTCTTATTATGGGAAAGAGGTGAATTATTTTCTCTCATGTTTGCATAAGCCTTCAGAAGTGGAAGCTACTGATATGTATACAGAATTTTTAAGATACCCTGTCTTTTGTCAAGAATTTGAAATTTATTACGTGCATTTCAGTCTAAAATTGAGTTTTTTTAAATAATGTGTTGCAGCTCCAGATGTACTTTAATAGTCCTGTTGCTATATAGGTTAAATTGTAGTTACCTAAGTAGCATCAGTCTCTTGCACCTATTTTCTACCTTCTGAAGAGCATTGAAAATGCTCAGTTCTCTGAAGATTAAGAAAAGTTTGTTACAGCCCAACACAATCAATATTTTCATATAAGACTAGCATGGACCCTAATGAAATGAATGTACTACACAGCATACCTGGCACTGCCGTAGTGTTACCATTTTCTCCTCTGTTCCACAGTAACCTGCATCACTGACCAAACCAAGCTTACTAATGTCTAGAGTAAGAATGTCTTGAAATAGCATTCTAAAAGAGATCGTATCTTATGTTCTAATGTATTCACTTCTCTCTATGGTTTATAGACTTTTACAGTTTTTACGTCTGTGCCCAAACTCGTTCTCACTTGTGACTTGGAGCAGTCTTCAAATGGTATGCTACCTGGTTTTTTGCAATGCCAAAAGGAAAAGGCTCTTCTATAGCTTCACATTCTGCTCACAGCAGACTGTGTATTTTCTGTGTCAGTCTGTTCAGCTGGTGTCATTCTGATCCAACATTTATTTGTTGTTATGTTTTATGGAAAAGTAAATAGCATGTTTAAAGCAAGTGCACGTTTGTTTATCTATCTGTTGCTTTGGCTCAGATTAATTCCGGTTTGTTTCCTGACTTGTTACAAATCACGAGCAAAATCACAAATGTCACATGCAGTCTTCATGCATAGTGTCTCCTGAGAAGTATGCCTGCTTCTCCCAGGAGGAACCAGTTCCTGTTGGCCTTATGATTTCTGCCTGGAAATGACAGTTGTGAACCTTCTATCAAGGGCTCTAGACATAATCTACCAGTGCAGAAATTTTTAATCACTGCTTCCTTATATCTTTGACAACCCCTCCCTCCCCCCACCCCTCCCCCCCAAAAAAAGGCTTCATACTCTTTCAAGGATATTCTGATTAATTTTATATGCTATATGTGCTATTAAGTCGAATTTTTTTCAAAAATGTTTTCTCTTTTGGGCTCCCTGGTTGCATCTTCTTTATGAAATAGCTGTACAATATAAACTGGGGACTTGCTAATAAGTACTATCAATAAAATTGAGCTAATTAAGTTTCAGACATAATTCCGTATTGCTATAAGAGAGCTCAGTGAGATATAAGGTAGAATAATAAAGCTCTGAAAATTGGGACTTAAAAAGGAAATGCCAGCGGAGCTCAGAATGTAGTATTGTGATCTCAATGATGTGATAATGTTTAATCAGCTGCTATTGATAAATTTTAAGCAGTACAAAGACCTGAATAAAGCAGCAGTAAAGTTTAGACATAGATTAGTTACAAATTTGCATGTCCAACATTTTTAATAAAACAAAGCAAAAAATCTGACTTAACGATTTTCAAAGAATTTGAAGTGTTAATTTGTAATAAAATTTGTGCAAGCTTAGCCTGACCACTCTACGCCTAAAGAAATAACATAGAACTCCGATGATTCCTTTTATGTCTCAAGAGTTATCATTTGAAGGAGTTCCAAGCTATTAAATAGAGAATGCTAAAATTTCAGATTATACACTATTATCACATCAAAGAATACTGGAGCAAAATGTTCTGAAATTTTCTGAAATGTTTAAAAACTCATTTAACACCTGAACAATTACTTAACACAATGTTAGATTTTTCTCCCCTGAAGTCTGGATAACATAATATATGAATGACAAGGAACTTGCAGAAAGAGGCCAGTGAAGGGCTACAAAGATGAGGAGCTTGGAGCTTCTCCCTCAGAAGGAATGGCTGAGACAGCTGGGGCTGTTCAGATCTTGGGGAGGGAATTTTATCAATGCTTTATAAATATATACAGGGTGGGATTCAAGTGGATGGGGATAGGCTCTTTTCAGCGGTGACCATCAACAGGACAGGAGGTAACAGTCACAAACTGAAACACAGGAAGCTCCATGAGAACTTGTGGAAAACTTCTGTACTTTGAGGTTGACAGATCACTGGAACAAGTTGTCCAGAGAGGTTGTGGAATCTTCTTCCCTGGAGTTATTCAAAACCCACTTGGACCCTTTCCTGTGTATAGGGAACCTATTCTAGCAGGGAGTTGGAATTGATCTCCAGAAGTCCATTCCAGCCCCTATGATTTTGTGATTGTGATTAATTTTTTTTTATTCTTTCATGCTGATTATAGAGAAATCAATTTGTTGATCAGCCAAGAGCAAATCTGTTGCAATGAGTTCCAGAAAGTTATTGTGTACAAATGAGTTATTACCAGCTTATCCTGCTCAACCAAGATAGCAACTGAAATGAAGGCTGATAATTATGTTTACAAAATAGCACATAATGATTTAAAATAACTATAGGGTTTTTAGCTAGCTTTAAAATATGTTTAAGTGGAATTATACTACTGTGCTTTATTAAATTTTCATCAGAGAAAATTATTATTTCTGAATTCTATGTTGTATTGGTATTTACTGACATAATTTGACGTAGCTCTAAAGTTTGTAGGTAGGGAAGTTATAAAAGGAGACATTCATCTAGAAGCTAGAGACCTAGTGTATGTATACAGAAAGGTAGCCCTCTGTCATCCCTCTTCCTCTTTTCCCCCTTTGCTCTCTTTTTTTTTTCTTTAGCAGAGTGATAAAGCACTCCAGTAGAAAAGTTAGAATATCTCTCTCCTGTACAACTTAGGTTTCACCTTGAAAGAAGTTAAGAAGTACACAAGCAAGTGATTTCTGTTTGGCACAAGTGTGAAATTGTTCTAATATAAAGTAGCAGAAAGTTAATGGGTGGAACAGCATATGAATCCCTGTGGTCAAAGACAGATGCAAGTGGAATGTATGTTATTAATGCCATCTTCTGGGTGAGAAGAACAAACAGCTAACTGATACAAAGCCTTTTTTAAATTATTTTTTTGAGAAGCATTTTTCTTATCTTCAGTTTCTAAAATGAAACCCTGCTGTGTCTCATTTGAGTTGATATTTTTAAGCCATGCAGAATTAGAGCCAACTGTGGTATGATCAGCATTTATTGTTTCCCATCATGCATCTTCGGAAAGTACTGAGGCAGTTTGGCTTTACTTCTGCTTTTAAGATTTTAAATTTTAAAGATCAGAGAAGAAAATTTCAATTTTGATGTATTAAATAACATAGATGTATGCTCGTATTATTTCAGACGATTTCCAGAGGAAAATGATACATCAAGAGCCAGAATAGGTCGGTTTTTGGTTGTTGTTTTGTGTGTGCATGTGTGTGTGGTCAAGTTTCACTTCTACTGCTCAGCTGTAAAGCAGAAGTAATATAACTCTATTTAGGTTTTTGCATGAACTTGTATTGTTTAATGTAAAACCTCCAGTTAAAAGCTGAAGAATTACGATTTGTTTCTGGATGCTGTTGAATTAAGACAGTGTATAATGGGTAGTACATAACTCCCACAGAGTTCTTGCCATCTTCCACAATCCAATTTAAAAAAAGACTTGTTGAGTTCACTTTGACTATTATACTACTTTCTAGCCACAATAAGTGATAAAAAAAAAAAAAAAAAGTAGATTTGGATAATCATTATGCCACTCAGATTTGTCATTTCTGCCCTCTCACTAAAAAAAAATAATAATAACCTGCTTTAAAAAAAAACAGGGTTTCTGTGTTACAAAATTTTTTAATATATGTTGATAATGGGGGATCCTGACAAGCATGTAGTTTGTTTCTTTGAGTTCTCTAAGATTCACCACTGTCGATGGCTATTAATTTACCAACCACAGATGTATGCATGAATATACAATTTTTGAGGTTTAAAGAGTTTAAATATGCATATATGTACCTCACGGTTTCTTGTGCAGAGTACACTATTGATCATGCTATGTTTATGTTGTAAGTAACTTTATCAACAAAGTATTGCTTTCTCTTATTAAACAAGAACCAATATATGTCCGTTAATTAATTAAAAATTAATGCTGCTTGATTCCATGCAAAAAGCTGCAATTTGGCTTTTAGAGACTGTATAAAATGGTAAAATTGAAGAGCAAGTGAGATCTGTTTTCTAATAATGTTCAAGATTCTCAAAATTAGGAGGTTTTGCTCAATTATTTGCAGCTTTTTGTCAGGAAATGAATTCCCTTAGTTTGATTTTCTAAAACGTTATTTACTCGTCAGCTGTTTCTCCATAAAATTCACTGAAGAAACACAAAGAAGGAGGAACAAAACAAGGATGAAAGTTGATCATATTGTCAAGCCACGACACTTTGAGTCAAGAGATCTGAGCTGTTTACATAGCTCTGTCATGTAGTATTTATAACCTCCAGGAAATATACAGAGAGTAGTATCATAAGAAATATTTCATAGGTGTTTGTCCATTTGACAAAATTCTGTTGAAATATAAAGTTGAATCTGTAAAGAGAAAGAAAAGGAAAATAGCTTAGTATTCTGCAGCATGCTGACAGGTTGCTAGAGACCTTGTTGTTCCCTCAGTGCTCTGACTCCACTGTGGAAGTACTGCAATGACAAACTTCAATCTGCCATTTTCACAAGATAGGTCACTACAGTTAGGTGATTATTTTACCATTAAAAGTAAAGCTCCTAGAATTTCAAAAAAAATTCCCCAGTTTGTTTGGGAAAATCATTAAGACCTTGCAAAGTTTCAAAATGTAAACCAGTGAGCTTGACACCATCATTGGTGTGTATTGGAATATATTAAACTGACAACATAATTGGTATCATCAAGTATAATACAGAGTAATTTCATTAGTATTCACATGGGTAAATTTGTGTGAGGAAGGATTCTTAAAATGGTTTATAGAGAGAAATTATGCTTCAGAAACATTACAGAGTTCTTTCAGGCAGCTTCCAACTTATGTCAGTGAATACAGTCTTATTGAATAACCAGAAAGTACACACAAAACACTTCTCACCAGCATGCCATTAGGAATTTAGACAGCAAAGGAATAAGAATTCCTTGTGTAAAAGAGTACGTCTTAGCTTGTTTAAGCTGCTAAAATACCTGGTCTCACTCAGCTACTTGACTCCTATCCATACATCCTCTGCACCCGCAGAAATTGGGCATCCGGAACTATAACCCCTCCCCCCTTGCTCAGCCCTGACTTAACATTGTAGGTTCCTTTTCCTCCAGCCTAGTATCCTGTTTCTCCCAACTGGACTGCCAGGGGAGATTGAGAACATATCCCACTGTCTTGCTGTTCTTCAGTAAAGTCTTGCCAACTTTAGTAATCCATTGAGTTCTGTAGGAAATTAGTAATTAAATACAATTGCATTTAGGAGTCATGCAGTAATTTCAAGATCTTTACTGAGAAACAAACAGGAATGGCTTATGAAAATGGCAAGAAATGCAGTTAACAGACAGTAAGCATGTATTAAAAACTGTCTCCTTATCCGTATCATTAATCACCCAGCTCTAATGATCAGCCATAATTATCAAACTAATTTGGAGTTTTTCTTATAGCTATTGCTTATGGATACTGGTTATTATTTAAAAGGAGAGGGGAAAAAATCTGTGGACAAAATTTGGTGAATGCAGTTTAACTAGAGAAATGTTCTGTATTGAATTGGATTAAGATAATCTCCTTTATTTTTAAACAAAGTTTATTTAAAAAATCCTATTTAAAAGTATACAAAAAGAAATATAATAATAAGGACAAAAATCTTGTTATTTTTCTTTCCCTCAGACTTAAATTAGGAACATTTTAATTGGTGTTTGTCTGCTATTTTTCAAGACTAGAACAGGCAAAATGGTGTCTTTCTCAAAGCACTTAACAAGATAGGTGTGGCATAGTTGTATTTAGCATAGAGATTATCAGTGGAGCAGACAGGGCAGGAAATTATTTTAGTAATTTTTAGATGTGTTTTCATTCTTTAAGTACAGCTCTTCTTTCCTTAAATATCAGGTTATAGCCTATCTCAACTGAATTCTTACTGGAAAATAGTGTACTGATGAATACTACACTGAGAAGGAACTGTGGGGAAGGGATAAAAATTGTGCTGCACAATTTGCATGCAGTGAATAGAAGTTAAAATGAGTAACTGAATATGATGACAATTAAAAAAAAATGTTGTCTGCAGATACAAACAGAAATGGGTAAGTGTAGTTGTATGAGCAGTTCACTGATGTGTGTGATAAATATGCAGGACACTATATCTTTGCTTGCAGTCTGAAATAGGTGTGCCGCTTGGGATGTGCTGATCATAGCTGTGGTTTCTTTCTAAAAGCAGAGTGGAAGGCATCAAGTTACTGAAGCTGCCAAAACAAGACCATAATAGTACTATACCACACTCAATTTCTGTATTATAGAACCCAAACAATGAATAAACTCCAAAATACTTAACTATAAGACCTAATCTTCCAGTTATATATCAGTATTGTTCTTCACTAGTACATGTAAACTTATGTAGATTGGACTACTTAGCCCTCAGGTCTGTGTTTACATTACCAGGTGTTTCGAAGGAAAAAAAACATGGTAATATGTTATAAAGCTTATTACTACAAGGTGGGGATCAGGAGTACAATGGTAAAGGTAAATTTCTGTGCTCTTTGCTTTCTATTGGGCTTCCTGACCATTTAGCATTTCTGAATGTGGGGAAGGAAATTTACCACCAAATTATTTTTAAAGTTGTTTGTACATTTTTAAGAGGTACCAGAGTTGGGACATGGCTTTGACTGTTTCAGTAATAATTCACAATAATCCTTATTCAAAACAACTGATAGCATTATGATAAGTGCCTTAATGGCAGGAAATTTACTCTGGTTATCCATTTGCTTTTGGTTCTGAATAATCTCTGGAGGAGTAGTACATTCAGTAGTTTTTATTTTAAACCAGCCCCCCAATTCTCTTGGCATAGAGTTAAATAGTTAAGCAGTATTACACAATATCTTCTATGAGTATGCATGAATACAGTACATACCATTGCTCTGTTAGGAGCACTAGGGTACTTTTACTACCCTTGAACAACATACAGTACATTCAGCATCAATTTTATTCCCCTTTTAATTTAGAAAGGAAAACTTATGTTCCCCGAGGTATGGCTCACTTTTCATATGAAGTATTGTATTTCTCTGATTTATTGAGATATTAACATGGAAATGGTGATGTTAAACAATACTTGGAATAGCTCTAAAAGTGTAGAGGGAATCATGATTTCATAAGAAGAAAATTAGTTATGTAGGTAACATTATACAATAATTTCCCATAGGATCTCTACATCAGGCAAGATTTTATTATATTCTAAAACAAAGTTGCTTGCACTCACTTTAAATATAAAGTACTGCTGAATAGGGCAATATCATAAGGCAGCTCAGAGTACAAGCAAAGACATCTGTTAATGGTACCATGAATAGTTATGAACTGTGGTACACAAACAGCTTTGCCAGCAATGCATTGCCTCCTAATTTATTTTTATAGCAAATGGTTGCCTCATTTTTCATGGTTTGGTAGTTTGCATTCAAATGTACCAATAAGTTCCAAGGCAATAGTTTCTCCATGGCGTGCTTTATTTGAGAACATAAGAGGCAATAGCTAATGGCATGTTGGTGGGTAGTCCTCTTCTTTATCAGCAGTTTTGTATGAATCCTTATGTTCTTTTTTTTTAATTAGTTCATGAAAGGGAATGTGTTACATTAAAGTCTGCTTATTATACAGAAGACTTAAATTAATTTCTTATCATACAAATGAAGAGTAATAAAGTCTGTATTATTGCACTGGTTTTGTCATTCAGTATGCAATAGCTGAACCAGACATTTTCTGTCATTCCTGGAGGTATCACCAAAAACTCAAAGGGAACAAATGGTTTCAGCTGTCACAGAGCAGAGTTCAAATGCCTTTAAAGGCTTCCATGGAAATCAGCTGGGGAGAAGAGGGAGGCAGCAAAAATTTAAGCTCTAAACTACTTTTTCCTTATTTGTGACAGTTCGTAAGTAGTACAAATTAGAATAACTGTTTCTAGAAACAGTTTGTAATGATAACATGGTAGTCAGTAGCTACTTTCAATGGCTTCTCAGCTACTTCATAGCTTATTGTCATATAATCGTTGAGGATAGGGTCTCTGTCTATAGAGTGCCCCTTTTCAGGAGCCAGCCTTCATCCAAGAGACCTTCTCCCTTTGAAGGCTAACCCTTAAAGGAGCCCAGGGAGGTATGTACACAGGGTCCAGTCACATGGGAGGCACAGGTGAATTGCTTGCACCTGTTCTTCCTGGGCCAGCCACCCTGTCCACCAGATGCTTAGTCACCAGTTCAGGCTGTGACACTCCTACACTCCTATTCTTGGTGATAAAGTAGATAAATAAAAACATTCCTGACACAATTTTTCTCAGGCCAGTTATTTCACTGTGAAACACTCAGCTTTGGAATTGCATTTAATTAGAAATGTTTCAGTTAAATCACTAAATACTTTTACAAACAAAACCACTTTAGCTGGAGCAGTATCTCTACTATGATTTGACGTAACCTCAGGAAAGCTACTACCTCCTGTGTCATTTTGTACATCAAGCCTCTGACTAGCATAGGCAAAGAAAAGTCTCTTTCAAGATGCTGTTGCTATACGAGTTGAATTCTTATTGCACATCTATCTTGAAATGCCTGAGCTGAATGTTAAGAATTTTGGCAGCTAAATAACTGTTTACTGTCTTGGCCCAATTTTGGTACTACCTTCCCATTTCATTAGCATCACCAATTCACACCTGTCTTAAAATGCAGCCAAATAGGTAGCATTTATATCCTTTTTGTCAATAAATACTGTTCTGAAATACATGTTGGTGACGAACTCTGGCATTTTTTTCATGTGATCCTGACTGTAACTTTATGATATGTTGTAATTAACTGGACTTATAATGACAATTATTTTAAAGTAATAAGAGTATCAGAAAGATAGGCCTGCAAAACATTAGTACTAAATAGCATCTTCTTTGCATGCCTCTGCTGGCAAAGACCTATCTTTGTACTAGAGCTGGTACAGGTGTTCTTTAATAATATGTCAGTGATGGTACTTCATTTGAGCTCCTCTTACTAGTCTTGCTTTGCATGGTGCACTGCTCCCGCCAGCACTGCTAAACTGTGCTGACACTGATTTGTCACTTCTGAAGCATGCTAAGAACAGAAGCTGTTGCACTGTAGGGGATATTGATCAGGTCTGGTTAGTGTTTTGTGACGTATGCTACTGAAACCAATTGGGCAGATTACTTTGTGCTCACTGGCAAGTAAAACTCGACTGAACATGTGATCAGTCCACAAATCTACTGTGACAGAATAATACATTAAAACAGATTGATCCTTGAGGTCCACTAAATCAGGTTAATTCCTTGTCTTTGGATAAGTTTGATTTACAGAAACACAATTTACATATGACATTTCAGGTTTCTGTAATATTCTCTAAACACTACATTTTTCATTAACATCTTCCTTGTCAGAAATGGCTTTATGTATTCAATCCTGTACTATTGTTGAATGTTTCCTATGAAAAATATATAAAATAGTAATTTCATGGGTAGAGAATTGCCCATTAATTGTAACTGTTCATGAACTCTTCCTTGAGTATCAGCCTGAAAGCCAGATGCAAAACTGTGTTTTATTGCTTGGTGGTGCTGGAGCTGGAAGGGTTACCTCAGTTCAGAAGAAATTGTCTTATCCAGCTATATATCTATCACAAATTTATTGTTTGCTTAGGACACGCAGCCTAAGAGTGCCACATTTCATATTCTTTTTTCAACATCTTGCACTGTGCCACTCTACCACTATCTGCTATGACTGTGTTAAGCGAAGTAGAAAACTGGATTGCAGATGAGTAAAGGCTAACTTTTTTAAATGGCAAAAAATTGATCTCTTGTATACATAGTAAATGTATAGTAAATGTAATCAGACAATGGTTAGTATTGCTTTTTCATGACTTCCAAGTATTACTCTGTGTAATCCTCCAAGATCTTAAACAGTATTTGGTCTTCTCTCAGCAATCTTCTTGCTAAAGAGAGCTGCCTAGCAGTAGGAATATTAATACATCTTATTGTGTAAAACACCAGAAAAACCTGACACCAAATTTCTTCACACTTTAACCGTCAGACATAGCATCTGCTGGACAGGAAAATTTACTTGAAGCTGAAATGCTTCCATGTGTCAGACTCCAAGCTGCTGCCCATTAGTTGTTTTACTTTGGTATACACTTGAAAAATATGTCTGGAGTGTTTTCTTATTGAGCTAACAGGAAAAGGACTGGAATATACAGCATGCTACAGCCTGGCTGTTCTTGCCAGACTAGTACATACCATGGGGAGCAGTGTCCTGGGCACAGTGGTCTGGGACTTGGTATCTCCTTTACTAATACAGGGCAATCTTTTTAGAAGTTTGTTCTAGTGCTTTTCCACACAGGTAATTCTATTCCATGTTTCGTACCAGTTTAAATATTTCTGTTAAAAAGCTCTTCAAGCAGAATGTGTAGATGACAATTCTAAGTAGGATTTTTGGAGTGTCAATTTTAAATAGACAAAAATAAGTCTAAGGATGTCTCCAAGAAAGTGAATTATGCTCCTTGGCATATATGAAATTTAATAACACTATTTTACTATTCTCACATGCCTAGATGTCACATTCATATTTTTACCTCCTACAAGACATCAAACTGTTCCTATTACTGCATATTCAAGTATATTTTCTGTAGTGTTTGCCTGCCAAAAGATAGAGACCCATTAGAGTAACGTTAGTGGAGTGGGCTGTAGGTGAGACAATAACGGGATTGTGTGCCCTGCTGTGCAGCCTCTTCTTGTGCATCCTATTGGGCTACCTCTCTGCTAAATATATATTTAGGATATAACAGGCTTCTGATCAGAGGCTTGGTTTGTAAAAGAAAAAAAATCTTTTACAAAAAAGTGGAAAACATATCAATACTTAAAAAGTAAAAATCCTGAATTTTCTTTGCGACTCTTTCACTATATTAAATATATACTTTAAAAAAAAATACATACAATGCTTTGGGTTATGGGCTATTTGACTATAAAATTGCCTATAGAATGCTTGTCCACGGGTGATGGGAAAATGTGAAGTATCTAGATCTGTCTGATGCCATTTGTATCTTGAGTATCTTGAGTTTTCAGAAAACTTTTCCAAGTGTTACTCAATGTAACTAATATTTGTGGAAGTCTTCCAGTAGAAAAATACATTTCTCCTTTTGATTTATCTAAGAGTTATGTAATGTTTCTCTCTTTATATGAGCAGATTAAATATTAAACATAGTCTAGAAGACAGTAAAGGATAATTCATGTTTATTGTCTATGAATTGTCACATGTATTTAACAGAAGAACAATTTTACTTGTTTTCCTTGTTTTCCCTAGTTTATCAGAAAGGACCACATCAGTCCATGTTACATACTGCTAACCCCGAAGACGATGTCAGGGCATCTCGAGGGCGTGCAGATTTCTGGGGACTCTCATAGGTCTGTCAGGACAAGGCAGATCCTGGCCACCTGAGCTCATACAACCACGACCTGCTGGGATGTCAGCCTGTGAGTGGGGACAGGATTGGTCCCAGGGAGGGAAGATGGGATTAATAAAAGCCCTGAATTAGACAAGTGGCACAAGTCTTTAACCAAGCTGTTCCATCATGTCTGTCCAAATACTCCTTTCTCGTGTACGCCCTTCCCCACCAAACTTCTACCTGGTAACAATATTTCCTCTTTATTTTTCTTCATGGAGACAATAGAAAAGCTTGGTTGATATAATGAGCAATCCTTTGGGTTGGGCCACAATGAAATGCAGGTAATAATTGTTTTAAGTGATAAAGTATTGTGTGGTGTTTTTGTACAGGAAAGGTACACAGTGGGGTTTGCATTTTCTTGTTCTCTTCCTGTGGTCTTATTCTGTTTCTCTTCTTGCTGTCTTCTATACTTGTCTGCCGATATACCCTTGGAAATTTCTGCACAGCTGGAAATTCCCATGTCTTAAAGTACTGTTCTAAAATATAACCAAGATTGAACATGAATAACTCCTATATAAACCCTTGCTTCATTGCCAATCATTAATTTATTCAGTGTTTGACATTCTCTCCTAATTTTATAGAAAAGTACTTTATTTTCAGTGTTTTATTGCATCATGGAAAAGCAACAGCTTAATCTGTATGAACATTTGTAATCAGTTTCCAAGCTGAAGAAGACTAAATGAATTTAAAATGCATATTTTGAAATGGATCTCCCTGTGCATTTCAGCCTTCTTGCATATTTGGGTCTTATAAATTTAGGCTGGTGGAAATAAGTTAAGATTCTGAAATTAAAGTGAGCCAGTATTCAAATGTCCATCGTGCCTGTATACCACAATTGTAATTTGCATTTTTGAAAATAAATATAAATATTCTTGCTGCTTCTTATGAGAAACAGCACTGATGTACAATTCTCTTCTAGCTAAATGATGTGTATTCTAAAATGCATTTTGTTTGTATATACATATGCATTCCATGTCCTCACTCAGACTAGTACTGGATTCTTATCACTTTGTCTGGGTAAGATTTTCCTGCAAACCAGAGGTTTTCTTGATTGCTCCAGCTAATCTGCAGTTCAGAAGTTCAGCACAAATTCATCCAACTTGCATGAATCAAGCAGTATATATCCTGATATGTTTGTAAATTAAATTACTGAAGGTGATCCAGCCTAATTATATTCATCTTAACTGAGGGGAATTCAGCAAATGTGTTTAATATTCTACAACTTATAGAGCACTCAGTACAAATTATTTTGGAAACAGTGGTACAGTGGATCTCTAAGCCATCAAAATGAGAAAGATATATAAAGACTGTTTATAGCAACGATGATTTTTGGAATTATAGGAGGGCTATTCAAAAAGTAATGCCTTCTGTTCTATTACGTTGGCCTTTGGCATCACAGGCAGATGTTGGTGGTATGGCAGTAGATGTTGAGCCTTCCCATCGATATTCCATTACATGTTGTTGCTATGCAACTGCTGGCAGCAGAGGATGAGTCTGACAAAATGAAATCTGGCTTGAAAGTGAGTATGAAGCAAAGGTGCATCATTTAGTTCCTCCATGCAGAAAAATTTGTATCCATTGATATTTACTGACACTTTCTTAGGGCTTATGGAGACCAAACAGTAGATGTGAGCACAGCGATGGGGTGGATGATGTGTTTTGGCAGTGTTGACAGTGATGAGAAAGGCAAGCCATGTTCAAGCAGATTTTTACAAATGTGACACACAGACTCTAGTTCATCACTGGCAATCATTAGCTTAACATAGCTAATAGGGGTGATCTATGTTGAAAAGTAGCATTTTGTAGCTGAGAATTTGCTTTATCAAATAATGCTATTGTGTTCTTTGTTGTAATTTCCTTGGAAATAAATAGGAGGCACTACTTTTGGAGCAACCCACATGTAAAATAAAACTCCCCTCTCACTTCCAGTCCAAAGATACTTGCTGGCTCTTTGGATCATCAATCTGAGTCTTTTTTCTTCTTAGAGAGGAATTTTGCATGTCTTTGTGCCTTTTTTTTTTTTTTTCCCCAGCAGTAATATCTTTTCCATTCACCTTAAAAATCTCTTAGTAAGACTGTTAGCTTAAGATAATGCTAACGGTAACAAATTTTTCAGTTTCAACTGCCAAGATTTAACAACACCAGGGAGACATTTAAAGTAGGAGTTTTGGTGTATGGCTCTAAGTGCCTTTCCAAAACAGTTAGGGTCTAATTGCTTTGTTTGTGGCCCTGTCTCCAAATCTCAGTAGAGCAGCAATAACTGAGTTTGCATGAGAACTCTTACGCAGAGCTAAAACAAGCATAGCAATCTCATTAATATTTTTACTGATATAATTTATTTCTTTCTTAGAATGGAAGCACAAAGGGTTTGTATATTCTTCTTGGCTTTTAAACAAGTGTCTAGTCTCATGATAAATGAATATTTTTTTACATTCTATGCCTGTACATTACAGTTAGACGCGAACAGACATTATGGGTACTATTTCCAAATGTCTATCTTCCAATACGATGCTTTCAATTTTACTTTCATTAAATAATGTGTAGAAAATGCCAGCACTTTCTGATTACATATAAATATAGGTAAGAAAAGATAATGCTTAGGTAAAAGGATTCCTTTTCTTTCTATTCAGTTTTTAATGATGCTGTCTGATATTTTGGCTCAGAGGCTGGTGTCGAGCCAGAAACTTTGGGTTCTTTGATCATGGGGCAGTTTACTCGGCCTCTGGCCTGTTTTCTGTCTGTGGATCCCACCTATCTCAAAGGGGGCAACGAATACTAGCGCAGGAGCTAGCGGGGCTTATTGAAAGAGCTTTAAACTAGCTACAAAGGGGGAAGAGGACAAAACAGGTCTCACAAGAGATGAGCCTAAGGGAACGATGCTTAAGCGGGGGTAGGGCAGATGACTCGACTGAAGTGCATCTATACCAATGCACACAGCATGAGCAACAAGCAGGAAGAGTTGGAAGTGATTGTGAGTCAGGCTAATTATGACCTTGTTGCTATTACCAAAACTTTGGTGAGACCACTCCCATGACTGGAGTGCTGTGATAGATGGCTACAAGCTCTTCAGAAGGGATAGACAAGGAAAGAAGGGTGGTGGTGTGGCTCTTTATTTCAAAGACTGTTTTGATGTTGAAGAGCTTGGGGTTAGTAATGACAGAGCTGAGTGTCTGTGGGTAAGGATCAGGGGGAAGGCCTGTAGTGGCGACATCTTGGTGGGGGTCTGTTATAGACTGCCTAGCCAGGATGAAGAGTTGGACGAAGCATTCTCTGAGCAGCTCGCGGAAGTCACACGATCACCATCACTTGTTCTCATGGGAGACTTCAACTTCCCTGATATATGTTGGATATATAATACAGCATAGAGGAAGCAGTCCAGGAGATTTCTAGACTGCGTGGAAGATAGCTTCCTTATGCAACTGGTAGGAGAGTCTACCAGGGGTGGTGCCCTGCTAGACCTGGTCTTTGCTAACACAGAAGGACTGGTGGGAGAAGTGAAGGTTGGGGACCGTCTTGGGTAGAACGACGATGGAATTGTAGAATTCTCTATTCTTGGAAGTGTCAAAAGAGTGACTAGCAAAACTACTTTCTTGAACTTCCAGAGGGCGGACTTTGATCTGTTCAGGGCGCTTGTAGCACAGGTCCCTTGGGAGTCGCTTCTTAAGGGTAAAGGAGTTCAGGAAGCCTGGACACTCCTCAAGACAGAAATCTTAAAGGCGCAAGAACAGGCTGTCCCTGAGTGCCGTAAGGTGAGCCATAGGGGTAGATGACCGGTGTGGATGAGCCGGGAGCTACAGTTGAGACTCAGGAAGAAAAAGAGAGTCTATGTCCTCTGGAAGAAGGGACAGGCTACTTGGGAAGATTACAAGGGAGTAGCTAAGGTATGCAGGGAGGACGTTCGGAAGGCAAAAGCCCAACTTGAACTCATATTGGCCACTGCAGTAAAAGACAATAAAAAATCCTTTTATAAATATATCAACAGCAAAAAAAGAACCAAGGATAATTCTCATCCTATACTTGATGCAGCAGGAAATGTGGCCACTGAGGACAAGGAGAAGGCTGAGGTCCTCAGTGCCTTCATTACATCTGCCTTTAATAGCCAGACCAGTTATTCTCTGGCCATGTTATGCCCTGATCTGGAAGTCTGGGACGCCACTCAGAAAACACCCCCAGCGATTCAGGTGGAGACAGTCAGAGAGCGCCTCCTCCATCTGGACTGTCACAAGTCCATGGGACCGGATGGCCTACACCCACGGGTGCTCAGAGAGCTGGTGGGGGTGATTGCCGAGCTCAGCCATCTATCAGCGCTCCTGGTTAACTGGAGAGGTCCCAGAGGAGTGGAGGCTTGCTGATGTGACTCCCATCTTCAAGAAGGGCTGTAAGGAGGATCCAAAGAACTACAGGCCTGTCAGCCTGACCTCGGTACCAGGGAAAGTAATGGAGCAAATCATCTTGGGTGAGATCGCACAGCATGTGCGTGGTGTCCAGGGGATCAGGCCCAGCCAGCATGGGTTCATGAAAGCCAGGTCGTGCTTGACCATCATCATCTCCTTCTATGACTGGGTGACCAGACTGGTAGATGAGGGCAAGGCTGTTGATGTAGTCTACCTAGACTTCAGCAAAGCCTTTGACACGGTCTCTCACAGGCTTCTTCTGGGGAAACTGGCTGCCCGTGGCCTGGACAGGTACACACTCCTTTGGGTAAGAAACTGGCTAGAGGGCTGTGCCCAACGAGTAGTGGTTAATGGAGGTAAGTCCAGCTGGCGACCTGTTTCAAGTGGTGTCCCCCAGGGGTCGGTACTGGGGCCTATCTTCTTTAATATCTTTATTGATGACCTAGATGAAGGGATTGAGTGTACCCTCAGCAAGTTTGCAGATGTCACCAAGCTGGGAGGTGGTGTTGATCTGCTTGAGGGTAGCGAGGCCTTTCAGAGGGACTTAGATAAGCTGGATCGCTGGGCTGGGGTGAATGGAATGAGGTTCAACAAGGCCAAGTGCCGGGTCCTGCACTTTGGCCACAACAACCCCATGCAGCGCTATAGGTTTGGGGATGAGTGGCTGGATGATTGTAAAGAGGAAAGGGACCTGGGGGTGTTGGTTGATGCTCGGCTGAACATGAGCTGACAGTGTGCCCAGGTGGCCAAGAGGGCCAATGGCATCCTGGCCTGCATTAGAAATAGTGTGGCCAGCAGGAGCAGGGAGGTAATCATCCCTCCGTACTCAGCTCTTGTGAGGCTGCGCCTCGAGTACTGTGTTCAGTTTTGGGCCCCTCACTACAGGAAAGACACTGAGGCCCTGGAGCGTGTCCAGAGAAGAGCAACAAAACTGGTGAGGGGTCTGGAGCACAAGTCTTATGAGGAGCGGCTGAGGGAGCTGGGATTGTTTAGTCTGGAGAAGAGGAGGCTCAGGGGAGACCTCATTGCACTCTACAACTTCCTGAAGGGAGGTTGTGGTAAAGAGGGGTTTGGCCTCTTCTCCCAGGCAACAAACAGGACCCGGGGAAATGGCCGCAAGTTGTACCAGAAGAGGTTTAGGTTAGACTTAAGAACTTTTTCTCTCAGAGAGTGGTCAGACACTGGAATGGTCTGCCAAGGGAGGTGGTGGAGTCGCCGTCCCTGGCAGTGTTCAAGAGGTGTCTGGACGAGGAGCTACGAGATATGGTTTATGAGCTTGTGGTAGCAGTGGTAGTGTGAAGACGGTTGGACTGGATGATCTTATAGGTCGTTTCCAACCTTGTGATTCTATGATTTTAAGATTCTATGATATGTCATACACAGTTTAATACTTCTTGTCTATGAACTTTTTACCTTTTCCGATTACTGTGTCTTGTGAACACGTTTCATTTTCTTCTATTTGTCTTGTTCATAAAATTGATGCAATGCTTTTAAAGTTGCTCTTCTTCTTTTTTTCTTTTTTCTTTTTTCTTTTTTTTTTTGTAATTTATTGAGTAAATATCAAATATTTGTGTTCTATTTATGTTGGGAGTTATTTCTGAAGGTTTATTTAGCATATGGTATGAATATTTTCTCAGTCGGAATTCATCAGAGACTTTTTCCTTCCCATTTACAGTGCTTGACTGACTATTTATGAGCCCCATGTTTCTCACAGTCTACAGCAAAATGAAATTTAGAAGTAAACACAAGTGTCTCTTTCAGTAAATATGGAATAAATCAAGTTGGAAGGGACCTGGGCAATCTCTAGTCTGGCCTTCTGCTCATAGCAGAGGCAGATGTGAGATTTGTTCAGGCTTTATCCTTTTCGCAATGGAGAACCCCCAGAGGTGATAAGCCTCTTCAGTTGCCTACCTTGTGGGAAAAAGTCTTCTCCTCCTACTTGATGTGAATCTCTTGTGCTTTAGCATGTGTCTGTTGCCTCTCATCCGCCCTTTTCTCTCACTCCTTGATTTTTTTTGGAGGGGTGGACAAAATTGGACAATGTTCCAGATGTGGACTAGTGAATGCCAAGTAGATGGGGCAATCCTCTCCCTCTTTCTGCTGAATGTGTCTCTATTAATACAGCCCAGTATGCAGTTGGCTTCTTAGCTTTACAGATAGTCTTTTTATTATTTATTACTGTTTTAAAGACATTTAGCAAGTTAATAGAATTATCTTTCTCTCTCTTTTTTTTTTTTTTCTAAATATAAGCATTTCTATAATGATGCTACGTAAATACTGTCACTACAGGAAGAACTGGAACTTATTTATTCACTGACAGTCATTGATATTTCTGTGGTACACAAAGAAATTGATTGATGTGGACAAGTACAGCACCCAAACTAAAATCAAGCTGGATTCTGGTTGAAAGGATATTCAGGATTTGAAAATAGCAAATGGGAGAGAAAGAAAGCACACCTGTATACGTAGAGTTCGTAACCATTTGTTTTAATTTTTGTAATTGGATCTCAGTATATGCATTTATTTTTCTATTGATATCAAAATTTAATTTAATGTAACCTTTTCCTGGTCTGTGGTTAGACTGTTCACTAGCTACATGGGCAAATTAAGGAGGGAAACTGTTTTGTGACAATTGTACCCTCAAATGGCAAGAACTACCCACAGGAAAGCTCAAAAAGGATCATTTAAATGCTGGTGCTGTCTTTCACTGGAAATATTTGAGTTATTATAAACTTCCTATTCACATGTGTTGATCTCATGCAGACTTTACTATGTATAGTATCATTAAATCCCTGCTGGTCATCCTTTACCAGCATCTCTGTCTTAACTTGTGTAGTGGAAATGCTAAGTTACAGTCTGAAGCAGTGATTGAGCCCTGTGGGAGGACCAACCCAGAGGAGCTCAGGTGCATGCAATGAACCTGAGTTACCAGAAGGGATGGAGCCACTTCACAGACCTCATTTAAGGGTTGGCAGTGGAGGCAAGGGTATCTTTTTAGAGGTGCCTGAGGCCTTCTGAAGCTAGGCTGTGTTTGTTTGTTTGTTTGTTTGTTTGTTTGTTTGTTTGTTCGTTTGTTTGTTTGTTTTCATGTTTGTTCACTGCTGCTTTTGTGTTTGAACAAACCCTATAGCCAGGAATTTTGCTACTCTGCTGTTGTTTCTGCATTTTCCCTCATATTATGTTGGGGTACTGGCTCTTTTGCTCCTCTTGGCAGTCCTGCTGATTTTAATGCTTTTATATATGTATGCATGTACAGATTCATAAATGCAATATCTGTTATATATCTGACTACATATAAAAATATATATTTATGTATCTTAATATACTCATGTATGTATATAGTTGATAAATGAGTTCTCTTGGAGTAAAGTTTCTAGCAGGCTGAGTTAATGCCTTAACTTTTGCTTGCTAATCTCAAATTGCTTTGGTTATCTTTAGTTTTGGGTGGATAGGATATAACTGTAACTTCCTGGGATGCCTCTGCAAACAGCATCTTGGTTGTATGAAGTATAGTGTGGTAGAGAGTATTAAACTTAAGATTTTGAAACAGTTTAAAGTATTTAATGCTGTGGTGATGACAAACTGGAAGTGCTGACTTCGTTAGTTGTAGTAAATAAAAAAGGCATTGTTTTACTAACTTATATAAGACTACATAATACTACTCTAAACCCGAAGAACATGTTTTATTTGGTTAGTTGGTAGGTTTTTCCAGTACTGTGTATAGTTTTAAGTACGAAATACCTATCTTCTTATAGAATAGTTATCTTCTTAATTAGTAAAGTTTCTATAATATTGAAACAAAGAGTAAACTAAATTCATATATTCTGGTTTAATGTTGTAGGCAAGATCACTTCAAAAGGCAGCCATGAAGAATTTATGGAATGTGGTGCCCTTAGATTAGAATCAAGTTGCAATGGTTTGTGAAAAAACTTAAGATGAAATGGAAGTATTTTGATTTCTAGCTCTTACAGATGCTTTTGACAAATACTGTCCTACCATAGCGAAAGACTCTTTGTTTGCTGGTATTCAGTAAGTAATCGATCACTAGTTTATAATGTGACCCTAAGAGCTGGAAGTGCCTTCCTTAACACTACCATGTCATTTACAATGGAGCTGAAGTAGGATACAGGGTGAAGCAGACTGTCCTGGCATTTCCTGGTGTGTGCTATGCATCTCAATGAGGCTCTATTGACTGCCCATTTGTTTTACTTTCTAATGTACTTACTAGCTACTTGTAGCTATATGAGCAACCTAGAAAGTGGTCTGAATATTTTTTCTCCATTTAAAATGAGCAACATAGACCTTCCTTTCATTGCTTTAATTTTTTTTCCTCCTATGAATTTCAACAGCTGACATGGCTTATGTTGGAAAGCAATGGCCTTGTACTTAATATATTCTCAGATATTTCAAATAAAGATTAATTTTTCTTTCAGGAGTTTGACTTTGTTACTCACTATCAGGATGTAAAATAAGCATTTCATGATTTTTTTTTCTTACAACCTGTGTTATTATTTTACACAGTGAAATATGCTGCCAAATAGGAATCACGTAAGATATCTCTTATGTTTTGGATAGTCTTTCAATAACTTTATTTTTTTTTAAATCATCAACTATCAAAAAAGCATAGAAATCTGTAAGATTTTATTTGTCTGTAAATATGTAATTGCTTAGCCCGAGCTTGTCCTTTATTGGAGTCTAATATTTACATATGTTGTTACTACTTAGCTGGAAAATTCTTTGATGTGACTTTAAAGCTGTTGCTTATGTCTTGCACCAGTGAATGGAGATCAGGAGGTCTAAGACTTGCATATGCATTTGAGTTGTATAGTAACAATTTTTTAGCCTCCAAGATCAATGTAAGTTCCATTAAGTCATATAAAGTTTCTAGGAGTTTTTTTCTATAGAAAGATCTTATTACAAGTTGACCACATCTGCATATATGTATGTATATATTTACACAAGTCCATAAAAGAAATGAATAACAAAGATGTGCTGGGAGGGAGGATCCTAAGTCTTTTCAAATGTGAAAGATCTGTAAGTTTAGATGCTTGAAATGAGAAATGCACTGACTTTCTTGTGTTAGTGTTTCTGTGAGAATGAAGGAACTTTTAGAAAAAGCTAAAGGAGTGCAATGTATTCTGGAAACACTATTTGAACATTTGAGTAAACCACTAGAGGATTTTGTGGTACTGTCTTCATCAGTGAAGTTCTGAGAGATTTTTTCCACAAGGTCCAACTGGCCACTTCCTCTAGATTCTGCAATATCATTCTGGCAGCTCATCTTGGAAAAAAAACAAAAGAACCTTCTATTTTTTTATTTTGTCTTCATCAAAATATGAATTCAAATTAGTAGCTTGACTTGGAAAGAACAGTAAATATTCTAAAAATGTAGGCTGACACTTATACTGCCAGCTCCTCTGTATTTTCTCCTGTTGTTGCTCACAGATTTGTGCCTCTCCTTGCCCTTCTCCTTTTAAGTTTTGTCTGCAAATAGCTGTCAGCTGTTAGCACCTGGAGACTGAATAAGGCAGGCACTGTCAAACTGGGCTTGTATCTGCTGTGAGGGCTTTATGGAACTGTGGAGTCAAAGCTCCCTATCATAGCTTTTCTTCCTGTTACTCTTCCAGTAAGGTTACTCCAGTAGGTGCTTAGTAGCTGTTTAACGCACAAAAACAAATTGATATATAGAATATGGATACTCTTGGAGGAAGAAAAAAAATCTCTATTTTTTAAATAAAATCACTTTTAGCAAAAATATTCTTTGATCTGCTATTTTTTTGTCTGGAGAACTTAGACACCTGAAGTTTCTAGGGGCTCTCTTTCAAATAATGTAGAGGGAAAATATTTAAAACTTTTAGAACACTTTGCACATGCTGAGAGCTATTGGGTTATAAGAGTAATGTTAATTTCTTATGCAATGTGTATAATGACTGTTCCTTGGCTCAGTGATGTGCCCCCATTTAACTGTGTACATATGAATACTTGCCATCAGTTGTGCATTTGGACACCCTAATGTTCAGACAGAATGATAAAAGGGCACTTGTCTGTTTTCCTCTAAACTACACAGTGTGAAAATTTTATACCACTTTTCAAAGTGGAACTGTCAAATGATCTTGAGTATTTCACTTAAAGCGAAGATTCCTTAAAAGAAGGAATTGACTTGCACATCGCAGTGACCTTTATAAAGTTTCTATGTAATACATGTCAATTGTCATCAGGATTAAGAAGAAAAAAGCACTTGCCAACACTTTCAAATGTCAGACTTCCAATTTTCTTAAATATTACAGATAAATGTAGTGTTGTCGTGCTTTGCTTGATGTTAAGAAGACACCTGTATGTTGAGGAGTCACAGCTCTGACTTATATCAGGGAATGAAACTGTGAAGGGAGGTGGTGGAGTCGCCATCCCTGGCAGTGTTCAAGAGGTGTCTGGATGAGGAGCTGTGAGATATGGTTTAGTAGCTTGTGGTAGCAGTGGCAGTGTGAAGACGGACTAGATGATCTTATAGGTCGTTTCCAACCTTGTGATTCTATGAAACTTTATTACTTCTACATTATCAAACTTGATGGAAAATCAGACTTCCTTCCAGATAATATCAAATGCTAGAACTGCAGCTAACAGTGTGACTTAAATACCATTTTAGGTTTGCACTTATTACATGCTCTTTTTCTGAAGGTTCAAATAATCTAAAACCAGAGAATTAAAGTTATAAGCAAATTCTTTCAACTAAATTTGAACACAATTTAAAAGGAAGAGATATGCAAAATTTTTCATGAAGATACCTGAGTGTTAAGTATCACAGAACAGAAAACTTCATTCATGGGGGAAGAAGTCCACTTAATTGAGTAATTCATATGCTCTCAAATAATTGCTGTTATTCAACAAGCTTTCAGGTTTTTTTTTTTGTTTTTTATCAGGGCAGGAGAACTTGCTGTACTACGCGTGTCTGTCTTGAACTAAAATTTGAATTGACTATTCAAAAAGTATGTCATCAAAATAACGTTTTTAATATATGTGCACTTAACTTTTTATCTAATTAATATGAACTAATATCAACTTTACAAATTGTAGAATAATGTGTATCTCGTTATTTTATTTTGACTGATCTATTTATTCCTTTAAAGATTGCAGCAGAGTAGGGTGTGCAAGCTATTCATTTAGCTTCCTTGCTCAGCACCTCAAGTTTTCAGAAAAATAGACAGTAAACTACTTCTATAATAAACCATAGAGTCTAACATGAATGAATATGTCAACATTTGTTTTATTCCAATAGAGAAAGGCAGTCTAACTTGGAAAAATAGGATGGAGGTCATGGAATACAGTTCTGTATTCTTTAGCAGCAATGCTGGAAATAAAAGGAATTTCAGAAAACAAGTTTTATGTAGATGTAAGCATTATGTTTCTGTATGGCAGAAGATGATGGCAGTGCCTTTGAATGAAACAGGCATTACAGAGCAAATAACACATAATAAAGGAGGAAAATTGGCTGATCCCTTCCAACAACCAGTAACAGCTCAAGAGGAGTGCACTCTCTATCCTATGAGATGATGCTGCCTTGGTTGCTAAGACTTAAATGAAGGTGAGAAGGAGCGGATCCTGGCTTCACACCTTCTAGTCACTCAGGTGCATTGTTTGCACCTGAGCTCCCTAGGTTAGCCACACCTTCTCACCTGGTGCTCAACCATTGATTTGGGCTGTGACTTGGCAATTCCATTGCAGCTTCTTAAACCTATTTTCTATTGGAAAATACCTAATTTTTAAAGAAATCTTAATCAATATGAAGAAGAATGTTTCTAGATTCTATACTATTATAGAATGTTTTTATGTAAATATAAAATACCTCTTAGAGAGTTCTACTTAAAAAAAAAAAAAAAAGAATAGGAGATAGACAACCTATTCTTCTTGAACGCTATTTTGAATCCAAAACCATATTTACCTTACATATACTTAAATTTCAGCTATATAATATGAAGCATTTGGTACCAAAATTATCATGGCATTTGAAAACACAACTACAATAGGTGTAATACATACAGACAAGTTCTAAGGCCATGTTTATTAGTAGCAATTTGAGTTATATAACTGTGGTGTGCTAAACATCACTCATTTACAGTACTAGTACATTGGTGAAGATTACAGGTATCATGAATATTCCTCCAGAACAGTTTCAACAGACATCAGTTAAATTGGAAAGAGGGCTTGATGTGAGAAGATACCACTTGCAATGGAAAACATTGCTTATTCAGAGGGGAATGAAACTGATGTCAAGTATAATTGGTACTAAGTATTCCTTGAGCAAAAGAGTTAGGAGCACTGCAATACTGGAGTTCAGCATAAAGCACTGTAGATATTGATGATAATTTGATTTCCATGGTTGAAAACTGTGAATTAGGCAGTTGAATCACAGCAAATGCCAGACTAAATTTAAAATATCTCTCAGAACAACTGGGATAAGAGTGAATACAATATGTTTGTTATAGCAGTTTAGTCGATCAACACAGCAGTCAGTCTTTATTTTCATCATATACAACAGTCTTCATTGTTAGTCTAATTCTTATAAATTGTCTTCTATGCAGTGTCAGGAATGTAAACAGCTTTAAATTTAAGTAGCATTCACTACATAATACTGGTTGTTCTACCTAGCTCTGGCCTTTCGATTTGAACAGTTTCATGTTGAATTAGATAATACTCAGATAAAGTTACTTCTTTAATTAAACAATATACTTAAAAGTACAAATCACTTTCTTAGTACTGGGATACTGTTGTAGACACATCAGAAAATAAATTGGGTTGCTCCCAACTCCCTAGCAGTGTGTCTTTTTGCCTTTATACGTCTCTTTCATACACCTCTTTCTCCATTTCATCACATCTTTCACACATATCTTTCTCCGTTTCTTTGTAGACAATATGCTTGTTCAGAGCAGCAACGTATCCTTGATGCTTCTAGTACAGAATTGTCTTAATTTGCCAGTTAATGCTTCACCACCCTCCAGCAGGGCCATCAGTTTCTTTAGGGCTGCCTAAACAGCAGTAGGATCCTGCTTCCTCCCTTCAGAGCTTGATGCTGCCATGGGAGTTACAGGTGAAAGTTGTTTCTGTTACAGAGTTCTCACTTCCTGACTGTGGAAAGCACAGTCTGTTTTTTGTCAGTCTGTAGCTCTTTCTCCTCAGTGATGCAACCTTCCTTGCTTTACAATGTTACGGTGCCTTCAAAATAACACACTTTCATGTAATAAAGGTATATCCATGTATACACCTTTTTAAAGGAATTGCATACTAATTCTAAATGACTTTTCATTGTCACATCAGATAGTGTGCTTTAGCCTAACCTTGAGAACAGTGGGAAGGCAATGACATATCCCTTCCTGAATCTAAAGTGACAATTTACTCCACATCACACTTCAGGTGTTCTGTTTCATAAAACTTGTCTGTAAAGTACCAGTACTTAAGCTTGGTTTTTAATGATGCTGTCTGTTTAAAATAAATGTAATCATTCAGTTTTCCCTTGACAATTTTTTTTTTTATCTTGAGATAGGAAATTAGAGTTTTTGTCCTGTAAATCCTGATAGTTACTGTACATTGAGGTTTTTATTCTTGGGAAGTGCTATATTATGATGATAAATTTTATTGAGGATGGATTTTTCTTACTTTTAATTTTCCTTGTATCTGCTTTTGTTTTCCAGGTGTAAAACTGCATTTAGGAACCATTAACTCTGAGGTTCTGGTCAACTGATTGCTTGGGCCCTGGCAATTGCACTCAGCCTGATCTATAAAAGAAAGGGTCTTTGAGCTGTTCTTCTTGTCTCTCCTGCACAGGTATGAAATTACTTGTTCTGAGATGTTTTTTGGCCCATATGCACTAAAAGCAGTGTTCACATTTTTTAGGTATTTGAAAATATATAAGTTTTGGCAAAAGACTTTAGGAATAATTTTTTATAGTTCCTTGATGCCATATAGTAGCTCAACCTAGAACAGAAGTAAATTTTTAAAGCAGAGGCACAATCAAAGTTAGAAGAATAGCTTTTCTTTTAAAGAAACTTAAGCTAATGTTATAAACTCTCATCTAGATCTCAAGCACACATTTAAACTCAACACGATATTTTTTTATTGAATGATGTAAGCCTGGCATATGCAGAAAAAAACTTACAGGCTGGAGAAGGATCCCAGCTGTTGGGATTCCCTTAGTGTTAAATTAATGTCACATCTGTCTGACAGGGGCTTCGGTCTGCTATCAGCTGTGATGAAGTGTTTGTGCCACACTATTCTAGAGAGTCTGCCAAAAGAAAAGTTCCAAGTTGATTCTCTGGTTGCTAGAGCTGTTCTTATCTAAACTAAAAAAACAAAACATTTGGTAGATACTCAATGAAATCTCTCTCTTTGTCATACAAAGTCAAACTCTCACCATAAGCATTTTAGCTAAGGTTGGATATTCGTTTGCTAATAGAGACAGGCATGCAACTCAGAACCTTATTTTATTTTTGCCCGGGGACATTCAGAAAATAAAGCTTTTTGTTGTTGTTGTGAGAAGCAAATAATTATATTGCTACTTAATGAGCAAAATGGTCACATTAGTTGAAGTGAAATACTCTGCCATTAAAATACTATGCATCAATGATGTATTACGTAAACATTAGAAATCACTCCTTTACTTTCTGTGTCGTGGATTTCTTAAATTCATCTGTGAGTAATCTCTGCCAGTTTTGTTAGTCTGAGGTTGGACTATAACCAGTTGCTGGTAGTTTTCTGTGAAGCATAGTACTTTTCATTGCAAGCCAGCTGCATCAGACTTCAGATGAAATGTTTAAGACAAATGCAAATCTGACATTCTCCTGCATCTGAGTGTTCAAGCATACAGATATTAAAGCTGCTTGAAAATTAAATTACTGAAAACTAGTTCATTTATTGTAATTGTATACACAGGAATCAGTGGGAACAAAAATGTTCTTTAAACTGGGCAGCACTTCTGTATTTAGTTTCCTCCCTGGAGTTTTGGGACACACAGAAAACAGTGGACAATGTTTTGCCTTAAACTGCTAGGATATGCTCTTAATTGATACTGATTAAATTCCTGATCATCAGCTCTCTGTCATAGAAGACCATCATTTTATTCTTATGTTGTGGTTGATGTTCAGTGAGCTTGTAGATCTCTTTAAAACAATTGTTCATATGAAACTTCAAAATGTACAGTGCTTCTTTTGTTTTAGTATTACAACTAAAGTAAACCAAGTGCCATTTTTCATTGTAATGAACTTGACTGCATTAACGTTGAGCTTCACGGTACTGCAGTTCTTGATTTGCATGTACTGTACTTTTAAGGTTTTTTGTTTTGTTTTGCAATTGTTATTATGGCTTCATCTGATGCTTATTTCACCAACTAATAGGAAGGCAAAGGAACACTTTGCAAGCAGGCAAGCTTTCTTTTTCTGTAACAGTATTTTTCAGGCTTCTAAGTATAGCTGAAGTCTAAAACAGACCGCAGGCTTCTCAGCTTTGGCTGTGCTGAGAGGATATTCATTTTTCCTGGAAGATATTTGTATTTATTTTAGGCTGTTAAGCAGCTGTTGTATTCTTGCAATAGAGAAAATAGGAGAAGAGGTATATTTGAATTCCTATATGAATGCTAAAAGAAAAATCAGTCAAATGGACAAGAAGAATAAGGTTTAAGCTATGACCATACTGCTGGGCAAAGAGAATGGGGGGGGGGGGGGGGGGAAGAATAAGCAACAAACTGTCATGTTTCCAACTGAAAAGCCTGAAGTCCCACAGCTACAGAGTGGGAAGGATAAAGTGATATTATTACTTAGAGAATTTCTAGCAATGCGTTCAAGGTTTTCCCGCAGTCTCTTTGTATTGACTGAAAAATGAAAATAAGACCAAGTCTGAATACAAGTGTATGGGAATCATTAGGTCATGTCCTGGACCAGTGATTGAGCACCTGGGGAAGGGGTGTGACCAGCCCTGAGAGCATGGGCACAAGCAGTTCACTTATGTGACCCCAGGGGCTGACCCTCCCTAACTGGGCTGGCAGCAGAAAGGGGTGTATCTTTTCTTGGAGTTTGCCTCCTTTATGAGTTTCTAACAAGCCCTGATCATTGGAAAGAGTAAGCTGTTCCTTATTACTGAATTGTGACCATTACCTTCCTTAGGTGATCTGAAACTAGTTAAAGGCAACTGCCGTCTATCCTTACATCAGCTTAACATGACATCTTAAAATTACAGGGTATCTGTCTTTACATGTCTTTCAAACTTGGTGTTTCATGGTCGATTCAGACAGCCATAAAACCAAAAATATCTCCCTGAACCATAATAACCAAGCTGTGGGAAAGCCAAAACAAAAAGTTCCTTATTTTGATGTCTTTTATTAGGTCTAAATTCAGCTTAGAAGTAAGCTGCTGAAAACACTTTAAATTGACACTGCTCTTGAAGATAGATGAGCTCACACTAAGTGGTAGCTCACTAAGCTCCATTTTGATGCTTTGCATTCTACAGCAGGGTGCTTATCGACTCTTGGCACCACTTATAATGAGCCAAGTTTGTGTGTGCTCTTGAGGATGAAGACAAAAGCTTAATTATCTGGCACTGGTTTGAATATGAAAAATCTGAAAAAGGTGCTATTGAGCAAATTTATTGTCTTATTTTCCTAATACTGAGCACTTCCTACAAACACTGTTTGTTATACTATTTATTTAATATCCAGTGGAAACTGCCATAAGCCATTCTTTTATTTATTAGTTAATCATAAGCTGCATATATATGTGATGAAATATTAATCAATATTTCCATTTTAAAATACTTCATTTGAGCTGCCTCACAAGGAAAATTAGGGAACTGTAATTATTTCACAGTTTCAAAGTAGTTATAAATTTGATACATGTAGAAGTTACTGGTCCTTTAGTATGATGTAGTGATTCTCAAGAGCTTGTTTTTGAGAACTGAATGATGCTGTAAAAATCATGGAATCATATCCTAGAATCATAGATATGATAGAGTTTTTTGAGTATGACTGTCCAGCCTTGTTCATTCCTCATTGCTGTGTAGGGACACAGGAACAAACAGTCATGTAAACATCTGAATGCTTTCTTAAAGTATTGTTTAAAAAGGCTAAGTCTTACATAATATTGAATGATGTATTCTGAGTATAATGATGGATTTTTTTATTTTAAATATGCAGCACTTAAAGAGTGATATGTTTAACATAATGTGAATTGCCAGAAGCTTTATTCCTATTGCATTATTAGATATCCAAATGGGAAAATGGAGTGGCTTTTAAATTTGCTCAGTGGTACCTGCTGTTAGAGAAATGGAAATTATGCAGAAAAAAATTAATTGCCCGTTTTCAACACAAGATCCACCACTAGCTTGTTTTACATTTCTAGACAGTATTATCACCTACATTTATATACCAGAAGAGTTAATAGCTAAAAAAAAAAAAAAAAAGCCTTTTTGAGCTTTTAAAAAACATTTGCTTTATAAAATTTTATCTCCTCCACAGCCAATATATTTGATGCACTGTTGGTCTTATAATAACCTTCTAAAGACAGTTGTCATCTCTCTTCAGCTATGCAGTCTAGCTAACAAGGAGTTGAAACACAGATTGGTGACGAAATTGCAGGCCTCTAACTGCTTGTTATTTATACCTCTAGTATGCAAATACGTTTCCCAGGGAAGTTCTTATTGAAGACAAATTAAATAAATGTGTATGTCATTTAAAGTCAATGGTACATATGAAAATGTGAAATTATATGGCGATTAGTATTCTGTACTTGTCTTTCAGGAATTATATTTCTTTTTGGAATTATAAATTGATGAAAGTTACTTTTTTACAAGAATAAACTACCAATTATCCTTCCAGTTATATCAACAACTCAGTGTATCTCTGCCCACTTCCAAACAGATTTTTTATTTTTTTTTCAGTTATTTCTACTCTTGACCAAATTCAGTTCATGTGTAGAAGAAATGTTATCTGAATCTGAAAGCAGATTTTCTACAAGGAGGCAATTTTCAGTCTGTCTTCCTTCTGTCTGTCTTTCATTCTCCCCTCAAAACTTTCCATTCATTTTCTCAGTATTTTCATCTTCCAGACAAAAGCATATCTCTCTCTATGCAGTGTAATAAGCAAAGGAGAGAATTTTTGTGTTTTTAATACAAGAACTGAAATTCAGCCATTCATTTTTGGAGATCGCTATGCTACTTTGACATAATCTAAAATGGTCCAATTGGATAATCAAAATGCAGCTTTGAAAAAGAGCTTATCTTAACAGCCAGACTGTGCTCTCAATTATGTACTCTGCATAATATAAAGATGGTCCAACAGTGGAATTGTTTGTTTAGCTCTTGTCTACTTCATCCCTTCGATTCTTTATTGTATGGTATTTTCTGCTTTTAAAACTTTCTGTTGAGTGAGAATACTGTAGGTTGAGTTTTTTCCACTTGTTACTCGATGAGGTTAACAGAGTGTGAAAGAAAAAATTAGTTTCCAGAATGGGAGCTTTAGAAAAGTATTTATAATCTCTTTGAACTGATGATTACTGTTTTTATGTCACAGATGAGGAAATGTTCTAGAAAGGCTAGGGAAGAATAACTATGAAATGAGCTTTGTGAAGCATCTGAGGAGGCATTTATGAAGGGGGAAGTAAAAGTGAGGATTGTCTAAGTGCTTCTTCAAAACTATATTTGTTTTCTCCAGTATGCAAAAATGTACATTGGGCACATTAGGGGCCATTTCTATGTGTGTCAGGTGCACATGTTTATGTCAAATTGTGGTAACCCCTTTATCAAACACAAGCGAATATGAATGCTAACTCTACTTTGCCTTTCCATACTTGAAATCTAATTTTTTTTACTGCTGAACACTTCATCTCTGGTTTATATACACTTTGCACTAGTTTAATTGGGTGTCTGTTGGAGAGATTATAACCTGATGATTTTGAAATACTTCTCACTCCTCTTTTAAATTTTTAAACAATTGATGTTTTGCTGGTTGTAAGGGAATTACTTAAACTAATATTTTTAAAAGTAAATTATGATGAAAATATATATTGTAAACTCACTGGAGAAATGCTTTTCTTTTTTTATGTATAATTTTTCTTACCAGTGTACTCTGGGTTCATAACTAGTGCTATATATAACTTTCTAACAATGTAATTTTAAAGTCTAATCTGTTTAGGGAATATTAATGTTGGTATACTATCATCTCCATCTGGTATAAATTTCACCTGCATCCGTAAGTTAAGCAATGCTTGTATCTGATTGCCTACAATGTTTCTTTGACTTCAGCAATGGTAACGTACTGGATCTCAGCAGGGACTGGTGCCTGATACAGAGGCAAATTTCACCTGATATTTTGAGTGATAAACATGTAGTTTAAGAAGCTGCAGTTTCACACCTTGTGGTATACAAGTGTTGTGTAATTATCCTGCTTGGACTTTGAGTGTATGTGTATTGAAACTCCTCAAGTTGAGATGCTGATGAGATTAAAAAATTGAAATTACTTCCTGATATGAAAAGCATGTCATATGGCAGTAGACTGTGCATGAGGATATCAAGCTATATGAAGTAAGTATTTAATGACTTTCAGGAGCCAGCGTCATAAGTTTTCAATATTAATAAATTTTCTTGATAATAGTAGATTTCTATTGTTTTACAGTCCCAATTTATGGTGGTTCATAGAGGTAGTGTCTAACTAGCCATCACACAAAAACAAAGGAACAGCTTATGCTTTGATTGATAGGAATCAATTCTGCAAGCATACCTTCAAGAATGTGTTATCCCACATGCTAATGCCAAAGAGCTATGGACTGCACAGTATATTGCTGCATTAAAGATAGCGGCATGGACTTTTAATGTGGTGGGTATTAGGTGAAAGATGGAAAGTATTGCTCTAGGTAATATAACTGTTTTAGCTCTAATTAATCACTCTTTGACTAAATAGGCCAAAAGAGCAGTAGCAAATTTCCATGTTATTATTATAATCTAAACAATTTTAGTTGTTTTCAAAAAGTAGTGGGTTTGATACTGAGAGAAATGCCACGAAAGAATCTATAAATTAAATTAGACTACCTTTCTATATTTAAAATTAATTTTAAATACTGAAAAGTATCTTATCTTTATACAGATAATATCTGAAGAACTGCTAGAACTAATGGTTTAAAAAAATGTGGTAGTCCAGTGTTATGCCACTGCCATTCTTCATGCCAGCTGCCCTTTCATTTTCATAATTCAAAACAACAATCTGTGCATGCTTTATTAGACATTTGACACACCATTCTCTAGAGAAAGCAATAGCAAGAGTTGAAGTGCATGCAGACCTCTTAACCATATGGAATCTAGAAATAAAATCTCAAGAAACAAAATGTCCCAGGCAGTGACAAATGATAGAGATCAAAACTGTGGAATACTGCAGTATGTCAGTGGGTAAGCAGAAGAGTGACAAGTACAAATTTACTACATTAAATTCTTTCCCCGATAATGACTATATAATGTCATAACATTGTAGCTACAGACTTTGTGGTTACTAGATGTTAATCCTAGATATTTACTAAGCTTTGTCCTTATGTAATAGATACTATAATAAATGCTGAGACATTGGAATGCGATGGACCCGAATAGATATTGCATTTGTTGCTAACAGTAATGTGAACTTCATGTGACAATCACTCAGTAATTTCTGTGTGATAGAGGCACAGCTTTCACCTAGTTTCTGTGGCCAGATTCTGGAGGATAGTTTGGATATGTTATTTGCATTTGATGAAATGAAAAAAAATTCCAAAACCAAAAACTTGTAAATGAAAGCTGTCTAAATACATGGATGTGGGGGAAGGTAACTATTTCTGTAAGTTTAAATTTTTGTTTATGAAGAAGAAATATGCTCTTTGCTAGGAGTTCCAAATATGTCCTCATTGGAAATCTTTGGCAGTTTCAAGGGACCTTGTGCTTCTTTCAGAATGCATCCATCCCAGAAGATGGAACTTGCTATTCAAAGCACAGGAGTAAGGAAGAGCTTAGCTTAAGATGAACAGGGAATCTAGGCAGTTCTTTGTAGAAAGAACAACTCATATCAAATTTCTTACTTTGAATTCCAACTTGAATTTATCTAGATAGTTTAGATTGCAAATTGCTAGTGAAGAACAGAAAAATTGCGCTTACTCTATTTGTTTTTTCCTTTATTTCTTCTTTCTTTTTCTTGTTGTTGTTTTCTCTTGTTTCCCCTCTCTGTAGCAAAGTTTATTTATGACTTAGGTCAGTGTGGGGGAGGAAAAACAAATTTTTGAAAACTGTTGATGACTGGAGAACTCCTTAATGAAAACTGTTGTTAGCAGTTATGGAATCTTCTTTTTATGTTGTCTTGAATCTTTGGACTTACTCATGGGCGGATTAGTTACAACCATTTCAATTTAGAATAGATATATTCCTGAAAATGTTTTATCCGTTCTAGTATTGTCTGTCATTCAACAGCTTCCTTAGAACAAAGTTAAGATAAAGAAGTTAAATATTCTATGGTATTTATATTTTCAGTATGTATTTTCAAAAATACTGCATCATTCCATATAGCCTCTAATGACTAAGATTTATATTATAATGTTTTGCTGCTGGTGACCTTTTGAAGTCATCAGGTCAGAATAATTTAATGATCTAAAGAATTGTATTGCTGTTTAGCTAATACCTACTTTTTAACAGTAACAGAGTAATTTATTCTCACTCAGTTGAGACCAAAACAGACTAAACCAATAAGCTTCCATTTCTGCCTTTCTATTTCTATACTTCGGTGGTAATGCATGCAGATCTTCAATGCTCGTGGGAACTGGTTTTTTGGTTTTTTTTAAGTGTAATTACTTAATGCTTAGTACAGAAGCACATTAGAAATTTTTCCTTTTGTGTGAAGAACATTTAATTGTTTGATATTTCTTATGGACTTTAGAGGAAAACATGAATTTATCTCTTTCAGAAAAAAACAGGGCGTTTTTCCATTATAGAAAGCTTTGCTTGATGGAGAAAGAAGGCCACTCTTAAAAAGACAAACTCTATAAAGCCTTCTCTCAACTATTCCAGTGTTCCTTTATGCCATGGCAGTCCTGAAAGATGATGGCAAAATTGAATTTAGATTCAAAATAGGACACCAGTATTAGCAAAAAAAAATGAAGGTAGCCTATTAATTAAACTTTTAGCCTAATCTGGCAATGTAATCTCAAAATCTCAAAGAACTACAAATCAGTTTTGAGGAGATATGAACATAGAATATGCATTAAATAGACTGTTGTTCTGAGTTCTTGAGCATAACTTATGCAGTTAGATGTGACTGTGCATTACTCTAATTAAATTATTATATTTTTCTATCATCATAAATATACAGTCATTTTCTCTTGAGCCGCGTGGATTTTTTAAGGTAGAGAGATGATAATAGGACAAACCAAGTGAAAATTTCAAAACTGATACCACACTCATAAAACTGTTAATCCATACATACCCTAATCCATACAAATTTCTGAAATGAATTACAAAGCATTAAAAAAAATTAAACACAACATTCTATTTCATCAGTTTATTTCCATTGCAGGTGGGTCAAATCAAAGGTGCTTTGCAGCTGACTATAGTCTCCCATCACTGACTTTGTGAAGAACAGTCCCAGAAAGTATTCTGCTATCATTTTCTCTGTCCCCGATTTATAGAAGTTGAGGAGATGCTTTACCCATATATGTGCTCCTTACTTCCAGCATCCTTTAACCACTGAGACCTGTGAAGTGATTCAGGGATTTTTGAACTCTACTTTTCAGGTAGTGGTTGTGAACTTCTGAACGTTATAGAACTTATCAGTCCTATATTTTTGGTACTAATTGACATTTGAACTTCAGTCTGAGCATTTCTGAGGTCAAGCTTCTGTTTGAAGAGTATGACCTAAAAGGAAGAGCCAAACCAAATAAAATATGGATAGGAGTGAGGTAAAGAGGACTTGAAAGTTCAGAATTATCAAGTTTTAAAAGTTAAGTTCCTAAACAAAGTGTTAATTGAACCACTCCCTTCTGAATAAGCACAAATAGTTTCTTTCCCACCTCCTTGCCACTTATTTAGTAAATTTAATTATCACCTAGCCAGAAGGCAGAGACACTATTACACCCAGCCAGAGGGGATGAGAGGGGAACATAGTCACTTTAATGAGCTGGAACAGAAATAAGCCAATGAAAAATATGTATAATTTAACATAATGCTTCAATGTCTGTATATAAATACATATTTGACTAGTGGACTAAAGATGGCATTGATTGTTAAAGCTTAAAACATCAAACCTTGCTATATGAAGGATGTTTTTGTTTTTTTTTTTCCGTAGTGTGCACTTAGTCAGTTCCTGCACCAATGTAAGTATTTTAGCCTTCCTCATTCTTATTAATTTGGCTACTATGGTGTAGGAGAAAAATGCTATGAATGGATTTTAATTTATTAGGTCTTTTTTCAAGAATGGTTGCTATTTATTATTTTTATTAAAATAATTGTTCTACACTAACTCTCTAATTTTCTTCCTTGAATTATAGAGTATTCCTGTAATATATCTTCCTGCTTTTATTTCATAAACAAGCAGCTGTTTAGGTTAAAAGGGAAAAAATAATTCTCATTTTTTGGGAAGCCTCAGTGCTTTGTTAATGTGATACAATTTGATGCTGTGAGAATGAGTGTGAGGAAAAACAATGAAACTACAAAATGGAAATAAGAGATCATTAGCATAGCTAGAAGTTATGATGATCCTGTTTGCATCTTAGTACTTCTGCTTTCAATTTCTGATCCTTTTGCTGAAGAAACAACCAGAGATGCATCTCTGTCCTGATCTAAGTTGTTATTAGGGCTGTGTTTGGAAGATTTTTTTTCTGTAACAGTGTCTGGCTTAATCAGTCCCATTTTTTTCTTGTGATTTGAACCTATCCATCTTCTAGCCCCAATGTTGTATCATTGTAGCTCTTTATTTGACAATTTAATAAGCAAGACAGAAGCCACATCCACATCAAAAGTGGTTTCCCTATTTCTTGTGCCGGGCTGAATTTTTTTCTAGTTGGTTTCTTTATGCATTTTTCAGTTCCAAAATCAGCTGTACAAGCACAACTGAAATACCTGCTGTGAGAGCACGGGTTAAGTGGCAGGGATGTGAAAGAAAAATGGGGGGAAATACACATTGTATTTCACCTTCAAATATCTATGACTGATCAGTGTTCCTAGGGAGGAAGGTCTCTGACTTCAGAAAATAAGCTTAAGTAGACCTAACACCACTTCACTTTCTCTTCTCCTGTTTTCTTATTAATGTTTTACTTTACTTTCCCCAGCTGTAAGCTGGACAGTATATTACCAACTAACATATAATGTGAAATATCTGTTCTTTCTCAAAATGTATTAAATTTGTGTGTGATTTCCTTAAGCAGAACCTTAATATGGATACATTTATTTTCCTTAAAGTAAAGTCAAGATGTGATAACAAGGACTTCATAGTCATTTTGTGCTCGATACCAGCAGAACATGGCATGGTAATACCTGAAATACAAGAAAATTCAAGAATAAAATAATGGAAGGACCTGAAGGTGCTGATCATGGAGGCAACCATGCATTATGCTGTTAGAGGTGAGAGCCCTGGAACATGATCTTCTCATTACATTCCCTCAGCCCTTGCCATGACACGCTTTCCAGAAACATCAACCTTGGGAGAAGAAACAAAAAAACTGTAATATGCCCTAGGATCAAACCAGAAGAAAATAAAGGGTATGAATACAAATCCAACACAGGAGAAGAGATTTTATTTATGCCTTTAGGAGTGCCCCAAATACCTCTCTATTTCTCAAGGGTCTTACTGAAAAAAGAAGATATCTGAAGCTACAGAGGCACTGAAAATATAAGTCCAGAAGGCAAGCTGCACATCAGAAGGAAAAAAATAATGTTTGGATCTCCACGATCACTTACAGAAGCTTTTACGCCTGCTATTATAACGCATCCTTACAGAACAAACTGCCTTTCCTCTCCTTGCAAGCATATTGACAGGTTGAGAGAGTTGGGACTCTTCAGACTGGAGAAGAAAAGGTTCTGAGGATACCTTATAGCAGCCTTCCAGTACCTAAATGGGACCTACAGGAAAGATAATGAAGGGTTTTTTATAAGGATATGTAGCGTCAGGATGAGGGGAAATTGTTTTAAAATGGAAGAAGGTAGATTTAGACTAGATATCAAGAACACATTCTTTACTGTGAGGGTGGTGAGACACTAAAACAGGTTTTCCAGTGAGGTTGTGAATGCCCTCTCTGTAAAAGCATTCAAGGCCAGGCTGGATGGCAATTTGAGAAACCTAATGGGAGGTGTCCCTGCCTGTAGTAGGGGGGGTTGGAACTAGATGATCTCTAAGGTCCCTTCCACCTCATACAATTTTGTGATATCTAGCCTTCTCTGGTGATACCAACATGGTTACCCGAGGACTGGAATCCTTTTTATGTGATGTGCTAAGTGTCTTCTGCCTAGTTTTTCATTTTTTTCTGTTTATGTTGAGTCATAATGTATTTTCCAAGGGCTGAGAGACCTGAGGACTTTCTCCTTTGTGTATACAAATGTTTGTAAGCAGTGTTTCTGTGCTGTCTTGGATCGAGAGTGAGAACTAAATGTGCAAGAGAAAGCTTGGAATTATGTCTCTGGAATCTTGAATAATGCTTTCAAGAATTATTTTTCAATGGCTCTATTACTGGATGGAGATTGGTGACAAGTGGTGTCCCCCAGGGGTCAGTGCTGGAACTTATACTCTTCAGTATCTTCATCAGTGACACTGATAGTGGAGTCAAGTGTACCCGTAGCAAGTTTGCTGATTACACCAAGCTGTGGGGCACAGTTGATACTCCAGCAGGATGGGATGCCATTCAGAGGGATATTGACAGGCTTGAGCAGTGGGCCCAGATGATCCACATGAGGTTCAACAAACCCAAGTGCAAGATCTTGACCCTGCATCAAGGCAACCCCATTACCAATACAAGGTGGGTGATGATAGGATTGAATACAGCCTTGCTGAAAAAGACCTGATGGTACTGGTGGATGGTAAGTTGGACGTGAGCCAGCAATGTGCCATTGTAGCCCAGAAGGCCAACAATAGTCTGGGCTGTATCAAAACAAGCATGCTCAAGTGAGGTGGTCCTGCGCCCTCTACACTGTGCTGGTGAGACCTCATCTGCGTCCAAATGTGGAGTCCTCAGTGCAGGAAAGACATGGACCTATTGGAGCGTGATCAGAGAAGGGCCATAAAAGTGATCCACAGAATGGAACACCTATCCTAGGAGGACAGGCTGAGGGAGCTGGGGCTGTTCAGGAAGAAAAGGCTGATAGAGGCCTTTCAGTATCTAAAGGAGAGCTACAGGAAAGAAGGCGACAGACTCTTTAGCAGGGTCTGTGGTTCCAGAACAAGTGGAAATGGTTTCAAGCTCAAAGAAGGGAGATTTGTGTTGGATATAAGGAAAAAATCTTTTACAGTGAGGGTAGTGAGGTACTGGAACAGGTTGCCCAGTAATGCAGATGCCCCATCCCTGGCGACTTTTAAGATGAGGCTGGATAAGCTCCTGGCCAACCCAATCTAACTGTGGATGTCTCTGTTCATTGTAGGGGAGTCGCACTACATGGCCTTCAGAGGTCCCTTCCAGTTCTAAGGATTCTATGATTCTAAAAATTTGTACATTACTTTTCTGTCCTTGACAATTTCTTCTACTTTTAAATTATCAGTGCTGGCTTCTTGTGACCAATATTATTAAAATGTTTCTTCATGTTAAAATTTTTTTACAACCTTTCACAAAGAACTAGATTTTTAGCTTAATTCTCCCAGTGGATATAACTTATGATATCGAGCTGCCAACAGTAGGTCAATATGTTGTACGCTTTTGGGGAAAATATATTTAATTGACTTTTGGAGGCTAGTATTATTCAATCAAGTCTATATTCTTTGCAACAATGCTGAAGAGACATCTTTTCTCTGTGCATTGAGATTAAACAGGTTTATGTAAGCCAGTGAGGCAAGAATGAAAACGCTATGCAGCGTTCACTTAAACTCTGAAGTGTCAAGTTGTAAGGGCATAATTCTTTTTCCCTGAAACTAAGATTTTTTTGCTCTTCTCTCTAAAGCACAGGAGAGATTATTCTACCTTTCCTGCTGTGAATCTTGAAAGCATTTACGTAAGACTTTCCTGTGCAGTTGGCTAACTGTATATAATTTCTTCTTCATTAGCATTTACTTCTGCTGCTGACACCACTTTCAGTGGCATTACAGGGAGCTGCATTCTGTTCCAGTGTAAGGGTTTCTATTAAAAAAAAAAAAAAATCCAATGCATTCTGATCTCTCGCTCTCTTATTTAGCTAAAATTTGGTTTCTGGAGATTGAATACCTGTGTAATAACATTTTGTATTGATTCATTTCCAACAGTGGATTTGCACAGTGAGATGATAATTTTTACTTTTCCGTTCTCAGTAATTTCTAATGCTCGCTTTTCTCAACAGATACCAGACTTATGTTTTCACAGCATTATATGCAGTGACCTTAACATCATGTTCCTGTGTACTAGTGGTTGACTTATCACTGTGTAGGTAAAACTTTTTTTCCTTGTGTATTTCTTTATGACTATCCTTTCTGAATTTCATCTGCCATTATCTCACTCAGTTGCTCAGCTGCAAGGCTTTTCTGCAGTTTTTCAGTCAGTTCCTATCTTTACCACCACAAATAACAGTGCATCCCAAAAGTTTGTCATCACACTCTTCAATCCTTTTTCCAGATAACTTAAAAGCATGACAATCACCAGGGCCTCTAATAAATCCTGTAAGACTCCGATATATGTATCTCTCTTCAGAGAGACAGAAACGAATTTTACACTAAAACTTCAATATCTTTCCTTTTAGTCAGTGGTTTTATTCACGTGAGGACCTTCTTGTGACTGCTCAGCTTATTTGAAAACCTTTTTTAACAGATTCTACAGATGGCCTTTTGGAAATCCTTGCATGCTGTATTAAGTTGATATCTCTTATTCATACTCTTACTGGCTTCAGTATTTTCAACTCTAAATGTTTATAATGTATTTTGACAAATGTCTTGCCTTTATGTAAGCTTTGATTCTTCAGTAGATTCTATTTAATGTGGATTTGCTAATTCTATTCTTTTATAGTTTACAGTAATTTTTCTGGAGCAAATTTCGGAAATATTCTTTGATAATTTGAAATTCATTTTCTATGAACTTTAAAAGCTAGTCTTGAGACCTTTCAGTCTCCTGCTGACTAGGTGTTTCTGCATGGCATTACATACTCTGGTAATAAGTAAGTCAGTTATTTCAGTTTTTGTCCCTAAATGGAAACAGTCTGAACCTGTATCTTGGTTATTGTTCTTGCTGCTGTAAGCATTCCCAATGACACATCAGTTTCACACAGGTCTTCTGATGGGCTTCCTCTAGAAGTTCTGTGGGGACTATATCTTTTGTGGAGTTTCTTCTCTTACTTTTACCAAGCAGACTTTACTGAAGAGAAAATGAAGTATATCAAGAATTGTTTAGTAGAACTGGAAAAAATTGGGAATACTGTTGCATTTCTAGAGTAGACTCTTCAGAAAAGAAAACACTTTGTTTCACTTCCCACTGAATTAGTTTGCACTGGTGTTGCAAACAACTACACTGAACGTGCATATTCTTTGTCATCTCCATTTCACATGGTGAGAAGCTCAGAGGTCTTAGAAGTGTTTTAAGTAGTCTAAGGAATGACTGGCTAGGAAGATGATGGGTTATTGATCATCAAGTCATATGCTTGCCCACTTCTTTCAGAGCTCCAGAAGAGAAAAGAAACTACTAGTCACAGAATTTGTTAAACTTTCTAACCCTTTGCAGTTGCTGAAATGATGCAGTATGGTACTATAAAATCTCATTTAGACACTGTTTCTTGACTTAGCTAATTCAACTTGAATTGAGAAGTAGCCAAATATCCATTTCCTCATTTAAGAAATAAATAAATAGCTGCATAATCTCATATTCAAGTGGGTTGTATTGCTCATCATTCACAAAGGTAAGATACTGAAAGTGAGGTAAGAAGATTCTAAGAAGATTATATCAAAGGTGACAGGAGACATTTTCTTCTTAGTAGAAATTTAAAATTCAAATTATGTTTTTCCCATATTTCTATGGAGGAAATACTCAAGTGCTCCAAAAAAGAATGTATTTTACTTTAAGAGCCTTATGACTGCTTCCAAATTTAATTCCCAGGCATATAAGTTTGCACTGTTTTACTTCTTTTCAAAGCTTGTGCAACACTTAACTAAATCTGAGATGACATCCTTGGATTCAAATGCATCTTGCAAAAAGGAGCTGTGCTGGAGGAAATTAAGTAAACAATCACTCCAGCCATATAGCTAAGTAATGTGGAAGGCTTTTCCAGCTAATTTACACACGCAAATTAGACTGGGGTATTGTAACAATCAATCAATACAACCTAATGTGTTCCTTGAGTGGAATTCAAATATGGCTAGTTGCAAGAAGAGTTTGTTAGGAAGAAAACAATCTGTACCTCACTTATGAAAGAAATTTCAAACTGTCTCCTGTTTCAGAATGTTGTCTTTAAGCGGATAGGGGTGTTGTATCCACACAAAATTTAGCAATACTGTGAACACTATTTCTAGTAAGCCGTTAATGTTCAGCTACTAGTTGGAATGTGAATCATCCTTATCTTTTCCTGTTGCTTTCTGATCTGTGTGGTCATGTTAGTTTCCCCATAACTTAATTCTCTTGGTGCATACCTGTGGCATGTTCTCTAGGTGTCTATACCTTGTAATTGACTTAGTTACTTTCTTTCCTTTGGTACCGGCACAGCACCAGCTTCCATTCAAAGAGTATTTTGATGACAGTGGTTTAATGGAATTGTGAATCCATGAGATTTTTCTGACGAATGAGAAAAATATTCACTCATTTGTTACTGTCCTAGCTTACACTCACCTTCCTGATATCAACCCCAAATGATGTACAGTAAATTAATATCTCAGGCTTAACTATGGGTATGTTTGCCTAACATTAAGTTCAGGTACTGGAAGGATACTATAAGGTTTCCTCAGAGCCATCTCTTCTCCAGGCTGAAGAGCCCCAGCTCTCTCAGTCTATCACAGAATCACAGAATGAGGTCCCTTCGAACCCTGGCCAATGATCATGAATTTCCAACCCCCCTGCCATGTGCAGGGCCACCTACCTCCTCATTTAATGCTAGACCAGGTTGCCCAGGGCCCCATCCAATCTGTCCTTGAACACTTCCAGGGGCGGGGCATCCACAACCTCTCTGGGCAGCCTGTTCCAGTACCTCACCACTCTCTCTGTGAAGAATTTCCCCCTGACGTCCAACCTAAATCTTCCCTCCCTCAACTTAAAACCATTTCCCCTCATTCTGCTGTTATCTACCCATTCAAAGAGTTGATTCCCCTCCTGTTTGTAGGCTCCCTTTAGGTATTGAAATGCTGCAATGAGGTCAATTATATCCTCATAGGGGAGGTGCTCCAGTCCTCTGATCTCCTTTGTGGCCCTCCCCCAGTAACTCCATGTCCTTTTTGTGTTTGGGGCTTCAGTACTGGGCATAGTATTCTAGGTGGTTCTCAAGAGAACATAGTAGAAGGGCAGAATCACATCCCTTGACATGCTAGTCACACTATTCTAGATTTAACCCAGGATGCAGTTGGCCTTCAACTCTGTGTTCACTATAAATCATACCCCCTATTACTTGGATTGTCTCTTGTTGTTTTTTTTCTTGAATTTAAAATTAGTTTGTTTAAACAGTAATCAAGTTATTTCAAAGTATCATCAAAAGGTTGATACATAAATTTCATCCTGCATGGTGGTTGAAGGACTGCGTCTGAGCAATAATTTGCTTGGGTTTTGAGGTTTTTTTTAAAGTATTTTATGAAACTATTCAGTCTAGTTTTGGTTCTTAAATACGAAATCACCATTCATCCTCAAAGTCTCTTTCATAGCTGTTGAAAAGAGCAAACTTTATTGACATAATAATAAAATTGATCTTAAAAGCTGATATTCATAAAGATTTTTTAATTGTTTATAAAGATGGCATTTTCTCTAAGATTAACGGCACTTGGCCCACAAGTAGAAACATCAAGCAAAGATCACAGTTGGTTCCATAAAGTCTTAAAAGAAAACTTAACTAGCAAATTTTAGAGTGTAATCTGAGTTCAGAGGGACAAAGCTCTTGTTCATCAAATGGGGGAAAAAAAAGCGGTTATAATTACACCCCACCTCATTATCCACCAAAAAATACCTAACAATCCACCAGCTCTGAATTTCTGCCAGGCCTGGGGAAGTCTGGCCTATCATCAGAAGTGCTCTGGTTTTAACTTGCTTCCAGTATTCCAGGAACTGTTTTGTAAATTATGAGGGACAATGCAGGAGTAGTAAGGTTAACTGCATGAAGCACAGGAAAAAGAACAGTCCTGACTTGAATAAGCTTGCACCTGTCAGCCTATTAAGACATGGACTTGTTCAAAGACATTTAAATCATTATCCATAAGGGCCAGGCGCATAATATATCTGTATTGTACTGCATATATTTAAGTAGGGATTATAGGGAAAAAAATTGCAAAAGCACAAACTTCTGTGTGCTTAATTTCCTACTTAAGTAGCGTTTAGTGTTTTTAAGATTCCAGTCTTCTCATTTTTATTCATATTAATATTTGTGTATTAATGTTAAATAGCTGTAAGGGTTAGTCTAGTACTTAAATCATGGAGGCAGACAGAAGTAAACTGGCTTGCATTTGTTCAACAGAAATTTGTGTTGTCTGAGAAGTTTATGATTTGTGTAGTCCTTCTCTAAGTATCTGGGACTCTTAAAGAAATGATGTGTCTGTGCTCTTTCCTTAATATCAAATAAATTAGCGCTTTACCTGATAGAATAGGACGTTGTCATCTTTTATATGGTTGTATAGCATTGTGTATAAATTTTCTTTCTTCATAGTATCTTTGAGAATATTTTGTAAAGAAATTGGTGAGCTCTTTTTATCTATCCATTCTGTGCTTTAGAAATGGGAAGGGTATGTCCAACTGAATGTACCCTTGACCAGCAACATTTGGGCTAAGGATTGTTATTTCCAAACCCCTGGAAGATGAGGCACTCAGGTTTCATTCTATTTGCCCTAATTATGTAATCTGAAGTTCACGCAATCAGTTGAACACCTGAAAGCAACTGGGGCACACCTACATCTTATATCCTGGAAATATGGGTAGTAGGTGCTGCAGACTCCACAGAACTTCAGACAGGTACCATCTAAGACCACAACTGAAAAGTGCAATTTATAGCAGGTTAGTGGATGAGTAGTGTGAGACATGCATCAAACTCTAATTACTTACGTTTTTGGAAGGTACTTCAAGATATAGATGAGGAAGGAAAGGTACAAATGGAAATGGCATCAACTCTGATAAATTATCTGAATGCTCTAGGCTGTGCTTCTAGTCTAATTTTTTTTTTTTTTTTTTTTTTTTAAGAGAAAAGTGAAAGACAGAAAGGAGCATTCAGCAAGGTCTATAAAGCATTCTGAAAAAATAGTGTAAATGTGTATGGTGAGACTTCAAACTCTTTTGTAAATTACTTTCAACTATAGGTTAATGTTAAAAAAGCAGATACTCTAAGGGGAGATGGAACTGGGGCTTCACAGTCTTGAATGGGACTCAGATTGTTTTTCTCCTCTATTACCATATAGCTTCATATGCATTCTCAGTTGCATAGCCTACTTGATTACAAAAACTTTATGATTAAATGACTGAGTCTTACTGTGAAGGTTATTTTGTGCTTTCTGTGGCTGTTCAAGCATGGCAATAGTGAGCAGCTCGCTCCCCTGCAGAGTCACTGAAAGCTGGTATATTATTTTAAATGCATAAGGATAGGTCCTGCAGTGCAGTTACACTGAATAGAGTCGAAAAAACATATAAAGCCTGATGTAGTGCATTAGAGTGGCACAGGGAACAACTCTAACTTATTCTTTCCTCTTCCAAAGGGAAGAAAATGGAAAACTTGGCCAAATATTAGTGCAGTGATGTAGCATTCTTTATGATAAATGTCTAGGTGTTCATGGGAGTTCAGTAGGAGAAAGTGAAACACAATTATTAAATGACTTGTGTGAAGGGAGATACACGAGCCCAGCTTCAGATCCCTGCTATGCCTAAGGAAATTTAATTCTGCTATTTTCATCTTTTGTCATCACCAGCCTCACAGTTACTTACTCTGGAGTGCTAAAGAATGGAGACTTTCAGCTTCTTCTTCTTGTGCTCCTCCAACAACACAAGTGTGGAAGCTTGACATCTCACTTCCTATCTAAACACTTATCTTTTGTGTCCTACTAGATCAATACAAAGATATTAAGAGAGACTATTGATACCTCTGTAAGGTAGGTCCAGCTGCCTGTAACAATGCAGTGTATCTCTGAGAGCTGAAATAATTTGGAGGACTAATGTCACAGCTGAGGGCAAACATGAGAGAGGTTAGAAAATTCTGTATTATATTACTGAATAGGCAATTGGCTAAAATCTTATGAGATTTGTTTGTGAATAACTTTGTACTAAGAGAACGTTTTTGATAAAGAGTGAAAAGCACTAGAAGTTAGGGTAGTATGGCATAATTATCTTGTTGACTGTGTCAACAAATCAGAAGGCAGAGAACTGGGGAGCATATAATTTTGTCCTCTGCTTCCCTGATCCTGGAGCCTCTAACCTGGGAAAAGAGATGGGACTACTGAGGTGTTTTCTTACTGAGAAGCTGGTGGCACTTGCTCCATGAGTGGCAGCCACAAAGGCTCAATGTGAAGTCTTTCTTAATAGAACTCAAATGTTTTTTTTCTGGAAGAGAAAGGCTTTAAAGTGTGAAAACTGTTGGTTTTTGTGTATATGACCATACCACCTATTATCTTAAGATCTTTTAATCTTCTTCTACTTAATGTCCTACAGCTTCAAGGAACAGCAGCTGTATTTCATCTCTCTTCATGAGACTACAGAAGCCTAGTTTCTTCTCGTATCTTAGACACCTTTTTCTACTGCTCATCACTGTAGCCTTTCTTACCCAAAGGAGTGTTAAGCAGTAATCGAAATGAATTACATTTTGACTTAAATAAGTAACAGTAATAAGGTGAAAGAAGAGAAAAGCACTTGCCAGGAAAAAAAAAAAAAAAAAAAAAAAAAAAAAAGAAAGAAAAAAAAAAGAGAGAGAGAAGATGGAGGAGGTAAGGGTGGAGAGGTTGCACTGATTGACCTGCTCTCTGAGCCGGTCTCAGGGGGCTGATGTAGATGTGAGGAAAAAAAGAAATACTCTGTTCAGGTGATAAAAGAGAGGAAGTCAGGATAAATTATTCAGAGCATATAAAATGTATTTCCAGTGAAGTAGGTGGAAAAAAAGCTAACAGGAATAATAACAACAAGAATGCAGCTAATATCAAGGTCAAATTATTTTAACTGCTCTGGAAGTCAGTGTTCTTTGTTAGATAATTCAGACCAGAATTAAGAACATTGGGAAATCACATTGGTTTTGTAATTCTACTGCTTTTTTATTAATGACTTTGACTGGTTAACTAACTATTCTATATTTTGTTGTGTTTCGTTTTTTGTAATCATTATTTTTACACAAGCAATTGATTGGGTGAGAGCCAGAAAGATCTTATAGAATTTGAAATACAAAATGTCAAATATTTTCAAAGAACAGAAATAATTTTAAAAACTTATTTTTGAATGTAAATGCTAAAATGCATGGAGAAGACTTTGACAGAAAAGAAATATCAGATGCACTTAATTCTGAACTCATATTGAGTTTGAATACTGATGGTATTTACTGTTTCCTTGTGTCACTAAATACAGAATATTGTTATTCTATATCTTAGTTTTTGTTTGCTTTACTACTGTCTCCTATCTTTTATCTTATTTCTTAAAATAAACATGACATCAAGTGTTATAGTTGGTCTTTTGATCCTACAATTTACAAGTTTAATTTTCTTTATTGAAAGTGTATTTCACATAATGTGAGGATAAACAAAAAGTCAACCAGTTTCCATGTACCTCTCGGATTTCCTGCAAGTGCAGCAATTCTAGTTACAGATTATAATTGCAATTTAAAAATGTGAAAAACAGAACAGAAGTAAGGGGGAAAAAAAAAGAAAAAGCTGTATACCTTGATGTTTCTGCTGAGAAAATAGAAAAAGTTGGGTTAAGTACAGTCTCTACAGCATACCCAAATGTATTGGAGAGAGAGTGAGATAGCCTCAGGGAGCATAGCACTGGATTAAAATCTAAATAAAGGGGAAAAAAAGCCAGAAACCTTAAGGTTAGTCATTTTATTTTCATCTATAAAATATAACCACAAAAGTGTTTGTTTTTACTGCAGCACAACAGATTTTTATCTTTTTTTCCATCTGCAATAAAATACAGAGATTAAAAAAATAAGTTTTGCTTTCGCCCTTGAAAAATTTCATATAAGGTACAGATAATAGTTGCTTGCTTACTTTGAAAATAAATCTTGCATTGCACCTTTCTATGACGTTTTAGAAGTCGTTACACACTGAATTCTAGTTTTTACCTTAAATTTTAATGTCATGTGCTGAGGATAGGAAATGGGAGAAGTACAGATAGAATGTAAAAGTAGCAGACATACAAAATTAATTAAATAGCTGGAAGACATATTCCATTGAAATAGTTATGCTACGATTACATGATTTGCATAATTAAGTCCTGAAAAGTCATGAACTATGAAATTCCACATTTCAGACATAGTTCTCATTCTTTCTTTTTTGTCTGTTTCTGTTAAGTCTCCAAAGAAAAAAATAAAATGTTAAAAATGCACAAGGTTTAATTATTTTTTGCTGCATGAACACATGCATACTTTGAACTATTGTCAGAGCAGTGAAGAATGGATTTGTGTACGAAGCACAAATAAATTACAGAGTTTTTCATGCAGGAAGGGTGAATGCACAACAGCCATGTCTGTTCATTGTGGTCTTTACGTTTAAGAATTTCAGGTCCTCTAAACGGTTTTTACAGCACTGCAGTAAGCTTATTCTACAGAGTAGCTTTATTGTACTGAAAGACCATAGAGCCGTTGGCCATCCTAATTTATTTTCCCTCAAAGGTTCTGCATGAGTTTAAAAGGTCTTCCATGTCTGGCTTTGTTTTTACCTTAGCCGTGATTTTCTGTGCCTAAGAGCACTTGCCTGATATTCATTCAGAAAACACAGAAGTCACTGAATGCACAGCTCTCAAAGAAAAGACCCAGATAAACGCCAGATCATTCTTTCTTGATGTGGTCCCAGCAATTTTGCTTTGTATTGTAAATTGAAGCAGCTTATAGGAGAAAAGCTGAAAGTAGAGCTCTTTTATGGTGAGGCATAGCACAGTGGTGGAAGCACTTTTCTGGAAGAGAGGTACTATAGCCTTAACCCTGAAGGGAACAGGATCCAGGTCTCATGTCCCTGTGATGAATTTACGCATCAACATGTTATTGAGAACAGGGTTGCAAGCAGAGACTCAGACTTTTTCATCTTCCTCTGGCAGTTGTGTTTTGAAATAAAGTGAGCCTCCTTCCTGTATATTTTCTGAAGCCTTGCAGGCTAAAATAATATTAGTGACTAGTGGATGCACTGTGGAACCCATCTGACCCATCTCATAATCCTAATCCTCACTTCTAGTACAAGATAGGCACAAGAGCTCCTTCACCAGGATGGGAAAGTGGAAATCCAGATATACAACTATTGCTGCTTATCAGTAGTACAGATCAGCCATCAACCAAGGATTTTATGTTGTTATACTCTTCATTGTTAATTGACCTCTACCATCTCTCTCAACAAACAGCCCTAAAAAAAGGTCCATCAACAGGGCATATATTAATTTAAAGCTACACAATTAGTTGAATTCACTAATGCATTTGTCTATATTAACTGTTTGACAACATTCAAGTCATGGATTTTCAATTTCAAGTAACACATCAGATCTCCACTTAGCAACTTGTAAGGAAAGTATTGCTTCAGCTTTAATTAGTCTAGTCTTAGCTAAATTTACCACAGACTTTTGATGGCTGACACTTTCTTATGTTAACATTCATAAATCAGTTGCCTTGCAGTAGCTAAATATCTAAAAAAGCACTGTGAGAATCAGAGCTTATGGCTCTAAATCTTGTCCTTTTTACCAATCGTATGAGCCGATCTAGGAAAGTATATTACTTTTCCCTGCAAATCTTGTTTCAGTTGAAAACGAAGCTGCTTAAAAAAAAAATAATGGAAGCACAGAAGGCATTTTGTAGGACTCTTAATCATAGCAGACAGAATACCTTCTGAAGTATTTCACTGATTTTTTTCGTCTATTGAGCAATATATTTTGGCAATAAAAATATTGCACGCAGGAATATATATTTATCTGCAAATTTAACAATACATGAATATATATGCTTCTTGCTGCAGGCCAGTGTGAATTTTTAAGTTATGTGAATTTGTTCTTTTTTGGTTTTTTAAACTACTAAGCAATTTTTTTTCTTCTCTTGGCTATAAAACTTCGTAATGGGAAATAATGCAACATTAATAATGCTACAACAAAGGAAATCGTGTTTATGACTAGAGGAGAATGCTGGCCAACTTTCTGGCAGGTAACATTTTACAGCATATGCTGACAAGTAAATCTTTATTTATGACTAGGATCACAGAACACCAGGATGCTTGTCAATAACAGGTCCTATAATGCTGTGAAAGAAAAATTCTTTATAAACAACATCTAGCAGAGAGAATTTAGCTGGATGATGCCTTGTTAATTTTTGTAATAGATGGTGACATTGGCATGAATAAGATTTATTATGTTAGTCAAATGAAAGTGTATGTGCTGAATGCACAAGTTTAACCGTCGGTACCTGCACAACAAACCCAATTAAATGGTGTGTCACTGAAAATGATTTAAATGAAAAGATAATGAAGCAAATCGCATGAAATGTGTTTAACAAAATTTATTCTGAAGGAATCGGAAAGGTTATTGTAATTAGAGAAGCAGTCCTCCATGCTAATAATCTTTTTTAAGCTCTCTCATTAAAATCTAAAGCTTAAAAAAAAAGCCAAGGAAACTCAACTTTTGGTTTGGGGCAAAAGGTAGGATTTCTCTTTCACCTTTTGCGGGAATTAACACACATTCTTAAAATATATTCTAGTGCTGAATTTTCAGGAAAAGTTTAAGGTAAAAATGTAAGGGTTATGTCTCTTTCTGTCTACGGTAAACTTTAATCAGTGGCCTTCGGCTTAGCAAAAAATTCAGTGTAAACAAAATATCTGGGTATGAAATTTATGACTTCATTCCTAGTTAGAACAACAGTTATTTGAATAGAAATGCTTGTGAAACAGGGAAACATCAAAGTCAGTGATACTTCAGCATACGTTCAGTTTTACGTGTTTACATTTGTTTATTTGCTGAATGAGGTGGGACCGTTATACATGGAATTAGGGCTGTGTTCCATTGAGCCAGCATTTTTATATGGATGTTAGGAAATGTTTTAATTAGTAATCTTAAATCCAAATTAGAAATAGTAAGGAGAGTGGTTCATGAAAGTACTAGGTAGTAACATCACTGGGCTGTGAACATGAAAATGAGTTTCAGCATTTTACTAGGTGAGGAAATAACTATAATGGCTTTCATTAGGTATATAACAGTGGATATTTTCATATTCTTTCCAAATATGCAGCCAGAAAAATCAAATTTTAGAGCAAGGTTGTCATGGTGAGTAACCATGCTTATTTTCTTTCACACTCAAAAACTACAGTGTTCAAAATTCTTTGATTAATGAGCCAATAGGCAAATACATATTTTATTCTTGGTTCCTTGTGAAAGTTACCCATACAACTTTTGGTTATCAAACCGCAAGTGCCCGTTTTGCAACAAAATGAGATCTGGCAGAAAATCAGCAGAGCGGATTACACCCTAGGAACACAGATGGGTGAAGAAATGGACAGCTTTTTTCTATAAACCGCAGGAGTCTGAGTTCAGACTTCAAGTCAAAATGTGAATCTATGGACTATGATCAAGGAGAGCCACACATTCCTGAGCATACAGCCAGCCAGGGCTGAGGTTTTTGGGTCAATATTCAGACTCTTACAGAATGTCTCATTGTCAGAAGGCTTGTCAGATGAGGCCATTGCTTTTCCCTAATTCTCTAGTCTTCTGTCTGTCTTGTTTTCCAGGCTACACACACTTGCATTTCTAGCTGTGAATTTTTGAAAGCAGTATGATTATACTGCTACTAAGCACCCAATCCAGAGTTCACAGACTATACCAAATACCTCTAGAATTTCCTAGCATTTCAGTCAGCATTCATGTGTATCATCTAGCACTAAGTTTCTGGAAAATTCCTCTGAGTATCATACCACCCACAGAAAAATATTTTGAGGATGATAGCAGTGCCAGACCTCCTGCCTACTCTCATTTTTAGTGTTCTTATCCTTAATCTCTTTCTAGAGTCTTTCTTCTGCAAGAAGAACATCATTTTCTCTCCCCTATGAAGACTTTCAACACAACTGAGAGCAACTACATTGCAGTAAAAAGTGTAAAGTAATTTGTACTGCTGACTAGAAAATTGGCATTTTATTGAAACACTGGTCAATACTTCATTCACAGCACTAACAACTTGTGGAAGAAAAGGTTGTTAAAAATAAAAAAAAACACACACAAACACAAAAAGATAGTAAACTGCTTCTTAGTGGAGAAACACTTCTGTTTTTCATTTTTCACCATGTTGTTTTTTCAGTGAAAAAGGCATTTGGTGATGAAGCAACTCTAATCACACTCTGTATTGCAGGTCTTTAATTGCCTAGGACAATCACTTGCCTGTGAAATAAGATACTAAATGGCATTGGATCTTCAGTCAGTTTCTCCAAATGCAGAATAAAATTTACTAATTGGCCCAAAGGTAGCTTTCTGCAGGAAGTTTTAAATGATCTCATGATTAAAATCCTGTAATTGGAGGTTGCCATACATTTTGCTCTTCTGTTTTTCTGTGGAAAGAGAGAAGATTGACTGCCAATTACATGTTTGTTAGCTGTACAAAACTCCAAGTGATAGACATGGTACTGAGCCATGAATTTTGGAACTGGGTTTCAAAGTCATAACCCTTCACTCATGCTGTGTGTGTATTCAGGATAGTTCCAGTTTCTTCAGTCTGTTACAGAAAAAGAACATCATTACACCTTTTGGATCAGAGCTCATTTCAAGAGTTAACTATTTTCTTCCCCTGTATAGATGTTTTCAAGTACTGTTGCAATGCTAGTCTTAATTACTGCTGCTCTGCAGTGACTTACAAGGCATAGCATACTGGCTTAGAAGTGTAAAGTACAAGTTTAGTCATGGGATAAAAGCACAGTAACCCCAGTTATTAAAGCCTTTTGTATAAATACATTAATCATAATGGGGTAGATCAAGATAACAATTAAAATCGTAACATGCATAGCAGTGATTTCCAGTTAATGTTAACTATTGATTGATTGCTTGATACATTCTGATACATAAGTTGTTCGTGGGTTTTTATTTTGTTTTGTTTGTTTGTTTTTAATGAGTTCTATCATGTTTATCCTTTCAGAGCTTTCCTGAACGTAGTGAGACTGTACAGAGGTGAGATCACAGGGGTGTGTGAAGTGTTACCTGTTGGCTGGAAGAAGTGGATATTTAGGGATAAATCACTGTAGTTAGCTTAGGCTTTAAAATAAAGTTTCATTTCCAAAAAGAGAAAAGAAAGCAAGGAGAAACTGTAGTGTACCCATCTGAAATTTAATCAAGAAGTTAAACTTACTATAACAAACATGAAAGCATAAGTTATAACAAAAGTGTGGCCTCACATGTATCTACTAAAAATTATTAGGGTACAGGAAAACCTATGTCCTAAGCAGCTTTTTTTTTTTTTTTTTTTTTTTGAACTTTTTTAACATATCTAACTCAATGAATTAATAAATTAATATTTAGTGGATGATTAGTCCAGCAGAAGTGCTATAAAGCATGATTATTTCCAAACAGAACATAAAATTGAATGTTTAGCATACTTTTTGGCTCATTTTATAATCACAAGCAATAAAATAAAAAAAAAAAAAAAAAGTTTTTTTTTTTTTGTCTGGAAGAGCATTTGAAGTCACTCCAGCTTCTAGTTCTGATCTTTGCAGAAGTACTACTCCTTTACATGAAAGATTCTTTCTCTCTCATTGGAGTGAACACTGAAAATTTTCAAGCTTGGCTCAATTCCGAAAATTTTTCCCTATATTGCAGAATTTTTTTAAAAGGGCTGTCTTTTCAGAGGGTTGCATCAATTCCAAGTGCTGTCTTCTGCCAGGACATGCCAGAAGGCTACTAATGAAATCTGCCTCAGGTTTCAGTTTCTTAAATCTGTCCTTTTAACAGGTGATAGAGTAATAACAAAATCTGAAACTAGTGAGTCTGGAATGATCTGAATTTTTTAAAACTATTTCTTCTTGCCATTTCTGTTGCTTCTTTGTTTGATGTACCTCACTGGTAGCTGGCTTGCTATCAGAAGAGCAGAAGAGACATGTATAGCGTCCCTCTGTTTCCTGAGGTGCCCAAATATTTCTGCAGCTTAAATATGGATACAAACATTTTGGGCATAAAAAGCCAAATGTCCAGTGGATTTCTGACAACATCTGAAAGAAGACAGGTTGCTGTGTTATGGGTTTGCTGTGCTTTTGGGGAAATATTCTTCAAGTCCTTAGAGAGGACTAAGGCTACTGTGGTTAGCCCTCTCTGCATTCGATTGTATTGAATTTGCTATCTTTTTCTGAATTCCTGATAGTCACCTGAAACATATTTAACATTTTTTCCTCTAGCTCAAACACAGCTTTTAATAGAATTATCTCAGTCAATATGCTGTCAATTAGAAATTACTTGAAGTGCCAATTTTTGCAATGGCTTTTAGAAAATGGCATCACATACAAAATTGTTGGATTTGCACGGATCATGTCATACCTCTTCCACAGATAAATTTTCCTGGATTGCTATTATGTTCCTTTGATACGCCCTCTATATTCATGGTTAGAAATAAGCGTTTGTATTTACAAAAAAAAGAAAAAGAAAAAGCTAGAAGATTTTTTTTTTCTTTTCCTATGCTCACGAGTTAAATGAGTGGGCCTAACTGTAGGATGAACTCTTGAAGAGCACACCTTTGTAGTCCATGGTTAAAGATAAGATAAGCTGAATCTGAGTGGATATGTGAATAACTTAATAAGCTAAGTGATATGATTCCGTCTGCCCAATTTGGGTGACTCCCAAGTTGAGGCAATCTTTCTCTTGGTTTTCTTTTACAAACAAAACATGGACGTTTTCAAGGACACAAGTGACTAGAACTGTATGTCCTTGTACAGGCTGTCAGAGCTGGCAAATCCTGCAACCCACCTGCCCTGAACTGCAAGCTAGCATCCTTGGTTGGGGCCCCAGCTCAATAGGAGAGAATGCCATCTGCTGAAGTGCACAGTCCAGTTTTCTTCCCTTTTTGATCTCTAACCCTCACGCCGAGCAAGATTAACTGTCCTCCTAGTACTTGAACCAGAAAGGTCAAAGCATAACGTTGCTTGGCTATGGGAAACTGAATAGCACAGCCTGCACAAATATCAGCAGAAATGAACTGTGTGTTTTTAGTATTGCTTTATTACTTTTTTTTTTTTCCCCTCAAGCTTATTACTCTACAGAAATGTTATTTTATTTTGGTTTATCTAGAAGAATGGGTTAGAGCACTTGTTAGAGAACACTTTAGTTTGTTCTTAGAAGGTACACAAAGAGAAAATAATATATCCATGCATGAAAATCACTTTATGCTGAGATTGCATCTGGGAGCACCTTGGGAAATCACTTCTAGTGATGAGGTCTATTACTTGAAAATCCAAGAATATGCATAAAATTACTTTGTTAGTCATTATATTCTGTTTCCCTCATCTCTGTCGCTCTCCTCTTTCTCAAACTGCCCAACCTAAACGGTACAACTTCAAACTCTTGTGAGAAAATGTGTACATCTTTCACTTCCTCTCAGTGCTAAGATTAATACTGTGCTGTCAGCACGTTGCCTACCTACCTAGGCTGGTCCAGCCATTCCAGCAACAGAGGAAGAATTGCTTTTAGGGTTTTTTCCAATACTTGCAAAAGACAACTGACGCCAACTACTCCTCTGAGAGCTGTTTACTGCCTTGGTTTCAGGTCCCAGTGCATGCAACAGAGCTGCAAGCATACGCCAGTCTACAGAAAGAGAAGTCTCTTCCCTCTAAAACTATTCGTGCATCTTCTTAGCCAAAATCTTCTTAAAAATAAAAAAATAAACATAAAACACCACCACCAAATGCCCGTTGTTTCCTTCCTCTTTGTTACACAGCAGTCTCCCAAGGAAGAAAAGAATCAGCGTCTGTGCTCATTTTGATTAATTTGTCGTCTCAGTTTTTCCTGCCTTCTTCTATATTGACTTCCACGTTGTGGAAAAAGCTTAATCATACGAATTGTCTTAACTGTTCATGATGTAAGTAAGCTTTTTTCTCAGAGCGGGGTGGCGCTGGCGGAAATCGCAGCCCTCAGACCCCCGGCTCCAGGCGGGGCAGGGCGCGACGGCGGGAGCAGCGCGAGGCTTTGGCCGTTGCGAGCCATCGCCTCAGGGTGGCGCTGCGCGGCGGACTGAGAGCACGTTCCTGCGCCGCGAGACGGCGTTAAGGCTGTCCCTTCAGCCATGAGGGTGCTGGAAGCGTGGTCTTGATGTTTATAGACAGAGCAGAACTAAATGGGATTTTTTCCTGGTTTGAGAAAGTTGTGGCCTGAGAAAATGACTGGTGTGATCCTGAGGGATGGATCCAGGAGGGCTCGCAAGCCATGGGTATCACGCCTGGTCTGTGAGAAGAGCTGCAACGAGGAACCTTTCAGCCATTATCGCTTTGAAAAGGCACAGCAGGTGATGCTTTTCCTGGTTGGATGCTATACAAAATGTTCTTGGGAGATGGCAAAAAAAAAAAGGTGCCTACTTATTTAGACTGATATTTATCATGAGGATAAATAGGAAGGGGAGAAGTGGGCATGGCCAACGTGAGGACACAGCTATAAGGAGAAGCAGCTGCAGGAGAGGACTTAATCAAGGCTAAGAGCCTTGGTGCTCTTAGCATCGTGTTTTCCTAGGGAGAAGATGGAGATTTTGCTCTGATTTCATGTGCTAAGGAAGAAAAAGAGAGAGCTGTTTGTGGAGATGACTGCAGAGTGAGCTGGTCCTCAGTACTTTCCTACAGAATCCTTGTTCATGGAGCTACTGAAGGTAAGAGGAAACGCTTAATGTTAAGCGTATGTCAAAGAGGGGGTTGTAGCCTCGTAGCACTGCTGCCAAGTTATTAACGTGTCTGGTTAATTTTACAATTTTGAGTATTAACAGTTTATTAACAGCAACGAGGTAAGGGAAATCAGGAAATTAGTTCAGTCCTATCGCTAGCTTATTACAAGCGGAAGCTATTGGTACAGGAGAAAAACACCTTTGGAATCTTGCAAAGCTCAGTCTGTTGTGTTTATTGTTGGTGAGATTCCTTTTGTTTTGTGTTGTCTGTTCTCTGTAGGATTAAGCATGATTAACTTTCTTGGTAGCTTATTTTAAAATTAAAGAGTGTGAACACCTGTTCTTTCTCAGAGAATGGTAACAATGGGAAACAATTTTATACTTAACCATATTTCTTCATTTAATTTAAAACTGAATGCAACTAAATTCCAGACCAACCTTACAGTTGTTATGTAAAAAGTACTAGAATTCTGCTCTCTGTGGCCCAAACAGGTAACATACTGAAGCATATATATTTACTGTGACTCAATTCTGTCGTCCTTATTCAAAGTAATGGAAGAATGTTAAATGCGAAATATGTTTTAAAGAAAAATAAATAACGTATCTTTTTAAGTGGGATTTTTTCTTGTTATGTGAGATAATCTTTGTCAAGGTGTAAACCACCAGCATTTTGTTGACAACTCCCAAAGCACAACACGTGCAGTCAGTTCTTGTTTTTAACAATTCTTATTTTAAAGCTGAGTGATCCTGTGATTGAAGAATCATGCATTGCAAATTACAAAAAAAATAAAAATAAAAAAATAAAAAAAATCATATTTTACAGGAAATTTTTAAACTAATGGACAAAGTGGGTCAGTCATACAAACAAAAGAAAACATGGAATTTACATGTGTTGTGCAGTGGAGTAAAATTTTGATGTAATCTAGTCCTGCCTAAAAATAAAAGAATTACTTGCGTTACTGTTCATCGATTATTGGCTTAAACAGACTTTAAATGATTTGTACAAAAGGAGGGATGCGACGGTATGAAGAATTTGGTTAGTCTTCATTGCAGAATTCTGAAGGTAGTGTTACAGAGTGAGTGCTGCAAAATCTTCAAAAGAAAATAACAGAAAAAAATGTTGTGCAGTAAGTAGTTACTTAAGTTGTTGATTGTAATGAGGAGGATAATTGTGTTAACACCAGCAAACCTACAGCTTTCAGTCCCAACCCTGGAAGTTTTCCAGATATTTGAAAAATCAAATGATTCTTCATAGAATTTGGGAAAATGATGAATTTATACATTTGGGATTACAAAATCCTTCTTTTAATTAACTAGGTGGTGTTATTTTACGTATAAAACTCATATATCTGTAGTATCTGTAGTGGTGTGACTGGTAAGAAACCAGTGGATGGGGGACACAGTATGGATGTTGAAACCTCTTTTATCAAGGATCTGAATGTCTGTATCAATCTAATATATTTATCCAAATTATGGATTTTTTTTGTTTTCTTTTTTAACAAGAGTTGGTCATCACAGAACAGTTTTGATGCCCAGCTGACCCCTAAATTGCATTGTCAGGGAGCAAGACCAGGCAGTGTTCCTGCTGTGGCCTCAGATGTTTGGTTGGAAGACCATTGTTTCTGTTGCTTACAGACTTCATGTATGTGGTTTGTGTGGGCTGTTTTTGTTTCTGTTTTTTATTTAGTCCGATGCTGGTCAAAAAAATTGAATATCTTGGTTTTTAAGTCCCATGCTGCTGCATTCACCTCTTGTGCACTTATGATCTTTTATGTTTTAGCCTCTAAGCTCCGTATTGTCTGAAACATGCAAGTATCAATGAAGTTCTGCTAGAAAGTATTTTGTGTATGTTTTGGCTCTGACAACTTTTTTGTCATAATAATGCCTAAATCAGCTAAAGTTTAAAAATTCTTGATTCACTGAAGATCGTTTATTCAAATATGTACTGTGTCAGTCATTCTTGTTCAGTGTTGTGAAACAATTTGTAATTTTAAAGCTTCATCCAATCTTCCAGAGTTTAGGACTTAATTTCTGTTCTGTGGTTTGATGACTTACGTTAATGAGAAACACTCAAAATGTTATGCTTAAAGTAACTGTACAGAAATTAGAAGTTACTGGTGAACTAGGAGTTCAAACTTGGATCTTGAGCATCCAAGTAATTTACTTGAGCTACACCATGATATTTGATAGCTTATGAATAGTCAGGAACTATTTAATGAGCATATATGGTGCTTTCTCAATTGCATTCTTAAACATAATTGCTTAGAATATAAACACAAGTCTTCTATTCCAGTACAAAAAAGAATAGGACTGAATAATAGGACTTTGAGGTACATGGAAGTGTTTATAAATGACGTTTTCCTTGTAACACATAAGCAGAGAATGTAACTCATAAGCAGAGACTTCCACTTCGTAGATGTGGAAGTCAGAATGTATACTTTGCAGGCAAAGAAAGATAAGTGTTACCAAAGTTTGTAATGTTGTGTTTTGGTTTTTTGTTTTGTTTTGTTCTTTTTGAGACAAAGACTTGCATTAATACTATCCTGTATACTAATCTACATGTAGTTTCACATTGGAAAGTGAAATTGACCATTTGCAGTATTTTTGTGTTTGCTGCCTCATCTCTTGATGTGTGTTGCTGACACCTGTGACAGGCTAGTATTTGCTAAAATAGGTAGCTTGAATCTTTGCTGTCTCACTTCTGTATCTGCGTAACGAATGGTCAAGCAGCATGACTCAGAGGACAGTTTAAAAATCCATTTTGTCACACAAGTATTAATTTGAAAGCACTTTATTTCTTAAGGAAACTTCTGTGTCAGTTTTGTCAAAGTAGTTGACAGTCACTGAAGGAGAGTATAAGACTTCAAAGAGTTTAGATTTTTACAAATATATTATTACAAATAAATTCAAGTACTGTGCATTGAATAACGGTTAATTTCAAAGGTTTCTAATTTAAGAGAAACCAAAGTATATCTTCATGTTGTAAAGCTGCTCTGATTATTGAGAAGAGAGACTTAAGCTTCTGGTAGGTACTAAAACCGGCTCTGCTCAGCTTTGTTCTTTAGAATTATTTTCTATTTTTAAAAACTAGCGTTATTCTGCAGTTACCAAGGTAGGTTCTAGTTGTCTTTTGGAAACAGGTATCTTGTCTAGGATAAGAAGTTACTCTAGTTATATTAGCTGCACATGTATGTTTTTATTTTTTTAACTTTGGCTTTTCTTAGGTGTTACTTAAGTAGACTTAGTTTGTGCAACATAAAGGCATGCAAACAGTGGGGAAAACATTTGTCTTCAACAGTGATTTCTGAAAGTTGTTTTTTTCCTTGTCTTTCTTTTAAATTTTCATGTTTCTGTAGTACCTGATATAACTAAGATCCATGGTTTTGTTTAGTTTACTTGCTTCTAATAAGAATCTGAATTGAAAAATTCCTATTGTAAATTTTAGAAGGGAAGTGATTGAAAATATTAAGGTTCTTGCTATACCACTTAGATTTATTACATAATAAGTTGAATCATGACTTAAGGAGGGGAGATTTAGATTGGATGTCAGGAGGAAACTCCTTACTATGAGAGTGGTGAGATGCTGGAACAGGCTGCCCAGAGAGGTTGTGGATGCCCCATCCCTGGAGGTGTTCAAGGCCAGACTGGATGGGGCCCTGGGCAGCCTGGTCTAGCATTAAATGTGGAGGTTGGTGGCCCTGCATGGGGTGGGGGGGGGTTGGAGATTCATGATGCTTGAAGTCCCTTCCAGCCTGGACCATTCTGTGTGATTCTGAATAACAGGTGAAAATTGAGTTTGAATATATATATATATATATATATATATATATATATATATATATATATATATTTTTTTTTTTTTTTTGGGGGGGGGGGTGGACAACTATGCAAACTAGCCTATAATCAGCATCTTTTTATCAACACTGTGGGACTTTGATTGTTTCTGAAAGTTAGAAGGACCAAATCTGTCAGTGAGAGCTATCTCTTTGCTGCTTATGAAGATAAGAGGATTGGGAACCACTGCAATGTAATATTTGAATGAATGTAGTGTTGCTGTGACTGGAAGAAATACTAGCATTAATTTGGCAGTCAAATATTATGTTAAGTATTGTGTCGTGTCTTCAAATTGGATAACAATGCATCTTTTACTTCCATGTCTAATTAGTGGCATCCTCTCTGCATACTGTGACCACTGAAGTTTCCAACCCAGCTTGTTTGCAGTTGTTGATCATCCTTCTTGTACTGCATTGTCATCTGACTGTCCTAATGTATGGATTGTGACAGAGTAATTGCTTAGGATAATGCCCCATGTATTCTTTCCTGAAATTCATTTTCCCTTCCCTGAGCTGTGATGCTAGTAAAAATATTGATATTCCTATCAACTGCTCTTCTGAAATCCAAACAAAGAAATAATCCCACACACCAGTGCACAGAATAAAACACATAATAGAAACGTACTTGGCTGATGTTTGTTTTCTGTGACTGATATTAGAGCAAAAAAGTCAAAGTATTCAAGCAAAGTATTGGCAGCTACCCTTCTACAGGATGTGTCAGCCAGCTGCCACGTAGAGTTCTAACCTAGCAGCACGATTAAATATTGCACCTTCTCCTTTCATCAGCTGAGACTAAAATATTTTGTTATCTGCTTAATGCTTGCTGCCTCAAACACTGTCCTTGCTGAAATAAATTCTCTCCAAATCATTCTTTTTCTTTTTGAAACATCTGGTATTTCTCGTGATGAGTACACAGAAAATGAGCACATAGTTTATGCTCCTGTATGAGCTGCTTAGTGCAATAGAATGTCAGGCAGAGTCAATTCAACAGGTCTCACCCTATAGAAGAAGAGGAAAAGCTACTCATTAACTCCTCAGATGTGTTCTTGTGAGCTATGCAGTTGCTACTGATATGGGAATCAGAGACTGTACTTTGTATCATTTGATAGGACAAGAGGAAGTGGCCTCAAATTACACCAGAGGAGATTTAGATTGGATAGTAGGGAGAATTTATTCTCAGAAAGAGTGCTGAGGCTTTGGAACATGTTGCCCAGGGAAGTGGTAGAGTCGCCATCCCTGGAAGTGTTCAAGGAGAGGGTAAATGTGGTACCTACCGACCTGGTTTGGTGGGCAGTATTGGTGTTTGGTGGACAGCTGAATGAAACGATCATGGAGGTCTTTTCCAACCATAATTATTGTGTGATTCCAGTTTGTTTCTCACCTGATCTGAAACCTGTTGGATGATGTCTACAATGCTGAAGGAAATTAAATTTATTTGAAGATGCTTTTTCAGTAATTTAACTTTCTTTCTCTCTTTCAGGGAGAGAGTTAAACAGAAGAGGTGGAAATGTAGCCTTAGACTTGGCTAGTTTGTGATGTACTGTTTGTAACGTGCAGTAAGAGAAGCTTAGTTTAGTTACCAGATGTGAAGTTGACTGAAGTAGTACTGTCTCGGTAGCTACTTACTTGACTTTGAGCCTCTCAAATGTCTTGTTACATGAAATATCATGTGGAGGAGTGATGAAGAGGCTGAAAATAGAGCTGCAAGTTTAAAGTACAAATGGACAATGATTCAAAACCTTGGGGGAAAATGCTGTAATGCTACCTGGAGATAGGAATTTGTCTATTTTAAAATATTGCCACTTCTATTTTGAGCTCTGTATTTCTCTCGTCCACTCACAATGAGAGGAGAATGCACAATGCTACTGCTAACATGCATCTGTGTAAGAACAAATAGGATAAATGTTACACCAAGATGAGTCCAATACTAAAAAACAATACAAGGGAGTGCTAGGACTGTTTTAAAAAAAAAAAAAAAAAAAAAATCTGTCAACTGTCAAAAAATCACAGGTACATATTGCATTTTTGGTTGAGTCTAGCTGAGTATAACTGAAGTTCAGTTATGTTCTCTGCATTTGCATGCTGCAAAATATTCAAGCTCTTTCTTTAAATCTGGTACTGTTAGGAGCAATCCTTCTAGCTCCAAAGGTTGAGCTGCAGAGTCCTGTCATCTGGAACTCTGAAAAGTACATGCCATCTGTCTTGGCATATTGATTGGCTGTGGAGAGGCTACTCTTCAATTATAATATGATAAATTGAGAAGGCTGTTGTGGAAGAACCGTTTGTTGTTCATAGAGAATTAAGTCTTGATATATGCTCAAGCACCTGTTAGATGTTGGGTTATTGCTAAAAGTACCTGCTATATGCATGCATCCATACTGATGTCTACATTTTGCCTCTGTCTATGACTTTGTTTTTTATTTGTTGGTTTTTTTTTTTCCTTTTTTTTTTAAAGAAGAAAAATTGGCATCTACTTTGGGTTTTCTCGGTGTTTTTCAACCGCCAGCATCATAATATGGAAAGAACTGTTCATCAGAGAGCAGGCTTCTAAACTTTATGTGCAATTTTTGGCTATCAGTAGGCTGAAGTGGGTAGATGTTACAGTTTTGCATCTAACATGTGCTTAAGGTGTCCATATCTTAAAGAAAAGAAGCATCTGCTTCTTACTTGCTTCTGCCTAAAGGCAGACAATTTAGTGATAAATTATCTAAGCCATAATCAAATGTATTCCCAGGTACCTATTGCTTGTCATGAAAACAAGGGCTCATCAGTAAATCAAAGATGTGAACAAATAATAAATCTTAATCAAAATTGTTCCAGCAAAGATGGAAGAAAATGACTTGCAGTTTCACTTTTATGACTAAGATCAGATCTTGAAGCTCTCTGGAGCACAAGTAGTAGTTAGCAGAATTAAATATGAATGACAGTGATTCTGTAGTTGTACAGACTGCTGTCAATCCTCTGGAAAATAATAGTGCTTTTGAATTTTGCACTTTCTTACCTGTTAGAAGTTGAGCGTTGTGTACTGAAGTGCTTTTCAGGATAAAGGAGAAAACGTTCAGTGCATCAATGAGTAGACTCATGGTTTTAGTGTTGTGGTTGGTTGCTGGGAAAGCTGCTTCTCAAGGGAGTTTTGAGAGCTCCATTGATCTGAATAGCTGGTGGACATTCTTAAAACATGAGCAAAATGTGATTTTTCTTGGGTTAGAACTATTGAAAGCAGAAAACTAAATTGTTTTTCTTTTCCAGGTCTTTGATTAAATTAAGTAAATCTATGATTATTCTTGCAAGTCTTCTGGTTGTTTAAACACAATATACTCTACTTCTTAGAAAATTTAAGTATTTAATCTTCACGTATATACACTGTTATTCCAAAAAAAGATTTCTTTAAATAGTTAACTTCAGTGTTATCTCAATGTTATTTTTTTTCTAAAATGTAATTCAGTGTTTGCAGTATTTCATTTTTTCATATTTTAAAAATGTATTAGCTATTAAAATATTTTGGGGGAAATATAAGTTGTAGAGAGAAGAATGAAACAAAAACTGTCTCTTTTTCTAAGGAAAGTGACTAGAAACTAATGGTACAAGGCAATTGAAGTATAATTCTTTATCTTTTAACACTATGATCCTTTCAGTAGAAACTTAGAAAACAGTATTACATCAAAAAATATATTCCTTAAAAAGTGATTTATTTAGAGCACCCAACAGTTGTTTGGGTTTTTTTTTCTAATAGCTCTCCCCAGTATTTTTCCTTCTGAATGAACAAGTACGTGCGTTGGGGGCTGGTCTAGATATGCCAGATTGTGTCTCTAGGAAATCAAAATAAGTAATTGTAAGACAGTTGCAAGGCTGTCAATGGCAAAACACAATGGATGAAGCTATATCTTTATCAGTGATTTACGTATTACGTCGTCATAGGGACAGGCCAAAAGAATCTTATCTGATTTTTGGCTGGCACACATTTCTTAATTGGTTACAGACAGGTGTGTGGCACCCTTGACAGGGCATGTCTGAAGTGCCTTTGTGTTTGAATTCCTTCAGAATTAAGCAGAGGTTCAGGCATGGTATTCATCTGGAAGATATTTATTCCTTCCTTATGCTCACTTCCTTCCAAGTCAGTTAATTCTGTGGGAAGGAGCAATGTCAGTGATTTATGTACTGGCTGCACATGGGAAAGAGTACTTGTGCTGTGATAGTCATTGAAAGCACAGGACGGTTTTTACCCCAGGACATTTGCGGCATCTTCAGTGCACTCTGATGCTATTTCAGCACTTTGTGTGTGTGTAAATCTCATCTGGTTGGACAGTTAATATTTCATCTTTCATCAGTATTTATCCAAATTATTTTTAAATTTGTTACGTTTTATTTATGGAATATCAATTCCTGATTAGTTCCCTCTTAGCACAAGATGAATAATATTTCCAAGTCTGTCACAGTTAAAATTTTATAAGGACTTCTTTATACGTTTCTTTATCTACTCCACAACCTAAGAGTTGATTGGAGATCTCTTTTGTCTGTTTTCTTCTGACTGCAAGGCTGCCTGCTAAACTTACTATGTCATAAGTCAGTATACTCGCTGAGCTCAAATCACCGTCTGGTGCCTTATGGAATTCTGGCAGTCAGTATTTCTGGTGCTTTGTATTTTTTTCCCTTGTTTTCTATGTAATGCAGAAGTGATTCGTAAGATCCTAATGTGGCTGATGTGTATCAAAGTCCCTCTGGGATCTAAAGCTCATTTTAGAAAGTACACTTATCTAGATGTAAAGGATTTTTGCAAATTATTTACTGTTCTTTACAAATGTAGTCATTTGCATTTCTGTTATCATTCTAATCAGTAGAATATTGCCCAGGATGCCTTAGAATAATAAGAAAAAGAATACTTATTAACTACTTAAGGTGGGCCGTGCTTTCCTGTCTGATCCTGCAGAATGGATCGTCAAAGTCATCAGTGTGAAGAATGTAAATCACGGTCAACTGGTCATGTATCCTTTGCTTTTTCCTTGTTTTTAAAGTAATGAAAAAATGTTCATCTTAAAACTTGCTGCTTACTTCAGTACTTTGTGGATTGTTTCTTGACGTGTTGGATTTATCTGTACATACATTTTTGAGATTTACTGTAATTTACTATGATTTCAGAAATTCAGCAGCAGTCTTAAGTCCTGTAAGTCCTCTTCTCTTCATTTTCCTATATAGCTGTTTGCAAATATAGCCTTTTTGAAACCAGAAGGATTACTTGGAACTCTAAAGTGTTGCTTCAAGGTTTTGCTGTTCATCTCTGATGACACATTTTAATTCTTTCAAATTACTTTTCTTCAACTCTTTTTCTCACGCTTCTGAAGTAGAGAACAACTCTTCATATCTTGTCTGATCTTCCCGGGAATGGTTTCTTTTAACATTAAAAGAGAGAGATTTTCTGTTGTTGGCATATAAATATGTAAATAGGTCATAAATAATGCTTCACTCAGGCTTATCAAGGTTAAAGTACTCTGTTTAGAGTTCAGAGGCTTCCCTCCTCACCTTTTTTGGGGGTATACCTCACAGTTTCTATGGAGGAAACTGCAAATGGAAGGTTGTGCCTTTAAAGATAAACTGAAGCATGATGGGGATGGGTGACTAAGTGCAATACTTCATCCCCATTTCAAGAATCATGCCTTGCAGAAAGGAATTGTCAGTGTGTAACAATCCTTCCTCTCTCAAAAAAAGAAAAGAACAAAAAACAACACACCTTTCACATAACTTGATTAAAGTTCATCTTTAAGATGTATCATTTAGTGCAAAGAAAAGAGTATGTCATCCAAGTGAATGAGATACTTTTTCCTTCTCTGAATTAGAATTTTGTATTTTGTACTTCACTTTGTTGGTTTTGTTTTTTTTTTTTTTTTTTTTCCAGTTACAGTCAGAAGACAAAACATACCTTAGGAAGCAGTCACTAGAACTAAATAGATATTGGCTACGTGTACCTGTTATAAATAGGCTTGAGACTTTTTGCTATATTGAGGTTAGTGTGCAGTTACAGAAAATAAAAAAATAAAATGAAAGTATATTGAAGACAGCGTGTTAACGATGTCATTTTTATAATGAAACACACGTTTCAGTCTAGAAGAGCCAAAAAGTTGCAGTTTCTTGACTTTATTCTGCTGAGATGTGAACAGTCTTGATGAAGTCTATAAGAAGACACTGGAGGGATGTGTTTGGAATTGTTACAGTATTTGTACAAATACTAATATACAGCAGGTCAGCACTACATAGAAATGGTAAAGCACAGAACCAAGCATAGAATTGCTTCCATGTTGGAAGCAGTATGGTATGGTTGTCTGCTTCTCAACTAACGGACAGTGACAAGAGGTAGGCTTGGGGGAATAATGGGAAGTGCCATATGTAGTGTGTTTACAATGGAATATGACAAAATATTCACCAGCATCAGTCCCACAGTCTTGGATTGGCAAGAGATAAGACTAATGCTTTTGAATATTTTTCAGAACAGATTCTCAAAAGTGCTCTAGATTTCCATCTTACAACTTGAACAATATAGCAGTCTTCATCTTTCAAGTACGCTTTGCAATTCAGCTGTATCTACTGCATGTACTGGTTCTGTGTCTTAAATGATATAAGAGGCTTTTGAGGACTAAATTGGGAATGAACTATGATTATTTAATAATTTATTTTCTGGCTAGGTTGAAGTGGTTTCTATTTTAATTTTTGTCAATAGCTACGTGAAATGCAGAAGTAGAGTTAGTGTATTGGATAGCAAATGGATTGCATTAGCTTTTAACTTTCTTAACATGTTCTATATTTGAGTTGCATAGCAATGACTGTCCATGCAGTGAGAAATGACTGTTTTGGCCTTAGCAATGCAATTTTCTAAGAATATCTTTTAAAACTTTTATTACATATCAAACATACTAATTTCACCAAATGTGGTATCTTTTTATCTAGAAATTCAGACAAGGGGGTAGGAGGAGGGTGATATTTAAAAGTGGGTGAACTTCTCTTTGAATGGAAGGATTGCAAAGAATCAGTGGAATTATATTGGATAATGGACATCTGATCACTGTTTGGGAAAAAATCATATCAAAAAATGCCAGTGTTCTCTAGGGAGATTACAAGAGCTCTGAATCTTTGGCATCTTGGAATGCTTTAGAAGGAGCGTGGCCAGCAGGTCAAGGGAGGTGATCCTCTACCTCTACTCTGCCCTGGTCAGGCCTCACCTGGAGTACTGTATCCAGTTCTGGGCTCCCCAGTACACAGAAGACAGGAATCTCCTGGAAAGAGTCCAGGGGAGGGACACAAGGATGATAAAGGGCCTGGAACATCTCCCCTGTGAGGGAAGCTGAGCGAACTGGGTCTTTCAACCTTGAGAGAAGACGAGTCAGGAGGAGTCTGATTAATGTTTATAAATATCTCAAGTGTGGGAGTCAAAGAAACATTGCCAACCTGTTTTCAGCGGTCTGTGGGGACAGGGAAAAACTTGAGCATAGGAAGTTCTGCACCAATATGTGAAGGAACTTCTTCACAGTGAGATTGACGGAGCACAGGAACAGGCTGCCCAAGGAGGCTGTAGATTCTGCTTCTCTGGAGATATTCAATGCCTGCCTGTGCAGCCTGCTGTAGGGGGCCTGCTTTGCAGAGGGTTTGGACTCAATAATCTCTGCAGGTCACTTCCCTCCCCTACAATTCTGTGATTCTGTAAATCTAACTCATGAAAATGAGCAATGTTTTTATAGTGACTTCTAGTTATTTTGCTCTATGGAGCAAAGCATAACAAGAAATTATACCTTGAAACTGAACTCTGCCAAATAAAATCCAAAATCACATGCAGTTAATTACTAATGAGGATTACAAGCAGTTGGAACTAAGCAGTTATGAAGAAGTAGAACTAGCATTTACAATTCAGCTCATATTTAGGTACTTAGCAATGTGAAAGTTGGGAAAGTTGTCTGTACAAGAGGAGTGTTAGGCTATCTATATATATAGTTGTTGTGTGCTTGGGAGCTTTCTGGGTTGTCTATACCCAGATTACTTAGTTATAAAAGTATGCCAGTGTTACTCATAAATTTCTTGTCACACATCCTATTCAGCAGCTCAAGAGGTAAAAACAACTCGGACTTGAGGAGTGAAGTTTACAGCAGTGATGGAACCTTATTTCCTATGGTGATCTCTGATTGTTTCCTGTCTGAATGAATTTGTTACAGGGGGCTGCCCAGAAGACAGAGAACAAGATGTTCTATTCTTTCTGTTGACTAGCAAAGATATATGCAGCTATGTGTGAATTAAGATGAAAGAAGTAAAATAATGAACTGTGGAGAAATAGAAAATCCTGTATTATTGGAGAAATAGATGGGTCATACCGTGAATCACAGCTTATATGTGGTAATAATAGCTATAGTATGCTTAAAATTTTGGAACCTATTGTATTTCCCATTTGGATGTAATTAAATACATACATCATTCTAACAAACCTCTCACAGCAGATTGTGAACTTTAGAAGTGGGGAAAGGAATTAATGGCAATGTATTTCATATTGGTGTTCCCTCTGTCTAGTGATTCAATTATTTTCCCATAAAGAATTTACGCTTTCTACACAAGAGATGTTGGTCAGCTTTTGAATAGACATTGCTGAAGGTGGAGTGAAAAATGATCTTCAAATACAATGAACTCAACAACAGCTATTACTTATCTTCTGATCTAAGAGACAGGCCTAATATCCTGTTTCAAAATAAGAGGGGAAAAAGAACTTGGACACAGCTCGGTAGCAGTGCCAGAAGCCTATAATCACAAGCTATTACTAATGTAAGAAGAATTTAATACCAAATCATGGTGGTTCGTCAGACTCATGGCTGAGGGAAGTGGTGATGAAAGACAAGCTGTTCTTAAAAGGCTTATCTGAGTGTAGGAACGTAGTAGTGAAAATCTAACCTTTTTTGCTTTTCAATTTGAAGTTATGTCCTCTAAAGCGATCTACTTGAACAGTTAGGAAATGGGCTTACAGAAGGTTTGTGTCTTAAATTGTGAGCTAAGTCATGTATGAGACGCAAAGAGGATTTTTTGTGCCAAATAATGCACTTTTGAGAAGAAGACACCAGCATCAGTATATTCACAGAAGATCACAATTTTTTTCTTTACCACCATTTTTGAGACAACAAGTCTTTGTGGTAATTTGGCAAAGGCAGAGATATAATACGTATTTTATTTTTTTTTTTTTAAGTCTTTCAATTTTGTTTCATAAACCTCTACTTATTATTTCATATATATATATATATATGTATAATTTTTAAGCAGTTCTTTTTCATTTATACAAGGGAGGCTGGGGAAGGTGGGTTTTTGGTTTGACATACTATAAAAATGTTCTACTGAAGTTACATTAAAAAAAAAAAAAGTAAAATAAAAAGAAGTACAGTAGTAATACAGGCTTCGCTTCTGCCAAATCTGTATAAATCAGAAATCCAAAACTAGAACGCTATGGGATTCCATATTGAAATTAACCTTTAAATTCTTTACAGCTTGTATTGACTCTGGCGTGTGACTTCTAAAGTATTTATGTACATCCCTACCTTTGCGTGTTTAGATGAAATCTGGGTGTAAGAATTACAGGAAGAAATCGGTATCTGCTCTATTTGGAGGGGCAGGCAGAGGAGAACTGGCTTGTTTTTATTTAAACAAGTGTAACAAATTTTTTGTTATGTCCTTGGGTGAAGGTGTTGTCAATTAGGCATTGCTGATGCTTATTGTGTAATAAATGTAGGCCTGTATTACAAGAGAAACAGCTGGGCAATGATTTAAAATTAAAAAGTTCTCACATAGTGAGTGCCATTTAGTAAGTATTAAAAGCAGTTCTCAAAATGAATTTAACATCACACACTGTGGAGGAAAAGTAGCTTAGAAACAGCAGTTTTGTTTATCTTTAGTATATTCCATAGCACAGTTGGTAAAGAAAGGACTCCAGCAGTAAATCAGACAGCACAAGTCAGATTGCAACCCTGGAGAAAAAAGCAATTCCTGCTGACTGGGTCTGTCACCCGCTGAGGAACAAAGCTGAATACTGCTTGGATACCAGTGTTAAACTGGAGCAGTTCTCCAAGCTTCATGGAATACATGTTATGTATTCAGCATGCATATTGCACTGAGAAAGAGCTAGCACCTGGTCAATTTTAATTGAACAGGCTGAAAAATGCTATTACTACTAATAATGTATAGCTAGTGGTGGTGACTGTGTTGGAAAATAGTGCTTTGTAGCTGAGAATTTGCTCTCTCAAACAGTGTTATGGTGCTCTTTGTTGTAGTTTCCATGGAAATAATAGGAGGCATTACTTTTGGAGTGACATATGTTTATTTTAGTATTACCAGGAAGTTTTTCACTTTATTTGCAGATGCAGTGGCTGTTATTATCCACCTTTCTCATATAAGTAACTTCATATTGCAGCGATGTCCAGAAACGTCTGTCATGCCCATCCTTTAATAAAGATGTAGATATTCTTTTTTTCCATCTCTAAATCAGGTTCTACAAATGTTGGCTACCAGATGAAATTTCTTTGATCGCAACTTGAGAACTAGGCTTTTTTACTATCTAAAGCTTTGTGCTCCTGAATTAAGCTAAGACTTGCTTTACGTCTGTAGTAGTAGTATTTGCTTCAAGGAAGTTTTTCTTGGTTTTTCTTTAATTCAGCATCTGGTAGGTTCAAAGTATAAGATATATTCTTCTACACCTGCTCCCAGTGGAAAACCTTGTTTTGCCTCATTTAAGTAGCTCACAGAACAGACAAGTGATTAATGTAAAGGACTTTGATTTGTTACTCTGCATGCTATGAGTTCTTGTGCTTAAAGCATCCTTTTGAATAATGATTGAAATGGGACCATTCAGTTACCATTCAGAGTTTATTGCGCATCAGGGCAAAGCTATACTCTGTTTACTTCTCGATTATTCTCCTGTCAGAAAGAGAGTAAAAGGAGATAAGAAGAATGGTTCAGTTGTCTACCTGTGCAACCTGTGGTTTTTAGTTTTTTAAATAAAAATTATTACTCTAACTTCAGAAAACAATTCATGAAAGTTGAACCCTTCCTTAGCATTTTTTTTTCACTTGGCTGTGACTTCCTTTTTTTTCAGCCAAGTGGTCTATTTAATGCTTATAGGTTAAGCCAGTTTCTCCTTTCTGTTTCAGAGGATAACATCCAGATCTCATCAATGCCATCAGCAGGGTTTGCTTGAAAAGTCCTTCACATTACTGTGAAAGATTTCAGATGAACCCTTACACCAGGGTAATCCGGAAGTATTGCACGTATCACTGCTAATGAAATGCAAGTGCATGCATTCTGATTAAGTGATTCCCATGTGGGCTATATGCACACAATCCCATGACATTTATAAAGTTACTTAGAATCTCTGAGAAAATTTTTTATGAACATTAAAGCCTTGATAATTGTGGCTCTGAAATGTTTCTGATCGTCCATAAAAAATGCAGAGTTTGAGTGAAAACACAAGGAAAGAATAACTTTGCAAGCTCTAGAATGCTCCATGTGGGGTCAGTGGCATCAAGCAATAGCCTACATAAAAATGTAAACTAGTTATACTAAAAGTCAAGGAAAAGGGAGAGGCTGAGAGGGTGAATTTTAATTGTAATTTAAGTTCATTCATTTTTCATTCTCGAATTTACTTCTTACCTTGAACTTTTCTTTATGTACTAGACTTTTCTGAAGTTCCTATCACACTTTTCTTTGTCTTCTATAGACAAACTAGGTTTAAATTTTTGATTATAGTGTCTGATTTTAAAATATCCTGATTGTATTGCGTAGATGCAGTGTCTCCATTTGTGGTGCTTTGGCCTGTTTAAATCAAAGCTTCAGGGCATGAGGCTGAGATTACTTCTTGCTTGTTTAATCTGGGTGATGAGCAAGGAAATAAAAACTGATCATAAGGAAGACTGACTTGGTATTGAGGAAACCAGTTTGGAATTTGTTAAATTCATTTTTTATTTCAATTCCGTGGTTTTCCTACGTAATTATAGTGAGTCATTTGGTATCTGTTTTTTCATCAGTCTTCCAAGGATGGTAGTATTGTCAAATTTCTTTTGTGACTCAGCAGAAGAAATGTGGTCTTGCATCTGGAGTTGCAGTTTCAGTAAACACAAAACAGAAATGTGGTATGCTGGATGCTCTAAGAAATAATCACAGCAAAAGTTCAGCTGTCTTTTCTAAAAGTTGCTGGATTCTTAAACATAAAATTGTTTTAAGATTTATTTTTAAATTGCACTGAAGTGTCTTGCACTGAAAGAATGAAAATTTCCCCATATTTTTATTGGATCACTGGAATAAGCAAATGAAGCCTAAACACAAAGGTGTTGCAGCAAAGCAGATATGTCTGTCATCTGTCCACTGAGAATTGATGCAGGGAGCATTCTCTTTGCACCTGAGTTCAGTTCAGGCTGTCAGCTCTGGGTGAAGCTGCACCAGGGCAATATAACAACCAGGAGGGCTGACAACTGCTACCTTGTCAGCAACACACATTGATTAATGTTCCCTGTAGAAAGAAATTTGTGAGGAGAGTGGCACAGGGACATTAAAGTCATTCTTCTTGTCAGAAGTAAATGCTGCATGGTATTCTCTGCCCTTCTCACTGTTATGCAGACTCTTGTTCTTCTAGATAGGACCTGTTGCCTTCTGTTTCACTAATATGGGTCTATAATATGGAATTTATTGTAATATGAAACACATGGGAGAAAAAAAAAATTGGTTTATGTTAGTTTTTTTTTATTCCTTTTTAATTCCAAGAGCTATAGTAAAATATGAAAGAAAGCAATGTGATCTGACTCACATTCAGTAGGCTGAAGTTCTTAGATCAGTTGTCACAGATCTTACTGTTTCTTGATGGGCATAATTATTCTTGGTTATTGCTTTCTTTTGTCTTGTTCAGATGAAAAAAAAGGAGGAAAAAGAAGAGCCCTTGTGCCCCTCCTTCCCCCCAAAAAATGAAGATGCCCCTTCATAAACTGATCTCCATTTTATACCATTTTGATTGGATGAATGGTTTTAGACATATCAATTGCTTTCTGTATCAGATTCATGTATATTTGCAAACCTTAATAGAGTCAGATTCTGCTTACATTTTCATAATGTTATCATCTACCTCAGAACAAAAAATATGTAAAGTACACTTGCATTATATTTTGTATTTGTTTAACAGATGTTAGTTGATTAATTTGACATTTATTGGTAAAGTAATACTGAGGAAGATGCTGTTCCAAACTCCCAGACGGAAAGCTAACTTAAACTGATGGCATTTCAGTAAATGCTGCTGGGGACTAAAATGAATAGCCCAGCAATTACAGCAGAGTTTATTCTGTGTACCTTAAAATGACTTCAGCTTCTGAGTCCTCCACAACTTGTGAGAATACTGAATGAGATCATTTTATATAATTCTCTCAGAATAATTCTTTGTTGCCACAATAATAGAGTAGGCAGAGAATGGCAGTATGCAGCATACTGTCTTTTAAGATGGAGAACAAACTGCTATTATTTATATGTATTTATATTTTTGTATAAATATTTCTTAAATACAGTTCTGCTTTTTTTTTTTTTTTTTTTTTTTTTTTTTTAACTGCAGAAGTCTGCCTAAATCTTGTTTCACATGCCTGAGTTTAACTGGCCCTTTAACAAGCTTGCAGTAAATTGCAGCATTTTGTTGTGGAACACATACTGTGGGAATAGCTGTTAGCTCTTGATAGGAAATAACATAGCTCCCTTTCTCTCCTTCACGCAAGTATTTGTCAATATTCTTGTCATTAAGGTTCATCATAGCTCCTCTGCACCTTTAGGAAGTAGTTCTGTGCATTTTCATGCACAAGGAGGCACCCTGAAGACAAGTTTTCATGTTTGCAGTGATCAGGAAACCACAAGAGTTGAAAATGTGTATTATAGGGTAGCATGATCCCAGCTACCCTTGAAGTTCAAGTGGCAACCACCAGAGATTCAGTGAGCTGATGGAAGAAGCTAGTGGTTTTGTGCTTGGTCCATCCATTCTATGAGATGTGTGTAAGAAGCAAATGAACTTTAGGTGTTATGGGCTAGCCAGATGGTACTGTCTGTGTGTCTGTATCAGGCTGAGTCATCTTCTTATGGATCCTTTGTGCAGGAGATTTATCATGCTGTGCGCTGCATTTTGAAGTGCATATCATCTTGGTTAATGATTTTAAGTGTGCTCATTAATAACAGAGAATGTCACTTAATAACTGAATCCTGGCTGTCTTTAATATTTGCTACACTGGGGTTTCATTTTCAAACTATTTCTTCACAATCAGTGCCTGATTTCCCATAGGATGCTTTTGTTTTTTCAAGTGAATCCTGGGGACTAAAAAACTTAATCCAGACATGGTGGTGCCTTAGGTCTTTGTTCCCAGCAAGCTAACCTCTGTGACTGGGCTTTGCCTACTCCAAAGCATCACAGTCTCCTTAATTGCTTAGAGCAGTACCTTTTCTGATGTGCAGGTAGGAGATAAGGAGTTGGCAATGGCAGAATTCTGCAGAGACTCCCTTGAGGCATCAAGGAAGAAATTCAAAATATTTTGACTTTAATTTACATTATCTGTTCAAAAGTGTTTGCAAGGAAAGGAAATCTAGACATCTCATGCATGGCTTGACTTACATTTAAAATACATTATTCTTGGGATTTTCTGTTCTTCGTATGTTTTAACATATTCACAAATTTTGTGTGGAGCAGATTAGAACTTTGTCTTGTAAGAATTCTTGATACTATTTTTGGGTTGTTTCATTTGAATACCGATTAAAAGTAGATTATTAATATATTTGCAGATAAGTGAGTTCAGTGTTGATTTGGACATACTAAACAGTTGTCTACAATTATTCAGTTTGCTAATGAAAATGGTGGTGAGCATAGGGACAACTGTAGATCAGCCCAGGGGTTTGTCTCAGCCTCTTCCTACCTGCTTGTGTGACAGGTAGAGAAAGTTCCATTGTAGTACATTACTGATTGACCTCCAAGACTTCTAGTTTAAGGACATCTCTACCCAGGTATGAATTGTCTGTTGGTGATTCTCAATGTTTTTCTTTTCCGTTAATTTGTCCAGTTTGCCCTTGAACTCTTTTAAACTTCTAACATTCTGTGAAAGGAGCTGTAGGGTTGTGCTGCCCTTACATAAAGAACTCTCTTCCTGTCTTTGTTCCGCATCTGTTTTGTGATTTCACACTAGTTCTTGTATCAGGAGGGACTGTGAACAATTGATCCCCACGTACCTTCTTGCTGTATTTCTACTAGAGAGGAAGCACAAGTGCCAGGGAAGGCTTTTAACTGTCCATTTCTCAGTGAAAAAGTAACCTTTCTCACTCCAGGCTTTTTTAAGTTTCCCACCAATTCTTTTATCCTAACTCTACCTTTTTACTATCTTCTTCTCTAATTCATCATTGGTTTTTGAGGTTTATCTCTCATATCTTCCCAATTATGATTGTGATGTTTATTTGTTTGTGTACTTCATCCAGAAGAAATTGGAATAATGACTAAAGTGACACTAAAAAGAATATTTGAAAAAGCAAAACAAATATATAATTGAAGTAGCTTGGAAAGTGTGTGTGCTGCAACTAGTTCCTTTTTAAAACGAAGCTCAAGGTAATATTGAGGTACCCTATAGGTACCTCTGGAGAGCTCTTTTTAATTATTATTTCTACATATAGTACTAAAGGTTTAATCAAAATTACATTTTCTACATATCAGAAGCAGAAACTGAGAAACAAAACTATGATAAAAGCACCCATTTGAGAATATTATCAGAAACCATTGCCTGTCAGTGAATAATCTTAAATAGCTAGTAACATGCTATAAGCTGCACTTTATTTTATTTATGCAAAATAATAGTCTTAATGACTTGGAGTGTATTTCTTTGTTGTTGTTGTTTTTTTCCTTTCATATATCCAGGGAGAAGTGATCTGTGTCAGAGAGAAATGTTTCCTTACTCAGACCTGACTATTATTAGCAATAAATTTATTCTTGGCAAATATAATTTCTCCCAACTTGGCTTTTGTCAATTAGCTTTTGACAAATAGCTTTTGTGTATGAAATTCTGCAAGCTGTAGCAAAAACAAAACTACTGGGACAGGTGTGAAAAATCTCAACCATCTGCTGTGCTAATAACCACAAGGTTTGGAGCACTATGATGAAGATAACAGCCATTAGGAACAGGGCCATTATCTCACTGTTGTCCTGTGCCTTGATATGCTATGCTTCTCATTCCAAACATGATAGCAAGAATTCTTGATGCCAGCTTGCTTAGAACTAAAGCAAATCTTATCTTTGGGAATTGTGAAGCTACCTTGAAATGTATGTGCAGACATTCTTTTTTGAAATGAGAGCGGGGGGCTGCTATGGATGAGGGAAGAAAGCTTCCCTGTGTTAATCTAGCTAATAAGAATTTAATGCCTGATCTTTTTTTCATGAGGAATTATGACTGTGATTCCAAAATGTGTGGGTTTTGGAACTTTCTTTGCGCTGAGCATAATTTTGTTATGAATTGTCTACCAACAATAAACATTTTGTAGTGTGTAGCATTTACTTCTGCAAATAATTTAGTGGAAGTTGGTATGTTGTAGAAACTAATCCTGACTGATGCTGATTTTCAGTGTGCAGATAAGTCTTCTTACACAATCTTGGATGCTCTGTGACCAGAATTAAGATAGAAATGAGATGTATATTTTCCTAACTTAAACAGATGATCAGAACAAGATTAATTTTCCTGCGGACAAAGCCACCGGAGGAATTAATTTTGGAGAGGATAGTTGAAAGAGATCTCTGCTGGGAGTTTTTGGGTTTTGTTCTTTTTTTTTATTAATTCTGCAATGTCATAACTGCCCTTAATAAATTAAAGCTTTGTGTCATTTTGTCTTCATGTACTTTTTCTTCTGACCAGTAGGTTGGGTGTATGAGGGCTCCTAATTATGCCTTATTGTATTAATTGTGCACAGTAGGGTTGTTGTGTAACGCAGACCATTGTTCCTGAGAGCATAAAGTAGACAAAAAGCAGTTTGAGTTTCAGTAGTAAATGCCTTAAATTGTCAGCCTTTTCTAGAAAACACTTCAATAATTCTCTTTTAAATTTTCACTTATGCAAAAATCTGATTTTCCTTTTGATTGAAAGAAAAAATAGAAATGATAAAATATTGGAAGATTAACAGCTATTGTGTGAGAAATTGAAGCAGTGTTATGTAAGTTAAAGGATGGTTCCCTGGAGCGTGTCGAATTGCACGTCACATGCAATTGAACATCACGTGCTCCTAAAAGAAAAATTGTTATTTACTGGACAGTTTGTTGTTGCTATGTAGTATAAAATGCTGTTACAGACTATCTGTCCTGCTTTGGCATTTGACAGGCAGAAGCCTTGTTCTGAAATTTGTGCGACTTGATTAATGGAGACTTGAACATTTTGGCAAGAACTATATGGTCTGTATGACAGTGTTGCTAAACAATCTGGAGACTTCATGAGGGTTTCTGGTCCAGAGCATTAATAAATTAGCTTTTTACAAAGAATGACATAAAAATCAGATAATGAAAGTAATTCAGTGGAAATCTGTAGAATATTATTCAAATATAAGCTATTACAAGTCTTGTTTGACTGTTGGCAAGAAGTATAGCAAGTGTAACCACTTGCTATTCTAGCATAACACTGAGGTCAATCAATCAGCTGGTATTCATGAGAACACCAGAGTTGTATCTTTCAAAAGCAGATGGTGAGGTAACATAAAGAAAGAAATTAGAATAGCAGAGGGCATTTTTACAGCCAGCCCACCTAATCCTGTGCCTCTAATTGAAAAGGAGAGAAAATGCTAGGAATTACTGTAACGGTGCAGATATTGCAACTGATACTGTAGCTATCATAGATTAGACAAAATATGCATTATAAAATACACTAATGCATTTTAGCAATAAGATACTATTTATTATATATACTATTTTATATATATATATATATATATATATATATATATATATATATATATATATATATAATATATATTTTTTAAGGCCAGATGGTAATGATTTAATAAAGCTGTTTATACCCATAGTATTTTAACCAAGAGTATTCAGTCCATAAAAATAACCTCAGGTTATTTCCATTGACAAGAAGGTTTGTATGAACAAATTTGTAGAAGGCAATTTGTGCCTGTATTGTGTGTTACTCTGGAGTGGTAGCCTTAAAAAATGTAGCCTTCCTGCCCATTGGGAGGAAACAAACTTACAGTAAGTCATTAGGCAAGCATCTGGCACAAAGAGACTAAAATTCTCACAGAAGCTGCTGGTGACACATTGCAGTGGCTATTGCTGAATCAGAGCAGCATGTTGCATTAGAGGCCCACCTGTATCGTATAGTTGAGAAATGCGTGGTTCATACAACTTTGACTTCTTAATTTTATCTCATCTCAGATCAGATGGTGCTACATACTAGTTGTCTGTTAGCCACTAGTCGAGGCCAAGAGAGTGGCCATTCCATGGTGGTGGCTTTACTTGTTTCTTGTTTCTCCTCCTTGGTACTTTTTAGAATATTAACAAGTATTTTGATACGGTTGAAAATGTGTTGCTATCTTGATCTATGCCATCATTCATTTGTGGTACTGAGATTAATAATTTAGCAGGCATCATGGTGATGTATTGATGGTTGAATTAGGTGAACTTAGAAACATTAAGGCTGGAGAAGACCACTATGATTCTCTGGTATTTTATTCTGGTTTCTCATTCATTTCAAACAATCTTTGCTTCATTTATGCTTTAATTGCTAGTGTTAGAGAATGTCAGGTTTTTCTTGGTTATTTACAAAGCTTGGAGGTCTTTTTCTGTGGTATTGGTTAATCTTTTGGCTAGAGATTTGAGTGTTACATCTTAAATTCCTGTTCTGGGTTGTTAAAAGCTGATCCAAGACATGAAGGATTTGGTCTGTTTTTCATCAATGATAGCTTGCATGTACTTTAAAAAGCAAATTAAAACTTTCCATTGGCTTATTGGCAGCTCACAGCTGTATCATTCCTCTTGTCCTCTGGTATGTCTGACTACAGATTGAAAAACTAATGTTAGAGCACTAACTAAAGCTATAATTGAAGCCACTAACCATGAGAAAAAAAAATTGTTTCTACTTATGACAAGGCCATGGAATATAACTATTCTGCCTATTACTTTTATTTCTAAATGGAGTACTGCAATTTTTTTTTTTTTTTTTTGCCTAATTTTTGACATGAGAATATTTTGGTTAGTTTGTGCTAGCTGTAATTGCAGTGTTATTTGCCAGCTTTGAAGAGATAAATGCATATTATATGGAATCAAGATATGCCTCATATTTCTGACTTCAATATTATTCATATTGCTTGTTTGCTTTGTTTTAAACAAGTGGACTACCCATAAATACAAAAATCCTACAGAATTGTAATTTATCTGTGGGGAATTACCAATGAAATCTGGTCTCTATAGGCATCAGGTTTCAAATGATGTAAGTTGTAATTCTTACATTGTTTTTCTGTTCTGATTTTTGGAATGTGATAGATAACTTCTGCTGAGGCTATCCTAAGAGAGAATGTACACAGTAGATCATTAGCATGGCTTTTCTCTTACAGTCCCAGTTCATCTCGTAGGAGATGACTGCTTTAGAAAGACTAAATGCAATGTATGCATTTGTTACATGTTTCTGTTAAAAAATACCACTGCTTTAATTTATTTTCTTGTCCTATTAATTATTCTGCTACTCTTGATTTTTAAGTGTAGTGCTAGACACATCAGTTCTGTTCTTTGTTTGAATTGCTCATTAGAAAAGCAGTGTGACTTGTTTCAAAGTATTAGTGCTGATGTTCTATTAGGCGTTTGTTAATATAAACAGAGATACTTTTAAAAAGTTTGTTGAATTTTACTTACAGAAATTCAGGACTAAAACCATGAGTGTATTTTAGTCTTTTAAAAAAAATATAGATACACATTTTCAGCCTGACCTGTATATTAGTATCTGTAGCAAACTGGAGGAAAAAGTCAAAGTGATGCTCATAATTCCATGGCTCCTCCTTCATTGGGAGTAATCCGAATAAATTTGGGGAGCAAAATCAGCTGTTACTTTTCTTACCTGGCAACAGTGGTATTTAGCATACTGGTAACCTATGCTGCAGATGCAGTCTTCAAGTTTAGTCTCTAAAGAAAAATGGGTAGTGTTTGGATCTATTTTACTTGCAATGAAGTAACAGTGGGTTTCGAACAAGTCTTTACAGCTCTGAATGTGAATCCTGGAGAGCTGGCATCACATTCTGCCTTGCCCCGAAAGAATTGTTTTTTTCCATCTCATTCTCCTTGGTGATATATGGGTCATGCTGACAGACAATGAAAAAGAAATAAGAAATGTCTTCAGAATCTTCAGGGAAAAAAATTAACAGTGGAAACCTTAGTATTCTAATTGGACTCATTACACCTTTAAAAGCATGAGTTACTCTTCTTTCATTTTTTCTTCTTTTTTAAATGATGTGCATATGGATAGCAGTGATTTCTCTGTTGTTATTGACTCTCAGCTGCAGCGGATCGGAGGCTTTTGAAGGGTGCCTTCTTGTATATGCAAACACACCGATTCCCTGAAATAAAGAAGAGCATTCTGAGAAAGTGTTTTTTTTCCTGATTCTTAAAGCTTTGAAAAACATTTTTCTAATATTTCTGCATTATTATTTTTCATTTTTGATTTTAAAACAGTACATAATACCAAGTATAGTGCTATTCTTTTTTAAGGAAGAAGGTTATTTGTCTATGCTATAACAATATAAGGTTGATTTATAGACCAATGTACTTTACAGTTATTATGGCTGAATTCTCTAGTGATCCTCCTAAACAAGTGAGGACGAACTTGTCAATGAAAGAAATAAACTGAGGCAGGAGAATGGAATTTGCCCTCAAAGCAATGAGTTAATGGCACAGGAACAGGATTCATGCCTAATTTATATGCTTTTAGATGCTCTCTTAAAAATATGGAGAAAACAGAACTTTGGCATGAAGCCTCTGATTTTTTTAGATTACTACTTGAGAAGAAGCTGATGTTCCTACTTCTCTCTGACAATGAAAGGAAGTTAAGAGACCAATTTAGAAACAAGTCCCTCAGAGTGGTCCCATTCTGATTTGTCTCAATTCCGAGTCCAGATAACTGCATTTTCTATCATCTCTTCATATCTGGGGCAAACTTTGGCCTGATATTTTCTTTGCTTATGAACGTGCGAACCTCTGGTATCTATTTCTCTTTTTCATTAGAGGAATGTTCCCTAGCCTTGTTGTGGAGCATCTTGTAAAGATTATTTCAACCTGCGGTTCGATTTTTAGTGTAGGAAAATGACTATAGAGTCTGAAACAAACAGAAAATAGAGTAAACCTGGTGTCTGATGGATACAGATTTACACACAATAATGTCAGTTATAAACCTTATTCATATGATCAGAAATGCCTTCAGCAAATGAAAATCTTAGTTTGAAATTGTAAACGTCTACCAAATGCTGTTTGCAGGTAAAAAAGCTAAGCCAAATTAAAACGTTAAAGGAAGGAAACTTGGTGGATTGTATCTGTGCTGAAATTATCTGCCCTCTAATTCCAGGCTCTTACATACATATTGTTTTTGTTTTGCTTGCAGTTTGTTTTCAGAGTAGTCTAACAGGTGGCCATACTTATGTTTAGCCAAAGCACTGTTAAGTAGCAGTCCTGGTCTCATCAGACACTGAATATCCAAGATAAGTACTTAAGTGAATGGCCGGTATGTTAGTTATTTCATGTTCATTATAGTCTTTTTTACTTCTGTATTAAGAATATTTCCTTCTTTTGCCTAGATGACAGCATAATATTGAACTGTGAAGTTGTGATTTTAGGATAACTTCCAATTGTGATTTGATGTGAAATACGTCCTTAAGATGTTGAGTGGTGATTCCAGGATACATGAAAGACAAAACACAGCTGATAAAAGTATCTGCAGAAGGGTGCTGGCTTATAAGCACTGAATGAAAACAGTAAGCGGCTACAAAAGGTTGTTTCTCCTTTGAAATGCAATGCAAGCTTGTGATACTTTTTTTTTTTTGGAAATGAGATTTTAAGTTATGGAAGCTTGAGTCCTTTGTTCTAAATTTGCATCCAATTAGTGGGGAAAAAATATATAGATAAGCTGGAGACATATGACACACTTAACCACCATAGATATCTCTGACTCCTCTGTATCTCAGTTATTGTTTGTCATGTTTTGAAAAAAATGCAACATTATAACATTGTATACATACATGTATACACATGCACCGAGATATAGGTGTGTATATGTATTCATATATACACATACATGTATATAATGTTAAGCTGGAATAATCAGAAGCAGGCACTGAATATTATTTTGAAACAATCCTGCGGAACATTCTAAGGCACTGTTTAGTTTTCTGATAATTTGGCTGCCTGAATTTTACCATCTTCTGTTGTAAGACAAGCAAAATTAAGCTCAGTGTAAGATGTACAATTTCTGTAATTCTGTGGTCTGAAATTACAGCATTCGATTCAAAAGATCATCATGAAGCAAAATGCACCAACCCACAAGTTTGTGAAGGTGCTGATTTGAACTTGGTGACAGCTGTGTATATGAAGTCATGGGAAAACTGAAGAACACTGGAAATACAGGAGTTGGGAGGGAGAAATCCACTTTAGATTTCTACTATAGAATTCATGTACATTTAGGAGGCTTTGAAATTGTAAGCTTTCAGTACTTCATTTCCAGCAATTTCTCAACTCAGTTTTATTCTGCATGTAGGTGAAATTTCTATTGTCTGATCACTAGGAATTTATTAAAAAAAAAAAAAAAAAAAGTCAGTGTACCATGTCTGCTGATGGTATGGACTTCTCACTCTAGTATTTCTGTGTAGGCTTCCATTATTTTATAATTGAAGGTTAACTGCAAGCCTTGTTTTAGCTCTAGATTTGTAATGTATTGTTATAAAGGCAATTAACAAACAGAGAGAGATACAGGCCAAAATGACAAATGAGTGTTGTATGGCAGTCCTATGTGACAGAAGTCAGTATGTCTGTACATACTTTTGTAGAAAGATTTGAATATGTCACCGGAACATGAGTGGCAAAAATTCCCATTGCATGCTAGAGTGTAGGTCAGAGTAATGCTACTTAAGATCAGCTCTTGCTTGGTCTGAATTGATGCATTATAAGCATCGATTCATTATAGCTTACGCTATAACTTGTTGCACTCCCAGAGCTGTATTTGAAAATAAGTCTGATTAGACAGACAACAACAAAGATCTGCATGCAAAGAATAGAAGATATTGCTAGAGACTGGAGAAAAATAAATAAAAACTGCCCCACCCTTATCCTTAAATATTTACTCATGAAGAAAAGATGTAGAAAGTCTTCATTTCTGTGGAGAGTTCTTTAAGATTGTATTTTCTACTTAATCTTTCGTTCTTTCATTCATGCAGCCATTTACTATTACTGCAGCAAAGGGATGTTCCAATTTTTGACTGTCTTCTGCAGAAATTCTTTACCAAGACTGTCTCTGTTTAACCACAGAAATTTTGCTGTGAGACCAAGATTTTACATGAAATTTCCCTGATTGATAGTTTTTCTAAGATACCTTCATTATTACATCTACTAGAAGATTATCATCAATTTTTCTAAATCTGTTAGTTCAAAAGCACCATGCTCAATTTTGGTTATCATTTGGGAAAAAAAAAAAAAAACATCTTGTTTATGATGGTATTCTTCATGATAAGTTTTTTTTCATGATCCAGTAGTCTTCAGAATTGGCAACTTTGTAATTTGAAGACTTGGTGGACAGATGTTTCATTGTTGTTGAGAGTACAGATTATTTTCCTACATTTAATCATAATTGCTATAGTTACAGTCAATACAGAAAATTACACTATTCAGTATGGATTGATTTTATTTTGTTTCTTTTTTTTTTTTTTTTTTAAGTTTCCTGTCAGTTCCATTTAGTTTGATCATACTACACAGCACTCCCTCCTGCTTTTTCTTGGTGTCCTTTTTCTTCTGGTTTGGGGTTGGGGTGATGGATGCTAGCAGTTTAATAGACAAGAATGGCTCTCTTCAACTGGATAAACTTACTTCAGAAGTATGAACATGTGTTCCTGCATTATCTAGTAGATCAGCATAGCTTTTCAGCTCAAATATTTTTCAATTTCCATCAGTGAACAACTGCCCAATTTCTGTTAGCAAATCCTGCTTTCCTTCCTTTCAGACATGAGTTGCTTATTGCTTCTCTCAGCCTCAAAGTAAGAAGTCTGTTGTTTAACTTTACTTCATGGCTTTGCACGTCTGTTTGATGAGACGTGCTTACGTTCTTGAGTAGCGTTGTTTATTTTAGTTACTATTAATACCGTGGTGAAGTTTCTTTCTTGATGTTCATAAAACAATGCTATTTCAAAAATGTAAGTCTTAGACAATGTCTGTATTATTTTATTGTCCTTGATTGCTCATGCATTCAAAGTGTAAATATTGTAAGGACTTACTTCCAGTTAACTTAAGTATTCTGCTGCCAGGAATGACCTTTGAATTTTCTCACTAAAATAAACTGAAGTATCCCACAGTTGATCTTCTAGAACTTTTAATAATAATAATAATGCATTAGACTTCAAAATCTGACATTTGTGTAACTACTGTTTCAGCTCAGCTCTGTATGGCAATTTGAAATCTGAAATGTACAATAATACCATGTTATCATTTGAGCCTTTTCAAGGTATTCCACAGACTTAAAGTATCAGACTCCAAAGGTAAAAGTTTAAATGAAGTTTCTTAAAAGGATTTTTAGTTGTCACAAATGCCTAGGAAAGTGTTTGTCCTCACTTAGGATCTTTGCAATAAAAGTGTTCTAGTACCTGCCAGTCCATATCTGTAGAAATTTTGCCTCCTCCCTGCTCCAGAATTTGCCATTATTAGAACCTTTCCCTTACACGGTTTGTTTCAAAGGGACTGCAAAGTCTGAAGTCAGCTCCTGTGACTACAGCTTGAGGCAGCCTGCTCAGTTGTGTTGCAATCCACAACAATTAGTTCCAGATGAAAATAATCAAAAAGGAAATAATGAGGGTTTGAGCCACATCTCATGCTATTCTGGTTAAATAAGCAAGCTCTATAAAGATAACCCTATTATGTAAATTGTAAAGCAGTATCAGGAAGCACCTGGATCAGCAGTAATTTCTACTTTTTATGGCTGTTTCTGCTTATAGGAATAAGATGTCTCTCTGGTTGTGTAGCTTTATTTAGCATAGTAAGGAAGCAGTGAGCACTGAGTTCTTCAGCTTCTTCTTCTATAGTCTCATCTGAATGAAGTAGTGTGCTAACTTCACTCTATTATATGCATAACTGTATGTTATAATTAAATATTAGAGAAGAAACAAATCAGTAGGAGAACTTGTATTTTACTACAACGCTTCATTGGAATTCCCCAGATGTTTTCTTCATTTGACTCAAAAATAAGAGACTAGTGAATTATTGATCAATATTTTTCATTGTAGTAATGTCTGTGAAGATATACGCATGTAATCTTTACTGGTATTAGTTAATATCTTTTTAGATAATTCTTAAGTTTTGATTAGCTGAATTTCACAGAAAGTTTAAATGCTGTCCAACAAAGAATAGTGACATTATTTCAAACAAAGGATTTTTGTCCAAAGCTCCCAATTCATTGCCACTGTTATAGATGAGCTATCATGCTTCTCTGCTATAGCTTATTGCTGTTCAAGAGTGTGGGAAATCTTTATGCCCTTACGATGTAGAAGACTACCAAGCAATTTTAAAGAAAGGCCACTTGTTTCTCAAATGTTGACAATCCCATGAATATGTGAAGCTTCATTTCTATCATAATGCAAGAGTGGACAGGCAGAAACTCTGACTTTCTCCCTCCACAAATAAAACTTTCGGTTTAGAGGGAGCTAAAAAAAAAAACAAAAAAACAAAAAAACCTATGAAACAGAAGCTGAATTGCTGAATTCTTGTTCTGTCCAGTAAAGAAAGGTAAGTCAGGAGGTGAGATTCCTGTCATGATGACATGAGAGTAGGATTTGGGGAGCTGATTGCTAGCAGGACAGTGAGATGGTTTAGTCTCTGTAAAGTTTTGACACATTGACTAAATTCCAAGGCATTATCATTTTAAATGTACTTAAGTTATTGCTTGGGTTACTTAAGAGGTTTATATTATATATTAAAGAAACAAAACATATAGGGTATTGGTTTTATTTCTTTTTTTTATTCCTATATTTGGGCAATATTGGTGCTCTGAAGGTAATTTTAGAAGCTAGCTGAATGTTCATCAGTTAGGAAGCAATCTGATTTTCTTCCTCAACATTAGCCTTTTACCTCTAATTATCAGTATTTTCAAGGAGTTCACTACTGTCACTTTATTTTATCCAATATGTCAAATAGTTTCACATAGTTGTAGATTATTCCAGGGGCAATTAAATAAATGAGCAACATTCTTTGCTGTCATCATTTCATTTCCCCAAATATTCAAGTGAGTTTGAAAAGTGATGTGTTGAAGGCTTTGGTCCCTTGCTAAAGGGGAGATCAAATGAATACTCCTATAAACTTGTTCCTTCATAAATAACAGGGAAGAGAAATAAGAATAATCAGGCACTACATTTCATACAGACTTCTTTTACACTAATTCTAAAAATGTGGTTTTCAGGTTCATTGAGCCTGATATACCACTGCAAGTACCTTTTATTGTGACATTAATAGCCCTTTCAAGATCTAATTAGATTAACTGAAGTTTATATAACTGAAGGTTATATAAGTATTATGAATATATAAATTAACAGCCCTTTAAGGATAAATGATTGAGCTACTGCTGATAAAGCTATTCACATGCACATGTAACTCCGGTTGTTTTTTCCATGTCTTGTTTTTCTTTCTTTTAATAAGCCTCTGGATCAGGAGTCCACTGGTCCGTATTCTTTTTCAGAATACTGCCATAAACTATATTCAGTTCATTGATTAGCAGCTAATGAAGCTTGTTACAAATCATTACCGTCAAAGCTGCTAAAATGCCGAGTTTGGCTTTGAAAGCTTGAAAATGTGAACTGCTTATGCAAATTCAAAACAGCATGAGTATCAGTTCTGATTTGTATCCTGCAACATCTGAACCAACCACAAGCAAAGGTCAAATCAATTATTTTCTGCTTGGTGACCACTGAATCTAGGCATTTTAAGTTTTTAATTGATATCGGGATTTTATAAAATACAGTTTAATGCTGAGCTTCTGGAAAAACATGGCTTTCCTAAATCTGCAAAAGTTGTTCAAGATTCTCATAAAAATGCTTTAATTATTTTCTGAGATTTGTTGCTTTTTTCCCAAGAATTTTTTTTTGGTTGTTAATGCAGATAATTAAAATAATACCTGCTAATGCAAATATGTTAACTCTATGAAAGTCTTCAAGATTGTGCAGGTTTGTCAGCTATAAATTAACTTAAGGACAAAATATAATCTGGGTTGCTCTGTTTTGTTCAAAACTGTGTTGATAGTTCATGTGGTAAAGTTTATACTTCATTCAGAAAGAGTGCTCTTGTTCAAAGTCCTCAACCACCATTTCAGGCAAAGAAAAAATTGATGGACCTTGGCATTTTATGTTTGTAATTAACATCAGATTTCATAAATCATGTCATATCTTTCAGAACTATAAATTGGCTTTATATTCTTGAGTATTTCATTCATATTCTTTTGGTATACTGAATTGTAAAGCCTAGATGCTAGGCTAAGATAACATTTTAATGTGTGAATATTTTTCGTATTTCTTTGCTGTCTTTGGGAAACCTTTTGTAATTGTCAAATAGTATTAACTTTGTTAAATCGAATTTAAATTAATGCAGGCAGCTCATATAAAGACACTCATATGTAAAGCACAGCATGTGTAATTCATTAAAATGCAGAAGTTAATATGAAGAGTTTTAGGAAAAAGGAATTGCATCAAGTACAATTTAATTGATTGATATAAAATTTTATTTCAAAGGGAGTTTTGATATTTTTTTCAAAAGCAATCTCTTTTTGATTGTACAGAGTTCTCAATGTTATGAGCTTTCTTTATGATCTCATTGTTCTAATACAGGAGGTAGAATAGGTTCCACGTTCTCCATATTTCATCAATTACTTTTTGCTTTCAGTAATGCACTTTTCCTCTTTCCTTATTGAGGACTTAAAGTGTGATAATGCGATGCTATTACTAATTATATCTTTAATTTATTTGTATTAAGATATATTTTTGAAACTTGTTGAGCTATTTGCTTTTAGGCTGGTTCTCTTTTTTTTTTTTTTTTTTTTTTTTTTTTTTTAAGATGTTCTATAATTTCAGTATGCCTAATTCTTTTTGTTCCATCAATATGCTACTAAAATCTGTCTTCTGGAGTGTTAATCACTTGCCTATATAAATGTTGCTGGGTGTAATACTACATATAGGCAATCAAATGGTGGCAAACTATTGGTTAGTTTTGTTGGTCACCAAACTTCTTAGCAGCTGAAATATCATACAATAAAATCTTTTAATAATCTGATGAATACTAATGAACCTTTCTGTAAATTGCATAATAAATCTGAAAATATTCTGTCTTTCAGATCTGTAAACAAGCAGTGTTGTAGTTATTTCAGGGTCATAATTCCCATCATTTTCAGTTTATCTTCTGGTTTTGAAAAACACGTTTGTTATAAACAGTGACAAAATTATAAGTGAAAAACAATGAACATTCCTTTTTTTTTTTTTTTTTTTGAAGTCTGACATGAAGTAGAAATTCTTCTACTCTCGAGCAGTTAGAACACAACAGAAGTGCCAGAGATCTGGAGATGGACTCTGCAATTGATGTTTTGGGCAAAACTTGCTAAAAGATGCTGATGGTGATACTGTCTGTTGTTTGGGGGTTTTTACTGTTGGTTGATATGTTGCTGTTGTAGTTAGTGGTTTTTGTTGTTCTTTACACCATTTTCTCCTCATATTTTTCTTTATTCTTTCCCACTTTAGTTTAAAAGCAAGCTCTCAAACATTTCAAGTTTTTTTTTTTTTCCTTCAATGATTATATCCCAAAGGATTTGGGTTGATTTTTATGAAAACTGTTAAGTCATAGACTGAGCTTATGTAATCAAATAGCTGTTATGACCTATGTTCTGTGCGAAATCTAGAGAATCTTCTATTGAAGAATGCTAGTTAGGTGTTTAGTGTGACCAATGTTATTAACCCCTGTGGTCACTCTTTAATTTCACTTGAGGCATTCACAGAACAAATGTTTTGGCATGATGTTTCGCATGCAGTTTTCAAGTCAGAGCAAAGGAAAATAGCTCTCAGCAGCCAGGAGGTTAGAGATTTGTTTGAGAAGCTGTTGACACCTTGTTGAGATTTCCTGTAAGGAAGACTTAAGCACAGAGCCAGTGACTATGCTGGCTGTCAGGGGAGGGTCTGGTCAGACAGCTTTACTGTTTCTGACACAGCAAATGACACAATATCAATTGCTCCAACCAGTAAGGAGAATAGCTAAAGTAAGAGATGCAGGGTTTGCTTTTGCACAGCAGTAGTTGGGAGGAACTTGGAGAGTTATCCTTTTAGTCAGAATTGCAGCACTGTCTGAGACAATAATGCAAATGTAGTAAATTCCCATGCATTATCAACTCTGAAATAATGTTTTTCTGAAGGTACTGAAACAAAGGTGCAGAAAAGAAACCCTAATCATTATGGTTTTGTTTCTGTTTTTTTCTCTTTTATGACATGACTGCACTTACAATTTATTTTCATTGTAAGCCTGGAAATAGGTAGATGATGAGCATACCTAAAACTGGGAAGTGTTCCAGTAAATGTCATCAAAATTTTAGCACAATCAATGTGTTTCTAAGGAACACTTGAACTTCTTGATATTGGCATTTGCTATACGAAAGCTGTTCTCTTGGAAGAGTTTTGGGCTGATATCTGCAGGATAAAGCAAACTTGTCCTGTGAGAGGATTTATTCTGCTTATGCATTTTGCCTGAAGGCTTGAAAGCACACTACTGTGGAGAACACTGAAATAACTGTTTTGCATTCTTCAAAAAAGAAGGAATGACTTAAAGAAAAAAAAAAATAATATTGCACTGTTTTACTTAGCAAAATTGTTTCTACCTGATAAGTTGACAGAGAGAAAGCATTCATTTTACCTGTTCTCATTGCCCATCTTTTTGTACTCCATTCACTTCCAAGAGGTCGTTTTCTTTTCTGTGCCCTCTTCACTGTATTCTCTTCTGTTACAAAGACCTTGGTATGAAGGAGGCATTGCGCAGAAATATCATTTTGCTTGTAATATGGATCTCCAAATTTACAGCCTTGGCCATTAGAATTTAATAAAAACAAATCCATATATCAGTGGAGAATGTGAACAGCAGGTGTACTTAGCTCTGCAACCTTACAAAATTGTATATTTCAAAAGAACATTAATCTAGGCAAGGAAGGGCAGAAATATGCATAGAAATGTAGTAAAGAGTGGCAAATGGTACTTCTTAATAAATAGGCTCTTTTTGTGCATAAAAAGGTCCGAATGAGTAACCCCTGAGGAAATCAATTCCCAAATGGCTCATATAATCCTCAGAGGCCAACTCCAGTGCTCTTTTAGCTCTAATTGTATTGACAGCTGGTAGTTCCAACTTCATAGCAATTTATCTTCCTACTGAATATTTATTGAGAGTTTTCTTGTAATAGTATTGACCATACATTAACAAAGAAGCGGTGGATAATAGCAAAAGTCCTGCAGTCCTGACAGATGTTCTCTTGGTGCGGGAGCTTTTGCTAACAGCAATGGGCCATGAGGCATATGCACGAAAAAGTAAAACAATACTTCGTATAAAAATACAGCTTTAGATAAGTGGATAAAGTTAGCAAATCGTTTATATTCAGTTCCTGATTTTTAAACCAGATTGTCATGGTAAATTTTATCTTACGTACACATATAAAATTTTATGGAGATAAACATGCAAAACTAAAATTCAAAGCAAATGCTGAGATTATTCCGAAAGATAAGTTATTGTAAAAAACAAAAACAAACAAAAAAAAACCCCACAAAACAAAGCACTTTCTCATTTAATTGTACTTTTTTTTGTCATTCTTTGTCAAAATTTTCTTTAAATAGTTCATGGTATGATAAATTCATTGAAAATTAGGATCACAGCAGAAAGAAGACTTCACTTAAAAGTGTGATAGAAATGAAAAGTTTGTAGTGATCCTTCAATATAACTCCTGTGAGGGGATCTGAGGAGCACGAATATTGAAGCAATAGGCAGTGGGTTCTCTTTCTTTCTTTCTTTCTTTTTTTTTTCCCCCTTTTAAACAACTTAAATGTAGTATGTGGAACAAACTGTTTTTTCCCAGAAAAGATTGAGAGATCCAGGTTGTCCTCTTTTTCATCTTTCGCATCTCTTGCAACCCCTTCTTTCAGATAAAGACAGTGGAAACATTTGGGCCTGGAGGTGAGGTGAAAGAATTGTTTGTAAGATATGGTGGTGTGCTGCTTGATTGAAGGAGTGTAAGCATTATGAGGTATGCATTTGTATGCATGTGCTGCATGTACCTGATGTCAGTTTTGTATCCCAGTCATCTGCAAGGAGTCTGAAATACTGAGATTAATCTTAAAATCTTCCAATCTGGGTAAAATTAAGGAAACCTTCATTTATAAAAACTTCGATAGTGCTTTTTAGATTTTACCGACCCTAGACTGTGTGCTAATAATATCAGTGTCTTGTGGCCAGTACTAATGCAGCTCGCTCCTCTTTGTGAATGTGCTCTTTGTGCTGATTGCCTTTTCTCAAAAGATACTTAGCAAAGTAGTGTGCTATGTCTGCATGTTATCAGGCAAGCGCAGACATTTGAGCATCTCATTGTAAGATTTGTTTTTCTCTTTTGTCTCTTAAAATACTGCTCATGTGAATACAATGAAGTTATCTTCTTCATAGACAAGGTATTAAGACTCTATTAATCTAAAACAAAAACTTCTATAGTGAGCGAGTGTAGATTTCAGTAACAGAGTAGTATTTCTTCAGAAAACAAACAGCTATCTCCCTCTAGGAATATGTTCTCCAAACAGGGTTTTTGTACTGATCACCTGAGCAGACCTTTTTCTCTTTTCCTCCTTTTTGTTTATGAAAACTGCTCTGTTGTCATTGAGCACTCTGTTGTTAATTTCTTCTGTATGGCAGACACTTGGACCAGTAAACAGAGCAATTCAATTTTGCGTAGTGACTGCTGCCTCAGTGACCTTTATACTTAGTTATGGTATGTGCATAGTGAATGTTAATGTTCATATTTGATCTAAGTCGTTCACCACACTTTTGGCAGGAACTAGGAAGATAATACATTCCTTTATATAGTCAGTTTAGCAATAGTCATCTCTATTCATTGCAACTGAGATAGTCTATTATTGTAGTACTTCACCTTACCTCACTCATTCATGCCCTCTGCATTGTCTGCAGAAGTTTCAGTGAACTAATGAAACTCCTGACTATGCCTAAATTACCGGTCGTTTAGTTTCTTCCAGCAAATTAGAAATAAAGACTCAGTCCAGTAATGTAGCAGGCTAAAACTCATTCCCCATTTGCTAAACACTTTTGAAAATATTAGAGCCTTATGAGGCATTCTGATTTTGCACCTTCTTCATTAAACTCAAAACTCTGACACTTCCTTTTTCCTCTAGCTCCTGGTTCCACTGCTCCCAGGTTTGGCCCATGTTCCATAAGTAGTTCTGCTTTTATCTGTGACACAAACCCTACTTTGTGCTGCAGTATGTTCAGCAAGACATTTCCATCTGCTAAATTTACTTTAGAACTTGAGCAATTCAGGAGGAAATGAACCTAGCAATGGCAAACTGGTTCAGAACTTCATAGCTGAATGCTATGAAAAGAATAGAAATATTTATTTAAATGCTAGTCTTGAATTCCAAGTCTAGCATCCTGCTTTGAGAATAAACATTTTAGCTTTGGAAAGTCCTGTAGCACAACAACAAAGTGACGTAGATATAAAGACTTGGAAACTGTTTACATGAAGCAGGAACGAAGGGCAACAAGGAGCTATTAGGGAGTGCTTGAGAGAAAAGGTACAGTACAGAGTGTCATACAGAAATGGAATTGGATTCCTTCAGGGATTCTATCTGCTACCGCACCTTGTGGGTACCACTGTGGGTTTAATTTATACAATTATCAAAAAATGAACCTTTCAGAATTTGCAGAGAACTAGATAGGAATAGAGGATTCTTTCTAGTACTGCTTCATACTGAGCTCATGGAGCATGCCACTTATATGGTCTGTATCAGTTTATATCATAGAATCATAGAATTGTTCAGGTTGGAAAAGACTTTAAAGATCATCAAGTCCAACCACAACCTGACCATGCTGCCCTAACTCTAACAACCCTCCGCTAAATCATGTCCCTGAGCACCACATCCAAATGGTTGAGTCACCATCCTGGATGTGTTTAAAAACCACCTCCCTGGAGAGCCTATTCCAGTGCTTAACAACCCCTTTCTGTAAAGAAATTATTCCTGATATCCAGCCTAAACCTTCCCTGCACAATTTGAGGCCATTTCCCCCTGTCCTGTCACCATTGAGAAGAGATCAATCCCACTCTTACTGCAGTCACCTTTCAGGTATTTGAAGAGAGCAATAATGTCTCCCTCAGCCCCTTTTCTTCCCCACATTAAACTTTCCCAGTTCCTTTAGTTGCTCCTCATCAGGCATATTCTGCAAGTCCTTCACAAGCCTTGTTGGACCTTCTTAAAGGTCTTTGGACCTGCTCCAATAGAACTGCAATAGAACAAAATCAGGTTTGTCACACAGGATCTACCGTTCATGAACCCATGCTGACCAGGCCTGATCCCCGGTTGACCTTTAATTGATTCACGATTCAGATAACTCCCGAGGTTATCTGTTCCATAACCATTCCTGGCACCAAGGTGAGACTAATAGTTCTGTAGCTACCAGGCTCATCTTTCTGGGCCTTTTTTATAATGGACGTTATATTTGTTACTCTCTGGTTCTCCGGGACATCCCTGATTAACCAGAACTGTTGGAAGATGATGGAAAGTGGCCTGGCAACCACATCTGCCAACTCCCTCAGCATTCTAGGATGCAGTCCATCTGGTCCCATGGACTTGTCCAGCTTTTGGAGCAGGTCCAAAACTATCTAATCACAAATTATGCAGGGCCTATTCTGTTCCCCATCACTAAATTCCAGCACAAGGGGCTGCAGGGCCAGAGCATCTGGTCTTAATAGTAAAGTCTGAAGCAAAGAAGAGCTTTATCCTGATCCTTCATCACTATGTTTCCCTCTGCATCTGACAAGGAATGGAGATTCTCCCTTGCCTTCCTCTTACTGTTGATGTATTTATAGAAATATTTATTGTTGTCTTTCACCTTAGTGGCTAAGTTCAGTTCTATCTGGGCTTTGGCCTTTCTAATTTTCTTCCTGCACATCTTCACTGTGTATTTGTAATCCTTTTAAGTTGCTTGCCCTCTCGTCTGAAGACCATAAACTTTCCTTTTGTTCTTGAGTTTCAGCCAAATGTCTCTGTCTAGCTGGTTTCCTTCCTCGCTGTCCTGTCTTCTATGACTTAGGAATGGTTCGCTCCTGCACCTTTAAAATAACTTCCTTGGAATATTCTCAGCCTTCCTGGGCTCCCATGCCCTTCAGAGCTACCTCCTAAAGGCATCTCTTAACCGTGGTCCAAAAGAGGCCAAAGTCTGCCTTCCGAAAGTCCAAGGTGGCAGTTCTGCTGACTCTCCTCTGTGCTTCAACAAGGATCAAAAAATCTATCATTTTGTAATCACTTTGTCCCAGACAGCCTCCAACCTTTATATCCCCCACAAGACCTTCTCTGTTAATAAACAGCAGGTCCAGGATTTTGCTTCCTTTTGTTGTCACCTTCACCAACTGTGTCAGGAAATTATCTCCCATACTCTCTGGGAACCTTCAGAACTGTTCCCTTTCTTCTATATTATAATTCCAGCAGAGGGCTAGGAAGTTCTGAAGTCTGCCATGAGAACAAGGGGTAGAGACTGTGATACCTCACCCAACTGTCTATAAAGTATCTTAGCCACCTCTTTATCCTGGTTGGGAGGCCTGTAGCAAACTGTCACGGTAATGTCAGTCTCCTTGGCCTTCACTTTTATTCTGATTCATAAGTTCTCAACTCACAATCATTAATTTTCAGACATGCACAATTTTTCTTAACACACCACCACCTTTCCTGCCTTGCCTATCTCTTTTGAAAAGTCAGTAGCCATCCACCAAGGCGCTCCAGCTGTGTGAGTCATCCTATCACGTTTCTGTGATGGTGACTGTATCATAGTTTTCTGACTGCACAGTGTCCAACTCCTCCTGGTTGTTATCCATGCTGCATGCATTAGTGTAAATGCACCTGAGCTGGGCTACCTTTTGAGTAAGAAAAGCCCTAATACCCTCTTGACCATACTCAGGTGTTTTCATAGTAACCAACCTCACACCAATCCTTGTGTTCTTCCTCCAAAAAGGTGTGTTGTCCTCATCCTTCACCAAGACACAAGACTATGGGATATTACTTGCACACCCCCCTCCCACAAACATTAGCATGTTACATACAGGCTCCTTTCTACTGACCCTGGTTTCAGTCCCCCTCCCTTTCGTACCTAGTTTAAAGCTCCATCAGTGAACCTTGCCAGCTCCCATTGTAAAATGACCTTTTGTGAAAATAGCAAAAAATCTCTAAAAAAGATTGTGTTGTAAAGGTTTATTTTTCTTTAGTTGTGGATGTTGTTGATAATTCAAGAGAATGAAATTTCAAATAAAAAGGACAGCCTAGACAGCTCATGAAGAGTCTTAAAACAATAAAGGCAGTGAGAAATTCACCAAATCCAGGGTAGCCTGCATTTCAGAAGTCATCATTTCATCTTGTGAAAGGGTAAGCATGGCATTGCTAGGTTTGACATGCAGAAAGTTATGGTACCTATATGCATACCCACCAGTAATCTATATTCATGTAGCTGTAGATTTCATGAAAATAGCAAGTATTATAGATGTATGAAGTCTACAGCAATTTTTTTTTAATTTTTCTCAAATATAATGAGCTGTGCTTTCTGAACTATTTTTTTTAAATGTACCTAAACCCTAATCTTATCATAACAGCCTGTTTTCCTAAGACAGCATATTACAGACCTTACACATACAACCAGCTTTAATCTCAGTTTCTTGGGCATCTGTCATTAACTGTATTCTGCCTGTGGATCAGAAGAAAATCAGATTAGAAGTGGGCAAGGAATTCTTAAGAGTGTTTTACCTCTAGAGAGAGATGTTAATGTTGATTTGATTTTAGGCTGTTGTGTTTTATGACTTGCATTTTAATTATATCTGATTAACTTAGGGGAAGGCTATGAAAGATAAAAGATTAGGTCATGCTAGTTTCGGAGAGATAAAGGATGATAGATGACCTATCTATCTAAGAACTAAATAACCCACTTGACCAAGCTAATATGCTCAGTAATCATTAGCCACCTGCATGATGCTCATCATACTTTATCTACAAATAAGCAACACAAACTTGATTTATAAATACTTTTTTAAAAATAAAAACACTGTAAACACTGTTCACTGTCTGCTTTGATTTCAAGTTGCATTTAATTTTATTATTCTGGTGGCTAAGAGGTATTTGGGAATATGATAGTAAGTCTCCAACGCTTTCTAAATTAAAGCACAAATACTTATTTTTCAAAAAAAATTGGATGATGTTTTTGTGAAATGATCATCTGTATACTGTCTGTGCAGAATTAGCAATTCGACATTGTCAAAATCAAAAAGCCAAAAATTACACCAGAGAAGTAACTCAAGTAAAGTCTTATAATTAAGAATTAAATTAAGGTGACTCCAGCATTAGTTGATAATATTTCTTACGAGGGAAGAACAAACAAACAAACAAAAAAACTGTCCACGTGGAAATCTGTCACAAATCTAAAGGATTTATAAGAATAATTGCGTAACCTGTACACAGTTAGGGCCTGTAGATATCTAAATGTAGACGGGAACTGGGCATCCAGAAGCTCTGACAGTTGTCTCCATTTTAAATCTTTACTTAAATTTATCTAAATCTTTCCTTTTATTTCTTGCTGTTTGTGTAGACTTGTGTCTGGATTTGAGAAACCAGGATGATTAGATCAACCTCATGGGGCTACATTTATAGAAACTAAGGTGACGTCTTCCCAGTCCTGCGATTTGTTTGAATTCTGTATACTTGACGTTCTAGTCCTCTGAACAATTCAAAACTGTTGTTTTAATTGCGTCTTTTTTAGTATATCACCACCTATACTTCTAAATTTTATTTATCCTGGATTCAAGAGCTAACAGCAGTGAGAGTTAAATGTTGTTAAGTTCAAATAATACTATTTTGGAAGTTCCAGTCTGGTAAATGTCGTGAGATTCTTCTTAAAATCTGGATTGACCTGGGCTACAAAGTAGCCTTTTTTTAGAAAGAGCAGCGTTGAATGTAGTCCCCAAGGGTAATTATAATTTTTTGGAACCTTATTAGCATTCAAAGCAGCATAGGTAGAAGAGCAATATAAGCCTTGGGAGCCAACTTGAGGGGACAGTAGTGCATATATTATTGTAGCTGTGCAATAATATTTAGCTGTATAAAGGGATGCATTGTAAAAAAAAAAAAAAAAAAAAAAAAAAAAATTCTGACTAATCCAAGTATTTTCTTGTAATTTTTCTGCTATAACATATTCACAGAATCACAGAAGTGTAGGGGCTGGAAGGGACCTCCAGAGATCATCGAGTCCAGCCCCCCTGCAAAGCAGGCCCACTATGGCAGGCATTCATTTATTATGTACTGAGATTAGAGTTTTACTGTAGATTTAAAAGTAAAAGTTTATAGTTCACTTAGTATGGAAAGTTAAATTACAATAAACATCAAGCAATTTGACTGAGCCAGTTGTAATTGTTCATCCAGCTTTCACTTGATTGTATATAGTTTCCTTAATTTCAAAGTTTTCATGGCCTGCTCTCATTTTACTCCTTTTGACAATAGTGACTGATCTTCACTGGGATTGAAGATAGATTTGATTGACTCATTCTTCTGACTGGTTTGGAAAACATCACTGGATGTTGATGAATCACTGGATGAATCACTACAATTTCAAATCTTTACAGGAATGGCAGCTGCTTTATTCCAAAGAAATCTAAATTATTTTACATGGAAAACATTTGAGTAGATAGGCTTTTCCAAGGAATCTCTATGACTACTTTAAATTTGAAGTAATGTTTTAGCAGCATCTGGAAATATATCCCAGCCATCTTAAGAAGTTTGACAACAAGATCGTTCAGTTCTTACACTAATTTTGTTGCTGCAGATGAGATATTTGAAACCAAGCTGTAAGACTGTGTAAGACCAATCTGTAAGATTGTGGGATGTGCAGTCTGAAAATCAGAGCCTTCAGTTTATAGATATACACTATCTTATGATATAATCATAAGTGGTGTGAGCAAGCTATATGGGAAATGAAAGTCCTTAAAACATATTGTAAGATATCTTGTAATAATCCTATCAACAGGATTCAATACAGATTTAATAACATATGGATTCTGCATAAGCAGCCATATTTTCAGGCTAACACTTCTGTTACCTTTTGCATTCTCATTCTTTCTCATGAAGACTCTGTTTTACTCAAGCGTAATGACAGATTTCTTAAGTATACTTAGAAATCTTTATGAAAAAACTTTCACCCTTCCTTTGCTCTCTGTGAATCTTAATTGTGTTCTCAGTATGGTGGAAGTAATACAGAAAAATAGAATGTGAGTGATGAGTTGCTTCTGAGAAGTCCTAGGCAGGATACTGCCATTAATAGTAATAACAGATCAGATGTATGTAGCCAGAAGTAGGTGGGTTGCCAAGCATCTGAGATTTGCTATCTGGAGGCTCATCATATATCCACGTTTCTCACAGCAATGGAATACAGATCCTGAATGAACCTGGAGGTCATAGAGACTATGAAAAAGTGAAGCTGTTCAATTGTAGATTATCTGTCTTGTATAGAAACAAAATACTGGGGTGATGTTCTGTATTTAGATAAAATTAAACATAATCAAACTTCCCTGTGAAAACTAGAGGACAGTGCATGATTTTTTTGCCTTCTTATTCTGTTTGCAAACTTCTCTAAGATCTACCTTTAATTGGAATTTGAAAATTTCAAAATATTAAGTAGTTTTTCTTACTGTGTATCAGTGCTCCTTAAAGCTCACAAATAACCCTGGAGAAATCTTAATCGCTGTATTTATGGGAGACTTTAACTTTGAACACATGGGAATAGTTGTATGTAAATAAAATCTATTGGATTATACTTTCCTATCTCTTTATGTAATTATGTAAATTCCTACTTCAGTGTAAAGACAACAGAATTTGGGAATTAACTTAATTGCTCATATCTTTTTATCTACTGTTATGGTATACTACATTCAAAGTTGAAATTGAATAAGATAACAATTAGGAAGAAAGCAAGTGGTCATTTGTTCAGGCCTTTTTATTTCTAACTGATGAGAATGTTTATTTAAGGCAAGGTCAGAAAAACTGCTCAAGAGTTTTGAGATAGCGGTACTAATGGAAGTTTCACAAGGAAGGAATTTAATATCTCAAGATAATTTTATATTTATCTTCTATAGAATAAAATAAAACAGTTATAGTAGTCATGAACTGTAATGTAAGTCCCAGGAATGCATTATGCTTATACAAGGGAGCATTTCTGTTAGAATGTCAGATAACTTTTGATATTTTTTGACTATTGTTCTCTATTTCCTTCACAGTTCCAGGTTTAGAGGAATTGACAGAGAGGCATAGGAACACGTTAAGCTGGTAGCTTAAAAGGTAGTTGTTCTCAGATACGTGGGAATACATTTTCTTTCCCTGCCTCATAAACATGATGAAGGATTAGGAGTATATGGTGTAGAGATGCACTTGTGAGTTAGTTTCTGTGTGTTCTTTCCCCTCGGCTCCAAGTTCAGTGATGGACAATGCTTCTCATCTCATCCAAACTTTTACTTCCCCAGACCACTTCCTAATGTTTTTCCAGATGTTTTGAAAAGGCAGCAACATTTGAACTGGAAGTCTCCCTAGAAAATTTCTCCACAGTCTGTCAAAGTATTTTTCTTTGGTATAATGTTGTATGTTTGTATGGGAACTGCTGAATCATGGCCTGAACCTCTGATTGATCACCTGAGGCAAGCAACGAGTCAGCCCTGGAAGCACAGGTGAAGGCAATTCACCTGTGCTGCAGGAAGGGGTGGAGCCTGGCTCCATCTCTCCTAGACCCATTTAAGAGCTGACTACCAGTGGGAAGGATCTCTTTTGGAGATCCCTCCTCTGGAGTTTTGTAGCGAGCCCAAGATGTGGGTAAGCATTCTATCTATTCTCTTCTTGTTATTGTAAGCTGCTTTGCCAAACTCTCTTGTTTATTTCATAATTATAACATCTTTATATTCATTGAGTATACAGTGTTCCTCTTATTTTTCTACTACTTTCTTCTATTTAACAATTCTCAAACTTCTATACTCACTTTGTTATACTAATGAATATGGAGCAAGATTTTATCACAGCATGGGCAGGCATAATGTCATAATCATTTCTAAACTTTAGTAAATGGCTACAGCAGTGTCTAGTGTCCATAATTAAACTTAATTGAATGGGCAGTCTCCTATGCCTAAAATATGTTTAATTCAAATGGGATAATATTCTAGCAGAACTACCCATTGTCATTTGGTTTAAATGAAAACACATGCCGCTTAGATGTACTCACCTCAATTCATACTTTAAAAGTTCCTGTTTATCTTGTAAAAGATTAGCTATGTCTTATACTGGATCCAGCAGCAGAGGTAGTTTAATATGAATTGGATACATACATCTAGCCTTATACTCTTGCCAAGTATTCTGTGGTGTTTTTTTAAAGGAAACTAGCGATGTAGTACGTTTATTGTTGATGAAAATAAATGAAAGTATGCAGGAGGAAAGGTGCTTATGTGGAGAATGGCTTCATGATCTTCATGTTTTGTTATGTTTTACTGAAAGATTAATCTTTTGTTTAATTTAGTTTTTGAAGAATTGGACTGGTATTTGCTTTGCTGTTAAGTCTGACCATGTGTTAAAGCCAATGGGAAGGCTTGAGATTAGCATGAAAGGAGACTGAATATGCAATCATCCTCAAATGTGCTAGCTTCTCACGGCCAACAATCAAACGTGACCATTTCATGTTTTCTTCTAAGTCTTAAGATATATATCTTGTTGATATATTCATTTGGAAATTATACTGATGCATTGGTTTCATCTAAACATCTGTTTTAAGTTGATTATGTCCCTTGTGCGACAGGTCTGGTAAAGACTGTGAAAACTGTGTTGGAAAAAAAAAAAAAAAACAGCTATATTACTTCTGTTTTTTAAAAAAAAAAAAAAAAAAAAGCTACTAGCTGTAGCATCACTTGACCATTCAGATCCAGAAATGCTTTGAGAAGCTGCTGAATGGAGCCCATCAACATGGGAATAAGAGCAATTTCTCTTGAGCGTTACCTTGCAAATACAACTCAGCCACTCAAAGTCTTGTCTAACATTTGAAATTTCAGTTATTTACTTAGCGATGTCTAAATACAAATGCAATCAATTACCTACAGTAGTCCAACCTTACTATAAAGAATAAGGAACTGCTTCTCTTAGAAGGCAAAAGTTGAATTTTTATTTTGTTTGTTCCTGTTTAGCTGCTCAATTTTAAACAACATTTCAAAACTAGAATCTCAATAATAACAGCTCCCCAAATGCTAAACTTTATCTAGGTTCAGTCTGTACATTGATCTTTTCTAGCAGAGATGACAAATCATGCAAAAAACTGGGCTAAACTAAAAATCAACAGAAGATTTTTTTCAATTGCATATTTGAAATGTTAACAAAAATCTTATTTATGATGAAGGAAAGTGACCACAGCTGTTAGTTGGATAACTAAACCACTGTAAGATACTTTGTGGGAAGGTAATAGCGTGGGCCTTTTGCAACAGAGATAATTTCTGTGACAAAGTGAGAAGCTAGTATGTGACTGAGAAAGTCAACTATATACACAGCCTAAAGTTAGTCCAACAGGAAAAAAAAAAAAAAACATTTTAACATCCTTGTGATAAAAATATACAATATAATACACCTTCTTGTCAATCTTATTCCATTCTTTAATTCTTAACTTTATTGCTAGAGTATTTGACTGTGATTATAACTGTAAGGATCTTATATCAGAAAAGGAAATCCTATCTGAGCTTTCCCTTCTGAGTGCAAAAGTAGGATGGAGTGGTGGCTTGAAAGCCCAAGGAAAATGGTGAAAAGAATTACTTCCTAACAGCAACACACATTAGGTTGGGCTGAAGAAGACTATTTCTTATTTCATTATTTTGTTGTTGAGCTATTAATACTGAAATAGTAGAGACAACAGACAGCGTTGGTTACAGTTAAACATCAGTAAAAATGAATGTTTAAAAAAATGCAATAGTATTGGTGACAGAATTAAATACTCTTCCATGAGTACATACAGCTGTTTTAAAAATAGACTAATATTGTTCTGTGAATTACAAATTAGCCTTATTTTGTTCAAAATTCTGACAGATTTTCAGTGGTGCTGGTGCTTTGGTTTTTGCTCTTCTAAAACAAGGGAGACTTGTGGAAGAAATATCTGTAAAACAAGAGGCTCATGCCACTGGTGTAGTTAGTAACTCCAGGCATAGACATTGGCTTAACTTTAGGACATCTTTGAAAGAATGACCAATCAGATCAACGTCCACTGAGTAGACTCATGTATGAGGAAAATGAAGGCTGAATGTAAGGTGAGAGAAGGAGAAACATCATGCAGTTAAATTGTGCAAACAGAATCAGTTTTTGCTTAATGGCCTGACTAGGATTGGATTTCTGTCTCCTCTCTCTCTTCAATTGCTTGAAAATGTTTCTTTTGTCGGAATTGTACAGACAACAATAGGCTTTACATACTTTCTTTTTAGACAAACCAAAGCAATATTAGCAAACAACTTATAAAATGCATTTCTCATTTGAGTGGTATTCCTTAGTGCTATAACAAGATTCAGTATGCAAAGCTGCAGTCCTAAATAATTTTGTATTCATGTCCCATCTTTTAAATGAAATATAAAATAGTAGAGACGGTTTGTGCTTGTGAATAATTCAGTCCCAATTGTTTCAGGGCTCTTTTTTCTAAAGTTTGCTTTGTTTCTGTGATGGTATATATGGCAGGCTCAAACATTCAGCTTTTTTTTTTTTTTTAAGTTGCCTGAAGATAAGATACAGCAGTATTTTCTAACCAATGCCAGAACATTGCTATGTCCTATTAAGCTATGCTTCACCACCTGAGCTTCCTCATTTCAGGAATAGATGTAGGAATTCCTTTAAGTTGTTTTCAGTATAATCTGAAATTCAATGAAAGACGTTTTAGGCAAGGATGCATCACTTGTTGATAAATTTGTTATGGTCCAGCTAGTTAGATGAAGGCTGACTAGAAAGTAATAAAATACAATGATCAATTTAAAATTTGACTTATACAGCAATTCATTATTGTAAGTTAGACAAATATATTTGCAATGTCTAGAAAGCAGATAAAATATGAATGGTAAAATGTTAATGCTTTGTCTAAGAAGTACTTAATATGTACTTAACACCACTGGTTTGTATTGTTTAGCAAACCTGTGTTAATTGAAATCTCAGCACCAGCAAGTTGAAGAGTTATCCAAAGTAAAAATTAACAGTACTTTCCAATGTAAAATGTTTTTTCTTGATGTAAAAAATAATGACAAAAATCTTCCTCTAAATTTTACTCTTGAACAGGCATTAACTGTTCCAAGGGTCATCAGATTTTGTATGAATTCAATAGAATTGTGTTTTGTTAATAAATCCAAAGGTTATGTGGAAAATTTTCTGCTCTGGGGGTTTATGCAGGTAGAAGATGACCGTGCATTATTTGTTACTCTCTTTTTAGAACATTTCAATTTCATTGGGTGGACCAGTCTCTTAAAGTCTACATCATTTTCTCATTTTCTACTTCCTCTGTCTCTGTTTAAGAACTGTAATGTTTGTGTCAGCTGGTATCACCAAAGGGGAATAACCTAGAAATGTTCTGACAGTCTCCTACTTCTAACAGGTCCTGATCCATAAATTAAAATGCAACCTAAATAATTCTCTCCATATGAAGAATATGTGCTTTAGAAAAGACCTTCAGTCCCATTCAGAAGATCATTGAAAATGGTGATGCTTTAAAGAAAAAAAGTCAAAGACAATTTTTTTTAATTCTCCTCTGAAATGGGGGTGCTGTTAAGTTTTGGTTTTTTTTGGTGTGAAAAAAAAGTCATAAGATCTTTTTCGGAACTGAGGGCATTTACTTTCCTTCCCTGTCTTCTGGCCAGTGTTGAAATGTTCCTTAAAAACCTGAACCTTGCTACATTCTGTTTTGGAGAACGCATGATATATAAGGCTAGAATTAGAAAACAGGTACCTGGTAATAAGCATCACATTGTTCTGCCTTCCACTGCTCATACATTGTAAGCAAATTGTCATATTCCTCTTTTGATTTTTCATTCTGATTTTTCCATTCTCATGGAAATGCCTTGAAAAAATATTGTAAAAGATAAGTAGTAGAGCCATTTATTTAGCAGCTACAGGTATCAGAGTGACTTGTTTTATTTATTTAAATTAAAAAAAAAAAAGGGAGATAATCACTGCTTAATAAATTCAAAAAATGGCCTGGTATTTGTTTCAGTTTATTTTTTAAAGGAAGGTACTTGCATTTACATACAAATGTGCAAATTCATCTATAATTCATTTTTAAATCTATTGTGGTTTAACGTTACCAACATCTGAAATTTCAGCTAGAGAAGCTAGTTTTTACTGTGTAGTGTGTTCCAGTCCATGGTGCAGTTCCGTTTGCGTTCACTTATCTGCTTGGAGTATCATATGCGTATGGTGTGAGTACTCAGAAACAAACCTGTGCTCTGAGAAGTTCAAAGTACACGGTTCTGACGCAGGGCTCTAGTTAAGAAGAAAATAAAATATGTACCTGTCATACTACACTAGTTTTGTGATCAGATGGAACATTCTGTTGCCAAGAATTTTCAGTCTGGTACAGCCTGAATATTTTCATTTATTTAATCTGAAGGACACTGCAAGAAAATACGTTAGATACAGTGCACAATAACAATGGAATATATTTGACCTGAATGCGGACAGCAGCATGAGGCACGATGTTCATGGCATATTATTTGTTCAGCTTTTGACTTTATGCTCTCTTTTTAAAGCACATCTAGCAAAATCAATGCCCAGAGTGAGGTTGCATTTTAGCTTACAAAAGCTACAACTCCCATTCTCAGCATTTCAGACTGTGGGCTGTCAGTATACATATGTGTCCTGTGCATACAGTTTTGGTGAGAAACAACATTGGTATTTTCCATGACTTCAGAGTCACTTCGTCTGAGAGTTCTATGTTCTGTCGTTTATTTCTTTGTAGTAACTGATGGATGTGATTAGTTAGCTGTTTGCTTGTTTTTCCCAATATTAAAATGTTAATCTGTTTTAAGTAAGGTACGGCTGAAAACAGAAATACTGAGAATCATTCAGCTAGTCCTTGCTCTTAGTTTTTCAAATAACTTTTCAAACTAGTATATATAATGTGGCGTTGCATGATTTGCAGAGGATTAAGCGCACAGGGAGTTCTGCAGCATCTGCTCTGATTTAAAAAGTCAGAAATTGTCTATTCTATCTCATGACTTTTCTGTCATCTTTTCCAAAAAAAATAAAATTTCAGGGTTCTTCAATTTCCTGGCCATGAGTTTTATTTGTACTATATTGTATATACAACTAATCATCACTAGGAAATTTTTTATATTCATATAATTTTTTTCTGCTACTGTATTTCGTATGAGTAGTACATTTGTGGAGTTAATTAGTTTGAAGTAGCTTATTTGCTGAAATAATTGACCCCTACTTTCATGTACGTTTTTGTGTGTTTTTAAACAGGCAAATGACTTGCCAAAAAATACAGCTTGGAAACAAGTACATTTTCATTTTTTGCTAGCTTTATCAGAATACAAAAGTTGTTGTTTGTATGCTAGAGAGAAACAGATGTAGGATGTTAGAAAAATACACATTGAGCTCTAAGAGAAGAAGCGGGTGTCTTTTATGTGTATTTCTTCATAATCCAATTCCGTAGTTCCATGAAGAAAAACTGTTGCTGTGTATATATAAAAAGCACGTGAGATCCTCACTCTTTCAATACATTGATCATAGTCTTCAGAAGAATCCAGATTTGCTACAAATATTTGCAAAAGCAGTTTATTGGACACAGGATTCTGCCTATTTTAAGACACTGAATGTGTATTGCTACATCTACTCAACTCCAGAGAAGTTAGATATTTAAATGAAGACATGGGTTTTTGTGATGATCAATGAAATTTTGGACACTAAGTTATTTTCTCTGTCTGGATCTTTCTTTCATTTTATATGTGAAGACTATTCTGAAACTATTGCCTCCTATTTTACTATGTTGGTACACAATGTCAGAGGCAGGTGGTGGTGGTATGGCTGCAGAGTTTGAAGCTTCCAAGGAGTATTCTGTTGCACTTTGTCACTGTGTGACAGATGGCAGCAGAGGAGCAATTTGACAGAGTGGTGTCTGACATGGAAGTGTGAATGTAGTGAAGGTGTGTCATTGAATTCCTTCACGTGGAAAAAAATTGCATCCATTGACACTCATCAATGATTGCTGAATGTTACTGGAGACCAACCTGTGGATATGAGCTCAGTGTGGTGTTGGATGGTATGTTTCAACAGTGGTGATGGTGACTGTGGTCACCTGTGCTGGTGCAGATTTTTGAGTATGGCATGCAGGCTCTTGTTCATCACCAGCAAAAAGTGCACAGCTCATGGTGGTGGCTGCTGAAAAATAGTGTTTTGTAGCTGAGAGTTTGCTCTGTCTGTTAGCATCATCATCCTCTTTGTATCTGTTGTCATTTCCATGGAAATAAATATAAGGCATTACTTTCAGAAGTGATTTATGTATAATCTAGTCAGTCAAGTTATATGCTATTGTTGACTTATCCATCATTGGTTGTTTTGCCATATAGCAATGCCAGCTACATGGTTGCACTCTTCGTGACATATACGCCCATAGCAGGGTTTTTTTTCACCAAATATCTATTCTGATAATTACTTCATGAAATAGGCAGAGTATCTGGGCACTCCAAGCTGTGTAGCTCTGTGCAGCCTCTTACTCTCCTCTCTCTCTGTAATTATAGAATCTGCATTTCTCCCAGAAGAGAACAAAGAGGGATGTTGGCCTCTGCCAGGTAGCTACACAGAAGCTGTTGAGTTTTTCTAGCAATAAATTCTGTGTAGCCTCTGATGCTGTCAGAGCTGTTACAATATCACTTGTAAATTTGAATTCTAAATGCATATTCAAATGAAGTGCTCTACAGGTATGAAAACATCCTCACCTTTGTGTTTTTACTGAGCATGGAAAATTTGATTGGATGGCGTTGAATAATTGTAGTATTACAAAGATTACATCTACATGCTCTGGTTTGCACATTATTAAGACAAGAGTTACGGTGCTACGCATTAAATTTGATTCTAATGAATCTGAATGAATTCAGTCAGTCAGTTAGGGCATTGGAAACTTCAGTCCTAAAGATAAAGTTTGGGAAAGTTCTGTTTATTACAAATTACTGAGCTGCAAAGGGGCCTGTTTATAAGACTTTCTCATAGCATATACTTAAAGTACATTCCTATCTGCTCTAGCCCCATCTCCAACAGCCAATATAAGTTGGCTTCTTATAGGAAATTAGGAAATAGTACATGAGATAGGAAAAAACAGTATTGGCTATATGGCTATTTTGAAGCTACTCAAGAATTCTCTAGAAATTTCATGTCTTCTGTGCCTGGTTAAATGATGTGACACTGGAGACGAGTGGGATCTTTGAAAATGAAGTCTGAGGTAGAAGATGCTTGCCTCTTCCTTAACTTTTGATACTGCTGTAAAATATATACTTCTGTTCAGACATAGCCTGCTTGAAAATTTCTTTTTATATCTAGCAGTCCTCCCAGTTAGTTTGAAATTTCTTTTTTGAACATCATTTTTAATTGCTAAATATTTCTCAAATTGTTTAAATTCATTCTTTAAAAAGTAACGTGTTACTTGAATATTAATTCTACCATGTAATTTTTCCCTATGAAAATGGTATGAAATCCATGTTTATATCCTTTGTTGTATGCCTGGGTTGTAATCTAGAGCTTAAGAGAAACAAATCTGTATGACCTAATGAAAGTTGCTTTAAGATCCAGTTTTATCTTCTGTTATCTATGCTGTTCTTTTGCATATAAAAATGAAATGTGCTGTGGCACACTACTTTGCATAATGCATGAATCTTCTCGTTATGGTAAATTTATGGTGATTAAAGTGACCTTAATTAGCTTAGTGCATACAGAGAGGCTAGCAGTGAATTAGATTCCATTTTACTATCACATAAGGTATCCCTGTTGTTTCTCATATCTATGGTAAACCCTTCCAAGATTCCTTCTCTGAACCACAATCTGTGATGTCAGGTTATTAAAGATGCTTCACTTTATCCTGGTTTCTGGTCTCTGTGGAGAAAAAAAGCCAGCACCACCACTGGATCAAAAAGAAGTGTTAAAACTTAATAGGTTCTGGCAGAAAGATCTATAGTGAAGGGTAGAGAAACAGTATTGATATTGGCACGGCATACAGTTATTTCAGTGATCTATTTGGGATAGCTCCCATTAAAGCAATGTGTTGGCAGATCCTGAGTAATGGAATTTTCTTCCAGTCTCAAAGTTATTTATGTAACTTCATAGCACTATAGTAGAGGAGGTAGAACTCACTCAAACAGTAGCTAAATTAAACTAAGATTAATAGAAAAACAGCACTGCTGAAAACATGCCACTGAGCTGTAACAGGTCAGTCGGCAAAAAGAAATCCTGCATGTGGTACTCTTGGAACAGTGTAATCCATCCTGCTTCTTTCAAAGCTTCAGAAGAGTGAGATGACCTCTGTTTACTTGTTTCTGAGCTTTTTTTCATCATGTTCCAATCTCCTAAAAAATTTTCCTTAATTTTTTTTATTGTAGATGTTATTAGCAAAAGTTATAATTAAAGTCATAAGCAGTTTCCATGTATTTTGTTTTTTTCTTCTGATACCTTTGAAAAGTCAATGACTTGAATGCAATCGTGGATTCCAAACATTCTAAATAAAATTAATAGTGCCACATAGTTATCAGTGATATCACTGCCAAAGATAGTTTCTTAGCTTACTGGCTTTGGGTCTGAAACTTCATTAAACATATGTAATTAATCTGGTTATGTGCACCTAGAATTACTGTTTTGTGTGTGGTTTTGACAGTTGCACACACACAAGTATAAACAGGTATGATTGCATAGGAGAGTTTCAAAACTATGATCTTGACTGCAAAAACAAACTCACCAAAAAAAGTAAAACTAATTGTTTCAATTAATGAACATTTTATGTTATGTACTTCACATCTAGCAAATCTTACTAGTATCCTTCTTTCTCATTCAGTAGAGTAAATAATAATAACAGTAATACTATTTCTGTCTTACGAGGAGTGAAAGTCTTGATTGGTATTGAATTAATGATAGTTCTCATATATAGATGACCTCTGTACATCCCAGCTACATAAAAGGTCAATGTATTCTTTGATGTTACTACTAACATCTTATAATAGTCTTCATTAGATTCATCCTTTCACCATATCTAGCATCTTCTACTTAAACCATAAAGTCTAGTGCCCAGTTCAACTAAATAATTAAGGCTTTGTCAAAACCAGATAGAAAATATATCAAATTCTGTGCATATATGTAGCTAAAAATGAGTTTAAGTAGTGACCTGGATGAATCTAAAAGTATCAGTGTTAAACAAGAACCATTTAGCAAAATGAAAACTGAGACTTAATGAATTCCTTGAGACTATACAATAAAATGACCAGTTTACAAGACAACCAAGAACCCTGACTTTTAAAACCTCATTGGTCTACTAAATCATCGGATTACAGAAATGTCATTCCTAGCGATGGTAGAACTTGAGTTAAATATATCTCAACTAGCAATAAAAACTGTTTTGAAGTGTGCCAGATGTGAACAGATATGCTTTTTGTGCCTTTGCTCTAATGCTAAACAGTATTTTATGTTTCTTCTAATTGCAATAGAAGACTCTCCAGATATCCGTAAGTGCTTTGGGAATCTTAACTCAGAAATCCACAGGAAATGATAAGGTCTTGTTTTCTTGCCCCATATTACATACTGTTGAGCTATATGCAGAACAGTACATGGCCAAATGATGATGCCATAGCCCAAACTAGATCTTAAAAAGCAGGTGGGAATGTAACAGGGAAAGAGACAATATGACAGTTTTTCCTCAGGTGTGAGTTATCAGTGTGCTCCCAATGCCAAGCTGGGTTTGAGATTTATTTTAAAAAGTATCTCAGAGAGAAACAAAAAGCAACCCAAAACAAACTTATGAATACACACACTGATACAGCTGCAAAATCAAATTCTTATCTAAACCTGAAACCTTGGTGCCCAGAAGGCATACATCTTTGGGGGGAAAAAAAAATAATGATGTACCGTGGGGAATACAGACAGCATTAAAAATGTATCTTGACTGTTCTTTGCAGCGGAACTTGGCTTGAGGGTATAGTGATGCTTAATAAGCAAAAGAAACTGCTATAAATACTCAACCCCAGTTACTATTATTAGACTGTAATATAGATGGGATATATTCTTATAGGCTTGAGTGTAGTAGTTGTCTTTTTTTGTACATTTGTGAAGTCAAGGATATTGAAGATATAAGAAATAACTTCAGCACCTTTGGTGGAAAATACTTGCAATCATAAAGGATGCTTAGAGGTTTCAGTTCTTGTTTGAGAACACCCCAATTTGAACAGAAGGCAACCATAGCTGGCTCCAGTGTCCTTTTAATTCCCCACAGATTTTTAGGGTATGTTCTGGAGCAGTTTCTGTCTGTGGTATAGTCCTGTGTTGCTTTGCTGTCCCTTGGCATCAGTAGTTCTTTCCTGAAAAGTTCTCATGCTGAAAAGGGAGAAACATCAGATTCTTGGGGGGGGGGGGGGGGGGGAACAAGCCAAAAAATTGTCATGAAGAGTTCAGGTCTTCTCTAGAAAATGCTATGGTTCCCCTCTGTCCTTTTTTTTTTTTTTTAATCTTTATTCATTGTTAACTGGGCCTGCAGGGAACTTGAAGATGGTGACTCTGGAGTCTGTGGGACCTTATGAAAAAAGAGCAAAAATAAGTAAGAAGTCAGGATTTTTCTGTTTGCATTTAGGCCTGCATAATTAGTATTATAAAACTTGGAGATGATATGCTGTTTTCTGAGGTCTCAGATTTCGTGTCAAAAAAAAAGGGGAGGGGGAAACAGCATAAAATAAGTTCCTTGATGTTTCTATGTGACTTGGCACATAAATAATTTTATTATTTAAACTTGTGCATCGTACTCAATGCTCTGGAAAGGAAATGAAGATTGTTCATTTCCCAAAGGGTTTTCAATATGGCAGATGTAGAGATGACAAGACATGTTAGCAAGCTGTACCTTGGAGGGGTGTTGTCAATTTTTGAAGTAATTCTGTGCAACCTCCTCAGTATAGCATTTTGATAAAAGATAAGTACAGAATTTAATCATTATACAGTAATAGTATAATCTAATAAAATTATGTGCTAATGATTGCTGTATTTGGGGCAGAAATATAAGAGGAAAAGTTCTTCCCGCTTCCAGAAAGGATTTATTAGCAGGATGAGATTTTCAAGGATGGTAAGGAAGTTATCTAATAATGCCTGGATTTTGAAAAGTATTAAACCATACATAATTTCCTGACTTCCTAGAATTCTCTAACTGACATTTTTGGATACTTCTGGATATCTCAGTACCTTTTTATTGACACTTTCACACACATTAATATTCTCTCATGTTTTGGCTGTTAGGTGCTTAACTGTCTTTCAGGGATCCACAAAATGTGTGAATGTCCATGATTGCCAGTGGCTTCGAAAGTCTGAGCCAAGATTAAACATTTAACTTTCATTAACAACAGAACATAAACTGTTTTCAACACATCTGGCAAGAGTTAGATAAGATGATCTTCACAGAATTTTTTCTTAATTTAGTAGTGTAGTGACCTAGGTCTCTATGGAATTTTAATCATTTTAACTATAACAGGAGAATAATTTTATTTCTTTTTAATTATCAAGCACAGGATGGATTGTTTACATTCATGCATTTCACCAAGCCTTAGGCTTCATGGAAGGCAGATGAAGTAGTACTATTGTATGTTAGTAACATACAGTAAAATGATACAGAAACATTTATGGGTTAGGTTTTGAGGTGCTGTGAATATGTTACTGGACTTTTGTAAAACGAATACCCCACCTGTACTCTAAGTATGTATGTATTTATATGTGAACAATAACAGCTTTAAAGAGAAGCAACATATTTGGAAATGTAAACATTGTAATAAGTGAATTAGTAGGGTGGGGTTTTCTTCCAAGAGATCACTTAAGAATGTTAGTATTCGTTGATTACTCTCATTATGGTAGCAGTGATTGAATTAGTGCTGATCTGTACCAAAACCAGCACACTGGCCTTGATGAATGATTGAATCTTTTGGGTTGGAACGGACCTTTACAGATCATCTGGTCCATATCCTTTACAGTGAACAGAGACATCTACAGCTACATCAGTTTGTTTAGAGCATGGTCCAGTCTGACTTGGTGCCGTTCACAAACTTGCCCTCATCCCACTGCTGATGTCATTGATGAAGGTGTTAAATAGCGCTGAATCCCAATGGACAATGCTTGTCATTGATCTCCATCCAGACACTGAGCTTTTGACTACCGTTCTCTGGGTGTGAGCTCACAACGTTAACATATATCGGAGCAGCATGCTCCAGGGTAGAAATTCCTACAATCAGAAAAGCATAGCCATGTTGTTTTTTGTCATAGCATTTATATTTGTCTGCATTATTTGAAATCTCTTCCTTTTACTCCAGGTTAACTAGTAGTATTTCAGGCTAACTGGTAGTTCTATTCATAAGGCATTACATATTCGTATCACATATATAAGAGATCATAGCAAGGTAAAATTCACAAAGCACCTTGAAAGTGTTTATCAAAGACAGCAAGCAATCCATTATTTCTAAAAATAAAAATGAAGAGTAACACCGAAGTCATAAATAAAATTGGGTCCATCCTAAAATTCAGGAATAACCTCATTGTCTCTCTTTCCAAGCATGCTGTAAAGAATTGAAATTATGCACTTCAGAGCATTTCTCTTACCTGAGCAGTAGGTAGAAAAAGTACTGTTCTGCAAAATCCAAATGATGCCTGGATAATTGGCAGCATTAGTGCAACCTCATGTAAATAGAAGATGAGAAGGAAGCTAATATCAGAATTTTTGTCTTTATCACTTCTTCTTGAGAATCTGGAGGAATAACAGTCATGAAACGTTACAGACTCCAGGAGATCTAATGAGCACGCTCCTAGCATCATAAAGAGATGACATTTGCATTAGAGTGTTTGGGGTTGTTTTGCTTTATTCTTTTGCTCTGTTCTGTAATTGCATCTCAAATACTGTAGAAGGCTAAATGTAAGAGCTGACAACCTAACTCTAAATCTGAGGGAGGTTATGCTGCAGGAATGTGATAAGTGTGTGTTAGTTGTGCTCCAGTGGTTCCAGGACATGGACATGGCAACAGCAACCAGTGAGAGATATTGTAGCCCAGGGAACCTGGCTCATGGTAAATTCTGTAGCAATTCCTCACATAAAATGAAAGGCAAAAGGGACTGTATAATTTACTCATTTCAAGGGAGAAGTAATCAGTGCCTTCAAGGCAGTAACATTCAAAATAGCTATTTATTTACCAGGTAGTTTTAGATTACAATCTCAAATAGAGAACAAATGATTCATTTTTTTGTTGAAGTGTGATCTGTGTTGTGAAACGCTGAGGAAGTTCTTCTTTGTGAGAATGGGGAAATTGGGCCTTCTTGGTTTTTTTTATTCTGGAAGAATAGAAGTCTTGCTTGTACTTACAGATGACATCAGTGATGCATTGGAATTGTATGCATTAGTAAAGTTCAGTGGCAGCCCATGAATAGGAATCTGTGCAGTTGTCTCTAATGAATAATATGCAAAAACTGGGTGTTACCTGTAATTCTGCCTATCCAATAAAAACCTTCAGGAAATACAGAATGAGAGTGTTTTTTCTCATTGTGTAGTTTATAGAAGCTTTTTTCCACAGACTAACAGGGTGGATTCTGTGGGTTCAAGTCTAGCACTTGAACGTTAATTGTTAGCAAGTCATTAAGTGGTATGTCTCTAGCCTGAAGCCTCATCGGGGTGCCAGAACAAACAGACTCTCTGGTGTGAATAACCAAGTTTGCATTGTGCACATCTCTGTCATCCTGTGGGCTCTCCACAAAACACAGCTTATGTTACTGTTGACAGTCTTGTTATTTTAAAAATCGTAATGTTTTTTAACTTAAATATTTCTCAGATTTCATTTTAGCCTCTGCTGAAATAGATTATTATCCCACCAACACTCTTCAGTTTGATAATCACAGTCCTCAGTAGTTACCTTACAGTCTGTTTTCTGGAAGGAAAATCACCCAAGATTTTTATTGCTGAATCACTTCTTTTGCTGCTTGCTTTTGGTATCTTTGGGTTCTTTTCCTCCTTTTCTTCTCTTGTACTGTTTCACCTTTTGTGAAGTTTTAATTGGAAGAAAAAGTCCAAAATGCAGTGAAATTTTATATTATTATTTTTCTTTTTTGTATCATTTTACGTAAGGTTTTTGGGGGGGGGGAGTCATTACTGAAACATAATAAATTCACTATATTGAAGTGGTAATTTTTGTTTTGAAAATGTTTTGAATGCTGCATATACGCACATAAATGAACATAAGCATTACTTAAACTTACACGGGACAGGAATACAGCTTTCTAGGCTGATGAACACCTATGAAATTGAGAAATTTCCAAGAAACTTCCGTGGTTCCATTTCACTGCACGCTTGGGATGTGCTCTCTGCCACTAGATGGCAGCAGTGAGTAGCAACTGCCCACGATCCCTTGATTATGCCATCATACACGTTTTTACTGTAGGCTACAAGAAAGTTAACCAGTGCGCCTTACGTGCATCTTAACATTAGATGTGGAAAGCAGTGGAGCTCCTACACCAGAAACATGTCAAGCATCATCAGTTAAACTGCATTTTCCACCTAAAAGTAAATGAATGAACTACAGAAAGCACCTAAGTGTAGACAGGAGTTCCAATGTTAGTAAAAGTAAGAGCAGCAACATTGATTAACAATTATTATGTTAGGCCCTACACGTTTTTCTCCTTTTCAGTTGTCACATTTTTAATGTATTAGTTCTTTCATGACTTTTTTCTTAAGGGCAAAAATAAAAGCCTAAAAGGAATGGTTGAAATGACGTGGAAAAAAAAAGTGCTGTTAAAAAAATCATTAAAAAAAATAAATAAAATGACTTTAAATTTAATTTTTGACAGAATTCTGACTGCTTTAGACTAGCTGCTGTTACTATGGCTTTTACTTATTTATTTATTTGTTAGTTTGTGGGTTTAAAATATTTGCCACTGTACATTTGAATTGATTTAGCCTAATTACATGAGGTAAACAATTAGGTTATATATGAGGATGTATGCAGTGTTTATATGCATCATATGCTTATAAGAGCATAGAAATATCATGCATACAGGGAACACAGTAGTGAAACACCAAAGATGTTGTTTCAATTCACCTGTGTGATAGTGCAAAACTTTGAAATGAAGTTTCAGACCTATCACCAGGCTTGTCCATAAGTGCAAGCTGAGATGAACTGCCTGTAAGTTTTTATAATTTTCTTTTGTTTTGCTCAATGAAAATGGTATGAGAAACTTTTCTTCCCTACTGCTTTTTGTGCCTGTCAAACTCTGGCTGACATTTGCTTAAGACTTATGTTTTTTCCGCTGTTTTTACTGTTAATGAGTATCAGTGTGGTCTCAGATGTTGCTATTAATGTGAAGATTTGCTATTGGTGTTTGTTCTCATAATGCCTCCTTGCCTGTTACTTGAGACCTTAAATGTAATGGTGACAACGTCATTTGTGAGTGAGAGCGTGTGACAGAAGTAAGGAAGGGTAAATTTAATAGGAAAAAATCCCAGCTTATTGACAAAGCACTAACGAAACAGGATTAACAATGTCTTCTATTCTCTCCTTTCTACCACTTCATATGCATGTCCTATCAGGGTACAGTATATTTTATACCATTTTCATCATCCTAGCATTTTTTCCTGTAGAATAAGCATAATGTAACAGGGAAAGATGGAAGGAAGGGGTCCACAATCAATACATGGTACAAATCCAATAACTCCTGCAGTTATTCCTTCCTTAAAGTTCCTCTATGGGTTTCACAGCATTTCTGGTTCCAGTATCTCAGGGCTTACTGTAGCTTCACAAAAAACATAAGAATAGGGATTAGACTTCCTCGCAGTTTTAAGAGCAGGTGACTAGGGTGGGGTTGGTTGAATGAGCTGCAGGACAGAACTGCCTTGTAATTTTCTCACTGTGCAGATCAAGATTTTAAATTTTGAATTTTTGTACCATTTGTGAACTTCCTTCAAATTGTTTTTAAAATATTCTTGAAAGTCGTCTTATACAAGATACCTAGAAAATACTGGTACAGCAAAATATTCTTTATAGTGTTGTTCCTCTGCATAAAGAATATATTTGAAGCTTGCTTGGTTTCACTTAACAAAAGGATTTGCTGAGGATGAGATTGGGGTGCTGTGCTACTTTCAGTCAGAGAAGCAGCAGAATCCACGTGAAGGACCAAATTCAAGTCGGGTGATGCTGGTTAGTATGTGAGGACCTCTGTGTTTAGGGGACATCACTGTAATTGCTTGCATCCCAGTCAATAAGAATGGTAATAAATGGTGTTTCTAATTCAGAGCTGCTAGTAATTCCCAGAATTTAATATTTTAGTGAAGTCATACAGATACAAATTACATTTAGGCACTGAGGAGCTGGACTCTTATCACATGACGCAGAGGACTTCCAGGTCAATAGAACAGACTAATTCAGTTGGAAGGGACCTACAGAATCATCGAGTCCAACTGCCAAGACAACAATCCCAGTTATTTTTAAATAATGTTCTTCCTTAAAGAGCACAGAAGACCCAAATCTGTCTTCACTGTAGCTGGCCTCCCACTGATTTGAGGACAGACTGAGTAACTGCAGGAAACAGTCTTTCATAGCGATTTTTTTATTACTGTTTCATCCTGCTGTGGAATACAAAGATAAGTGCAAGCAGAAATACGCAAAGCGCATACAGGAAATTGCTCAGGTAAATAACTCCACTGTTAAATGCATTTGCTGGATTACATCTCTGTTGGAATTCAGTTAGTCCTTGAAGAGTCTCTGGTTTGTGTGGTCTTTATAATACATTAACAGAAGGAGCTTCTCGTTGCTCACTTCATGTGACCGAAGAATATCATTATTCAGCTTGGCAGAGAAGTGCTACTAAAGTTGGGAAGCAGCATGACCTGACTTTTTTGTTTTTGCTTTTGCTTTACTTTGGGATTTTTGCCAATAGCATAAGAAAGAAGCAATTAAATTTGTAATTTATATCCATGAAAGTGAAAATGGAGTATCCTCTCTTAAAATAAAATGAAAAAAAGTACTTTATGCCTCATATCCCTCGCTACAAAAGTTTATTGCAAAACCTATGAGATATTTTGATTACTAAAGGAGGAATTCATCAGTAGGTCTCTAACATTTAAAAAGTATTTCCAAACCATTAATTCAGTGGATAAAGCATCATCAGATGTGTAAAATAACCTTGAAAACTAAAATCAGTCTCTGATGGCAAAGTTCTGTGACTGCTATAAACTATCATGCTAAATATCTTAGGAATATGTTTCCAGTTACTTACTTCTTACTCAGTTAAGAAGCATGCTTTCAAATTAATACTGATGATGGGAAGAGATTGACAAAATATACAAGGAAACAATAAGTTTGAGGTAGCTTTCATATCTGTGTGCAAATATGAGCTGAGCTTGTAGTATATTGTATCTTATTAAAACAAACTAACAAAAAAATCTAGGATCTACTTATTCTGAATTTGTTTCGTAATTTGGGTGTGTTTGGAGCAGGAAAATAGGATGAAGAAAAAGATTCCAAACTTTGTTTTATATTTGCTAATATGCATTCAGTGTTCTTGATCAAAACATTGTAAATAAACTCACGAGTGGTCATTAAAATACATAACTAGAAGCTTCTCTTCTTTGTCTTCTTTCTATGTGTAATCTATGTTTAAATCGAAAGTCATAAGAGGATAGAATCTAATAATTTATTCTGACTCTGAAGTAATTATATTTACATTAGTGTAGTTACTTGAAATTGCATCTAGCAAAATGAGATTAAAGTCTGAGTCTAGGCCCGTACAGTTTTGTTTCACTTCACGTTCAGGAAAGTTGGGATAGATGAGGAATTTTGTGCTTTCAGTCAATCAAGCCTCCAAGAGTTCTTTATTATCGCTACAAAAAAATGCCTTCTGTGAAATTTATGTGTAAAAATTAATCATTAAGTAAAAATGCACTTTCCTCCGATAAATCAAGCTGACAACACTGAGAAAGATTCTACATAGGATTGTTTTTTGTTCAGTGGTTAGTGTCATTCAAAAATTAGAGACGTTGTAAGTTAAAAATAACAGCTCAGTTCTTAGCCATTGAAAAGTTACAGACTGAATGTGAATGATGTACGTCTGGGAACTTTTTTGGTTTTTTTGTTGTTGTTTTGCAGTGAGGATTTGGATAGTGCAATGACCGTCTCTATCCGCTAAACATCTAAGGAGGCAGAAATAAGTGGCTTCTGTAGGCATAGGTGGCTAATAGCAGATAGAATGACTCCTGTATATCTTGGTGAATAAATAAAACATGAATGAAAGTATTTGTGTCTCTAAGAGATATTTGAGGCTTTCTTTAGATTGGGAAAAGAGCTACGTATATAACTGAAATTATTAGTCACTTTCAAAATAAAAAATAAACCATACTAAATATTGCTCTGAAAACAATCAAGCTTTACATCATATTCAAAATTACTGCCATTAATAAAAAGGAGGAAATGAAATAACACCAAGGAGTGTACAAAATACCTGGTGGTGGATATTTTAGGTTATATGATACTGTGGTCCGGAGCTGTCATTGGTGTCACTTCTGACACAGCCCTTCATGCACTAACACATAACTCTTTTTAGTGTTCTGATATCAGCCATGACCTGTTTTTCTTTTCAGTGGCATAACTTGTTCAGAAAGTGCTATTTTTAATATTCATAGTTCTGCTGAGCAAAGTGTTGGTCAACATAACTGTCAAAGTCCTGCTCTGTTCCTTCAGGGTTCAGGCATTTAAGTGGCTAAATGCTGGACTTCATTTTCTTTGTCCACAACTTATTGCTTAGTTGGCATTCTTCTTTTTTTTTTTTTTTGCCTGCTGTCTTTCATTCATTGTTAGAAATCATTTTTGTTTTGCATGTGAGTTTTGCTGTAGGTATATTTTTTGCTGATTTCAGATCATATTTTTTAAAATTACAGAGGTGGACAGCCATAAGCTCATACTGATAAGCAAAGTAATCATGAGGTACAGCATTCGCAAGTCCAGATTTTTTTCTGAATATTGCACTACTTATTTGTTCAGCCTGTAGATGAGGAGACTTTTCATATTGCCTAAGGCAGCCTACAGACAGTGTGTGATATAGTCCATCTATGAAAGCCAGAAACTAATTCAGTACCTTTGCCTAATTATTTAATCTGTATCATTGTAAATGGCCTATTTCTGTTGAGGTGAGAGCGGAAAACAGCTTTGAGGGTTTCTGTTGATTTCATAGGTAGTTGTGTGACTAAACACTAATTGAGATTCTGAGGTTTCATGCTCATTTCCCAAGAAACTCCTTATGAAGTTTGTGCTTTGGAATTCAGAGCTTCCGTGCTGATCTTAAAAGCTCATCTGCTTTTCTAAAAGAGCAAACTGTGATTCTTTTGGCTTTGAAATTAATACTTTCCATTTTCTGGCCTCTCATAATAATTTTCTCTGCATAGACTTACGTTCTCATTGGAAAACTGGTATTTGGCAGAAGCTTCACATTTCTATTCAGACCACCACCCAGAAAATTTTAGTTTTGCATGAAGATATAGGTTGTGCCTACAGTGCTGTAAAAGTAATCTGGTCACCTGCCTATGTGACCTGCATTAGGGAACGTGCTTTAGCAGATGTTTGGACTCAATGACTCCAGAGGTCCCTTCCAACCTTTACAGTTCTGTGATTCTGTGGAAAAAAAAGAAAAAGGGAAAGAAAAAAAAAAAAAAAAAACAGTGCTAGGGAAAAGCTGAATCTGATGGTTTCCTCTGGGCTATGTTCAGTTGTAACAGTGCACAATTGAGGTACCTGAGCACCAGCTCAGATGAGAGTTAGCATGGATGTATTCAGATGTACCCAGATTACAGGATTAGAAGCTTTCTTTGCCACATGAGGGGTAACACATTAACAAAAGAAGCATGTGTGTATAGTCTAAATAGTAATTCAGGAACTTTCTCAAAAGATGTCTTGGTATGCTATACAATTCAGCAGTGAAAACAAAGAATAGGGAAATTTAGAGCCAGAGACCTACGTCTGTTACATGACCTTTACCATTAATTGTATTCAATTTTTTAAAAAACTTATCTTAAAGTGGTAAAAACTGTAGAACTGAATGAACAGAAAGTTCTCTTTACTCTGCCTTTTTTTTTTTTTTTTTTTTGCTTTGACTTTCATTTTAACGTGTACTATCTTTGTATGCATTGAAGTATAGGATCTGTGAAGTGGATGGCATTGTGTGAAGCACAGTGGCATGATTAATTACTACACAGGGTGGCACATAATGGAGGCATCTGGACAGGTTTGAGAATTTGCATCTTTTATGTTTTGTGTTTCAAATGTGATTGCACTTTGTGAAAGCCATCCTAAATTGAATCCTATGTATTGCTGATTCTCTCTAGTAAACATTTTTCCAGCATAATTGTAGCTCCCAGAAAAGGTTTTTGTTTGTGTTCTATTGTTTTGTTTCCCAAAAATATTGTGCAACTAATTCATATTATATATGTAAGTGCAGACATTTGGCATGTTAAGTTTCACTTTTCTGTTCAGAAAAGACCATCTTTGTGAATAGGGATGTAACATTATACATTATATACACCCTGTGTAGTAATTAATCATATTGTTTAAAAAATTATTTGAAAAAGCTAATTGAGAAAATATTGCTGCAAATATTGTAAGGCTTCCCATTTTTGTCTTACCCATCTTCAAGGTAAACCTTAGTGTGTTCTTCGTAAGCTATTTAAGTGTGCTTAGAGCAGCATATTTCAGCATGCTATTTCGTAAATTATTTTGTCCTACTGAAGTAGGAACTTTGCAATTGACTTCAAATGGACGGAGACCCCATTCAATGCGGGTTGTAGGGTATGCTGTTTGGTTTTGGTGTTTTTTTTTTTTTTTTTTTAAAGACTGAAGGGAATGATAAGCAATTATCATTATAGGAATCCTGCCATGGAATCTCAATTATGATTAGCTGGTATTTAGAAACAAGTTCTCCTGATAGTAGAAAATCATTAAAATAGTCATTCAAGTATATGTACTGATTGTGTTTGCGCTACCAGGAAATGCAATGAGCACTTCATAATATCATTCATCTAACTTCACCTATCCCTACTCTGAAAGCATGAATAGGACATAAGGCCTTCACAAAAGTTGAGATGATTATAAAAAGACCAGGCCATAACAAGCTCAAGACAGAGTGATTGTAACCAAAAAAGGACATATTATTCGTTTGGTTCACTTAGTGTCTGTAATCCTGCACTGGGCTTTGTAGTTGAAGAGTCACAGCAGGCCAACTTGCTGAACTGGGAGTTTTTACATAACCAAAAAGAAATGTTGATAAAGAGGTCATATATTAACCCTTCCCTTCTCGGCATGTTGAGCTTTAAAGTGCAAAGGACCCCATGTAATATATCGGAATTCACAGTTGGTTGCATTTTATGCAATAATTGTTTACAGTAAAATGAGCTGTCTGCTCCTTGGAGCAACAGATGGAATTCAGATCTCTTCTCTGCTAGATTATATTCCCCTTTTAGAAAGAGATGATTCTAATAAAATCTTACTTCTAGCATAAGTATGGGCAGTGTCAATCCATAGACAAGATGGTTTACAGTCAGGTCTAGAGATCATTCAGTTAAGACACTTCATTTTAATTTTTTCAGATTATAGGGAACAGTGAATCTAAATTTTCTGTATCCCAGACATGTGCTTTAGCCACTATGAACAGGAAATGCTCAATGGCTGTATTTTGTATTTAAGTATGTATAGTATGTGTTTGAAGTGCATCCATATGATTGGACCTTGAATGAGATAGGAGAGTGGGTATTTAGTTTGATGCTCCTGGAATGGTGTAGCCATAAAATAACCACCAGACTATGATGTCTGCATCCATGAAATGGAAGCAATTTGAGACGTGAATACACAATAATACAAATTTAATCACAAAGGGAAATCTAAGATACTGCTGTAAATATATACGTGTAAAGGATTGATGGTGATTAGAGATTTACAGACTTTAGTTCTCCCCTCAGTGTTTCAGTCTTTTTGTAGATCTGAGTCTAAGAAATAAAAATAATTGAATGAATGTTTGCAAGTTGGATTTTCAAAGCATGTCAGTTTTTATTCTGAATGTAATCCCCCTGTAACAAAGAAGAAGGTTAAGCTGTTAAGATATCATTAGGCCTTTCATGCTAGTTTACTGAAATGTTTATCTTAAAGGAGGTGTTGCTAAACACTCTTCATAAAAATATGCTGGATTCATGCAAGCTTTTGTGTAGCCAGATAGTTGATAATTTGGCAATTATTTCTGTAAGTACTGGGCAATGAATACTTAAATTATTAACCACAAGCTATTTAATCATGTTTCAGGTGTGCCAAAAGCTTGCTGAACCACAACAATCACTTTCAATACTGTAAAATTAGCACAACAAGCACACTTCTTCTGAACAATCACGTACAGCAGCCTGTGGAGAAAGTTCAACGTGAACTGCATCTATAAGGACAGGAAGTAAGCTGGGGCTAGCAATGCTTCCTTAAAGTATGCACTGTTAGGCCATTCTACAGAGAAAGCTCTAGTGGAAAGAGTGTCAGAGCAGTTACACAGGTAGTACAAGTAGAAACTGCCATGTATGGTAGGAATTTGCAGGTTGTGAACACGTTCAATCTGATAGTGTTTCTGTAGTTTCTACATTCTCCCTCTTGTTGATGCAGCATCAAAGTGAAGTAGGAGTTCACAGTTATACGACGATTATGCTTCTATAAATATATATTTTAGTAGTTGATATTTTGGCAAAATCACACCCAGGAAAAAGGGTTAGTTTTGATTCATTTTTGATCTTGCAGCCTCCTGGGGATGTCGTCTAGTGATGAGGTATGAAATCTGCTCTATTTTTCTTGTAGGACTGTACCATAAAATGAGAGGATTTGTATTTGTTGTAGCACATATGTTGGGATATTTCACTTGCAAACAATTTAAACTTTTGACTTCACAGGTAGTTACTTACTTTTCGTTTCACGTTTCAAAGAATGTGTTCTGAAGAACAATATAGAAACCTTCTTCTTTGTTTCTGGGGGATTACATTCAGAATAAAAACTGACATGCTTTGAAAATCCAGTTTGAAACATTCCAGTTTGAAACATCTGGAGATGACGCTGGCACTTACAACTATCTTTTGTCGTTAAAAAGGCCTAATCTCGTCTGTGATCTGTGATTGTTTTCTAAAGGAAGAGACAAATGTAAACACAACTCTTTTAGGTAAACTCAGAAAATATGACTAGAAAACTTTTTATGAAACATCATCTTTGATATGATTTGAAGGCAGGACCTGGACAAAATATTGTCAATGAAAATTGTCTTCTAAGGAAAGCTTTAGTATAGGGTTGGGTTTTTGTTTTTTTTCTTTGCTTGCTTTTCTTCCTTTTCCTTTCCTCCTTTCATAAGCATAACCGAGAATGAAACTTGTTAGATTTCCTGAATAAATTATTTTCTGGACATTTAAAAAATGCAAAAATCAAATTGTATCTGTGACTGAGTGGGGAAAATAATTATAATACCTGAACAGGCAAAAACTGTCTGATATCTTTAGCTCTCCAAACATTTCTAAAATTATGTTGAAGGCTATTTTGGTCTTGCAGGGGAAGAGAACAATTGTTATTTGATCTACTTTGTGTGGTCTGACTGTTTTCAGCAAGAACTGAATAACTACAACTTTTGAATCCTTTGGGAATTGAGCTCTTATTGGTAACTCATCTTCAGTCATTTTCATTTAGCTGGGAGAAAAGAAGATAGAGATACTACCTAGTTTCATTCTGAATGGAGGAAGCATAGGAAAGTAATCTAGAATTTCTGTAATCTAGAGCCTTCCTTAAAATAATATTACGTTAGCTTGATTCAGAATATTAACTTGATTCAGAAGCATCATTGTTTTTTTCCTGCCTGTCCCCTGGTCTTATGCTTTTGAAGACATCTGTAAAGAATTCACTCATTTATACCGCTCTCTTGATTTTCTATTTCTAATAGAAAAGTTTTCTGATTCTAATTTTCCTACAACTGCATTTGCTGAATCCTCTTCTTAAAGCTCCACTCGCAGAATGATTGCCATTTATGTAGATAAGAATATCTGGAATTACATCAGTAAACATTAAAAAAGAGCTTTGAGAAGGATGTAAATCATAATGCTTTAGGGCGTAAACTACATGAAACTTATTTCTTGTGTCATAGCTGTCTAACTCAGTTACTTCTAACATAACTGCCCTTAGCTGCAGGCTGGATGAGTAGGTAAGTTACCAGTCTAACAAGTAGCACAAAAAGATTTTATCTATTAAAATGAACACTTCACCGACTTTCAGTTATGCATAAAGCCTGGATCCCAAATATTTGCAGACCAGATGCTAGCAGTGTTTCTATTGTGATCTTCTTTAATTCTGATTACTGAAAATGTAACCAGGACTCAACCTTAAAAAACATGCACACCTAATCTCAAAGTATCAATGACAAATATTTTGCTTTTTCAAGGAGACATGTATTATTACTGAATAATACTTACAGATAGAGTTATTAAGCTTTTCTAGGCATCAGCAAGCCTTTAAATCAGCATCATTAATCTCATGTTCTTCAGTATACCACAGAATACATGTTCCAGTTTCTTTCTGATTGCTCTGAGAAAGGTAGAAGCCATGCAGGGTTAGATGTTTCTATGAGATTATTGTTCTGAGGCAGAGTCTACACAGCTTTTGACCAGTTCTATCCAAGGCCAACTAACAGCAGCATTTAATACGGTCAATTCACAAATGTTAAATCACTGCATGAGTCAGACTATAATTTGAGGCTAGCCTTCTCTCTGTTTCATTATACAGTGGTTTCATGTAGTGTACCTCCCACTTTGAAGTCAATATAGCTCTTTCGTAAGGGAGTCCACTATAGTCCTTTTTTAAACAAGTTTCTCATTAAATTTTAAGAGTTGCGCTTCTTTCAACCTTTCTTTCACAGAAAGATCATATCAAATTTTTTTGTTTATTTTCTTAAAAGTAAGTGTTTCACATCTGGAAGAAAGTAAAACTTTGAAGAGCTAAAAGATACTGTAATATCTGCTTAGTTTGTAAATTTTTTCATATTATGCTAACCTCTGAATTCATAGGGAATAATAGTTCAACAACGCATGGAAAAATCTATTATAGACAGTGTTATCATATTTTATTTTCTATTAAATCTAGCCCCTCTGTTTCATTTTTAATAAATGATATCTAAAATTATTCTATATTTAATTATGCTCTTAAACTTCAAGCTAATGAAAAGCTAACTCGTGATTGTATCAAATTAGCCGTGAGGACTAAGATGCTATTTGGTAATTTGCACCGCATGTCCTACATTAAGTGCTGGTTGATTTAGTATATGTGAATACATATTGTACACTAAATAAAACAGCAACTCAAAATTTATAATGTATGAACAATATATCCGTATAGATTGTATATAATAATTAAAATATTTGTATGCAGAAACATATGAAAAGATATGTAAACTTCAAAGAATTAGAACTAGTCTGCAGTTCTAACTTGCAGCTTTTCTGCCATTATTTTGTTTTACTTGTGATTTCTGTAGTGTGTGAGATTTTTGTCATGGAGTACCTTGATGCTACCAGAAGGACCACATCCTGCTAACTTATGTATGCATGACATGACTAACTCAAGAAAAATCTGTATAAGTAAAATTTATCCTGTGTTAAATGCACAGAATAGTAGATCTGAATGAGGTCCTGAATTTGATTAGCTTTAAGTATGTTCAAAAGTCAATTTTTTTGGAGAGTGCGGAGCTAAAGAGGAGGTTTTTGGATTTTCTGTGTAAAGATTTACTAAGTTCGTCTAGAAGCAAATAGTCCACTGATTTCATTAAGCGTTCTGTTTAAAAGGCTATGACTAAGTACTATCCAATTTTGTTGATGAAAAATATTTTTGTAATTATTATGTGGAGTCAGACTACACGGAATTTTAAAGGGATTTTTGTAGAGTGTTAATAACTGATCTACCTCTGATTTTATTTTTCACAAGCATTTCTAGTTTGCCTACTCTATTTGTTGTCTTGAATTTTCACTTAGCACAATTGTAACAAGTGTGAGAGGAGAAAAAAATTGTGAACTTAGAATGTGCTTATTCTTAAAAGAAGGTATTAGCAGGTGTTTAGAAAGGAGTGTGTCCAGGCTACCTCTGAACCAGACCATCTGTCACTAAGAACCTATCAGACTGAAGGAGATCAGAGGTTAAGGAGGAAGGCTGAAGGAATTAAAGTCTCTTGAGCTCAACTGAAATATTCAGGCAGGTATCGAGGCTATTTCTGCATCACGTTGTTGTATGCCGGAACAGCAGAATGAAGTTCTGAAGAATAGTCAGCACAGATTTGTCAAGCAAATCTAGTTTCTTCCTTTGTTCAGCTTAGCTGAATGAGTAAACAGGGAAAAGGAAATGGGTTTTGATTTACAAAACCAATTGAAAATTCAGAGAAAAAAGGTTGCATCTTTGCCTGCTGGTCACCAGGGACACATTGCTGATTCGTCCCACCAGGACACCCAGGTCCTTCTCCACAAAGCCCTTTTCAAGCAGGTCATCCCTTAACCTGTACCAATGCATGCAGTTATTCCTCCCTAAGTGTAGGACTCTTTTTGCCTTTGTTGTATCTCATTAGGTTCCTCTCCACCCAACCCATTTATCATTCATCCCTGGGTGAAGCTTAATACATTCAAATTGTTCTCTCACATAAAGAGCAACCCCATCAGGTCATCTTGCTGATCTGTCCTAAAAAATATATAGCTATCCTTGACAGCATTCCAATTGTGAGAACTGTCCCTCTATGACTCTGTGATTGCAATGAGATCGTGGTTCTGCAACTGCACACAGATCTCTAATTCTTCTTATTTATTCCCCATGCTGCATGCATTGGCATACAGGCACTTCAGAGAAGGAGAGGAAGCCAAGTGTGAACAGTTTATGGGCTGATTTGGCCCAGTTCTGTGACTAGTGGGGCAGAGACCCATGGATACGTGCCTCTGAAAAGAAGAAAATATAGGAAGAGAGAGATGAGTCCCAAAAATAACAGCAGCAACAATCTGATGAAAAACAAATTTAGTAAATATCTAGTATCCGATACTAGTTATCAGAATGCAATATAACACACTATAATACAATATAATACAGTATAATTAGAATTGTAGCTAATAAATAAAATGAGAGAGCGTCTGAAAGCCAAAGACGTTAATTTAATGCTGCCAACGTGCAGTCGGGATGAGCAGCAGGGAGGGATAACCTGATGACCAAAAAGGGAGAAAAGGGAAGGTCTCATGACTTTGCCAGGGGTTATATCTCTTCTCTGTATGCAAAGTCCTCTGGAGTATGTAGTTCTTCTCTTCTGGAACAGGTGCCCAGAACTGGAGCATCAACTCTTTAACTCCCAGTGCACTACATGATGTCATGATGTGGAATACTGATAACCAAAAATCATAAAACTGTGACACTGAAGATGAAGGTTTCTCTAGAAGGATGGAAGAGGATCCCACATAGCTCTACACACCCTTGAGACCACTGGCAGCTAAGGAATATTTGTCACTGTTCTGGATGGCTTGACTTATTCCCTAGCTTGTTGCAGTGGTTGTGAGCACTGCCAGTTTGGATCCCACCCCTCAAGCCCTTCACTTTAAAGCTCACCACACTAGACTGGCCAGCCTGCTGCAACAGATTGCCCTGTCTCTTCTAGATAGTTGGATCCCATCCTCCCTAACAGGTTATAATCCTCATAGACTGTCTCACTGTCATAAAAAAAAAAATGAAACCCTCACACCAGCACAGTCATGTAGCCAGTGATTGATATTGATATGCATTCTACATCTATTTCTGGCTTCCTTCTTTCCTCTTAAAAGATATAAAAAAAAAAAAAAAAAAAAAAAGATACTGTAGGGAAAAAATAAGTATAGATAGTATACGTTAACTGGATTGTTGTATGTACCTTAATGGAGGTATGTTATGTATTTCTGTAGATTAAAAAAAATGCAACATAATACTGTGTGCATACATTAATAGTCAGAAGTAGAAGCCTTGAATGGAGTGTTCTGTCTATGCAAGGGCACTACTGCTGAGGGAAAGATGTTTCCTTAGTCCAGGAAATAAAAAAAAAAAAAAAAGGGGGGTAGGGAAATGTAGATGCAGTAGTGGTCTCGCAGTATACTTAAAATAAAAAGGTTGGTGGAGGGTGCCCTTTTCCTTCAGAGATTAGAGACATTTTTTATGCCCCTTGGAGCTATCACAGGAAATAATAGAGAAAAAATAGGGGGAAATGTCTGACTGCAGTATTAGTGAAGCATTGCCCAAGACTGTGATGTCCTTCATTTGAAATTATATTAGACAAACATCTTGGGGGTGGTCAAAATATAATTAATCCTGTCTCAGGGCATGGGTAAATCTTCTTGACAGCCCTTTCGGCTCTACATTTCAGTGATTTTATCACAAGTATTTAAAGACCTAACATGATTATATGTTACTGTGTTTCTGAATCTTCCAATATGTTGACTAAAAATAGCTCTATATCCTTCTGCATTAGAATTTGTAAGCACAGTTTTCCTTGCCTGCAGCGATTTAGACCAAAGCATTCTTCACAAGCAGCAATATTAAACTACTCTGTGTAGCACAGAAAGATGCATTAAAACAAATACAGTGTATCATTGTCTGTGCACAGAATATATTGAAGAAAAAGGAAATGCTCTAGGCTAGACATGCTTGCTTCAATCCCAGCCTGTCTGAAAAAGACCAAAGAGGAGAAACTTGCTTCTTGCACATAACTATATTTGAAATGTTTCTAAATGGAATCTTTATGCAGAATCTTTGGCCAGAATGAAAGCAGAGCCATACAAAGGCTTTTCCAAGAGCAATCTTCTGAAAGTCACAGCACATTACAGAAATTTTAAAAAGTCACTGAACTGGAGTTTAGAGCCCTACAGTTTTCTTGAGGTCTTAAAATTCATGACTTCTTTTTGATGGAAGTGAGAGGAGACATTTCTGTACTTGGCTCCCTTTTCACCAGCCTGAACTGTAACCCATGAATATAACACTTCAGTTAGATTTCAAAATATGATCTGAGCTGTCCATTGGGCTACAGCCTGAGATAGATCAATATCTTAATTTAATGGCATAGCTTAGTAAGGAGAGAACCTCATATTATAGCAGACACAAAATCAATCAGTGGGGAGCATCTTATACAGACACAAACAGAATGGAAACAATTCTAACACTGCTTTTTTCATCGTGTTTGTCTCAAAAATGTTGAAACCAGACAACATCCTTAAAATAATCTCCACAAGGCATTTTAATCACGTTGTGAAACACAAAACAAATAACCTCCTACAACAGAATACTCATTTCCTGTAAAGTCTTTATTCACATGGAAGTGAAATTCAGCTTCTAGACATGATGACAGCATCAAGCCTTTTTTAAGCTTAAAACCATTCAGAAAGCAGATAAGTAGAGCCAGAGGATACTCACGGTATTCTGCTACTACCTGTTTGTTCAAGAGTGTGTGTTCATAGTGAGTTGCTCATAAAAATGCACAGAAGTTCCCATATGCTAAACAAACCAGATACACCTGTGCATCACTGAACCGTGTATTTATTTCTTTGCCTCTGCTTTTATTACTGAAAAATATTTCAGTATAAACAGAAGTTTATACTTCTGTTATGTAATGTTTCTCATTAACATTCACCATCACAATGGAATTACTTTTTAAATAATACAAATTTACTCATAAATTTCTTCTGCTTGCTGTCTGAATTATGACGGTTGCTGTTCTGACTCTATAGTTCATGTAGCTTTAAGAAACGTGTCCTTAGATTATTATTATTTTTCCTTCAGTAATCACTCGTGATTGGGGTTGGAACTAGGTGATCTTTAAAATCCCCTTCAAGCTAAGCTATTCTGTGATAGCCAAACTGCACTATCATTCCCTTTAGACATTTTTGTTCCTACTGGAAGAAGAAGTTCAAATATCCTGGTATTCATCATTGAGTTCTCTTAGGAAATGCTGGTTAAAGGAACAGAACTACCCATGTAAATTGGATATTTGAAAAGATTGTATTGCACAGATCTATTAGGTGTTAGAACTAATTATTGAATATAAAGTACAAACAATTGAGTACTTCATGAAAATAAACGTATGTACAAGTTTCAGTATGTAAAGTACTCACTGTAGTGAATAGCTATAGTATTTGAAATTTAATAGAACAACTGTAAACTGAGGCTGCTACTACAGTGAATTGAGACCAAGCAGATAAATCCAAAGGAGGGAGAGCTCATTTGACTCTTTTTTGCAGTTTGTGTGTGTGTGGTTTCCACGGAAAAGGCAAGCAATATTGTTATACATCGTTTGGAGTTTGGCTAATCAAAACTAAGTAGTGTATATTAGTAAAAATTCAAGTGGTGCTTAACAAGCATAAGAAAGTACACAAATCCTTCAGCATTTCCTTTATTGCATACTCCATGTAGAAAATGTCAATGGCCGCTTAGAGTGGAAATTAAGTTTGAAACATCCAAACAATGTTCAGTTTTCTTCTAGCTGTAGTTAGTGGAGAAGTATGTTATTCTGGAATACAGAGAAGATTGTATCTTCTGGACTGAATGTCCATTAATTTGTCTCAGAATCTCTTCATTTTAACTAAGATACTATTTCAGGTTTATTTTAGATTTTTACAATTCTGTTCCTAAAAGAAATTGTTACAACTTCATGAATGAAAAATAGTCCATGTGTGGTAAAAGGTAGAAGAGTTGGTTGGGGGAGGAGGAGGGGGGAAGGCAGATAAATTATAAATTGTTTCTCTGTTTCTTTGTACGTTTTCTTCACATTTGAATGAGCAGTAGCTGTAAGCACACATTTCATATGCATCAAGTTTCTGGAGCTTGTTGCATTCAGAAATCCCAGGTCCTTGAAACCATGGGGAAAGCCTCTAGTAAGGAAGACTTACCCTTGATGGATGAAAATCAGGTTGGAGGACATGTGAGCAAAGGGATATAAGTCTGTGTGCCCTGATGTGATATGCACAGGAGTGCTAGGAAAGCTGGCTGATGTCATTGAGTGGCCACTTTCGTAATCTTCAAAAAGTTGTGCAGCTAGGCTAAAGAAAAGCAAATGGCACTCTGCCATCAGTATGAAGGAACCAGTGAACTTCAGGATTGTGAGCTTCACCTCTATTGTGGGGAAGGTGGTGGAGCAGCTGAGGTATGCTTTATTTAAAATATAATCTAATTTACCTGAATTAATAGTAGGGACTCTGAGAACTTCTTGTATGTCAAATATTGTAGTACAAAGAATAGCGTTTTCTGTTTCTGAGAGGCACATCAGTCTGTGGAGATCTTCTTTAGCATAGAGCGCCTTCAAAATTTCAATAAGGTTATTTTGAATCTCGTTATTTCTGACTCTCTAGAATAGCATATTGACCTTTATCTTAGGTGTACTGTGGCATACTGCAGATGGGAAATAGAAAATATGTCTTTCTCTTGTTCTTTCCATTTTTAGAAGTGAGGCAAAATGAAATGCATTTCTGTAATATATCTCTAGAGTCAGTAATGTGCATCAGATAGCTTTTCTTCTGCCTCCCCTCCAAAGTCTGTACAGAAGTAGGCGCTGACAAGATGTAGCAGATGCAGTGTGGCTGGATGCATCTCCCCAGCTGTGCCTTGTGTTGCTAAGCAGTTGTAGTGGAGGCACATCATGGAGCAGCCAGCATTACCTACCTGTTCTAAGTCTCTCCCAGGCCATGAGCTTTCTTTGGAGAAAGGACAGTCTGTTGTTACATTTGCTGTTTGTCAATCTTGTTAGCTAAGCAAATTAAATTATAGGTAGCACAATTACACCTGATGAAAATTCTTTCATTGCAAATGCCTTATCATCTGCAAGTCGCATTAATGTAAAGCCATTCTCACTCCCATATTTGGTAATGTCAATAGAGACATCTACCGTGGGATTTTTTCCTTGGTGGTAGATTTCCATTCAGATCACCATGCCATCACCACGGCAGGAGACATCCCCATTTTGGGAAAGAGTGTGCCTGAAAAGAATTGGGATGGACTGCTTTTTGGAAGTGCTGTAGCCAGTTTAAAGTTGTAATTTATACCAGGCAGACATAGAATACCATCTTGTCGTGCCAAAACAATTTGAAAGGAAGCACAGAAATACACATTCAAGTTGGCCATCTGTCCTCATGTCTGTTACATCTTAGAGGGAGGTACTGGCGTGTCTAAAGCCAGTAGCTGAGGTTTTGTTATTTTTCTCAGGGAACTGAGAAATAGTATCTGGCATCAACCTGTGATAATAAAGGCCCTTGTAGTATTTTTGGCTTGGTTATGTGACATATAAGGGAAGAACTCCAGCTAAAGTTGGAATTATTGACTTAAATTTCCTGTGGAGTGTGTGTGTTTGTGGGTGTCTGTAGGGGATATGGCAGTGGACATATCCAGCTCTGAAATTGCTTTGTCAGAACTAGTTGCCTTTTCACTTGTTAAAAGAAGTAACACATCATTAACAGTTCAAAGAAGGCTGCTGACTTTCTGTTAAACCACTAGAAATAATAAAATGGAAAGAAACTGTGACTGGCTTACTGACTACTTCAGAGCTTTGGTGCTTACTCAGCACACCAAGATCTTAAAAGAAGTGATTAAGAGTTTGATGGATGAGTCCCTCTGTTTATTTCTAAAGAAAGTTTTCTCTTACCTCACAACTGGAACAGTATGAATTACTAAAAAACAGATGAATTGATGAATTCTTTATTAAAAATCTAATGCTAGTAATTATATCAGTAAGGACTTTAAATGCTTTGTAATGTGGAGTTACATACAGTTCTAATGGCTGATAATTGGAATTTAAGGGTGAAAAGGCTGTTTTTACGAACTCCTTAAAAAAAAGTAGCTGAGACCCGGGAATGAATGAATAATAAATATTCCATTTGATATGTTAAACATACTTAGAACTTTTCTGGTATCAAAACTCCAGCAGGAGAACCTCATAAGTTTTATGGATTTCCAGAAGTCAGCAAGTATCCTTGCCACAGTGGTAACAGTTTAATTCATGTGAAGGTTCATTTTAATCAGAAATTCATGTGATACATAACTTCCAGCTCCCGTAGAGCTCTGGAAATGTCCATATGCTAAGGAGCAGGAATGATGTACAAAATGAAGCTGTATCTAAGACTTTCTTTATTTTTTCTCTGCTTCTATTTTAATCTGCAAATATCCATCATGCAAATGCTCCTCTATGGGAAGACAATCTTGATTGAAGTGGTATACTGAGTAATAAAAAAAATGATAAATGTTATATTCAAATTCTAGCTGTTTGTTTGGTCACATGCAGATCTACTGGTAAAAGGGTGCTAATTTCATAGTCCGTTTAAGTACAAAGCACACTTGTGACTGATCACCAGAGTAGAGAAATAGGCTATTGCTTACATGCATCTCGTATATCCTGTTGTCCAGAGGCTCTACAGCCATAGAAACAGCTACCTAAAAGTCACTAACAGTGAGAGGTTCTCCACAGAACTAGAAGCTGAAAACTTCCCAACCCCACCCTGCTGAGAATGGAATAGAAAACAGATCTGCTATTTCCTGTGTAATGCTCTAGCCAGGAGATGCCGAAGATGAACCAATTTTATTCCTGTTGTCTTTCTGCCTGGAACTCAGGTTGGTTTTGCTGGTATCATAACTAGCAAGCTAAGCTTGTTAGTGTATTTAGGGTTGTGAATACTTACATTTGGATTCAGCCAACAATTAGCTGGGAATGTGTACCTAAACACATTTTCTCTCTGCTGACAGTGCCTAGTGATGAACCCTGTGTCCTCTAAACAGGCTCAAGTGGGGTTTCTCTAATCAGTTTTCCAAGCTTGGTATTTTTAAGACACGAATTTTCTTTGATCTTTTGTTTATTCTTGTACTGACAAAGTAAATACCCATTTGTCAGTGACCTTAGGAGCTGAATCAAACTTTTAGAGAGAATTTAATCCCAGTAACATTAATATGGGTACCCGATTTTAGTGAACAAAAGTACTCCAGTGTCCCCCATTGAACTATGAATTTCTCTACTCTCTTGTTTAGCGGGGGAAAATAAATAACACATTTTTAAAATGGGAAGTATGGAAAGAGGAAAGGAGACACCACACTGAATGTGAGAGTTTTTTTGGATTTTGTATATACGCCAAAAGATGCAAAAAAATGGAAAATATGCAATAAAATAGAGAATTCTGAATACTGTACTCTTGGAGTTCAGGACATTGTTGACCTTCCTGTCTTTTTGAAAGCAAACCTTGGGAAATGCAAAGTGCAGATCACAGCAGTTGTTCTCAATGTACTGTTTGGTATGCAGCAAATCCAGTGAGCAAGGCCCTAAGCAGCAGTCTTTGGAATCTATTACATTTGTTCCACAAAGTCACTCTAAACCTATTTCATCTCTTTCATCGCTGTTTCTGACATCCACATCTTATGCACTGAGTAGACAACTGAAGAGGGAGAATAATAAGGCAGTGCTCTTAACTGATTCTTGAAAGGCCAGTTTTTATGTTTTAGGAAGGGAAATGTTTCATTTTACATTATTCTTTCACTTCATCATCTTCCATTTGCTTCCATATTCTCAGGATAATACTATGACTGAGTCTGCAATACTTCTTGTTTTTTTTTTAACTAACCAAAAATTAAGTGTTGATTATCAGTGCCACGTTCCCAGGGATTACCTTGCACAGAAACACGGTCCCTTTTCTCCAAGTAGAATGTGGAAATGCTGGGAGCATAAAAGTGTTGATGGACTATGGCTTTTGTGTTTATTCAAAGGCTTTTTTTGAACTAGGCATTTAATAGCAGATTGGTCTTTTTTCAAACTTTTTTTCGGGGCACCAGGGGCACAGAAGCTGTGGCAGAAATCCTGAATACGGCAGAAGGAGCAGCTTGTTTCACACACTTGTGCTGGCATTAGTAAATAGCTGTTGGCAGGGTGGCTGAGTTGAGGAGCTCTGGACTGGGAAGTAAATCAGCAGCTTTCTTTTACTGTGTTTTGTTTTATTTTCTTTTTCTTAAAAGGCCATCACTAGGGAGAAAAAGACAAGGAACGTTGCAAATTTTCTCTGGAATTTTTTATAGCATTCAGTATTGATCTGTCACATTGAAGTTACTAAAATTCCCACCTGAAGTCAAAGAAGAGTTAATCCAATGTTTTGTATTTTAAAAGGTCCTAGCAATAGAGGATAAACTTTCACCAAATAAGCAAGACTTTACGGCAGTCAAATTCTCTGTAGTAATAGTGATTAGACTCCCCTGTTAAGGTATGAACTGAATTTGCAATATCATTATCATATCAGTCTACACATTCGCAGTCACAGCAGCATCTAAGATGTGTTTCTACTTTCCATTACCTTGGCATTGCTGAGATGTATCCCTAGTATGCGTTTTTTCTTTTGGTACTTTTCACAATTCAGGGGTCAGATGTACAGGAAATTAATAGTCTAAAAATATTAATGTAAAAATAAGCAAAAATAACATAAAACATAAAGGACATTGAGAAAAACCAGAGAGAAATAAAAATTAAAAAAAATACTGAGCACCTACCAGCAAGTAGATATTGCTTAGGTAATTGTTCAAGCCAATTGGTCTCAATTCTCTTTCTTAATTTTATTTTGCTGTGAAACACAGTATTTCATCAAGTTAATAACAAATCGTGAAGTTACTGTAAAACTATTTAAATATAATTATAAGTGAGAGTTGGGTTTCTTCAGCTGCCATTACTTGCTAATCTGAAGAGTATGGATTTCAGTGTGTAGATGCCGTTAAATTTATTAGTAATTCCCAGGTGCCTTCTCTTACCACCTGACTTTTAAGATACATGCGTAAAAATAGAAAGATCTGGAAGAGATCAGGAAGTATCTCTATCTCAGGCTCTGTGGATATGTAATTAAATACATTTCTGAAAGATGGCATAATGTCTAATAACTTGCCTATTTTATGCAAATCTTTCTCAATGAAGAGATGTTAGCATTTTGGAAATCTCTGACTGTAAGAAATGAAATGTTATCTGGTAAAATAATGTAGTACTGCTGTTGTGTTCAGTACCATCCCTTCTGGTTACTGTATGAAAAGCAGAGTGAACGCTCAGAGAAAACAATGAGATGAGAACTGGTATTCTCCTTATTTTATTGTTTGTGTTGTGGTCCCAGCGGTCGGCTCCACACACAGCTCGGAGTTGAGAAATAGATCAACTTGCTGTTTCCAGGTAGAGCTGATTTCACAGCAGAGAGAAGTTATGTGACCTCAGCAAGGCAATCAGAGCATATCTGCATTTCTTCCTTTCCATTATGTTCATCTTTTGTATCATAGAAATATAAGCAGCAGAAATGAGAAATACAGAGAGGAATGAAAGCTGAGAACTGTGAAAAGGGAACAGTGGAAAAGTAACTTGCTGTCACAGTGAAGAAGATTCTATGAGGAGAGAGAGAGTAGAGAGCAGTATGTGTGTTGTGCCATGACGGCATTAAGAGTTTGAAGGAGATGAAGTGATAGTGTCAGCTCTGCCAGCTCTGGGTGGAGTTACCCACTGTGATAGTCCTGAAGATCTATTACAGCTCTGAAATCCTAGAAGCGGAGAATAAGAGAGAAGATGGAATTTTAGCAGCTGAGAAAGTACAAAAAAGTGCTAGTCCGAATTATAAAGATCATTAGAAAATACAGCTCTCTGGGAACGAAGAATGTCTGCTGGATGACTCATCAGCTCTCGTGCGGCTTTGTTATTTTTTAGTCTTCTTTTAATTTAGGGAGATCCTGTTCTTGCTTATGAGGTGTAGCAGGGAGCCTGATGGGAATTGTATCTCAAAGGAACATTTCCTCCAGTGGGATGAAATTTGAAGGCATGTGTGAAAACCAGCTGATCTCTATTAGTTCATTATGCTATGTTTACAAACAGTAATCTAATAAAATTATCTTTTGATGACCAACTTCTCTTTGTGGAACACAACCAGAGTAATATTATAACACGTAAGTTTCTTCTAATGAAAACATTTTAAAAGCACTTACTTCTTTCAGTTCTCCTAATGAAAGAGAATCAGAAAGGTTAGCAATGCAGGGAATGGTAACAAATGATAAAGAAATTTATTTCTTTCATTTCTCAAAAACCTCTAAAATGAATGAATGAAGAATTTTAAGGTTAAAAGAAACACCAAAGCCCTAGAAAGTTTTCTACATGAATAAGTGCTTTCTTTGAACGGCTACAGTGCTGCTGTAGACCTGAGCACCATTTTCTGCATTTGTCGTCTCAGATGCTATGACTGTCACTGTACTGAAGATGCTGAGACATTCTCTTTTTCTGCTCAGAAAAACCTGGGTGGTTTGTGAATGTTCTTTAACTGGAATATAACATAACCCACTGAGCAATGCATTGTGGGGCTTAAGAGGTTGGTTTTTTTGGGTATGCTTTAATTATTTTCCTCCAAGAGGAATGAAGTTATTCATTAGTGTTTGCATTTCTGGTTGATATCTGAAAATTCTACTGTAGAGGTTTGTAATCAAACCAAATGAATGTTTATGGAGAGAAAGATGTTTAAGTTCAAAGCAGTGGTGGCTCACATGCGCTGTGCTGTTGAAGTTCAATCTGGGGAAAACAAACAAACAAAACAAAAAACTATGACTTCTGTCTTCTATTCGGTTTCAGTTGTGTCATTATTTTCTTTCAAAAAAAAAAAAAAAAAAGAGGAAGCCAACATAAATATATGAACACAAACTTTGCAAGGCATCTAAACCCAAATTATCTGAGGTATGTTTTATACAGGAATGCAATCAGTTAACCTAGTCTAATCATTCCCTTTTTGCTGCCAGGAAAAATAAATTTGCAGCGTACAATAGGTCAAGGATCTGGTAGGGAACACAGTGTGCAGCTCATAAATCTGAACAAACTGAACAGGGAGCAAAGTTACAGCTGTAAAATACAATGGTGAATCCAACTTTTCCTTGAAGATGACAATTTAACAAATTGTGACTTCTTTCAGAGGAGCTGCTGTTAGATTAGGGTAGTTTATTTCCCGTGTGCTTCCACCTGTGCAGAAAAGAAGACTTTACTCAAAAAGTTGGCACACTTTCTTGTTATCAGTCCACTAATCTATTCTACTCAGTTGTTATAATGACATTTAGTCACATACATAAAATAAGCAGTTGTTTAAAACAAAGTGCGCAGAAGTTCAGGCTGCTGTCAAACCCTCAAAAGTTGAAGCACAGAATCACAGTTTTGAAGTTCTGAAGTAAATTTGGCACTTCTGCACATGTAATTTAACAATCTCTTATTTATATCTTCTTATATCAAAATATACACATTATTTTCTTTATAGTCCTTCTTTTGGATAGCTTGCAAAGTAAACAACTATGACTGAATGAGTGGCAATTCAATTATTATTTTAGTGCTCAGTGTCAGCTATGCAGTTCTATTTACTACACAGCATCCTAATACCACACTGATTACAAATTTATTACTATTCTCACGGGCTTTTCATGGAGCTCATTATCAGAGCATCTGAGTGTTTCACAAATGTTAACAGGTTTATCTTCACAGCTCTTTCTGAGCGGTGTTTTTATTATAGACTCCTCTGAGAATTGCCTTGCTAGTCTTTAATTATTTCCACTGAATATTTGCAAATGGCAGCTTTAGACTTCATAATCCTTTCAAGCTTGGACATGTATTTGTTGGACATCAGTAAGCATCTCCCTAACACCTGGGCTTTCCCTTTGCTATTAATCTGGCAGTAATCAGTAACCCAGTCCATGTTTCAAAATTATGAAAGCTGGAAAACTCATTAGCTTAGAAATTATAATTTTGTTTGTTTGCTTTTAATTGTTAAACTTAAGTATTTTCTCTGGGTTTATTCTTGGAAAAAGCTGAGCTGTTTTTAAAAAATTTTCTAAACCAGTTTTTCTGGTGGACTGTAGGCCAAGCTGTTCAAATCCTGCAATGTTAAACAATTGATAATGGGATTTCAGAAAGCATGCCAGAGAAAACCAACCATAAATGATACTGCTTATAAACATAATGCAGCTCACTAGCTTCAATTTGTTATACTCCAGTTGTTAAAATAAATCATAATATATTAATAAGATGCAAAGTATGTTGAAGCACTATTAATACATTATACATTAATTCTAATAAATATTTCTAAGCCAATTGCCCACTACTAAATTAGAAATTTTAATTACTTGAAGAGTTTCTCCCAACTGTAGACAGGAGCCTGTTCTGTTTCCACCAGTCTTCCCATGGTGCTCACTGGAAGTGCTGACATCCAGTCTCCAAAGGCTACTTGCTTTCTGTCTGCACTGCAAGTAGGTCATCTCCTCACAGCAACACAACAGTAGAAAGGTAAAAACAATAAAAATAAAAAATAGGAAAGAAAAGTAGCAAAGAAACGAAAGTAGGTCTCCTGGATTCATAGAACTGACATATTCTATTAATGAGAAATTCAAAAGCAGTTGTCTTGAAGAAACAGCTGTAACACCATCTTCTAAAAACTTGCACACTCCACAGCGAGAGTGAAATCTTTGCAAGAACAAAGGAGGAAATAAATAAAGCATTAAGGGCTAGGTTTCCATGCTGATGAATCCGTTCTTTTAGTGTGTATAAAACAGAGCAGAGAAGTTACTTTAAGAGATAGAAATTACTAGTATTCTCCATGGATGAATAGCAAGGGCCAAATTTATTCCTCTTCCAAAGCCCCAGGTGAGTAGAAGGAAAACTGGCATAAAGTCTTCCCTGGTTCTACATTACCAGCTTTGGAGCACTAGAATAGAAATGCTGTCATTGCTCACTGTGTTGCCCTCTACAAAGATACCTGTATAAATCCAGAATAGGGAACTTAACCCCTAGCATCATCTAGATGAAGTTTCACAAAGAACATCATTTGGAAAACTAGAAACACAAGAACAGCATTATCTCTGAAGCTGCTGTTTGTGTATGTGTGTGTTTCCTCCTCTTTTTTTTCTCCATATAGATTTTGCTAATGCTTTTCCTGTAACATAACTTTTAAAGAAACATCCCACATACCTTCACTGCATTCTCACCATTTCTCATTGCAGTGTTCAGTGGGTGGGATACTGTGATCTTAATCAAATGACATGTCAGTACAGGAAATAGCCTCTCCAGAGGTAGCTATTAGTGTAAATCCAATAGGGTTCATATGAAATGCATTGCTCTAATGCTTAGTATGCCAAGTGGTCGGTCCTTTCTGTTAAAGTCTTGAAATGGCTTCTGTCTGGCTGAGCCCAGCTGAGTGCTGTGTTAACCAGGGCAAGTGGGGAAAATCTGCTCCTTTCCTACAGCCTCTGGGAGTGAGGAGAGCAAGAAGATCTGGGAAGTATGAGTTCTCTGCATTTTTCATCAGGTCTGTAAAATCCTCTTGAGGGAGCGATGCCAGGTTCAGAGCCAGTTTCCAGGGAGATAATGCTGAGTCCTCTGTGACAAGCTAACATATCATTGGGCAGAGATGGGAGAAGGCAAAAAGATGTTCTTCATGTTGGCGTTCAGGCCGACTGAGGCTACAAGGATAAGTGCATCTGCTAGGTGGCAGGTTAAAGTGAGTATGTGCTGTTGAAGAGGAACGCAGCATGCTGATTGCATGCATATCTGTCCCTGTCTGTTCATTTGCTCAGTCCCATGTCTCTACTCTTTCATTTCACAACAAGGATTTAACAGAGAAGGCTGCTAGAGAGGCAGTGGCAGGAATATTCAAGGGTCTTGGTGTCTTTTGTGCCTAAATACCTCCTGTGTGATATGGAGCACAAACATAGCTGGGGCTCTCTGAATGTGACTTAATGCTGTGGATCTCTAACTTTGGATTCTCTGGATGCAGGTATTTTGGACTCCTCTTAATGTGTCCTAAAAATAAATAGGTATAAAATAGCTAGCAGTGACAGAAAATAGTTTAGAAAAACCTAAGGTATATTTGAAGGAATGTCTAAAAATACTTAGATACTTGGGTGGAAGTAATTGTGTAATTATAGCATTCTAGACTAGTTTTGCAAAAATTTTGTTTGTTTGTTTGTTTGTTTACTTATAATGCAATTACAAAAATAGTAACTTAGTAACTACCTCACACAGAGCTCCGGGACACTGCTAGTTTAACAATAGTTGAGCTGTCATAGAGAGAGTCCAGAAGTATTTATGTGTGGAGACTGGGAAGAAAATCCATACTTGTAAAGCTTCCTGGAGTACAGGGAAGTACAGTGACCTGCTTAATTTCAATAAAATCTGATGTGCAGATGCTGTTGCTATTTTGGCATTCTGCTTATTGAGTTTTCATCAAGCTGTGACACTAAGATTGTTCTATTAATCTGTACTTTTCCCAAGCTTTACTGTGAAATTTGTGCAACACATTAGCATTGCAGTATTTAAAATTATTCTTTTTTAATTGTTTTCCCAACTTTATTACCAATCGCAGTCAAGTGAAAGAGAAGAAACATTTCATGTTATAGAATAAAACTGTTTGAATTTATATAAATTCTAGAGCTCTTGATCTGACATTTTATTTTTTCTAAATATTACTACATTCAAGCATAAGAATTTTCCAGTTTTAATTGCTACACAAGGCCAATTCATATTCAGTGTTGTTCTAATTCATATATTTCCTCTTGACACTTAAATAATACTTATTGCAAGGTAAGATTTTAAAATGACAAGTTAATTAAAAAATGTAGATATTAATAAATATACTGAGATAATTTAGTTGAGATCTTGACAATTTCCTAATAAGCCACTGAGGTGCATCAATATCTAAATGTTCTCTGTGAGACTGTGATCTTTCAGATTTTCCAATGTCTTGCTTCTGCTTGTGATGCCTTAATGCTTTCTACATAGAATGCTTTCTATTTTGAGAAATATGAAGTGAACAGCAGAGCTCTAAATCCCAGTGAACAGATGCTTACCCTGCCAGCATAGTTCCAGGAAGCAGAGTATTTGAGAATATAGGTAGATGATGAGATGATAAGGGAGAAAATCAAGGACAAGGAAGGGACTTAGAGGAATAGCTTATGTAAGGAAATTGCCAGGAGTGGTTATGGATCTACTGAGATCTCTTCCGATCTTGAATCAATAAATGTCATTACCATTTTATTCCACGTAGAGAATTCTCTGAATATGCCAGAACTTCCAGCTGCTCCCAGCTAGCTGCCAACATGTCCAGCCTGACCCCTGACAGCTCTAATAGCACAGTGACAATTCACAATACAACATCTGCATCCCACTGACATTTTGGAAGCAAAGTCAAGTCACTTGTGCTGAATATCAAATTAAGGGTTATCACACAGAATATCCAGCAGCTGTTTTAGAAGGGAAGCTAAAGCATTTAAAATGAGAAGACAGATAAATATATATCCTATTGGGGGAAAAAAAAAAATATAGGGTTTCTCTCCATTTTTCAAAATTTTCCCAAAGATTAACTGTGCTATGTTGTAAGCTATTGAGTCTGTTTTGATTGAGAACATTTTTTCTAGAAGGTCCCTCTCTTTAGTTGAGAAAATAAACATTTAAATTATTTGCAACAATTCCTTTGTGTATATACTCCGCTTCTACTATCAGTCACTTCTCTTTCCTTCTCATTACCCTGCCTTGTTTCAGAGTAGATTGTAACTTCTCCCAGTATCATCCGCACAGTGCTTTGGAGGCCCAGATTCTGACTGGCACTTTCCAAAGCTAACACAGTTGCAAATAATTTGCAACTACCAAACAGTTGAACTACTTTGACTTGTGGTTTTCAGGTCTTAGAGCTAAAACACATGACTTTGTATGTTATTACAACTATAATAAACCAAACAGATTTTCTGGTTCATCAGTGATGTAGATTTCGTATTACTTATGGCAGTTAACATTATAATAGTAGTAGTGTTGCAACACCAACTTTTGTGCCTAGCAATTTTAGAAAATAGCTTTCTTTTTAGGTATACAGAAGTTTTCATTCTCTACATTTTGGAAATATTTACAAGCATGAATTATTAAACTTCATAACTCTCAAAAAACAAGTTTTTCAGTTTTAATGGTCTCTCGTGACTGAAGAAGGAAGTTGATGTCCATATGTATGTTATGTTTCGTCATCACTCTCTTGCTTTTTTCTCAGTGTACCATTTAGTTCCAACTCAGTGTGCAATTGGCAGGGTTTTTATTTCCAGAGCCTTCAGCAAATACATGCACCACATAGGTCTGGGATGTGATTAGGACTTTAAATATACTGATGGCCTTAGTGATCTTCAGCTTTGAATTTCTCCTGTCAGTTAACAGCTTCAGTGTTTGATTTTATATGAGATTTGCATTTGACAGAAAAATATAATGGCCAATTATTCGAACTAGTCTTAGCAACATTTTTAGTGCAGCAATACTGCTAAACAGGCCCCTAGTGTATTCATCTCGTGGAATATTTTCAGATTTTTAATATTGTTCCATTATCACTGAGTTGACTTAATAGTCCTTCCTAACATATGTGTACACAACCAACGTTTTCTTGTCCGTACTTCCCTATACTGAGCATTTCCTACTTTAAAAACATTATATGTTTTTGTGAACTCCAACCTTTTTTTTTAAAGCAAAATAAGTCAATTCCAGTTCAAATAGGCAAATGATGAATAAAAAATGAATTTTTATTTTTTTCAGTTTTTTAAAGCTGTTTCTCGCTTTTGGCATGAAGGCAGTTTGGAAGCATACAGTTCTATGTAGTTCTGATTTCAGTTTTTTTCTTAAAAAAAAAAAAAAAAAAGAAATTGGAGTAGAAAATTAAGGAGGAGATATTTTTAAAGTATCCACTATTTGTCTCCAAAAGATTTTCTACGAATAAACATGATTATATACATTATTTCATCTCACAATATTTAGTGGAAGTAATCTTTATCCCTTTTGGTCCTATCTTAATGACTCACCTTGATTAAGCAAGGCTAACTCTCTCGAACCTGAAAAGGTTGTTCCTAGTTCACATACTACATACATTACTAAGAGCTGCAACATAAAAGGCTCTTAGTTTCCAACAGAAGTTGCCATTCTAGAGTCTTGTAGCCTAACTCTTATCTCTCGTTAATTAGACGTCATTTACCTCTGCCACGATATTGGTTTTCGTACAATTGTATAAAGGCTTGGAAAAGACCTTAAAGATCATTTAGTTCCAACCCCCTTGCCTTGGGCAGGATAGCCTCCCACTGGGTCAGGCATTAGATAAGGTTGCCCAGAGTCCTATCTAACGTGGCCTTGAACACCTCCAGGGGAGGTTTTGACCTATATTTCTACAGGCCTACAGGCTTTCCATTTGTTTCATCATTTTTCCAAAATACTTAGAATGTTTGGAAAAATTTCCAACTGTCAATCTGGTTATCTTCCATACTTCACACAGCATTTGCTTTTACTAGCCAAGAAAGAAACGTAGCACTTTCTTTTATATATGAGTGTATATATATATATATGTATGTATGTATGTATATGTATATAATGTATACATTACACGTATATTAATGCAAGAATTGTGCAGTTTGTTTACTAATATTTGAATCAGTTAAATTTTATTACCTCCTTTCTAAATGCTGTCTTGCGAATTGAAAATGTCACTGATAATCATTTTGTCACTTTCTCATCATTACAAATCAGTAATCATTGTTAGGATGTCTGTTCAACATTCTGCTGATTACCACAATCAGATCATAAACTGATAAAGCACTCACTGTAATTTACAGGCAGAAGGAAAGTGTTACTTTGAGGTGTTCACCTGAGTATTAGCAGCACTACATGTATGAAATACTAAGTTTTGCAATTAAACCAAAATTATTTTTTAATCACTGTCTTCCTTAAAGCCCCTTATAGTTCTTTTTTGTTTGTTTCACTGTTTTTTGGGGGATGTTCTTTTTTTTTTTCTCTGTTGTCTGAATTTAGTTGGGTTCTTCTGTGCTTTGTTTGGTCTTTGTGATACTGTGCAAAATTAATTGTGTAAAATTAAGTCCATCAAGGAGCACGTAGCTGATGTGCTAGAATTATTCTGAGAAAATAAAATATGAGTTTCTGGAATACATACTTTAGTTTTCTCAAGCACAGTAGTTCAGTTTTCCTACTCCAGTCTATAGCAGGTCCCTGAACAGATTTTTATGAGACATAGAATGTACCAGTTCCTCCCAGGCTGGCAATTCCATGTTTGTGAGTTCTGTAACTTTGGTCTTGTCTGTCAAGAGTTCAGGCTGTATCCCAAAGGCTGCAAGAGACAAGTCATCTCATGAACCTATACATAGGAGTGTGCTGCTGCAGAAAAAATGAAATAAAACCTATGATCGATCTGTGCAACAAAACGCCTTTTTGGGGGGTTTGTCCCTGAAGATAAGTTTTCAAGTCATTATGTAACTGTACCTGTCCTGCTGGCTGACAGATCATACCAAGATTATACGAGGCATGACTAGCTCTTATCTCAATTCTGAGGAGAAGCATTATTATCTATTACAAAGCCTTAGGAATCAAAAAGTGAAATTACCAACCTCTGTTACTAAAAATTAAATGAGTATTTTTCAAAGCAAAACGTTGCTATAGTTCTTGATCTGTTTCACGTTTACTGTCTCACTGACCTGTTTTGTTTTGTGGGGAGGGAGGGAGGTTGCAGTTGTTTTTTTTTTTAATATCTAAAAATTTCTAGCTAAAGCATCAGAATGCTTTTTAGTGCAGAGAACCACTCCATAAATCATGATTTTTTCTACTCTGAGACTACTGAATTTACATGTATAGTTTTTTGTCTCCCGATACATATTTGTTGTACCTTATTCAACTGGTGAAACATCCCTATATTTATGTGTGGCTCATGTATATATTTATCATATCATTAAAGTTAATATGACGTATAGACCTATCATTACCCCAGATGACAAAGCAAACTGAGTCTTTCCTAAATCCTATCAAAGTATTCTCAAATCCCAGTATTAAATGATCTTCATGTTCCACTTCACATGCAGATGACACAAAGCTTTATTGCTTTTTACTTAGGTAAAAACAAACCAACCAAACAAACAAACAAAACACTTATGTTTTTCTATTTAAAAGGCAAACATTTTCATTCCAATTATACCTGCCTGGCGCAGTCTCTCACAAGAAGTCATTTATTCTTATAACACTGTGATTATTGAAGATGTTCCATGGATGTCAGGAATACCAGATTTCAAGAGCAATACTCATCTTATAGATGTGGGTTCTAAATCTGCTTATCTAAAGTCCTCAGAGGTGTTTGGGATTGGTAGGAATGCTAACAATTATGTGTTCTGAAGTTTGGGGAATTCTGCTTGAGAAGTTAGAGAATGATCCAAATCAATTTAAAAGAAAGCTATGAAAATCAGAAGTAGACTTTGAGAAACAGTTGAGATTAAAAGTGAAGTCTAATTTCACTAGACTTACTAAGTTGTAGTAGTCTTTGAAAACCTTACCTTTTTGTTTCATTGTCATGTTTCAGACATTTTCACAGTTTGGATATAGGCCAATATACATTTTCAAGTCCTTTATGAAACATTTCTGAAGATCATTTAAAAATGAACATCATTTAATTATGAGGATATTATAAAACACACTTTTTGGTGGATGTTTGGCTCTAGATACTGTTCAGATTTGAATTTGAAAGCAGAGCCTAGATGACGATGCTGTTTTGAAAATTTGAGGGAGTTGTCTCTGGCTTCATTTTTAACTAGACTTGGTAGCTTGTTTTCTCACAGAATCTTTTCAGGTATGGGATTATCCATCAGAAATCTTAAAAGGGTTATTTCCTGTCTTTTTCTTTTCTTGCACATGTGTTTCTTCTTTCATATACTAACCAGCTTCCTCTTCCAACTTGGTAATGGACCAACCTACCTTACCAATACTGAACTGCATTTCTAGACCAGTGAGCCCAGTGCAAGCAGTAAATGGCTCAGAGTCCCTAGGCATGTGTGGAGTCTGAATACAGCCTGGACAGATTAAGTATATGTAACATGTAATTACCTGCAGATATTCAAGTTTCATGCTACAATTGTTATTTATTATATGAAGCGTGTACAGTTCTAGCACAGCCTCTTTAGGTTACCATAATTTATATTCCCCTAAGGTTATATGTGTGCATGTGTGTAGATATGTGTGTATATATATGTATATATCCAAAGGCTACTCCAAATGTTATGCCTATTTTATTATGTTGGCCTGTAACAACAGAAGCAGATGTTGGTGGTATGGCACTACACACTGACATTCATCAATGCTTGCTGAACATTTTCGGAGACCAAGCAGTGGATGTGAGCAGAGTGAGGTGGTGGGATGTGTGTTTCAGCTGTAGCAACAGTTATTGTGCGTCACCTCTGATGGTGCAGATTTTTACAGGCACAACATGCAGACTTTTGTTCATCACTGACAAAAATGCATAGCTTACTTTGTTCAGAAATAGTGTTCTGTGGCTAAGAATTTATTTTATCAAATAGTATTATTGTGCACTTTTAATCTGTTGTAGTTTCTATGGGAATAAATAGGAGACATTACATTCGGACTGACCTATGTATGCTAATTACTAAGATCACCTTGGATTGACTATATGCCTACATGACATAGAGGCAAGACAGTCACCATCCACAAGTTTAGCAGAAGCTCTCCTTTTTGGTCTTTCGTTATGTAGTTGGACTAGCTGAATTATATGCCCAAGCTTCTGACATTCTGACATCTTTTAAGGATATTTTAGGATAAAGCCTTCTCTTTCCACAATGAACCAGAGATTTTTCATTTCACAGTGCCATTTGGAAGAGTTTAGAAAGCACATATATTTAACTATTTTCAGTTACTTGTTTTTGACACTAATGTTCTAATTTTTTACTTGCTTTTGATAGTAATTAATTCAGCTCTATTACTAATTTTAAAATTACTATTTTAGTAATATTAACAGTAATGTGAACCAAATCGTAGTAACATTATTATTGCTTACTGTCAAAAATTCAACACAGTTTTGAATTGTGCTGGTGTAAGGAGGATCAAAAAGCAGTTTAAGTAGACAGTCCTTACAACAGTGCAATTATATGTCCTTAAATTTTCTAGCCTAACCAAGGGCCATAAATGTAAAGTCAAGCTGTAATTAAAAGTTTTGCAATAAAAAGAAATCATATTTTTATTTTTATTCTTATGTCATTAAATTTCCTTTTATTAGAAGCACATTCTGCTTAAATCTTTGGAAGTTTTGCTTTTCTGAAGCAGGGCTGTTTCCAGACAATCATATGATTAACAGAGCAGTCTAACAGAGGGAAATCTTCATAGCAGCAATGTGCTGCACAATCCCACATCTCCTACAAATTCCCACAGGTTACCACAGGTTATGTTTTCATAATGTGTTCAAGAAACATACAGATATTGTACTAATGGACATAGTTTAGTGGGGAAATGGTGGTGGCAGGTGGACAGTTGGACTGGATGATCTTGGAAGTCTTTTCCAACCTTGGTGATTCAGTGATTCAATTATTCAAATCTAAATCCCACATTTTTCGGATTTTAGAATGCCATGCAAAATTACAACTTAAATTTTTAGATGAAGGTTTTGTTTTATAAAAGAGAGTAAGATAGATAATTATATGAATCAGTTTTTATTCAGTTCGCTCTCATGGATTTTTTCTTTCAGCAATTTACACCAATGAAATTCTTTCACAGCCACACCAGTAATAAATAAGCCTCAATAAAACATGATCTTAAATGTGCAATATAGTAAGAGTGTAAGGTGACCTAGCGATTCTTTGTTATCTCTCGCTTTTATGATTCCTTGGGAAAGAAATCTTTTGAACTGAGCAAAATTACTGCAGAAGATTCTCATGGGACACTTGCATAACTGACCATTAAGAAGAAAACTGGCAAAGTCAGGAGAATACAGTAGATACATCTTCTGTTCTCATTATTATCTTTTTCCCCAGTGTAGGACAATGTTATATAATAGCTGTTGGAATCTGTCTTGCGTTACAGTGCACTGATCAGTGACTGAAGATTTCACCAGGAGTAAAAGATTGCATTCAAATTAACTCATGCTGCAGACGATCTGAAAACTCTGCATAAACAGAAAACAGCTAGAAATGGGCCCATCTGCAGTAAAGATAAACTTCTTACAAATATCTCAGAATGCACAAAAATTTCAGTCACAACTGTTGTTATAAAAGCAAAAGATGAAAGGTGTAAAAGCTAGTTTGGGCTACAGCATTTCCTCCTGCAATTGCTCAAAATATTGTAATTTCAAAGTTTTGCCTCTAAAAATTTTGTTTATGTTGAATTGAAGATTATTGGTACTGATGCACCTCACAAGTAGCACAGTTCTTCTCAGGGAAAAAACCTTTAGAAACCAATCTGAAGGTTATGTTTATTTCCAGTGCAAACTCCTGGGTAGGGTATTGTCTTTGTGGTGCCAGTGAATAGGAACTTTGAAGAAAGTCGTGACTACACTTTTGTCACTGGAATTGGAAACATCTAGGGGTTTACTAATTGTGTGTGACCTGAAAGCTCACTGCAGTCAGTGAAATGACTTCTATTAATTACTGTAAGTGCTGACATGGGAGGTTCTCGGCCTGCTTTTTTGCAGCTCTGGGTATTCTGATCCCTCCTCCTCTCTGTTTCCTCACAGGAATTGCTCAGTCCTGTGGATAATTGAGTTCCTTTCCAGAAAGTCTCTCTAGTGACAGTGACTTTGATAGGTCATTTAGGAAATAATTCAATATTTGCTCGAAAGACAGGTGAAATTATGTGTTCAAATGTATGCCAGAAAGTAGTGCAACAAGAGACTGAAACATGGGTTGCTAAAATACCTCCCCTGTCCACCAGACCATTTTGTGTATCGCTTTTTATTATTTTTTCTATACCTCTTTAATAGTTTATTATTATACAGAGAGGCCGGTGAAATAAGTTAGAGACCTGCCAACTCTTCCCTGTATGTTTCACAAAATGAGCTCTGAAATAATGCTTCAAACAAATTAAAATCATAAAATCTTATTTTTAAGTATTTCATTATTTCATTTCCTACCCTGATGCCCTATAATGGTGTATCTCAGATTGTTAGATTTCAGTTGTAGATATCAATCCACCCACAACCAAATCATTCCCATAACAGACTGCAACTGAAATTGTTTTGATTTTTCTCTGGTTAGATGGATAAATGAAATAGGAATAAAAAAACAGGGTGAGATTGCAGGTCCAGAGCTTTTTTATAACAATTTTAAAAGTACTGCACCTAGATTGTAGATGACTCCTTAGCATAAAGGTTTCCTTTTTGCTTAAAATATAGGCTCCAATGAGAAGCATCAATGAGCAATAATAAATAATAAGCTGGAAGTTGGTGTAGTCAAACTGTATTGATTTTTGATGTTGTGGATTGCAGTCTGTATCTGTCTCTGTGTGATGCTGCCAGTAGTGTTATAAGCCCTTTGATTTTTCTCTGCTAAAGCACAGAGAGGCCATGATATCAAACACTTCCAAAACACAGAGAATTCATGTCAGAAGGTCACGAATACTAAACTAACAAAAAACTGGCATGTGCAGTCCACTGTGTTCTTTCTTCCATGCTGTTTAGCATTTAAAGAGCCTGGTTATTGCTCTAACAGCAGATTCTACATAACACATGAAACTTACAATAATATATGGTATGTGCAACTCAGCTCTGTTTCCCTGTACTAATAGGAAAATGCATGGAAGCCTTTGATTTTCCCTCTCTAGCAGCAGTAAGTTGATGTTCATATTTGAAAAAACACTGGACCACTGTATCCTTCTAATACGCTGCTGCAAGACTCTCCAGTTAGCTGCAGTGGCTGTACTGCAGTCAGCAAATTGACAGGGGACTTGCATATGGCTGGCACAATGGCCAAAAGCTTCTTGGAAGCTTTTGCTAAGAGTATACTGGAGAACAATAAAGTTTTATGTTTCAGGGAGTGGTGGTCAAACTTTGTTATCCAAGTCTTACTGAATATAGTGGTACATGTATCTTTAGGCTATACTGAGAAAATCTATTTCCCTGTATAATGTTTAGTCAAATGTAACATGAAAACTGTATCATACTTACATGCCAGAAAAGTCAATATAATTTGAGAATAACTATGGTAATAAGTGCTCATATGATACAGTAATTGTTGTACGTATGTTAAGCAAATATATATATATATATACACACCATGCATATACCATGTTCTGTCAAGTATACCTTCTTTTTTTTTTTCTATTATTTTACATTATACTGACTGATAACAAAATTTGACATTTGAGTTGTTTCTTTTTTTTTCAATATGACTCATGAACTCATGTAGAATTCAACGGAGAAATATGATAACTAAATGGTCAACAGCAGGTGATTATTACGAAAAGTAGTAAAGCCCACAATGAACGCCATGTTCAGTAGCAGCTTTCTGGCACAGGAACAAACTTGAAAATATTGCTAAGATTTCAAGGTACAATTTAGTTTGGCCTTTAATTAAGCAACTAACTAAATTACCTTATGCCTGGGGTGGTCACTTAAGATAAAGTGGCATTGTTTGCATAAGGTATTTGCACTATAGAGGCTTAAGAAAAGTATTCGAAGTGTAACTTATCACCTTTCTTCCTTTTCATCAGCTGCCAAACCATAACATTGTTAAAGTAATTACACTTCTTTTTGTTGACACATTGTGCTCATTGTGCTTTTGAATGATGTCAATTACTGCTAATACTAAACGATTATACGGAACATCTTGGGAAGCTGAGAGAGAGCACAGTCCTCCTATATTCTGTGTGTCCATTTGTTATCCTCTTATTTGTACTTCCCACTTGTAGGGCACCGTGTACTTTGTGAGCATGTGTCTGAGTGAAATGTGCTGAAATACTAAAAAAAAGAGGTGGAAAAGTATGTATGTAGTGCCATGATGAGTGAAGTCACTAATCTAACTTAGGATATTTGAGGAAAGATGAGTCTCAGGTAGATATCAGATATTTAACTGAGACTTTGAACATGCTACATCCACATCCACATTAGTGTAAACTTTGCAAAACACTGTCCTGACCTCTGAGTAAATTGGTAAAGAGCTCGATGAGAAGAAAAAACAGGTTGGCATATGTTGGTTAGTAGTAGGATTTTTGGAAGTGCTGAACAGAAACAGATCAAAAAGGGAACCTACAACAGGATAGGAAGCCCCCTACAAGAACAGGCTGAGTGAGCTGAGGTTCTTAAGCCTGGAGAAGAGGAGGTTCAGAGAAGACCTTATAGCAGCCTTCCAGGGAGACCTACAGGGAGGCTGGGGAGAAACTTCTTATAAGGGCATGGAGTGACAGGATGAGGGGAAATGGCTTCAAAATGCAAGAGGATAGGTTTAGACTGGTATCAGGAAGAAATTATTTACTGTGAAGGCAGTGAGATGCTGGAACAGGTTGCCCATTGACGTTGTGAATGTCTCCTCCTTGGAAGCATTCAGGGACAGGCTGGATGAAGTTCTGAGCAGCCTTGTCTAGAGAGAGGTGTCCCTGCCTGTAGCAGGTGATCTTAAAGGTCCCTTCCAACCTAAGTCATTTTATGATTCTATGATTCTATGATAGCAGACTGCTGAACCAGATCTACAAGGACTGCTGTACAGTGCCACAGGAAGAAAATTCTAAGTAGGGAGTCATTTATTGAGTTAGCAATTCTTTGCCTTAATTTTCATACATCTGTTGTAGGAAACAGTTTCAGTCAACAAACACCAAATTCTTTGCATAAAATAAAAACAGAAATAAAAGTTTCTCATGAAATTTTACTATTACTGGTGCAACATCTGCATTCAGTTAAACACAGAAGTTAGTTTGGAAATATCCTGCTGGAGATGAACACCAAGCTCATTCATTATCTGAATTGATGCCAAAACCAATTTGAAATTGACAAGATTTCTCCTCCAGAATATTCAAGACCTAGTAGAGACTGTTGACTTAGTTTATAGTATCAGCTATTGAGTCCTTTGCAGATCAAACATTACCCAATGGTGTTGGCACACATTTCTTTTACTCAGTGACTAAGGAGGTGTGCATGTCTGATTGACAGCTGCATACTGATCAGGCTGGTGTTGACTATCTCTGGGCAGCAAAGGTGATCAGCATTCACTGGGTTGCACAGTGCTCACAGTCTGGAGCAGCCTGACTTTCCCTATTCTGAATTTGGAAATGGTTCTACTAACAAAGAATTAAAACTAACACATCAGAGAAAGGCTTGCAAAAGTTACGTGAACAAAAGCCTCTAAAAGAATAAAGGAACAAATCTACTTCTAGTTATTATTCTGATTGAGAAAATCTGAGTTATTTATGCACAATCAATTTAATTTTCCATTAGAGTCCAGATTTTCACAATATCTACTTTTTTCTTTGAATTTGCAGGTGATATAATTTATTTTTTCTGAAAAGGCTTTCCCAGTATTCTAAAAGGCATAGATTTTGTACTACTTTTTCCACAGGGATGAACTTTAACTCCAGAGTGTATCAAAAACATACCTGTTCTGTGCAGGATTACTTCTTTGCACTCAGACCTGTCACTCACAACCAAATCCCTGCCCTGCTCCCCTCCAACTCTTGGCATTCTGCTCTGATTTCCATTAGGATTCAGAATATTGCCTTCTCTGGATCTCTTCCTTGTTTGAACTGCTTTCAGGAAGTAATAATAAAATGGATCTTCATGAACTGTTTTTTTGGGGGACGTTTGGAGGGTGTGGGAGTTGTTTTGTTTGTTTTGTTTTTTGATAAAATGAACTGACATACTTGAAACCAATGTATAGCTTTAGTATTCACCGAAGCATTTTTCTTCTTCTTCTTTTTTTTTTTTTTTTTTTTTTTTGAAATGTGCTAATACAAATTGTATTGGGGAAAATTATTGAAGGGTAACTTTTTTTTTTTTTTTTTTTTTTTCATTGCTGGAGAAATTCGATTCCCAAGATAGAAAATGAGAAAAGCCAGGAAAAACATTTCTTAGCTGGTGTTCATCAACAGAAATATTAATGTAGGTTCTGCTTTAAGCAGTTATGTTTCATCACTTTCTTTTTCATCTGAATTAGTTTGTGATATTAAATTGATTTTAGTGATTTTGAAATGAGAGAGTCTTTCAAACATGATGGGATGAACAAGAGCCCCAGTTGGAATTCTATGAAGAAAATACATTGAAATACTAAAGTCTGTAGTCTGCTGATAAAATACATCTGAATATCAAAGGAAAGATCTTCTTCCTACTTTTTCAAAGGCAGAAGAGTAATAAGAGGGAAAAAAAATTGCTAATTCTCTTCCTCAAAATTGTGGATAAAGAAAACATTCAATTAAGAAGATCCACATTTGTCACATAGTTTTCTTTATTAAATATCATCCTTTACATTTTGTGCAATTAGCCAACTCAGTTCCCTCAAATAAATGCAATGTTAAGAACAACGTGTTCATTATGGATTGTATCTCCTGGGTGAGGAAGAATTGGCGTGTTTCTTTTCAGCAGTGGGTTTTTTGTTTGTTTGTTTGTTTGTATGTATGTATGTATGTATGTATGTATGTATGTATGTATTGCTGACAGCATTCAACATTTTAAAAGGCAGTTGTGATTTTAGCAGGGTAGGTTATGTTCCTTGAAGGAACGTAGGAAAAACATTTCATGAAGTGGAGCTGTTCTGCTCTGTGGGAAATGGAGATCTGTGTATCTGCTAACGGCACAGAAAACGGTCTGTTCTGGCCAAGAAGTAGCCAGTGGTGTTTGTAAGTGCAGTGTTGTTGCAGTCATGTAGTTGAGAGTGTTTATCTCTTGTGGATTGTAATATTCTAATTCAATAAAACTAATGGATAAAATGTTTTACGTCAACATTGGCTTATCTAGCACATCAACTGCTGATTTAACAAATTCTTTTGAGCTTGATTGTGTAGCACATTAATTTTTCATGGAATTGTCCCTTTTTGAAACGGTTTCTGATGATACATTGACATGCTACAGAAAATAAACCTTTTGGTGCCATGTTTACAGCAAGATTACTCACAGTAGCAGAATACTTGCACACAAAGTTCATCCAGACAAATTTTCTTCTGTAAAACTGAACGTTGGGTTGTATTTATAGAACTGCTCTTAAGCTAGAAAATTACAATCATCTACTTTTCAGATGTGTGTGGGTAGCAGGCTGCAGAATCCAAATAAGAGCTTCATTTCTGTAGAGAGAAAATCAATGACATGTTGAGATTGACAGCAAGCCTTTCCCTAGGGATTCAAATTCTGACAAACAAGCACCTTGAGCTTATGAACTTATCAAGCTTCACTTCAAATTATTTTGAAAGACAATTTCAAATTTTACTATTTAGTTCCCAAAGGATAATAACAATTTTGGATGTTCTCAGAGATAGGCTGGTAGTACTGACTGCAATGGCTGGAACTCTGGCAGAGAGAGAGCATGGAGGAAATAAGTCCATTGTTTCATTATGTTTTTAGGAGCAGACTGAAAAAAACAATAAATAAAAATAAAAGGATGAAGAGTTGATGCTTGGTTAACTTGGCTAAAGACCTTTCTATTAAAACTAAAAAAGGGCAAACTTCTCAACAGGCTGTACTTAATGGGATTTTCATCATTACAGCAGTGAATCACCTGAAATCATTGGAGAAACCAAGCAGAAATAAATCAACAAAAGTCTACTGATTTCTGTATTCTAGTAGGGTCTCAAGAAAATGATCAGCAGCTTCTACAGATATAGTCCTATTTCTGATTCCTAGAATATGTTTGTAAGAACAGCACCATGGGAAAAGTTGTTACGCTCGTCAGTGCAGAATACAAAGGAAAACTTGTCCCTTTGGTTAATATCCTCTTTGGTTCTGCTGCACTTTGAAAGTGTGAAAACTGAAACAAGAATTCTAAGAGTCCTAGAACAAAAAGTGCATTTCCTCTCAGCTTCCTTTTCTTCTGTTATGAATCTGTTTCATTCTCAATCTTCACTTGTAGGCAAAAAACACAATTGGAATGTTGGCAAAAACAAGAGAGTATTTCTGTGACAAGGTTTTCTTTTCCATCCTAAAACACAGCTATTCAATACATATCATAGAGTTGTTCTTTTTTTATCAAATGTACAGCCTATTAAATTTGACAAAATCCTCATAAAATTGTTTGGAAATGTCATCTGAACCTAGTTTTCAAAAATACTGAGATTAAATGTCATACGTTACTCTTTTAAATCATAATAATGAGTTCCTCAGAACCCAGGGCAATATGTCAGGTGTCGTCAGGCTGTAGAGAAGACTATTAGTTCTTTCTGGTTGATATAATAAGTATGTCTGTGCAACACAAAATTACATTAACCTTTCAGACTTACGCATTGCATTGCGAATAGAGGTATAATTAGCTTTCCACTGTCACCCCTAGGTTTGCTTCAAAATTATTGATTTCTGAGTTTTCACCTCTCCTGAATGGCAGTGTTTGTTTCGGGTTTCCATTCTTTTATCTTGCATTTATTTCAGTCTGAATCTTATTTTTCTGAGGGGCCTGTTGTTTTTTTTTCCTTTTCTTTTGTTTTGAAATCCAAACTGTATTTCAGTTTCTTTGAAAGTTAATATTCTGAGTAAATTTATTGGAATTGTATTGCATCTTTTTTCGAGCTATCCCCCAACAAAATTAAGCAGGACTAGTTCTGCTGGCAGTTTAAAGTACTCTGTCCTTGTCCCCCTCCTGTTATTCAAGCATAGTCCTTGTTTATGGCTTTTAATCTGTTTTTAATCTGAATCTTCATTAACTTTTTTTTGCAATTAAAATTATTTTATTTTGAATATATTTAAAAATTGCTCCAACATCCAGTTCTAATTTTACATCAAAGTAAACCATGAAATATGAAAGTGGTATAAATATTAAAGCAAAAAAATCTTGATTACTTAACTTCTTTGGAAACTTTTTACAGAATTAAAATGAGATTCAACTGCTCAAATGTAGCTATGTACTATGTAATTTATGCTTGTAATTTATGTTCCCTTTATAGTAAATGGAGATGAACAGTAATCAGTACTATCCTAAAGAGAGGTCTCAAGTTATAAAGCAGAATCATGCTCAAGAAATACCAGTTTCTTTGTGTCTCCCACTCACTGGACAGAGATCAATTATGCTTTCTATATCAAATGTTAAGTGAGGTGAATTTAATATTACAGGCATGTCATCTTTAATAGATTAGACTTCTAAGATCTTGCATTATCTTCAGTAGTATTTTACACTTGAATCCAAAGCAATATTATTGCTTATTGTAAAATTTTAGAGTATCTTATTTCTCTTTAATTTAAAGCACTCTAGTTCAAGAAGCTGGTACTGTTATATGCAGTTTTCAGTTTTCCCACTTGGTCACTTTTGGTTTTTTGGGTTTGGTTTTTTTTTTTTTAATTCTTTTCCTAGGACATTGGAAAAAAATAGTTACAACATAAAAGTGGGCTTTTTTTTTTAAATAAAAATAGTCCTGATTTATGTTGCATTAGTAAGAACTCTTGTCCAAAAAGTCTGTGCTATCTGTGCATTCACATACCAAGCTAGCTGCAAGTATTTGCAAACTTGTTTGAGGGGTAATGCTTTCACAAGAGACCGAAAAGGCTGCTCATAGCATTGAAAGAAAAAACGCTGTCAAAGCTGTCATCCCAAATATACAAAAGTGTTTGTATTGGTGCTGAAGTAGACAAAGTCAACTCCTCCGTTTTGACACTTGAAAATTAACATCCCTAGGATCATGAAATATCCTGAGTTGGTAGGGACCCACAAGGACCACCAAGTCCGACTCCTGGTTCCATGCAGGACCACCCAAAATTCAAACCCTGTCAGATCATTATCCAAACTCTCCAGCTCATGGCTGGTGCCCACTGCCCTGGGCAGCCTGTTCCATTCCCACCACCCTCTGTTGAAGAACCTTTTCCTAACACCCAACCTGTATTTTCCCTGATGCACTCCATGCTGTTCCCTCAGGGCCTGCTTTTGTCACCAGAGAGCAGAGCTTGGCAATGCCCCTCCACTCCCTGTGAGGAGCTGTGGGCTGCCATGAAGCATTCCCTCAGCTTCCTTTAGTCTGGCTGAACATACTCAGTTACATCAGGCACCCCTAATACATCTTGTCCTCTTCCCCATCTTCGTAGCCCTCCTTTGGAAACTGCCTAACAGTTTTATGTCCGACTTATCTTGTGATGCCCAAAACTACATGTAATGCTCAAGGTGAGGCTGCATCAGTGCAGAGCAGAGCGGAACAATTCCTTCCTTTGATTGGCTGGCAGAGCTGGGCCTGATGCATCCCAGCGTACAATTGGCCTTTCTTCCTGCCAGGGCGCACTGCTGACTCAGATTCAACTTGCTTTTGTCCAGAACCCCCAGACCTCCTTTTGCAGGTCTCCAGCCTCCAGTCTCCCAGTCTGTACCTATATCCAGGTTTGCCCGGTTTCATTTGCAGAGTCTGACACTTGCTCTTGTTAAATTTCATGTAGATGGTGATTGCCCAGCTCTCCAATTTGTCAGGATCTCTCTGCAAGGCCTCTCTGCCTTAGAGGTACTCAACAGTTCCTCCTTGTTCAGTGTTATCTCCAAATTTAATGTGCAATAAAGTCCTGGGGAAAAAAAAAAAAAAAAAAAAAAAAAAAAAAACATATTTGTAACAACGCTGAAGAGAGCTGGTCTAGTTAATCACCAGCAGCCTAATGTAACCCCATGTAGCGTACCTCTTGAGACTCTTGATACCAACTCACCAACTCATGAGACTGTTGTTCACCCATTAAATTATGGCTTTGTCTAGCTGTATACTGGAAATTTTGTCCAGGAAGATTCTGTGAGAAATACTATTGAATGCTTTGCTGAAATTCAAGAAGATCACATCAACTGTAGAAAGATCTCATCTTCACACATGACTTGTGCCCTTAGCTTTGTAAATGATCCATCAGAGGAATCTCTTATAATGCCCAGTAACACTGGAATAGAGCCATAATTTCTCTGTGTATATGAATGATGAATATTTACTGGAAACAATTAGTAATACTGCAAATCCATTCTCATGTTAGAATCTTAATTTTAATCTACTAGATTTCGTACAGAGAACAGGTGCTTTTCAATGGCAGCAGCTTCTGGGCTTCATTTTAGTTATTCAGTATAAGTAAGCTCTGCTGCTTTTCATTAAAACTTGTTAGCAAGTTTTTCTACAGGGAAAATAAAAGAAGTAACATGATTTTTAAAAGTACTCTCTTCAACTGAATGCGCTTGACTCTGATTCTTACAGCAAATGGGAAAAGCAACTGATCTGTGTTGTTCTTTTTCACCAGCATAGACTCAATAATTCAGCAAGCCTTTTTCAGGAAAGAATTGCCTTCAGCAATTAGCTTCAGGGCAAAATGTTGAAAAATCTGTAAAAAGCATATTAGGGCACTCAGTTCACACAGAAAATAACTAATATTATTAATGTAGGGTAACAAATCCAGGTATCAGCACTGAGGATAAGTATCCTGATAGCAATGCATATGAGCTGCACATATCTATGTTTTCTTTTGGAATTTTCCTGTTTTTAATATTTCTCTCATATCCTGGGTTATTTTTTTTTTTTTTTTAAATTAAGTTTTAAGGTGTTTTGTTGCATGCTGACTCATTTGTGTGCTGAATTGGAAAGGGGTTGATTTCAGCCTAATGCAGACAAAAAAATAGAGCCAAAATGCTGTGTGTATATGTAATTTTTCCTTGTAGAATACAGTTCTTGTTTTTCAGTTGTATATATCACATATCTTATAATTTATTTTCTATTTATACCATATGAAAATGAATTTGTTTGCTACGTGAGTGCTGAGTTCATTTTGTTGAGTATAGCACAGAACATTAGAATAAAGCATTTATCATTAATGTTAAAATCTTATTTCTTCACCCTACTGACATTGTGCAAAATTGTTAGTATATACAGAGAATTTTTCAGTGGTATTGAACTTTTCTTACATTTCTTTATTACCCTTGCTGCAGCCTTTGGAGAACAGCAGGGAACAGTCTCAAATGGCTTCTGCTGCGCTGCCTGCATTGACACACATGACAGACCATTGCAATCCTCTTTATTAGTGTCTGGTTTGCTCAGAACATGTGGGAGCCATGATCAGTGCTCTGAGAGGTCCTTTACCTGCTTTGCAGCATGTACATTCAGCAAATTAGAATCTTTTCCTAGAAGACTGCTGTACCTAAATGTCTTTTATTCATTCCTAACTGTGAATAGAATATCGTATATTTCCATTTATCAGAAATTTTGTCCTTGTATTTCACGTAGAACAATAAAGGATTTTATTTTTTCTTTTGGAAAAGGAAATGCTAGTGACAAGGAAATGAACACTTAGTCATTTTAACTTAACTTTCATCAGTTCGCAAATAAATGGTAGACAGAAAGGATGGAAGAAGCCTGTAGGAGAGAGGAAAGGCTACGTAGAGGGTAACTATAAAAAACAATTAGGATAGGGACAAAAGAATCTGGAAAAAAACCTGGAATTTTCACTTTTCATGTTTCCAAAACTGATGAGATTCTTCAGGTGATGAATAGGAAAACAATGTCAGAAAAGGTCTGTGTGCTCTTGCTCATTCCATATTGAGGAGCGCCACCGGTGATGTTGGTAGAATTTCAGAAATGCACACTGTCTGCATATGTGGTTCCATGTATATCTGAGGGTTCAGATTCAGATTATGCTGAGAATATACCCCAGCAGCTCTAAGGCTGAGAAGAGTCTTCTGTAATAAATCCTTGTCCCATTGCTTGTGATTGTTTGTTCCAAGGTGCAGAGCTGGTCAGAGCTGTAGGGACCTATTCAAGCAGCTTACTCCCACAACAGGTGCTGAAAAGCAGGAGATACAAATCATCTGAGGCTGCCATAAAGGATAGCAGACTACAAAAGGCAGCTACATCAGATTGCTTTTGTGTCCACATAAAACTGCAAAAAGCCTTGCAGCAAGCCTGCCTACTTGTAACTACTCTAAGAAGTGCAAACTGCATTGTTTGTTACGCTTTCTCATGTTTAATAACATTATTTTATCTAATTTTCCTTCTGCACATCCTTAATGAGCAACTTCAGAGCATACTTCACCAAAACCAATAAAACCTGAGCCTTTTTTTTTTTTTTTTTTTTAATCCCCTCACTGTCTTCTGGAGTCATTACACTAGTCTTAAGTCTGGAGATACTGTATTAGTACCTTTTATTTGAAGAAAACACTCTGCAAGAGGGCAAGAAGCATTCCTCATTTTCTTTTTCTCATTCACAGTGGACATGTGTACATGTCTTTGGCTTACATGATAAAGGGATAACATAGCACATAACACATTTTTATCTTTTAACTGGGCAGGCATCTAAACACCATACAGACTTTTGCTCACTTCCTCCCCTTCTCAGTGAGACTGGTGAGAGAATCAGGGAAAAAAGGTAGACCTCGTGGCTTGAGATTAAAAACTTGGACTGAAAAGGGAGACAAAAATGATAATAATGACTATATATGTATATATTTACAAAATGTGGTACAGAACACCTTCCACTTCTTCTGGGTACTTCCTTTACACAGACTTTGCCACTCAACACACACCTTTGTGAGCCTGCTCCACACACTAACATGGCAGCAAGTTAAAATAACAGAGGCAATGCAGTTTTCCTTGGATTTAGAAAATTGAGACCACTCAACAAAGAATTTGGTATTTCAGACACCAAGCAGGTGTGAGGGGATGTATGTGGGCTGCAAGAAACAGGACGAGATCATATATCATATGGCCAAGGAGCAAATAAAAGGAAGGCAGAACAGCAGGAAAGGAGTGGAGTGAATATACATTTTTCACCAAAGCTTAACTATAGTGTCAGACTGCCCTTTGCTTTCCTGCTTGTCACTGGGGGGATGTACATAACTTGCAGGGTTATTGTCTCATTGAATGAGTTTCTCCAAGATCATTTAGGGCTCAGTGGAATAAAATGACTTTAAAACACATCTGTATTTAAAAGAAATGACCCTTCTAGAATTCCTGACCCGAACAATTTGAAGCCAGATTTTCAGCATTTAAACACTAGTTATGTTTGCTACAGTGCCTGCAACAGCCCCTTATTTCTCATATAGGTGAGATATTAAACTAGGTAAGAGAAAAAATATCATAGCTGTGTACAAATCAGATCTTTAACAGTGTCCTGTGCACCCTGTTCTTTTTAGATAACCCTGTCAGAATCTTTTGTTTATTTAGTAGTTCATGTAGCTGTTGACAAAAGTCATTTTTGACCAAAGGGATATGAATTTTTTGAGAAATAAGAGGTACCATTTCCTGTCATAGTATATATGCCCTGGAGTTTGTTACATTATTAGTCAGAAGTATAAATTTGTAAAGATAAATCCTCGGCCAGTGTAAATGTACATGACTTCAGTGAGCTCAGGCAAAGTTGACTGATATTTTATCCTTGAGTAGAGCTATGTGTTGTGGCTGAGCCTATTGCATTGTTCACAACTGCTGAAAGGAGTATTTCCACTGCTGGCCTGTAGTTCTACGCCCTTCCTTGTGTTACTCCAGTGTTAACTGCACTTTGCTGAACCACTTCAGTTGGCTTATTGTGGAAAAGATATATTCAACTGTAGAATGTGACTTTAGCCTGGACTGGAAGTTTTTCCACCATGACAGTGTGAAATAGTTCACTCAACTGAAGGAGAAAAGAAAGCAGGAAAAAAAGGTGTTGCTCACCGCCTAAAACCATCCCAGTTCTTAGTCAGAGATGTGGAACAAATACAGAGGTGAATACGTTAGAAAAAAATAGTCTCGATAGTATGCTTTAGTTCTATAACTTACATTCCAAAACCCTTTAAAGACGAAGTTGCTTTTATATTTTATTAGAAATTTGGGAATGTAGTTTCCCAAAAAATATCTGGTGATGCTGAAAAGAAATAATATAATTTAGTATGTAGGTATTCTTGCAGGCTCTGTATGCCTTTAATATGAAGATTTCTGATAGGAAGATCTAAATTTAAAACAGTTCACTTAATGCCCTTGCCTTATTTAGTAAGGAGAAAGGAGAGCTAATGATATAGCCAGCAGAAAGTAATTTCATTCCTGCTATGCTGTGCTGTAGAATAAAGTTTGAAATTCACGGAGTTGCTATTAGTTTGATTCAAGCCTATTTCCTTCTCTAAATAAACCTTCTTGTATGTTGGGAGTTGAAACTGAGAACTGGGTCTGTGGTCTAATTTTTAATTACTGCTTACAATCATTATTTGAATCAATTACTGTTATTATTAACCAGGCTAATTTTATTTGTTTGTTTGTTTGTTTGTTTGTTTCAAAACAACAGTAGAAATTAGGAGAATTCAACTCCATGTAAGGTTTGGAATTCCCTAGAATTATAGGATATCTGAATGTCATTCTGTGACTGTAAGTCTTTCGTAACATATAGGCATAGGCAAATCCTGCAAAATGTTACTTTCTGCTCTAAATATTAAATTTGTTTTGAATAAAAAATAAATCACAACATAGAAGTTTCCTTCAGCAAAATATGTTAATATGTAGTTCCTGCTGGTACAAGGTGTTTCACTATACTTCTGGATTTTTTTGTCTTCACAGCTAAGTAGCTAGCTTTTAGAAAGTTTTTTAGAAGCAGATTATAATTTAAACCATGCAACTTAATATGTAAAATAACTAGCTATTTGTTGGAACTAAGTAAAAACTTTTCTGAATTAATAGTTTGACAGTGGGTAATATATATTTTTTTCTCACTTTTTAAGGACTGAGAAAATAACTTGCAAGTTCAACTGCTATGGACAGCAGAGTTATATTGCAGAACACCTCAAGGATGGATATCCAGGTTAGTACAACAAATATTTGTTTGAGTTGTTTCATTAGAATGGTACTGTAATTCTCCGATGGCCCTATCATGAATCTGGAAACCACAGGTGATGAATATCATTATTTTGTCTTAACTGTTACATTATTGAGAGAGCAAATTATCTACCATGCAGGGCATTTTCAACTCCAGATAATCAGACTTCAAAAATACCAATGTGTAGCTGGTGGAAGAAGAAGTTAGGCTTTGCAACAAAGTATAGCAGGATGTATTTCTTCCTATAAGGTACAGGAGGGGCACTGTAGTCACTTTCAATACATTTGTATTTTATCGTAACCATTATATTAGTTTCAGTCATTCTGAAGTGAAAGAATTTGATAATAAATTTATTTATCTCTCAGGCTTGTAATAGAATCTCTGTCTACTGTAGGAATCTGTCTGTAGTTGTTGTATGTATGTGTACATGTGCATTCCTGTTCGTGTGATCTAAAGCTGCACACGATCACTTTTAAAGTGCATTAATTTACATTCAATTTGTGCAAGTGTGGAATACATATCCTCCTTTTCTGACAAAACTTCAGTTAATCTTTGATAAAAGCGTTACTGCTGTTCGGGCCATCACAAAATGTATTTTTTTAGACTACACAGCAGATAATCAGAGAAACAAAGCTCACACAGTCCAGTATTCTCTGCCATACCTGTGAAAAGGTTAATTCACAAAGACTTCCACTTTTAAGTGTTAGCTGCTAAAAAGAGCTTCAAGGTTTTGGATCAAGAGTTTGATCTAGTGATTTTGTGCTCTCAGGTCAGAGATGAATTTCTACATCATGTTGCAGACTCCTTCTATTTCGGCTAAACCCATTTATTACTAGAGATGGGCCTGAGCATTGAAGTTCAGGGTGATTGCCTGCTGTGAGGACTAATAGGCAGACTAATAGGTGACTCAGTCAGAAGCTTAGCCTACTTCCCACTTTTAATGTTCAGCTCAGCTTCCAGCCCTTGTTTGGTGGTGGAGAACATTTTGCTGCCCATGACATGAAAGAATTCAGACAGAATTCACTCCAACTAATAATAAATGAGATTTATCAGCAAAACTTCCCTGCAACAGCAAACAAACAAATATCCTGAGTGTGAGTGCTTTCTTTTCCAGCATCTTTTTTTTTTTTTTTTTTTTTTTTTTTAACTCTCAGGCATACAAGCACCCATTTCTTCAAAATTTTTTCCCATCTTAAGCCCTGTCTGTTGGTTTATCATGCCCTCTAACCAACAGCCTAGACAGAAACCTTCACAAAACATCTAACCTTCTTGTCCAATGAGGCTTGTAATTTGCTGCTAACTCACTGGACTATTAAGACTCAGAGGAGAAATGGCTGAGTTTTTTACACTGATAATTTATGCAAATTAGCAACAACGCTTTCTCCAGACTCCATTCAGAAAAGTCCCAAGTTATCTCATTTAACTACCAAAAAAAGTAAATTGTGAAAGTTTTCAGCATCACTTTCATGATGAAAAAAAAAAAAAAAAAAAAAAGAAAAGTATTAATCTCTTCCAGTCAGAATTATGCTGCTCCTAACCAGCCTTATTTCTGGAGAGCAGAAATTACAGCATTTCCAGAAATGCAATTGATACCATGTGCTGATATAAATATCTGGAATTACTAAGTTAAGAGTAAGTTAGTTTTACTTTGCCAAGGATTTTCAGTCTTTGATCTCAGACTCGCAGTTACTTTAGTAAACCCTGTGGTTCCTGGTCCTGCTCTTAATCATCTGTGGTCTGTTCTCTGCCATGAGAAGTGACCTTATTGATAGCTACACTCAGTTCTGCACCTCCACTGAAAAAACAAGTGGAAATAAACCTCAGAAACAAGCTGAAAAAAATTGAGAATTGCTACAATAAGCACTTCAAACCTTTTTCATCCCTCTACTGTCTTTGGAAGTTATTGCTTACTATGCAAGTGCAGCTTTCCTTCTTTGCTGCTATCTTGTAAAATCTGCCTCAGAGAAGTGTTTTTTCTGCTTGGAGCTCTTAATGCAGCAGAGTATGGCAATGAGCACCAAGTGGAGATTCTGCAAGACAAGTTGTGAATAGTTGGCTTTTGCAACATCTTCTGTGTTTCACAAAATAATCACTTTCAGTGGAGAAATCAATCATTAATGAGTTACATTAAAATATCATGTTAATACTGGACAAATACATTTTAATGGTTTTGATTATCTATTTCATTGTTTCAGTAAAGTGTATAAATTTACATTTGAGGAATTTAATGGTGTAGATGTCTTGCTTTCATGACATTATAAGTGGCTGTTTTTATTGCATTTAATGAGTTTATAAATTAGCTGATTAAATTGTTCAAGAAGTTTAGGTTTAGTGTATAATGCAGCCTATTCTAATCTGAGATTTAATTGAATGTGTGTTATTTGTCCTTCATATCTTCCATATAGAAACTTGATGTTATTTGATACTATTTTTTTTCTAAGTAAAACGGCATAATTAGGAAATTCTTAATTAGATGAAGAATGTTTTGGGTTTCATTTTTCTTCAATTCCTCAAATAATTCTCTTTGTTATCTGTTAGGGGAATTGCTCCCAAACTATTAGCATAATATTGGAAAACCCATTTCAATTATACATACTTCATATGTATATTTAGGCAAAGAAAACGCTTACTGAGGTAATGCAACATATTGTACGAAAGCTCTGGCATCTCTGATAAATACAGAAGTTATTATGAGCCAACAGTAGTATCCATTGTGGATTGCATTAGTTTTAATTGATGTCTGAAAAGGAAGAATCATACGTGAAAATACCTTAAATTCAGAAGTGTTCTTGAAACCAAGTACTTTGATCCGTGAAAATTCCTAGAAAGTTTTTGAAGATATAAGCAGAAAATGGCATTAATGTTGTGCTAAAGCCTATATGATCAGAATAGTTATTGTCAGGGGAGTTGGTTGGTTATAGAACACATCTTTTCTGCTTTGTAGTACTGCTTTATATTTGGAATTTACATTACTGCCTTTGCTGAACCAAAATGAGAGTTCTTTTCTCCTACTTGTGTTGTAATCACAAAGGCAACTTTGATATTCTCATCTTCTATGTAGATATAGGCTTAGTGGCTGTAGTTTAGGTAGATACGTGTCTTCAGATCCAAAAAAGCTGCTCCATAGTTGGCTTAAGATATCTTACTTAAGATACTTGATATTGTCAACCATGATTCACGTGTCCTCATTACAAGCTTGACTCAGTTGTTTATTTAATGCTTTTAACCCTCCAACTCTGTTTCTGAATGAACATATCACTCCAGTAGTTGGCAGTATTTTCAGCCAAATGTACCTGGCTCGACTTGACTGTAGCATCCTGGCCAGAGTTCAAATCTCTGCTTTCATTTGGATGGGTAGTGTGCTTATCCATCATATAAATTCTGATCAGATAACCAGTAGTAGGTAACATCTAAATTGGAAAGTGCTCTTGGAGTATAAGCTGTTACTGCTAGCTGTTTTGGCACATGAGCACCAGTAAAGTATTTCCTATATTCAAGGTTATTTATTTTAATATATACATTTAATTATAAGAAACAACCCTGCATAGATCCCTTCCTCTGCAAATATTTCAAGAAAACCTCATACTTCATTAAAGTACTCCAGTGCTAAAAGATTCACCGTGTCTTACTTAAAAATACAGATACTATTCTCCTGAAAGAGAGTTCAAGAAATGTAAAATAATGCTTCTCTGAAGTTCTGATGAAAGAATGAATAGGTCTCCCACAAAGAGTTCACAAGTTTCTCAGTATCCTTGCAAGTGAGAGAGTTCCTTCATTAAAAAAACAAACAAACAAAAAAAAAAACAAAAAAACAAAAAAAAACCATGAGCTTGCCAAGTAGATGAGTTAAGAGGCATTACCTCGCCAACAATTTTTTGTTTTGTGTAAGTCAAGCAAGAAATGGATGAATATTAACTTATGTCATATTAACTTATGCCAGTCTTTTCTTTGGCTTTTTAAGAGCATAACTTGCAAAGTTAACTTCACTACATTGAGATCTGTGGAAACATCAGCCGGAAATGATGATCGCTGAGTATGTATCACATTTTTCTGCAGAGAACGGTTTTAGTCGTCCTAAATGCAACAGGAAATGTACAAATTTAGGCACAAAATAGCACTCTGCATTTTAAGGTTCATGACGTTTTCAAGTTGGTTGTCTATTTTTAGTCACTGTTTGGCCAGTATTGCATTTCATCTAAATAGCATTTAACATTTCCTCTTCTTCCAGAGTGGTAATATAAAACTAAGTTAATGGATCAATTTCTGTGATTACACTAAAACAAATTAAATTGTCAAATATTATTACCTTTAAATTTTGAACATAAGAATGATTTTATGTGAAAATTGCAATGTCTTTATGTATAATTAATGCAAATAGAAGAACTAGGGATATAGGGGTACATTTACTTTAAAGGACAAAGATAGTGAAGAAGAATACCAAATCAGAAATGAGAGAGACCCATGGAAAAAAAAAAAAAACACATATCAATCTCTGTAACTTTGAGTGTTTTGAACACTAGAATTTCTTACATAAATGTAGATGAAGGTATGTATCTGTGATACAGTTTGAGAAATACCTTGCAGTACTACTGAAATGATTTTGAAGGTAAATTTGCAAATAGTGATATTAACCTCAGAATGGGCTTCAAGGAGCTTTTTGATTTCTAGCATACCTCACATTTTCATGAAACGGAGAGGAAGAGAGCTCATTGAAGACAGTGGTTGCAGTAAGGGTCAGAAACAAGTCTCTTTTCCCACAAGAAATTATCATTAAGGTGTTGTTGAAATCTTAATTATTCATGGAATCCTATGTAAAAATGGCAACCAGAATAAATGGGTAACTGTAAATACATTCCTTGACTCGAGCTGGATTTTCTGAAAAAAATCTACCACTTTACTATAAACTTTAACTTCTCCTTCTCCCCCTCAAAAATCTCACCATTAAAGCTAATGGGCTAGCATGAGAACAATTACTTTTCTGAGCAAGCCAGTTTTTCATTTTTAAATCTTTATTTTTCTTTATGTTCTATCTTGTCATTTCTTGTTACGCGTGATTTTATATAGATTAGAGTAATTGCATAAAAATGTTCAACCAGGTCCTCTTATAAATTGAAGATATAAAGTCTTAAAAACATTACTTTTGATATGTTTCTCAGTGGGATCTATTTCATTATTATGAAACTGTGTGAGAAACTAAAGGTTTTTGTATGTAAGTACAGACAATTATATGTGATGAACACTCATAAAACAGAAGAACAGTTGAGAGCCAAGTATGAGCGAAATCTGCAGCTGGAGAAAACAAGCTTTGTAGCACAGTAAATGGCACAATTTCTCTGAGCTTTCAACATATCCAGTTAGAGTAACTTGCAGTGTAGCAAATATAGAACAAAGTAAAGAATCAGATTAGACCTAAGAATACTAGAGTGCTTGGGGTGCCAAATAGTGCACAGGGTAATAATTCATTTTTTGATTGCTTGATTTAAAAGATACTTCATATCAAAACTTCTATGAGTAATGAAAAATTGCACCATCCTCAAAGCAGAAAAAATGGGAAGGAAAAGCAGGTGTTGCTTAGCTGAAGATATAAAAGATGTAGAAGACCGATGGGAAAGCAAAACAAGCTTTTATCCAAGAAGAGATTTATTTCCTTATCTAGTATTCAGGCCTCCACTCACAAGTGAAGGGTTGGTTTTGATTTCTTCATTAGAAAGAAAAAAGAAAGAAGAAGATATGCAAGAACAAAATAAGAGGAGAATTCATGATCTTCCTTCATTTGTGTTTTCATTGCATATAAGCTCAGATGGAGATAAGTCTGTCTGGACAAAGATCTCTGTGCAAACCAAGTTCATATTCTGTAGAGGTAATACAAGGCAGAGGACTGCTGGGATGAACTCCAAGTTTATTAAAATAGTTTCTTCTCTGTTTTTTTTTTTTTGTTGTTGTTGTTTGTTTGTTTTGGTTTGTTTGTTTTTCTCAACAGAAAGGTATTATTGATGATAACTAGTAAAATACCAAAGGCAGTGCTGGTACCAGCTACATTTTCTTTGAAAACCAAAAGTGGGATTTTTATTTGTTTGATTGATTTTTCTGTCCCTAGAAGTGCTATGTCAGAAGGAATTTTTCTCCAAAAGACCGTCCTTCATGTTTTTCTCTAGTCAGATGTCAGTGTTTTTTTCATTTGCTTTTATCCATGCAATTGGCAGTTTACTTGCTACTCTTTTCCTGTATAAAAAGCCAGTAGATCATGTGGTGGCAGAGGTCTGATTCCAAATAATGTGCTTAATTTTTGAAACAATAAAAAGCAGATCTGTAAAAGAACAAATGAACTTTTCATCTAGCAGGATTATTTATTTTTGTATCAATGAAGCATTTATTTTTACGCCAGTCTTTGAGGAAAAAAAAAAAAAAAGTTTATAATTTGATTTTTATTAATTTGGTGGTCCCTTTGTCTTCAGAAAAACTGCATCTGTTTCTCATCACCTAGATTCTCATCTTTATTTCTTCTTTGATATTTGGAGGCTCAATACTTTAAAAGCAAGAATAAGGAGTAGACATTATTGTCTACATCCAGTAGTTTCTGTGCTGCCATCATACCCAGTTGCACAAGCTGGGTTTTTTTTTTTCTGTAGAGCATCTTGAAACACTGTTTCACAAATCCTTTGTTCCAGTAAGGTTCCTTTTTAGTAGAGTTCAGACCTTCTTCAAGCTTCTTTCTGGTGATAACCCTGGCAGAAGAACTGATAAAATCTCATTGAAGCTCATGTGCCAGTCCCTGCATCTTCCTGTGCTAAGATATTGTCAAAAGAAAGCATTTCATTACAAATGCAACTATTACTACTCTAATATATAATCAGTTATAAAATGTATGTGTATTATCATTGGCACACAGGGATTATGTATATGTGTGCATATAAATACACAGATTTGTTTGCATATGTCTGCTGAGAAGGCCAATGGCATCTTGGCCAGCATCAGAAGCAGCATGAGCAGCAAAACTAGGGAAGTGACAGTCCCCTCGTATGTGGCACTGAAGGGAAATTGCAGTGAGGAAGATATCCATCTCTGCTTTCAAGGGATAAATGATAGGACTTGAGGAAACAGTCTTGAGTTGTTACAGGGGAGGTTTAGATTGGACATTATGAAGAACTTTGCAGATGGTCAATCATTGGGTGGGCTGCCCATGGAGATGATGTTGTCCCCATCCCAAAGATATTTAAGAGACATGTAGATGTGGCATTAAGTGACAGAGTTTACTGATGGGACTCAGTAGGTCAGGTCAACAGTTGAGCTTGATGATCTTGAAGATATTTTCCAACCAAAATGATTCCATGTACAACGCCACAGACTGATGCCAAGTTACATTTTATTTCACTTGGTAGTAAGATTGATAGTCCCCACTCAATCTTAAATAAATAGTGCTTAGTTAGATATACTAATCTAGAAATTAACTACAGGAAAATTAAGTATTGTATCTGTGTACAGTATGCAGTATTAGTACAGTGAACTCTGTACTAATCCAGTCTGTGTTTCCTGTTATGAAAGTGCCTCCTTACTTTCTTCCCCTGTATCAGGTTGTATTAATGCCATGCAAGTTAAAATTAAAATCCAGTTTGGCAATTCAGAATCTGAATGTCCTTACTGTTAACTCAGATCCACAAAGAAGTTCCCAAGTTAGCTGTAAGTCAGCTAGCTCACACTGATGGAAATGTTTGCAGTGCAGCACAAGACTCATTGTGGTCTGTGAAAACTCTTCCAGCACTTCAGAGAAATGGCAAGGCAGATAGCCTATGGATTGTAATTATGTGTTGCTCTAGTTAAAAGTCCATTCAGTATGACTTCAGCATGTGCTCCCTAAAACTGAGACATAAGAGGAAAAATAGGGATGCAAAAATAACACTTTCTCATCAAATTGCAAATAACCAACATCTTAGGGGTTATGTAGCAGGCAGGCATTGTGAAAACAATGAAACAAAACAGAACAAGATAGTAAACTTTAAACTTTTTCTCAGGAAGCTAGGGAAAAGAAATGGTGCCCCAAAAAATTGAAGTTAATTATGTACTTTTTTTAGTGGTCTCAAATACCATGTTAAAAATGCATTCACACACCTGATTTGATCTTTATGTAGATAATGCTTATTCATTAGCAGTTGTCTATAAACAAAATGTAGTAGATTTTTTACTTCAAGAATACATTGCCCCATAAATGTCTTCGTGAGCATTTCATCCAGTTTCTCAGTATAGGATTTCAGATACATTGAGTTCAATTTCATGTCACTTTTCCCCACATAAAAGAAAAATAACAGACACTTTCCTTCCTAGTCCATTTGGAAACTGGATGGTACTTTTCACAACTCTCCAGTTTGGTGACTTTTTGAAAATGCAGCAGACTGTCTTGGCTGCAGAAAATCTAGCAAAATGACAAGAAGGCTAGCAAAGCCAAGAATAAATTTGTTTAAGGGTTCAGGATTTTCTTTCTTTATATTATTTTCCCAAATAATTCACTTTAAGAGATAAATCTAGTATATTCATATTTGATGCTTTTCCTTTAAGGAGGATTTCTCCCAAGAAATATATTGAAAATGTATGTCAGTTTATGAGTTACTGAGATATCTTGTTTCAGAATGGATGTTTAGAATTTTGAGAAACTTAGGTGACTTTTCATTGAACACAGTTTTATTCAACAGAGATAATTTAAATATGTTGTTCTTTTCAACGTGATCAAGAATATAATTAGTCTTCACATCACATCAATGTTAGTATTAAGATGGGCTTCAGCAGAAAATAACAGAAATAAAAACATTCCTGTTGTGCTTTTACATTGGTGGAAAGCCTTTAAGAGAAAGGTATTGTTTATTTTAACTATTTTGAGTTGAAAGAAGAATATATATACATTTTTATGTTTCATTATGAAATTCAATGTAGATTAGTGTTACACAAATATTAGGATGAAAGACTCCAAGTTTCAGTAAAAAAAAAATATTTGAGCTTATTATTACCTCTCAGGAATGAGAATTATGGTAACTGGTTCTGTGAAAAATGCCTGCTCAATTCTTATTAATCATCAAAAGTTAATGTTGGAAATGACAGAAAAAGATGAAGAAAGCAAAACAGAAGAGATTACTACATACATCTAAGTTGTGCCTGCATCTTGAACTTCATACACCCATGCAGAACAGCTTTTAACTCACATAGATGTGGGTTACACTGTAGCCCTTCCATCTGGAAAGCAGACTGGGGCAGCCCAAGAACAGCACAGAAATGGTGAAAATGAAATAAGCATTCCTTGTTTCTTCCAGTACAATAACTTAACCACAAGTGAGACCAGTAGCTAAGGTGGTTCCTCACAGGCCAATTAATGAAGTTTCTTTTCAAAACATGACAAATTTATGAACAAGAAGTGTGTGTAAGGCTGTCAAGAACAAATGTAAAAAGTCCATGATGTGATTTGCTCAAACCATCCCAAAAAACTTTCCTGTATGCCAGGTATCATCTTAATACCCTTCCCCAAGCATTCATTGTTACTATTCCTGGAGATCTAGTTGGTATGGCTATTCTTTCTATTTTTTCAGTGAAAGTGTACAACATTGTTATGGGTAGTACTGAAAGGAACTACACTTCTCTACATACAAAATTTATAAACCCAGTTATTACATTTTTAACTAACCTTTTTTATATGAAAGAAAAAAAAAAAAAAAAAAAAAACACCTGAAGTCCCCAGATAGTTGTTGTGTCCTCAACATCTTAAATACTTCTTCAGAGAATGTAAAGAGGTTAGGATTTCAGTGGTGTAAGAATTTTGAGAGCCAGAGGGATGGATTTTCCTTCTAGTGTTCAGTGAAATGTATGACCTGCTTGTTTAACTTGCCACGTTATACTTCCTTTGGTAAACCAGAATGAATTCACCCAATTTTCATTTGTAAATGCTTTGCATTTCATGTCTTGAATGTCTCTGTCAGTCTTTTATCCATCTCTGCTACTGTATTTTGACATACATCTGTTAAGATTTTGATGTATGTTTTGGTCTAACTACATGTTTGTTAATAGGTGACCTTTTGATTTGATTGTATGGCTGACTTCAGTGCTAATAAGCTGAAGGATGAGATGCCTAATGAGTCCTGTGTATAGAAATAATGATAGATGACTTATTTGGAATTCTACAGACACAGCATGGCCAAGCATGCTGAGGAGTCCCTGGAAATGAGCCAGTCTTAGAGTGGGAAGCTTTATTGATTGCAGAGAGATAGGGCATGTTTTAATCATTTTTACAACACTGTACTGTCTTAGGTACTAAAATCCATTAAATAAGGAGTATAAACTCTGTTTTAAACTAGATCCCAAATTGTTTCTTGATGTACAGTCAACAGAGCTCTGTAAGATCAATCACAGTTACCAAGACATATTAAAATCAACTTGTTTAATTTTAATTGTTCATATTCCTGTCTGTGAGTAGCTGTTCATAAAGCTGAATTGCTTTTCTCTCAGACAGGGGTTTCATTTTACTTTGTGGTAGTTCTCTTTCCTTTTAACTAACCAGCATTTTGCTTTCCTTTCTCCCTTCTTCATCCTGGTCCAGACTTCTCATTTTTCTTAGAGAATTTATTCTCTTTGTGACTTCCATCCTCATTAACAGAAGCTGAAGCCTTGTAAATGATTCAACTTTAATAAAGAAGGTGGATCATTTGTATTATTAGATGATGTAAAGTTACAGATCTCGATCTCTTTTCAGGAGTCTCTGTCAACCTATGCTACATGAATGATTATGCTTTCAGACTCGTAATCAAATGAGCAGGTACATTAATTTTAAACTTGTACTTTCTGTTTAGCTCAATTTATTTTAGTGTTTTCTGTTCTTTATTTTCTTAGGAGAGTTCTATGTAACTAATCATTAATTTCATTCCTACTGTTACATCTGTTCTTCTGAGAATGAAAGACCCCAGTTAGATTTGTATCAATTTATTTCCTTCCTCCAATGTCTGAAATTAATAATAGACTAGTGGACTTAGTTACAGAAAACAGTAACAAGTTTGAGTCTGAATCTCATACGAAATATTTATTACTGTTACTTTAAATTTCTTTCAGCAGTATGAGCTTTTATAAGCTCATACCTACTTATTGCCTGGACTGGACACAAGGTTATCGTACTCTCTTCTGAAGAGTAGTGTGCGCTTTCAAATTTCCAGTCATTTTGGGTATTTTCTGCATCTTTAATCTAAAGATCAAAGTGTGTTGTAGAGACCAATGCATGGAAATACAACCCGGGGTAGCAAATGAGACATAAAATTTGTTTAAAATACACAAATATGGAGAAAAGATCTTCAGTGCAGTGAAGCTTCTATTTCTAATCAATATTCTTAGCCTGATAGAATGCAGGGAAATAAGGATAAAATCATGGTTTTAAATTTTATTGAATTACCTGGTTACCCTGAGTTGAAAGAAAACAGAGACATGCAAGAGTCAGGTGAGCAGAAACAGAACACTGAATCTTTTCAGAAGATCAGTGATGGTTCTAGCACATGAGCTCCACAACAGCAGAATTTATATAAAGCATCACAGCAATGGCATGTTAAGGCAGTAAGTGGAAGAGATGAGTATGATTTGAACATATCTGTGAATCTTTAGCTGTAAAGGAAATAAGTGGTATGGATAGAAGATGCATGTCTTTGAAAATTTAACTCTGAAATAGTAGAAGTAATATTTATTCCATAGTAGAAAAAAAAATAAAAACCTACATGATATTTAAAACCATGTAATTTTAGCAAGCACAATTACAGAAGTGCACAGGACCAAGGGACTGTTTTTAGTAAAATTTTACAAATTTTACTAAAAATTTTACCTTGGTTGTAGCATTAGATCCTTCAGATTTTAGTGCAGCCTGTGGATTTTTGTATAGTTTCATTCATGTTAAATAAAGAAGGATCTTTTCGTATGGATGATTTCCATAATGTGACAATTTTATTTCAGATGTGACTTAGTCTATTTCTCCTTTAGTTCTCATTTTTCAGTCCTTGTACTATTCTGTACTACTTTTGTTGCAAATTTTAAAATGCCAGCTCAAATGCTCCAGCAGGTGCAGGGGGCAGAGGGACAGCATATGCTACAGCCTTACTGTGGAAATGGAAAACTTGACAAAATGGAGCTCTTCAAAATGCACGTTTCGTTTTTTATTGGTAGCATATCATCATTTGTACAGACTTTATTTTCTGGAGGCTTTCTGAGCCAATAATTAATGTTGGAAAAAGGAATTCTATGAATACAGCTAACTTGAGGATCTCTAGAGATTCTGGAGAGCGCCATTCACTGAACTTCAGTGAAATATGTTTATAGCCCGTCCTTTGCAACTGACGTGGCTTCTCTTTACACTTCCTCCATCAAGAGTTGCATGAAAGGAGACAAAGCTCACAGTCCTGCCCTGTGGTCTTTCATCTCTGAAAGACTGACAAAACCACGCTTAACTGCTGGCTTTTATTAAGCCAGTTTTCTAGGGACTTATCACTTAGAAATAGTATGCCTTAGTTTATTCTCTTTGTTTGGTATGCCTGCTGAACAGTTTTTTCAGCTTTTGCATGACTTCAAATACAAAGAGGTTTTGCAAAATTCATCATGACATTAAGGGAGAATGTACAGATTGCAGAGATTGTTCTTTGAGAGTTCTTCGTTTAAGATGCACTCGTGTGTTGATCTTAAATAACTTGATTTTGTTTAGATATATTTGGAGTAAACCTTAGTGCAACTTTGATCTTAACTAGCCAGAAGGGCAAAATTTTAAACTAAAATTCTGCCCAGTTGAACCTGTCCTCTAAATAAAGTACAAATTCTCTTGTTTTAAAAAAGGCTTGACAAATTACCAGCTTTATTCAAGTAGATCTCTACATAGAGCTGCTAGATAGTAAAACAGATATATGACTTACCTTTTTACTCTCCCTAGGCCAAATTCAAGAAAAGATGTTTTGCTTTAAGGAGAAGGCAAGATTTGCTTTTATATGCATATAATCTTGCAGAATCATTATTATGAATAATGGGCCATAAGAATTGGAAGAGCCCCATAGCTCATATTTATCCATATATATATTCATAATGATGGACATAGTATAAAAATCTCACTAAAATAGAACTCTGGGATATTCTCCCTAGTTTTTCTGATCAGTCCCCACAAAGTATTCTCAGAAATGAAAATCCTCAAGGCAGCGTTAGTGTAACTCAATTTCAAATTGCAGGAATTCATCTTCAGAATGGAAAAGTTGTGTGTCTCTGTGTCCAATTAATTCTTGGCTTTCATTTGAAACTGCCAGCAAATTTGCCAACCCAATCTGATGGGTTTTATTTATGTGATACAAATCTTTGTCAGCTGATAATTGGTCTCATATATATTGGAAGGTGATTTTTTTATTCACAAGAAACCTGTATCAAAATGTACACAAAACATACCTGAAAATGTAATAATCTGTTTCACCTCACAGAGCCAATCACTCTCTTTAAGTAGCTTTCAATCCAGCATGCCCTGTGCAAACAGCAGATAAATCAATGAAACCTTGATTATTAAAGGAAAGCAGAATATGTATATTATCATCTTCCTGTTGAAAACCCCTGATAAAATAATTTTCCTGAGTTTTTCTGACTTGCTTTATATGAAAAACAAAGGTCATTGTCTTTACTTGCAAGATAGAATCATAGAACCACCAAGGTTGGAAAAGCCCTCCATGATTGTCTAGTCCAACTATCCACTTACCACTTAAACCATGTCCCTTTGTATAACATCTAAATTTGTCTTGAATACCTCTGGGGGTGATGACTCCATCACCTCCAAGGGCATCCTGTTCTAGTGCCTAAGAACTCTTTCGAAGAAGAATTTATCCTAATATCCCATGTGAACCTCCCCGGATACAACTTAAGGTCATTCTTTCTTGTCCTATCACTAGATACGTGGGAAAACAGGCCGACCTTCACTTTACCACAACCTCCTTTTGGTGAGTTGTAGAGATCAATGAGGTCCCCCCTGAGTTTTGTTCAGTGAACAATCTCAGTTCCCCCAGCCACTACTCATAAGACTTATGCTCCAGATCCCTCACCAGCTCCATTGTACCGGACATGCTCCAGGACCTCAGTGTCCTTCCTGTAACGAGGGGCCCAAATCTGAACTCAAGATGCTTTCTCACCAGAGCCAAGTATAGGGGGATGATCACCTCCCTGCTCCTGCTGGCAATGCTATTTCTGATACAGACCAGAATGCCATTGGCCTTCTTGGCTACCTGGACACACTGCTGGATTATGTTTAGCCAAGTGTCGACCAACACTCTCAGGTCTGTTTCTTTCACATAGACTTCCAGCTGCTTTGCCAGAAGCCTGTCACATTTCCTGGAGTTGTTGCAGCCAAACTGAAGCACCTAGCACTTGTTCTTGTTGAACTTCATCCCACTAGCCTCAGCCCAGCAATTCAGCCTGTCCAAATCGCTCTGAAGGCCCTTCCTACCCTCAGGCAGTTCAACACTTCTTCCCAGTCTTCTGCAAACGTACTGAGGGGGCACTTAATCCCCTTGTCCAGGTCGTCAGTAAAGGCATTAAACAGGACAGGCCCCAGTACTGACCCGTGGAGAGGACCACTTGTGACTGATTGTCAGCTGAATTTAACTTCATTTACCACCACACTCTGGGCCCATCCCTCCAGCCAGTTATCTACCAAGCAGGAAGCGTACCTGTCCTGGCCACAGGCTGCCAGCTTCTCAAAGTGAATACTGGGGGAGGCAGACTCAAAGACTTTGCTGAAGGGTAGGTAGACTGCATCAACAGCCTTTCTGTCATACACCAGGCAAGTCACTCAATCATAGAAAGAGATCAGGTTGGTCAAGCAGGACCTGTCTTTCATGGTGGCTGGGTCTGATCCCCTGGTTGTCCCACACGTGCTGTGTGATTTCTCTCAAGATGATCTGTTCCATAACCTTCCCTGGAACTGAGATCAGGTCGATAGGCCTATAGTTCCCTGGATCTTCTTTACAACTCTCCTTTTAGATGGGAGTCACATTGGCAAGCCTCCAATCTTGTGAGACCTCTCCTAGTTGACCAGGACCACTATAGATGGGGAAAGTGGCTTGGAAATCACTCTGCCAGCTCCTTCAGCATCCTTGGAATCCCATCTGGCCCCATGGACTTGTGACAGTTCAGGTGGAGTAGTAGTTCTCTAAATCTTTCCACCCTGAATAGTGAGGAATTTATTCTGCTCCCCATCCCAGACTTTCAGGGTCAGAGCATAGAGTACCCCAAGAATAACTGATATGACTTTTAAATTAAGACAGATGTAAAGACAGAATTGAGAACCTCAGCCTTTTCCTTATCCTCTGTGGCCACGTTCCCCACCACAGCCAGTAAAGGATGGATATTTTCCTTAGCCTTCCTCTTGTAAAAATATATTTGTAATATATTTGTAAAAAAAAAATTCCATTCTTGTTTACTACTACTACTAGTTGCCAGGTTGAATTCAAGCTTGGCTTTTACCTGTCTAGTTTTCTCCCTACATATGCTAACAACTTCTTTGTACTCTCCATGAGTTGCCCATCCCTTCTTCCACAGGAGATAGACTGTTTTTCTCGTGGAGCCTTAGAAAAGATTCCCTGTTCATCCATGCTGGTCTTCTTCACTGATGGCTCATCTTACGACAGAGGGAGACAGCCTGTTCCTGTGCAACTGAGACTTCCTTCTTGAGGAACGCCCAGCCATCCTGAACCCTTAAGATCTCTCAGTTTGTTCTCAAAATGAGGAATAGTAATGACTGGATTTGATAAAACACTTAAGTCACATTTCAGAATGTTTGAGAGTTATTGAGTGTTCCCTTGCAAATTCTGCTTGAATTTATTCCAAAATTTGGAAGAGGCCTCTGTTTTCTACTTTCAGTTTTAGTTTTATATTCCAGTATAGATTTCCCACTCATAATCTTCCTCATACCATAGAGGACGACAGGAACACTGTCATTCTCCCAGCCAGTGTGTGGGCATAAATCTTTGATAAATTGCTTTGCCCTTGTTGGAAGTTCATTCTTAGTTCCCAACTGCCCAATGACTTTGTTAAGCATATAATAACCAGGATTTTAGTGAGCTGGAACCTTCTATTTTCACTGGTGTTTTGTTGATCTTCTATAACAGCCTTTGGGATTTGATATGACAGAGTGTCTGAGAAAGGTTACGTATGTCCAGTAAGAATAGTCAGTGACTCATATAATTATCTTAGATATGTTATTTATGAAAATGAATTATCAATATTTATCTGTATTTAGCGATATTAGACCTATATGCAGAGACACTATACATTAAGATAGATGTGTTTTGTAATCTACAGTATTCAAAATCACTTTTACATTTCTCACAATGCATAAGATACCTTAGAATTGTAAAATATTTTGTAGTTTGACTTAAAATCAGCAGTTGTAGCTTGAAAGTGAAGAAAATTTTGAATTAAACCTTTAAAAATCTTTTATTGGCAGAAACAAATGAAACAGAAAATTTAAGCAATGTAAATAATAGAATACAGATTTCTTTTTAATTTTAAATTGATAGCTTACCAGTAGTAGTTATGTAGTCTGCCCTATAGACAACAGAGTGGAATTTCTGAGAGCAAAGGATCTGGGAGTTAGTGTTCACAAAGAAAAGAATTTAAATATTATCAAGAAAGCAATTGTTGTACTGGAGTTTATACAGTAGGTAGTACCCCTCACAAAACACATGCAGTGATTCCTTTGCTCTACACAGCATGCTAAGAGTACCTGTGCAAAGACAGAACACTGCCCTTCATGACAAACCTGTGCAAACTTATAGAAATCCACAGGGGACCAAAGAGAACATCTAGAGATAGTAAAATACCTCAAAGGAAGGATTTTTGGAGCTGCTTCACATAAAGAAGTTAAAGAAGTGTTACATAAAAGCTAGTTTCAATCATTTTCTATGTTCATGGAGAGGAAAAAGTATAAACACAAACATAACTGAGGGATGCATACCTGACCCCTCTTTATGACTTTCCTTCCTCCACCCCTTGCTTTGTGGGCAGGAGATAGACCAGGCAGTGGGACTCTGCTGGAGAGGATCTGGAGTTTTTCCTCCTGCTTCCTGCTCCTGGATTGCAGCACCTTTTTTTTTTTTTTCCTAATGGAATCCAGAAAGTAGCAATTGCGTCTGAACTGCCAGCAAGACCTGAACTCTGTGGCCCAAGGAGAAGAGTAGAGCAACTTTGGAAGGGTTTTTTAATCAAATACCAAGTCAATACCAATATCAAGTCTTAGAAAATTTTATGTTTGCTAAAATTAGAAGGAGATGCATAAGCAAGTCCCAGGGAAAATCAGGAGTGTGGGGAGCCTCCATCACTTGACAGTCATTCTGGAGTCATTGGTCATGCCCTGAAGTAGAGAGATGGATTGCATGACCTCTTAATTCTCCTTCCATTACTCCTTTTCTCACCTGCTTCTATAGTGAAAACTCTTCTGGATTGGGACTGATGAAAAATGCTTCTGTTGGAAACATCTTGTGGATGAAATGGCACTATGAAAAAATCCAGAGATGAAAGATGATTAGCTAATTTAGAATATTATTTTTTAGGATATTCATTACTCCTCTCAGTATGTTCCTGCAAAGAACTTAACAAATATTAGACTTTCTAATACATTTTTAAATTCTATTAGAATATTTCTGTGTTAAATATGTATGTGGAGTGCATGAGGAATACCATTAGAGTTCCCAAGAGTTGAGACTGTCACTACAGTTTATCCTTAAAATGAATTTTTCCATCTCTTGATTGATTTCCCATAGGTTTCCTAAAGGATGAATCATTGTCATCCCCAAGTAGGTTTTCATGGCCAAATTATGTGTTGGAATAATTCCGGTGAAGAAAATAAAATAGCACAAGTGGATGATTTGTCGTTACACAGATTGTAGGAGCATGTAAGATAGCTAGTGGTCTGAGATCATAGAATCATAGAATCACTCAGGTTAGAAAAGACCTTAAAGATCTTCAAGTCCAGCCACAACCTGACCATATTACCCTAACTCTAACAACCCTCTGCTAAATCATGTCCCTGAGCACCACATCCAAATGATTTTTAAACACATCCAGGATGGTGACTCAACCACCTCCCTGGGGAGCCTATTCCAGTGCTTAACAACCCTTTCTGTAAAGAAGTGTTTCCTGATATCCAACCTAAACTTACCCTAGTGCAACTTGAGGCCATTTCCCCTCATCCTGTCACCTGTCACCAGTGAGAAGAGACCTAACCTGCTCTCACTGTAAGTACCTTTTTTATACTGGAAGAGAACAATAAGGTCTCCCCTCAGCCTCCTTTTCCCCAGACTAAACAGCCCCAGTTCCTTCAGTTGCTCCTCATAGGGCATATTCTCCAAGCCCTTCACAAGCCTCGTTGCCCTTCTTTGGACCTGCTCCAGCACCTCAATGTCCTTTCTGTACTGAGGTGCCCAAAACTAAACACAGTACTCAAGGTGAGGCCTCACCAGTGCCGAGTACAAGATATTCCCAAGTAGTTGATATTGGGCTGATCAGATTTGTTTTGCACAGATAGCTGTGTGGGTATTTAGTGGAGAACTAAAATAGGATTACTGAAAATAATTGATTTTCAAAATATAGCTTTTTCCCATTTAAAATTATCCTGAGGCACTTAAAATCTATAATCTAAAACTGTGTTGGAAATCCAAGGAAGTCTTCATTTACAGTGATTTTTAGATATAGTAGCCATTTTGAGCTATGTGAGCAATAAATAACTGCCATTTTATTGCAAATTATTTAATTTTACACTTTTAAAATGTGGGTTACTATTAATTTTGGTTTGATTTCCAGGTTTGTTCCAAAAGGAAATTGGGGATCATTTTTCATACCAGGGAAATAATGGATAAAAATCAACTGAAACTTTGCCATCGGCTTTGATGAAGCCAAATGTTACCCTTTGCCCTAAAGCTGAGATTTGCTAGAGAACAACAGGAACCAAATCAACCTCGCTAACAAAAAATACATAAGCTTACTGTAGGCTACTGGTCCAATCACTTCAGTTCCCCAGTGTTTTGAACAGATGTACTCTGTAAAGGCACAAGGAAACAGTATTTCAAATACGGAATTTTAGAGCTTGTGACATAAGAATTATCTCTTAAAATAAAGCTGTTCTAAAACAGCAATATCCATAATATGCATGTGCTGGTAAAGTAAGGGTGAAATTTAACTGAAGCTCTCTTATCCTCTGTAGCCCTTCCACATTCTTGTTTTTTTTTTTTTTTTCCCCCACACTTTTCACTCATTAGTCTGATCAGTAGCGTCTCCTTTTTCCAGCCTTGCCTTTGATTTGGTGCAAAAATTTCTGTGCATCCATTTTCATTAAATGGAATTTCTAAAAGAGTTGTAATCATTTGAGATTAGAACTTAAAAAGAATATATGATACACTCAGGAAATTGTTTACATAAAGTCACATACAGTGTAAATTACTCTCAGTTGAAGGAAATGCAGATATCTTTTATTTCTAATTCAGTTTTGTCCGATTCACTTAATAAACAATATTTTTTGGTGACAGAAATAAATTCATGTACAAGAAGTCTCACACCCCAACCTTTGCTTTTGGGCTCTATTAATAGAGTAACTTCACTGTCATTATGTCTTCTCAGTGTTTTGACTTTGCCAGAAAATATTGATCTGTAGCATGATCTGTCCAAGGGCAACAGCATCATTAATTGCTAAGTGATCTGCAAAACAATTAGAGACCTCCTGGCTGTTGTACAAATAGATGAATGGAGCTGTCTACCTAATCAGATACGGTTGTATCTATCTATGGACCCAATTGTGTTGTTCAGAAATGTCTTCAACATCTGTCACTTTCCCACTTCTCTCAATAACATATGCCCTGCTTTGCTCAGCAGGGTTCCTGCTCAAAAGCCTTGGAGGGAAGAGGGAGTTTCATGTGGTTTCCTAAGAAGATTTTTGTCCTGTATCTGCATTCTCAGATTTACTTAAGAGACAAGCAGGATTAATCTAAAGTTCATAAGCATACAAGAGACTGTATTTCACATTTGCATTAGCACATGAAGGCAGAACAAATATATTAAAAATTAATACAAAGCCTGGATGCAGAGAATTTAATGTTTAAGAAAAAGGAAGGAACTGATGATTTTCTAGGCTGTTATTCAGCACCCACTACAGTGGAAATCTCTCTTTAACAAGAGTCTCTGAGGACCAAAAGGTAAATGGTAAGAATAAGACTGTGTTTATCACTGACATATTTCTGTGTGAAAGATTTGGAAGGAAATAAAGAATTAGTGCTCTTAAAGTCCCCATAAAGTTAGCTTGTACAGATATTGCATAAATATCCTCTGCTGAAAATGCTTGTATTGAGATCCAGGTGTTTGTTGGGGAAAAAAAAACAGACTGACACTGTGCAATGTGCTCTGTCAGTTGGGTACCCATGAACTGAATTTGTGATGCAACAGAGTGACTCAGGTAAGAAACGTTCCTATTGACACACAAATGTTTTCCTAAATATTACTATTTTATATTTCCAGAGCCTTTGAAGGGTTTAGTCCTGTTTTGTAAAGGGTTTGTGTTCTGTTCAACAAAAATGATATTTTTAGTAGTGTCTTGAAGAGTAAGCACAAGCACTGCATTGATGCTGTTTGTGTATGTGTATATGACAGTTTAGTGCTTCTAAATAATTTGGTATTGAAAATTAGATACTAAGGTCTGACTTCCTTCACATTCTTTGGTTACATATTCTGGTGTTTTAAAGCTCTTTTATCTTTGTATCTGGCTATGAGGTTTGTTACCAAATTTCTGTAACTGTCACTGTATCATTCTATGCTGAATTTTTAGTTGCTTTTGGTTTGAATGATACACAGACTTTAAGATATCTTTCCCCTCTGTGAAGTATTGCTTGTATTCTGTTTGACACTGAGCAATGAGAAATATACCCGGTCAGTAGTTCCCAGTATTCTCACTGCTCTGTCTGGCTCTATTTTAGTCATTAGGGTTTTAAAGAAAAGCTGTTCCTTTTTCTAGTTCTGGTTTTGCTGCACATGATACAAGGACCAGAAGATGTGTACTTGAGGATAGATGTGATTTAGTTCCTGCCTCTTTTAAGGGCTGGATAATCTTCATAATGCATATCCACTGACTATCTTTTCAGTCTCTCAGGAGGAAAAGGCATGAGTGATTCCCTGTAGGAAGTGAATGAGTGCTATCCCCATTACTCCATTTCTGGGAAGGACACTGGAAAAGATCCAAGAAAAAATATTTGGGAGATAGAAGGGTTGCAGGCAGAAACCGATCCTTTTATAACAATAAGGAAACATTATTTATGTTCCTCTAAGAAGCAATTTCAAAAAATCTGTACTTTTCGTTAAAAAACTGCTGTGTGGATCCTACCCTTGTTTTGTCTCTAAGCATCCATAATCTACACATGGATACAAAACATCCTGTTTTCACAGAAACAATCCCTGTTTGAGTGGAATGATTTTGTGATGCTTTTCATCAGGGGTTAGGTGGTGCAATAGAATAATAAACTAGCTTTCCACCTTGTGCAGACAGCTGGTCAGATGCACTGTAGATCACATGTGAAAATGAGGCTGGCGGTCCTGTCCCTACTGCTGTTTTATAGCCCAAAAGAGGGGAAGAAAAACATGAAAAATACTTAGTTCTTGGCAACTTACCAATTTAATTTTCATCTGTATATTCCTCTGCCCTCCATTCAAATCAAAGCAAACACAAATCATAATGCAGGTCATAAGAAAGGTAACAGAAAAGCAATAGCCTAAACAGTCACAGTCAAATTTTCTAACAGCACAGCACTGCAAAGAGTAGATGTTTATAGCAGGGAAGATTTGGTCTTTACTCCGACAACTTAGCCATGCTTTTCCTAGCACTGCTCTCATATTATTGGCAATTGCATTTTGGAGCTACAATAGTGCTGTTTCACTTGCGTAAACAAAAACCTTTCCTGGGAAAGTGACATTATACTGACTAGTTACAGATAATATAATGTTTTTTCTGGAGTGTAAGATGTAGGAGTGGTGGATTTGGGGCTACAAATATTTTATGCAATGAAAATAATTTTCTCTTATCCTGAAGAAAATGGTTTGATATTTTCTAAGCAAAAACAAGCAAATAAAAACAAACAAACAAACAAAAAAACTTAAATACTTACAGACAAAATCTTTTGTTTAATAACAAGAATATATAATTGAGATGGGTTCTCATGGTGCTGGGGATGTCTGTAGATCAGGTCTATATCCACCCTGTACCTAAAGCAAAGCACCATAAATATTCATCTTCCTTTTTCTCTAGCAAAAGCAATATGAATATTTGTCCCACCAATCCACAGCACTGCTTTTTCTTGAGATCCCAACCCAGGAACTCAAGAGGAGTATCTGTAATGTTGTATGCAGTTGCATCTTGATTGAGAAAATCAGCCTTTCCAGAAAATCTGAAAATTACATCTTTTCAGTCGAAGAGCCTGCTTGTCACAGGCTAGATAGTGCCACCCTTGTGGATAATCAGTAGTCATTACCTTTTTAAGTATGCTCACAATAGTCTGATGGTCTGTCTGCGTGGTAAAATGATGCTTACTCAGAAGCTGAGATAAACTCAGTAGTCATTGTGCAGTCATGCTAGCCACCAAGAGCAGCCTTTGAAACTGTGTATGGCCATGAATTGTACTTCATGTGTGTTACTAGCCAGCAAACCATAAAGAAACACTTGATTAAAGCACAATTACCTAATTAAAGTATTTGTATCTATAATTAAGCTGCATGTAATGCTTAGGGTAGAAACTGAACCATGGTGAGGGCTGCCATTGCATTCCAGTGCATTTCAACCAGGGTGCTCATTGAGGCATTGGCAAAAGAAATGATCATGGAATCATGGAACATTAAGTGCTTTCTCCATGGTTGTTACCATTGCTGTGTGGGCAGTATATGTATGTTGCCAGTCTATGCTTTTTTTTTTTTTTTTTGGGGGGGGGTAGGGGGGAGTGGGGGAAGGGAGAGACTGTTTTTTTAAAGGATTTTTTTTTTTTTTTTAAGATTGCCCCCCCTCCAAGAAAAAAAAACAAAACAAAACTGTTTCTGGGTTGTTTTTTTTTTTCCTCCATTATGGTTGGGATTTTTTTGTTTCCATGTTTTCTTTTTTAGCCACATGCCAATATCATACTGTGTAGTGACTGCATATTTTCCTACTGAAGAGTTACGATGCAATAAATAAAAGAAACAGAGGAAGATGAGTGTTTTAAGTTTTAAGAAAGAAAGCAATTAAACTAATGTAAATTCATTGAAAAATCTGTCAATATTTTCCATCTCTTTTACACAGACTTCTTAAAAAGAAATTGGAAAATATGTACATTAAAAAAAAAACAAAATCTGAGGAATTAATAAACTGTTTTTGAGACTTTGCAAATCTTTCCTAAGATCAAGGAAGTTCCTTACTGTTTGTATCTTTTCTCAGACTTCGCTGTTTCTGGATTCCTACCAAGATCTCATAAAATTTTGGCTTCTGTGTAAGGTTTATCATGCAGCTCTTGGATGCCATATTCTAAATTACGTTTTAAAAAAAATCAGACTTCTTGCAAAAATTAATCTCTATTTAAAAAACTCTATTTAAAAAAAATCAATCATGCATTTATTCTTCTCTTAACAAATAAATGCCAACTGTCATGAATAGCAAAGTGTGACAGCAAGCTGGTTTAGCTTTTCATTGTCCTTTCCTGTAATTATTTACTCAGGAAAAACTTCTGCTGGTTGAAAATGCTTCTAAACTCTTACCTGGAAAAGATTTGTACTAATTTTAGTAGCCTTTACTTCAAAATAGACTGTCCTTTACAGAAGTTCACCTGAGCCAGATAGCTAAAAGTCAAGTTCTTCAAATTGATTCTTTCCAAACTGGCCAGAAGCAGTAATGCCCTTTGAATGTTCAGTACTTCCACTTTCAGTTTTTCTTGTAAGCACATTTAATCTGCTAATGAATATGTAGGAAGAAAAGACAGTATATTTTTGCATTCCCTGCAGCATCAAGCTTTAGCAAAAAGGGAGCTTCTTTCTGAGGCTCAGTGCAGCAGTTTGTTATTCAGTTAATTCATCCATACATTGCAGAGCAATTGGGGGCTGAGTTGTGAGTTCTTTGGGTAAGTTTGTCTGTCATTTGCTGGGAGCAAATCCAGGATGGGTCCAATAGGATTGTTCTATACTTATTTGTGTGACAAAATTTCCAGAGTGCATGAGGCACCATGTAAAGGCAGATTTACATTCAGAAATGAGAGAGTATTAAAATTTTGTATGCAAATCTAGTCTCAAAACAGTGGCAGCTAATTTGGTAAGGGAATAGCAGTATCTGGAAGTTCTGTGCCGTGAAATAGCACTAACATATTTATAGTCAGCATTCCCAGAATAAGACATTTAGCAGCATCTTCACAGACAGGTAAGAAAACCTACTCCTGTTTACAAGATTCTGGTAATGAACCATAGAGGATAGTATTTTGGGGCCATCGGTCATGTAGCTCACTTTTTTTGGTAATTGAAAGTGATTTAATACATCTTGGAAAAGAAAGGTCTAACCATGTGCTGTAAGCCTTACCCCTTGCTGTACAGAATGGGGAATGCAGCAGTTTCATGAAGACATTGAGATAAGACACACTCCGTGCATGTCCAAAAAGTGCAAATGAATCCCCTGTCCTACATGGCACTAACTTAATTTCCCAGTACAAAGGTTACTGTAAAAGTAAAGGTTAATTTCTTTATCGATTTTACTATTTCATGGGAATAGGTTTTTATTCTCTAGCATTTGCAAGGCTATAATATGCAGGTTTTGTAGAAGTGAATTTCACCCAGATCAGTTTCACTTTGTGAAAAAGTTTTCTTTTTCTTCTTTTTCAGTAATCATCTCTCTGTTGATAGCTATTTTTATTGAAAGCTTAACATATCCAAATGTGATTATATCATGTGTGCATTTGATGTCTTTTTCTACTACCATATAATGTATTTTCATTCTCTTAGGTAGAATGGAGCTTCTCCAACTCCTTGTAGAACTCTGGAGATTACAGTTGTGGTGGGGGAAGTATGTAATTGCTTGAGAGATACAGTTAAATCACCCATCCCAGGAAAGAAAGGATGGTTTAGCTATCAGTAAAGATGGAAATTTCATTGGACAAGTCCAATGAGATGCAAGATTGTTAGCAAGGGAACTGGGTATCATACTTGCCCATTAAAAGCGACGAGTAACCCTGAGCCACTCCCATGAGTGATGTTACACAATAGAGGAAAGATAAATATCTCCAAATTGTAATCTAAGTCTAAATAAATTATGTACAATTTTAGACAGAAAGCAGTGGTCTTGAAGTCTAATTGAATTATTTTAGTTGCCTAATTTGAGAGAAAAACAAAAATTGAAGAGTGAAAAGAGCAATGTATAGATGGTATTGGAAGAGCCCAGTAAAACGAACCCCGTAAGCGATAAGATTCTTTCATCATTACATTATTTTTCTGGACAAAAATTGATACTGCTTTTTTTTTTTTTTTTTCTCCACGGCATATTCCATTCTGTCCCTGGCTCTCTTGTGCTAATATATATGACCCCAACATGTACAAAATTAAACACTGGGATTTCAGGGAGGCAAACCAAAGCATGCTTATTCCCATGGTGACGAGCACAGTGAATAATCCTTATAAGATGCAGAAAATGAAGTAATTACTATTTCTATTTTATTTGTGAAAGTATTTACAGGGTAGAGCTTTATTCAATTTCCCCAGTGTAAAAAGCTTTTGTGTGGAAGACTCTCAATGCTCTTTCACTTCTGGGAAAGCAGAAATTGGCTGCTGCAGGTTAGTGCTATTATTCTTTCCACTGTTAGTAGAATGCAGGAGTTTCTTGAAGACAGGCTTTAGCTTATATGCTTAAAAAGGAAACAGAAATGTATAGAAGGACAGCTTCCATTTCTCATTTAGACTTCATAATTTCTTTCCTGGAAGAACTTGGGCAATGCTTGCAATTTACCTGCCAGCACCTGTCAGAAAAGAAGCCTCATTCCTGAGAAGTGACCACAGTAGCCTCAATCTTACATTGAATAAATCGCTCAGAACTTGTTCATTGGAGTGTTTATGGTAGTCCCACCTAGATTTTGATGTGTCAGTGGATTACAGAGTAACAGAAGACTGTGTACGAGAGGTTTACCTCCATTCCTCTTTATCAGTAAGTATGTGTGTGGTATCAGTAGACTTTAAGTCTGGACTAAACTATGTAGCATTGTCCCTCTCTCACTGAGATGTAAGGATTCTGACATTTTGTGGGCCTTCATCTACTTTCCAGTATTTGATTTCATCATTGTGATAAACCTGCTGGAATCTTTTGAGTCTCTTTCCTTAAAAATATAGATGATATTGAGTTATCTAGTGAGATTTGTGTGAAAAATAAACATTCATCAAAGGTTGTGGGTATTCTGTGCACTGTGAAAAATGAGTGTTATCAAAATAGCTGATTTACTAAATCAGTCCATTAATTCAGTGATTACATCAAACCTAGAAGAACTGTCATTTTTTTACTTTGTAACTCCATTTATAAAATGACTACCTAGTACACTATGTGTTTTAGAAGCACATTTCTTCACCTCAGGCCTTTCTTGAGAAGCTGGAGTGGCTTTCTGCATCAGCATTCTTAAATGGAACATATTCTCTCTCATTTAACACATGGCATCCTGACTGTGACAGTTAACTAGGGTACATGTAATTAATATATACCTAAGTGCAAATACTCACATCTATCTAATTATTTGCAAGCCTGGGATGTATGTGGCACTTAGCATTGCTTTTCCTCTCATAATTTGTACTTCAGAAGAAAAATCTTGATGCTTTTCTATAACAACAAAAAGAACAATTTAAATGAGCTAAAACATCTGTTTCCTCCATCTTTATCTAGACAACAGATTAAAAGTTTAAAACTAACTTAAAAATTATATCAAAGACTGCTTATATGCCAAGTTTCAGCCAAAAATACTTTTCACAGCCAAATTATCAAATCCTCTGAAAGAGTGTTTATAATGGAGTTGCTGATGCAACCTTTATTATAGAGATATGAATGGCTGTAATGAAGGCTTCCGTTGATTCTCTGGCAAGCCTACTGCTAAAAATTATTCTGAATTTATCTGGCATTCAGAAAATGCTTGAAGTGGCCAAAATGTTTACACCATCATTATCACTTTGACAATGTCTCTTTTATCCCAAAGAAAGTCAGTGATGAACAAATTCAAGCAATGTGCGAGACATGCATATTTAGCATCTGTTAGGCATTCTCATGGCAGCATTGTTTCATATGAGAAATCCAGGCCAAGAGTTCAGCCACCAGCTTTGAAGCAGTGTATTTGAATCAAATGTTGCCTATTGTGTCATTTGAAAATATATTAGTTTCATGCATTATGATTTTTTCCAATGATTTGCTTTTGGTTTATGATAAGAGACTCCTGAGTCCGAGCAAAATTCAGAGTGATTTTATTTTGGAGTTCCATGTCTTTCCTTTGGTTCTTTCATACCATTTGTTTGTACGGTTTTGAAAGACCATTAGCATATGTATTTTTTTTAGAAAAGACATACAAAGTGGTCTTAATCTTAGACTAATTATAGACATGCTACTTTCCTGATTTTAGATTCCTGAAGCAGATTCAGGTAGATATCTGATGACAGGAATTCATGGTCAGCTTTTGGTACATCGAAATACAGAATGCGCAATTGCATCTTGTAGTAATATCTTTTTGATAGGGTTTTCTTTTTTCTAGTAGTCTATTTTTAGACAATAAAATGGTACCCCTTCTTGAACTTCGACTGGTTTGGCTGCATACAAGATTGCACTGATTAATCAAGTTTGGGTGCTAAACTGATTTTATTAAGCTCCCATGCAGGGAGATATCAATTGAATTAAGTTGTTCCTGTGTTGACGTACCTTAACTTAAGAAAGACTTAACTTACACTAAATCAATATACATCAGATTTGAAATTATATAAGTGGCTGCACAGTAGTGTTTGAACTAATCTAATAAAATAAATTCTAACACATATTTTAAACAAGTTCAGTGTGATGTTTGTTCAGTCTTCTAACTATATTTTCAAGGATTTTAATTCTGAGACCAGTTAAAAAATAATAATAATAATAATAATGCCTTTTGTGTAGAAAAGCCTGCACAAGAAATTCGTAGAGAGTGCATGATTTAAGAAGAGTTTTGTAAATAGAATTTTCATACAGCAAATGCTACAATTTCTGGTGGAATTTTTTGCATCATTTTGGAAATATGTAGCACAGTCTCATTTTGAAATTAGTTTGAAATGAAGTATGAATGTTTTTCTTGAATGTCAGTGCCAATGCTGTTGTGTGTCACATCATTGAAAAATATATTTCTGTAAATTTTTTTAATTCTTCATCCATTCCTTTGGCTTTCAAAAAATAAAGTACAGAAAAGGAAGCTGAGAATGAAACCAAAATGTATTACTTTAGTTTGAAGGTTTTAAATTGGATTTAATTTGAGGAGTCTTGCAGCCAACTAAATATTCTGATAATCCAGTTTTAACAAAAACTCTCCCTGTCACTCTCTATAGCCACGTACATGCGACTCTACAGCAGGAGAAAGGAGTCTCTTGAATATCTTCTGCTATTCCTTGGATTCAAAGCAGACGTCTTTCTGTACCAAATCATTCGTAATGAGATGAAAATATATTTGAGGTTTGTCTTGCACAATCTTTCAATATTGAACAATGATTTAAAAAAAAAAATGGTTCTTAACAATGGTACTTGGCAAAGGTACAGCTCATTGCAAGCTTAACTGATAGTGGGCCCTTCTCAGTGTGAGATTTAATTTTCTTTTAGATAGCTAGCTGTGGTTGGTGTCGTCACATATAAGCCATCTTGTCAGCACTTGGTTGCATGCTGAGATGGGAAAGTGCCCCACGGGAAGGAAGAAGAAAACCACTTCTTAACATGATATCATCTGTAGGACTCTGTGCAGTGCCTTCAAGGATGAGCTTATATATTATGGATATTGGATATTGTCACCATTTGAATCAAAGAATATGAGGTACACTGGGAGAAGGGAAGAGGAAATACTAAGTAGTGTCATATTAACAAGCCCAAAGTACATACCATTAATTGAAACACCTATGACACAACCCAGTCCATAAAATATCCGAAAGAAAACAGTCTGTTTTCCATATATATGTATGTATATATGGCATATGTATTTTTTTGAGTGATTAGCTACAGTACTGTGATTTCCATCACATTCAGTGGAGAACAGAAAAATTGCATGAGATAACAGTAGGTAAAAGCAGAAGCCGCTTGAAGAAGTGAAAAGTTCATTTGGTACTCACAAAGGTAAATACATATTTATTTTAATACATATTTATATAATACATATTTTTATAATACATATTTATACGTATTTATATATATATATATACGCACACACACATACATATATATTATTGATGTAAAATGAAGATACCAGATAAAATAACTGGTGCCAAAAACAGTCATGATGACAGAAGAGACTGAGTACTTCATTACTTCTCTAACTTAAATACTCCTTCATTTTTCAGTCTCAGCTCCTACCTGCTGACCTCACTCCTCAGTCAGTGTGAGTTACATGAATGCCCTGAATGTGTTGATTTTTCAATTCTTAACGTGCAAGGAGAAGAGTTCAGTAGTGCGAATGCCTTTCTTCTCAAACTTTTCTAGTGTTGTCGTCTTTGCAGTTTGGAGAACAAATCACATGAGCATTTTTTTCAAAGAACCATAACCCTAATCAGTCCAAGTTATTCAGGCTAGCCTTTTGGAATAAAAGAGAATTTTGGGCCTGTCTGTGAGAACTCAGAGAAGCTACATGTTTAATTTCCCAGTTCACAAGAGAGTTGTGATTTGCTGGTTTTTATTAACAAGCCTTATCTGGTTCTAAAAGTTCTTTCTTTTGGAAACAGACTAAAAATGCAATAGCTTGTTCAGCAGTTTACATTAACAAATGTCCAAAAAATTTTTGAAACTTTCTTGCATGCGGTAACTGGAAGACCTACATATTTTACCTACATGTTTTTGTACTTACTGGGGATAACTAAAGGAGAATAATCTTCACTTTTTGAGGACCACCTTCTCCAGAGTAACATGTAAGAATGAACTCCAAATAATTCATAGACTTCTATCATTCAGTCTTGCCCATATCAAATTTAAACTTCTTCTGGCACCCAAAGTGGCACTCTTCTTGTCACTGCTAAGATAAAAAAAAAAAAAAAAAACAACATATAACTAAACTATAGAAATACTTATGCTTATGTAGATGCAGTACATAAACATACTTGAATAATGTACACACAAATGTACACATCCACAAAACTACCAGCCAGCACTCATTTGAAAGTCAGAATTTAATGGAAGATCAGCACAGCCTATCTTTGATTAAAGACTACTGTGAGTGTGGAACAGACGCATGTATAAAAATGCTATTAAAAAGCTAATCTTTCCAATCGAAACAATCAACTCAACCAAACTTCAGGGTATGGTAAGTAATAAAACTGGTAGATCTTTTAGATGAAGATACGCGTGAGAGAGCAATGGGAAGGTGGCTAGTCAAGGGGAGTGAGATTGTCTCATTATCCTGTCCTGGCAGATGGAAATCTCTGAAGAGTAAGAAGTGTTACCTAGGGCAGCTGAACATGTTCAAGTGGAAAAATCTCAACCACAAGGGAGGTTGGACAAGCAGCTTGTGGCAGAATTGTAAACTGGGATATTTCTTAAAGAAGGAGAGTGCCTGCATGAAGTCAGCAGTGAAGACAAGATCAGAGTTCAGAGATGACATTAAGAACAAGAGTTTCCTAGAAATCCAGGTGGAACTGTCTTAAACTTAAGGGAAGGCATTAATAAGTATTGGCTAGAAGAGAGCTCAGAAGGTTTGGCATTTTTTATTAGAATTCTTCTTCTTAAATGATTTCAGGCTCCCAGAGAAATGTATCCTTCGAAGCTGCAAGCTGCTCTAGATAATCTATATACATTGCAGAAAGTTCTGTATTTTAACAGAAGTGATAAATATCATTAAGAAGTCATAAATACACATTTTAGCATTTTGTGCGAGTTAATTCAGAACCATGGTTTTTTTAGAACATTTTTTTCAAGGCTTAATTTCAGCTACTTTGTTGTTGACTAATTTCCAAATTGCTTGTTATTAAGACTGCTACATATATTGTACATACTATCCTGTGATGTAAATTCTCAGTTAAGTAATGCCAAATGGAATATTTTTCAAGAGGACAACTAGAATGAAAAGCCAGGCAACGTTTCTTTCATGTATTTGTTTGGGTTTTTTTGTTGTTTTGTTTTGTTTTGTTTTGTTCTGTTTTTTTAATGTATTTAGTGATATTCCCAGAAAAAAAAGGAAAAAAAAAAAAAAAAGAATCTGAATCAGATAAATAGATATTCCCCTACAGAAAAAGCTGAAAATAAAGTTCAAAACTCATTTGTAAATATTTCACTTTTTTAACCTGCAGAGGGACACAATTATTAAGCAAAGGTTTGATCAGAAATAACTTCTTTTTTTTTTTTTTTTTTTTTTATTTTCCCCATGAAAAAATGAAAGAGCTTTTAACTGACCTGAAATGATCTTTCTTTTAATTATGGAAGGTTATATAGTTACATAATTCAGGCTACTACTCAGATGGAATGACAAAGATCACAAGTTCAGACAAACAAAATCTAGGTCATCTCTAAAATCCAGGTTAGGTTTCTGTCATTTTTCTGGTTAATGTATATTGACAGTAAGAACACAGCTCAGTGGCAATTGAAAACCTTGTAAATACTTAATATTATTTGTTTTCTGTATTGGTATTCTAATAGGCTTTTCATGGAAGAGGGGGAAAAAAAAAACCTTCTTTTTCCATGCCTGAACTGGAAACGTTACACTGGCGAGAATAAATTGGAGCGTAGTACCTTGTGACTTGAAACTCCAGAATAATCACAATATAAGGCCAATCCAAAATATTTATTGAACATTGAATCCATATATTCCATACACTTCAAAGTGCAAAAATTCCTGCAATACTTCCCAACTAACTAAGGACTATTAATAAACTATTAATACAGAATGCTACACAAGTAAATGGAGATATGACATACCTCTGAGAAGAAAAGTCATCGTGCTTTGAAACTTTGTTCCTACTAGACCCATTTAGATTTGCTGTTCCTTGAGTGAAAACTTTGCGTTTGAGAAAAATCCTTTTCTAGAATTCATTTCACATTACTTTGTGTAATTGTCTTAATAAATTGACTGTACTTCTTTCTACAATGGTTTTTCTACAAATTGTCTCAATTTTGAAAGTTTTCAAAATTATTGGAATTGAATTGGTTTTTCAAAAAGCATAGCAAAAATACTTCACATGGTTGAAATATTCCGCTAATATACCTCCTCTCATATGATTCACAGCAGTGGACTTACACAGGTGTAATTTACGGCAAAATTGAGCCCTCGAAGAGCAGGTAGTCATAAACCTAACTTTAGAAGAAAGATGCATTCAACCAGCAAATGCTGTAGCTCATTATATTATCTGAAATATGTCACATAAGGTATTCCACTTAAATGATTCTACTACTTCTGATAGACAGAAGCAAGGAGGATGGCCTCAAATATTAATAATTCCGTTATTCTTTATGCTGTCAGTCATTAGCTAACCTTCTATTATGCAGGGGAAGGTTAAATGGCACTGCTGAAACAGTGTCTTCTCCCTTGTTAATAATAATGCTCACATAATTCTGTTCTGAATAATGGATTAACGATTTTCACCACCAACAGGCAGGCCAATGGGTAACTGCAATTTAAAAAGCAGGTTAGTAAAACTATATTTAGAGAGTAATAAAAACAGTTGAAATAGAGCTTGAGATGGATTCAGATGCCTTTTTAGTCAAGGGACAACAAAAGGTAGCAGAACTTGATCTTCGCTATAGACATGTAGCTTTGAGATTATAAATTTTATAAAAACTTATTTAACATTTGATTCATCTAGAGAGTGGTGCAAGGACAAAGAAATACGGATTTAGTACCGCATTTTATTTTCCTTTCTACCATCATCCATCTTTGAAAGGAACATTACAGGCTTGCCAAATGAGAGAAGATAGTGAGATTCTTGGAGGAACAGCTTCCTGAGCGGGGATAATCCAGTGATACAGTAGTTGATTGTTATGTATGTGAAATTTTGAATTTATTTATTTATGCATACATGCATTGTGGTATAATTGTAATAGCAATCAAGAATTCCACATCAAAGTTATTTCGTACCTGTCACGAGAAACTGTTTGAAAAATTGACTGTCGTAAGATAGTTAAATACAGAACCAGTTCTACTGATTTCCTTACAACTGCCCTCTACCTGAACTCGTGTGTTCATCCTCAAAAGCTGGAATGCTTCTAGGATAGGAGGCACTTTAGACAGTTTATTAGAAGAACAAAATTTGTGGAAAATATTCTGCTTTCTGATGGAGATAGGTGGACATGGAAATAAGAAAAGGTCTCAGGTTTTAATGGGTGTTGATAGAGGAAAACCTGGTTGTGTTGTTAACATTTTATGTTACATATAGATGAGACATCAGCTTGCTTTTATTCCTTTGCACAATCGTTAATACAAATGCTTATGTATTAACTACTCTTTGAGGGACTGTAGCTGAGTTTTGCTGAATTTTGAAACTTGATGAAGTGAAATGTATAAACTGGGGGAAGAAAGCTGTTTCTTGTTTTGAGTTTTATTTTTGACACTGTGAATTCCACATAAATTGGATCTAATAAGATCTATTACAGGAGACAGTGATTCTTCTAAAACATGACAATTTTAAAATGATAGCAAATGCTCTCTGAAAGTACTATTACAGAGTCTAGAGAAAAATGTCTTCTTATGCAAGATAATCGTAGTAGTAAAGATAATCATCATTGCTCTTTGAGCATGAAGTAATAGGGCAAATTCAATTACAAAGGGTTGCTAGCATTCCTTAAGAATAAGTGAAGATTGATCTTTGGACAGAAGCTGTGAATTGTGTAAAATTGACTCTGCTAAATACATACTAATTGGCATTTGAATTAGATTTTGTTAATCTTCTACTTAAGTAAGCACAAGAGGAGCTTGGAACAAATTCCTACTTCTTCCTCTATGAAAAAGTAGACTTAATGTCATAATCAAATATATTAGCAAGTAACATGTAAAAATGTATTTTCATATATAGTAAAAAGTTAGGAAGTGTTATTTGCAAACAATACATCACAATAATCAATTTTTTTCAAGCATTTCTGAGGATTGAAATTGACAGAAAATCACTCAAATTATACGGATAAAGGCACAGAATGCAATTTTGAGTTCCCCTGGTTTCTTCTGCTGTAAGGGAAAATTTTCTAAGAAATCCTGTATTCTGTTAGATGGGTTGCAATTAAACAGAATTTGTGTCCTTGTCTGGCATTCTACATGCTTTTTGTCTCAATTCAGTCAACGAACTTATGCTTAGATTTGCATAAATTATGCAATTTTTGAAGAGTTTATATTCTTACCATTCGTTTTTCCATACAGTATACACAACTAAATTTTTAACATTGGGACAGGACAGCTAGAGAGTTTACTATAAGATACACTGGATATTGACTTCAGTAACAAGCTCCAGGTTTAATTCTGAAATGTAAACACCAAAATAATTGGAAGGGATAATTGAAAGTATTGTTTTTTGCATCTTGCTTTAGTTTTGTAGAAGAAACAAATGTCTATTTGGAATCTCAGCTGCTTCTTAAATCACGCTTTTCTTTCTTACCATGGCAATAAACCATGGTGTTAGTAGTCTGTTTTCTGTTTTGTTACAGCGTAGCTATTCCAAACATAAGAAAAATGCCCAGAATCACTGATCAGAACAGTTAATAGTAAAGTATGTCTTACTTAACGCTTAGTGGAGTAAATGTTTTGCTGCAGTACCTAGGTTTTTCAGCTTCTACCTCACTCATAAAATATAAAAGTAACATTGTATTAAGCCTTGCATTAGAACTTATTCAGAATTCTAACCAGGGTGTCTATAAATGGTATATTATAAATGATACTTTACACTGGGGACAGAACTCTGCTTCTTTTGGGCACTTAGCCCCATGAGCATGTAATATTTATTATCTTGAAACTGAAAAGTGATTTGCTTTCTCACAGTAATACAGCACATAAAAAGCTGAAGTTCAGAGCATTCATGTGTACATGTGCAAGGACATTGGCTATAAAGAGCTGAGCCTTTGGCCTGCCTGTAGAATGGCAGACTGAATCCCTGTGGGTTTGAGCTTTTTTGATTTTTTGCCTTCAAATACAATATTCTGCATTGGTTGGTGATTGCCAACAAATGTATTATCAAGGCTGCGGTTCTGACCTCTTCATGCAAAGGTGAAAGCAATTTCCTAACAGTCTGTTTAAAAGAACAGAGAAAGGCCTACTGGCAAGAACTCCAACATTTTGTTCATCATTAAAACCCTTGATTTTTGAAAGTTGTCAGTCTTCTACTATGAGGTTCAATACCATTATATATTTTTTAAAATGGTTTCTCTTTCATAATGAAAGAAATAGCAATACCCTGGGGGGTGGGGGAACAAACAAAAACAGCACTAAGCTCCTGAAGAAAAATAGGGAAAAATATGCACTTATATATTTTTATATAATACACACTCCTCTGAAATATATATATATATATATAAAAAATACGGGCTCCTCTGAAAGTAATGCCTCCTACGTTGTTATGTTAGTCCACAATGTCAGAGGCAGATGTTGGTGGTATGGCAGTAGAGGCTGAGCTTACCCAATGACAGTCCATTACATGTTGTTGCTGTGTGACAGATGGCAGCAGAGGGGCAATTTGACAAAATGGCGCTTGACATGGAAGTGCATATGAAACAAAGGTGTGTCATTGAATTCTTTCATGCAGAAAATATGGCTCTCATTGACATTCTTCAGCATTTGAAGAACGTGTGTGGGTTCTTGCTGTACCTGTAGACTAAATAGTATTAAACATTAGAAAAGTTTAAGTCAGGAAAAGCAAATTCTAGAGTGTTTCACTGAGAGTCAATCACCTAAGAATTGTAATTCAGTGTTACAAGGATATTCTGTTTTTCTTCACAGTGAATACAACTTGTCTACCATTAGAAAATAATCAGTAGTACTTTACACTGCTTCTAAATTTTTTAGCATACCTAAGGCAAAATGCCATTAATTATGTCACAAAATTACCTGTGTGTAACTTCAAAGATGCCATATGATATAAAAAAATGTTTAATATATGAACATGCAATATAGTGGTCTTTCTCTTATTAACACTTTGCTCAGTAAAAATTTAAAAAAAAAAAACCAAAAAAACCATATAGACTGTCTCTCTCTCTGAATATTTACAGCCAATACGGTTCTTTTCTAGTAGTAAGCATCAAAACCACTCATCCCCTCACGACAAATGCACTCCTCAAAGTAACTTATTTTTTCTCTATTAAGTAGAACAAATTGAAGAACAGCTCATTAACTGCAGTCATTAAGTGATCACAGTGGCCCTTTCTGCCAACTTCACACAAGCATTGGCAATATTCACACTCCCTCACCTTGGCCTTCTCCAGTTCTAAGAATGAAAATGTTACTAAGTGTGACATTGGTTGTAGAATAGTAAAATCTGTATGCTTTTATTTATTTCTAGGTTATTTCAAAAGAACAAAACAAAACTTTTAATTGTACTCAGATGGACTCAGAACTTCATTCTTTGGTTAAACCACTTTGTGTTGTCTTCTTTCTGTCTACCAGAGAAATTTGAGCCCTAGAGAATAAATTTCATTCAGTAATATTTATTTGTTGTAAAAGCTTCCCATTCTTCAGGGCAGGTGAAATACTAAGTATCTAAACATGCTTCACAGAGATGCTGAGCTGTCCTCTGCAATCTCAGTGAGTGAAAAGCAGACAGGTGCTTCTCATTCATGACAGGACATGGAAGTAGCCCATTACAGCATTTTTTTTTTTTTTTTTAATTGTCTGGGCTCAATCTTATAAAAGGGTTAGTATCTTCTATGAAAGACCATGATATCTTTCTTTCTTTCTTCATTACCTTTCTTTCTTCATATGGAATACATGAAGTGTCTCCTCTTAGCAGGTTGAGTTAGAAATAGAATAGCTTCTAGTGTCTGTGTTTTTTAATCCATCTGTTAAGATGTAGCCATTAATAGGGAAAAATAGTTTTGATTCCATCTTCATATGTTATTTACTTCTTTTTGGAAATGATGTCAGTACTGAGACAGCAGAGTACAGTAAAATATTTGTAAATAAATCTTTGGTAGTTGCATTGGCTTTAGTTTCATTAGGGACCAGTTTTTCTCTTGTGTTCTCACAATACAAGATAGGAGCGCTCAACGTGGATCTACAAGAAATGACTTTTGAGAGTCCTACAAAGACTTGACACTCCTGGAATTCTGGTAGCGTGGGAGGTCAAGGTGTTTGACCTAGAGAGTACAGTCAGTGATATTAGTACCAGTTCATACAATCACAGAGATAAAAGGGTACCAGTTGGAAAGGCAGATGCTACTCTCATAGAGCAAGAGGATGAAAATGTCATTCATACCAAATTCATGCATAGTGAAACAATATATTTGAATACATCAATAGAAATCTAATGGAGATTAAAACAGGAAGCAATACAAGTGAAAAAAAAAAAAAAAAAAAAAACATTAGCAGAAAGCAATAGTAACTGGATATGAAGCAATCAAAATAATTTTACCCCTGTTAGTACAGTATTCTTCTCATACTGAACTTCACAGCTGCCGCTTAAGAAATTGACTTGAAACAAACTTCACAAACAAAAATTGCATCTTAATGAAACCAAACAATAAAAATGTTCAAGGAGGTAGGTAAATCTTTTCCCTAAGAAGAGTAGCTAATGAAGTCAAATACCATAGGAAAAAAAAAAAACAGCACAGAATATATTTCAAAAAGAAGATTGGAGAGACAACAATTCTCCTTTTTTTTTAACAATGTAAGAATGTAGATAAAAAGCCATTTTCTTGATTCATATTAAAATGTTCCAGCAGCAGGCTTTAGAATCAAGGAAATGACAGAAGCAACAAACATTAGCCCTATTGAGCAGGGTTCTGTGTCTTCAGAGAGAGACGGTTTCAACAGTTATGGCATGGGCTGCTCTTCAAAGGAATTGTAAATTAGAAAGAAAATAATGAAAATGATTTTTTCTTTCTGTTTTCAGGTTGAAGTAGAATCTGAGGGCTTTAGACTCTTTCTTTCAAAGAATCATAGAATCATAGAATGGCCTGGGTTGAAAAGGATCACAATGATCATCAAATTTCAACTCCCCTGCTATGTACAGGGTCGCCAACCTCCAGACCAGGCTGCCCAGAGCCACATCCAGCCTGGCCTTGAATGCCTCCAGGGATAGGGCATCCACAACCTCCTTGGGGAACCTGTTTCAGTGCTTCACCACCCTCTGAGTGAAAAACTCCTAGTATCTAACCTAAACCTCCCCTGTCTAACTATAAACCCATTCTCCCTAGTCCTGTCACTATCCACCCATGTAAACAGTTGTTCCCCCTCTTGTTTATATGTTCCCTTCAAGTACTGGAAAGCCACAATGAGGTCTCCCCAGAGCCTTCAGTTCTCCGAGCTAAACAATCCCCGTTCCCTCAACCTTTCTTTGTAGGAGAGGTGCTCCAGCCCTCTGATTATCGTAGTGGCCTTCCTCTGGACCTGATTCAAGGGCTCCACATCCTTCTTGTGCTTGAGGCCCCAGGCCTAGATGCAGTACTCCAGATGGGGCTTCACAAGAGCCGAGTAGAGGGAGACAATCACTTCCCTCTCCCTGCTGACCACTCCTCTTTTAATGCAGCCCAAAACACAGTTGGCCTTCTGGGATGCAAGCGCACACTGCTGGCTCATGTCCAGCTTCTTGTCCATCAGGACCCCCAAGTCCTTCTCCACAGGGCTGCTCTCAAGTACATCTCATGCTAAATGGAAGTGTGGTGTTACACCCAAGATACTTATGTGTGTGTTTTATAGTCCATCTTCTTATAGTTCATTCTTGCACCATGAGAGCAAGCTCATGTCTGAACATACATTCTCAAAGCAATTACTTACCCACCATATTTTTATAACTGTGCTGTCCTACTTATAATTGAACTATATATTTGGTAATACACTGTTTTGTATATCTTATGCTCCCACCTGTGAGTTGTATAACAAATAGCTCCAACTCATTCTAAAACCAGGGAATGACTAATAAGTTCCTTCATGTATGAAATCAGATCTGTAGCTTACAGAGTGTTGAGGCTGCACAGACCTTCTGTTGATAAATTAGCAGATTTTCCAAGAATGAGAGCAGATAGGAGATTCTAAGTACTAATAGACTACAAAAAGCACTGTACTCAGCAATGAATTTTTTTTCTGTCATTCCAGACAGGAAACCGTATTAGTAATGCTAATGTAATATACTATTTGTGAATTGCTGTCATGGTTTTTTGGTTTTCAGTATTCCGCATCATAACATCATATAGTTAACTCCATGACAATTGCCTTGACACTGTCCATTTAAACATTCAGGAAGCTACACATTCATGCAAGTACATCATGCTGGGTTAGCACTAGTCAATTAAGCAATCTGTTGTCAACTTTAGTTAAAACAAATGGCATAGGCTACTGCATCACTGAGCGATCTGCATTATACAGAAGTGGTTTTTATAAACAGCTCTTCATTGAGATTGTCTCCAGGGTTACATCCAGTCGTTGTATTCTGGATCTGCTCAGACAGCTTCAAAATCTCGTGTGCATTTAATTTAAACCAACCAATCCACCTGCATGTAGGTGCTAGGAACTGCCGTTTTCCTTTCCAGCACCAACTCTGCAGTGCTAATGTCACTTGTTTGTCAGGCAAACACAAGATCAATAAACTCACAGGGAACTGAGAGCTCACCTGAAGTTGCACTTTCTGGGGAAGATAAGCCAAAATGTAATGTCTGACAGTTCTGTGTCAGCTTTCCACATTGCAAAATGAATCATTATTCCTTCTCCTTTTGAGTATCTGAAGGGAATGAAAGATATGTTAAACTGTCAGTCACTTAGATCTTGGCTGTTCATTAAGAAGAATTAGATAAAGTCAGTAACTTTGTTGTCCTGGAATTAGCTACAGTATTAGCAATTATTTAGGAACACGTCAGCCATTCCTGCCACAAACCATTTAGCTTGAAGATCATCAAATCATCAGGCCTATCATCTCTAACCCCAAGCCTTCCAATGTATAGCATTTCTTAAGCTATTACCTGCCAAGGTTTTATGAAGTTGTTTGATCTGGAGGGGCCAGAAACTTATAGACATTATTTCTTTTTCTTTGGAGTTCAGATAACTACATATTTATTACAAATTTCATTGTCAACAAGAATATGTAGCTAGGTCTTGTACATGTTTTAATTATTTTATTTTTTTAACTACTCCATCATTTATGTGTTCAAAATAGTTGTTTCAAGGAGTGCAAATAGAACTGAGGTTTCCCTAGAAGTCAGGAGAAGGATATAAACAAGAATTTTGCTGAACTTTTATCATAAGGTCTTCCATCCCTCTTGTCAAAATTCAAAACATTAATGAAAAACTAAGATAAATAAACATTGACAAACAAATAACGGATTTGTTATATTTTTATTATTTCACATGGGTGATCATTGTAAGATAGATTCATAGTGTGCAACAGACTACCATTTGCAAAAGTATTCTCCCGTTGCACAGCCTTGCTTTATCATTGTCTTGCTTTTTCCTACCAGTTGTTGGCTTGGAGTGTGCTTTGGTAGAAATAACAACCCTCCAGTATTTTTAATGGAACAGTGAGCATGAAGCTGTATGTAACTTCCTCCAACAGTGCCAATGACCCTTCCTTCCTCCATATGTATTTTTACAAATATAAAGTATATTATTGCCTTTCACACTCCAGTTTGACCTTAGTTCCTGCTAAATGAAGAAGCTATCACAGTAAGATGATGTGCGTATCTCATTTTTAATGAAAATAATGCCACTGACAATGCTGTGACAAACAAAATGCTCTATATATTTTACTCATTTTGAAGGGGAAGCTGGTAGGTGGTAAGACAGTTTTCTCTTTTTCTACAAATGTCTGCTAAATTTTTAAAAATAAAATGAGGGGAAGTCCTGTAGAAAATGCAGAAAATAAATATCATTTGTCTCTTTGCCTATTTTTTTAAAGCTGATTTAAAAATCTATTACGTTGTGTTCATTCAGATGTTGAAGATTCTATGATGTGTTACCAGTCACTGCTCTGTTTCAGCAAAGTGTAGAAGTTGCGTTGTAATAGAAGAACACAATTGCCCAACATTCTAGTCCAGTCTTGAACCATAAAAGAGAGAACTTTTTTTATGTGCTGTTATCTCACCTGAAATCTCCTGCACAATTTGTCCTCCATGTCTGCAGTAGCTTTTCAATGTCTTATTCCCTGGAATAGTTAAACTCCAGTAAAAGTTAGAAGAGAACTAGATGCTTATTTGCTGTGTTATCCTTTGGTTAATTCACAAGTCTTGCATTTTGGCGCTGTGTTTCATTAGGATATACACTGCACACCAACAAAAGCAATTTCAGAATGGGAGCAGTGAATACCAGCTGCTCTCATTGAATCTAAATGAAAGAAGAAAAAAATGCAAGCAGCAACCTCTTGTGCCCAGGTAATGAGGGAGAGAACTGGATCTTCTCACTAAGGTCTTGCCTGAGCTTTTCCTTCTGAAGGTCAGAACAAGTCACTACATCTCCACCTGGCTGAAACAAAATGGACCAGTATAGTCCAAAACTAACAGTAAGAGGAAAGTGCTGTCCCACTATTTTCAAAAGTGAAAAGGAGAGAAGTAATACACCAGAAACTTGTTTGATTTAGCCTGCTTGGTGGAATGGCAGATTACTGTATGTAGGAATTGTTCAAAACTATCAGGTAAAAAGTAATTGTAACAATGATCATACAGTCATTAAGCTTGAAAAAGACATCGAAGATCATCTAGCCCAACTGTTCACCTACTACCAATATTGTCCACTAAACCATGTCCCTAAGTACTACATCTATATTTTCCTTAAATACCTCCAGTGATGGTAACTCCACTGCTTCCCTGGTGTTCCAATGCCTAGACACTCTTTCAGAAAAGAAATTATTCCTAATATCAAATGTGACCCTCCCCTGGCACAACTTGAGGCCATTCCCTCTTGTCCTTTTGCTGTTACCTGGGAGAAGAGGCTGACCTGCACCTTGGCACAATCTCCTTTCAGGGAGTTGTATCGATCAATAAGGTCTAGGTCTCCCCTGAGCCTCCTCTTGTCCAGAGTGAACAATTCCAGTTCCCTCAGCCACTCAACATAAAAATTGTGCTCCAGACCCCTCACCAGCTTCACTGCAATTCTCTGAACACTCTCCAGGGCCTCAGTGCATTTCTTTTAGTGAAGGGCCCAAAACTGAACACAGTACTTGAGCTGTGGCTTCAGTGGAGCTGAGTACAGGGCAACAATCACCTCCTTGCTCCTGCTGACAACAAGATTTCTGATACAAGCTAGGATGCTTTCTTGGCCACCTGGGCACACTGCTGGCTCGTGATCAGCCAAGTGTCCACCAACAACCCCAGACCATTTTTCTCAACACAGCAGTGCAGCCACTCTGGGCCAAAACTATAGAGTTGTATGGAGTTGTTGGGAGCATAGTGCAGGATTCAACCCTTGGTCTTGTTTCCATTGGCCTCAGCCCATTGATTCAGTCTGTCCAGAATCTGCTGTAGGGCCTTCTTACTCCTTCTTACACCCTTAACTTGGTGTTATTTGCAAACACACTGAGGGTGCATTCAATCCCCTTATCCACATAATCAATAAAGATATTACACAGGAAAGGCGCCAGTACCAACTCTTGGGGAACACCACTCATGACCGATTGCCAGCAGCACGTAACTATGTTCACCACTACTCTCTGGGCCCAGCTATCAAGACAGTTTTTTACCCAGCAGAGTGTACAAAGATTGTTTCTGAAGAACCCCATGCCCTCTCTCTCTCTTTTAAAAAAAAAAAAAAAGAAGAATTTCTGCATATTTTAGCACTGAATAGGTCTTTAATTCTTTAAGTGATGGAAAAGCATGTTAGAAAGTGAAAGAACATTCCATATTTGTTAGAGATGACTTGCTAGAAAATTTTATCCAGGTTTTATAAAGTTTTCCTAGAAAGTGATTTGTTTTTCCTAGAGATACTGTTTTTCTGACTTGAAATTTATTTTTTCCTAGAAATTAGCCCAACCTCACTTCTTTTTCTTCCCCCCATTATCTATGTTTTACATCATGTTTTCTAACTATCACCAGAATTTCTGTACCATCAATTGTTGCTAATTTGTATATTTTTTGGCAAGTCAATTCTGTTTCAGTAATCTCTATATTCTAACTGGGGACAGTGCTTCCTCAAGAAGGAAGAGCATCACACACAGCACTAACTGTGCTTTGAAGAAACTGGAAGCAGCATCTTTTTGTTGTCTTTATTTTGTTTTTCTTAAATGTTGTTATTTAGGAAAGTTGAACCAGGAAAAACATAGAAAAAAGAGCCTGTAGTATTATTTAACAGAAGTATTCACTATTGAATTAAAATGTCAAAACCAAAATGAAGGAAAAAATATGCGTTATTTAGATATCTGAACTTTTAACTTAGGTTTTAGTTCTTGAATTCATTCCTAAAGTAGAGATGGTTTATAAATACTTGTAACAGTAGCCAAGCATCATATGGAAGGACAGATTGTTCCCATAGCACAGAACTATCTACATTAATGCAACTCTAACTTAAGTTAGAAGAAATACCCTAACAACTTGTAGCCACATTATTCTCTTATTATCTTTTTATACAATCTGAGCTTGCTTTGATAAATACAACTATAGAGTATACATACCTACCCATAGATAATGAAATAGAGGAAAGACTTAATTTACAAATACTTGCTTACATGATTTAAATCCAACTTTATAAGATCCATTAGAATCTCGAATTACTAATATTACAGGAAGTTTACTGTAATTAATGGTGACTAAAGGTGGATCCTATCTACCATTGTACTGGTTCAGATCAGCAGTTACTCATTTCTAAGGGGGCATGGGAGTTAGAGAATGACATAAGAAGACTCTGAAAGAGCTAGGAATGTTTGTCGTTAAGGACTGGGTGTAAAGAAAACAGGGTAGTAGTAACAGTTTGTAAAAGGTATGTAAAAGGCTGCTACAAGCAAAAAGTGTACTTTATATCCTTGGGAAATTGAACTGGAACTGATGGCCTACAGTTGCAGGAAGTTTACTTAGGGTAAACTATTGAAAACCTTTCTAGTGGTATAGATATTGAGATAGTGAAATAGATTGCTTAGGAAAATTGAGTGTGCTACAGATATTTGAAAGCATATTAAGGAATGATATTCCTATTATTATTTATTTGTTAAGGCAAGGAGATAGCAGATAACTTCTTGAGATCTCTCCTAAATACAATTTTCCCTCAGTTTGTTGATGCTCTTCAGAGTATTTTTATTTACACCCCAGATATAAAAGATTTCTTACATTATTTAGTGCCTTAAGTCCTCCTTAGAATAGATGGAATCATGGCAATATCTTAACTGACTTGATAGTGCAATCTTATAATAAATTAATATCTCAGCATGACTTCTTTGACAAAGATGTAGAGTTCTAGCTCTGCTTTCTGGTTGTGAATGCAAATCTGAAGCAAAAAGCACAGAAGCCATTAATCATATACAGCTTTTTCTAGTAAAAAATCTTAAATATTTAGATTGCTGTAACCATCAAGTTCTTCTGAAATATACTGCTAGCCAAGATCATGATATCTTTCCACGATTTCTCAGTCCTGGTAACCTGACACTCACTATATCTCTTCTGTTTTGTGACCAAAAGAAAAACTTGGAAAAACAATTCTAATTTTCATTGTTATAAGAAAATGAGAGAAACCTATGTGAAGACATTTCATATTTTTTGTTTTGTCTTTTTGTTCTTCTTATCTTTTGATGATAATTTTACTTTTTATCTCTGCTAATACATGCAAGGTAAAGCCTATTTGTACATAAAAAAGCATTCAAGAGTATGTTTTTCATCATTAAATTAGTTGGAAATAGAGAATTTCTTACTAATAAGTATAATGACAATTGAAGAATGTAGTATTGTAACAAGTGCTTGCTCCCTGTTTGATAGGAGGGCTCAAAAAACAGTTGTGCATGGTTTCGCAAGTCCATCGTTTTTGGACACTTTGTTATTGTAACTTTTTTCTTCTGGTTTCTTCTCTGTTTATCTTACCCTTGTCACTTATACCAGAAGTAAAGAAGAGGAAACCTGTCTTTCTTTCTTTCTATTTCAAGCAAGTCAATCCTGAATTCTAAACCTTTTCTTTTCCCTCCATACTGAGCTTGAACTCTTTGGGCTTAGGGCCAATTTTCATCTTTGTTGTCTGTGATTTGCCTTGCACATTTTCAACAAGTGGTATATCTGTCACCTTTTTATTACATCCTCAGGTGTGAAACACTTTCTCTTCTGTATACCATTTTTACAAGAAACTCCAACAGTGATCATCTTCAGGGTTAGATCTGTAACATGCATAAATATATATTTTTATAAATGAACATGACTTCTTACATATGACAATTCTAGCACTTAGTTCTATCTTCTGTAGTTCTTTTCTGTAAAAATTGCCTTTTTACAAGATCAGTTTTTGCATCCCGTATTTATAGGAAAGGTCCTGTGATATTAACAATAATTACTTTAATTTGCAATTTTTATTAAAAAAAGAACCAAACGTTTCTACACCTTTTGGTATGCTTTTCATTCTCTCTATTGTCTTGTATTTATAAGGAAACTTATAGTTGTAAAGCATAGTTTTCTAAAACTGCTTTCCACTTATGGAATATTAGCTGCTGCAGAAATAGCTATGAGATCCAAAGAACAAGTTGAAGTTATTCCCATTCATCAGATATTAATACATAAATGATATCCTCATTTGTTTTCATTTGTGAGCATTTTAAATCTGGCGGTGATGACAGTCTGGTTTATTTGTGTGAGGTTTTTTATATTGTTACATTTACCTCTAGTCTACTCTCAGCAGGTAGTCTCTGAAGAATGTAAATGAGGCAGCAACAAACAACAGGTAGACAGTGTCCTCACTGATATAAATTATTTAAACACAAAAACTGGTAAGTGCTCTACTGTAATGATTGTTAAAAGTTGAGGGCTTTAGAACTTCAGAATGCAGAATAAGCAGCTGGATGATTACTGACTGGAATGATTATTTAGTTAGGGTGTAATAAAATAATCTAGAATCCAAATAAGGTCTTACTACCACTAATTTTTCTATGCTTAACACTTTTTTTAAATAATTTAAGGAGCTTTCAGAAGCCCAAAAGCTGTGCTTCTTCTGTGTTGTAGTTGTAAATGTCTCAGGTCAGACCTTACCCCTAAATTGCTCTGCAGTTACTGTCTTCTGGAGTCGGAATGGTGCTGCTGCCTTTCATTTTAGGACAAAAGCAAATTTTTCTCTTTTGATCATTGTCATCTTTAGTTCATTGAAGTGAGCAATGCAAAGCTTTACTTCATCACTTTGTTATTGTATTTTTTTTTTTAACTAATTTCAGTTTCTACTTAGATTCTACTTAGATTCTACTTAGATTACATGCAATGCCAGTAACAAAGATTCATTTAAAAAATAGTTTATTTTTCTTCACTGACAGAGGATACCTTGAAAAATAAAATTAGAATGTAGGCTATTAAGTTTCTTTTTTTTTTTTTTTTTTCTGTTTTGCTTTTTGTCTTTCCTCTTGGGGTTTTTCTGTTGTCAGTATTTTTCCTGCACAAGAGACATGGTAGGCTTGAAAGAAATAAGTCTTGAAGCAGAATACACAGCACAAGTTTGTTTCATTTTCACTGTGGAAAAAGTTTATCATGCCATTTTGTTGATCTCTACAGATTAATTTGGTGGAGAGAGGCAGCCAAAATGTCAGTCAAAGCTTAAGGCAATGCTGAAAGCAATCCTGATGCACTAAAAATATAAAAAATAAATAATGTAGATGTTAACCCTTTCAAGCTCAGATTCACTGCCCATTGAATTACTATAAAGAATTCAGTTTCATTCAGGGTATATTGTTGTACCGGATGTGGCTGGGATGGAGTTAACTTTCTCCACAAGGATGTGAATGGTGCTGTACTTCAGATTTGTGAGTAAAACAGTGTTAGTAACATGTTATGTTTTGCTATTCACATCTACACAGACCCTTCTAACATCTATGACATCCATACATTAATATATCTCATAAACATTTTCCCTATAACAATGTAGAAATAATTTCTTCCTTTTGGTGGTGTGACTGCACCAACTTTCTCTTTGAAAAGGCAATTATGATGTGCTGTTTGACAGAGTATTTTAAGTCATACATCAAATCCATGAACCTTTTCCTAACCTAAAATCTATGTTTAGCTTTAGGGAAAGAAAACTTGTATGATAGATGTGTTCATTCATTCACTACTTTTGCTACTTCATTCCACAACAGTGAGCTCATCAAGATCTCATTACCTTGTGTTGTTGGGCTGTACCGTCCATCCCTTTCCTAAGATAACTTAGGTTGCCACAGACAGCTCAACAGTAGAGATTTGAGGCCATGTCTTTCATACCGTAATAGGTTCTTGTTCAATTCACTTTGTCACAGTGTCCTTTGTCACACTGTCCCCCAGAAAGAACATGGCTGGCTTTAGTGCAACACTGTGATCTGATGATTATTATCTTCTCCACAAGTCACAGACTCCCCTAATGCTTAGATGTTGAAAAGTGTTATCAAAAATTGATGACTCTAGTAAATGCAGATCTGCTGTAAAAATTATTGGGTTCTCAATGAACATTTTCTAGTGTTCTATTTTTCATAAATAAAAAAATTTCCCTGAAAGTGAGATGAGAATTGGAATTGTACACCTCTGTTTACCCAACTCTGCTAATAATTAACATACTAGTAGCTTCTCACAAATTGTTCTGTCAGCCATTAGCAGAGTATCAGGAGCCCATCTCCCTAGACTGATACGAAAAGGAAAAAAAGAGTATTTTTCATATTGCTTTATTTTATGTGTATGTGTAAAAGAGGTTTACCTCTGGTTTGGAATTCATTTCAGTCTTTTCAGCTTCAAGGATGACCAGATGGCATCTTTGTAAAAGCAGAGACTTATCTGATAAAATGCAAATAAGAGTCTGCACAGCTAGGTCCATAATTACCCAGGTGATTGCACTGCCATTAGCAGTTCACAAACTTAGGTAGCCTTCCTGTATCTGGTTGATCTAGGCTCACAATGTGTGTGCAAGCAAATACGTTCACCTTGCCTGACAGCTCTTGTTGCAAGTATGAAGATGCTTTCGCTGATCTCCTTTAGCTCTCTGCTTGCTGATATATTGACCATCTTTAAAAATTCATTTATTTTCAACTACTGACCCAAACTCTTTCTTCTTCCAATTTCTTGGGAATTCAAGCTGATCAGCAAAGAAATAGACATCTGATTTCTAAGCAGTTACTCAATTTTTTGCAAAGGGTGCAAAGGGTGGTTGCATTAAATTTATTTGAGATGGAAAAGCTTACTTTAATAAATTACTCTGTATACTGATTAAGGATGATTGATATGTTCTACTTCTGTTCTGACTTTCTGATGGTATCAGCAATAAGAAGCATGGAGAGCCTATTTTAATCATAAGAATTGCAGAAGTATGTCAGAATACTCAAGTAATGCAGATCCTGTAAGTAAGTGCAATAGTTACGTCAGTGCTTTCAAAGTAAGAACATTTTACAGATGTATTATTAAAACAACAAAACATCAGTAGTACAGCAACAAAATTTTCAGCCTTAAATATAACTCAATTCAATTACAGATACAGTGTAACTTGTATTTCTAGTTTTCTGGCTGTATAATTACATTCTCTGTGTTTTTATTATAAAATTTTGATTGTAATACCTATCTGCCAGGTAGATGAGTTAAAGCAGCAAGAGCTGATTTCTCCTTGCTTTTACTAACTGCGTATTGAGAACAATGAACTACAATAGATATGTTATGATTTTTAATTTAATTTCTCAAGAATTATCTTAGTTCTCCTGGCAGTGAATTAACAAAACATTGCTACCTGTTTTGTGGGCTGTCTAATTAATTAAAAAAAATGCACATATTTGTATAGTAGTTAAAGGTATTTTTCAGTCTTATGGCAGTAATTGTAACCTCAGTCCACATGACAGGTTCTGTACCTTTTACAAAATGTTTCCAAAGGACTAGAGAGCAGTGATGAGGATATATGTGATGTGAACAAAGCTGACTGCACAGAAATTATTGTGGATTTTATGTATTTGTTTTTAAAAATCTCTGAGGGGATTTAAATTCTTTACTATTAGACATTTGCTTCAAAACTGAAAAATGTCACTAGGGTCATTGGTTTCTCTAATGACCACTTGAGTGCAGCTGTAACAAGAAAGGAAAAAAACAAATCAGAAGTCTAACTGAAGGTGAGGAGATCAAGTTCTATGATTCATAGGCAATCCCCTTCAAATTTACCATGCACTGCAAAGACTAGGGATTTGATGCTTTTTGTTTACAGGTGAGCATGAAAACCAGTGTCGAGACAAAATGTGAATAGAAGTGAAGCGACACAGATAAATTCAAGAGTGTAAACTTGCTGACAAGCCCCGATGGGGCTGTAGGCATATCTTGCCAAGTAGGCTGATAATGGGGATACAAGATCTTTAGTAGGAAGTTGAAAGAGACCAGATGTTAAATAAGCAAGGGCTGAAATTCTGGCCAAAATGTGCAATTCGGAAGCATCTGGGAAAAAAAAAAAATACAGGAAACGAACTGAGCCAGTTTTACCCTTTAATACTGTTTGTAGTTAATAACTTATTGTGCATTTAAAGTGTTGCCTGTGTTGGATTATTCTAAGTAAATATATGTCTTCAGAGTTCATAAGTGTGTTGAAAATAGTGATGGAGCATTGCTGGATGTAGATTTTTCAGTGGATTACAATCAGAAAGAGAGTGGAAAAACACCTGGTTGCTGTTAGCCTTGTAAGTAAACCAAGCAATTATTTCCAGAGGAATTCGGAATCTCATTTGTAAAAAAGAAAACAAACAAACAAAAAGAGGTGAGTTTATCTTGTTTCTTGCTACTAAGACAGTTAGCATTAATGTATAGTTGAGATCATTCTTTAGCGCCAAGCTCCTACAGGTGCTGGACCACATGTGGAGTAGAAAGAATCTCCTGTATCCATTGCAGAGCTAATCAGTCTGAGACTGTCCAGTCTAGAAGACTCAGTGAGAAAGATCTCAGTATCATGTTTTGAATGATAATTCAGAAAAAATAATGTTACTATTTTCAATATGTGAGTACCAAAGCTGGAACACTCTGCAGACACTAGATCTGGAGAGTGGATCAGTGATGGGATGAGTGATGGATAAATAGTTCCCTTCCATTCTCACTCAGTTTGCATCCAGCATTAGCCTACAAAGGGAATGCATTCTCTCAGCTGTGAATTTATAGCCAATGTTTGGGGCATTTTTTCTACCTTTATAATGCTGATTTGGGATTCAGAGAATCTGGAGGGCTTTCACGAGGTTTTTGCAGGAGTTCTTCTGTCATAATGTGACTCTCTCATGACAGAACATGCCAATGAAACCTCCAATAAAGCATATTCCCTGATGCAGTTTCCCAGTCTGACCGTTTGCTGCCTCAGTGCTTATGAGAAGTTTATAACATCTGCTACCTTTCCTTTGGCAGTAATCAATACTATGAAATGTGTGTGGAGGTCAGGATTAACTTTGCTGTTTTGCTGTCCTTAGGCTGTGAAGGGGGTATTCATGACATCCTACCTGGTACTTTCAGTTTACACTAATAATAAGAAATGAATTAGTCTTAAAAAAAGATCTAGAATTATAATTAAAATCAAATATGATATTTCTGGGGCAAAAATTAGCAGAAATTTTCTGTTCCTATGATACATCCTAAGCAATAACATTGAGCCTTTGTATATAGATAGATGGGAAGCTTCCTGTGTATGATAGAGGAAAATATGTGGTTGCTTATACTTTCATCTTACCAAGAGGAACCAAAAGAGAAACATAGTTCAAGCAAAGATATTCGGTCAGACTTTATCTTCCCTGTGGAAGATGCAGTTTTTTTGTCTGAGGGATAATTGGACGCCAGATGACAAAGCAAGTGAATTTTATCAAAGGGGTAAAGAATAAAGAATTTGGTCTGCAATTATGCCCAATTCTGTTCTGTTTTCAGTAAAAAAGAATAATGCCTTACATTTGACATGACCATTTTAACATTTATGTTGCAGATTACTAGTATAGCAGTGTGATAGAATCAGACATAAAGATTCTTTCTGTGTACAGCCATTTTGATCAGGAGATAAAAATGACCAAGTTCTGAAATAATATCTGGGTCACTGAACCAATTTTGCACCAATTTATGACTGCTCAGGGAAATGAAAACGGAAAACAGAAAAACAGTATTTAAGTCTTGTTAACAAATTATACCCCTCATTCACTCTCAACTTTTCTTCGGTATCAGGCATATTAAATACATAAGAAATGAACACAGCTCTAATCTCATAAGTAAGCTCTGAAACAAAAATTTGTTGGAATCTACAGGGAGTATTTATGTAACTGCTGTATAAACCAGCAGTACAGATGAAGATTAAATGTTGTATCTATAACCTCAGACTTTGGAGAGTTTGGAGAAGGACATTATCGTTTTCATGGACTGACAAAGGCAAACATGCAATTTGGTCTCTCCCTCATTAGTCCTTCAGATTCTAAGAAGTTTAAGTGCTGGTAAATTTCATCAAGGAGCTGAAGTGCTAGTCTACCAAATTAACTGAATCTGCTCATGAGAAGCAGTGATGGGTATTTTATTAGAAAATTTACATGCATGGTGGATAGTGGTTTCAGAATCTTTCTGAGTTGCAAAGAAATTCCAGCTTATAGAAGCTCGATACATTCTTGTTACTGCCTGCTCATCTGTTAAAGGAAAGAACGAGTGAAATCATCCCCTGATAGGGTAGTTGCTGAGGTATTTTGAATTAATGTTTACTTATACACAGTAAAGAGATGTCAGATGTAAAACATGTTATCACATTTCCCTATTTATTTGTTATTTTGTTTATTGAGTCATTGCCTCCATAGGCCTTGTGAATAGTGTTCTTGATAAGCACATAAAGCAAAAGCCTGTTGATGTATTTCTTTCTGCAGGTGCACTTTGTTATTCTGCTAGATATCCTGCCTGCAGCTCTACCTGAGAAATATCATCTTGGCCTGTGTTTGTAATTTGAGACATACAGAGTGTTTTGCAAAGTGATGTTGGCACTTTCAGAAGCTATGCTCTGTGGATCATCACTGGAACAAGCACTTAACAATGCTAGGTGGCTCTGTGCCACCTGGGAGCTGTGAGGGGACCTGTTTCTCATGTGTTCTGAAAACATTCAAGCTGAAAGAGTTTTGCTGAACTGTGGAGTTAATTTCTGATTATTTATAAGATTTCATAGAGAACACATAGTATGCTTTTTCTCATTTCTGATCTCACTTGTTGAGTAATGCCTTTAGCTCAAGCTGTCTACAATGCTATAATTAACTGTATTTCAGCTGTGGTAGAAGTGATTGCTGATTGTGAAGAAGAACAGATACTGCAGTATTGACCTATACACAGATGTTCAGTTGTCTATCTTGAGTGGGATTTTTTTTTTAAAGTTTGTTTGCACGCTTGTTTCTAAATCAACAATAAGATAGTCCTCTAAAACATCAGGCATGTACAAAATAACAGGATCCGACTATGTTATGAGAACACAATACCAATTCCTGACTTAGGACTTATTCCATACTGAAGGCAACTGATTTGAAGGGGAATGATCATACAGGGAGTTGTATTTTCATCCTGTTGTACTTCTCTACTCTAGAGTCTAGCTACTAGCTTACGATCTATAACTCCCAGCACATACAGACTCTTTGCAGTTCTCTCTGAAGGACAGAATTCTGATCAGCTGGATCACAGCAACAGCATTTTGGTAAAAATGCATCTAGCACAAAATTGGGTGGGTTGCAGGCTCAACAAGATGTATATCTGCACCTACACCACTTTTTGATGATTTGGAGAGGAAATTTTACTCACATTACAGATAGACATTTTTAAAGTTTAGAGTAAGTTTTAAATACCAAAGCAAAGAAACGTTTCACAGGCATGACTTAGTCCTGATAAATCATTTGAAAGGAAGCTGAGATATAACCCAAAAAGGGAGGCTGGAACCACACAATTGAGCCAGGCAATGGAAGCATACCTGGTGGGAGTTCTCAAGAGTTAAGTGGGAGGCAGAAATACAGACCAGCTGACCACCTTGTGTAAGGAAGCAGTTGCTAGGGAAATTCTGATTCAATTCTGACAAAGGTTTCTGACAGAGTAACAGTCTTTTGAGACGCAAAACACCCTTTTGGTTCCTTTGCCCTTTGGGGGCAGAAAAGGGAGAAAGGAGGAAGAAAGAGTTGGAGTCCTTCAGCCATTTCCTGAGGCAATCTGATGGAAATTGAGGTAGGTTAACCTGGCTCTCAGGAGTTCCACAAACAGTTGTGAGGCCAAAGCATTCTCATTCTTTCCATTTTGATGCTGTTCAGGGGTCAGTGAGCCTGCAGTTGTAGGAAGTTAATCAGCTGTGGTACCTGCAGGGCTTCAGCTCAGTATTGGTGGTTTTGTTCTGAGACCTCCCACGTGGCCAGCTGGTGGCTGCTGAGCTTCTATGCCTGCAGCTCTCTGCACGAGGCAGGAGTAGCCACTCTCCTGCAGACTTCAAGAGTGGATGTTTCTATCTGGTATTACTGCAAAGAGCAGAAACTTTTTTTAACGTGGAGTGGAAAAGCTGAGTGCTTTCTTTCATCTCTTGTTACTTAAGCTTTTCCACTTTACAGAAATTCTGCAAGTGTGAAGCAGTAATCTTGTTTTGTAGAGGTAATGTCTAGCCTAAATATGCATAGCATCCGGTTGATCTGTTTCTTGTTACATCTGATTTCAGATAATTTTATGATTGTAATTCTCAATAACTGATCAAAAAGAGTGTAAATTATACATATTTACAGGTAGAACAAGTGAACTGATAGTTCCCTTTTCCACATTTGTCCTTCTCATATAGTCTGTTTCTTTTGTCTCTCTGTATTTGATCGCTCCTCTCTCCAGCTCTGCCACCAACTCTGATTTTGTGTGATTTGTGAAGAAATGATTTTCAAAGAACTGTTTTACAAAAGCAGGTTGTCAGTGTATGTTAAAAGATCAACCAGTTTTCCGTCTACAAATTTGTAATCAATATATCCTAAGGTGGTTTTGTTATACTGTTTAAAGCGTAGTCCAGGAAAAAACAAAACAAAACAAAACAAACAAAAAAAAAAACAATGTAATATGTAGCTTTGGGGATAAAATATAATATCTGTGCTTGATTTCTTCCCCTCTTCCCATCCACATTATGTTCTGTGTTTACATATGAAATTCATCTTCCACTCTTTTGCCTGAGCCTTGTTAGTTCCTGCTGGGCCTCCCACACAACTTGGCCAATAATAAAAGGCCTTAAATATGTCCCTGAAAGTGTACTCCAGGAATTATATTTTAGATAGTATTTCTGTTTAGATGAATTCTTTCTTGCTTCCCAATTATTAAAGTAATATAGGATAGAGAACCTAGGAGAAGAGTAGCCACTGATGCTGCTGGACTATGTCTTTTCTGGTACAAATAATGTCCTCTGGACTGAGCTGGTCAACCTGAAACTTTGAGCTATGATGTATATGTATGTATGTATGTACATATGTATGTATGTGTTCAATTACAAGGAGCAGTGGAGAGGAAGGGGTAGAATGCAGTGTGACCAACATGTCTACTCTACACACACTACTAAGAAGCAGCTGTTACTAAGATTTCCGAACCCTGCTGCTTTTTGTTGTAGCTGGCTCCTTGACCAGAATTACCCATGACTTTCTATTCTGACAAGAAATTAAAATAGGACATTGGAATTTCTTGCTTTCTCTTGTTTGTAATGAAGTTACACATACAACCCTGTTGAAATCAGGGACCAATTTTACTAAGCATTGTACAGAATCATGACCTCAATGCTGTATTTCTAAATACAAGTATGAAGCAATCTTAAATATATGTTTTATAACTGACCCAAAAGACATGGCTGAAAGCCACAAATAGAAATTATCATTCTCAGGGAAATGCTCTCACCACTAGAACAGGCTGCAGTACAAGAATATTTTAGCACTGTAGTGCACTGATGCCAATCTCTATGATTAGAACTCATTATTTTTTTTTTAATTTGTGATTGGTGCAGTATTTGACATTTTTCTTCAAGTGTCAGTTTCTGTACTCAAGCAGTTGAATAAGGAGTCTCAGCTTCCATTTAGAAACACATGCTTCAGTCTCTCATGACTGCAAAAAACTGCTTGAAAATGGGACTCGTCAGCTGTATTACTAGTTGATTTTGAGAAGTCTGAATGTTTGCATTCTTTCTTTTTCTCTGTTCTTTTTTTTTTTTTTTAACAGCTGTCACTAAGAATCACTATATTAAATATTGCTGAGTTTAGAAAACTAATTTATGACTGTGTGGTCATTTGTTATGCTAAACTGATGGAGAAAAATATGAAAGGAAAAATAAGCATACATTTTTTGCATAGTACGTAGATACTCTTCTTTTAAGAGACAGGGATGCTGAGATGTACTTAGTTTGCATTCCAGCTGCAGTAAGGCATTTTCTAATGGTCCATCAAAACCACCATGCCATCTGCTTATTCCAGGCTATTTATTCCATCCTTGCCTAACCTCTTTCCTTGCTGCTTTAAAAGCAAACATATTTTCTCAAGCCTGTTGCCATTTACTAAATTATCTTTGAAAGCCATTTTGAAAAATAAATCTAGGCTTCATCATGTCAAATATTTTGTCATTGGGACAGCTGTGGCTTCAGAGGAAGAGAATCCAACCAGCTAATTAAAGCATGATATTACAGTTATAGTGTGGTGATAGCATGGATAGCAGCCTAGCTATGTTGAATGTTCCTCTTGGCTAGTCCATGGTTAATCATCAGCTTGTACAAGCTGCTCAGGTTTTTGCCTGACTTTGCGCATGAGTTGTTACATCTTGATCTACATGGAAATATCTGCAAGTGAAAATGAGACTAACACTTGACTACCCTCTTCAGGTACACTCTCTTCATCCTATCTGTAGTATTATTATCTTTGTTTCTTAGGAAGAGTTTTATTATAGATTTTAGAGAAATGTATGGATTTTATAGTTGTATAAAAAGGCGCATGTTTTCAAGCCTCATTGAGCTCTTCACTGCTAGAAGAGCTGCAATTAGTTAATTATGGATTTCATTGTATCATTCTGTTTTTTTGCCTTTAATCATCCTCCTTGATTTTGCTATAAGAAGGCATATAAAAATGCAGTTTATCTGTACAGGACTTTGTAGGACTCACAGCCTCCCTGAAGATGTATCCTCTTCAATCAGAACAGAACTGATCTCTTTTCCCATAGCTCATTATTATTGTCATTTTGGTTATGTTAGAGTGTTGAATGAATAGAACATAGAGACCAGCCCCATAACTTGTTAATCTTCCTCCATATGGAAATGCCTGCATTCCTCTAATCATTTTTATTGATCTTCTTAGTGTCTTCTGCCCCCTGCAAGCTTTATGTGTGTTTTTGTTACTGGTGATAAGAAGTAGACAAAAAGTTTTTGCAAAAGTGCATGCTGATCTACATAACAAAACTGCCGATATCCTAGTAAATTTTGTAACCATTTTCAGTGGGGTTTGAAAGGAACAGTCCTAAGACATTTAGGTGTTCTTTTAGACCTCACTCTGAGAAACTTGCTTTGACATCCACTGGGACTCAAAGACAGGAATTTTTCATGGAGCTGTCCTGGATAGCATTTTTCCTCCTTACTGGTTGTATACTGCTTTGCTTTTACCAGCAGTCATTTCCATCTGCTCACTTCCTTCTCATTTGCCTAGCTTTCTTAGCCTCCTCTATGTCCTGATAGTCATACTCATTTTCTCCATTACATAGTACACATTTGTATTATGCCCATTTTCTACATGACAGTTAACTAAACAAAAACCTTGTAGTCTAAAACCAGAATAAAACCTTATGACTTTCTTTAATTATATGCAATTTACTATTTGTTTCCAACTACTATTTTTTCTCTTCTGGACTACAGCTATACTGTTTGAATGCATTTTATCATCACTGACATTAGCAAAAGGCTGTATAGATTTTGGGACTACTTATCTTTTTGCTGAGTATGAAAGTTTCTGGAAATGCTAAATTTTGGGGTCTTATTTCAGGGGAGAAGGAAGAGCTATGGGCCACCATGAAAGATCCTCTGTTCTTGCAGCGGATTCCAATCTTTTCCAAGATTTTGATTCCCCTTATGTTTAAGGGGACAGCAGGATATCTTGATTGGGAAGGGGCCTAGGGAGTTAAGCTTTCCCTCTGAAACAACAATAAATATACCATTTGAAGGCATTTTGACTGTCTTGATTCCCCCCAAAGAATGGAAGATAATTGAACTGTTCAGTGACTGCTTATGAACAAATTCAGTGTCTGAGGTAGCTCTGAGTTAAATACTGGAACTCAGTCCTCTCTTCATTCATAGTAGATATTTATGTTCTGCTCATGCTGTTCCTCTAGCTTCCTAGTCATATAATCTTTGCAGGAAACATTATGTCCTCAATTTATAGAGGAAGAGACCCTTCTAACAGCCTCAGTGCCGTGGTCAGCACAGCTGAAAACCTCAGAAGAGCCACAGGGTGCATGAGATAGGCTTCAGGCATTGAGGCATTACTAGACCCAGACCCAGCTGCTGGGTCAAAGCAGAGATGTCTTTTGTCTCAGCATCTTGTGCCTATGAGCCTCCAACAAAGCACTAGCACTCTGTGGAACCTGTATTTGCTTCAGAAGTATCCCACATAGAATGAGTAACCTTGCACAAATATATATATGCTCCCTTTCTTCCTGTCTCTAATAGTTTTCAGTGAGATTCTTGAACGACAGAGCAGATGGAAACCTTATTTAAATTTAGAAACCGTGAATACCACATGCTGTGCTCATTGGAGCAATTCAAGTTGGTTTTCCTTAAATGATTTATTTTAATGCTGGATTCCATTTAGGATTTCTAAAATAGCATAAACACTTGATATAAAACCTATATTTCTCACCATACAATGCCTTGCTTGTATGTAAGTGTGAAAATGTGTCCTAAACAGGTCATTTTCACAGTTAGTTGCCCTAAAGGACATTAACACTCCATTATTTATTAGAGCCATTATAAAAGAAACTCCTGCACCGTCCCTAAAGAGTGAAAATCTGTTATGGTTCCCAAGAAAGAGAAGTAAGGATTATCCTTGAAAGCAATCAAAGGAGAGAATAGTTTTTATCAACTTGTCAGTGGAGTTGCCATGGGCACCAGCCAGGAGCCTAGGCTTAAATGTCAGATTTCCCTTCCACTACTGTCTACTCATTTTCTTTTGTTTTATTTTTGTATTCATTCCATTACTTTCTTTTTATAATTTATCTTATATTCTTTCTTCCCAGTGAACAGTCGTACTTCGTTCTATGCCTATTCTCAGACATCATGCCAATAACAGGTGAAGAAATATGTTTATCACACTTAGAAAAAAATTAAATCAGTATGGTTTTGGATACTCATTTGAAAGTCATTAGCATATTAATATTTTTCCAGCAAAGAATGAAAAAGCAAAGGAAGCTGCATTAAAAGACTGACACTGTTAAGAAAGAAACAGCAGTAACAAAACAGTGTAGAGTCAGCAGCAGCTTCTCTTCAGCATTATTGTGCCTAGTCGCTCTGAACCATGCCTTACATTTCATTATTTGTTAAAATATTACGCAGAGGGGGATGGGTGGGAGGAAAAGAGCAGAAGGAAAAAGCTCACATCTGTGGTAATGTCTCTGCAGGGGAAAAAAAAGGCAAATCCAACCATTTGTGGAAGGCATTCATGTGGTGCCGGCTGGCTAAACTGCACATCAATTGAATTAATGTATCTGTTAAATCTAGATAAAAGCGCAGAAGAAGCAGTTTAGAAAACACTTTCTCCTATTCCGTTCTTTTTTTTTTTTTTTTTTCTCTTCTTAATTCCTCTAAGCTGGCACAGGACATCTGGGTTCATTTTGTTTTCTAAGCTGAGTTTTGCTTTGCTTTGAGTTCCTCCACTGTCAAAACCCCCCAAAACAAGCCCAGCTGTCTTAAAAAAAGAAAAAAAAAAAAAAAAACAAAAAAGTAAAAAAATACTTTTTTTTTTTTTTCAAAATCCATTTCTGTTTTGCTTGTAAATAGTGTTAACCTGTAAGTGAACAAATCCAGACTTTAAAGCGAACAATTCTAAGTGAGTGGGAAATTCACACCTCCTTTGGTGCTATTGTTTGACTGTCTAGCTGCACACTCATTCAGGCAAGAAGAGTAAAGCCTTTCACATAAATAAAACAGATATTTGCAAAAAGGAAATACAATTTTTTTTTAAGAACCAAATAAAATTTTCATCAACTGTGTGCCTTTAATCTCCATTTGGTTGCTGAGTTTGTCCTGGAGAATGAAGATAAATCTGTTGTGCCATCAAACTTTCTAATTCAGATCCTGGTTTTAGTCTCAGAGTTTATTTTCACATTGTGTGCCTAACTGTGGCTATGAGTGTGTTGAAATAATGCTTGTGGGTTTGGAACCCGTTTCTGACCTGCCTTCCTATAATCCTCACATACTTTTAAGAAACTGAACATATTTCTCTGTGAATTTTTGACACACAATTAATGATGGGTCCTTGTTGATTTGAAACTGGGGTGTTAACAGAACTAAAAATAGGATGCATATTTTCAGGATGCACATTTTTAATTAAAATTCAGTTTCCCACCATGATTTTGAATTTCTTACTCATCCTTGTAAATCATGTCTGTGTTCTTGATACATGAGCAGTGATGCTGGATAATAGAAAGCTGCAAGATCAAGAAGTTTGGGTGCCTGTTTTATGAGCAAAGGTCATTGTTCAGAGGCTGAGACAGAGCCATGAGTCCACTACAGATTCTGCAGTTCTGAAGCATACATTGTTTATGTTTACATCGTATACAATTCAAAGTCTATTAGCTTTGTACCTTTAAATCAAATATTTCAGTAATCTTCCTGTACAAGAAGGGGAAGTATATGAAAGCTCAGTGCCTACAGCCATCATCTCAAAATCAAATTAGTGACTTTACTGAAAAGCAAGAGATGTCTTATTTGCTAACTACAAGAAGAGAGCATGTAAACAATTACTTTAATTTGATTTCACTTGGGCCCAGCTTGTTGGGTGGTGTGGCACACCACATAGTGGTGTGGCACTGGCACGCTGAGTGTTCCTACTTTGCCATGTAGATTAGCAGTTGTGGTGCTGGGGAGCAGGCACATTCCTCTTCCCCCTGTTGGCACTTGCAGGGTCACTGGTGCTGAAGTCTGAAGCTCTCAAAGCTCTGGTACCTGACGTACAAACAGAAATGTTAGCTCCTTCCTTTAGCATTCAGACATTTTGAGCAGTTGAGAAAACAAGTTGTAATTTAGGGATCCTGTGAAGGAAGACTGAATAAACTGAGAAAAAAAAAAAAACAAAAAAAACATGTAAAACAGAAAAAGGAGTAATCCATTTTCTGTGTTTTCTGAGGATGTAAATAGAATGAAACAAGCAAGAAAGGACCACAAAGACTAAAATAGAAAATTAAGATTATCAAAGAGTCATCTCAAATAGTAAAGGTTCATTAGTCATAGAAGAAAATTGCCTAGGGAAGTTGTAAAATGTTTGTTGTCAGAAGTTTATAGAAGAAGAGTCAGAATATTGAGATGAGTGCAGGCGTAATTGGTAAAGAAAGCTGAAGGATATAGCAGTTCTGTCTTAGGAGAGTGGGAAGCACTGGAAACCTTTGAGCTTAGGTTTATGTGAAGATGCATCATTTCAAATAACAGATGAGAAATCTAGTTTAACAATATTGGTGGCCTGTCTACTTTCATTTAGAACCAGAAGCTACTCATGTCTGATTCATTAAATCTCCACTCTTATGCAAGCCTAGGAATCAGTCTAACTTCTACTCATAAACTATCACTAATTTAATGGGGCCAAATCAGCCCGTAAACATTGACACTTAGTTTTACAGTTTTATACAAGCATGCATCTCCACACTAATTTAAAATCTTGTATGTAAAATTATAGCAACATACTTCTCCTGGCATCTCTGAAACATCTCTAGGAAAGTAAATACTCTGCTCTTACTAGTGATTTGGTACTGTGTCTTTAGTTATTTACTACTTCTTTTTTCTTTCAAATAAATTTATTTTGTCCTGCTCAGCAGGATAACTGAATAATTTAGGTATTTTTCACTCAAAGCTAAAGCAATCTTGATTTTCTAATGTGATACAATAATTCCAGTTCATCTGAAAAATGTGTTTTCATGTCTTAATTTTATTCCCATTATCTTACTCTGAAATAAAATATATTAAAATACAAATCCAAAGATAATAAAGAAAATACCTACTGATTATTTATTTATTTATTTGGCCAGAGTCTTCCTGGATCTTAGGTAAGAGCTGTACAAATTGCAGTAATAGAATGAATAAAAATGATGATTATAGTAAACCACCATAAAAATGTGCATTAGAATGCTTCATGCTGTAAACTTCTTAAAGTGAGGATTGTGAACTTCCCATATTACCTCTTCTATTCTGTGCTTGAAAGCACACAAGTACTACTTCTTTTTTAGTCAGTAAAGACAAGCTTCCTGAAAGAAAAGTTTGAGTAAAAAGTGAGCAGGCTTTAGTAGTACTAGTTTTCTAATTGAAGTGTAAGAATTGTCCTGTTACAGGTGTGCATACACTTCAGTACTCTTTTTCCACTAGTGGACATAAACTGGTGCTTGGGAAAGAATAAAGACATTGATTTCTTAAAATTGCCAACCCTCACTTACTGGCAGATCCCAAATCTTGCTAGGATGAGTATTGCTTCTGTGTGGTTAGTAGCACTTGAGGAAGTCCATGAACCTATCAAGTTTTCCCTTGAGAATCTAATTAACCTTCATCATTCACAACATCCTTACTGCCCACACAGGAATTTGCATGAAGAAGTTAGATGCAGAGCTATTCATGCAAAAGGTTTTATGCCATTAACCAACTCTGAAAATACCAAGTGAAAAAATTCTGTCTGAAAAAGGAGAGGCCATCTGAAAATGCAGACAAAAAAGCTTATATGGGTCTGTGTGGTTGCATCCGTGATCCTAAATTCATCCTGGTGCATTTACTATTTATTGTGTCACTGGATGTAAGACAATGGTGTAATCACACTGTAGGTAGAATTTCTGAAGAATTAGAATTACTACTTTTTTGAAAGAGTGGTCAGCCACTGGAATGGGCTGGAATGGGCTGCCCGGGGAGGTGGTGGAGTCACCAACCCTGGAGGTGTTCAAGGAATGTTTGGATTTTGTGTTGAGAGGCATGGTTTAGTGAGTACTATTGGTGATAGGTGGATGGTTGGACTGGATAATCTTGAAGGTCTTTTCCAATCTTGGTGGTTCTGTGACTCTGTGCGAATGCTATAGAAATTACCAGGAAATTTAATATATTGCATGTGGCAACAGCTGCCATTGTTACAGTGATGGTATTACACATATGAAAAGAGCAGAAATTAGAAGAAAGAAATCTAAAATAATGGAGGGGGAGAGGGGAGAGAAACCACTGCAAGGTTCGTCTTGCAGAAAACAGCCAGACTGATGTTTTCTACATATATATATTTTTTTTCCTGTTGACAAGCTAAGCTTGGGAATAAAAAGTGCTACATGAATTAATTGCATCACTCTTGCCTGACTGGGTACTGTCCACTGAATCTTGAAACCAGTCTGGGTTCTATCAGTGTGTTGCTATTGATTTCTATGCTTTGACAGAAAGTAGCTGAGAAACAAATGGTGAAGGTAGGGGAAATCCTATAAACATTCTGGGTTTGTTTTTGTTTTGTTTTGTTTTGCAAGATTACAATTAGTTGTAGCTAATATAACACCAGTTTCTCCTATCTAAAGTTATACCATGAACATGGCTTTGTACATATCAAACAGATTTTCAACATTTCTTTTTTGATATCGCACACTGTTGTTTTTTTTTCTTTCTTGTATCTTAAAGAGAGGATTAACAGCAAAGCAGGAGGCTTGTTTTTCCTGTCCACCTACAGAATTTTTGTTCCAAGGCATCAGCTGGACTGTAAATCCATCCCATTGAAATGGAAATGAGAGAGATGTTGCACAGGTCTCTCACTAGTCAGTATTTATCTCACTCATTGTTTTCAATTCCCAAGCAAGGATTTTATTTCTTTTCCCTCTTTCCGTTCTTTCTGTTTTTGTTTGTTCTATTTCATTTTGTGTACAAAAGGTCAAATCCTGTTTCTGGTTGGACCTTGGAGGAGAACTGGTACCAAAAATGCCCAAGAAGTGGCTTGTGTGACAATTCTTGATGGAACACAGGGAAGTGAGGTGCTTGTCTTTTTGTGATGAAACATAGTATAGAAAAGCAAATGTTGAATATTCGACAGAGAGTACTTCTAATTCCCCCTAGGTATGGTGCTGAAGTAAGACAGGGAAATGGGAAGTTTTGCCTGAAGTTTTGCTGTTGTCCTTTGCCAGACACAGGTAAGACACAGTACCCTTTCTGCCTTATCAAACCTCAGTAGCAGAACTGTTTCCCCCTGTGTGCTTGACTAGGACCTGGAATAAATTTTTCATGATGGGTCTGTAAAAGCCACTGCAAGTCATCAGTGCTCAAAAGAGTTGTATATGAATGGATATACTCAGTGGGTACGCTAGTGATACTTTTTAACCCCTTCTTGTGTGTGGACAGGAGAAGAAATAGGTTTCACACCATGCTTCCTATATTTCTAAGCTTCTTTTTGATTTTGCCCTTTTGATTACTTATAATAGTTTCTGTTGATTATGATTAAATTATAACAGACCAGTAAAGAACTTTGTAAGTGGAATCCAATTGAGCTTATTCCTACTAATGCCGGTAGCATATTTCACCTGAGGGTTTCTGGTCACTGGGGATAAACTCTGCATTTTATCAAGAATGAATATATGTTGCTGTTGCAGCAGTCACTAGTTTGCAAAACATGCCGCCCTGTGATGTTTTCTACAGATGACTCTGTTAGGGAGAAATGTTAAGCCTTAGGATCTTAACTCTCCTAAGGGAAGAAAATGACTGCATGCATCTTTCCTCTTTCTACTACCCAAAGTACTTCATAGTCTAGAAAATAGAAAGCAGTAAATCATGTTCACATTTGAAAACATACTGTAATAATCAAATACAGATCTTATTATTGAAACCATCCAGTACCTCAGTAGTTCCTCACAACTTCCAGGTATAGTATTCTAGGAGAACATCACAAGTCTTCCCAAAAGACACAGTTTAACTTAACTGGCATGAGGGGAGAGTTCATACTAATATCCACAAAAACACTGTGTAGCTCAGGAAGGCACAGTGATAATGGAGAGAGTTAAAGTCCCTTCCTTATATTTCAATTTGTGCCTTTCACTGATATAATAATCGAATTTTGAGCAATTATTTTGATTTTTTTTTTTAATAATTATTTGAGCAATTAAAAAAATTCAGACACGGGAACCTATAGGAGAAATACAATCAGTCACACTTGCTATTTGCAGTACTGCTTGGTTTGAAAAAAAAATCCTAGCAAACATGTATATAAAATAAGTCTCAGTGACAAAACTAAAGCCCTTAATCCCCTTCTTCATATTTGGTTTTTATGTGAAACAAAATGTTTCATCACTGTATGCAATGCCCAGTTCAAGGCAGTTGCTTCAGCTCCTTTACAATGTACATATGGCACCATTGCTGGTTTTGATTCCCTGAAGGCAGCTAGTTTCCCTGTAACAAATTGCAGACGCCACAAGGTAGCATTGGGATTACCAAGAAGTTTAAGGAACAGACTGAAATCCCAAATTCCTTCTAAGGTAGCAGCAGCATCCTTCATGTTTCAGTACTGCGTTCTGGCAGTTGGAAGTGGTGAACTTGTGAGACCATGTTTGGGAATTCACCTTCCTCTACAAGACTAACCTCAGACTGTGCAAAGTAGCTTTCACAATCAGATCCTCAGTCTGTCTAGCAGGATCTCTAAAACACGGGGTCTCATTTTCATTCCAGCACTGCAAGATAGCTTAGACAGCTTCAGAATAAAAAACTTGGATAGAAAAAAGGCAAAGAATGCTTTGATAAAAATGAGAGTTTTGTCTCTTAAGAGCAGCAGAAATAATACTACAGCAAAATCCTCGGTGTTCTTATATGGATATTGCACTTCTTCAGTAACTCACTATTTATCATAAGAAATCATGAAAATAAATCTAAATGATTATTTTACCAACTGTAAACACCTTTCCAGTTGGTTTACACTTTAAAGTTGTCTGTTTATTCACTGTTAGAAGTTTGGATGTGCTTCACTGAAGAAAGTCATGTTTTCTCTTTGAAACAGTCTCAGGAGACAAGTTCACTGTTTTGGCCCTGATACCAATCGTTTTTTGTTTGAAGAGTTATGCATACCTATGTATCATAACAGCCCTTAGACAACTTGATGCACAATAGCATTTTCAACATTTCTTGCCATTTATTTTTAATATTATCATGAAAATAATGCGGATTTCTTCAGCTTCTGAAAGTTATTGTGGTGGCTGTCTTAGGTTTGAGGAATTTTCCTCCTGAATGAAGAAAGTTTCTCAAGAAACTTTAAGAGCATAGTGACAAAAAGGAGCTCACACCTTTTCTAGTTCTAGCAAAGAAAATATGCAAACAGAAGCAAAGATGTTCTCATTTACAGAGACATTATTAGAAAATTTCAAATTTCTGAATTTCAAAATTCCTACAACATATGTTCCTGATCATTCCTGATTTCAAAATCTACAACATACTGACAGGAAACTTTAACCAACAGGTGCTGTGTGGGAATTTTATACTGAAGTCCAATCAGTATAGGAGAGAAACTTCTAGTAAGACATAATGTAGTTGTGAGACAAGACATCACAGGTAATTTTCTGAAAGAAAGAAAGAGTGAGATTTAATCACTTTCGGCTACTTCTGCAGCTAGTGCTGAGGCACATTATCTTCTCTGTCAGACAAGGAGGTGATTTTCAAGACTGTAATCAAGCTGAATTGCTGTCAACATTTACTCACAGACAACTGATGATTCTCATAGACCATTTGTTTTATTTCTGCACATTTTATGTCATGCTTTTCTATCTTTCTAAAATCCATGGCCTTTTATGTTACAACAACAGGACATTAACAATTATTGCTGTTAAAATATTCCACATACAAGCAAAGCTTTCTCTCTGCCACATATCAGATCTCAGTTTGGTTGTTGTCTCTGTCAATTCCAGAAGTTCCAACTCTAACAGCTTTAATTACCTCAGGAAAGTAGTATTACAATTTCTGATTAATAAAATAAATTTTTCAGCTACTTGGAGTAGAAAATCTTGTGTAACGTTGTGATATTTGACCTCTCTGAAAGACTTGTGAGTGGAACAAGACATTTAATGGCATTAGGCATGAATGACCTCTGCTTTCTAACTGCTAGGCATGGAGTGATGAGGAAGATGAAATTCGTGTTATCTCAAGAGTCAGATTTTCTCCAGTTCACATGAAATACTATTTGCAGTTAGCATTCTCATGGCCAGTCCTAGCTGACATATTGCTACAGCAGTGCAGAGGAAAAGCCATACTCTGCAGAGAAGGAACTAGGAAGTTACTAAGGTAATTATTAGACACCAATTCCCTGTCCAGAGTTCAAGATTTGGCCTGTCTAACCAGCATCTCTTGGACCATTTTGCCAGACTCTGTGCTGTATAGTGGCTACCAGTCAACGTTTATCCAGTGTTCCTCATGCTATCCTCCCTTGTTAGGATTATTTGCAGCCTGCAAGTCTTCGTATTGATTTCTAGGTTTACTGCACAGTCATAAATCGGCAGACAGACTATAGGAGATAAGAAAGGAAACAGAAAATGACATTGACCCAGTTGTTTTGTCTGAACTAGATGGAGAACTACATACCTGTCCCATCACTCTCCACATATTAAATATATATATATAAAAAATAGAATCACTTAAGTTAAAAAAGATCAAAAGTCCAGCCATCAACTTCATCTACTGAGTCCCATCTCTGAAGTATCGCCCTTAGTGCTATGTCCACCTGGTTTTTATCCAGGGATGGGGTCTTCATGTAATATACAATAAATATATACACAATACACATAGTATTCCTGTAATTAGTTTAGCTATATCATTTCCATGATCTAAAGCTGAACATTCCTCAAGTGAATGCTATACTTTATAATATTTAGAAGTAAGCCTTGCTGTCACTACGTTATCTTTTTCATTGTCTCCAAACAACAAATAGCCCTAGTTTATTCCCTTTCTACTGGCTAACAAGACCAAGCAAAAGGTCCCTCAGAACATGTTGCCATGGATTTCACAGTGTCATGTATCATCTGCTGCTGGTAGGCCTTGCTGGCAAATCACAACACATTGACTGGGAGGTGATGTTCTGCTGTAGGCCAGGATGGTGTAGCAAGAAGTCTTGAACAAATTCTGGATTTATTTGTGTTTTCAGGTGAAGTAAGAAAGAGTAATACATTACTCCTGAAAATATAGAACTGTACTATAGGGTGTCATTCAGGACAATGACCAAAATGTAGCAGTAGTTCTTGGAATCTGTTTTCAGGATAAGCATCACAGATATCAATATATTCCTAGAGGTGTATCAAAGGTCTAATTTTTATTTTATAACATTTGAAACTGAGACCAAGACTGTAATCCAAGTGAGTATCATTCTCACACCACTTAGTCTTCTCTAGACTGTGTCATATAGAAGATTTAAAAAAAAAAAAAAGTTTCCATGGCAGGGAATTGGGAATGGTATCACCATTTTCAGTGCAGTACATGGTAAGAGGAAAATATGTTCCAAAGGATTATGACCTCCAGAAAGAAGGGATGGCTGGGACCCCGTTGGCCAGAAAATAGGAATTACCACGTTCTCCTTTTAAATTTAATTTTATAATTAAGTTCAACACTTAGAAATATGTTCTTAGAAATAGAAAGGTGCAGTAAAAGTGTGGAAATGGTGTTCAAATGCAGAAACCAAAGTTCTCAAAATTAGATGTCATTTAAGATTGGTGGCAGAGGAACTGTCTATTATTTCATCTGATTCAAAAGTGGTCAGATTTTTTTTTTCCATACTATATGGAGGCAGTGCTTCGTGATTAATTTTTATTTGTTTATTTAAAATTAAAACAAGTACAGTTATAGTATTTCACAATGCGAAGAACATTTTTTTCTATTGTATTTAATACAGTTCTAGCATAATCCAAATTAAAATGTGAGCAAGGCACTTGTTTAATATATCAAAAACAAATTAAGTCTGGATTTGAAAAGGTATTAAAGCTATTCCTTTCATAAAATAGAATTAGTGCTAATTTGCTTCTGGAATTTAAACGGAAATGAATTTATTGTTGAAATATAAACCAATGGTTTAAATCCAAGCCTAACACAATTAACAAAATGAGGAAAATTCATAAGGCTCAAATTAATATTGTTATGCTTACAAGCTAAGGAAAAAATTATAACACTCCTGAAATTATTAGAGCTGCAACAATTGATAACCTCTGAAGCTTGTGACTGTGAGAGGGATCAGGAAGAGCAGAACAACTAGCAGCAATACACAGAAGATATTCATATTTTTAATAAATTTATACATATAAGCGTTGACAGTTGTTTATGGTGAGTCATTAAAAATATGAACACATTATATGAAGTCCAGTACTTCATATAATATATAATGTCAGATATATATTTATATATGTATTTATATAATATATAAAGTTCAGATACAAATACGGACTTACACTACAAAGATGTTCTATTTGAGAATTACAAATTCTCTTTTCATGTGATGCTTTTCACGCAATATAGTCAATGAGTTTAGTAAGGAGAATGTGCACACAGTTAGCAAATATGATATATAAACATTTGTCTAAATTGTTGAAAACCAATTATGAGTTTAGAAATGGGACTATATGCTCAAGAAACTAATTCAGCTGTAACGGGAAAACACAATGCAGACAATCAAAACTACATTACTAAATATGAACTGAAAACATTATATTCCAAGATATAAATGAGAGTTTGATTTAGAAAATGTTAAAATTTGGTAATTAGGTCACTTTTTAGGGCAGATAATTCTGAATTTAATCCTAAATTTTAGACATCTGTTTTTGGAAAGGTTTGATCTCTCGGCCTGCTTTTTTTTAATTTGAGAGTAGTGATATTTCCTTTCTTTACAGAGATGGTAAGAGGATTAATGCTTTTTACACTGTTTTGAGTATGGAAGGTCCTATAAAAGCGTTATCTGAAAATTTCAGATAGCTCTAGCATTATCCTATTACCCACTCATAGAGGCAAGTAACTGATAATTGGGTTCCTACTAACCTTCATTAGATAAGAGATTTCTCACTTAACTCTATCAATAGAAAGATTAAGGGCTCTTGGTACTCCAGGAGAATGCAGCTGTATAGAACAGAAATGAGTAATAGTGAGCATAAAGCCATGGTTGTAAACCAATAAATCTGTTGCAATAAAGAAGCTTCCAATTGTGAAATACTCTGTATAACCTTTATGGTCATACTTCCAGTTCAATAAATAGAGACACATTACTTTGTATCATGTGAAGTAGAATAAAGTGGCCCATTAACTTCATCAAAAACTTACAAGTTGACTTTATTTTTCACTTCCATAATGTGAAGACAGAATACAGTATTCTCCTGTGAGTTAGAGCAGAGCTTGTGGAAAAGAGCCCATCCTGATTTTCATCACCTCTTTGGGATAATACTTACCATGCCTTTGCAATATTTTCTTCTTTTGTTAAAATATTTATGTCTGTATTGGGTATACAAAAGTCTTTTTCTACATTAGAATCCTATTTCAATAGAATTCATTTTCTGTTTGCAACTGGCGAAGTGTATTTTAGAAGTTCAGTTAAAGAAGAAGGGTAGAAATTAAGTTTTCAACCTGAAACATGAATGTGCCCATTTCATAATCATGCACACAGAAGTGAGGCACCATGAACTCCTCCTCCTGCTTTTTCTAGCCTATGGCACAATTCAGCATGCTTTCCCATTTGAAAACATGTTGTTGGCAGCAGGTACCAGACCTAACTAATAATGCTTTCTGAAGATCCAGAGATGGTTTATTCTCTGCTGAGTTTTGATATAGAGTAGCAAGTAGTTCTGATTGTCTTGTTGCTTTCTTTATCTTCTTTTATCCAGGAGGCACCTTGAAATGTACTTAGCCAGCTTCCAAAGTCAGTGATTTCTAACTGCCTTTTCTATGGAAAACTACACCTAAAAAGAGTGTAGGACTTTTTTTTACAGTGTCACACAGTATTTCTAAACTGTTCTCTGTATTTGTCTCTGGTAACCTTACCAAATTATTCCATCTGTAGGACTACAAAGCTTAACTACTGTGATTCTGCTTTAATTTTGCTTTCACTGGTGTTTCTTTGCTTTATGCATCTCTAGAATGTCATTTATCAACATCTTTATTTCTTGGAATAAATTAATATAGCCACTTACCATAGGGTACTGGCAGCTCACAAAGTGGCAGGTAGACTTTAACTTGCCCTATTAATTTTTAAAGCCTGTAACAGAGAGACAGTATTGTATTGCAGCCCCTTAAACACTCTCTTTGTTTTGATACTATCCATATTTCTCAGATTTCCACTGTCCTTTTTGTAGCAACCAGTGTCCTGTTGCTGCTGGCATGCAGAAAAAGTTATATAATGGATATTTCTGTGTATTTTGAAATCATAGGAAGGAAACATTTCCCTTAGTATACTGCTTAAGGAGCAAGCTATTTTGATGGTGCTGAGGTTGATATTATATTCATATGATAAATAGTGGTTTTGTTTATTTGCTTATCTTTCCTGACATACATGAAGATACCATATAGTCAGCAGTCCAGAAACTCTAAAGCAAGTGCTGGCTCAAATATAAAATATGTACTGCAGATGTTGTAAACCATGATCATGCCACTTAGTCATGAGTTCACAATGAACTTCATACTTGCTGTAAATAGGGATAAAGTGTACCTGCTATACTTACAGCTCTCATCAAACAACAGACATGCCATGCAAGTGTAAATGCTATGACATTTGATTTGCCAGAGAGTAGGTAAGATAAGATCTGCAGCCTGGTTCCCATGTCCCCATGTTGTGTCCACTGCCTGGCAAATGTGTAGAGGAATATACTCTTTCCACGTGACCAGGTTGAACACGGCCTTGGTTCTACCTCCGTAAAGATCTTAATTATTCCTTACTTACTCCTTCCTCCTTCCAGGGTGTTTACTTTCCAGCAACTCCTCTGCATTGTTTATAAATCTAAAAATAAACTCTGTCAGTCTCTGAAGCGCAAACCATGTTTTTTTCATGGCATGCTAGCAGACTTTTATATAGCCTGGACATTACACTGATGATGAGAAACAAAGGCATTTACGCAAAGAACAGCTTGCCAAACATTGTGAATTTCTTCTCTAATGAAGGAAGAGAAAAATAATACCTCTGGAGTCTCCTTGCACAAATTGTAATCATTATTCTGTGCCATTGTTTGATATGAATATTTTCAGTAAGACCTCAGGAAAAACATTGCTTGTAATCATCTCGTAATGGAAAAAAACTTTCATATGGGTCAGGCAATGTCAAGAAGATTTGGATTACATAGGTATGCAGCAAAGGTCAGCAAGGTACAAAATTTATAATTATAGTGTGGCCTGTTTCATATCAGCAGTTAGGAAAACATAGTCTGAATGCAAAATATTCATCATTTTTTCTCCCTGATCTTATTGTAAATGTGTTTTCCTACAATCTTTATGTCTTTCTTTAAAGTAGGAATCGGAGAGGAGATAGCGCAAGACAGTGCAAGGACCAAGATAGCAACCATGAGAAAATACATTAAACATTCAACAGAAAGCATGCAAACACAGCTTCTGAATTGTAGCATTTTAATGATTTTCAAAGGCAAAACAAAAAAAAAGCCCTTTGAAAGGTGTGTGGATGGTCCCCCAAAGGAGGTTTCCTTTGCTATAGTTCCCCAACACAGATTATAAAGCAGAAAGGGAAAATAGTGAAGTATCAAAACACTGAAGTTTCAGTGGCGTCCATCAATAAAAAAGCAATGACAAAAGGAAAGGGAGGAACATGAATAATATCAGCTAGTGTTCTTACATGCAGAGAACAAGAGAATAACCTGCTTTAGGCTTTCCATTACCATAAAGACACATGGGCCTAATCTTCACTACGGAAAAATGAGTATATTTTATGTACCAGTTACAAGACTATTTCATGTTTTCCAGACTTCACAGTATTGAATTATACTACTTTTCAGTTGTATTCATATTTATGAGCCAGACATGATGGAGAAAAAGATTGTTAATAAAATTTGCAGATAGTACTGAGGTGAGAGGTGCTGTAAACACTGTGGGAATAGAGACATAATCAAACAAAATAGTGCCTTGTGAAAAAAAATACATGTGCCAGAAATGTGAAATGAGAATCCAGCTGAAAAAATACAGGTGGTTGTCTCCTAGGGAAAATAATCCTGGGCACACATATTCCATGAACAAGAGAAAATTGGGAAATAGTTATGATTAAAAAGACTCTGAGGTAGAAGTAGTCGACAAATTAGACAGTAGTAATAATATGTAACAGATATTTGAAGGTATATCATGTCCCAAAAATGGTTATTTCCTGGTCAGAGAGCCAATGCAAAGTTCAGGCATTACAGGTCTCTGCAAGCACTCATGTCAGAAACAAACTGACACAGAATCTCTGTGGTGCATGTCAGCCCTTGGTCGAACTTTTTATGTGGATAGGTTTCACTCCTACTGCTTGATGAAAACAGATTAATTTCTTACATTCTGAAACACAACAGCAACTTCCCTAATTATTATTGTCAATCAAACCATTGTGATTTTCCTATAAGAAGAGAAATAATTAAGAAAAATAGGGGCCTGAACAGAACTGCAGTGACATTGCTTTTAAATGTATTCAGTTTGTATTTTAGTCCTGGAGAGGAGCAATCATTTCTCATTGTGTTTTGATGGAAAACTTCCTCCTTCCTACCCACTTCACAATTCTAGAAAAGAATTTTTAGCATGACAATCTAGAAATTGTCTCAATAGTAAAAAATTGCAATCATTGCTATTATAATTTAAGCCTAAGGCTGCTACATGCTGATTTAGTGTAAAGGGATGAATGCACAAAGGCTGGATCAACCCCTTTGTACCAATAAGCTTCATGGCCCCCAGTGGGGAAAAAAAAAAAAAAAAAAAAACAACTAATAACTAATAGATTACTACTAGGGTTAAAGTAATACTCAAATATCATCCCAGTACTTTATATTCAGTTTTTCTTGTAACTTGGAAATGTGTTCTGAGCCAAAGCCTTTTCAGGAAGTACTTGAGAAAGTGCTTAATGTTAAGCATTGAACACAGAAGCATATTGGACTCAGCTGTGATAATCTGCTGAACTGAAGGCTCATTCATAAAGTGACCCCCTGTAGCTTTGGTGGTAAGGACCTTCACAGGAAACATCCAGGTAAAAGCAGATGCTAATAACTTGCTCAGATAGTAGTCTGTACCCCTTCCAATGTCCAAAATACATTTCCTTTCCTCAAGAAAATATATCCTTAGACATTGGTAGTCTCTTTCAGATGAAGTAAAAAGCAATTTAAATTTCATCCATGACTAACTTTTTCTTAAATTTACAAAGTACAGGAAAAAAAAGAGGATTTTAACATTGAGTTTTTGCTTGCTCCTTCACCTGCAGCTATCATAGCTCAAATTATACTAGGGAGGCTGTACCACTAAGCTTTGCAGAAACCCGAGTAGCTGAGAAGCCCAAGATAAGTGCTTTGAGTTTTGGGAGCTGTATTTGCTTATCTCTGACTTCACCTGTATTCTTATTCTGCAATGAAGAGCTTGTTTGCATCTCTAATTTACACTTCTGTTTTCTTCTCACCATGCTGGTAAAATAATAATAATAATAATAATAATTATATATATATATATATATACACAAATCTGCACCAAAATAAGTGGAGTCACAACATTTGGTGTATTTTTTAATTAGATAATACAGTTCATTGAAGGACTGTGAGCCACAGCTGATAGGTAAGATGCAACCCTTGCTCTTTTAATCCTTCTTGCTTATTTTACATAAGAACAGAGTCTTTGTGAGTGCCATACTGGAAGATAATTATGCAAAAGGAATAAAATTCAGCTCCTTGTTTTTATGTTACTGTTGTTGGAGGCGTAGCCCTTATAAGGATCTCAATTATAAAGAAACCTTAATGTAAAAGAAAGAAACAGCAGGATCAGGGACAAACTTAATTGGCTTTTTAGATGTTTAAAACATGAGGCCAGCTTATTAATGTATGTCATGTGTATGATGTATATGAAGCGAGTTTCTGGTAAGGAATTAAATGAAGGTTCTTACAATGGTATACTGAATACGTGTGTATTTCCAAGGTTTGGTTTGGGGCTAAGACATTATGTTAGGGTAAATAATCCATGGCAGCTAAAAAGTCCAGCTGTACAAGGACACATCTGCTGTAGTCATGGTGAGTTGTGCTCTAGTCTAACAAATCAGGCGTGAATCTCATTATATGCAGAAAAATAATTTGTTATCTGAGATTCAAGAAGACCTCCAAAGAAACTTAGTCTTGAATTGCAGACAACAGATCCTAGATTTCTTCCCACGAGATGCCAAATCTATTACAGAGATGAAAAACTGTTCTCTGATCTTAAAGGCAGTATCATATAGTCAAATAGTGCTCCCATTTACACTGATAGCCCCGGGCGTTTCACACAGCTTTTGTCTTCAGAGAGCTGGGGAGCATTCTTGATCTGCTTTAGGTTCCTGTCAGCAACACAGAAGAGGAGGATGGCATAGAATGTGGGCCCTAACAAAGTCACCTGGGTTATGCCTCACTGCTCACACCAAAGCCTCTGCTGTACTTCAGTATCGCTGCAGTCCTACTTAAATCATAATGGCTCTTCTGGAGCTCTATTGTGCACTGATTGTTTCGCTTGTGCTATTCTTGCAGTCTACCTAGGGAAAGGTTTGTTTAGTGTTGCAGAGGAGCCTCAGGAGTTAAGCCACTGCAGCTCTAACAACCATTAATTTTACTTTCGAATGTTAACATTTCTTTTTTGTGTGTGTGCTTTTCTATATCAAGTTCCCTTAGCATAACAATATCTGAGCAGTGAAGAGTTTGACATTCATTCGCTGACACTAAAAAATTGCAATCAATTTCGGTGGATTTTAGATTATACCTGCTATGGGGAAGAGTCAGAGAGGTAACAAAAGTTGCTCAAATTGTAAGCAAATCTTTTATTCTCTAAAAACACACCCTCCTGAATTGTTCAAAACTATGTGTAAATTTTCACTAACTTAGCAGATTGTTTATGCAAAGAGGAAAATCAAATAGTCAAAATTCTTAAGCTTTGGAAACAAATACAAAAAATATTTTTTATTTCAGGATTATATAGTAAGATGGCTTTTATTCACATATTAGAAAACGAAGAATTGAAAGGATAGTAGCAGATTCAGTTGGGCATGGAAAAAAATGAAGAGTATTTTGGGTCAACTCACAAATTTTATTGTTTACATAGCTGCTAGAAAATATCTCAAGCCAGTATTTATTCTCAATTACATTGGTTGTTCTGACTGCGGTTTGGGTGCAGGAGTGTAATATTTTGGCAAATAGAAGGATGTGTTTTATGAAGCCCGCAGTTCTTGAAGCAAACATTTATTTTGTTATTCATCAGGACAGTTCAATTAGATTCAACAGTATTTTTTTTTTCTTTAATAAGGTTACTTGCTGCATAACTGTTTAACAAACCACATTTGTGAGGATTGGTTTTGTTGTTTTTTTGTTTGTTTGTTTAAATTAATGACAGAAAAAAAAAAAAAAAAAAACTAATTTCTTAATCCAAGCTGTTTTCTGGATGCTTCCAGAACAATTCTTGAAGTGTTGATTAAGCTATCAATGCTAGAAAATGTCAAAAACCTATTTCCAGGGCCCTGGTTTGAAAACTGTTACAAATACTCTACAGCATGCTTTTATTGCACATTAGTTTTAACAGGATATTATTGGTTTTGAATACCCTTTTCCCAGATGCTGCCTAAAATTTATTTCTATTGCATAACAGTTTTAATATGATTTTACTACTTTATAAGTACACTTTTCACCATTCTTTCTTTGATACTTTACCATTACTTTTTCCTAAAAATCAAGGTTAAAGCAATCACAGCAGGGCTTTCCAGAATGAATGATAATTGAAAATGCATCTAGCAGGACGCTCTTGATATTCTATAAATAAACAATGCAGAGTCCTCATTCATTATTTATCACTTGTTCTTTATAACACTTTTTTACAAGACGTATCATTATCCTTCCACAGAGCTGAGCCAAAACATATGTCAGACCAGATGCATACATTTACCTCTCTCCTTTTATCCCACCTTGAATAGTAATGCCTTGCTCTGTTTTGGATCTGTCTGTGCATTGAACCAGCTGACCCAGAAACAACGTGCAGTCATTTCATTTTGCAACACTCTGCTGTATCTTTGTCCCACTCGTCTGGCTCCTTTGCAGTGTGTGTGAAGTTCTGTGGCTGTTATTAAACAGCTGGCTTGTACTCCATCTGTATCGTCTGGGTCTGGCTCAGCAACATATCTACCAGAATGAGCGCATGAGTATTTGGAGGGTTTTATGCAGATCTTACTCATGTCTGCCTTTATAACCAGCTGAATCTTTAGCTGACAGTGTTTTGTTTGCTTGCTTTTCCCCAGTAGGAATGAAAGTAAAAATTAACCTATTAATTTTCTTTGCAGCTCAAAACACAAGGGCCTAGTTCAAAAAAGTATAGGTAAATGCATTTTTGCCTATCTTCATGTTTTTAAACAAAGATATTACTGTTAATTTTCGTTTAGAAATTGCAGTTAGTTTTGACTTTTCTAGATTTGAAAAATGATGGGAAAAAAACTGTAGATCTTTTATTAAATTAAAACTGTAACTCATCATGTCTGATGCTGAATCCTTTGCTCCTTTTCTCCCTCTGTTTTAATTTGTTTTAGAACATTGCTAAATCCAACTTTCCTTTAGCTAGTATTCCCTTGCTCATAAGTCTTCCGTACATATTTGGGGGAGTTAATTTGATAGCTTATCTGAAGTAACAGCTGGAGGTTGTAACCCTTTTTTGGCTTGCAGCTGCAGCTCTGCTGTCCTGTTTGCCAAAAGGCAATTCACTTGACTTGATTTTCACCAAACTGTGCTTTCCATATGACTCTATATTTGCAGAGTGTACCATGCAGAGGTTTTAAAATGTTGGCATAAGACATTGATAGTATAGTATTTTATCTATGCCCTTTAACACAAGCTGTATTAAAAATTAATATCAGTAAAAAATTGCTGAGCCAAACTTTTAAGTTTATGAATAAAATAACCAAGATTTCCTGACTAAAATGCATTTATTTCTCATGGTTTTGGTTGAGCATCCTCTTAGCTAATAACAGACTGGAAAGCATGATTCTCACATGATATGGGTGCTCAGTCCCTTTGTTTTTTTTTTCAAAGTTAAAAAAATAATATGAAGTACTTCTGTCTCCATCTTCAATAAGAGCAGTATATTTTGACCTCTAGTCTCCATAGATTCTAGTCTTTATTTCTTCAGCAACCCTTATGAAATTTCTATACTTTTTAACCTGTAATTTGTGTGTCTGTTCCTCATTTGTGCCATCCTTAGACTTAGAGTTAGATTTTATTTTTAATGTTGCCTTTATCCCTGCACTGAAGCAGAAGGTGCCTGCAATTTTATAGCAGTTTTGATTTTAAATACATTTTATTCCTATTCATATTTTTCTGTATGAATTTTCTTCCTAACCTGTTTCTCTCACATTTTCCTCCAGTTTGGAAAAATTAATACCTTTGAAGTACATGTGCATATCTATTTTGGCTGGACTACTTTCCTGTTCTCTCAAAATGAGCTAGAAGAGTTGAGGTTGTTATTCCTCAAACAATTCCCAGTTGTCCCAACTCCATCTCATCCAGTGTATTATTCGTACTCATGCATCATCATCAAGTCACAACAGACAGCCTGTATGGCTAGCACTGCCTTTTAGGAAAGAAAAAAATATTGAAGTCAGTGGAAAAATGTCTAACAATTTGTGTAAGACTATTTTGGCACCCCAATCCATCTAAAACAACCTAACAGAAGAGATTTTTTTGGTACTCTTTTTTCTTGACTGGATTTGATTAAGGCAATATCTTTGCAATTCTGTGAGGAGTAATATCTTCTTGTCCTTTGCTCTTTCTTACATAGCGAAGCGTGCTAGTTTAATACAATAAAATTCTGCTATGTACATTTCTTCTGATCTGTGAAGAAACTAATTTAATTCCAAATTAAGTACTCTCAAAAGTACTGTTCTTTTTCTTTCGTTTTAACACATTGTGAATCTACAAGTAACTGTAGTCCAATTTTAATGAGAACAGTTGAAGGAAATACCACAGATAAATGTCAGTGCATGTCAGAGCTAGAATTTCAAGACTAAAAAATTGTTTCTTACATTGAGTTGTATATTTTCACCCTATGTAAATGATTGTTTATTCAAGTTTATTTTATTAGGTCTAATAATATGTGTAGCTTCATGCAAATTTAGCTCTTATAATGCCAAGAGTCTTATTCGCAGATATCTAGAAGGCGTTCAGGTGATTATGCAGTACCTCTAATGCTTAGTGTAAATTAAAATCTAACATAACCTGTTTATCCTAGTGCTTTAAAAAGAGTGTTTCCTATTTCTATTGGTGAACATACTAACCGTGGCTGAAATCAGATGATTGGAAGACTAAATCTTGTACAAAGGGTACAATTTTTTTTTTCCTCTTACAAGTATACTATGTGTGCCTGTATGAGTTAGCTGGTACAAAATTTTGTTGTGAACCACTGGAAATATCAATGTAACACAAATTAATTCCTATGATTGTAGTTCAGATATAGGACCAGCTGTGAAGTTAGACAAGGTAGGAAATCACCCCAGGGCAAAAGGCTTAATAGGAGCAGAAGAGAGCAGGAGATAGGGAGCTGTCTGGTGAGACCTCACCTGGAGTACTATATTCTGTTGTGGAGTCCTCAGTACAGGAGGGATGCAGACCTGTTAGAGAGCATCCAGAGGAGGGCCACTGAAATTGTCTGAGGGATGGAACACCTTTCCTATGAGGACAGACTGACTGAGCTGGGGCTGTTCAGCCTACGGAAGAGAAGGCTCCAGGGAGACCTGAGCCTTTCAGTGTCTGAAAGGAGACTGTAAGAAAAAAGAGTACGGACTCTTCAGCAGAGTCTGCTGTGACAGAACAAGAAGAAATGGTTTCAAATTAAAGAGGGGTGATTTAAATTGGCTGTAAGGAAGAAGTTTTTTATAGTAAGGGTGGTGAGGTACTGGCACTGGTTGCCCAGAGAGGTGGTGGATGCACCATCCCTGGAGACATTCAAGGTCATGCTGGATGGAGCTCTGAGTAACTTGATGTAGCTGTAGGTATTCCTGTTCACTGCAGGGTAGTTGGTCTAGATGGCCTTTAAAGGTCTTTTCCAACTCACGTGATTCTGTGATCCACCTCTTCACTGATGTTTGTATTCAGTAGAGTCAGTTACTTTTGTTCCATGTTTGTCCAGCAGTTAACACAGTTAGGGGACTCAGTGTCAAGGGCTTACAGGAAATTTGGCAATAAATATTAGGATAAAGTATTCAAATAATTCCACACCAAGAGTCTTTGCTAACTCTAACCTTGTTATGAGATTAAACACAAGCATTTCTTTGACTTGTTACTTAAAAGTTTACTGTCATAGAATCATAGAATTACTCAGGTTGGAAAGGACCTCAAGGATCTAACCGCAGCCTAACCATAGTACCCTAACTCTAACAACCTTCTGCTGAATCATATCTCCAAGCACCAACGGCTTATCTCCACATCCAACTGGCTCTTGAACACATCCAAGGACGGTGCCTCAACCACCTCCCTGGGGAGCCTATTCCAGTGCTTAACCACCCTTTCTGTAAAGAAGTGTTTCCTGATATCCAACCTAAACTTACCCCAGTGCAACTTGAGGCCACTTCCCCTCATCCTGTCACCTGTCACCAGTGAGAAGAGACCTAACCTGCTCTCACTGTAAGCACCTTGCAGGTACTGGAAGAGAGTAATAAGGTCTTCCCTAGCTGCCTCTTCCCCAGACAAAACAGCCCCAGCTCCCTCAGCCTCTCCTTGTAGGGCATATTCTCCAAGCCCTTCACAAGCCTCGTTACCCTTCTCTAGACCTGCTCCAGTACCTCCACGTCCTTTTTGTACTTAGGTGCCCAAAACTGAACACAGTACTCAAGGTGAGGCCTCACCAATGCCGAGTACAGGGGCAGGATGACATCCCCAGTCCTGCTCACCACACCATTCTTGATATAAGCCAGGATGCCATTGGCCTTCTTGGCCACCAGGGCACACTGCTGGCTCATGTTCAGCTGACTGTCCATCAGAACACCAAGGTCTCTTTCCATCAGGCAGCTTTCCCCCACACCTCCCCAAGCCTGTAGGGTTGCCTGGGGTTGTTGTGACCAAAATGCAGGACCCAACACTTGGCCCTATTGAAACTCATGCCATTAACCTTTGCCCATCAACTCAGTCTGTCCAGGTCCCTCTGCAGTGCCCTTCTCCCTTCTGGCAGATCAACACTCCTTCCCAGCTTGGTGTTGTCTATAAACTTACTGTGGGTGCACTCAATTCCCTCATCAAGATCATCAATGAAGATGTTAAACAGAAGCGGCTCCATATGCACTCACTCTGAGCCTTGGGGGACACCGCTTGTGACCGGCTGCCAACTAGATTCAACTCCATTGACCACGACTCTTTGGGCCCGGCCATCCAGCCAGTGCTTCACCCAGCGGAGCGTATACCCATCCAGACCATGGGCAGCTAGCTTCTCCATGAGAATGTTATGGGGGACAGTGTCAAAGGCCTTACTGAAGTCCAGGTAGACCACATCAACAGCCTGACCCTCATCCACTAAGCCGGTCATAGAATGAAATCAGGTTGTCAGACAGGATCTACCATTCGTAAACCCATGTTGACTGGGCCTGATCTCCTGGTTGACCTTTAATTGGTCCACGATGGTTCCCAAGATTATTTGTTCCATGACCTTCCCAGGCACCGAGGTGAGACTGATAGGCCTGTAGCTACCAGGATTATCTTTCCAGCCCTTTTTGAAGATGGACGTCACATTTGCCAGTTTCCAGTCCACCAGGACATCCCCGGTTAGCCAGGACTGCCGAAAAATGATGGACAGTGGCTTGGCAATCACATCCGCCAACTCCCTCAGCACTCTAGAGTGCAGTCCATCTGGTCCCATGGACTTGTAAGCATCCAGCTTTCGCAGCAGGTCCAAAACTATCTCATCATGGATCATGAAGGGCTTATTCTGTTCCCCATCCCTATTTACCAGCACAGGGGGCTGTGTTCCCAGGGAGTAACAAGTCTTACTATTAAAGACTGAGGCAAAGAAAGCATTAAGTACCTCAGCCTTATCACTATCCTTGGTGACCAGGTTGCCCTCGGCATCCAACAAGGGATGGAGATTCTCCCTAGCCTTCCTTTTGCTATTAATGCATTTATAAAAGCATTTACTGTTTACCTTAGTGGCCAAGCTCAGTTCTAACTGCGCTTTGGCTTTTCTAATTTTCTCCCTGCACAGCTTCACTACATACCTGTAATCCTCATAAGTAGCTTGCCAACTCTTCCAGAGACCACAAACTTTCCTTTTGTTCTTGAGTTCCAGCCAAGGGTCTCTGTTCAGCCAGCCCGGCCTCCTTGCCCGTCAGCTCATCTTCCATGACATGGGGATGTTCAGGTCCTGCACCTTTAAAATGATTTCCTTAAAATATATTCCCAGCCTTCCTGGGCTCCCACACTCTCCAAAACTACCTGCCAAGGGACCCTCTCAACCATGGTCCTAAAGAGGTTGAAGTCTGCCCTCTGGAAGCCCAAGGTCATGTTCAGTAGGGGTAAAGTGTCCACATGTCTTTCTTTTCTTTCTTTTTTTTTATTTTTTTTTGGGGGGGGCAGGTGAGGGGGGAGGAATGGTCACATGTTCTCTTTTGCTGCTTTTCTACAAAGTCCTCACTTTGCAGCCTCTAGGATGAAATGCCTAGCTCTGAGATAAAAAAAAAAAAAAAAAAAAAACGTGTAGAAATGACCATATGTATAAAGCATCACATTTATCATCTTAATGATGTCTGTAGCTTGTATTGCTTTCTCTTTTTCTTCTTTACACATCCAATGCAATTTAGAGAAACCATATGCACCCACTCAGAGCCCACCCCAACATGCTAACAAGTTGAAAAGACAGAACTGTACACTGTGCAACAAAGGAAGTCTCACAGTACACATGTTTACTTCATGAATTCGATAATTCTGTGTGTGGCATGGAAGATATTGAACAAAAATAAAGCTGGTATTTCCTAAACCTCTATATGTTGACCTTAACTCTGATTTCTATATCTAAGAATCAAAGTACCATCTGTTTTACAATCTGTTTTATATCTGATGTAGAATGAACATCCTTTTCTCTGTACTAACAATGCAAAGATAAATATCTTTTATACTTTCAAAACAGTTAATTAACTTGCTTAGAAGAAGCAGGAGTATTTTCACAGCCACATTCCCAGGTATACTATTCTCACAGACTTTCCCCAAAAAGAATGACATGAAATTAATTAATTGTAAGGCCAGATATATTTCCATGAGCAAGAACAAAGACTCTCTAAACACACCTTGTAATAATGCCATGGGGCTTTGTAGTAATCTCGTTTTGTTGGGTTATTTTTTTGCAGTGCTTCTTTTCTTCAGTATAGGTCAAATATCAACCAAAAAGAAAACACTGCTCCATTTCAAGTTATGTAAATAATTGTGGTTAAGAGAGGAACAATGAAACTATTTTTCATAGAACTGAAAGAAAAATAGTCAACAGCTATAAAACAAATTAGATTCACTAAACTCTTCTCCTTAATTCTTCAAAGCTAGGAGTGAATAGGATTTTTAGATAGTTTTGATTTAGAAAAAAAGCAACCCAAAATCCTTTCTGAATATAATTTGGTCTGGATGCTTCTGCATACAGTGAATTGAAACTAAGGAAAAGCTTCATTAGCATCACGACATATACTTGTGCCTGAGTTCCATAATTCTTTCAGATTTGACAAAAGAAAAAGACATGCTCTTTGGTCACAGGGATAGAAAATTAATTGATTTTTTTTTTTGGAAATGACTGCAAGCTTTTCTGAAATGAGTGTGGGGATGTTTTTTTTTTTTAACTTAGCTTCTGAATTATTTCAAGCTCCGGCATAGTCTAAAAGTTACAGACCAAGAACACTGAATGAAGCAGAGCAGAGAATTTGTTTTTGTATGTGACTTTAACACTTTTGGTACTTACTTGGCCTCAGCACCATAGACTGCTTTTAAACCAAAGCAACTTGTGAAATTCAGAAGTTGCCAATGTTGGCTAATGCTGTTAAACTGGTACATCAGAAGCCCACTCACTCAGTCATACCTGGAAGCACAGAGGCTATATGACTGCTTACATAAATTCAAAGTGTCTAAATTCAAGTATTAGTTGGAAACACTCGTTTTTTTTTTAATCATATCAATTACCAGTGGAGCAAATGGTTTTGTAGCAAAAGACTTCTAAGCAGTATATTCCTACACAACCAGGAATAAATAAACTACAGGAAGCACCACAGGTGGTTATCTCTAAAAACACAATTAGAGAAAGAAAGGAAAAGTTTTGTTTTTTTAGGGTATATATATAACCGTACAGTAATTATTGCAGCAATATTGTCATTAAAATTAGCAAAGGTTTTGCCTCATTGAGTAGTGCCTACAGGTGCAAGATAATATAAGAAAAGGTAACTGACATATGGGAGAAATAATTTGTTCTCAAGCAAGTCAAACAGTTATCTCACCAATGACTCCTGAGAATCTGTACGAATAGAGTTTAATGCAGGAAGAATGCCACCACAGCAAACGTAGGGTAAAATGCATTGCTTTCACAGAATCACAGGTTGGGAGGGACCTCTGGGTCCATCTGCTCTTTCCCCACTCCAGCAGGGCCACACAGAGCAGGCTGCCCAGACCTATGTCTAGGCAACTTCTGAAAATCTCCTGGAGGATTCCACAGCATCTCTGGGTGCTTCAGTGCCTGCACAGCACAGAAGTGGTTGCTGTTCATCAGAGGGAACCTCCTGTGTTCCAATTTTTTCTCGCTGTCTCTTGTCCTGGCACTAGACATAACTGAAAGAGAGCCTGGTTCCATCTTCTTTGCACCTTCCCTTCAGATACATATTGTTCTGAAAGTAATGTCTCCTATTTGTTTCCAGGGAAACTGCTACAGATACAAATAGCACAGTAACACTATTTAACAGAGCAAATTCTCAGCTACAAAACACTGATTTTCAACATGGTCACCACCATTAGCTGCACATTGTTGCCAGGATGAACAAGAGCCTGCATGCTGTGCTTATAAAAATCTGCGACAGCAGAGGTGATCCACTGCTTTTGTTGCCACTGCTGAGCTGAAATGCACTACCCACAGCCTCACGGTGCTCACATGCACTGTTTGGTCTCCATAAATGTTCAGCAAGCATAAGTGAATGTCAGTGGGTGTCATTATTCCTACATGGAGGAATTCAGACACCTGCTATGGCTTGCTTTGGGCATTCTGATTTTGCTTGCTATTTCTGCTTTTCTGTGAAGTCTGATTTGGCCCATCAGTTGGGAGTGGAACAAGGTGCAGAATCCAATAGGTCAGCAAGGTTTCTACCTACCCATCTTATAGAGGTAATGTCTTAAATGCATGGATATGCATATTAGATCATTTCCTGTTCTCTTAAATTTCCCCAAACTCCATTCATATATAATTGTGTCTCAGACAAGGTAATTTGTTTTGTCAAAGGTCTGAAGAAATTGGTGGGCTGAACATGATAAGATGAACCATAACAATATTCCCAACCAGCATATTTTTATTCTGTCTCTTACAGCTCTCAAGGGTCATTATGAATTCCCTGATTCAGTAATTTCAGGATTACCTACCTGAAATATTTTCACTGAATCTATCCCAGCAGTACAATCTACTTTCAATGAACAGACCCAGTATCACTAGATCTCTCCTATTCTGAGCTTTGCTTACTTTTATCACTTTATGACCCTTTACATCTGCATCCAGGAATCATATTTTTGGATCTTATTCCCTGCATAGAAATGGAAAGTGTAGCAATTTACCTTACTACTTGGAAATCCCACAAAAGGAATCAGTATTTTCTTGTAGAGGTAAAAGAAATTTTGCAGTAACCTGGACACAGACTCTGCTTATTCTCAAGAAAATCTCTTCCAGGATTTCTCTTGCTAGGCAAGATATTGATAGTGAGCCTTTAAGACTGAACTTCAGTCTCATAGTCTGACTGGAGTACAGGAAGTACATTGTTATGCAGGAATATTTGGATAAGTCTTATCGGATATCTTCTCAGCCACTTCAAACACTAGGAAGTCCTTTATTATGTAATAAATTGTGTGAAAGCTGGAAAAAAAAGAATGAGAAAAGTTCAGGGAACTTTTTTGAAAACTAGAGAGTAGCGTTAGGAAGTTAGCTCTTTATCTGGAAACAGCAACATGAAAACTTTGTGAAACAGATGGGTGCTGAAGCACCTGATGCTTCTATTAGCTTTCATTAAGGCTGGTGCAAGAAGCTAACAGAGAAACTGCTGTAAATGTTGGAGAAGTACTGTGTGTCATGAAGCACATAGAAGGGGCATTTTTGAAGAAATGCCTTATACCAGTAACACTGTTGTCTTGTATGAAAGAAGAGACTGTATTTTTTGGTGAAGAATGTAGGGAGTCCTTGATCTCAGTCATGAGAGGCTAACTGATAAGTCATAGATCCACATTAGGTCCTTAGGATGTACATCTTGGCTCATAACCTGAAAAGAGTGTCCAAGTGCATCGATTTCTGGGCAATCTCACACCAAGACGAGAATGGTATGTGTTGGCCATTACAAAGGGAAAACCAGACAGTTTAAAGAACTAAAGCAGTACAGGGATAGTAGTATTTGGGGAGCTGGCCAATGCCAGGTGTGTTTTCATGCTGGATATGCAGACAGGTTCTTTTAAAACCATACAGCATACAGGTGTTCCTGCACAAACAGCACCTGCTGACTGAGAAGCTTTCTTCTCAGACCTCCATTTCATTTATATGTTCTAATTTGGATAATCTGGCTATTTTCTCTGGAAAATAGCATTGCATTTTTTATGGTGAAGGGTTCTGAATGACAGATTGCATAACCAAAAGTTGGCAGTAAAAGTATGCATGGAGGTCACTGTGAGATTGGTTGCGTATGCAACTTGGTCTTAGTTCAGTGTTAGCTTTCAAGTGCTTTTGCTGGTAGTTTTGATTTGAAAAGGAAGAAATAGTATCAGACACTTTGACTTTAAAAACTCATTATTCTGAGGCTCTTCTGCTTCATGTCTTTTTTTTTTTTGTATTTTACATTTTCCGTCATGTCTACACATATCAAACTGTAGCACAGTCAGTTGGAACAGGACCTAGAATAAAGCTGTGTTCTTATTGACCTTGAGCATCAAATGATCACTGAACACCCAGTGTAGAGCCCATACAAAGTTTCAGTAAAGCCAGGACCCCAGCTAATTATCAGAGCACCTCTCCCTTTTGTGCAAAATAAAAGTACAAGTGGCTGTCCAAAAAACATGCAATTACAAAAACCAGAAGAAAAGAGATCACTTGTGAAATCCTCCTGCTTTTGATCAGCAGTTGAAGAAATGAGTCAGACTGAACAGGCAGTACAATTTAAACACCTATTTTGACCACAGCCATTTGAACATGAGGTGACAGGAGGGTTAATGTGTTTTAACTTCTCCCAGCACTCCTGTAAGAATGCTATTTAAGCCATCAATTTAATTCAGGAGAAACTGAGTGCTCAATATGGTGATAATTTCCCAAATCTTGAATAAGTATTGGATTTTTTCTTTTTTGTTTCCATAAAGCACTTTTAAGGATTGAGCTCTTGGTAACTGTCTGATTTCAAAATGTGCAAGTAAGGCTATAAAAAGATACATATTCTGCCTGCCATAATAAAATTAATACTGCATTTTACTAACTCTTGACTTGATTTAAAATTTCTATTGCCACCTGTTATGTAAAGTTGGATTTCTGTTCTGGTGGGAAGTGTACTGTAAATGGTGCGTCTAATTCAAAAAAGAAAAATGAAAAGCTTACACAGACAACAGCATGAACAAGTGAATACTTCAAAGTTCAATTAAGACTGAAAGAAAAAATGCTGCACCAGGGAATGTCTGCTGCAAAATACAAGGGAAATTTTCAGTGCAGTCTACTGCACAGTAGTCATATAACTTCTTCAGAGAATACCGGAGTTGTCATCACACTCACAAGACTGTATTGAGAATGCAGCCTTTTGATTATATGGAAAAATACTGTTATTTTGATTTAAAGAGGTAGGCAAAAGGACACAATTTCTTTTCTTTTTTTTTTTTTTTTTTAAATTAAATGAAGATCTGTATAACAAGGTGCCTCAAGTTACTCTCAAAGAACTTTTTGCTTCCAGAGCTAATATTTCCAGCTGGCTTGTGTCCACACCAACTGGAAATCACCCCCATCTGAAACCCGTTCCTACATTTCCTGGCACACAAAAAATCCTCTTAAGTCAGTGGTAGCTTTGTATGCATGAGGAATTTATAATAAACCTCTTGTAATTGCTATTCATTGGCAATTGTGAAGTGAGAATTCCCAGTTCATTTCTGAGAAGATGCCTTTGGCAGGGAAAATAACCAGCACCACCACAGCTAGTTTTATCTGGTATTGTAGCTGGGACACAGGTAGCTACCCATTTGCAGCTAGCTGTGATCCTACAATTATGGAGTATTGCCTCTTGCAAATTAAGCTGACAGGTTTTCCTCTTCACTATTCCAGTAAGTGGAACATGAGACATGAGAAAAGATTCAATTGCTAAAAATCTTGACTTTCATAAGCATTGTATACATTAAAAAAAAAAAAAAAAAAAAAAAAAAAAAGAGACGGCCAAGTAAGAACATCAAAAATCTCAACAAAACCATTTTTCTGTTTGGTGAAGGGAAATTCTTCACTAGCCTCAGGCAATCTGTTTCATAGGTAGTCAGAAACGTGTTAGTCTCACAGCCTCTTTAAAGCACTGGTCACCACTGGACAGCTTTAGTAGTCCAACACTGTCTGTGTTTTAAGTATCTTTCATAGTGATTAATATTAGCACATTACAACATTAGGAGAATATCCATATGCATCACTGCCTGGAGTTTTTCTGTGTACAGATTGCTATTTTTTGAAAGAAGTTTTAAAACTCCAGGCAGGTACCTGGTTTTGTCTGCCTTGCCAGGCTGCAGTCTGTCCTTTTGTCCTTTCCTGATGCTGTTCTCTAATAGAGCTTTGTATCATACTGTTGATCGACCATCTGTCTGTGGGACTATTTATATTACATACACGGCTGCTATCAGTGTAGGTGGTTTTGACTTCTTAGTTTTGACCGAAGTGGTTCTTTGCCTTCTATCTGAATATAATGAGTCACTATTCCACTCTGGGGAGCACAATATGTGCCAAGGGTGACAAGCCAAGATACTTTTCCATAACACAAGCACTACATCTACCTCTTCATCCACTGGCATTTCAGTCTCTGCTTTGCTCCTGGACCATCACTGCATCTCTCTCTTGCTCTTCTCCTCAGTTCTTGGCTGGTAAATAGAGAACGCCTAGTAAGTATTTCTCAGATGGATGTGCACACACACAATAATAACAATAATATCCCCAAATCTCATTAGAAAGTATTCATGGAAATTTCAAAACTATGGCTTAGTATTGAGCCTGAGAACTAAGAGGTAAAGGGACATTCCTCATTACTTTGCTAGTTTTAGAAAAATTCTAGAAATGCTTATAAAAAAAACAATCCATTAAAAACTGTAGTGCAGCTTGTCTCACATGGATACTGTGGCTATGTTACTTTCAGAAAAAGGAGCTGGAAAATCTGTCTTACTCAGTATCTACATGGGTATGAAGTAAGATACTGTGGGAGGATACATTAATTTTTGAGTTTGATCACTTCATATACAAAACTGAAGAAAATCATAGGATCATAGAACCACAAGGTTGGAAACGACCTATGAGATCATCTAGTCCAACCGTCTTCACACTACCACTGCTACCACAAGCTACTAAACCATATCTCGCAGCTCCTCATCCAGATGCCTCTTGAACACTGCCAGAGATGGCGACTCCACCACCTCCCTTGGCACGCCATTCCAGTTCCTGACCACTCTCTGAGAGAAAAAGTTCTTCCTTAAGTCTAACCTAAGCCTCTTCTGGTACAACTTGCGGCCATTTCCCCAGATCCTGTTCGTTGCCTGGGAGAAGAGGCCAAACCCCTCTTCACACAATCTCCCTTCAGGAAGTTGTAGAGTGCAATGAGGTCTCCCCGAGCGTCCTCTTCTGCAAAAATGAAGGGAGAAGGGAAAAAAATTATCTTGCATGTTGTTAGTTTACTTCTTTGTTGGTTTGACTAAGTTAATACACCTATCACGGAATCACAGAATCACAGAATCACAGAATCACAGAATGGCCTGGGTTGGAAAGGACCTCAAGGATCATGAATCTCCAACCCCCCCTGCCACATGCAGGGCCACCAACCTCCCCATTTAATACTAAACCAGGCTGCCCAGGGCTTGAACACCTCCAGGGATGGGACATCCACACCCTCTCTGGGCAGCCTGTTCCAGTACCTCACCACTCTCTCTGTAAAGAACATCCCCCTGACATCCAACCTAAATCTTCCTTTCTTTAACTTAAACCATTTCCCCTTGTCCTGCTGTTATCTACCCTTTCAAAGAGTTGATTCCCCTCCTGTTTGTAGGCTCCCTTTAGGTACTGAAAGGCTGCAATGAGGTCACCCTGCAGCCTTCTCTTCTCCAGGCTGAACAGCCTGTCTTCACAGGGGAAGTACTCCAGTCCCCTGATCATCTTCGTGGCTCTCCTGTGGACCCTCTCCAACAGCTCTCTGTCTTTCTTATACTGGGGGCTCCAGACCTGGACGCAGTACTCCAGATGGGGCCTCACAAGAGCAGAGTAGAGGGGGACAATCACCTCCTTGTCCCTGCTGGCCACCCCTCTTCTGATGGAGCCCAGGATGCCATTTGCTTTCTGAGCTGCAAGAGCACACTGCTGGCTCTTGTTAAGTTTTTCATCCATCAAGACCCCTAAGTCCTTCTCTGTAGGGCTACACTCAAGGTTTGCTCCTCCTATTCTGTATAAATGCCTGGGATTCCTTTGGCCCAAGAGTAAAACCTTGCACTGTGCTGTGTTGAACCTCATTAGATTCACCCAGGCCCACCTTTCAAGTCTGTTGAAGCCCCTCTGAATGGCATCCCTTCCTTTCACTGTGTCAACCACACCACTGAGTTCAGTGCCAACTTCATTTTTTTCATACCGAATCTACATTATTAACAACATATACTTTTTAAAATTCAGTTTTTCTATAAGAAAAATCATCAGTTATATACAATATCTGCACATATGACTTCTCACAAGATGCGAACTCTAGACTTTCTGACAAAGGTCAACAAGGCTAAATTATTGCTCTGTATGTAAATTGCCAGACTTGTCTGTGAAAAGTGACTACAAAGGCAGAAAGCATAGTGTATGTAGTAATGATGGTGGGAAAGAGGGAGAGGGTTAATTCTTTTGCTTAATTGACATCAGCAGCAGCTGGCAGATATTGGGAAGTGACATCTGTCATAGAACACAGCAGCAGCAGCATTTGTAAGGGATACAAAGAGAGCTGTATCTTGCAGCTATGGTAGTCTGCTGGTTGTGGAACCTATTTCAGCACTCCTTCGGGGCCACATGTAGCGTGCATCTCACAGTAGTGATCACCAAGTGGAAAACAGCAATAGCCTGCTAAAACACTTTTGCAGAAGACATGAGATTGAGCACTAAAAATCTACGAAGATGGATTTTTCAGATGAGTGTGTCCCTGTCCAGCACTGCAATTCATCTTCATTTAATGCAGTAAAAAGCACGGTCAGGCATGCATAAATCATTCCTTGTTTGTTCTATTTGTACTGTACGTGTGTGGGATTAGAGAGCTTTGAACACTGTTCATAGAGACAAAATACAGCAGAGTTAAGATACAGAAAGAAGGAGAATCTTCCTATGCTACAGATACAACATGCACATCTACCAGTGTGCAACAGGACTAAGCTTAAGATTGCAAATAGTGCCTGGAAGATCAAAAAGACTACTTCTAGCCAATTTATTTGTTTTTAAAACAGTGCCCTGTATTAACAGAGTGGACATAGTATTTTTAGGGTAGTGCACTTCGGTGCAAAATATCTTACACAAAAATGTGTTGAGGTGGAAGCTCATCGGTAGGAATTGGAGCCCTTGAGCCCTTGGATGAAAAGCTTAACATGAGCCAGCAGTGTGCTCTTGCAGCTCAGAAAGCAAATGGTATCCTGGGCTCCATCAGAAGAGGGGTGGCCAGCAGGGACAAGGAGGTGATTGTCCCCCTCTACTCTGCTCTTGTGAGGCCCCATCTGGAGTACTGCGTCCAGGTCTGGAGCCCCCAGTATAAGAAAGACAGAGAGCTGTTGGAGAGGGTCCACAGGAGAGCCACGAAGATGATCAGGGGACTGGAGTACTTCCCCTGTGAAGACAGGCTGTTCAGCCTGGAGAAGAGAAGGCTGCAGGGTGACCTCATTGCAGCCTTTCAGTACCTAAAGGGAGCCTACAAACAGGAGGGGAATCAACTCTTTGAAAGGGTAGATAACAGCAGGACAAGGGGAAATGGTTTAAGTTAAAGAAAGGAAGATTTAGGTTGGATGTCAGGGGGATGTTCTTTACAGAGAGAGTGGTGAGGTACTGGAACAGGCTGCCCAGAGAGGGTGTGGATGTCCCATCCCTGGAGGTGTTCAAGCCCAGATTGGATGGGGCCCTGGGCAGCCTGGTTTAGTATTAAATGGGGAGGTTGGTGGCCCTGCATGTGGCAGGGGGGGTTGGAGATTCATGATCCTTGAGGTCCTTTCCAACCCAGGCCATTCTGTGATTCTGTGATTCTGTGATTCTTCTGACTCTGCCACTCAGTCATTGTGAACTTGAGCTTTTTATTCAAAACCAGTAGGCCTCAGGTTTCCTGTGTTCCTTGTGGCATTTAATAGATAGGTCCATCTTAAAAACGATGAGGTAATTTGCCCTTTTGACCTAGCTGAATACTACATCAGGAGAAAAATTCCAAGGGTAAATGCTAGCATGATATTATTCATCTGAAACTTGAAGGAGACCAATAGACTGAGTATTTAGGTTCAGGAAACCCTCAAGCTTTATCAGCATCCCTATGGCTACAGCAAACCACTGTTTTTAAGATTGAAACTCTTTTGATTGAGTAGGGAATCTGGCCCATCCACTGAGTGGAATGATAAACAGAGGGGTTCAGTAATTGCCCTCAAAATATCCAAACTGGAGAGATGCACAATTACAAGCACTTCCAGTGGTTCTACTCCATCTGTTTGTTACACTGCAAAATTATGGCATAACTCCCGTAGTAGCCTACAGACATTCAGTTGGAGAATGTTATATTGATACTAAAAGAATTATAAAACTTCTGTATCTGATTTATAAGGAAAGTAAATGAAAGGGAGGAGAGAGGGAGGGAAAGTCAATAGCCAGGGTGAGATTTATCACAGTGCAATATAACTGACATCTTCCAAAGCCAAGGTTTGCTAGTCAGATAGCACAGATATCATAGTGGAGACTAACAGATGCTAAATTTACATTTGTATAAATTGGCATATAAATGTTGACAGTACTTCTGTTTATTTTTTAGAGCATACTATCACAAAGTACATTTTGTCTTTTTTCATATGATAGCCTTGCTGATATCAATATTATGATAGTTCTGTATAACATGTAATTTTGTTTTTAACATTGGTACCTTATTTATCTCTGGCTTTTCTGGAGAAAGAAAAAGGAAAAAAAAATAAGGGAAGGGAAAGCGGAAAAATAAGAGAAAGTAAGAAGGAAAGCAGGAAAAGATAGGAAAAGCAAAGAGAATTGGAAAATTGAATTCTCCCCCTTAGTATCTGTCAAAGATCCTTACTTATTTGCAGCCACCTAGAAAACGTAACTGTTAACTTCAAACCATGGGGATGATGTGCGTGTAGAAAAGGAAAAAAAAAAAGGGGGGAGAGGGACAGGGGATGGGGGACAACGACCTGGGGAGCAAGGAACAATTCTTCAAAGAGACAGAGATTCTCAGCAGTGAGGATATAGTTACTTTGCTGATGTCCCTTTCACTGACAGAACTGTATGATGGCTGCCTCACATATAGCTCATATTTGAGCTGTGCTTTGCTCACACCATTAGCAAATGGCATGCCTAGAGCACAAAGAAATGCACATGCTCCGTGTGATCACATTGCAGCAGTGCATGCCTGGCTTTGGTAATCTAGCCCTTCTGGAGTGCCTCTTGAAAAGAAGAGGTTTTGAGAATTAATCAGGGCTTTCACTCTAGTGGGAGAGTGACACTTTAGGAAGCACAAGATTTGTAAGTAGCTTGCTATTTTTGTTTGAATTTGTTCTTTATTCGATAGCGATTCATTTTCATGGAAGGGGTAGATTATCTCCCATGTATTCACAGCCCTTACAGTGCTACTATGTTGGTGGGTCATGCAGAGCAATCCAGCCCTACAGCAGCTGTAATCAAAGCCCAGCTTTTATTTTAATGCAAAAGCCAGGGATGCAGCATGCCACCCTGAATGTGCTTCAGCCCACTGCACTCATGGGAAGTGACATTAGCCTCCTTACACAACCCATAGTTACTTGTAATTCCCCTACTGGAGTAGCAGAATTATTTGTATTCTCACTGTAGTGCTGCAAGCTGTGGTTCCCTGCACAGGCATATATGACTGAGGCATTGCAAGAGAGTAGGGGAGGAGCTGGCTCGGCTGAATTCAGTCCTCTGAATCTGAAGTCATAAAGAATCCACTCCTATGGGTGCAGTTAAGTGTATACATCGTTGTTTTGCAGGATCAAGACTTTATAAAACAGTGTTGCAGAACACAGTGTAGTATTACAGAATCAGAGTGATGTTGTGGTACAACAGAGATACTGGTTGTGCTCCCTCTGCCGAATTGAAGGGTGATAGTAATATTACTCATAGTGTATCTATATCATGTAAAATAAGTGTGACCCTTCTGTACTGGCAGCTAAGCTCCATCGCATTTGTCTCTTACTCCCCCTCCTCAAAGGAACAAAAGGGAGAGAATACAATAAAAAGGGGTCAAGGGTTGCAGTAAGGGCAAGGACCAATTACCTCCCCAGTTACTATCGCAGGCAAAACAGACCTAACTGAGGGAGATGATATAATTTAGTGCCTATTACTAGCAGACTAGAGCAGTGAGACACTAAAAGCAAACTAAAAATACCTTTCCTCCATTCCCCCCCCCCCCCACATCCTCTTCTACTTCTTCCCCCCAAGCAGCACTGGGGAGCAGACAATGGGGGCATCAGTCTGGTCATAATGCTTCATCTGTGCTACCCCTTCACGGTCACTCTCTGTCCCTGCTCCAGTGTGGGCTCCTCTCCATGACTGCATGTGGACATGCACTCCGCATGGTGCCCACGGGCTGCAGGGAGACAGCCTGCTCCACCATGGGCCTCTCCTGGGCTGCAGGGAGCTTCTGTTCTGTGCCTGGAGCACCACCTGCCCTCCTTCTGCACTGCCCATGATGCCTAGAGTGCTGCTTTTCTCCCATATCTCACTTCCCTCTCCCAGCAGCGGTTGTGCAGCAGTTTTTCCTTTTTTTTTCTCCCAGAGCACACCCAATGTCACTCATAGCTCAGCTCTGGCAGCCATGGAGCCCTTCTGGAGAAGGAAGAGCAGGCTTTGATCTGATATGGGGCAGTGCTGGGCCCTGTGCACAGAGGTCGCACCTTCAGCACCCGGCTACAAAAACCTTGCCACATAAACCCAATACAACTTCATGAGCAAATAGTGGGCAGTGAACCTTATCTGGATTTTGTATATCCACTTACTTCTGTAGCACCTTAGCTCTTTGTGTGTCCATGTCCAGAAGAATTTCTGATCTAAGACAAGGCAAGATGCACAAGGGGTGTGGTACATTTGGGTAAATAAAATTAAATGGTAAATAAATATTAAATGGTTAAGTCCGACAGTTGGGCCATACCACAGCATCATTTTCTAGGCAAAGCCCCTAGTAAAAATCATAGAGAATTGCATACAGTATTCATGGCATCATTAAGTGCTATAATTCACTGCTATGATATGGCCACCAGCTGCTAGTGTAAACCTACAATTTCTTCTCTAGAACAACACAAATTAGAAGGCAGAATTTAACTCACTGTCACAGGAACCACCTTTTTTCCCTATATTTACAGTGCAGCACTAATAATAATACGAAATTTCAGTGTTTAATTTTAATCTTCAGTATTTCTGGGTTAGCATTTACCTTTAAGGTAACTTAACTTTTTGCATGTAATTATGGTCTCTGGATCTTGGGAAATAATTATTTCTCTTGAGTCTTCTGAGTGGAATAAAATAGTCTTATTAGCCTATAATTTTTTAAAATCCTTCTCCTATATGGTATTCCTGTGATATCACATGTTACAATATAGGATAATAACCTGGATGATATGTGCTATCATGAATATCATCAGTTGATGAACAGGGTAATTAAAATCTCTTTGCATGATGCACAATTACATATGGTCAGCTTATTAGTGTAATTCATTATGATTAAATTTAAATAATACTACAAACATTACTACAAAAATTACTACAAAAATTACTACAAAAATAAAAGCTCTACAAGCATAACTGAAATTTTAATCCATTGCATATTTTTCAAGAACTGAAAAATTAATAAGCAGAAAAATATTCACTTTTTTCCCAAAAATATATAGTTTTCTCACTCTCTTTTTTTCTTTACCCATTGCCTTCAGGTACAGGCAGAAAACTAGTACATTTCCCCCGAGGGAAACATCTAGTGTTCCAGAATGCAAGCTTTCATTAAAAAATTATGATTTGGAATGTGATGTTCAAATTAATGTGAATAGAATGCAGGTGCTCTCCTTTACTAGTGCCTGCACACAGCCTGAAACAATCGATGTGACAAACAAAGCAGCTGATGGAAACTTCAGATGTCAAAGATGAGGATTTATTGTCAGTGTTCTAGTTGTTGTTGATGCCAGCATAAATAAAAAATATAGAGTCATTGATTGATAAGTTGCTCTTAAGTCATCAAGTCCACTCTACTAGCCTTACAAATAATGTCCTGCAATATCTCAAGTTCTGTCTTCAGTTCAGCTACAGTTTTTCCCTCGCTGTTCATAGAATGAGTCTCCTTCATTCTAATGATGTGAAACCTTCCTATTTCCAGCCTGTGTATACAGTTTTTACACAATTATTTTTATGCCAGAAGTCTTTTTCGTCTTTTTCTATCTTCCCCTCAGGTGCAGCAGTTACATGACCTCTCAGCCTTCACTTTGCCTGTTGCAAGACAGACTGCATATTGCCCTGCTCATAGAGTTCTTCTCTCCACTTCTTCTACTTTGAATTACTCTTTGTAAACTTCTAATAGCATTCCAGATCAGAACTTATTGCAGCTTTATACAATACCATCAACACTTTAAGTATTACCATCTTTTTTCCTCTGCAAGCAATACTGCGATATTTTCTAATTTTTCACAGACACATCACTTTGGCAGTTGATAGACATTCTCTGACTTTGACTAGTACCCATGTCCTTTCTCACCTCAGTGATTTCCAGTTGATGAGCTCCCAGTTTATAGCAGATATTCATGTCATTGATCCTGCAGTGCGTTACCTTGCATTCTGAATAACTTCCAAGTCCTGTGCAAACTCCTCTGTTTATAGCTCTTTGTTTGCTGCCTCCAAGGGCATAGGGAAGCCAGGCTGTGTTTGAGGTGTTGCACGTTCAAGGAACAGAGAAGGCAAAAGGTATTTATTTGTATAGAAAAAAAGGGAAGGTCATGTGGAAGTTGAAGGTGTTGGTGAAGGATGCTTCTTTTCTTAAAACAAAATAAGCTAAATTAGTCTTGGTTTCAGAGTTACAGTTGGAACTCTGATGGAAAGATGAAATTATGAAGATTTTCCAGCTGACTGTAAATGACATTCAGCTTTTGGAAGAGTTCAGATTATTGTTGGACTAATGTATATACCAAGCTGGATATATCAATTTGATTCTTTTTCTCCTTTGCAAAATAAAACTGTTTTGGGTGGACTTCTCTTTTTCCATTTTTAGGGTAATAATGGAAGTTCTCCTTAGCCCAGAGTATGTCCTGTTTTATTGCATATCCTAAAATGAGTTTTAACAGAAGATTTAATTATGTATTACTAAAAAAGAGCAAAGATGCTTTAGAATGTTGGTCCTGCTTCTAGCAACTTGGTGTCTCTGTTATTCTCTTCCATCCTCATTATCTCTTTCTTCTATACAATTTCAATATAACTAAGGAGTTTTCAATCAAGTTGACATATATTCAAAACAGCTAACTTAAATTAGTACATTCTGAATTTGTGCTGCATTTTTTTAATACTTATTAGCTTGAAGACTATGAATATGATATAATGGGAAGGAAAAGTCTTTCTTCTCTCTTCATGAGCAAATTTCCTGGAAAATTGTGACAGAAATTGCTCAGTCTTCCTCATTAATGAATCTCTCTTACACTTTACATGGCATGTGAATTGAGCAGTTAGTGATGTTTTTGCAGCTCAGAGCAAAAATACCTAATGATTTTTTGAGCATCTTAAATTCCAAAGCTGGCCATTTGATCATTCTACAAAGATGACAATTGTTTCCATACCCTGATTAAAACGGAACACAACATGTTTATAACAATATTTTATTCTAAGCCCTGAGATGGAAATGCCTTTCTACTGCCAAGTAGTCATCACCCACGGCAAGTAATTAGCAACTTGCCTTCAACTACTTTGAAAGATATTACTACAGTGTATGCAAATAGTAGGATTTCTTTCAGGACAAGGGCTTGAAAATGAAATAGAAGAGAAATGATAGATATATTTTCCACCTGAAAGCTTGTGATGTTTCAGAGAAATTGCATAAGCATGGCTGGTTTCCTATGTTGTTTTCTACAGAATAATCTTTATTCACTTCACTAATGAAGGATGCTGGAATGATACAGAGAAATGTAGTAAGATTATTAACTTGAACTGTGTTGTGGTTTTTTTCCTGCAAGACAACCTCTTAGTCAATTACATTTTTGCCCACTTACGTTACTGAAATCTCAGACTACGTTTTTTTCATTTCATTATATGGATACAACTTGCAAACAAAGCCTTTTCCAGTCTCATTAAGGGGAGAAATTAGGTCTTTTCATTTTAACATTTTAACAGCCATTTGCTGGCTTCAGATATCTATTATAAGGCAATGTGATAAGATTTAGTGATCTGAACTCAGCCCTGAGTCAAGAACTTCTGACTTCTAATCATAACCTTCATGAGTCACTGCCTGATCTTGGATAATTTCATGGCCTAATCTTCTGCGTCAGATGATACAGCAATACTAATATCAGTGCCCAAGACAAAAATACCCTTTAAGGACTCTTTAATATTTGCATAGCATTTAAAAATAAATAGCTTAAGTATTGTTAAGATTGTGTATTTATTAAATTTGTTTCATCTAGTTCTGATGAATCCAATGAGCATTATGAATCCAGAGTTACATTTTGGCTAGTAGAACTCATAAGAGCGCGCACACACACACGCACACACAAAACCCAACAACAACAAAAAACTAATAACAGACAATTACCTGGGTGGTTTTTCTTTTCAGATATCTTGCAGATATCTTCAGATATCTCATAAACAAAAATAATACAATCAATAATTAATGTTTGGCTAAAAGATGTATTGAATCTTTGAAATGACAAGACTGGATAAAACATTTTTTTTATTAATTGAAAACTGTTTTTACTATATATAACTCCTCAACTAATAATCTTTCCCTGGCTTATGAAATGATGGCAAAAGTAATCATTCTGCCTATCTTACAAATACAAATTTGTGGTGGGAGTTGTAGTAATGACCACTGTAACAAACATACCTACATTTCCCACTGATATCAGCAGGACTCAGAGGGATCAGGAGTTCTTTTGCAGACTTAGAATCATCCAATTGTCAGAATCATTTCTGAGAGTAAGACCACCAGACAAGATAGGGCTCAGTTCTCTGAGAAAGAAAGGAAGAAAGAAATATTTCTGATTATAGAAAAGGAGGAAGCACTGTGGGAAGATTTTATTTTGAAGAAAAATGTGACTGAGAGCATCTGCGTAGAGGACAGCAGTAAGTCAAAAAGCTGAGGATATCACTAGAGATGGTAGGCCAACTCTTTTTTAAGTTTTTTGTTGCTTCTTAGGAGATGACTAAAAACCCAAACCGAGATAACTAAAAAGCCAAACTGAGATGGGACTTTTGCTGGAATTCCTCAAATACATTTTTTAGTTATTTTTATCTCCTACCATAATATTAAAAGAAGAGTGTGTGATTGGAATGACCAACTTCCTTGTCTGTGGAAGCATGCCCATATATCTAAGTGTACGTATTAGGACATAAGTAGTCCACAGTGCTGCCAGAACATGATGCAATTTGTATAGATAGGAATTAATTAAGGTATAATTTTCAAAGTAATTAGCTTGAAAATGGTCAATTTATCAGAAACAGGGCAGATATTCAGACTAAGGATTAAAAGCCAAATTCTGAAAAGCATTTATATGCTTAGTTCAGTAGGAGATTGAAGGGTTACACGTACAAAGCATTTTATTTTTCCTGAGTTCAGTTAATTCATGTTGAATTAACTGTGTTTGTATATACTGAAGGCACCCATTCATGGAATACATGGGAATTCATAGTTTAATGCATATGGTATGTCTGCAGAGTGACCTCATCTGCTCATCCGGCTGAGAGATGGGCTGACAGGAACCCCCTTCAGGTCAACACGGAGAAGTGCAAAGTTCTGTGTCGGGAAGAGTGCACACCAGGGACACTTGTGGGAGCCAGGCCACAGTTTCGCATGGAAGGACCTGGGGATCCTCATGGGCATCAGACTAAATATGGGCTAGCAACATGGTCTTCCTGCAAAGAAGGCTAATGATATCCTGTGCTGCATTACAGAAAGTATTGCCACCAGACCAAGGGAGGTGATCCTTCCCATCTACTAGGCACTGGTGAGGTCACACTTGAGTGCTGAGTCCAGTTATGGGCTCCCCATATAGTACAAGAGAGACATGGACATACTGGACAGAGTCCAATGAAGGGCCAAAAAAACAGTGAAAAAATTGGAGAATCTTTCCTGTGAGGAAAGGCTGAGAGAACCAGGACTCTTCAGCCTACAGATGGGAAGGCTTATGGGAGCATTTCTCAATGTGTATAAATACCTGAAGGAAGGGTGCAAAGAATACAGAGACAGACTCTCTACATTTGTGCCCAGGGCCACGACAAGAGGCAGGTGGCACAAACCACCTGTTTCCTCTGAGCATCAGAAAACACTTTTTTCTTGTGCAAGTGCCGGAGTACTGGTACAGGCTGCCCAGAGAGGCTGTGGAGTCTCTTCCTGGGAGATACTCAGAAACTAACTGGACATGAGCTTGAGCACTTTGCTCTGTGTGGCCCTGCTGGAGTTGGACCAGATGGCTTCTGAGGTCCCTCCAACCTCAGCCATTCTGTGATCTGTAGTGTTGGTCTAGATCCTAGCATCTTGAATGCTATAATTGGTTTGAAACAATAATCCAAAATGAGGTAAGTATTTCACTTGGCAAATTCTATGAGACATGGAACAAAGGAGCTTGCTTCAATGTCTATTCCTTGCTGCATACAGACACAAGTTAGTATGCATGTTTGTGAGCCAGAATACAGTCTCTTGCTTTGGTAACAGCAGCACAGAGCTTGCCTTAGTTCAAGGCACAGGTATTCAGTGCAGACTAGCATGTCTGAATACATCTCTTTTTGGTGTAGAGTTCAGGTGCTCACCTGTTTCTCTCCCAGCCATCTTCTTGTCTGAATTAGCTACTCAGTCACTTGCATGCACTGTTCAGTTCTGGAGTGATGCACATCAGGCGTGACCTCAGATCCTTATATACTGCTATGATGATGCTGTTTGAAGTAGCACTCCATGGTAATGCAACACCACACTTTACAGTTTTGTTTGCGAGGAACTTGGAGCTGGGCAGAAAACTTGGCCAGAAGCGTACTCAGCATCGTATTAAAGATGTATTCCTGAAAGAGTGGCTACAAAGTCATGCCCAGTTCACACTGCAATGACAGCTCAAGAGCAAAAACTGAAAGCAGCACCAAGAAGGATCAAAGCTATTAATATTCCTGCCAGAAGTGCTCTGTGCTACAGTTGCTGACTTGCAGTGCCAAAGCCCTCATCTGGGAGATGTCTAGCACATCCCTGTGAGCATCCAGGTGCTTATGAGGACAAGCCCTATGTAACACTCCTCCATCCATGTTGGCCAGCGCTAACTTAAAAAACTTAAAGCTAACTTAAAAACAGTGCCAGCTACTCAGAATAGTTGGAGGGAAGTGGTACGTATTTGTGAGTTTGAAGTCACATCCAAGAATTTCAGTCATTTCTGGCTGTCTTCCACCTTATACCTCACTGCACATTGTAGGAAAAATCCTTCATAATAGAGAAGTCTCCAGACAAGACTGTATCCGGATATCCACACTGTAGCGAATCTTAATGTGAGAAAAAATCCCGTTGTGGAATATGGAGAGGGCAATAGGATTTTGGACGGACACTGTTCCGTGGATTAATAACCTTGTGCAGAGTAAGCTCTCGTGCATATAAGCAATCCTCTGCACATAAGGGCCTGGGACTTCACATTGTTTGTTAAAGCAAGAGCAATAAGGGATTAGATCATCTCCTTTTTTTTTTTTTTTGTGTGTGTGTGTGTGTGTGTGTGCGTGCGTACTTTCAATGTAATGGAAATTTTAATTGAAACTCTGGCTTTGCAAACTTTTGATGTTTAGAAGACATTAGAATTTGTCCCTTTATGGCGTGTCACAGGAATAAAAAGGAGAAAGAACAGGAGAAAGCAATTAATCACCATCTTTCTGAATTGAGAACTGTAAATTCTGCTGATGTCTGAAGAAGGAATCTTCACAAGACTTCGGCTCTTTTCCTTGCAGTTTCTGTCTGGAGTCATAATGAGACAGACTAGGGCAGACAACTGCTGTGATTGAGTTAATGTGGTGCATTGACTCATCAGCTGTTAGGTGAGCCAACAGCCACCACATGATAATGAATTACTTATATCAAGGGGGCACATGTAACATTAATACATTTTACTTGCAATATCCAGAAGCCAGCGCTATTGTGCAGACGGGAAACCCACGGCAATGGGACAGGCTCAGGAATGAGATCTGCACGGATGGGGCTGAGGCTGCAAACGCATGGCCCAGTATTCTTTGTCTTCAGAAAAAGTAGTTGTCCTTACGGAATTCACAAGATTTTGCACTGCACCTATAACAAAGCAGAAGATGACTCTGTCCCAAACCTGCAGAAAAAAAAAACAAATGGTTTGGAGTTAAATTTTCAGAGAAGGGGCTAAATTTACAATTTGAACAGAAGAGAATGCAAATTAAGTACTGACCAAAGATGCATTTTAGTTACAGTCACAGATCTGATTTCACTTACGCCCAAACACACGCCTCCAGAATGTCCTCAGAAGAATCGGGGCGCGGTACTGCAGGCCGTATACCGTGTTTTCGTTCATCCCTTTCTATATGCCGTGCAGCCGGCGGTGAGCTGCGTGCCTTCGCTATGGATAAGCAAACACCCACACTTCATTTAGTATGGAAGAAACTCCGGGAGACTTTGCTGGTGTTTTGCTCGGGATCTCGCCGGCTCCGCCCGGCGACCGAGGTGCGGCAGGTGCCGGCGGCCCGCAGTCCCGCGGCTCTCTCAGGGCAGACGGAGCGACAGCAGGGCTTGTCGCGCCCAGCCCTTCCTTCCAGCGCCGGGTCCGGCACGGAGCTCTCGCACGGCGCCTCGCAGGCACGCGGGCGGCCGCGGGCCCTGACGGGACGGAGGCGCGAGGCAGCGCCCCGCGGGCGGGCGGCGGACAACCCGCCCTTCGCCGGTGAGCGCGGAGCGCGGCCCCTCCTCCGGAGGGCGAGGCTGAGGAGGGGCGGTGGCGGCGGCCCCGCCCGGCGCTCGCACCCCCGGGCGGCTCAGCCCCGCCGCACCTCCCCGCGGGCGGGCCGCGGTCGGGGCGGTGCCGCTCTCCCCGCGGCTGGGCGCAGCCCGGCGGAGCCGGCAGCTCCCCACGCCCGCCGCGGGGACGGGAACGGCGGCAGAGGGCGGAGGAGCGGAGAGGAACGGAGCTCGCGGGCGAGTCCCGGGGCGGCGGCATGGCGGCGGAGCGCGGCTGGAGGTAACGGCCGCGGCGCGCGCCTCCTCCGGCGGGACTGGAACCCCCGGCTCCAGGCTGCGGGCGGTGCGCGGTTGCTGCTCCCTTTCAGAGCCCCGCCGCTCCCCGAAAAGTTGCGCGGTGCCGCCCGGGGCAGCCCGCCCGGCGCTGGGGTGCCTCGGCGCCTCCCGGGCGGCTTCGGGTCGTTCCGTCCCTCGGCGCGCTCGGCATCTGCGTGCCGGCTGTGGTACCCAGCGCGGCCCTTCCGCCGCGTTCGTTTTTTTTTTTTCCTCCCGTTTCCCCGGCTGCTTCTGTGCGACGCTGTTGCCCTCTGGTGTCTGCGGGCGACCGGCCGGGCGGCAAACTCGGTCGTCGCCGGGAAGAAACCGTTTTAATGACTTCAGGTGGTGACAGCTGCTGGAATTCCCAAAGTCCCGTGAGGACATTACGGCCGATCCGACCGTAAGTACAAAGCAACACGAGGCCTTTGGGAAATGGCAGAAAAGTCTTCTGCGCTTTCATTCGCTACTTTTCGCCAGGTAACTTCGTTTTCTGGGTTGATTCCTTGATTGGTTCGTGTGGCTTTGCCTTTTTCTTTACGAAAACGGCAAGCGGAGAAGACGGCGTTCTTTTGGCCGTCGACATTCTCCTCGGGTGTCGGGGCGGGAAGCGAGCCCTGCCGTTCCGCTGTCACACCGCCCGCTGCGGGGAAAGGGCGAGAGTGGGACGGGCGGGGACGAGGGGACGTGCCACGCGTTGGCCTTAGGGGCAGTTCGCGGGCAGGTCGTGTCGTTCCTACTTTGTAACGTTTGTCTGCTTGCTGGAAACAGGTTTTGTCTTAGAAAAACGGCATGAGACATAAGGTATTCTAAGATGTGCTGGCAGAAAGTCTTGTGTGAAGATAGAGTAGCAATTTGAAGAGCAAAACAGACTTTTGCACTGTATGGAAGTCTCTCTCTTAAATACTGAATAGTTGTTTTTTAAAATACTTCTTTATTAACAAATTCTGATGTGTGAGTTCCTGCCCTGTCAGGTTCTATGGCACTGCAAACAGCAGTGCAGCATCGAGGTAAGGATTGCTGAGATATGATAGCAGCTGAAAACTGCTTGCACCAAGAACTCAAAGAAAAAAAAAAAAAAAAAAAAAAGCGTGTCTATCTGCCAGAATAGCCAGAATGTTTGTTCTGCTTTTTTATTTGGTTTGGGTTTTTGTTTGTTTGTTTGTTTGTTTAAAGATACCTGAGAAATGCACTTTACCTGAGTATTAGAGGACTTACAAGCTTTGTTAGGCAATGCAGAAGAGTCTCGATGCCTTCCCTGGGCTGTTTGTGTCTCATAGCACCATCTTTTCCAGCTGAAAATGTCTCCTTAATATCCAGTCATAAGATCTCATTCTCAACCTGCTTATGAGGTTATTATGCTTAACTTCTGAGTTATTGCTGCTTGAATACTTCAGTCAGTAGAGTGAAGTAGAGGTATTTTGGTACGTGGAGACCAGTTTCATATTTTCATGATTGGTTTTTAAGAATCAGAGCACTACTGCCCATGCCAGATGGGGTTATTTCCAATGCCCTTTGCTGCTTTTTGTCTGTCAATCTTATATCCAAGAATTACATTTTAGTAGCAGTGATACAGTGAGTGGGAATGTTTCCTGAAGGTTGTATTTTGTAGTAGCTGTCCAAAGCAGGATTTTCTGCTCAAAGCAATTAAAGAGCGTTCTAATCACCGTAAGCTGGAATGCCCATATCAATGTGCTGAACGATATGTCTGTTCTTGATGTAGGACTCATCCCTCATTCAAACCATGAGGAGCGTGTTGTTACTGCTGCTGAGCAGCCAGTTTGGTAAAGAACAGGCACAGAATGTAACGATGAGGGTTATCACAGGAGGCAGATGGAGAAATATGTATAGATATTGCAAAGCAAACAGATGTAATAACTGAACAAAACTGTTGGCTAATGAATCCTGAACTCACAGCACTTTGTGATTGGGAGGATTTTCTTTACCCTGAAACAGTTTGTGAGGGTTTTTGTTTTACCTTTGTATATAAATGTGACACAACTTTGTTGCTCCTAAGCAGAGGTCACAATATATAGTTGCCTTTGCATGGGTCTGAGGTAAAATTAAATAAGATTTTCATATTGGGCTTTAAAAAACTTAAACTGAGAGCATTTTCTCTTTTGCTTTTGGTTATTTTTGCTTAGCCTATTAATCTTGATAGTTTTAAATATACTGAGATAAGGCACGTTTCTCTTAGTTTTAAGTCATATTGATATTCATGACACAACTTCAACAGATAAATTTTTTAAAGTATAAGACTTAAAGCAGTTTTCCGTGTTTGTCTTTATGTGGATACGTGTTGTAGGACGGCAAGAACTATGTTTCTTTAGAGCTCCTTAGTCCAGAAAACAGGCTGTTTTTGCTGTGCAGACAGGACAGTCGTACAAAGCCCATGCTGCAGTGTGTGCTGGGCATGCCATGGAAGTCGTAGTGCAGAAAACTGCCAGTGAGGGCATGGTGTTCACAGTGTTGCCATGGCACTCGCACAGCACAGGTCCTCACACTCTGTGCATCAGTCTGACCCCGAGAATGGGGCTCCTCACCAAGTGCAAAGACTTTGGTGAAGTTGCTTTCGTATTATGTTAGTTTTACTGCTGGGAAATAAATAAATAAAAACAATATCTGATTTTGTGCTCTCTGTGCTCACTAGAGAACGCCTCTACACCTCATTAATAGGTGAAATCCCCAGCCAGCTTTGTCTCGAATATTTGCAATACGGTCATTGTGCTGAAATGATTTATAGGAGCCAGGATTGCAGTCATTTGTAGTTAGCAGAGTAATAAACTCCAGACAGCTACCAATGGTAGGAACTCACCAGAGCCATGTGGCTTCATCACGGTGTTTGTTCTGTCATCAGTTTTATCTTATTAGTGAATTTGGAGAAAAGGGAAAACATGAAGTGCAAAATCTGTATTCTAATACCTTTCTTTCATTCTGGCTGGCAGAACATACCCACAACTGTGACTGCCTAGCAGCATGCATGACAATTGTAAATCTAGTTAATAAGGTGATATTTATTTCCTGTGCCCATAAGATTTTGGTGAGAACTCATCTGATGCTGCAGAAATCACTTCTGCAGTAGAAGAGAATGATGTTGAGCTTTGCTGCATTGAGAATAAAATGCAAAATTTCTTTCCATGACTCAGCTTTCTCACAGCAAGATCTTGTCCTGCATAGTGAGTCCACAAATTGAAAAGAAACTTCTAAATATTAGACGTCTTTTCAAGTAATTTTTATCACTAATCTTCACACTAAGGCGATATTTTGATACCGAATGCCTGGGGCAATGTAAATAAAAGCCACTGGTCTCAGTTTTCAGAAGATGGCATAAAAAATGCACAAGTATGTAAGAAGTCAAAAAAATAATTCGAAAATATTGGAGATCAAGCTGTCATGACTTCTTCATTCTTTTATTAAATATTATATTCTTTTCTCGTGAAAATAAGATTCCGTAAGGGCAGCCGTGTTCTGAAGTGCCACTTCAGAGAGCTTCCTTGGGGCTGGTATGTTCTAAACAGTGCCCTCTGTCGGTGTGTGCTGTTGGCAGTAATCATGTAGAAGAACCATTTGTCCTAAAGCTGTGTCTCAGGCTGTGACCAAGTTCACCGAAGTCGTGGTAAGTTGTACAGTGTGGGGTGAGTGATGCACCAAGGAGGTCTCCGTACCTCTGTCACAGCCAGTGCATGATGTTTTAGGCTGTAAGAATCCAGTATATTTAGCAAATAGTATTGTTCAGAGTAAAATTAGTCTGTTCCTGTACGAAAAGAGCTGTAACTTGTCAAGGCTTTGAAACTGTTCTGATGTTATTAAATGTATGTTCCCTTTTTTTCTGTGTTCTTTTGAACTCTTGCCATGCAAAGCAGTCTTTAAATAAGCAAAATGTTACATAAGCATCAAGCTGATTCAAGAGAACATGCATTTAAAACTTGTCTTATTCTGTTCATTCCTCTCCCTTCCTCTTTTCAGTGGTGAGGATGCCACGTCTGGCTGTGGTCCTGCTGGGTCTCAGAGATTTCGTCAGTGTGAAGCCTTTACATCTATCTTAGCGTTTCTACCCACTCCTTCTTGCAGCTGCACTCTGTACCTCAGGAGATACCTGCAGTTAGAAGCTAAGAATAAAATGGCATGGGCTTTCTTGTAGAAAAGCACAGCTCCAGATTTTCTGCTCCATGGAACCACCTTAGGACATCTTTGCTGCAAATGTTTCAAGTGCTTCTGCTTCTTCCTTTATTGGCTCTTGAGTTGCAACTCTTCTGTAATATCCTGTTCAAACATCTGTGCCTACAGCTGCTGCACCCAGTCAGCCCTTTCTTGCCATGAATTTGGGTCACTCTGAATTTTTCCTGCTCCAGGAAAAATTCCTTCAATATTATCACATTCAGGTGGCAAGATAGGAGCCGAAGCTGGTGAAGAGTGAGACATCGAAATCACACTGCTGGGAGCTTCTAGCTCATCTGACTTGAATGGTTCCTGTCATAAAAATAGGAGTACTTCAGGGCTCTGTCAGAGCAGCTGGGGAAGAAGCAGCAAGCAAGCCTCAAGCAGTATGTTGAATGGTGTCTGACTGCCACTCAGGGAAGCACCGGTACTTTGGTCAGTAAGAGTTCCGCTTTGCAGGTTCATGTCTCTCTACTTGTTAACTAGACCTGAAGCTCTTTGTAAGGCTGAGTAAGACAGGGTGTGTGGTTTTTTGAAGAAAGGCAGCCATGTGTATAATTATTCCTCAGAATGCAGTAAGCATTCATTTTGGCCACTAAAATTATGAGTTTCTTGGCAGCCAGTCAGCTGCATTGGAAATGCAAAATGAAGGCTGTTTTCACTGAGAATCCTTTGTGCTCGTAACAGAAAATCATCTGTCTGGAAACATGCCTTAAAAATCTAGTTTTACTCATTCAAGTAAAACGAAGCTTCTAGTTTATCATCTGCCTTCATACCAGTTTATATATATCTTTTCTGCTGTCTAAGGCAATGCACTTGAAGGTAGTATGACAAAGATCAAATATCTCAATACTTAAAATATTTGAGATCTTCTAAAGGTACTTTCAGATTTACATTGAATATCTGTCCGTTCTTAAACTTATTTGCAAATAAATGCCTCCAGTTTCTACAGGCACAAATTATGTTACTTTTGGTTAACGCTGAATAGCGTGCCTATGTGCCTGAGTAAAAAGGAGAATCCCTTGTCTAAAAGCTATATTTGAGGTTTTGTCCAGCTTCATGTCTCTTTTGGCTTTTTCAGAAATTGAAGGCCAGGTGCAAGTCCAAGGTGGATGAGATGCTATCTATGGAAAGTAGAATAGGAGTTGAGAAGATAAGAATGTGTCCAGAAAGTGAGCTCATCTGGTAATACACAGGTTTAAAGAGAATCTTAATTATGAGTGAGAGCTGACATATTCTTACTCTTGGTGCTCAGTTTTGCTGTTCTGATAGATAGGATGCCATGTCGTTTCTTCTTTTGCATTATCTCATTTTCTTATTCACTTAATTTTACTCTGTGCTCATTATATTCCTTGCATTGGAAGGACCAGTGTTCAGGATTTTATTGCAGTCACGGAAAGTACTGTTAAGTATATCTTTTTTCCCCTTTTTTAAAAAGCAAAACAAAACCTGTTTTGAAAATGTGGAGTAAAAGGCCACCTTCTTGATAAGAGCTCCTCATCTTAAATTGCAAAGCAGTTGAGTGGCCCAAGTGCATGGCAGTCTGTTGTTTGGTTTTACTTGATGTTATTTTTTCCATTTTTGTTTATTGATTAGAAATTAATCTTCTGTATATTTAAGTTTCTTTTGGATCAGAAATCTATTCTGTTTCTTTAATCATTGTCTGTTCCATGATTCAGTGCTGAGCTGACTAGATCACTGTCTCTGTCAGTCTGTATAGAAAAGTTCATATTCGATACAGACGATACTCCTTTTTTCAACCCTGCTTTTTATTTTTTATTTTTAGCTCAGCACGTAGGGATTAAGCACTCAGGAAATGACTGTGTTAATGTTACACATGTAGTTTATCTTATTGCCATTTACAGATTATATACAGATTATGTACTATATGGTGAAGTTACAGTAGCATGTTCTTTATTTGTAATATTCTTCAATCTACTGCTGACCTTCCTTCATAATTCTAGCAGTTAATTATTTTATACTTGTTATACCTTTCATGTGTATTATTAGAAAATTTGAGAGCAGTTGTACTGATGGCTTGGAAAGTGACTGTGTTCCATAGGTACAAGTTGGAGCATAAATATATGCCTGGGTGATCTGCCTCCCAGGTTAGCTGTTGATATATTACTCTTTTCTCAAATTTAAGAGCTGGTTTATTCTATGCTTTTTTAATATAAAGAAATACAAAGTCCTTCCAACAATGTGCAGAAGGACAGTATGTGGTTCAGTAAAATATAATTTGTATGATTTCAGTGCTGCAGGAGAAAGTGTGGTTTGTTTGAAGAGTACTCCTATTGTACATATAATATGTAGCACACGTGAGTGTGTGAAGTCTGCATGTTGAGTTATGGACTCTCCAACTTTATTCTGAAGTGCATTAACAAAGTATAGAATACACTTAATCACGTAGAATAATGTTCCCCTAGTTTCTTGGCCTTGACATAGAAAGGTTATGACATTTCCTCAATGTTTGTGTTATCAGCAGTTGTTTATCTGTAATTCTTTTGGTTTGGGGTTAAAAAGAAAGAAACGAGAAACAGTAAGTTCTTTGCTGCCATAACCTTGCATTTCAGTGCCTCCTGAGTATGCCCTGTTTTGCATTATATTCTGGGGCAGGGAGTGTGTGAGATTTAGAGACATTTTCGTGTAGGTATGGTAACCAGTGGGAATTCTGGAAGTATCATCTAAGGAAAGCCTGCTGGTCATCTTTGCTCAACACTTGGACTAGGTCTTTTGGCTCTTGAAATGTTAGGCTTTGTTTTTGTTAGACTGAAGTGGAGGTTCTTCAAGCTGCTCCTTTACTTGTGCTTTAGAGATATTCTGGTGTTGCAGTACTACAAAAATGCAGAGTGACGGTTGTCTTTTATAAAACAATTAGGTATAATGGGGAGCAGGAACAAGTAATGCTACTAATGTAAAATTTCAGAAGGAAACTATCACAGTTCTTGTTTTCTGCTAAACCTTTCTTCAGCAGTGATTTATGTTATCCGTTAATTCAAATGTGACAGTACTTCACAAATGTGGTGCCTCAATTAAAACTCTGATTTTCTTTTCTTTCTTCTAGACTATACCTTCTGTAAAGCTTTGTGGAAGATAAATGTGTGTGCTGCAATGGTGACATAAATATTTAAGAGGACTGGAGCAAGTTGTTGAGAATCTGTATGTGTTTTTAATGCTGCTGTTGAGAGCAATCTAAGACAAGTAAACAACATGAGTTTTATCATGAAACTTCATAGACATTTTCAAAGAACAGTTATTTTGCTGGCCACTTTTTGTACGGTGAGCATTGTTATTTCTGCATACTACTTGTACAATGGCTACAAACAAGAAAATGAACTTTCTGAAATCTCTTCAGAAGTGGAATGTGGTGATCTTCCACTGTTTTCATACAAGCTGATGGAGATGAAGACCATGAAGCCTATCGATCCACTGAGGACAGATCTTGTAGTGCTGGTGTTTGTGGAAAGTCAATATTCCACATTAGGCCAAGATATAATAACTGTTTTAGAATCTAGCAGATTTCAGTATCACATTGAAATTGCATCAGGAAAAGGTGACCTCCCAGTGCTCATAGACAAAAATAAGGGCAAATATGCTCTCATAGTGTACGAAAATATTCTAAAGTATGTGAATATGGACTCTTGGAACAGAGGTCTTCTAGATAAGTATTGCGTAGAATATGGTGTAGGGGTTATTGGATTTCACAAAGGCAATGAGAACAGCTTGCAGAGCTTTCAGTTGAAGGGCTTTCCTTTTCATGTCCACAGCAATCTGGGTATTAAGGACTGTTGCATTAACCCTTATTCCCCACTGCTCCATGTGACTAAATCCTCTAAGCTTGAGAAAGGTCCTTTGCTTGGAAATGATTGGGCAGTTTTCCAGATTAATCATACAGCTTACCAACCAGTGATATTTGCAAAAGTAAAGACACCAGAAAACCTTTTGCCACCTGCTGCTAAGAGTGCTCTCCATGCCACAGTAATTCATGACCTGGGTCTCCACGATGGGATACAACGAGTCCTTTTTGGCAATAACTTGAATTTTTGGCTGCACAAGCTGATTTTCATAGATGCCATCTCTTTTCTGTCTGGAAAGAAGCTCAAACTGTCCTTGGATAGGTACGTTCTGGTTGATATAGATGACATCTTCGTTGGGAAGGAAGGAACAAGAATGAATGCCAATGATGTACAGGTAAAGTATGTACATAAACTAATAGTTGTTAAGGCAAAGTATCATGTTTTTATTATTACTTTTAAAATGAACAGTTATTAATTGGTGAAACTCAAAAAGGATGCAAATCACTAAGAATAGCGATGCAAACTCTTTGTGCCTTGAGAGAGAAGCCAATATGACTGACTCTCAATAGTCATTAACTCAAGGTGTAGCAGTTCCTTCCTCCTCCAGGCTGGAGGGGTGTCAGTGCAACTTCACTTCCATAGGTGAGAAAGAAAACATAAGAAAATAAGAGACACTGGTTAATATCGCTTGTTTTCTCTTAAATGACAAAAAATGCTTGCTGAACTAAATTCTATAATCTCACTGGCGGGCACCTCTGAATTACATTCTCCGTACTATGTATGGAAAACAGTCTTTCACAAGAAAATTGAAGATGACTAGTTGCTAAGTAACTGTTAAAGAAAGGTGGTAAGAGAGGCAGTGTTTTCATTTTTCCGTGAGCCCCCAAGCACTCACAGTTTTAATTAAATAATTGAAGAGTATTTATTTAACTCTAGTCTGATGATACCTTCTCCTAAATGTGTACTTTAGAAGTACTTGGAAACAGCACAGGACTTCAAAGCTGGACCCAAGATCTATTAGCATGTAATGTACTTGTTGCTAGTCTTACAAGTGGGAAGTAAATGTGGTGAGCAAAAAGAAATGTCAACATAAATTTTGAAGAACAGATTGGATTATTAGCTTAAATGTTTAAAATAGATTTCAAATGTCAAAAGCTGGTTGCAGCATTTCACCTTTCTTAGTTTTATGATGCTTACTTACAAGCAAGATTTGTATTAATTTAGGTCTCAAAAGCTTGTTCAGTCACTAAATGACTCAATGTTAAAAATGTTAAATTTTCATCTTAACATTTCAAGTTGGACATTTCTAAATGTCCTGTTTTGTTATGCTGTTCAAGTGAGGTTGTATAGGTTGAGGTCAGTAGGAATAACGTTATTTCTTGCTATATGCCTTCCTTTCTTTTTGTGAGGTCTTGTAACAAAGCAGGTAGAGATAGCTGCAGAACTAATACTTAGTCTAGAAGCTAAAAAGTCTATAAGATGCTGATGACTGGTTTCTGCTGGAAACATGGGGAAATTTCCTGTGAAAACTTTCTTCATGGAAAGACGTTCTGAAAAAGGTTGGGCAATGATAGCACTTCATGAAGATGATAGTCTTGTTAATATTATGAACTAGATTTTTAAATTGTGTTTTGTGTCTTTTTTTCCAGTGGTAGTATATTTGTCAAATTGCAGCAGCCCTGTGTTACACTGTATTATTAAGCAAGAGACCTGAACTTGTAGTTACTTAAATTTATTTTAAAATTGCATCATACACTGAAACTTCCTCTGTGTTTGCAATATAAATAAGATATGTTGTTCCTTAGATAAGTAGGTGTTTCCCCTATGCAAAAAAAAAAAAAAAAGAAAAAAAAGAAAAAAAAGAAACCATTGGATTGTTGGATTGGAATAGAATAAGGGTGAATTTCTGTATGGAACATGGTGGCAACATTTGAGCTAGATGGATAAGCACGCTTTGAGTGTGCACAGTGTGCAAAATTAAATTGCAAGAACAAGGTAATGTCTGACCCACACCAGTGGCAAAACTCAGTTGTTCTGCAGAAGGAACAGTTTCTATTAACAATTAAATAAAGCCCGAATCGATTTCCCGCTATGTTGTACAGTAGCAATTTGAAATATTATGTTTCAAATTTTGTCTATGTGAATGACACCTTAAGATAATCATTCTAACTTATCCTAAAATGAAAAATTGCCAGAATTACTTGCTAGAAACAGGTGGCTATTGAGACAAATTAGATTAAAGCAAATACAAAAGTATGAACTGTATTGTTTTGAGAGAATAATTTGCAGTATGTCAGAATGTTATCTTTCCTAAGTAAAACTGTCAAATTAAATAGAAATAGTATCAAAGTGGAAATAAATGAAATTACCCTACTTAAAAGTTATAGCGAACTATGCTCTGAAAGAGTGGAATGCAAAAGTGTTCCCTTCAGATTCTTTATCTTCTTGAAAGTTAAAACGTTCTATTAAACATGTTGTTAGGGCTGTCAGGTACAATGCATCTTCATTACTATTAATATCAAAGGAATTACCCTCTGTGACACGTTGACATGTGGAAAGAATGAAATAAAATCAATTTGCAGTAGTCGAGAATCTGTTATTGTATAGTGTGTTTTGCATAAATGACACTCCATTAGACAGCGGTGTTTTACTGGTTTCTGTTGCATTGACTGTGACAGAGTTGAGTGTAAAAAGAGTTTACTAAATGAAGAGTTTGTGTAATTTCAAGATTAGCTAAGGTTACATTATAAATACTGGTAGTATAAAATTGGATATCATGTTTTTTGTGTTTCATTTTTGTTTAATGTGTTTCCTATCTAATATTTTCTGGATATAGTTGTGTCTTTTAAGACTGAACTTACTTAATGCAAGCTGGATGTTTCTTCATGCACTCCATTAATCAATGCACTTAACCACATCAGAAAGCTTCTAGTCTCCAGAATAGCTGTGTGGTTAGTGCTGCTCCCTGGATAAGGCAAAGTTTAGAAACTGGAGAGTTGTTGCAGATGTGATACAAAACTGTAACTCATCAGTGATTCAGCACTGACCCCTCTGGGTCCATCTGGCCCAGCCCCTGCTCAAGCAAGGCCATCCAGTACAGACTGCCCAGGACCATATCCACGTGGTTTGGAAGATCTCCAAGGAGCGAGATTCTGATTCCAAGTAAGGTCAGGTTTTCAAAAGAATTTCTTCTCACTTTTTGTCATAGGCTAATCTGCTCACTTTTTTGAATTTTGTGAACTGGAGTTGAGGTTATCTGAAAATTGCTGTCATAAGGTAGTTTTTTTTGTTTTTGTTTGTTTGTTTGTTTGTTTGTTGTTTTATCAGTAGTATACATTGACCTCAAAAGTGGTGAAGTCAAAAGCAACACCCCAGAATGAGTGCTTTCTGCATCTCTAAAAATTAGGCAGAGTGGTGGTGCTTCAGCTGGAGTATACGTAGTGCCAGAAAGTGTAGAGAACCCTTCTAAAAATCTTTGGACAAAGTTTATTAGAAGTCCTATAAAACTAATAAATGGATTGCTTTGTTAAACAATACAGCTTTTTTATTTTAAAAAATAAATAACCACAATACCTTGAAACTGTACTTCAGATTTTTAGGTTTCCTGATTGTTACCAATTTGACTGTCACTATACAAAATCTGGATAAATAAAACTGTTCTCCCAGGTGCCGTACTGAATAGCTGCCACTGGTAATCATCCATTTTCATCTTTATTTATTTTATCGTTCTCTGATATAATAGAAATAACAGAATAGAACATTTTTGTAGTCTAATTGCCTCCCACATTGAATATAAGTGTAGTAATGTCATCTCAGCATTCATTTTTCAGTAACCGTTTTTCTCTCTTAATATCTGTCTAGCAGGAGAGACCATTATGCTGTGACAGTGTTACAATTTTTCTTTATGCCTTTTAGTCTGTGCAGTCCAAATAATTCTTTGAAACGGACAGCCAATTTATCTTAATAGACCAAGATTGTCCCAGCACAGTATAGTAATTTAATATGATCTTTTTTTTTTTTTGTCACCATTACTTTTAATTTTTTTTCAGACTATAAAGCATTGAGAAAGTCATCTGATATTAGGAGGGAAATTAAATATGACTTTTTTATTTTCTACTTACTGTCCAGTACTGGTGGATTACAGTGGAAAATGCATAAGTTGGTCAACCATTTCCTTCATTTCCCCTGTCCATCACTTTATGTATTTCCTTGAGAGTTGATCATGCTTTCAGAATGAAAAATCAGAACATTGTGATTTTTTTGTTCATTATTCCTTTAAGTCACTAGCTGTGTGATTTTTGCATTGTGGGATCCTTTGTAGTTTTCAAAAGAGGTAATTTAAACTGAAGTCTGGTAATCTCTACACTTTTTTCATGTAAGCCTAATTTTTTTTTTACCCTTTTAATTCCTGCACTGCTCAGGTTTGGATCTACAGTATTGATGTTATTTAGGAAGAGTCTAGCCTGAATGGACATTTTTAGTCATGGAACATACACAACAAACAGTGCACAAATGGAATCATATTAACACTTGAAAATAGTATGATAGATACTTCTTGTGTTTACTTATTACTCTTTTATAATTGCCAAGGAAAAGCTTTCATATTAACCATATACATTCTTAAGAGGGATGTAATCTTTTCTTTCTTTTTCTATTTTGTGAGCACTTAGGCAATACATTCGATTAGGAGACACACATTTGGGAAATAGAATCTTGAATTTACAACGTTTTTTGGCATTAGACTTGGTGCAGAATTGGACTACAAGAGCAGTCCACCTAGTGATTCTCTTTCATATGATCTGTGCCAAATGGTGTACTGATAGCACAGAGGATTTAGCCAGGAAGAGTAAATTCATAGCATTTTAGCTTCCATCACTCACAGTCTTGCCCAGATTTTGAGTTTTATAAAGTACACATCTGTAGCAGATCTAGTTCTCTGTCTTCCCATAATAGACAACATAGAAAAATAGATTATCTTTAGGGAGACGCTGATTAAGTTAATTGCTCCTTAAAAGCTGATATTTTTCTTTTGCTCACAAAATACTCCCAGAGTGACTAAGATCAAGGTTAAAGATTTGCACTTGATCAGATGAATCTCATTTTGTGTTCCAAATCCAGTATTGCCTTCATTATCATATTTCCTCAGTACTTTGGTGATCATCTCTTGTTTAATGCAACAGAGATTTCTCCTCTGAAATGTAATTGTGTATTCCTTACATTACAAATTTGTCCTCGCTAGTCACTATAGCTTAAATTGATACTATTGTTTAAAACCCATGTAGTATCTTTCTCTTCTGTGTAGCATATGTGGAAAGAAAGCACGTATTCCAGTGGGAGAGCATTCCACCGGTAAGCTTTTTAGTTTTAAAAATACAAGGCCATATCTTTTCAACTCCTCTACATAGGAATGACCTAAATATTTGCTTCAGAGAAACTTCCGTATATTGTGTGTTGTGGCATAGTGGCTGGAATGTGCCAGAAAGCCTGAACTGTCAAGGCACAGAACAGTTCCGTCACAATAGAAAGCCTAATTCTCCAAGTTAATTGTTTCTTTATCTATAGGATCGCACAGAAGGTTATCAGTAAAGAAATGATAGGTATGTCATCAGAGCTGTTGGAGATGCTCTTGTCTATTCAGTTGCATTGAGCTATAAATCTTTCCTTTGGGGAGATGGAAAAGATATTAGTAATCTTTTTTAAATGACAGCATGAATTAACTACTAGGAACTTTTGTTTAGCTGTATCATTTTATGTTTCTAATCAATTAACCCTGTTACTTTTATGCTGTTGTTCAGTGCATTTACTGTGTGTATGCATATGTTCAATCTTCATTTGATCTGAAGCTCCTGTGGTACCTTACACTGACTTGCCTGGAATAATACATAAAAAGTTTATCCTTAAAAGTGGCGAAGAAAGGGAATAGTAGAAATGGTGGTGTTTCTGTGACTGGCTGATCCCTTAGGAAGTCTGACTTCTTGAGCATGTTATTTCAGATATAGTGGTGGGGAAAATTATGCACTGTGAGGAAATAGAGAATTAGATCTCAGATAAAAATATCACTTCAAAAAATTATTAAAATTGTTTTATGTTTTATGGGCTGCTACCAGCTTGTAGAACATTTTACCAGTCAGTCATCTTAACATTTAATGTATAAAAGCAATTTGGTTGAAGTAGCAACCTGTGTGAATTTTGATTTACTAAGGCTGATACAGGTGCAGCTGAGCATTCCTTATTTTTGCAATGCTGGAGTAACTTTTTTTAATTTAAAAGCTTGTGACACAATTCATGCAAACCTAAATCTTGAAACTGTTTTTTCATGCAGTCTCATAAGCGAACTATGATCCTTCTGTGACCGGGAGAAGTTAGGGAAGGCAGAAAACAGTTACAGCTTTTCTTATTGTCAGAGGGGCTGCAGAAACTGCTTGTCAGTATGTAAATCCAATGTGATCTTAAGGGCTGGTAAGAATGATTTACTTCAAGCTGTTCTTCCCCAGTTTGACTACTGGTTGCACATTCCCTGGCCCATCCTACTAATAACGTCTTCTAGTTAAGCATGATATGCACTGTTTCCTTCTAGTTACCGTACTTGTACCAGCAAATTCCTTGGTGCTCAATGTACTACTTTACTTTACTTCAGCAGCAAAACTAGAGCTTTGTCTTAAGGACACATTTTCTTAACAGCCATTTATATCTGGTCAAGGGATCTGTAGCCATTTAAAGATATCTGTAATGTACCATGTAAAATTGATGTCACCTCATGGGCCATTGTTTTTCTAACAAAAGTATGAGCACCTACAGAGGATGAAAGGAAGGAAGTAATGGCAACGTGTGGCTGAGCAGAATTTTTCACTTGATCTGGCTCATAAATTGCATCTTTAGCAACTTGTCCAAATGCTTATTTACAAATAAATTAAATAATCCCGGAATCCGGCCAATGAAGTTTTGAGATATTCTACAGTTGTTGTTTTACTTGAATGCGTGTGGGTTTTGTTAGGCTATCTCTGAGAACATATGGTTTTCAGAAGGTGACGAGGCAAAATCAATTTCTTTCTTGGAAGGGAATAATTTATAATGAAGGACAGAGGAGAAAGTGCCACTGCTGGAGAGGAAGCCAGGGACTTCTTGCCATAACTTCTCATTTATTTGATCACGGTCATCTTAGCAGTCTGATTTGCACAGTGGGGCTTCTTCCACATGCTGGACTGTTCCCAGATGTTGTTTCTACACAATACTTTCTAAAGTTTTTGTTTGTAATGCTAATAGTAAAATTAAGAGATAAAAACAAAGGAAGTTTTTGATATTTGGTGGTAATTTTCAGATATGTATGTGCTTCCACTGAAATGTTACTTTAAGTAATGTGTTGTAGCTCCAGCAGCTGACATATGGAAGTAATGGAGGAAAGAATTACAGCTCCCTTTTTATAACCAAATGAAGGCAAATGCTCTGGGGACTGTCACACATGACATATGGCAAGAGGGTTTCCTTCCACCCATAGTGATTTGCTGCCATTCGGGAAGCTCATTAGCATTCTCAGAACAAGGTTGTTATTGATCCCATTATTTTCTCACCCGGAGGTTAAACCACTCTTAGCACATTTAAGGGGGAAAAGTACTGCATTCCCAGCCCACATCCCTGCTAAGTGACTGTTTCTTTGCTTACCTATGTCACAGGTCTTACAGTTTAACTGTTACGCAACTCGAAAAAATATTACACTTTTGGTGTTGATGTAACTTCACAGCTTTTATAATTAGCACGTTTCCTGACTTACCAAGGAAATTGCATCTATGAATCTACTGTTGATTTCCCAAATCAGTAGGTGTGCAGTGTGGATGCAGTCACATATATGTTTCTAGCAGTTGTGGAAATCTTTTTTAATTCTCTTTTTCTCTAGTGGTGAATACTTTGATATCCTTAGGCTGAACGAATTCTCTTACCAGTGGTGTCTACCTTTTGTATTTTCATTGCTGTTATTGATGGAATTGTGCACTGTAAGAGCTATTCAGCTATTCTATTTCGATATTGAGTGGTTATCAATTATATTAAGTTATATTAATTACTAATGTATTATATTAGTTAAGTAGTTATGCTCATATAGCCGAACTCTTTCTAGCACTGCTTCTACTTTTCCCTTGACTAAGTTTGTTATGCAGAGATATCTTTACACTTGAACGTAAGTCCTCACTTACGGAAAAATCCACACCAAATGCTTATGTCCACCCAGCATGCCACACTTGAGTGATCATTTTTGGTTCACAGCCATGTAGTTAGCAAATTCTGTCTCCTTTCCTTTTCTTGGAAACTTGTAATGTAATAATATACATGAATATTTTCATGGATGAGATGAGAACTCATGTAATTCTGCACACTTTTGAATATAGTCAACATAACCTAAGCTCAGCTCTGTCTGGGTTGATCCATATGGTAGGAAAGCAAAACCTGCCTTTCTAAAACTTCTAAAGTGAATTGTGAGTCAGGACATATTGAAACCTTAGTATGCAATGTAAGACATTCAAATCTGCTGGATAATTTGCCTCTGCTGAAAAAGCCTTTTCAGAGTTTCAAGATCAGTACTTTCAAAGCTGTCTGTTGTTGTTCACTGAATAACAACATCTTGAGAGCAAAAGAAAAAGGGAAGTTGAGGGACATCAAAGCTCAGTAAGTACCTTCTCTGTGTTAATGCACTAAACCTGAGGCAAGACTCTAACAGTCTGTGACATGCGTGGCATCCTAATTCAGGACTGGCTGTGTGCTGGATCTGCTTTCCAGCCTACTGGCAGTATATCCCGGAACTATCCTCTTTGGCCCTCACCTTCCATACATTACAGGCTCTCATGTCAGAGGCTCTTTTTGTTCTGTTTGCAACTTTCTTTATGATGTCTCTGTGCGTGCTGAAGGCATGCTGTGAAAACTACTTTGGTAATACAAATAGTAAGAATGCAACTACAGCTGTACAGATCCGTCGCCATATGAGTGGCTAGTAAAAGAATTATTCTGGGCTTTTTCAAATGACAAGCTTGCTGTCCAATTCCTTCTGCTAATGGAATGGAATAAAATTTTCACAGGCAACATATTGAAATGCAGTACAGACAGTTACAGAAATCAAAGCAATTAACTGTAAAACAGTACCAAGATTGGCCTTGACATCTTTGCAGATTTTCAGTCATATCAAGAAGGCACAATATGGCCAAAAGAGAAAAACGAGGAGTAAAAGTGGGACAGTATTTCAGTAGCTGCTCTTACAAGAGCAGCTGCATGGAAAGTGTCCATCCTTTTCTTCCATTCAGTCTGGGAGATGTCAGTGCCACAGCATGATTTATTCAACATGGTCATGCTTACAAAATAAAGTGAAAGAAATTCAGTAGGTTGACTGTATGTTTGTAATCCTTTATGGAATAACAGTGTTGTATTTCCGTACAATTCTAGTTTCCTTTTCTGTACAGATTTCAGTGTGACCGATCTTTTTGCATATAAGATAACGCAAGATAAAAGTGATACTTCCTCTTTAAAAAATCATGTTTGACAAAGCATAAAATCTTTGATTGATTTTAAATAAATAAAATAGGAAGATTCCTTCTCATGCTTTACAGCCTTTGAGATAATTTAGTATTGCTCCTTAGAATGTACTTCTGTACTGGGAATAAATAATAATATTTTACAGTAGGAAAGTACTTCATCTTTCTGACCAAAGAGGTTTCTAGAATATTGTGTTCAGTTTCTGTAGCACTTAATTAGAAACATCTAGAGACTGCTTAGACAGAGACACCAGGACAGTCAGGAAATTTCTGAGCTAGGACTGAAAAAGTAAAGATTAGGGAACTCGGCAAGTAATGATGACCAAAGCAGAAAGCAATAGGCTGCAGATGTTTGCAGACTGTAAGCAGTGAAGGTGGATAAGAATTACTTGATGTAAGGCACTGAGATATTTGGCTGAACAGCCAGTAAAAATTCCTTATAATAGCATGTGTTTCATGTAGTTGAACAGAGGGTAGTATCTGAACGGAACTAGAAGGATTATGTAAGTCTTTAAAAATTAAATTCAGCAAGAGAGGATGAAATATTGGAAGCAATATAATATTGGCGGGGAATTTGTACTAAGATGTACTCTCAATCTCTTGCAATGTAATGAAATGTAAAGCTCACTTTGGATCCCTGTATGTCGGTTTGAGTTCCCTAGGTGTAGAATTTAGTCAGGTGTGGGTATTTACCTACCTACATCTGGTTCCTATAATCTTGCCTTTTAGAAATGAGAGCAGTTATGCAAAACCAGAAGAAATATATTAACTCTTCGAACTAAATAATCCCCCTGTGCTTCTCTTACCAGTTGTCCCATGTTTCAAACAAAATCTTGATTTTTTTTTTTCCTCTACTGAAGTATTTCTCCTAGACCAGGTGCTATGTAGGAGTCAATGAAGCTGTCCAAATTTTGATTACCCTATTTTAAGTTCTTACGTCTTCTCTGTGTTGACAGCATATAATCATAACTCTTCTCAAGCCCTGTGTTTTGTGTCAGCTCTTTTGTGCCAGCCTTCCTTGCCTGCTTTTTCATTTTCTACCAATTATTTGATACCAGTGCTGATGTAACAGAGAAAGTTCACTCAGCAACTTGGAAGCTACTAATAAAAAGAAGGGGGGAAAAAGACTTTTTGCATCAGCTCATCCAAGGCAAGGGAGGGAGATAGACAGGTGAGTAGATAAGGATTTTTGCATAGGCAAGACAATAAGAGGAGCTTGGACATCTTTTGCTGCCACTGGGGGAGGAGCAAGAAACATATTTCTGAGTAGACTGTAACATCTGCATGCTGCTCAGCCCATGGTATGGTTCATTTATTCCGCATGACAGTGGTGTGGTAGGTCTGCTACACTTGTTTGAGCAGGGCGAGCAACAGGCTGTTTGTTATCTGAATGAAAAGAGAGCAAGTCTTCATTTATTTGTGCTTTATTTTATTTGTTCTCTAAGATGTTAAACGAAGTATTAGCACCAATATTATTGTGCTTGTCTAAAACCCTTAAGGGGAAAAAAAAGTATAACGTGGCAAACACCAGACCTCTCTCTTTTTGTCTGGTAACAGCATGCAATGTCCAGTATTATTTTTCAAGCTATCTAAATTGCAGCATGTTCTTCCTTAGCCCGCAATTTGTCTTTTTACTGTGAACACATAACAAATTTATTTTGTAATCGTAGCTAGTGTTAGTAATCATTCTAATTACTGAAATAGTCTTGTAAAATTTTAAATGCTTTAAAGTTTGTATGCTCCAGAAAAACAGATAAATACCACCCACTGTTGAGCTGTGTTTTTTCAGTATAATTTGGTCAACATTTCAAAATCTTGTTTATTCAAAATTCTACTGAAGAAGCACAAGCTTTTCAACTTAGGAGGCAGCTCAATCCATGTTTATCCAGGGTCCAACACTGAGATTCAGAGAATACTAATGCTGACAAAATAAATCAGACTGAAGCTGTATTCACAGATGGTTGGTACTTGGTGTATGCAATAGTGACACCATACTTTAATTTTCCTTTCCAGACTTTCCAGAAAAAATCATGCATTTGTAATGGCTATTTGCCTTTGTCAGTCCATCAACTCAACAACTTTTGAACCTGTGGGCCAGTTTCATTCCAACTTGACAGATATGGACAGCTCTCAAGGATGGTTGGATTCCTCCTAGATGCCAGGAAATGAGTGGAATAGGATGTATGTGGATCAATGCATGTTCCAAAACAGTTTCAGTGAGCTCTGCTTTTATTCCTTCACTTTGATGTCCCCTGGCATGTCAGTCTATGTCTGGAAATTACTGATAGTGCAGACCGTCTCTTATTTTTCTAGATAGGATGTGGGGGTCAGGGTGGAAAAGGAAGGCAAGGCTCCTGAAACCCAAAGGGGAGGTAAGCCCCAGCTGGCACTGTCAGATGAAATGCAGACTACTGAATGATAAGAGTAGGTTTTGGAGACAAATTTCTATAAGAAAACAAGTTCTATGACAAAAGTTACTTGTTTTGTGTGCCGGCAGTGAGTGAAAAGGTAGATCGGAAATCTAACTTGCATCTCTACAATCATTGTCATTTTGGATACAACCACAGACAGATGCATGTGAATGGGGTAAATGTAATGACAGCTGCTGCTCTGTGAAGCCACTGTGGTCCCTTCTGCTGAGAAATGAAGCCTGGAAATTCTTCCAGTATTGAGTCTTCTGGATAATTTCATAATCCAGTGGCTGTACAGAGCCGCATGTTGGGGTGCAAGGGCCTCTAGCAGCTGAACCAGGCAGTGCGTGATGAATAGGAGTGCACATACTTTGCCACATGAAAGGTGGTGGCCAGTCCATGCTGTGAAGCACAGCCCTGCTTGGGGAGCAGCCCTCCTCCTCCAGCCAGACACTGACTGCTGTGTCTGGTGGCAGCAGTGAAAGCTAAAGCTGGAGCTGGCATGTGAGGAAACGAATAAGAGACAAACATGATGTTTACAATGAATACAGTATTAGGAGTTTGAGTAATATTTGTGTCCTTTCTGAGAATCACAGAGTCACAGGGATTGGAAGGACCTCAAGAGATTGAGTCCAACTGCCCTGTTAAAGCAGGTACCCTACAATAGATTGCATAGGTAAGAGCCCAGACGAGTCATGAATATCTCCATAGAAGGAGACTCCACAACCTCTCTGGGCAACCTGTTCCAGTGCTCTGTCACCCTTACCATAAGGAAGTTCTTCTGCGTGTTAGTATGGAACATCCTATGTTTAATCCATTACTCCTTGCTCTATTGGCTGAGAAGAGCCTGGCCTCATCTATTTGCCTCCCACCTCCCTTTAGATATTTATAAACATTTATCAGATCCCTTCTCGGTCTTCTTTTCCCCAGTCTGAACAGACCCAGGTTACTCAGCCTTTCCTCATACAGGAGATGCTCCAGGACACTAATCATCTTTGTGGCCCTCCTCCAGGCTCCTTCTAGGAGATCCCTGTCTTTTTTTGATCTGAGGAGCCCAGAACTGGACACAGTAGTCAAAATGTGGCCTCATCAGGGCAGAGTAGAGGGGGGAAAGTCACCTCCCTTGACCTGCTGGCCACCCTCTTTCCAGTGCACCCCAGGACACGCTGCTGGCTCATGGCCACCCTGTTGTCCACCAGGACCCCCAGGTCCTTTTTAGCAGAGCTCATCTCCTGCAGGCCATTCCTTAACCTGTACTAGTGAGCTGGGTGACTAAAAACCCATTGGATAGCCATGATGTTCTAACATCATTGACAAAATATTGTGCAAAATTGACAACGTTATTTGCCAAGAAGTGAACTGGAATACTCTGTCGTGCTAAGAGATGGCCAGTCATGCTCAGAGCTGAGGCAGCTGAACAGTGTGAGCTGCTTTATGGCATGGGTGCCTAAATGCTTGTGCTGTGGGTAACAGACCTTGTTTTCTAGCTATACTGACTGGTTCAATAAAAATCATCAGATCACAAGAATTTTAACTGAATGAATACAAGGAGATGTTAAATGTGTTTTAGAGTTGCTTTGTTCTCAGTTTAAGTTGTGTTATACTGTGGGAGTTTACCTTTTTTTACATGCTGTTGCATGAGCTGTGAATGAAAGAACTGGTAAGTGTTCCATTGAATCCTGTCTGACCAAAATCCAGGAAAAATATTATATGGACTAGTAAGGTGTCTATTAGTTCTACTTCAGTTGGCCTAGGTTTTTTGACCTTTAATTAAAAGAAATGCAGGGCTTTATTTCAGTTATCTATAGGATAATGAGATCGTTTAGCTGGTTAGTGATAGTCACCTCTTTCATCAAAGTACAGTTTAATTAAGAGCTACTAATTGCAAAATTCCATACAGAATCCTGAAAACAGCATGATAATTACATTACTTTGTTAAATACTATTGGCACCAAGTATTTAAAACCTTCAATTTACCTTGCCATAATTAGCTTATTCTCATTAGCTGCTATCTCAACCTCCAAGAAGTGAGAAGCTGGCGATAGAACTTAGTCAAAAGTATTTCTTAAATCTCGATTGTATAAATGATACAGCTAGATGAAAGAGCCTAATTACTTGAAAATGAGTAATTGGGCCATCATCAAGGTTGTTGTTTACATGATACAAAAAATATCCAAATGAAGTCCAAGCAACATTAAAATTGTGTTCGTATGGAAAACTTTGGAAAATGTTATTTCAAATGTCTTGCATCAGAAGTGGCTATTTGGTTGGTTGGTTTGTTTTTGGTGTCCTTTAGAGGATTCTGATCCCTGTCTCTGATGATCAGGATTGCATGTTTGCGCAGTTACAGCACCTATGCATATAAACTGTAGGAGTCTCTCCTGAATTTTTTGAAAATCAGATTCATAGTGTCTCATACTGGATACTGAAAAAAAATCACATCATCAGGCTTCAGCCTTCTATTTCATCTTATTTATGCTTTGAAGAGCAGCTGGCTTGCTGCGTTAGTGGTGCTTATTGAATTTATTGAAAAGATTTGCACCAACTTCCTTACTTGTTGAGTATGGTCCTTAATACTATAGGAAATCTGTTAAGCTCCTCAGGTGGATGATTGGGGCACACAGTCCCAGCTAACGCAGTCATTGACAGCTTTGCCTGTCCTGCATATTAAACACCTGGGCTCTAAGGCATTCCTGTTAGATAACTTAAAAATGAAATGGCTGAAGGTAGAAGCTAGCTGTTAGTAAACCACACTAATTTTTAAATAATAAGACTTAGTCTTCTCCAAAGATTTTTTTGCACACGTTTTTAGTTTTAAATTCTGCCATGGTCCTCTGTAAATAGGCTTCTTGCTGGCATATGGTACTTTGAAACTGTTAATTAAGTTGTCCTATTTTTAAGGGACCTGGCAGACTTTTCAAAATCTAGAATCAAAATTTTGTAATTCAAAGAATATTTTTTCTTTAAGTTACTGCATCTTAAGAAACATTATTTCCCTAATTTTTAATATTTTGTACAAAATAACAAGCATAGTTGTCTTCAGCTCACATAGAATATGCTATGTTATGAACTTCAACACAATTATTATCAGCTTAGCTTTCCCAGCTTTGTTTCAGCAGTCTTTATACCTCTGCTGGATTGTGTCCTATTGGATGTCTTGCTTCTGCCAAACTGTAGAGCAGTATCCTCTCCACACACAGTTTAGGGTCTATTTATAATTTATGGTCTCTGGCAGCTGAACACTTTGCTGGAAAGGCTGAAGATTTTTTTGTTTTCCTCTCTTGCCCTTCTCTGTAGCACAGCTCAGTTAATAGAATGCACAGAGAAAATGTAATCATTCTTCTCCTTTTGTCTGAAGGGTATTCAAAATATTTTTCAGATAAACCCGGTATACCCAAAGCAATTATTCTTTCTCCTGCATAGATTAAATGTTTATGGTAATGGGTGTCAGAATGATAATCTTGGAAATCCAGAAAGAATAGACATTGAATTTTAATGATGTTCTAAAATACATAATGTATCTTGAGGGAAACGTTTTTTCTCAGAAGTAAAATAGTCTGTCTAATAAAATAATGATTCTCAGCCATGTGGGATGGACCCTTATTGATACTGCCTTATGTTTCTCCTTGCTGTGCTGCCTTCCACTGCCTTCATATACCCCAGATTCTTGCTGCTGCCTTCACTGCCGTAGTTCCTCAATGGTTGCTGTCTCCGCATCACTGGGGCTCAATTTCAGCTTCTTATCACACTGCTGTAACATTTCTTGTGGATCCCTACTCCTCCCTCACTGCTCTCTCTCTTTTTTAGGCAGCATGACCCTCCTTCCTTTTCTTCCACAAATCTCAGCAGTGCCAGAGCAAACCCCAAAACAAGAGGCAGTTTGTCTCTGGTATGGGCTATGCTGGGCCATGTCTCACCTCTAACTCTGAACACCTTGCTTGCCTCGTAGCCCAGGACTGGAATGAAAAGATGGTAGAGCAAACCCCAAAATACAAATGAGAGGCTTCAAGTAGTGATTGTTGAATTGCTGAAGCACAGTGCTTTAAAAGAAGTTTAAAGCTGCTTCTGCACCAGGCACCTATAAAGGTGCTTCACTACTTAACTCGTGTGCTTTCACATTACACTTCATACCAGTTTGTTTTAACTTTTCAGAAAGTCTTTGCCTTTATTGAAGAGCCAGTATGACTTAAGAAGCAAAGTAATTTGTAATTCAGTGACTCCTTTGATAGTATGTGAAACAGCAAAGTAAATGTTCCTGAAAAGAGATTTGTTTTCTGAAAAAAAGAGGGAGGGATAGCTCAGTATTGTGATTTTCCCAGCCAGTCTTTCTTCCTTTTGTTATTGACTTGGAAGAAGTTCTGAATTGAAGTTTAGTGTTTTAATGCTGCAGCATTGTGAGGCTATGTCTACCTTCTTGCTAATTTAGTTAAAATCTTTGTAGTACAAGTAAAATTAACAGTTATGAACTGTTCTACTTTTCAAGTGTCTGAGTTCTTTAGCAGCTTTTGAGTAGGAAAATGGTCAGAAATATGTTGATAACACTACAGAAACACACAATAGTTCCTTCTTCATGAAACAAGATTAAAGCATTCTTGATTTATATATTTGATAAGCTGAGATGTTTGGGATAGGAGACTTTGTTGGTGTTGAAGAAATTACTACTGTCTGTTTACTGAAGGCAAGTTGACACTTCTGACATCTCCGTAACGGGCTATAATGGGAACTCATGTGAAGAGGCATTTTGAGAACGGGGGAAGAATGGTTTCCTGACTGCAGAGATGGGAAGCAAGTTCTGGCAATACGAGTTTTATTCTTGGCTTAACTGCTGATTTACTTGAGCAAAAGCTTGAAATCTTTTGACAACCTATTGTCATCTGTCTGTGCCTGTTTGTCCTGTCTTCAAGGTGAGAAAAATGAAATAAAGCTGTTTCCTTTGTAAACAAAGTTGAAATTTCTGAATGAAAAGTGATCTAAAAAAAGCTAAACATTCTGGTTTTCAAGAAAGGAGATCATCCTTACAAAGGCAGGAATTTTCATACTTTTTCATGTTCATTGAGAAACAGTTCTCCTGGCTTCTATTGTTGCATTTGTGATCTTAGAGCACGTTTTCCCTTAAATTCTCGTTTAACTAAGTTCCTCTCTGGTATTGACTGATCATGTAACATTGGCAATTATAGCAGCTTATGTTTGCTTAGAAGCTTCATCAAAAGTGAAATTGAAGTAACTTAAATGGGATCATGCTGATTAATCACCTGAGAATCTGACTTTGTTTACAACATAATGTGATTCTTTATACTCCTTTCGCTATACTATAAATATGTCAGATGCAGGGACTGGAAGAACTCTGTCTTGCTCTCAGGACAATTTTTGTCTATTGCTTGGATTGTAACAGGGCCTCTTTCTGAGATTGTTTTGGACCACTGGTGAACAAAGGGACCTCTCATCCTATATCGAATTCTCACATTTGATTTCTGGCAAAATAAATTTCCTAAACCTAATATGTGAGCTTGGAAAAGTTTAAAATTAAATATTCCATTGTAGCTGTGTACATAACAGTGATTACACAGCCAGCAATTTTATTTTCTTTACAGTACCAGTGAAGTATAACAAATGGAGTAAGTAATTATTTATAAACAGAGAAAGATTTTACTGGATGGTTTTTAAAACACAATCTTTGGTACTAGCATATTTATATAACAGCTCATACCCAGGGGGACTTTTTGTAAAACAATTGTAAAATAAAAAAAATATCACCGGCTTACCTTCAGTGTATAGAATAGCATCAGAAATAAAATTTCAGGCTCTTCCTCCCCCCCTACTTCTTTCTGTTTCTGATAGAAACTCACAGTAACAGTCCCTGCCATCTGCTACTATATATTTTTCCTGAGTTTTAACATTTTGTTTTTAGAACCTGAAAGATTAGTAGAATGTCAAGTTACCAAGAAAATAATCATAGGCACGACAACTTAAATGTTATCTCAGCTTGTCTGTACAAAAGATGGTTCACAGTAGGGCTGTGCCCTTCTTCTGCAGATAGAGCAGGTGAGCGGATCTGCAATTTGTTATCAGCTGATACATTTTCGAACTGCAGTACTAGATTTTAGCAGAACATCTCCTGTTGATTTTAATGGGAATAACATGATGGAAAAAAAAAACAATGAGATCTCTTTTGAAGTTCATTCTGTAGAAAATGAAATCCAGTTCTCCTTTAGAGGTGTGTGTCATTTGTGATGGAAGGAGATCAGTGAGGAGTGGAAGCAGGGCTTTCCTACTGTGGCTGCTGGCCTAGAGGAAATGCAGCCCCTAGACAGTCAATAGGAGAAGGTGCTAGTTACACCAGTAATACCAACTCCCAGTGAAGAACTAACTAAGCGCTGAATTCTATTATTATGGAAATATCACGAGTTTTTCCTACCCTGCTCCTAGCCGCTGATTGAGAACCTGGAATCATGGCAGTCCTGTCAGTCACGTGGCTATAGCACACCCAGAACTGCAGCAGCAAACTCCTTCTGAACAGCCTTTCTTGAGCATTTCTAGTTTCTCTCTTTCTCTTCTGTTGTTCCATTGACTGGAGATTAGACTGGGACTCAGAAGCTGAGAAGTTGTTAGAAAGGTAAGGGATAAGACCTCCAGCTCAAAAATTGTTTCCACTGCTTCGAGTTGAAAGGTTGATTCTCCATGGCAGTAAATGCAATATAAAGAATTTGTTTTTAAATGAAACCTTGCTAGAGGCTGCACAGGGTAGTCCTCTACAGAGTTTTCTGCGAGGAGGCAGATAGCTTTAAGGAAATATATTTGATATTAAAATTTTAGAAATACTCATGTTATCAGTCAGAATTGCTCATTTGGGACTTTGCTTTATCCCAAAGCCTGTGTGACTAAACTTTTATCACTGTGAATGTAATGTGTTTTTTTTTTTTCCCTGAACTCCTTGAAAGTCATATGGTGCAGGAAGATCCAAAGATCTGCCTACCTGCTGGGCTGCTGAGGAACCTACTTTTCTGGTGTGCAAACACCTTCAGAATGATATTTTGGAAGTTTCTAAATGTCTGTTATGTTCTTCCATTGGGGCCTGATGAACTCAATTCAGAGGAAAAGAGTTCTGCAGCCCATTCATGTCATCTCACTGTCAAGCTGTACTCAGAATCTAACGTTCAAAGTTGCATACTGTTAATGTAAGAAGCATGTAGCTGTAGAGTTTACCTCCCATGTTTTTAACTGCATGTCTCACTCAAAAGGTAAAATTTTCATGGAATCAATTCTTGGCAGTTCAAGGATGGCTTTAATAATATGTTCTATATATTTGCTACCTTTCATTAGAATAAGGAGTCTCGCCAGTGATCTTTGCCGTCAGCCTGTGCAAAAGTCTTTGTTACGGTGGTGGAAGATTTCTCTCCTTGCTCCACTTCAGAAGTCTTGAGCTGGTTTTCAATTCTCTCTCTTCTGTGCTCCATTTTACTCATTCCTTTAGCAAGGCCATTGTTTGCAGGATGTTTTTCAGACATTCCTTTCTGGTGAAAAATGATCTTTGCCACACAGCTGCTGTTCCTTGCAGCCTTCCTCACTTCTGCTGCTGGAGCTGGACACTGAGGACATGGGAGGGGCAAGCTGATGGGAAAGCAGTGTGATGCCCTTCCTGACCTGAGCAGATCTCTAGAAATGGGAGGCAGAAATGTGGTAGCTCTTTCAGAGATATAGTTTTGTGATGGATGTAGATTTAATGAATATACTTACCCACAGTGCTCTGTTCTGCTGAAATTAAAAAAAAAAAAAGCTAGGCAAGCACTAACAATGACTCAGAATTGATAGAATTGATAGCACTCATTCTGTCAGCCATGTCAGCAAGATTCAGTTCTGTAGCCCCTCAGAATGAGGACAAAAAGGCCTTTCTCCTCTTGCTACTAACTGGCTTCCTCAGGCACCTGCTTCCCAGAGCCAGGCAGAGCCATAGCGCTATCTGCTTGCTGAGGCCTCAGGCCATTGCCTCACCCTGTGCCTTTCCCAGCTGTGCTGCTGCTATGGAACTGATGGGCTCTTCGATCAGTAATGAAAAGGGTAGTAAGAGTGCCTGCATTTGTGCTCCTGGCTGTCTCCCAGTGGGAGTAGGTGGAAAGGCTCAGCACTGCAGAGGGAGAGCAGAGCAGAAATAGGGTATGTGTGTGGTCATCTCTTGATGGGGATGACTCATGCTGTCTCAGGCTGCTTTTAATTTGCGTGCAGGAGAGTCCCTGTTAATGTCATCTTTTCCAAGGTTTTATCACTGTAATGTTTTTGGTAGGATAGTTCAAGGAAACAAGCGTGACATATGTGGGGTGCCTACTCAACCTTTGTACCTTTTAAAATATTCCATTATTTTGATGTTTTTGTGATTTTAAATTCTTACCATTTCACAATGTGCTCAGAGGTACTTAATTTTGACAACGGTATTATTATTAATCAGTTTATTATTAATCAGTTTATTACTACAGTTGTAGTACAATGCGTGCTGCCTTTGAAAACTCGTTTCTGATCTTTGACATAAAAATTTCCCTGTCTTTCCAAGGCATTACTACTTAGCAGTCGGCACAAGTACCTATGCCTGTGTGTGTGTGAGCTGTAGTGGTCCTGTAGCTGTGCTGTGTGCACTCAAATCCTGAAAACTCTTGAGTGCTCTTTAAAAAGCAGCTATCAAATGCTCACCTGAAAGCAGGCAAAGGAATGTGCGTTCTGAGTGTCATTCTAGAGGAGGCTGTTTATTCTTAAGTTTTGTTGTTACTTTCTAGATATTTTCTCTTGTTTTGTGTGATTTTTGTTTTCTATCGGGGAGCTGAGTTTTGTTACATTTGGAGAACTGAAATAGTGAACAACAGCAAAATAGAAGAATTTGGGGAGATAACTCCTTGAAGTAACCTTTAAATCTTGGGATTGACAAATCAAGAAGAGTGTACTGAAATCAAACACTGAAGCTGTATCTGATGAGTAACAGCTTTCCCCTTTCTTTCTTCATGCTTTTTTTTGTTTGTACTAATTTAGTGAAAGTACATTTATGCTGACAGACAGTATCATAACTGTCTGAGAAGTGAGTCAGAATTTGGGGATAGGATTAAGTTCTTTGATGTGGAATAAGTTTAATTTAACTTCTTTCTGTCTTTCTGGATTTTTTTTTTTTTTTTTTTTTTTTTTTTTTTTTTTTTTGTGAACATGAATAAAATGCTGTGTTGACTTGACTTGATCTAGAGAAACATACCTCTAATAAATGCTGTTCACCCGAGCAATTAGAGCAGTGGTCTGGGACACAAGAGATTGGAATTTTGGTCCTGGCTGTGATTACTCGGATGTGATTTATCAGGAAAAGTTTTTCTGTGGTATATGCCTTTGTTTCCGAATCTAATTATCCAGGGAGTAAGACAGTATTTAGTAGATAGTCATGTTTATGAGAGAAATGATGCAGTTTGCATGCTGTCTTTAATCTTTTAATGATACTTAAAATATATCATTGTAATCTATAAAGAGCTACTTTTACATAGAGAAAAAAAAAATGGAAAGATGTATGCCTTTAAAACTATTTATATTGTTATATTTAATTTCTGTACCAAGTATAGTTTTCTACAGTTATATGTTGGTTTATTTTTCAGGCTTTGCTTGACACTCAGAATCTTTTGAGAACTCAGATAACAAATTTTACTTTCAATCTGGGATTTTCAGGGAAATTTTATCACACAGGTAAGAATGGAAAACTAAAATTACTTTCATTTTGGTGGTGTTCTTTGTACTATGATGTTCTTTCTTCCATGTTTCTTTGGGACATAATTTGTGTGATATATCAAATAAATATTTTTCTTCTAAAGTTGTTATGCTGGATTAACCCTTTGTTAGAGCTGTAGTCTGTGTTCTGTTGCCTTTACGAGGCAATCTGTTGAGCAGCTAAAGTTCATCTGTTTGGATAGTTTGACCTCTACTATAGAGATACCATAGCAATACATTTTATCCATTAAAATAATTTTATACTTAAACCACTTCTTCGTACTTAACTACAAAGAAGTAAAAGTTAAGGTATTAATTAAGATTTGATATAGAATAAGCAGGTGGTCTCTGCTGACAAATAGAAAAAGGCATACTTGAAAAACAGGACAACATCAGAGCCTGAAAGAGAATCAGAAGACAATACAAGCCTATGTCATAGTTCAAGGATATTAATATGAAAGTAGAAAAGGTAACATAGGAAACAAAAAAAAAAAAAGAAGGATTTATTCATAAATACAAAGAACTTGAGTGGGCTTGATTGCTGCGCGTGTTGAAAAGAAGATGGAAGTGCATAACTCTTATGCTTAGTTGTGTACCTTGGTCAGAATTACTTGACATGTTAAGAGGAAGTCTGTTACTTCGAGCTCAAAAGCTAAACAGAAGCACTGTCCCTCCACAGATTTCTTTTGGGCTAAACAGAGGTCAGCTAGACTTACAGGGACCTCTGTCTTCCAGGTGTAACCTGCACAATTCAAAGAGACTAAAAGTGCCTTAACTTCCTCACATTCAATGCATCACTTTCCCCATCCATTCCCACCCTTTCCTCTTCCTTTCTCTTGTGTAGAATGGCCTGGCAGAAACATCCTGACTGCTAAGCCTGTCACCTGTCAGTGTCTCAGCAGGCAACGGTACTTTCAAGACTATTTGTTTTGTTTCAGTTGGCAGCTCAGATATTTTGGAGGGAGCATGCATGGGGGTTTCGTTGTTTTGGTTGACCAAGATTTGGCAAAGATATTGCAAGTTTGTAGTACAAACTGACCCAGTTACCAGCTGTAAGTTCAATGAGTTGAACCTATCTTTGTTACAGCCCATCTCTTGCTGCGCCTTTCTTCTTTTCCCGAAGAAACTTTTTTTTTTTTTTTTCCCTGACATGGCTATTTTACAGTCTTCAACCACTCCTGTTTCTTTTCTTGGTAGCAGGTGAACATGACATAGGGCCAATTAGGCTCATGTGAAATCAAAAAATCTAATGATCCTACAGGTATTGATACATCATTATATATGTCTGCCTCTATTTTTCCTTCATTATTTTAGTTCCTTCTGAGGAACTAAACACTGGCAACAGTGAAGGAATGTCTGACAAGGTTCATTGGAGGAAAAAGGAGAAAGCTGATAGGTTTAGTGAGAGTAAGGCCTTTCTGATGGAGAAAACAGAGGCTGAAAGAATGAAAAATAAAGGAGTATTACAAAATAATGAGAAAAAAAGGATTTGTAAACTCTGTTGATTTTTTGAAAGGAGTAGGAATAAGTGGCCTAGAAGCAGACAGACACGCAGTGAAGATTGTTAAGTTGTAGTTTTTCAAAGTTCTCGGCTCATACAGTCTTTATAAGGCAACCCATTAAGGAATTATTTGAATCCTACAGTCTTTGACAGGACTAGCCTATCAATAAAAGTGCACTGGGACTAGAACTAAGTATCTAGGCTCAGGGATTGGGGTGTGTCTGTCCTGCTCTGTCAGCTTATTAGGCCCTGGTATTTTCCATCCCTGAAGTGCTGTCAGAGACACAGGCTAAGTCTCTGCTAGGAAATTATTTAGAGCTGAAAAGCAGGCATGTTGCTGAAGGCAGTGGTCATTGCTGTCGAGTTGAGGGAAAAATCTCTGAAGTGCTCTTGGTCCAGGCCAGCCCCACACTCCTGTGTGCACTCTAGCAGGGAGTAGGGAAAGGACCTGTTCCCAGCAGGTTGCTGGGATGCAGCTGCTTCTCTTGCTGACTGGAATTTATGAGCATCAAATTGGCCAGCTGGCTCAGGGTCAGGCCTGTCACCATCTTATTTACTGATGTAGTTGTAGCATGAGAGGTCTCGGAGAGCAATGCAGCTACATGCTGCTGCCCAGGCGATTCCTATCAATCAGCATAGAGATTAGAAATTGCTGCAGGGTCTGTTCCAGGGAACCACATCATTAGGAACAGATGAGAAGAGCACCTGAAAAGGCAGATCCAGGGACTGAGAAGTAACTCAGTGAGCACCAGCCGCCTTTTGGGTACCTTTGAAGATGCAGGTTTCTGGGAACTTCTGAATAGGTTGTAACTGGAATGCCGAGAATTAGAAGGAAGATAAAACAATTGTGTTATGCAAAATGTTTTCAAAAGGCTGCTGGAAACATACCATAGGTAACAAAGGGAAAAGGAGTTTGATTGGAGAATAAATTTAATTTGGATAAGGAATACCAATAAAGAGTTGCAGTTTTTTCATTTATCCTAAACAATATTGTATGCAGTTTCTCAACTTCTGTCCCTTAGCTTCTATTATTGATAGAGCACATGAATAGGAGGACAGTACTGTACATTCAAAATGCTGTGAAAAGATTAGATCATCCAGTCTTTTACCTGGCTATGGTTACTTCCAGGAGAGGAATGTGTACTTGGAAACATTTAAAATCCTTAGTACTTTGAAAAGTCAAATTTTGTTTTGGCAATTTCCATCTTACATCTTCAAACACTTGTTTGATCATAATGTATACTCAAGGATTTTTTTTTTTTTTTTTCAGGCACTGAGGAGGAAGATGAAGGTGATGACCTGCTGTTGAGATCTGTGGATGATTTTTGGTGGTTTCCCCATATGTGGAGTCACATGCAGCCTCATCTCTTTCACAATGAGTCGTCACTGGTGGAGCAGATGATCCTCAACAAAAAATTTGCCTTAGTGAGTAATATTTTTGCTTTTTATATTGAGTTTAGGTATTCAGAAACCATTATTTCTGTTTTTTAGGAAAATCAGTGCTGACAGGAGCTGGAGAACTCTTAGCACATCTATGAACTTGCTCTGTCCATGTTTTAACTACCCAAGTGCACAGATTATCAATCACTCCCACCGTGCCCTGACTAATGCATTTTAAGAGAAGCAGGACAGAATATGTAAAATTTGGAAACATTCTAGTATGTTTTAGCAGCGGTGCTGTGTAAACAACTAACAGATGGCTGGAAGACAAAAGCAGAGCATGGCACAATGCCTGTGCCTGAGATCTGCTGCCATAAATGCTTTTCAGCTGTTTTCAGTGGTCTCTTAGACTGGAAAACTTCAATGGAAATTTTACTATTTAGGTTTAGCATAGATTATAGGATTTGAGGGCTAATAGCAGTGGGAGGCTGTTGGACTGGCTGAATGCAAAGACATAAAGAAGTGTTATGTCCGAATACCTCCAAAAACACAACTTGTTTGTTGAAACATTTCTATTCTTGCAGTGGCCTAATTTTACTTCTCCCTTCTCAAAACAGTGAGTGAAGGTGAAAGGCATAGATATATCAAGCAATTAAAACCTGTGTTTAAAAATTTTGCTGTAAGAAATACATGCACTTTCTTCCTACCAAGAACTTGATCAAGCCTACTGCAATTTGTAGTTATACTCAGTACAGACCAGCTTGGTTTTACTGTTTCCTTTAAGGAAAGCTTTTCAGTGAAAGATAGGATTATGAAAATTTAAACACTCTGTGTTTTTTCTTGAACTTCTTTTCTTTTTTTTTTTTTTTTCTTCTTATGATTCTGTGTACTTTTGAAAGGTCCACTCAAAATTAAATCAGTTCTTGTAGTTCCTGTGTGCTGGAAAAGGACTTAAGACATCTCCTGGGCTTAGCCTACATGATGTAATTATTAAAGTGTTTTACTAGAAAACACTTCATCAATTTCTTCTCTATTTTCAGTACTCTTAATACTTAGATATATTCTATATTAAACTTTTTTCATGTCTGAAGCTTTGTATAGTAGCCTGCTACTTGTTTCATTCGCTTAAAGTATTGAGATTAATAACAAAGATCAGTATTCTCCTTATTTGAAAGAGGCTGAAAATGCTGACACCTTATCAAAATAAATCTTCATAGTGTGTGTGAAATATTTAATGTTGGAATTAGTGACTGAAATCAGTGAGATACTACTACATTGAATATGATAGATTTCATAATTAGAATAAAAGATATTGGCTATGTATTTATTTCTGCATATTGTAAAACTTGAAAAAGAAATCTTAAAATCCAGACATCTATTTAGAGCTAAATGAGGAAGATTAAATGAGACATTAGAGGATACAATTTCTTACATGTTCTGTAAAGATTATTCTTTCTGATGTTTATGCATGCTTAAGTGAAGTAGAAAAGATTAAGATAAAAAGGAGAGAAATTGAAGTATCTGTGATGAAATTAAACAGTGTAAAGCTGTGTAACAGGTCATGTCACCACTCCCAAGCACTAAAAACCAAGGCCAGATCTTATTCTTTCCTACCGTGGTACATTATTCATACTGCACTCCTGCTGCAGAGCCACAGATTACATGCACAGTAGATGTGATATGATCAGTGAAGTGGTGCCTTGGTCTTACTGAGGAGCACTGAGACCTTACCAGAATTCCAAAAGTTACGCCAACCTCAGGGTGATAAAATCCTATGTCCCATTTTGTGTTCCTAGTGTGCCATAAATGGTCACAGGGAAATAATAATTACAACTGTATTTTAAATATTAAAAAATTAGAGTTCTCCAATGAGATTAAACTGTATCTGTCTGTTAAACACACCATTATGCTGTGAGAAAACAATAGCTTTCTTCCCATGAATATTTAACATTTTTCTTCTTGTTTCTCATGTTCTTCTGGAACAGAAAAAAATGCTGTTCTTTGTGAATTAGCTTTGTTTTGAGCTGTTAGTAAAGCTATCATGAATCTTGACTATTTAAACTTAGCACAAATAATAAACATTAAGAATGTGTAGGTGCATCTTCATTTGTGCATAAACATACACCCACCTATGGGAACAAAACCTCATGCTTTTCACCCTCTATGCACCTAATAGTATTTGTGACTCAAGGACGATTTACCCATTTAGGTTGAGGAACTTCTAAGGAAAAGGATGTCTGCAATGAAAGCTACAGTAAAATTCAAGAGATTCACTGTTCTGGAAAGCAAAGCACACAGAAATAAGAGGAAAATCTCTTACAGCATTTGGGAAGGAAGGGGTGTATTTGTATTTTCAGTGTCAAACACTTACATGCAGCACTATTGATTTCTACTATGTGACTGGAAACACAGAGGATCCAGTAGATGTGATTTAAAAAATATCATAGCTTCTGTGTAAAATTCTTGAGTATTTTAAATTACAGTATCTGTTTGTATCTTGTTATTTTGACAGCAGTGAAACATGTAACATTTTTTATATATTACATCTATTGCTGTAATGTGTTCTTCCATGTAATGAGTAATATATGCATCACTTGGTTTATGTACCAAATATTTGTGAACATGTGATAGTGGAAACAAATGAAGCTGTGCAGATTCAGAAGTTAAGGTAGTACAGGAACTTTTCAACGTAGGCAGAAGAAGAATGTTTCTTTCAGGATTTCTTTCATTGCTATATTGTGTGGGGTCTGTTCAGCATCTTTGTAGTGTATCATGAGCACTTCCTGCAGAACACACTTCCTGCTCAGGCTTTTCTTTCTTGTCAGAAAGGCTTCTTTCATGTCTACCTAATCTCCTTTCATTTTAAATCCCTTATGTAAAAACTGGGACAATTCCCATATTTTTCAGCGTAACACTTTTTAAAATGTGTACCCTGTTTTTCTTGTCTTTGCTCTCCTGTCCATCCAGTACATCAGCTTTCACACAGTAGTTCTCCAGAAAAGATGAAGAAAAATTATTTTTCTTAGGTCATGAGCCCATTTTTCTTTGAGAAAAGACTTAAAACTTTTTTGTATTCTTTAGTAATTGTCAGTGAAAGGAACTCAAGTATTACCTACCTCTTATCGCTCTTATCTTTTCATATGCAGAGTAATTGGGAAAATATGGTGAAGATGATGGAACAAATAATATATTAAAAAAAAAACAAACTTAAACAATGCAGAGGTTTTGTTTGCAAGGGCAGTTTTTCAAAATATTGCAACACAACGACATTGTATGGATAAGCAGAAATATGTGCTTGTGTGCTTTTCTTTTGAAAGAAAATGAAAAAGTGTCAAAATCCATTAGAGTACATTGGAAATCAGAAGCTGGAAAGAAAATACAGTGAATCTCACGAGAAAGTAATACTAGCACGGTCACTTAAATGAAAGAAGTCTGCAAAAATGACAGGTTTACTACAAAAGGGGTTATTCTAGAACACCTGCTTATTATCTTTGGTTTTACACATCACAATTTTTTTTCTGTATTTAAATGATACTAAAATGGTTGTTTTTTGGATATGATTTTATGTTGCTAGCAGACTAGAGGATGATCTTTTTGAAATTCAACTAAGTAATTGTGTAGGGACATATAGTGGAAATCACTTTTTTTTTTATTTTAAGTGTCAAATGCCATTTTGTTGTGTATGTGCCAGTACTTTTCTCTCTCAATACTTAGTTTGTGAGCAAATTCCTTGTAAGAACTTGAAAGAGTGCAGAAGTGTTTAAAGCACTGATTAAAGAAATCAGCATAAAATGTGTTTATATCCATACTTGTAAAAATACTTACTCAAATCTTACGTTTCAAAATCCTGTGTTTCATCTTTACCAAGCTGCCTTCCATCACTGTTATGAACCAAAATATACTGTAATGTCACCATCATTTATATTTCAGACCTATTCTCAATCTCTCACAAAGGATTAGTGAAATGCCAAAATACTGTTTCTTAATTTTTTGAAAGCAGTTGTTCTGTTGTGTTTTAGGAACATGGTATTCCAACTGATATGGGCTATGCAGTGGCTCCTCACCATTCTGGAGTATATCCAGTGCATGTTCAACTTTATGATGCCTGGAAAAAGGTCTGGAATATCAGAGTTACTAGCACAGAAGAATATCCACATCTGAAGCCTGCAAGGTATAGACGAGGTTTCATCCACAAAAATATAATGGTGAGTTGTATTTCTGATCATATTACCACCACTCCTAAAATCCTAGAATGGTTTGGGTTGGAAGGGACACTTAAGATCATCTAGTTCCAACCCCCCTGCTATAAGCAGGGACACCTCCCACTAGACCGGGTTGCTCAAAGCTCTTTGTAGCCTGGTGTTGAACGCCTTCCGAATGGGGACATCCACAGCCTCTCGGGGCAACCTGTTCTAGTGTCTCACCACCCTTGACAGTAAACAATTTCTTCCTGATATTTAGGCTAAATTTACTCTTTTTCAGTTTAAAGCCATTTCCCCTCATCATACATACCCTTATGAAAAGTCCCCCATCAGCTTTCCTATAGGCTCCCATTCAGGCACTGGAAGGCCACTGTAAGGTTCCCCCAGTGCCTTCTCTTCTCCAGGCTAAACAAGCCCAGCTTCCCTCAGTGTGTTCCCACAGGGGAGGTGCTCCAGCTCTCTGGTCATCTTCGTGGCCCTCTTCTGGACCCTCTCCAATGGCTTGATGTTCCTCTTGTGTTGGAGACCCCAAATCTGGACGAGGTACTCCAGGTGGGGTCTCACAATAGCAGAGCACAGGAGCAGAATCACCTCTCTCAACCTGCTGGTCACGCTTCTCTTGATGCAACCAAGGATACAGATGACCTTCCAGACTGCAGGGGCACCCTGCTGTCTCATATTGAGTCTTTCATCAGTGGGCACTCCCAAATCCATCTCCTCAGGGCTGCTCCCACACAGCCTCTGCCCAATGTATATTTGTGCTTGGGATTGCCCTGACCCAGGTGCAAGACCTTGCACTTGCACTTGCATTTTACAAATTCTTTATTTTTAAGTAGAAAAAACCTACCCTGGAAGTTCACATTGTAAGAAACGCATATTGTTTTGCATAAATAGCAAGTTATGTTTGACAGTATCTTGTTAATTACAATCAGTCTTTTGCTGATGATGTTACTGCTAAAGAAGGTGGTCTCCAGGAACCCTGCTGTTAACAGTTAACAGACTCTTAGCTGTTCTGTTTCTACTGTTAAATACTGTTTCAGAGGTCTCAAGAACATAGTCAACTTTGCATGTTTTAACAGAATGAGTTAGATTTTTAGCAGGTTTTAAATTTACACACTACCATTAACTGCAGAAGAACAGTTTATTACATCTGAGAATTGGATCTTTATGCATAAATACTTTTTCTTTCATTTGACCTATGCACAGTTGTTTGCTTTTTACCATACAGAAACGTGAATTGTGCTTTGCACTTTTACTTAACATCCAGCTAGGCTTTGGGCCCAGGTAGTCAGTCTGAACGCAGGGCAAGCACCTACAAGGTGAAGGGAAGGAAGCTGCCCCCTCAGGCTATGAAACCGCACAATTGATGCAGCTACAAATCAAATCACACAAGTTTTCTGTATTATATAATTCACAGTGTAGTTTACTGACAGCAGTATTTGCCTGAAGTGTCGTGAATACCGACATGGAAAGCATTATCCTAATACCTTTGGGTCACTGAGACGCAAGCTATTTCTGATTCAGATAACATCACTATCTGCAGACTTTCAAAACAACTTTCAGAAATACTTGATGACGTGCTTTCTTTTGGAGCATGGAGAAAATCGGTGAACAGGAAAGATACTGGTGTTTGTACCATGCTATACCTCTGGATACAGTCACAGTTTTGGAGGGTCTGTTGCTGAGCTTCTCATTTAATTCTGATATTGTCCTCCATTTACCGTGGATACTACTTTTCTAAGTGGAATAATAATATGTCAAAGTTTTGATCTCCTGCTCTATTTTGGGATGGATTAAGATGAAATGATCTGCAGATATCCAGGAAGAAACTGACACCATATAGATTTGAGCTAAAGTTTATTCTTCTTAAAGCATTAGTGGTGTGTGGGGGGAAAAAAAGAAAAGTGTTTGTGGTTATGCTCAGAGGGCGCAGAGCGCTTGAGTAAAACTGACTGACTCTGAGAATCTCCAGAAATCTCTTTCATAAATTTTTGTTAAAGCATAACATTTGAAGATACACAGTAACATGCATTTAGCACAAAGAAAAAGGACAGTGGGGCCAAACACAATTTGCTGAGAACAAGTGTGTAAAACCACCTGTTTAGGAGCCTCAAACTTTCAGTTCTCCAAGGCAAACGCATTAATAGTTTACATGTGTGGGTTATAGTGATGAATATATACAGTAATAGTCGTTGTGTAAGACTTGCCAGAGCGTTTCCCATCCAGTACATCTTCATTCACTGTCTCTAAGAAGAATTGTTCTCATATTTCATCAGTGAAATCCAAAGTTTTTAAAAAAGCATATGCAATTTTAGAGCAAGAACACAAATTCCATACATTGTATGACAACACAGAATTTGCAAACCATGATCACAGCATCCTGCATAATACAGAAAGATGCTGAGAAATGTAGATGCAAAAGAAAGAGTATCTACAAAACCACAGTACCTGTCAAGTAAGAGATTTGCACATTTTATAAGTTTTAACTATTACATAATAAATGTTCTAAATTGGACTAAAAGATTGATGATAGTCTCAGTTTAAGAATTATACATGACCATCAATCTTCAGCCATTGAATTTCCATAAAAAATAGATGTAATTGAAATATTCCCCAGCAAATTATTTTCTGAGGTTAAGAGAAAATATTTTGAGGTTCTGCTGGGAATTATAAGTGCACTTATTAGATTTGCTTATTCAAAAGATTTGTTCTATGCATGTCTTTAAAAATACATGCTTTTGTTTCTGCTACTTCTTGTTGCAACTGGTCTTACAAAACCAGCACAACTGAGAGAGAAGAAACTATTTCTGATAATGTGAATAAAATCTATAAAACAAAGAAAGAAAAAAAAATAATCAGTAAGATTCATCACATCAGCATAGAGTTACTATTGTTGGTGGTACCTAAGCCAAAAAAATGATTTCAAATTGTAGTTTAAACATTTAGCAAAACTTTTTAAATAAAAGATGGCACTGATAAATACAAATAGATAGAATTATTTCAGATTACATTTAAAATTATTTTAGAATTTTAGAAATCTTTGATGTTCAGACTTCAAACACATTATTAAGACTGGGGAATATGGACACAGTTAGTATGAGGAAGCTGCTTAGTTGTGACGTACCTACTGAGATCAATCTCCAGTTCCAGAGAAAACGTGACGAATTTTTGGATGTTATAAATCATAATAAAACCACTGTTTCTTTCTGTAAACTCTATTCATCTGTCAGGGTATTGATTCAACTAAATCATTGTTGACTTTGGCAACATTGCAATGCCAAAACTACAAAGTAGTTATCACAAAGGAACATCATCAGTTGTGTTACTTATCTGCCTTTTATTATCTCATGAAATGTATGAACGGTTTTGGTTTATGAATTTCTCTTGAATCTTTTGTTGCTTTTTTTAAATTAAATTCAGGTGCTTCCTAGGCAAACTTGTGGCTTATTCACCCACACTATTTTCTATAAAGAGTATCCTGGAGGCCCAAAGGAACTAGACAAAAGTATCCAAGGTGGAGAGTTGTTCTTCACAGTGGTTCTCAATCCAGTGAGTACAATGTCATTTTGAAACTATTTAAAAAGAATTAGTTAAAGGAGAATTGAATAAGTGCTTCAAGGCTCATTGGAGCTGATATCCATATGTTAATGATTTCACACAGAGTTAGCTCTTGTGCCTTTTCAATTAATAAATTTAAAATATAATCTTTTGTATGTTCTGTAAGTCATACAAAATTAATCTAAACATTTTTGAATACTGTTTTGTTAGTAATGTAGTAGTAGAAACATTTCTTGTTCTGTTTTACTTCTGCATGAAATAAGAGCTATGAAATTTCATTTTTAAGAGAAATGAAGTATTAAGAACTGTTATTACTATGAGACAAGTGCCTCAGGTGAAATCCATTATCCTGCTCTTCAGAACTCACAGAATGCTGAGAACGCCCATAGGTTTGAGAAAGTTGCAAGCAAAAAGTGCTGGCACTTGAACCTGTTATGAGAATGTTCTACATTGAATGTTGCTGTTCTACAAAAGCTTCAAGGAAAAGATTGAAATAAGTGAACCACTGAATTAATGTGTCTGTTTAACGTTTCATTTTTGTTTAATAGAATAAAGAACAAACTAGGCTATGAAACTACTGAATATTGGCAGAATAGAGCAGTACAATATTTCAAAATGGCACCAGATTAGGCCAGTTGCATTAAACCTGACCTCTTAGACAAGGTTTTATGTTCACTATTCATCCAAAGTTAAATTGAACTGAAATTTAAAAGGAATGATGACAGATGCTGTTTTGTTAGAGAATCATATAAATAAAGTTTACTGCTTTATCCAGATTTAATCCCGAGGACTGGGTTTTCCAGAACACTCAAAGCTGAACAGAGCATGTTTCAGCTCAAATCCTGTGGAATAATAGCTGAGATACTTTTGTGCCTTTTTTAATTCTCTGTGATTTAATGAAAGTCCAGTGGAAAAACAAAAACAAACAAACAACAACAACAAAAAAACAACAAGAAACTTCTGCCAACTACTTTAGCAATTTATATGCAGGTCTGTTTTTCAAACCTCAGACTCGTCAAGGCTGTTATTTTGATTCTCTGAAAGTAGTTACTGTGTTTTGTTCTCCTTTATTTTTCATGTTCATGTAGCAAATGTAGGGAAGAAAAGCTTCACTTCCTCTGTTCACATGGTCTGCCTACTAGAGGATCGTGGTGTGTCCCAGTCCTAAATTTAATATTTATCATGTCAGACAAAGCACATTAAGAGAGGTGAGGCCTGGAAAATTCTTAAGAGGGGAGGGTATTGGTGCCATAGCAATGCTTGGGAATTTGTGTAGATCCTAAGTAAGAGTTTCTAGCTCAACAGACTTTGAGGAAACCATATTGTAGCAACACTTTGAATCAGAACAGACTGTATTCCATGTTGGAAACACGGCCGCAACTTAGCCAAAACCTTTTTTACAACAGCAATGAAACAGCAAAACTTAATGTGGTTGCTTGAAGCATAACCCTTTCAAATTGAAAGAACAGAGAATGGAGGAAAGGCAAACTGTAGAACAGCTAATGGTTATTGATATAAATCAAACACATTTTAGCATCCTGCATTACATACTTAATGTGAGTACAGAAATGTGTTTTCAAATAGTGCTTCGTGTTCTCTGATTTATGCATTGCTATGTGGACTGTACAATCACACAATTCTGAGAAATAAGACATCCCCAATACAATGCAGGCTAACTGAAGGGAAGTTATTTTTTCTAAACCTGTTTGTAAGTGAATTTCATACCAAAATATGCTGAATATGAATTGTTGTAATCTTTTAAAGGAGTGCCTTTGAAAAGATGATGTGATGGGATTTATATGTATATGTGTGTGTGTGTATGTATATATATATATATATATATATATATGTATATATATATGTATGTATATATATATGTATGTATATGTATATATGCATATATGCATATGACCAGTTTGTGAAGTTGTAAGCATTAGTCTGGCAGGTAAGAAATTTGAAGATCAGGTTTTGCATCTTTGGTTGTTTTTTGTTTTATTTGTGGGACTTCTCTTTGTACCACTTTGTATTTGTACCCCTACTCACATGTCAAGGTTTTATACATTTGTCAAATTATAAAGTGGCAGATTGAATTTCATAAGTTTCATTCAAACTGTCAGGATTGCTTTCTGAAGAAATTAACATGAAACATCCAGTCTTTCGGAGGATGCAAAAATTCTATCAGAAGATGTTTTCTAAACATTTTTTGTCACTGGTGAAAAACCTATTAAGAAGGAACATTAACCAAAAATCATTACGGTGTCATCTCAAGAGTAAATAAATATTTCATTTGAAAAAATGACAAATGTGGGTGTAAATAAATGTAAATCTTAACAGAGGCCTTCATTACATTTCCTGGTTTATTTTGGATTACTTATCTAAAGTAAATATCGTTTCTGAAGTATAGATTATTAGAATGTTACTTTAGGAATTGAATACTACTCTATATTGATATAAGTACCCCTAAGAATAATACTCAAATTTTCTGTGCAGTCTGGTGGTGTAATGGTAGCTATTCACAGGAGAGGCTCTGCTTCCTTATAGTACACTGGAATCGATCACAAACTGGAGAATAAGCAAAAAAAAAAAGCACCAAACCATATGTGAATCTATGAGCTTTTTAACATGAGAACCAGTATTGTTGTCATTTTTCCAGGGCATTCTATAGTCAGAGGTCTTGCAGTTAAGAAAAGCATCAGACTGCAGAGGAAATCCTGCTCTGCAAATGACCTCTGCTGGTAATGTGGAAAATAAGAATTGGTATCTTATCTAATAAGAATTTGTAGCTAATCTTGTGGTCTACAAGCCGTATTTATTTGGTATGTATTTATGAGCCCGCACTGCTCGTTAAATTGTGATCTGGTAGTGGCTGTAAACTGATCTCGATGTCTATTCCCATTGTGTTCTTAAAGCATTCAGAATGCTGAAGTGCCATGAAGCTAAAAAAAAAAAAAAAAAGAGCCTGAATAGTACTAAGCCATGTTATCTACTTCTTGAATAATATTTAATATTCATTTTTTCTGTTAAAAATCTGTTGACTACAGTGGCCCTTAGACAAGATTGTACTATATCAGGATCTTGCACAAAATTTTTTACATGTGCACAAGAAAAAAAGCCTTCCACAGCCCTGTATTGTTAGTATACAGATATTAATTGCCCTATGTTATCAATTAGATAATTGCTTACAGGGGGATTGTGTGACTTGCACAAATTTATTGAAGGAGATCTGTGACAAAGCTACATGGAAAACCTGGATTGCACTTCTAGAGGAATGGATGCACGTAAGAACACAAGGTTGGTTTTTCTTCAGCTTCCCAGTGCTTTAGTAAACTTTCTTATTGTAAAGAACCTGGATGTCAGTAGAGACAGCTGGCAAAGGGCTGTAACTGCTTCTAAGTGGAAGAAACTATATTAAGAAAGTCACAAGAAGAGATAATCCTATCAATTAAAAGGAGACTGAATTAAGCATATTTGCATTTAGCTTCATTTTGAAATGCTTAAACAATAGCAGGCTTCTGGCTTTGCTGTGCTTAACTGCATATCCCAAAGTAAAGCCTACTGCTAGTTTTGTGAAATGTGACATCCCCTTTTAAAAAAAAAAAAAATTCTTTATCAGTTTATTTCTTTTGCATTAGCTGTGCCAGAATCATTCCCAAATAAATCCCAACTGACTTCTGCAACACTCAAATTAGCATATTTAAATAAATGAAGAATCTCTACTGACATTAAAACATTCAGCAAGCATTTTGCTTGATAAAGTTGTTAGAATTTTCAATGTCTTCAGATTCTGTCTGCAATATTCAGTGAAGTTTTAGTTAATAAAACCAATTTCCATTAAATGTCCTTTAGAACTAAAATGTACCAGACAGGAATCTGCTAAAGACAGCACTGCATATTCCAGCGTTTTCTCTAATGATGTACACGTACTCCCACGGGATCAGCAATTAGAGATTAGCTATTAGAGCAGCTCCTGTCAGATCAACACTTGACAGTTGCAGAACATTCAAAGAAGTAAAGGACCACTCACCTATACCTGCAGCGGCTGCAGGAGGCTACAGAGAAACAAACAAATTGAACAGCTCTTGTTCTCCTAAATGCTGCATGGCCAGCAACCTCAATTAACATGTGAATGGTGGGTTACTTTACTCTGTCCCACACAGACAACAGGAGAATGAGTTCACTGTTCTCTGAAATAACTTGCTTGTTATTAACAGTGAGTTTATATATTCTGTGGAACATATACTAATTGATCATCATAGCATTTCCTTCCAATTACCACTTTTATTAGTGAGATAGGTATACCCATGTTCCTTGTTCCTCAAGGCACTAACACACTGTGGAAGGGATAGGGGAGAAAATAATTCAGAGATATGTATTATGACATTGTAGAAATCCAAGCTCATCAAGAACCCTCTGCAGACTCAATCTTATGTGCAGAACTGGAAGCAGTTGACTGAAGAAGACTACAGAGAACTAAGAAAAACTCCACTTTGAAGGGAATTCAAAATGATAACTATTTATTATATTTGAAAAGACATCTAAAAAAAAAGCAACTGAAATTTCATGGAGAACTTAGGCGTGAACTCTCTTCAGATGTCCTGAATCAGAAAACCAGCCAATTAAATGAGGGTGAGAATTTACATGAGAATTGCATCAGGATCTTTCTCCATAAGAATGTTTTTTACATTAAGAACCAAAATTTGAACTATAGAATTGAATTTGGTTGGATATTTGTTACTGCAATAGTTGATTAGGCACGGATTCCATGTAAATGTTCATGCTTTATGTTGCCCTTAAGTACAGGGAAGACTTTCATAGAGGATTATATTTCACATGTCTCTGCTGTAGAATGTGCAGTACTTTCCTCATACATATCTGCTGCCATCTGCTTCTGTAGACATTGTTCAACATAAGACAGGCCAGATGCAGGGCAAGCTTACTAGTTTCATTGCTTGGTTGTTTTTTTGTTAGGTTTGTTTTGTTGTTGTTGTTTTAGCTTATTGTTTTTCTAAGTGCAAAATTTCAATAATGAAAATTTATGAAGCAGACTGACGCTATTAAATGCAGTATCTCTCATCTGCTTTCTACTAGTTCATTAGATTTTATTGCTAGAATCAATTTGTTAATCTATTTGCTTTAGTTTTCAAATCCTCATATGGAAGATGTGTTTTGATTCTAGAGTCCAAATAATCTGGTAAACCCAGTTTTTCATAATATAAGACTAACTTCCTCTAGGAACATGGTCCTAAGAAGTATTTTATGCCTTTCCTTTTCCATTAAAATCAATAAGAGTTAAGCTGTACTGGTTTAAATTTATAGATGTTCATGACCTATATCCCAGATATGCCAGGATATTTTTCATTTGAATGTGGAAGATAAAAATCGGGAGCTTTGCAATCCTACCAGATGGATGTTTAAGCCAAATCACACTTCATAAAAATCTCCTATATCTTTTTTGCCTCCAAGAAAAACAAACAACACATAATTTAGTAATTGCACAGCACTTACATGCACTTCCTCACAAAGTAGTGGCTGTCTACAGATCTGAAGAAAAAGGAAGATACCCCTTGGAGAGAAATTTGGTGAAAGTCTTCAAATGTTTGATGGCCTAATAATGAAACTAATGTGTAGCCAGCTGTGCGATCTCCATACAGTTACAGCAGTATTGATTGAGAGGAAGGGCTGTTCGTGATTTAGGATCTGTGCCTGATTGATCTTAAAATAACCGTAATCTTCATATGCATTCAGTTCTAAGTATTTTCCTTTAATTTCTAACTCTCCCAAGTTACAGTGAGTAGAACTGTTATTAAGCTAATTGACTTGCAACAAGGGAGAAGTTATCTCCTTTAGAGCTGAAAATTAGAGTGTTTGTATGAGCATCAGCAGGACCTACTGGATCTTAATGTGACCCTAAGCAAGACCAACAGCCAGCCTTTAGAACTACAGAGAAAAATACAAAAGCAAAGGCAGTCAGGCTTAAATCTTCCATTTCTGTCTGTCTAGTTTTCCACATCTTCATATCTAGAGGCAGTAAAGACTGCAAAGGAGGCCGCTTCCACTCAACAGTTTCATCTCTTCTCTGTTCTATCGTTCCTGTGTCAGTAACTCTTGAGAGCTCCAAGAAGAGTTTGGGGAGTTGACATCAACTGGGGAGGTGAGGGAAGTCAGTTATGCTTGGCATTTTGGTTGACTGCAAAATACAAGTATTTCTTGCCTTTCTGTCTGTTCTCCATAATGTGCCCATAGCAGCCTGAGTGGTATTTTGGGGATGATATAGACAAAATATAAAAGCAAATGAGTGGGCACCGGGAAAGGCTGAGAAACAGTTATCTAGAGGTAGTTCCAACAGAAGAAGAACAGTGGGCAAGAAGAAAGCTTTGCCATTCTTCAAATTTTCAAATGAAAAGCCACATAGAAGTGTTTTACAGCTGTCAGTGAAGTGAGCCTCCTGGGCAGGCTTGTAAATAAGTTTCTGTTACCAGCTAGGAAATTGCATCACAAGTATAGTCACAGTCTTTGGAGAATGCCAAATAAAACAACAACCAACAATGTGCAAAAGCTGAAAATAAATTCCAGTGTTCTGACTGTCAGACCATTAATTCAGTACTACCCTAAATATGTAATTTTGTTAGATCTTCTAAATCTTCCCTGGCTCCATCACATTTATAGTGCAGATACTGCTATGTAAATCAAACTCAACTAGCTAACTTGCTGTCTTTGCAAGTGGATAGATCTGTGGCAGCTGCAAAACTAGCAGTATAGCCTAGGAGCAAATAGTGATATGCAAGCTGGAATCTTTATGTTGTGGAATTGAACCACAGCTTTTCTGACAGCATACATATCTTAAGAGACTGTATTTCAACCAATTAATAATATATGTTCAAGCATAGACTGTGATCTAATTTCTTATTGTATCACTTTGTGCGTCTAATGGAGCAAAGCCTGATATTGCTGAGTCTCTGAATACCTGAAACAAAGTTCTTCTGAGTAATATGGAGATGGTATCAAAACTACAGTGTACACAATGCCAAATTAATTGGAGTATAGGTGTTCGGAGAGTTAGACATACTCTTGTGGTCTGTAAATATTTGTTCAGAGCTAAAATGGCAACGATATACTAAATTGGTAATCTATCTGTTCTTGTATCTAACAGAGTTTTTTTTATCACCCATACTTATTATATTATCACCCAATTAATTGTCAATCGTTGTTTTTCTTCATTTTAAAGTGGTGTGCTTAACTTTATCAAAAGGCCTTTAAGGGTCCCTTCAAACTCAAAAGATTCTATGATTCTAACATCTATTGCTAGAAGCTGGATAACTCTTTGCATATATATATATATTATATATAGTTTGGTGTAAATTGTTTGTCAAACATTTATTGCTTTCTCTGTTCTTAATATATATGATTTAATAGCAGCAACTCAATCCCAGTCTCCACTGCAATTTGTTGACCTAGAAGCTATTTGTCTCTAATTGGGAAATGTTATCGTAAGGAAATATGCAGCACAAAATGGGTGTTCAGAAAGATAAAGGCTGTTCCTCCTGAATGATTGTCCTTGTTTCTCTGCAGTACTAGTCAGAATCCCAAATATCATCAGGGCTAATAATGAGGAGGAGAGCAGAACAGAAATAGTGATCTGCCCTTTCATTCTGAGGAAGGAATACAGAAGTGCTGAGAAGCAGCTGAAAGGAACTGAGGATACAGCTGCCTGCAAGGCTCTGTGAGAATGCAGAGTGCAGGAGAGCGCCTCTGCTGCTCTGATCTGAAGACGGGTGGGAACAAAACAGGAGCTGTTGCCCAGAGGCCTGGTTTAGTCCCAAACCATGATTTTAAATATTTTCTGCATTCCATTTCAGTCCCCTTGTGGAAGATATTAAATCCCATGGAGAGTGCATTCAAGTGCAACCAAGGTGATAGTTTGTTTATGAGGAACAGCTAAAAAGGATGATCCTTCTTGCACTCAGATAAAGAAAATGCTGAGATGCCCGGAAAGAAATAGCTTTAAAAGGGGAATAAAAATAATAAAATCAAATGGGGTCTTTCTAACTGAAAGATAGGCTAAAATGCTTGTTAGAGTAAATATAAATCCATTCACAGCTGCTTCTCTTTTGAAGAATTTTCTTTGAATAAAGAAATATATGAAGCTCTATTTATATTATATGGCATTGCCGAGGGGTGCAAGATTATTGAACAAATAGTGGTTTTTACTAGTCTGGCCTTCTGAGATTCCTTCAAAGGATTCCTTCTATATTTCCCAATCTGTAGTTTTAAGAGAGTAAATCTTTAGTAATGTAGTGTAGTGATTATTAGCTGTCATGGAAAAGTGATCATCATTATTTGGAATATGATATATGATAGCATGGAACAAAGCTTTGTAACTCAACACAGAAGGCAAAAAATGGTTACTGTGTTTTGTCTGGGTGTGAAACTGCACACCTATAAATGGAAAGGCAATTACATGAGTTTCCATCATCTGTGTTGCTCTACAAAATGATAAATTGTGTTTTGCTCAAATTCGTGGGAAGGCAAGGAAATAGCTAGCAACTTAGCATTCCCTGCAATGGGACCCACACCAAGGTGCAAACCATTCCAATGGTACTTGGCTATCATTTTCTCCTGTAGCTGGGGAAACATGGATAAGCTTGTCCATCTCTCTGATGCTGTGGCCATATAGCTGTTGTTGTCAGGCCACCAGGAGTGCCCCAAGGACAGCAGCAGTGCCTGGTAAGTTGGCATCGAAGACTGTAAGCCACCTCCCGTAGGAGTACATGATATATGAAGTGTTCTATTCTCAGAGAAACGTAGCCAGAGCTGGCTCTGGGCAGCTGCTGGACTCTGCCCACCAAGGTCATCTCTGCAGGCCCCTGCAACCAGGACCTCGCCACGTACGCCCAGTACAGTCAGCAGTCTTTTGTTGTTTTATGAAGCACAGGATTGTTGTTTGCTGATTCTGCACAGTCGTAGTGATTATGCTGGGAGTTTGCTTGCACAGTACCAACAGGAGGAAAGAAAATTTGTTCCCATATTCTTAGAAGGTAATCAGCTACCAGTATTATTTTAGATGCTACATAGAAGTAAAGGAGACCTTTCCTATCGTGTAAAAAATTAGGTCAGGTATTTGGTAACACTGAATATGGACTGCTTTGCAAGATGTAGTTATGAGTGCTTTAAAGCAGCATTTGATCTTCTGTATTTTTGTTAGAAATTATTATCCATAAATTGTTTGATATAAAAAATAACTGCATAGTGGGAACTAAGATCTCTGATATTTCCGCATTTCCTTGAAACAGTTTTGTGTGATAGAAATGACTTATTATGATGCATCCAAACAATTTTTTAGCCTCCTTTCTAATATACTTCAAATTACAACTAATTCCCTTCAGGGAAAAAACAATACACATTTTCCCCGCACTAGGAATCTTTTCAAGTTCTTTTGCTTTTTCTTTCAATGCAGTGCTGAAGTTTTTGTCATGTAAGGAGTTGCCAGGAGGTGAACTAACTTGATAAATGTCAGAGGTCAACTCGTGTGGAAAAGAAAGAGGTTGTCAAGAAAGCAAGTTAACCTTTCTTACAGAACCTCTCTGATCGTATCCTTGTTGAGAATGACAATCCAGTGGCTGGTCTGTTCCTGCTTTAGGAACTGAAATAAAAAAGGAATCTTAAAAACATTGTAGAATTGGCAAAATGCTTATTTTTTGTTGCCAAAAGAGAGTATTTAGGGGAGAAAAAAAGAATACAAAAATAAACACCACAAAAAAACCACACTTGCTGCTGTCTGAAATGAAAGATTGTGTTCTAATAATTAATTGATGTACGTCTCCTAATTTTACTTAAGTCAGGCAAAATAAATGAAATAGTCTGTTTACTTTGTTATCCAAAGAGGTGTTACCAAATTGACACTATTGATTGAACATTTCTTCCACAGTGTAATTAACTGCAAGTAATACATTGCATTACAGTGAGGTGTTCAAGAAAATTAGTTCTAAGGCTTTGAAAGTTTTCTATCACAGGAAGCTAGTTATGAAAATATTACTAAAATACTCTGAAACAGAAGAACACACTGTGGATTCAAATTTTTCATTTCCTTCTTTTTCCTTTTTAAATTGAAGGCTGGAATTCCTTTGCAAAACATTTATTTCAGTTTTTTAAATGACTTCAGAATTCAGGTTGCGATGAGCTTTTTTCATTTTTAAGTGGTTACTTCAAGTTTCACTTGAATTAGAAATTAGCCATTAAAGACATTGGCAGTTTTATTTATAGTTAGAGTCAAGTTTATATTTTTTAATGGGATTGAGTTTGGAGAATATGTCATGAGATAGCTTTCCTATTTAAAAAAAAAAAAAAAAAAAAAAAAAAAAGAGAGGGGAGAGAGAAAGAAACCTCCTAGAGAAGCAAAAGATCACAGATTACACTGAGTGTAAGAACAGCATGTATTATCAGTAAAAAAATGATTTTGAGGACAGATCATTTTTCATAGCAGAGGTTTCAGACCACAGTCCTTCCTCAGCCTCTGGGAGACGATTTGACAGTCTGTATTGCTGCTCTGCTCAGCAGTACAGTTTATGTGCATTCAATTTGTGTTTCTCTCCTTCTGGAAAGAAACCCTGATGGCAGATGTTGGTTCTGTGATGAGTGCTAGTGTGCATTTGGAGCTGATGTTGTAGCATTGGAGGATTTATCTGTGTCACAGTTTCACAGTGCGGTGTTAGAAGAGCAAAATACAAGCAGCCTTACAATTGACAGAGAAGTGAAGGATGCATGGTGCTTTTTTGTTTGAATGGGGGAACATTTAATGCACTTTGGAAGTACTCGGTCATGCTTCAGGCTTCTTTTTCTGCATATGATTTGACCATCTGCTCAGGGTATGAGGAGTAGCTTTGTAGAAGTGATGGGTTACATATCCTGTTAAATCTTTAGCTGGAGCAGCAAGATTTAAATTGCTGTAATTCTACCACTAAAACAGAATTTGCTTTTCTAATATTAATGTATATGTATTTCACATGAAGTAAACCTATCGGTAATACTTTTGCTGTGTTTGCCATTAAGTGAATTTGCTTAAAGATTATGTAAATATTATACAACCCCAGGGTTAGATGGCATTTCCTAGTTTACACACAGCTCATGGTGCCTCTTCCGTGGTTTTCTTCACTGGTTCCATTGAGCTGACTTGAGAAGGAGGATGTAATTCAATGAAGAGCAAAGATAGTAAGATCTGTATGGATGTGATCAAAGACTTGGAGTTTTAAATAAGAGCAAAATGCAAAGTAGATTTATGTTATCTGTGATTACACCGCCATCTAGTGACAAAATGACTCATGTAGACTTTATTGCTGTTTTTAAAGATTAGCATCTTCATGACACACTTGTCTAATTATGGAAACGACCGCTTGGGGCTGTATACTTTTGTGAATCTGGCCAACTTTGTTCATACCTGGACAAACCTGAAACTGCAAACTCTTCCTCCAGTTCAGCTGGCTCGCAAGTACTTCGAGTTATTCCCTGAGCAAAAGGACCCACTCTGGCAGGTAGGCAGACTTGGTGATGAAAGGATTGAAGAAAAAAAAAAAAAAAAAGTGGTCTTGATGTTTTTGTTTTGGTTTTTGTTTTCTGAATTTCTTTGCTTCAGTTTCTTGTGAAGAAAAGCAGTCATATTTTTAAATTTGGAGTGGTTTTCAATCCAAGCAATTTTCCCAATTGTTTTAGTCTGCATAGAAAGGTTGCAAAAGTAATATGTACTAATACACATAGTAAAGATTATCTTTCATTCATTTTATTTGTGACTTTACTCGTTTGTACAGTTGTGGGAAATGCAGGAAAGGTGGTTGATGTTTTTTCTTCTTTTGTAACTAGCAGGAATGAAGCACTTGAAAGAGATGTCTGTATGTATTTTAGCCACTGTCCTTTAAAGACATGAACTTTATTCCAAATGTGTTAAGAGAAGAGAGTATCCAAAAAGAACAAAGAGTCCTAAGACCATGGCTACCTTAATTCAAAAAATGACTCACCAAGCATAAGTACAGCAGAAGGTTATTCACAGTAAGCTGAGAAGTGCCCAAGCAAGAATCCAAGAACCTGACCAGCACTTAATACTTTGATGTTGTCAGTTGTGCTTCTTCATTAGGCCACCTCTCTTGAGTGATCAGATTGAATGTATCAGGAAGGTGAAATGTGCTAAAGCTGAAGCCTGTACTGACGTTGCATTTGACATGACTTCTTCAGCCAGTGACCCAGTGATAAGAGAAATTACTGTGGGATCTGGGAATGTTGTTCTGCTTCCACCCACTCAGTGACAGTTCAGTCAACTTGTGGGATGTCTGAGCATGACAGAAATCTGTATCACTGGTGGATGCTGTGGTGACTCTTTCTGAGGTGACTCAAAATATTTTGAGAGCAAGCTTTACTAAATCAAACTTTAAAATGTACTGAAGTTTGCTTATTTAAGTTTTTTCTACCATTGGATATTGAATTGCCAACTTAGTATCTGAATGTGAGATTGCAAATTTTGTCTTAAATGTGAAGCATGAAATTCATGCTGTTACTGAATAAAGCATTGAACCAGTGGAAAAAATGCCAAGAATTTGCATAATGTTAAGAGAACGTGAATTTAGAAAATGGGAATTAGTCTGTAGCCAAAGGACTTGAATAATTACAATAACATAGCATAGAAATTTGTCAGCAACAATGACTAACATACACTGAAAGTGGTGTCTTTTGTCTATAATTTGCATAAACTTGAATAGCTACTTTTTTTTTTTTTTTTTTAGCCTAGAATATTGGTAATCCTCTGTCTCAGCAGACCAGTGTCAAAAATTACTTGCAAGAAGTATTCATAAAATAGATACAAACTGATTCAGTAGTAAAATAGAAAATGATAAATTTTTGTATCAGGACTCACTTCAGACTCAGTATTCTGTACTGATTTGAACGAGGGGATCAGAAGATGTATATGTGAATGGAAATCCTTAAACTAGAATTAATCTTCTATTTTAGTTTGCAGCTTATATAGAATGATATCTGTTACAGTAATGTAAAAAGAAAAATAGAGAATTCATTAGCATTTTTACTTTTCTTAATTTGTATGTAATTGATTGATTAATCTTGAACTATTCCCTTATCTTGAGCACATTGGATGAAATTTGTCTTTGGCATAATTCTCCTGAATTTATTGGCATTTCTCTGGAGAAATCATCTTGTCCCAGGGTCTATTGAGTAGCTGGGTCATTTGTATGTATTTCAGTGAGTTAGAAAATGAAAAATACATTCCTGCTACATACTTGTCTGAAAGTATCTGTTTCCACAGAGGGGGAAAAAAAAAGATAAAGAAGTTTCTTGTTTGTCACACCTGCAAATATATTTCTGAATTATTGAAATAATTCTTTTAAACATAACATTTTTTCACTCATAAAGAAAACTAATATTTTTCTGGTAAGCACATTTGCAGGTTGGTAATCAACATAAACTGAATTTAAGTACCTTATTGGGTATGATTGCTAGTAAAATTCTTTGTTTTTCTTCTCTACTTCAGAATCCCTGTGATGACAAACGGCACAGAGATATCTGGTCTAAAGAAAAAACCTGTGATCGATTACCAAAATTCTTGGTTGTAGGACCTCAGAAAACTGGTAAGAGTCTTTCCTATTTCAACAAGGTAGGGTATTTGTAAATGCAAGTAATTATAGTAATTAATCAGGTTTTACTCAGAGTGCTCTGTAGACTGTGATCATCTAATAGCATTTGTTATTTTCAGACATCCAAATGTATTTTAATAGTGTAAGTTACAATAAAAGATCATATACATTTTTAAAATGTGTGCAGTGTTCTAGTGTCTGTCAGATTTCTGTAAGCTTTATATCAAATGAGTCACAAACTTGACTTTGTCAGATCTTGTCAAAGCTGAGGGAGGGAAAGACATCCATTTTTCAAGTGTTGAAGATTCTTAACTGCAAGATTTTGTCTGTGCTGCTTTTGCCATGCTTAGAGAAACTTGCTGTTTCATGGCATTTACTTTATGTGAAAGAGTTCCTAATGGACAGTTTGAATTGTAAGGTTGTGATAGTTTATAAATTAACTTCACGGTTAATTTTCTTCTTTGTAACAAAAAAATTGCGTATCTGCTTCTTCTCATCTTCACAGTCCCCATTAGCTACTGAGTGCAAGACTTTTGAATTATTTTTGTAACAATAATCAATTTTGAAAAGCAATTTTTGGCGGCGTGAATAACAGATTTGAGCCTTGCCACTCTACTCTGTATTAGCAAAGTTCCTTTAATGCTTTTGATTTAAAAGTATTGAAGACATAAACTCGTAAGTGGCGTAAATGAGCATTCCTTCAATAAAGTGAAAAAGAATAAAGCTAGTTTAGTCCACTTGAGGGTGTGACCATAAGATGTGTGTGTGTTTGTATTTATTTTAATCTTAGATTTTTGTCCTATTTATAGGTACCACCGCCTTGTATTTGTTCCTGATCATGCATCCTTCCATCATTAGTAACTCCCCCAGCCCAAAAACCTTTGAGGAGGTACAGTTCTTTAATAGAAATAACTACCACAGGGGGATTGATTGGTAAGATGGGTTATTAGTATAAATATAAAAGTTTATATATTGTAAACAATACAAAAATGACATTGCTGTTGGTAATGTTAACTGTTTATATAAAGAGTGAGATAGAAAAAAAATAACCTTTAGTATCTTTCTAGAATGTTAAGTAAATGCAAATGATTAATAACCATGGTGCATATCATAAATGCAGTAACTTTATTGAGGCTTTCTTGTTAATATCCAGATACTAATATATGCAAGAAGAGTAACAAAATATGTATTTCTTAATTCTATGAGTTTATACAGCTGAGTTGTAATTATTTCTATGACATAGACCTTATTCCTTGTTGAGACAGTGATGTTTATTAGTTGAATATATGGAGGAAAAATATGTTCATGTTAGAGAGAGGGTTTTTTTTTCTTTAAGTGTAATTCAGAAATAGCAATCAGGTAATAGTGGGAGAAGGAAAGACTCTCAGAATGTTGTTCAAGGATCTAGGATCTAGTAATCAGGAGAATGTTAATGTCTCAGTAGGGTACATAAATGATGCTAAGAAAAAGAGCATGTTTCACTGCTGTCATGTTCACTTTGGCTACCAAGAAATCACCACAGGTGTCTACACCCAAAAGGTCATTCTTGATTTTTTGTGCTACGGTACAAAACACTACCAGATGAATAACAGTAACATCCTATAGTGGCAGGGGAGCACCAATAAAATATTATTGATATTTTGTCTTGTTTCTTTTTTTCTTCTGTCTAAGGGAAAATGGTTTTATTGCCTTTGACTTTGTATTCATCCATAAAATTAACAGAGTGAGCACTGTTGTATGGTTTTAGTACAGATATATTAGTTCCAATTTCTTTTTAAGTCACTTAGTTTTTGCAGAGTTACAATTGATGCAACAGTTTCTTCCACAAAATGTAGTAAGACTGGAAATTTGAGAGCTGAATCTTTGCTATTAAGCTTTTTGAAGTCAGGGAAGATGACAAGCAAACAGGGTATAGTGCTGAGGAGACAGGCTAAGTTCAGTGAGACACTTCTTCCACAAAATCATTGTTTTCATTGGGCAGGAAGACCTCTTTGCTGCTTCTCTCCTTCCTCCTGTTTTAGCCACTTCCCAACGTGCAGATACAGTGTGTCTGCTAGACATGTGCCAAATTACCTTCATCTTATCACAGCAACAGTGCGTAAGGCTCCAGTGGTCAACTTAATAGAGCAAGTATGTAATTTTATCAGGCCTCACTGGAAAGCATTCATTTGGCTATTGTATATCTGTGCTACGTGCCCCACTCTCCCTTGCCAGCTTTTCAGATCAGTCTTCAATACTCAGAGCTGCCCTATGGTGTAGTTGTTTAACTCTTAGGTTTGCATTCTGTCTGCCTTACAGATTTTTCAGACCTTCAGTCTGATAGAGTATTTTAATGCTGTCACGTAATGAGCTTACCAAATGTTAATTAAATACAAGGTCTCTTCTCATTAGTCCTTTAATTAGTTAGGATTCCTTCATGGCAAGAATATTTGCAAGTAACAAGTGGTTCAATTTATTTTATGGTGATGGAAGTTTAGCTTTTTTCCAGAGCTGTCTGATTTAAGTCTTTGTCAAAGCTTAGTTAGACATAGGCTAGCTACGACATTGTTTCAGATGTCAGGACCTTGGCACCCCAACACTTAAACGAGGTACAGGTGTATGTTGCAGTGTCCCAGTAGAGACGATAGAACAGTAAGAGGAGAACTGGCCATTCTGTTCTTTATACAGAGAAGTCCAAATGGATTAGTCATGCATTTCTTTATGTAAACATTGTTACAGATTTTTTCGACAAGTTTATCTAAAACCTTCTCAGCTTTGCCCGTGAAGACTTCAATAAAATTCGCCCATAAGAATTAGCTTCTCAGAATCGAGTGTCACAGAGTTTTGTTTCTTTAAACCACATTAGTATCATTCCTTCTCTCTAAGTACCTTGCAATCAGTGCTTGTATGCTAACAATACGTGTGCCCTGATAAAATGCATGTTATATCTGTGTCCTAAGGAAAATTGCCTGTGCATCAGTTAGTTCCATCCCATTGAGTTTTCTCACTAATCCTGTGGTGGTGACAATTTCAAAGCCAAGAGTGTATCATTTGTATTAAAAGTAGTTCAGTCCTATGAATGGAACAAGGTCTGAGCACTGGAATCTTCAGTCCTTAAGCATAATCATTGGAGGAGGTTGTTTTAAATGGCATTTATTTTACAAAAGTTTAACTGAAATATTAAGAACATTTCCCATTTCTTCTTTTCCCCAACAATAAAAAAAAATCTGCATGTGGCAAACTGAAAAGATCAGCAAATCCTTTGCTCACAAAGAAAATCAAAAGGAATACCAACCCATGTTTTCACAAAAATGTGATTGATAGAAAAATGTTGTCACTGCTTAGAAATGCTTTACCTGCTGAAGCTGTGGTGGATTTTTAGTGGATTTTCACCCATAATAACAAGCTCTATTGTGTTTTTTAGTAAAAACAGTTTTGATACTTTTTTGTTAGGCTCTTGCACTGTAATTGGTGTCTGCAAAGGATCAAATTCAGAATACTCATTTTTTTACTTTTGACATTTACAGGAGCTTGTCTCACTGAAAAGTGAGAATTTGCTAATTTTAAAAGACACATGAATGCCATAACGTTTTCTTCTGGTTAGAAAAAAGTAGCTGCAAATGCAGCTATATGTAGTCAGAAGATGAGAGATAGTAGCACATAAAATATTATCAAAATATAATGTAGACTTCTTGTTGCTTTTATATAGCCATTAAGCTATTATTTTATTGTAGAATAAAAGCACTTCCGAGTAATTCTGAAAATGATGTTCCTTTTCTAGGTACATGGATTTCTTTCCTACTCCTTCCAATGTCACCACTGACTTCCTCTTTGAGAAAAGTGCCAACTATTTTCATTCTGAGGAAGCTCCTAAGCGAGCTGCTTCCCTCATTCCCAAGGCCAAGATTATCACTATTCTCATCGACCCATCTGATCGGGCGTATTCCTGGTATCAGGTATGTATATTAAGGAACATGGGCAGGCAGAAGTCAAATAAATATGTCAGATTTCAACCTTGAATCCTCTTTGTATATTCCTTTAGTCTGCATATATATTAGGAGTTTGGATAATACAAGCTTTTATGGTCAGTCAGTACTCCATATATCATTAACAATGAGCTGAGGTATCCATCCATGAACATCTGAAAAAAGAATTTAAAGGTTAAAGTACCAGAAATCACATTTTCAAAGGTCTGCCTGTAATACAAGCATGTAAGAATGCTTTAATGTATGTAATTAGCACACAGCCAAATTAGTTTATTCACGCATTTATTTGATGCATGTTCAAAATATGAGATCTGTATATGTATATTGGATGCCCTGTCTCTGGAGATGTTCAAGGCCAGATTGGATGGGGCCCTGGGCAGCCTGGTCTAGTATTAAATGGGGAGGTTGGCCCTCCTGTGGCAGGGGAGTTGGAGATTCATGATCCTTGAGGTCCCTTCCAACCCTGGCCATTCTGTGATTCTCTGATTCTGTGTGTATGTCCAGGATTTTGTGGTTTTGCAAACATCTATTTAAAATAAAAATCAGTGAAGAAAAAATGGCTGAACTGCAATGAAAAGTAGGACCTCAAATTTAAATCACTATCAGCACTGAGTGCTTCTTTGGAAAACATTATTACAACACTTTATCTTAATGTTTCATAGTACTCAAGTACTGAAATTTCTTTTTTTGTTATAATATTGGAGGAAGCCATGCTAATGCTGAAGTAGTATTTTGCAGTATTTATCTAGACCAAGATTCCCCATATGTAATTTGGACTATTTATACAAAGCAATAGTAAGTATTTGGTACAGTTCATAAGAACATGGCATAGTATCAAAAGGTATGAATGTAGATTAGTTTAATACAAAACATGGATCTCCAGTAAACATGTTTTGAAAGATCAGGGCACATTAAGGTAGCAATGTTTCTTTTTACGCATTAGGGTTTTTTTTAGTAAATGGCTAAAATAATAAGATACCATAAATTCCATTTGAAAAACTCATGAAATCTCTTACACAGTGCAGTAGTTCATACCTGATATTTCAGCAGTGTAACAATTGCATACAATTAAAAGCTGTACCTAAATACCAGTTACGTTGCTATCTGTCTATGTATATTTAAAGCACAGATAGTGAGATTTGCTCTAAATTGACTTCTCCAATCCTAATTCTAGTTAATAGTTTTGACTTAAATTTTTGTTCTTCAGTTCCAAAGATTTCAACAGAAAATTGAAAAATTAAAAACACAAAAAAGAAAATTCCAAAGAGAACAAAGGTCTTAGAACTTCTGTGATTTATTTTGTGTTGCTTTTATGATGAGGTGTAGTCAAAGCCATAAATCCAGTCTCATAGCTGACCCTGCTTTGAACAAGAGGCTTAGAGTTAGAAACCCAATGAGAGCAATTCTGATCTGAATTTTCCAATGATTCTCATAAATACCAATGTTTGAATTTTCCTTTTTTTAAGTTTTTACCTTGAGTAAGCTGGAAAAAAAAAAAACAAAAAAACCATATCAGACTCATTTGTACAAAAGCTGCCAGCCACTCCATTTACTGAAAAGTGAACATTCGTGCATTCTGTTTTGTTACTATTACTGTCAGTCTATTTTCTGATTTCTTTTGATACAAAAAGTATTTATTGATGTAAGTAATGTTTATCTCAGCATTTGCAGCAAATTAATACAGATATAAGGTTGTCTTAAAGTAATTTCTAATGTGAATAATCACTTGTGGCAAGATCAGTAAGACTGAACTTTTTTTTCTTATTTTCACAACTTTTATGGTCTGTAAAACTTAGCACTGCAACTTGTTTCACAGCATCAGCGCTCACATGAAGATCCTGCAGCCCTGAAATTCAGTTTCTATCAAGTGATCACAGCTGGACCTCGAGCCCCTTCTGAACTTAGAGCTCTCCAAAAGAGATGCCTAGCACCTGGATGGTACGCTACACATATTGAGAGATGGCTAACTTACTTCCCACCTTATCAGGTGAATAAGACAGTAACTCAACATCCTAACCTTATATACCTAATATTCTGAAAGATTATCTTTGTAAAAGTATTGCTAGTGAGTGCTGATCTTCAAGGATATCCCAGGTACTCGCTAGCATGTTTTAAGCCATTGATTATTCGCAGCCATGTTCTAATTAGTTGGCTTGACATTGCTGTGGGTGTCATGCCTTAGCACCATACAGCTGAGAGCTTGTTCTGCAAAACAAATCTGAATAATCTGAAAGTTCAAATACTTGAACACTCTTGTGCCTTACACTGCCTTCAACTGTTAGTTTGTTTTTAATTTATTCATGCTTTCATCTCTGTATTTGTAATTCTTTGTCTGTAATGTTGAGGAAAAGAGAACCAGGCATGCAGTGTTTTGTGAATTCTTTAGTATCAGATATTTCATCAAGGTTTCCAAAAGAAAAAAATGTCAAAAACAATGGGACACTGCTCACTGGTATTACCTAGCACCAGGGAATATGAGCTGGGATATTGCAATTGCCACATGGGAGGAAGGGGAGCAAAATCTCTCTTCCAAGGAGGTTTGACATTGGAAGACTTTGGGATATAAGCAACATCTTTTCTGTCCGAAAGAGGCCACAACGTGTGGGAATGGATGTGAACAAGTGAAGCTGTAACGCCTTAATTTTTAAATGCATCAATGTTTTTACACAGTCCTTGGTTCTTTCATGCAGTCATCTCCCACTGTTTCACCCTCATTAGACTATGATTACAGTAGTAAATAAACTGTGCCTTTTCAAGAGTTCACACACTAGTCCACTGCTGTCCATAGTACATGATTTTTAAGACATTCCTGTAAGTTTGGATCTGTAGCAAAAACCATCTTGCCAAGCAGTTTCAGATCACAGCTCAAAGGATAACAAGAACCATTACCATCAGGTAGCCTCGATGCAGCCAATTTGGTTTTGCAGTTTAGAGGCCTTAGCAATACGGATTTGTGTCATGCTTGTTCCATTTAGCCTCAGGACCAGAAAACTGTCTCTGATTTATTGTAGTTAACAATATAAAGTCATGTATATCAGTGTGTTTGCCATCTCAAGCATCACCAGTTTTTTAGATGAATTGGTGATTTGCCTGACATGACTTTTCTGTAACTGTGAAACTATTGGGTCTCTTTTGCATGTTTTTTTCTCTTTTGCGCATTCTGTTTTTTGAAATTTGTCGTACGTTGCTGCCCATACCAGAGCATCCCAGCCTCTTCTGGGACTCATGCATACAGTGAAACAGTTTGGTGTTTTGATGTTTCTAATAATCTATGCACGTTTGGTATCTATCACTGATCCTGAATCCTTGATATATCCTTTATGTTGAGATCAGTTTTTCTGTGTGTCTGGTAGCCTCAAAGAGTGTATGTTCATGGACCTGCAGATTTCAGTTCAGGTACAGAATAAACAATTTGAAGATTTGATCTCCGCAAAAAGTTGGCATATAACAAATTACATAGTCTCCTTATGGCCCTGTGTAGATCAGGTCTCAAGAGATACACATTCTAACCCTGAATATCATCTCCTGTAGAGAACCAGGCAATATCACGATTTGTATCTCCTTCATAGATTTATTTCTGGAATAGATTTTTATGACATTGATTGTGTGTCTAGCATTACTCCCCACCTCACATATAAAGTTAACTTTAACTGAGGGAGATTGGCTGCAGCATGAACCTTCTGTTTATCCAGACTTGCTTAGCTGAGACAATTTGGCTGGAGTCTGCACCTTCTGTTTTCCTGGAGTATGCCAAGGAAGCACTGATGCCTCTAGATGTGTTGTTCTTTACAAACTCTCTTTTGGGCCAGCCTTGCCGAATTCATGAAATACACACTTCCATCACTATCATTATACTCATATGAAATTTTCTACATCATCTTTTTTTATCTTATCTTCAGAATCACCCATCCATGGGTACCGAACAATACACTTCATCAAGTAGTTTTTTGCCAGATTTTACGTCTGACAATGTCAGAAAAGAACCAGCCTTGATAGCTTTTTTTTTTTTTTTTTTTTTTTTTTCCTGTTAGTGTGTTAGGAGATTCACTTGAATTGCAAAAGCAACAGTGTATTGTAGGCTTTATCTAAACTTGTTAGCAAGTTCAAAGAACTGCTGAATCATGTAACAGTTACATAAGGTAGACCTAAAATGAGATCAGCTTAGAAGCAAAGCTCTCTGAACAGAGAGAGTCTTTGTTCTAAGAAGATCTCTTACCTAGAGTACCAAATCTCTTTGTAAATTTTAAAGCTCTATAAATTGTTGAGTCTCGATAGGTGTAACTGAGTTGAAGAACCTGTTACAAAGTCAACAGCAATATAGTAAGTGGTAGAGATAGCAACAAGCATAGGTGTAAAGTTCCCCTAAGATTTTTTGTTATACTGGCAAAACCTTTTCTTGCACATCTTTTTTGGAGTGGCAGAAACATGAATACCATGGATATTTATCTCTATTTGCTTGTTAAATACTAAAGAAGAAACCTCAATCTGTTCTTTGGGATGGAAATGTTCCCCCCTTGGGATATTTTTTGACCACTAAGCTACAAAGCACTTAAGGCTTGTTTTCTGAGTTTACATCTTAGGAAAGCAGTGGGATCATTTTGGGCTCAAGCAGTCACAATGCATCTCATTTGAAAAACTTCTGGGATGAGCTGCTGCTTTCTGAACAGCTTGATACTTTTACTAATTCACTAATCCATATCTTGTATTTTGGTAATTTCAAAGACTGATCTTTCAAAAGAAATGACATTTTCTCCCTTCTGACTATGCTCTGAAACTCTATAAAACCTACTGACCTCTGAAACCCTAAACCTACTAAGTTTCATCCAATCCTGTAAGCAAATCACAGGATCTTAGGCTCTCTCCTTGCGTGGAAACATAAGAGCAAGCTTCAGCACTGCATACAAAATGAGGCCATTGAACCACCTAGAAATCTATTGTTCCCTTCTTTTCATTATTAAAATGTGATGGAAAAAGTAGAGGTATTTCCATGACAGGAAATAAATTCTCACCTAATCCATTTGGGACCTTGTTTCTCTTCCAACAGTCTCAAAGACCCAAACATGTTGCACCTTCAGTGGGGCATTTAGGCATAAAACCCTCACTTAGTGTCTGTTTCCATGAAGATTCACATCAAACAAAAAGGAATAGCCATATCTGAAGTAGCCTAGTGTGAGTGTATATATGATCAAGTAGTTAACAAAAAGAAAAACAAATTACATACCAGTTCCTGGACTTCTTACAGATGTGTTGCAAATTTCATATCTATGATATTTCTGCCATAAGGTCATCCTAACATTTCCCTTTATGCTTATTCTCAAAAAAGTTTGTTAGTTTTTGTGTGTGTGTGTGTGTGTTTTTCCCCATAACGTGATGTATTCTCATATGGTCTTAGAAGTAAGGCGTTTATCCTAACATTGCCTACTGTTTTTTTGGTCATTTTCAGTGACAAGCTTTTCAATGTGAGTTTAACATATATTCATAAATGCCTGTATCTGTGAGAATTATTTCTTTAAACTCTAATACCTTTTTTCTTCTCTTGACAAATATCATTCAGTTGCCTCCCAGTGTTTCTTACCTTTCCAGATCCTTCAGTACTTCTCTGTTGTCACAAAGGACTGAATTTCAGATTTATTTAAATGCCATTTACTCCTAGATCATTAATGATCGTGACAATTAGTGAACTAATTATCTGGGAAGGTACTCTCCATACAATGAAGGAGTCTGACAGAGGTGGAACTTTCAGTTTGAAGTTTAACATAATGAATTTTAAATTATATTTCCATTTATTTTATTTTTGTAGTTGCTAATTATTGATGGACAGCAGCTAAGAACTGACCCCTCTACTGTAATGGATGAAGTACAGAAATTTTTGGGAGTCTCTCCTCATTATAATTACTCAGAAGCCCTAACGTGAGTTAATTTTATCATCATTATCACTTGTTCTTATGTTCCTAAAATACTAATTAGTTTGTGAGGAAGCTCACTACATAATAAAGCCTCTGATGCTTTATCTTCTCATATGAGTTCAGTAGGATGTATTATTCAATGTCTAGAAAGGAATACACAATAGAGAGATAGATTTCCAGTGGATCTACGCTTAGTCACTAAATGTGGAGCTTCACTGTAACAGGAGCAGACATCTGAAAAATTCACAGAGAATACAGTGAATGAAAAGGAATTTTAGGAATTTTATTTCTATTGGTAAATGGAACGTGGAATGCTGACTTCCATAAAAAGAAAGGAAAAAAAAATATTTTTGTTTTGGACATTAGCTGCAAGTATCAATAGTGTTGATCAGGAATAGAGCATCCACTCTATATGTGCACTAATACATTGGAATCTGACACTTTGGTTGCCCTTAAAGTGGGATTGATAGCCTTAGATTTACTCTTCTCAATATGAGTCTATTATCTGTTCCTGTAAGAAGCCCTCAGAAAAGAATGCTTTTCTTTCCTATATATTTTTCTCTTTAATACTTTCTTCTACTTTTATTCTATTCCTTTTATTGCACTGGTAACAAAATAGACTTTCATCTTCCATGATATTGGGATAAGTGGGTGGTAAAGACAAAAAGGGCCAAATAATCCCTGAATCTGAGTCTATTGAAGACATATTTTATTTGTTTGGCTTTTTGATTTGTTCTTAGGTGGTGGTGGTTTGTTTTTTGTTTTTTTTGTGTGTGTGATTTTTTTATATTTTTATTTTTTAATACTGAAGCCTATGTCCTTGATATTATGAATTAATCCCATCTGCATCTAATTCTATAGCATGCATTTTCTTTCATGTCAGTCTTTGAACATAGTTAATGTTCACAGAAGTAAAGCATCTTGTTCAGTTAAAATGCACTGATATCATTTTGTCCACTCAGCTGATGTCAGGAATCATCACTACAGCATTTCATAGCCTTTACACTGCAGTACTGGCACCTTCTTCCTTCCTTTCTTCACTTTGTTTACTTCACAGTTTGTGTCTGCTCCCAGCTCTTGTTAACTCCCTTAATCTTCTTTGTTTCCCACTTGCTTGATGCCTTTTCCTGAAGAGAAAATTTGCCAGAGCTAAAAATAAGAATAAAAATAAAATAAGAACTTACTTTATTGAGTTTCTGCTGTGAGCATGTGTTTAAATGTTTGTTTCAGGTTTGATTCACATAAAGGTTTCTGGTGTCAGCTTCTGGAAGAAGGAAAGACCAAATGCCTTGGAAAGAGCAAAGGTAGAAAATACCCTCCTATGGATTTGGAGGTAAACCATTATGCTCATTGGCATTATATAGAGATTTAGCCATCATAAATGGGACTCTGCACAGGCAAAATCTTAAGAAGATTAAATTAAAGTAGCCTTAAATTAAATAAAGTAGCCTTGATTATTTGACTACCTTTTCCTACAAATTAAAGCTTCAGCGAAGCTGTGGATTGCATCACTTTTTTTCAGTTCTTTATTTCAAATGTGAAGAATTTAAGTTATTGTAAACATTTTCTCTCATGTAACTAGTGATAGGACTGGAGGAAATGGCCTCAAGTTGCACCAGGAGATTGAATGTTAGGAAATACTACTTTTCCAAAAGAGTGGTCAGGGCTGCCCAGGGAGTTGGTAAAATCACTGACCCTGGAGGTGTTCAAGTAACATTTAGGCATTGTTTTGAGGGACATGGTTTAGTGAGAACTAGTGGTTGTAGGTGGACAGTTGGACTGGATGATCCTGTAGGTCTTTTCCAACTTTGGTGATTCTGTGATTATATGAAACTATTCAATCTGGAAACCTGGCACTCCTTAGAAAAATAAACTTAGCACCTCTGAAAATGTCTGAAATTAATTTGGAAGCCTATTCCCTTTACCTAAGTGAGTTAAGCAGCAGAAGCCCTACAGTGGGTTTTTTCTCAGTCATGATCAGATATGTGCATTTGTGTCTGTTTCCTTGTCTTTGAGAGTAGATAGACCATGACGGACTCTCATAAAGTTCTGTTCTGAGAGTGGTTAGGTTCTGTTTCCATGAATTTCATAAATATCTTCCTTGGACAAAGGAAGATATGCTCCAATGAAAAAAAATCCATCAGATCAAATGCTGCAAGCAATATCTAAAGGTAGTTCAGTCTCCTTTTCTAGCTACAACTTTGTGTATTCTTTCCTATATTCCTGTTTCACTTAGCCTGACTAAAATTCAAATAAAAGCATTTTGATCAACAGTATTAATGCAGCAAGTAAGCCAGATTTCTTTTTCTTGTGGTACTTAAGTCAAAAGCAATTGACAGAATTCAATAGAATTATAGAATTGCAGAATGGCTTAGGTTGGAAATGACCTTAAAGATCATCTGGTCCCAACCCCCTGTTGTGGGCAGGTTGACTCCCACCAGATCAGGCTGCCCAAGGCCCCATCCAGACTGGCCTTGAACACATCCACAACCTCTCTGGGCAGAGAGGTTCTGTACCTCTCCAGACCCTGAGTAAAGAATTTCTTCCTAACATCTAACCTAAGTCTCCCTAATAGAATTATACTGATATAAAATCATTGGATGCCAAGGCTTCTGAACAGACATAAGATTGTATTTGTTTAATGTAGTATGTTTCAACTCTAACTATAGATGAAACTGGTGTTACGAATTGCCAGATGCCCAGAGAAAGAGATTTTACAAGCTCTGGTTTCAGTCACACTTGAGTAAATTTGAATGTCAGCTTTATTTACATATTTATTATTTACTATTTATTTATTATTTTTATATATTTATTTACATATCTATTTGTGAGCAGATTCAGATTCTTTGCTTTGTCTTCATGTTCATTTTTGATATCTTTTGTTTCTCTTGATACTACCTTTTAAAGTTTAGCTATTAATTGATGAACTTAAACTTGTATGCAGTAGGTAGCATAAAAAATATATAAATTGCATAGGAGAAAGTAAAGTTTTGACACCAGTAAGACAAACTTTGAAATTTACATCCATTACAGTACAGCATTTTATTAAATAAAAAATATCTGCTTTTATATCCATCAGTGCAGGGCTTTTCTGTCAAGCTACTACAGAGATCATAATGTGGAGCTGTCAAAACTCCTACACAAACTGGGACAACCTCTGCCATCGTGGCTGAGACAGGAACTACAGAAAGTAAGATAGCACTGAAAAAATACATTTTTGAAATCTCTTCCACACTTCTGTCATCCTACCCGAGGTCTCCAGTAGCTACCAGACAGTCTTGTAAAATATACCTCTGCAAAAAATAGTAAAAGACAAATTATTTCCATATGCTGGCATGTGGATTGTGAAAATACACGTGTTTCTTAGCGTACTGGTGGGACAAATCTTTCTCATAAACATTTCTGGGCCTGTGGAGTTGTGGACTACTGTGCACGTATGTGGAAGTTAACTGCAGCTGGTATATGCTTCAGAGATACGTACCTGTCCAATTTAACGGTAAATACTTACATTTTTATATATCAGTTTTAAAGTATCGTGTCTCATGTAGGTTTTGTAGCCCACTGTTAGACTGATGTTTTTCCTAGTATTTGATTATTGTGTCTTGCATAAAATAAGAAAATGTAATGTAGCATAAAATGCCAAGTGTACTTCTGCCATTGGAATCAGCTTGCTAATACCTGAAGTATATTCTACTAAGTGTGAGAAGTACAGTTATCATACATTACTTACGTGTGCACAGCAACAAAATCTGGAATCCACAGGCAAAAGCAGTGTAGAAAAGAAAAAGAAAATTACCTATAGCCTGTAAAAACAAATCTTAACAATGCAGTAAGGGCCTTTGTTCATAATCAGCCTGATTTTGCAATGACTGAAATTGCAAAATACAGAATGTATGCTGCATCTGAACAGAAATGTAATTGGATACATAAAGCACTAATGCTGCAATAAAATCCTTGTGAGGAGTGTTATACTTCAGCAATTGTGAACCAGACTGAAACAGTACAATCAACAGTCTTTCACTGGCTTCTGTGAGCAGCCAAATTTTGATACTGCACTCTGGTCTTACATTGCTATGAATCAGAAATTACTCCACTGAAATGAATGAAAAATTGATAAAGAGCAGAAACAGATTCATACTTAGACTGCCTTAATTTGCACTACTGGTTTTCCTTAATTTATTTGCCTTCAATCTGTGCTGTGTGTTTTCCAAGGTCCCTCAATCTGATCAAAACTGTAGCATCTTGTGGTGACCTTCAACTTATATCAGCTGCAAAAATCTGATTTCTAGATGAAAATAATGATTCTAGCTCCACACATCTTAAAAAAGCTTGGTACTAAAGTTTAGAAATAAGCTTTAGGAAAGAGAAATTAAGACAGTTTATGGTAGAAAATTAGTCTCCAATCATGAAAAAAACACATATCCAGCCTTACATTTGTGATTCATTTCAGTGACACACCTCATAATTCATCAGTTTAAATGTGAGATAAAGTCTAATCAGCCATACGTAAAAGTTGAAAAAGATCATTGAAAATTTCAGCTGAGTATGGCCTTAAGGTTTCTCCACTGAACTTTGGCACTGAATGTTCCTGAAGACATAAAAAGGTAGGGAATACAAAAGATTACTGCAGTACTAAATGAAATGCTTTTCACAGTAGCTTTGTATTATTATCATAATTTGTTTCAGGATGAACAGTTAAAATATGCATCAAATGGTGGAAAAACTTTGTATGTCTCGGTACTGTTTTACAACCTTTATGTAATCATATAATTTAACTTTCAAGATAATGGAATGGAAACCAGTCTGTTATTCCCTAAATAGAAAACAGATGTTGAGATCCTTACTGTAACTCTAGCCAGTAATTTTGAATATTTATTGATTTTGTCTGTGTAGTACCTGGTTTTGATAGGCTTGTAAAGAAAAAATCCAGACAGATTTGCTATATATAACAATATTCTTTACACAGCACATTTTTGCTAAGGGAATATGCATGATTAATGATGAGGACCTGCCAGAGTAGACTTCTAAGAAGACCATCTTTATTATTTATAAGAGAATAAAAATTTTCATTTCATTTTAGATATTCACTGTTATATAGGTCTGAGCCAAAATCTGACTTGTTTTAAAATACTCTTATTTGATAAAAGAAATGCTTTGAATTCTGAATATCTGTAAGTGCAGATCCTCTGCATGCTATGGGCAGCTTGTGTCCTACAAGCATCTAACATGGATTTGTTACAAGTAAATTGAATAACTGGAAGAAATACCTGCGGTTTTCATCCAGACATGATTGATTTTATCCTTAATATAACTTGATGTAACATCACTCAGACATTTAAAGTAGAAGAAAATTGTAAATCAGAAGAAAATGGGAAAAAGCACTACAAAATGCCTGAGATTTTCACAAATTAAATGCTTCCTACACACTGGAAGAATGGGCTTCAGCCACGTTTGTACTTCCGTCTTTGTTATCGGAAACTCTGTTCCTGTCTTCTTTCCCTGTGAAATTTAGGCCACATCAAAATGAGAATAAGTAAGCACCAAGGATAGAGCAGTGACTGAGGAGTGCAGGTTGATCGCCCTCTAGGTATTTTGCAACAGACAAGGTGACATGTCTCAGATCTGTGGCTTTTTCTGTGATGTTTGTTAGGAATCTGGTCAAATAGCCAATGGCAGTCACCACATAGCACTGGGATGATAAGCCCCCCACAGGCAGCTCCTTGGCCCTGGCTGGACCAGGATTAGTCTGTCCTTTGCGAAGAAGTGCTGTAATCGGTCTCAAGTCCTGATGAGGAGCAGTAGGATGTAGCCCTTCCACTGTCTCAGTGGCCTTCCTAAAGATGGAATAAAGGAAAATCTTCAGTGTATTCCTGTGGTAGCTTTGGGTCAGTCCTGTGAACAAAGTAATGTGACCTTTTGGCCCTGGAGCTGCATATCTGAAAGGGTATTATCTTGAATCTTAATTCACAGATCCTATTGAGATGCATCTGTCGAGTGCTAGCATCTCCAGATGCAGAGTACTAGCTGCTTGTAAGCTAGGTTCGCTAAGTCCTTTCAGACTCAATAGCAATAGAGAAGTAAAGCCTAACCACTAGGGGTCTTTGCAGTTCTGGTTTTGTGATGTTTGTTTATTACTGGTTTATATAAAGAGAGTATGAAGACTTTTTTTTTTTTTTTTTTTCCTCCAGAACTATTTTATTTAAATATGTTCTTACATTTAACAGGAAACTTATAAAAACAGAATTACTTTTAATATGCAGTCAACTTGGTGAAGAATTAGGAGTCTGAGCAAAATATGCAGGCAACAGCTGCATGTGTTATTCCCTAAATAAGGGGATGCACATGAGTACAGCTGAGTAAGCAAGTCATACAACATGAATTACTTGAGAATTTTAACCTATTTACAAATTCCCTACAATCAGTATTTAGTTTTCAGAAGTAGACTGTCAGTATTAACACTTCTAAAAAGCACCACTCCGTCACAAAAAAAATGTGTATTTGCTAGTCGAAGTCAAGTGTTTTACTGTGGATAGTAATACAGCCGTGGTTTCTGTTCTCCTGGTAGATAAATGCATAAGCAATTGCTTTAACAAATGCCTAATGATGTGAGCTTCACGTTTGTTTTCATAAATACAATTCTGAAATTTGATTTCCTCAAATATCTGTGCCATTAAAAATCAAAGTGTGAGTAGGAGTACAAAGTGACCATTAGGGGGTGTAAACACAGAGCCTGATATGAGTTCACATTATTATTTGAGCAAACATTCCTGAAATACTGTGATATCTTCCCAGTTCTACTTGTGCAGAAATAATTCATTTCAATGATTTGCAGACTCTCATGTACAGCATATTCTTTTTCATTGCTTAAAGAAGTGGAACTTCCTCAGGAAGAAAGTAAATAGATATTTCAATGTTTATAGATGTAATACTCTTGTCATTCACATTGAATGAAAATTGCTAGAAACATTTTTCTCAAAAAATTTTTAAATAAAAAATAGATATTATTCTGATAGTGGCATGGTAACTGATGTGCAACAATAAACTCTGATAAGAAAATGTATCAATGAATGAAAGTGATTTTTTTGTTCATAAAAGTTGTCCTTTTCCAGGTTTGTTAGCAGCTATTACTGAGTTATAACACAATCTGCGAGCATGGGAGCAGCATGAAATGTTTTCACAGATGGAAAATATTGCTTACTCTCTATGTAAGTGAATGTTAACGCTTTATGCAGCTGCTTTTGCTTCCTGCTCAGTTTTTACTTCTTATGCCAGAAATCATTAATGTGCTATAGAAACACTTCCAGAGATTGCTGTTTTTAGGAAAACAAGCAGACTTTATTTGAACTGTTTGCCCGTGGAATTCAATACTTGTGCCTACACAGACCAGAGAAAACATTTAATGGAGGAACTTCTAAAAGATGGTGCAAGTGTCCAAAGGAAAATTCACTCTTATCAACAAATTCAGAAAAGAGTAAAAGACTATACTATCCAGCTGGGTAAAAGCTGATTAATATCTTCATATAGGTGTAGAAAATGAAAGCATGTTAACAAAATATTCTTTCGTTACAGAGAAATGATGTAATATTCAGAAGTGTAAACTTCCACTACCCATCTCTATAATATCAAAGTGTAACAGAAATAGAACAGTAATAACAGAAAGATACTAAGCAAAGATTCTTGCTGTGCCCGACTGACCTCTGTATCCAGTTTTTCTGCTTTCATTTAATGTTCCTTTTCAGTTCTACCAGCTCCAGGTCTCTTAGAGCTCAAAGGCCGAAGATGTACTTTTTTGTCTATGTGGATCAAAAGGATGAAGAAGGCACAATGGTCAGCACCAAGGGACAAAACACATGAACAGGAAAGCAATTAACAGGTGAAACCAAGGCCTAGGGAAGGAAAGCTGAACGAAGGAGGGATTCAGACAAACTAACGGAGATTGATTAGAGTATTTGAGTTTGATTACTGACCAGTCTGTTTTCTGTTAGTTTACCTCTTTCTTTCTTTTTTTTTTTTTAATACAATATTTTCTTTCATCACTTCCCATTTTCTGTTCTGATCCTCTCTTTGCCTTGAGAAACTCAGCTGGAAAATGAGGCTCTTGTACTTTAAATGCTCAGTTATCTGTCTGCCCAGGAGAGCTGTCAGTAGCACAAGGACACTAGCAGGACTCTACCAAAGAATCTGAGTATTCCCTAGCAGATGTGGCCTGGTTCAACCACGATACAAGAGCTTGGTTCAGAAGTACTAGTTAAAATCCTGAAACCTACGTTATTCAAGAGATCAGAGAAATAGGTTCTTTTGCCCCTTAGTTCTGCTGTCTCCTCAGTTATCCAAAATGCCGCTCCAAATAAGACTCCCAGTAAAACTGATTTACTCTCGTCAAAAAACCCCAAACTATTTATTTATTTATTTGCATAAGATACATATATTTCAACGATGTACTCAGACACCATAAGAGCCGTACGTGATGCGAAGGACAGACCGCTGCCCCCCCACGTCCGCCGCTGTTCGGCGTGCGCAGCCCGCCACGCCTCCACCTCTGCCCGCGCCTCTCCCAGCGCGCGGAACGAGCTGCGGCCCGCATCCATCTCGCGCTCCAGCGCCGCACACGCGCGGCAGACGGGCGGAACACCGAGCCGCTCCGTGGGCCGGCCGCGGCGCGGCTGCCATCGCCCCCTCCTCGCCCCGCCCCCTGGGAGGGGCACGCGCCTCCCCCGCCCTCGCCGCCTGGTGGCGGGGTGGTTCCGGTTCCGTGAGCGACCGTTGGCGTGCGCACGTGGCGGCAGCTGCTGGGGGTGCTTTTGGCGGGCGCGCGTGCGGCGGCCGTTAGGTGGGTGCGGGAGGCGGGCTGAGGGATTTGTGGTCGCGCGTGCGGCGGCCGTTAGGTGGGTGCGGGAGGCGGGCTGAGGGATTTGTGGTCGCGCGCTGGCGCAGCCGTCTGGCTCCGTAGCCCTCCTCTCTCCCTCAGCAGCGGGCGGGCCGGCGGCCGGCCCCGGCGAAGCCAAGGCAGGCGGGCGGAGATGCGGAGCGACTGCAGGTAAGGGTAAAAGCGGGGGCTGAGCGACGGCGGGGCGAGGTATGATGGGGAGCGGGGGGAACGAACGGCCGGCGGTTGGGAGGATGGCGGCCGCCACGTGGTGGGTGCGGGAGGGCCGCTCCATGACTCCATGGGGGCTGCCGCCCGTGGCTGTCCCCCTTCCTAGGCATGGAAGAGCAGCTTCTTGCTAATTGGCAAAACTTCTACCGTCCCGTCGGTAGTAGTCGTTGACTGTGGCAAGTGACAAGCCGAGGCAGGGGTTTGTTGTGCAGGGGGTTGGCGGCTTCTTGTGATGCTGTTGTTTGTTGTTTTTCCTTTGTCACTTGTCGAAGCTCCGTTTTTTAAGCAAGTGTTCTTTCCATTCACCCCCCACCCCCCTTTTTTTTTTTCCCTTAAACTGTCTTAGAATGCAGAAGCCGGAAGTGTGGAGGCGGCGTAGAAGTTCCTTTCCTCAAAGACACCGCGTGACTGGGTATGTGTCGCCTTACCAGCTCCTAATAGAGAAGTCGTGAGCGGGAATAATAGCAATTTACTAGTTACGTTTAGCGGCTAAGCTGCTGAGACCAGTCTCATCAGCACTGAAATCAAGATATGAGCTTGATTTTTATTTATCGAAAGTCTACTTGGTTGTGTGTAATTATCTTTTACTGACAAAAAGTTGTAACCAAGAGGAAAAGTCTGTTATTTGGAAGAACTGGGCTTGGCTGTGGATGTATTCGGTGTATTCTGAAGACTGGGTTGTGGTAAAGACAGGTATTGCCAGTACTTTTGTCTACTAAACTGGAGGCATCTGGGTCCGCAGATGTCCACAAGCTGTGTGTGCAAGGAGCAAGCCTGTCAGTAAGCACGTTGCTGAGTTAACAGAGTGAGTACAAATAGTGATCTGAAGCAGGGGAGATGGCTTCCAACAGCTTTGTTTTAGAGCAGGTACAGCTTCTAGGAAGGCACTGTGCTGTCCAGTAATGTCTGATGTCTTGTATGTGTAGCAGTATTAAACTGCGTCGAACTTCTCTTTCCAGGGGAAAAACATTCCTGAGTGTGATGGCAGAAGAGGATGGTCTAAATTCAACCTGTAAATTTTTGAAGTAATTGTGACTAGAATTTGTATTGTTTACTTACTTCAAGGGTTGATAGGCAATCTTAAATGATTAATGGTTTTTGTAAGTAATGGTATTTCTGTTTTTCAAACAGAGAAGCAAGCACTACTTTTAGGCTGGATTTTAACTCTTCTAATTAAGTTTGTATCTTGAGGCTAGATGCTCTGCAGTCCCTCATCTTTACAAAGAGCACAGAGGGCCTGGGATGTAGTGCACTGTGTTTCAAATTAGTGTGGAATGGGTCTGCAGGATGTTAGCACATTCATGCCTTCCAGGTTCCTTAGCTGCTCTCATTCAAGGCTTTCACCAAGTTTTATGCTATTACAATGTCAGTAGTTAGTGACTGTGCTGTACTCTAGCCACGCAGCTGACCATGCTTCAGTAGTCCCAAATCTGGAGAAGTGTTGTGCTTTCACTGGTGGCTCTGCTGCTGCTGAAGCACCTTAGAAGGATTGTTACAAGGAGTGTACGTGTACTGTGGAAGATGAAGGTAAGTTTGTGAAGTCTAAAAGGTGTATGTGAACGTCTGCAGTTAAAACTTTAATACATGCTAATGTAAAGCATTCAAATGTACTAATGAGTCAATAAAGAGAGATGGACTTACACTGCAAGTGTCATTTCTTCCTTACAAGTGTACTGATAACCAAAACCAGACCTGCACGTGAACTTCAGAGTTACTGAGGAGGGGCCAAATGTGTTTGCTGTGTGCATTCACCTTCTGTTATCTGGACCTTGTACTTTCAACTAAATAGCTGACTGATGCTGTCTGGAAGCCATTCCAGAAGGCACGTGGTTTTAGAGGGAAGAATTAAAGATTTTCTGCAGGGAAGAAATAGAGATTTTTTGAATGTAGCTGCTTTCTCTGTTTCATTTTTTGGATGTTTTCACTTACTGCATATTCATAAAATAACTGAAGAATGGGACAAGTTAAATGTTTTCCTTCTGTCATGTATAAGCAAACTTAGTGCCTGCTCTTGCTTAGCATAACTTTGTGTGGAATATCTTTGTTAATCAGAAAATCCATTGCAAACTCAGAAGTTTACCCACAACTGATGTTCCTGCCACATCCACTTAGACATTATGTATAAGAGTTCCAGTCAGTGTGGCAGTTTTTATTGTTCACATTTACATCATCGGGCTCACTGAACAAGAATTAGAATGGTATAACATAAAGACAATTTCATTTTTTCTAGGAACTAGCAAAGGCATGCTGTCTGTATGGGAACTAGTGCATCATTTCAACTTCTAAGTATTAAAGCATTCTAAGAGAGCAAAACTAATGATCTACCTTACAGATCTCAAATGTTACTACATTTAGTGTACAGACTTGATTTTTTTCCCTAAGTATTGCACTTTGTGGTGCAACTCTTAAAATGATTTACACTGTATATCACACATATTGCACTATGTTGTCTACTTCACAAGTCTTATAATCATGGGTCTTATTTAGCAAAACTTTGTACGAGTAGATACTTTCAGACAGGCTTACTTTCTCTGTAATTAAAGGGGCTACGTACATGTAAAAATGTAAACAGCTTTAAAGTTTGATAGGAGAGTATTTCACATAGGTCTAACAGTAAGTGAGCATAGTACTATATGATGTTTTTAAATAATATATTTCACTTCTAGTGCTGTTTTACAGAAAACTAAAATATATAAAAGCACCTCGTGTACTAGTTTAGCACCAGTTCCGACAAGATATTTAAGCTAGTCGTGGCCCTTAATAGGGCCAATAAGTTTGAGGAGAGAATTTGAGGGCCAATTTTACAATTGCTTGCATCATTATTGCAACTTTGCACAAATGAGTTGGCTCGAATATTGGATATGCACAGAAGCATCTGGGAATAAATGAATGCCCACTTACAACGTGAATACCAGCGTCCCACTTTGTTCACAGAAGGCCGCGTGATACAGTTATAGCTTGAGTGTCTGAGGAAGGGAAACACAGGAAAGCAGTGGTAGTCACAGTTGGTACAATCACTATGCAGTGACACACAGCTGCCACACTTATCTCACTGGGGTGTTTCATGGCCCACAAGATGTTCTTTCATCTTTTTAAGAAGCATCATTGTTAAAAATGTACTACTCAGGGTATGCTTGCAGGCAGTCCAGCTGGCCATAAGGAGAGCTCATTGACACGGTGCTGAACTTTCTTGTTTCACTGTTGATTGTAGCTAGTCTGCTGTTCTAAAGATTGCTATCAATTTGGGTTGCACTGAAATGGTGATTCCTTTCTGGGTTCTGAATGATGATTAGGAAGAATTTCTTCACCAGGAGGAGGTCAAGCACTGAGATGGGCTGCCAAGGGAAGCGAGGGAGGTATGGCACCAAGGGCCATGGTTTGAACAATGGGACTCAGTAGGTCACAGTAATGGTTGGACTTGATCTCAGTGTTCTTTTTCAAACTAAATGATTCTGTGATTCTAAAGTGAGGGAAGTATCTGTTTCTAGAATGGTAAAAGTTGTTTTCTATTTGTCTTGATATGGAGTACCTTGGTGCTTTTTTTTATAACAAACCGTCATGGTTTTTATAACATGGGGAAGAGTGTTTTTAAAAAGAGTTAATAAAGGGAATGGATATTGCTAAATGATATTTAGAACATAAAAGGGCACTAGGGTCCATATGACTTACAACTTGATGTGGTATCATAAATTACTATAGCAAAATTGAGCAGCTGCTGGATAAAAAAACAAACTTTTTTAGTTATTGGTTAAAAATAATTTTTTACTTTTCCAATGAGAATGATCTGAAACAGCACTGCCCCTAAACGTGGTAGGGTTGTCTAAGTATTTAGAAAATAATCCTTTAAGACTATACATCTTTTCAGACAGGCACTGCTTCAATGTTTCCAGCATTTATCAAACTCATACAGCTGTGTAGAATGTTTGCAGGGAAATTAATTACATTCCAGCATGCTGTCTGCTTTACTTCGGAATGTGCTCTAGTAGCTGGGCTGTAAGAATGTTTTTCAGACTAGGTGAAGGTCTGATTATTGGCAGTTGTTTTTCTTCTAACACTTAATGTATAGACAGAGTTACTTACCAAGCGTGTGCCTGTTTGTGGTCTCATCAGCTGGTAAAACAGCAGTCAAAATTAGAGAATGGAGTATAAGGTCACAGGAGTAAAAGGAAAGCAGTTAAGAACTGATTAAATTAACTAGAATTAAAAATGAATTTTTAGGTCTGTTATTAATTATATAAAAGCTTGGAGCTTCCTGTGAATAGTGGATCTGCTAGTGAATTCATTAGCTTTCCTGCTCTAATGTTACTCAAAGCTGGAGGTCACTTTTCTGCTTATCTTCAGTTTGTGCAAGATAAACTTCCTTGACGCAGAAGGACTTTGTTTGCATAGTAATCCATAATTGGAAAGGTGTGCATTCAGCCTGGATTTAATACCAAAAAAAACCCAAAACACACAAATCAGGAAAATGTGCCTGTTTCCACTTGCAGTGGGCCCCAGCTGTGAAATCTGTGCCGTTCAAGCAGTCCTGCTTTATTCATGTTGCTAACAAAGTTGGGTTTGGATGAAGCACACTCACAGTTTGGTCACACTCTTTATCCAGGGTACAAAAGATGAAACTTTTGTGTAGACACCTGGAGAGTCTTTCATTCCGCAGCCATAGCCCCAGGAGGTCACACCGTACACAACCCAGCTTTCCCCTGGACGTTCACACATCAGTGGTCCTCCACTGTCTCCTTGACAGCTATCAATGCGTTTCTGTTCCTGGATGTTTCCAGCACAGAGCATTCTTCCTGTGAATCTTCTTTTATAACGCTCTTCACATATCCTCTTGGGAAGCAAGGGGATGGCAGCTTGTTGCAATGTTCTTGAATAAGCCCTTCCTGAAAAGAAGACCAAAATTATTACATTGTGGTGCTTTGTCTTGGAAACATAAATAGAATTTAAGCCAATTTATGCTATCAATCCTTCTCAATGTTTTGTCATTAAATATGTTGAAAAGAATACTAAATACTGGAAAGAACCTGTGCATTAAATATAAGATTAAAATACTAAAATTTTTTTAAGTATGGAAAGCAGATTGTTTTTTTTAAATCTAAAAGTTTTGGATGTAGTTTTACACCTTGTGTAATGTTCACTGGATCATTTCAAGGCTAGCATTTGTTTTTAACAGACTTTCTGTGATTTTAGAGGAATATATCATATTACTTCAATGGCAAAGCTGGTTTTTGAGGTGTGAGCAGTGGAGTTTGAAGCTTTAGAATTATTTCTAAGTCACCAGTTCAGAGTTAGTTTTGTTCGGTGGTGCTGCACCTGTCACTTTCCAAGTGGAGCATCCAGCCAACCAGTGCAATGTTGAGCCAACTAATGCACACGTGCCTGCTTGTCCCCTCAGCTGAGGTAGAATTACAGAGCCTGAGTGTGCTCTGGTATAGATGGGCAGTATCGTTAGAATTACTTGCAATCTTGATATCTCCTTTTTTCAGAGTACTGCTGAAAGTCCTGCCTAAAAGGAATCTTAATTTTGTGGAGTGACCACAACCTGTTCTTGGATTTTCCCTCCCTCTAGCAATTCCCACATCTTAAAAGCCATGCTCTGTTAATAAAATGGTTTTTTTCCTTCTAACTATAGCACTTTTTTTTTCAGTTGGAAACATGGGGCACTAATGCCAGTGGATTAGTTTTTTTTTTTTTTTTTTTTTTTTTTAAGTTAAAATCTTAATACTTGTGAAATAAGTATGATTCATACAGTAAGAGTGAAATTTCAACTGAAGTATTGCAATGATGTAATTTCTTACCATAATTAGAGACAATTACTGCAGTGTCTAATATTAGTTTCCTTAAATACATGTCCTAAGTAAACAGTATTGCAGAACTTTCAGTGAATTGTATACAATGCTAGGCAAGACTAGGCAATTAACTAGGAATTGTCAGAAAAAAAAAACCAACACAAAAAACAGCAGACCTACAACTCTGTCTCTTTATATGTAGCACCGTGACCTAGTTACCTGTGCCCACGGATTAATACATAAGAAGGAGAACTGATACTTGGCTTTGCCTCCTTGCCAGTTTGAATGTGTCTGAGAAACGAAGGATCAAGCGTGGCTGCAACCTTGTTATGTATTCAGCACCACAAAACCACAAAAGTAAAACATAGTTACTAATCTGTAAAATATTTTAAGGACCTAAAGAAGAATAACCTTGTAGTGATCTGAAAGGTGGTTAGCTAGTTTATTCCAGAAGCCTGGATTGCAGATTGAATTGTGGCTGTTGAGTTTGGGCATGATGTTTTCTCATGTGAATGCAATAGGCTAGCTGAAAATGATGGTGGTAACATGACAGACTAAAAATGTTATTTGAAATATCACTATGCATATTTTTTCTATCCATGTTTCTATCTTGCAGATAATTTAAAATATTCCTTGTACTCACCTTAAAATCCCTAAATATGAGAGCTGCTAGTTATGCTCTGAGGCAGGGTGTGATGATCTGCTATCCAGTGTGAGCCTTGCAACAAATAAGCTTTTCATTCTTGCTTGTTAACTTTAATGAGGCTATTATACTGACTGCTTTTATTATTTAGAGTCACACAGTTAATCACTACTTTTCAAACACAAACTAAATTCAGTAAAATTCAGTAAACAGTGTTTCTGTTTAAGGATTGGAAGAGAAAATATTTCTTATCTAAAAAGAGTAAAGCTGTTCAATTTCTAGCATTTCCTTACTTGAAGTATTCATTTCCTTCTTTTTTTTTTTTTTTTTTTTTTTTTTTTAGTAAGCAACCTCAGGTAGTGTGATCAGTGTGTGGAAATGATTATATTTTTACCTGTGTCACCCCATCCAGTGATGTAACAGTTAGGAGCAGTTTTCTGTGGTCTCTCTCTCCTTAAGGGCAGGCAGGCAGGTAAGACGTGGGTACTGAATCTGGCACACTGTTCCTCTGGCCCCTGTAGCCTCACTAATGCAATGTCATAGTCACTGCTGTCAGGCCTGTACTCTTTGTGCATCACAATCTCTTGGACTCCAATTTCTTCCTCGTACTCTTCCGGTACCAGTGTATGATAATCTCCTACTCGCACGGCATAGTTCCCAGTGTTATTGCCATACCTGAGATTGAGATTAGAAAAAACAGGGCTCACTCATGCAAAGTCAGATCCTACGCATACCCACCAACTGGATCAGTGCCTTCATTGTTTGCATGTAGCAGCATCAACATGTTCTTTTAGAAGAGTAAAACTGTTTTCTCAGGTACTTAGGCTGAAGTACAAGTGTTTCCTAAAGAGTACCATACAACTTATCTTGATTTTTCAGATTAGTTTATGTTCATTTTTGTATATTTGCGTAGGCAAGTTTTCTTATGGCTATCTGCCATGACTGGCATTTACTTCAAAGGTGTGAATATGGTGTGCCTTATAAATATACTTAGTAAGGGAAGTCCAAACCCAGTAATTATAAGAAAAGCTTGAGTACTAACACTGTTGTGGTGCCCTAAATAACTCTGCAATGAAAACAGTATTCAAGCTTGATTTGTAGCTTGGTTGTGAAAATTCTTACAGAGGAAAAAGCTTTTTAATTCTAGATACATCAGTAACTTGATAAAAGCCTCTTTTGTTAACTAATTCTATACTATGGAAAATGAAGTGTAAGTGAATTATAAACACCTATCCACAAAGTCACAGAAGGCCTATAAGTCCTTGATTTTATATGTCTATATGATCCCAATCCCTTTAATGTTTTAGATTAAATGGTAAATACCCAAGAGATTGTTACTGTGGCTGAAATAACAATTCTTTGTCCATGCCTTGGAGATTTTGAATTGTAGGACACATGCAGTCCTCCTCGGGAAAAAAGAAGGAAGTAGTGTTGGGTGTATTTATTTTAAATCTGGCTAAGCTAGCCCAAGTATTTTTGCTTTGACTTCTCTCTTTCCCTATATCCTTCAGCAGGAAATTCGTAACGCGTGTGCAGAAAATACAAGTTCAGTCACTTTCTAACCTACACTTTTTTTTCTTCTTTTTTTTTTCTTTTCCTTTTTTTAACAAAAAGATCAGCAATGTGTTGATCTCTACAGCATATGAAAACCTTCTTGGGAAATGGCAGACAAAGCAGCAACACTACAGAGTGCTTTGGAATAATATACCACTGAATATTCTAATTGCAGGCTGTATCCATAGCTATTTGCAGAGCTTTCTTTGTAAAATTCTGCATGTCTCCTTGTATAAGCAGAATTTCACTTCTAGGCTTGAAAGAAGGTTGCAGGCTATGGCCAAACATTTACTCATCAGAACATTGCTTGTTATGTAGAAGAAATGAAGTCACTCATCTAGCACGAAAAGGTCATCCTCAATAGTATATCCATAGTATATGCTCACTCTTCAGATACTATATTTTATGGTTAGAAATCAAAATTCTGTAGCAGCTTCAAGTGAAGAGTTGCAACTGATGCAGTCTTGGTAATATTTACAGAAGAGTTTAAAAATGTATTCATGTTGCCTCTGTTATCAGAGGGAGGATGGAAGAAAAATAAATTGTGTATTTATCCAAACACATTGCTTATTTCCTCCTGCAAACATTGCTCAATGTAACTCATATTTCAGTGTGTTTATCTCAAAGACATTTAAGAACAGAAACTCTTATTTGTGCGTCACACCACTAATAACTTCCTTTTTTGACCACAGAAGTGCTAGCATTTTCATAGAATCATAGAATCACCAAGGTTGGAAAAGACCTAAAAGATCATCCAGTCCAACCGTTCACTTATTACCAATAGCTTCCACTAAACCATGTCTCTCAACACCACATCCAGTCATTTTATACTTTATCACTGCATCAGTTTTTACTAGGAATTTTCGCTAGTAATCAGGGCATAAATAAGACATTAGAAAAAGCAGAAGCACAAATCCTGGTTCTCAACGCATTCTAAGTCTAGCTCCTTGAAATTTCCAGGATATAATATTTCTTTGTAAGCTTGAATGTCTTACTGTCTTGCATTAGATCTCACTTTCTCATTTCTAGATTATTTTGTGTGCCTTTTCCAGTTTTAAAGGTGGTTTGAATGTGCTATGAAAACTCAGCTGACAAAATGGTACCTCATTTTATTGTATGAGTTAATTGATGCATTGGTCCTCTGTGTAACTTTGGTAACAGAGAAGTATAACTGAAAGCACAGCTCTGTGCCCCTATACAAAGTGGAGGAGGTCCATATAGAGACAGGATGCTGAATGGTCGGAGTGCACAGAATCAAACAATTTTCTTTCACTTCTACAAAATGTATTTGTAGAACACAAGTAATGCTCAGAATGTAAGAATACCGGGATGGATTACACAGGTGGCTGAGTACTTCTCTGGTGTCACCTCGAGCACAGGCTGAGATTACAAACAACGTCAGCCGATGCATTACCCAACTTTGCAGGATCTATTTTCCTTACAGTAAATTAGAAAAGGAAGCAGGCACAGAAAGCACTTTCCTTATTATTGCAGTAAAATGGCTTTGTATTATTTTCTCTTGAAATATTTTAACCTAAGTGCAAACACCCCACTAAAATAGGAAGTGGAAGAGTTATGGTTTTGTTACTGACATCTCATTCAGTTATATATTTGTGTTCAAATTTCATAACTGTGTGATGACATTCCACTTCTGAAGTAAATGACACAGCAACTGAGCCTGGTGAAATAAGTAAAATTATAGTTTCCTTTGACAAATAGAAATACTAAACAGTTCTGTACTTCTTTTTGCTACAGTCCCTGTTTATAACCATACATCTTAATTGCCAGTGAAAACTACTTTAAATAGGATTCTGTACCCTATAGTGTATTGCTAGATACTACCTTTGAATGCTTGAGAGTAATATTTTACTGATTTTTAGTATATGACTGAGTGGAATACTAGATTGGAATACAAATATACAAGGTCATTAACATTAAATAGATTTTACCTGACATAATATTGTAAAATATTTCCAACATCACTGAAAATACTGTCTCATAGTTTATAGTTAGCACATTTGGCTCCATGCAGCAAATCACATGTGAGTGCCAGGCAGATCTTTTTTAGTTTCTGAAAGAAGTACCTGAACATTTATGTTAATCATTGTCTTCAAAAACATACAGGGATTTTTTTTTAGATACATACTAAATGACAATACTTGGCAGGTGTGTATTGCCAGTGGTTGAAGAGAAGTATGGCTCCCAAATAGAGAACAGTAATTTCCCCTGGTATAAATCTCTTTTTTAATGTAATGGATGCCTCTGTATTTTGGCTTATAGGCCATCTCCATAGCACCAAGTACGTGGTTTATTATATATTATATTATATAATATATATATATTCTGTCCACTACATTTAATGACATTTGAAAGCGGGAAGGGGTTGTGTATTTTTTTTTTTTAAACCTCGTAGAAGTCAAGATTATAACAACATCACAAATGTATCAAGTGTTTATAATTCACATGAGAAATGAAAACAGTTCTTTTCAAAACTGATTTAGTAATCAAAGGATCTAGATTTTGTTTGTTTTGATTCTTTTAAAAAATCATCAACAACAATTAAACAAAAGAAACTAAGCACAAAGGAAAGCTGTTTATGACTAGTGAGAGTGCCTTCCTGTCAGCCAAATATCAGGTAGTATAGTAGAAAGCTTGCTGCTACCCATTTAGCATTTAATCCTTGATTTTAACAAAAGGAAAGGTGCTCACTTTAAGTCCTGCTACTTTTCTTTGTTATGGATACTGCTAACTTAAAGCAGAACAATGAAGAATGGAGAATCAGGAAAACCTGTCTCAGTTAAAAGCACTGCTTTTAGATATGTAATAGATATGTAATAGAATGAGAATTGCTGCTTCTCGTGAGGATGTGTGAAACTTCTTTAGCTTCTAGTGAGAGATTTAAGGAGCAGCCTTTGCATAGATTTATCATACTTCTGTGCACTTCTACACACATAAGACACACATTCAAAACTGATGTTTTTCTCTGTAGATGGTTATGTTTCTTCCCCTATAGAAGCTGCCAAATGTTTAACTATCCTGTTAGAGCATCAGTACATACATAATAAGTGCAGTAGTCTACCATCATGCAGAAATTGTTTATTTTTTTTCGTAGTATAGTTGAGCTCACTTTTTTTATTTAAGCAATACTCTGATTTCCTGGATATAGGAAATGGTATACAGGACTTTCTCTTGTCTCTCTATGGCAAATATGTGAAGAAAGCATTTTATCTATAGATACTTCTTGGAAACCTATTCTAGCTCTAAACAAAATCACTCTGAGAGAATTAGGAAGTTAAGTCCTATCTATCCAGTGCCAGCTGAGAGCCAAAGGTATCTACTCTCTTTTACAGTAAACAGTAGATCATCCACAGGCTGTCAGAGTTGCATGCTTAGAATTAGGTTGCAGTTTTCAAGGCAAAATAGGAAACAAAACAGTGCGGTCTCTCAGACCACATGTAACAGTTCTACAATAGCCTGTTACATACCCCTGAGTGCCTACACCAACAGGGACCTATTGCACTGTACTGTAGACCAGCCTTGCTGCTCTTTTTCTATAACCAGAGCCATTTTATGTTGATGTTTAGGAACATGCCTGGAATGAGCATGCTTTGGCAGTACACTGTTGTGACTTGGAGCCCCTGTCAAGTAAACAAGCACCAAGCAGGTCATGTATTCTATGGTACTTAATGTAAGAGTACTTAATGTAAGAGCAGTTACAAGCACAGCAGTAACTAACTTGTTTCATCAAACTCGTAAAAGTGTTCTAATGAGTTTCTAATGAGTTTTCTAATCATATCTTGATTTGCACACAGAAACTGTAAATGCCATCCTGTGACCTCCCTTTTTTCCTTGTGTTTGAAAAGGAACATGCAGCCATTTTATATAAAGTTTGGTAATAGCAGCTGGAGTGCTTTGATAGTTCCACAGAAACAACTGTGGAAAATCAGTGAAATTAGTGAAAACAGGCTGTAGTTTTATGGAGTTTGACCATTTCAGCTTGAAGTACTACTAAGGAAAGTCTTTCACGATTTTCATGAAACATGAAAACAAAAATATATGCATCTGGCACTAAGCAAAAGTAACAGTTTAAGTAAAGTAAGTAAATAAGTATTTATACTTCATATTATATATTGTTTTCACTTAATTAAAAAAATGTCTGGCTCTTCTTCAGTACAATGCAAAAGGAAAGGCTTGAAGTCCAAAGAATTTGGACAAAACTTAGTCCATTTCCTCACAGCTGCAATGCAGTTCTTCTATGCTTTTATTTCAGCCCTTAATGCAACATTCTGTAGGAGCTCAATTAAATACTTGTTTTGAAAATTTATATTTTACACCAACATACTTTGCAAGTTGGTATTCTTATACTACAGTAACTTCACTGGCAGTGAATTCCTGATTTCAAAAATACTGAAAAGACCATATGAAAAACTGAATAGGAGAATCATGCTTTTCCATGAAGATGCTGAAGTTTTGAATATAAATCTCTTGGATGAGAGAACATCTAGAATAATTTTTCAATTAATTGGTTTATTTTTATCTGTTGGCATATGAAGTTGGCTATTTGTTGTTTTTTTAAACCAAACACTTTACTCTTCTGAACAGTTTCAGTGGGCCTGAACCAGAATGTTTTTGCCTATATCCAGAAATTATATATAGTTTGAAAATACACTTTATTGTTAAAGGGAGACCAACCTTTTAAAACAGTGTGCAGCAGTGAGGACCCAGCAGCTACTAATGAGAGTAGCACCACACAAGAGTCTTCCATCCCCATGAGATGATTTCAGTCGGAGTGCAACCTGCCATGGCCAACCGCCCCTACAGAGAGCAGAGACATTGTTTTCAGGGTACAGAGATGGAAAAGTAATGTAGCTTGTCAGTTACCTTGAATGTAAATCCCATATAGCTTGCTTGATTGACATAGTTTACAAAATGTTATGTGTTGTCTAGCAGTTGAGAATACCTTTATATTCCTTCAGCATTCAGAATTCCATTTAACAATGGTCAGGATTATTTTATGGATTGTTTGGGCACCCAGCATGCTGGTTACTTCCTCCCACTGTGAATTATTTTTATTTTTTCTTCTCAGGTTGTGTTCATTTTTCCAAAAATACATTCTGTGAGTTCCTTGCCAAATACTCAAGTCTTATGAGTAGTGGCTGAGGGAGCTGGGATTGTTCAGTGTGGAGAAGAGAAGGCTCAGAGGAGACCTCATTGCACTCTACAACTTCCTGAAGGGAGCTTGTGATGAGAAGGGGTTTGGCCTCTTCTCCAAGGGAGCAAGCAGGACCCAAGGAAATGGCTGCAAGTTGTACCAGAGGAGGTTTAGGTTAGATGTAAGGAAGAACTTTTTCTCTCAGAGAGTGGTCAGACACTGGAATGCCCTGCTCAGGGAGGTGGTGGAGTCGCTGTCCCTGGCAGTGTTCAAGAGGTGTCTGGATGAGGAGCTACGAGATATGGTTTAGAGGCTTGCGGTAGTGCGCTTGTGGGAGGGCGGTTGGACTAGATGATCTTGTAGGAGCTTTCCAACCTTGTGATTCTATGATTCTATAATCTCCAAGTCAACAAACCAGACATTTGTCAACTAGAGAGGGAAAATAAAGGAATTTCTTGAAAAACTTATTCCATCCTCCTCTCATGTCTGCATTACGATCTGCTCTGTTGATTCTGAACTGTTTGAACATGGATGTTTACAAAGCAGAGGTCTAAAGCAACTGTAGAAAACACAAGTAATAGATAAGCACCATTATTCAGGCTGTGATAATTTGTTTTGGATAGTAGATCTGGGATACGTATTTACAGGCCTATCGAGATAGGATAGATTGATTTCAGTATTTCAATAAATTAGTAGAATATTGAATCTGAGAAGAGTGAGTGGGTGGAAGGAGAGAGATTCATCTGTAAGCAACATCGTCATCCAAGAAAAAGCAACTAGTAGGCCTAGATATTTTCTGACTGCTGCCAGCTTGAGTAAGTGTGGTGGAGTATAACAGCTTCCCAGGATCATCTAGTCCAGCATGCTATCTTAGAGTTGCCAGTGGCAAATGAATTAAAGGTGGAAAAATTTACTAACTTTGGATTTTCTGGTATATATGTAAGTATCCATTTTCTTTCTGAGCTTTCTTTTGACAATGGATCCTTTTCTGATATTGTCCATATATTCCTTGTCTTGATTAGGAAGCATTTCTAAGTGTACCGTTAGGTTTCTGTCACCTCATCTAATGTCCCTGTGCTTAATTATTATGAGACCAGATTTTCTTGTTCAGACTTAACTGTGCCATCCACTACTTGCCATGTTTTCATTTCATTCAGTGTCCTTTAGGAGTATATTCCGAGAGAAAAATTCTCAAATCTTCTTTTTCTATACAATGCACTATTTATTATACTAATTTATACTAATTTTTCTTTTATCGAGGTAAGTTATTCTAATTTGCTCTGACTGCATTTCAATCTGTTTTCCGTGTTTTTTCATGTTACTGTTCTTTGAACCTTCTCCACTTAAAGAGTATATTTTTTGAAACAGATTGACTGGTACTTTGAAATAGGTTCCAGAAAAACATGTAAAGAAGGCGGGTTGGGCCCTAGCCAGGCTGCCTCACACCCAAATGCCGGGGGACGCCGGCGCTCCTTTGCCGACAGCAGTGATGGGAGTTGGACTTGATGATCCTCATTTCTAATTTCCATCCCTTCCAACTTGGGATATTCTATGATATGTATTTGTGATTACTCACAACTGTTCAGAAAATAAAGCCTACACTTCCTGTTGTAGCATTTAATAGTAGTAATATGTTGCTAATCTATTTGTGTTAATTAAATGCAAACAAAATGTATTAACAAAGCATCTGTTTTTATAGCTGCGTCATCATCAGAAAGTTGTATTTTGTGAAGGAATATTAGGTGCTGGCAGTGATCTTTCAGGATAGGTAGCATTTAAATCCTTGTACCATATTCATAGCTCTTTTCATCCTTTGAAAATAAGTGAAGTGGCTGTTTTGAAAGCGAGAAATTAAATCCGATCCAGGACTAAATGCATGGGCATCTGCTGATTTTCAACTAATGTATGTTTTTGAATTTCCCACCAAATCTGCTTCTACCTAATGATAAACAAAAACAAACAAAAAACCAACAAGAAAGCATAGTTTAGGCAAACGGTTTATGGTAAACAGATACTGCCTATAGCAGGGAGGTTGAAAGTAGATGATCACTGAGGTCCTATTCAGCCCAAGGCATTCTATGATTCTGTGATTCTGTGAAATACATGTGTTAGAACTTATACTGAAAATGACATTTCTTTATCAAATATTTACCGTAAAGAATTTTTTCCACCAATTATTCGCTTTTGTCGACGATGTAGTAATCTCAATCCACAAACAGAAGCAAGAGAATCTAAGTCAGAAAGAGAGATATAGACAGCATTAAATTCAAAAAGTATCCATTCTGTGATGACAGTTAACTAAAAACTAGGAAGGCTGAGGTTATTCTGTTTCATGGTAGTTTTTAACAACCAAATTTTGCTCTGGGAAAGTGCACTGAATTCTTTACTGCTGAGTATTTTTATTTTCATTTTTATTTTTGATATGCTAACAGAGCAATTTACACAGTTGTGTTCTTCTTTTCAATTTGTACAACTGGAGTTATTCCTAGAATTTTCTTTTGGGGTTCTTCCTTATTTGGTGTAAGTGAAAGCACAACTTGTCAGACCACATAGGTTTCAAACCTCAGCTGAAGATACATTATACTTTGAGAAGTTGTGAGTAACTGTATATCCTTTTGCATTTTCATATCCCTTGTACAAACATGGCTACTATGGTAGACAAGTACTCTGAATCACCTGAATAGTCTTCATGATTGGTTTGCAGAGCTAGCACAGCAGTAAGGTGAAACAGTGAAGGCATATAATTTCCCACCATTTTTGTTTCTATTAATTCATTTCATATAACTGTTTTCTCTGTAAAGTGTTGGGTTCCATCTCTTCCTACTATGACAGTTCCCCATCTGAACATGTTCGTCTACTGCTCAAAACAGGACTTCACCTTTGTTGCTATTCCCAGGGACCTTCTTGCCTAAGTGGTCACAGATGACGCCTGCATCCTCGCTGTGACGGCAGTTGTGTGTTCCAATGTCCTGCTTAATGCAGTCTGCCAAGGATCTCTCACTTCCAGTACATTTTACATTATCCACATGGATTGGGCCTTTGCCCTCCCCAAAATATGCCATTGTCCTTGCTCTCGCTGGACCTCTGGAAACAAAACAAAACACTTTTTTTTTTTTTTTTAATCAAAAACAGCACCTTTTGAGGTACTGTTCTACATTTACTCAGCTGAAATAGAGAGTTTGAGTAGGGAAGAAGTTTTATTCCAAGTCCTGTCACTGATTTACTAGATGATAAATTTTCTTCTCATTGCCTGTTACACTAGAAAGCAGGAAAAAAAAAAAAAAAAAGTGTAACAAAACTGCTACAATTCATTAATGTTTTAAAAGTGCTCTTATGCCACTAGTTAGAATGCAGTGTGCCAAGTATTTTACATTGTAAAGGCATTGCAAATATCTACAATAAAGCAAAATATGTACAAGCTGCTTTCTGATAATCTTTTTAATCCACATATTAAACAGCATCTCTGAATGCTAAAAGTATATTTTTTTTATGGTCTGATTCCCTCAGTAAGATGGACTAGTTAACTAAGAAAGTATCTTTGAAGGGTATAGGAGCTATGATTTACACATCAATTTATGTTAAAAGTTATTAACATATTTCATTAACCTGAGTAGAAGTCAAGTCATTTTTTTAAGTGTGTTCCTGTAGTTGAATTCTAAAACTGCGAGAAACACAGAGAGATGTAACTCTTGAAGTACTACTGGGGAAAAAAAGAAGAAAGGAAGAAAGGAAAGAAGGGAAGGGGAGGGGAGGATAAGGGTGAGTTGAGGTTGGATCCTTTCGAGGCTATACAAACCAAGTAAGGTTGGTTAATTTCTACAAAACTTCATTGTATCTCACTCACACTGGACATATGCAGGCAATGATATAACAACCTTTTTTTTTTTTTTTTTTTTTTTTTAGTTTTTTATTCTACAAAAGTAGCAATTAATTAACAGCTGAAGAAGTGTGAAAGATTACTTGTGACTGGGAAGTATGCAATTCCAGGCAAAGAAAGGAAGAAGAGAACTGCAGAAACGTGAATATTTTCTGCATTGCGTGAAACCTGGATTGACTGTGTGCAATCTGTTTTCTTAAAGCACAGAAGACTGACTTTTGTCCCAAACGCCTCATAAAGCAGGCAGAAAAGCCCCAGCTGCTTCACCAACTTTTTGTGACTGCATCTGTAGTTAATGCAGGTAAGTTGATACACTGAGATGCTATAGAGACTCCTAGATATTTCTTAAGTTTGTACTAACCAATAATTTCTGCTCTTACTCTCAAGCATAGTTTCTTCCCTAGAATGTCTAAGAATTTAAAATGTCAACATTTTGGGAAGGTTCAGCCTAATCGTAAGTACTTGGTACTTGCAGTATAACCCAAGCAGTTCAGCACCATGCAGCCATTCATTCCAAATTCCCACAGTAGGATGGGAGGGAGAATCAGAAGAAGGTAAAACAAGCTGTCAGGGCAGTGTGAGAAGCTAAAATGCCCTTGACTTAGTGTAAGCACTGCTCAGCAACAACTAAAATATCTGTGTGCTGTCAGCATTGTTTCTTCTCCTGAATCCAAAACATGGCATTCTTCCAACCACTATGAAGAAAATTAACTCTATCCCAGCCAAAACCAAGACAGTAGCACTTTAATACACATGCCTCAAGGCACTTTACAAATAATCCTATGCTTGTGTAAGGATAAATATCAAACGTAAGTATTTAAATGTCAGCCTAAGACATTTGATTGTGGTTTGAAGTTCTGATCGTTATAGATTGTATGTAGTGCCATGTAGCTTCAGCAATGACTGCAATCTGCTGTTTGAATGACCTTTTTTGAATAATCAATCTTTTATCCAAATGAATGAGTGGACAAGCAGTTCAAAAACGAACAAACAAAAAGAAAGAACCATGAGCTGTGTGTGTGTTTATTTCATTTGGTGACTTTTGTGATAGAAGTTTAGTTTAAAGTATTTAGAATACGCTTCATAATGTCTTGACAGCAGTTTTGTTGTGTAGGTTTTGAGAGTAAGAAAGAACTTCTAGGGGGAAACAACCCAGCTGTCTGTAGAGAATTGGGCAGTTTGCTTTAGATGTGTCTGAATTAAAAGATAATGTATCAGTTAAGAGCTTTACTGATATTTTGTTGTGATTTAAACTGAAGTCTAAATAATAGGACAGTACCTCTGTGTATACAGAAGGATAACTGCATGTACAATGAAATGCCTGAAAAGAGAGTTTAATGATGAAGGTGTATTAGGCAAGAAAATATTTCTTTCTACATCTTCATTTTTATATCTTTTTTCATACCTGCACCGTTGAGGAAGATATGTGGGAAATGTCATAAAGAGTTGATATGATTCTATGATTCTATGAGTTATGTTCTTTCATCAGCTAGGGATTCTTTGTTGGGGAGAAATTTTGATGAGTCATACCACTTACAAAGTTTCTTCACTCTGGAAATGTGACTGAATCAAACTCAATTGCCTATATTCATATAATTCATAACACAGAACATGTCATAATTCAAGCGTCCTCCTTTTTTGAACTTGCACATAGAAAGCCTTGCCTATTTGGATTTCTTTATCGCATATTGAAGGGCACAGGATTTCTAAATTCATGAATTATAGAAAACCAGGAAAGGGAAGCATACAAACCAGCTAACAGAGATGATACCACAAGGTCAACTGTCCTTAGACATTTTTTAATTTCCCTAGCCACTGTGTATTTACCAGATAATCCAAAGCCTTAACTGACTTTGAAACCAGTATAGGTCAATCTTTGCCTAATGAGTTTAGTATGATTTAACTAGTCAATCACAAGCAATGTGTCTTTTGGTCCAGATATTTTTTTTTTTTTTTTTTTTTTTTTTTTTTTGTGAAGGATACTCTGATGACAAATAAATTGTTGGATGAAGAATGTTCTACTCCCTCATACTCATGGGCAGCTGATCTGTCCATGTATGGTATTAAAAAATGCTGGGACAGCACAAGCACGTATTGCAAAATCTTACCTGGTTTAGGTATTTCTATGTCAAAATACCAAGTTTCTGCCCTAGGGCACAGCTCTAAAATTGCTCAGGATATTGAAAATTACTTTGTGGTAAATCACTACATTATACTTAGGCTAAGCTCTTCAGAAGCAGCATTACCACTGTTAATAATGCTGCTAATCAAGAAATCTAGTTGATTAATTCAGAGAACCAACTTCCCTAGAATACTTATTTTTCTGTAATAGATAATTTTTGGAGCATTAAGGCAGGATATTTATTTATTTGGGGTGGAGTGTGAGTGAGAAAGTATGTTCTTATAAGCCTGACGTAAATGAAGAGGGTTCAGTTTTATTGGCACAGTTACTTATAAAAATGCAAAGGATTCTAAAACCTTCTTTTTCTCTTTGCTCACTCTATTAAAATACTTATTTGTATGCTAAACTGATCTCATACTAGAAAGTACTTCAGAAAAGGTGTGTATTCTCTTAGCATTTAACCTGCTACAAATATTACTTATATTAGGCTGCTATTCTTTTCGTGTTTCCAATTTTTTTTTTCTGATGTTCTTTATATTGTGTTTTTCTAATATTAATCCTGTTTGACAAACTAGCTTAATGAGGCATCTTTAAAACTGGCATTGCTTTGAACACAGTGATTTTGCCAACTCAGAGTTTCTCCTGCTGCATCCTCATAAATGATCACTAATAAGTAGCTGAGAATTTTCCAAAACAGATTTAATAAAATAAATATAAAGTTAGCCTCTGACATTATGAATAATATATGCAGGAAAAACTCAGTCCCGTATTCGCAGTCTTTACTCTTTGTTTACATAAGTCTTCTATTCTAAGACAGTCTTTTCTCCCATTTGTAATAATAACTCTGTGTTTTTCTTTTTTCCCAAGGAATGTGATGCAAGGTTAAATATGTTCAAGATTCCCCAAACTTGGGAATTAAACACAGCATTATACAGGGAGTTGAATTATAATGTTTAGTTCTGTGATCAGTCTTAATGAAAACTGATGTTAACATCAGTATTAGGCACTTTGTGAGTTCCTCCTGGGAAAAGGTCGTAATGTAAACAAGCAATATTAATCAACTCCCAGCTCAGATATGTGAACTTAGGAGCCCAAATTATGCTTAGGAACAGTCAAGTCATCACTGAATATAATTTGAATTTTAACAAAGAGATTTGTTCATGAACTCCCAGGCCGAAAAGCAATTCCAGCTCATCATTGCACGTAATAGTGTAGTCACAATTGTGAAATGCAGCTGTCTAAAGACAGGGCTGCCAAGATCCATTTCCAACAAGTTTTACCAGTTTGTGGAACCTAATTTTAGATTTCAAAAATGTGTTTCTCCTAAGCCCTTCAGGAAACATGTATTCTGTTGTATCCTATAGTCTTAAGCCCTTGGTCTCTTACGTGACAGAAATTCAGAATTTAGACAACTATCTGTTTTTGGAAAGGCTTGAAAGGAGAAGGTAGGGATAAATGATTGAGTCTGATAACCTGTGGGAGAAATACACTGCCAGAGAGGTTGAAGATGGAGCAGACTAAATGAATGATTTGGTAGGAGATAATACAATCCAGGTTTTGTTGTTTTGAAGATGCAATCTGCTAGTAGTTATAGCATAAATGTGTTGTGTTTTTGTTTTTGTTTTTGTTTTTTTTTTCCTTAAGAATACCAAACACACAACTTTTAAAAGGCATATGTTATGTGAAGAAGCATAAATTGATAATATTCAGTTGCACAAGCTTCGTTAGAAAAAGCTTGGTTCATATTTCCTAAGTTCAGATTCCTTTACAGATACGCTCAGAGAAAATGTTTCACCAGTGTTCTGGAAATCTTTCTGCTCATATTAGTCCTGCTATTTATTTGTTTGTCTTTTAGCTGTTATCTTTACTGCTCTTAGGTATCCTTGTGGATCCCTTCCAACCTGGGATAACTACGATAAATATGATTCATAAAAAAAAATGTTCATAAGTGTTGTGACTTAGTTCAGAAGTGGCTCCTATCTTTTGCAATGGTTTTAATTAGAGGTGGTTTTGTCCCATCAGGTCTATTCATATATTAAATGAAACTATTCAGATTATTGTAAGATGAAGTCAATCATTTGTATAACAATTTTATCAAATTTCCAAGCTACATCAAGTTTAGACAGATCAGGAAATGCAGGAAAAAACCCATGGAATGGGGAAATGAGTAGCTGGTGTGCCTAAATCTTAATCAATGCTGAAATCATATCCACATCTGGTGACAGTGGATAGAGACCTGTTGTTATACTTCAGTAAAATAAATAAATAACTGTTATATTGGAAACTGTTGATTAAAAACTCATTATTAAGGCTCACAAATGATAAAATATTTGCAATATGCAAAATTATAACTTTCAATGAGAACAGATTAAGAGCTCTTTGAAACAGTACAAACATTATCCATGAGAATTTAGCTAAATTCCAGACAGCTTCAGAAAACTGTCATTATCCACATCCTAGGTTCTGCATCTTTTTATTTTATTCATTAATGTAATGAAAAAGGCACATCAATTTCCTCTGTGCTTTTGGTTGTTTTTTTGTTTCTTTGTTTTGATTACATTTATTGTTACAGCATATCACTAAAGCACTGGTCAGGTACCTTTGGTTTTGATTTGTTGATTAAAGGTGATTCAGTATGAAAATTTTTGTATGAACAAAAATTGTCTCTTAGGTATGGTAAAATACAAAACTCTGACATAAAAGCAGAAGTGAAGGAGAGAATCTGCATAGTTCACAGAATATGTAACCCTCTGTGCTGATCTAGATGTTGATATTAGTTCCCCTCATTTTTCCAAACTTTCATTCATTTTAAAAGTGTTTAGGAATCTGAAAACTGAAGATGAAAGAAGTAAAGTAAGTGCAATTTGAGTGGGAAGGAGCACAGTGTAGAAAAACTGAATAAAATTTTGTTACATTAGTGCAACCAAGGGATAAAAAAATGAATTGTGTGTAATGTGTTTGTATCCTACAGACATGTAGCACCATAAGTGACAAATAAAAACATTACTTATTCAACAGCTTAAGTAATTTGGAATATTTGACTTGTGATAAAATTATTTTCATAACTAGCATTAAGTTGCCTTTTAGTTGCCAATCACTGATGTGCCTTTGAGCCTCAAGATTTGTTTTTCCAGTTTTGCTAGTTAATGAAAATTTTAAGACATAGTCTATATTTTTATGCTAATTGTATAAATAAGCTTTTCTATAATTATGCCAAACAGACAAATTTTAAAAGAGATCTATTATGCAAGCAGGCACAATCTGGTGATATTTAGTTGCACAATGTTGTTAGATATAGCAAATGGTAACTCGAGGAACAGCTCAAAAGATTTTCTTACTTGTAGCCAAGCTGTCGACAAACTACAGCTGCATCCTTATCAGACCATCCATCATCACAAATTGTGCCCCACTGACCATTGAAAAAAATCTCTACACGTCCTTCCTTCTTATTCTCACCATCCACCAGCCTGATGGGAGGACCTGGGAATAAATTACAGCTGTTAACCCACAACAGAAACAAGAATGAGTACTTTTAAGTTATTTCCATCACAATGAGTACACAGAGTCAACTGATGTTCAGCAAGCCTTACATCAGCCGTTAGTCATTTACTTTTTCCTGACTGACAAAAGGAAGCAGTCAGTACAAATTATAAAATAATGTGAATTATTGTAATCTCTGTGCTTTGAACTTTATAGTGCATAGGGCATAATGCATAACTTCACCACAGTAGTCACATTTTCCTCATAACGGCAAAGTCACCTGAGGTATCTTTTAAGTGGTAGCATTCATGGGACACATTTCCCTTGCAGAATCTTTGTGGATGAATTCAACTATACCTTAGTTTATAAATCCATTCTCAGACTGATTGCTGCCACACATCTTACCACAATCTCAGCAAAAAAAAGTACAGCACTGTGTTGAACTTCAGTTACTATTTACTTATTATATGTGCTCTGTAGCATGGTTTGTGTGACAGCATAATGATCTACAGCATGTTATTATCGACTACAGTGTGATTATTTTTGTAGCATTTTAAACTGATTGCTTATTCAGATATGCTTATAATACAAATTCTCACTTGTGGATTAGGGTTGTTCAGTGCTCGGCCTGTAGTTTTGAATCATTAAGCAAAGTACGTATGTGATTCTCCTTTCCATTAAGACTACTTTATAGCATGCTGGCAATGCAAGAATCCTTAAAAGAGTTACAAATTCCTTTGAGATCTCTTTGTACTCTTTAAGTGAAGGAATCACATTCTGAATCTTCTTCTGTGTCATACTTTATAATCTTTAAGACTCTAATGAGACTTCCTTGTTTTGAATGATCGGTAAGCTTGTTCCACAACCTTTTAACCTGTTCCTACTCTTGTTTAACCCTGTAAGGATGAAAAAATAATAATTTTGCTCTTAAATAAGAGTATTTTGATACGTCATTATTTGAAATTTGATTCTGATTAATTGAGGGTATAAATAACTTTTGCATACCAAACCTTACTCTGGTGCAGAGCTAGTTAAATCTGACTTAATTTGCTGATTAAATGCAGAAAGATTATAAAATAAAATTAAAGTAGTTTTGCTTCAAATGTAATTTAAAGCATATTGTTCATCTTGGCATTCATACTGCCCAAACACTTACAAGTATATGCTTCACCAACTTTCTGTTCAGTTACATTATCAGGATATTATTTACTAAACAAACGTTGTCATTTTCATGGTGTATTGTATTTTGAGCACCCCTTAATGTCTGTATTTCCTCAAATTATATAATCTACTCATGTTTTTCAACTGATTTCATCCTTAGAGGAAGAAAAATGTTTGTATTCAAGTGCTAGAAAGTGAAGGGCAACGATAGAGTCCTTGTCTCTTGTCCAGTCAGGAAGAGTTAGATACTCCCTCTTCATGACAAACGAGTTATTCTAGAAGGATATGATTTAGGTGTATGTTACATGACCCAGCTAGAGGCATGAGATATTTGTGATACATTGTATCTGATTTGTTGTTATCTCATCTGCTTGTGTTTTAGCATAGATACATTTATGAGCACAAAACTAATATGATTTTCCGGTAATGGGAGATGTGAGAATGCTACCATATGGATGCATTTAACTGAACTGGATCCCCTTCAGCTAAGACTGTATTTTATAGAAACTTAAGCAAAGCAGCACAGATGGTTTGCATCTGTAAAGACAGCCGTGATTATTTGAATTCCTGTTATTTTTGGTCTAGGAAATCTTTTGTACAAAATATGATAGAGCGTCATTATCAAATACATAACGGAACTGTACTGCAATATAAACCATTCATTGGATTCTTACAGGTCAAAAGGCTGTAAAGGAAAAGATCGGGAAAAAAAAAAAAAAAGGAGAGAGAATAAAAGTGCATGTGGAAGTGCTGACTGTTGTAAGAACAGGTAGCAATGTTGCACAGTAAATCCATGTCTTAATTTGCAAAATCAGCCTTCAGTCAATAATTTCCAAGGTACTTCAAGAAATCAGGCATACAAATCCAGTAGAAGCAGTGAATCTCATTCCACTAGTTTCCTTGTTAATTCTAACTCCAAAGTCAACTAGAATATAATTGGTTAAATTGCAAAGAATATTGGCAACAATTTTGTCAAAGTTTACATACTGACAAGTTACAAAATTTGTATGCATCAAATTAAAAAAAAAAAAAAGGAAGAAAGATAAACTGATAGTCAGAACAGATGAGTAACCCAATTGTTCTGGTCTTTTATTTTACATGTCTGATAGCTATAATTCTTGTTTAATTATCTATATGTGGATTTAGAAATCTTTGGAATTCATGTATATATATTTTGATCAGTAATACCTCTATGTAATTATTTACTTCTGGTTTCTTATCTGTCTCTTCATTCTTTCTTAATACAACATAGTCAGCTTTTTAACATGGTGTTTGGATCTTTGATCTGTTTAGTATTAGTACTATCTAATTGCATGAGTAAGTGGGGGCCACTTATTGTACTAATGCATTAGTACTTACTGCGTTAGTAAGTGGGGACCACTTACCCTGGCACAATCCAAATGACAGACCAAGGTAATACAGAAAGATTTGCATACTTCTCACCATTTCTTCCCGTTCTCTCTGAACTTACATTCTTTCTCCCTATGTCTTTTCTTAGACTGTCTGAATGTAAGGCTATAGAGGGATACAATATTGATTTATATTTTTCAATGCACAGGTTCCTCTCCAATTTCCTATAGCGTGGGGTAGTTCCTTAGAACTTAGAGAGTGCTGAGTGCAAAGCAGTATACCTTTAGTAAGAGCAAATTAGATGTAAAATCCAATGAAGAAAAAGATTTAGAGAACATTATCTCTGCAATCTGCATTTGCTAATTTAGAAATTCATGCTGATTGTTACTGTTCTGGTTGTTTATGTTCCTTTAAACAAAGTCTGATTACTTATGATCTTCAAGAGAAAAGTGAACTTTTCCCCTTCCTCATCTGTCTTTGCATACACCTGCTAAACAGTAAGATTTTGAGCACCCTTAAGTTCACTACATTTCTCTGGAATATGTGCCTATAGCAGTGCTCACATTGTGATCTTACCAAAGGGACGCCTTACCAAGAGAGAGTTTATGGCTGTTGTTATCCGGATGGCAAATGAGTCTGACATCCTCCTGATGGCTGCAGTCATGCTTTCCCCACTCTCTCCTTGAGCACTGCAAAAGATCTGTTTCCTTCCCAGAGCAGCTGACATCATCCAACCAGATGGGACCAGAGTTTCCTTCTGACGCGCTCTCAGGCACACTTTTTCCATACCTATGCAACAAATACGTATATGTTTTGGTCAGAGGGCATGTAATACTTCTGCATTAGAAAGGAAATAAATTATTTGTTGACAAATAAAGATTTCTCAAGGTCAACAATGGAGAGTAATATCCATGATTGAGCAGGTTCAGTTAGCATTAAAATAAATGAGAACACTACATATTTCTTCTCTGGTAACCTGTATTTTTGAAGAATTACTGTTATATTAATGCAGGCTTCGGGATATATTACCTTTGATTAAGGCCTCAATCAAATATACATCTGTCTCGCTCACTTTGATACTTAAATCGTGTTCTTCATATTGTAAATATTTGAATGTTTGGACTTTTTTGAATGTGAAGGCAAGATAACAATTATGTAGTGAGAGTGTATTTTTCTAAACACAGTCAGTATGAAATGACTGCTTTCTGAAATATGTTAGTCAATACAGTGACTCAGGACTGTGGGAGGTTTTTGAGCTAGGTCCAGAAGGATTTATACATTGAAAGTCTATCTGATTTTTACTGACTGTTTTATGAGCAAAGATTTTGAATAATCAACCTTTTATTGGCAAACTAGAATACAGTAAGTCATTTTTTCTCTATAGATTAATTAGCCAAAAAACACGAGTGGAAGGAACTCAGTGAATGAAGACTGCTGAATTACAGACCGAGTTGAATCTTTTTGCTCTAACTAAATTGAGGCCATAAATATCTAATGGAGACTGAGGGAACCAGATTTTAATGCATTTTAACTCAGTAGTTTCTGTGAAGCACTCAGCTAATATTTAAAACAAACAAACAAACAAAAAAAACCAGACTCTTGAAGAATATAGGATTCACATAAATATCTACCACCATTGTCAAGTCAGAGTCAGATATCTGATATCAAATAATCTTACTTAAATCCAAGCTGCCGGCAAGCCACCTGTGTATTCAGCTCTGTCCACCCATCATCACAGATTGTGCCCCAGTGCCCAGAATAATAGACCTCCAGACGTCCCTCATGACTGCCTTTCCCACTTGTTAGCCTTAATGCACCATCTATATCATTAACAAGCAAGAAAAAACAAAAATAAGAATCAGTTTTTCTGAGGTCCAATTACTGTTCTGAAATAAAATGAATATCACTACATTTACTGCATCTCATTAGAATATTAAACTACTATATCTGTTCACTAGATGTCATTCAATGAAAAGATGTATAAAATGCCATGATGCACCCAGTTGTTATGAAGTGCTGGAGTAACATAGCCGCTTTAGTGCAAGATTTTGATCTCCGAGTGCTCATTACATGCCAAGTTCACAGAAGTAGGCTCTAATTATGTGGTTTCATTGTTTATACATACAATTTATCTTCTTTATATATTCTGTTATTTCTCATTGCTTTTATGTTGATAGAAACAATAGACAGTTAAAGCATGCACTGCACAGTAAGTAGCAGTTAGCATGTTGCAAAGGAACCAAGGTTTGGTGTTAAATAATGAGATTTTCTATACCTTAAAATTTCCACAGGCAACAGCCAACTCTTTTTGATACTGCTATAATGTATTATTACTGTGAGGTTTTATGCATCTGCAAACTTTAACAATTCTCTTTCCAGTGCTGTCTGTATTTGTCACTGTTTTTCTTGTGTGTTTATTGGTAATTGAACTACCTGTGAGAGGTGTACAGGAAACACCAGCATCTTCTTTGTGGTCGCAGTTGTGTTCCCTCCAGGAGCTTTTTGGACACTGTTCTATAGATAGCTCATTTCCTGTACACCGCACTTCATCCAGCAGCACAGGGCCTGAGCCTTCTCCAAAGTAAGCCTGGCTCCATGCCTTGGCAGCACCCCTGTCAAAAGGTAACAAACTCTGTACAAGCAAGTACAAGCAAGGCAGGGTCTTGGAGGCCATGGAAACAGCTAAAATGTTATATATCTGGCTTCTAAAGTAGTAAATGGGACTTCCTGAAAATCTACTGCAGGGGTATCTGACTATGCAGCCTGTGTTACATCTGTACTACAGTGTGCTTCTACAGTCAACTTCATTATAAGCTGAAGTTCAGCAACAGCTGAACTTGAACATACCATTGCAACATTTCCACAGTTTCAATATGCTCATGAAATCAAATCCTATTGTTTCATATTTACGTCATTTTCCTTTTCTATCTCTTTATTTTTAAGAACTCAATTCCTAGAAGGGATTATAGCTTTACAAATGGGTATGAGGGTTCTAATTGTATTTTTCATTTAATGTGTACACATGGTAATCCTATTTCTTCAGTGACTTTGCTTTGCTGGCCTCAGAAGCACATTAAACAAACCTCAAATACAAATACTTAGATGAAGAAGATAAACTCGATTGTTCTACATTTTGTAATTTAAAAAACATGGCTAAGATTTTAAGTGACTTGACAATGGCATGAAGTTTATCGTAGAAGTAAGAACAGAAGGCAGACCAATGACTGTCCTTGTGTTTGTTGTTTACTTTATGTCAGCATAGGGAATTCTTAACACAAAAACCTGTATGAATTGAAGGCAGTCCATTATTTCAGCATTACAGAAATTATACAGTGTTCAACAGTTGTTGAGCTGTCAGGTTTTTTCCTTTTCTGTTTGGAAAGGTACTGTGTCTTTCATGTATGTTTTGAAACTCATGGATTGTTTTCCTTTCACTGGATGGTTTCTCTGTACGTATAACCAGTTTAGTTTTTGTAGGAGTGTTTCCAGTATGTCTTCTTTTTCAACTAGGCTACAATGAATTACCTTTCTAAAGGACTAGTTTAAGGTACAGTTTGGCCGTGAGACTGTAAAGTAACAGCACCTAGCAGGAGAGGTATATTCAGTTTCTACTGAAAATGTGTCAAATCTTGGTGGTTTTGTTTCAGAATGTAGTCATTCAAACTCTTTACAGGCTTTTACAGTAGAGTGTCAGAATTCTCCATTGCTGTCATTTTTTTTTAATGTAAGTTGCATTAATTTATATTTTTAAGGCGGCGGCTTATTGATTCATATATGGATTTAGATAGGCATGGGTTTCATTTCTACTGCTTTGTATAAATCTATTCCATCTCTTCTATTTCGTGTTTAAAGGAAGACAGCACTAAATCTACAATAATGCAAATTCTTGATTAACAGTAACAAGGGTGTGAGAAAAACAGCAACAATAATAGGCTTTAAAAAATTAAATTAGGATCAGGAAAAAAATTCTGCATAAAAAAAGGAAGTGAGTGCTCGTGGTTTGCATTCATATATATTTAAAATACATTTGTTTCTAATGTTGTTAAGCTAAAGTGCTTGGTCAGTTTTGAAAAAGCACTGTGAACTTTCAGACTGTTTCTCTGATGATCAGATGCCTTCTTCGAGTGGTTGAATATGTGGAAAATAACAACAAACAAGTCGTATTTACTCAGTAGGGAGAAGAGTTGTAATCTGCGATCACATCAGAGAAGCAGTTGAGGAAAACAGAAATGTCCTCAAGCACCCAACAAATGGGTTTTGTGTTTAACAAAACACATTTGCCTTTCTTCCAGGGGTTTATCAAGACAAATCAGTAAATTCAGTCTGAAGTTAGCATTTTTTATATGTGTGTGCATATACGTTTAAGAAAGATTTTTAATTAGACATATTCTTTAGAAAGACCTTCCTAATTCTAAATAATGTGTTAACATAGATCTTGCTCAATCTTTCTAAGATGAATTTCAGCAGATTTCGTAGATCCCTGAGCTGTGCTAAGACTTCCTAATTGCGCTTACCATTCTTTGTTTTAGTTTGTTAACTAGCCATGCCTTTTTATGTGTAGCATTTATTCACTGGAGACTTGTAGTTTGCAGTGCAAGTAATGGGAATAAGAGCCAAGACCTCCATTTCTTACATTTCACAGGTAGCCGCTTTTCTAACTAGTAAATGTGTGTAACTATATAGTAAACTAGGGAAATAACATGTACTGAATACACTAAGAGTAATATTTATTTGAAATCTTGCTATCCAATCTAGCATGTCTCAATCTTTCAATGAATCAAGATAGGCCCTGTGAGTTCTCAGTGATTCTGACTGTTTTTGTAGAATTGAGTAAGAACTGAAGAAACTTCTTTCAGGATATTTGTTTTAATCACTAATACCTTGTATATATTACAGGCTTATAACAGAAAGCCATGTGTACCAGTAGTTCTTAAGATGATAGTACTTTGGAACATTTATATGTATATGATGTTATCTTCATTTAAATTGAGTATCAGTATTTCAATATTTGCTGACTTTGCCTGACATTTGTCATTACCATAGAAAAACATTAAGGGTAGTTTAGTTACTTCTCAATTATTAATAGTGGTTAAATTATATTTCAAAGGCAGAAAAATCTTTATAAAAGGTATTCCTAATTGAATAGGTCAGGAATATAGAAATACTTATATAGCTATTCCTAATTGAATAGGTCAGGAATATAGAAATACTTATATAGCTATTCTATGCATGAACTGAAGGCTGTGCACTAATGAAGACCTGAGAACATTCTGTATGATGAGGATTCAAAGAAATATTGAATAGCTATGAATCCATGAACACCACTTATTTGGTGCATAAAATTAGGGAAGTTTCCTGTTGGAGGAAAAAAAAAGTGTAACTGATGATCATATCTTTAATCATATATACAAGAGGGCTAAACTGATATTGCACAGTATTTACATGATGCTACTACATATAATGCCTTTCTCTGCAGTCTTAAAATTCTTTTAATGTAGTCTTTTACATATAAACCCTAGACTTGAAAAGAAAATAAACTAGGGAAAATGGAAATATGACGTCAGAGGAGCACGTTGGTTCCTACATGGCTCATGAGCAGGTTTAGAAGCCTTATAAATACTGTACTGATCTCAGCTCTTTGAGCTAGTTTGGATGGAACCAGCAGGATCCATGGCCTCAGCTTCAGGTTAAAAAAATGAGCACATTTTGGGGGCCACCTGTTCATGCCACAGAGCTTGCTACTTCAGTGCCACTTATTTTAATTCACTGTAATCTCAGCAAGGTTGAGCGGGCGAGTTCTCTTCCTGTCTCCTCTGCACTGACCTGCTTAGTTCTCATCCCAGTTTGTTTCAGAAGTAATCCCCCATTCCTCCTTAGCTTTACAGTGTAGTATCTTCTCTACATTCACCTCCTCATTTTTCTCCTGCTTTTCATGCCAGTTGTCCTCACCTCTGTCTCTGACGCAGCAGTTCTCCTCTTTGCCCCCCCAGTTCTGCAGCATCTTTCTCAAGTACTGAATACTTATTTGCCGAGTGGTATCAAAATTGCCCCTGGCTATTCAGAAGAGGAGCAAGAAAATCCTGTTCTGATGCTATGACTCAGATTATGGACCATTCTTAGTTAAGATAGGATCACTTAAAACTTTAACTGTCAAAACTTTAAACTAGTATCTACTCAGTCCTTGCAAACTGACAGTTTTCTGAGACTTACGCTTAAACCTTGATTCTCATGGGCATGCCAAAAAGCACATCCTTTCTGACAAAGCAGTGCTCTTCCAAAGCAAAGTGATTGTTAGACTTTTCAGTAGAATGGATGTAAAGTTTTCAATATGAAAAGCAACCTCCTCATATTCACCTAAGGTTTTTGATTGTATTTTTACTATAATTGTAGTAAATGTTCACTAAAGACTCAAAATTTATTCCAAGAAAGATCCTTTGTCTATTTTATTGTTTCATATTTACATCATATGCCATCATTTAATCATTTTACATCATATGCCATCATTTGCCACTGAGAACTGGATCCAATAGATCAAATTTCTAAAATCTTGAAAGTATCAGCACTGTATTTGACCCTTCCAAAAACATGTGTTGTTCATGCTTCAAAGTATTAGTGCAATTTTAAAGGAGCATCTTTTGAAAACTCTAGGCTATGTGTCTTACTATCTATTCTGCTTCGCTGCTGGAGTAGAAAATATGTAGTAACACAAACCCAAGGCCAAGCTGCCGGCAGACAACTTCAGCATCTGCGTCATCCCACTGATCGTCACAGACTGTACCCCACTGGCCAGCATGGTAGACTTCTACTCTTCCTTCGTAAGCCTTGTTCCCACCAGCCAGCCGGATTGGAATAAAGACAGAGGCTATGATCAAACAGGGAATATAGGAAATGGTCATTTTGTTATCCTGATTGTAAAGGAAAAAAAAAAAAAAAAGACAGCTTAGTGGTTTCTATGATGTTGCTCAAGAACTACAATTAGAAATAAAACTTGCTAGAAATTTGTTCCTCTAAGGTCCACTCTCTGGAGATGAAAAATACTTTACAAACAAGAAACCATGCTGATCTGAGTTACTTAAATGTCTAAATGTTCAGAGACACTTAGGACCATAAGACCAAATACTACACTTTAGCAGTGGAATTGTATTTCTACCACTAAGGGCAAAGTCAATTCTGTACAAGCTTAATCCCAGGGAGCAAAATGTGTAAGTAAGAGGCAAAAAATTATTTACTTTCCATAGAGGTAAAATTTCATTCTCAGGTTTTGGCCTTTTCAAAAAATTAGTCTTTTTGTGCCCAGCAGGAGATTTTCTTGGAAGCATCACTTCTGCAGAAAACTATAATAGAAATGGCTTAGAACCATGTAAAAAATAGTCACTTTTGTATTTTAAAGGTTATTTTAAAGTTTCATCATATCTAACATTTGAATGATTCACAATGTGATTCACTTTTTGTGTGCTTTCCAACCAATTGATGCTATTTTGTGACTGAAAAAAAAGAACATTGAGGGAATTTCTCTGAGTCCATCATACCATCTCACAGGTATGAAATCTAAATATGTTTTTTTGTTTGTTTTTCTTGTTTTGTTTTGTAGTTATTTAAACTATATTTGTTAAAAAGGTTACTGCTGGTAGAACCTATAAAACAGGCAATTTCAGGAAACTCCATCTAATCAGCTGAACCACAGGATTGATTTAATTAAACTCATATATCCTGGGCTCTAAAGAACTAATAAGCTTCCTTTCAGCATTACTGACACAGATAAAATGCCTTCAGTAAATTTATCTGAGCCAAATAAGCTTTTCCAGTGAAAATATCTGTAAGCAGAAAGAAAACCTTATGATCTAGAAGTAAAATTTACTAATTTATAAATTTCAGTTTCTTTGGGCAAAACTGTTCCTTTTGCAATGATTCTTCATCTTCTTTCCTAGGTTAAAAAGGATTCATCTTCCACCGACACTACAGTTTTCTAAATTAAGAATAAAATAAGGTTTTTCTAAGTAATTTATTGAAATTCCTTATGAATAGCAGAGCTGTAGGACATAACGTGTCTACTTTTGGATAGGAATGCAAGTAGGGGAAGAAAGGAAGCACAGTGCTGGGAGCAGCCATACAACATGTTTTGGTTACAACTGAAGAGAATGTCACTGCCAGAAGAGTCATCCTTAAAGTCAGCAGTATCTTAAATCAGACAGTGTAACTGCCTACTTAGATACTGTTTATCATGTCAGTTAAAATAATCTGAAATATCTTAAAAGCCTTATTAATATATTTCTCTGGTAATATCATTGACTTGTGTAAGGTAGCAATCTACTGGTAGGAGACCTCAGACCTGTTATTTTAAGTGTACACAGTAAATAGAACAAAATCTTTACCGTTCCTTTTGCAGTGACAGCCACATTCACAGAATGTAAGGTCAACATTCATCAGACACTTCTGTACCAAAGTCAGGTTTAGCCTCTGGGTGAAACTGATGTCCTTCCCTGTTGCTCATGAAAAGCTAACAAACTGAAATGTTGCTTTTCTAGCTAACAACAACAACAACAACAATAATAATAATAATTTATTTAATATATAATAAATAAATAATAATATTTAATAACAATAATTTTTATTATTATTATTATATTTTATTTATATATAATTTATTATTATTTTATTTATTTATTTATTTATTTATTTATTTATTTATTTATTTATTTATTTATTTTTTAAGTAAGTAAAAGATGTGGGGGAAACAATCCTACTTTTACAGCCAGAGGTCCATTTCTGCTTCACCCCTCCTCACAACCTGGATCTCAAAGCAACATTTTGCTTCTTGATTATGGAATGGTAAAAGGTGGTTCTGCTAGTTGAAGCTTGCACAGCATAGAGGAATTTGAAATAGTTAATGGTGCTATGAGTCAATCTGTTTAATTTCCTGTACCAAAAAGTCTAGAAAAGTTTTCTAATTTTAAAAAGTTTTTCTAATTTTATAATGATTGATTATTATTACTTGCATTTAAATAAGGTAAAGAGTTAGCCAAACCATATGTTTTGTTTTTGTTTCTTACCTAGGGAAGAGCTACATGTAACAGCAGCTGCCGTGTTTTGAGGACATATTCCATCCTGCCAGATGTCTTTCTCACATAACAGTATATTTTCTTCATCACCACGACAACGCACTTCACTCCAGTAGACAGGAATAAGGCCCAGTTCGGAAAATGGTATGTGTTTTGATGTACCTTTTTCACTGTAAGAAAAATAATCAGGTAGGATATTTGAGCTGGGGGGAAAGGGAGTGAAACATCTGTGAAATCTATTCTTTATCTGGTTCTCAGATAAAAACCTTGGGGTAGAAAAGAAAGAGCATTCCTTAACAGTGTAAAGCCATCACATTTTCTTACAGTTCAGGGCAGTCTTCTGCACAAAGCAGTTACAGAGTAACCCAGATCTTGCCATTCAGTTGTGGGATATTTTAGTACAGTGGCCTGTGCCCTGGCAGGGCCAGCCACACTCCTCCCAGTTCTTGACAGCAAAAATCAGTGCAGCGGTTCTTTCCACACTCCATAGGTGAACTGTAGTATCATTCCACTGCAGATTTACTTCCATGACAGATAATGCCAAGGACCTATCATTTTTCTCTTCTCCTGTGTTTCATTAACACTAGTCACTGCTCAGCACATGTGCGTGGCACATATATTTATGACCATGAGGCAGTGAAATCACCTCACACTGCATTAGCTCATTCTCACGTCCATTATTGTCCATTCAGCCATTCCCATCTGTCTGACCATCCATCCATCCAACCCTCCATCACCCTGAACATTTATAAACAGCTTCCTTTCCTTCTCAGACGGAATCCAAAGAAACTGTTCTGAATCTTCTTATCTTCCATCTAATACCCAACAAAAACAAATTAAAAACAACATCCAAGTACTGTAAAAGCAAAAGGAGCAGAAAAATGGAAGGATCTGAAAAACATTGGTAATACCTACTGAATTCACCTTGTGGTATACAGATCCAAATTTCTATCAAACACTCAACAGAACATAAATAAAAAGTTTCAACTATTATTTGTTTGGGTATTTTTGGCCCGGATGCAAATTCAAGTCATTTTTATTGAAAAGACCAAGCCATTCACACATACCACTGAACTACTTTTCTAATAAGGGTCTTTTTCAACTGAAAGGTTTATTGGAATGGTATAGATATGGTATGGATAGAAAAAATAAATTGAAATGAGGAAAGGGGACATTGCATGTAGACAGCTCAAGTCATAAGCAAAATCACAGCCTCCAGATGGCTGAACTTTTATCCCATCTAATCCTCATATTTTTTTAAGTTGGCATGGTGTGTCCAGATTAGAATCAAATGTTATAAAACAGCTTAGATTTTGTTCTGGCTTGCAGTCTTAAAAAGTAAAACAATCATTAAGAATGCCACAATGTAAGTATGGTATACTTGCCCCCTGCTGCTTGTAGCAAACGTAATCACTCCTTTGATATGTAACTGTAAGAAATGTTAGAAAGGCAATAAACCAGCTCTATTTTGGGGCTTATTGAGAAGCTACAAACTGAATGGAGTAGCGAGGCGGGAGGGTAGTCAAGTAATGTCTTTGCCTAGCTTAGATGACATTGATTTTCTAGAAGCTGAAATTTATTTTTAAAACTTCCTGTGGATATGGGCATTTTCTTCTTCTCCTCAGTTCCACCTTACTATAGCAACTGCAGCATTGCTATGGGCATTATGTAGAGCTGAATGACCAAATTATGGTGAAGGGTCCTGTTGATTAAATCCACTTTGACAGCTATGGGAAACAGTGGTCAATAAGGACAGTGAGCTGTTAGCACAATGCACAGACTTTGAACCTCTGTAATATTACCATGACTGTAAAATGTTTTCATGAAAATGTAAAGCTGCAAAATTTGTCTGGTTTTGGGTTTAGTTATCAATATGTAACACTAGAAGTAAACCATACAGATTATCTAGTTGTATGAGGATAGCACAACAAAAATAACCCATTTCCCAAAAATCTAGGATGAATCCCAGCTGTCTTTTGGCAGAATATAACGGATTATTACCAGGGTAACACAATGCTCCTGAGAATAGGGAATATTCCTGTGATAATAAGCCATGAAGAAGCAAATTCTGACCACATTTACATTTTTACAGATTCAGTGACTTAAAGAGCTACTCTTAATTGACACTTACATATACACATGAGGATCAGACCTCGTATTTCTCTCCTCATAGACATCTGGATGTTTATCAAAGCAGAAGTTGTTTTACTTTGAAAGTACAGCATCTATCCTCCCTCCACTCCTTTACAGATCCCACATACAGCTTTCAAACAAAATATTAATTTTCACACTGACCTCTTTGATATACAACATAATTGAAGGAAGCAAAAGATTCCCCTTTGTACAGTAATGTCATTAAAGTATGTCAACTAATTTTCACTCAGACAAAAACTTACCCAAGTGCAAGTTGTCGACATATGACCGTTGCATCATTATTGTCCCAGTGGCTGCCACAGATTGTTCCCCAAACTCCATTCAAATAAACCTCCACTGTACCTTCAAACTCATTCTTGCCACCTTGGAGTCTCACTGACACTTCAAAGAAAAAAAAAATAATAATAAGTTTCCAAGATGCTCCATGTCTCAGATAATTTATCCTACCTACTGGACTCTGAATCTCTTTTTTCCCTCTGCAGAATGAATTTTTGTTTCAAGAACTACTACCTTATTTTGCATTCTTTGGTTAAGCTGCTTCTAAGAAGTACTCTGGCATGTCTAACATTCTTATACAGTAATACACAAAAGCAGATAGCTTTATTCCTTACGTAGGGAATACATTTTGCTTCTTACACTGAAGCTACATCACTTTTCTGATGCTACAGCTTAGTTGGTAAGTTCTAACCACCAAAACAAAGTATGTACAGACTGCATAAATATTTAGATGTGTTTATCTTTACCCAAGTGAGCAAAATTTATATGAGTGATATGTTTTTATCTTCCACATAATTCAATCCAGCTTAAAAGAATCAGAAAACAACCACATGGATTGCATAGCTTTTGCTCTGACCCATGTAATATTATGCTTGTCTTGGATGTCAGTAGTTTATTTTAGCCAAAGAATGCATTTGTTCAGACTTGTTCTCAGACAGAAAAACACTTGATGATGTTATATTAATTCATGAGGGGTCTTTAGCAAATTCTCAGACAAAACAAACTAAACCAGTTTTAACTAGGAATTTTCTAAAAGAAGTGGGAAAAAAAAAAGTGTGTTTCTTGGGAGCAACAACAGACAAATCCATTAAATTAATAGATTTTGCATTCTTATATTACATTATTGTATTTGAGGCACAAGATGCATCTTCAATTGAATGTTGCCAAAAAGCTGGTTATAGATGTAACTCTACAGAATCAGAACACTAGTTCAACAGGAAAGAATGCATTTCTGTTAAATTATAAAACATAACCTAATAGCATGCATTAATATTGCCTGAAATCTCAGTTAATCCATCTGCCTCTCATCTGTGATCTACTTAAAATCAGAAGCTACATCATCATCCAGCTTGCAGGGTTTTAGCAGAAGGAGAGTAAAGTCAGTGTTTTTGCCTGCCCTCCTTGTACATGTGATGTGTTCATGTATGTGTATATTATAATAACAATAATAATAGGTAGATCTACCTTTTCTTCTCAGCTTTCACACAGATTGTGTTCTGGTTTTAATTTATTTCAGTGCAGTTTATAAAACCACCAAGTCAAATGACTGCCAAAGGACTCGAGGAATTAATTAACCTCAAACTTGATTTTGTGTGTTCCTTTTGCCTTCTATTTTCTCAGCAGTACTTACTGTGCGATAAATTACAAACAAAAGTTATTCAACTCATGTTACAGTGTGTCCTATCATTCAGAATAGAGAACTATAAATGGCTTAATTATAGCAACAGTAAAGCCATACTGCTCCTTGTTTTTCTGTGTTTATATTTTTAATCTTCATGCTTTTCTGTCACATACAGACAGGTTCAGGAATTTTGTTTATTTCTGCTCTTCACTTGAGTTTTGTGTAGACTATTGTTATAAATCGAAACATCAGTTTTAGTCATAGCAAAGTGATTTCTGGCATTCCAGAAAGTGTGAATATGTCACCCTCAAAAAAGGTTTATTTTTGTACATGATTGCTTAAGGTCCTGCACAATTATTGTATCAATGCAGAGTTTCCTGAGTACACATTACACAATATATCTATGAAAATAGTTAGATAAAGGAATACTTGAAGAGTAAAACTAAAAGAATAAAACTATCTTCTACGATTTCCATGGCAGAACATGGCTCACTGCTCTTTCTATTTTTGCAGAATTCCCAGAGACAATACTGGAAAAAATTATTCTTGTACACAGAATAAAAGATGATACAAGAGACATCTTCTGCACATCAACATGTCTTTTCCCAAACATTAAAAACAAATATGAAATCCTTTGCCTGTCTGATAGACAACTCATGAAAGAAGTCTAAAAAGCATGAAGGTCTGTGGACATGTACTGTTAAACAGAGAAAACCAACTTTACCCTGCTGCCAACTCCCCCAGAGAACTCTGGGTGTCTTCTGCTCCCTACTGAGGTGGATGTTAGCAGGTAAGGAAGGGAAAATGATTGGAAGGGACCGAATTTTATTTCTGTGAGCCTTTGTGACAAGACCTAGGAGCAAATATTAATAAATGAGGGATTTAAAAAAAAACAAAAACATGCAATATCTCAATAAAATATTTTGATTTGCCTTTTAACTGCAGATTTGCAGCTACTTAGGAATACCAGCTTTTTATGAATGATAGCAACATACATAACAGACCTGTGTTTGTCTCACAAGAAAATACAGTGAAGAAACAGATACACAAACTTGTTATTAAAGGTAGTTTTTTTAACAAATTTAAAATATTCTTGATTTACAGCTGTAATTTAATCTAGAAAGAAATAAAGAGAAAGCCTTTTCTTACAAGTAGCTAACATAAAACCTTTTAATATGTCTGATGTTTATTAGAGTTAACTGAACATATGGTATAATAAAACTAATTTTAACATGCTGGTTTACACTGACTCACTACTCTTCTTCTAGGATGGTGTTGATATCTACAGCTTTGCCTAACCTAAACTATCCATAGCAAAATCTAGCATTCACTCCTCAAGCAAAACAGTAAGTATTCCCCCCCTCCACCCTTTGTTTTAAACAAAAGTTTCAGAATTTAAAAATCTCTGAAGGGTGGCTTAGTATTTTTCTAAGTCCAGTCCAGTTCTTGCTCAGTATTTTAGCAGAATCCAATGAAAGTAAATTATACAATATTCTATGTATTTCATATATGCTTTAAAGTATGTATTAGCATAAGTCATAATTACATAGCAAGCAAATCAAATAGCAAATTGTGGTATTTGGACTACTGGCAGTTATTTTAGTGGATCATGAGATAAATTAATTACAGTAAAATGGATACCTCATAAAACATAACAATTTAAAATATATCATTGCGCTTCAGTAGGTTCAGTAGGTTGATCTTAGGCAATTGCAAGCTGATCAACATTAGAATAATAGAATCACAGAGCCCTTAGTGTTGGAAGGGACCTCTGAAGGCCATCTAGTCCAACTCCCCTGCAGTGACAAGGGACACCATAGCTAGATCAGGTTGCCCAGGGCCTGATCCAGCCTCACCTTGAAAGTCTCCAGGGAAAGGGCATCAACCACAACACTAGGTAACCTGTTCTAGTGCCTTGCTACCCTCGCTGTAAAAGATTGTTTCTTTATATCTAACCTAAAACTACCATCCCTGAGCATGAAGCCATTTCCCCTTGTTCTATCACCACAGACCCTGCTAGAGAGTCTGTTGCCTTCTTTCCTGTAGCTCCTTTTTTGACACTGAAAGGCAACTATCAACGTCACCTCACAGCCTCCTCTTCTACAAGCTGAAGAGCCTTCGCTCTCTCAGCCTGTCCTCGTAGGAGAGGTGTTCCATTCTATGGATCATTTTTGTGGCCCTTCACTGCACACTTTCCAACAGGTCTATGTCTCTCCTGTACTGAGGACTCCACATCTGGACACAGTGCTCCAGGTGAGGCCTCACCAGCACAGTATAGAGGGGGAGAATCACCTCTCTCAGCCTGCTGGTCATGCTTCTTTTGATGCAGCTCAAGAGACGATTGACTTTCTGAGCTGTGTGAGCATGTTGCTGGTTCATGTCCAGCTTGCCATCCACCAGTACTCCCAGGTCTTTTTCAACAGGGCTGTTGTCAATCCTTTCATCCCCCAGTGTGTATTGGTAATGGGGTTTTCCTTGACTCAGGTGCAAGATCTTGCACTTGGATTTGTTGAACCTCATGAGATGTACCTGGGCCCACTGCTTAAGCCTGTATAGGTCCCTCTGAATGGCATCCCATCCCTCTGGTGTGTTGATTGCACCCCACAGCTTGGTGTCATCAGCAAACTTGCTGAGAGTGCACTCTACCCCACTGTCAGTGTCACTGATGAAGATAGTAAAGAGTATCAGCCCCAGCACCAATCCCTGTGGGACATCACTTGTCACCAGTCTTCATCCAGACACTAAGCCATTGACCACCACTCTTTGGACTGGATCCTGCAGCCAGTTCTTCATCCATCAAGCAGTCTACCCATCAAATTCATATTTTTTCCAATTTGGGCAGCAGGATGTTGTGGGGTACTGTGTCAAAGGCCTTACTGAAGTCCAAGTAGATGACATCAGTGGTTCTTCCCTTGTCTATTGAGTACTAGGATCCTGCCCATGGCCCTCAATACCCTTCTCAGCACTAGTCAGAAAAATGAAGGAGTCCCTCAGAGAGGGATGCATTGACCCCATGAGAGTTACAGACAAGGGCACAGAAGCACAAAGCAGGCCTACTAATCAGCTCTAGGACACATATTGTGAACAGCATTCATTCAGCCCTATTTGAAGAATACTTAACTACCATCTTCACAGAAGCACACTCATTTACATACACTCAGAAATGTATGCATTTCTTTTAATTATATTTTACCCAAGACTACTGATGGGCAATTCATGTTGTTTACACACAGTCTAGTAATTTTAGATTAACTCTAGTATGTGCCCAAGATCAGAATCTTTCCCATCTGCTATCATTGTTTAAAAGAGATTAAGTTATACTTGCAAATGGAAGGAAGTAAGGGTATCTAGTGAGTACTGCTGAGACTTGCTCTGCAACACCTGCCATATAGGCACAAGCTGAGACACAGAGTAATTAAAAAAAAAAAGGCAGAGGAAAACCACCCAGCAGAGTTTTAATTAACTCTAAAAAGGAGAAGTACTTTAAAGGAATTGTTCTGTAAACAGCATGAGTGGTCCTTAGGCCTCTTCTGCTGTATCATTCCCACGCCTAGAAATGCTGAGTGACTTCAAACCCTATTTTGTTTTCTACATAGAATGAGAATCACTTCCACTCCTGCTTTAAGTACTGCAGTAGTGGGGTTTATGGCGTTTATTGTGAAAGCATACCAGTATTTTCTTTGTAAACACCTGTGTTCAAAGGTCTGTAGCTTGGCTGTAAATGCAGATTTTCGAAGGAGTGATCAGAAGTAGATGTTTCTTGTGCCTTGCCCTCTGTTGCTATGTGCTCCCAAATTAGAGGTCTGCAGCAAAGCAAAAGTAGTATTCTAATTCTGGAAATTTGTGAAAACAGCAAATGTTATTTCTGCTTGCTTTTGCTAGGTGTTTCAGCGTGAGACAGTGCCACAGAAAGACTCTGCACTGATATTCCATCTCTGTTGCCCCTGAATCAATTAGGTAGGTGCAAATTAATACTAAGTATAAGGATGTCCCATTGATACACGCTCCATATCCCACATAACCATATTACAAGTTGTAGTATTTCTGAACACCAGCGGATGATTCAGAATACTATAAATCTGTCCCAGCTTCAGAATGAATTAAATTTATTGGTTTACATGAGGTATTTGGAAAAAAAAATAAATCTGTCTGCATTATAGGCCTAATCTAATACCAGTTCAAATTGATGGATGCTCTTCTTCCCTTCTGACGTCAGGCCAGCTGAAATCAAAGAAATTATCCCTGTTGACTTCAGCAAAACTATGGGTGCTGGTGAGTGGTGCTGTTATCCACCACTTTCCCGAGCCCTGCTCTCAGTCTAAAATTATAACTGCTTTCTCTTGGTAGTCTAACCTTGAAAAATAGTGCATTTGTCAGGACTACTTTTTAAGATCCAAGATGAGAATTTTTTAGTACATAGCATTATTGCATACTCAGAGAAACTTATATTAGAAGTTTCATAAATATTATATGTACTCAGTGTGCAGCGTGCTGAATTGGTTCTTCTGCAGCAGTGAGGTTCATCATATCAATGATCAATTGCTTAAGACTTTGTAAAAAGTAAATTGAAATTTTAGGAATGTTGCAAGCTCTAAAGGATTGCAATTGTATTATATGGTAGAGAGCTGTAGAAAATTAGGAGGTCTCATGCTGTGCAGCTGTAATAAGAATGGTTCCAGAAGAGCTGCTTCAACCTTAGAAAACAAAAATAGACAATCATGCTTAATTTTTTCTTTATGCTATTAAGAAACACGAAAGTCCCACAGTACCTTCCATTAACTGCATGGAAGCATTTAGTGAAGCATTATTTGATTGGCACTAGTGGAATCACTTGTGATGAAAGAGATTTAAATGGAAAGTCTGGACATCCTGAAGATGTGTGCTTTATTTCCATTTCTGACACTGATTGGTACTGTGACCACTGGCAAGACATTTACCCCTTCTTTTATTGTTTCCTCTTTGTAAAATGAAGAAAAATAGTTAACTTACTCAAAGAGCTTTAAATTAGATGTATAACAACATATCATGTAGAATACTGCAGCTACATGCCCCATAAGCATTGTGTGTTGTTGAATGCGTAGGGTATGCACAGGTAAGTTGTTACGAGCAGTACCTAAAATACTAAATTCTGCTGGACTTAGGCTGGTTCTTCGTACAGCATACTCTCAGACTCATTTATTTTCCCTTATTATTTCCTTGGTCAATCATGATAATTTATGTATATTTACATTTGGTTTACTTGTTTTCAAGGCATGAATAAGAAATATAACCCAGATGTCTCTCATTTTAGAAGGAAGGAAATGAAGCACCAAAAATCTGTTAAACTATTAAACTGAATTTAGCCTGTTACTGTCTAGTATAATTGCAAAGGGTATTGTTATTATTTTTTTATTATTTTTTTTTAATTTTTCAGCATTACTGTTAAAATATGAAGCACTTTAATATATACAGATGCACAAAGTTTAGCCACTTAACTTTGCATGTTAGTCATAATATTTAAGCTAGAAAATCCAGGAGATTTACAGTTAAGGCATTGAACACAGCATTGTATTTAGTAATTGCAGGTGCCTAAAACTCAGTGCAGGTTTCCTCAGCACATGCACTAAAACACCAGAAACAGGAAGATAGTTTGCCCTTCTCGAGCTAAAAACTGCATCATAACATAGCCCTACTTGCACTTCTCTCTTGTGAGAAATGAGCGTATTTCAGGACCAAAGTTATAGTAATGTTTTTTTGGGGCAAATAGCTTGACTTATTTCCATGTTTCACATTATGCTACTTAATGCATTCTGAAATTCTTTGGTATCACCTCCACGAAGACTCTTGGACAGATTTTGGCCGACTGGAGCCATTGAGATTTCATTGTTGAGTCCAACAGAAGCAAAACCTTTTAGCTGTAAAGTATCACCTACTTTTCAATAGCTCTGTCCTCTACCTTAACCTGGATTTTCCTTTTCTTGGGCAAAGAGGAAAGACAAGAAACAATCTGAAAAGAGTGAAGAAACACAGCTAAACCCAAATCACACAGTACTTTCATCATCTTTTACTTGATCAAGTTCTTACCAAACTTAAAGGGGATTCTAGAATTAAGTTAGAGTGAAATTGGCAATCCTTACTCTGACGTACGAGTCCAAAATCCTTACAGATTACTTTGGGAACCAAACTGATACATTCCAAAAAAAGCTATAAATACGATAGACTAAACTAGGGAAGCAACTATGGGACCCTTTTCCAGTCTGTGACCAGTTAAAGGCTGTGAAGTATTTTCCATTCTTTTCATCTTAGTCTAGTTATTGTTTTCTCCACCATGGCATCAGCTGCCTGGTATTCTTTCCCAGGAAACATCTGTAACACATAACATCACTCTGTCTTCTCGAAGGAGTACAGCATTGACTCTGAACATGGCTTCAGAAGGCGCTTTCTTCTCTTGTAAGCGTAGCTAAACAATATGGACCTTGGTGCCTCCATGTGCTCTTCATGTGATGGTTTATACCAATACATATAATTTATCACATTGTTCAAATTACATTTTCTCAGTTGTGCATCTGACAGATAGGTCTTCTAGGATTATTGCTGGGAGAGAAATATATCTGTCCTCTTTAAAGATCTGAAAAATCTTCCCTGAGGATAACAAAATTATTAATACTAATAGTAAATCCCTTACCAACCTTTAGGCATTATAAGATATGTGAAGGGAAGGGCAACAAGGGAGAGAGTCTTTATTTTCATTGCAACAGTTATGTGTGACCGTGTTTAGTACGGATACAGATAGGACGGAATTCTTAGGTAGGAGATAATATCAAAGAGATGCAGAAAAATATGTTTCCCTCTAGCAAAGTCATTCAAAGCCTGTCGGTAAATAAACACCCCCTCTGCGGGGGTTGCCAAAGCCGATGAGCTTTAAAGCCGAGGGCTGAGTGCTGGAATCTCTCTCTCACGCATCGAAAACTTCCATCTCAGCCAGTGGATTCAGTTAGGAGGGTTTGCGAGGGGCCGGGCTCACAGATGCCCGCAGCCCCCAGTGCTAACTTGCAAACCCCGTTATCGCAAAATGTAAAAAGAAAAAGAGAGCGAGAGGGCGACCAAGCCGCTCCCCAGAGAAGTGCACCCGGTTACAAGACGGGAATGCCAGTCTTACCTAGCCGAACGCTTAGGATACCGTTTCTGAATCGCCTAGTTCTAACTTAACGCAGAAAACGACGTGGTACCTTTGTCTTGCCGGTGCAGCTGCCGATGAAAAAGTTTAAAACCCCCACTGAGAAAACCCTTTGCTGTCACCGTGGCGAAAGGCGTTCGTCCCCTCCCTCGACCCGCAGTCTCTCGGAAGACCGCGGCGGGGGAGCCGCGCGCGGGATGCCGACGCCACCGCCGCGCTCCGGGACGCGGAGCCCCGCGCGCACCTCCCGCCGCGTCCCGCCCGAGCGCCGGTGCTCCGCTCACCTCGCTCGCAGTCGGCGCGCTCCCGCTCCGCCCGGCGCCGGCCGCTCCCAGGGCCGCACCGGGGTCGGCCGCCGCCGCCGCCGCCGGGCGGGGCGCAGGAGCTGCGGCGGCTCCGCGGCAGCCTGCCCGCCGAGCCGCGCCGCGGAAGGGCGGGCGCCGCGGTCGGCCAGGGGCTCTGGGGCGCGGCGAAGCGCCCCACGGGGCAGCCGGCGGGGGGCTGCGGCGAAGGCGGGACGGGGGGCTGCGGCGGGGCGCGAGCGGCGGGGAGGCCGGCGGAGACCTGCCCTGGCCCGCGGGCTCCGGGCAGCGCCCCGAGCACCAGCGCCACCACGAAGCCGGCCAATGTCATGGTGCCAGTCCCGCCGGCTCGCGTCCATCTCCCCTTCTCATCGCGCCCGGGATGCGAAGGGGGAAGGCGGGGCCGCGGCGTCCCGCTAATCCCCCCCGCCGCGCACTCCCCCCCGCCACCTCCTCTCGGCTCCCCTGCGCGCGGGGGAAGGGCGAGCGGGGTGGCCGTCGCGGTGTGTGCCGCTACCTGCCGCTGCCTTCCCGATCGCCGCCCGGCCCCGCGCGTCACCCGCCCCGAGCACCCCGTTGGCCGCAGCCCGGCCCGGAGCCTGCCTCCTGCTCGGCCGTTAGCCACAGCTCCTCCGCCGTCCCTGTTTCTCCGCCGCCCTCCGACTTTATTGCTGCCCGCCGTCCCGCCGCGTTTTTCCCCCCATGCTTCTCCCTCACGCAAAGGACTCCTCTACAGCCACCTTCTTCAGAGGCCGTGGTCCCTCGGCTAGGACTCCCCCGACCTCTTTGACACTCTCACAAAGGTCTGAGGAAGCCCGAGCACAGGCGGACTGGGGCGGGGGCAGCGAGTCAGCGAAGCCGCAGCGCGGCCAGGGGCAGAAGGGTGCGGGGAGCCCCTGAGAGGTCTGCGGGAAACAAAAGGGCTGGAAACAAATGCCGCGAAGAGAGATGTCTTGGAGAGTTTAGTTTTATCCCACTTCCGTGTGCTCTGAATGGTAATCTGCTTATTCCCAAACGCTGTAGAATTTTGTGTGACCTGATCATTGCTGATTCCTCCTCCCACCAGCACAGCCAGCACTTCGTTTTGTCTGTCTCACATTGTTCAGCTTGGATTCTTTGCTATACTTTTAATTTACCACTGTTGATGCTGTTCATATTTTGCCAAGTCTGACTGCCTAATGGAGCACACACCCTTTTGTTGCCAACTTGTCTGTAGTATGAGGCTTTAGGCTCACTTCTCCAGAGGATCTGTTTCCTACCCAAATGTTTTTGGCTGAGAAGCACTCATCTATCTGGTTGAGCTTATTGGTGTTGCCACAATTTTGCATTATGACTAAAAGAGAGAGGAGCGTGCCTTCTTCTTCATGTGAGGGACCCCATGTGTTTAATTGGTCCCATCCATTAAACATGGGCCTTTCTTTAGCAGCTTCCAAAATACTCTGAAGGGGCAGAAGGCTTTTGTTTATGAGTGAGCTCCAGTGCTAAGGAAAAGCAAGGACTAGTGTTTGGTATTATTTGTATTTGTTTTAGTTCCATTGGGCTATGATTAAAGTATTATTGCAGCAATACAGTTGCCACTTCAATCACCCGTAGTTAAAGAACACTCTGCTATGGTTTCTACAATACCACAGTAACTGTGCTGCTGCATGTGTCCACTGCATTTGTGCATGGATTTTATACACAGGTTCTTTGTTCTTTCTGGGTTATTATCTATGCTTATGTATGTTCATTAGTTTAGAAACTGTTAGAATTGGTGAAAGTTCATTTTGTCTTTGAAAAAACAAACAAACAAACAAACACCAGAATATGTGTAAGACATTAGCCTGAAAGCAACTCATTATGGCTCTGTTTTAATTGAAAATTCGTTGCTGTTGTGACAAGTTAGCTACTTCTATCCTTTGGAAGGATTGAAGTATGCTCAGCCTACCTGGTTAGGGCTACCTTCATTGCCTAGCTAACATTTCTTGGCATCACAATAACAGCTAAATTTCATTTTCCCTAACCTAAGCTCTTTTATTCCCCCCTTTCTAGCCTGGAAGAGACAGAATTCTGCTGATTAGCATGGGAGGGAGAGAATAGATGAGAGTGATGAATCTTGCAAAATACTTTCGGGCAAAGCTTTGACTCAGGTGCTTATTCATGTATTCTGATTCCATTTTTCTCACCTAGATGTGTGGGCCTGCAGGAATCTCACATGCATTGAACTCTGTTTATGAAGGGAGGTTACAAAATGATACCTAAAAAGGGAGGAGGGAAGAAAAGGGGGTTATATAGGTGAGACTGAGAAGTAACCAGAGTCATAGAAGATGCACTGGGAAGAAAAGAGTGGTTGTCATAATGATCCCTTTCCCAAGAGGGGGTTCAGGCTTGATCAAATGATCCATTTGTACAGATTCAATCTTTAAGATTTTAATTTTTATCATAATTTTTATTTTTGATGTAATCACATAAAGAGAGTGAGCCTTAATTTATTTTAAAAACAGTAACTTAGCTTTCAGCAGGATGTGAGGTTGCTAATGCTACAGAAAGTATTTATTAGAATTTACAAATCACAGAATCATAGAATGGCCTGGGTTGAAAAGAACCACAATGATCATCTAGTTTCAACCCCCTTGCCATGGGCAGGGTCGCCAACCACTAGACCAGGCTGCCCAGAGCCTTGAGTGCATCCAAATTAGGGACTTGATTTATTTTCCATTTAATATACTAAGTATGCAAGACTTTTCTAACAAATACTGTAACCGATAGAGTCTGGTTTTCTCCTGAGAAATGTACGGTCAGCACTTTGCTGACCATCACTTTGTGATTCTTATGGATATCTCTGAAAATAATGGGAGAATTACAAGTGTGTCTAAAACGAAACTGCGTTATAATTTAAGGATAGGCTTTATGTTCATATGTTTACAATGGAGAAATAAAGACTTATTACCTTGATATAGACAGGGTCCTTTTTAAAAAGATCCTTTTTAAAAACATGAGATGTTCTTGGTGCATTTGATTACCTTAAGTTGTTTTGGTTCTTCTGTACAAAACTGATTAAAAGTCAATTATAAACAGAACTAGACGTGAAAAAGAAAGAAAAGGTTATGTTTGCTCAGTTAGGAAAATAAGCAAATAAACCTCAGAAAGTCTCAATGGATCTGGAAACTCAGTACAGATTAGATCCTGAAATTAGAATATGAACTTTTTCAGAAGAAAATTGTCACAAAGTATTGAGAAAAGAATACATTTTTGGAAACTGTGCTAGTGATACTCCTTCAGCAGCAATTTGGGATTTAAAGTTAGTAATCTGTGTTTAATAATACACATTTCTGTATGGAAAGGCTTGCTTTTGTCTTTTTACATTGGTAAAGGAAGTAATCCATTAAGACTTCACAGTGGATGAACTGGCTCCAGCTGAAGTCCATAGCAATTCTTCCTTTTGCAAAACATTTCCAATGCTTATGCTTAGTATTTGGATTGCACCTCTTATTCCCTATGCACAGATGTAGTACCTATCAATGGCAGTTCTATGGAAGTCAATGGAACAATGTTCGTGACCACAGTTTGCCAATCTGTGCTACGTATCTGAAAACTTCCATGAGGGCAGTTGTAGAAAATCACCTACTAGATCAGGTTTTAATTTGTGTACAATTCCACAGGGTTCCACAGGGTTGGTTGCTTTTTTCTCTGCTGATATTTGACAGCCCAAATACTGAGCCGTTGATAAAACAATGAATAATAAATAATTCATAATTATGAACTCTATGACTACTTTAAAAAAAAAAAAAACATGCTGCATTTCTGTGCATAGACTCATTACATTACCTGAAAAATAGAAATATAAGAAACACTCCCACACTACAACAGTAGCATGGATTATTCATGTAACCAAGGGTTAAAAGTAAACTTACACAAAAATTTCCTTTTTTTCCTTTTTCCAAATAGGGACTGATTTCCAATAAATTGTTCTTGCAGACAAGCAAAGATACCTGATCTGTGGACTAAACTTGCAAAAATGCTGTAGTCTTGCGTTTGGAAAATATTTAATACCAAGCATTGAAACTCAGCTGGAGAATCAGCCTAATTCTGCTTCTATTTACATCAATATCAAAATTCACTGATTAGCTCTTCCTGTATTCAGTAAAGCCACTTACCTTCATTTTAGAGTCGCTCCTACAGCATGCTCTCAGCATAGGCTTTAGAAATCCGAGCACTTCCAGCTGTTGGTGGAATTCAGTTAAAATACAAGTGGCAAATGAAAAACTGAGCCAGTCCCATCCTACTGCCACTGATACACCTAAACCCTCTTCTGGTCCCTCTTGACCTGGTTAGAGTCAAATAGCAATGCAGATGTGAAAGATCAGAGCAAGGAAACTTCAGTACCAATACATAAGAAGGAAATAATTGCAAGCACAAAGCAGAGAATGTAGCCAAACAGCCAGGCATCATATGTACTGAAATAATTTTCAGAATATTAGCTGAATAATTTCTTACAATTATTTCTTCACATCTTCAAGTATGCTGGGGCCAATAGATCAACCACTGGAATCAATGGAAAAACTTATATGCATGACCTAGTGGGCACTGAGTGAGATCAAACAGCGCCAGACAGGGTCTGAAATGAGGATTAGAAGGAGAGAAAGCAAGGCATCACACAAAGGAGGTTTCCATTTTGAAAATGGTCTACGGAATGGGTGCTGTGATGAGTCAACATTTTTGGGGTATAAGTCAGCGGTCTTATAAAATATTTTTATTCAGTAATGTCATTTTTTTTATTAAACACAGGCAGCAGAGATTTGTAGTCCTGCCAAGTCTGAGTCAAAAGTAATTTGGGTTCATGATTATATGGAAAAGAATAGGCCTTTTGTCTGTAATTATATATAAGGTCCATAGGGTGACCCTGCATTACACAGGATGTAACTGAACAGCATGTAATTGATGAGGTTTCCATTACCACATAATGCAGTGCGCAAAGTAGTGAGATCATAGAAAAATCTTTTTTAAAGTGTTAAATACTTTCTTGTACAACAAGAAAAATTCATATTATAAGGCAATAAGTACCATAATTTCCTGGAACAATTCAGTACGTAGGTATACATGTGCCATGCATGGATTATACAGACGGGGATTAAATACATTTAAAACTGAAAGGTAAATTAAATTACACAGCACAAATGAACACTTTTTGTTTCATGTAGTAAATAGAAAAATGCATGAGATAACTGAAATAATTTGACACGTCCAAAGTAACTAGATACAATTTTAAAATTTTCACAGTTTTCCACAGGAGAAAGTGGTTATCTGGATAACAATGAAATATAGCCATATTTGCTTGACTTTTTTTAAACAAGCAAACAAAAAAAAGCAGTCAGTATAAGCTCTGATTCTTAAATAAGTATCCTCATTCTTAACACACACACATCCAAATACTGTAATACGTCCACATGTAAGGTAGGTTAATGAGTACTGTATCTAGATCTTGATTTGACTAGAGGTGTAATTTGTTCATGCTGCGGCTACTATTTCAGACACACACATGAACTAGCACAACATCCTGTTCATGCCATGGCAATGTGATGGTGTTTGCAGCAGGAGCAAACTCATCTTTATGTTCCTCTCCTGAAAGAACCATTTGGCGAATTCCAAGGGTGCAATGCCACAAAAACACTGTGGTTGAGTCGTGAGTGAGATTAAAATGCAAGATTAGGCATACACCAGCACAGCTGTGTAAATACAGCAGAGGTGCTGCTTTATTTCCTGATGCCTAGAGCAGGAAGTAAATCTGGCATTGCATGTTGCAGTTTGTTAACTAGGCAAAAGATGAGTAACTAATATGAGCAAAGTACATCTTATCAAAATGCAGAGACTGATAATTTAAGATCTGTGTAAATGTGCAAATGTACATTTATATGGACAATACATTTCATTGCTAAGAATATTTTAGAATTAGCAAGGTGAAACAATTCAGGAAAATTAGTAAAGTATGTATCAAAGCCAAAACTGCATCTAATTAAGTATTGGGAAACAAAATTTAACTAAATCTATATTATCATTTGTCCTTTCTACAGGTGTTTGTAAAAGTGAGAAAAGTGATGTTGAAAATCTTCCTGCAGTTCTCTTATCTCAAGATGTGAGATAAGATGATGCTTAGCCACCTATTTAATATTGCCAATCATGTCTATGTGAGGAAGAGCTCCTCTGAGCTACTGAGTTTTAGTCAACACTTTCCACAAGAAAAGTACCAGGTATGTTATCTTAGTTTTCAGCTGGGAAAAATAAAAGTACGAGAACGTGTTTTTGTGATCCTCAGAAAATGCATCCTTTCAACTTGATAGACACCACTGTCTAAAGTTGAAGAGGAAAATCAGGATTAAAATTTCAGGCTGTAAGCTCTCACCTAGCAGAATGTAGAACCTATCTCATAGATTCTATAAATAGATTTAAAGAGGAAAGGCTGTGGATATTTTGAATGGAACAGAAAATGTCATTTGTTAATATTCCTACGGATTTGCTGGAAAAATTGAAGTTTAGATGGTACTTTAGTTTCCGATGTGATTACCTTGTATATATACAATTTTTGGTACTTGCTGCAGTGAATCTATCCTTTAAAGGAAGCTCTGTGATACATTCTGCTCTCATGCTGGAGAAACAACCCGCTCAAAAGGAAAGAGGATCAATAGGCAGACTGCACCTTTGTTGAAATATTTAACATTTGTTAAAATGTTTAATATTTTGGCCTAGATCTAAGGGAGATGAGATGAGAAGCATTTTGAAATGCCTTCATCATCATGAAACATGCATTTCAGATTCTTTTTTCATGTAGAAAGCGGACTTTACAGGACAGTCAACATTGTGCCAGCCTACCGCAGAATAGGGTGAAGCCCTACTTATTCAAAACATCCACTGTTTCAGAGAGCTGAGATATATGATGAAATACTACTTTTCCAAAAGAGTGATCAGGCACTGGAATGGGCTGCCCAGGGAGGTGGTGAAGTCACTGACCCTGGAAGTGTTCCAGGAACATTTAGATGTTGTGTTGAGGGGCATGGTTTAATGAGAACTATTGGTGATATAGGCGGATGGTTGGACTGGATGATCTTGTAGGTCTTTTCCAACCTTGGTGATTCTATGTTCTACAATTTCCTGAGGTAAACAATGGTCTATAAACACACTTGTTTTAAGTAAGTTCTTCTCTCACAATAATCCTGTTTTTATTATTTACATCTGGAATGTTAGCAGGTATATTGTCTTTGTTTGGAATGAAAACATTTCTTAACAATATGTGTTTCAGAGTATTGCTCTTCACTGTTGTGAACTGTAAATACTCATGAAAAGAGAATCACAAAACATAGAAAGGTAAGTTTACCAGTGTTGGTTTATATTTTCATCTTTAACCTAACCCTAGCGCCAACTTCCCACTAGCAGCAGTGGAATGAGGCATTTCTAACATTTCCTGCAAGGATTTCTCAGTGTCCTTCCTGCAAGAAATTGAACAGCAATGCACATACAATGTGTCAATAGGACTTACTCTCAGAGTTTCAGAGGGATGCAGGAATAACTTTTTTACAAAGCTACACTTAGATGCATCCAGTTACACATCAAATATTTGGTTAATCTTCATTAACATAAGATTTTTTTACTGGGAATGAGAGAGGATGAGGTGAGTGACAGCAGTATTTTTACAATTATGCATAATGAAAGTACATGTTCTTTTAACACATTATCACCGATACACAACAAATATATAACTAGCTTATTAAAGTGTATGAAACAAGGATAAAAAGGGGTGGAAAAGATAAAGAGTTATTGGAGCAGAAATAGTTTTGTCCATGAAGTCATACTTATCGTAATGTAGAGTTTGGATATCTAAATGTTTTTGATATTGAAAAGCAGCCAGCACTTCTGATCAGCGTAAGCCTGATCATGACGGCATTTGGCCAACAAATCAAAGTATAAAGCAAGATGTTTATTTTTCCATCATTTCCCTCCTATATATTTATACAGATATAATCTAGTCCATATGGTTCATGTATTTAACAGAGAAAAAATTGGGAGGTGCTGACTTTAAACAAAAAAAATCTGATTTGTACACTGTACTTTTTGTATTCTGCAATGTGCTCTTAAAGTGTAACTCAATAGATTCAACTTCCCAGACTCTATAAAATATTCTATTAACATAAAAATATTGCTATGTTTAAAAAAAAAAAAAAAAAAAAGTTTTAATACGCATTTTCCCAAAGGAGTACAGAACTATCAAGCATAATTCTCCAGACATTCACTGTTATTTAGTCTACTGTCCATTTCCAAGTGCTGGACTAATTGTCAATGTAAGAAATTTCACAGAAGTCTAGTTTACATTCTAGTTTTCAGTCAGACCTCTGACTTCTTAAAAGACTTCACTATTGCCTGTGATTTGAGAAGTTCATTGTATATAAACTTGAAAATCAGTCACACAAGGTTAGAACAAAAAGAAAGCAGGATTTTGCCAGTTCTTATTTTCAGTCACAATTATCCTTCTATCAAAATTATAAAGATCTGTCCTATTGTGGAGACATTGTCCTCCTGATAAGTAAAATAGGTTTTTGGTCAGCAATGGACAACTTTAGTTGTACCTATTTTTAATCTTAAAAAAAAATAACAATTTGGCTGGATAGCACAATTAAAATTTCATTGTTTTGAGAAATAAATAATGACAGCTGCATTCTCTTAGCAATTGTTTACAGCATGGGAACACATATACTTAATGAGGGGAAAGCTAAAAAAATTGTACTCACCTGATTTGAGGAGGTTGAGATTTGTAATTATCTGAAAAAAAACCAAAACATTGTGCTTCCAAAATTTTAAAATTTTAATTCTTACATCACAATGGTTACTGAAAGCACTTGGAAGTATTCATCTGTGTTCCTAATAGATGAATCTTATTTGTTCTTTTTTGGGTTTGTACTGGAAGCACTAAGGCCATTTTTAAAAGAAATTTACTTTTACTTGCAATTTCAATTAGTTGCAAAATTTCATTGTAAGGATGTAGAGTGCATTTTATGAGTGTTTATTAACCATGTCCTGTTTTGCCATATTAATTGATGAGAATTTAATCAAGGTCAGTGAGTCTTTTCATGTTAGTGAATAGATTTTGTGCACTATGGAAACAATAATTAGTAAGCTCATATTCCTTATATTTTTTGAATATATATATATATTCCTTATATTTCTGAATATAAATCTCAGTAGTTCCTATCTTGCTTTCACAAATATAGGGAGCATGCAAGCAACTATTGCATACTGACTAAGTGATATACAAAGGTGCCTCTACTCAACATTTTAGTTGAAATTATCAAATGCAACTAGAAAAGTTTTAAAACAAATAAAGTGAGGATACCATCTGCCAAGTAGGAGGAGAAACTGTACAAGATAGGCTCAGACATGACCTTGCACTATTGAACTATGACATTTGGAATTAGAACAATACTGGCATTGTGCAGACCTGTCGCAGACATTTGCACTTAGATAGTTTTCATTACTCCAGAAAGTGGTAACTGTCTGTCAGGAGCTTTGGAAAGGCAATCAAGATAGGGGGCAGACCAGCCACTATCCAGTACTATAACTACTGGCAAAACAAACTGCTTTCTTGTAATCTTCATTGTTGGCTTAATCATCCCTTTTCTTTCTTGTCTTCTTACCAATGTCCCTTTCTTATCCTTCCTGATCTCTCTTGTCCCATTATAATTTCCCTGTTGCTATTTTGAAATCTAATGGCAATGTGGAATTACATACTCTAATTTAGTATTTTCATATTTAGTTATCTTGTGTGGAATAATGATCTATCATTTAAAATGCAAAAATGAAAATTAAACACACTGGATTATGAAGATCCATGGATTTTTGCTCTGGATATAGCCATACAGAAGATATGTATTGACTTTTACTGGTTTCATACTGATCTCCTTAACGCACCATTTATTTATGTAAATAAAATAAAAACTCTATGTATGCTACTTTTTGGACACTAGGCTTAAAAAAGAAAATATTTTAACGAATACATTCTAGTAATGTGTAACCAAATCCTGCTAGAGCAAATACCCCATTTATATTAACTAGAAGTCCCGCTAAACTTATTAATTGTAAAATCTCAAAATCTTAAGGGTATTAGTATTATTATTACTGTCCTGTTTTGAAAACAGGTCTCAAAGTTTTGCTATTAGCTTCATTTTGCCATTAGGAACCAAATAAGAAACTTCTGTTTGTATCCATAGGAAATGCACTTGCAGTTTGGATCATGAATAGTTCACGTTTGCACCTTCTTTTTTGTGTATGTGTAGACATGAAGAAAAATTTCTTCTTCAAAGGAGTGGTGATGCAGTGGCACAGACTGCCTAGGAAGGTGGTTGAGTCACCATCCCTGGAGGTGTTCGAGAAATGTTTAGATGTTGTAATAAGGGACATGATTTAGTGGGGAAATATCAGTGGTAGGCGGATGATTGGACTAGATGATCTTGGAGATCTTTTCCAACCTTGGAGATTCTATGATTCTGTTATTTTTGAGACAAAATAGGGGTAGTATATTCACATAAAATATGCACAAGTACTGTATTTTGAAATAAACCTGTTTTATTGTAAGTACAATAGGATACAATTTCTGTCTACAAGATGAAAACTTGCAGTATAATTTTATAATCTTCTGTGAGAAGCAAAGCAGAAAAATGATACATAATATTTTGTCATTTCAGCACTGATAGAGTTAATGCTATAAGTCAGTGCACACTGGCACATATGGAAATGTTTCTTTGTTATTCAAAGCAAAACAAATTCACACTTCTTTAACGCTTTGAATTATAATAAAGCCAGCAGATGTCATGTAATTAGAGTTATACCGACCATGAGGGGAACGGATTAAGTTCTGCTCAATGTTAGAACAAATAACATCACTGAAGTTCTTAGTGGATGTTTGCTCCTGCTGCACTCACTAAGGGCTAGTTTTGGAGCAGTGTTGAAATGAGAAGGACTAAAATTCATATGATCTTAATAAGTCCCTTCCAACCCAAACCATTCTATGATTCTATGATCTAGATGGATGCAATACAACATCTGTCTGATTGCAACATAATCCTATACTACACTTTCTAGTTTTTGAGGCATGTGCACAAACATTTCAGTTAAAAAGTCAGTTGTATATCAACATATTCTCTGAAGGTTGTGGAAAGCCAGCAGTGTGTATCTTCCAACAAAGTGGGAATTGGGGGCTCAGGCCCTTAATTTGGTGAAAATTCTTGCTAACTTAAGAGTTACGAATAGTTGCCATGGCTCCCTGAATTTGTCAAAAGAAAGACTGTTAATCTGTTTGTTAAAATATGGATGTAACAACCGGCAAGCAATGGAGATGACTATAGTGTGCAACGTAGCATCTCTGAAATTACATATGCCTAGCACCTAAATTTTGATAGTGAGAGATACCAAGACACACATCATCACAGCTTCAGAAGAAAAATACAATATACTACAGCAACGAAAATGAGTTACAGTCATACTGTGCCAACTTTTTTCACATTTAATAGTATTGCATTGTCTATTCTCTGCAAATAGTGCTTTCAGTGGCACTTTAAGTTGGGATGGTGCAAACTGTGTCCTCAAGAGAGCCAAAATGCCCAGATTGTCTAGGAGACAACGTGAGTTTATTCCATGTTAGTGAACCAAAAATATTTGTATAATATTTTTAACATTTGTTTGAATGGTATGTAATTCATGCTGACAAAGTAGAGTGAAATATGACACTACATAAAAGCAAAGAAATGAAATGATCTCTTTCAAAACGTCTTTCTACAGTCACTTCCAGGTTAGTAAGGAAGGTATGATTAGTTGGTCCAGCAGCACCAGTCTTCATGCTGAGAGCAATATGCAACCTCAGGGCTTCACGCCCATTACGAAGGACATGTACAAGACTGGCAAATGGCAATGAAATTTGAGCTAGATGAAGTGTGAAATCATGGTACATGTTTGTCAAATTATTTAAACCATATGGTACGGTGTTTATAAAGGCTTTATTTTGGATGCATGGTGGCTTACTGAGGACAATTAGAATTAGGCCTAATAAAAACTCTGCTGGATTTAAATTACTTTTAAGAGGTTATTAAAGAAAATTTGAGTTACCACAGTGAGTTTATATAGATGCATGGTTGTAGTGCTGAAATTGAAGTTGCCAGCTTTTTGTTGTTAACATATTTTTAAGAGATGGATATAGGTACTTGACTAAAAGCACTGGAAAAGTCATGCAGTAAGAAGAGCCTGGGGTTTCTCTGTGCTTATTTCCTGTTTGTTTCAGAGATAATGCTCTCTTTTATTTAATCTATTTGGTTTATTTTGTGCTCTTAATGTTGTAATTTCTTGAGCCCCTGATTGGGCATAATTTATTTTGGGGTTTGTGATGTGAAGAATTACTAAGGTGGAAGAACAATGATAAATTAAGCAGCTTTGGCCTCCACAAGTTTCACAATCATTTCTACTGATGCAGAGTAAGCTAACAATTTTTGCTAAATAGAAGAGACTAGACTTGAATATATATCAGGATACCAGAATTTCCAAATAGGTATGAAATTTGACCTTTATTTGGTTGTGTTTTATAAATAATTTACACAACTATAAATGGTTAAACAAAGTGGAATAGAAAGTCTGTCTATTACTTTTGGAGACACCCATTTGAAGCTGGAAGTAGATACAAGTATGCAGGAAAACAGGATTAGAACTCAAAATTGTTTCAAAAATAGAAATAGATAAAATGATAGAATGCAGTTCAGTGAAGAGATGTGAAAGATAATATGGTCAAGAATAACCAGTTAAATGAAAACAGGATGAGAAAACAACTGACTTCATAAACCTGGAGGAAAAAATCTGGGGAATGGGTCACAGTTGGATCAGTGCTGAATGCAGTTCAGCAAAATCATTTGTTGCAGAAATGAGGAAAGCTGCACTGAGATTCCTGAACGGGCCTGCAGCCTACAGCTCATACTACACCATATTTGTTTTTCACACAGCTTTGGAAAGGCTTCATCTGCAGCTGAATGCCTAGTTTTGGAAATAGCTCTTTGAGAAAGACTTGTCTTGATTAGATGAGATTCTAGGAGGGGAAAACATCAGCAGTTTCCATCCACAGAACAGTAGGATGGGAAGAAATGAGACTGCAATGGCAGAATCTCATCTAATCTTCCCAGACAGTAAGGACCATTGCAGAGGAGAAACAAATAAACTATAAATTCCAGCAACAAATATTTAGACTGTAGACTAGCAAATAATAATACTACTAATAATCTAACTATCATGAAATTCTGGCATGGTTTGCTTGGGGAGACTGATGCATTTCCAGAACTGGATATTTCTTGGTTTTACACAGTGTCAGGATGACATCAGGATATGACAATGAATTAGATGATTTCATAGAATCATAGAGTGGCCTGGGCTGAAAAGGACCAGTAGATTGGACTATGATATGGTCTATGTGTGTGTGTAGCTCCTCTTCTGACAAGCAAAATTTTGCACGATATTTAACAGAAAAAAAAAAAAGACCATAGACTGCAGACTATGCTCAGAGGTAAAAACAAGCAGCATATACATAGAAAAAAGGCAAGAAGCAAAAATACAAACTTTTTATTTTGAAACAGTGTATGCATATAGCATAATATCTTTCATAGCCATTTGGTTTGTTAAGACTAGATTGTCTTAGCAACCAGTTCTAAAAACAGAGTGCAGGCTCACACAAACTTCATCATGTCACATCCAGGAGGAAGTGATTTTGTTACTGTGCGGGGACTTCTGCTGTATTCATTACAGCCAACAGCATCAAAGAAGTATGCAGCAGTATGAGGTAGCATTTCTTTTTCCATAACATTTCCACAGATAGGACAGGTTAGCTAGAAATGTACTCTAAGGATATAACAAATCACCTCTTGATATCTGGGTTTTTTAACAATTGAAAGCTCCATCCTTTAGCTGTGACTCTCTATCACCAAGAAATGTGAATGTTGAAAATACTGTTTCTTTCTGCATTGGTTTGCACTACTCTTATTTTCGTTCCTTCACATACAGTTCTCAGTTTGACCTGCATAATGTCAATGGCCTATGTACTACATAATAAAGAGAATAACAGCTTGTATCACAGAATAAGGATGGCATCTGATATTAAGATACCTGTAAAGGCACATCATGCTCTGAATAAGCAAGAAATGAACGTCACTGGTCAGCCATTGCTATCCACATTGCTGGATCTGACAGTTATGGAAGAAAAAAAAAGTGCTAGATGTCAGGAAGTTAGTATTAATAATAACTGCTGAGGTTCATTCTTTTGTTAAGTTTCCCTTCATGAGATGCTAAGAACTGAGGTTTACCACATGACTTGAAATGACTTGAATCCACCCTGTGGGCCTTTACTTCAGTCTTCATTGTTGTGTAACACAAATAGCTGATGGAATGAAAATCAGCATGAGAGGGGAGAAAAGGAAGCAGGAAAGAGAGAAAAAATCAGATGAAAAAATCCTGAAGGATTTTGAAAAATTCCCTCAAACTGGAACTTCCTAAGTAATCAGAAAACTGTAGATGAAACATACAAATAACTTACAAATGGCAGTGTTCGATATTGAGATGGACATGAAGGACATACTCTGGTGAGAAGCACAGAAGCAGTATTTTGGCTTCAGGAGAAAATGACAGAGAAACTGTTGCATGGAAAACCGACACGTCCACCCTCAAAACGCAGCAATGGTGGTAAGCTGGCACAGCTGTGAAATACCTTGGAGAAAAAAATCTTGCTGGAATGATCTCTCTGATGTACAGCTGTTTGCTTGAAGCGGTGGAACTTATTTTATAGTGGTCAAATGAAAAATGACTTTTAACGTTTGTATTTGAACTACGAAAAAAAAAAACAGGTCAGCGGTACTTTTTTTTATTATTATTATTATTTTTGAAATCTCTATTAACGTGAGAGGGATCGTGCAGGAATTCCTATCTGTGAAGAGCTTTACAACACACGCACTGCCGGATGCATAACACGGCAGATAAGCTCGCTGACGGCGATCTCGACTGACGACCAGAAAAGCATTTGTCCCACGTCGCTCCGAACAATCAAAGCAGCGCCGCTCACTGCCCCCACGACGTCGAGGGGGCGGCGGAGCGGCAGCTGCGGCCCCGGGCGCACTTCCGAGCAGCCGCGGGCAGGATCGGGTGACGCTTCGACTGACGGAAGCGGGGCAGGTGGGGATGTGCTGAAACACGCAACGCCTCGGGAGAGCGACGATGCGTGTTTTTATTTACTATTCCATACTTCTTCAACATTTTCCTCAGATTTTCGAGCCTCACGCTTCTCCCCGGCGTTCCCAAACGCACCAAGCCACCGTTACTGACAGAAAAGCCGCCGCCGGAGCGCTGCCGATACGACTGCTGCTGGTGCCGGGCCCAATGCCCCCCCCAGCCCCTCGGTCTCCCCCCGCGCCGCCACTCCGGCCAACCTCCCCGCCAACATGGCGGCCACCCCAACCCCACACGCAGCCGCCACGCGCCCCCATCGGAACAGGGGGCGGAAGTGACGCGCAGGCGTGCGCCCGGCGAAGCGGGTGGCGACCGGCGGCGGCGTGGAGATGAACAGCCGCCTGCAGGAGATCCGGGAGCGGCAGAAGCTCCGCCGGCAGCTCTTGGCTCAGCAGGTAGGTGCGGGCAGGGGCCGCGCCGGGCAGGCGCGCCGGGAGCTGCAGTGGAGTCGGGTTTGGGTCGGGCCGGGCCGGGCCCGGCTAGGGAAGCTTGAGGTGCAGGGCCCGCCCTTTCCCTCTGCGGAGGGGGAGTGAGCGCGCGCGTGCCAGCCCAGGTGCGGCGGTTCCGTCAGCGGCTGTGGGGCGGCCGTTGGGAGGAGGGGTAGGAGGCAGGTGGGCCTGTGGGGTTCTCGTGGCCGTGTTGTAGAGCCGCTGCCGTCCGATCGCTGTTTTGTGTTACTTGCGTTGCTGTTTCGTCTTTTTTTTTTTTTTTTTTCCTAATCGGTGGTAACTTTGGTTTGAATTTGACTCGTCTTTTTCTTCAGTTAGGAGCTGAAAACGCAGACAGTATTGGTGCTGTGTTGAACAGTAAAGATGACCAGCGGGAAATTGCTGAGACAAGAGAAACCTGTAGGTATGTATCAGCATGCCATTCCTGTCAGAAGTACAAGGAATACAGGGAAAGAGGGTGGGATAGCTTTCCAGAAAGCCAAGTAAAACTTACGTAAAAACATACAGTGTAGTGAAAGATGGTGCTTCAGTTACTACTCAAATCTGGATAAAGTGAGTAGGGTTTTAAGCAATGATTTTTAACATCAGTTCAGAAATCAAAATTAACTTTTGCTTCCTATGTTGAAAAGTTACTGTGGAACAATACCGAGGTGTTTGCTATGGTATGCTGTCTGCACTGTCCTTTATGATTTACTCAGAGCAGCTGCAGGGCTGTTTAGTTGAAAGGATCTGTGGGGTAGAAGTGGTATAAGTGTTTAGTTGAAAACTGGTCCAGAGTATCTAGTGCTTATTGATTCTTGTGTGTAACTGATTTTGTGTGAGCAGGTCTAATTTTGGGTATGTACTGCCTCTGGTAAAATAAGCCGTGCTTTTTAAAATAGAAGAACAAGAACAGAAGATAACTGTTTTAGGAGTCCAGTCATTAGTTGTATTTGTCTCAAGTATCCTGAGTGAGAGCAGACTTCTCATGTATGAGGTTTAAGAATCATTTCAAACTGACAGAAGCATGCAGTCAAGGCGAATCACTGGAGATTTCTGAAATGTTCTCTGGGGAGATAGAAACTGATATGACAATTTTTTGTATGTTTATAGGGCTTCTTATGATACTTCTGCACCAAATGCAAAACGCAAGTATCCAGATGAGGGAGAAGCTGATGAAGAAGAGATTGAAGAATATAAGGTAAGAAGTAACTTTTTTTCTCTGGTGTTTATGGCTTCTTGAGGGACATATAAAATGTGTATATGTGCACATGTAAAAGTAACAGGGATGTGTATAGATTTCTTAAAGGTATTCATGAGAGCTGAAGTAGTCATAAGCCACACCCCATCATATTTGAAAAGTCATGGCAACAGGTGAAGTCTCTAACAACTGGAGAAAGAGAAACATCACTCCTGTTTTTAAAGAGTAGTGAGGAGAAACATCATGAAATGGATCCTCCTGGAAGTTGTGCCAGGACATATGGAGGACAGGGAGGTGATTAGGGATAGCCAATGTGGCTGCACCAAGGGCAAATTGTGCCTGAGCAATCTTATGGCTATTCGCTGTACTGTTTCAGTGGACGAGGGAGGAGCTGCTGATGTCATCTACCTGGACTTTCGTAAGGCCTGTGATTCAGTTATTTCAGCTGAATTAGAGGATATGGGTTTGATGGCTGGGCTGTCAGATTAAAAAAAAAAAATTGGTTGCGTGGCTGTGTCCAGAGAATTAGTCAAGAGTTCAATGTCTGAGTGGAACCCAGTTAACAAGTGGTGTCCCTCAACAACCTGTGCTGTCACAAGTAGTACTTAATACTTTCATCGCTGGCGTAGATAAAGAATTGAGTGTGCCTTCAGCAACTTTTGTGAGTAACACCAAATGGATTAGTATAGTTGATAACTAGAGAGAGAGGATGCCATCCAGAGGGACCTTGACTGGCTTGAGGAATTGGTCCATGTGAACCTTTGAAAGTTCACTACTGCCAAGTGCAATATTCTGTACCTGGATCAGGTGCAATCCAAATATAGATGCAGTCTGGGTGATGGGTTGATTGAGAGTAGCCCTGCAGATAAGGGCTTAGGGAAACTTGGTGGATAAAGCGTTGTGAGTTAGCAATGTGTGCTTGCAGCTCAGAAAGATGCACAAAAGAAGCATGGTCAGCGGGTTGAGGGAGGTGATTCCTCCCTCTGTTATCATCTTGTGAGACCCTACTTGGAGTGTTGCATCCAGTTCTGTGTTGCCAGTACAAATAAAAAACCTGGTCCTGTTAAGACAGGACCAGAGGAGAGCAACACAGAAATGACCAAAAGGCTGCAACACCTCTCATGAAGAAAGGTTGAAAAAAATGTTGTTGTTTAGCCTGGAGAAGAGAGGGCGTCTAGGGAGACTTCATTACTTCCTTTCGGTATGTAAAGAGGCTTATGAGAAAAATGGGAAAAAAACTTTTTTACCAGGGTCTGTAGTGACAGAATAAGGGCAGCAGTTTAAAACAAAAGAGTGTAGGTGAGACACTGGAAGAGGTGTTCCAAGGAAACTGTGGGTGCTGCATCCCTCAAATTGCTCAAGGCCAGGCTGGATGGGGCTTCGGGCTACTTGGTCTAGTGCACGGTGTCTAACCTTTTGGCTTACCTGAGCCGCACTACATGAAGAGGAATTGTTTTGGGCCACATATAAAATGTGTAACATAGTTAAATTAAGTTCTGGTGTTCATATGCATTATCTTTAAGTATTTTTTTTTGTTAAAACATGAAGTTAGTAGGATGTTTGACCTTGGTTTTGTGAAACTAATGTATGAGTCTGGTTCACTGAATGTGGTTGCAATACTGAGTTCTCAAAGTATTCGAAGACATCTTTGAAATACAACTCTTCTGTACAACATCCTTGAAAATAGTTGTTCAGTAATGCACGTACTGCCAAAAAGCAATTACATGGATGAAATGTGATTGTGAAGTGAAGGGTATTTTTCTCTGATAAGATATGTCTTATGAAAGTCTGGTAAAGAGGCATGATCCAATTTTTGAGTTGAATATTTGATTTCAACTTCATAAATTTCATTTGAAAATTTGAGGGTAATGTATTTATGTTGACTGAAAATTGACTTAATCAATCTTTTAATATATTTTCATTTTTTCAGCAATCTTAAAACTTATTCTCAAATACCTTTATTAAAGCAAAAAGCATGTTTGCATATTTTTTCTCTGTTCTTCGGACTATCATTCTCTTTTTTAATCTAATCTAAAATTTTCGTTAATGTGAATGATGGAGAAAGGAGGTTAAAGGGAAGAGTGGTTATGGTAAAGCTATCTTTCTAATTTGCTTTGTATCTTGTTGTAGCATGTCTTCCCTTTCCCTTTCTACTTTATCCTCGTAACATTGCTTGATTATGTAGAATGGATCAAGGTCAGCTTATTTATGAAATAATGTCTGCTGTTCCCTTGCACATCTAAAAATAGAAGTTTTTTTTAAATCTGTGGGCTTGGTTTTGTTATGCTTATCTTTAGATATACAAAGTTTTCTGTAAGACTATCGTAATAAAACCAAAAGTAAACATATGAAGGGACTTCTTATTTTTTGTTAGTCTGTCTGTAAGTGGAGAGTATAAGTGGAGAGTTTTAGTGTGCTGAGTGCTTGTCTGTATGTCTTCTAGCAAACTATCTAAATAACAGTCTGAAAAAGATTTTCAGAGTGCATGCAGCATCTGTGACATTGTGTCTCCGTTGTAATGAGTGTGTCCAGAACCAGCGAGTGCTCCAAGTGTAGCCTCATTATTGCTGATTAGAGGAAGGATCACCTGAGGTGATCTGCTGGCAATACTGTGTAGCTAAACAGCATTTTATTTATTTATTTATTTATTTATTTTGTGAGATATATGAATGTAAGTCACTCTAGCTGTCAAAGCTTGTGAATCCTATTATACACATGCAGAAGACTTACCCTGTATGGGCTGCTATCACAAACTATCAAGCTCTTTCTGTATTGCTGGACTTGAAAAATGATACTATCTCACATCAACTTCAGTCTAGTAGATGATGAGATTTAGCGAACTTGAAACCCATAAGTTAAAAATCTATAATGGAGCCATCAGCTGTTTCTGCAGACCTTGTTAAGTCCATTTTGGCAAGGACATAAGAACTTAGTAAAATCCTCTGTGTATTTATGTAACCTTTTCATTAGTCCTTAGAGCTTGTTTAAATTTAGTCTTGTTATATGAACTGGTATAAAAATCTAGATCTTTATGGTATCAAGCCTTATTGGATTGAATTTAACATGCCTTAGTAAGTTATAATGAACTTGATTGTCATTGTTACAGAAAATATTACATATTTATTGTTTATATCGTTTTTATTTTTAAGGAAAATTGGAAGCAAATATTTTTGATATAAAGTGACTGGTGTGTCTATAAAACCCTGATTTGCAGTATTGTTGGGCGGGCTCTGTGTTCTGCTGTCAGTTAATCCTTCTGCAGTGGTTTAATTTTTCTGTACCCAGACCTTAGATTTGGTGAAAATGATGATACTTCCAAACTTTATCTGCTCTAGCTGGAGTCGGAGCTTCTGGATGTAATTGCTGGTAAAGGTGGGTTACTGTGAAGGTAGAATCTTGTCATTTGCTGCAGTTCAGCATGAAGACACTGGATGTGAACGTGAAACCTTTAAATACTTGTATATGTAGTTGGATATTTCGAAGGGTCACTTCCTAGTCTTCCAAATGCCTTACACTGATGTTGTTTTCAGAGGAATCGGAGCTGTGACGTTGACGTTTTCACTATTTGTGGGAAGTCTGAGAACAGCTTTTAAGCTGTTCTTGTGTTAAACTGTTCTTGTGAAGCATTGTGTTAATTTTCTCAGACATTTAGGAACTTCTAATGCAAAGAAGCATTTTTTGTTGTTTTTTTGTTGTTGTTTGGTTGGTGTTCTGCAAAGAAGCAGCAAAATCACTTCTAACAGGCTTTTGGGAATACCAGTCAGAGTTTTCGCAGGTAGGCCAATAGTCAGATATAGAAAGAAGAATAGAACTCACCCAACTGGTGAAGGAGATGTCTGAATATGCAGCACTCTTTCTCAGGAAACAACCCAGATCTAAGAGAGACCCTCCCTTTAGTGGCTGGCCATGAGCCCAGGCTGGCTCTACCCTGGGTCCACCTGTTCTGGTCACCCAGGGAGCACAGGTGCAAACAGTTTGCCCATGTTCCCTGGGCCAGCCACACCCCTTCACCAGGTGCTCAATCACCAGTTCAAATCCTTACCTAACAGTTCCCTTGCAGCTGGTTTGTTCTATAAAATAAATGTTGTAGTGGTGCTTCTTAATAAATATTAGACTGATAGGAGAATGGAGAGCAACATAGTAAAAACAGAATAGAATGTTTTCCTTGATAAAATGTGAGGATTTCTTTGTATGGTTGAAAAAGTCAAAACTCTTTAACTGTACTTGCTACTACTTGTAGAGTTAAATGAAATAAAAGAGTTGGAAGAAAACCACCAGGGTCTGGGCTTTGTTGAGTCCTGTCCAATGGCTCCCTGGGGACGTGGTTCAGTCACCGTCCCTGGATGCGTTTAAAAACCATTTGGATGTGGTGCTCAGGGACATGATTTAGCAGAGGGTTGTTAGAGTTAGGGTAGTATGGTTAGGTTGTGGTGATGATCTTTAAGGTCTTTTCCAACCTGAGCAAATCTATGATTCTATGACTGAAACATTTCATTGTTTCTTGTTTCTCTTGATTATTTGAAAAAAAAAATATATATATATATATATATATGGGGTTTAACTTTAACATCATCGTGTTCAAACTTGTTGCATCTCAAGTATTGTGTCTTTAATGTTTCCCTATTAAATGCTATACTGCCTTAGAAAATTTTTTTTTTGAAACCTTTTAAAAATCCCAAAATTGTATTTGTCACAGGAATGTCATGAAGTGCACTGAGATAGAGCTGTTAAATTAAAAGGTTTATTCTTTGCTGGATAGTTCCTGTTCTTCGGGAAGTCCTCTGCATCTCAGTTTTATCATATCCTCAGTTTATATTCATGGTATATTTTTAGCTGTGCTATCTGCATGAGCGAGTAAAATAAAGTATTCATAAAGAAGGAAGGAAAGGCAGGACAAGGTGGTCTTCTTGAAACTAGAAGAAATTGATTTTTCTGAAAGAAAACAACTTATTTTTTATGATTCACAAGGCTGACTTTACAAATATCAGTAGCAAAGTAGAATAATAAAAGTAGAAATAAAAGTTATGCAAAATGAGTAAAAGTTTAATGTAGATTAAATTGAAGTAAAAGACTCTTACATATTACTGAAATTTTCCTAACCTTACTCATTGTTACAGTAACATCCAGTGGCACTTGAAGCCAGATAGTGAGGATGCTTCAGCTGTTGGGAGCTTTACTCACTGATGAGTTAATGGCCTATGAGCAGACCATGTTAAATTTCTCACCGTCAAATTGAGTTGGACTCTGTATTGCAAACCATGGAGGTAGAGGATGTAGAGAGAGATGCTTCATTGGCAGAAATGGATAATGAATATTTTAAGGCCAGAAAGTTCAGTTGTGGTTCTGAAGAACTTCTGCAGTACTTTTGTTTTTGTGGCACTGTCACTGTTGTACTGGCTGGGTGGTGAGGCACTGGCACAGGCTACCCAGAGAAGCTGGGGATGGATGCCCCGTTCCTGGAGCCATAAAGGCCAGGCTGGAAGAGGTCGTGGTCAGTCTGATCTGGTGGGTGGCAGCTCTGCTCATGGCAGGGAGTTGGAACTGGATGGGCTTAGGCTTTGCATAGGCATCTGAGAGTTGTGATGCTCTATCTTTCCCTTTCCCCATGTATGAATTTAATCAGTTTTGCTTGAGTCTGTATAAATGTAATACCTGTATTAACAGTATCCTGTGGCAGAGTACCAGAGTTTTAACTTTTTACTAAGTACAAAAATACTTCTGGTTCAAATTTGTTCTCTGCCATCCTAACTTGATACGGGCATTTTTTCACTTAATTTCGGCAGACTGTAGCCTGTGACCTTGGAATGCTTTCTTGTCATTGTTCTGAATGTTGAAAACATCTTACTCTGTTGAATCGTCCTAATTTTTAATTAGTTGTTTAAGAAAACTTCGTGCTTCAGTACTGTAGTTAGCTTTTGTTTCCTCAGCTTAGCAACAATAAAACACATTTGTTAATCTAGTACAAGAATATCTTGTATTGTTAATTTCATTTGGTATCTGCTTCTACTGTGTACTTTGCCCTTTGATAGCTGATGTTGTAGGCTTTTTTGTTTGTGGCTGCAAGATTTTTTCAAATTGATTATGAAGGCATTAAAGAGGACAGGGATGACTCAGAAGTAGGTGTTTAACAAGCACTTATCATCAGAAGACTAAGAATTAGAGAAAAATAAGAGAGAGAAAACAGGTATAAGTTTACGATCACATAAGCAGTTTTTGGTAAAACTTGAACTTTCTGTATATTTTCCTGAATAACACTTGCTGCTACGTGTCTTCTGTTCTCTCCTTTTCTTGTAAATACTGCTGCTGTTTCTAGTAGCAATTTTTCCTTTTTTTATTTTTTCAGTCTGGTTAGAAATAAGACCATTGATCTGAGTTATATACAAGAATAACTAGGGGGATGTGGAAGGGAGATGAAATCTCTTACCACTTCTGAAATACCTGCTAAAATTAAGTTGGTTTTAAGCTCCAGTTTGAAAAGAATGCAGAGCTGATTTCATAATTTCAACAACTGGAGGGATCAAAGTAGGGAGAACTATTTTTTGTTCTTATACGTCATAGGGTAAATGCAGAGATAGTAACAGTCTTCTCCATAGCTTTTGACTTTAATATGTATGGTGAAGAGGAGAGTTATTGTAAGAAATCTGGTTCTCTGTCTTTTCTTTTAGTTCAGTGTCTTAAAGTCTCTTTATGTTTCAGCCCCAATATGGCTTTTCTCCTCATGTGAAACACTGTATTAACTGATTAAAATTTCTGTAGTAGTCAGCAGTGTATGAGAGTATCTACTCAATATGGTAGATTGTGTTATTCAGTGAGTCTTTGGTTTTATTTATACATAATAGGCTCTTTCAGGATGAACTGCAAAATAGAAAGTAATATGGGAGTGAATCATCTTTTTTTATTTCTGATCTCTCTGTGAATTCTACATTGGAAGTTCAGAGTATGTCATCATGACAGGTCTTTGAACTCTAGAAATCTGATGGTCAATTGGTGACACACTAACTAGGAAAAAATCTGTGATAAAATGCCTCTTTCCTATTCATTTTGAGACTACTAGGTTGGAAGTTTTAAGTTAATTTTAAGAACAGTCCAAATGAAATATCAGCTTGTACTGTGCAGTATTTCTTCAAAGCGTATAATGTAATAGATTTATATAGAGAAGATGGTGTCAGCTGCTAAGATTGAAACAAAAGAGATGTTCAACAGATATAAATGTTGAAATGTTCTACTAGTGAAGAACTGCAGCAGAATCTCTCTCTTGCTTTAATTTAAGGAGTAAAATTTGAGGGCACAAAAATTTCGTATAAAGTAGTGCCTATCCTGTCACAGCCTAGAAATGATTATTTTTATTTTTCTCTCTGAGGCTTTTCCAGTAACTTTGTTCTCAGTGATGAGAGGCAGACCTTTTTTGCAATAGGTCATTTCCCCCTCTGCCCAAAATCTGAAACCTGTTTGGAACTGTCCATGACTGTTTCAGGAGACTTCCATTGAGAAGCAGATTCATAGTCAGGAAGGAAACATGATCTCACACTCCTATGAAATGTGTTTTATTTCCCAGGATGAAGTAGAGCTGCAGCAAGATGAAGAGAATCTACCCTATGAAGAAGAGATTTACAAAGATTCCAGTACCTTCCTTAAGGTGAGCAGTTTTGCAATTAGAAGAATAGTTAAACGTATATTGTTGTGTTAAATTATTCATGAAATTGACTGTATTTGAAACACAGCCTTAAAGGCCGAATGAAGGAGTTAACTGAAGTTCACAGGTATGGAAGTTTCCTTGTGAAACACACAACTGTAACAGTGAGCAGTAGCAATGCTGAGTCTAGTTGGAGATGAAAAACAGAATGACAGTGTTGATTAGTTTAGCTAGTAAAAGCATGTTAAGAAAAAAATCAGCCATTTTCTCGTTTTTCAGACTAACACATTGCAGCAGAGTTCAACTATCTCTCCTTACAACTCACTGAACTCCTTCTGTTCTATAGGGTACTCAGAGCTTAAATCCACACAATGATTACTGCCAGCATTTTGTGGATACAGGACATAGACCCCAGAACTTCATCAGAGATGTTGGTATGTCATAGTTACTGATTGATGCTGCTATGCGTTGTTTTATTCGCTGTCACTCCTTTTTCTTCCCAGTTTTGATTTCTTACAGTTACTAGATAATGTAGATGTACCATAGTTTTGTCCCTCTGTGTACATGCAAATCAATGTATAAATTCATACAAACGACTTTTTTCTTAATCATAATCTAGGAAATAGGCATTACCAAGGGGCTACCTTGGAATTTCTTTGAAAGTATTTAACCAGGAAAAGTTTTTCAAAACGAAGCTCTTGTTATTTCATAAAGCAGACAAATTTAATGAGCAGACTTTGAAATTTCTGGAAATTTAAATAATGCCTGTAGATCAGCCATTCCTGGGCTGTGTTGCCTCCAAGAATTCATGTAGCATGTAGAGTACAGATTATACTGAATTATTTAATGTGTTAAGCAATATCGATAATGTTTACTTAATAAAGTAAACTTCTGACAGCTCATTAGAAGGCTTAATGTACTACTGAGTCTAGAGGATGTCATTTATTAATTTTACATTCGTCTGGCCCTTGCTGAACTTTGAACAAAACAGGACATCTCTCCGTCTGCAGTTGTCTGAAACATTTCATTCAGCCCATATTTTACCATATTTGTGATTGCTGGGATAAGAATGGCACGTTGATAGGTGCCAGCCCAAAGAGGTTTTGTTTGCCTGTTGAGGCAGCGTTAGTTTCTCTGTACATTGTGAATGCTTCCATAAAATACATCTGCTACATCTGGATGTTTAATATTAAAACTGGCTCTTTTGATTCAGTTATGTCTTTATTTAAAAAGCATCTGGGCAACTGTTACACACTTGCAATAGTTATATGTTGTTTTTGGAAATCAGTAGGCAGAGAGTACATATCAGCCTATATTACTTACTTTTACTTTTAACTTGTTTAGCTGATGGTGACCAGTTTCCATTTCCGCTGGTCAGGAGTATTTGATTTCCACTGGCTGCAGCAGTGAATATCAGATCTGTTTTCAAGATGTTAGATACTTAAAAAATATTTTATTTTTTTTCTTTTGTTTTCTTATGTACAAATAACAAGATGGCAATGTTACATACTAAGAACTTTTCATTTGCCAACGTGATGTGAGATTTGGGAGTTCGCAAGTTTGAAGTAAAGGAGGAGGAAACTGTTTTTGTTTTTCACTCTCCATTTGAAGTTGTAAATAGGAATGATCACAGAGCTTTACGAGCAAGTTGAACTGATGTATCTTGGGCACTGGGATATTTACATTTTCAGCTTATGCTGAAGCTATTGTTCACAGTAACAAATATACTGGTTTGGGTAATGTTTTTGGAAAGGAAATGCAGTACACTGAAATCGTTTTACTTGTGTTTTTTTTTTATTATTATTTTTTATTATTACTGCAGAAAACCTCATTAGGGTTTTCCCCTGTGCATTCTGTACATATAAAAGGTTTGAAAATTAGCAATCATAGAGCTAAGTCTAGGAATTCAATAAATAAGTCTAGAAGTCCAATAAGTAAACATACATAGGTTCAAATCTCCAGGAATTACCAAATCGTTGTATAAGGGAGGTACATGTATGAGGGAACCAGGTACAATCCAGTTGCCACTGTAGAAATAGTCTTCAAAGATCGAGACTAGTAGGAAATCATAGAATCATGAGTGTTAATTATATCTTAATATAAACTTATGGATGGAAGGAATGAGAAAATAATTTTCTCTCATTATTCTTCTTCTCGTGGTTTAAATGAGAGATTGTTTTCTTCTGATAAAAGGTGTTTTGAACTCTTGATCACTCCAGAGAAGGTTAGAACATTGACACTGAATTCAGTATCATCCAGCAACATTAAACTTAATTAACTGGGCAAAGGCAGGAGTCTTTTGTAAAGTACTGCACAGAAAACTGCTTGAAGGGTTTGGTTTGTTCTAACAAAAATAATATGAGGCTAAGTATTAACGTGTTAACTTCATGTTTTCTTCTTCTTAGGCTTAGCAGATAGGTTTGAAGAATATCCAAAACTTAGAGAGCTCATCAGATTGAAGGATGAGCTGATATCTAAATCTAACACTCCTCCCATGTAAGTGTTTGTGTGGAAAACACCCTTTCTTCTCCAGACTGGTTTGAAGTTAGCTGTCTGCTTTGCAAATCCTTATCTTTAGTACCTGTTCATAACTTACATTTTCTGTTTCTGTTTGTATATACAAATTAATTAGTGAAAACTTCAGAAGACTAAAATCAGCTTGTTTTCATTATTTTAATCTAGATATTTAATGTAGTATGTGAAAAAGACATTCTAGAGTGTAATTACAGTATCTGAAGCTTTGGTTTTTTTTAAGACTGAGCTGCCAACTGGTTGGGCGGCATTCATGTATTGGGAATGAAAAGATATTTACCATGTGATCACAGATCTCTTCATCATGTAGTTTGCAGTAACAGCACAACCTTTAAAAAAAAAAAAAAAATTGGCCTCAATATAACTTTAGTTGTTCTTTCAAGCATTTTTGTATAATATTCAGCTGTCATCTTATTATCTCTGAATCAGACGTTACCGTATAGTTTAAGATGAAAAAAGTTTAGGTTGACAGGAGGTAATTCAGAACTAATAGGACAAATTACCTCTCAGTTTTTGCTGAATGTTAGTCTCAGTGTAGGCATGCAGCATGTTACAGGAGTCTGAACTTTATGCTTTTAATGTATTGCAGTCCTAATCAGCACCCAGAAGAGCAGTATTAATAAGTCCCATGAAAAACCTCAAATAAGTAATCTGAATGACTGATACACAAACTATAGAACACAACGTGCTATTTTTAAGTATGTGGGTGTTGTTTTGTTTTTGGCTTTTTTTTTTTTTTTTTTTTGCATTCTTAAAGCACAAAAGGGAATAATGAATAATCAAATGTTGCCTTCTGATAGTTCCAAATAAAGTCATGAAATAACAATCTCATCCAGATATCTTTTTGGGAAGAAAGGTGGTGGTAGCCTGCTCATCAAATTTTGTAGATCTAAAGGTACTAGGGAAAAGATAGCCATAAACAGTGACTGGTGGGAACGTGTGGATGCCAGGTATAACAGTGAGACTGAATCTCCAACCCCCCTGCATGTGGCAGGAGGGTGGAGATTCATGATCCTCGAGGTCCCTTCCAACCCTGGCCATTCTGTGATTCTGAGATAAATAGCATGTTAGGGACCTGTGCTTCTGCTATAGGTAGAGAAATACATTTCTGCTAAGTGGAAAGTAACCACATTTCCAGTATTCAGAATCTTCTGAACATAACTTGAAGTAAATGACAATTCTAAAAATATGCCGTTTTTGTGAAGTAATCGGGAAGTCTGTTGCTCTGTCACTGAGTGTTGGCTTCTTAAATGTTAATGTTTTCTCCCATGCAGTCCATGATTGTACAAAATGTTCAGTGATTCTGTACTAGATATTACTGTACAGTCTGTCTGGGCATCTGTTTCTTGCTTGCTAAAGGAGAGTCCTTGACAGTTTATTGAGAGAGAGGGCTATGTTTAAAAAAAAACCTAATGCAACAGCATCTACTGCAGGTTAAGCAAGAACACGTTATGTATCTTCCTTGGTTTTAGTGCATTTCAGCTTTATGAACTAAATAAGAGACCCCCTCCTTCCTCCTTACCTTGCTACGCAGAAATGCTGTGTGAAGTATAATTTTCAGAGCATTATTATAACTTCTTCACGCAGTTTGTCAACTTCTGTTTAAATAGGTACTTGCAAGCAGACTTGGAAGCTTTTGATATTAGGGAACTGAAATCCAAATTTGATGTGATTCTCCTTGAGCCACCACTGGAAGAATACTATAGAGAGACTGGCATTACTGCAAATGAGAAGTGCTGGACCTGGGATGATGTAAGTATTGCAATAAAAAAGATCCTGTACATGTACTTAAGGAAATAGTTGGAGAAATGTAATTTGTAGCAGAAAGTATTAGAGGTGTTTAAATTAAAATTCAAAACAAAATGACAAGATTCTTATGAAAATTTAATGTTTTTATCATGTGTGCCTACAGTATTTGTGTTAACAGACTTCTTGTTTCCCCTTGCAAGGAATTTTATGAATTAAAAGTACCATTTTGTTTTTGCTGAGCCTGACGGAAAACTTAAATGTAAAAGCAGATTTTCTCTCCGCCTCCAAATTCTGAGTTTCCTTTTTCTTTTTGATTTCTGCTGTTGAAATTCACAGTATCTAGTGTAAATATTGCCTTGTTTCTTGAAATTCTTGAAGAGACTTCTAAAATATGCTTTTTTATGCATTGGTTTTTAGTCAAAAGAGTAGGTGACTATACTTTGCTGACATACCTCCTTTCTCCAGAATACTGATCAGGTATGAAATTTAATAATCCAATTGTAATCTCAAGAGTCCTGAAAAGAAGATCAGTGTTACCTTTGAAGTTTGTTTCATGTATTTATATATTCCTTTGCAACTTATTCACCTAAAAGGCTTTTTGAAGCCATGTTAATTTCTACCCCCCCATTTGGGTGTAAGGAGAAATATCAACGTGTAAGATGTGATCTGTTTTATTGTGCCCCAGGGAACTGAGTTCCAGAAGAAGTTTTAAATTCTTCCTATAGTAATGAATATAAATATAAAGAAGAAAATGCTAAAGACTTGCTGACAAGTAACTATTCCATATAGTAAAGGAAGCAATAGAGTCAGCTTTAGAAAAGCAAGGTGAGGCCTGGAGGCACTGAAGTGCTAGATGTCATCAATTAGATGACACAAAGCATGTTGACAAGCTTGAATATTTCTTCACATGGATATTGAATACAAAGTCTTACTTACGTAAGACTCCGTCTTACTTACTCCGTACAAATTCGGAGTACTGATAAGCAGGTCCTAGTCTGGTTTGATGCTAATACAAGGAAAGCAGTGAATTGAAGAAGTTGAAGCTGAAATTTTCTGTGTTCTGTGCAGTTTGGAGAAGGAGGTGATGGGGGGACGTCTTCTTTTTAAGACTAGATTTAGTTTGTTCCGTAGGCTGAAACTTTACAACTGAATCAGTCAAACAAGAGGTTCATATGATCAGTGCAAAATTCAGTCCACCTTTAAGGAATGAATTTGAAAACAAGGGCATTGATGCCTGTGATAGTAGATAAGGTAACTTGCATGCTAAGGAATAGGTAGTTTCTCTGTTAGCCATTCTGTTATTTCGTGCAAATTGGTGCCTGATGGTGTAGAAAGAAAAAATATTCTGTCCTAACAAAAAAAACTGGAAGTGTTGGAGTAAGGAGTTGTCCTCTTAGTCAGGAATTACATCCCTTTAAAAAGCTTTACACATCTTATATATCTTCCCTGTGGCACTGAATGAAACTTGATTTGATGTGTTAGCAAGTTGCAGATGAATCTCTGTAATGAGTCACATATACTTTCCATCTGAAGTTACTTCATTCTGAATGTTTCTTATTTGTCACTGCTGAACCACTGTCCTGATATTTTCTTTTGGTTTTTTTCACCTTCAGGGATAGCATGTCTCTTCTGTATGGTAATAGGAATTAGGCTGTGATTAGGCTGTGGGTGTGTGGTGTTGGTTTTTTTTTTTTTTTAGTGTGTCTTCACAAGCTTCTCAGGAGTGAATGCAGGGCTGAAAAGAATGAGACCGTTGTTGTTCTGTTATTAAATCCTTTTGCTACCAAAGGAATGAAGCAGTGGTTTAGGGAAAACACACAAACATGTAGAATGTGTTATTCTTTTAAGTCTAACATCTTCTGTATAGATAGAACTTACGCTGAGAAGAATTACTAGTCTGGTCATCAATTACACTGGAAGTGTGTGCACTTGTGTAGGTTACCTTATCAGTACCTGACATGCTTTCTGGAAAACAATTTTAAGACGACAGCCAAAATATAATGCTATCTAGACTTCCATCTTTTATTAAAGTACTTCTTGATGGTTTTCTGTGTTAATGTTCAATACTTAACTGTTCTTCCTTGTAACTGTGATTAAATCACAAAAGGTAAGAAATATTTAATTCAGAAATGCTTATCATTTTTTTAGATCATGAAACTAGAAATTGAAGAAATTGCCGCCCCAAGGTCATTTGTTTTCCTATGGTGTGGTTCAGGAGAGGGTCTGGATCTTGGCCGAGTGGTAAGATGGAGTTTTAATTCAATTTGTCAGGGACATATTTAAGAGTTTATTTTTGTCGTTGACTTTCTCTTTATAGAACTCTCAGCTGTAAATGCTCAGAGATGTTTTGTTACTGTAGTAGAGTATAATTTTAAGTGGAGTAAATAAATTTAAGTAGGGGTGGCATTAACCGTTTAGATACTAATATTTTCCAGATGAGCTGCTGTGACTATGTGAGGAAGCATTGTTCTTTCATGACTTAAAAGCTGCACTACTGTTTTGTTCTTGATGCATGCAAGTTACTGTGGGAGCAGGTTGTCATGTTTAATGCATTAAAATCATTATTTGTTCGTAACAAATAAATCATAATAGTTTTCTGCCAGAAATACTAGTAGAAGGGTGCTCACTTGGAGTTTAAGTAGATTTAATACGTCTTAGCTCTATGAAGGTCAAGTACCCTAGAAGATCTTGGAGTTATAATCTTTGTGCTTGTGTTGGAGCTGGTGGAATACGAATTTCCAATAGGTTCTTACGCTGAAACATTATTTTCTTAGTTTGAACAGTGCTTTCTATTGAAACAGCCATATGATATTTGTTAAAGGACAACAAAGCAAGGTTATTAATCTCTTTGCTTTATTGTCTTATTTTGTCATTTTGAGGTTGGTTAAATTAGCTTTTTTGGATTGATTTTGATCACACACATTCATAGCAGGCAGACAGTTCTTGACCACAGCAATAGCCAAATGAGCTTGAGTCCTTAATGTTCAGTTTCCTTCTTTTCCATGATTATGCTAGTAGGAGTTAAGGGCTAAAAAGACATGAAAGGTTTTTTTTTTTTTTTTTTTTTTTTTAATGTAAGGTAAATCACAAAGTCATAGCAAAGGCTTTTTATCTTCTATACAGAATTTTACTTTGATGTGAGTCGCTACCTGAGTGCTGGTTCCAGTGAAGGCAGAGCCAAGCTGGTTCTGATTAAATTTTTGTGTGTCACAAGGTTAAAACAAAACAGAAAAAAAGTGATATATAGACAAGTCAGTGTGCATGTAAAACTTTTGTTTTGACAACTTGACAAAACACAGTACAGTTATGCTAGGAAACTATTTATTTCATCTGTAAGAAATTTCCAGGTACATTTTATGAAAAATCAAGTACCTATATTCATTATCGGTTTAGGTTACTTCAGTTTTTGATATTGTATGAATGTTTTATGTCTGTTACATTTAGTGTCTACGCAAATGGGGTTACAGAAGGTGTGAAGATATTTGTTGGATTAAAACAAATAAGAATAATCCTGGAAAGACCAAGACTCTGGACCCTAAGGCTGTTTTCCAAAGAACCAAGGTAAAGATTTGGCTCAGTTTCTACTCTGTTCCTGTCCTGGCTCTTGATGCTAACCAAAGACCTGGTGCCTTCACAGCAGTTGGTGACCTAATTTCAGAAAGGTAGACACCAGGACTTCAATTCCTTTTCACAAAGTGCTTTATATGGAAATAAACATGTTCTTAGGATGCATGGTGAACTTCTGTCCCCTTCTTGACTTCATTCAGTGTGAAGTATAGAGGTATCATCTGCATTTAATACTGCTTGGTAAATTTCTGTTATAATATTCTAAAAGTCGTATGCTTAAACCTTGTTGAAGTATTGAAGGCTGCTGGAGCTGGTTCATAGATAGATGGAGCAGGTGTGAAATCTTGAGAGTGAAAATGAAAAATGCTGCAGTATATTGTAATGCATGTTGTTTTGTCTTCTGAGTGGTTCCAGTCATGGATGAATAACAAATAAGCATCTAGTCTATTAGTAATGCTTCTTGTATAATACACAAACCTATTTCCAAATTAGAGTAGTGAAGTTGTTGCTAGAGGAATGTTTTTTGATTGAAAGGAAACTTGGCAGTAGAATTTGACTGAATTTAGAGTCAAAATATAATTCACAGTTTTAAATATTTAAATTGATGTAGTCATGAAAAATAACTCTGGAAGATCAACTGATGGTTCTGAACGCATATGTACATGCCCTGAGCTTGAATCAGATCAGTTAGCATCTCCTGGCTTCTGGCAGTGACTGTCCCACACTAGTGACAGAGTTAGTCAGCTTAGTTCTAACTAAGCAGTTTCATAGGTATGTGCTGTAGAGGTTCAGTATTGGAAGAGATGCAGAGGGGGAAAAAAAAAAAGTATGCTGATTTAAGAGACTGGAATGTATCTTATTCAAGACCTTAGAAAAAAGCTAGTAGGATTAGTAAGTAATCATTCTGTGTATGTCTGGATGCAAATGCGGCAGCTTTACTGAAGATAGAGAGTTGACTGATAAAGTGTCATTAACCTCAGGGCTCATTCTATGTTCGTTAATCATTCATTAGCGCTAAACAGCCTCAACTCTCCAATTTGCAAGTTTTTAGGAGTATAAACTTCCCTTTAAGATATCTTCAGTTTTTCTTTGACTTGCATTTACATTAATCTAAAGCTTGTTTGGAAGTATGATGTATTAGCTATAAACATTTGTAAGTGTAAGTACTGCATGTTTATTGTGTATAGTATTGCAAATACGTGCAGCTCGTCCATGAGGAAGAGGCTAAAAGTGATACAGGAGGATTTGGAGGCACTCCATTTGTTAACGGAGGAGAATAGATTCTGTTGTTAGGATTTTTCTGTTTATTGAACAAAGGTTGGGCTGAGGTCATGATGTAATAAACTTAAAAATTGAACTAGCTTATTTTGACTAAATGAATAGCTCTGTTGTGCAGGATGGATTTCCAACAGTTACAATATCAAATCCTATCCTTTTGGGTTTAGATTAGGCATCTCTCTAGATGGAGATTTTATGCTGTGTCACCGTTTATAGAATCTAAAATACTGATGAGTAACAACTCATATTTTATAAAAATAAGACTTTGGATAATTCTAAAGGCTAGATCTATGAGGCTCTGCTTAATGGGTATCATGTCCTCCTTTCTATTTAATCACATTAGAGGTCCAGGAACCACATAACATCCACACAGTTGATCAGCTGCATATATTTGATGGGTGACCTGTTCTTTCTTTCATATTTATTACTAACTCTTAAAAACCCTTGCCAAAAGTCTAGAAAGGATCACACATTGTTGTCTGCAACTTTTTTATGGTCATATGGTGACACTTAGTAAATCAGTGTTTTATGATATCAGGGGAAAGCAGTTCATTTGAACCTAGTATTTCTATAAACAGTATCTGGAAATCAACATGTAGAGGCTGCATTTTTGTCCTGTACCAGCTGAGGTGATTTCTTTCTTATTCATAAGTCCTACAAACTAGTCCCATAGATCTTTAATGACCTAGAAGAAAGGAAAGCAGTCCTTGTTACACTTAGCGAACATTTTTTTAATGCTGACAGAATTTACTGAGACTATTCAGATAGTTTGATAGTGGTTTTACATTTTTTGATGCAGTATCTTGTAGATAGGAATCACAGAATTGCAGGGGCTGGAAGGGGCCTCTGGAGATCATCGAGTCCAACTCCTCTGCAAAGCAGGCCCCATGCAGCAGATTGCATCCAGGTGGGTGTTGGAACATCTCCAGAGAAGGAGAATCCACAACCTCCCTGGGCAGCCTGGTCCAGGGCTCTGTCACCCTTATTGTGGAGAGGTTCTTACGCACATCCGTGTGGAACTTCTGTGCTTCAGTTTATGGCCATTTCCCCTTGTCCTATCCCTGCACACCACTGAAGAGTCTGGCCTCGTCCCTTTCCCTCCCACACCTTAGGTATTTATAGACATTGATCAGATTTTCCAGATCCCCTCTGACTCGTCTTCTCTCAAGGCTGAACAGACCCAGTTTGCTCAGACTTTTCTTATAGGGGAAATGCTCCAGGCCCTTTATCATCTTTGTGGCCCTCCCCTGGACCTCTAGAAGATCCCTGTCTTCTGTGTACTGGGGAGCCCAGAACTGGGCTCCAGGTGAGACCTGGAGTACTGCAGGTGAGACCTGATCAGGGCAGAGCAGAAGGGAGGGGAGGATCAACTCCCTTAATTTTGAGCATGAAAACAACTTTTTAAACTTACAGTCTGCAAAAACTAGATCTGATTTTCACTGTTATATGATTGGGAACTTTGAAAATTATTTGTATGAATAAAGTTAGGATCGGAATGCTGATGAAATAAACTGTTCCCTCACTCTTACCTTTACCACATGTACTTTCTTGTGATGACTTCTCAGCATTTCTAGCTTAAAGCTCCGATTTTGCTGTTACTGGAGAGGTCCAAATATTTTACTTCAACTTCTGTTTGAGTTCTAGTACTTTGTAGTGTAGTTCACCAATCAAGCCAGGTAACTTCAACTACAGTCTGCTTTGTTTTCAAAAGGCTCTGCTGTTAGTTTTAGCTTGTTCTGTTTTTCTAGTTCGTGCTTCAGGACATTCTCTGTTTAAAAATAGGATCTACTCTGTCTAGAATTTCCTTTCTTCAAACAACAGGTGTATGTGCAGCATGTGACAGGTGCTCTTCTTTCCTGTGTATGTAGGAGCACTGCCTCATGGGCATTAAAGGAACCGTGCGTCGCAGTACAGATGGTGACTTCATCCATGCTAATGTTGACATTGACCTCATTATCACAGAAGAGCCTGAAATTGGCAATATTGAAAAACCTGTAGAGATTTTCCACATCATTGAGCATTTCTGCCTTGGACGGCGGCGTCTTCATCTTTTTGGAAGGGACAGTACAATTCGACCAGGTACCTGTGATGTTTGTCAAATAATTAAATTTTAATTTCCTTTAGTAACTCTCTTCAGTATCTGGGACCACCTGATGAGGTCTGATGGAAGGTAAAAAATAATAATATTTAGACTTAGTGTATGCTTTTTCTGTGAGGTTTTGCAGTAGCTGCAACTTCAGACAGTAAAATAAAATAGATTTCACTAAGCTTTTTGAACAAGAGCCAGAGTATTTGTCTTGGTTACTTCTCTGTAGTGAGCATCTACCAGGGAGTGAGAGAATTCTCTCACTCCCTGGCTGGAGAAAATTCCCGGACAAGTAATGATCCTATTGTTCAGCAGCAGGGAAGACTTTGGCATCACTTGACAATTCTCCCATTGCTGTGATAGTATTTTAGTGCTATCAAGTATTTAGATAGTAAGAAGTGACTTCTGATCTAGTTAAGGTTCTATCCCATGTGATCAGATAGCAGAAAATTTTGCTAGACCCATAGGTATCATGTGCATGCCTTTCATACAGAACCATAACAAGCAATATTACTGTTACAGTTCCAATTTCTGCTATTACTGTTGCATATAGGAACAAATCCGCATCACAGATTAAGATTACCACTGCTTTCTGTTTTCTTTCATAAATGTTTTTATAAGTAAACGCTTGATAAAACAATAAGAAAGAGCTTTAGGCTTTTGTTTTACCCATATCTTTAATTGAAGGTAAGTGCTGAAATTGTTCAGTATTCTACTGGAGTACTGAACTGTGTGATTTCTGTCTTCTAAGGTCACACTCCATATATTTCCGTTCTACTGAATTTCAGTGTTTTGGAATTACTGTAGTGAACATCACTGAAGCTATAAAAATTGAGATGTTTTTCTCACTACAAGACACAGTAGCAAATCTCTCTGCTTTTAAAAATATCTCAGAGAGATTTCCACAGATACGTAATGTGTCAGACAATAGATTTCAAGGAGCTGTATTTTTAATTAATGTGAAGATCTTTCTGTCAGGAAGCTATGTTGTTTGGCAGGGCTGTGACAACTATCGCATTTTCAGAGTTTTTTTTTTTAACCAGTGTTTTTCACTTGATCTGGTCTTTAATTCATCAGCACATATTTAAAAAAAAAATAACGAGCTGACACTTCATTTTTCCCACATTACATGGGGTTATACTTTACAGGAGCATCATTTCTTTTTCTAAACTGATTATAAATATCCTTGAGCATGGCGCTAGTCCTATTGTCAGTATCTCAAGATGCAGTCTTACACCTGAGTGTTTCGTTTAGCATGGTAGAAAACACTTATAAATGTACTGTTTGGATTGAAGGTCACTGCATTTCATTTGTCTTATTAGTCAGGTTTTTCAATTTATCGTGTACTTGATGAAGGAATTTCGCTGCAGGAGGATAGAGTGCTGTTTCTGTCTTTAAATCTAATGTGGAATGGAGTACAACTGCTCTGTTTCTTTCAGTTATCCATGAGCGTTTGAAGTGAGTGTCTTTGTACCTGATGTTATGGATAGTGTGTTCATGCTTTACACAGACAGGTTTTGTGTTGGTCTTTCAACATTTATGGTACAACGTGCCCTTCTGGAAATAAAGGGCAAGGAGGTGTGGAGAGGTGAAAGTGTTGTGGTTGCCCTTGGTTTAGATTCTTCTCGCAGTTTTGCATAGCAATGTTTCCCACTAATTAGAGACTAATATTTTGGATGGCAGAGGAGAAATGGATACAAGTCCAACCACGGCCTGTTTGCTCAATGTGAATGTTAATAATACATACAATAGAAAAAATTTTGCTTTTTTTTATGGCTGTTGGAAAAGGAGCTGTATCAGTAGGTGAGCTGTAGGCGGTGTTTTACTTAAGATAATATCCAAGTGTTTTTCCATTTCTACTCACAATACTATACAGAAGTGAAAGAGATTATCAGCTACTCTTTGATGAGCCCATAGCATTGCATTGCTGGGATTTCTTCCTTGATATGCATTGTTCTTTTTTTATTTTTATTTTTATTTTTTTTCAAGTAGAAAAATATTGTTTAGGCATTACTTCAGTGCTGTTGTAGGTCAAGTCTTGTAAGTTACTGTCACATTGTTCCATATTTGTCTGATTGTCTTTTGTTTTTTAAATGTAATGGTTATCTTGTTATTGGATTGCATACTCTAAATCTCCTATTCTTTGTTCAAGAAGTTGGCAGAGCACAGTGCTCTTACCAATTAGCATTTTCTGTGTGGAATTACTTAATTTTGAATTTGTGGATCTTCACAGTGCTTTGTGATCTATGAAAACCTGAACAAACAGACATGGGGAAAAAGGAAATTAAAGCCTCCAAGCATGAAATTTGTTATTGCTTTCGTTGACTCTGGTTTTGTTCCTTAGGATGGCTGACTGTAGGACCCACCCTCACAAACAGTAATTTCAATGCAGAAACGTACTCTTCATATTTCACTGCTCCAAATTCCCACCTGACTGGCTGCACCGAAGAGATCGAGAGACTTCGGCCCAAGTCACCACCACCCAAGTCGAAGTCTGACCGTGGAGGTGGTGCTCCGAGGGGAGGAGGAAGAGGTGGGACTTCAGCAGGCCGAGGAGAACGGGGCAGAGAGAGGAACAGAACTAATTTTCGGGGTGAGAGGGGTGGCTTCAGAGGGGGACGAGGAGGTACCCACAGGGGAGGCTTCCCCACACGCTGATGACTCTTAGGAGATTGCTTCTTCCCCCAGTCCCTTCTCCCATCTCTGAATCTTCTTAATTATTTTTTTTTTTGCTAAAATGAATTATTATTGAGGCATAAGCTCCATGACTTTTAAAATTATTTTTGGTGCAAACAATTCCAAATAGTCTGCCTTCCAGTGACTGGCCAGGCAGATCACCTCACTTGGCAGCAGCACCTGAAGGGTGCTGGGCCTCCTGACAGCTTCTGTTTGTCAAAGCAGAGCCATGTCTTCAAACTACAGATGAGATTGAAAAGAAGATACTTGCTGTTCCTATTTTGCAAATACTTGCAAGTTATGGGTTTTTTTAACGGTAATTTTCTCCAAAACATGGATTCTTTTTCATTCTTTATAGTTCCAGGTTTGGACTGACTCACATTAATTTGGTGGAATAGGCATGAAATGCAATTCTGAATTGCGTGGCAGTGGCAGACTTATTCTCTTACTCATGGAAGAAAAACTGCTGTGTCTATGTTGACACCAATTTTAACTTCTTTTAAACCAAGAAGCAAATTGAATAAATAGAGTTCTATTTTTCTTATTTGGTTTAAGTTTCCCGAATTATTCTTGGGAAAAAGGAACAAGTTTTATTTTTGTTTTGTGAAGTATATGCACTCACTTTTCATGCCTGTAATGGAGAGAGAGGTAATTCTGTGCAGTCACATGTTGTGTTTCATGAAGAGTAACAAGTTGTGTGTTTATATCCTGTCTGGAACTTCTGTGTAGGTCTGGATTGCTTCTTGAGTAAGGATTTTCACCCTACCTCTGTTAATAGTCGTCATCTTCAGTAGGGAAACCCAGTTTCATTGCAGAGCAATTGCACTGTATGTAATAGAAAGGCCTCATAAGAGGCCATATTGAAAATGTGAGGTGATACAATGAGTGACAGCTTCCTGAAAGTAATCACTTGAATGATGAAGTCTCAGCAACCAAACCAAGGATTTTGTTTTGCCTGCTGACCTGGTGTGGATTGGAAATAGACTGTTGGTGATCAGGTCCAGAATACAGTGTAAAAAGAAAGCGATTTGGTATGTACAGTACTTGCTTTTAGCAAAACTGCTACTCTGAACTTCCAGAACAATACTTGGCAGACAGAACAAATCTGGCTGTTGAAGTCTTAAAGTTCTTAGGTATGGATTTTGGAAAATTGGATTTTAAGTCTCAAAATGTTTATCTTTTGAAGTCTAACTTTAAAGTAACTGTTCTGTACAGTAGTGAATTATTAAACTTGTTTATCAAAGCTCATGTTAAAATATTCTTATTAATATTTTGTGAGTTTACTTTCTTTTTAAGGTTTTGGAATAATTAAGTTTTATTGTGGTTTCCAATCTACTGTTAGAAAAGACGAGGCACTAAGTGTTCATGAAATCTTAGCATGAAGGTTTTTGTAGGGTCTGGTCAACTTCACAGCTTTGGTGTATTTATTAAGGGGCTGTTAAAGGATGAATGGAATTCACCTAGTATTTATGTTTTGTTTCTTGCTGTTATACCTGGAAGGCTGAAGAGTGGCTGGAACTGGGAGGAGGGGGAGTGTTTTAACAGCAGTCTGCCGAACGCTGCTTAGAGCAGCATTTGATAGATCAGTAAGAAAACATTTTCTTCTTGATTTTGCCCTAATGATGTCCTTATTGAGAACATAAATACTGAAGACACTTAACTTTAAAAAGGTAGTCTGTGTACCAGTGGCAAATCTTTTTTTCTTCCTTATTTAGAATTCTAAGAGAGAAATGAGAGTTACCATTTTTTCTGTGTCCACAGGTGGTCATTTGGTGCTTAGATCTTACTGTAGAAGTATGGCCTGCACTGAAGATGAGACACACAAAAATGTAGCTGAGTTGTGTTTCTGTATTAGTTTGCAGAAGCCAGGATGTTGCTTGAGACTTGTGATGTGGTACGTGATGTGTGATACATGAGTGGTAGATTTTATTTATCTGGCTGGACCATCTTCACAAAGGAATTGCAATGTACATGTTGTTAACAAGCAACCTTCCTTACTTTTCTCATTGAGGTGACTGGCAAGGTAATAAGTTTTTCTACGTGTCATCATTGAAGAAAAGCTGCTCACTGGAGGTATTCTGAAGGGGGTGTTTCAACAGTGATGGATTGCCTCTAAAGGTAACAAAGTAGCACATACATGTAGCATACTTGGGGTTCTGGAGATGATAGAAAATGCTGTAGTGAGTAACTGCTGCTTTTCCCCCCACTTAAAACAGTGAAAATGGTTGCTTTTCTAAATTGCTGTTAATTTGGGCCACATCTGAAGTTGTGACTAGAGATGAAAAGCTTTGAATTCCACTACCAGTTTTCACTTATTTTCTCAGTTTTAACACTTTAACAGAAGTAGGATAACACAGTCAACGAAATGATGAATATTTCATTTGCTGCAGTTGCCTTAATTTCAGCACATTATCCTTGAAGATAAGAAGCCTAACAAATTTCTTCCTTTCCAGTTTTAATGAAAACATAAAGCAAACACCAATCTGATTTGGGATGCCTGTCTTGATGTTGTCATGTCTTTCCGTTTTGGAAGAGGCTTATAGGACTTGGAATATGTTATATACCCCCCTGTATAAATCAGGTGAAGGATTTGACAATTACATTGACGAGATACTTGAAATGTTTTAGTATTTAGTTTCAAAGGGATTTCAGAATACCAGTCAGCTGCAAACAATTGTGTGCAAATTCAGCCATCAACCTAAGGATTCCTTCCAATCTGACATGGTTAGTTAAGATAAATTGGTTGAGATGCAAGAGATCTGTGTAAGTTAGTAGGCAGTGTTTTTAGAATTTTTTGAGATTTTTCCCTAGGCAGTATCATGAACATGGGCTCGTTGTTCATAGGTATTTTAGCCAGTGGACTTTAGGTTGCAAACAGTTTTGCTCAGAAAATGGTAGTTAAATGTCATCGAGTCAAGGAATTAATTTTAGAGTACTCTGATTTTCTGAAATCCTTGGCAGGGGATAGAAGTATCCAGAATGTGTTCTAGAGAAAGATGAAGCTCACTGAAACATTGAAAACACACGTTTGTTTCTTGAACATGGCTTTTTAAGGACACATTGGGTAACTGAAAGTGACAGGTAATGAGACCCCTCTTTCTGTATATGTTCTTCTTCCCAAAGGGTAATGTTGTTGACACCTTTATTACTGTAGTGGAAATCGACTAATATAATGGGGTGAAGGTCAACCTAATAAAGGGGAGGAAAGCTTACTAACCTGTATGTAATAGGGTCGTTTCCATACTTGAAAAAGCAAGGTAAGTTTGTGGAAAAACATGGAATAATTTTGAGTGTGATTACTGTAGCAATTAAAGAAAGGGAAAAACAAGTCCTAGCTATGATTAACTAAAGTTTTTGAGTGTTATAATCTTAACACTTATGCCAGAGATGAGAATTGCACTGCTTAAATGTCTGTGTAATAACTTTCATAGTCATTGCAGGAGCTGCTGTATGTCACATGAAGATGTATCTTGGTGGTAGGTCAGTCACTGTGACACCTTAGTGTAGATAAAAGTAGCGGTATGTGAAAGGCTAGTGCTCTGATGAATGGAGTATGCAGGTACCTTTATCTTGCTAAAACTTTGTTCTGGATAGCAGCTCTGCATATGAACTCCTGCTCTCTCCACAGGCTTTAAGTATGTAGGTAAGTGATGTGGATGTGTTCCCAATGGGGCATAAAATTCATTTTGCTTTATGAAGTTCTTAGAGCATTTTTTTGTGTAGAATTACATGTAGCATGTTGAGTATTGCCTGAAAAATAGTCATAGTGGTAGTACAGAATTGGTATGTGAGCGCAAGTAACAGTACTGCTGTCTCAATAGATTTTCCTACTTGATTTGTGTTAAGCAGATGAAGTAAAACTGCACACTAATCACGAAGGAACTCTGCTTTCTTTTGGCAAATCTTAACTCTTTTAAGGTAGAAAAGGTGTGTTTTCTACCTTAAAAGCTTGTGCATGTTTTCCCATTGTATGATGACAAAAACACAAACTTCTTGAACACCCAAGCCCCATAAAATGGACAGTTGTACACTAAGAGGAAAAGCTGTTCTGTGTCTTTCAAACAAAAAAAGTTTCTCCCTTAATTGCTTATACTTCCATTATGCTCATCTAAGTTGTGAGAAAGGGGGATAGAGGGAGAGGTATCTAAAATAATTATCTTTTGAAGTGTAATTTTGAAAGCTTTTATTTCCTTGTGCCTGAAACCAAATAAACAGGGTTGTCTTGTGATTACATAGACACTGCTGTGATTCTTCCAGGAAGCCAAAGACATGGCTTGGTTTTTGCCTCTTTCAAATTCAGGGGAGCTGCCTGCACTTTTGGGCTGTGTGTGCACAAAGGGCATACTAAAGATTTTCTCTGGCTTGCCAGACCAGTAGTTTTTAAAGTGCATTTAATATAATAAATACATTTTACTAACTTTTCAGATTAATGTATCATACCTCATTTTTTCATAGCTTTAAAATAATTGGTTTAGCCAGTGCCTAGTTCTACAAAAAAACCTCAAAAACAGGAACTGTTAGAACTCAGCTTTGCATTCTTCTTATTGACTGTCTGTTCAGAGAAAGGCAGTTAGCACAGTCATGTTGGTTTGTTGGTGTCTCTATCTTATGAAAGAGAAGCAAAGGTTTGTTGAATGTAGGTGCACAACTCTGGTGTTCAGCCTGGCTGATTCCTTCCCCTTTTAATGGGGGTGATGCTGAGGGTGGTGTAGTTTAGGAGTGTCTGTAGTTAGAAGCAGCTCAAACAGGTCAGCAGTGATCAGGGGTAGGATGCCACTGCCTGCTGCGTTTCCATGGTGCTCTTGTGCCCTTTTGACCCACTTGCTGCAAGCAAGTAGAGAAGAACTGTTGAACCAGATATTCCTTTCCTTAAAGGCAAGTTCAGACAGAATAATCCTTCACCTCTTAACTCTGTTACGTGATGCGGATGACGTGTGGGGATGATACTAAGTGCATTGCTCCACTGCCTAGAAAAGGTACTATCACTAAACACTTTTTATTTATTAATTTTGTACATATATCTCAGTTATGTTTGTAATGTCAAGTGGACTTTGGGGAAGTGGTAAACCTGCTGCTAGCCACAGCAGTGGTGGTAAATTTGCTGCTGTTGAAATAAGATGTAATATGGAAATATGTTTGACACTTTGCTCCAGAATTGTAGATGTAAAACAGGTGTCCTAAAGCTCTTGCTGTTATTTATGTGGCCTGAACTGACCAAAGAGAAGACAGTCATGGTACAGATGTGGTCTTCTGGCGATCAGCAAACTGAATGGCACAAGGTAAGGAAGCAGATTCTAAGCAAGCGTGGCTGGGGTGGGAGCAAACTGTGTGAGCGGCTCTGCCCTGCCTCTGAGGGGGGAATGCTTCCATTGCAGCTGAAAAGAACTCTTTGCTCAGCAGCTGAGTACAGACACTTCCCTAATTACAGTGCCTTTATCCCTTTAGCTGTGAGAATCCCAGCATCTCTACCATTTCTTGATTTATCTAAGTGTTATTTCTAAAAGTTTACTTGACATTTTTTTTTACCCAAGCTTGCTATTTTGCTTTTTTTTTTTTTTTTTTTTTTTTTTTTTTTTTTGGCACATTGGAGAGACATTTCAGCCTTCCACTGAGTCTCCCTACCATAGACTGAGTTTGATGCTGACCGAGGAATCAAATGCTGAGAAGTCTATAATCCAGAGTAAGCTTCCTTGAGTAGGAGAAGATGAGCTACACTGGTCAAACCCATAATATTCACTAATTGTTGGATGTGTGCCAGAATGTTGTTTCTGCTTTGTAGGAACTAATTGCTCTTGCGCGTTTAACTTTGCTTTGTTTCCTGGTCAGTGTGATGATTATGTTGTCTTGTGCTTATGGGAGAAATGGCAGGGAAGGAGTTGTGTGAACTGAAGCTTCCGTTGCTGGTCGTCCTAGAACCACCCTCTGCAGTGTCGTGGGTACTAGTTTTAGATGGTACAATTTAAGAGGTACTGGATAGCTTTAGACAGAGAGGCTGATAGTGTTTGTTAAAAAAAAAAAGTGAGGTGTCTGTCTTAGAATAAACACACACGTTATATTTAATATTTCCTTATGTTTTTACACATCAGAGTTGCTGCTGTCATTTTTACAAAGTATGCTGATCTGGAAAGGCAACAAATACTTTTTACAAAGTAAAATTTCTTCAGCAAAGTGCTTATTTTGACAGCTGAATTCGGTGTGGGTATCTTTTTGTAATATATCTATTTGTTTTAAGAGTTATTTGGTGCACAAGGATGCAGCTGTTTTGATAAGCTGTCAAGAATGTGCACTGGACTGCTTATTTTATCTATGAAAAAGATAAATACTAATCAACGACACTAGCACGATCAAAGGCACTTTTTTTTATGAGGCCCATGTCTTACACGCTCTTGAGAGGCTGTGTTTTATTTTGGTTTTGCCTTCTGTGAAATACTGATACTTGTAACAACAGTTTTTCAAGTTTGGAGAAGTTCAAATGTCATGTGTAGAGGCACTGGTCTTAAACCTACAGACTGAAGAACTACTGAGGTAAACAGCTCTTCCTGCCAAAGACTGGCTTTCTAAATTCTACCTTAAATATTGATAGTAACAGAAGTTTATTTTTCAAAGTGATGACTGATTTATTCATCAGTCCCTGTAACAGGACTGGTGTTAAACACGAGGCTTTCCTTTTATAGCACTGCAGCTCACCTTCAGTTAACTTGTCAACTGTCTTACTGTTGACCTGCCACTGTAATTGTGAGGGAAGCAGATGGTTAGCTAAGTTTTATTGGGAGTTATTCCAGTTAACAAACGTGCTAAACAAAGCACAACATGTTCAGTTTTGAAAATGTAATTAAATAGCATGCTAGATTAATTGCTGCCCTGAAGACTAGAGGATTGTGCCATAACAGCGTGCCACTAACTACCAAGCTTAGAATAAACATAGTTTGAGACTACTATATTTGTCCTGTGGTCCACTATTAAGCTCACTTATTGGAAGTCCAGTTATAAAACTGGAGGCATTTTTGTGTCCTGAATACCTGTGGTTGTGGAAGGTTACCTAGAACTCTGTTTCTGTTGAAAATTAATACTTGCCCTTTCTGGGAAAAAGGGAATTATTCTCTAGAGTTCTTAGTTTTACACACAGGACTTTGAAATACTCAAACTGAACTGCAGGACTGCTGCAAAACTGATTCAGCTGTGTGTTCTCACTTCTAGAAAAAGCATTATCTTACAACTTTTTCCTTCTTTATAAATTTTTAGCATCTTTTCTGGCTCTTAAACGATTTATGGCTAGTAATAGGAATAGTTATTTTCTGAATTATATTTTGATACTTGAAAATGCTCTTAAGCACTGACAGTTTGAAATCTGGCAATTCAGCTTAGAGTCAGGACTCCTCAAAGATTAATACCTGAGTGCAGAATTTCTATTCTACAGCTTAATCAGTAAACTAAATATTTGGTGAGTGGCTGAGTGGAATGAAACTGTACAAAAAGAGAAGTTTGGTAAAGCACAGCAGGATGTCTGGGTACACTGAAGTTGTGGGCCAGCCTTCAGGCACCAATGACTGTCCCTCCTGCAAAATCGGAAATTAACTGGCAAATTATGTATACTCAAATTTCTTCAGTTGAGAAGCTGGCAGATTTCTTTGTGAACACAGCATAAGAAATCCACGTAGGAAGCTCCTCCGTGAATACTCTTGTCTTCTACTAGGAACTGCCGGAATAGCATCTCTGGTTGCTCCCGTTGTTTCACTATCATCAGCTGAAAAGAGATGAGTACATATTTCTAGGATACAATCACAGTAAGTAGCAGTATCATTTTCCTCTATCTCCTATGGAATGCTACTGAAGGAAAAAAATAAACATTAACAATACATTGGTAATGACATTTCAGTAGCTGTACTTAGGAACACGGAAGAGCAACGTATGTGCAACCAGGAGCTAGTGTGAAGGAAGGTTTGCAGAATAAAACTGACCTTTCAGGGTACTTCTGAAAATCCTGAATGGATAATTAAGTAATAATCATTAATAATTATTAATAGATAATAAGTACATTTGAGATGCTTCTGCCTAGAATGCATGCTGGAATTCAGTGGCATACTTGGAAATTCCTGGTATGTAAAAAGCCTTTCACAACTACAAGAAAATCTGTCGCAGCTTGTAATGTTCTTCTGTGACGAACAGGTTGATGCTGAGAGAATTCTTACCTTCATAGTGTAGGGCTTCTGGCTCTGGATGTGCTCCACTATTGACTTAATTTTCTTAGAGTAGGGATTGGCCAGGTCAGGCAATAATGTCTGTTAGAATGAAGCATCACAGGTTGGTTGTTACATTCCAATCACATTAAAAATTTGCACAAGACGAACTGCTGGTACTTATGATGTGTATTACTATGGGTGTCATTCTAAACTGAGAAATGCTTTATCTCCTTTGCAAAAGCTTCTAGAATAACCCATCTGTCTTTAAGCCATTTTTCAGTTTAAAATAATCACTACATTAAAATTCATTATCAGGAAAAGTTCAGGCTACAGGAGAAGCTTTAGCTATCATAGAATGCTTTGTTGCAGTTTCACCAATGCATATTCAGTAGGATTTTAATATCTGTCATAACATAAGTTTAAGATACTCCGAAAACTTTGTGAAAGCTTCTGTCTTTTAATTGTTCAGAGAGAAAGTTTACGACAGTTTTATGCATGACTTTTGGTGTCTTAACAGCTTCTGCTGGCACCCATTTCTGCTTTTCGTTGAATGATGAATGCTCCGAGTTCCCTCACTGGTTTCTCTAATTAATGGCCTGGTCTTACTAAATCATGAGTTCTGAAAAATAGACTGGTTTCCCTCCATATACTCACAGCCTCTGCGCTGATGTGTGCAAAAGATGGCACATTGAAAAGCCCTTGGATGAGTTCAGGAGGCGTGCTGACCCCCAGCCACAGGAACATGCTCAGACCGTTGGCCAGAATGAAGGCCCCTCCTTCAGAGAGACGCTCCTCAGAGCAGCGCACTGCAGCTGGCACAGCATCGCTCTTCAAATCCAGGTTGTGCTGTAGGGCAAAATGTATGTAAGTTGCAAACATGGTGACTTCAAGGTGAGCGATGCTCTAACTAGGCACTGAAAAGTAATAATAACAGGTTTATTACACCTTAGTGGTTCCTTTTCAGATGAAAGAAATCAGGAATCACTTCTTTTTCAGTTAATAAACTACATGCTAAAGAGTACCTCTCCCCAAATACGAAGCTCAAGTACACCAGGCGTGAGCTTGACTAAAGCTGGCATCTTTTATTAGCCAGGTCAAAAACCAGGCTCATATTAAACATACAGTGGAGTTAGGAGAGGATGCTGATGTCAGTGACTGATCATGTTACTTCCTTGTTTTCTTTAAACTAGAGATTCTTCCCTTCTACTTTTAGTTCAGCTAGCAACTACCTTGCTTTAAAAAAACTAATCCAGCTTAGCCATGTAATAGTTGCATGGCACAGAGAAAATCTTCTACATCTTTGCAATTTAAAATAAAAACAGTTTTACTGACAACTAACAGATGTGCAGATAACATACTTACAATCGGCAGAAGCTGGGGATAGAAGAACAGTTGTGTATCAGCTACTCCCATAGACATGACCAGTTGTCGATGGTATGCCCTCTCATCAGTCGGAATTTCTGGTCTGCCAGTCAGCACAGTGCTCTTCAACAGACAGTTCATGTACACTGGCAGCACCTTCATTGCATCTGGAAGGATGAGCTGAGAGACAGAGGAGACTTTTATTTAATATATCCCATGTGCTGGGGAATGACAGCTGGACTTTCAAACTAATATTTAGTTGTTTTCTTTCACAATAAGTTAAGTACCTCATTGGTGGTGTTTCTAACATTTGGTCTTCACTGAGAGAAATAATTCATTGCCCAGGCTTGTGATTATTAGAAGCATTAAATGGTACACAAAAGCCTAATTGGAAAACAGTTTAAAGGCGACTAAAGGAAACAGTGTAAATTGAAGGTCTCCAAGACTGTTGGGAGTCCTTCGCTATTAACCTCAGTACTGAAGTAGAAAATTGCCAATTGCAGTTCAGAAAAGTGAAGAAGCAGCCACTTTTGCAGCACCTCAAAATCCAGAAGAGAGACGAAGTATTTTGAGAGCTGTAAGAAAAACAGAAGTTAAAGGCTTGTGGGATTTGAGTTCAATTCAAGTCAAAGACAAGGATTGTCCTTTGAACTGGAACAAGGTTTGTGTCAGGAACAGCTGCTAAAAGGATTTGAAAGCACCTTACCTTACTGTTTGTTAGTTTTGTGACACCCCCAAGTGCTCTGAATTTGTAAAAAGAGTGAGTAGATTTTACTAAATGTGACAGCATTTGAAAATAAAAGGTGTCTTAATATGACAGAATTTTCAAGTAGTGTGGAACAAACATAATGAGGTTCCCACAGCTTCTTACTACCTGCTGGTAAATAAAGGAATTAAGAAATCATATTTTAGTCACCGTAGATTTTTTTTTTTTGGTAGGAATTTGTTCCTGTCTCAATGTCACATTTTCAGCAGTAGAGCATTCTTGACAGATCTACATGCAAATTCTAACTAGGTTATCTCTGTCTTTTGACAATAACAGTTGTTACATGTCAAAAAATTAGACCACTATAATCGTTGCAGGAATGGAAGAAAAAAGTGAGAGCTTCTAAGAGTCAGCGCACAATTCTACCAGGAAGAAAAGGCTTTCGCATCTCTGTGGTACAGCTGTCACCTTCCTTATTACAGCTGTCACCGTCATTGATCCCAAAACAACAGCCTCTATATGTTGCTACCACTGCATCCCCCGTCATCTTATTTGAAAGAAAACAAAAAGTATGTATGTCTGAAACATTCTTTTGGTGGTGCAAGCGTGGTTGTTGCAAAGAAAGAGGGGCTGACCCGGGGAGGTCTTTACCTGGCTCACTGCTGAGGGGCTGGCACAGTTCTTCCTGTAGCATGCCAGCATGTGCGCTGTCTGACTGACCAGGATCTCTCTGACAACCTTCAGTGGTTGGCTTAGGATAGCTTTAAAGGCTACAAAGATAGAAGAACAAAGGAACCTGTTATGGGTTCTGTTACTTTTTTGCATGACAAATGCAAAGTTTTAAAGTATTCTGCTAGATTTTAATTTTACTAAACTTACGTCTATGGCCATTTTTTTCTGACTCTTAAATCATTTTAGACAATTTATTAATTTTCACACACACACAAAAAAAAAACAACAAAAACCCACCTCAAACAAAAATTCTAAAAAAATAATACCGCGCCTATACACTGTTGTGCATTACCTGTTATTAAGAACCTTCCCAGTCATTTCTTTTAGGGCACGTATATCTAAAATTTACGATCTGTTTTCAACGTTATCATTCTTAAGAGAGATGGCAATAGCAAGTTACAAAGCATGACTTCCCACTAAGTATCACTCCATCTCCTTTCATTCCCAGCTTAGAGGAAAAAAAAATATTTACCTGACTTAGCAAAGAAGTTGATAAGTGCATCGGTCTCACAAGTCTTGTAGACATCAGCTAATTGGGTGCTACAATTTAAACCTATGTTGTGTATGCGAAGTCGTCTTTGCCCACTTACTGATGTGTAGAGGACAGCACACTGCAACAGAGGAGCCAGATAACTTTCACTGCAATTTTAAAACAAAAACCATAATATTCATAATATAAATCATATAATATTCATAATTGTTATATTTATATATAAATCAAATAATAACAATAGTAATAATAATAATATGCATATTATGATTATTATATGATTTTATTATGCTAATATAATTATGATAATATTATAATAAAAATTATAATAATCATCACACAAGAACCGCCTACAAAAGGCATGGAATTACTTTTGAGGAACAGCCTGGCTTTTTGGTGCTGCTTCAGTACTATTGAACCAAAGGAACAACAAATTCAAAATTTTATGTAAATATATTAGACATATAAATGCATTATAAAAGTTATTAGCCTTAAAAGTATGAAAATAATGATGGCTGTTGGGAAGGCTTAGTGCTTTCTCATACTACATGCTGATAGTATCATCTGGAAACAAGATTGCACACCATACCTAAATATGCTATCAAGAAAAATGCCCCAAAGAAATGCAGCTGAAAACACACTATACCAGAGATCAGAAGCTTGCTGAGTAGTACTCTGCTCATCTTAGCTTTTGCCAAAAGCAACAAAGAAAAATTTGCTAATCTTGGCAAGTGGGGTCCTACTATATCCACCCCTGTATCTTGCCTGTTCCTTTAGCTTAGATAGTACAATTTGAGGGATGACTGAAGAAATTGCTTATGACTCCAATTCTACTTCTATATTATGTTAGCATGTAGGAAAACTTCACAATAATGAAAAGCAAAGGATTTCCCAACTGCTAACATTTTACTGGTACTGCATGCATCTGCCTGGCACATGTTTGTTTCCTACCACCACAATCCAAAAAATAATTTCATCACCTTGTCTGCAGATACAAGCCAAAGCCTGCAGGGCATAACACCAACCGCAGGTAAACTAACTGGTCAGCTTTGCACTGCATCTTCCACAAGAAGCTCTCATATGAGCACTTTTCCCATCATCGCTGCTACACCAGGGCTCCAGTAAGTGATATGAGTGGATGTTTCACAGTGCTGTATTCGTAGAAGCATTAACTGCTAACCTATAAAGTATTCTAGGGGCATGATAAAAGATAAGGAGCTTAAAAACAAAAGTTCAGATAATTCTATGGTTTGTGTGAAACTTTTCAAGATGTAATATTTTCTGTCATTAAAATAGCAAAAGGTCATGAGGTCATGACAAAACATCTAGAACAGTAAACAGCAACCTCGCATTATCTGATGATAATGGTTAGGATGAATCTTCTGCTAAGTATGAGCATATCCCAAGCACTGGCAATTCAGGCACAGAAAGGCCAGTTTTAACTATTGCCCAACCTACATTTCCAGGAATTACTGCTGGGATCCCATATTGTGGATTAAGAAGGGAAATACAGGTTTCATTAACTTTGAAACAGCATTTCAAGGTAGCATTCTTTGGCGAGTTAATTAAACGTTATTAGTGATACTACAACACCAGCAACTGTGCACGCTATGCATCACTCCCATCAGTCCTACAGTGTAACATTTTGCAGTCATATTAAAAAAAAAAAAAAAGTTCTTGCTCACAGTGTCATTACATGGCACACTGCATTTTTACCTGAATTAAGGCTCCACTGTCCTCATTCAGTTTGTCATCGTGTTTGAACTCTACTGTCACAGCCTTGTCACAGTCAACTGCTGCCATTTCTACATCTGTAGTGTTGTTCATGTAAATGGCACCAAAGAAGTCAGTAGCCCTGAAGCCTGCAGCCAGATGAAAAAATAAGCACACAACATCCTTTTACAATTTACAAATAAAAAGGATACTGTTTTCTAACTTCAGTTTTGCTTAATGAAACACAAACTTTTCCCTCAAGAGTGTGCAGCCTTGGGGTTTACAGTGCCCACCAATCTTCCTTGCTGGTGGCATTTTCTGTCCATTGGGTAGGAGGAAGAAGTGAATCTGTGTGGGCCATCGAGGAGCGCAGTGACTCAGAGACCCCCAGAGACTTTGGCATTACTCACTGGGCCACTTAGTGTGTTTATGCTCTCCTCAAATGCTTGCATTTGAAAGTAAGAACTAATGGTTGAAAAGCGGAAGCATTAATTTAGTTTGAAGTATTTGAAAATGAAAACACAAGTAAGCTTTGGGCAAACCACACCCTTTTCTAAGACTGCTTTGCGTTTCAGGCTGCATGCATAATGATCAACTTAGTGGTATTTGCAAATTTATGTAGATATACACAGTAAGGGGATACACATCCATTTTCTCAGTCTGTACCTTCCAAAAGGTACACAATGAAGACAAAATGGGCAGCCTGCTGTTGCAGGTCTGTATAGCACTTCTTGCACTATATTACTTAGAATTATATATTCTCATATTTATTTTCATTCCCAAGGGGTACCATTACCTGTACTTGTTCGAACCCTCATTATTGCATCAAATCCCGTCTTTTTCTCTATGTCCCGCCTGAGGTCAGTTAGGAACTGTGGGCTATCAGAATTGAGCTAGAAAGGTGAAGCAAAAGCAAGAGTTGCAGTTCACCACTGGGTGGCAGCAAACGAACAGAAACCCAACACTCCCCCTCCTGATATCACATCTTTTCAGGATTAACATCTCTCTTTTCCTGTAAAAGAGACTTTATTAACAGGAACAGAGCTGCGCAAGTATCCACCAGTTCATCACCAGGCTTAGACGTGCAGAGTTTCTGTTCAGTCACACCCATCTCCAGTAATGTCCGTCCTAGCTAAGTTTATATGGTGTGGCCTTAAGAATTACAGAGAAGCCTCGTGCACTTCACAAAAAATGCTTCTGTTGCTCAGCTCCTGACACACGGGAAGTCCTATATTCCCCATAAATATTTCCCTGACACTTAACACAAACAAGTAGTGTTGTGACTTTATTTTGGTCTTTATTGTAAGCATTGTTATCTATAGGTACAGAGTAACTGACTTCCCTGCAGATGTCAGCATACTTAGGTAAGTCAATTCAATTTTAAGGTGCCAACCAATTTATGCAAAAGTAAAATTACAATTTCAACACTTCGATTTTAGCATGACCTGCCATTTCTGAGTTTGAATTTTGTCCCCTAAGGTTTCTAAGTCAGTTTTCTACTTACTTTAACAGTTTACAGGTAAACTGACAAAAAAGACTTTGAAATAAAAACAAACAGTCCCTGGCTGTTACTAGCTGACAGGTTGGGAACTTACACCGCTTACCTGGAAATTGTTGTATTTGTACAGTGTGCCCCCAGTGTACATGGTGACAAGACCCAGGGAAGCTATGTCCACATACTGATTTGGGAAGAGGAACAAATTCACGCAGCAGCCGTTAGCCACGCAGTCTCTGGCTAAGGACTCGTAAGAGTTTACCTGAGGCTGGAAGAGTGTCTGCACAAAATTAAAAAATAGAAATGCAGTAACATTAGATACTGTTGGCAACCACTCACAATCCAAATGTCCTGAAAAATAAAAATGATGGAAGTTTTAAGTGAGATGTGGATTTGAATAAAACCACACTGCCCCTGCCCATATGTTCCACTGATATGCATCAAAACCTACTTTAGATTCCTAACTCACTGAACAGGTGGGTAGCACACTGCATTTCCTTTATAAAAGAGGATTTCCTTTATATATAAATACCTTTTCTTTATCTGTGCTGAGTAGCTTTTTGTCATCTCTGTTTCTTAGTTTTCCCGGTGCTTCCGCAGTTGGCAATGAAGAGTGGAAGATAAACAGTTTCCCAGCACATTCTGCGGCCTGTTGCAAAGACACCCATATAAGCATTGAATCTACTGCTACAATTAACAAGCCTAATTTTCAGACATTCTTGTTTCTCTTAGAACAGTAACATTTCTGCAAAGGTTCTTCAGAGCTAAATAATTCATTTGGAGTCTTTACATTTGATGGATTCCCAAAGCTGGGAATTTTATGTCAGTAAATAATGTAGTCTAACACAGATGTGCTGGATGATGCATTAGTACAGTAATTTCTACATGGGAAGCTAAAATCTCAATGAGTACAAGAAGAACCTCTTCTACAGAATTTTAAATTAGATACAATTAATTAAAAGGAAATTTAACAGAAAATACATTTCTTTCAGTTTAGGTCATTGTATTTTTAAAGAGTGACAACTACACTCCTGTACTAGATTCTGCATTCAAACCTACGCTAAAACATAGAAGCAGAAGAACTTGTGCTGAATTTCTTCTTTCACTAAGAAACAAAGTGAATACCAGTTTTAGCCGAAGTTTTTAATTCTTATCTACAGCTATAATGAGGCAATGATACTTGCTAACTGGGATGGCAATCTGCTGACAGGAAAACCTGAATTCCAGAGAACAGCAACAGCAGCAGTACTATAGGCACCTCTGTACTCTAACAAACTTTTCCACCAAAATTTAGGAAATAGTTTTTCACTCGTTACTGAGATTGCTAAGTAGCAACTGTGAATTCGTTGAGTATTAAACTGGGTGAAAGGAAAGAAGAAGGAAAGGGAGTAATTGTTCTTTTCCTGCTCCAGGCTTACCAACACATCTAGTTTAAAAATGCAATACCTGAGACTACCGACACTACTCTGCTTCGGTACTCTTTCCCCTCCAGATCTAAAGATGCGCACAAGATTAGTCCACATCTCAAAATACGCCATGGCATTCTTCTGGGAAAAGTAGAAATTTGTTTGCTATGGCAGAAATGCAATCAAAGACAGTATCTTACTTTTAACAGAGATAAAATCTCACCCCTACTAGTTCAAGCATTGTAGTTTTAAATTATGAACATCGGGTTTTTTTTGTAACTTTTACAAAGCATTCTGTAAAGAGTGAAAGACTGACTGAACACATACCCATTACTAATAACATCCATCAGGAATTATTGGGAAACTGTCTAAATTTGCTATTTCAAAAAATGTATTGATATCAGAGCAATAGAATTCATTTTATTCTTTTTAGACAAGGTTAGTTTTCTTGAACACATGTACATGCATATTAATAATTTACAGTGAAAATCCTTCAAATTATCACTTTTAAGCACTGAGTTAAATAAAAAAACTTACTTGACAAAAACTTTTTTTTTTTTTAAATAGGAGCAGTAGTAAAAGAAAATTCATGTTTAAGTTTGTTTTGCAGAGGTCAAATACCAAGAAAGAGCATTTTGATAGAATTGGTAACCAAATGTTCTGCACGTATACCTTCTGCTACTATGAATAAGTAAGAAGAAAATAAATATTTAAGAAACAAATTTGAGAAATGCTGTGTAATTTTGGTTTAGCAGATTTCTTTACTCAGTTTGTGATTTATCTGTATACAGCTCACAGATAAATCACCAACTGAAAAACTACTCTGGCTGTTTTTCTGCCCCTACAAATCTTGTGGTGGCATTTTTTTATTGGCAGAGCTCCATGGAAATGTCAGCATTTCAAGGGCTATCCCCGACATACAGAAAGCTGCTGGGGATGCACTTGATCCAGTTTCATTTTCAGCTGTATGCATGCTGTGAGAAGCTGGCAGTTCAGTAGAAACCCTCCCACTCCCCACTCAATTCTGTAGTCATAAATACCTCATGTTGTTCAAAGTCAGCAGAAGCTGGAGAATAGGCAGAGTAAAGCTGTTGTATCTTACACCAGTTCTTAATCTGCCTTTCAAACACACAAAGACAACAAATCTGTGCAAACATCTATCAATTTTGTAGTAACTAAACACCTTTTAATCTCTCAAATACTAAACAAAAAACAACTCCTGCTCTCCATCTTTCCCTAAACATCCTTCCGATATGGAACAGACTCTTCAGGGACCTGTTTTCCTCGAGAAGAATTTGAAAACTGATGTCCCAATCAGTGTTTTCATTTCAACTAAGAAAGTTCATATGTACTGTTAGAATAATGGAACATTAATGCTGGAAACAGGGATTTTTCTCTTTTCCCATTGCAATTTGTTGGAGGACTCATCACCGCCCTTTAGCAAACGGAATTTAGGTAGCTTATCAAGCCTAGTCCTAATTAAAGAGCTGCTTCTTTTTCAGAGAGGAACACTCTAACCTTTAGCGCCTCCATGCCAGCCTGGATAACAGGAGCAAAGATGGTCTCACTCTCATTAGTGTCTGCAAACATTTCAGGAATCTGGTCCAACAAGCTACGGAAGAGGAAAGGATGGGTATTTCAACTGCTTATCGTATTTTTGATAACCCCCCAAAACGTACCATACCAAGTCTTCACAGAGGAAAATGTTTTTCATGTTTTCCAAGCAAATTAAAAAAGAATTTTGATTCGATCTTTTTTTGAATTTTAAAATTCAAATGTAAATGTATTACTTCAAAGCTGATAACATAAAGGATTACACACTAAGACATTTATCACATACATAGAAGGAAAAACATGCAACATGGCACAAAGCCCAGCTCTCTCTCCCATTTTTGAAATGGCACAGCTGATGATGCATGGTTTAGAGCTGGCCTAAATAGGCTTTCAAATTCAGCATTGTGAAGTCGACAGCACTTTTGCTTTGCCTCAGAGAGGGAAATGCAGGACTTGAAGCATCCAATGACTTCTGAAGCATTTCAACAAGCACATGCATCCTCCAGATTCTCCAAGACGAGCTAAAAGGAAGAATGGTTATTATAGCATCTAGGTCTTATTCAGATATGGAATAATTGTACTTTACTTGTTAACAACAGATCGTGATTCCTGAAAGTTAACAAGGAAACCATCCAGCAAAGGAACAAAAACTTCTCCAACGTCCGAGACCACCATCATCTGAGGCTGAGCTAAGTTACTTTTCACATTAAAGAAGTGGAGGACCTTATTATAAGTGACAAAACCAACTCGAATTGCTGAGGATTCTTCCTGTTCTTCTCTGTGAAAAAAATTAAAAAAACGACAGTTACAATTTTGAAACTCTGACCTTGAAATGCAAGCCTACTGCAGATCGCTGTCTGTATTGGGAGCAACAAAGCAAACAACAACCAAGATGTAATTAATTACCCCAATCTTTGCCTTGGATCAAATCAAAAGCACTGATTACATCAACTGTTGTAAATTTAAAAAATATTTATTCCCTATCAACTCTGCATCCCATTCAAGAAGTCAAAAGTATCAAATAATAAACCATGTCTTCAAGACGTGGAAAAGAGGATCGGACAATTAGCACAAAATATAATCAGAAAAGCACTTTTATTCAGAATACATTATAATTCAGTGACAGTAACGATTGATACCTAGTAAGAACAGTAATTAGGCTCAAATAATGTCTTACGACTTTTTGACTTTGGTGGATCAAGACTTTGTTTTGACAGGACTGCTTTTAAGCATTGAAAGCTCTTGGAGTCTTCACAGCTGCGTATCACGCACAAAACGCACTGTACAAATGGCTTGTCATGGCTGGTACGTTACCAGACCAACAGAACCCAGCCGACTGCTGCTCTGAGCTACACCTGCAAGAACACTGAGAGCTGCAAGCTCACTCACTGCCTGTTTTCCAGGAGGGCACTCCTCTAAGCAGTACTGTGCGATTAGCAGCAGCATCGCTGTTAGTACTAGTTGGACCCTCACCAGGTTTACAGCCCTCAGTGTAGTAAAAGGTGATCCTATTAAAAAAAATTGTTCCTAATTACATCTACAGTAGCACCTTCTGTTAATTTCACGAGTTTCATCAAAAAATTTCAGCTTGGGAGGGAAAAGATTTTTCTCATCTACATCTTCAACATTCATGTCAATACGGAATGTTAATCCACTACTGTTTTATGGAGACAGTGCTGGATGAGAAAGGGGCTGCTCTGATCTAAAAGAAATCAATATACTATATTGAAAACTCTCCATAAAGAAGTATTTTAAATAATTTCTGCAAGATATTCTGTAACTCACATAGAGGCATAACTTCTGAGTGCACGTTTCTGTACACCTCAAGCACTCAGACACTACTATTTTCTTAGTGACACTATTAACAGAGATCATTCAGGAGCTCAGTTAGGACATACAGCACTTTCTTACTCACAAGAGAAATAGCTGCATCATCCACTGGTCCCAGAGTTCTTACATAGCAGGCATCTGGGACAGTTTTATCGGATAGCACTCTAATCTGTGATGCATGCTTTGCACAACCCCTTTTTTCTTCATAATTTTAAACATCAGTTGCAAACACAGCAGCTGGTTACCTGCGCAGCCAACACACAACACTGTTCTTCTTCAAGTCTCAAAATGAGATCTCAGTATCACACATGTTCAAATGTCTTTAAGTTATTGTGTCTAAAAATCACACTGGCACAACTAGTTAGCCTGACTTTCTGAGTTTGTGAGCATAATTTCTACAAATGTGTTTCTCCATATATCTCTAAACAGTCAGCATCCTGATTTAGATAAAATAAGTAAATTTGAAAATGTTTATCCTAACATTTCAAGCAAGCAAACAGTGTGTTTTCTGCTGTGCTATAAGTCTGCAAAAGCACAAAACCCTTTGAGCAAGAGGTCTTGGAGCCACCTGGCTCAATCCATTCGCTAGCTTTAACTTCTCACTCCTCATCCTCTTCCAGGCTTCTCTGCCACGTCTTCCCCTTCTGTTACACACATTGCTTTGATACCCAGAATTCTTTTCTGTTCAAGAATTTGGGCTCCCAGGAATCTGAGCACAGGGTGAATTCTCAGCATGGGAACTGCAGCAAGTCAAAACTACAAGCTGGGATTTCATTAATAACACCACTAGAGTTCACTGCACGAAAGGAAAAGAAAGAATGCTGCATGTGCAGTCTGTTCAACAGATGCTTTCTGTTCACACAGCAGTAAACCCTGACATCAATTTAAGATTCTCAAAAATTGCCAGCAATGTTAAAATCAACAAGCTAACATTTGGTCACTGTCATTTCAAAAATGCTTGTATTGTAAACTGTGATATTTCCTAACTTTCCTGAATTCACGCACAGCTGCATGATAACTGTAGCACAGCAAGTTAAGCAAAACATGTTTCCTTATGTTTCCTTACCTGGGAAGTTTATCGAGAAGAGTCTTCAGTTCATCGCATATGAGTTTAACAAGGCCACTGTTTATATTTCTGTATGATACATCAATCATGAAGATATAAGCAGGTGGATTTGGAGGCTTGTTATTCTACAGAAAAAAAATACCATTAACAGGGAAAATTCGACGGTGTCCCGATATGTCAAAAAAGACTTACAAATGGTACAGTAAGGCAATCTACCTACAGTGTTCAGTCATCTGAAAAATGCTATGGATTAAAAACAGTAATTATTACAGAAAGATGGTGGATTGGTAAGGTCCATCCTTGGAATAAAACAGTATTACCAGAAAGTAGCATCCTACTAGCACACAGTACTTGTTACAGGGCAACAGTTGATGAAACTGTTTAAATACTAACATCTTCTAATGGAATTCAGTTATTTAAACAAATTTGTCTTTGGCTTTTTTCTGTTCCCATACTTTACACACAATGATCTTGTTAATAGGAATACTTCAATTTGGTTTTGTTAAGTGATTTCTAACCATTCTGAAAACAGAAAACACAACCCAAGTATTGAACCAGAATTAAAATATCTCAGTCCTTAGCAGTACTAAGCATTGATCGTCTGGCTGGCTGTCTTGCTTTCTCATGCCTCAGTGCATTCTGAACAGATAAAACTGTGTTTTCAGGAATAAGCTGATCTTCTCTAAGATAATTAAAGCACGAGAGCATCACATTCACTGTATACAACTGCTGCATGTGCAGCACTGATGTGGGCTGGTATGGATTCCTTTGGGCACAGCTTCTTAGCCATAGTCTCTTATATAAACGCATACAAAGTGTATGACACTGACACAATATTCTCTAAGTAATACGATGATGAAAGTTTTGGTCTTAGTTTTAAATAAAGCCATGTCATGCTTACAGATGGACCCAGGAGGAAGATCATACAGAGTGTACACAGTAACAGTAACCATCATAGGTAGGAAAACTGATACCAGTCCTGTGGCAAGCCTAACTCATTAAGACAAGTAGCGGTTATTAATTGGTGTCAATCTCAGGACAACCCTTCCATTATTGTTACATACGCTGTTTCATAATCTTCGTGTAAAAACTTCTGACAACTTACCAAACCATACTTGCTACAAATAGACCTCAGAAAACTTTGTGTAAGAAAAAAATTGTCTATCCTTTGAATTATGACTTACTGTAGTCTCCGAACACTTAAAGCTAATCATTATACCCTTGATCTCACCTCATGTGAATCATGTAAATCAAGATTAACTCTTGTCAACTAAAACCAGACAGTATTTTTAAAAGTTCTTCTGTGTTCTATATTTGGATTCTAGTTTCATAAACTGTATCAAACGCTACTTTGTAAAATTTCTCATAGCACGCTGCTGGTTGTAAAGAATCCCTGCATAATTTCTGACAAATATATGGCCGAAATGAGAACTTGTACTCTTGCCACATCTGCTTAGCAGGAGCACAATAATGCAGAACAGCTGTTATTTGTTAACATTTTTTGTAGCTGTTCATCCTTGTCATTTGATAAGCACAAAAGGAAATGACTTTTCAGTTTTGGTCTTAAACTGATTTACAAAAGAATTAAACGTTTCTAACTTCAATATTAACTTCTCTAAAACTTAGCATTTCCAGTGTGTGTGCTAATTTTGTATGAAATTCTTTTTTTCTAACATTCTACTTCATCTATGAAACAGGCTTTTGCAAAATGAAGACAAACCACAGTGGATGATTTATCACAGAAAGTCCCTGATTTAAACTACATGTCAAAAGTCACTGCGCTGAAAGCAGCATTGTGATGGTGAATGTATCATACAGGGTTACAACTCTAGAGGAGAGAAGAACTAAAACTGGCACAAAACTAGTTAGTACACACTCTTTCAAAAGTCTAGCTGCATTAATCAGCAAAGCTGAACCAAAACTGATGAAGCTACATGAGATGTACATTGGGTACCCACATGGTACATCTGTAACGCCCACTACAGTCACTGAGCTGCCATCTTGTGATCTGGGGTTTAACCCAGATTTCAATGCAATCCATAGAGGCAATCTCAGGTATTTCATTGGATTTTAGAGCAGTATCCGTGCGAGAAAGCAGAACTGAACAAAAACTGATTCATGCCAGCAAGAATTTGATCGCTTGTGGAAGTTACTGGTATGCACTTCAAGACTTTGTCAGATTCAACTTACTTTCCTAATACTATCACAAACTCATTCCTCTGACAGAAAGACTATTCTACCTGACTTCAGCAAGAACCAAGAAATACGTCTATACTGCAGGCAGATGAAGCCACACTGGGAATTTTGGAAAATTCATGCTTACTCCAAGGTAGGTATTTATCGGATTTTTTTTTGTGCTGACATCAAATCATAACAATCTGCATATTGAAGATACTCACTCGGCAGTAATCTAAAGTAGCAACATATTCATATGATCCCAGAGATAGCTCAGGCCTTTCATAGTGGTCTACCCGCCGGCCAATGTGGTCCAGATGTTGGAAGAAGAATGGAGGGACTGAAAATCAGTACAAGAACAGAAAAAAAAAGTTTATATTTTGTAGCAGAGGGGAACAAGCTCCATTCCACAGATAAGATCTGGTAATGTAGCCCACTGTTACTGAGAAAGGGAAGATCATAAACACTCAGCCAGGTTATGTTTTTATCCCTACATCCATCTATGAAAACAAACAAAATCTATATTCTGGTGTCCAGGTCCTCTTGTATTTGGAGAACAAGGCATATTCCCCCATATATGTCAACTGTATCCTTCAAGTTCAAGTAGCAGACTGACTCAGGTTACCTCCACAGGCGGGAGTCTGTATCCTCAGGATACAGGCTAAATGATGGCTCTTAGTGGACGCTGTCTCGTCAAAGCTTAATTCAAGTCACTGGAGTTAAAAACGGCACTTTTTTCGAAAGCCTGTGCTGCTTTTTGTAAAAATACCACTCTGCAGTGTTCACATCCCTGGCCTACTGTACAGCAAACTGCATTCAGTCCATTGCACTGGGAACCTCTCGAAGCTACAGATAAAAGATGCAAAATTCCCAAGCAAGCATTAAGAAATCAAAGGTTTTGTCACCAACAATTCATATGTGGTTAGTCTGAAGGTTGGTCACACTGGGGAAGGTCATATCTGGATTTTAGCATATTTTTTCTCAACCAATGTACATTTAGAATGATTATTTTTCACAATTTGTGCCTGTTAAAAGCTGGGGGGAGGAGAGGGATGTGTGCAGAACACCCTCCTAGTTAGTAGGACATCTAAGTCTCCATTTTCTTATTTTATTTTTTTCCAAGTGATTTCCTGCTCGGATAAAGGACACTGTACTCATACAAAGCATAACTGAAAATGATACTTTCTTAAAATGTTCATAGTGCATTCAAATTTCTCTTTATGGAAGTTTAAATTTCTAACAAACTATGAAAATTGCTGTCTGCTATGCTTGCTCAAATATCTGAGCCTCGGGCAGAAAAGAAGCTGCAGTTAGCCCGTCAAGGTTCCTGTTTCAGAGCTGAAAATATTACTGTATTAGGGAAAGCACAATAGCACTGTGATCCAGCTGAGGAAATCCAACTTGATACAAATGTGTAGAAAGGCTAGTTCTGGCAAAGAGCTGGGATTTAGCCAAGAGCACAAGAACAGTTATGAGTCACATGCAGCACACTTGAACAAATATGGCATGGTATCTTCTGTGAAAACCAACAGTTGTCACAGTAAGATTAATAGCTTATTTAACCGCTGCATCCGCAGCCATGGACAGTCTAACATGCTTCTAAATATTTGGTCTTTTCCGAACATCTATATTTCTTAATTTTTCTACACAAAAGTTGCTTTGGGATAGCAATACAAACAGCTTTGTATCCTATGTTGATATAATATTTTAAAATAAATTTTGATCACATCACACTGGACTTCACAATTCAGCATTATGTTTTTTTATATTTTTTTAAAAATTGGATTGAAAAAGTGCTTCCAACTTTTTTTTAGTGTTTTTTGTTTTGTTTTGGTATTGTGAAATAGGCCTCCTTACTGCAGTTTCATGACAGCAAGTCAAGAAAATCACTTATATGGTTCCTTTTTAGTTTCACTGAACTTACAGGAATCACAGATCAGAGAAACATCACTTACCTTCGTTTATACAATTGCAAAATCCACACTGATATCTTCTACCACCTTCAATAAACTGCATGAAAGGACACATATAAGCCTTGCACCTGTTACATCGGATTGGTCCGGTCTCACCATGGTTTACAACATAAAGAGGTGTCTAAATAAAATAGTAAATGAAGTTATAAAAAGCACTGCAAACTTGAAATCAAATAAACTGAGTTAGAAAGCTGCTGTTCAGTCATAACTCTTGTTAAATTTCGCCTGATCAAGAGATCACTGTCCAGCATGTACCCAAATTCTACAGTAAAACTGATTCTCAGATGCCCTGAGAGACTAAACCTATTCACAAACCCTATTTTTAGACTTAACAAAAAGGAAGAAAGGATTCGCACCAGAAACCTAGAAAATTTTGTAAGCATTGGAAGTTTAGGGCCCCAGGCTGACTTTCTCCAAAGCAATTTTATAGCTTACTCGGGAAAAATCACTGAGGTCCAGGTATTTTGCCTTCTCTATCAGTCTGAGCTTTCCCAAAGAAATTTGTTGCTGCTCATGTATTGCACATGACTATTGCCAACAGCTATCTGCAAAAGAAAGCTTCTCTGCTAAATGCCTGGCCCCTCATATAGCTGTGTTACATGCTATACTACAGTTTAAATGTTGTCAAGGTCACCAGCTAGAGTAGAGGATTTAGAAGAAATACTAATATTTATTGAAGGAGAGTACATGCAGTAAACAAACACAGTATCTTAAACACTTGTCAGCTTAATTACACTGACCATGCTTGCTTACAACCTCTGCCAAAAAGCACAGCTAATGGAAGACATTTTCCAGATGCCTCTTTCAGTAATAACTGTACAGCAATCAAACGTTCCTGTAATTGTAATTTATGTTAGAAAAGTCATACTTGAAAGCACTACACAAATAGAAGTTTGTTCAATTATTTGTGAAACTCTCCAGAGCATAAACATGTTTTGTATTTTTCTTCTTTTTCGTACTCTCTTCAATGTCAACTAAAAATTTCTGACTGTAACAGTAAGGAAATGAACCCAAAGTTGGGCCACGTGACAGAACTCAGCACAAGGAAGAATACAGACAGCCCTCAAATGCAAGTTTTTCCACTGGAATGTGCACTTCTTTATTTTTAATTATTCTCTCTTCTTATAGAACGGTCATATTTCATCCATTATAACTTTCATCTTTTATTGGAGCATAAATCTCCAATTACCTACAAAATCATACATGTCCTTCTTGCATTCACTGCTTACATGTATTTTATTGTTTGTTTATAATGTAGAGAGGCAACTATTTTACTCATTTATTTCTCTAAAGCTTTCGACGCTTTTTCCAAAGCTTTTATACCTATAAGTAGATTCGACTACATGAGTTTTAAGTGATTCCTCCTGCTCCACTGAGGTAACATTTTGCTTTGCACTCTTTCTTCTACAAAAATTGAGTTTAACACAAATTACCAGATAATGTCTGCTGGCAAACTATCAGGGTCATTTTTCAGACCCACGAGCCTTGACTATAAAGACTGCTCACCAGCCACAATCACTTAATAAGTTTTAAGACTTCTGTTTTCTTTCATTACTTGGCAATTTTCTCATTATCTTTCTGTTGTATTAATTTAACGAGGCCTGGATCTAGTTTGTTGTTAGTAATATTATTATAGTATCTGAACCAATAGGGAAATAAAGAACACCCTAAAATAACTCCTGTCTACTTTCTCATACATACTTAATCTATTATAATTTTAATGACAGCAGAAATAAAATTTGTGCTTTTTCGTCATATTTGGAACAGAAAATTTATTTTCCTTCTTCCTTCAGCTTTTTTTAAAAAATTGTTACTAAAATTTACACACTTCGTGCATCAAATGGACCTGAAGTCAATGAGACAATATGCTGTGCATGATTAAAATGTGCTTAAAGCCTTAAGAAAACAAAACCAAAAAGCAGTGATCAGCAAGCATTGCATACACTAGCCTGGGTTCTGCTTTACCTTGCCCACAGAAATAAAGAAGGAAATACCAATACAACTGTACTGCAGAGGATGCTATTTTCAGTTCCTAATAATCTTGCAGAAAAATAAACATTTTTAAGCAATTAATGGAGCTATGCCCAAACCAAGAAATGCATGCAATTAACGATTTTGTCTAACAAAGAAAATTGTATAAATACATCTAATACAAAAGCAATTTATATGACAATTTCTGAATAAAGACTCAGATGGAAAGTATCTATACCCACTTTTTGATGTGAACAACAAATTGTGAAAGAAATTTTACCTCAGAAAGAGCTGAATTATTTCAAGGCACTGTACCACTACACTACTTTCAACTCATCAAAATAAATTCATTTCTATTTGGGTAAATTGCTTCTGCATTTCCACCTGTTAAAATAACTTTCATCAGAGTGAAATTACTTGTTCTCTCAATAGCTATACCTCAGAGGTAAATGGGAAAAGAAATGGTGCTACACGGGAAATTCTTGCTCCCTTTTCTGCAGATGCCACTGACCACCAGAAGACAGATCTGTTTACAATCCCATGGAAGTCAGTGGTAACTTTCACAGAAGCAGGGGAATAAAATAATCTGATTTCTGAGATTCTGATATTTTTTTTCAAATAGGTATATTTGAAAACAGATGAAAAATGCCAGCATTTTCCTTCTCTCCTCCCTCAGATCTCTACTAACAATAAATGAAGCAATTTAGGCACATACCATAACTATTTGAACATCTGCAGAATGTTCTGTCCTTACACCTCTCTTCCCCCTTCTCTCTTCCCAAAGTTTTGTTCAATTTGCCTATTTGGACCACCTGGTCGAGAGCAGAGACATACCTCACAAAAAGAGACAGAAAAATATTGACTGCTGGCTTTCCAGCACTACCAAATAAAAATATGTATCAAAATCAATGATACCTGGTAGCATAAATCTGACCTGGAATGGGCATTTAAAAAGGATTCCTTTTATGTAAGCTGAAGGATGGAGAAACAGAAAGAATGAGTTGCCCAGGGAAGCAGAACATTGTGGTTTTATGTTAAAGAAAAGGTGGTCTGGGTAGAAGAGATGGAAAATGCTGTAAAGGACCTGCACAGACTTTCCATTCTCTGAAACCTCAGGGCCTCACTAGAGAGCAAGTCCTGAAAGCCGATCTGATAAACCGTAACTCATCCCACTGTTCATCCAAATATAGCTGAGACAGCAAGAGCTTTCTTTTGGAAATATTTCAGCAAGAACACGTCTCAGGAGTCAGAACTATATCACAAAGCAATAGACAGACGTTGGTGGCACATTTCCAAGATGAAATGCATCCATAACAATTTTCAAAGGGATTATAGCCTGTTCTTTAATGTCTCAGAAAGCTGAATTACTATTGCTAGAAAAATAAAGACCTGATCCACTCCTGAGGGTTCCTTACAAAGTATCACTGTATTCATATTGCAGGATCAGGGCCTCAGCCAGAAACTGTAAGTGTACGAACTGTGACTGCGATGAAGCTCAGGATCATCACAGCACATCTCTTTAAAGGCATTCTAAAGAGAAAAACAGAAGAGAGAGACTGGAGAATGAAAGAGGTATATGTAAACACTGAAGAAAACTACTATTTATCACACAATAGAATAAAATATATACAGCGTGTTTTCATTGCCAGACTCATGTAAATATACAGGGCTGCAAGAATACAATTTACAGCTGTGCTTCAAGTTGAATCTCCACATACAGTGTACACAGTGCCTTGCCTACCCACCATGGCCAAGGAGGATTCCTAGCCATGCCTGGACATATATTCCATCAGTACATTGATGAATCTGCATTAGAAGCCACATTTTTGCTCTAAGTTTTTCTTCATCATTGTTTGGATGCATTCAACACCCTATCGCTGAAATGATAGGAATGTGAATTGAAGGGAGATCCACAGTCCACAAATTTGGCTATATCCAAGAGAAACATAAGATCTCACACCAAGAGTACAATTTTCAATTTGATCAGTGTCTTCATCACACCCCTATTTTCCCCCACAAGAGAAGGAACCGGCCACCAGTTTTCCCACATCCTTCTGAAGAACTTCACTGCTTTACATAGAGTCACTCTGCACAATGCAACACTGTATACCACATGACAACCTGCCTGTTCAACTGCAAATTATCTCAGGACAGATGACTTTGAAAGCACACCCTATGGAAAATCCAGATTCAGAGAGTCTGAGGTTACAGGCCAGTAGTTAATGGTGATGTTTAGATGCTATTCGTTTCAAGAGTACCTCACTGCTTTGAAAAGCTGCACAGATCTGCATCTCTTGATGACTTCAAATATGACAGTTCCTTAAAATTATCATCAACAGAAGAGAAAATGTTTTATATTTATGTACAATGAATATTAAACATTCTGTATATGCATAGCTGATTATCAGAAATACTCAACTGCCAGCTACTCACTCCAGGCAGTTCACCCTACAAACAAGTTGTACAAGACAAAAAAAATCCTCAAAGGCATTGTTTCTAGAGATATTATTCATATTGGTTTTTACGTAAATCTAATTATTAAAACACTTAAATTAGAATTATATAACTTTCTAATCACCAGGGGAGATGGTTGTTGGCCAAGCATGTGCAACTGCCCCCTGAAATGTTGTGCTTAATCAGTACACTAGAGACACAAGGAAAAAGTCCTCAGGGAAATCATAGAGAATTTTGAAATGTAGCACTGATGCTATTTCTGAAAACAAACAAACAAAGCACCAACAAACTCCAGGTCATGAACCAAACTGCCTGTGTTTCCTAGGACTGTTGAAGGGGTTTGTTTTCTTTTATTATACCCTCACAGATTGGCTTTGAAAAAGATTAACCACTCTACAAATAATCCCTGGGTTTTGAGCTGCTTTGCTGATTCAAATAAAAACATCAGGAAAGCATTTCCTTTTGCACTGTTCCCGCTGTCTTTTATCAGAAGCCATTCCTTCAAAGACAAAAACAATTTTCTCAATTCCTGGTTTTTGGATGTTGAATACTATCAGACTCCTCAGCTGGTAGGACTCGAGACAGTTTGTACTGTATCCTCTGCAAAGTTCACAGCAGGTTTAAGTATTTTTTGTAATACTGCTTTTTCATTTATTTTCTTCTTTGTTTGCATGACCACAGCACAGCTACAGCATCAGCGCTGTGATGCATTTTTACAGAACACATTAAAATGCAAGATGCACGTTCAAACCTTCTTACTCAAAAATTCTCCACAGCCAGCCCAAACATTCACCTACATGGCAGTATGAGAAATACTGTACTACAGCAGGTGAGCTTCAAGTTGGCACCTCACATTGGATTTGATCCATTGTGTACAAAAATGAACAGAAAGGTGAATCAACCTCAGACTATCAGCATTCTTCTTTATAAAGAATGTGCTGCATAGAATAGAGCTGGTAGCATAAGGAGCATACATAGAGGATTTTTAAAAGACAGGATGGGGGAAAATACATGAAATAATGATAAAGTTTAGACACAAGGAAACCTGAGAATTAGGTAGCTTACTTCTTTAAAACTTCCACGTCATATCTTGCATAAAACTTCTCAGGACTACTAAATACATGATACATCCAACACTATAATTTAAAACTGAGGCACAGTCTCTTACATACAAACATAATAAGTAAACTGGCATATCAATTCTGTTTCAGTAGGCCAAAGACCACTTACCACAAACACAGCTGTGACCACTTCTACCATCTTCTAGAATATCCTTAGAATAGCCAATCAAGCAACACACCAAACAGTGCTCATGGAACATGTAACTCTAGATTCAAGGAATGAGTATTTAAGTTTGTAAAAATAAATAAATCCAAGTGTAGTGTTGTAATCTCTAAAGCAACACCTCTCCTGGGTGAAATTTTGCCACAGGAGAGCATTGTCAGTGTTATCCAAGCTTTTGTAGCAAAAACAAAACCAAAGCCTTTCAACATTGACAATTGCTGTACGCAGCTACCCTGCTCTCTTTTATTAAGGTTGGTTTGTTGCTGGATGTCACAAGTAAGGGTTGTGCAGAAACCTGTGAATTAAGCAGTCTGTACTATTGCTCCTCTTGTCTAGGGCTGGGGATGTAATCTACGCCTCTACTTAGCAAGCACAGATGAACAAATTTTGTTAAAAAAAAAAAAAAAAAAAAAACTAGCTCCCTCCTCCATCTATTTCCTGTCCTACAAGAGAAGCTTTTCTTCCCACAGAATAAAGGGACATACATAAAAGAAGGCTTAGACTCTCCTACTTTCACAGAATCACAGAATCACCAAGGTTGGAAAAGACCTTCAAGATCATCCAGTCCAACCATCCACCTATCACCAATAGTACTCACTAGACCATGTCCCTCAACACAAAATCCAAATGTTCCTTGAACACCTCCACGGTTGGTGACTCCACCACCTCCCTGGGCAGCCCATTCCAGTGCCTGACACTCTTTCAGAAAAGTAGTATTTCCTAACATCCAGCCTAAATCTCCCCTGGTGCAGCTTGAAGCCATACAGGACAGCTCTAGACCCTTCTATGATTAAGCCCGAGGCATAACTTGGTGCAGATTGATACTGAAAAAAAATCTGATCATTAAAATAATAATAATAAGTAAAATCAAGCCACATCAGCTTCGTATTCAGCTTAACAAAACCTCATTTTTCCTATGGAATTACATACTTCATATTGATCCATTCAAAATATGATTCTGTACTACTGGACAGATAAATACAATATGCACAAACTGAATGTGCACAAATAATTTCAGTTTAAAAAGCAAAATACAAGCTTTTCATCCTGAACTAAATACCAGCATGTTCTGACCATGTGAAGTTTCCAAGGTAACTCAGTAACATCTCTGAAGGCTTAATGTTACAGCTTGCAAACTTAGAATGTTTAATTTACTGCTGTTGCTACGATCAGCTTTGGCTAGAGTGTAAGAGGAGAGAAACACCACTTCAGGAGAGTGAAACGCAGCCTGTAAAGGAAAACGTACACAAAGAATGTCAGATGACATTCAAGTTGCTATTTTGAGTTGCAGATGTATCTACTGATAGCCAAAGCCACTTTTTACTTGAGTGTAATTTTTGTTGGCATAACAATTACATGGCTATGAAGATTATTTTTTAATCCCCTTTGCCTTCAGTATTTACTTTTGCTTCGTCAGTCTTTTCTTCTTGCATTATCATTCTGAAGAACAGTCTCCAGCTTACAGAAAACTAATTACATCACATTAACCTCTATCTTTAGAAATGCACCTTTCCCAGGCCAACCTTTCAAATCTGTACAAATTTATCGAGATCTCTGATTAAAACATAAACAAGATATGTACAAATGTCAATTTTCCAATCCACTGTCCCCAAGTTTTCCATTGTTATAACAATAATGCATGGAACAACACTACAGAAATATAAACAGCATTTTAAGATTTACCCTACAGACGAAAGGGAAAAGAATTAAATATGGAAATTTACTTGAATAAGGACAAGCTCTCCTGCTAACTTTGGCTCTTCATTCTAGTTAGACTGTAGTTACAGCCCAATAGGCTAAAAACTTTTTTCTAGATGAAGTTGTCCTGGGAAGCAATCCAGTTCCAAATGTTTTACTCCCAAATGAAGAATTGTGCAAAGCATACTCAATAAAGAAAGCCTATCTAATACAGGATTTACATATCTCTAAATTAGGCACTGCAAAACGTAGCTTAGAAGAACTGGCTTTCAAAGGGATGTAAAGCTCTCTGGGTGAAGCATCTGGAGATACATATGAGCTCTGGGCTCATAACATGCATGCCAATAGGGAAAAACAAACAAACAACAACAAAATCAAACAAAAAACCAACAAACAACAACAACAACAAAACAATAAACACTGATAGAGCAACAAAGCTCAGCATTCTCCTCCAGAATTCAGACTGAACTATAAGACAAGAGTCTAACATTTCTCTCTCTCAAATGAAGGTGTCATAAGGGATGCTTTGGAATATGTTTTATTTTAATATCTGGAAAACAGAAGAAATAGTGATACTTGGATCATATTTAATATGGTACTTACACAGTGATGAGTTCAGGATACAAGTTCAGGATACATGCACAGATTTTTCCAAGTAACTCAAAAATGGATTTGATTGTAAAAATATAAAGCAGCTCTAAGAACATGGAGCAATGTCCTACAGCACAGCCTCGCTTCTAAGTTTACTTGCCTAGCTGTAATCTACAAGGTAGTACTGGTGTGCGTGTGCTTTTTTTCTGGTCCACCATCTTCCATCTCCAAAAGTCTAGATAGAGGCAGTTAACTCTTCTGTACAGACTGCTTGGTAGCTTGGTATTCTTCACCCCTCATTCCTGAAGAGTGAAGAAGCATTTCAACACAGACAAATTAAGTGTCCGAACTATTAAATTATAACAGGTGAACAAGGCTTCCAAACTCACAATGTTTTGGAAGAACATGACAACAAGCACATACTACTTGACAGTGTGTCCAAAACAAACTGACAAAAATCATACATTGCTGGATCTTTGACAACCCAGAGAACTACACAGCAGGCAATGCAACACGCCCAACTTACTATTCAGAGATAGCAAAATATTATCTCTTCACTGGTCAACAGCTGCTGTTTCTGCTTTGGAAAAGGAAGCTTGTATTACCTACGCTCAAGAAGAAAAATCCAGTATTGACAACATACATGAAACAATAACAAAAGCCTCAATAAAAAGGGTGATATGTAGCCTACACAAAGCAAAAAGGTTATGAAACATTCAAAAAGCTCTGACATTTCATTTCCAGCAGTGATAAACACGAAGAGAAATCTCAGTTAAGTAAGATTGCAAGTTCTTATGGGGCTTACTGAATTACAAGCCAACACAGAAGAGTGAGATAGTTCAAAACAGAAAACAGGGCAAAATAAATGCTAATCACTTTTCACAGTCTTCAGAATTTTTTTCTTTTTTTTTAATACTACCATATTTTGCTATTTAAAAAAGCTTTCTAGTAGAATGGACAGTTTTACTGCCTAACTATACAATTTCTGTCTAAAAAGACCCAGTCTAAAACTGCTGAATGGCATAAAACCAAATGCTCGCATGAGCTTCAGCATCCAAAAGTAAAGGTGGCACTCATAAAAAAATAAACTTTACAAGAACTTCTGGGTGATCCTTGAGCTACAGACCAGCAAGTCTTACTTCTGCAGAAAGCAAACTGGTAGAAATTACAGTGGAGGAGAACATCAAAAGACACAGCTGAAGACATTTGATGAAAAGTATACACAGAGGAAGAGATGATGTGGCTCATCAGGAGGGTTGTCATAACACAATCTATTGGATTCTTCCAAGGGCCAGCCAACATGCAGATAAGCATTATCTAGTTCATATAATGTACACTTAAAAAAAAAAAAAATCTTTTAATAGAATCCCTCAAGAAAAGCCATTAAATTAGCTAGGCTCTCACATAACATTGAGGAAGGTTCTCCCGAGAGTAACTAAGTAAGAGGGAAAACAAAAGGCAAAATTAAAAAAAAAAAAAAAGACAAATTTTACAGTGGGTAGATGCTATCTGTGAGCACTTCAAAGATCTATTCTGCTTTTTAATATTTCCAGTGGAAAGGAACAATTAATAAGACGTTTCCTTTAAGTTATTTTATATGGCCTGAAACTAAGTGTTCCCCACTCCCCTCAAACCAGTGCTCTGCAGAAGAACATAACCATTATAAAATGCATCTGCTTAATAATAATGTGCATCAAATTAAAGCTTCAGCCTGCTTGTCAAAATTAATAGCCACTGAATATGAACTGCAGAACCCCTGAGTCCTCACTGAACCCATGATAGATTAAAAGAGTGCAGTGATTTCCCTTAATTCTTCAAATTTAATTAACGTCTGAATGTTGTTTTTTTTTAAACAAATGAACAGTCTTGGGGTCTAAAAGATAATTCATGCTCTGCTACTTTGTTCTTGAAACAGAAAAAAAAATAACATTGCATCATGCGCTATTTATTTACCTCGTTCACTTTCTCATTTCTGCTTAGCTTATAGAACTGACACAACCCTACCTAGGAAATTTCGTATCATACCTGTAAATATTATGGCTTTCCAAACAGGTCAGCTGGACTGGTCACAATCAAATCTCAATATTCTTCCAAAAAGGTTAAATGGCTTTCTGCTCATGAATACCAGCATTTCTGAGAAGTAATTTCATTCCAGTTATATGTTTTTATCTTGTTAATTAAATGAGGAGAAAACAGAAACTGACATATTTAATTTCCACTACCAAGTATTTCTATGAGGAAAAAAATAAATAGGACAGAATATTGTAGAGAAAAGTATACAAAACACAATAGTAAGAAGAAAAAAAGGAAGTCACTTAGGATATTTAAACATTTAGAACTATATATAATTATTTAGAGTTATTCATATTTGATTTTAAAACACGAAATACTCTTTTAACTAGCTTTTTTTTTTTTTTTTTTTTTTTTTGATCACTTGGTTTTATTCAGGCTCTGGAAACAGTCATGCATCTCCAAAACAAATCAATTTAGAGCTTGGTCCATGATGATAACTATGAGAGCTGGTTTATTTTTATGGACTGTTGCTAAAGCACTTGTGGACTAAAAATAACTTCTGTTGAACAGTGATACTGTACTGTCAAAATCTCAAACAAACAAATACTTTACATAGATTATCCAAATGAGGAGAGTGAAAATGAATGGTTATTTTTGAGACATAAGTAAGGACCCTAGTATAGTTAAGATTCAGAAATAAGATTCTGAATGTAAATAAGATTCAGCTAGAGATGCTTAGATACTGACCAGGGATGGGAAAGCATAAATGTTCTAATGACCTTTGTTTCTAATGATACACAGCATGTATGTAAAGTTCCCTAGCATAGATTTGTAGATTGGCTGTGGAAGGCTTTTTGTCTTTTCCAGTATCTATGTGAGAAACTGTGTGGCTTCCATGGACTCTGCCTCTCTTTTAATTTGAGGACTTTTCTGAATAAGTTCATTTCACTTCTCTGTTCTTCTGAAGCCCAGCATCTGTGTGCAAAGAGCAGCTGTCCTCAGAACATCAAACACAACTGTACAGTAATTGCTATTGAATGGCCTATGCTTGCAACTTAAATCAGCTCTTATTTGTGATTTACCACTACTGAAATAAACCCTCTAAGTTTTGCTTCAGCAAGGCTAATTTGGCATCTATTTAAGCTTTTCATAAACAACTTCTCTAGAACAACCTCATTTTGCAATTGCACCAAGTCACATGCGAGCACCTGAAATCCTATGACTTAGCTGTACTACATCTTTCTCATTCATTTTAACTGTTGTGGGTTGAGTTTTCCTCTTTAGATCTGAAGACTAATATTGTAGCCTAATAATATGTCTTTATGTGTTTATCTGTATTCACTTAAGTCAGTCTTGTGTCCTTTTCATTCAGGGCTTCCAGACTTCTAGATGTTATGGAACTTCTCAGACGTACCACCACTCCACAGGGTCTCCATTCCCTGGGGAATTTTAGCAGCATATTTAGCCACAGTATCTCTGTCTTTTCATTCCACAATGTGTGGGAACTGTTGAGTCACAGCCTGAACCACTGATTGAGCACCTGGGGAAAGCACTGGTGGTCAGCCTGTGGGAGCACAGGTGAAGGTAATTCAGCTGTGTGACTGGAAGGGGTGGAGCCTGGCTGCACCTCTCAGACCTCATTGAAGGGCTGACTGCCGCAAAGGAAGGATCTCTGTTTGCAGATCCTTGGTGAAGCTTTCCCCTGCAAATCTGGAATTTTCTGATTTGGGTGAGCAATCTTCTTCCCTTCCTTTATAGCACCTTCCTCTCATGCCGGTCCTTCCATTATCACATCTCTGTTGTAATGCCTTTCCCATCATGTTGATCTCTCCAATCGCTACGCACACTATTTCTCTAATTTTTCAAGATCCCTTTTCATTGCAGGTTTGGTTTGTCTTGTTTGTTGTTTTAATGAAACATGCCGTACTGATTTAAAGGCATGAATATTTACGTTTAACATCTTTACCTAGCACTGTGTTTATTTCACTTTGTGTTCCTATCTACTCCCACAGGGATAACTTGTATCCCATTCTTTAATGAGAATAGAGATATCTGTTGTACATATCTTCAAAAAACACCCCAGTTCAAGCTTCTGTATTTCTCAGCTCTGAAGGGATTTTTTCCTAGACTCCATTTCACAAAATAATCTTTTCCCTGCAGACGGCAACAGTTCTAATTTCACTTTTGGAGACAGAACCCAAGGTGTGTTTGCATGTGACACTCCACCTTCCCCACAAGAACCCACAGTGACCTACTAAACTTAAATCTACTTTTTATATGTGCTGAAGCCCTGAAATTTTCTTTGTCTAAACTGGACCTTCAGACTGGAAAAAGTATTCCTGAGAAAACTACTTGACTTAAACCTTATAATTGAAAACTCACAGGATCAAAAACAAATTTGTAAAGCTCAAATTCTAGTTGATTGCTGTTTCCACAAGTAAAATTGAAGAGCTTTTTGGATTCATGACAGGCATGAATTCCAAAACTTCTGGGGACATTCCAGGCTCTGTCAGATACAACACTACTGATCCTTCAGAGTAAAATATGAAAAGAGGAAAAAATATATATATATATATTTGTCAGAATAGAATGCTGCATAACCTGTAGAAGCTAGTTTAATTTAAGAGCAGTAGTCTATGCAAATTAACATAGCTTCCTTGCCAGTAAACTCCAAACAGAACTAGTTTGTGAAATTTTTCAGAGGATCCTCATATTGATGAGGAGCAGGAACAAAACAAATTTGACTGCAAAGTGATGGCTATCATCTCCAGCACACACATAACTCCGCCCGGGAGCCCAGTTGCCTTTTCTTCTTCCCTGTTCCTATAAATGAAGCATTCCTCAGGCACTCCTTCCTCCTGCCTGCAGAGGCAATAAGCGTTCAACACAGTGCTCTGCTATTCTAAGTTTACGCTTTACAGCCAGCAGGAGACACTCAGAGTGCATAACCCTCCAACTGCACAAACATGTAACAATGCCACTTACAAGTCACATACCAAAATGGTGACTATGTTCAATTAAGAGAGGAAAAAAACTTTGTACAATTGTGTTCTTCCTCTCATACACACATTTAATTCTGTTGGTGGGAGTAGACTTACCTGTTATTATTATTTTTTTTTCAAATGAATGTTTGTTGCAATTCAGATCACGCTGTGCTGAAACATCCATAAAGCACAGATAGGAGAAAAGATGGCCCATACTTTTCAATGCCATTCACCTGAACACAACCATCATGCTTCACTCATGCAAACAACAGTCCTCTCAGTAAATTGAAATCCACACTCAAGACTGGCTTGCAGAAAGGGTGAGCAAGCCACGTGAAGACCATACTGTATGCTTAATTATCTACAAGCAAGGTTAGCTTTTTCCCATTATTTCTAACTGCCCTAATAAGGAAATGGCATAGAGAAGAATGACATACATTCTATGACAATAAGACCACTGAAAATACAAACATATTTTATATACTATTTCAAATTCATCATCAACCATGAGAGCAAAATAATTAAGAATTGTATTTATTGAATACTTGCAAGTATATTAGTTGCTCAAATGACTTTGAAAATACATAGCTTTTTAAACACATCTTTACCAATACAGAAAAATGGGCTCTACACAATATGCATCATAACGGATTCTGCAGAGCACATGGGTTTGCTGAAATCCAGATAGTTCAAGTATGATAGGTCAGTTTTTCAACTCTTCCTAATTGCATTACCAGCTGCACAAACCACTTGTAGGCATTTCACAGCTTATGGTCCACAAAACCCTTTATAACTATTATTTTTCTTCATTTTCAATTGAAAAGAAATAGAGTTCAAATTCTGTGTGCTAGCATATATTAGAAATGGAGACAGATCTGCAGCTAAGGCTGCAACAAAACTGAAGGAATGAGAATTATTAATCAAAAGGTTAGGAAAAAAGATCATAATTTTTAAGTTACTATTATATGGCATGCTTTTTAGCAATAGTTTGAGATAATAGACAGATTTGCACTCAGAACAAAGCTCTGTAACATGTGTTGAACATCACCTGCTAGCACTGTTAAAAAAGCACCCATGAGATAGGCAAGATATTTGGAAAAGAGGAACACTGTGTGCCTTGCAGTCATAAGTTCCAAGCAGAAAGCACCATAGTAGGAAATTCAGAAACACAAACAAACCCTTGAATATATTTTACCTCCATAAAAAGCTCCATTCTTTCAAATTAAGTGACTTTACAGAATTAAGGTGGTTATAAACCCCATGTGGAAGACCATTTTTATTATGAGATCTTAAGCATAAGAAATTATTTTGGCAGCAGCAGTGAAGATAAAGGGCATAGGCAAGTCTTGGAAAAACTGTCTCAGTTAAAATTCTCCAGTACTTCCTACTGTAACACCATTTCTTCAGATCTTACAACTTTACCAAACTACAACTGTTCACGTGGAAATTTTCCACAATGGACTTTTGCCACTTATGAGAGAGATTTTTCAGACAAAGTTTTCTAGCCCCTTCTGACAAAGAGCACACTGCTCTTTACAGATTAACGAATCCTGCTGACCTTTCCACTAACTCTTCAGAGTTAATGGGCCATCACATACAACTTTTTGCCAACCCTGGGAAAATCTTCCTGAACTTGGCCAAGTGTAACTATTTGCACATACTGCTAATTTACGTATGCAGAAGAGATTTAGATTTCAGCAACTCACTGATCACTCTATCCAAACACTACACAGGAGACAGTGAAGCCACACGTAGTAAGCATAAATGACTAGAAGCAGACAAAGTGAAAGACAGAAACAGGAGCCAACATGACAGCAGAGCTGATAAATGCCATGTGGGTACAGAAACTGGGATAGAGAGTACTAAAGAAAAAAAGGTTGGCTGGTAAGGTGAAGAGGTGGGAAAGCAACAGTAGGAGTTTCATCTAGGCGAAAATGCAGGGGGGCAAGAAGCCAGGTCCACACATTCCCTTCAAGAACTAGAACAAAAATGAAAATTGCTATCTAGTAGACAAATGGTGACGCGTACAATCTACAGAACTGCAAGTAATACATCCTATTTCCCTGTGGACTCCAGAGAAGATAACTACATACTGCTCTACTAAAATAAAACTTCTAATTCAAACTACAAAGGTCTGTTGGATTGGAAGTTATCCATCCTGATAAAGAACAACATCTGTTTTCTTTCTAACTCATTTAAAAAAAAAAAAAAATTACAAGCAATAAAACAAAATTCAAGAAAACAACTGAAAAAACTGAAAGTCTGTGTAATTTTAATTAGGCTTTTCTGTGTCTATATTTTATAAAAGAATTTGTGAAGACACAATCAAATACAATAACATACATGACATTCATGTTTGCTTTTTTTTTCTAGCAAACAATGCTCTGAAAGCTAGTAAGAGTTGCACAGAAAAAGGAAATGCTGTCTGCAGATATCAGCTGCAGAACTTAGAAGTTCTGCAATGAAGGAGGCAGCCAGTTGAAGGATAAGAAAGGACAGCCCTACAGATGATGCAGTTAAGTGCTGCATTTAAGAACTGGTTGTATTCCTGCTACTGATGCAATCCATTGGGAATGCCAGAAAATCTGGGTAACTATCCTGAGACTACAGGACACTGGCAATCTGCGGAAGTATTCTGCAAATGAACTAGGGCTGTGTTTGGAATATGAAGGGCTATCAAAGATGGTAATGCAAGAAAATCAATCGACTAGGTTAATGTTTCCAAATGAGTACCAAGAAGTGTGGTTACATTTGTCTTCTTCCTATGGCTCAGTTCAACCAAGTAGAAAATGTCCCTCTCATCTCAGGCTGTTTTGAAATTAAAATAAATTGTGTAGTGGAAATGCTAAGACATGGCCTGAACCAGATACCAAGCCCCTGGTAGGAGGGCAAGGCCAGCCCAAGGGAGCTCATGTGCATGTAATGCATCTGAGTAACAGGAAGGGGTGGAACCAGGATCCACCCCTTCCCAGACCTCATTTAAGGGTTGGCAGTGAAGGCAAGGGTATCTTGCTGGAGATCACTGCCTACCTGAAGCCTTCCAAGGGTAAGCAGATTCTTTCCTTTGGTTCTGTATCTACAGCTTTTGCATTTGGGCAAATCCTCACGTGCTGCAGCCCAGGACTTTGTTAATATGCTGTCATTGCTACACTTTGCATCATGTTACAGCATTACAAATTTAAAGAACAAAATGGAAAAAATGATAGTTTGAAAGTAACTTTCCTTGTAATAATATGAACCCTAGAATATCTTGATACAGCTCATGACTATACTCTTTTAATGTCTCTGCCTATAATTCCAGCAACTGATAGTGATGACATAAAGTAGGGACTGATGGGGCAACACCAAGAACCTAGTAGTTTACATTATATAGATATCTCTCTTGTATCTTTCCAAAGATTTTTAGCCCTTAAAGTTGCATCCTGACTTAAGTGCAACTCATAGCCTTCCTGTGGCTCTCTCTCAAGTCTCTAACTCCTTCAGTCAGAGATAAGGCACCCTCCATCCCACTCAAAGAAGTCAGTAACATTTAGGAGACAAAATCACATGGGACTGATACTTCATTAGACTTTACCTCATTTGATGGAACAATAGCAAAAGGCTGGATGACAGCTGCCAGTGGAATGCGAGCCTGTTTGGCCATATCTGAAGATGACGGGAAGCAGTAGGTAGTACATCGGATATAACGAGGGCTGGCATGACCTAGAACACCCAACAAAGCAGGCACAATGAGAGAGAAAAGGAGTCTGTCTGTTCCAAAAACATACCAAGATTAAAAACAAAGCAATAAGTGCAGATTCCTAAATTAAATGTATGCTTTCCTTCCTTCCATGCAAGCTTCTGCCCAACTCATCTCTTTACGTCAGCCTATTGCCTCCCCCTGTAGGCAAATTTTTTCTGGCTGAGTTTAATGCAGGTATTTAAATGTATCAAGAAAAAAAAAGTACAGTTATTTGCAATAAGAATCTTAAAAGAGATTAGCTTGACGATATCTGTATCTGAGAGGTTAAAAGGAAATAATACATACAAAAGTCTCAGTGGTAACATCAACATAGTATATAACAAAATGCAGCAAACATATACACTGTGAAGACCACTCTAATAATTAGCTACTTCCAATTCAGAAGATAGTATATAAATGTTAACAACACCTTGCTTGTTTATTTTACAAAATATTGTGTGCTAAAGTCACTCCACCATTTCTTGTAACATACTTAGTTCCCTCACTGAGAAACTGTCTATTGGAAGAGTACATGAGCTCTGGAAGTCAAAGGGAGTTCAGAAATTGGCTTCCTTATGTCCCTTTTTCAACCACTGTGCAGTAGGTCTTGCTTAATCTCTTAAAAGGCATTTCTTTGTTCATTAGAACTGCATTATCCCATTCTCAGATAATATCCAAAAAAAACCTGATATATGTTTTGTATAGTTATCCAGACACTGATAAATAGATGCTGGACTAACTTATACCAACGGTTTAGTATGTATTAAAGTATCAAGTCTGCTGCCAGGAGCAACACATGCAATATGGTATTTACAGGCTCTAGGCAGAAGCAAACAAGATACACTAGCCAAATGAAAACATTAAGCCAACTAGGCAGCTCATGCTCTGTCCCTGTAACCTGAACAAAACATTCCAAAATCTATATCTTAACATACAACAATGCCAGTCTTGTTGCTTCTTGTCTCTTAAGATTTCATAATAATTTGAAGATGCTTTTCAACTTGAAAACCTTGAAAACGTTCAAACTAAAAAGAAATGTTGTGTCAATTATTCTTATTATATACTGTTACCTTGATCTTGGATTAAGCAGTCTGTGGTGACAAGAGGAGGAACCTGTCCTCTTGTGTTTGTAGCATACATCTGCCCTCCCCTAGAAGCTTTATCATTTTCAATTACTTGAATCTGATGAATAAGAAGCAAGAACAGTATGAGAAAGGTTAGCCACACATTCAGTTACATTCCTAAACATCTTCACCAAGTAAATCTATTGACATTTTGTTATACAGGTGTCCCATTAACTTATCACATACAAACTTCTAGTGCAGTCAAGAACTAGACAGTATAACTCAAAGAGAAAGTTGCCTGTTGGAACTCTGCAGAGGAAATGTTACACATAGGGGTTGACCAGACCAATGTGTAGTGAGCAAGTGAATTGTTTAGAGTATGTTGACTGCAAGGAGGACAGACATTTTCAAGAAAGTCTAGCCAGCAAACCAAGGAAAGTGATTATGTAAAATACACCCTTGCTACTGCATCAGGTCTTCCATACTCTGAAATCAAACTGAAGTGCCAACAGGTTGCATCGCCTGACTCACATGCCACATATGCCAGGTTATCTTTTCTATTACCACAATTGTGCTAGCTGCTGCTCTTCATAAATCAATGTGCAGGCGATTTATCAGACTGCAACAGTGAGAAGAGCTGGCTCTTAGCTCCTCCGCTAGACTCCATCCACAGGATGGTTAAGACTTAAATGATAACCTAGGTAGTGCACCACCTTCCTTGCTGAGCTATTTTCAGAACTGTCATTTAGAAAGCAGTAATTTCAATCCCCAAGAAATTCTTGCTGGCCACTAAGTAGTATTTCAGTACTGAAGCTCAGTGTTCTCAATCCCTGAGCCACCCCCATGTTGTGAGCTTCCTCCCAGGATAAAATAAAGAAGAGCAATCACAGAGAACTTCTTGTGAGGCAGTTCTGATCACATACAGATTTATTCTGGTTGATGCCTAGTTTACAGCAAGCTATGATGTATTTTCATTACATACTCATGAAGCTGGCTTTAGTACTGACCAAATTCCCTTTATATATACTTTCTAATACTGTCACTTCTGCACAGTTCTTCATGTTGTTCGATACTTATCAGAATAAAATATATAAAGCTGTACATTGGTCCACAAACTGGATCACTAAGATACCACTGTAACTCTTGCTCAAAGGAGATATCTGTTCAGCAACACATTTTAGAGTGTAGCCTAACAGCTATGAGAAAAAAAAAAAAAAAAAAAGAAAAAGGAGACTGGGAATTTCTGAAACTGCCTTTGCCACTGCTGCTGGTATCCCATGCAATTGTATCTTTACACTGCACATCTTTTTCTAATAATAGCTGGGATATTTCAGAAGCCTTAGCTGGGTAGCAAACAGAGAAGAAAAACAAAACTGGTCAGTGCAGAGTCTATTGATCATTGTCCAAGAGGTATTTCCTAACACACTGGAAATAATCTGGGGCCTGTAAAATTTTCTCTCTATTAAGTTTTTGTATAGCTATTTAAATATACAATACATTCCTCAGAGCTTGTTCTATCTTCTGCTTGATTACTTTTCCCTGCCTGCTTGGCTGGTCTACTTTTGCTAACTCTTGCATTAATAGGGAAAAAGGCTTTGTTCTAAAAACACCCACTGGCTGAAGGAAGCAAACCATTTTCAAGACTCAGCTCTGCAAAGGATCATGGCACTGTGTTATTCTGCAGTTAACTGACCTAAACATATCATCATTCTTGGAAATAATATCATGGTTCTTGGAAACCAGATGCTGATTTTCATAGATGCTGTCAGAGCACATATCAACCTCCAACATATATGAAACAACATACATCAACAATGGTTACAGATAAGAAGTAAATTTATCTGGCAACACTATTGTAATTGTATAATGTAAATATAACAGGAGAATTACACACGGTCATACTTAATCTTCTGAATCAGCTTTTTTCCCTCTACAGACATTGACCCAGATGGTGTTGCTTTTAAACATGTCATTTTGATCCTCTCTATGCTGCTAAAACAAACCTTTTAACCTATTTTAGCATCACTGTCATAGCAAAGTTTATTCTACGTGCATAATTGAAACAAGACATCAGTCCATGCTCTCATGCCAGACCTCCCTCTCTCTAAGCTACTTTTTTTTTTTCTTTTAAATATATTAGACATGATGATTTTATCCCTCTTATGTAAAATTACCATACAGAAACACCATTAAGGCCATTGCCTACATTCGCTAATTATGACACTTGGTTTCTTGGTGTGCGTGTGCGTTGTTTTTCTGTCTGTTTGTATTAAAACACACAGTGATCTTCAGTTGCATCTAACTTGAAAATTGCATTTAATGGAGGCAAATGCAGTTGTTAACATGTTAACTCTTAAGATATTTTCAGTTTTCCAGTAAAAGCATCACTGGATAAAACAAAGGAATATGCCAATAGAAGGAAGCATGGCTGCATCCTGCTAGACAGGGCTTTCCCTCATCACAGCAAAACACAAATCCTTTCCTATACAGCTGTACCGCTTCAGCAAAGGAGTGGAAGATTCCTTCACTCAGAAGAGCTTAGTTCTGGCCTATAGTTGCAAGACAGTCTGCTTCAAGAGCCCTAACTCTCCAAAGACCTTTCAAAGTGTCCAAATGATCACCAGAAGAACCTGTAGAACTGTGTGCATCAATGTGTGCTCTCACCAGGAGTTCAGTATACTCCACCCCCCCCCCCCCCCAACTCTGATCAACTGTTACCAATAAAAAACAATTTAACTACATCCTGAACCTAACAAGATACTCCTTTGGGTAATACTTAAACTACTTTCTTAGATGGACAAACTATACCTTGTTTTATTTTTCCTCTATCGTCACTCTAAAAAGAAGAGGCAAAGTCCCACCAGAGCATATTCAGGCATGTTTCAACAACTGAGCCTTTTGAACTGTGTGAATCCGAAGCATTAATTATACCCTGAGCTACTGAAATTCTTACAAGGCTGTAACAGCTGGAAGGCAAACGCTTAGGCAAACTGTTCTAGTTAGAATATCAGCACTGACTTTACTTTGTCATCAATGCAGCAGAAATTCATAAAAAATTAGTGGCCTGTTACTCACTGGGCTTGGAATCGAGTCAGGATCAAGCTTCTTCTGTGGCGGACCAGAGAGCTGTGCTGGACCTCCAGGAAAAGCACCAGGATAAGACAGTTGAGATCCTGCCATCTGAGGGCCATAGTTTGCTGCAGAGTTACAAATGAATTGATTTAAAGAATTTAAGTCCTGTTATCCATTTTTAACATCAACTTTTGTCATACAAATCATTTTTACTTCAGCTAAATGCAGCTCCTCCTTACTTTCTGTTTTCAGCAAGTATCAGAAATAGGTTCTGGCTCACACCATCTGTTTTGAAAGCAAGCATAAAACTAGCTTAGAGTGACAACTCTAGCTTCAGACATTTTCTAGTACATGTCATATAGAACTAGCTAGAATGGGTTATTACAGCTACTACCTAGAGAGCAGGCTGTTGCTGTAGTGAGCATTTCTGTTACTGTCAGTCAACGAAAACTAGTCTAGTAAGTTTTACAACTATAAAAAACAGCTGTTTTACTCACAAGTGTCAGGTAAAATAAAGCATGCTCTTTTACAAATTCAGCATATCCAATTTGAACTCTTTATCCCGATAGTAAAGAGGAGTATATAAAAAGGAGTATGACTCCTTCCTGTTGTATATTGTGCCTTTACCAACTACTAACCAAATCATTCTGCTCTTTTTTCTTGTTCTTAACAGTGTTGAATTGTTGAGCAGAAGTACAGCCTGCCTTGAATGCTCCAACCACTGAATCACAGAATGGTTTCGGTTGGAAGGGACCTCAAGGATCATGAATCTCCAACCCCCCTGCCACATGCAGAGCCACCAACCTCCCCATTTAATACTAGACCAGGCTGCCCCGGGCCCCATCCAATCTGGCCTTGAACACCTCTAGGGATGGGGCATCCACAACCTTTCTGGGCAGCCTGTTCCAGCACCTCACCACACTCTCTGTGAAAAACTTCCCCGATATCCAGCCTAAATCTTCCCTCCTTCAACTTAAAACCATTTTCCCTTGTCCTCCCATTGTCTACCCTTTCAAAGAGTTGGCTCCCTTCCTGTTTATAGGCTCCCTTTAGGTACTGGAAGGCTGCAATGAGGTCACCCTGCAGTCTTCTCCAGGCTGAACAAGCCCAGCTTTCCTCAGCCTATTTTCGTAGGGGAAGTGCTCCAGCTCCCTGATCATGTTTGTGGCTCTCCTCTGGACCCTCTCCAACAGCTCTCTGTTTTTCTTGTACTGGGGGCCCCAGACCCCACACAATAATTATTCAGATGGGTCCTCACAAGAGCAGAGTAGAGAGAGAGGCAATCACCTCCCTGTCCCTGCTGGCCACCCCTCTTCTGATGGAACAGATTGATCTGATTATCAGTAACAACCTTCTATTCTACAAAACAGAGATTAAATTTTCATTTTTTTAAGTCACCAGAACATCAAACTTGAGAGGTCACAGTTGCAACAGTGATTCTCCGTGCACTTTTTGTTTTCAATTAGATACCAAACATCCTTCTCTACCTTGCTGAGGATGATATCCAGGCCCTGGAGTCTGTCCTGGAAGTTGCTGCAAGTTAGGATTTGGAAGTCCAGATCCAGGGATCCCATCCTGTCTGGCTATACTAGACAACGATGACTGAGCACAAAGGCCACTGAAATTATTTGCTGGTGGAGGAATCTGTGGTCCAGGTTGTAAAGTCATTTGGTGCTGCATCAGTGGCAGTTGCTGTGGATGTCCAGAAGATGTATGAGAGCTCTGGATAGCACCAGGACCTGAGCAAGAAATTATACATATACATATATCAAATGAGTCAAAAAATTATAGGCTACTAGCTTGGTGTGGCAGATATACTGAGTAAAAAACACAACTTTTGCAACATATAGCAAATACTGTAATTCATATTGATAGTGCTTTATCAGGTAGATTCTGAATGCCTGTTTCCAAAACAAATCAGATTTCACAGCTTAAGTCTGAACTGATTCAGATGTTCAACTTCATTTCCTTTGACTCTATTATCAATAAAACCCTGCAGCTGGGGTGGATGGGGAAAAGAATAGGGAGGCCACTTCAACAATTCTTGATTAGAATATATATAAACTACTATTTGCCTTTGATATTATAATTAATTTTATGATATGAAACGTTCCTTTTGGCTTAATAATCAATTTTTCTTACATTACTTTTTTTGTTAGTATGTTGTTCCCATTTCACCATGACAAACTCAATGGAAGTTTAACCAACACATTTAATCTGGTTTACAACCATTCTCTAGAATTGATGCTAAAAAATGAAATGTGGAAATTACTTAACACACACTGGTGAGGAAAGCTGTTGTTAACAAGATCCAGATTCCAATTAAAATTAAGAGATCCTGCAAGTGGTTTCTTTCTAAGACTTAAAATCTGTAAATGTTATTTTATGAAGCCTACATTTTTAGTCAAACATCTCCCAAAGAACAACAGCAAAACAGCAAAATGACTAATGTTAATAAACAAATACTGAAATGCACCTTAGAATCATAAAATTATTCAGGTTGGAAGGGATCGTTAAGACCTAGTTCCAACCCTCCTGCTACAGGCAGGGACACCTCTAGACCAGGTTGCTCAAAGCCCCATCCAGCCCGGCCTTGAGTGTTTCCAGGGAGGGGGAAACCCCAGTCTCACTGGGCAACCTGTTCCAGTGTCTCACTGCCCTCACAGTAAATAATTTCTTCCTGATATCTAGTCTAAATCTATCCTCTTCCAGTTTAAAATCATTCCCCCCTTGTTCTGTTGCTACACACCCTTATAAAAAGTTCCTCCCCAGCTGTCCTGTAGGCCCCCTTCATGTACTGGAATCTTCTATCAGACTTGTTTACTGGAAACAAATTTCACAGAAAACAAGTTCTGATTCTCAGCTGGTAGAAATAAACATTGCTCCAGAAGTCTTAACAGCTATCCACTTCAGTGCTCTTCCAAGTTACAGAATTTAGGCTTACAGCTAAGCAAAAACCATAACAATAAAACCAAACATGGGGGCATAGTTGTAAAGAAGCAACACCTTCAGTGGTCTGAAGGGTATCTCAACCCTCCTCCATGTAAGATAAGCAACAACATTACATTTTACATAATCATTGCTGGAGGCAATATAACGAAGGCAGGAAAGAAAAGCAATTCTTTTTTCTCTGTATAATTTCAGTTGCTGTATATGAAGTGCTGCTGTAGAGGTACTGGGTCAAACTTCATCCTGCATAGGACAGTCTGACTTAGTTGTGAACTTGCAGTTCAGTACAGAAAGGCTGAAGTCAAGTCTAAATTATTTTTATTACGGCAAAGAAGTAAGTTTTCACAAGTAATTGTACAATAGAGGTCAGACCCTTGGCAATTACACAAGTTTTTATTTAACTCAAATCAGTACCTTGTAAAGTCAGAGAAGGAACACCCACACAGTCTAAACTGAAAAGTTCATTTTTACTCATATCTCAGTAAGATATTGATGATCAAAGTGATCTCAGTTTAACAGTCTCATCCTCACAACCATAACAGCCACAGCAAAACACAATGCTGACTATCCGCTGCTTTTCAATCTTATAGTAAATTTGGCGAGGAAATATTCAAAAAAAGCAGGTCTAGACACGCAGAAAATTACAAATGTTAGTGATTTACATGGAAGAATCACATCTTCCATCAATTTACTTCTAACCCTGGATTAAATACAAACAAGTTCAGATGAAAAATTTACAAGTTTTGGACCAAAGAATTAGATTGTTTTGAAACGGAAACTATAAAAAGATCAGAAAAATGAAACTGTAAGTTTTTAATCATGTCTTGGCTGTTATTGACAGCATAAACAATGAGAAATGACTGATAAAGTAGCCAATATGTATGGAAGGCTTTAATTCAAAACTAACCCAACAACACTGATGTAAGAAATAGGATAAGATTAAAAAAATTTCTTCAGTAAATGAAAGTGGGAAAGATTTTATTATCTGCTTATATAGAAGTTCAGTACATATCTAATTACCACAGTCTTACAAGTTTTAAATGAGAAAAGAGTCAAACAGATAAAATTGATTACCGTAGCTATTTATCTGCATGCTGTTCAGCTGGTTGGCAAGTTGTGTTGTACACGAAGTGGATACAGTATTTGGGGAGGCTGGCTGTGACTGATGACTGCCAGGAGGATAGGAAGGTCCTGTATTGTTCGGAGGTAGAGGGCTTTGAAACCTAAATGGAAAAATGAGTGCAGTTATGCAAGAAATTTCACCAACCAGTCATAATTCCAGAAAGTCTGATACCTTCTCAAGTGTCATGCTGAAACAGTTAATTAGGATGATCAAACTCTCCAGAGTTTTCTCATCTTCTGCTCAGAAAAAGCGTATTGTTGTTAAAAGCACAAAGAGAGAATACCCCTCTTTTTTTTTTTTTTAAAGCCACAAACAAACAAACAATAAAAAAGAATATGTTTATTTCTTTAGTTACTAGAAACAAAGAACCTATTCCATGGAGGAGAGAATAACTATATGAAAACTTGAAAAGTAAGGAACTTAAGTTTCTGAACACTCTGTCTTCATCCCCTTTATATGCTTAGAAAAGAAACTTCCGTACTGGGGATGAATGAAGTCTATTCAGAGAATACATATTCAGCGTTTCTGCAAAAAGAGAGCAATTAACAGAGAAACTGTTAAGGAGTTCCCTGCTGTAGAGAGAAAAGGAAGATGCAGGTGGGAAAACCTGCTGCACGGTTATCAGACATGGGAAAATATGAAGTACTGAAGAAAAGGAGGAGGCAATACACGTGATGCTGTTTTATCCTGGACAAGTGAGATTTCAGGCTCTCTCTCAAGGATCTACACTGTTTTACCTACAACCATTTCTAAAACTGAGGAGGGTCCTAGGTATATCAAAAGAAACCTTCGAGGTGGATATTTCCTTTGCCAGGAGAACAACACTCAGCAATCTGTGAATTAAACGAGATCTGGTTAAAGGATGAAAAATTAAAAGCTTCAGGACAATGACTGGAAGGAAAATAGGAAAGAATCAGCATTTTTCTGGGCTGGTCGTGTCAACTTGATTCTTTCTTGTTTTCAGGTCTTCAGAACAACAGACACTCCTCCCTATTCATTAGTACATTGTCTTTTACAATGGATCACCATCTCTGTAGGTCCTTTTCACACAGTGATAATGCACAGACAACAAGCTTTCATATTTATATGCCTCATGAAACACAAATGCCTTTACTTAAACACAAGTACCTATATGCCACAACTAAAAAAATACAGAAGTAGAGCAGGAGTTCAAACAATTAGTTCACCCACTTAGAACCCTCTGAAAGACATATATTTTGTAATTGAGCTTGTCCACCCACTCCTTTCAACCCCTCATACCACAATTTTTCCGAGATATATTTTTATAGCCCTCACTGTCCCTAGCATTCTCCCTTTACCCACTCCTGTCTTCTACACTTCTTCCTGTAAGCTCTGGAGATAGGAAAACAACACTTAAAGCGCTGTCATTGTTAATCTCAGGCCTGAGCAAAAAAGCAAGTCATTCACCTGAAAGCCAAACCTGCATTATAAAATGTCTTTAAAATACCCTACAGAACTTCAGCTGAGCTCCCACAACTATGAAGTAAAGATACCCTAAAAAGGGGGGAAAAACCTACAGCTATACAGACATGATTACAGTGAGAGCAGGGTTGGTCTCTTCTCACTGGTGACAGGACGAGGGGAAATGGCCTCAAGTTGCACCAGGGGAGGTTTAGGTTGGGTATCAGGAAAATCTTCTTTACAGAAAGGGTTGTTAAGCTCTGGAATAGGCTCCCCAGGGAGGTGGTTGAGTCACCATTCCTGGATGTGTTTAAAAACCGTTTGGACATGGCGCTCAGGGACATGATGTAGTGGAGGGTTGTTAGAGTTAGGTAGTATGGTTAGGTTGCAGTTGGACTTGATGATTTTGAGGATCTTTTCCAATCTGAGCAATTCTATGATCCTATGTACCAGACTCTGGCCCAAACTCACTGACAACTATTAATTTTTTTACAAACTTTTTGGTACCTCACAAGAATTAAGACTCCAAAAAATGACTAAAGAAGCAACTTCTATATATATTTTAAAAAAAGTCGTAACACCTTACTGCTGCTTATAGTCAATAAATCTAAAGTTGAAGGAGGAAAAATAATTAAAAATAAAAAGCAACTCATGATAAAGACATGACTTGCTCTAAAAACTGAATTAATGGGATTATGGGTTACAATCTATGATCAGGCATCTTAACATCACAGGAAACTGAACTATGAGATCCAGTTCAGAAGCAGAATGAGTAAGAACTGCCAAATATAAAAGAGGTGCCATACCTAAATGGCAGTGAAGCAGCCAAAGAGAGGAAACAGAGGTCAAATAAATCTCATGTACTAATTCTTGAAAGTCACCTATGTGGCTGTTGTCCTGCTGCACTGGGCCCACTTTGGAAGTTGTTCTGGCTGACCTGATGTGTACCAGGTGGTAGGGGCCCAAGAGGAGCCGAAGATCCAAGAGGCACAGTTGATTTCGACAAACCTGCCAAACAAGAAGTACTTTTATGGAAAAATCCTGTAAAAAATGCACAAGATCATCAAGAAATACAAGTGTACAGCCCTGATCTGGCAATGAGAATATCAGCTATAGGTGGCCCTGCATGTGCAGTGTGATCAGACAAGACAACCTCAAAAGGCTCTTTCCAAACTCAGCCATCTTCTAATTCTGTAAGAATGGGCAGATTTTTGATCAGCTACAGAAGCAGACATGAAAAAGGACAGTAAAAAGCAACTATATAGCAGTTGCTAACTTTTCAGAAAAAGAACACAAGGGGGACAGTAAGGAAGAAGCAAAGATAGAGGAACAGACCCTTTGATTCACTTTGGGTTACTGGAAATTCCCTATTACCCTGTTACCTTTGCAGAGAAAGCAAGAAGCCCCTTTGCTTTGAGAGACTTTTGCCAATAAAAGAACTTCAACAGCCTTTAAAAAATGCCTCCATATGCAGATCCAGTAAAACTATGCTAAGAAGATAACTCTTTATAATTCAGAACTTGAACATCAACTTATTACAATTTATGTTATTGTCAGAAGTAATTCTGACTATATTCAGCATTGGGCTAAAGTAACAACTCCTGTTGATTTTAATAAGAATTTTTAGAGAAACTGGATAAAGCTTCTTCTGTAATTTAATGATACCACAAAAATCAAGCAGACCACGCTATTTAATATAGTGGATATTTAGTTCTGTTATTACTGTATTCCAACACTTACATTGAGTTTAATGTAAGTAATCACCATATGTCTGGTATTAAAAAATTATTCAGTCTTTTTTATTTTAATTGTAATTTTCTTCTGCGATACTGTATTGAGATGGTCCACCTCCTTCCTCCCTATTTAGCCTACATATACTATTAATAGGCTTACAGAAAGAAGAGCAAATCATACTTTTTAGATATTTTCCACACTCCCAGTTCACTAGTTTACTTCTTGAAACATTTGAAGCATATCACATAACAAGAGAAAATTAATGCTGCGTGAAGGACAGATGATAATAGGTTTACCTTTTGGCCATCAACATCATCTGAAGCACAATTACATGAGTAGAGATAAAAAGAACCCATTTACTTGTAAAAGCTACCCAAGTTTCCCCTCCTGGTAGAAAGTAATTTTCCCCTAAGTGGTTAGAAAGCAGATGGGCTCCACTTACCATACATTATCCAAGCACACTGCAAAGCATGCAAGACTAAGTAGGAAAATATCAACTTGTATTCATAGGCAAGTTTGTGCTCAAGAACTTGGTTGGGCACAGGTCCTACTGCGAAGAGTACAACACGCTTCTGAGAGCCTGCTTGTCATTAACACGTATCAGTTCAGAATTATTGTTCTATTCTTTTTATTTTTCTGTACTTGGAGTTAATTACAGCACTGCACTAAGCACACTGCTACACACTGCTCCCGGGACAAGAGTTCACATGCAAGGGTCAGAATTCCACTACCAGGCACCTTACATTAACATCTGAACAACAACGCAGGCAAATCTAGTGCAAGAGCCTGTTGCACTAGCAGTGTAAAACTGAACATTGTGTGCTGACATAAGTAAGATGAAGAGATGCAAAACACCACAGAAATGTACAGTCTGAAGACACGTTCTAAGACAATTAAGTACCTGGTTGAGGTGCTGCTGCATGTGAGGAGTTCGGGTCTCCATAATGCCCATAATGAAGTGAAGAATTAGGTGGTCCAAAACCTGCAGAAAAGCCTCCCATTCTTGGTTGGGATTGGGAAAATGGAGGAGCTGTAACATAACCTTGTTGACTCATGATGGCAATATTCTCATTCCAAGTTTGGAGTTCTCTTCAGGAATCTGCAAAAGAAGAAGCGACACCTGCTATTACTCTTCATTCTCTGGAATATTTTAGAAGGCTGAGAATTACGTTCCCAAAAAGACAGAAGACATGTTAGAAGGTAAAAATTGACCTGGCAAGGTAAACAATCCTCTTGTTTGACAGGTTGCTTAGTTTCCTCAACAATGTGAATTTAAACAAATCACTGAAATTATCTGAACAAGATTAACCTCTCCCTGGCCCATGGAGAGAAAACCACTAAGGATGTGTATGTGGAAGAAAAGTAAAAAGAAAAGTCTAAAACTGTTCCCTTTAACAGGAAAATCTAAACTTCTAGTACAACTGAAAAAAAAAAAAAAAAGACAGCAAGTCTAATACTCTGAATACTAGCTATTCCAAAGAACAGATTGGAACATCAAGAAAAGCAGAGTGACTGGAGTACCAAATTCCTCTAGTCAAACTGTCTCCTATCCTAGCAGACCTGTTTTAGATGACAAAGTATTCCACAGTGAAAGTGTTATGGCCTCAACAGTAGCATAAGTTGTCCTTGCTGCTTCCATACACCTTTTCCCGAAGCTTTCATATCTTGATTTTGTTGTTTTCAGAGAAAGGGAGAACAAACAATTGAATAACGTATTTTCCCACCATGAGATTTATTCTAAAAGATGCTTTAAGAAAGCTTTCAAAAAGTGGGAAATCTGATGAATGCTAAACCAGATGATTCTATTTCACGTGATCAGTTTTCAAATACAGAGCATTTTCCACCAAAGGTTTTGAAAAATTACTGAGGTTATATATATATATTGAAGCCTTGACTGCTAACTTTCACTTTTCCAGATAAAAAAATTTACTTCGATTTCATGTTGAATTAAAAAAAACAACAAAAAACAAAAACAAACAAACAAAAAACCAACCAAATCACAAAACAACAGAATTCCACTGATTTTATTTATGCCCAATTTAAGACTGTTTTGAGAAATGATTAGGATCTGACCCAGTGAACCACTTCCGTAAAAACCCAAGTACATAGGCCAGGCATCCTAAGAGAACTAGAAATCCATTAAATAAACTAGTATTTCAGATGTTAAACTTTCTTTTCAAATAGCTTTCCCAACCATCTGTATTTCATGTTCTCTGAGTTGCAGAATGGGGTGGTCTCTGTGCACGCAAACAGCTTAAGGAGTTGTGTTTCAGAAGCATGTATGAAGGCACTTCAGAATTAGGTACACCTCCAAGACCACAACATTTTCAAGCTGTACTATAACACGGCAGTAGACAGAAGCTATACTCATCAGAAAACCCATCTCTTGGATTCTCTTATTAACCATACTGGAGAAAAAAAAAGTTCTACTCATCTTACCCATCAGACAAGAAATCACTTTAAGCTGGGTACCCTCCTCACAACCTGGCCATAGTACTAAGCCACATTTGTCAGCATCGCACTAAATTGCTTTGAATGGGTAAGCCTGGGGGACTGCCTCCAATTTCTTAGTTAAGAAGGTAAGATAAAAATAGGAAGAAGAAGAAAAATGAATACGTTTACACAGAGAGGCTTCTTGCTGTCAGCCATACTTTTTTTTTCCCCACCCCCATCTGAAAAGACATGGCAGTGTGTTTTAGTTACTCCAGAAGACAGTAAATCAGTACTAAATTACCTACACAGTGGTATAAACACATATATATTTTAAATCTATAAAGAGATTTTCACATTGAGCAACAGCCAACACCTTCAGCTATGACAGCATCCAGGGGAAACAACTTCCTCCACTGCTTACTCACTCACACAAGATCTTGCCACGTCGAACTTCCCACAGACAGCATAAACACATGCAGGCTGTGCTGACGAGAGGCAGCAACCAAACACAAAAAAAGCCTATAGAGCACAGTTCCAGATTCTACTTAGGACCAAGCATATTTAGTCGCTTCCAAAGACAGGGACATAGAGAAACTCAAGATGTAACTAGTTTCAACAACACCCATGATATCAGTAGGAACTGACTGCCTAAGTTTTATCAAGTTCTAATAAGAGACATACAGATTCTGTCTGGAAATCACACAAGAAAGATCAGAGGATCTGCTAAACTGAAAGTTTTCCCTAAGTTTATTCACTACAAGTACCAGTGCACAGAACAAAACTTCTTGTCTCTTTTAGCCCCAGTTTATTTCATTCCCCAAGGCCTACACACCACTAAAACAGACACTTCTCCACAACAAACAGCTACTAGAGGACTGGCTGTCATCTTTTTTTCCAAAGGATTGCTCTATTTACGCAATGCTCTGCTGCACCAATACCACTGTGAAGATGTAACACTCCATTAAGTACACGTAGAGGATAACAGTGTTAAGAATAAGCATCGTGACCTCAGCTACCTGAAGGGGAACTATTAACTTTATACTGTTTTCGAGACACCCTGCTTGGCAATGCAACATCTGGAAAGAGGCACTGCTCCTCCCCAGGGCACTCTCCAACATCATTGTTGCAAAGAACATTTGCACACATACCTAAACGCATACAGACACATAAAAGGAGCACAACTACATGCATTATAACATTTTTATAACATACATCCCGGAAAAAGAAAGCAGAAGGTGTCACCGACCCCAGCTCCGTTCCCAAACGGCACACGGTTAGCACCTGTCTCCCCGTTACCTGAGGCCGCACGTCGGTCAGCGCTGCTCGGTGCTGCACCAGGTGCTGCTCGGAGCCCCGCGTGAGACACGCCCGCCCGCCCGCCGTGCCCCCACACACGGGCGGGTGCCCCCACACACGGGCTGCCTCCGGCTCCCCCGACCTCCAGCCCTCGCAGCGCGACCCCTAAGCACCCCGGCACCGCTACGAAGCATCCGCTGCTCCCCACACGGGGCGCAGCCACGATCTTCCCTCCCGCTGCCCCCAGCAAAAAGCAGCGGCCGCGAGCCGGGACGGCCGTTAGTGCCGTCAGTGCCGTCACCTGGGCGCGGTGCGCAGCCCTCACCCGGCAGAGCGCGCGCCACCCGCTCACCAGAGTGCCACGTCTGAGCCCGCCGCGCGCCACCGCCACGCGGCCCCCCCGCTCGGGAGCGCGCCCGGCAGCGCCTGCGCACTGCCCGCAGCGACGCCGTGCCCTTAGCGGCTGGGAGGAAAACGCCGGGAAAGGGCGCCCGCCTCGCGTCTCATGACTTTTTTTTTTTTTTTTTTTTTTTTTTTTTTTTGCCGCGTCTGCCGGCCTCAGGCCGGACCTGGCTGCTAGCTGCCGGTTTCGAGGAAAATCGGTAAGGGGCCCTTCTGACCCCAAACCATTGTGTGGCCCTGTGAAGTCCTACGAGCGTGATATGCAGGTCGTCCCGAAAGCAATGCCTCCTGCTTATTTCCACGGAGACTACAGCAGATACAAAGACCGCAGTAACACTATTTGATAGAGCAAATTTTCAGCTACAAAACACATTTTTTTTCAACCTAGTCACCAGCATTAGCTATGCATTTTTGCCAGCAAGGAACAAGAGCCTATGTGTTGCATGCATAAAATTCTGCACCAGCAGAGGTAACCCACTGCTTTTGTTGCCACTTGTGAGCTGAAACGCACCACCCACCCCCTCACTGTGCTCACATCCGCTGCTTGGTCTCCGCAAACATTCAGATAGTGTCAGTGAGTATCAGTGAGTGCCACTGTTTCCGCATGGAGAAATTCAGTGACACGCCTTTGCTTCATATGCACTTCCATGTCAGGCACCATTTTGTCAGGCTGCCCTTCTGCTGCCATCTGCCACACAGCAACAACATGTAATGGAGTATTGTTGGGAAGGTTCAGGCTCTACTGCCACACCACCATCATCTGCCTCTGACGCTGTAAGCCAACAACATAAAACAGGAGGCATTACTTTTGGAGCAGCCCTCATACTTTTTCTCATATGCTTTTAAAACATATAACTATGACATTACAAACATACACACAAAATTATGCCACCTGAATATCTAGAGTAAAATGCAATATAGGAACATCACGTCTTTGCCTACCCCAGTTTCAGTTCTTGCCTTGGTTGTAGGATAAAAGCAATGTTTTTCTAATTAACACAGTAGAAACATGAGAGTAAATGAGAAAGGTGTGTTGGTCCAAGTCAAAAAACAATTTTTGTGGGGTTAAGAGTAAAAAAAGGCAGATACACAAAAAGAAAAAAGGAAAGGGAGGACAAGGGAAAAGGGAGATGAGAGAAGAGAGAAGCAGAGAGAAGGGAAGGGAAAAGGGAAGGGAAAGACCAACAAACCAAACACCTCATTCTGCTAAAGGAAGCTTCACAATTCAGGTGCACCTGGAATTCAGGCTCTACGGGCTTTCTCATCCTTTGAATGCTTGTTCTACAGCCTCAGTAAAGCTTTTGAAAGAGAGATTTTGGGGCTGAATAGTTTTACATGGAGCTAAATCTCAGTAACATATCTCAAGGACAAGACAGAATAGGACAAGACTATCAAAAATATTACTAAACAAAAGAATTATGAAAAAACATCCCAGTGCCTTTGAAATAGATGTCAAAAGAAGTCTACAGGAGTATCGTTGCCATGAATGAGTTGATCGAAGCCTCAAGAGGCAACACAAAGTGACAAGAATAAGTCCTGACCTGTCTTCATACACCACTGAATAACTTAAGCTGATTTTCTAGCCATTACTGAAACCAATACTACTGGATATGTCAACAAAAATCTGCTGAAACTTTTCAGATCTCTCAATCTATCTAACCAGAATGGAAATGTAGTCCAGGAGGTGGCAAGCATCATCTGCATATGGTTTTGGCTACAGAGTATCAGTGTCTCTTCCATAAGCAGGATGCAAAATGATGCCCTTCAGCACCGCTATGTTGCCATTTCACCAGTCGTCCCTCCCTCTTCTGCTGGTTATATGGACACATACAATTACCTTATGCAAAATTCTTTTGAAATCTGAAGCTACTGAGAGGAAAATAATGATGCTAAGTTTGGATGTCCCCTATTTTGCCGTGGAGACAGGCTCGCTTGCACCACCAGCTCTGTTGTGTCTAGCCTGCAGCTATTAACAGTAAGCAGCCATGGATAATTCAGCACAGAAGAGCAGTGCACTTACTTGGCCACTGAATACTTACTATCAGATTTCTCCTCTGTGAAATCAGCTCTAGTGAAGTTGATCAGCAAGAGATAGCAAGAAGCAATGCTATGGTCAGTTCTTCTCCTGTTTCAGGATGGCTCAGGATGCCTCTTTTCTGGAGACCGCAGCTTTCCTTCCATCTGCATGGAATGCTGAGACAAAAGGCATCCAGTGTGCCATGATCCTGACATTCTGAAGCTGAAGACATTCTGACACTCATCTACAGTTTCCACCTATAAACATTAAAAGTAATTTAAGGTCTTCTATTTCAGAAATGTGGAAACATCATTAAAGATTTAAGTGCATTACTGATCTGGAAAGTTATTTCATAAAATAATGACACTGCAGGATTGCTAAACTGGTGTCACTCCATTTTAGTTAAATCATTTTAATTAAACTCTACCATAAAATCTGAGTCAGATTTTTCTTCTCTATAGGTGATGAAGGTCTTGTAAGCTAAATTACCTTTCTTTAAAATCAGTTCATCCTGAAGTTGTACCTATGCAACCAACGCTATTGAAAAAGAATGTGATTTCAGATACTTGAGATCTAATTTAGAGTTATTACAATTAAAGTAAATAGAATATTTTTTCTAAATCTAGATGCTTTTTTTTTTTCATTCTGATAAAAAATAGCAAATCCTCTGCCTCCAAAACCTTGAATTTGAAGTTCTCATTATACTTTTTTCTAACAGATCTGAAATAAAGAAAACAAAGTCTTCCATCATTGTAGGAGATACTGGTTACAGAATCAACAAGAGTGCTCTAAAAGACTAACTCAGACCCTTCAGAGAGCAATATTTTTTTTTCTTTTTTTCCTTCCTTCCCCCCCCCCCCCCCCCCCCCCCCCCAATGACTTTAATCATTTGAGACTGATCTGTTCCCTGAAATTATTACCAGCAGCCAAGAAAAGCCCCTCATGGGCAAACAGACTCCATGTCTCTGTTATAACACACTGCATTAAGACAATGTATGATTCAGCGAAACCTAAATCCTAACCTAATCTTCCCATTTAGAGGATGTCTTTAAAAAACGTCCTTAGCAGAAGCTGCCAAGAAGAATGAGAACAACTATATGATACATTTGAGATACAGACATGTATCTCTCCTGGTGATATCCACAGTAAGACTTTTCTAACAGTTAACATTTATTGTGTTAATATACAGCTGTTCAGTTGACATCTGCAGTTCAGTGCTATATCATTTTTTTTCTATCAAAATATATTCTAAACCCTTTCCTTAAGGCAGGATGAAGACAATTTCAGGTATGTTCTTTAAGAAAAGTGTTTGATCACAAGGAACGGCTCATAAAACTCCCTAAGTTCTACATATTAAAAGGCTTTTTTTTTTTGGTGGTGGTGGTGGTACTGTTTTTCTCTTAATTTCATGTGTATGTTCTGCAGATATAACAACAGGTTTGTTTTTGCATAGCATCTAAAACTCCTAAAGGGTGCTTACATGTCCTTTCTCTATGTTGCTTACAATAAATCACAAGTCTTTAATGTTTTGTCTTCTGTATAGTTATGATCTATGGACAGCAGTTTACTGTGAAGCATTTTACTTTAGAAGTAAAATGGAAATGAAAATTTACAATTTTGTTGAAACAAAAGAAAAGGCAACTTTTTTTTTTTTTTTTTTTTTTTTTTTAAAGCAATGAAATATTGAAGGGATTGTGGTTTTTTTTCAGAAAAAACAAAGTGTGACTGAGGTCAGACTAAAAAATGTGAAAAAGAGGAAAGATTAGTATTTCAGGAAACAGCACCCTACTGAAAGAAGAAACACATCAGTACTTTGACTTGTTGCATTTCTCATATAAAAAACTAGGCACCCTATAATCACAAATAGGTTTACAAAAGAAGTGAATACTGATCTCTCAGTTAAACAATTTCAGTAGCATTTAGAAAATATTATTGAAGTACACCCTTTAATGATTGCCCTATATAAAACAAAAGCACAGGCAGAAAAGGGTTTTCAGAATGTGAGGCTGATGTAGCTGCTGTTATTTGGGGGAAATAACACAGGTGATGTTAAAATCTTGGGCATACAGTTACTGGTAAATAGTTTTCTCTTAAATAATTGGTCTTAATTAGATACTTCCTATAGAGTGACTATCCACTATCCATTAGTCCTATTTCACATTAAAGGACAAATTAACTTTTTTTTTTTTTTTTTTTTCCCCCATGATCAGACACTAATGAAGCAGTTGATTAGTTAGAGTACCTAGACCCAAAATCAAGCCTGGCCAAACAGAGGGGCCACTGGGACACAGGAGTTGCTGAGCACATGGATCACAGAAGAGATTCTCCTTTACTCACTGAGGACTGAGGACCTCTCACTCCATAGCGATGGAAAACACAGTTCTACCTCAGGCTGCTTGCAGCATACCATACGCAAAGAGGTCCTGACCCCTCACACTCATTAAAGTTTCCCAAATATTTTAAAGATGTAAAGCTGTAAATCCAAGCACCCTGCTGAAATTCCAGTTCACAAAATTATAGCCTGTCTGTCTGAATTCCTCTGCAAATTCATTTAACTGAATATTAATCTCTGTTCCCTGTTGTGAACTGAAGACTTGTTGCACTTGTACAGTTGCTGGTTGCCTTTGAACAGCTGCATTGTTCTGCCCTAGAAATGGCTGCATTTTGTTACAATCTGCATCGGCAGAGAAGAGGAAGGGCTGGGAATGTGTCATTCCCTCTCAGTCTCAATCATCTTTAAATAACAGCGGCAAATGGTAAATCCCCAGTGATGAACCCTTTTGCCTTCACAGTCCCCAACAGAAGACAAAAGCCAATCTCCACAGAGGATAATCCAATCCTTGCCTACCTCAAAAAACATCTGTAAAGTTTACTGGCACATTTGCAAACATAAAATTATGTTTATAGATAAAGCATCTATGTAAGTGAAATGGTGTTTAATGCCATTATTTCCCTAAGAGACTCTCTGAGTCTTGTGAATAGGGCACCTGCTTTAAAGCTAAGTTCCTGATTTCTTGTTAACTTAGCCTCTTAGGTAAAACCACTCTTTCCCCGAAACTCAGCAAACCAGAAATGATTATAAATGTTCTAAGGACCACAAGATCTATCTAAGTCAAACATTATAAAAGCAAATGTGCTTTTGAAAACTCACTGTGGTTGCTTTTCTAGCAAAGATTTTCTGGCTAGTTTAAGCCTCTGGATTTTTCAGTGTCTGCAAACTGCAAGGCTCATCTGCTTACTCTCAGTGGCTGCTGCTATTTTGGTTTTCTAATGAAATCAACATTCTTGCAACTTGATCTGGAACATTTACAAGAGATAGATTCAGTTCTGAGAAAACTGCTGTGATGTTTCAGTTGGGGAATTTCAATTATTATTTCCAATTAGTTTAGTACTGTCTAAGATGCATTAGAGTGGAAGACTGCATTGCTAGTTCTTAAAGAAAAGAACACAAGACTTGATTATCCTGTTGTAACTGCTACATAACAAGCTGTAACATAAAAACACAGCTGAGAACTTCTCATTATAACCTGATGAATAATGTATGATATATAAAGCACTGTGAATAAACATTAAGCCATTGCTGACAGTCTGAGAAAGGACAGCAGAAAGTTATGCGATCCTTTCCATGTTTGCTTGATTAAAGTATGGAATTTCTGAAACTTAGATACATTTCACTTATACATTCAAAAGCATCTGAAGTAGCCTTACTTTCATTGGCTTTCGTGTTATATCTCCTGCCAATGTATAAAATCTCTGTTGTTAGTGGAGTCTTGCTAGAGAAGAGTACTCAAGAGTACTGTCATTAAAAAAAAAAAAAAAAAAAAAAAAAGAACCTATATCTGAGCAAGAAGCTGCCAAACACTTCATAGAAAACTATTTGATTAATTTTCTCTGCTCTCTCATTGGAAAACATGGGATGAGTTTACAAAGTCTGTCTTTTCCTTTTGCCCAGTTAATAACTCACTTTATTTTCAGCCAGTTCTAGTGACCATTCAACACAACTCCTGCTGTTATTAGTTAAGTCATTTCTGTTTCATATAATGGATTGCCTATGGCATCTCATATAATTTTATTCCCTGCCTCTTCTTGGTTGATATGATGAGCACAATTAAGTTGTTTTCTACTTGTTAGTACTCAGAAATATTCCTAACTGCTGAATGAATCTACTGTATAAGAAAAACAGCCTTTCAAAATTGCTAAGAAAGCACTTGAGATGCTGATGCTTTTGTGTTTATCCATACTCATCTTCACTATGCTTCTGCCCTACACCACTCTTAATGTAGGAGTAAGAAATCTACTACCTGAGCATGGAAAAATAATATAAATACTAGGCAGCAGTAAAGGAAATTGATCTATTATTTGTAAAAAATATCAGCATTTCTTACTGAAGTTTTGTTTTGTTTTTTTCTTTCCAGAATGCTGTTTTGAGGCTATTTAGATATCCCTTATATCAACTATTTGATTCCTTCCCCATCACCAGTGAAGAAACCCAAATCAGAATTAAATTGTGCACAAATGTGCACAAGATCTTCTTTACAGTGAGGGTGACGGAGCACTGGAACAGGCTGCCCAGGGAGGTTGTGGAGTCTCCTTCTCTGGAGATATTCAAGACCTGCCTGGACGCCTACTTGTGCAACCTGGTGTGGGGAACCTGCTTTGGCAGGGGGGTTGGACTCAATGATCTCTGGAGGCCCCTTCCAACCCCTACGATTCTGTGATTCTGTGAAATAAAAAAGAAATCAGAATTAAATTTAAAAAGCCATCACATTATCTGTATACGATAGATCCAACAAAGGGATGGCAGCTGGCATGAAAAGGGCAGGACCAAAATGCATACTAGATTTGCCAACTTGTCCAAGATTTGCAGACATTGGCAGTTGTCTGGAAATTCAGCAGGTCCATGCCAACCAGCTAAACAGTAGATTATCACCAAAAGCAGAAGCCTGTGTCAAAGGCAGAAGGAACTATGAAGTCTGGAAACTGGTTCTTGGAAAGAAGATGTAGCGCAGCAGGAAAGGATGTAGGATCAGCAGGGGTTAAACATCAAGGTGTTTTTCGAGGTCTGACTTTTCTAATACACTCCATTTGGCAAGGAGTTAGCTATCAAAGCAGAGAGCTGGGATTCTTGTTCCTATAGTCATGAATGAAGATATCTGAATTGCTTTTTAAACTATTGCAGTTATTTGCACGTTGGGTAAGATATCATGCTGGGCAGTCCTTGCTTGTTACTCTTTGTTGTTACTGTTTCTCTGGTAAAAATCTACACAGAACCATCCAGATGCAGAGAAAAAGAAATGCTGGTAGCCTTACGCAGCTGTAACTTGATGCTGCAACAACTCTTTGTGCGCTGCCCCCTTGCTAGATGCTGTAGTTAGAACCACCAACATCAGGCTCACTGGGGAAGACTGAACAAGATGCTATACAATATTTGGGTAGTGCCTGTTATTAAGTGCTTTGCAAACCTTAGAACTTATCTTACGCATGAAAAGAGGGAAGAATGGGATACTATAGGAGGATAAAAACTCTCAAACCATTCACTGACATTTTCTGAAGTTCAAGCAGATTTCTCAAAGTTACACTGTAGATTGGCTATTTTCCCCATTTACAAGGCCGAGACCAAAAGTTAGATGCTAATTCACTACTGTAAAAACGGAACCCAAGTTTTTCAAGGCCCATACTATATTATAACACTATTTTCCTCTGATTCTCCTGTTCTTATTTTTATAAATTCATTCTTATGAGACTTCCAAGTAGAAAACAATGCGTGCTTTAAACTGCAGTACAAAAATATTTGATTTTTATGCTGGACACGAGCCATGCATGCAATCACTTGTGCTTTTTAAAAGCAACTAGTCAAAGGGAATGAATCGCTTTTATGCTACCTAACACACACACAAAAAAAAACTTCAAAAAAGATGAAATTTGAGAACTCATCAGATTAATTTTAAATCTTCAAGATCTTCAATCTTCAGTGCCATGCTAAACCATCCCTTCAAATTTTAACACACTATTGAAGCTTAATTCTTACCTCAGGTGATTAAAATCTATTTTTCAACTGAATATGATATGGTTGCTCTTGATTTATGCCATGGTAGCACATCAGAGGAGTGTTCAATATAGTATATCTGTTTAGTCCAATTAGTAGGCATGAAATGTTGTACACTTAGGTAAGGAAGAAAGGAGGTCAAAAAGCTGACTGCCTAAGGTGAATTAATAGACAAAAGATGATGTATTAACTAACACCCATCTTTGGTGTTAATTTGGTGTAATCTTTGAAGAGGATGAAGTATTACGGCAGAGTTGATGGACTAAAATGGATTAAGATAAACATAAAAATCTACTTACATTTAAACTAATTCAAGACCCAAAAGCTTTTGCACTGAAGGTACAGTTTTGATTCCCATAGACTCTGCTAAAAAGAATGTATGCCAAAACCAGAAAGAAAATAGAGTGTTCTTGTCAAAATTTCGAATCTTTCATCAGAGCTTTTTCAACTACTGTAGCCAAAATGCAGTCACCCTATCTCCTGGGAGTTGAAATGGACAAAGACACCTAAGAGTCTCCCCCTAATCATGAGAGAAAAGAAGTTTTTGCTTGCTAATGTCAAGTGGTAAGTAGAAACTGCAACAGAATGATATGTGGAAACAGGAATTCCCGATCAGTCTGTGCCACTCACCTAGGCATAACCTTAGAGTGTAGGTCTTCACTAATCTATATCCTGGCGTGGTGAATTGTAAAGTTACAAGGAAACACTTTGTATGAACTGCTGCTATTCACTGTGTTATCAATCAGTAATCCTCAAGGATATTAACTTAGTTTCCATTCTCCATTAATAAACTCCAGCTCACGGCTGGAGTTACTATTGTGTTACTATTACTCATTCCGCAAGGAACAAGACAGGGAACAAAGAGGTAGGGGCCAGATAAACAGGCAAAGGTTTGACCTTTCCTCAATGTCTAAAACTTTGTTAACCTTAACTGAGCTGGAATGGAGGTGAGGTAATTTGTTTCCAGCAGAAAACAAAAACAAATTAGTTTTCCACCTTTGAGAGAGGTGTGGCTGAGCGCTATTCTTCATTGTCCCCAGCACTTGGCAGATTGCAGACTTACAGTTTTTTTGCAAAACTATAGGGCAACCCTGCGTACCTCAGTTTAGAAAGAGATTTATCTCAGATTCTAATGCTTCACTGGATTTATTTTATGCTTCTGAGAAAGTGTTCTTTCAAATCAGATCCAGATTCAGAACTTTTATCTGCATCTTCTGCTGCAATCCATTTGCTGGTTTTGAAGAAAAAAATAACAAAACGTGGGAATAGTTCTGAAATTCTAACCACTACACAGTATCTAGCCTGACAATCCACAATAGAGATTAAAATTTGAAGCCTTTACCTTTACCAGTGAGAAAATGCTCATGCTTCTTATGAGTGCAGGCAGATATTTCCTGTCTGGCCTTAGAGGCATCTAATAAATATCTAACAATGTCCTATCTTTAATTTCTTTTCTCCTCACTAAGATCTCCATATTACTGTTTTACAGTATCTTTATCACTACATGTCTGTGCTTTCAGTCAGCAAGCCCTATTTAGTTTGCAGTGCACAGCTAAGTTCCTCATGCAATCAAACATCTGGAGTCTATTAATTTCTCTTGTAGGACAAGAGAAACTTGATGGGGGAAAAATGAAGAGCAATCAGCTTTAATGAATGTTAGCTGGAGCTGTGCGGCTTGAACCTTCCATCAACATATTTCATTCACTTTGTCCATCATTTTAAAACTTTTCCAAAAATTAAATCCTTTCCATGTGGCTCTGTTTCTTGCTGCTTCTAAAGCCAAGAGAACAAAATTAAGACTAGAAATTAAGCAGAAATGTATTTTTCTACTTCCATAAGGTTTGGGGAAAATGTTACGTAGTTTTGCAATCAAAATTTGCTCTTACCTTATATAACTATTGAATTATATTACTGTTAAGCAAGGAATATTATTAGGCAATGATACAGGACAACATAGGCTACATTGCCTTGTATTACTTTTAGCTTGCAGAAGCCACTTTGTTTTAAAAACTCATTTGAAGAGATCTGTTAGATGAGGCCATTTTTAATTTAATTGGAAGAGACTATTTCATGTTTTCTTAAGTGGCATGGTTTGATTTTTTTTTTTTTTTTTCCATTTAACGCGAGTGTGGGTTTTTTTCTGTGTAATTAATATATAAATAAAACAAATAGCATTGCAAATCTGTTTTCTTTCCCTATTTCCTTCTCTTTTTCCTTTTCTCTCTCTTTTTTTTTTTTTCTGCTGATTCTCCAATTTGGCTGAAATTACATACTAAAACAAAATGTGTATTTAATTAGATTGTTTACAGATGATCCAGTTAGAATCTCCAAGAAAGAATTTTTAGGGAACTAGTTGATTTTATATGAAAAAAAATAATCAGATGGAAAAGAATGAAATACATAAAAAGGAGAAAACCACACCATCAAGGTATTTAAGCACTAAAATGCTGCCCATAAATTCGAAATCATGATATCCCCTTTCCTTCTCTCTCTTTCTCATTACTAAGGAATGGATGGAAAGGTTTGCATTTTTAAACAATCCACAGTTGTAGGGTACTTTTGAAAGAAACGATAGGCGAAATGACAGCTTTTCTTTTATTGCAGAATGAAATACTAACATATATCTTTTGTTTCTTACAAGTTCGTCAAATGTCTTCTGAATCTAGTTACATATTTCCTTGATTCACATCAGATTTTACAAAAAAATCAATATCAATAAAACACAAAACTAAAAGCTGGAAACCATAATGAGGAACATTGACCATCTGGATAAATATGACTTATCTGGGAAGAGTTAAAATGGTTTTCATAAAGGGAAGACTCACAACTGTAAGGTTGTCCTTTGAAGGGATCAAGAAACACAAGGATAAGAGTGATCTAATTGATCTTGAATTTACACAAGGCTTTCAAGAAATTCCTTCACCAAAGGCTTTTAAGAAAACTAAACAGCCATTACTGTAACACGGCTTAAAAATATAAAGGTGATGCACAATGGAGATAATTAATTATTATTTTTTAATATAATTTTTAAAAGTATGAGACAGCTTCTTCTATAAAGAATGACTAGTTATTCTGTTTATCTTCCCTTGAAAACAGAGGACTGAGGTGAATACGACAGTTGTCTATAAAATAAGTAGCTTAGGGTGGCTGGGCACTTACTGTTGAGTTAATTCTGGTACAAGAAGCAGGGGATGTCAAATGAACCCATAGGATCCAGACTCAAACAAGAAGTGATTCTTCATATCATGTATGGTTGGGGATTCCTTTCTAAAACGAGCTATCAATATCAAAAGTTATGTGGGCTCAAGGGCAAGCAGGAATAAGAGTCATGGAAAAGAAATTCATAACTGTTATTAAATACACAGAAACTGCATTTGGCTGAAGAATTTCTTGAGTGGTACTTGCTGAATTTCACCTGACGAAAGTATATGTCCCATGTTCTTGTTCTTTTTCATAAACTGTCGTTTTTTACCCCTTGCCAGGATATACATCCTCTCTTAGGTCTAAGTACTACTACTTAGCTACTTCTACTTTACTATGGCTCATCAATGCTATTGTGCTAAATTTTTTGACTGGCAGTTCTTGAAAGCAGATGAGCAGTTGGGAGTTTGACCTGGATTCTTTTTCACAAAGATCTTATCGCAGAAGATCAAATTTCAAGCTAAAGTTTTGCCTGTATTTGGGCACAGATGAATGTTGGGTAAGCTCTGGCATTTGTAATGTTATGACTTTCTAAAGTTAATTTTTGTTGCATAACATTTTTATCAGTCGTTGCCTACACTTGAATGTTTTGGTTTTAGAGAAAATGATGGAGATGAGGGCAATGCCTAAATGTCTGTGTTTCCTGTTAAATTTGAAATTTTCATTAACTCCAAAAATTATCTCTGAAATGATGCAATTTATTTGTGCCATAGAGACCAAATATCAACCAAAATGTCATAAACCCCACAAATGACTCCACTTTTATGATAATGTGTCCAGTTTCTGACCAGCTTTTAGAAATCCCAAAGGATGCAGAGAATGCACAAGAAGATAAGAATACTATTAAAAAGCAAGATAAGCTGAGGCATAAACATTTAAGAAAGTCATATATGGCAAGTGGGAGTAGTTAATGGCTATGAAGCATTATTTGATAGAGATTAGGACACAAGGAGCTTTGTATCTCCCCATTATGGGAATAGCTTAGTTACAGAGTTCTTTTTTTTTTTTTTTTTTATTGAGAAACAAGCAACAAGTTCTCTCTTATGAGAAAAAAGCTATTAAACAGGAATAGGTTTGAACTGTTGTTATAAAAACCCCTCAACAGACTACTAGGAAAGAAATATATATATTTTTTCTATCTCTGTTCTCCTGTGAGGACTTTCATCCTTGTCAGTTTAAGCAAAGGACACCACAGTTTAAGTGTTCCAAGTCAAAAGCTTTGCCATCACCTGATTACTCCTTTCTTTTTTAAATATTATTTTCACAGCTTGTTCTAGAGCTGTCAATACTACACAATATAAATAAAAACTCAGGGCTTAAAAAAGAATTTCTATGTGGAGATCAGAGGTCTTAGCGTCACTGATATTATCTATTGCTGCTGCTTCCACTGAACTGTGGAACACCACATAGATTTCACAAACAGAATTAAGTAGAACATTAAACAAATACTAAAATATTCAGCTTTAAGAATCCAAAATAAAACTTATTTTTGCCACTGAAGAGAGATTTCTCCAATGTTCCTTGCAGTGATTTTGGCCAAAATCATTGACATAATTTTACATATCAATTTTCTGTTGTCTTTTGTTATACCAATCAATTTTGAAATGCTTCTCTCTGCTCTTTTGCACAAAGATGACAAATAGATTAAAGGTGGGACTAACATCAGAGAAGACCAACTACTGATATTTCACCAACTGTACGGAGATACTTCACTTGTCATATAAAAAAAATCAAACTGTTCTGATTTATTTTTTCCAAGTGAGTGATGATTAAACAAGCTTGTTCTACATTATCATTCTACACAGTTCTCCTGTATGGTCAAAAGAGATAAAACTATCTATATCTAGTAAAAGTTCCTGTCAACTATGTGACCATTCAGATGCAGAAGAGTTTAATTATGGTACACTTCACCTTGTTTTCTACAGTAAGTTTTCTGAGACATTCATAAACAGAGATCAGATTTGATTGTTCCTTTTTACCAAAATGATAAAAAAATAGCCTAGTACAAACTCAAAAGCACCCTAGCAGTAATGAAACTATAAATTTTCTTACAAATAAAATATATGAAGGGCTGATGTTCTGTAAGATTTGTTTTCCTAAAAAAAAAAAAAAAAAAAAAAAAAAAACAACAACCAACAAAACACCCTAGTTTTGTATTTTCCGGAGTACTGGAGGAATTTTTTGCCGCTAGATGCCTCAGAATTTTACTATCACAAAAATATCTATAACAACTTCTGTCAGTAAGAAAAGGAGAGAATTTTATCTACAGCAAGATTTTGCTCAGGGAAAGATTAAAAAAAAAGTCTGCTATAGCAACAGATCAACATTGCAGAAGATAGTAAGAATCAACTAGCCCTATTGAACTGTTATTTTAAACCAGGCTTTTTTTTTCTCGCTCAAATGTTGTCTAGCAAAGCTCCTTTAAAGACTATTCCCTTTCTGAGTATGGTTTGTCTGGCAGAGTTTTTTTCAAGTATTTAATTTTATGTCAGACCATGCTTCTTCTGCTTCTCCTGAGCCTTTGACTTGTAGTCAGTAAAAGAAAACACTTTACCTTCAAATAAATTCTGACATTGAGATAGTGATATTTTTCCTTTGTTTGTTGAGGGAACTTGTCTCTACCCAGTCTTTGGGTTACCTTACTGCCTTTACATGTCTGATGAAGGGTTCGAGTACCTTAAAGCTTGCCTACTTTCTCCACAGTATTTCATTCTAACATAAGACTCTGCCTCTTCCTCAGTATTTTGCCTAATGGTTTTTAAGGAACATTGCTATAGCAATTGGAAGCATCACTCCATAGACACCGAATTGACAGACAAATAGGCTTAGTTTTAAGCCCTCAACAGCTATCAGCTACTTAGTAACTTAAAAACCAAGCATTTTCCACTATCCCAACATCTCTGAACATGTTGAACTAGCCATCCAAAACCACTTTGTACTGACACCTTTTAAACCACTCCAACTAGACCTACAGGAGCTCAGCTGTCAACAGTTAGACACTTCAAGTCAGCAACTGTGAGAAGAACTGCATATAGGCCTTGTAACGCAGCAGCTAATAAACTTCATACAGAATCAGTTCTTTTTATGCTTATGATAAGGTTACCTTTTGTTGCTACTGTTGACAGCATCAGCTGTTGATAGCATCAGTAGAGAGAATTGGTATAACTTGTATCTCATTCCACCAGTTCCTTTGCTTTCCCCGGTGGAAAAGGCAGCAGTCTGCATAAGAACAGGTATTATTAGGGTCTAACAATGCTTCAGATCATTGAAAAACAGCAGTGGATGCTGAACTATGCTGAGGCTACAGAGAACCAGTGAAAGAAGCAATTTTAGAACTGGGAAATTGTGAAGTTTTCCCTTTTTTTTGAGAGTGAGACATACCTATAGTGCTGCAGTCAGTGCATGAAGAATGGAAATGAAAATCCTAAAAAAGCTTTCAATATAATTGTATCATTAATTCAGAGGATGTACACAATGCTTCACTTTAAATTCTGCTTTCTTCTTTGTTTTGAGTATGAATACAAGAAAGAGTATGAATACAAGAAATAAATTTTAAAATGACTGGCACCATTTACTAAAGTCAACTTCTGTCCTAAATCATCATTGAGAAATATACACTTCTTTCTGCATTTGTTTTGATTTAGCTGTCGTGAGAGACTCATGTTTAAATGCAGGCTTTTCTGCCTCATGGCCAAGTCTCTTTGTGTGCATTTCCTAAGTGTTACTTACTTTACTTTGAAGGTGGGCTGAGCATAGGAATCTGACGAAAAAGTGGGCTGTGCCCTTGATCTGAGAGCTCTAACATTCTTCTGAATGAATACATTTGCTAGTGCAGTACGCAGCAGCTGCAACAGTGTGGTGCTCTGGGTCTCCAGCTCTGCCTCAGGCTCGCTGAACATCTGCAAGACAATTTTTTTTATGTTCTGTAAATGAATGCTGCCTAATTGCACCAGGAAAATGGGCACAGGGGATTATATCTGCATTGCTATGAGCGGAGGGGCGCCTTGGGGCTTTAGATTGCAAGGTGGCAAGGAGCAAAAGCAGCCTTTGCAAATCGCCAAGGTAGGATCATGAGATGTTGTCAGTGTTTTGTGGACATGAGTGAAGAGAATAGTTTGCTAACTATATATTGTCTCCAGTGAAATTGTTGGTGTGGATCATATCGAGATGTTTGTTTGACTGTGCTAATATGTTTTGCAGGGATTATACATGTGCTGATCGTGTTTGTTTCAATAAAAATATTGATTAGTTTTTGAGAGTTAACAAGTATTGCAAACGTTTTCATAAATATAAAAGATCTAAAACTGAGATGATGTATGCCTTTCAGCTCCTATATGATTTGCCGTATGTTTTTGAGTGCACTCAGCATATTGCAAAACTGAATCTCATATTAGGAAATGCTGTTTCAGTCATTTATTTATGATACTTCTCCTCTCTAGGCAAAGAATAAGTACAGCTTTATCATGAGAAAATGTTCTTACTATTTTGGGAATCCCAGAAAGAATTACACCAAGTTATCTCTGTTTTTGGAAAGTTATCCGGTCTTAGGAGCAGCCTTAATAGAAACCAAACATTTCCTTTTATATTTCATGAACAGCACTGAAAATTACTGAACGGCTCATAAATTATCATCATGTATAAAATGAAAGCAAAACAGATAGTAGAGAAGTTCAGAAAAAATAAAAATAAGAACTGGTAATCCTCAGCCACAAAAGTAAGACTTTAAAAGTGCTCTTAAAAATCAGTGCTCGTTCCATTGCAACAATGACGATTTGTCATAGTTATTGAGGCTTATGTAACTGTATGGAGCTGTGTTCTGTTTTCCTAGACAAGGGGGACAAATTTTGTCTGGAGCACTGAGATCAGCAAAATACCATTGGCTGAGACCATACTGGGACTGCTCACCATGCAATGAATTCTGCCCCATTAAATTGAGAGAGATTAAAATATATAAAAATAGGCAGAGAAACAAGATGCCGAGGGATTTACAGATCACCTTTTAGTTCTTGGTAGTCCCAGTACACTCAGTGTTAAGTTTTTTGAATTTATTTATATTATTTTACGTCAGTAGTTCAGTTATTGAAGCTCTAACTTTCTTAACCTGTCAATATATTTCTTAATTAGTCACATTTAATTTACTGGATCAGTTAACTTTTTCACAAATAGCACAACAATATGTGAAAATCTACTTCATCTTATAAAAGAAAGTCTTTTTAGTTCCTTGGTCAAGGAAACATCATCTTTTGCAATTATTTTCAATGATTTTAAGTCCATAGTGTTAACCATATTCAATAATAGAACTATTTTTATTGTGTTTATGTATCTGTTTCTTATTAGTGGGGTTTTTTTTGGTGTTCTAATATTTTGCTCAACTTGAACATGTTTTAAAAAATTTCCTGCCGATAGGCAGCTGTTGCTTTGCACGTAAAGCTCCTGGTAATAGATAACAGTGGAGCCCTGCCATCTAGTGAAAATTTATAGCTAGAACTTCAAAAATTGTAAGTAACAGAAAGGCAACTGACATTAATTATGTAAAACTAAAAGTAAAAAGCATAGAAACTTGAACACAAGATTATGAGTAAGTTTCTCTGACAAGAAAAAATAGGCTATACCAGATACTTTTCTTTTTCATGTCCACATTCTAGACAGCAGCCCTTAAGTCTGGTATCTCTCTTACCACTTGGGGCTTGAGAAGAAGATGCGTGGTAACTGTTGTGACTTTGCACTTTTTCCAGTGGGAATAGCTAAACTTAGAAAGCTATTTAGGAACTAAAAAGCATGAGTTTGTTCTCTTGAAAATGAAACCAATCAAAAGGCCAATATCATACTTAAGAAGATTCTTAGTAAAAGTTCACAGATGCCAGCATATATGTATTATAAGCATGGTGGACTTTGTGAGTTCCAGATCATTCATTTCTTCACACCTATTAGTGGGTGAGATCAGTGAGACTTGAAAATTGACACTCGTATCTGGCCAAAAACCTGAAACTTAGAGCTGACAGGTCAAGCTTTTTTTGTAGCTCACCTTGCCGGCAGGCTTTGCCATCCTTCCCAGGGAGCTTGGGCTCTCTCAGAGGTACACAGACCTGGGTCTGCAGGTCAGGAACCACCACCAGGTTGAAGCTCTGCGAGGTGGGTGGTCTGCAGAGAGGCAATGTTTTCAGCTTCTCTTTTGTTATCCATGAAAAGTGGCACTAGTAGCACATGGAAGATCGAATTATTCCCCAACTACTGCATACTAATTTTTGCCACTGGCTCTAAGATCCAAGGATAGCGTTTCCCAAATACAGTTTATAAATATATATAAGTACTCTACTGGGGTATATGAATGTAGATCCAGTTGCCAATGTACACCAATGGAGGTTTTGTCAGAAATGCATGCATCTGCTTTCAGTATCTCAGCTCACAGATACTGGGAGAGCTGGAGAAGGTTTGCTCTCGTGGTTGCCAAACTCAGCTTCTCTTCAAGAAGCTGTAAATCTTGAATCACTGTAGTGGGAAGTACATTCAGGCACTGGTCACAAGCAGAGCACTGGCTGTGATACAGATCTAAAGGAGAGAGGGATATATCACAGAGGGAAGTGAGATAATCCAGGAAAACACAGCAGGATACAAAAATCCTGAATTCACACTTATCTACAATTTGGTAAAGGAAAAACTGGGTTTAAAACTAATGAAATAAGTCATAGTTCACTACCAGAAAGAACTTCTACCATCTTTACTCCCTTTGAAAATTTCTTTTTTCATCAAAAATGCCTATTTTTTTTTATCACCTAGCTCTTAAAATGTATACGTAAGTAGATTCCCACTAAAATCAATGAGAGTTTTGTCTGATATAAAATGATCATGCTAAGTTTTAATAGAGAGATAGAGACGAACTTTTTGCCTTCCCAAGAAATATCTTGGTATTCTTTTCTCATCAGCACATAAAATAGGAAATATTCATCAGCAAATAACTTTTGAACCATTCCAAGATTCCAAGATACTTCAATAATTTGCTAGATGTGAGATTGACACAAATGGACATTTTCTTTAAAGTATCACAAAGTATCACATTACTTTTTCCATTTGTAACTCTTATTCAAAACAATAAGTTTTAAAAACATTTGATACCTCTTTCATAGAGGCATACAAAATGTTAACCCACTCTCCCACTCAAACATTGGATCCTGAAAGCAACTTACTTTTTTGCGCCCACTAATGTTGCAACTAATGAAAAATTATTTTCCATTAAAAAGAATTTGCAGAATTTCATACTGACCAAATACATAAAAATGACTTTAAAATATCTTTTTAAAGTACAGTATCAAAGGAGACATTGTGCTAAAGAAAAATATCTCATAAATGAATGTTCTGGAAATAAAAAAAATAACTGGGAGTATTACACTAAGGGAAGAAGCTGTAGAACTGGCTATGCTGTGTATGCACCACGACAATAAAGCATGTCAGTACTGCCCCATAGTGTAGCTTCACCAGAGCAAGAGGCAGTTAGGAAATCTCAATACAACAGTGGACCTAGATGGTTAAGAATTCAAAATATGTAAGAGCAAAGCGACATGTGGTGTGCCTTTTGCTTCCACCATGACATACATGAAAGAATGCTTTTTTTTTCTGAATATCACAGATTTTTCTTTCCTTGTAAATATCTTTGCAGTTTTTAATTTATCGAATATATAAAACCTGTTGGTACAAAATGAGACGATTTTCTGGACTAGCACTTAAAAGAAAGTCCTATGAGTTTTTCTGCTAATACTCAACAATATCAGCCACATTATATATATTGAAGCTGTATTCTTTAAGATGCATCTCTTTTGCAACAAGTAATTTAAAGGAGTTGCCTATAGAATTATAAACAAATATCATCTATCATGATGTATCTGCATTAAAATTACCTGGTTATAAACAGATACATTATTCAGCATATTAATTTATTACCTGCACCAAAGCAGCAATTTGATGAACTCACTGTTTTTAGCTGTCAAAGTATTGGTAATTTAAGATTGGGAACTTATCTGAATATTTCTAGTATTCAAAGTGATAAATCCCATTACTTAGATCTCTAACCACTTCAAAGGAAATTCAGTCTTTTTTTCTCATATTGTTATCCTAAAAGCAGAAATGAGCAGGTGCTTAAAAATCCTTATGACCAATGGCATCATAGATTTTCATGCTTGAGAGACTGGAGGAACTAATGTGACTAAGTGAGGTGCCTCACTTGTTAGTGATTTCAGATACTGTCAGTTCCAGAGCTATTCTGATCAATATGTACTAAACATGCTCGTACATTTCTACATACATCAGCAAGAAATACATCTTCAAAGGGAAATCGTGTCCTGTTTTATGTCACAAAGATACTTAGAAACATGCAGTGAATTTTTAAATTGCTGATAAATCTTATATAATTTTTCAGAAACTTCCTTAAATTGCATTTTTTAGAAAAATAAAATAGTAACATTTTTCCTCTTAATTTCAACCATACCAGTTTTCTGGTGCAAATTATAATGCCTATTTTCTAACATTTCAAGTTATCTGAAAAATCTTAATGGTTATTTTAAAGTTGTTTTTTTTTTTTTTAATTCTTTTGAAACTCAATCTTTGCCATGCTCTGATTGAAATTTTCTTATGTCAGAAGATGCAAAATATCATGCAATTTTCATTGTCTTGTAAATGTTAACTATAGTCCAAATTAATCCTATGATATGCCTTCATTCAGGCTTCAAATTCAACAGTCTCAGCTAGGTCTCATGCGCAACCTTTACATTTTGTGACTATTTTGCCAAGTTCTGAAATAGGCTTTTGCCGCTGCTGCTGTTCAGTTAGTGGCTTTATTTTATCCTTAGTAATGATATATGATAGCTGGCGTCCTGGTCATTTTGTATGCATGCATCTGATTTCAACCCTCTAATTTCAATCCCAGTGTCAGTTTCATCATTTTGGATTCAATAGATCTTGAAATTGAAAGTGAAACTCAAAGAATTGGCAACAACTTGAATGAACAGTGTGAAAAGTGGTATCTGGATTTGATTAATGCTGGCTGTTTACAGAGGTGGGCTCTACTGTGGCCATTTGAGTTTCTCTCCATGTTTGAAATATCTGACACGTGCAGAACGTGCTCAAGAGGTTTTCCTCAAATTGACCTTTACACTTAGTTTGATAGAGAAGAGGAACAGTACAAGATATGTCAGCACAGTTATGCTTTTGATCCTGAAGTAAAGAAAAGCACGTCATTGTCATGTGCGTGAGAGCTACATTAGCACACAGTTGGCTCATCTAAAAAGTACACCAGTACTGCTAGGTGTAAGGAAACTTTTTCAAGCCTCTGTTCTTTTACATTTTCACCACTGACACATGTTCACACCGCAAGCAGAAAAAACGGGTTAGTAAAAGCTGAGATTCTGCTCACTACATTCTAGTTGAGACATGATAAATACACTTGTTGCTAAACCTGTGCTCCCAGCTCATTTCAGTGCCAAGTCACATAGATAGGAATAAACCAGCAGCTGCTGAAAAAGTGGTTTTCGCTCACCTGTGTGCTCTGATAGCATAAAAGCACCGTCCTCCCCATGAGACACAGGAAAGAATTTCTTTAATGCCATCTCCAGATAACATTTAAAATTATCTTTGAGTTGGAGTTCTTGCTTTGGTACCATTTAATTCTGAACTATACTAGTTAATGCATATTCAAGTAAGATCTCATTGTATGCTAGAATGTTTGAAAAAGAAGATGCGTACACGTGCAGACGCTCAGTACTGAACCATGACTCTGCTGATCGTTCTTTATTTGTATTAACTGACATTTTAAACAGAAACTGAATACAACTTTAGGCTAATATAGACAGAGAAAACAGTGTTTAAAACATGCTGGTTAAACTCTGGCAGCAGAGGAGGGGAGTTTGGAGTTAACCTACAAGATTTTAAACACAACTTGCCATACTTGGACCGTATTTAAAACTGTTTGTTTAAATTTGCTAGCTAATACATTACCAAACATAGTTTGTTTTCACAGTCTGGACAAGCTCTTATTCTCAAATTCACCCATCAGACCATCTGACACAGCTTGTATCTGATGGTATTAGAAAACCCTATAAGGCATATTTACATATTCTTTCACATAAGGAGTAATGAGGAAAGTTATCTTTACGGAAGATAATTTTGAATCCTTTACAGGGCTTGACTCAATTTAACTGATACATTTTACATGTTTGGATGACATAGTTCGGCTTCTATTTAAGTAAATGACAAAACTTCCATTGACAAACTGGAAAGAAGGTGGATGTTATAGATGTTAGGTTAACTTATATTGCAAAATGAAGGAACAGTTAAAATTTCCCCAAATACTAGAATACACTACTGCTAAATAACTGTTTATGGAAAGCTCTCATTGCTAATTACAGACAGAAAAATAATTAGGAAAGAAAATTCCATATACCAGCAAAGGCTTGTAAGTACTTCCCCTCGAGGTTAAGGTTCTGCATTTTCTAGTTCCAAACTTTTGCATTCCAGCTATTGTGCCAAGTGGAAATGTTTAGTACTGTAGTCCCATCTAAGTTGTTTAAAAGCTGCTGGCTGAATTAGTGCATGATTGTACACCCTGGTTTGGATATACAAGACCTACATACCAAGCTGATTTTGGCATGCCTTCCACAGTATTTAGGCAAATACAAGCATGCTTTGGATACACAGAAGTATTCTTCTGTGTTTGTTTCTAATACATACTTTTATAGCTCTCATGCTAGAAGAGTTTTCAATGGAATAGAATGAACAACATAATTCACACTGATTTAAACCAAACAAGTTAAAAAAACTCAGTGTATTCCTACTAAATTACATTAGTTGCTTTGTATAGAGATTTGTTTCGTTGTTTAGATTTTTTGCTGGAAACATTTAAACTACTTTGTATGACATTATGATGTTTCATTGTTCTGTATCTTCTGCCATTGCACTTTGATTATGAACGTGAATGCAATAGTAAGACTTCTGGCTAAGTTCACCATAAAATATCACAACAGGAAATGCTGCTTACAAAACTCTTTAGGATTGTGTCAGTTCATTTGAGAGGATACAGCTAAAGATCTATGCAAATCATGGATGGGCTTTCTGCCATATGCAGAATTTGGTGTGCTTTGTATTTGTTTTCTGGAGCAGAAAATAGTGTAAGGAACCATACTTCAATAGTTAAATGCTTATATATAGCTTCACTCTATAAAGCCAGATTGATGCACAGAGACAGTTTATACTTCAAAAGGAATGATTCTGCGTATGGAATTAACTGTGAACAAAACTGATAACATTTAGATTGCAACCAGTATTGTTTGTTAGATGGAATGAAACTGGCAGTAAGGATAAGCCCTGGATATCAGCTTGAAGGTTTTAAATTTCAGACTTATTGTACACAAGTTACGCAGTGGATTTCTTTTTCCTTTTCTGTAATTTTTCCCATCTGTCCCATTTCATTAGAATCTGCTGTCCATAGGCAGAGTGCATGGTAGGATAAGACTAATGCACATTTAGAGCAAAACACTTCAGCATGCACCAAAAAAGAGCTATTCTTTGGTTACTTGCCAACAAGCATGAAAGGCAAAAATCTTCAGAATGCCTCATCACCTTGCTCACAGAGGGATACAGAGAAAAGCAGTTGCTTTATTTGTTGCTTATATGGAAGGTAACTTACAATGAAAAACTATCCCTAAGCTCTCCAGAGACAGTGGGCTCCTACCCTGAGCTCTATATCATGCACTGCAGTCCTGGGCACAGCATAGGAACCTTACTTGTTTAGAAAGGGAAGCACAAACTATCTATCTCCTTTTTACTTCCACAGAAAGTTATTTTGAATCCTTTAGATTCCTTCTTTGGTGCCTCCCTGTTACATCTTGGTCAGGGCATCTAATGCATGGGTATTTTCCTTCAAAAGAGTTATGTCATCCTGAACAGGGAAGATGTGAAATTATTGTCTTATAAACTCACCTTTTTTAAGTATATTTCAGAAATATGGTCCCATTTAGAAAGCTGGATGCTTTGGTTTTTGTAAGCATGCTTTATATTACAGTTCATTTACAGAAGAACTGGTGATAGGTCAAAACTATGAGCAAATTAGATCAGCTATGGTTTCCTATGCCGATCATTTGCCTTGCTGTTTTCATTTGGTATGTTCTTTCTACGCATAAACATGTCATTTATGTCATAAATTGTTACAATATAGAATTTCAAGCGAAAAAGTCTATAAAATGAAGATAACGCAAGAGAATCATGTTCATTGTGGCACTTGGTAGTAACAGAAAGAAAAACAAACCAAATGGCAGGCGAGTATGATTTAATTAGACCAAATTTCCTTTTCCTAGTACTGTAATATAAAGAGCATCAGAAGATGCTTGCTATCTATAGGCAAAGGTGGCAAAGCTGATCTTTGTTTTAAAAAACAAGCAGCTGAAATTGCTATAAAGAAAGCCTAACAAAGGAGTTGCATTTTTCCCATGAACTCAATGGGCAATTTGCCACTGACTTTAAAGGGTAAAGGACTGAGCCTTAGTACGTATAATATAGTATAGATACTTAATTAGAATCAGACATTGAGAATAAAAATCCTCCTTGGGAAGGGCGTAACAGTTTTTGCTAGAGATCTATTTCCTACAGTATTCTGTGTCTAGCAGAAGCCATTCCCTTCAAAGGAAAACAAACCTTAGTAAAAACAGACTTTTGGGTTGAATACTGTTGAACAGTGTAACTTTTTTCACGCTATCTGGTACTTGCACATTTCATTTCCAAGCTCTCTTAGAAGTCTTAGTAAGCACCAAGATATTCTCTTGAGTTTGAAGACATTTCAGTTTGCTTATTCATAAGAAAGTGAAATGATTGCTGACAATAGGTACTAGACTGACATTATTAGGAACTAGAGGGCATTTATTGAAGGGCATATATAAGCGTAAGCTAAGGAGGGATTTAAACTATGGACATATATCTCAGTTGCAAACATGTACTGGTTGGAGGAACCTTACAACTGCCCCTCTTGTTTCCTTCAGCTGTGAAAATAGATAGGATTTTATTAGCTGAAATGAGCAGATATTACTTAATATAAATACCAAGGCTTTACAAACTCACCTCATTTTGTCTGAGAGCTTTGGGACAAATAACGTGAGCAGCTCTTCTGAAAGATTTGAAGTGTAAAAATCTCCAGAGGAGAATAGGGAGGAGCAAAGAGCAGAGTGCCAAGCAGCTCTGGGTGGCAATCTTTTCAACGTGCACAGCTGTGGCTGGACAAGGCAGGCAGTAACTCCTGGTTGGCACACTTAATGTGCAGAAGCATTTTCAATTGTCTATCTGACTTGATACTGAAGAGGCTCTAAATGCCCTGCAAAAAAATCCTCTGCTTTTCTTCTAGAAGAGCAGCATCTACATGAAGATTTGTGCAATGTTATTTATTAATGGTTGCCTATGTCTGTATAATAGTAGGTACTTCCTGGATGTATTGCACTCAAAGGAAATAATTTCATGAATTTTATTAGCTTTATTAGCTCAACCACTACTCCTGGTGCTCCCGAAGGCATTATATAACTCTTTATCTCTCTATACAAGCCTCAATCCTCTTGCGCCAGAAATTCCTCCTCTGATTTCTCTTATCATTCTTTCAGAAGTACTCTTACTCAAAAACAGAAATACAGCTACTTACTTAAGCTTCATTTTCAGTGAGTTTACTGAAAATTGAGGCCAAGTATGCCTGAGAATTTAAACCTTGCTACTCAGCTAGAATAGCGTCCATCACTTTCAGTCCTTCGGACAGAAAGAAAAAAAAAAGAAACTTTCTGCTTTGAGTAAACTCTCTCATCACTGAAATCTCTGAACTGCTAGAGTATAACAGATGTGGCTGGAATATACTGATCAGCATTTTGTTCCACAGATTCCTATTCTGCAGAGATCAGTTCAAAGACTTTCTGCCATGAGCTACCGATCTTATTACAGGGGATGCATATGGAAATAATCTGAAAGGGATAAATTGCCTTATATATTATCACGTATTCATTATGATTCCCCTGCACACTGGAAATAATACTTCCAGAACACGTAGTGTAATACTTACTTATAAAAATCCTCACATTAGAAAAGCTATCATTAATCAAGGATGTTTTAAGCAAAGTCTAACATATAATATTATTTAATGCCTAAGATCCTTACAAAGAAGCAGCTAGAAGCAGCTGTTTCACATCTCTCACTGTGGAAAAAAAAAGCAGTTTTAAAAGTTAGAAAAGTTGTTTTAGAATTCAGAAAAAAAAACAGGTAGCAAATAAGAAATTAGCATGGCTTCACCTAAATTCTGTCAGTATCATGAATACAATTATGCCAATTGATACAAAACAAGCCATTAGCAGCCTTGGAGGAGTTAGTTATAATGCATAACAAACAAAATTACAAAAATTAGCTTATGAAATGTTATTTCATGGAACCCATACTGTCAGCCAAAGTTTGTACTTACATGTGTTAGATGTGCATGTTCAGGAGAACCCAGGGAAAGATACCAGTCAAAAAAACCAAGCTAGAAATCACAACTAGAGTATTATTGCTTCTCAAGTCCCCAAATCCCTTTGTTAAATGAATTAGTGGTGTGCAATTGCATCCTACAGTCCCAAGGGAATTGACTTACATAGTTGCCAACCCACTCTCACTATATTTGAAAAATCATGGCAATCGAAGTCCCTGGTGAATGGAAAAAAGGTAATATCACATCCATTTTCAAGAAGGGTAAAAGGGAAAATCCAGGAAACTACTGACCTGTCAGCCTCACCTCTGTGCTGGAAAAGACCCTGCAGCAGATCCTCCACAAAGCTATGTCTAGGCACACATAAAAGAGGAAGACGATATGGGAGAACCAGCATGGCTTTACCAGGTACAGGTCCAGCTTAATGAATCCTGTCACTTTTTATGATAGTGTAACTGTGACAGTGGACAAAGGAAGAGCCACTGACATCATTTATCTACACTTTACTAAGGCCCTTGACACAGTCCCCCATAAATAACATCCTTCTCTCCAAATTGGAAAGATACAGATTTGATGGGTGGACTGTTAGTAGGAACTGATTATAAAGACTGTACCCACAGAGTGGTGGTCAGCAGTTCAATGTTGACATGCCCAAGGGACAGGATGCCATTCATAGAGGCCCTAGACAGGTTAAGAAGTGGACCCAAGAGAATCACATGGGGTTCAAAGAATTCAAGATCAAGGTCTTATCACAACCCACATTATCAGTACAAGCTGGGGCCCTGTTGCAAGGGACCTGGGGGTACCAGTGGATGGGAAACTGGACATGAACCAACAATGTGCCCTCATAGCCCAGAAAGTCAACCATATCCGGGGCTGCATCAAAAGAAGCACAGCAAGAAGGATGAGGGAGGTGATCCCACCCCACTGCTCTGTGCTGGGGAGACCTCACCTGCAGTACTATATCCAGATGTGGAGTCCTCAGTACAAGAGAGATGTGGACCCGTTAGAGTACATCCAGAGGAGGGCCACAAAAGTAATCCAAGGGATGGAAAACCTCTCCTATCAGGACAGACTGAGGGAGATGGGGCTGTGCAGCCTGGAGAAGAGAAGGCTCTGCAGAGACCTGAGAGTGGCCTTTCAGCATCTAAAGGGGAGCTACAGGAGGAAAGAAGGTTATAAACTCCTTAGTAGAGTCTACTGTAAGATGACAAGTGGAAATAGTTTCAGACTAAAAGAGGAGAGATTTAGATAGGATATAAGGAATAGGTTTTTTTTCCAGTAAGGGTGGTGAGGCACTGGAACAGGTTATCCAGGAAGGTGGTGGAAACCCTATCCTTGGACACATTCAAGGTCAGGGCGGATAGGGCTCTAACCAGCTGACCAAGCTGCAGGTGTCCTGTGCATTGCAAGGCAGTTGGGCTAGATGACCTTAAAGGATCCCTTCCGACTCAATCAATTCTATGATTCTATGATTCTAAGACTGAATAACAGCCTTTTTACGATACTGGCATATTATTGATTATCACTAGATGGTGCTATTATTCACAATCTGCAAAAGCGTAAATAACTAAACGTAAAGATAGATACATCTTGGAGAAATTCTGGCTGCCAGTTCAGTGTTTTCTTACAAAAGCTTGTAAGTATTGTTCAGTTCTCCCAGGTGGAATAATTTCAAAGCGCAGAAATAATTCCGCCCAGAAAAATATGTAAACAAATCAAGAATCGCATAACACCAAATCAATCAAGCACTTCCTCCCTTACAGCCTTTTTCAAGCCATTCCAAGTCTTTCTATCACAACTACTTAATAATCCAAGAGTACAGACAGAAAATAATATCTTGAAGGAGGGCTCCATGAATTTGTGCTGGTTTTATTTGTGAGTTTATAACACTAGGACAATTACTTTGAGAAAGCAACTTTAAAAAGTAATATTTCATAAGGACTTAAGGAAGAAGCAGTCAATCCTTTAAAAGAAAACAAAAATATTTCTATGTCTATTTTACATCATATTATAAATATTTGGTAGCAATACTGTATATTACTATTGAATACACATGTAGTGAAATAATAATAAAAAAAGAGTTAAAAAAAATAATTACATGTAATCTCAGTTTCTTCCAGCTCAATTTGTCAAAGGCCAGGGCTGGGAGAAAATGCAGATCTAAGAAGCCTCCCAGATCTTCTAACCAATTTAAGTTGAATTTTGAAATATTCTAAAACATTAATTTTTCTAAACTTTTTGTTATTCTCTTTCTTCTTTTCTTCCTCTCTTTTTTTTCTTTTTTTTTTTTTTTTTGTGTGTGTGTGTCTCTCACTTTCTCAGTCTGCAATATTAGCTCTTCTAAAAGATGCATCCTTGAACAATATTGGGTCTTGGAAATCTACCCGTTTTGCAGCTTCTGCCCATTTTCACTGCAATATTTTGAAATTAACAGAACAGTACAAGTCTGATCCAACCATTTTTCACTGACAGCATCTTTCTTCTTTAAAGGCTCTGATTCAGCTTTGACACTTGCTACATTCTCAGAAAACCAACATAATGTTAGTAAAAGATTTCTGACTTCACAACACAATCTGTAGCTACAGAAAGGATTTGACTTTAAAAACTTTTACCAATCCATGACAGCATATATCTTCTAAAGTCTTAGAGTTAACATTTTTCTTCTTCTATACCTAGAACAACAGCGAGAAACAATATAAATCTAGTGCAAGGACCATGCATGCCTCTTTTTCTGCACAGGCAAGAACAGTACAAAGGGTATGATAATTAAGCCTGAGGAGATAGTTATCTTTGTGGCATTTTTTTTTTAGTCCATGAACAAATGAAGCACTGAAATTCACTGCCTGAGAACAATGGTGCAGGGCTCTGTACCACCCTCATGGGGCATTCAGTTGTTTGCTTCCAGTCCTGATTTGCATAAGAGGCCTGGAAAAGTTGCAGAGACTGACAATTAGCACAAATTGATACAGGCTGCTAATTGCTCAAGCAAAAGCTAAAGATGCATTGGCCTGTTCAAATTAGGCTTGAATTCAGGCCTTCTGGATTCCTGCATCATCAGACTCTGAAGAATTAAACCCTGGCACAGTTCAACAGCTGGTGGGTCATGGGATAAAAATAGAGGCAGTGACAGACTGGACCACATTTTAACACAGACTCAGCTGAAACTGAAAAGGGTGGGAAGGTTCCCTTCCTCTTATGAAAAACATTTTTTCTCAAGTGTTCTAGACTACAGCATGGCAATTAAATACACCTAAAATAATAGCCAAACTAAATCTTTCCTCTAAACCCTACTGCTGCTCTCGACCCAAATAGTTTTTAAAGGATGTAAAATATTCCTTATTCTATGTTTTTCTGCTGGTGTGTTCCATTAAGAACATGCAACAAAATGTATTTCAATGACTGGATGGACCACATTAGGTGGATATGCTGACTAGTCATAGTTTTTCTTCTACAAACTGCAGGGGCAGTTACTTATTGCCCCAGTCCCACACAGTACCTTTTCCTTGTCCATCATTAAACTGAAAAGTTTCTTCTTCTAGATTTCCACCAGCTGATAATGAGCAAGCCCTCAGGTGAGCTGTGTGCAATAGGGTACTGACAGCTTCCTAAGACTTCAGGATTTTTAGTAATCCACAGACTATGGGATTGAGTTTAGTATCTGGGGAAAACCACCAGTTTACATATGGTGGAAATGCTGTTCTGATAGGCTTCTTAGTGATTTCTAGTCCCTTTAGAATTGTAGCACTGTTGTCTACCTTAATGGGAGAGGAAAGGTCATGCTACAAAACGCTCTCTTGCTTTTATAATTTTGTAGTGCTACAGAAAGCAACGTTGTCTCCTAGGGATTCATGTAATCTCATATTAAACCTATACATCACTTAAAGCCAAACCTACAGGTTGGTTTAATGTGATTTTACAAACTCCATGAACTTTTAAATTTCTCTGGTTTTACACTTCTAACATGCTCTCGGGCCAGATACCTAACATGTATGCTTCACTGCAAGTATTCCATTTGGCTCCTTCGAGCCTTGTGTACCCCTATTTTCTCCATCATTTTAGCAGATTTAGTAACAATCTAAACTTCAATCTCCAATACAATTCCAGCTGCATATGGACAATCAGAAATATATTTGTATGACTGCTTTGCTTGGAGAAAGCTAAGGAGTATTTAAGGTGAAGTCCAAAAGCAAGCCCCCGTCCCATCCTTCAGCTAATAATGCTTACTGTGAATATGCTTGTCAGATCTGCTGAGACTGTCTAGTTTGAAACATCCCTTATACCTCTCAACCCCCCTCTTCTACTCTCTTATTTTTAATGCTTTGCTGTGGTCCTGTGTTGTCGGTCACAGATCATTTATTTCAGCAAATATCTACACAGTACAGGTAAGAACATTGTAGTCGGGGGCAGGTGAAGGTTGGGGGCAGGTTTAGGTTGGACTTGGTCTTACATTTCTTCTCACAAAAGACAGTAATCTCTGGCAGCAAGGATTCATTCAGGCACAGAGGGTGAGATAAAGTTTACTTCAACATGCAGCTTTCTAGTTCCTTCCACGCAAAAAGAAAATAACTGAAAAACAATCCCCCCTGATACTGTGACACATGAATACACCCTTGATGAAGTGTTTCCTTTAAATTACTTATTAGGCTTAAGTTAATATGAAAAAGGTAAGTTTCAGGACAAAATAATAAAAAAAAGAGAAAAGGAAACTGGACACCAATTCTAACACTGAACTTAACTTATGAAGGCATTGACCTATGACATCTGATGAAAGTCTATACAATCCTTAAAAACTGTGCTTCCCAGGGAAACTTGAGAAGATACTAGCAGTTCCTGTAGCAGGCCCTGTCCCTCAAAAATACATTAATAATGAAGATGTCAACAAAGTTACAACTCTTCTAGGGCAATCTGAGTTGATTTTCTTTTATACTAAAGACAGCACTGTACATTTCTACAATTCTATTTAATAGCTTAGAATGCCATTCTTGATCTTCAGTTGACTTTTAAATGATTTCTTTTATGACCAGCATGCTGAAATTTATACCTGACTGTAAAGGTTTCTTAAAGAACAAGAAACAGCACCATGAGAAAGTAGTCACATCACTCCAATTTCTAACGCACAAAGTAACATTATTATAATTAGAAAGTACTTGCTCAAGAAACAAATCCAAAAATACAGAACTGATACACACAAATACCTCTCCAGTTTCTAGCTAGGTCTTCACATGTCTCCTAATCTCTACCGCCCTTATTAGATGATTTGAATTCAGAAGAGTGCTGCCTTTCAGGGCTGACTTTACCATTACTGAGGTTTCCTGACACTTCTAGTAATCTTTCATGAATAACATACTGTCATGTTGTCAGATATTCCTTTAGATTATATTTTCTTTCACTACTAAACATGCATATGAGAAGATACAGTGATTTCCATTTCCTGTTCTGCTTGCTTCTCATCTTTCGAAGCTACTATTTGACCTTTGTTGAGGGTTGGAGCCCTTTCTGTACATCTGAAGGAAATACCCTGAGAAGGATTTTGCCTTAATAACTGCCAATCCCTTAATTTCACATGTATTTACAAAAACTTCCTCTTAACTTTGTACAAAGCATAGTTTTTCTGATGTTTTCTTCTGTCAAAAAGGCTGTGCTTGGTCTCAAAACCAAGTTGTAAACATCTGGCAGTTTTGGATTTATATAAACTAAAGTTACTTGGAGGTTTCATATGGCTGTAACAATGCAACTGAGTTAGATTGATCATTTAACAGTTGAAAAATATGCAAGATATCTTGTAAAGAATTTGGACCAACAAGTACCTCACAAAATAAGAAGGAATGCTGTTGTCCTAAAGTAATATAACCACAGATCTATAAAAAAGCTTTCTACAACTATGTTAGGGTGAAATATTCTGAATGGCAAGTAGGTATTTTAGAGCCATACGTTAACCTTCTTGAACGGGGTGCATTATAAAATTAAATCCTTAGAAAGAGTTTATGTGCTTATATTTTCCAGATGTTTGATAAAACTGAGATTTTCCTGCTTGTCCTGTTGTCATATGCTTGTTTCTTTCATTGCTATTTTCAGAAAATTCTGTAAAACTCATTCTAACATCCGGGTAAGATTTGAAAATTTTTATTTTAGTCCAATAGCATTTTTCAATTATCTTTCTTAATTGTTACCTCTATTATTTATAGGTTTGGAAAAGGTAAATTGACAGCAGTTTATCATGACTTAAAGTTGTAGCATTTACTTCCATAACACCATACAGGATAGGCCACAACTCTGTCACAAAACTCTTTGAAAGGTGATAATACTGAAGAATGCTCCAATTCTCCATCATGGTCTTACTCAGATCTCTAAGACTTTAAAATATGATGGTTCAGTAGCAGCAAAATTCCGAGATAATCTAAATTGATTAAGCAAGTGGAATTTTGTCCTAGGTTTTGTCTTCACTAATCAGCTTTAATGCTTCTGGAAGTTTACTAAAGTTGCAATGCATAGGAACTATGATGTCTTTAAAAAAATCCCAAAGCTTTTCACATGTGCTCTTCCATTATAATAAGATGTAAAGTACACTTTCATACACAGTTCCTTGTCTTTTGGTGGTGGAGATGTGCTCACATATCTGCTATGTGTGACAGTCTCATTGGTAGACCACAGTCAACTTCATTTGTGAGCCATGCATCACTTAATGAGAATTCTAACAATAGCAGCAAATTTGTTTTTCACATTTAGTAGCGTTTTCATAAAACGTTCATGTGTTGAAAATAAAAAGTGAGATAGCATCTGTGAGTTAGCAAGCATGTCTTCAAGTTGGCACAGATTTTGGCCAAAGGTCATTAAAGTACTTCAGAGTGGGATGAGAGATGCCATACTGTGCTTGGGTTAGTAAATAATAACAGTATTTCAGAGAAAAATAATTAAATGAAATATAGAGAATGTATGCCAAAGATCTGCCTGAAACAACACTCAGTTTCATTTATTACTCCAGAATTGTTAAAAATGGCAGTACTAAAAAACAACTAGCTGTTTTCCAATCTACACACCTTTTGGATTTCCTCAAGAATTCCGTCTTTAATATTTGTTAATAATGCAACCATTGAAATTCAAGAATGCTCCCCTAATGTTTTTGATTTATTTATTTTAACAATACAGAAGAATTCTGCTATAGCCCCTGTGGTAATACAAATCTGTGTTACAAAGAATATCGTTGTCTCCACCTCTCTAAAGAACTCTAGTATCAGGTTGAGAGCTAAATGGATGACAATACAAATTAAAGCATCCCTACTTTTGCATCTGAACATAAAAACAATTTTTCTCTCTTCAACCCCTACCATTTTTATAATTTCATTCTAATTTCCCATCTAGGTGGCACATCCAATGAAATATTTTAATTTGTATACAATAACATCTGCTCTACACAATTAATCCTGAAAATAAAAAACATATCTATTGTGGTCAGATAACTTAAAGAAATGGTAATAATAAAAACACCATGAAATAATCACAGCTATTTTGCCAACTTATAAAAAAAATCATGCAAGTCCTACAACGTGCACATTTTTTTTGATATCAACTACTTAAGTCTTGTTCTTAGCTGACTTACTGCCTATGTTAAAACTAGAATAGCCTCAAGTTCAAATGATTCCACCAGGAAAAAAAAAAAAACAAGGGAAAAAGAAAAAGAAAAAACCCACCAATCAAAGAATTCCAAGGTTTTAATGTTTGAATTATTTTTCAAGTGACATTGCAAGAATTTTTATTTACTAGTTGTAGACTAATAGAAGAAGCTTGGAAGAACCACAGTCAGTTCAAAAACATAATATATCTTCAGGGCACCTCAAAAACAATTACAGTTTCTATGGACAGAAACTGGGGAGATGTACAACATAGCTACTATTAAAGAAAAAACAACCAACAGTCGTTTTCAGTATTTACACCAATGGTCACAGTGATATAAAGTTGTTCTCCAGCATTCTAGAAGAATCCCAGAATACTTCAGCATTCAAAGAGTATGTTGATTGCTGGAAATCTTACAGCACTTTAACAAAACTTGCTATGTTAGCTTACTTATATAATTACACACTCTTGAATCATTTTCTTTCCACTAACAATATTATTATGCATGGGTAATATTGTACGTGAACATTAAATACTTCTTTGCTAAACTCACTCATTTAAAACATTAAGTAAAATGAAATCAAACAATTTCCAGGCTGTTTCTTATGCATTTCTAGTAAACTAGATTCTCCTTTGACATGTCATGTGTAATTTCAACACCATCCCTGTGTGTGACTGTATATACAAATGCTTTAGGCCAGCATTAAACAATGTTCTATAGTTATGAGCGTTTTTATAATCCAAATAGAGTAGGTAGTGTTTTTATAACTATCAATTCTTGGGTTATGGAGAATGTCTTCAAATAGAACTGGAGAGAGGTTTATCATTACAAACAGGTCTCATTCCCTTAAAAGGAAGTTGTTTCTTTTTTCCTCTGCTTCTTTGGAGATCTGGCTACAAACTAGGAATGGTTATCCTATGACTCATTTGAGAAGAATAGCTACAGTGTAAAAAGTTCAGAAAGGATTTCAATGAAATCAAACCCAATTATTTTCTGCTCTGGGCATGATAAGAATAGTTTTAAAGTGCAAAATACCAGATTTTCCAGAACGATATAAATCAAGATAATATAGTAGTGTTCTAAAGGGAGAGGGGAAAAAAGTCAGGAAAAATAAAACATTTATCCCTCCTCTCTGTTCTGCACGTGAGACAGAAGTCTCCTATATGCAGACTTCACACATTGTTTATTCTGGTTTGGCCTGAAAGCGAGCTCCTTCATCCACTGATGGAAATCACTGACTGCCAAAAACACACAGCAATCACAGGACTCATCACTCACTCAGCTATGCACAGATAATATTACTTTTCCACTGTACCCCTCCTACTTCAGCTTCTTGGAACCTCCTCAAAACCCCAACACTCTAAGCCCAGCTGTTCACACTAATAAAATTATTTAAAATGAAAGTACTTTCATGACATAACCAGCTATGCTGAGGACATTAGAGACTGCAAATGCTACAAGTAAAAATGACTGTAATTCCTTTTATTGTTCTCCCAATGGCTTAAAGGATATAACAAAGCTAGGACAAAGCTAGAAAAAAGCCCTTTTCATCTTAAGCATCCATTATCATTTATGATTTGGCAACTGAAATGTTTGGCAGAGAATAATGCATGAAAAAGGTAGCCTCGTACCTCAGTGTTTGCTCGCTACGTCATTCTAAGAGGAGGCTGATCAGAAAGTAGATGGCAGTATTCAAGCAATTGTTGTATCCTTTCATCACAAGCCCGATCTTAGATTTCACATATTGCTGCTCTAGCAAGAGGCACAGTCACACAGGGCCATGAACTATACAAGTCTGGTATGTTGCTCACTCTTAAATAGCATTCATCTAAACCCCAAATGAGAAAAACTGGATAGTCTATTTACTATATGATAGTTAAAGATCTGCTGAGCAGATTGTAATAGTTTTTGTACAACTCAGATTTGTCTATTTAAAGTGTTCAAGAATAGAATGGCAACCATGCTAATATTGCATGCGTCTGTCAAAATTCTGTTAGAACCATCTGGAGGGGAACGCAATATACCATTTTGCCTTAAAGCTATAATCCATCCTGAAGGAATAAAATTGAGACATTTCTCACTCCGCAGTCCCAAGAATATTCTGCATTAATAAATCACAGGCACTTCACTCTAAGCAGTGACAAGAAACACAGACTTGACTGTTAGCCCTTAGTGCACCTATATTTCTGAGTTCCCTTAAGTTTCAAAGAACTGTTACATGAGTTCACTTTGAAGTAAAAGTGCATGTACATATAGGCCATTTAATTAATGTGTTTAATTAAAGTGCCAATGGGATTTCTTTAATCTCTCCTGCTTTTAGCATTATGAAACTTTTTTTTGACTGTTCCTTCAAAGACTGAGACTGAATTTAATAAAAAGCGACTGCGTGATTTCAATGGGAGTTTCAAATTTCACAAGCAAAAACAGAACAGTATTTTGGCAAGACTGTCCATTTACTTACATTTCTTTTCCAAGGAAGTTTACGGGAAAACATGGAACATTTCACACTGTCATGACACTACTTGCACTTGAATCTTCTTTTAAATACATGTAAGGACTGCAGTCTACAAGATTAGATTTTAAAAGAAGAAATTGCTTTAAACCCTTCCTCACCTCCCTTCCACTCTGCTGATGCTTGATCAGCTGAGGACATCTTGGCTCATACAAGATGCATGTATCACAAATATTTATTTCTTGGAGAATCTAAGAGCTCTGCATAACTTCAGACTGCGTTGTTCTTTAGAATGTAGCTCAGGAAGATGACAGATATGCACTGTGATGTTTCATGAAGTACCTTTGTGATAAGAGACCTAAAGTTGCAGGTATAATTTACCACTGCATAGGAGGAAACCAAATGCAGTGAGTTGTACCTAGAGAGAATCTTAGAATTTGGGTAGTTTCAATAGACTTTTAAAAAACATATTTGCAGACTTCATGTTGAGAAACAAACACAGAGGCAAAACTGTTACTGTCCCACAGCACTGTTCAGTGTTGGGGCCTGCATGGTTGGTAGCTGTGAGGGGACAGTACGAGGCTCTGCCGCTGTGAATGGGAGACCAGGTGGGACAGGAGACTCCCCTCACATCGATCCAGCACTCTACCTGATAGCAATGGGAGTGATGTTGCAAAAGACTGCAAAACAGAACCTGTACTTCCTTAAAGGAATGTCCTGGACCTGGTTGCCAAGGAGCCGAGAGAGGGAGAAGGCTAGCAGGAGACAGGAAAGAAGGAAATAATTCAGTTGAATTCAATTAGATTACATCAGCAGAACTAAGTAAACAAGTAAAATAAACAGACTCCCTAAAGCAGAAGTGGCTATGATCACAGAAATTAGTCTTCAAAGACTTGTTTTGCAGTATATTGAGTTATCAGTGCTGTGTAACATGAGCCACTACATCACACATCTACAGTGTCTTCAGGACATGATTACATCTAAGACTGCACAAGTGGCATTGGACCACCTCAGTTCATTTGATACTGGTAATTTTTCAAGATCCATAGGAGGCAGTGGTGCAATAACAAACCAATTCCCTACTGAGGAACTGTTGCCTTAGTTTGTGGATGAAAGGAAAACAGAAGCAACAGTATAAGAGTATGGAACTGTGAGTACACCTTTGCTTCCCTCCTGTGCAGACGACTCCTGTGAACACCCATAATGGTTGCTCTAGAGGAACGCTTCTGGATTTTCAAAATATCCCATCCAAACTACTGGTCAGGAAATAACCTTAATCAAGCAGATATAAAGCAACAGCCTACTAATATCTTCAGATACACTAGATCATTTTTCGACTGAGTGGTAACTAATTGATTTAACGAGAGTGATTTTCATACTTAAAAGGAAGCATCCTGCGCATTTCCTGAAGCCTGTAGATTAAATTTGTTCGGGAATGGTTTAGGCATTCATCAGCAAGCAATTATCTGCGTTTCATTTATAACAGGCATAGCACTTCATACAAAAGCCAGAAATTTAGGAGGAGGCTGGGTGCAATTACAAAGTATCACCTGTAATAGTGACAAGTGGGGTTTTTTTGAACATGTAAGAGCGTATTTACACGTTTTTGTTTGACAGTAGGTTTTGTAGAGGTGTTTGACCGAAAAATCACAGAACTAAGGACAAAGAAACTTGCAATTTGAAAGTCAAGTCCTGCTCCTTTCCCATGCTACATCTTAGTGTTCCAATATAGAAATGCTCCGAGTTCTTCTGAGCATTATTTTGCATCCTCAGCTCCCAGCACCATGGAATTGCACACAGCACCAATAAAACTCCAACTCAGTATATTTTGAAGGTCTAGATGTTCCTCTTTGAAAAAAATAAGAACAATCCTTCAGAACGTATTCCAGAAATACTGGTGAGAATACTTTTGTTCAAATTAATACATGCAAATATGCTTTCTGTGGAAGAAAATTTCCACAGCCACAATCCAAAATATTGCTTGTTCCTTTTTCTTTGCAATCAGAAATAGAAACTGAAAATGCTTGCAAGATTTTTTTTTTTTTAAACAGTAATGCCTTTTTTGGTTATGGATCAGCAGTGCTGACAAATATCTAATTCTTGCCAGCAGCTGAAATGTGAAATGGCAAGCTAGTCCATTTCAGATAGTAAGCAGGCAAATATGGCCACATTCATAAAACAGCATTTTTCAGCATGCTCCTTGAAATATCTAACATTAAAATTGCAGTGAACAGCATGACACAGAACAGCCTGATGCACAGGACAAGAGTAGCAGTATGTGTTAGTAATCTAAGAGTCCTAAGTTGTGTACTTGCAAAGAACATCCATGGAATCCAATACAAAATGTCAGAAATATTATTCAAAACTTCTTCCTTGATCCATTTCAAACTTCTGCAGCATGGGTGAGATTGCTGAAAAATTTGGCAGCCATGGATTTTCAGGGTTCTGTTCCAGTAAATTCTTTCTAGATACATGCTTAGCTTTTCTATTAATGTAATCAGGGGAGTGATTACTATCAATGGATTTATGACAAAAGCTTACAGCGGAAGCCTTAGTTCCAGTGACCACTGCAGGAGACAGAAAGAACAGAAGAAGGGTAGGGATGAGTTAAGAGTCCACAAAATAGTCCCATTTAGTATTACAGACCAGGATCTAAGCTTAGACATACAATACAGCTCATTTTGTACACATTTATGACTTCAGATTTCCACTTTCTATTGTTTTATCTTCAAACATGCCTTTCATTACATCTGAGATGCTAAGTAGATCAGCTCCAAACAGACCTAGTCAGAAACTCATCTCATCTTTCACCTTTCCATCATTCCTCCCTAGACTCTTAACACCTGCAGAGTGCTGCTCCAGCTTCCTTTGGCATACAGAATGACATGAGATCACAACTTCTAACTGTGAACAATCCACTTCTAAATAACCTTTGTCAAAAAAAAAAAAAAAATCTTTCTTCAAATACTTCACATTGCTTAACCTTAGCTACCTCTTAAACCACGCATTACTCTACTTTATTCTGCTCTCTATCTTTTTGGTCATTTTCCTCTGTCCATTCACATGTACCAAACATCAGTCACCCTTTTTTCTGGAAATTCCTATCTTGTGAAACAGCTCTATTATGCTTCCTTACTGTTTAATCATTACTGGAATATATACATCTTGTTTGATGTTTCCTATTCCTTTGTGTGTTAGGTGCTTTAAGGAAAAAAAAAGTTACACAGGTGTATTTCAATGAATCTGTAATGTATAAAGGCACTGGAAAGCTACATTATGGCAGTTCCACCTGAGATTGTGAGGATTATCAAACACTGAAGAACAACAATTTCGGTTTTTTAACTGAATGTATATGCTACACACACTGTATGCACGAAAAGATATAAATGATAATGACAGTAGATTAAACTTGGTTCACAAGCCTCTAAAGATACTCAGTATGACATTCCTTTTCATTTATGCAGCTGAATAAGTTTACTGCAGCCAGTGGGGGGGGGGGGGGGGAGGGGGGTGAAGGTCTAAGAAACTGTTTGGACTACATAATACAAACACATCTGTACAGTTAAGACAGCTTTGAATATCTATCCATTAAAAAAAAAAAAACAAAACCAAAACTTAAAGGTTTCCAGAAAAATCTTAATATCATTTCTCTCTCTCACACCAAAAGAACTCCCAAACCAAAACAGCTTCAGAAGGAGTCATGTAAGTACTTCTATATCCTAATACATAAACTGCTTAAACAGTCAAGTCACACAATAGTACTGTGTGCACATAAAAAAAAACAGAAAAGGATTAGCTTACATATTATGCATTCAAATAACTATCAGCCAAATACACCTTCAAAAGCCCTGATATACTAAACAGAATTAACATTGCCAGTTCCAAACAAAAGTTACCTATAACACTTAACAAATAGAAATATCCAGTTATAGTATGCTTCAGTATTTAATCATGCTTGGCAGGGAGAAGTAAAAACAAAAATATATTCTGGCAACCTACAGCACATTGGATTCGACAGCATTAACCAATGTACTCATCTTGTCCTATTTAGGAAATGTTTTTGTTTAGATTGCTTCGTTTGCATTCAGTATGTAACTGCAAGCTGATACAAAATGACAGAAAGCTTTATTTCCTGTGCAGTATTAGAACGCAGTCACAGATGTGCAACTTCGTTGTTTGACCATAATAAGGATTGCAAAAGGTCTGTTAGACTAGAAAGAAAGCAGTGTGTTGGCAGCTACTTTTCAGACAGAATTTGCTACTACTACTAATTTAGTACATTTGCACACAAAATAGTAAGGCACTTATATGTAAAGAGTGTATCAAATTCTCATACATTATGAATGTTCTAAGCATGCAGTTTCAATAGGCTGGATTATATTCAGCACTCTGGAAATAAATCTATAATTCCTCCTTTGGAAGTAAATTTGGAAAGAGCCCCTTCTGGAGCGTTTTATTTGCTTGTACTCAGAACATTTTGCTATTCAGCCTAAGTCAGGACTGTGACATCTCACAACATAAGTAACTGGCTTTCACGTTCCCGAAGCACACACAAAAATGAAAACAGTTTGGACAAGCTGACACCAGCACTGGCAGCATCATCCCAAGCAAAGAGCCAACACCTAGGCACGGCTGGGACTTCCTCACCACTATGCATGGTAGCTCCCATAGAATGATAAATAAGCGGAAGTATTGGGAAGAAGTGTGTCAGTTTCCTTCTATTTCCTCTCTGTTAAACATCACATAATAGTAAATATAATGTTCTATTTTGAGATCTGGATTCCAAGGAACCTAAATGTATACTTACCATTTGGCCTAATCTAGCTCCTTTGCATTCCCCTTCTGAACCAGATTTATTAGCCTAAGCTTGGAGTTATTGCTGCAGACAGCAAAGGCAAGAGGACACTGCAGCAGACTTTGGGAGCAGTATGAAGTGGATACCATAGAGGCCAAATCTTGCCTTTTTTTTTTTTTTCCAAGTATGGCTTGGCTAGAGAACTACTGGGAATCATTACTGTATAATATATTAGATATACTTGAACAAGTTAATTTTCTCATTTTCTTGGACAATGAAGTGATCTTTCATCTTTAAAGTACGATGACTACTATAAAATACAAATTGAGATATTTTGTTGACATGTGGGTTTTCTTTCATTTCTTTCTGGTTTTGTTTGGTTTGGTTGTTATGCTTGGTTTCTAACAAAGCATAACTTTCCATCCACATTCATGTCAGCAACGACTTTATTTGAAACAGCAGTTCTTCTCAAGGTGCCTCGCAGGGTGATGACCCTTAATTCCAGACATCCAGCTTTGATTAAAGCCACATGAAACAAGTTCATTTTTGTAACTCTGTACTAGTGTATTGTCTGCTCTCCTTAAGCACACAAAAAGCCTTTTCTAAGACTACACTAACCCATCATTATGTTGGTCACATTTTCTTGAACTCTATCTCTCTGTCATTCAAGCCCTGAATCAGGTACAGAATTGTCAAATTGAAGTAAGATAAAAAACAAGATCAAGAATTAAGTATGAAGTGTTACATATATTTTCCTTTTGTCAAACATTTGTTTCATATATATATGATGCATCTTATATGTGTCCTGCCTGTAAGTAAAACAAACATCCTAGCACTTGTAGTAAGAATCTCAGTAAAGAAAAGAGACTATTTATTTTCCTTAGTTTAACTCATACACAAGACCATTATACATAGGAGAGTGCATGGTGTGAAGCTTTATCCAACTTGTGAGTTAAGCAAGAAGGAAATATTCAGTGTTTACTCTGTAAAGTTAGAGATTTTCCTCTGTACTCTCCATCAACATCAAGTATACGTGTTGTTAAGAACAACTACTGCAAACTCAAGCTTTCCTCCTGCATGAGGAGTGGTCATTCTGCTTTTAAATCCAAGAACTACATAATATTTTCCCATAAGCTGGATTTCCCACCCTCTTCTTCAGAAGTAAACGGCCTTTTATTTTCCCTGTAGTTATAAGAGGGTAGCTACTCCTGCCCCAACCAGTCCCCCAAAAGTAGATGGTTAGGAGGGAGAGGAGGAAAACAGAACGGAACAGATATTGCAAGAACAAAATTGTGAAGCTCTCTGGAGAAATTGCACAAGTCATGAAAAGAAAAAAAGAGAAGGTAACAACTGCCACTGCCAGAGAAGATTGTCTTGAGGGAGATCACAGAGCATGTGCAGGACAACCAGGGGACAAGGCCTAGCCAGCATGGGTTGTGAAGGACTGGTCTTGCTTGACCAACATGATCTCCTTCTATGATCTAGTGACCCGTCTGGTAGATGAGGGAAAGGCTGTTGATGTGGTTACCTTGACTTCAGCAAAGCCTTCAACACTATCTCCCACAGTCTCCCTGGAGAGGCTGGCAGCCCATGGCTTGGACACTTACAGCATTTGATGGGTAAGGAGCTGGCTACAGGGCTGGGCCCAGAAAGTGGTGGCATATGGAGTCAAGTCCACCTGGCAACAGGTCACAAGTGGTGCTTCCCAGGGGTCAGTACTGGGGCCTGTCCTCTTCAGTATCTTTACTGATGACCGGAAGAGGGCATTGAATGCACCCCTTGGTAAGTTTGCAGCAGATGACACCAAGGTGGCTGGAAGCATTAATCTGTGTGAAGGTAGCAAGGCCCTACAAAAGGATCTAAATAGGTTAGATAGCTGGGCTGAAGTCTATGGGATGAGGTCCAGTAAGACCAAGTGCCAGGTCCTGCACTTTGGCCACAACTCCAAGCAATGCTACAGGCTTGGGGCAGAATGGCTGGAAGACTGTGTAGAGGAAACAGACCTGGGGGGTACTGGTCAATGCTCAGCTGAACACAAGCCAGCAGTGTTACTTCTCTCATGTAACCAGTGATAGGACTAGAGGGAGTGGCTTCAATTTGTGCCATGGGAGACTCAGGCTGGACATCAGGAAATACGACTTTTCTGAAAGAGTGGTCAGGCAGTGGAATGGGCTGCCCAGGGAAGTGGTGGAGTCACCAACTCTGGAGGAGTTCAAGGAACATTTAGATGCAGTGTGGAGAGACATGGTTTAGTGACAACTATTGGTGATAGATAGATGGTTGGACTGGATGATTTTGTAGGTCTTTTCCAATGTTGGTGACTATGATTCCAGAGATCACGGAATCACTGTTGAATATTCAGTCCTTTCAATAAGAATCCAGGGAAAGTATGAAAGATTTCAAATAATGTGGAAGTGAGATCCTCTAGCATGATCGTAATACCTAAGTTATTACAGTTACTACTTCCAGCTTCTAATAAGAAATATTCTGAATGCTATTTCTTACTTAAGAGTACCAGATACTCATATATGCTTTTCTGACTTTCACAGTAGGTATCTTTGAATTATTATTTTCAATAAAAAATCTACTTCTAAATTGGTGTTGACTAATTACAGCATACAGAACAAAATCTCTAAATATATTAAGCACAGCCACAAAAATTATCTTGAACTCCCCTGCCCCTAAAGTTGTCAGATAGGGAAGCCTCTTTTTTAAAGATGACGTAGGCAGAAGACTCAATTGATAAAACACTGATCAAAATAGAGATTTTCTAATTTGTTATCTGTCCATAAGCACATGCGAGTTTTCTCAAGGTAGTAAAGGAAAAACTACTCCCAAGGTTCAATGCAAATTCCTCATATAAGAAGTCTAAACACAATGTTGCCACTGTAAATTACAATACAGTTTATAAAATCTGTTGAAACCCTAGTAGTTCTAGATGCAGAAATACTTCTGAATACACTGAATCACAAGAGAGTAATACATAATGAATCCCAGAAAGAAATTCAATCTTAATAATTTTCCATCACTATAAAAAGTGAGTTACCTTGTCTGAATGTTGAATTCTGAATTAGAAAAATGTAAAAAAACACTTTAAAAATAATTAAACAATTTAAAGCCAGTAATTTAATACTGTTTTTAAAATTGTGGTTTCACTTTCTGTGGGAAACAAATTTTCCTGTGGATAAGATCACCTAAAGGAATGTCAAATATCCACAGTAGACTGCACAGTATATAGTACTGCAGTACTATATACTGTGCCAGTAGTCAAGATTTTTTCCCAAATAAGCACCTTCACTCAATTTCAAATGAGCCTGAAATGACTGTTTTTCCTTCATTTTCCAGGGGCAACCAAGTGAAACAGAGCAATTTTAATTGAATTTTGACAGGATTTTTGTTTTAAAATATTCAATTTCAATGTGAATCACTGGGAATGCAAATTGTTTACATGGGCATATATACAGAAGGCAAAACTACATTTTCATGGTCATACTTGAGACTTTGGAATGCAACCTGCAGAAGCTATGTATTAGAAAGTTCATATTTAAATAAGTATAGTATCTATTTCCCTTTTCTGAATACCCATACAAGATAGAGCTGTCGTCTTCAATTTCTTAAACTTTAACATTAGTTGGAATTATGGAACAAGCGTCTTTCCACAGGTCCTACAGTAGCATCTGTAGAATATACATTCGACAATGCATAGGCGTTAACTGTGAAAACAAAATCAACAGAGCCTGGACAGTTACACTGTGCATGTACATGAGAGAACTTTTTTCCTCAAAAACTGTAGGGAATTTTGTTTTTCAGATCATTTGAGGCTGACTTTAGCTCTTGTACACTGATTCCTATCTACCTTCTCAGTCAGAAGTAGCATATGATATGCTACGGTAGTCACAACCCAGCAACATGCTTCAGCACGTAATTTGTATAAATAGATGAACATTAATTAATGCAAAGGCTGAAGCACTTGGCTAAACCACAGCAGATACAGCTATTAGACAGTACATGATTTCATTCCTGTAAAATACTGAAGCATAAAATAGAGCCAAAAGAAATTTAAAAGATTTATATGGATTAACCTGCCACAAAACCGAGCATTTTCATATAATCATGAGATCGTTCAACTTAAAACTGGTGGTATTTCTTTTACTAGTCCAGTGAGCACAACATTTTAGTGTCTCAAGTATTTACGAAAGAATCATAGTTTGAGTTCTAAATTTCATCTCTGAAATTGATTTCAAGTGTTAAACTCCTACAAGTAATAGAGAAGGAACAGGACAGAATAGACAGCATAGAACAGCTTCACAGAGACCACTAGGGAATTGTTGAGTCCTAGAGATAATGACTTCAAAAAGGTAGGTTTCTACAGTAGAAATCCAGGGCCACTCAGACATGCTTTGTCATCCCAGCCACAAGAATTTAGAGAAATGTGGGAATTCCCAGATCTATTCATAAGATTTAGAAAGGGAGACATGAAAAAACTCAAAAGAATCATAATAGTTATTTTGCACAGACAATTAATTAGAGCAGTAGGTTTTATCATTCATTATCATTCACCTTCAACATTTAAAGATGGATTCACATGAAGAACTCCATGCCACAAAAATAATATATTTCTTTAGCAGAATGTGCAACTGAAAATAAGCACAACTTTATCCCACTCTCAGGTTACATTTCAAGAAATTATAAATTTAAGTTTACTTCCTCCTATCCTCCTAAGCCCAGTCCTGAAGTCTGAATTCATCAGCCCATTGCAGTAGTTCTTCCTTTCACGTGCCCCTCAGAACTTGCTATTTTGGCTTGCTATTCACACAAACACCAGGTTTTTGTCAGCACTCGCAGTTTTGTGTGTGTAAGCATCTAGGGAACAATCACTGACTTGGAAAGGAAGATATGAGAAGGTCAGAGGTGAATGAACACGCAGAACTACAAAACTGTTCTTGTCTGGGAAATAATTGGGCTCTAGAAAGAAAATTCATAATAGGGGTTGCATTTAGACCTTTCAATCACCAGTGCATAAGCACGGAAGCACTGACTGCATAGCCATTGCTAATACCTGTGTATCAACAGCCACCTTTAGTTAGTTCATATAATACAACATCAAGGCCAAGATCATCTTAGCCCTTTCTACCTTTCATACTATGTTGGTTTCTTCTTGTGTTAACTATAGTATCACAGAACAAGGACTGGAGGCTTAAATCCTCACCAACTCGAGAGTGTAAAGGTATAAGCTATGAGCCATGTAAGCATCCCTCTGTCTTGTGCATCTTGATGCACATAGGTCGTCAGTTGCTGAAGAAAGTAGTCAAATAGCTCCGTACCTTCAGGCAGTAACGCTGCTGACCCTTATGGCATGGGAACCTCAATAAAACCCTGCTTTTACCAGGGGTAGAAGACAGTAAACAGCCACTAAATTTTGGGTCTCTAAAGCAAAAGAATTCTGCCTCTACAGATATTTTAGCATGAACGAGCCAGTGGATTTCTTCAAGTCTGTGGCATTGTGGTGTTTGTGGGGAGCTGCTGAAACCATGCCACTGGAAAAACATTTTGGGACAATATAGTAACATCTATACTGAGGTATCTTCACATGCTTATCTCAGGGAGGACTTGTTTTCTTTAATTAACTCTATCCAGAATACTTCTCCAAAGTTCCTTGCACACTCCAATTTGAAACGGCTGCTGAGGATATAACTCAGGACAGTCCCCTTCAAAGGAACTCACAGCACTGCTTGTTCTAAAGCTGAGTACCTGAACAGAGTCGCATATGAAAACGTATGCTGCATGTAACAGTAACTGCAGTTGTTTAAGCATTGAAAATTACCACAATGAAAGCTTACACAAAAGTTTGGAAAGAACTGTTTACATATCTTTAATCCAAATGTGAAACTACTGTACCCAAGGCAGATTCTGTTCCCTTTTCAGTCATTGCAAGCTTTTCCTTACATTTCAAGGCTGTTTGCTTTTATCTGATTTATCTGAAGAGAAAGAAACCATACTAATGAAGTAACGATGAGTTTTGTACACACTCTCGTTAAAGTTCTCCAACTTGTTTTGCTTCTTGACATGACTTATCATTATCTCCTGCTGTTTAGCTTTAATGCACTGTGAGGAATCAGCCTCCCAAATTAACAGTCTCTACTGTGTGTGACAGGGACAAGAGTTTCCTGTGGACCTGCTTTTTCTTATACAGTACTTTGTAAAGTGGAAAACTGAACAAGTACTACTGATATCCAGTCAATACAATTTCCTACTGAAGGAAACTATTTCTGTTATTGGTTTACACAACCATTTTCCTTTTTTTTTTTTTATCCCTAGGGGGAAGTGAGGTAGGATACGTATAACAAACAGTAAGCCCCACTCTATTGAAACTCAGAATATGAGCTATGAGCAATTCAGACTGGAATTATAACCTAGTTTTATAGCCAGCTTCGTAAGAATCGGCATTGAGTTAGGTTCAATTCTAAGCAGATTTGTTGGAACCATTTACTTTTTGGCAACAATTGAAATGATCAGAAATTGTGCATGGGTGTTGAGCATTGCACTACACGTTTTTCTACTCTTACTTGAGGGAGAAATTCTCCCTCATAGGTTTAAGCAGTTATGAGTAGTCAAAAATAAAGTCAATAAATATCTTGATCATCAGGATAAGTCACTTATTTGAGGATGGGGAGATCTTGGCATGTTCTCTAATCACAGAATTACATAGGACAGGTAACACTGCTCAAGACATTCACTGTAACTGTAGAATAAAATATCTGTTCAATACCTAGTCTGTCTGCCTTAAGAGCACATCACAAAAGGGGATATACGAGGTCAAAAAATAGTCTGACGAAAAAATTGCCTTCAAAATTCAATTAAAATAACAATCCAACCTGTTCAAACATCCAATACAGATGCTTTAAGTTCACCTAAGAGGTGGTACCTCTATTTTGTGGAGAAAGGAAGAACTGGAAAAGTGATCTGTTAAATCTGTTTTACCTGAAGATAAGATACAAAGGAATTCACATACAGGGCTGCGGTCCATGTGTGTAGAGATAGGATTAGGAAAGCCAAGGTGCAGATGGAGCTGAACTTGGCGAGTGATGTGAAAGATAACAAGAAGGGGTTCTACAAGTACATAGGCAAGAGGAGACAGGCCAAGGAGAGTGTTCCCCCTCTGAAAGGTAACGGGGAGCTGGCTTCTTCAGATATAGAAAAAGCTGAGGTATTCAATGAGTACCTTTCCTCAGTCTTCAGGGGTAGTCAGGCTTCCCATGTCCATGAGCCTCTAGGTGAGGGTGTGGGGAGTGGTTTCTGTCCCACTGTAACAGTGGAACAAGTCCAAGTCCTCCTCTTAAACTGAGATAGGGGAGGTTTAGGTCAGATATCAGGAGGAAGTTTTTCACACAGAGGGTGGTGACACACTGAGACAGGTTGCCCAAGGAGGTTGTGGATGCCCCATCCCTGAAGGCATTCAATACAAGGCTGGATGTGGCTCTGGGCAGAAACCAGATGACGACTGTGGTCTTTTCAACCCGGGACATTCTATGATTTAATGATATTAATATCATCCTTTACAAAAAAAGAAAAGTATAGACCATGAAGCACATGGAATTTAAATGACTAAGTTTATATTTTAGAATAATGATCTCCAGAGACTTTTTGAAGATTTCTTCACTTGGCTATTATACAGTAAGTGTGCAGTGAGATTTCAGGCCAACCTTTAACTTTCCTAAATTTAGCCTGAACATGAAAAGGGAAAAAAAAAACGAGTTCTGTTTTGTTACAGGGCTCACTCCTTTCTCTTTAAGAAAGATATACTGCAGACTCAACAAAAGTAACCAACTAGAGATGCTTAAATTTAAAAGCAAGGGAAAGGCTAGATCCTACAAGCAGAATCTGAGTAAAGAGACATTTTCCTATTGATGGCTTACTGTAGTTGCCATCACATAGCCTATGGTCATTACTGAACTTCCTGCCAGATCTGCATTCACAACACCTCTTTCTCAGGCTCTACTAAGAATAAACTCTATCATCTTATTTGATGATCTCTTTATCTATAGAAAAGACTGTGGAATGTATGCCAAAGTCTTCATCAATATTCTTCTAATCTAAACTTCCTCTAAGCACAAAAAGCTAATAGTCATTTCATTATGACCAAGCAAATTCAATCCTCTTTTGAGTTCTCACAATTCTATTTAAGACTTACTAAAATTAGAACGTTGTCCTTTTAAATTAAACAAAACTCAATAGCTTAGGCTGAGACAATGGCAGTGGCTTTCAGACCCACTCTTCCCAGTAGACTGCCTTAAGGGACTTTTGTACTGAATATAACTAATGTCTTGTTTGTTCTCATAGCTGGCTTAGGACAGTAGAGTTCCAAAAGAAATAGGAGAGTAATTTGTTTATGTTAAGACACGGCTCTGCTCTAAGATATCATTCCATTTCTGATCTCTTCCATAGATTTAGCCTACTCAGAACCAGATGTTCCTTTTTCAGAGTGATTGATTTTAAGAAAATTTCATGATATCTGTGTTTAAGACTTCTCACTTCATCACATTTGAGTGTGGCAGCAGGCAAGAATGAAGTGCAGAGAGCAAACACTGTCCCAGAAAAAAGTGAAATATTTTTCCAGTTTACAACCTGAAGAACTCATTCTCAGCTCTACTAAGCATAATACTGTAGCACAGTATTGGCTTGAATTGGCAACAAAGATTGGCTTGAACTTTCCATATGTCCTTTGAACACTAGCGAAATAATTTACAATTAAAAACTCTTGGTACTTTGACATGATAGGTTTCTGAATATCAACTTACTCCATGTCTGATGATAGGGAGACTGCCTTCATGACATTGCTCATAGTTTTTTTTTTGTTTCTGCAAGGCTAAAATACATGTATATTGCATGCTGGCTTGCATTAGAATGGGAAAAAAGAACCAACAACTAGCTGCCATGATCCTCATGCCTTCCTCTATTTCCACCAGAAATAAAGTATTAGTATTAGACTGTCTAAATAGTAAGCCAGCACTGCCATTATGACACAAGGCTTCTCAGAGCAGGTCTAGATACAGAACAAGTGAATTGAGAGCAGTGCTAAGCAAAATAGTTATTGGCCTTGAGTTACCCATACAAGGAAGTGTTGGTTCTCTTCCTCCCCCACACACACTTTGCTGCGTAATTACAGTAACAGCAAGAGATTCTCAAAGGTTCTTTCTATGTACCTGCCTGCCATCCTTTCAATATTTCAGTTTCAGTCTTCTCTCAGTGTTGGGCCTCCTCACAAGAGATGACTCAATGTTGAAGCATTCTCCAAATGTGAGACAAACTGGCATTTCCAAGGTTAGGCTGAGGTTAAAAATCACTTCAGACTCTCTGTATTAGATATGAATTTGGGTCAGGGAAAAAAAACAACCCAACTCTTGTTCATTAAATCATTCTGCCACTTAGTTCATATTAGCTGTACTTTAAAAGGTAATTACAATCCCAAGAACATGAAGTGTTCTAAGGTCAATTAACTTATCTGGCAAAAATGTACTGATACAGACATTGGGAACTCTATGATTCTTATTTTTCATAACCAGACCTTGCTATAAAGCCACAGGTTTACTAAAGCAAACATATTTGTAAGATGGCTGCAGGATCCCCACTAGCACAGAATATAGCTTCCTGCATTGCCCCAAATGGGATGGGAGAAAAATCATACTGTACACTCTCCTTTGGCTGCTGCCTTCTCACATAAAATCAGCGTGGACCTTACGAACTCCAAAGAGCTTCATGCTACTTTATTACAGAGAAGAACGCATATACTTATTTTTTATGCTATTTTCTCCAACACAGAAGTAACTTGGTTCTGCTTTGGCTGTTATTTTCAAGGATTTATATTAAAGGCACTCTACCTCAGAAAAAAAAAAGAACAACAAAAAACCAACCAACAACAACAGAAAACAACAACTAAAAGAGAAACCAAAGATGAAATGCAGCTATGTTTAGAATTCAAGATCTGTTTACCTTTCTATGGCTCTATGTGGTGCAGTCTGTAACTGTGGCAACTACAGATTTGATAAGATCTACAGACTTGCCTCCTCTTTCCAGTAAGGTTATTTAGGTGAGCACTGAGGTGCAAGCAGACCCACATATCAAGGGATTACATAGTGCACTGATTTCCTGCAAAAATCACACCATGTCTACCAACTTATGACTTTTACTCCATCAAAATTGTAGCTGTCATGAATTGTGGCTAGTCAAAGTCAAGATTGGCTTGAGAACCAAAGACCAGTCTCTAGCCCTAAGGATTAAATAATCTTAGCCCATTCTTGACAGAAATTTTTTTAAAAACCCTCCATTGGAGATCCCAGGACTCATAGGTTAACTAAGCTTTTCTTTATCATCAGATATATTTAAGATTTAAATTTTCTTTGCTGTAAAGTTGATTTCTTACTCTTTCTTAGCCTACATAAGAACAAAACTGTCTTTTTAAGTTCTCTGCTGTGAAGAGATTAAATTCTACACCCCCTCCATCTCTTTTTTTTTTTTTTTTTAAAGGAAAAAAATCCCTAAACTGAACACTAAATTCCTCCAAAGCTTCCTCATAGGTCACGTTTCCTAATTATTTTAGCATACTTACTGGCCTACTTCGGGCCCTCTCCAATTTGCCCACATCTTTCTGAACTTGACAGAGTACTCACAGTGCCAAATGAACACAAATAATTACCTCCTGTGTTCTACAGATAGAGCTATCCTATTAATAGAGCCCAGGATCATGTTTCCCTCTTTAAGAAAAGAAATCAAAACACAACCCAGGAACCACAAAAAAACTCTACTCCCAGAACCCCAGATCTTCCCTTTTTAGAAACATTAAACATCCTCCAGCAACTTTGCAGCTCAGATCTTGTGTCAGCAAGATACTTCTTATCTTTATAAATGCAATTTCTCTCTCTCATGTGGACATGTTTACATTATTCTAATGAATTATATTATTTCACTTTGTCTTCCATTTTCCAAATCATCTTCAATGTTGCTTTTTCATAATGCCAGCAGTCACACCCAGTTGGTTATCATTAGCCAAATTTATCTGTGTAATATTTCTTCAATAGAAAAAATGGAAAAAGTGAGTCATGGTGGAATCATGATATAAGCCTATAATACTTCTGGAAATATCTTTTTAGACTCAAAGCAGAATACTACTTTTTAAAAACATATAACTTTCCAGAAGACATAACCTTGCAAAGTACAGCCAGACAATAATGATAAATGACTTGAAAGAGTTGTAAGAAATTATTCACTGGCTACCTTGAGTAAAACATTAATAGCTGTCTTATCAAAGATGGAATGTTGTTGCAATAAAATAAGACATGTTTTGTGCAAGAGATACACGAGATCTGTCATTAATGACAACAGCTAATTTTCAATTCCAAGGGGATTTTTTTCTACTTACAAGCACTGGTGAAAATCCTAAAAATCCCACATCAAATAACACATCAGAAGGCAAAGCAGCACAAAAACTGCTGTATCAGAATGAACTTAGGATAAATTAAAAAAAAGAAAGAAAAAAGTGTTTATATATAGCAGCTATATCTACATGTCTGTATATAAACATCAAGCTTCTAATTATTACCATTAGCTTAAAGGGACTCTAAAATCCATATTAAGTAATATGAAAATGGTATTGACTGAATAAATAGCAGTACTTCTAGTGGGCAATACAAATAATGTCTTATTCTAATCTAAACTATATCTCTATCAGAACTTACTTCAGGACAGCTTTTAATATAGCTGTTTATTTTTTCTTTTTGTAGAGTTTACATTAAAATATTGTTCTATGTAAAGCTAAGATTTAAAAAAAAAATCAGTGTTTTGTAGGAAGTGTCTGCTTTTTCATAAGAAAAATTCCCAAGTTTCCTTTTTTCATATTTCACTTTTATCAAAATATATTCAGATATGGCAAATTAGAAAAAATCCACCCCTACTGTAGCAGTAGATAATATAATCATTGTCTTCAATGCTATCTTTCTTGAGTTTTAATTTTAGTCTTATCTCCCTTTCTTCTTCTCTCTGCTGTGTTTCTCTATTCCTTTTTACTACACACCAAAACAAATACTAAAAATATTCATAGGATAGTTTTAAAATACATACACGGCATAGCGAGCAATGTTCTGGTTTGCAAGTACAATTTACACAAAAGATAAACACAATTCATTTAACAGTGCATATATTGGAACCATTAAGTAAAAATTTATAAAATCATCATAGTAATTATACAGATTTGCAATTTACTTTGCATATGCTCAACAATAGCCATTTCTGATAAAGCACAACTAGAAAGTGCAATTGTAAGGAAAGAAAACAACCATCTTCCTACGTTAAAGCATTTTAGTTTTTCTTCTATGTATTCACTGCCCTCTGCTGCTTCAGATGTGAGCAAAAGCCACAAAGGAGCAATTTAGCTTCTCTTGACAACTAACATAATTTGACTTGGGAAACCTATAATGAGAAAACAGTAGTCTCACCTGCTTCCTAAGAACTCAACTTTGTACTAGCAGAAAGGCTTTCCATTGAAATATCATGTAATTAGAGTGAAGGCCTTTGTTGTAATCTCATTAAACTAAAATGTTTGAACTACATTATACTGCTTTGTACAAAGGGCACTGTGTATGAACCCAGGCAAGGAAATAAAAAAAAAGCTTCATCAGTAGTCAAGAAGTTGTGACATGCAGAGTCTCAGATCTTCACCAGCATTTACTATTTAAAAATCTCAACCTTTCAGATGTAAAAGTAAATAGGGAACTAGTCAGTATATTCATTTGATGAAACAAGTGTTTTTTCAAGAGTAAAATGAGGTTTAGTCTTTTTTTTGACTATAAACGTGTCTATATAACTAATGAAATGTTGACATCCAAAACTAAATTGTGTCCATGTAATGCAATGACAAGGCAAATGCCCTGGACAAGCTCTTCAAAATGCACTGAAATGATGCAACATATCACCTCGCTATAAGGTAATATAAAACTCAAGGTTGAATAAAAATATTGAACTCCACCATCCTACTTTTAATAATAAAGGTAATTTATTTTGTTCAGAGAGATACTTGGGTCTTTTGGTGCTGATCAGCACGATACATAGCTTCAGATTCTAAAATTGCAAGCAGATTTTGAACTGTGTTTAGTATAGGGCTTTTCAGCACAGCACAGATTTTACTGAATAACTGTGACATAACTAAATAATTACATTTAATAATGTAATATAAAAGTACACAGGCAACTGAGCTCACTAGTACTGTAACAGTAATGGGCAGTAAGAAGGTGAATATCACAAGTATATCACCAAGTCAGCAGCTGGTTACAGTGCTTTGACACCTACTCCAATAGAGTAATTACATATTGCAAATATACAAATCCCAATTTCACAATCTGAGCACTTCTCACTCTTTCAAAAACATACAAGTAGTGTCACATTACAGCTTCATGCATTCTGGGGATCACAGTAACTTGCCAAGAGAAACTGATGGTGAAGAGAGAGATCAGACAAACAGTAATCCTTGGGATTACAATGAGGCCTGGCTTTGTGCATTTAAAAAACAACTACACAGATTTCACTATAAGCAACTATCATAGTCTGTGTTCTGTGGAAGTCCTCACTGATTTTGCCAGCCTGCTTAAGCAGCCACATTCAGACTATTTCAGAAAATCCTCTTCATTTGCCCATATTGAACACTGTCCGTTCCCCATTCAGTAGTTGCAAATCTTTCTTTAAATGTTACTTTTACTATTTTAACAAAATACACTTCCTTAGTCTCTTCCTTAGACTTCCGTCTGTATCAGCTTGTTCACATGGCTGATGAACGTGGATTTCAGCCATGTTCATTACCACTATCAGCTATTTCAACTATCCACACCATCACAAGACCTTTTAAAAGAGTTCAGTCAAGATCAGTTATTGTCCTTACTTGAATTGCAGCATAAATCTGCATCCAGACCTCTAGTATAGAAATTCATACAGTGATGCTTTTTTTTTTTTTTTTTTAAATACACATTATCATACAGTGAACACACTGCGGCTAAAATCATCGTGGACCATGAGCGCCTACACGCAGTCATTACTGCCATTTTTATTTTGGCACTCTCAAGGATGTAAAATGATTCTCATAATAAAAATACAGCTTCCTTAAATTAAGAAAATTATGATGCTCTGTCCAAATGTTCAGTATTTGCATGGCTGAACAAGAAAGTCAACTCTCCAGTAAGATCTCAGAATATATCCTATGAGTATAGTTCTGATGTACAGTTTTTTCTTTATGACTACCATACAGCAGTCAGTTACTATACTTAAAAAGCCTCCGTAAGATTAAAGATAGAGTTAGTGGTTAAAGTACTGTTTTAATAGTGTCAGCTGTGGTTTTACGCATATGAGAAAAGTCGTATGGGATTATCGTGAGGCATAATTTTTTTCCATATCACAGGAAAGCAAGAACGGTACGGTGAAAGACATACATGCTCCCACATTTACCCTGTGGTCATTATATATGATGCTTATATATTTCATTTCAACAACAAGCACAACAAACAACACACACTGCCAGAAGGAAGTCACTGAAGATCACACTGATGTCAGAGACTGAGAATCTGTGAAATCTGTGAGAATAGCATAGAAAAAAACCATCCTTAATCCAAACCCAAAAAGACTCTTCTGCTCTTGAAAGAAACACTCAGACTATTCAAGGAATTATCAGAAATCTTTATTCACTCCGAGAGAAGAAATTTGAAAGGGTAAATACCTCAGAAATGGGAGCTGCTACAGTCTGGGCATAACGAGACCACCAAGTATAAAGACATTGAGTAATACGCTCATGAAATTGGTCTTATAAGAACCTGAGTACACCCCTGGAGGTGTTCAAGGCCAGGTTGAATGGGGCCCTGGGAAGCCTTGTCTAGTATTAGATATGGAGGTTGGTGGCCCTGCCTGTGACAGGGGGGATGGAGCTTCATGATCCTTGAGGTCCCTTCAAACCCAAGCCATTCTATGACTCCTTTCTAGAGTGGCTAGTTAATTCAAAGAGACTGTAGAAGGTTTTGAACTTCACCTTCCTGGTAACAAGATAGTACAACTCCTTCCAATGACCATATCTGGACCCCTCAAATTTCTTTTTAAATTATCATCTGCCTACATTATATTGATCACATCATCTTAAATAGTTTATTCATTTGGTATTAATATTAAATTAATGAAGGAATTGCAAACTTTGCTTGGACAGTTAATTTTTCCATATTCTGATGTACTCTGATAGAAAATGTTAAGTCATTATTTCTCTATCAGTTTCATTGTTTTTGCTCAGTTTGGTTCATGCATTCTGTTTTGGATTCTCAATAAGTACTACGATTTTTTTTCCTAAAACACATAAACAGAAAATATTTCCAAGATTACTAATACATTTATAAATATTTTGGAAGTGAGTGGTTTTTCAAGCAAATTTCTGTGTTTAACTAAATTCAGGTTTACATGCATGCACACATCACAGCTGTTTTCTAACTGCATTTTCTGTGGCTGATTTAACCTTAAGCTATTTAGAGGAGGCCTGATCAAAACACTGTACCATCATAACTTACAGAATAATGGTGTTTGTTTACAGCATTATGCTGATGCTCAATCTTATTTGCCTCTTACAGCAGTATTTCACAGAAGTCCTAAAGAACAGACTGGGTTTCCCACTTCCCTCATTATGAACTTTAAATGCTTTTTTCCTTTAATTTTACAGAATATTTTACTGCTAGTCATGAGAATACTACGAACTAAAAAGAGAAGTGTGCTTATTTAGAGACATGTGAAAGACAGACATTAAAGTTGAAGAAAACACTTCAGAAAGTTTCTAATTCTATTTAATCAAATCTTGAAGTTAGTATCAGATAAGTATCTGCAAATTAAACAGAAAGGCCATTCATATGACTTCATACATTTCCTGTAAAGCTAGAACTTACAATTCTAGATATTCAGTCAATGAGGACTAAAATTTCAAGTCATGTCTGCTTTGTTTTCACCTCTCCTTCAACTCTCTCAATATACCCATCTGATATAGGAAAATAAACTTGGCCACTGAAAGATTATACACGTTGCTGCAAAGAAACAAAAAGAGAACTTAATCCACTTAAAACTTTCCTTTCTATGGTCTAAAAGTTACGCTAGGAGCTCATACACCTTTATTGTTACGCTGGTTTAGGCATCTGCGTGATATTAATGCATTTGTGTTTTAAATTTAAAAAAAATACAAGGACAATGTGATAGATTGTTACTAAGCTCTTAGTGCTCATCAAATTATGTAGCAGTAAGCAGTTCTAGTCTTCCTTGTATGACAGATAAGGAAATGAAAACAAATTGAGTGCAGGACAGTACTGCACAGAGCATGAAGTAGTGGAAATGACACTAAGAAGTTAATTGAGAATATATTCACACAACTGACTGACCAGATGTACACTAAAAAAAATTTCTCAATATCATAAAATTGAGATACTTATTAATAAAAAGGAAAGTATGAAGTCCACTGCCATGTGAATTGCATAGTCAACAACGATCTGAATTAATTTCTATAACCTTAACCAATCATTATGCAGTAGACATTGTAGAGATTTGTTTAGCTCTAGAAAGAGACTGTTCAGGAACTGGGGAGGGGCAGCTTGGGATTCCTCTTCAAGACAGCTGCAAACTGGATCAAATTAGGAACACGTCTTCACTGCAAGGCAAGCAGCAGTGCTGATGACATTTTGGAAGGAAGAGGAGACTGCCATGGGAATATTCTTTGGGTGCTTTCTCAGTCAGGCAAGCACTTCATAGGAAGGAGATAAACATTTTCAGCTCACTGTAGAGTTAAAAGCTTTTGCACAGGTGGGGAAGAATGAGGAGCTAATTTCTGATGTAGTACTCTGGAAACAATTGAGACATTGAAGAAGGTCTCTATCAGAGCCATATAGTAAAAGGTATAACCAAATTACTTAAGTTTATCATGGAACAACAATTAATTTAATTACCTGAAAATTTTTATTGCTAATCTCTGGCTTCTAGATGCCCCGGTGATAAAGTAATAGAGTTCTGTTGTGGCACATTTACACTATGAAGAGCACTCAAGTTATACAGATGGCATTTTTTTTCCGATGTGGCCGATAACTCAGCCACTAAGGGGCAGTGTTGCTTTTCTAGAAAGCGCAGGGACCTGTTACCTCTCATCTCCCTCACCCCAGCTAGCTGATCGCTAATTTCTCCTTCAAGTGCAGTTCCTATACTTCCAACATAACAATGAAACGTTAGTAAGGCCATTCAATCTTTCTGTTCCTGCCCAATATTCAAGAACAATATAGATCTTACATGAAGCAGATTTCACCCACGAAGGTGAAATCAGCTGCAAAGTTTCTAACATGCAAAAGTTTGACCAGAACATAGCTCCCCAATCTACCTGAACTCTTTCTCATACCTTTAATAAGCCAAGACTGGCACACCAGTTTATTCAAAAGAATTTGAAAAGCAGAGAGTATCGTTCCTCTTGCTGTTCCCAGTTCAGTGTACTGGGTAGATGACAAAATTCCAAGTACGAACTATTTGACAATTGCTTTGCTTCTGACCAGTCTGCCTTGTCTTGCTTTCTGCTTTTTCTGTTACTGGAGTGCAGGCATCATTTCCAGTTGCTGTGCTTTGTTCATGCCAAATTCAGATAATCTAGCTCTCCATAATTTTATTCACTTGGAGCCCAACAAGTTACACCACAGCTAGCTACACAACATAAAAACTAAAGCATAAAGCCAAGTTAAGACTAAAATCTCCTTGCTTTTATCTCCGTTTAGAATTCACGTTATGAGCCACGTTCGACTACTCCAAACACAGACCCAGAGTCCTTAAATTAGCACTGCTACCTTATCTAGTCCTCACTCAAGCAAAGTCATTCTGGCCTCAAGTGCTGCGCTAATATTCGCGACAGCTGCTAAAACCAATTTTACCTGGGCTGCCTCTGAAGGCTCCACCAGACTTGAGGGTCTCCCTTACTTTACAGACAAGTTATTTCCTGCAAACAGCAGCAGAAATGACACTGAGAAAGTTTACGGAGAACAGTTTAAAGAAATTCTGTTCAGATCCTTTTTACTATCTATTCATAATAGAATTAGGTACTAAAGGTAACAGTTATGCATTTGCTGAATGATTCTACAGCAGGAAGAAATGAGCTTCAGAAGAAGGCTGTCTAGCAAGCCATGCTTAATGCCTGAGTTTCAGACACTTCCTTTATTCTACTGTTAACTGCAACAGCTACTTCTTACCCCACCAGACTGCTTGACTTTTCTTCAGCATTCAATCAGCTTAGGTGCATTTTGTACTCTGGATAACCAAGGAAACTGTAGCTAGAAAGACTGAATCCATAACACCCAGTTCTACCTACTTCCTCATGAGGGACACGAAGCCATTCTGCTGGATTTTCCCAGTGCTGTCATCTGCTTGCACACTAAGTTGCCTTTTGGCACCAGACCATGCTTGGAACCATTCCTTCCCTCTTGCATCATCAGTTGTGATAAAGAGCCCTCCTCATCATTTTTAATGGCTGTAATGATATTTTCAAGAACCTGAGAGAAGTTCTGAGTAGCATTAAGACCCAAATATTAAATCTAAACCTTTGATCTCTATTACCCCTCCCCGTACAAGATATCAAAAATTTGAGTACCTTTGTTTCTTTTTTTTTCAGTTTTACATAGACAAATCAGGTCCTTTTCCTCCCTCATCGTATTCTCATATATTATAAAAACATATATATTATTAAAACAGTAATGATCTCCCCAGCAGAGCCTTATATAGCTCTTTGAGTAGAATCTCTCTCTAAAAATAGAAATCTCTTTGACACTGAAGTGTCAGGCAACATGGAAACTGCTGCATTTCAAGCCAAAGCTTTTGGAAAGCCACTCTGTATATCTACAAGCATCCCACAAACGTGCAACATGTGCAACCTGCCCTGTTGTGAACTCTGGGTAAAAGATTTTGTTTGCAGCCAGGGCTGCTGCAGCAATAGCTTCTTTGAAGCAAGCAATAAAATAAAAGAAAAAAAAAGCAGCACTGGCAAAAGGTGCTAGATTTACAGCTCTGCAAAATAACACCCTTTCTTTCCCCCTCCCTCTGCCCTCATACACAACTGCCAAACGTTCCCAGACTGCCTGACTGGGCAGGATACCCTGAGTTTAGCCCAACACTTGCACTGAGGACAGAAGGGCAGATGAAAACAAGCAGACAAATCTCATATGTCAACATTGCAGATCTTTCAGTTGTCAAGCAGACATTCCCCTTGGGAAAAAATAAAGAAAGGGAAGGGCAGAAGGAACACAAATCCTCTTGGTTGAGCTTCTGAAAACGCTGACAAATTGCTCTTACGAAAGCCAGAGAAATTAAAAGTCATCAACTTTGCCAGCATGCCTAAACTGGAGATTGTAGGAGTAAGTCTGATTTCTCAGAGCACTAAATCCAGAAGCATTAAACAGAGCTCAGCACCTCTATCAGACCTGCTCAGACACGACTATATTACAGTCTTCCAGTCTTCAGTTCTACATAAAGTCTTATGCATTCACTGAAAGATAATTCATTTTTCCTCCGGTTGGCCCCATGCTGGAATTCTGGTACATAGCCTATTTGGTATTTTATTAAGGCAGTCAATGAATACTAATCTCCATGTCAATTTTATGACACATGCACAAGTTGACAAATGGGTTCAAGGAGATGGTGCCAAAGTAAATCATTGCAATAGACATACACACTCCTATTTTTCATAATTATTTTAGGTTAAAGCCACATAAACAAGCCACTGAAAAAGAAGGAAGAATTTTATGTGAGGACTTGATCAATTCAACTACAATTTTAAAGTTTGACTGACTTAAACTAAGGTAAAGTTTGAACAAAAAAAAAAAAGACAAAACTCAGATAAGTAAGTTTCCATTCCTGATTTAGGAATAGGTCAAATTAATTGAAAGCACAGGCCTAAATAACACACTCAGCATTGTTATCAGATGAGTGGCAAAGTCCACAGAGGGCATCTGTCTCCTAGATCCCTGTAGGATCTGGAAATAATAGTTGGGAATCCCCATCCACCATTTTCTCCACTGTCTGGGCCTCCTGCACAAATACAGAAGCCTTGCTTCCGCTGTTGAGAGCAAACCAAAGGACAACTGACCTCCTCTGGTAGGCATGCATATTCTTGGTGTCCACACACTTCCTGAGCCATCGCTTCTGCTGTCCCAGCCAGCTTTATTTGAGTCATGAGAGAGCAATATGGCTGATGAACATCTCAGCTCTCTGATGAGTCACCAGAAGCTGTCCAGGATAGCAGGCATATGACACTGGAAGGCATCTATATGAACATATTTTGTGAGTGTACTGGCATTCAGAAAATTCACCTGGATTTGTAGAGCTTTCATTTGTAAACAATTACATGAATAGGTCTGTTACTGCTCTGCTTGGAAAAGTTATTTCAAAACATCACACCCAAAATGTGAAGGACACTAAATAACGTAGAAGGACCAGTGACAGAGTCTGTGTGCTTTTTTAAAAGCTAAAAAAATGACCTAAAGTAATGGGAGCTGCAACTCTACTCCTGCATAGAATTCTCAGCTGACTTTGAGCCGCTGTCTGATTCAAACTTCTCCAGCGAGTTGGAGCTTTGTGCTTTCCTTTTAAGAGTAGGCACTGGTCCTCAATTTGTGCATATTAAAATAAAACTGTTTAAATTATCTAAATGCTGCATTTACTAGATGCACATGTTATTGGGTTTCCATGAACAATCTGATTCATTTGCACTTCAGGAAATTCCAAAAGCCCCCATGCCTTACAATTTGAGATGTGGCCCAATTGTACAAACAGAAAGCTCTCTTAATAAATGCAGTGCCTTTGCTACCTCCATTGGAAGAGAGGCAAAGCTTCTGCTTACCTCTTCATGATCCTTTTGGTGCTGACTGAATTGCTACCAAGGCAGTGAGACAAGTAGCAAGAAATACCTCATGGGGCACACATTTCAGTATAATCTTGACATCACTGGCAGGGATAGCTACAGCCCTCACTGAAACAGAAACCTGCAAGACAGCATTTGTTTCTTCTTGCTGCCTTCGCTGTTCCTTTCGAACAGATGATCACATATACCATACTTGTATATTTCCAAGCTCATGATATAATGTTAAGAGGTTGTCACAAAACCATTTCTAGGAATGGACTGATGAGACTGAATAATGACTTCATTATAACTCTCACTGGACTAGTTTTGCTCTAAGGATTCAATACGTTGTCTATTATCCACATTTGTAATGAGAACCCTCACTCCTTCCTCTTTCAGCCTGTTTCCCCTCCCCCAGCTTCAACAGAATTTGGGCACATGACCAATGGAATGAAAATGAGACTGGGTAGCCACATAAGACTGTAACTGATACAGGATATGAAGCTAGGAATGAGTGGGTTTGACAAAGCACACATTGGTTGCTGAGTGGCTCACCTGCCTGGTAGTAGGATGGATTTATGGCCTTTATGTCACTAATTAATAGGCCAATTCCCCATGCCCCCTCCAAGTAGTTTCCCTCTCCTCCCTATTGCTTAGTCTGAAAGGCAGATAATAGGAAAAAACATCAAGTTACAAAAATCCCTCGTACTAAACTAAACAAAGCACAAAGACTTCCAGCAAACTCCTTCCTTCCCAGCTCACCATTCTTCCTTAAGACAAGCTGATGTCACGCTATTCCTATCACAGCGCTAGATAGCATTCCAGAGGGTAACAGGCTATTCTCTTGTGCCTTTTCTCTTTACTACTTTTGACACACAAAGATGCCAAAAGTGGTCTGATGTTCCCAAAGTTCCTGAGATGATGTACTCTCTATTGCTGCCCAGGTGTGTGGTTGAAATCAGATAAATGGCGTACTGCAGGAATATTACCTATTATTAGACCCAGTTTAATAGCTATGCATGCTCTGTCACCACCACAGATGGGACCTGCAAATCTTCCTCAAATCTCATTCACAAACAATTCTTAGAAATTCTACATTATGAAGCTTATTTTACATATTTTCAGGTGCAGGAAAAGTAGCTGTAACTGAAACTCACAAACCAGCTTCAGTTCTCTTAAGGAAAACAGCTCTAGACTTCACAAAAACCAACAGAGTAGTCCAGCCAAAGCAAGGAACCATTCATTTCATGATGGATGAATGCAAGCTTGCTCTGTCTGAACACTGCCTTGCTCTCTTGTCCGATTATACAGAATAGAGTTAAAAATCAGTGTCAACTTGCCCTCAAATTAGAGCTCAAGTAGCTTCTTGGCAACAATGCTACATTAGCCAGAGACAGTAAGTTGGTCTCAGCATTGTCCACAGTATCAGTGCTACTAACAATTTTAATGGCTGTGGAGCCCTTAACCTCAAATTCAGTCACCACTAACTGCTGGCCCAATCAATCTCAACCACAGGTAAGTGAGAGCAAGTTTTATCCTGCATTTTGCAGCTTAAAGTTATCAACTATTAGCCAAAACAGTACAGCTTGGAGAAGCCCACCCATTAATGGAGTCTCCAGTACTGGAACAGGGCAATCAGTAACCTGGTTTATGAATTCCATGCTAAGCTCTGAGGTTCTGCCAGCCATAAACTCCTCTCCAGGAGGAATGTTCTTTTGCCATCTGATGTCCTTATTCATTACAGCAAAAATACTAGTTTGAGCTGTTCCTTTAACCCCGATCTGAGTCTGAAACCCTGGTTCCACAGTTACATATAATTGAAAAAAAAAATTCAGCATCCACATAAGCAAGTTTCACGCATGAGGTTGCAAAAATAGTAAGAGCTTTTGCTATTTAAGTTATTTATAGAAGTTTTGAACACTGTCTCAACAGGCCTCTGGATAGCTAATGTTGATTTCCATTGTCAGAAAATAGTGCTCAGTGTCAGAAGCCTAGAAAAATTGAGTGTTTCAACAGTATTTTAGAAGTATAAACACAAGTAGTTGTATGTTCTGGTATAAGCTCTGACTGTGTTAATGGAGCAGTCTGTAGAGTGACTCAAAGAATCATGAGCTTGCAATTAACAACTATGAAGGGTTGGTCAATAGAGGACCACATATTTGAGCTGTCTCCCAGCAAGATTAACTCCATCAAGGAAACATAATCATGTTGATGTAACATGCTTTTTCTAAGGGACTTGCCTTGGCACCACAGATTTTGCCTGAGAAATTTCAAACAGCTCATTCCTAAGACGCTTAACAGTATGTACTCATTCTAGTTGACAGTTAAAGCCACACAAATATATTTTAACACCAAGGATAGTCTCCTGACTCCAGCACTCCACCCTCAGTTTCTGCCTCCTCTTTGTTTTCGTCCATTTGTCTCTAAGGACCTGCAACTTTTCTTTGTGAGGCTGGCAGTTTCTGGCATGGGTCAGGCATGACTGTTCAATGTCTTTCTCATACAGTTATCCCACTTTCTAGTTCTGCAGATATCTTGTGCATCTTTATTACAGTGATGTATGATATACAAACTCCACAGAATGAACTAAATTTTTTTTTAGTTGATATATGATATCAAGACTCAATTGAGCAAAGAGGAAGCATATGGCCTGTTATTCCCATTCCCTCACAATCACAGGAAATAAAAGATCCTGTCTTTCAAAAGAAACTGAATTTCAGACATGGAAGTGCACAAGTTTTTAGTTATTTCTCACATCTTATTCTTCTTCTCCCAGCTGTGATGAGCTTATGCTAGAAAAGTTGTTCTCTTTGCAACTGTGTACAAACATTCAAGTATTATCTTCGTATCATCATAAGATGCCTACTTTCAGGTAGCAGATTTTTATATTTACCTTTCATTTACCTGCCTTTTGATTGCAATTTTAGAATAGGAAATGTGGTGCTTTTTCTGCTGGAAACACCTAGCCTATGGTCTTTAGATTATACCAATGGTGCAAATATATGGCAGTGGAATTGCTGTATGAGTAACAATTTCATATCAAGATTGTGCAGAAGGTATGCTTACCATAAGCACAGGCTGTTGTAGTACTTCTGTTTTTATTACCAGCTGCTCTGCAGTGGTTGATGTAGACATTTCTCACCTGTATGCAATGTATTAGCCTCTCATAACTTGACTCACCATAGAAGTTCTTTTTTTCAGACCAAAAGACACATTGAATGAAAAAGAATTTTGATGCTAGCTACATAACAAAGAACCCAGTAAAGAAGCACTGACAATCCTGTACATGGGGAACACAAAGAAGAAAATAAAAAGAACATAGCTACAATGCTCAAAAAATCAAAGTTGGTTAAGATTTAAGAAGAATGTCAGGAAGCATTCAGTGAGTCACCATTTAAGCAGGGCAAGAAGGAAAACAGAGCAGGTAAGGAACAGCCACACTATTGAGGTGGCATTCCTCTTGTCACATATTCACCAAGTCATACACAGCACTAGTGAAAATGAACATAACATTTTAGTTTTGACACTAACTACTTAGAATAGTACACTCCAGTGAAAGTATAATCCATAGCTAGGCAGGCTATATGCTAGGACTGTTGTGCAAAATGAGTAAAAGACTTCAAGCACTGTACCCAAGCTTGCTATTGGGAAATTTGCTGTGCCACCAACATACCAGATCAATATTTCAGAGGTCATTATCTCATCCCTTCTTCAGCTGCTATTTTTGGATTTCTGCCAGGGAATGGCAACCACTAGCAAGATGATACACTAGTGCATGAGTTTTGGGAATATGAGCAAGCTTTTCTTCTCACTGAGATTAGTCAGCTCTCTGGCTCCAAAAGTCACAAGGGTTTGGTCAAGATTTAGGTAGTCAAACATTTTCTTTAACTCTGACAACAGTGTGTAAGCTGTACCAAACAAATTGATTCTTCTGCATTTGTCAAAGAAACCATGAGGAGAACTGAACCTTTATCTACATAGGCTGCTTTAAAAATAATGCCTTCTATTTATTTCCATGGAAGCTACTACAGATACAAACAGCACAGTAACACTATCTCTGAGATCCTAAAGTCTCACCTACAAAACACTATTCCTCAACACAGGCACCAATTAGCTACATATTTTCACCAGTGATGAACAAGAGCCCGCATGCTGTGCTTGTAACAGTCTACACCAGCAGAGGTGACCTGTTTAAGTGCACTGTCTTCAAACACAAAAAGCAACAGAAGGACTAATTGGAGACAGCTGTACAACAAGTAAATCAATAATCAGATCATACATCCTGCATTCTCTATAAGTATAACCAATGAATTTGTACACGAGTAAATCTTAATTAACAATTTGCTTGAGCTACGGGCCCGTAGATGAACCCAGAACCTTTCAGACAACTAGACTGATGGGTTATAAAGTTAAGAAGTACCTTCATTTAACATAGCATAGCATTCTATTCACATACTTCACCGCAAACTAGCATAATCCTATAACATCATTCAACTTTTCTAGTGATGATCTTGGTAATAATCCATTGCAGCACTTCTTCGAGCTTGAAAAGCAGTACCCTGGAATTACCAGAATACTTTCTTGGAACAATTGGGAGCACCAATAGTCATATATGGGAAAAAAGTTGACTCACCAAGATGGTGATGAGGACCTCTGGCTGCAGAGCAGGAGACACTTTCCCTTCAGAGACTAATTCTTAAATGAGCCCAACGGGAGTGGGGGGGGGGGGGGGGGGGGGGGTGCATTAGAGGGGGAACCAGGGCCCAGCCCTCCCAGTCACATGGAAAGCACAGGTAAATTGTTGGCACCTGGGCCAACCTCCGCTGGGTGCTCAATCATCAGTTCAGGCCATGATCTAACAGTTCCCCTACAGCTGGGAACCATTTCAAAACCTATTTAGGAATATCAAAAGTCACATAAAGAAATGACTCACCTGAAGAGTGAAGAGGGTCTCTGGCTACAGAACATTTCTTCTCAGGAAGCCACCTTCAACCAGGAGACCTTCTCCCTCTGAAGACGAGCCATTGAATGAGCCCAGGGAGGGATACACACAGGGGCCACCCCTTCCAGTCACATGGAAAGCACAGGTGAATTGCTTACATCTGTGCTTCCCAGGCCAGCCACCCCCTCCACCAGGTGCTCAGTCATCAGTTCAAGTTGTGACAAATCAGTTCCCCTACACCTGGCTGTTGGGAAGAATTTGGTGATAGGAAATATTTCAGTGCTTATCTTGCAAACCAAAGATACTTAATTATTCAAAAACATTCATGAGATAGTTAGCAGTATCTTTGTTCAACCCAATTATTTAACAGACTTTTGCATAATCTCACTAGTCTTATAGTACAAATTCTACATATATTCTCAAAAAATGGGACACAATGAATTATAAAATGTAGGAAACTGGATGATTTGTACTAGCTAAAGTCACAGCATTCCAACTTTAATATTTAACATGCTCTAGAGACAAGCACCCTTACTGCATGCCCATGATTTCAGAGAGGTTGGCAAGACCAGGAGTTTGGATCTCATACTCCTGCTGAATTTGCCCTGCCTGAAGGCTTCTTATGGTGGCTTTTGCTGTGATTGAATCTGAAAGAAAGTGGCTCATCTAGTGAGGAAATTCAGTGCAGAACGGAGGGGAAATGTTATCAACTTGATATAAACTTACCTTCAGGCAGTGCAGATGCAACTGGTTTCAACTACATCATGCAGCCAACTCAAAACTCAGATATAGGTATGGCTAATGAAAACACTGACATTTAGTGTGCCATCTAAAGATACCCTTTATAAGAATAGAGTTTATGTAGCCATTATGGATTTTGATAATCCATACACTGAGTGTCTCTGCAAAGACAAGACATCCCAGTCTTGTCTGCACCATTAGTGTGACACCACGCTATCTCAATGGTATACATGCTTAAGATCTGACCCGTAAGTCTGAGCTCTGGCCTGCTAAAAATATCAGGCCTCTTTGTTTAGAATAAAATCCCAAACCCATTATCAGTAGGCTTAAGTTACTGTATAGATGTTTCTGCCTAAAAAAAACTTGCTAACTAAAAGTTACTTTTTTTGTCTAAAAGACTTCCATGTGTATAAACATAGTAAAACAAAGTCCTAGGCCTAAATTTTTGATAATCATACTGGAATTAAGTTCATTTGTAGCTCAATATTGAATTTCTTAATTTCATACTACTAGAACCACTAATACACTAGTAATTGTGCCATTCAGTGCTTTTGCTTCCTAAGAAAATATTGTACATTAATATTAATTCTATTAATATTAATTCTATTAGACTGACAGATAACTTTTAAATATATTTAAATATACTTTCAAGCTTCTGTCTTTGCTGTGGAGACTATAATAAAATAGATGAAGTGCTTTTTCATTCTGTTTATTAAATGCTATATCTTTGATTCCTGATCCTGAGCTTTATGACTAACATGAAGCTGATCAGTTAATGAGGAATATAACTTCTGGAAAGTATAAGCTAATGCCAAATAAAATTAAACTGAGAATTGATTACATTAACTTATTTATGTTGGAGAACAAAAAGAAAAGACTACCTTAGAAACCTTACCCTGTAAAAGAAAAAGGAATACAACTAATTATTATTCATTCACTTGCCAGAAAGTCCCTATACTTTAATATTACACAGAAGAAGTCCTGAAAAATGGCAGATAAATACAAACTGCTTATAGAATAATACATTTATGATACAATTTCTGTGTAATGAGAAGGCCTAGACTGATTATATTTTTTCTAAGCAAAAAATAAGTCACCAGTTCTGTGGAAAAAAACTGAAAGACTTCAACTCCAGGCATATTTAAACAGAGCTGCTCTACTAGGTAATGGTGAGATTGAAGAGACTATACAGAATAAAGATTTGTAATCCCGAGATTAACGTTAATGATTATTTTCCTTAAAAATGATCTACTTAACAGGTACTTTTTTAAACACAATTGTGCCTTAGTGATGATAGCAAGACATCTAAGGGCACCATTTCCTACTGTAGTAAAAATACTCTGCAGAAGCTGGTTATTCAATAGATCCGAGAAAAAACCTTAGATTGGAATTCATTATTCAACAGGAGCAAAAGAGTAGTCAAAGGAGAAATCCTCGTTAAACGTTCTTCTCTCTTTGTTATTGATGTTTAATTATCACTCTAAAAAAAGCCACAAAGCCACTGATGGTAAAGCTTGAAACTGATGTAACTAATGTAGTAAATAATAATGAAGATGGGCAGCTGACCTACAGAAGTCTGTTTGTTAAGCTGCGCTATTGCGGGAAACACGTTTGCCCCATCACAGTGAAACACCAGGCCAATCATCAAAGGCTCAAGACCAACACTTTGAACTGTGGCTTCACTGAGTGCTAACATGTATAAATAAAGTTTACTATCACTGGCTTCAACATACAACAAGCCATATAAGAGTTCAGAAGAGGCTTCAGGATATTCAGCTAAATATGCTTTTCCCAAGGTGACCCCTCAAATAAAAAAACAATGCTATGTGTATGAGAAAAAGATAATCAATAGGGGAGAAGTGCACTCCCACTACATCCAAGGGCAATATTTTCTGTTTTGTTATCTGTTTCCTGCTGACAAACTGGAAAATGATCAGTAGAATTATGTGAAAACAATTTAAGTTTCAAAAAGCTTGCTTTAAATTGAGGATATCTCTATGGAAACATATGCATGTTTTAAAGCCACAAAAAGCATACTTATTAAAAATAAAGGTAGAGAGTAAAAGAATTATGTTCATGCCCAGACTGCTTATTTTCTCATTCAGAAAAAAGGTTCGGTTAGGCTACTGCTGAAGCACCTCATTTGGACTCTCTAAAATACAGGACTGTAATCCCAATAGCACACCAGAATAAGATTTAGATATCCTTCCAAGAAATCACTGGTAAAAACAAGATTATGAAATCTTCTACTACATTTTGTATTTGGGCAACTGAAGGAATTACTGAGTGTTCTCACATGTAATTACCTTATGACACACTACAATTCAATGACCTTATTATCAGGTTCAGCATACCTCAACTCTGATCTGCACACTACAGACTCAGATATACAACCAAGACTGTCAGCTGTAATTTGAGCCCAAATTGCTTTCTATGCATCCACCTGCAGCCCACAGTAAATAACAGGTGCATCTAATTTAGCTGTTTAGCTTCATCAGGACTACATTTTTTGCAGCATGTTTCCCTGCTATCCTTATTTACCACATGTTGATTTGCAACGTGGAATGCTTTTGAGTTGTATAAACTGAACTGGTTTCAGATAAAATGAAAGGAGCACATCTAATACACAACAGTAGGCAAGAGGTCTGCAGGTCATGCAACGAGACTAGAGTTTCTCTACAGTAGAAATGCTACAAGGCACTCAGCATTAGCTTTCTCTACAAAACCTCTCCTTTACCATAAACTACAGCAAAAACAGCCACAGTGTACTCCCTCTGCTTATTCACTTTTCAGTGGATAAGAAAGTGACTGTAACTACTGTCTGCTACAAGAACTAAGGACTGCCCCAGACCTATCAGCGTGCCACAGCTACCACAAACCCACAGTTAGCTAACACAGCATGCTTTCTTCCACAGATCCGTGCCTCTGAGATGTTACCTCTCACCAGTACATTGCTACACAAAGACCCACAACCCCATCTCAGGGGGACCTATACTGTGTCTTTTTTCTTCCTGGTGCTGCTGTGCCACTTATTTTTTTTCGCAACGAGGGAAAGAAAAAGAGATAAACATATTTCCTGCTATCAGCCTTTCAGACTAATCATTTCATATTAAGTCATGTTTCTGACAATCAATGTCTTCCCAAAATCTTACTCACAATTTCCAGCTCCAGTCTTGACAGACGATCTGAACATGCCCGTAACAGCCCAAGCCCCACCCCCACGGGGTGATGAGGTGCCAGGTGAGGGGAATGAGAAACCTTCTACCAGACCCCATTGCCACTTCACCGCAAAAACTGTGATTTAAAAGAAAAATAAAGCAATTTAATCACTGCACTATATACAACTTGAGTAATAAATAATAAGTAACATATTGAACAATATTAGTATATTAATATACAAATCAGATGCTAATACTGTATTATATGTAATACTATAGTTCACATAGGTTGCTCCAAAAGTAATGCTTCTTATTTATTTCCATGGAAACTACTATAGATACAAAGAGCACAATAACTTTATTTGATAGTGCAAATCATCAGCTACAGAACACTATTTCTCAACAGAAGCCCAACGTTAGCTATGCATTTTTACCAGTGATGGACAAGAGCCTGCATGCTGCACTTGTAACAATCTACACTAGGTGACCCACAGCCCATGTCACCACTGCTGAAACACACCACCTCACTGTGCTCACAGCCACTATTTGGTCTCCATCAACACTCAGCAAGTATCAATGAATGTCAGTGGATGCAGGTTTTTCCTCATGGGGAAATTCAGTGCTAGACCTTTGTTCCATACACATCCATTCCATACTGGATGCCATTTTCTCAGATTGCTCCTTTGTTGTCATCTGTCACACTGCAACAACATATAACAGAATATTGGTGGGAAGGTTCAACCTCCACTGTAATACCACTACCTTCTCCCTCTGACATCATGGGCTAACATAATAAAACAGGATGCATAACTTTCAGAGCAGCCCTCTTATAATATATATAATATACAGTATAAACAGCAATAATAAAAAGTCCTGGCCAAGGCAGGAGCAGAACAGTAATACAGACAGCACCAGGAAAAAACAGTCTGAAGTGCTTCAACATTCCCCAGGTTCAACTGTTTTCTAGACAGGTTCAGCAGAAGTGTTACAGGCTCAGCTTTGCTGTGTTATATCAACATTGCAAGCACTGAAAAATCAAGAAAATTTTACATATTTTTCCAGTAGATCCCATTCACAAATTTTAGGGTAAAAAAGCCTCACCTTTCCATCCCAAAGAAAAGTCCAGCCCAAAGCAGAAAGAAGCAACAAGTAACTGGGAAGGCCTGGGCTGCAGTATAATGCAGGAACGACCACTACTTTTGGAAGAATCTCACAAAAAATCCCCCAGAACAATCAAGATTGTCTGGTAAGGCAGTCTATGTATAGCTGAGTACCCTGGTCCTATTCTGAGACTAAAATGATGGTACTTTTCCACTCTACCATAAATCTGCTACAATTCACTATATAAGGTGCTGTAGTTCACCCTCCCCTTTTATTTCTCTAGCAGAAACACCAAAAAGAAGATAACACTGATGTTATCTTGAGGTTGGGGAAAAGGCTGACAGTCAGGAGAACCACTAATTGGTACAGCATGTGCAATGTGATCCTGTCATGGTAAAATCATGTTAAAGGTTTGATGTATGCAGATAAACCTGGAAATAAAATAATGAGAGGAAATTTGCTCTAATATGCATATGAACTGCAATGCTACCAGATAATGAAGAATAACGACTTACAGCAATTTTTTTCCAGCATAGCCAGTGCTGAGTTTTCCTATATAGGTCCAAGTATCTCACAGCTTGTGATCTTTCAAAAATTCATGAGGGAGCAAAATGGACTAAGGGGCCCTTTCAAGAACAGTAAAAAAAACTTCAGTGTCCTTTTCTATTTTCTTTGAATGCTACCTAGGAAACTATTAGAAAATAATGAAACTGTCTGCGCTGTCCAATAATTTATAGAGATATATTAACATTGTACATTTGAACTTTTTCTTTCTGACACATTCTGATACATCACTGAAAGTATGGAATAATGGGTAACATTTTCTCTCCTGAGACAGTTGCAAAGGTAATCTATGACAGAACCAATCCCAAATTCTCAGACACTTAATAAAGAAACAGAAACAAGTTTTCTTCTCACATTGTTGGTATCATCTTACACTATTTCTGTATTCACATGTTTTTGTGTGTCTTTTGAAAAAAAGTCATTCTAAATTCTTCTTAGCATACACATTAAATATTTACATACAGGCCTAGAATGCCTTGTACAATTTTAATAGTATACCTTCCTATTTCAAAAAACAGTAACAAAAAATCAACCCAAATCCTAGCTCATATATAAAGTAAAATACTAAACACTGTCTAAACTGTCATTTCTTCCCAAAGTACAAGGATGTTTATGCTCTTGCCTAGGGGAAGATAAACATAGCAGCATACCACTCCATATTTGTAAATGTTAACTTCTCTGCAAGGTAGTAACCAGCTTCTGTATGCATGAGACATCTGTTTCTTCGCTGCTCAAAAAGCCATAATATGACATACAGATATGCTTAAATTGAAACAACAAAGATCTATGGCCCCACCACAGAAAAAAAATATGTGCAATCTCACTCTTTATTCTACACATTGTACTGACTCCAAGAAATTTCAGAACAGCCTTCAGAAATGCTTCCTAGGTGCTAGCCTAGTGGCCTGCTAGAATACCAGGGATAATTCCATAGGTCCATGGGAATACGTCACCCTCAAGTCCAGTATATATGAGAACGTGCTCTTCTAGAGGCAATGGAAATTGACTCTGCTGCTCTAAGTGTGGTAGATCTATGCTACTTCTAAAAAAAATTCCAAGAAAATGCTCAGATGACTTTATTTCTCATAACAGATTGGATAACATCTTAAACCATCAAATGCCCTTATAAGTGTATAAGTCATAATAAAGTACTCCTGCAAGCATTCTGGTTAATATAATATACTGTTTGCCAAATATGTACTTTAAAACTAGTAATCAACTGTATGGCATATTTTGAGTGGTGTTGAAGCTGTCTAGGCTTTGTTATACAAAGACTATGATAAGCTATAGCATGCTGCCAGTGGAAAAAAAAGAGTGAAACAGGAAAAGACAAACAGTGTAGATTCTTGAATGAGCACTTAACGGGAGAGGTTAAACCATAACAGGAATCTTAATCTTTAATAAATCAGGGAACTTATTCAGATGACTAAACATGGATTTAGGATCTTCAGTCATTCAGATTTTTATAATTTGGCAACTAAACCTTTAGCTGAGCATCTAAGGAAAAGTGTCCAATACACCAGGAATTTGTAAACCTGTAGCTTTAACAGCAAGCGGATATTGACATTCTGCCCAGAGTAGCCTGAAGTTATATACTCTTCTTTTGAAATCTTGGCTTAGCAGTCTTCTGTTCTGGGAGAAGTTAATGAGATTTTTTGCCTTTCTGCTAGACGCTAATCAACTGACTGTTGTCCCTAACTTCTGTGTCTCTCTCTCTCTCTTTTTTTTTTTTTTTTTACACAGTTAAGCTGGGGACATATTTGCATTTGTTTTCAAATAAACACTAAATGTGCAATATGGAATTTTGTTTTTGACTCATAGGTTCGCAACAAAAGCAAAGCAGCTAAGGCTGGCCTGTGTGAGGGGGATGAGGTGGTGTCTATCAATGGCAAACCCTGTGGAGACTTAACCTACGCTGAAGTTATCGTTCTGATGGAAAGCTTGACTGACGTCCTGCAGATGCTTATCAAGAGGTACAGGAATGCTCAGAATGCTTTGGTGCAATTCTGTTCAGTGTACCACATAGAAAATGTTAGTGTTGAATGCAATTATTTTGCAGATATACACTGTGAGCTTCTGATAGTCCTACTGTTTGTGTTTCCAATTATGTTTGTCTGAACTGAAAAGAGAGGGAGAAAGTATATTTGAAGGAATTAATGTACAGAATTCAAACGGCACAGTTTATATACAGAAGGGTAGAGTTTCCAAACACAACAGTTGTATTTCTTATTAACAATATTTGGTACTTAAAAGGAGTCCACTACCATATTTGCACATTGCAGAGTCTTGAATTCAATTATTCTTTCCACTCCTTTGAAGTACTGAAGTGTTGTTATTCCCCACAGACAGGGAAGTAAGAAGCACAATAAACAAAGGCTGTATAGATGGAGAAAGTGTGTTAGACAGATATGCCTTGATGGTGACACGGCAAATGGTCTTCTTGGGTAGAAAATGTGTAGCAGTCAGAAGAGAGAGAGGGCCTGGAAATCATGGGTTATATTTTTGTAGACATTATCACTCCACTAAATGAGGCAGGGCAACTCCCTTACATCTTTCTGGGTCTCAGATTCTCCACTTATAAAAGTGAAGGTGAAGTTCATTTCTCTTCAAAAATGCTCAGAGCTTCTTAGAATAGAGAACTTTCATGTAGATTTACAAGGAAGCCAGGAGACTGCACATCAGTGCATCTGCAAGGTCAGTCCTATAACGATCATCAACTTAATACATACTATCTTGTGTTCAGAACCACTGACAGTGAACACATACTCACCAAACTGCGTACTCAGACAAGATGAAGTCTGAATTGCCTTCAGCGTGGTTAAGAAGAGGAAGAAAAGACCTGAGACTTTTCCCTTCCTTGTAGGGAATTATGGCTGCCTCCTGAATTACTGTGGTCCTCAGTATCGGCTCTCACAAATGCAGGAGCAGGAGGACAGACAGGGCCAGGATTCCTCACAACAGCTAATAGAGTCACTGGAAAGGCTGAAAAGACTGCTGAAAAAAAACTTGCCTATTATTACCAAGGAAGTCTAAAAAAGCAAGTGACATTTCTCTATGTTTTCTGCAACCTGAGCAAGGGAAAATTCCAAAGTGTCTAGTAGTTCCAAGTCACTATCTGCCCTCAAAACAAAATGCTCTGAAAGAATATTCATTTTACTCATAACAGACATTTTGCATGGCCTGCCTGTGCATCTTGTTTAGGGCTAAGTGTTGTATCAATTTGATGAGATCAGGGGAACAATGATAGCTGAGCATTACAGCTTATTTTCTATATGTTATGTAGCTCTTATTTCTGGTTCAGTAGGATATCATTTGAGTGTTCCTCGTGTGGTAACTACATTCCTGTTTTTAATTAATAAGATGACAACAATAAAACTTCTAAAAATGATATTTGTGGTTAACCAGCTGCCTTCTCTGCAGCCATACAAATACCTCCATGTGTTTTGACTCCTGGCTGTTGCTGCTCTTTAAGTGACATTTCAATTGGTCTGAAGGTCCCATTATGCTCCATCCATACAGCTCAAAGTGGCAGCATATCTATTCACTCAATTGTTTCTTCTTGAATGTATGGTAAACAGCAAGACATTTCCTGAAAATCAGAGCCGAGCCAAAGTGTTAAGGACCAGCGTTTCATGGAATGAAACTCTGTGCCTCTTAGAAATTTTCAGAAAATTGCAGTTGCTCAACAGTGCTCTGAAATGTTCTAATGGAATTCACTAGGAGAATCTGAGAATTACTTCTCACCAGCTCATCTCCCAACTCCCAGCACTTTGTGTCAGTATCTTTTCTGGTGGGGAACTGAAACCCTTCTACTCCTTTGCAACCTCTTTTGTGAGTAATATCCATCTCAGTATTACCACCAGAAGGATTTTTCATTAAGTGCCTTAGCACGCTCAAAGCAATGCGAATTATTTTTTTCACAAAGAGCCACTTGTCAGCCATCTCAAAAAAAGGCCAGGAATCATAAGAAAGGAATAATACCTAATTAAAGTGGCTTTCCAACAGTGATTTCTGCATCTGAGCTTCTCTTGCTGGTTGAAAAGCCACCTCTTGTTGGACACCAAGGGCAACATAGTGACCAAAGATCAAGATAAGGCTGAGGAACTTAATGCCTTCTTTGCCTTAGTCTTTAATAGTAAGACCACTTACTCCCTGGGCACACAGCCCCTTGCACTGGGAATTAGAGATGAGAAACATAATAGGCCCTAAATGATTTGTGATTAGATGGTTCTGGACCTGCTCTGAAAGCTGGACACTTACAAGTCCATAGGACCAGATGGACTGCATCCTAGAATGCTGAGGGAGTTAGCAAATGTGGTTGCCAAGCCACTTTCCATCATCCTTTAACAGTTCTGGCTAATCAGGGATGTCCCTGTAGATTGGAGACTGGCAAATGTGATACCCATCTTCATATAGGGCCAGAAGGATGATCCTGATCCTGGTAGCTACAGACCTATCAGTCTCATCTTGGTGCCAGGGAAGATTATGGAATGGATAATGTTCGGAGCCATCATAGTTGAAGGTCAATCAGGGAAACAGGCTGAGTCAGCATGGGTTTATGAACGGTAGATCCTGTTTGACAAACCTGATTTTGTTCTATGACAAAGTGATCAGCTTAGTGGGTAAAGGTAAGGCTGTCAATGTGTCTACCTGGACTTCAGTAAAGCCTTTAACACTGTACCCCACTACATCCCTGTGGAGAAGCTGGTTGCCCATGGTTTGGATAGGCATGCATTCTGCTGGGTGAAACACTAACTGGATGGCTGGGCCCAAATAAACTCTTTGTTAAATCCAGTTGGCAGCCAGTCATGAGTGGTGTCTCCCAGGGCTCAGTTCTGGGGCCACTCCTATTCAGCTTCTTTGTTAGTGATCTTCACGAGGGGATTGAATGCACTGTCACTAAGTTTGCAGATGACATCAAGCTGGGAGGGAGTGCTGATCTGCCAGAAAAGGCACTACAGAGGGACCTGGATAGACTGGATCAATGGGCCAAGGTAAACTGTATGAGTTTCAACAGGGCCAAGTGTTGGGTCCTGCATTTTGGTCACAACAACCCCAGGCAACCATACAAGCTTGGGAAGGAGCGGCTGGAAAGCTGCATGATAGCAAAGGACCTTGGTGGACAGTTGGCTGAATATGAACCAGCAGTGTGCCCAGGTGGCCAAGACCAATGGCATCCTGGCTTGTATCAGGAATGGTGTGGTGAGCAGGACTAGGGAAGTCATCCTGCCCCTGTACTCAGCACTGGTGAGGCCTCACCTCAAGTACTGTGTTCAGTTTTGGGCACCTCACCATAGAAAGGACGTTGAGGTGCTGAAGCAGGTCCAAAGAACGGCAACAAGGCTTGAATAGGGCTTGGAGAATATGTCCTATGAGGAGCAACTGAGGGAACTGGGGCTGTTCAGCTTGGGAAAAGAGAGGCTGAGGGGAGACCTTATTGTTCTCTTCCAATATCTGAAAGGTGCTTACAGTGAGCGGGGTTGGTCTCACTGGTGACAGGTCTCACTGGTGACAGGACGAGGGGAAATGGCCTTAAGTTTCACCAGGGTAATTTTAGGTTGGATATCAGAAAACACTTCTTTACAGAAAGGGTTGTTAAGCACTGGAATAGGCTCCCCAGGGAGGTGGTTGAGTCACCATCCTGGATGTGTTTTAAAACCGCCTGGATGTGGTGCTCAAAGACATGATTTAGAGGAGGGTTGTTAGAGTTAGGGTAGTGTGGTCAGGTTGTGGTTAGACTCAATGATGTTTAAGGTCTTTTCTAACCTGAGTAATTCTATGATTCTATGACTCTATGATTTCTTCTTGGAAAACTTCTGACTATTCCTGAAATACGTGCATAAAAAATCAGATTTTCAAAAGCTGTCATCATTGACCTAACTCTGTTCTTACTGAACTCACTGGAAGAAAAAATAGTTTTTAAATGAGGTTTTAAGATGCTACTTGGGCTTTGATGTCTAGAAGTTTTTCTAATCTGTAAGCTACAGACCAGCAGTGCCCAGAAAATCTTTGGTTTGCAGGACAAACGCCCTCCAGATTCCATGTTGGGGAGCATCTTACTGACCTTTCCCAACAAATGCTGAGCAGATGTATCTGGGAAACGCTGAGAGTGGTGCCAGCAATGCTACCCTGCCTTTTTCACATCAGCAACTCCTGAGCTTCAGCTGAGTCTAGAAAGAAAATTTTCTAAGGGGAAGCAGGGAGTATGCTCAATGCATACCTAAATGGAATACACCATGTAGGGAGTAAAACATGACTCTGAGACAAATCCTGCTGTGCTGACTCTATGAGTTTTGCTTCCTTCCTGGAATTATACAAGGAGTGTTGTTCCTTCAATGAGCTGGAAAGACATGAAACAAAGGTAATAATTTGTCCAAATAAAATCATAAATGACAATTAAGAGATCAGACCAAGCACTCTGCCTCTTGACACATGGACGCACATTTATGCCTATATAGAGTAGAAGTATATCCATAAGTAGCAAGGGCCTTTTAAGGTGGAAATCTTTTCCTCTCACACAATCACTCAGCTACCAATAAAGGCTAACATTTAGCTGACCCATCCCCCAGTCTTATATCCTACATGGAAATGTTTATGGATTTCTGTAATTTATCTGTACTTAAAAGCAGTGCAATTGATCATCCAAATAACTTAATATGATGGAATCCAGCAACACTCACAAGGAGCTCCCTAAATCAAAATTTGTCTGACCTTTACGTAGCTCCATATGTGGTGTAATGGATGCTATTTGAGGCAGATCAAGACTTCTACAAACAGTATGCCACATGGCCAGAAATGCAAGTGTTACTGAAGTTTCTTCTACATACTGACAGATTTATTTCTTCTATCTCTTCTTCCAGCTTTTCTTTGTAGAGTGGTTCCAAAGTTTCAAAATACTTGGGGCTTGCTTTTGATTTCAGAAATCACTGTAATACTTGATCTAAGTACTTTACTGAGGATACCTACCCCTCATTTGAAACCACTCCTCTCATTTGAAAATGTGCTTTGCTACTTTCTAGTCAACAGAAATCCTCAATAGCATGCTGCAATCTTGTTATGCAGAAAAAGGCTTCTCCTTCAATTAATAAGTAGTCATTATGGTCCAGAGTATTGAAAGAGGAAGCTGGGAATCCTAAACTCAGTAAAACAGCCAAGTGCAGAGGAACAAATAGTTCAGGAGAGTTACTCTGAAATATGCTGCAGACTTCGTGAAGACACGGTAACATTTGACAATCAGGAATACTTTTTCCCTTTAACTAGAAAATGTTGCATGGCTTCACTAACTTTTCTTGTTGGACCACCAAAATAGGGCCAGAATGTTTTAATTATTCCACTGTATATTTGGATTATGATCCTCACAGGAATTCTCTGAATGTGTATTTTAAGTATCCATTCCCTCCCCCTCCACCCCCCCCTTTCTCTCTCTCCTTCTTATTATCCAGTAGTTTATTCCTTAGAGAGTAAACTATTTGAAACAGCAACTATGTGTGAGTATGGTGCCTAAAACAGCTGGGGTAGTAGCCACAGTGCCAAAAATTAGGCACTGTTCTGGCGTTATGCAAAGTTAATTTTCTCATGCACATGTGAAATATGAAGAAGCATTGTCCTAGAAGTCTCAGTAGAATCATTATAACAGAAATGTGTCCAAGAAAACATATCAATTTCCCTCTTACTGAACTGTTAACTTGAAGAATTTTGAAATATTCATAGATGTTTTGAGACTTCCACATTGTGGGAAAATTCTTCTCCTTAAATGGTCCTGCTAGCAGGTACAATTAACAGAGGGGGTAAAATACTATACAGAAATTGTTTTTCCTTGCAATTGTGTTTACAATTACTGTACTTACAGCAGCTTAATATCTTGAATTACTTGTTTATGTATGTGCAGATCCTCCAGTGGAATAAATGAAACTTTGAGTGCTGAAAGAGAAAATGGAAAGCATGATAACATAAAAAATGAGGACTATAGGGAGAGCACTACACTGCAGATTAATACAGCCAAAGAGGTACCCCATGGAGACTTATGCATCACAGAGATATACAGTGAGACTCACCAGGGAGCAGGAGAAAGCAACATACACTTTTCTGAAATGAAACAAGAGACCACACAAAGTCACAGAATTACTCCTAAAGTGATAGGCACCTCCAAAGCACTTGTGACTGATGAATCTGCTTTCAGAGGGAAGATAGAAGAAAGAAGGCCAGGCAATATGGTTGAGCTGCAGTTATCCCTCTCAAATGATGGTCACAAGAGCACCAACGCTCCTGCTGTGACTCTCTTAGGGGCAGAAAAATGCACCTCTTCAGGAAGAGGACACAGTGTACAAGAAGACGGGACCAACCCTGTAATTGCAATTCCCCTGAGTGTGAAGGAGGGCAACATCCAGTGGTCAAGCAAAGTAGTCCAGTTTTCTAGTAGCAAAGAGGTCAAGATGATCCAAAGTGCAGCTCCATCTATCCCCAGGGTGGAGGTGATCCTAGACTGTTCAGACAGAGAAAAAGAAGCACCGAAGTCTCTAGCTGAAAGGGGGTGTGTTGATTCTCAAGTGGAAGGAGGGCAGTCAGAAGCACCTCCTTCTCTCCCCTCCTTTGCAATCTCATCAGAAGGCACAGAGCAGGGAGAGGACAACCAGCACTCGGAAAGGGATCACAGACCTCTCAAGCACAGGGCAAGGCACGCAAGTAAGTACGTCCCATCTAATCATTTACATTGCCTGAGGATATACTTTGTAACTTGAAACATCATCTCAGAATTTAGATTGTATTAGAAAAAGTAGTTAGAGCTTTTGTCTGCAGTTTTCTAACTTTCTCCCTCTGTCTTCTAAACAATTCTTGCTTTATGTAATTTTTCAGGATAATGCAATGCTCCTGGTAATGAGCCAAGAGTAAAGCCATGCCTTAAATGTGCTGAATAACTTTGTATAGTAGACTTTTACTCTGAAATCACTTAATGACTTTGTCCAACTAAAAATACTTTTATTTCCAGAAAGGGCTGAATTCTGCTGGCTTTCTCATACACACTAAGAGGCAATCTGTGGAATACTAACAAAGAAAAAAACCACACAAACAAACAAACAAACAACCAAACCAGGTTGCTTGCACATGTCTAAACGAATCCTGTGGATTTCTGTTTACAGCAAAAATTTTGTGCTATCATTTGCATCATCTAAAATCAAAGTTGTGGTATTGCTCTTAAAAGTTGATAATAAAAAAGGCTATTAGTAAAGCTTGATATTGCCTGCAGATGAGATTTTGACAGACACTAGCATGTGTATAGCTGTTACATGATCCTTTCAGCTTTGTCAGTCTTCTCTAGACTGTAAAGTGAACTATTTCTTCTGACTCCCATACCCAGAGGTCAACTACAAAATCCGTCCAAGAAGCTTACATGAAAGCAAATTTGAAACTGAATACAGTGTCAGTTTATTGAGTATAGATACGTAAAATTAATTTATTATTTTATTAATTTGATACCTTTTTATTAGTGGGTTGTTTTTTCCCCAACAATGTTAAGAATCCTGACCAGGGATTTAGTAACAGTATGGCAAAGCTGCTTGAATGCGTGCAATGATATACTGTAGCAACGAACTATTTCATATGCAGTGTTGGAATTAGTCTGCTAACCCTTTGCTAATTCCACTGTAAGCATATTTTTAGCACGATAACCATTTGTATCTTATTTGCAAGTGGATTAAGCAGTTACTTATGCCTAAGTGTCTGCTTCCAATTCACATACTTTAACATTTAAAATAGAGCGTATAAGAAGAGTGCACATACTTTACATTTTGGCTGAGAAGTTAGAACCATCTGTGGGACTGTGCCCGTATATCTTAGTGAATTGTATTGCCCTTCTAATAAGGCAAGTATATGGCACAAACTACATATTATATGACAGTCTTCTTTCAAGTAGGGTGTATACTTTGCCTTTTTCCCATCCCAACTATGACAGTCTTAATTCTTTTTAACCTATTGGCACACCATTATTTTTAGGAACTGATGTAATCTATCAAAATATTTGCTTTTATTATTATTTTTAAAATGTGATTTACACATTAGAACTGTCACATTGCTAAGCACAGAGGAATAGTCTGCATGCAGCAAATACCATGCATATAAGACTTTTTTTTTTTTTTGTCAAATTAAAAGTTACAATGCAGCATTTCAGTCTAAACTACAAAAGAGTATTTATTACAGGTGCTTTATTTCCTTAACATAAATTTTACCTGTAAAATAGTAATTAGATTATATTTATCTGATTAATATTTCTTCTGGAAGCTTCTAAATCTACTGATTAAGTAACTGCAGATGAGTTAGGAAAAGATACACTAGCAAAATGAAAAGTTTCAATTTTTGCTTTCCACAATACTATGGGTTCCTCTTGAATTCCCCTCCTAGAAAAACACTCCCTACTGCTTACGCAAAAGCGGATTATTTGAAAGCATGGAACTTAAATGCTGAAGGGTGACCGTATCTGTTTGCAGAGTCACTCTAAAAGTACAGGCCATAATTTCAAAACTGTCTCCAGTAAACAATGTAAGCATTTGACTTGTCAAAGGACTGAGCCAAGGATTTGGTGATTTGAACCTCTCAAAATAAAATACTACGAATTGCTGGTAAAGGCACTGCGCTCTTTTTGCTCTTATGTTGTTAGAACCATTTGCTCTTATGGTTGTGAGAACCATTGGTCTAGTCATGCTGTCATCTGGCATAATGGCAAAACTCCAAGTGTCTTTAATAGGAGAAGTATCAGGCTTCATCCTCTGACATAGCTAAAAGAATCATTAATAGAAAATACTTCACAGTGCTTTCTTTAACAAGTTTGCTTTATTTGTGCTAGCAGAAGATAATGATTAACTGGTTTATTTTCACAAATCAGAGGCACACCTTTTCCTTTTGAAAATAACTGGAAGTGAGCCATTGATATAGGCAGAATTAGCTTTTTATTTTAAAATCTAGCTTTTTAAAAAGAGATGAGCTAGTGAGGTGGTCATCCTAATGTGCAGTGCATCTATCAGCTTTATAGCTGCAAATACTCCTGTTCCCCACAACTTGATGAAAAACAATAATTTATGCTTTAAGAAATATATATTATTTTGGTAGGAGCCTCCTCCATTCAGTTCTTAAATGTGTATTCATTCCTGCCACACGTTAAAAATAAACGTTCTGAAGACGTTACATCCTATACAATTTGGGATTATGTTTGCACTCCCACTGTCTTTGAGGGAGCTGAAAATTAATAATTTCTTTGTATATGTCCAGGGATATATACTTGCTTTTAAATAGCTAATACATATAAATATACCTATTTTTATCAACTACACAGCTTCTATAATGCTTCTATAAACTCTTAAATGGTGGAAGCTGCTACAACTGTCAGACACAGTCATGGTCCTGGCTGGCTACTGTAAGCCTAGCAACTGTGGTCAAACACTTGCTACATACCAGATTATAGAAATTGAGTAAATAAGAAAATACTGCCTACCTACTGCTGCTGAGATGACTGCTGGGAATGAAAATTGAGAAAATGAGAAGACACGCCTATTGTTCCTGTTGAAGTAAAGAAAGTGATGTAGCCTTTGAGATTGTCTGGGTGTGGCCCTAAGGAAGGAATGCTGGATATGGAATTTATACCACAGTTGTCACTGTGGGCAAAGCTTACACATAACAACCCCTCCACGCACAAGAAAAGAAATGTTTTAATATGAGGGAGAGAGGCAGTATACAAACTCCACTACAGACAGATGCATAAGCACTTGCTAATAAACTCCATGTATTTTTGTGGACTGCATGCAATTAAATATGCATGTTGATTCTTTCCACAGGACTCCGGCGAAGTGAGAGCCTGTCAGAGAAGCAGGTCAAAGAAGCCAAATCTAAATGTAAAAGTATTGCATTGCTGCTGACGGCAGCTCCCAATCCCAATTCCAAGGGGGTGTTGATGTTCAAGAAGCGTCGGCAAAGGGCGAGGAAATATACTTTAGTCAGCTACGGGACTGGGGAGCTGGAACGTGACGAAGACGAGGGTGAGGAAGGTGAAGTTGAAGAGGGGGACAAAGAAAATACTTTTGAAGTGAGTTTGCTTGCAACAAGTGAGTCAGAAATAGATGAAGATTTCTTCTCTGACATTGACAACGACAAGAAGATTGTGACATTTGATTGGGACAGCGGTCTACTTGAGGTTGAAAAGAAGACGAAAAGTGGAGACGAGATGCAGACGCTTCCAGAGACAACAGGTAAAGGGGCCCTCATGTTTGCCAGGAGACGGCAGAGGATGGATCAGATTACAGCTGAGCAAGAGGAGATGAAGGCACGCACAGTGCATGCAGAGGAACAAAGGGAAGTCACCGTGTCAGAGAACTTCCAGAAAGTAAGCTCTTCAGCCTATCAAACAAAAGAGGAAGAAATGTTAAGACAGCAACCCTGCATAAGCAAAAGCTATGCAGATGTGAGCCAGAATGATGGTAAAATTGTACAACAAAATGGGTTTGGCTTAGCACCAGACACAAGCCTCTCTTTTCAGTCTTCTGAAGCTCAAAAAGCAGCATCTTTGAACAGAACAGCTAAACCCTTCCCTTTTGGGGTTCAAAACCGAGCAGCTGCACCATTTTCACCCACGAGAAATGTCACTAGTCCTCTTTCAGATTTACCAGCACCACCTCCCTACTGCTCTATCAGCCCACCACCAGAGGCTTTATACAGACCTCTATCAGCTCCCGCAGCGAGCAAAGCTGCGCCAATTCTGTGGTCACACACAGAGCCAACTGAACGCATAGCATCCAGAGATGAGAGAATTGCAGTGCCAGCCAAAAGAACTGGGATACTGCAAGAGGCAAAGAGAAGAAGCACATCAAAGCCTATGTTCTCTTTCAAAGAAGCACCCAAAGTAAGTCCGAATCCTGCCCTGTTGTCCCTTGTACACAATGCAGAAGGCAAAAAAGGCTCTGGAGCTGGTTTTGAGTCAGGACCCGAAGAAGACTACCTCAGTTTGGGAGCAGAAGCTTGCAATTTCATGCAGAGTCAAGCGTCTAAGCAAAAGGCCCCTCCTCCTATTGCTCCAAAGCCTTCACTCAAGGTCTCTCCTGCTGCTGGTACCCCAGTTTCACCAGTTTGGTCACCAGCTGGGGCGTCTAACAAGGCTCCCTCTTTCCCAGCTCCAGCCTCACCGCAGGCAGCATATCCTGCACCACTCAAATCCCCACAGTATCCTCATTCTCCCTCTGCCAATCCTCCAAATACTCTCAACCTATCTGGTCCTTTCAAAGGGCCTCAGGCAACCCTAGCGAGTCCAAATCACCCAGCCAAGACACCAACCACACCAAGTGCTGGAGAAACAAAACCCTTTGAGATGCCGCCAGAGATGAGGGGAAAAGGAGCACAATTATTTGCCAGAAGACACTCTCGAATGGAGAAGTATGTGGTTGATTCAGAGACTGTGCAAGCAAACATGGCACGAGCCTCATCTCCAACTCCATCTTTACCAGCTTCTTGGAAATATTCATCTAATGTCCGAGCACCTCCACCTGTTGCTTATAATCCCATACACAGTCCATCTTATCCTCCTGCTGCTACTAAGCCTTTCCCTAAGTCCACTGCTGCTACTAAAAATACCAAAAGAAAACCTAAGAAAGGTCTCAATGCTTTGGATATTATGAAACATCAACCTTATCAACTTGATGCATCATTATTTACTTTTCAACCTCCTAGTAATAAGGAAAGCCTAGCTATTAAGCAGATACCAAAGTTGCCCACTTCAAAGCAAGCTACATCCTTACGACTGCCTGGTTCTGCATCTCCTACAAACGTCCGGGCATCTTCAGTGTATTCTGTGCCAGCCTACAGTTCGCAACCGTCGTTCCAATCAAATGCCTCCACCCCAGTAAATGAACCATATACACCGACAGGCTATTCTGCGTTTTCTAAGCCAGAATCTACTACATCCTCTTTGTTTACTGCTCCGAGGCCAAAATTTTCAGCAAAGAAAGCTGGCGTCATTGCACAGGTGTGGAAGCCATCTGTTATTGAAGAGTAAACATTATAGCTAAAACTTAGTGTCCACCTTGCTTGCAATGCATTATTGTTTGCAGTAGTAGCTGGGCACACAAAGAGTGTCAAGAGTATTCCTTAGCTTACATAATATCTTCAGATGTATCACCTCAAATCTGGGTCCAAAATACTTGAACTTTTTTAAGGAATCAAAATAGATACAAATTTTAGCATATTTATGCACGTTATCAGATGCTTTATACACATAAAATCCTGCAATAAGTAGACACCATTGTGTTAAGTAAGCAGGACACTAGGTTTTTGCTTTAAGTTGACTACAACAGAAACAACAGTAAGCAGTACTCCTGGTTTATCAAACTAATAGAGAAGAGCTTTATTTCTATTCCACACCCCAATTATGTCCAAATGACCTAGGGATTTGAGGGCTTTTTTTTTTTTTTTTTTTTTTTTTTTTTTAAGTGCCTTATTAAATGCTATTAATAATAACATGTATTACTAACATACATAGTCTAAAATAGGTGAAGTATTAGACTCTGACTGATCACTAGCAGAATACAGCAGGATATACCTTTGGGTATGCACGGAGTCCCACTGACTTCAGTCAGAATCTGTCTTGGCTCAAAGGTTCTGCCATAGAAATCTGATCAATCAGTCAGGGGCTTAGTTTGCAAGTTATGTGGATCAGCTGTGATCCAAAATCATGAATTGCCTCTGTGATTTCACAGAGAATGTGCTATAAGAGATGCAAGAGCATTCTGCAGAAGATGAATTTAAAGTAGATGGAATGACAGCTGGGAAAAATTGTTAAAGATTTCCCATTTTGGGGAAATTTGACACCCTAAGTGCAGACATATTTGGACAAAAGTTTGCCTAGAATCCAATAAGTAATATAAAAACTACGAAATCAAAAATATTGATTTAGAGAGGTGAGACGGGTTTTTGGGTTTTGCAGCTGCAATGTAATGCAATAGTTTCTTGTGAAATCGTAGCGACTGAGAAATGAAGGGATATGTATAACTGACAGTCTTGCAACCAGAGTAGTGTATGCCTCAAAAATCAGCATTTAACATTAAATCATAAATATTACCTTGTCTTCCTATCGGTCTCACACACATTTTCTTAATTTCACTTTGGGCTTCACAGTGCTTTTTCCCACTCTGAATCTTTTTACTTTGGTCTTACACTTTCACCTTTTACTCGTATTGGGTATAAGGATTGAAATACTGCTACAGTAGAAAATTCTTAAGAGTCCGTGGTCTTGAAACCTACTGCATGATACTGCAAAAAATACACAGTCTTGCTGAGATCCAGGGGCTATATTTGAACAGTTTAGCATGCTGTTCTGTAAGGAACAGCTTACATCCATATAGCTGTCTGAAACAAAATGTTGTTTCACATAGCTCAGGTTATCAAAATTCATCCCAAGTGCAACACTAAAGATTAAAATATTGATATGTGAATAAAGGTGGCAGAATCTATTGGTATATTTACTTAAGCTACCATCCAGCCAGCTACAGACACAAATGATTATTTTTATATTGTAATGGTGCATACACTTTTATTAGAATTATCTATTTAGATGAAGAAGATTTTCCCCAGTATGAACAAAATCACCTACATTCGGTCTCATTATGGTAACTGAAACTGCAATAAAGTTTGAAAGGAATAATTTCATTGTAAATATAGAAGGCAGACTGGAATCAAGTCAATAGAAATTACTTCTTTTAATTTTGGACCTTCAAAATTCCACTCCCATTTCTGTATTGGAATACTAACACTAAAAGAAAATGACCAAGTGATCCACCTCCCTCTTAAAATTCAGAACAGTGATGGGAAACCTTAAGAGAAACAGTTTGGAAAACTTAACTAAGAATTACACTGCATTTTCTAAGAAATAAAGTAGCAATATTTTAATCCTCTGGAGATCTCCCTTCTATTTTCCACTGCTAGTATCTGTGTTATTCTTCCATCATTAAACTTGACCCTTTCTTCTCTGCCTGCTTGGGTTTCTTTTTTTTTTTTTTTTTTCCTTTATTCCTCTTATATATATAGACAGACAGTATTTTAGAGGAAATCTATTTTCTAGCAATTCTGTTTCTATGCAATTCTTGCCCTTTCCCCACCTCCCCTTCTTTTCCCCTCCTTCCCTCCCTTCCCATTCATTTTCTCAGTCTCCTCCTTTCCTTCTGTCCCACCTCCCTTGGAATGAAGATACCCTGTCAAAGGTAACAGAAGTGCTACTGGAGAGCTACACAGAAATCTAACTCCTTTCAGACAACCTCATGTTGCCTTATATATTTTTACTTAGCCCGCTCCTTTAAATTCTAACTTTAAATTATAACCACACTTCTGTACCTGTTCACCACACAATGGTTTCCCTACTGAGGAGATTTTTAGCAGTTTTGTACATTCACCACAGTTTTGAGGTTGATGAACACATCTACTAACGAGATTCAGAATCTTACACAGCATGGTGACCTGGTCACATAAAGCTCAGGTCAGTAACTTGTGGAGGTTTTCAGCATCTCCAGACCATCCTGTGTGAGATATGTGAATTACTGAAATCAGTTACTTGCGTAGTATATGCCTGCGTATCACTTTCCAAGTAAGAAATAATAAGCAGTATTATTCTAATTATAAGCATGTGAAAAAAGGTAGAGCTGAGATACAGTCTCATCCAAAGAAAAACAGCTCTCCAGAAAGACAAAAATCAAGTTAATGGGAATTAGAGCAGAGTTGTGATTAAAACAGAGCATTTCAGTTTCCTAAAACATCTGTCTAGAACTGAATTCACCTGAAGGACAGCAGTGTGTAATTATCAGCTTGTAAAATATATATGTATCCCTTTCATTTTCAGCAGAAACCAAAATTTCAGTTAGGACATCATGTGCAAATTATTTGCACGTTTACAGCTATATGCTAGAAGTCACCTTCTGTGGTAGCTATATAAAATACAGCAATTAACCTATCTTCTCTCTACTTTGGCCAGAAGGAAAGGAAATTAATACATGCTAAATATTTGGCTATTGATTAGATTTGGATTTTTTGCTGTTATTCAAACACAGGTATTTCATATGGCCAGTAGCAATGACAGAAGAACTTTTTAAAGCATCAGTATGTTAAAAGCAACAGCCACAGCAACAATAGTGCTCTTAACTCAGTTAATCTTTTGAAAATCCCAATTGAAGACTGAGTCTGAGTTCAATTTTATACACATACTATTCTACATGCATAGTGCTTGGATCCAGCTTGGCTTCAAGGCTTTTATCAATCAGGTAAGTCTGTAAAGCTCACTAATATTTCAGAAGACTGTCCTACTTAAATTAACAGTTTTACACAAAGTGTAATCTCTCAAGATGCAGATTAAATTTAGAGGAACGCTGAGCTGTTCATTGCCATGAGTACAAATTGAGAGCTAAAGATAACATCAAGCAGAGCTGAAAGGGGAAGAAAATGAACTGTTTGCAGAGTGAAGTGGAGACATCTGAAATTTCTTCATAAAAGAGAAAGGAATTTTTGCTTTTTTTTTTTCACCAAAAAATCTATTAGAATTTTCTAAATATAATATGATAATTTTCCAAGATGCAATGGTTGTGCTTCATATATGAGCACATTTATCAGTGAATTTTAGGCCATTCCTAATAACAATACTTCTAATACACTCACATTAAAAGATCTATTTAATTTCTTTTAATTATAGTCCATACAAGAGGTATTATAACATACCAGTTTGGATTTCATGTTTTGAGATAGTCTTTCCTGGAAAACAGCCATTTTAATGAAGGGTTTATATTCTTCCAGTTTCTGAATTCAGTTCCAGACCTCTTTATAAAACCTGAATTTAACAGTTTTGTTTTGGAGATGAGTGGCTTTTAGACAAGAAGTTAAATTTTTGTTGCAAAAGTAAACAAAATGTAGTTACTGCAAATAAAACTGTCAAGCTTCTCCTCCCTTTTCTAGGGAAACTACTCTTAAGTTCCTGATCAGCAAAAGATAACATACTATGAAAAAAATAGAAAGACAACCAAAGTTGTTTTTTTTTTTTTTTTTTTTCTCCTGTAGGGACATTTACAGAGTAAACAATACCATCTTTTACAAGCAGATCTTAAACTTTTGCTTTCTGCTCTCTTACGGAAGAAGTAATTTAGTCAGTGTCCTAAGATGTGACAATATCCAGTGACAAGCTGCCTGGTATCAAAAGCTCCTGGTCTATGAACTGGGACTTTATAAAACACTCCTATTAATACCTGCAGTAGGAAATGCCCATTTCTCTTCTACATGTGCAGACAATTCACTACAAGATCAAGCCATTGCCATTACAGTATCAGCCACCAAAAAGTTTTCATTCATTTTTGTCTGAAGTCGTATTGCACTGACCCAAAATACACCTGCTTTTATTCAAGAACAAAGTTCCTGAGACATTCAAGAGTCAAGACACAAAGCCAGCCCTAAAACTGTTGTGACCCATTTTGCTGTCACCATAGTAATCATGCAACAATAAGGTTTTTTTTTTCCTTTTTGGCAGAGTACTGTTAGTATTCACCCAAAAATAAATGTTCAGAATTCAGTGTTTGTATTTGAAGAAATACTAAGAGGCTAAGGCATCTCCAGGCTACAGCAATTAGGAAGAGAAGGGCTGGTACGTGTTTCATATTGGTAAGTTACTGATAAGTGACAGAGCAGCAATTTTAAAAGAAAAGAAAATCTAGAATTGGAGATGTGTGGTAGGGAGGAATCTCCAGAACAAAAGCAGAGGTTCAGTTATGTCAGAGTTTCAAGATATACTGAAGGTATAAGAGAAGAAAATAAATAAGAAGGGCTTAAGTCTGCATTGAGATGGCTGACTATTTCCAGCCTTCTGTTGAAATTTTCTAGGTTCTTCTTGGATGACAGAGTGCTCATCAGTCACCGGGCATGTTTTTTTTCCTCTATTTAGAAATAGAGATTGTGAAAGAATGGAAATGAAGTGAACCCAGCAAAAAAGAGAACAGTGAGCTTTTTATAAAAACAGACCCTATCAATAGAGTATTGCACTGAGAGGCAACATATGTATAAATGTATTATCCTAGATAGCTCCTATACACAACAGCCTTCAAAAATGCTAAAGTGAACTTCGATAAAAGATAGTAAAGTGCCCTTCAGCACTGAGAAGCAACTATAAAGAGAATTTAACATAAGATGATTTGGAGGAGCAATGTTTACCAAGTATAAAAGACAACACACCAGCAAGCGACCAGCTTTACCACATGTCCTGCTGCTCCAGCCTCTCCACAGGGAATTGTTCACCATGAGGTAGGGAAATACCAGTGAAACAGCAGCAATCTTTGCATCTAACAATTTGCAAAATCTTTCTCCTCTCTTTTTCCAGGATCCTCATCCAGATTTCCTAGCTTGCAGAATGCAAAGTGATTGGTTATAAAAAGATCCACTTTTCCAGTATTATCTTTTCAAAATATAACAATACAACTTTGTCTGAAGTTATATGCCCAGGATTCCACTGATCGTTTTGTGAGTTCAGCATGGCAAGTGCAAACCTTAATTACACAGCTTGGCAAAATGTTATTTTAAAACGAATCTGCTCAGTTTGAACAAGAAATGTTATACAAAGAAGAAATTTGATGACAAGATATTAAAAAAACCTGTGGATTCAGAATCTTTGAACTTACTGCTGATAGAAATGTTTCTTGGAAAAATACGTGAGCCTGGTTTTTTCTTGGTGCCACCTTCACAAGTTCATAGTACCCATGACAAGAACTGTACTTGATCATAAACGTTACTTCTGAGTGTAATTACAGTTGGGAGGAGCTGGAATCATTCAAGAGCTATGTTTGACAAGTGCTTTTTAGGCTAGAGCCTTACTCCAGGAAAAACTTTAGGATTTTTATCAAATGATTAAAAAGTAATCCTGAAGCTCAAGGAAATACTGTATTGGAAGTTCTCTACAGAAACAGATTTGAGCTCTTGTTTTACAAGCTAAGGCTAACCACATAATGATATTTCCATGGTTTAAATGTTGGCATCCTTGAGTAAGACAGGCAAGGACTTTTATATAAGATGCTAATCCATTCTCCTGTTACTCTATAGTTTTCAGAAGAAAAAATCTATTCTTGCTTGTAACGATCTTGACAAACAGTTCTTAATTTCAATGCATGTGAATCAAACCATCACAAAGTTATGCGGTGGTACTTTATAACAGTAACTGTACGCTCCCTTAAGCTGAGGAAGCAGCTCTGAGAAAAATAACTTACTGAACCACGCTCACAGATGGACTAAGTAGATGAAGGCTTTGTGAGCAGGTTATTCAGTATATCAGGACAAAGTGTTTTCAAACAAGAAACCTTGATTCTTTCGTATGGTTTGAGACTGACATCTTGAAAAGGTAATTTCAGATAATTGAAAGATACATTGCTGCAAAAGTAACACATCACCTGCCATTGTTTTTCTCATAGAATTTCCAACTAGTTTAGAGCAGACAATGGTACCGCTCACCTAATGAACATCCCTTCACTAATTTGTATTGACCTTGTTCTGTGCATAGCACCATTCCTTATATAACGCGTGCTCTTCTAAGTATGCTCTTCATACTGAATGACTTATTTCCACAAAGCTTTTTTTGTTAGTATTTAGTTGATTCAGAAGCTGTAATTCATTTTTCCACTACTGTACAAATGAGTAAATGAAGATGGAGGCATTGATATTAGAATACTCCTTAGCATTAGCTTCCTAGTTCAAGTTAGCATCAAGGCCAACAGAATGTGAACTCGTCACTGTGCAAAAGCATAGTTCTCCTTAACAGTCTGTGAATGTTCATAGATTACAGTTCTCCAGGTGGAACTCCAGAAAAGGGAATCCTCAATGGCCAGCCAGTGAAAATGTCTTTCACACAATATATTCCTTAGTTATATTATCATACAATTTGCTAAAAGAAATGCTGAAACTGCACTGGATGGGGCAGCGGTGCTAAAATTTAATAAAAATATATATGCTCTGGGCAATTACATTTACATTTCATAGCTTTTGAATACTTACCTTCCATATTTAATTCCATTGCTTCAAGGTAACTTTGTGTGTTTAAGTTTTAAGTTTTTTTTTTTTTTTTTTTTTTTTAGAACAAACCAAACTTCAAAATACTATCATACCGATCACTGTTACCCGCAGGGTCCTCCAACATGGCTTGGACCACCAACTGTCATCATGCTACTTAAGTAACTGGCAACAACTGCTTGTTGACACCTGGCTGTGAATCTGCACCAGGAGGATGGCACAGTTTCCAGGGGGCTCTTAACTTTTTCCTTGTATCAGTAAGATCAAGGGCAGGCACACTCCATCCCTCTGGGGAAGAAATTTCTCTGGAGTTCTGAAGGTACACAGCAGTAAACACAGGTTCTTTTCCCCAGGTGTACCTTCATGACCCCATTTCATCATTCTATTTTTTCTTGGCCTGGCCTCCTCCTCATAGCCTAATTGCAAACTAAGCAGGTCAATTTTCTATTTCTTAAGTTTCTCATCAAAGCCTATGAAACTTGACCATCAATACCTAGTCTCACCACTCTCCCAGCCAATCCTGAATACAGTTTTTCCTTCTGCATCAAGTATTACTATCTTATAGTTTTGTTTTGGCCAGACTTTCCTCAGTCCTTCACTTGCTGGTTTCTTCCACTCTGCTGAAATTATTCTTGCCCCATTATATTCAGTTCAGATGTTTTCCCTTTCAAAGATGCTTTGGCACAATAGGAGGTCTTCAGCTATATCAAGAGGCAGGTGTGATGTGCAGCACACCTCAGTCCTGAACAGTGACTGTGCAGAGTCTTGTATTCAGACCCAGTGTTGTGAAGACACAGGTATGCATCATATGTCTACACACAGAACTTTTTGTGAATGAAAACACAGCTGCGCAGCAAGTGCCAGAGCTATGATACACCTCAGTGACTTCTCCAGCCTGTGGAGATGTACATAACCTGCAGGTCTGACAGGTAGAGCAGGACACTGCAGGAACTGGGAAACAAATAAGGTGTTCCTATTGAGCCCCACATTCCTGATGAACCTGTGTTACCTAGAATTACTGGATCTCTTGACCTGGACATAAATAGACAAGTATTAGATCTATGAGACACTTCTGATTCAAAGATCAGTCTCAAAGCAGTTCTAAAGCATAAAGCAGTACTACTTTTAAAGGAAAAAGAGTCTAGAAATTTTTGGCATCTGTATGTTTTTCTTTTTTTCCCCCTATTTTCACTGTTTGAAGTGGTTGAGCCATACGGGTTCACTTGGTTAGAATACAATTCAGGGGGCTGAATCATTTAAGATGAAATAAGTAAGAAAAATAACCACAAGACAGAGGATTTTGGTTTGAAAGTTTTGATAAGGAAATTACATGGATCAGGATAAGTTATCTTTTCACTTGGAAATGTTCAGAAAAAAGCAATGCCACCATCTCCAAGAAGTACAGTAAGTTCAGTATTTACTTGATTTCATTTTAGAAAAAATATCAGTAACCTTCCTTAATATTAAATACTTTGTCATCCATACAAAACAGAGATATCAGAAACTGAGACCAACTTTGCACTTGTTTTCAAACTCCTATCCAAAAGGAAGCAAGGCTTTGTGCTCTAAGACCTTGGAAGTTGTATAATATTTAAGTCCAGAAGATGGCAGCAAATGTTCTTCCTTAAGGGAAATAAACTGTCCATTCCAAGACCCAAGGACCAAAATGCTGCATTCCAATTTTATTAGTTTCATTTTGCCTGCTACAAATTATTTCCAGCATTTTTAATTTTATTCCCTTTATAAAAAAAATGAAAATTATAGTTATATTGTAAAGTAGCCACAGCGTTTACAGCAAAGCTGGCAGCATTTCAGAGAAGTTGTTTTTTTCGCTATATAAAGTTCAAATTGTAAACGCTTTCAGATTAAAAAAAAGCAAAAATAAGCTTAGTAACGTCTTCCTTCTATATATAGGTCAAATTAAAAATCTGAAATGCTTGCTTTCTGTTTAAAAAAATTGGAAACAATGGAAGAATCGAAACATAATATATATATATAAAATACCTATATCAGGTATTATTTATTTTGTCCTACCATCTTCTCAATGGTTTGTTCTCTAACTGCAGTAGCCATTACAAGGCAATAAAAAATAAAGTGACAAATGTAACCCTCAACTTTTATAAAGAGTCATTCCACAGCAATACAAGTGTTTTAACCACTTCCTTTTCCTTTGTTCCGCTCCAGTGTCAACATTAACCAGATGCTAATGTTAACTCTGATTTGAACCTGCTTAAGCCTCATGATTAAAATGAAAAGAAAAAATAAAAATGCCTTAATGATTTAGAAACCTAAGTCAATCATATTACATTTATTTTACTTTTACTTATTAATACACAACTCTCAAGTACTAACAATGCTTACAATAAATGTGCCTTTCACTCACCAGTTTATAAACGTTCTGCATTTTTTTAATCAGCATTAGCTTGAATCTTTCTGCATGGACACCTGGGCTCTTGCTAGTGTTCTATGGCTGCAATGGACAGTTCTGAACGGCCTTTCCTTTTATTGACATCTAGGAATCATTTTCCCTTTAGTAGCTACAGTAGAAAAAGCCTTGCCTTTTCTCAGAAGGCGGAATAGAAAAACACAAGTTAATCACTGTATGGCATTCCCTTTTGTTTTGTAGCCTAACATCATCTTGTGTTCTGGTACAGTATTATTTTTAATGCTTTACAAGAAGAGTACAGTAATGCAGTGCGTGATAATTTAATAATTCTGTTGTCACATCACTTTTCCTTCCCTTCTCTTTTGATTGTGAGAAAAAGAATAGAAGATCCTTACCCCCATTTATAATCTTCTTATATTTTACAGTGATGGGATAGAATAACTTTCCTCCATTTGCACTTCCCTCTGTTTTGCCTCTGTCTCATTTATTATCAAAGATTTTTGCATTCTTTTTAGTGTATGCATGACAAAAGATCTATTTTAACATATTAAATAGGAAGGGAAAATAATAGAAAGCATCACCATGCTTGGCCACTGCTGTTTAGTAAAGGAATGATGAATTCTGGTGATTAAATGTTGCCTTGATTTCACGGTTTGTTAGAAATCAGTTTATGAATATCAAATGCAGGTCTGCTATGAGTTTAGAGATTTTCACACCTAGATTTTCAGTCTAGGAACTTTACCACCAATAATAAGAATTAAAGGCAATATAAATCATATCTCAGTTCTTACATCTGAGACATTTGTACTGAAGGAAAATCTTGCTTTTCTACAAGTATTTAAAAGGTATGGAAAAATGCCAAAGATTATAACAATTTCAGAATAAAGTTGGGGTAGGTATAGACAAATATTAGACTATATAGATTATTCCAATAGTATGTAACTATGCAACGTTTATTGATTATTTAACCAAGTGCACAAAAATCTGCTGTGCAGCATGCTTTTGAGTTATTTGCATTGCAGTAGATACAACCATAGCAATCTTATCAGTGAGTTGTCTTAGAGACTAAATTCCTCCTCCTTAGGGTAAACACTGTGGCATAGTGGGAGATGAAAGAAATTGAATAATTTTCAAATGAAAGAGCCATGAGAATTACAAATGAATCCTGAATCCAAAAGGTTATAACTGTTTCAAGATGCAGTCACTTCACAAAATTTGGCAAATTGCTTCGAGCCCAAAGTGATTTTCCTATTTAATTTTCCTAAGTTTATTAAAAATAAAATTGGAATACCAAAACAAATACTACAGTTCATGATTTTCATCTTGCAGAGGGAACTTGGTTGCTGTCATTCAGATACAGGCTGAACACCCATCCAGAATGCAGTAATCATTGGATACAGTGAATGCATTCATTAAATCTTTATCACAGAAGGTAACCAATGTATCTAGTTTCCAAGGAAGATACTTTGCACCTAACAAAGCTGCCCACTGTGATAAGAGAAATCAGTATTTTGTCACCTGGTCTGTTTTTCCAAAGTTAAATCTCTGACAATAGCTATGAAAATGATGTCTAGAACTTAACATGATTATGTGAGATCCAGGAGACCAATGAAAAAAGTGTATAAACTACTCTAGCAATTGAGATCAGTGAAAAATAATAGTTTGGCAAAATAGACAAGACCTGAAATAGCTATCCTTGGGGTTCTAGAGTAGAAAAAAAGCATACTTATAAATCTTTAAAGAAATAATTTATTCCAAAGTAATTGGAACGATCTCTTATTGCTCAGGTAAACTGTTACTCCAAGTCACCTGGGAATCTAAATCAAACTTTGTTGGAAAAATCTATCACACATTTTCATCTAATAGAGTGATCACTGGGTACATTTCTTTTGTAGCTAAGGAAAGCCATTCTTACGTAAGGAAATTTCTTCATCTATGAGATGGTGTGAACTACTTGGATTCTTACGTAGTCATTTCATCCCTGAGAGCATAACTAAAGTTAAAAATTAAATAAAAAAATGAGTTCAGGTAATTTTAGTATAACTAACCTCATTCCCAAGGTGCTCTCACTCCAGCTTTACTCACTGCTTATCTTCCAGCAAGGCCTAACATTCTTGACAGATATAGAGCCACACTACAAGAAGCTAAAAAAAAAAACTCAGATCTAAAATGAGAAAAGGTAATTCCTATGAGAATAAAACTTTCATATGCAAGCTTCTCACGCTATTTGATTTTTTCCTTATGAAGCAAATAGAATATTCTCCAGATTATCAATATTCGAGATACTGCTTTTTTCTGCAACAACCTGTAGATGCTGAATTTGTGATCTGAATGCAGGTGCTGTGGATATATATGACTTGAAGTACAAACATTTGTTCATTGAAATCTTCCAAATTAAGATCCACGCAACAGTAAAGCATTCTTTTTCAAGTCTGTTTGTCCAAACTGCGCTAGCCCCTTTATACTGTATTGATTGACTCACACTGAGAATTTTTCTAGGAATTCATTTAACTCTGCTGTCTCAGTTCCCTTTCTTTGCCTTCTATAATAACAAAGAATTCCTAGAACACTTTCCAGCATCACAAAATATTATCTTATTTTTCATTACTGATTTAGATTACCTGTCAAATCTGATATAGTAGTAACTTGTATATAGGTATACATACAAGTACAAGTGGTAACTTGTGCTAATAAACTCCAGAACTCACCACATTTAATTTTGTCTACTGTATTGCTGCTTTTACAAGCTTCTACCACTGTAAAATAGTAGAATGGCTTGTCTGACAAAAATACAGAAATACTTTTCCTAACTCACAATTCTGTAATCAAACTGTCAAAAAAAATTAGCTTCTGCTTTATTACTGATAGTTACGCCTAAACGATACCTCTGCCATTTAGTGAAAACAGGAAGCTTTCTCTAAACATGACAGACTACACAGAGCTTTTCATCTGAACTGTCTTGAAATGTCAGTGACATTCAGTGGTAACAGTTCTGTCATTATCATTTCCCTCTGCATCTCTGGAATCCCATGAAGTACAACTAGCAGGGCTTGGAATCTCCAGTAAGAGGTTTTCCTATTCAGCACAGGCTACAGTCTAGAACCACTCAGAGAGCAGTTATGACAGGTAGGTTAACTAGCAGAACTTGTTTGATCAACTTATTTTATCCCTCAATACAATCCTATCTTCTTAGTTTTGTAGCTCTGGTTATTACACTACCTTGTAATAGAAACTGTACCTCACTTTACACGCTTACTTCGATTTCATACCTTAAAAAAAATTGTTACTGATCATTTAAATAAAATGCACTAATCAGACATGCTGAAGAAGCTACTTTCTGTAGATTCAGTGAAGAAATAAATTGCAATACATTAGAGGAAAGAAAAGTATTCAGACAGGCCTATCTGGGACTGCCTACCATTCCTTGGTTCCAAGCATGATCTCTTACCTGGATTCTTATTTTCTATGGAAGTATGAATCCCTCTCCTTAGGTGAAAATCTGGAAAAGGTTAACTCATGCTTAATGGCATATCACTTCATCAGTGTGAAAAAAAATGTTCTGCATATTCTTTCATTCACCTTCCAAGCATTTTTGCTTTTCATATGTTACCAGTTCGCAGTCCGCTGATAGGACTACATCTTTAATCTTTGATCACATCATAGTTTAAGTAAAGACTTGAAAATTAACTGTGCTGGTTTGCCAAAACCTAAGTACTTTTTGCAGTTAAATGTAGAACTTCAAGAAAATGTATCAGAAGTATGTGGTGGTAGGATTAGTAATATTAGGAAATTTTCTCTCTGGGACTGCAAAATGGGAACAGCTGGTTGTGGCTCAGTGGTGAAAAGATAGCCCTATTGTAAAGCATTAGTTGTAAATCTTGTCAAAGCTATCACTACGTGATCTCTTTGTGTCACTACAAACTTTAACAGATTCAACTGTGTACCAAACTGACTGAAAATAATACAATCAGTAGTCTTTTTCTCACTTTCTATCTCTCATTTACAAGCTTACATTAAAACACAACATAAAAGCACACGTGGAGTAGAGGTCATTTAATTTTTAAATTTAATTAATTGAATTAAGATCCTGTGCTGGAAAATTCTGTAAGACACAAAGTTATGATGTGAACCATTGCTGGATAAGCTTTTCCTCATATGATCAGGTACTCACCGGCTGGCATCTGGATCACGTTCTCAATATTAAAAGTTTTGGAAGCTAATTAGGAAAACATCAACATTGTTAAAATGAATTTTTAGCACAGCCTTTGTCAACAGAGCCTGGAATTTCATAAAGGATTTCAGAATTAGAGGCATTTAAACCTCAGAATATGAATCAGTGGGTGTAAATCAATTACTTGAGTAACCACGCGTATGGACACTACTTGGTAAGAACAATGTGATCTGTCCAGTACAAAGAACATATCTGGTTCAGGGAAAAGGCTCTAACTGTTTTGTATGCCAAATGAAGACTGCTGTGGGCAGGACCTTCTCATGAACAGTTTGTTTCAAAGTGCTGCATTACTAAGAAGATTAGGATTTGTCAGATATGAATGGATTGCTCCCATAAATGGGTCAGAATGTTCTGAAATTTTGAGGGCATTGCTTTCTAAAGAAGCCAGGTTAAGTAGTGTCCTATAAAGGTATTCGGGAAATGACTACATTAACATTTCTGAGTGTTCATTTTTGACCCACTCTCACTGAAAGTTTAATAATTTCAGAGTAAGAAATGCCTTTCTTTAAAGGAGAATGACAAAGATATCCTCTTGGACAGATGTCCTAGACAGAACCTGTAAGTAAATTAGACTGTGCCTGAATGTAAACACAAAAAGAACTGCTGCAACATGACTTCCTTTATAATTATCAGAAATAGTTTTTCTTTTTTCAGAACAAGACATACTAGCTAAGTAGTGGAGATGGAAGTAAAGCTGAACCACTGCTAACAAAATTGTACCTTTTCAGTAACAAAAGCTTGCCTTCGGTTCATTTACTTCCCTAAGAAATGCATTTTTCTCTTTCTTCCTGATCCTTCACCTCCTTTTTCATACCTCATCTCTTTCCATTAAATTAAAATACTAAAAAGTAGATATAAAACAGGATTGCTGGGATGTCACGTGCTTACAGAGTTTGTTGTTCCAGTGAGGAAAAGGAGGCTTCTGCTCTTCTTGTTTAATGACTTCATCCATATTTGGTATTTTGTTTTCCTAGGAAAGAAGCAGTGGACGTTCATTATCACTTCCTGGGAAACCTTCATTCATTTCTCGAGCCACATCTCCCACTTCTCCTCTTATATTTCAGCCTGCCCCTGACTACTTCAGCAAGCCAGATTCAGCAGCTGACAAGCCTGGCAAGAGACTGACTCCCTGGGAAGCAGCAGCAAAATCCCCTCTTGGTCTAGTGGATGAAGCTTTTGGGCCACAAAATATGCAGGAATCCATTGCTGCTAATGTAGTATCAGCTGCACATAGGAAAACACTTCCTGAGCCGCCAGATGATTGGAAACAAAAAGTTTCTTATGAGCCTCCAGTTCCAAGAGCTAGCCTAGCCTTATTAGGAGGGAAGCAATCAGGTGTTACATCAGCCCGAAAAAGCTCCCTGTCTGTGTCAAATGCCACCACACAGGCTGGCTCTCAGCAGCAGTATGCTTACTGCAGTCAACAGTCCCAAACAGATCCTGATATAATGTCCATGGATTCCAGGTCTGACTATGGCTTGTCAACAGCTGATTCAAACTACAATCCACAGCCAAGGGGATGGAGGCGTCCAACATGAACAGCAGAAGGGCCTAGCATATTTTCCCTTCTTCCAACTTCACAAGTTTTAGATTTGAGTTGGAGAAGGGAAGTTTCTTGCTGGCCTCACCATCTCTGAACTAAAGAAATGAGGAGGCAAAACTGAATGGAGCAGTTTTCACATGACTTCAGGGCTAGCAGCTGCTAGAATACTCAGTTTTAAACCTAACCTAAGATAGTTCTGTTTGTAAAAGGGGAAATTTACACTTTTCTTGGGGATGGGAATGAAGGTAGGACAACCAATGTCCTCATTACAAAAATCCAGAAAGGAGTTAGATGGAGATTGTACAAGCATTTGCAGTCAAGTTAATGTGGAAAAGAAAAAAGAAATTAAAACAAGGCCAATTTAAAGGCAAGTATTTTACAGGATCTTGCAGGTTTTCTGGATGTGTTAGATACTTGAGTTCCAGATTACTAGATAGAACCAGCCTTGAGGAAGTTCCAGTGAAAACTGAAGACTGAGGAACATTAGATTATTGTCTTAAGTTTTCTTCACTTCATTTTACAAAAGAGCTAGCAAAGTAAATCAATGAATAGTTACACTATGGCAGCACTTAAAATACTGTGTTCATGGTACCTGAATTTCTACAACATGGAGGCATATGCTAGTTTTACACAGTTGTACATCTCAGATTGATTTCATGACTGTTTCAATGAATTTTTACATGTTGTAATTAATTGAGCAATCTGAGTACAAAGAAAGAAAGGTGTTAGCAACAGAGACCAGTACCGTGATACTTGAACAACAACAAAAGGGATGATGAACGTGTTTAGATTGTATTTAAACTGGATAGCAAGGCAATTTTGTAATAAACTCACGTGGGAGTCTGGAACAGCATTTTCTCCTCTGTGAAATGCACTACTCACTGAACATTTACTGTTACAGCATCTAACAGTCTGACTGGCTGGGCAGTTATTCTTAGTATCTAGGTAGCTCAATGTTTAGAAGGCTTTTGATTTGTATTCTAAGTTCAAAAACATTAAGTTGATTGTGAACATGAAGTTGATGAACGTAAGTTGTTCATCAAGCACAGTATCTGTGTAGAAGGCTGTTTGTGAAAGAGGGTTTATGATATGTGTTACAATGGTGTGAGTCTAGTACAAGTAACAAATATTTGGACAGTTGGTTAGAGCTAAGCTATCTTGATGGATCTGAAGAGGTGGCAAATAATTGTTGCTAATGATAAATACCTTGCATTTACAGCTTATTTAAACAATAGTCGTGTCTAAAAATATACACATTGCAAGCTTCTTGGGTAGTTTAGATGTTGTTAAGGCATTAAATGAATACTCCAAGCTTTACAAAGCTCTCTGCATCCTCCTCATTTTTTGAGGCATTCTCTAGGGACCTGTCAGGCACAGCCAGCTACAACTACTACAGAAACACTGATAACTATCCATTTTCAATAAAGTTGTCAGCTCTGCGTAAAGTGATTAGATTAGAAAGAACTGAAACAGATACATAAGAAATAACATACTACAAAACATTCCCAACTGCAAACAGTCTTCCATTATAGAAATTATGAAATACAGTTGGTATAAAGAAAAGTAAACCAAGTTCATTTGAGCTGAAATTTCCTGTGGGAGCAACTAACTGCAAGAAAAAGATACCTTTAAGGAGTTTAAGGTGGCAGTAATTCTCTAGTCAAATATAGGACTCCTTGAAATCAACTGATCCTTTTGTCCAATTAGGAAATGAAGACATGGAAGCTGTAAATCTTTAAATTTGGGTCATACTGCTATAGCATCTTAGAAATTTATTTCATAACTTATGAATATGTAGAACAAAGATGATATAGAAAAATTACATGAACAAGGCTGCCATGGTATGTCTGAAAATGAACTTTGCAGCTGGGAGTCATACACTTACATAATCAGATTAAGTTTTCCTGCCACATAAAACAAATAAAAAAAATCTACATTACTCTCTTCAGCACTCCATAATGCCCTTTTTCATCACTCCTGGGAATATCGCCACTGAAACCAATGGGATTGTAGTAGTTCCATTAGCCTTAAGAGTATGCGTTTTGATCCAGGCCTATTTCCCTAGAAATACATGCAAGTTTTCACCTGATTTCAGCATAATTGATATCTAGCAGTTATGTTTATAAGTCAGTAAAGTCTTAGGTATTCAATAAATGTTAGTGTACATGTATTTTACAGAATGAGTACATTCTGAAAATTATTTAATGCTTACATATTTTGCTGAACTGTGGTATGTATTATAATAATAAAAATGATTCCCTGTATCCAAGACAAGTTCAGATTTTTGTTTGAAACCACATCCTTTACACTGTTCAACTAGAAACTAGATTATTGAGTTTGCAGTAAGACATTTTTTACCAAATGCAATTATTTTAATTCTCATAATCAAGTGCCTGTCCTTTGAATTCTCACTGAAAATAATGTTATGAATAGTAAGGTCACGTGTGGAAGAAGGAATTGAGTGCTTAGGAAGTGACTGCTTAATTTTTTGGTATGTGCAATTCAAAATCGTAGAAAATTTTTCTAAAATTTTATATTTCAAAAAGTTGAGAAACAGAATGCTATTAGGAAGGATTTAATGTGTGATCACATGGCAGTTTAGGAAATCTTACTTCAGGATCAAGCATTACAAAAAAACACCCAAGTAGGCACCAAGCACTTAAGAACAGCAGAATAAGAGAGCTTCAAACAGAATCACTGATTTCCTTTCAATGTCCCAAGAAAAAAAGAAAACATAACATGACAATTTTCTTCTATTGATAAGGGATTCATCAGTAAGTACTTCTATGAACATGAGAATTAATGGTGCTGAGTTTCCTATGAATTTGCATTTTATTATAGATTAACTTGGGTGTTTAACGTAATCTACAGATTTTTCATTCCTACTGCTGAAGATTTGCTATTTTCCTTCCTGTACGGATTCTCTCATGTCTAATACTGGATAAGTTCATCCTATAGCATTTCCCTCAATAGCAACGCTGAAAAAGCATATACATCCTCCATTCAGGTGCCTATTTTAAAAAAGTCTGTGGGAAATTGATTATTTTTGAGGTCTATTCCACTGCCACATAGAAAGAAACATTTTAAATATTATAAATGAGAGGACAGACACGCGTGGAAGCAAGACAGATCATGTAGCCTTGTTTACAGAAGAAATCAGGCCAAAACCAGATTGAGACAATGAACTGATTCAAATGGAAGCAGCAGGCCCAAACTATTAATTCAAATGGTAATGCATACATAGCTTTATGAATAACCACAGAGCATCGCTCACTGTGTTCTTCACATTATTCCTCCACTAGCAAAGCATCTTTCTATCACAAATATTTGTAACTGTTGAGTGTGAGTTCTGAATATTAATACAAATATTTCTTACATTTGTTTTTGAATGCACAGATCTGTTCAATAAATGGGGAAAAAATATCTTGATATATTAAATGTGGTTCTTCTGTTTACTCTCTATTGTTGCTGTTACTATGGAAAGGATTAGAATACATAATATAACTAAAAATTTACTTTCTTCAGTTACAGTAGATCATGACAATCACGATTATTGTTCATAATTGTTTTCATTTTAGTTCCCTTTAATGCAACCAAATATCTATTCACATTGCATTTCTGCTCAGCCACAAAAGGCTGCATTGTCCTTATAAAAGGCTGTTCATTTCTAAAGGCTTTTTGTTCACTGCAAAAGACACTTTGAGAATGTATGCCAGAGATGTAAATTGTATCATTTAATAAAGTGATTTGACCAATCAGATGATAAACACAATTTTGCTTTCTCTAAACTCTTGTCTGCTTGTTTTGAATAATCTGAACCCAAGTAAAGCCTAATCTCTCTTTTTTTTTTCTGTACTATTTTTAGATTCACTGACTGCCTGTCAGTGACCTTGGGCTGATACGAGCTTCTAAAAGCTTAAACCAACATCAGGTCAAATGGCAGCATGTCAATTCAGCAGAATTTCACTTTCATACTGAATAAGCAGAGAAAGGCAACAGAGTGAAGCACAGTCTACCAAGGTAAAATAAAATGGTCAGACTTTTTAATCATTTGAATTTGAATGCGTGAATCGTTTTCACGCATCTAAACTTCTGTTCATTCACTGTAGGTTTATTTAGAAGGGCTGCACTTCTGTATTCTCTTGTTGTTTATTCTTAATTGAGCCACACTACTTAAGAAGAAATTAAATCTGAGAACAAATTGTGAACCCCATCTTGACATTGTTCAGACTATTCAGAGAACAGCTCTGAAGGATGTATGTATGTACAATCTAGCTATGAACATTCAGATCAGATTTCCACTTCTTAAGAGAATAGGCCTGATGAATCACTAAGCAGTTTTTACATTGGTAAAGCAAGAAGGCTTTTGCACCAATCACTTTATAGAGGGCATGTCAAACTTGTGAAAATGATAAAACTTGGAAATAGTATATTTAAATACCTAAGGTACATAAAAGGTTTTCAAGGTTGCAAGAAAATCAGTATTATTCCTTCTCATGGTTACAGGCAGAATTTTCATTTTATACAGTAAGTTCTTGAACAGATTGTAAACAAAGCAAGCATAAATTAGATTATTTTAATGCAACATCTTTGAACTCAGCAATCTGCAGTGACTTAAAAATCCCACCACACAGAATAGGTGCTATTTTTGTATAATGTGTCATCATCCAGAAAATATACTTTGAGTTTCTTGACATTCCCTAGATTCTGATAAATTCATCAACATTCAAGAGCTTTTAGAGTGACTACAGGACATCAGACTGCTCTGTTACTGAACGTGAATATCTGATGTATTGAGTCATTTTAGGTCCAGAAAGAAAGGTGGATATTTCCAGGCCACTATCTATTTTTTCTCAAATTGAACATTAATGCTTTTATGTTGTTCACTGGATTCACTACTGGATTTTAAAAATAAGTTGTGTTGCATGTGATCCTTGTACATCAAGTCAGCTTCATCTACATCCTTCAGCTTCATCCTTAAGCATAGCTTAGATTGCACGTGTTTGAGGATGTTTTGCTCTGAATACTGATGTACAGTTCTTCCTTTTGGCAATGGGATGGCTACACGCATCCTCTTGTCCACTGCTTTGTGCACAGTTAGTGTGAAGTCTTAGAGTCAAGGAGGGGAGAGTAGCATAACAAGATAGTTCAAAAGGGATTACATAAATTCATAGATGACAGGCCTATGAAGAGACACTAAAGCGGACAAGCAAGCATGTACTTTCTAATATTCCTAATTCTGCAGTTAAGAATGCTTGTGAGGGAAAGGGATGGCAGCATGTCGCTAGAGCCACAAATTTCTCTTACATAGGATCTCCTACTTCCATTCCTAAAGTAAAAATTCTGGGCCAGATGTATTATTGATTGGACCCACTAGGTATTTTTCATTACTCTTAACAAGGAGGGATTCAGATATTGTTCAAGTCTTCTTTCCCTCTTAAGCCAGCTACATCCAATTTTTGCCAGTTACTCAGGATTCTGTTGATTTTTGAGCTTGTATTTGTCCTCTTACTGAGAGCAGCAGTGTTATTTAACACCTTACCTTTTCACTTCCAGGGTTTTCCATCTTTACTGTGATGTACAATGCCAGAGTTACAGAACCAGGAGAATGATTTAAAACCATGACTTCAGGTGTCATCTAAGGTTCCACACTGCCTTAAGTGAGTCAGCAGGGTGTACACGAACCAGCAATGTACACAAGGGCCACACGTGTGCCCAAGTGATGAAAAAGGCTAACAACATCCTGGCTTGTATAAGAAACAGTGTAACCAGCAGGACTAGGGAGGTGATCATCCCCTTGTACTCAACAGTGATGAGGCTACGCTTTGAGTACTGTGCTCAGTTTTGGGCCCCCCACTACAAGAAAGGCACTGAGACCCCAATGTACATTCAAAGAAGGGCAACAACATAATGTAGAAAAGGATAAATCTAGCTATTGAGTAAGCATGTCCTGTGAAAAACATAGCTCAAAGAAAACTCAGAAACAAGATAAAACAAATCTTCCGACTACATGGAACAAAGTCCTAATTCCAGCTAAGACAATGGAAGCTTCACTGTTTTACCACTGATGTAAACGGGGTGACAGTTTCACCTGCAGAGAAAAGTGCAGGACTACAAACTAAAACAGGTCATAAATTCACAAGCACTAACTGATGTCAGTAGTTCCACAGCATTTTGAAGCCTATTGTTTTAAAAATGAAATTGACGAAGCAGCAAGGGGTGTTAATCAGTTTTCCTAACATAATCTTCTGTTAGCAATTTGCTGTTTTCAATGTACAAAAATATGTAAAGTTATCTCAGTTGGGATTCTTCGGGCTCAAGGTTCTGTATCAGTATCCTGCGTAATTAGTGTAAAGAAGCATACTCAAAGCAATTAATCCACAAATACATGGCTAAATTATGCGGATTGGATGCTATATCAACAGTCTATTTGAACAGATGAGAATTAAAGAGCTAGTGACAGTGTGAAGAGCATAGAAAGAAAGGTGACTGCACATCTCTTTCTAAATATACAGATCTATCTTAAGTACAAATATTGTGAAATATTTGGCATGTAAAAGATTTTTACCAAAGGCTGAAGCTATTATGGGAAGTGACATTTTAATTTTGGTCATACTGGGATAAGTACATGCTTAAGTTACAAGCTAGATAGTAGAATACAAAGGTAAGTTGAGCAAACAGAGAAACAGAATATATGCCCTGCTTTCCAGACCTAAGTTGTTTTTGTATTACAGTATATCCTGGTACAATCAGTCCTCAGTGGACTTAGTAGCCCCAAAACCATACTGCTTGGGCATGCAGTACCAGCTCAGACTGAGAAATAACCTGAACATGCTCCTCATCTAACTAGACTTGATCTAGAATAAGGAATGAAGACCTAGGATCCTAAATACACAGTTATGTCACTCCAAACTCATCTTGGTTTGCAGAGGTCTGATTGGATAGTTCTGTACTTGTGATATGGATTACCAACAACCTAGATAACCCATCCAAGGATACTGAATGTTTGTTATTTTGGTAACCGTACAGAACTTGAGCTCTAGGCAGACACTTTTTCAAAAGTGATATGTAGGTTTCTCAGAGGAAGGGATCATTAAAAAGCTATCTCTTTCTGAGTTTTAATAAGCTGCTATTAACCCTGGCAGAATTATACACAGATCACTGCATTTTGGATGTGTATCAGCAGAGTTGGATATGATTGCTCTGTATTTAACATCAAATAAATAGCAGTATAAATACAGGGTTGAATGACAGCTGGTAGATGGGTAACATTCAAACACTATCAACAATAGTTTTATTTTTTTCTTGTGACCTTTGTCATAGTTTCTACTCCTTTGAATGCTCTGCCATGAACTGCATATCAGAGGGCGGAGATCAAAGTGATTTAGGACCAAATTCGCAACTACAGTAAAAGCATTCCCAAGGCACAATGCATTCTTCCAGATATTAACTTGACAGTTTACATCTTCAGTATTTATTATTTTCTTCTCCTTTTAATATTTGCCATTACTCATGATTTTTCTTCCAGACACTATACTGTGTATGAAACACATTTTTGACAGAAGCATACGTACTTCCTGAAAAAGTACACTTGCTGAAAAAGGAACCGCACTGCAATAAACACTCACTTTTATGTACACAAAATGCTCACAGAACACAGAAGATCTGAGACAGGTAGAGAGCAAGAGGGAAAAAAATTGCAAGAAATACAGTGCAACAGAGAAGCAGATAGATATTATTTTATGAAACTGCAAGACGTAGTAGTTTTCCACGCTTTTTTAGGGATTGGTGGTCTCTAGAACGCATGATGCCAGATCCTGTGCAGACACATGGTCCTGAACAACCTCTTGGCAAAAGACTTTGTCAATAGGTACTCTGGTAAGTACTCTGAAAAACCTTGCTATGTCTATTTGTGCCACTAGAGACTCCATGCCCTAATCAAGCCATGACAATAGGAAAAAAAAAACTAGGAAAAAAACCCCAAAGATTTATTTTTATCCTCTTTTATGAAGTAGCTGAGTGGACTAGCACTCTGTAAACACCCTGGAATATGAATAACCTACACACACCTTTAAGTAACTGCAGTAAATAAACTGGCAGGTAAGTTTCATTTATTTTCTGCTAAAATATAGTCAGTTTGTCACTAAACACTTCAGTCTTACTTACAGAATACTATCATGTTTTTTATACCTCAAACTTTTTCAAGAATGTGGGGTTTGATTGGAATTGGTTGTCACTATTTCTGTTTCCCTAGCTGACAAAAACACAGATGCATCTGACACAAAATTCAGGCTGGGAAATTGGTAAGTCAGTATCCAAAAGCAGTAATATGTGAAACTGTTCGCAAATCTTTACTCCTAGTGCAATTTAATCTTAGTTAATAGGAAAGGAAGGATCCTAAAGTGCATAAGTTCTAACAAAGTATTTACCTTTTTCAAAAAATCACTGATGCTCCTGAAAAGATATTCAATGTATTCTTTCAGAGTCCAACTTCCAAGCTCTGAACGGCAAGACAAACAGCACTTGAACAAAGTTTAGTGCTGCCTAATAGAGGGCAATGGTACACAATTCACATAAAATTAACAACTTATAGGCTCTCACTGACAAGGACTACTTCAATAGAGAAAATGCAGTAGAGGAGATCACCAGACACCAACCAAGGTACTTACCAGCTAGCCCTCATTTACACTATAACAGAAGTGAAACTTGAGTGCTATAAAACTGAGCTAAATAAAAAGAAATAGGAGGTATTAACAGCATACTATTTTAGTCCCACCACATAGATACTAGCTAAGTATTCCTAACCTCCATGCCATGGCATGGATAGATGTTATCTCACTTGACAAATGGAAGAAAATATGACAATGAAAAAAAATCACATGAATTGCCCATGGCTGTTTAGACAACAGACTCCAACGCAGACATACTGGCTCTTCCCTTCACCTTAATTCACTACTTATAGTAGCAGTGCATGCTTAACAACTAGTACAATTACATTCTTACAGTCCAAGAATAAATATCAAGGTATAGCAATTGGACAGATGAATATGATAGAAAAGGCATTACAACAAAGGTGGGATGACAGAAGGACCAACAGAAGGACCAGCACAATTGAAAAGTGCTATAAATAAAGGGAAGAAGATTGCTCACCTAAATCAGAAGATTCCAGGTTTGCAGGAGAAAGTTTCACCAAGGAGGGATCTCCAGAAAGAGATCCTCCCCCAGTCAGCCCTTCAATGAGGTCTAAGAGAGGTGCAGCCAGGCTCCACCCCTTCTGGTCACACTGAAGTTGAATTGCCTTCACCTGTGCTCCCAGGGTTGACTGGGTCCTTTCCCCAGGTGCTCAATCAGTGGTTCAGGTTGTGACTCAACAGTTCCCATACAAGGAAACTACAAACCAATTGAAGAAACAATCTAAGAGCTGCATTGCAGGCTTTAGTACTTAAGAGTACATATGAACAGGAGGGAAATCAATTTTTTCACATGGGTAGATAGCGATGGAACAAGCAGGAATGGTTTTAAACTAAAAGAGGAGAGATTTAGATTAGATTAGGAGGAAATTATTCACTCAGATGGTGATGAGGTGCTGGCACAGGTTTCCCAGAGAAGCAGGGATGCTCCTTCTGGAGGTTTTTATAGCTGGGTTGGATGGGGCCCTAAGCAGTCTGATCTAGTGCTTAATTTAGTGGATGGCAACAGCAGGAGTTAAAGATCCAGATGATCTTTAATGTCACTTTCAAATGAAAGCATTCTATGGTTTTAATTTATATACATTATTTTTCCCCCGTGAAATGACATTGAAGAACAGCTTCTGTCAGGGCTCAGATGAAAGGGATTAATTAAGTTCTGGGGGAAATAAACTTTAATCTCTTGGTTCTCCATCTGTAAAGCCCCAAGTCCTGCACCAATAACTTCGATTTTCGCAGTGTATTTTTTTGAGGGAGATGGAACAGTAAAGAAAACATGAAGCTCCACACCTCCCTCATTACTGCTTTAGCATTCAATATTTTCCCTTTCTGATCACTGTTCTAAGAAAAAGAGGAATTTGGAAAAGTAAATAATCAGCAAAAGCTGGAAGTTTTTATTTGATTTTGCAGATAAGCCTCATCTGAAAGTGTATAAAAGCATTGGTACAGTAAGTACTATTTTACTGGGCACAATGCCCACATTCAGTGTGGTTAAAGTAATGGAGAAATTACTCAGAAAAGAGAAATACACATGTACAATTCCATGATATGTTCCCATACAGTGTAAGAACTTTGAATTCTACATCTGTAGGATATCAAGACTGAGAATGGAAAATATCCGTGGCATGATTGGACTATTGTAAAGTGGAAAATATGAGAAGCTAGGAGTTTTGTTTTCTGTTAATCATCTAACAAGCCTATTAGTCATGCAGTGCTTCTAAGCTAGGTTAATCAGTGAAGTAGTAAGAACAACAACATTAAGATGGAATAAAGCATTTTTCAAGAGTGAAATATTCCTTGTCCTATTTTAAACTGTTCAAAATATGGAGCAATTCTTGGTCTTTGATACTCCCATGTTTAACAGCTATGTACTTGAATTCACAATTATTTGGACAGAGTAAATAAATCTTCTTAAAAATCTAGTAGTTTGAGGATGCTGTAATCTGGATGTATTAATGTGGCAAATGTTACTTCCAAGCCTGGTGTTAATACTTAGTAAAAATAGTTTCCAACCTATCGTACACCTTTCATAAATACTGCAAAATACAGACTGAGTATGCCAATCTGCTCCCTTAACAATCTTTTGTCCATGACTAGTAACAGATAAAGGAAAAAACTGAAGAAATGCGGAGTGAATCAAACTTACAACTTTTCCTCAAAACAATTACACACCAGATGCACAAACATTACTGTAATATTTTGTATTTCACAGGGGTCAAATTGGTATAACACATTAACACTTCCTCAGCTGTGATGTGTTATAGTTTTGAAGTTCACACTTGCTTAAATTAATCATATGGTTTTCATTCTCATGTAATGAGGTTATTTATTGACAACAAGAGTCAATAATAAAACTTTTGAAAGATAAGGTCACAACTCATCTTGATGCAGTAACAAAGAAATGGTATTTCTAATACAGTTCTTTTGCATTAACTTAAAAAAAGGAATAACTGACTGATTATGTGTTCTGTACATTTCAGCCATGAAGTACTCCAATTAACTTGTCAGTTAATTGTTATAGCCTTTAACTCATTATTTTAGACTTCCCAGTTAATGTTACATCCTGAATAAAAAGGCGAGATTACTGGAAAACGCTGATCTATGTGGTTTTGTAACTTATAAGTTAATTGGATCACTAGAAAATATCCAAACACTGGAAACATCAAAAAGCAGACCACTGACATCATCAGTACAATTTTACAAAAACTCATTTAAGATGGTTGCCAAGGATTTGCACCACTGAATGAAGGAACTGGTTCCCTAATGAGATTGAAAGAAAAATCCTACATAAGAAATCTAATTGATATTTTTCTTACAGTGATGATAGTGCTGAATCTTCTTCAAGTTTGGCTTTAGCTTCTGAAATAAGAGTTTCCATCATCTTATGGGGATAGCTTTAGTAGTAGACAAGGGCATGTCTTTTCTACATAAAATTGACAAAAATAAAATCCACAATTCTTAAGTTTCTTTGATAAAGAAAACACCAAGTGGAAAACAAGTTCAGAGACCTTTAACTCCAAAAATTGGGGTCAGCATCTCATTTTTTGATTCTGAAAAACAAATAAATATACCAAACTGAGTCTGTGTAATTACACAAACACCTTAAGAAGAGATCAGTGAAGAATATATATACTCTCCACAAGAAGAATGTAAATTTATAGAAATCTCTTTGGAGGCCAAATATGAAACTTCCTTCCCATGTACAATCAATCCCAAACTCTTACGTTAAAGGAAAATTCACTGTTCTGAGGACAAACCTTTAACAGATCTGCTCACTTGAGGAAAGATACCACTGAATATAGATTCAGTTCCCTGAGAACCATCTACAAACACTTTTAACCTTTAACTTATTTCAGTCTTCCCTATTAAGGTCACATAATGAATAAGAAGGGTGAATTGATGTCTCCTGAAAAATGCTGGTCTAGTTTGTGGTTTTGCAGAAAGTAACCTCCATGTCAAAAGTCCTTTAGCCCAATATTGCATTGTGAATTCTAAAAATAACCTAACCTCTATTTTTACAGTCTTGGATAAGGTAAGTCACTAAATTCATGACCAAATAAAAATGACTTTTCAGAAGTGTTGAGGACCAAAAACAATAACATATAGAAATGCTCACCATATCTCAAAATCAGCCTCTTTGCATGGTTTCATGCATGCATTTCAGAGATCTTGATTTTAAATGCTTTCTGAAAACAGTCTTGCTGAAGTCAGGGACAATCTTAAATAGAAGCTTAGAGGCATGCTGTTTTTGCCAGTTGCATAGCTGCTTTCTAGAAAATGCTGCTTTCCCAGCAAAAGTATTTTCAGAAGTAGATATGCTGTAGGATTTAATATTATTTAAGATTCAACTGTAGGTCTCCCTATAGTGAATGCACGCAGTTTCCATTGACATTCGAAGGAGCTATGCACATACTAAAGGGGAAGTCTTTTTTGGCAAGTGACACTACCACACAGCATTGCAATCCACTGAGTACAGAGACAAATCCTGGTTTCAACTTTTGCACTAGCAAAGCTCCCATTAGCTGACACTCCTCCTTTCCCTGAACCAATCACGTATATACTTGTTCTGACTTAAATATGTTCCTATGCAGGAAGGGCAGCAGAGGATAATTTATTTTCACATAAAAAGATGAGCAGTTATAATGATTAATGTGAACATAATTTTCATAATACTGGCATACTAAAAAGAGAAAGATGTGGGACATGTTATGTAATGTGTACTTACTGAAATATGCTGCATGTTCCTGAAAGGAGGTTTAATCCTGCTATCTCCAAAGTGAACAGGACCTTTGCCTCTGATGATTTAAAGCAGCTGAGGTCCCCACAAATTAATTTCCACTGATTTATTCTAATTTACAGTAAAATAATCCTGGGAGTACTGTATCAAGAACAGGTTAAGGACGAAAAAACCTACACACAATAGCAGAGTGTCCACTGCGTGACATAACCTCTATTCCTGCTTTGTAAAGAATAATGTCATCCTTGTGACCTTAGGCCTAACACTTGCTGACTGCAACAAGTATGAGAGCTGCATTGCCCAAAACAACTGAGGGTAAAGCAACATTAAAACAGTTGTCCTCAGTCATGCCTGCAAATTCCTCCAGACTTTGAGACATTAATCTGAATCACTTATAAAAAGCAACTCTACCCAGAATAAGCGTCTTGGAAAGAAATCACTGTTACCTAAGATGACACCTCTTGGAACTATGATGAAGTTTCCAGGACAGACTCATCGTAATTCAAGGGATTATAACATGCCCATAGCATTTTTTTTTTCCACAGGGCAGCAGGAATATAACAGTTTCTCAACTTTTTTTGTAAACTCAGACTTAGTGCCTGGTCATAGGTACTCATGCATATGTCTGCATGAAGAAATTTACATTTTTAGTTCAGCTAAATCACTGGGATCTGCTTTTCAAACTGTATTACAGACTACACAGTGACTTAGGAAGGGATTTCAAGTTTTCTGAGTCTCCTACTGCAGGTTACAACTCAAGTAAAGAGAGCAGCCTTTAGTGGGGTGATGTTCTTCAGCCTCCTGCTGTCACGGCAGTGTGGAGAGAGAGAGAGAAGCTTCAATGCTGCAGCTCCAGCAGCATAAATAGAATAAAAACTTCCATTTACTGATACATTAGTGAGACAAATTGTTCTGGTAAAATACATACCAGTACAAATGCAATTTATATTTAACCTCTGTATTTGTGATATGGCATACCATTTGGTTGTGAAACCACAAAACTGGATCACAGTACAGTACAGTCAAGACTGTAGTACAATCCAGTCTCCACATTTCTAGTGCTGAGAAGAATTCCGACAAAGATTTACTATGAGAGAGATGGAAGAGATTTTCTGCTAGCAAAAAACAACATTGTTTCTTTCCATTAAGAAACTTATCCAAATGCTTTTTTCAGTTAGTGGTTACAGTGAAGTGAATGTTGATCCATTCTAGGGCCTTGTAAAAGTAGTAACTAGAAGTTCTGTGGGATTACAAAGAGCCAGCCGCATGTTCTTGCAGACCAGAAGGCCAGTGGTATCCTGGGCTCCATCAGAAGAGGGGTGGCCAGCAGGGACAGTGATGGCAATTGTCCCTTTCTACTGTGCTCTTATAAGGCCCCATGTGGAGTACTGTGTCCAGGTCTGGGACTCCCAGTACAGGGAAGATGAAGGATCATGAAGATGATCCAAGGGCTGGAGAACCTCTCCTATGAAGACAGGCTGAAGAAACTGGGCTCATTCAGCCTGGAAAAGGCTTTGTAGCCTTACAATATTTAAAGGGAATTTATGAACACAAGAGAAAGCAACTTTCTACAAGGGTAGGTAGTGATAGGACAAGAGGGAACAGCTTAAAACTAAAGGGAAGATATAGATTAGATGTTGGGGGAAGTTTTTTGAGAGAGGTGAGGTGCTGACACAGGCTGCCCAAAGGGGTTGTGGATGCCCCATCCCTGAGGTGCTTAAGGCCAAGTTGGATGCGGCCATGGGCAATCTGATCTAGTACTAGATTTAGCAGCAGGCAGCCCAGCCTGTGGTTGATCATCCTTGAGGTGCCTTCCAACCCAAGCCATTTTATGATGACTTTCTATGATTATATTCTTTGTGAAGACAAAGGAATCTATCCACAACATATAATAACAAAGAAAATCCTGATTTGGAGGACAATTACCACTGGAAACAGTTTGTAATTATAGAAGAGGAGCAATGTTCAACTGGCTTAAGAAAAACTATACGAACATATATACCAGTAAGTTTACATCCCAATAAATTTACCACTTTGGAGGACAGAGTTAGAACAAATGATAAATGAACTTTGAGATTCTAAAGGAATATTGACATTGGTTATGAAACCAAACTTCCACTGAAGTACTATGCATAAGTCCAAGGCGAGATGATGAACTGGACAAGGGACCAAGCAATGCAGAAGCAAATTGAAATAGTACTGAAACATGGTTTCAGCAAAACTGTGCATAAGAACAGAAAAATTCAGATTTAAGACTACTGATGAGATGTTTCATATAACTAGATTTCCCGCAGTTGTTTTATATTTTCTTTATCCTAAGGTTTTTCAATGTGGCTTGCTTTTTTTTTTATCTGTATCATCTATTTTCATTTGTTTATTTTACATGGTATGGGAAACAATTCCTTTATACTTTTTTCAGGAAAAAAGTGTTTAAAATAACTGAAGCTTGCCAGAAATAAAACAGTTTCTGTGCTAACCTTTCAGAGTGCTCCTAGACTGATGGTAACCATAAAGTATTAGTATCGGCCACAGAAATGTTTTGTCACAGCGGGCTACCTATGGCTGCCAGCCAGACTGCTTGTTTTTGAAGTAAATGCAAACGTTGATAACTGTTCTCTTTCTTTAGGTTGGAAAAAAAAAGCACAAAAGCAAGCTTTTCCACCTTATTTGTACTGTTTTTTTGTTTTGTTTTGATACAACAGTGTTTTCCTGCCAACTTCTTCCTTAGAAAATATTTGGCCACCTGATTGTTGTATTTTTTTCCTCCCCTCTCTGTTTGACAATTTCCTGCCAACACGGTTCTTGTGAGTGCATGTCACAGTGTTCCTACTCAACCATAATTCCAACCTTTTGGCCTTTACACTTTCTGCCTTTCTTTCAGGTTGGCAGTTGTTTATTTTAAAATCTTTTCACCACGAAAGGCCATTAAGCCATACTTAATAAACACAGGCCCAATATTGCTCATGCAATATCAAATACTTTTTTAAGTGCTCAAATTTGTTTCTAGCTCTGGAAGCTTTGGTTTTGCCCAGTGAACTTCCTTTCTGCTGAAGCAGTCTAGAATTTGTGCTCCAGCTTGCTTGGAACAGTAAGCCCATAAAAATCCAAGCATGCAGAAAATTAAGCAGGTGTTCATTGGCAGGCTTATTTTTGTTTAAACCATGAATTACTCTCTTAACTGATTATTCTCAGCTTTGTTTACCAGTGTTTACCATTTTAAGGTTGATTTTTAAATGGTGGAATTTTATTCTATTTATTTTTAAGGTTTCACACAGTCTTAACTTAAAAACAAGCATATGAACTATAAAACAAGCACAAAAAACTCACCCTGCTCATAACAGAAGACTTGTTGATTGGATATATTAACTTCAAAGTACTAAGTTTTATAGTAGTTAGTCAGTTTCATAAGCATGGTGATTGAGTTCAGAACGTCAAAAAACTTTTAAAGATGTTCTCAGATAAGTGTTGTCAAAAACAAGCTGAGGAAAGTTAACCAGGGATGCTGAAGAAATGCTAGGTCTGAGTCTGTACTAGCTTTGCTGATCACAATGATACACCTATAACACATGCAGTAGCCAAGCCCATCCCAGATCAATCCCTCCATGAGGAAAAGCTGCTCTCAGCTAACTTTTCTGAAGGTTCCTCCGATTCACAGTAGCTTAAGTGACACAGAAGCCACAGCCAAGTTTTTGTCATCTGATGGCATTTCAGTGACTGCCTCTAAATGTCTACTGAAAAGATATTTGCATGATGAGCACCACCAGCATCACTGAACATAACTGACAAACTTGTAGCTGTCTTTACAGATAGAAAAGAATTAAAAGTACATTCTTCATATCCATTCTTTTTTTTCTACAAGTCAGGTCTGAGAAAGAGCAGTAAAGCAGGGCCAGAGCAGCAATGCTGTTAAGAGAACAGGTTTTAATCTCAAGTTGCAAATTGTTCTCTTTAATTGCTAACTCCTGCATACAGAAGAATCCCATCTTTCCTCCGACAGTGAGTTTCTACTCACAGGAAACTGAGCAAATGAACTGAAATGCATGTCAGAAAAAGGTTTGTATGTACCTTCCCCAGAGCAGTTAAAAGCACACGTTAAGTATAAATCACTGACCAGACAATAGCTGGAAATACTAGGAAAATAAATATGAAACTAATCACATGGATGTGTAGATCAAGTACAGCCAATGGAACTCATAAGAAATCAGGCATACACTGAGGTTTGAGTTGGATCAGCATTTTAAAATACTTCAAAAACATGCTATATAGTTAATGATGGGAAAAAACATTTTACACTCAAATTTCCATCTTTAATTTCACCTTCAAATAAAACCCCAAACCTTAAAATAGTCTGGAGTTTGATATCTGGCACACCTTAGCAAACAGAAGCAGCTTACTCTCTTGGCAAAATGGTAGTTTTTGAGACTTTTCTTTGAACTTCTTTTTCTTTCAGAATGGAAATGTAATAAAATACAAGAAATATGCAGTCAAACTATTATTGCTTTCTTTTAAAGGTACAGTACTGTATAATCAATGAAAATTATATAAAGGAATATTATATAATCAAATAATATTAAGATGTTATAATAATGAAATAAGCAAGAGAGTTAGGCACAGCGAGACAAAGAGAATAAATAGGAAGCTTACCCACGGCGTGGGCTCGCTCAGGAAAGACCAGTGGAGTGGATCTTCCAAAGAGAGAGAGAGAGATCCTTCCCCACTGGTAGTCAGCTCTTAAATGGGTCTAGGAGAGGTGGAGCCACGCTCCACCCCTTCCTGCAGCACAGGTGAATTGCTTTCACCTGTGCTCCCAGGGCTGACTCATTGCTCGCCTCAGGTGATTAATCAGAGGTTCAGGCCGTGATTCAGCAGTTCCCATACAAGTACCAGTATCAAAAGTTCACAGAAAAAAAAAACAGATATTTGAATTTTGTAAGGAAGGCAGCTAAGTAGATTCAATGAATATGGAGATAAGAAGCTACAGTTAAATGATGTATGAAAAGGACTAATTTCCAAACAAACACCAACCTGTCAAAGACACATACAAATACTCTACTTGCCATGCAACAATTAAGAATTAAGGCTTCACCCTAGAAGAGATTCTCACCTAGACATAGTGTCACAAGCATATACTATATCAAACTGTAATCTTGTAAGCAGTAAGAAGACTTGCATCCTTTTGATGAAAGGAAAAAACAACACAAGCTTTACAGTGCAATAGACTACCCACAGAAATGAATGAGTTTTCAAGTAGTGATCATCAGAAAATGCATGTACTAAATTAAAGCTTTCTGGACAGCTGCTGGCTTTCATTATGTCTTTGACAGCACAGGCCTGTGCTTGTGGCCTTATCTCTTGGGATTAAATAAGGCTCTCAGCTTTCTGTGGTTTTTCCCCCTCCTCCCCCCCCCCCAAAAAAAAAAAACTGTCTTATACTCTCAAAGACTGGAAGTAAAGTATGAAAGTGTGAAAAAAGAGATACATCTTGAGAAGTCTCCCCAAATCTGTTATTCCTGTAGGCTAAACTGGAAACATCTTAGCAGTAACACAGCATTCCAGGGGTTGCTGAGGCAACTGCACCACACTCAGGGAAAGGTAATGGCAATGTCATGCCTTCAAGAAGAAAGGAAGCTCTACTCTATCACTACCCATGCATGAAACATATATTTTTAATATGCACATCTTCAGTGGAGAATGGTTCTATGGCATGGGGAAAACACAGCTGAAGGAATCCTCTTTGCTTCTTGTACCTACCACTATGAATTATTTTCCTTGAGCCAAATATAGACCACAGTCCCCAATGACTTATAACCACAAAGCCATGCATTTCAATGAGGGGAAGTATTTAGCAAGTGGCAACCTAGGATGATGAAGGCAGCTGATGATCAAGGAAAATATTTACCTTTTTTCTTCCTGTTATTCATTTTATTTCATAGACAAGACTATTAAAAACAGGAGGTTTTGGGGCTTTTTTAAGGTTTCTATGTAAATTATTTCTAGATGTGATGTTCCAGAGGTAGATCCTTCAAAATAAATGATTTTCTTTAAACAAACCTGAGAATAACCATGAGAATATTAAAGACCTCAGGAAAATGATAGACTTTGGATCTTAAACAGAAAGGCAATTTTTTTTTAACCAATATTTTGAAAAATTTTTCAAATACATTCCACACTATTGAATACTTTATAACAATGCCTCAAAAGTATTTATCTCTTGGCAATTCTGTCAATGAATCCATAGGAGAACCCAGTGTAGTTGCAAACTACTTTATTATATACGTATTATAAGTAAAGTTTACAGAAATTACATATCTAGTTTGTAATTATTCAATTGTTTCTTATTGAGAAATAATAATTAAACAACTAAAATTCAGACATAGAATTGACTGAAAATCCTTCACAGATTTTTTCAGTAGGAAAATGGCTTTGGATGAAATAGAGATTTTCACTAAGATACAACGAAAAAAAGGTTTTTATGAAGACATATGCATAAAAACAGTTAGTGAGGAAAAAGGGAAATGGAAATATTTTTGTTTCTCTCTTCCAAGATTTATTTTCTGAAGGTTAATAAAAACACAAGTACTTCATTTTTTGAGTCATAAAAATGATGTTTTTTTTCCTCCTTATGCAAACCTTAATACGCATTTAGGATTTTCTCCCCATAGTGAAGACAGGAGACCCTGTACTACCTCTGTCAATATGCAAGAACCATTTCACAATAACTTTCAACAAAAATAAGATTTATCATTGTGAGTGGGAGGTTTAGGTTACTTCAACTTCTGAATTTAAGTAAAAGCAGGATTATAGGTGTATTGTCTTCAGTATTAGTTTGTCATAAAGATGTAAGAAACCTCCCTACAGTTGTCATTCACTTAGATCATACCAACACTGTGAGAAAAAAGTCCATGAGAAAAAAGTCTAAGGTTTCTCCTGAAGGTGAGATAAAGGCAGAAGATTATTCAATGCTGTAATGCTATAATGTGATAGAAAATAATGTGATTAGAAAGAATGTGATTGAAAGTACAATAGTGCATTCTGGCTCCACCCCTTCTGGTCACTCAGGTACATTGCATGCACCTGAGTTGGCCCTGCCTTCCCACCAGATGCTCAATTACTGCTTCAGGCTGTGACTTACCATTTCAACTAAAGGAAAAGCAGAAGGAAGGAAATGCTTACTTGATCAAACTAAAATGAGGCAATGGAAGAAGATAGATAAATGTAGACCTTGTTCACAGGCTGACTCAATCACTCCAGTTTGCCACATGTTAAATAATACTTCCCCTCATTGAAATGCATGGCTTGATTTTTTTTGATACTAGTGTATCACCTCCTTAACCTTTATTCATCATTATGGACATTTAGTTAGTCACATATATACAAGAATAAAGCTTTAGAAATTTGGTAATGTGGCCCTTCTTTAAGCAATGGGAAAGAAATGGCATTTAGCATTATTTACCATACGGTTCTTGATTTCCAGCTACAGCAGCGTATGGGAACTGCTGAATCACAGCCTGAACCTCTGATTGATCACCTGAGTCGAGCAATGAGTCAGCCATAGGACCACAGGTGAAGGCAATTCACCTGTGCTGCCGGAAGGGGTGGAGCCTGGCACCACCTCTCCTAGTCCCATTTAAGAGCTGACTACCAGGGGGGCAAGAATCTCTTTCTGGAGGTTCCTCCTTTGGAGTTTTAAAGTGAGCTCAGGATAAGGGTAAGCATTCTATCTATTTTCTTTTTAGTATAGTAACCTGCTCAGCCAACTTCTCTTGTTTATTTCATAATTATAACATCTGTATATTCAGTGTTTATACAACCTGTTAAATATTTGTTCTCCTAACTGCATGACGTATGTTGTTTTTCATTCCATCAATAACAAAATCTTGAGGCAGTACTAGTAAGATAAATTCTAGGTACAAACATCTACTGGTAAGATTATTTGTTCTGCTATCTGCACGTTTGCTATACTTTGTAATTATTTAAAGACAATCCAAATGTTCCAGCTCTTTGGTACCAATAAAAGGAGATTATCTTACTTTTGATATACTGCTCATAGTATATGAACATATTGTTTGACCTATTTCATAGGTCAAAATACAACCCTATTTTGTGATTCAATGTAATTCTTCTCCTATGTTGTTTTTGAAGCTATTCCTTGATTTTTTTTTTTCTTCTTATGTGAAGCTAATTTGTATTTTATTTCTTAGTTTAATTTTATTGTTTTTGAATAATTACACTAGTTTTTCTGTGTGATTTTGAACAGGCATCCTGCATTTCTCAAGAGCTTGCAGCTCTCAAAAACTGACAGATAGTTGATAGTAAACGCCAGCACAATATTACAAAAGCACAAATTGTTCATGTAATTTTTATTCTGTCAAAGTAGTTAATGGAGATTGTAATAGATTAAACCCTGGACTATCCCATTGGAGATGGCTCTTGCTATGTCCTCCTAGATAAAAAAAAAAAAAATTCAAGCTTAAAGATAACTTCAACGTCAATCAGTTGAATGTCCACTCCGTAATTCTATTAGAATTGTATTAAATTCTTTCCAAGTTCACCAAAATAACTAAACAGTTAAATTCTTTCATGCAGATTGCATGTAATATTCCTAGTGTGGCATTTAATTGAGACTCCCTACTTCACCATTCATATTATTAATGAGAACACTGAGCAGCACAAACCTTGACAAACTGCCTTTCAGTCCCAACTGACAGCCTGGTGGTGAATCATTAATTACTAGAGTATGAGTTTCCAATCAGTTGCATAGGAGTTTCAAGAACACTTGTTCTTTTAAGTGTGACATGCTATCAAAAACCTAACAAAAGTCAAAATACATTATGCCTACTGCTTTCCCCTTTCATCACAGGCTGTCAACTACTGTCAAACAGAAAAAGTGAATTGGTTTCATAAATTTCTGCTGGAAGTTTCCCAGCAGCTTATTATCTTGCTGATGCTCAAAAACTGATGGTCATTTATATTTGAGGGACATAAAAGAGGCTTAGACCTGTTTCCATTACAATGCTATCCACTTAAGATAACTGCAGAAAAACTGAAGCTAAAACAACACTGATATTTCTTGCGTGTATGGTAAGTAAAAATTCTGTAAATATTCTGTGATTGCATATATCTTTGTAACCCTTATCACCTCAGTCCTGTTCTTGACAGTCTTGGGAAAACATGTTATGAAATATAGAGTAACCTATGTTAGAAGAAATCTCTAGGGGTTCAATCCCCCTGTTCAAAGCAAAGACTATGAGGTCAAGTTGCACATGGCTTTGGCCAGTCAGGTTTTCAGGAAACAAAAAAGCAGCATTCTGATTGAATTAAAACTGAATGTTGTACTATGCCTCACATTTTTTCTCACTTTAGTTCCATTGTTCTTTCTGCTCATATTCTAAAACTTATCTTCTATTCTCAAATACATAACAGGAACTGAAATGTTCACTATATGCTTTTTAAATTCACTCATCCTATAGGAGAGAGAAGGACCCATTTTTATTTTAGAAGTTTCTAGAAGTTTACACTAGTTTCGCCTTCTCTTTGCAAGAGAAATCACTGAAAGCCTCCCGCAGGTGCAAAGCAACTTCTTTAGTTAAATAGGTAAGACTCAACCAAGACTTTGATTGTGCTTGCTGGTACTATTGTAAGTGGCTGAATCAAGCACAAAAACCTTGAAAATAATAACCAACATTTAATAATAGTAGTTAGATTCTGATAGTGAGGAATAAAATGCAATTCTCTTTGGGGCAGAGATGTCTAGGATCTCAGAAGAATGTTTTGAAAAGCTAAGCCTAGAAGGAGAAAGCTTGAGAAAAAAGAAAGTAATTTTTGGTTGAAAGCCTTCTAGGACATTTTATCAGGCACATACATTGTACATGTCTCAGCCTGCTTCTTGCTTGAGAAGTTATAACCAGTATATTGGTGTATTTTATTACTCTCCAGATTCAATTCACATGCAGAACTCATTTCTCTTGTCATATAAGGGTCCAAGCTTCCTAGAGCAAAACCAAATATGAATCAGAAATACAAGAACTACTTCATCTTCCTACTACTGCTCATAATTCAGTTATCTGCATATCTGCATTGAGGGGAAAAAAGGTTGGGGGGGGACTTTCTTTCTGCCACTACTTCTCTCTGCTCGAAGTTTTTTGCTGTTATGTAACATTTGTGCTTCTCGCACTTCTTTGACAAGATGGCACAACAGTATCACAAAATGCTGAATTTGACTCCCTTTCAGAACTACCGCAGGTTTCTCTTCCTAACACACGACAAAAATGTTAAGATTTTGAACAAGTTAAGGGTGTGTATGCTTTTTGAGAAACTACTCCCAGCCATTTATAATACTGAAAATTACTCTTTACCACTTATAAAACTGAAAAAAATCTCATTTCTTTTCCAGAACAGACTTTGTGTATCAGCCATCTGCTACTGACTTTAGCCATCAACCACTACTGAAGTATGGTTTCATCTTTCACTAAGGATTAGCCCATGCCATTCTCATCTGATACAGTCTTGTTCATCCATGTATTTAATACAGTATTTTTAAATGTCTCCTTCCTGGTTATAAGGCATAGATTATTATTCTCAGAGGTGATGAGGAGATGATCTGTATGAGTATGAGGAATGCATTCCACTAAATTTTCCAATAAGCTCTTAAAGGGATATAAACTCTTTGTTGTGGGTGCAGCTGAATCTTTCCTGTTCTCTTCTTTTGCCAGGAAGATATGAGTGGCTGGAGTGTTTGATTCTATATATAACTAGTTGATGTCAGCTGGATGCCAATCCCTTTGAAGAGGATCAGCCCCCAGTTTGTCTCAGTACTAGGTACCATGCAGATCCAAGCACAAGGGTAGAAACCATCCTGGACCAGGCAGGTCACCCCCATTCATAACTAACTCCTGAAGCTTCAACTAAAGAGTTGAGATCACTTTTTTCTGCACAACGAAACAGTACGGTAAGTGTATTGTTTCCTGAAATATTTTGTCATTGACTGTCATACAAAGTAGCAGATAAAAGACATTTATGTAACCTCTTGGCTCTGCAATTTAAAAGATGTTTATTTTTTAACCTAGTCAGAAATGCACTTTCTTTAAAGATGCCAGAGCATCTTATTTAGTTCCTCAAATTCTTAAGAAATATTAATATAACATTTTGAAATCATAATACAAGGTATAATAAAAATATTGGTTATGAAGTAATCTTTTAATGTAATGTGTAGATATGCAAAGGCCTAAAACTCCGACACTAATTTTGCTGCAAAATGTATGTATCCAACTCAAAGTTTATTCTTTGGCACTTTCTATCCATGTAAATACCTCACAGTATCCAACTGCAAGCAGAAATTGCCAGCGCATTTTGTCTAGTTAAAAACACTGTATTTCTAGGGAAGAAGTAAAATTCACTATTCAGCCATTCTAAACATGCTATCAGAAATTAAAGTTGGCTTAATAGCATGAGCTGGCTCAACAATGTAAAAATGTGTGTTTTTTTTCAGCAAGGAAAAATCATATCAGAAAATCACAATGTTATCACATTCTGCCATGGTCAAAGAGAGGAAACAACAAGCATCAGCCATTATGGATGAAATACAGAGAAATGGTATAGTGCTGAACACAACTTATTCTATATGCACTGTCCTCTAGCCCTCCCTAAAACATTTTTAATCACAGAGTTTAACTCTCTTACAGCTTTGTCTCTGAGTGTTTTGCCATAAATAATCTTGGGGGAGTATCGTGCTGCCTATGGTAACTAATCCTTTTGTAGTTGCCTCTTTTCATTTGAAAGCTATTTTCAGATGAACAACTGCTGTGAAGGAATGAAGTAATCTAACAGCTGATGTGCATTCTGCTAGGATAGCCTTTCAGGACATTATTTGGGGTTAATAACATGACTTCATTCCATTTTAAATGGCTATCATCTGAGGAACATGCTGATCTGCCTGTATCCTTTTTTTTTTTTTTTTTTGGCACTACTTCATGTTGCTTTTTTTAATAGGAATGATAAAAGATTTTGAAACGATTGCTTGCAGCTCTGTTCCTAATAATTAATCTTTGTAACTAACAAAATTTGCTATCAATGTGGCAATTTTTTCCCAATTCATAGCCACCAGTTAATCTTATATGCAGAAATCTTACTCTTCTGTTGTTGCATTGATGAAAATGTAGACATGAGAAGGTAGCTCGATGTTCAAAAAGAGCTTATTAAAATTACACTTGTAGTGTGACACCTTTCGGAAGCAATTAACTCACCTGGGAATGCTGGTCTTCTTGGCTTTCATTAGGTACGTGCTGGGTGCTTTTGGAGATCCTTCCAATCCTTCCCATGAATCTTTTTTTTACCATCTATGTAAAATATAATTATTTTAAAATGATAAGCACTCCATGAGTGGCACTGAAAAAACAGTTCTGCCAATATTAAGAACTTTTGAAAATCATACTGTTTATATATGATAAAGCACCAGACATTAAATTTTGGTACTGAAAAAATTTTCTTGTGATCTTTTGATGCTAAGAGTTTTGGGAGGTTTTCTGGTCAACAAATGTGTACAATCTGACTGCTGAAAGAGTAGGACCAGGAACATAAAGAATTTAGAAAAAAGAAGCAATATATTGCAGTGCCTGGTCCTAATACTGTTAATTACATATTTTTTTTTCAGTAATTTCTGTTCCTCTTCCCTCTTTTTATTCCCAACTGAACATATACTTAGTCTAAAACCCAGACTACTCTTACAGATTTCATTACAACTCAGATTTTTTGTATTGAAAGGACCATATGTGCCTGAAATAGCCACTAAGCTTTTCAGGGCAGAAAAACTGTTTAGAATAATGAATTTCAAATGGTAAATGTTGCTACTGTTCATTGTGATACTAATAAATATACCATGCAGTTCTGGTAGTCATTGGAGTTGTTGAATAACCTGTGCTGATGTTTATCTTACATAATCTGTCCTTTATTACTCATACACGTAGATATAAACAGATCCTACAACTTCTTTTATAAGACATGCTGCGATACAAGGCCGCTGAAGACAATGCAAACACCTTAACCCTTAACTTTGTATTCTACTTCTGCCTCTTCTTTGGATGTCTGGGATATATACTTTTTTTTAAAAAAAAAAAAGGGAAATTTCATGAAATGTGTGTGATAGAGTTTAAAATTTTAAACTCTTCAAGTTAAGTGAAACCAATTTGGAAACAGAAGGATAACCAAAGCCATAATTAGACAAATTGTATGCTAATTCTCTAGGACCAAATTTGAACATCCTTCAAAAAATCAGGGGTAAATTTGATTGTTAAAGGAATAAATCATTTTCTTTTAATTTTGACAATTTATTTCCCCTCAATTGTTAATTAAACAAGTTTAGCCTGAGCTCTAGAAGATAAAATGCTGTGCATCACTCTTCGTAATGAAGGTCCTGCACCTGAAAATTATCTAAAAACTAAACTTCATCCTGAAAGAAAGTGCTGTTTCACAGACCTTAGAAATACTAAGCATTAACAGAGGTAAACAGTAACAGGAGGTTCTGTAGTGCAAGTCCTTTTGGCTTGGGACTCAAAAGTATACCTACTGCATTTTTATTTTAGCTCCTTTTTATTACAATGCTTTCACATAAACACTGAACCTCAAACTCCTTATAAAAGATATTCACAGCAGAAATATCTTGTGGAAAACATACAAAGTCGTTCAAGTTTTTATGAGCATCTTAAATCTGGGCTGGGTTGGTAAGTCCACATTTTCCTGTTGGGCTATAGAAAATTACTTCATATTCTAGTTAAGTTCTATGTGTCATAAGATGCTGCAGTAAGAGACACCCTCTTATGGTCTCATAAGGGAGCCCATAGGACTACAGCAGCAATGGGAACATTGTGACCTTTTGAATGCTTTTTCTTATCTCTGGCAGAGTTAGAAGTATCATGAAATTTCTAAACCTAGTTGGTAGAGGCACACAAATGTGTATATATGTTTGTTTAGGGAAGTCTTTGGAGTTCCCCAGATTAGTATTCAATTAAACTCAAACCTCATGTCTAATTCTGTCCAGTTCCTTAAGTGCATTTTTCAGTAGCTAAACAGCTCTATTATGATGGAGTTACAGATTCTTACTTCTGATACTATAACAAACATAACATTCATAATTAAAATTTATAATCCAAACAGAGGTCTTGAGAAGAATGTAAACTAGATGATCAAAAGGAATTGAGGGAAGAAACATATAAATCATATTTAAATGAAGTTAGTACAGACTTTAAGAGCAGAATAGAGCTGAATTGGCAAGAACAAATAAAGAAATGAAACTGGACTAAGATCAAGGTTAAACCATGAAATAAAATTCCAGCGTTAATGTCTATTTATGAAGCTTTTTGTATTGGTGCACTTGGAGATGTTCTCTTTTTGTCATGCCCTAAATGTTCTCCTTTTGTCATTTTTCATCACCTTTCTTGCACTGACACTGAAACAATCCCTAGACACGTCATGAACTAGACAGCAGATTAGATTTTAGTTGGCAGGGGATTCAACTGAACTTCACAGCTATGTTTCTGGGTTGCTGCCTAGATACACAATAGTACACAACTGTGGGCTACAAAGAGCTCCACACCTTGGAGCCTACAGCAAACATTTGCAAGAACGGTACACACATAAAGGAACAGCAAGGTGCAAAATAGTCAACATCCACCATGCCCCCAGACAAATGCAGAGTAGTTTGGACAGAGATCTTAGCTCAGGATTTATATACTACCAGCTCTGTGGACAATGAAGACTAACACTTCCTATGTGAAAATGTTGCTGATGTGAAGAGTAAACTTCTCATCTCTTATTATAAAACCGTTCAACAGCCCATAGCCCTGTAGTAATCTTGAAAAGGAAGAAAATCAAAATATGATTTGTGGGTCAAAATTTTAGGCTATAGGCCAGTAACTAGTTCACTTATCTCAACCACTGAGCCAAATCCTCACTATTATCTGTCACTGATATGTCTGGACAAGCTGAGTCATTTTCTTCCATGTTAAAAACTCTGTTTTGTAGCTAAAAAATAACAAAAGTGTGTTAGGATTCTTTCTGCCTACCATTAATAAAGCAGAAGAGCATGTTTGATACAGTTAGCTTGCTCTAGCTCCAATTAAATCTACTGCAAGCATTCAGTTGAAATCAGTGAGAACAAAAGAAGATCAGCAGCGATACATTCCCTGGCCTATAAACTTGTTTGATTTACTTCACGGAAAACTTATCTAATACAGCTTAGGCTAAACGTTTAATGTATGTATCTCAATTATATTTTCCTAAATGTCAGCACTACACGTTGTTTTTCCACCATAATTACTAGGAGATATAAGCCATGTTACATATGCCACGTATACAAAATGAAACACTGAAAATGAAAATAAAAATCTTTTTTTTCCCTTTTTTTTTTTTGCCACCCCCCCACAGTATATGCAGTATTAACTTTGACATTAGGTACCTATGCAGATAATTAATTTGTACTGTTAATTTTAGATTGGGCTTCCTGTTTGATTAACCTGGAAGCAAGATACAGTGCCTTACATCTAATTAGGTTTCATTCTAATGCATTAAAATACATGATGAAATTCAGAATTTTATACCCTGTAGATTATAAGAGAATATAAACAATAGGAGGTCTTATTATTAAAGAAATAACCAATTGTGACTTTGAATAAGTGGATCGAAGAAATATAACACATCTCTTCAATGTAATCCTTGAAATACATTCCATCTTCATTTTTTTTCCTGAAGTTCATGAATAACTGAGAATAATTTTAATTAACAAAATGATAATTATTAATAAAAGTGGGAAAAGGAAATTATTTTGTTAAAAATTTGTTCTACTATATGATCCAATTGTTGTTACATTTTTTCAATTCTTCTAAGTTCTAAGCTGAAATAAATTAATACAAGATAGTTTGCACAGTCTTGAAAGTACTGTATTGTAAGTTCCAAGCATTATCTAAAGATTGAGGACACCTCATAAGAGAGTAACTACTCAGCATCAGCCTGCTCATTGACACAAACATCCCTGATGATCAGTAAAGTTTCAGATATTCCATGTTCTCCATTTATAGTATATAGTATATACTATATATACTATATACTATATATTTATAGTATATATATATATATATAAATTGATCTTCCTCATCTTCATTTTCAAATCCCCTAGGAACCCAGTAAACAAAAGACAAGATTTTTTTTTCCTGAACAGTGAATAAACTAACAGTGCATTTAATAATTCAGTCTCTGATAGTGTCAAGTTTTGAGACTTGCTTGTAACTTTTCTCTTAGAGAGAATCAAAAATAAATATTCTAAACATATAATTTTTATAAGCGTGTTGTAAATCTGTTCTGTCTCTCATTTTTAACATCTTGAGCTTTACTTTGAAGGTTTCTCTGAATATAATAAAAGATGTTACTTAATATAGACTTTCTTATACAAACTTCTCTTAAATTACAAAATGGCCAGGATTTAAAAAAAAAAAAAAGGCAGAATATTAAAGAATAATTAAAAATAAAATGTATATAAGCTATAAGAATCTGGTAGGTGTGTTTAAAAGGTGTGTTTACCTCATCATCTATCCAGTGCAGAACGCAAAGTTAACTAAAGGTTTGATTTGGGAATGCTGAGGTCAGATGGAATTTTGTAACTAGTTTCAGCAGACGCCAGTTTTTCCTAGTGTCTGTACAGGACAACGTTGATCCAATTTTCAGAACAGCTAAATTCATTCAACTGAAATAAATGTGGAGCTTGGTGAGCTTGGCATCTTTAAAAAACATTGTTGCAGTGTTCTATACTCCAAAATGTTGGAAGAATGATTGATTTCACTAACACCATATGAAGCTCCCTCCATGTATTAGATAATTATGCACTGATGTGTTGTTGGGTTTCAGGTGTAGGGTGTGCGACATCAGGCATTTAAGAAAAACACAGGTATGTATTTATTCATTGTATTGCAGTCTCACCCAGCTTAAACCTTGGAAAAAAGGTCAGCACCCCAAGAGACATCATGGTAGAGGAACTATCAACACTCAGCAATAGAGGCGCGAGACTCTTCAAGAGACGTCAGCGGAGATCTGACAAATACACATATGAAAATTACCATTATGTTGCGAACAAGCCAAGAAATGTGAGTATTTTGTAATAACTTGCTAACAAAACACAGTGAAACTAGCCCGAGGCTCCTTTTGTGCTCATGATAAATATTGTGCGTTATTTATTTGTAGCTTTAGGAAGAACATGGAGACAAAGGATAAAGCTTGTCACTGAAAGACAATTATTTTCTGAACTGGTCCCTCAGGAAATGGGTTAAAGCATTAGTAATACCCTGGCTATCCTTATGGCAGTGATTAAATGTACCTAATGTTTGTCTCATTTGTGGCCTTGGCAAATACTTAAACCACTTGTTTATTGTCTGAAAATAAGGAAAAAAACATTCATACATTTTATTTAGCTCTCCAACTTAGCAAAGGCTTAATTATTTGAGTGTGAGCACTTTACATCCAGTCTAATACAGCATGCAAGCAGCCCCTCTAATTCCATCACAATTTTGAAGCTTTAAATCATGCACAGTTGATTCTATGATTGTATTAGTATCCAAACCCTACAGAATCCATAGAAAGACTTTTACTGAAATTTTCTTTTGTCAAAAACTCCACTTAGGAAAATAAAAATAATGACTATATGTCATATACTGACATGATAAAGCCTGAAGTTTGAATTGGTACAAACAGGAGATGAGTAATTTATGAACCAAACAGCAAAGCACCAATGGTTACTCACACTATGTTCAATTGTATTAACAAAAACACACATGTACTTGTAAATTAATCAGAAACAATAAAACAAGTGCAGGTTTTTGACTCTGAGGAAACTTTTTTGTATAACTGCATCTCATATGGAGGCTTTTGGAGCAGAAAGTTTGTAATATACCATCCTAATGGAAATTCTGCGGATCTCTCTGCATCTTCTGAAGTATTTCTCACAAAAACACACAAAGCATGCATGATGTACAGTCAGTATGACATTCTGACAACGGAAGAAATTATTCCTCTTTGGCTTCTGTTCCTCTCCCTTAAATGCCTATTTAGACATTGTTTTCTTCATCAGCTGATTCCGGCTGCCAAAATTAATCTTTCTAACATACCTTAGGATGGCTCCAAAACAGACCGCCTTAATCTTTTTTTGTTTGTTTCAAGTTAAAACAAGTATTGAGCATTTGCTTTCCTACTTTTAAGAAACTCTTATTTTAAAACTGCCTATATTTAAATTACTTTTAGCTTATGCATCATAGCTAAAATAAGATACTGACTTCTTATGAGACTCCAATTCTATATTTATGCAACAATGATTAAGCTTTTAGATGTTTCCTTAGAACTGATGGCCCAACAGCAGAGTGAAAAATAACACCATATCATTAATCTTCAGAAAGTGACCCACACTGAAGTTGCTATTTCTTTTATAAATACAGGAAAAGAAAATCCCAAACAAAATCAATTCAACAAATGCAGTGGATTTTCAACTAAGATAGGAAAAGAAGCTTTGAAGAATCAGTGCTTTGAAACTCAAATGGCTCAAACCTAATGGATTTATTGAATATTCAAGTAGTGAGAGGGCCTTGTCTTGCACATCACAATTCCTGGCATTTAGTGATTCCTCAGCCCCCTGTCAAAGGAACAGGATTTACTGTCTGCTGTGAACCATGCAGCCCACAGGCACAGGCAGGTACTGTAGTGACCAGTACGAGAAACAGAAGGGATGAACTCTCTTCTTAGACTACATAATTAATTAAATAGATAATAGATAGATAAGTAATTAAATAGATCTTAACTTCAGAAAAGGACAACTCAGTTAGATGATAATTAGGCCTCTTATTGACCAAGCTCCTCAATCCTCAATTCTTTGTACAAAGCTTTCACACACTTGAAATACATACATTTAAAACTGCTGTAATGCCATTCTTAACACTGAAAGACTATTTACTTTTGCTTACATAGCCATTGCAAGTGAATTGTGAAACTATTTAATCTTCTGGATAACAATTGGAAAGCCCAGAGGAATGCTGTCTAGCAAGAATGGTACCTAAAAGCAGGACAGTATGCCTTTGGATAATATGTCCTGGGTCTCAGACTTGGGCTGTAAATACAGTAATACTCCGTCCTTCAGAAGAGAGTCATGGATGAACTCCTTTTCTTCTTTCTTTTTTTTTCTTTTTTTCTTTTTCTGCCTTTGCTATCAATGACATTTATTTATACTCAATGCAGCGTGGAGAGCCCATACACAGTGTTAAGATGGATGGCCTCAGTGTTGAAGGAATTCCCCAGCACGCTCCAATGACGCCCCCTAATACACCTGATCCCCGGAGCCCACCACATCCTGACAACATTGCCCCAGGTAATACATTAACTTGTAGATATGATATTTTGTGTTCGTTACACAGCAAGTGACAGAACTCTTTATAAAACAACATCATTAACTGTTATTTATTAACGGAATTGCTGTTAGAAATTCATAAATTTAGTTAAGATAACTAATCAGAATTTCCAATGGAAATTTAAAGCACTACAGTTTAGTTGCTTCTGTTCGTTTTTAAAGATTTTTACATGCTTTTTGTACTACTTTTCCTTCAATTAAAACATGCATTATGATCTGGTGAAACTGCTCATATATTTATTGATCCCATAAATATTGAGAAAGCTCCTCAGTTGTTAAACCAGACATTGCATTTACATTGCCCTAGTTTCTAAACTGCAATACAATGCTCAACAGTCTGAAAATCATCTATTGTAGTTTAATTAACCATAAATGTAAATATGAAGTCATTGTTTGTATGAAGTTTTGCTGGAACTCTTCTATAGAGAAGTAACTTACAGAGGAATTTCCCCCAGCTATAAACACAGTTCTGCTTTATTTAAGTCTTTAACTATGAGGGTACTGTTTTTTTTTTTTTTTTTTTTTATTAAAAGCAGCGAGCTGACGGAAGGCCTTATTTTGTATTCTGTAAGACTAGAGAAGGCTAATTTGTTGTGATTAATTTATCCAGTGATACATTCTTTCTTCCTGTTTATGAATTATCCATGAGCACACTGTTTTTCTGGTGTTTTTTTTTTTTTTTTTTTTACAAATTCATTCTTTGTTTGGAATTACTCAATGCACGTTTTGTGCAGACCTTTTCCAGTCTATGTAAACTAGGTCAATGCTACTCTGTTGGAGAATGCTAAGACTCTGTGCATACACGGGACAAATACAGTTATACAGTTCAGATAGAGGCATTTTCCATTGCTAAGAGATGGTAGAAATCTTCACATTTGAAAATGGTAACAATTATTTGCTTTTCTTCTGGTGAAATAAGTAGTTATTAAACCACAAGGTAGGGGTTTTTTTAATATTTGTAAGAGAAAATAGCATTACTTTGTAGAGCAAGATGCTGAATAAGGATAAAAGGGAAAATAGATTTTCTTTGTTTTTTAAATGAGTACTATAGCTCATATATTAGGATAATCCCTTGCTGATTTTAATTCTTCAAATTGTACTTTCAGGCCTGTTTTTCCTCTCTCTCTATTTGCTCTTGCCATAATGTACTTGGTTATAGAAGAAATCACACTGAATATGGAATTTACTTGCTTATTAAAACTCTGATCAGAGCCAGACCCTCAGATGTTTATGCAAAGAAAAATCTGTTAATTTAGGCCAAGGATTGTGTTGATACACTCTCATTTTCAAACAGATTCTTACGATTATATGAATAAATTTAAATAAAACTAAATTAAACGTAGCCTCAAAAGGAGAGTAGAATACTTCAGAGCAGTTATCTAAAAATCTCCAAACGTGCTCTGTGACCTATCTGCTGTTGCGTGGCTTTGGTCAACCCATTTGTTTCAATAGTTCATTTTATCTATCTGTGAACTGATGGAATATCACTTCCTATTTTCATCGGATAATTATAAGGAATCAAAAAGGCAATATATTGTTATACTGGTTTTGCTGTGATCTCCTTGCAGGATATTCTGGACCACTAAAAGAAATTCCTCCTGAAAAGTTCAACACTACTTCTGTGCCAAAGTATTATCAGTCTCCTTGGATAGAAGCCATTAGGGATGATCCCGAGCTGCTGGAGGCCTTATATCCTAAACTTTTCAAACCTGAAGCAAAGCCAGAACTGCCAGACTACAGGAGCTTTAACAGGTAATTCCAAGAGGGCACTGAATTTTATAGTGGAGAAAAAGAATTACTATGAAACAAAACGTTTCCAGCAGCTGTAAAAATACACACCATCGGTACTTGCAAGTATATCCTCCCAAATTTACACAGATTACAAGTAGCAAACAAGAGCTTTAAGAAGGTAACTAGTCTCTCTCTGTAGTGTGGGCCCAACACTAATCATGGAACAAACAATGGAAGATTAATTGTTGAAAATATTGAATAAAAGAAAGAGAGAAACAAAGAACTAGAGAAAAAGAAACAAAGAGTGACATAAAAAATAGTATAGGATATAGTAACACTTCAAACATATTCCAGCATTTCTGTTGACTTTGGCAAGCACAGTATAATGACCTCATAAGACCCATCAGGGAAACTTTGAGTAACACTTGGCTTGCAAATTATATAAGGCAAACCACATTTATTTTTACTTTTCTTTAATTTTATTTATTTATTTTACAGCTCACACCTTACCAGCTTGTTCTGTAGTCAATAGTAGTACAATGAGCTCTACCCTCTAGCAGTGCCACAGACAAAACAGCTAGCAGCTTGCATATTTTATCACATTTAACTTTTTTTTTTTTTTTTTTTTTTTTTTGCATCTTTGAAAATATTTGGTAACAAATGAGCATTTACATCACAAGCAGGCTTCAAAATACATTAGAAATAGAAGGAGGCCAGAGAATAAAGTTTCTTATACAGTAGCTTGTACACTGGGGCTTTTTGGTAGAGCTTGACGAACTGATGATAATAGTTTGGAAATATTTTGAAATTTTAAAACTCATCATTCGTTGCTATCATTCATTCCATTCACATTATCATTATTCATCAAAGTCATGGGCAGTTTTTTACTACAGCTTAACCAAGCCTAGACTCCTTCCTCAAAACAATAGACAGATGGCAACCTTCTTAAAAAGTTCACACCTCTTTATTTAGTGAAAAACACCCGAAATACCACTTGGATTCCTACCATAGATAGGCCTCAATTATGAGTGCACAGAGCAAAAACTCTGCAATACATCAAAATTGGCACTGTGAACACTAATTTTTATATCCTAATACAATATAATACACATCACAAGTGTGTAGCACACTCTTGTCAGTAAACAAAATAACAAATACAAATCAGAGAGATACGCTACAGCTGCCAACATTGGAACAGTAGCAGTACAGTTCACGTACTATGGTCATTGCAACAGACAGGAAAAAAAAAATAGCCAAAGATACGTATACACAGAAATAGGGAAAGAATCAGTGTTCCCTCACACAAGAGACATTTGAAGTCCAGCACACAAGTCATCACTGTTGAAAGATAGGATCAGACAAGGCACAGAGTGCATCAATGAGTTGAGACAGTATCTGATGGCTTATTTGTGAATTTCTAGCTGCTTTGTGGTCCCATAATCTTTTAGTTATCCTCTATATAACACTAACTGCTCAGATTTCTTCCTCATTCACCCTTGCAACTGCCATAAAAAACCCTAAAACTTGCCCCATACATACAAATCCAGATTGTGAAACTGATAGATTCAAAATGCAAGACACAGAGATATAATCTATGATACTTAAACAAAAACACCACTCTCCTCAGTGAAAATAATAACAGTAACAGTAACAATCTGGTGAATCCAGAAAAACTGATACATACAGTACACTCTGATACATGTTTTTGAGCAAGAAGGACAAGCTCCAAAAGAAATAAAGAATTTGCAAAATTGAAATTCAAGATACTAGCCTATTGGAGAGGATCTCAGAGCCATGAGTTATATGTCTACACTTCTAAAAACAGATAGGAGAGTGGAGTGCCTGATAATGAGATTAAAAGCATGCATCCGACCTACAAGTGCCAAGCTAGTTAACTACAAATATTACAGAGAAGGCTAAGCGTGACCTCTGCCAGAATACTGAAAATAAACCAGAGTTGGGCCAGAGGAAATAAACAACTCTTTTTTTCTCTAGCTGAACAATAAGGCAGTACACGTAGAAGTTGAGAAACTACAGTCTGAACCTGAGTTCCCAGATCTTTTAACGTACTCTCTGTAGTTATTGCTTTCAGTAAATGGAAGAAACAGATTTAGGAGCAGCAAAAAGAACCTAAACTGGAGCACCTCCCCTATGAAGACAGGCTGAGGGAGCTGGGCTTGTTCATCCTGGAGAAGAAAAGGCTGCGAGGTGACCTCACTGCAGCCTTTCAGTACCTAAAGAGAGCCTACAAACAGGAGGGGAATCAACTCTTTACAAGGGTAGATAACAGCAGGACAAGGGGAAATGGTTTTAAGTTGAAGGAGAGAAAATTTAGGTTGGATGTCGGGGGGAAATTCTTTACAGAGAGAGTGGTGAGGTGCTGGAACAGGCTGCCCAGAGAGGTTGTGGATGCCCCATCCCTAGAGGTGTTCAAGGTCAGATTGGATGCGGCCCTGGGCAGCCTGGTCTAGAATTAAATGTGGAGGTTGGTGGCCCTGCGTGTGGCAGGGGGGTTGGAGATTCATGATCCTTGAGGTCCCTTCCAACCCAAACCATTCTGTGATTGTGTGATTTAAACCTCTTTGCTATTAACTGTGTGGCCTGACATCTAGACAAAGAACCACAGTCTTTCTAACCCAGTTAATTTTATATTTCTGGACAGCATTTGTGATTCAATATAGAGGATTTCATCACCTCTGGAACACTACATATGAGCTGTTAGGTTCATTCTTAAAGAAATGTATCTTGCAAAAAAAGCTTTGTTCTCACATATACTGTCATTTGACACAGCAATTCAACAGTACTAGCAATGGGTTTTGAGTGAAAGTGCCGTAATGTACTCTAACCTTGTTGCGGTAGTAGTACATCATGTTCTCATGTATGGAAAGTTTGGGCAAAATTGTATTAATTAAGGAATCACAGATGAGCTTCAATTAAGACAGATGCAGCTGCCAATGTAGTTAAACAGATCTGAACATTTGCAGAAGGAAAACTTTAGCAGTCTTTTGTTTCTAGATACTATTAAGTTATCTAATCTAGGTCACAGAATCCTTGATGTCTTTAATTGCAGTCTTGGAGAGAAAGCAAATGACAGTGTTTTAAACATTTGAAGTGTGGTATAATGACACCCTTTTGTTATCAGTGGGGGCATCAATGAAGGCTTTCTATCATGATTCATCATTCAACAAAGTACCATTATGTCTGTTCTCCAGCAAAACACTAGTACAGTCATCATTAGTCAGGACAGGGTGTGGTTTACACTATGTGTGATGCATAGAATTCCCAAAGAAACAGGCCTGAGATTCTACCCAAGTTTGCTCAGTGGTATCTGTCAACATGGCACTTGGATTTCACTGGCCATATTCAGGTTCCTTTCAGCTTTCCACATTCCAGGACAAACCAGCAATATGACTTTAGCAGTGAGGGACATCTGATGTGATGGAACAGCCCCACACAAACACAGCTCAAAAGCATACTCAGTGTTCAACAGCATTCAGGTTTTTTGGTTTGTTTGTTTTTCACTGCCAGCAATGAAATGGCAGCTCTGGACCATACAGCAGTGTAATTTTTTATCACTGACTTTAACCGTAGCAGAATCAGAACTAAGGAATTCACAATAGTATTAGTTGGAATCTAGCAGGCATTTTACACTGCAGGGATCTTGTAATGCTGGCAGGTCAATGAAGGAAGAGGCAGCGACAACAAACAACAGGCGCATTTGCTTTCTGATGCAGGGCTTTCTGTGAGGCAGCCAATAATGGCTGAACTGCAGCTAGCACTAGATAGAGCGTATAATCAGAGAAATTGGGTTCGTAGAATCACTGTAAGAAGACTCTTCAGACAAGGCTACCCTTTTTCCCCCTGGATGAAAAGGAATCTGTGCTCACAGAGAATGCTTCAGAACAGAGCCATGCCATGTGACCTCTCTTGGTGGTTCCTTCAGGCAAATTAACATATGTTGATGAGTTTGTAGTATCAGTTAATTTAGTACCTTTATTGCTGCGTACATTATCAAAGTTCAGCTTACATGTGACACACAAAGCACTACATCTCGCTCACATAAGACAAGCAAGTCTGACTGGTTCTGTCTGTCCTACCAGACAAATTATTGCTCAGCCTTCTTAATTCCCAAAGTACTGTTCCAAAAACACTAAAGGAATCCAGCCCATCTGGACTGGGCTCTGCTTTTATTGATTAATGGATTCTGAACTATAATTGTAAAAATGTCAAGAACCAGATCCTCAAAGGAATTTTGGCTGCCTAACTCCAACTAATGTAAGAGATTAGTGAAGACTAAATGTTTAGCCAGTACCTTAGCACCTAAATACCTTTGCCAAACTGGCATTAGCTCTCGCAGTAACTTAACCATGAAGGTCTGAGCATTTTGTAGGATCAAGTTGTCTGCTCTTACATCTCCTTTTCGCATAGAATTAACAGAATAAGCAAAATATTCTGTAAATAATAGTCCCATTTTTATTTGGGGAACTCACATTTTTCAAAATGATGTAACTGAAGCTGCTAATACAGTTACCTCAAACTTTCCCAATCAACTACAAGTAATCTTCTATTTTGAGACAATAAAATATACAATAAGACTGAGACCAAAACAAGAACTCTTAGCAAAACAGCTGAAAACCTGGTTGTGCCTGATGATGTTATATCATGCATCAACTTTTCAGGAATACGCAAAGTGGTCATTAAACAGTCTCTTAGGCTTCCTGGTTCTACTTCCTATGGCTTTGAACCAGGATTTCTGCCTCTACTGTAAGCAATGACTCCTGGAATTTTTACATATGAGTTCTAGGTTTCTATACAATGAATCAGAGCTTATGACACAGGTCATTATAACATCACGTAGTCAGACAAGTTATTGCTCATAAGAAATATACCGCTGCTGTAAAGGAAAATTTACATCTATTAGCCAATTACTTATACTATCCTTTATGCTGATTGTCACGTGCTTCTGCCAAACAGGCAAGAATGCATAATCCTCTGTGGCCAGACTTCACATAGTAAATAATATTTTTTTTCCCCAGAAAAGCCACTTGAATTACTATAGAACACTCTCCCTGTTTCTGTTACCTATAAAATATGTTGTACTTAAAAGAATAAAATACAAAAAATACGAAGTATTACACTATGGATTGGTTTTGGATTTTATACAACTATTACTGTTCTATTCATCTTGATTGTTCCTTTTATTTATATATTGATGAGGATTAGGTATTACAACAATGTGAGAATGTGTATCTTAATTAGAGCAGCAATTAAAACAATATTATCCTGTAAGATGTAGATCACCACATTCACTCTGTGCCAATTATCAAGCAATTATTTTTAATCAGTATCATGCAGTATCCAATTTGGCACTGTGACCTGGAAGACAGGAAAAGATTGATACCACAGGCATTCTGTGAAAAGAATTCCCTTTGACCTCAAGAGAGTTTAATGCCTGGAGTGGTTGCTGCTGCAAAATCTTATCTTCATTTGGGAATGAGTTTTAGAATTTAATCCAAAGCAGCCTTCTTCCCTTCCTAAGAATGTGTGCCCAGAACTTTCATGATTTTTTTATATCTTGCCTGACGGACAAGGATTTAACACTATCCCTTTTGCCAAAGTCTGCTTGTATCATAATTCAGTGAATTATCTGTGCAGTGCCTGGGCAGTACTATTTCTTTTAGGTCACAGATTTACTTATATATTTTTTTAATGTATTAATCTCTTTATTTTTGTGCACTTAATTGCCCCTAGGTTTTGTTTTATCCATTGCTACCTCACTGAAAACCCTAGTCAGATTTTCAATTTATCTTTTTTAGTTTCTGTTGCTCTTGGCTTATGCTATCACCTGGAGCCACCGGAAATACATGCCAGCAGATCTGCTTGGTACCAAATACACAAAACTTACCAGGGCTAGAGAAATTCCACTATAAAAAAAAATAGTAATAACTGTCACATACTACTACGTATGTATTTCTACAGAAATCGAGTGTTAATGTGCAATTTAAAAATCAGACTATATCTTGACAAAGTTATATGGCTGATAAAAACAGGCATGTCTGCTTGGTCACATTTGCTTATACAAAGGATTCTGGATACAGAGAAACACCTCTCCCTCTCCACCTTTTCTCCCACACTCCTATTTTTTTTTTCATCCTAGAAACTGGCAAATATAAAAGAATCATGGGAAGTATTTGAAAATATTTCTATTTTAAAATATTTTTAAATGCATGTAACAATCAGTTCCTGCTTAGAATTTCTTATCTTTTAGTTTCTCAGGCTTATCATCTGAGGGAACATCTACATTCAAATAACATGAAAAAATACTGGCTGCAGATTAGGGGCAAATTTCAGCCAGTGTTTCAAGGCTTAGTTACATAAACATTTTCTTCAGCAACAAAGCTGAGATAAGAAGCCCTCACCCACTCTTCTCCTTTCCAAAGGCTGTTGTCTTTGGCTGCTCCTTTCTGCTTGATGTTACACTTCACTGCCTCCTCACTCGTTTTGTTACAATCGTTGCACCATAATGATTAAAAAGCAGATTGCAAAAATAATTTGGATTTTAAAATCCTCCTTTTGAAGCATTGGTTTTGGTTTGTTTCTTTGTTTGTTTGTTTTGCAGTGGTTTTTGTTATTATTATTTTTGTAATGCAGATCATATAAGTGACCCAAATTCATCGCATATCCCACATATACACTGCTACAATATGGTGCCAAAATACAGTGTAGTGAGAAGAACAAGCAGCTGGGAATATGAGAAAATGGGCTGAAAACTTCCTAAACTAGTTACCCACTAGTGAGAATACGTTGAACTATGCTTTTCAGATTGATTTGTCACCAACGAAGTAAGTTTAGTAACTCTGACTCACCGGCGAAGAAGTTTTCTTGCAACATTTTTTTCTGTACACTTTTCTACTGATGACTGAAAAAGGCTTTACCTACGGAAAAGTACATCAGATTAGGGATAATTTGCCAGAAAGGAAATAGCATTCTTTTCCCAAAGTCTTTAGAATGTAATTTTTGTCATTAAAATAACTTCTATCCTTTTCAATCTCTGGAAAACAAATAAAACAGGCAATTTTAAAATAACACTTTAATTTTATTTCTCTAAAATTTACAGAGTTGCTACTCCCTTTGGTGGTTTTGAGAGAGCATCAAAGCTGGTTAAATTCAAGGTGCCAGATTATAATCTACTGATGCTAAATGATCCAAGATTCATGATTCTTGCAAATCCTCTTGCTACCAGAAGATCCTTCAATAGGACTCCTAAAGGATGGACATCTGAGAATATTCCAGTAGTGTTCATTCAACCTTCAGATTCCAACAATGTTCCAGAAACAGAGGACCTGTGAGAGAAGCTGCACTCTATATTGTACAAAGTTTGGAAAGCTGCACATTCATGAATTTTTGGTCCAAATATTACTAAAGGCTACTGAGAAAACCTTTCCTTGGCAGCTGGCACATAATGTCCAATGTGTTATCTCTTTTCTGGAATCTATTTTTCATCTGTTGACACAACATAAATAAAGGAGTTTGGCAAGTATTGCCTGAGATATTTTGTCTTTGTATTTATTTATTCTTTTACTTCAGTGAAAACTAAAATTGTTCTAAAATCTTTGTCATTTCAGAACAGATGCATTAAGAAAAATTGCTAACAAGGAATTTGATTTGATTCTGGTAGAACTGAGTAAAAACATGACACTACACTTCATAAACTCCTAGTACCACCTGCTCAAGATGAGCATGGAGAAACCAACCGCTTTTCTCAAACCTGCTTGAGCCAAAGTTAAGAGTTTCATCATTACTTTGGTGACAGCAAGTTAAGCCATTTTCTTCTTTCCTTCTCTAACTCAACTTTAATTATAGACATCAATGTCTTTGTCATATGGATTTGTTTACGGAAAATGCAGTATATTTGTCTATGACAAAACTACGTACTGGTATGAAAAAGTACAAAGGCATTTCCTGGATGAGTTTAGAATGTTAATGCTGATTGCAACTAAAAAACAGGTTGTGTCAAACATACCGGAATAGTATCACTGCAAGCTATGTTTCCATAAGAGCTTTTGTTAATAGAAAGAAAATTCATATACCATTCCCCCCACAGTCATAATATATATTTGGGGAATTAAAAGCACATGAGTTTCCTTGTTCTTGATATGCTTGACAAGCTCTGACATTTTAGAAACACAATTATTAGACTTCCATGACGTCCATGACCTCATAGGAGGCAAGCAAAATCAACTTCATTGGCTGACAACAGTTTCCTAGCATGGATTAGTTTTGGGACCTTAACTGCGTACAATATACAACAATTATATGGACAATGATAAAAAGAATATATGAATTCTTCAAGCCTAAAAATGCAAAAGCTAATGAAAAAAAAACTATGGCAAGGAGCAATGCAAACATGTTCTAGAGGAAGGAAGTTGTTTTCCATAAGCCATAATAAGCTTTCATAAAGTGCTGTAGAAATACAACATACACACAGTGAGCAACTTATACACTGTGAATAAGGAAGACAACATTTTTATTGTATACTCTGTAAAGACAATTTATACATGCAGATAGAATCATAGAATTGCTCAGGTTGGAAAAGACCTTAAAGATAATCAAGTCCAACCACAACCTGACCATACTACCCTAACTCTAACAACCCTCTGCTAAATCACGTCCCTGAGCACCACATCCAAATAGCTTTTAACACATCCAGGGATGGTGATTCAGCCTCCTCCTTGGGGAGCCTATTCCAGTGCTTAACAACCCTTTCCGTAAAGAAGTGTTCCTTGATATCCAACCTAAACTTATCCTGGTGCAACTTGAGGCCATTTCCCCTCGTCCTGTCACCTGTCACCAGTGAGAAGAGACCAACCCCGCTCTCACTGTAAGCACCTTTCAGATACTGGAAGAGAACAATAAGGTCTCCCCTCAGCCTCCTTTTCCCCAAACTAAACAGCCCCAGTTCCTTCAGTTGCTCCTCATAGGGCATATTCTCCAAGCCCTTCACAAGCCTTGTTGCCCTTCTTTGGACCTGCTCCAGCACCTCAACGTGCTTTCTATGGTGAAGTGCCCAAAACTGAACACAGTACTCGAGGTGAGACCTATTTAGGCCAGATCAAGGCACCTTCCTTCTTATGTGTCACACATGATGGTAACTCTAGTTTTCTGTACACTCGTGAATCCACAAGAATAGAATGGGCTCAGGAGGCTTAAGATTTTTGAGAAGTACATACATACATATACATACTCATTTGAAGGTCCAAAAAACCACATTAAATGTACTCGAGAATAACTGACAGTTAAGTCCTCAAATTCTGTCTAATTGAGATTTCTGAAACAGACTGTGTCACAGCAGATCTGGTAGCTCTAATTCAACAGTCAACTGCAGCAGCAGAACCCTGTTCCTCCTTCTTTCCTAGCTAGACTACCATAGAGCTATATACATACCAGTACCTTAAATGTGCCCAGAGCTGTTCTTTTCGAAACAGGCCAATTGTATCAGAGAAGTGTGCAACTTTTTGGTATTTAATCTTTCAACACTGACTGGCTTTTGTCAAACTGTCTTTTGGGATTAGGCCTTGGAGCACAGTAAACCTTATGCTTGGGAACTGTTTGGGAGAAGGTTAATTGGCAGAAATCAGGGCTGATCAATGTGCTAAGCATTCTGCAGCACAGAGGATCAACTGCCAGTGTCCAGGAATGTTCCCTGGCAGCATCACTCCAGATGTATGGTAAGACTACCTTATCATACAAGTCTCACTGCAATAAACAAATCTCTCTGCCAAAAAAAACCTAATTCCTTTGCCACTAAAGATATTTTGTAAAGGTTGGAAATTCAGGGATCTTCTATTGACTTCAGTATGTTGTTTTGGGAGGTGCTTATATGGCACTTCAAACGTATGAGAAGTAGGAAACTAGCTTTGGGTAAAAAAGATGAATTCAGAGATCAAGATTTTATTAGTTTTTGTAGACAAAGAGATGGCTCCAAAGGGAGATAAAAATGGTTTCTTTAGTTAAAGGTCTGGAAAGATATACACAAAATAACGAACGTATTTTATAAATTTCAGTGGTACTTCTAAAAATTCCTGCAGCAAGGGAGCTCAGCAGAAAGGATAAAAAGAAAGCACACGGGCAACAGCTTTACACAAGTATAAACGATCACAGTATGCAAATATTTTTAAAGTATGCTTAAAACAGCACACACACTGTAACACATGACACTCATACTTGCTTCCAAATGAGAAGGGAACAGAACGGTGTGATGAAAGGGTAGAAATGTAGTAGGGGGTAAATATATATTCTAAAAGGTCTTTGTTGCCAAAGTGGCCTCATTTGTCTTTACTTTAAGCTGCTCATTATGGCAATTCAAGTGGGACTTACAAATTCATTTCAACGTTTTAAACAATGTGGTGAACAGAGGAAACAGATCTGCTATTTCTCAACCTATACAAAATACTGTCTGATTACGCTGTGTAAAAATAAGTAAAAGATGCATACTTCTGACCAGCTCCATGAATATAAGCCTTTTAAAAAACATACACACTTTAAAACTCTCTATGATATGAAAAGCATGGCAAGTTCATGGCCTGTGCTGCCAGCAGCGTTGGTGACTAATTGGTATCAGCAATAACCATCGTCAGAGGGAGTCCGTATTTTAATCCTAAACAGTTATGATCTGAAAGTATACTCACTGATATAATGGCATTCCTATTTCAGACTTAAAAAATTGTAAATCCATATTTCGTTTTATGTAGCTAAACTACCCGAACATGTAAATCATACACTGGCAGCAGCTAAATCAATTTTGGAAGTACTGCATGCAATAGGTGATCTGAGATTTGTTCCTGAATCCAGCAGGCCACAGGCTCTCTGCTGTGGATTTCTGCTGATGTGCCACTAATCTTTGAGGTATCAGGCATGTCTGCATGACTGTGGTAATAAAAAACCAATAAGGTCTCTCTCCCATTTTCTACCAAAAACTGTAGCTGATTTCTTCCACGTTTCTCATGTAATGATAGATTAGAAGTCAATACCAAGAAATGAACAATTCATGCTAAGTCATATTATTAAACTTCCTCCAAAAACATGTTGTTTATGCCTAATCTTGTACTTCAGATGCAAAATTTCTTACAGGCACAAACATTCTTAGCAGTTTTAAATATGTCAGCATAACCTCCCATATAAATCTGCACAAATGATAATTGTGGAAATAAAGAAATAATCTGTTGTCTCTAAGTATTGCAGTGTTTTTATTAGTTTAGTAGACTTTGCTTCAACCACAGCCTGGAAAACAACACTGGCAATAGAATTCTGACCTCAGTAGAATCAAACAAAGGGCTTTGGCTCTTCTGTGGAGGCAGAATTTCACCATTCATTGCACTTACTGAATTTCAAATCTGTATTTGTAATTGAAATTTATGTCACTATCTTAAGCTATTATGGGTCCAGCAGCAGAAAGGATGTTTTAGATTATAGAGCTGAGGCTGACCACATGTGCAGTTGCTTTTGCATGGTACATATGACAAAACACAAACAACTCCAGTCATGCCTCAGAAATACTCGGGGAAACTTCATGAAACCATGGGGGGGAAAATGAGCTTCTGCGTACACACAGATTTTATTTTCACGCTTGATTTTATTTATTTTCAGACCGAAGACGAACAACCTGGAAGCTAAGGCCCTCTACTACAGCTCTCAGATGGCCTAACGAGCGCAAAGTATTTTGGACTGTAGCTAAGACTGTTGGAAATACAGAAAGAAAGTGGAGCATAAAATCCTACTCATGTTGGATTAGAATTTTATAATCCGTAATGGATAAATCACTAGCAGTCTAGACAGAAATACCAGCAAACCTCTATACAGCTGACAGTCATGCAGTGCTCGCTCCATTTACAATTCCCAGAGGCTACAGATTTTTCAAAAACAAATAAAGTACTCTAAATTATTTACAAATAATAAGTTTGCCACAGAGCTATTATGTAACTGAGTGTGAGAAGATAGACGATAATAAATTAAATAGTTCACTAAAATAGAATTGGCACACTGATGCATTTCAATAAAAAAATACTGAACATAAAATACTCTTATTAAAAGGAAATTTTAAAAGTAACTGAAAAAAGTAAAATTATTTCAAGGAAATACTTTATTTTAAACAACCCACAAGCTAATTGTTCAGACTAACGATAAACTAATACAGAGTTCTAAACCTTTCCTCCAAGAAAGTCAGCATGGCAGAACAGAGGAGCCTCAGAAAATAAAAAGACAAAGAAAAGTTATCTGCAAGGAAACAGCAACTACACTGTCTAAAAACAAATCAAGGAAGTCCTGACAAAGGTCTCTACAAAGGGTATGGGGAAGATGAGGAGGGGACAATAAGGAACAGACTGTTAATAAAATGATAAAGAACCAACTTTAAAATCAACCAAATATATACTTCTTCAAGAAATGCCTAGTTGTGGAACATCGTGCTGTAAGATGCTGTGGGTCAAGAGCTATTAATAACTTCAAACCAAGATTAAACAAATGTCCATTACAGGCAGTGGTACCAACGTGATAGGAATTTGGGTTTATTGCTGGTGTGAGAAAGATCACCCCACGCCTAACCAATTTATTTTCAAGTATATATGTAAGTATGTAAGTACCTCCTGCTGGGCACTCTCAAAGATCAGTGATAGGATCTGGTAGTCCCATAAGAATCAGGTGGTAAAGCACTATGACAATTCTAGCAAGCACTGTTAGCACAGAGGTTTATTAGTTCACGGTAAAACATCCATTATGGGAGAATTAAGAGCAAAGTCAAGTTCCACGTGTGAATGAGAGCACTTCAAGTGTCAGAACCTCCCACGTGGTGTCTGAGCAGCACAGGGAACACGGGAGCCTGACCTCACTCCGCCTTTGGCAGCTCTCCCAACCCGGTGCAGCCAGACCTCACCCTGCTGTCCCTGCTCACAGCATCCCTCATGGCAGGAACACCTCAACCCACAGCCTACAGAAGGCATTGCTGCTAAGTGGTCGTTAGGATTCAGAGTTTAAGGAAAATTATAAAAGTGAAAGGAAAGACTGCCTTTACTGATTAAAGCACGACTCTCAGGGAAAAAAATCTGTAAAATCCAAACTTTGTATCACATCTATTGCAGACTGGTTTGGAACAGAATATATCATTTGTTCCTCAGCTTTGCAATTAATAAAATAGAAATACTAATGCAGGTGATATAAGCTGTTTGCGTTTAAAACAAGAAATGTCATGGTAAAAAAAAAAAAAAAAGCACAACTTAGGTTTACACAGATACACACACAGCCCTCCAGCTGCATTAGGAATACCACAACTGTTATAGGTAGAGTAACATTCTGCCTTTGTTTTACTTGAAATAAAAGACTTCATTCTACACAGAACATATTTTGACTGATAAAAGTACCAACAAAGTAGTATTTGGAAATGTTTTTAAGCAGAATGTTGTAGTTCTTAAAAAGTCCAAATAGCTTCTTTCTTATGCTATGTTTGGCTGAAACTATGAACTACATTCAGGATGAATAAACCAATATTTTGTTTTCAGGGGGAAATTGTATTTCCTGCGAACAGAATATTCATCCAAAACACCAGGTGCAGCAAGTGCTGCCCTACTGCACAGGGACATTGCGAGACACAGCTCAGCAATACTTGTAAGAGGCACGGGATTTTTAAATGACTGTAAGAGTAAAATTATGTCTGAATACTGGGAGCCAACTATTCTTTCAAAAGCAAATGGAGATTAAAATATTCGATGAAGTTTGCACAAGGAACAGCCTGAACTCTGCCAGCTCAGAGCGGGCTGTACTCATTAATGCAGGAATGCCTTCAGGCTCTTTGTGTGGAAGGTATAACTCAGAACTGGATTTCTCCGGAGTTCTGATGGACAAGCGGAAAGTCACTCCCCTGTCCCCGACACACACAGTGAAAAGAAGAAAAAAAAAGTAAGAGAAAAAGCACAAAAACATCCAATCTCTCTCCTGCTCTCAAAAGGGCAGCACTCTTCTGCAAGAAAACAAATCTTATTTCTCCAAGACAGGAAGGAGAATGGAGAAGGGTTTAAAGGGACAGCGTAGGGAATAAGATCTCATGTGGCATACCGAGAAGCAGGCTAAGAATTCCCACTGGAGGAAAGCATTCAGCCACTCAGTAGTTCAGAGGGTATTGCTCTGTTTCCTTTTCCATTGCATAGTTCTTCTATAGCGACAAATTACTCAAGTAGGCAAAACATTAACTTTAAACAGTAGCTTCTACAGTCATTACAGTCAAGGTTACTGAAGGATGACTATGCAAGATAACTACAAATAAATATGAGCAAACATTTGAGACGTGACTGGCTCTTCCTAGGCTGACCTACCATACGTCAAGAGCCCAAGTAAGGCTTAATTTTGGCAGTTAAATCCTAGAGATATGTAATTCCTCAATTCTTAATGAGAACATTTTGCCTGTTTGCTGGCAAGGAAAAAAAATAAGAACACGCTGTTCATAGGAAGAAGAGCAGGCTGACCAGTTACAGGAAGCACTACTGAATTGAAATGGAATTCACTTATTTTCTGGCAGGGTTTTGCTGCAATATAAATGCATTTCATTAATGGACAGTTGCTGAAGAGAAAGTGATACTACATAGAGTTCAAAATAAAGTAAGTTTCCATGTGTTTCATGACACTATCATTCACTCAGACATATTCAGCTTATGAAACAGGCTCAGAACTGATACTGAGGAAATCAGAAGCAAGGCAAGGACAGCAAAACCTGCAACACTGCAGTTCTCTTGAGACAAATACATGAGCATTAGTATTTGTCACAACCCTGCTGTCTTGCCCTTCTAAGCAGCCCTTCAAGAAAAGCCACTAGCAACACACTGTTCAACACAGTGCTCACATCTATCACCTTTACTATAGTAAAGAAACCTAACGGTTCTCTGTACCACACATATTAGACTATTTAGCCTGCTTCCAGCTAATGCACAAAAGACGCTTTAAGCCTGAGTGTGCTCTAACTACAGCTTAATGAAACAAACCTCATGCTATAATATGTCCCTTGCACATTACAGATCATCACACCATATAGTATTTTCTCTCAGCAGTTTTTAGAGGCTTGAACAGCTGAAAAAATTTCTCTGTTTTCCAATCAAAACTTATTCATAGCCAATGTATGTCAATTTCCAACCACACAAGCCTCCTTTCTTTCCACATTTACTTCAACTGCCCAAAGACAGTAAGGTCTTTTAGGCTTCACATGACTGAACAAAGCAATAGTAACACTTTTGGTCTATCATCCACTACTCTCTTTTAATAGGGCTTTTTATTTCCTTGCAACTCTCCTAACTCCAACGTTTCACCGGTCACACGCACACTGTGGCACCAATACTTCCTTATCTGTACAAGAAATACATAGCTGAATTTACCCATGACTGAATAAATTGTGGCACCTCACAGCCACCCTCTCATCGGGTTTGCACAGTCAGTGCTTTCAAATTCCCTCATTTTCCATCTGACAAGCTCTAAGCTTATATTAGAGTGCCTTTGCTATTAGTCCCTAAGCACATGACTGTGTACTCGGTATTATTTTATCCTATTTTGTTTCTCTACACCTCAAGGTCATCCAGTTATTCCAGAAGCACACCACCCCTCAGGGAATGTTTCCCAAGTTTGTGGTCTCAATAATTACATTAGCAACTTCTTTTTTTTTTTTTGCCAAGACCACTAATGAAAATATGAAACACCATCAGCTTCAATATCAGTCTTTGGACAGAGCTCTAACAACTCCCCTCTGCCATTCAGTCTAACACCCTTACTTCTCAGGCATTCTGTTGTCCATTCACCTAGAAAAGCAGCATTACAGTATTACAAGAAGAAAGCAGGCAAATCTGGTGTGATCCACCTAAACAGAAAAGATGTGTTATTATTTTATTATTATAATAACATTATTAATAATAATATTTATTATTTTATTTCTATTTATATTATTATTAATATTATTACTATTTACTTCCATTCTTTTTTTTTTTCCTCACTCCTTGAAGATTTGCTTAAAAAAAAAAAATCAAAGTAAAAATCAGTACTAGCTGAAACTCAAAGTGTCTCCTCTATAAAGAACCAGTCTGACTTACAGTCCACATCCTGTCCATGCAATGTCCATGTTACAGATAATTATTCAGGGTTAAGATGATCATTTCAGCATCAGGCCTCACCAAGGAATCATTCCTTTTGGCCCCAGGACCTGCAAGTTCCTATTCCTCCTTTGCTTCTCCAGAACAGAGCAGTAATATGCTACCTCTGGGATGAGAACTAAGTATGGATGTCTCAGCGCTGTAATATCTATATACACATCATTTCCAAATACCAGGCTGTAAATTGTGTTCACTTTCTCACAGAGGATAAAGTCACTTTGAAATTCTTACCAACATTTTTGCATTCTTTTCTCCGAGGTACTGTACTTATTTTAAACTCTATTTAAATATAAAAATATTGTTTTTTTTTTTTTTTTTTTTTACTTAATTTATGTTGGTTTTCACCCAGAAAGCTCAAGTTTGCCAGAGAGATGGCCTATTTGAATCCAAGGAATGAGATATTCAAGGGAACATCTCTCTCAGTCTTTCCTTTTCCTGTTACAGACGCATCCATTCTCATTGGCTTATACCCTAGAAGGAAACAACGAACCAGACATGCAAACTTAAAAGGATTGTGCAAGACTCATGTGAGACAAAGACTGTCATTAAAACTTTGTTTGCTATAGCAGTCAGATGAGGACACAGTGTCATAAAAAGGGCCTGATATGTACAGCATGCATAGAAGGTTCTCATACTGTTGCTGATCAAGGATTTTAAATGTAACAGCTTAAAATAGGAGAGGATTTTCATTGCATTGTCATTTCAAAAAGGTAGATTATTGGACTGGAAACTGGATTATTCAAGCAAAAAATTACTCATTTGCAAGATTTATGCAATCTCCACTCTTTCCCTCAATCCTAAAGAATGAACATAATCGTGCAGGTCTTGTTTCACTCCTATCACCATCAGTAGGTCTGGAGGAGAATGGAAACCATGTTTTTTCACTCTCAGTAAGAAACTCTGCATGACTTCAGAGTGAAATTGCTTCCATCAGCCTATTGAACATTTTAGCACTTGAAAAACTACTGGGAATGGTCAGGATAACATACAGTGTGTAAGAACAAAAAACATTGTGTTTCCTCCTGCACCTAAAGGAAGAAAACTTAAAAGTTTGTGTGTTTATGCCCTATGAAGGTGTGTCTACTGCTAGTTCAAGAAGTGGTCAAGTATTTCCTTTCATTCATGTCTTCTAATGTCCTAATATTTTCTACCCTTCATGTTACTGCTGATATTAACCCCCGTCTCATTATTCTTTTGCACTTTTACTTTTGTCGTCACCATTTCATATTTTCCTCTGTTAGTCTGTTTCTTCAATTATACTTCTGCTCACTGTGTCCTTAACTCTGTAGGTTTTGCCCTTACTTAGTGCCTTCTCTGTATGCGTGGAGCAGGGCTGCAGCACATCCATAAGCAGAAATACAGTCAGAAAGGCTAGTAAAATGCTATTTAAAAATAGCATTCCAGAGAGGCCAAAAAAAGGAGTGGGAAACCAGCTGACTGAGCATCACCTGTCTGCCTGAGAGAGTCTTTAAAGAAATGCTCCACTAGCCCATCTGGAAGAAGAAAATGGATCTGGATGTGTGTTTAAATTTTAGCCTCTATACAGGATGTGGGAACAAGAAGAGAGCAATCAGATGACTACATTTCATGTGACTGCTTGCTACAAGCTACTTAAAGGAAAACTTTGCTAAAGTGCGTTTAAAAGAAAAGGTTGTGGATACACATGTGCTCATGGTAAGGGAAACACAAAGAATACACCTAGGTAAAGTGACCCACAAAAGAATGTGTGCTTACTTAACTTCCTGAAAGCTTAAGAGAGATTTTTTACTTACTCTACTTCTGTGTTTGATCTTTTTGTCATAATACAGCTAAGCAAAACAAACAGGAGAACAGGTCTTGAACTAAAGTGTCAAGATGTCCTTTCTGCATCCCTAGAAATCATATGCATATATGATTAGATGCAACAAAAATACTATTTTTTTTCCTCTGGTTACTTTATTCCCTTATAGCTCTTCTTCCTACCAATCTGTTCTTATTATTGCAGTGAACTCTTGCAGTATTATGAAGCCTTGGAATATTTACGGTTTTTTCTCATCCCTTGGCAAAAAGTATAGACTTGATCTGATGATACCCCAAAGGCTTAGAGAAAATAGAAAATTAGGCATTCATAAGTAGTCTAGCAATACAGCATCTTAAGATACCTTATCTTAATCAAACATTACCCCGCTACTGCCTGTGCAGAATAGGGCACAGTTTCCTTGACCTCCTTCTTACTGCAGGTTACTCTAGAAGAACGATACCCTCCATTCTTCTTCTGAACAGTTGCACAGCCTCAGACAGTCTCTTTAAGTACTCGGTCATTACTTACAAAAATACAATGGCAGTTCCCAACCGTGGAATTAAATGTATTTTTACATTAAAGGGTCTTCAAATACTTGAGCACATAAAATTCTTTGACAGCCTGGTTAAACAGACTGGACCATACTAGGCAATATAATGTGTAATGGTGAGTTATATTGGTCCAGAAGAGCAATAGTAACAATAACAAATATATGAGCTACTCAATAAAATATACTTAACTCACTTTTTAAAAACAACAAATTCAGTCTTCTACTCCTTCAAGGAAAGTTAAAGCAGATATCATTTCTTTATAAATCATCTGAAGAGGATAGTAACTGTTTGAAAAGATTGTTGTAAAGACGTTCCAAGTGTTAAGGAAGAAATATAAAAGCAAATTGAGAACGAGTGTTCTGGGACAGCCACAGATCTGAAAATGTTCATAGAAACAATGCATATTCAAAATACATGACTCAAGAAAGTTATTTCAGATGAAGAAATCTGAATTTATTTACAGATTGGCCAGTGGCAACAGCACTATGAATCACAATGTAAAAACATAACACATGAATAAACCTTGTCACATGCGGCTGTGAAACACAGATTTCCATCTCATTCATCACTGAAAAAGAAGTACAGTGCCTGCAGTTTTGAGAAAAAGTTAATTAATGCAACTACTTTAAAACCTTTGAATGCCTCCTAACTATACTAAGATTTTTCTTTCAAACTTCCCCTACGTATATTTTGTCCTGGATTGGAGATGCACATAGCCAAGCCCTTGGATGTACTGAAGGATCTGGACGGTGTCCATCTGTCACTCTCAACCGCATCCCCATAACCACCCACTCCACCACATCATTCTTCCTCCCTTTTGAAAATCTTAATGTTCGTCACTCAGCCTGGAGCTAAATTGAATGGCTGGATTTCTAAGTAGAACAGTGAATACCTTTTTTACTTTATTCTGGATCCCTTTCCTCTAAGCATAACACTTTTTTAACTCTCCAGTCAGTTCTCTGGTTTTACAACCTATGTTGTTAATACTATCAAACTTTACATAAACATCAGAACTAAAAACATGTAAACATTCTTCTGCATCCCTGCATCATGCATAGCACATATCCTGTACTACAAGAGGAAATAATTTGCCCTTGCAGCATTGTTTTGCATTTGCATCACTTACTCTAATTTTAAAATTCTTCTTTTAGTTCATTTAGGGCTTCCTGTGCCACACCTGTGTCATTATCCATCTGAACTGCATGGGAGACTCTCTTAAGATTCCCTGGTAGAAAACCTTAAAATATACCATAATTAGAGCTCACAGACTACATTTCCTCTAAAAAAAAAAAAAAAGAACAGAAGAAACCAGCATATGTCCAAAGGGACTTCTAAATAGATCAGCAAGGAAAAACAAATCTGTGCTGAGGAAAGGGCAAAGGCAAACAAGAAAGTAGCATACAGGAGAAGCAAAAATATCAAAATGAGGTCATAATCACAATGAAGTCATAATCCTACTTTGGGATTCACAGATGCTTCTGCATGACTGCCTTTGCGAAGAAGTAATGCAGGGATCAAAGACTAAATTGACACTAAGCAAAATGATATGCAGAAGGTTTTTTATAAATATACCAGAACAAAATGTTCTGACATGAAATTGGACTTTTTGGTGGTAAAGTTAACATGCTGACTTTAACATGTCTTCACTTCAAAATTTCTAGCGAAAACTAGGAATTCAAATACCTATCAATAAGCAGCTAGTACAGTACTACATAAGCTACATAAGAACATGGGGCCTGTGCCAAGATACTGGGTGAACCCAAGGACAATGGGAGAATCAGATAATCTATTCCCTTCAAAAACCACAAAATTCAGGAAATGTACTGTATTATTTTCTGTCAAAAATGTATACACTCTTAAACAGATACTTTTTACATGCCAATTACCATCCAAAACATCTGAAAGTCACAAGAAAGAAGTTTATATTAACCTTGTATTAAAGCTCTTCCACTTGAGAATATGACTATTCAAATCACAGAAAAGGGTGGAGATAGGTATAAAAATATGAAGTCTGGACAGCTTAACTGAAATTTTTCTTAGTGCATCATGGTTTTTTGTTTTGTTTCGTTTTTGAAGTAAAAAGTTGGCTGCTTGATCATAAAGGTTGGAGAGTGACATTGAGGAAATTGCCTTTACCAGCAAGCCTTTTACATAAGCAGCAGAATGGAAGAGACATTAGCAAGATCAGGCTGATCAAAAGGTATTAAAACTGAATTTTATGAATGTGGATAACAGTTTATCTAACGTATGGTATCTCCGTAAGGCAGTGAGGTATCTGACACAGGACCTTGAGTCCCACAGTCTTTTAAGAGTGAAATGTTGCAATCTGGAGATCTAACAGTGAGGGCAGTAAACTTTACTGTGGCAGAAGACTTCATAGTGAAAGTGACCACACATTCTGTCACATAAGCACTCTTCAAGCCCTGAAAAATCATTAAAAAAGGCAACTGGAAAAGCAGGAATGTAAGAAGTCGTCTGCTAAAGACTGACCCCGGGCACAGCAATAGTTAAAGTATCATTATGAGTGGAGAAGCGACACGCGTTAATGAAATCCACACGCTTATCCAGGATGATGACGATAAGTGCGAACCACCACAAGCACTCAAGCAACTAGAAATGCAAGTATTCACAAACAAGTAATTCCTTCTGAAAATAACAAAAGGAAGCACCCCTCCCTGCCCAAAATAACACAGCAGATAAAATAACGGGAACGCGACGTTGGGACAATGACCCGAGGGCAGCTCTTTAAGTGATACAGCACAGCGTCCGAGAGAGCAACGCGAACCTGACGCGATGCAGCGCAGGGATGTACGTCTCGGGGTCAGCCTGCACGGCCGCCCTCACCCCAGCAGCAGCCCTGCGCCCGCGTCACCTCACAGGCGCCTCCAGCAGAGCACACGTGCGCGGGCAGATATCCTGCGAGGAGCGCCGACGGACAATTGCTGGAAAAGCAACCGCTGCCCCGCTCTTTGTAACAGGTTGTTAACACGAAAAACCGGTGGTTTGGAACAGCCCCAACGCAGGCTTCCCGGCCTGCAACCCGACAGCTCCGAGAGCCGCTCCCTCACAGTTACCTGGGGCACGGCCGCGCTGCTTGCACACACCGGGTAACCGCGCCCTTCGCGCACAGGCGATGCGCCGAGAACGGCACTAAGAGAGGGGGTAAGGAACGGGTGCTGCAGCCCCTCAGCTTCACGCCGCCCCGGCCGCCCGGCACGGCGGGCCGCCCGGCAGCCGCAGCCCCATCTCCGCTCTCCTCAGCGCGCGGCAGCGCTCAGGACCGGCCCACGCGCCCACCTCGTGCTAGCGGGCGGGAAGCGCGAGGCGAGAAGCGCGAGGCGGGAAGCGCGACCCCACGAGGACCCCGCCAACGCGAAGGTGCGGGCAGCACCGCGCCTATTGCGCACGCGCTGTTCGCGCGGCACGCCGACTGAGGCGTCGCGCCAGGCCCCGTCACCGCCCGGCCTGCCTTCCGATCGTAGCCGGGCGCTGCCCGCTCCCCTTCTCCCTCCTCCCTTTTCCTGGCGCCGGGCACGCGCGGCGAGATCCCGTCCGTCCCGGCCACGGCGCCGTTCCACCGCGCATGCGCGCTGCCGAGCTGGGCGGAGGCGGCTCGAGGCGGGGGGGGCGCACGCGCACGCGCCGCCCCAGAAGGCGAGACGCGGGGAGACGGAGGAGGAGGCGGCTGCGGCGGGGGGGGGAGCAGAAGTTGCCGTGAGGGCGGGACCGCGGCTGGAGTCTCCGCCGGGAGGGGGCGAGAGAGCGAGCCGCGAGCGGGCGCCGCCGGAGACGGGAGGTGAGGCGGGGCGCCCCAGCGGATCCGAGCTGGGAGCGGGGTGTGAGGAGCCCCCCCAGCCGGGATGGGGCGGGATGTGGGGGGGCTGCTTCGCCTAAGGGCAGGGCGGGGGGCGGCCGCGGCGCCGTCCCGCGCGGAGCCTTTGGGGAGAGGGTAACCGCCGTCTCCTCGGTGCGCGGCGCGGTGCCGCGGCTGAGCGCCTCCCGGGGCCGCCGCCGTGGAGCGGCCGGCGTCGTCCCCGCGCCGCGGGTTGTGTAAGCGGCGGTAGGCCGGCACGGCGGTACTCGGCTCCGAGGAGTGCGCGGACTGCGTGCGGGACGGGGCGAGCTCGGGGGTTGTCTCGCCGGGGGCCAGAAGTTAATGTTTAACGCGGTAGTCACACGCCCGTCAGCGAGCTCGGCTGGGGTGTTTTCGGAGTGTTTGGAACAGGAAATGCCAGCGCAGGTAGCGTGGAGCTCGGTGAAATTTAATCAGTTCCCAGCGTTTGCAGTCGCGCGAGGAGCGCTCCGGGTGCAGGTGGGCGGGCGGCTGCGTGCAGGCTGCTCGGCACCCGGCGCTCCGTCTGTCCCCTGCTTTGATTTTCTATGCAAATACGGTAAAAGACGCTTTCCAGGGGTAATACGTCTCGTTTTCTCAGCGGGTTTTTTCCTCTTCCCAAAGTAAGTGTGGCTTTTACGTATCTCCTTTTAATCCTTTGTACTGCACGTGTTTTGCCTTGAAGTTTTGGGATTATTTCAAGAGCTAAAATTCGGTCGTGTGAATGGCGTTGTGCCTAATTGGTGATGTGCAGCCCCTTCTCCTCTTGTCCTATGCTGTCCTGTTTGTGAAGTGATGACTTCGGCTATCGAAACAGCGAGAGCTGGTTGTAATCTGAATGCGCATTAATCTAAATAAAGAACAAGCGATACTCTCCTGCCTTAACAGTGCTGCAATGTAAGATATAGTTACTGTTTGTCAGGATTTTTAATATCATTATTTCTGTAAAAAGTTCTTACCTTGAACCAGGGGGATGTTGACAGTAAAAACACCAAAAATGTATTTGATTTTTCTATTTAAACTTGATAGTGCAGAATCTTTTTCCAGTCATATAAGATGCGTGGTGTACAGCAGGCAGAATTGTTTGGTTGTGGGATCTATGAGGGCCAATGCTAGTTCTGTCACGTTTCAGTTACATTGCTTTCCAAGGTCTTGACTGCAACACTTGTGTAGTTTTTCTTCAGCTATTGGTGCTGGATGCAGTAGAAAATGCTCTGTCACTTGAGGGGCATAGCAACAGAAGCAAAACCTGTTCAAAAAGTTCTTCAAAAATGCTTTTTTGGCTTAAATGGAAGCAAGTTGGATTTTGGCTGGGCACTGTGAAACACTGATGTGCTGAAGCTGTACCAAGGTTACGGACTTGGTTGGAGTTTGAGCTGTATGGACTGAGGAAAAAAGGTTGTGGAAAGAAAGCTTTGGGGAAAGAAATAAAAACTTGGTGTTATTTCACATCTGTTAATTATCAAACATTCCAGAGAACAAAACGCTTCATAAATGACCGAGAAGATGGAGAAAGAAAAATCTCTGTAGGTTGCTGTTGTTTTTAATAATATGTCTCTGTGTTTGCGAGCTGTGAATGAGGATGGTTGGGAATAGTACTTCTGAGATTTCATCACGTTCGGATTGGTTTGAGATCTCGATAGGTCTGGTATTTAATGTATGCTGATACTTGAATTCAGCAGGGAGAAATGCTATTATGAGAAAACTCAAAGATAACTTGCTGCTTTAGGGCATTTGGGCTCCAAATTTTTTGTAGCTGAGACACACTGCTGCCTTCTCTGCCTCTTCTGTCCTACTTCTCCATCTGAATTCATTAGTGTGAGTTTCTATGCATGATGATTCACTGTAAATACTGGCTCGTGTCATGTCTTGGGAATTTGTCTTTAAGATCTTTACTCAGAGTTGCTGTTGTGGCTATTTCTAAAGTTGGTTCCTAGTTGCAAGGGTTGAGAGACACTGCTATGAACCTGTTGTTTTCTTTTAGATGCAAACAGGAAAGTTTTCATTGGAACAGTTTAAAGAAAAAATTGTATGCTTTTACAGAAGCCATCTGTGATAGCATCTACACTTTTGATTCTCCCATCCTGAAAGGATGTGAATAAATATGACATCACAGAGCAGGGACTTAGCTTTTGAGGGACTACTAAATGGATGTGGGCAAGAGAAGAGACAATAGAGATATTTAAAATAGAAGAAAAGTTTGGTTTTAAGATCTTCAGACATTGGGTGGAAGTATTTTTGAGAGAGAAGATTGAAATAACACTTCTGTCTCCTGAGACTTTCTGTGTCAGTGTTGAAAGGTAGAAAGAATGTGTCAGACCAATAGTACTGGCTGGTGTACTTGCCGTTACCCCATGAAATCAGGGCTAATTGTCACAGCTGGAGATGCATGTTAATTGGTTTCAGTAATGTTCTTGTTGCAAATCATGTCTTGCAAGTATGCACTGTTATCAATGAAAGGTTTTTTGCTCTGATGTTTCAAATACTGAAAACATAAGTTTTTATAAGCATATAATTTCAGGGCTTTTGTAGACAAACAAACTAAGGACTACTAGAGCGTTAGATGTACATTACGGCAAGTGAGATCTGTTGTCACATACAGTTCAATGCGGTAATAAAGATGGGGACAAATTACTACAGTGGCCAAAACATTGAGTTGGTTATATTTATAGTGGCCTTTTCACGGTATAAATAAAGATTTTTTGATCTGTTGACAAAATCTGGTGATTTTAAATGTCGAGCTTTAAACTGACAAACACATTCAAATTTTCATGATCATAGGGTTTTGGATTTTTGATCCAAAATTAGGGATTAGGGTTTTGTCCTGACGGAGGGGTGGAAGTGTCAACAGTCCTAATAGTGTTAGCTCTGTGTTGAAGTCTAGCAGTTTTCCATAGTATGTTTTCTTCTTCCAAATACACTTAGTCTCTATTCTTTCCATGTGTATCTAAATTCCTAAGTTATAACAAATTGTCAGTTAAGAAACTGATTTACCAGAGTCATCAAATCACTGAGTAGGTTGCCAAGCTTAGCGCAAAGGTGTGAGCTGCCAGCAGAAGCAAAGAACTGTATTGCTTAAAAGTAACCTCGTTGTTGGGCACTGAAGCTGTTTGTCGCTATTCATCTATGCAACACACTGGAGTGCATTGCAAAATGAGACTGAGATGTAAGTGATGATTCTTTAGCTAAATTTTAGACACAGTCAACAATTTCTGCGCACTGGCAAGTTTCTACCCAATTTAATGGAAGTTATAGAAGTCCTAACAATGATTATGCATTTACAGAGTGCACGAAAATGGGCAGCTGGCTGGAAAAGAGAGACCTTGTAAGCAGATGCAAGGAGCAGAGTTGGTACGTACCCCAGCTAGGACTTGGAGGACTCGGTAACCCATGAGACATAGTGTGTAAGGAGTCGAGCACTCATAGTTCCAGTGCTCATAGAACCAACTGTTTATCTCCCCAGTTTTAACTGAATGCACTCCAAAGATGTCTAAACTCAAATATGCTTGTAGAAAGTAGGTGATGTAAAGTAGTAACTATGCCATTTTCTGTGCTATTTTAGCAGTGTTTGTTTTATATTGAAAAAACTGTGCAAGCCACGGTGATTACTCCCAGGGTATTCATATGAAACTGGTGAAAATGTGCGTTTTTGCAGATTAGTGCATTTCTTGTTCTGGAAGCCATAAAGATAAGTGGCAGAAATGTATTTTGTCCTGTATGTCTGCACAGGTAATAGGAGCCTGATGCTTGATGGGGAACAGTGATGGCTGAGGAATAGTTGCTAAAACTGAGCAAGGTGGAAGAACTTAGGCTAATAAATAGCTGTTGCTTTAAAAGTTCATGATTTTTTTTTCTTTGGTTGAGAGTTGCCATCCAAAATTTGTCCCTTTAGTCTGAAAGGCAAGAATATTTCTTTGATTCCCAGATGATAGAAATCTTCCATAGCGTGTTAATTAATATCATATGAAACATCTGCTTTGCTGAAAGGCTGGGCTTCTTGAAGACTCTGTGCAGTTTGGATGAATGACAATCAATCCTCAGTCACCCACACTTTTGTCAAGCCAAGAACTTATTAGCCACTGAAACTTAAAAATCCTTTATAAATGCTTCAGTGCAACAATGGCTTACTATGGATGTGAAGGAAGAGTATTCAGCCCCTAATTATAGTCCTGGAGAAGACTGAATTTAGGTCAAGTGAGTCAGTGGTCTTGAGTTGATCAGCAGCATTGCTTCTCAGGTATTTGGAATGGCCTCCATTGAGGGTAGAGAATAATATGCTTAGTGGATGGTTCAAATCAGGCAAAGTTTGCTGTGACTAAAAAGCATGTATCTGTGCCAGCATCTTCCACAATAGCTGTCTTTGATCTTGGCTTTTTTTCTCAGAGAAACAAATAAAAAAACTTGAATGTGTGATCTAAATTTCTCAACATGATGGTGCTATAAACTTTCCTCTCCTTAGGGAGAGGCATAGGCTGCAAAAGTAAATGTGTGACAAATGTTAATCATATTGCTCATAGCACTGTTGGAAGGCTCTTCTACAATGCCCCTCTTGCTAGTGAATGAGAAGTGACGCAGCATAATGTTTGATATAGGTTATTAGTGGAGAAAGAAAGATCAGTGGGATTTCCCACCCCAAGTAAGACTAAACAATCTGATGTCTGGAGAAGTGTGTTGAGTAGAATCGTTACTCAGCTATTTTCTATTCCTGGGTTTAAGTCTGACCCTTCTGGATGAGAAAGGTGGTAGTTAATAAAACAAAGGGACTACAGTACCAGTTTTGTATAATTCCTAGCTTAGTATAGTTGCAAAGAGCTTTTACGTGGAGGAGCTATCTGCTATGTTCCTTTTAGTTTAGTTTTTTAAAAGAATTGTTGCATATTTGAGTTGTTTGGGGTGGGTTATTTAGTTTGACATATGTGGTTTAAAGAATGCAGTTACAGAGAGTAATTTTAGAAGGTTGTATAAGGATAACCTTGAAGTAGTCAATCCTGATTTTCCCAATGTTGCATTTAAATTTTTCTGGAAAGGTATACTGATGTTGTGGGGTTGTTGAAAGAGGTTATATGGCTGTAATACAACTATATTCTGGAAAATGAATGGAAAATGGTGCAATAAATGCATTCTGCAATATATTATTTTACTTATAAGCTGTTTGTGTGTCTGCCTGGTGTGATAATTGAAAAACTTTTAATTTCGCATCCACAGAGCTGTGAATACAACAGCACCTTCGTGTAATGTGATGCTGACGTGGAGCAAACTGAGAACCGTTTCCCTGAAATTCTCACAGTGAGCCATAACTTTTCTGAAACCCACCGCAACAGCCCAATGCTTTGTGCACGGAAGTTACGCGTTATTGTACCAGTGAAATGGAAAGCAAAGTGATTATACAGAAGCTCTTAGTGAATAAACAATTCTTGTCTTAAATTGTTCTGATAGAGTTCTATTCACAAATGTATTAGCAGTTAAAATATGCAGGCTAGGTGGATTCTGAGTTATCCTGTTCCATTCCCTCGGCCCCATATCCATGTGTAAGTCTTTTGCTCTAAAATATGGGGTACTTGAAAGTATGGTAAGAAAGTAACACAAAAATTAATGGGATCTTTTCAACTCTTACCACCAATGTAAGTCCCAAGGCTAAAAATGAAATCTTAGAGGTATTATTTCCCTAATTACTTCATTGTTTTTGTCTGTCAGCTACTGTGTAGAAGATCCTTATCTCTCTTCTGCATTTAAAAAGAACAGCATCTTCTCTAAGTCTTTTTCTCTGGATATATTCAAGACCTGTCTGGATGCCTACCTATGCAACCTGCTGTAGGGAACCTGCTTTAGCAGGACAGTCGAGCTTGATGATCTGTGGAGACCTCTTCTGACCCCTAAAATTCTGTGATTCTGTGAAACAAATGTATCTTTAATGACATGCCCAAGTCATGTTAAGTTTCACTTCTCTTCAAATGATAAAAACAACTCATGGAAGAAGTTTTTTTTTCTTTTTTTTTTCTGCAGATGAATCCTGGAATTCTTCTCTATCCTTGTGTTTCTTTACATAACCATCTGTAGTCCAACTTCACAAACCACTCCAATGCATTTGTAGTTGAATATTGTAAAGTCTGTTTTCAAGCAAAATTTAGATATTAGAAACACATTTTGCCTGCAGCTTTTCAATCTTAATGTTGATATACAGCCTACTTTACTTTCCATCTCTTTCCCCTATTGCTCCATTGCTGTAGGCTGAGCATATTGATCTTGAACTGCAATCAACTGGGGACAGGAAAGCTGAATCACCTGTGCTGATGGATTCCCTCTGTTGGAGCGATGTTGGAGATGTGTTATGTATTAAGAAGTAGAGTAGTTTTGATTGGGAGACCCAGATAGCAAGCCTAATGTTTGTGGGTTAGACCCATACTGATTGTGTTTTCAAAGGTGGTAATGCAGTGGGAGATATTTTGGATATGCTTTGGAACATGAATACTCCATTGCTTTAATTCTCCACAGACCATTTGGACTGTTCCCTATCCGATCCACCTTTTGTTTCCTCTTCAATGTACCTGGCTTGATACTGCTAGTTACCAAAAATCATCCATCTGGTGTTTAGTTTTGTTTTCTGAAACAACAGCAGGAAGCTGGAGAAAACTTTCTCCAACATTTCTCTATATGGGAAATTAGGTACAGTGGAATTAAGAAGTCTGTACTGACAGGCAAGCAGGTGCTCAAGCAGCTTCCCTAGTACGTTTGGGAGCAAGCTTTCTTTATGACAGAAATGTAATAGATCCATTTTTTTAGTATGAATACAGAAGTTCTAAATTAGAAATTAGAAGAAAATATTTTAGCAATTGAAAGAGCTAAATGTGAAATGTCTGTGCTTTTTTTATTCATAGTTAAACAGGTGATTTATTATTTGTTTAGGAATTAAAAGTTACGGTTCTAAATGAACAGTAGGAGACCTTGATCCATGTGGTGCTGCACAGCACCAGGCATTTTCAGTGTGAGTTACTGGCTCCTAATGTATGTGTGCCTGTACAGCAGTACGTGTGTGTGAATGTGTGTTTGGGTGTGTGGTTATAACCAGTTGTACATCCTGGATTTTTTCCTTGACTCCTCTTTATTAAACTTTATTATAATGAATCACTGCTTTTTATTGCTATATTTTATACTGTAGTGAAGCTTTTCAATGAAAGTATTTGTTGGAGGTATTTTCTTCACTTACTTGCTCTGTGCGGATCTGTTATGACCTCTGCATGCCTCACTTCGTGCGCTCTTTAATCGTTTTCTGTTGTCATCTTTGCTTTACTTGTACTTTCACCTGAGCTTGCTGCTCTGTGGAATATTAGCTGTTACGCTGTGTAGCACTGTGATTTCCATGTGGAAATAGAATTTGAAGTAGATACTCCCTTTAATTCAGGGTTCTAGTAAGATTTTAAACTGATCTATGTCTACAATTATCTACTACGTTTTTTTCTTTTCTTCTCCTTCTGGGTTTATTGCAGTGAACATGAAGAAAGTACAATTATGCCATGATATTCTGTCAAGGTCAGTTTCCAGTTAGATTTCAGATTCTTTGCTCAGTGCTGCCACAGATCACACTTACTACTTCCACTATTATTAAATCAAATTACTTACGGGTGAGATAGAGTAACATCAGTAAACAAACAGAAAACATCTGATTATGCGCTGGGCAAAAGGGACTTTTGGTTAGGTTCCAGTTATTGATTTTCTTTTTAATAATACAAGCAAGTGTAAATATTTCTTTCAAATAAAAGGTGGTGCAAGGAGGTGCAAGTTTTTCTGCATTATTTTTGAAGCTCCTGTGATACGTTTCTGTGGTGTTGTAGCTGTACAGTACTTGAGAGCTGTAGAACTGCTGGACACGAGTGTGCTGTTGGTAACTCTGAACCAGTGAAGTTATCTTCCAACTTAGCTTTTGTTGTTGGACTGCTGTATTCATCTGGTTTTGGAAAGCTGATCTAAAAACCTTTATGTAGTGGAAGAAAATATAGTAGTAGGAATCCTGCAAGTTCTGCTATATAATGATAAATTGATAATATCTCACATGCTTGTGAAATCTGAGATGAGTAGCTTGTCTGTGAGAGGCTATATTGCACTTTTTTCAAATGTGTAGTTATAATTGCTTGTTTTATTTAAGTTTATTCTGTTCTGTCCCTTTAAGTATTTATGTGGATGTTTTAATAACACCAAACTAGCTGCCAATTCATTGTTCTATGGAGATTGTTATACGCACTATAAGCACATCTATGGTGATGTTTTGCATGGAAGTCATCTACCTGGAAATAGGTACCTTCAGCAGCAAGAGAAACTTACTGCTGGAATTTGAAAGTCTTGGAATTGGTTACTGGGCAGCCACTGATGTAGGACAGCTATCAGAATGTTTGTGGTCTGCTACTAGCTGTGGCTCCCCTGATCTTTTAAGAATGTGGGTAGGCTAATTATTTCCTGGATAGTACTCGGCTTTCCATATTTTGTACTAACTGAGAATCCACTCATGACGTTGTCATAATGTAGATACAAATCTATGTGATTTGTTTTGATATGGAAATAAAAAGCATCTTACATTTTCAGATGTAGAATAACAAGGTTTATTTCTTGATAATCTTTATATTGGACTTTGAGATTTCAAGTTAGAATAATGCATTATGTGATCTTCAAAAAAGCTGCAGAATAAGTTAGGACGTAACTGATAACGACAGATAAAACATTGTAATTTTTCTGTCTCAAACACTATTAGGACTGTTGGGTGGAAGTTGTTTCTTCTCTTGCTCCCTGGTTGTTGCATTCCCCTTTAGGTTAAGGGGTTGTTTCAGCCATCATTTCAATTTTTTATTTAGTCTTTAACGTTTAGAAAAGTTCTTATATTTTGCTTTTTTTCCTATTTCAGATTCACTGGAAGAAGAATGAGATAAACATGGAATCTTCTAAACTGGATTATATTTCGTGGATCACGGTTAAAAGTAGAAAGATGGAAGGAAGTCAGAAAATAGGTGTATAATGCCTCATGATCTAATACAACTCATGATTTATAGTAATACTTTGATATTCCTGAAAGAAGAGGTCAGTTACTGTGCAACGTCCTTAACAAGAAGTTTTACTCTAGTAACATATTTTAACCTTAACTGGACAGCATATTTTTAATAGTATTTTTTTTCCTTTTTATTTTTGTAAAGTCAGTTAAAATATAGTCACATGAAGATTTTTAGCTGACAGACTGATCCTTGTAAATGACTGACAGCTACACCTGGGATAAGGGCTTAAACCCCTGAATGGTTATATTACAGCACTGAATGCAATACCATGACTTCAGAGCAATTGTCTTAGGACCTTCTTTGCCTTGGATCCATCATATCCTTAAATATTGAAGTGTGGACAGTGCAGTTATAAAGTCTAGAAAATAATGGCATGGGTGAAATTTCTAAGAAAACCTGGGGGTAACCTTGGAAAAGTTTATCAGCCTGGAAGTATATTGTCCCTGGCCCCTACGAAAGGCTTGTTAAATGAACCAGGACAGAACAGCTGCTTTCTTAATAGTGCTGTTCAGGTAAGAAAATTTTTTTATTTACTGTGTGTTTCTTATTTTGTTGCAGCTTTGGCGGTCATAACAGGGAAAGAGTTTTCCCAGAAATGCTGCTTTGACCGTTTTTATTGCAGTATGTGTGTTCTGCAGAAAAATACTGCGCATTTTTCAGTGGTGTTAAATTTGGTTCTCAAATTACTAAACTTTTAAATGATGTTGAATGAAACAATACTGTGTCTTGTGGTAACTCACTTTTCTGAAAAAAAGGTGGCTACTGTTAGAGAAAAGAAAACTGTGGAAGTAATTTTATTTAGCATTTGATTTTAAGGGATTGTGAGTATTAAATAATTTGCCAAAAATGGCAGCACATTATATTGTTTATGTACATTGTCAGGAGTGCTTTCCTTTCAAGCTTTGTTTCTAATCTTAGGAATGTCGTATGGAATTAGGAGATATATCAAAGAAATAAACAGCATTTTGCTGGTTTTGTGTGATGCAGACCAACTTCTTGCAAGTATTTGCCTACCTACTGTTCTGTATTTATGCAAACTGTAATTGGAAAAATGTTGCCTGTTTAGATCTCCAAAGTATAGTTTAATAGTACAGTAACATTAGCACAATAAATATTGGTCTTTCACAAGCCTGTTTACAACAGGGAATATGGGAATCTAATTAACTCTATGACAGAGCAGTGCTAGCCGTTCCAGGTTGTCTGCAAGTCGAAATAGTTCATGAACTATTTATTTACTTTTAAATAAAATAAATTAATTGCTGAAGTGGCAGAGGTCTTAATAGAGACTTGGACTTCATATTTTAAAATGTATGAACAACAAAAAAACCTGAGACAAACAAACAACCCTAAAAAAACCCAACCAAACAAAAAAACCCACCCCTAGCATAAAGTCTTAAAAATTGTATAGATTTGAACATAGCAGATAAGAGAAACACATCATGTAAATATAATATCTATGTATGTTTAAAACAAAAACGTATGATAGATTCAGCAGAACGAGTTTGCTGCTTTGTTTTTAGTGAGAACAGCCTGACCTATATTCTTTTTCAGTTTTGGTATTTTCCCCTAGGGTGGCCTAAAATTAAACCTAAGTCATTTTTAGTTATTGTTTCAGACAATCCTACCACTTTACAACTTGCTGCTGTTTATCAAACGATGGGTGATGATGGTGACTGCCCTGCCCTTTTGCAAGGAGGAATGTGTTCCTTTCTTTTCTCTCTTTGTTCAACCTTCAGAACTGAGGTTCTAACGTTACCTTTCAAACTAGTACTAATTAATTTTAGCACTTATATTTATAGACATAATATTTTTCTTCTGGTTTGTAACTCTTGTAACTGTGCTTTTTGAGAACTCATTTTTGATGCATTAATTTTTGTGGGCTGTATTGTGAACTATTGCACCCACTGTGGGACTAAGACATTAAATGCTAGAAGCAATGTAGTTAGTGCAACCTCGAAAGGTAACTGGTGTTACCTTTATGTACAGTAGTTACACAAATAAAATGCTGCAGCTTAAAGCTGATAAAAGACCAGTGGATTATTATGATTGGTAGAAAAGCAAATTATTTCAGCAATTGTTTGAAATGCTCTTCACAGTTTGCCTAGCAATTCAGTTTCTTTATCTTCATTAATTTTATCTGAAAGAAAGCATGGAGAAAGAAGTGATGAAAAATAAGGTAGATCCAGTAGTTTTCTCCCTCTTCTGTAAAGCCATAAGACAACTGCAGTCTCTGTATACTATTTAGCTTACTGCTTGTTTCCTAAGGAGCATTTCAGCTGTTTTCCCAACACAAATGCAGTAACAATGCAGATCTCATTTTCAAACTTTTGAAACATTTTATAAGTAGAGTGAATGCAAACCTTCTGCAGCTTGCTCAGATAATAGAAAAGGGTGTTTATTCATGTAGCAATCTTGGCTCTCATGTTGTATATGTAAATTAAAGTGAAAAAAAATTATCTACTGTATGTCACTTCGTTAAATGGAGAACCTTCAGATTATGTTGTTTAATTTCTGTGCAATTTTATTTTTGTAGGTTTTATGGCAACTTGACATATTTCGACGAAGTTTAAGAGGTTTAACTGGACACGTGTGCCAGGGAGATGCGTGCATATTTTGTGCTTTGAAGGTAAATAATCAATAAGACTTTTCTAAGAAATCATCATGCATTTGTGTCCCTTTATGCTTAAAAAAGAAAGGGGGGGAAATAATTTTACTGAGACCTGGTAATTTTTATATCCTATAATTCACATGTCTGACTAAATCATTCTTGTATGTAGAAGCAATTTGGTCTTAATGTCATTTGTAACAGATGTTTGTAAGAAATATTTTCTTTGACTGTAGAAATTTTACAGTACACAAACTGTACAGCCTAATTGCTTAAGCATAAAACTTGTCTGTAGACATAAATATAACCTGTTTTAAAAATAATAGCCTCATGGAGATTTTTTCATATTGTCATGCATTTGCTTTTCTTTAATGCAGTGTTTGAATAGAGTAACAACATCACTGAGTAATAAGTTACCAAGATTCTTTTTTTTACTCGGTAGTTGATGGTAACTGTAGAGAACATAATTGCTGCATTTGTAAGTACTGAAAGGTATGCAGAGGTACTTCAAAATTAAAGAAAGCTGGTGACATTTTACTGTTTGAAATTATGTAAGAGCTGCATTTCTTAACTAGCGTATAGAAGTTGCATTTTGGTTTTGTAACTAATCTGAAATCTGGAAACAAGCATTGTGTTCTGTTAGGCTCTTACTGTTTCTACTGTGCTGGTATTTGGCTGCCTCAGTTACTAGGGAATAGTGGTAAATGTCATATCTCATGTTTCACTGGGATAAAAGTCTCACTGCAAAAAGGCATAGGGCTTGTATATATATGTATATATATTAGTAATATACGGCTTCTACTTTTTTCACTGGCAATAAAGGCACTTCTGGGTTTCTGATACAAGAACGTAGAATGTGTGTTGTGTAGAGAACTGAGGATAACTAACTCATGGAGAGCACAGAAAGGAGCTACACTAAAATTGAAGTTTTTTGAGGAAGTGGCTTTTTGAGTATAGTATATATTGTAGGCAGGGAGATGCTGAGTGCTTCTCAGGTGTTTCCGGTTAGTTCATTCACAGGGAGTTTTACAGACCAAACCTCGTTACTCAATAAGCGTTTTGAGGCAAGGGCTGTTAGCAGTGATTCTTAGTCTTCCAGGAGATTTACAGTCTGTGTATTCTGTTTATTTTTTTCTGCCGTTTGTAGAGTTTGTCATGGTTGCAGTAAAGCATCATGGAGCTAATTCTCCATTAATCTCTCTTTTTCCAAATGGAGCTTTCTTAAAAGGTGCCATTTTAATTATTTGATTAAAGTAGTTAATTTTAAAATGCCAACAAGTTGAAGTAGGTTTTGGTACAACTGTTCATGTTCAAACCAGCTTCCTGAGGCTTTTTTCCAATATTTAAAAAGCTTTTGACTCCAGAGAACTTGCATAAAAACTCCAGTGAAATAGAAGGCACGTCAGAATCTTTTTGCTGACACTTGGTATTGTTACTACAGAAAGCCCAGTCGATAACTCAGGTGTACCTGACTTTTCACATACAATCTTATGTCTGTCTTGGGGTGATAGCCTCTAGTTTCCTGGAGCGTGTTGTGTGTAAGGACTTAGGTTTATATTTGATGTTGTAATGCAGGGTAAGCTCTGTGGCCTGTTCCCTTTGATGTGACCCATATTACATGTTAAGTTCTGGTCGTATATGTTCTTGTTCAAAGATGCCTTGGAACTACCTTTCAGAAATGCAGAGGGATTGAATGGTGTCAATTGTTGGAAAATATGTATTGAATTATATTAGTGAGCAATTATATTGCTAAAATCATTGTAAAAATACTGTAGAGCTTCAAGGTACTCAGAAATGTGCAGATGTCACCTATGTCACAGCACAGTTGAACCTGTAAGTAGTAAGTTCTATTCCAGTGATGCTCCAGTTCTGAAGACAAGTTTTTGGTTTTATTCCTAAGCTGAATATGCCACTTAATGTACCTTTGTACTCTTTCTGTAATCATTGGACTGCAGTACAGAAATGCTAGATAGGTTTTGCATTATTTCAAGTTACTTACCAAAGCACCTCTAGCTCCTTCCTAAGGCTGCTGCAATTTATGACTTGCAATTTTCTTTATTCTTCCAAGTGTCTTGAATGTTTGACTGCTTTCTACAATGCATCTTCTTGTGCCACTTTTCAAAATGGCTTACAGAACCTGAATATTTTGCGTTGGCTCGTCTTTCTGTTTTGGGAAGTTTCCGACAACACTGATAAGCAGTTTTTTACTGCTTGATCTGGAATTGTTTAGAATTGTCTTGATTATTGTTTTAACATTATAGTTGTGATCTTTATAACTGCATGGCCAGTAGCCTAGGTATTGAACCAGAAATGCTGTAGTTAACTCATATGGAAGTATCTGTCTGCAGTCATTATGTACACTACTGGTTTTGCATTTTTGGCTTATTAGAGAAACTGGTTGAGTGATTCTGTTTGTTCTGTGTTCAGCACCTAGGGCATTTTTACAATTATGTGATATATGTTCTGGATGTGGATGCATTTCAGTAACTTGTTAGGTTTTTAAAATGGTTTTGGACTGTTTTAACCCTATTTACTACTTCATCAATGAAAAACAATATTTAATTTGCTGTATTTTGTAAACTTTCCTGAGGGAACTTGACTTTTTTGCTCTATGCAAGTGTTACTCTAGGATAGATGGACTTTTCTGAGCCTATTCTGTAAACTGAAAGCTGTGCCAATGAATTCTGTTTCACTTATCTTCAACTTTTTTTGGTTGTGTTATGGGTTTTGTTGTGTGGTTGTGGTGTGAGAGTTAAATGCGCTCTTTTTTTTTCTAGACACCACTGGAATGGGATTTGAAATGTGGAGACTGTTAAAAATGAGCATACATGTCTGCATAATTCTGCTCATCTGTACTTTTTTTTAGACTGGACATGTAAGCTCTCTTGCCTTACCAGAAATGATCTAGCAGCCACAATGAGAAATAAGTATTTTCAAAGCAGAGTTAACTTGTATTGTTAGCTCTGTTAACAACTTACATCGATATCAACATTCAAAAGTTTTGACTGTAATTTTTATCAGTAATCCATGACTTTTGGCGTGAGAGGGAAGCCTAAACATTTGACAGATAGTGGAATGCATTATGGTTAAAACTACTTTCTATAAGCACTGAAGCTTTGCATATCTGTTGCATCTTTGCTGTCTGACCAACAGATGTATATTTTGTTTATTTTTTATCAGCGGAGCCAATGTGAAGAATGAAAATCCTTATTTCTGTTTTACGTGGCTTGTCTTAGCTTTGTCTTTATTTCTCTTCATTTTTCTGTGAAGTTTGACTTCAGAGAATTTTTGAGAGTGGAATAAACCCTTTAATATCTGCAAATGTTTTTTTTCATCCATTTAATGGCTTTTGATGATCAGTTTTTAAACCCAACCTCTCTTAGTTTCTAAATAATGAGGTCAGTTAAATGTATCTGTGCCAAAAAAGAGAAGTAGTAGCCAGCTGTCTTTTCTGGGAAATGAAGAAAAAAATCAAGTGCAATTTCTTTTCCAGTTCTGGAACTGCAAATATTGACATGTTTTCTTGCTTTGCTGTATGCAGTGTGAGTAGATAGCTGATTTAATAACATGGATTACCAGCATTCCATATAATGGCAGTTTTCTGCAGATGCATCATTTTAATGAATGTAGAAGTGTCTCAAGTAGTAATGTAAATGTATTCTTTAATTTAATTCTTTAAATTAAAATGAGAAGTACTGTGTTATGCCCCAAGAGTTGCATTCCACCTGTAAAGATGAAATGCTTGAGCATGAACCACTATTCCAGTGACTGGATTAAACAAACTGCATAATTATAGATCAAGGTTTATGTTGCTTCTGGGAATTAAGGTCAATCACTTGCATTTTATATGCTTTTTTGTTGTTTGTTTTTCTATTGGATCAAAGTACAGTTTGGTAACTTAACGCTGTATAATTGAATGAGTAACTGAGAACATGAAACTTAAGAGAAAGGAGTCACTTCTAAATGTGGATATATTTATAAGTTCTTTTTATATACTTGCTGCGTGAGAGCTGATGTATTTGAACAGAACTACGGTTGTAGTCAAGGCTAATTAAGCTACGTAATCATATTTCTTCCTAGGCAATATTTTCACAATTTCAACACAGTCGAGAAAAAGCACTCCCATCAGATAACATGAGACATGCCCTGGCAGAAAGTTTTAAAGACGAACAGCGTTTCCAGCTTGGATTTATGGATGATGCAGCAGAATGCTTTGTGAGTATTTCATAATTGTCAAGTAGGATTATGTTAGGTTTCTGGAAAGGATACCAAGCTGGCCTATTGTTTTAATAGCTTTAGATTTGCAGGTGGAATACAAGTGGCATAATTCTGTTGATCTTGTTTTTATCAATTTATGGAGACAAAATGCATGGAGTAAGTTTCTGATAATGTAGGGTGGAGTAGTCTTAGATGTGCTTTGTGGTTTCTTCTCTGGTTCTGTAGCTCAGACAAAGGGATATGTGAAGCACTGCATGAGCTACTCTCTCTGGGTGGAGAGATTATTTTCACTGACATCTTCTGCAGAAGACATTTCCACTTTTTTTTGATCCAGTGGTGAATGAATACGTGAAGAGCTTGACTCTTGCTGCAGTTGCTGTCTGCTTTTATGAAATATCTAACTGAGAAGCTTGAACCTTTATTGGAGTCATAAAAGTCGACTCAAGATCACGTGGATGCCGCCAAAGAAGCTTTTCTCAGAAGTCTTTTGTTAGACAATGGAAATTATTCACCTTAATAAATAAGTAAATAAATCAGTTTTAGAAACTGAAAATGCTTTTTGCTTTGATTACTTTAAGATTCGAACATCATCTGGAAGTACTTACAAATGAATAGCTACCTGCCAGATGTATTTACAAATATGTAGGAAAATCAGATTAAGAACTCCTGTGGCTGTTTTGATTATTTGCAGGCAGATTACTAAATTGCAGTCAGGAAAGGGAGTCTCATCAGTGTTGCGTCTAAGCAGAATGTGTTTGGACCCCTGAAGAAATCAGCCAAATTACCTGTCTAGCTCTGCTTCCTCCTGTTAATTCTTTTATGGTATGGCAGAGGGAAGAAAATGGTCATGCTGATTCAGGGGCCAAATGAATGACAATCATAGGACAATTTTTTTTTTCTTTTACAAACTGAAACTAGGGATGAGTTAAGACGTGTAATTTATGAGCGTTTTCCAGGCCTCTGTCAGCAGTAGTCATTCATTGCATAAGCTATGCTAAACATGATTGGATGATCAGATTGATGAATGGAGAAAACGCTCAGATGTGAAGAGCTGAGACAGAGGCCTGATCCAGGACAAATTTCAGGCATTGTGTGCAATTAAATTAATATTGTCATCTTTTTTTTTTTTTTGAAGATTCACTTATTTTGAAGGAGAACATGCTAGGAAGTTGGAGTTGAATAACTTTAATGCTCTTTTGTTATGTTTGAAAGCCTTGAGGTGAAGAGAATTTCCACCTACTTGCTTGTGAATAGGGACAGAGCTGTGTACATATTAAACCTGTAGACTGTAAAGGGGAATAGCTGCTGGAATATTGAACTGTAACGTTGCTTATGTATTCTGACTTCATCGATTCAGTTTGTATTTACATTGTTGTTTCTATTTAGGAAAATATCCTTGAGAGGATTCATTTTCACCTAGTGCCAAACAGCGACACAGATATGTGCACTTCAAAATCCTGTATTTCTCATCAAAAGTTTGCAATGACACTGTATGAACAGGTCAGACATCAATGCTTTAACAAATAATTAGGTTCCACTGTCATGAATAAATAAAAACAAAAGGATTTTTATTTTTGTAGTGTGTATGCCGTAGTTGTGGAGCATCATCTGACCCGTTGCCTTTTACGGAATTTGTGCGTTATATTTCTACCACAGCTTTGTGGTAAGAGCTTTTGTTCTTGTATGTCTCAGTTTTTTTACATATAACCTCATAGGAATAAACAAACCATGGCAGATAAATAAGTGCTATTGAGATTGTATCAAAGGAACGTGGATTTCAAAAGCAAGATGTAGAGAGATTTTACACTCAAAAAAAAAAAAAAGTTGCTACTGTTTTAGCTGTGAATCTTTTCTTTTTAAACAAAAGATAGTTAAGATTTGGCTAAAAATCATTTACTCTTAAGAAGACAATTACATCTTTATTTGTCCCTTTATTTTTTACAGTAATGAGGTAGAAAGAATGATGGAGAGGCATGAGCGTCTCAAACCAGAAATGTTTGCGGAACTGCTGCAGGCAGCAAATACTGCTGATGACTACAGAAAGTGTCCTGTAAGTAAGCAGAGATCCTGTGACTTTGGTTAAGATTCAAAGGAGAGCTCTTTCAGATATTAAATCAGAGTAAAGTATTCATCTGAAAGATTCTTGTGGCTGCTTCAGTGCAGTCTAGCTTAGGATAAGAAAGCCTGTAACTCTTTTTCTGTTGCTCCATTGATAGATTAACTTTGTTCAGATGGCCCGGTTAGAAACTTATTAACTCTGTGCTTTATACTTCACTCCACATTAAATATACTGCCAGTTATTTCTGATTGGTCTGTAGAGGTGTATTGTTTGAATGAAGCACCTTCAGTTCGTAGTTCATATATGCTGATAGCTTCAAAAACTGTCTTACATTGGAATAATATGGTGCTTCTAATGATAGTCTTCTTTTCAACTTATTCTTTTTCATTAAATAATATTATCAACAGTTATCAGTACTGTTAATTAAGGAATCATCAAAAAGTATATCAAGTATAGAAATAACCTGAAATGATGAAATGGGGGAAGATAACAAAATCATGATGGTGACTTGAATGTTTTCAGAGCTTTATACTTCAGCAGGGTGTTGGTTGGATGTAGAAGTTTAGTTGCAGCCTTCATTGGTGTTTATGTACTTATTATTGGTGTTTATTTATTTAAAACAAAAAAATGGAGAATTTGATCTGTAAATTGTTAGAAACTGACATCATAATTAAATGTAAAAATTAAAGTAAGTTTCAGAGGTGTTTTTTGTTTGTCTAGTAACTCAACTTGAGAATACCAGGGCTGTTTTGGGGGGATTATTTTTTTAACATTATTTATTATAATTTACTATAATATTATAAACTTATATTTAACATTTCCCTGCCACCATTTTGTTTTTCCCTTTCTCTAGAGTAACTGTGGTCAAAAAATAAAAATTCGTCGTGTTCTTATGAATTGCCCTGAGATTGTTACAATTGGTTTAGTTTGGGACTCAGAACACTCTGATCTGACAGAAGAGGTTATGCGGAATCTGGCAACACAGCTTTATCTTCCTGGGGTATCTGACCTAAATTAACTAATTCTTTATTCTATAATTTACTCTGACATATTGATGTAAATATTAATATATGCATATAAATGCACATGTATGTAAATACATAAATTTTAAAAAAAAATTACTTCAAATATTATGGCTAATGTTCTGTGTAATGTGCTACTTCGTACAGCTTTTGTGAGAGGAAGAAATCTTGTCAGATGTGTTGGTCTTACACCAAACTATGAAGATGAATGTAGATGAATCCCTAATTGAAAATCTAAATACATCATATTTGGTTTGAAGTTTGTAGAATTATTCCGAGCATTGTTGTTTTGCTCTATCAACTATGTTAAAAACAAATGTCAAAACAGATGTGATAATAGGTGTAGTGATATAACGATATAGTAATAGATATAGTAATATAATGAGATGTAATAATATAGACGTAATAAGTGCAAACATAACTTATATTCATGAAAATCTGAATAATGTAAATGGATATTCTAATACTAATTACATTTTAGAAGTGCTGAAGTAGATCTTGCCATCAAGGCTAAATGTTCTGCAGACAGGTAAAAATATTAAGCGTTTCTACAGCTCTTCTATAGGGTCACAGATGAAAATGCCAAAAACAGTGAACTTTTTCTTGTGGGAATGATTTGCTACACAAGTCGACATTACTGTGCCTTTGCTTTTCATACCAAGAGTTGCAAATGGGTGCTGTTTGATGACGCTAATGTGAAAGAGGTAAATACTGTTTTTACTGCTACCAAATTCAGTGGTCTTTTTTCTTGAACGCATTTTTTTCTGACACTAAGATTAAAGCAAGTTAGAGTCTTAATTTTAGTGAACTTTTATTTTCATAGGTCAATTTTCCCAAATGAATTTTAGAATCAACTTGACTCCTTCAGATAGCAGATACTTAAGACTTTTAATGCTCTTCCTATCAGCTGTTGAGTTTTTCTTTCTTATGAAAAGAAGAATTAATGACTGATGACTATATTTGCAGTGTTAACGTTCTGATGTGCTGTTGGTTCAAGCTTCTTGCCACAATTTACATAAACTTGTGCTAAAATACTGATTTTCAATGTACCTTTAGAATTAGGAATTGTGTACCTGATGCTTATTAAATTATTCTTTCCATAATTCTGTTGAATTGGTTTTGATACAGAAAGATGACTTTTTTTTTCTTAGATTGGAACAAAATGGAAAGATGTAGTTTCCCGGTGCATTCGATGTCACTTTCAGCCATTGCTGCTATTTTATGCTAACCCAGATGGCACAGCTGTATCTCCAGAAGATGCTCCAAAGCAGATTATTCACTGGTCTCAAAGCAAAGCAACAGGAGGAAATGCAGAAGACTTGGGTAATCAGATGTATTTTAATAATAACTGTATTTATGAAATGAAGACTTTAAAGATGGGAATAGTAGATTTGCTGATATGTTCTTAAATATTTTTATCAGTAAGTATCGAAGGGGGTCTCAGAAGGTACTTAATAAGTACTAGTGTACTTATTTCATACTGAAACTGTGTGTCTTGTCTTAATTGATATTCCCACCTCAAACACATGGATTCAGGGGCTGGGGGAAAACATGTTTTTATTATAGATTGGGCATTGCTAAAATTACGTAAAGTAATTCTTTCAGAATAAAATCGCAGTAAATTTGCATATAGAAGTACTCTTTTGTATGTATTGATGCATTTTACCAGTATTTTAAAAGTTATAAGATATTTTAAGCAAAGCTTAATATAAATATGGAGGTATGTTTGGAGGTGTTTGCATATCCCTGTGCACATGCACGTTCCCCTCAACTTTGAGAAAAATCAGAACAAGTTGCAGGAAACTTATTTTCTCAAAGATTTTCAATTTTGAATGTAACATACTAGTAAGTAAAAAAGCAATTGAATTTGACATGCGTTCTCTTCATGTGATGAGTTGTGATAGGACTTAGACTGCTTCAGGGAAGAAGGAGAGGAGACTATTCCACTGCAGTCTGCCATTATGAATAAAGCAGTATATAAAATATTACAGAACCTTATTGCCTAGCATATTGAACTGTAATGAGTGGGTTGATTGGCTGGTTTTTGTTTTCAAATTCCTAACTAAGAATTATATTTTTGAATTTTCATACTGGGAATTTCAAATTAGGAAGTCTTTCATTCTAAAGATAGATGTTGGTTATTTTTTTTTTTTTTTTTTAGGATGTGAGAAGCATTCTACTCCTAAATCAGACCATTTAAAAGAGAATGGAATTGGAGACTCCACTAGTCAAAAGGGTAATAAAAAACTTCAGCCAGATAGTTCAGCATTCAGTAGAAGCCACGTTCAAGCTAGTGGTGGTAAAGGTCCAGGTATGTACCTTCATCCTGAACTGCAATACATGGCTTATGAAATACTTAATAGTATTTCAGGTATGTGCTAACCTCCGTGCTAGAACTATTTCCAGAACAACAATTCTATCATTGTCTTTAATGGATCTTTGAATAGCAACTGATGTTTAAGTAATGTCTGAAATACTGAAGTGGCTCTCTAGCCTTTTCTCAAACTTCATCCTGTCTTGTAATCATATTGTTTGATCAAAGGCATGTTTGCAGTATTATTTTAAGTCTTGTATGTTAATGTGTATGTTTGGGGGGGAAAAAAAGGCAAAAAAAGAAAAAGGGTTTTATTATATATTTCTATAGGTACGTTTACATTCTGTCAGTAACCCAGGCTTTTAGGAAAACAAACAACGATAACAACATAAAGAAAACTATAAGTAGCGATACTGGGGATTGACTTCTGTATAACATGTCCGTGCCTTTTCTCCAAACTCTGAATACATGTCAGAGGGAGATGCTAGCTTCTCTTCAATGACATTTCTATTCTATCTTTTCATGTTGGATTGCCAAGCTTTTTCAAACTTGAGAATGCCTCTTTTTTGATGAGGTAATGACTCCAAAATAGGATTTACCTCCTGAGAAATTGAGGATTTTCTTGTTTTTTAAGCAGTGACTCTGCTGCTTCCTTAAAAGTACGACTTCACATTTAGGCAAGAATAAACTTGGCTTCAGTTTTTTAATATAATTCAAAAAAGTTGCATTTATTGGAGATGTTTATACACTTGTACCTATAATGTCTATCTTTTGTTTTCTTAAGAATCTATGCTATGTAACTTGTTAGTCTTTAAGTAGTGCTAATACTAAAATATAAATGTTATGGTGCGTAAATACTACTGTATATTTTGATCATAAATTGCTTTTTATTAGTGATCTTTGACAAATTAATCTTTTTTTTTTTGCAGCTAAGTTAGCTTATGGTGATCAAAAGGACAGGCTGAAGGACATATCCAGAGAGTGTGCTCAGAAAGCTGCTGATATGAAAAACTTCTCATCTTTACGAAAAGATGCAGACAGAGGACCAAGAAGGGAATCTGGGAGACAAAGAGGTAATGTTCTAAAGATTTGAGCAGAGGATGAATGAATCAAACAGATTTGCACATCTGTGTTAGCTGTGAAGGATTTCATTCTCCTTTCTAAAGAGCAGATTGTAAGATCTTTTTAATTTTCTGAAATATATACTGAATTTGTTACTGAATGTATTGAGAGAACATGAGAAAAGTATGTACTGTAATAAAATCAAGAATAACTATTTGTGAGAACTTAAATGCAGCTTTTCTCTTTTTTTTTTCTCTCCCTTATTAGATTTAATTGGGGAAGATCGTTCCAGTTTCAAGTCAGGGTCTCCTCCAGTTGGAAATGGGCTTAGACAATGTATGGATCAGCGCATATACAGCAGCCAGGGAAGAGGGCCTTATAAACATGACGGTGTACCTCCCCAAACAAAACTTCCTGTACAGGTGCTTGGATCAAATAAAACAGAAGCTTTTCCTGCTGGTGAGAAATCTATGCTTAGGACCCGAACTGATGGAGTCACTGGCTATGATACGGATAGCAGTCAAGACTCTAGAGATAAAGGAAGTATCATCAGTAGCAGAAGCAGAAGTAAAGGCTGGAAACCCATGCGAGAGACACTAAACGTGGACAGCATTTTCAGTGAGGCTGAGAAGAAACAGCATAGCCCAAAGCACAAGGCAAATCTGAACAGTAAATCTAAGCATGAAAAAGAGCGAAGCTTTAACCATTGGCCAAAAGAGAACCATATCCAAAAAGGTTTAATGACTATATATGAAGATGAAACAAAACAAGATACAGGAAGTAGAAGTTCTTTGGATTCAGCGGGGAAAGGGAATGCTGAAAAAAGCAAAGGATTTGCAGAGAGAAAACTCCATGGTGATAATTGGCAAATTCAGAGGACAGAATCTGGTTATGAGAGCAGTGATCATATCAGCAATGGATCAGCAAATCCGGACTCACCTGTCATTGAAGGAATCAATCCAGCAGATGTCAAGAATATTAAAGAAGGTGCTTCCTGCAGGTAATGCTAGTTCTCTTAAGAATTTACATAGGTTGTCTACGCAGGAAAATAAGTTGTAATATTCATTTGTTGTTTCAATCAAGTAAGCATACTTCTAGAACTTCAATACTCTTGAGGATGTATAAAACTAGCAACATATCTAGAAATATGAATGCAGATAGTTAGGAGTTAATCTTACCTTAACTCTGAAGCTGCAGCACTATTTATTTCTGTTGGGAAAGTACTGAGCCACATCATTATGGTGCTGAGCCAGGATTTCTGAGCCCTGCTTTGGGCAGGGTGCGTTAATTTGAATTAATTGCTATGCTTTTTTAGTTATAAAGTTTTTTAGTTACTGGGTAACTTGCTATCTGTAATGAAATACAACTGTCTTCACAAATCATATCTATAACAGCTGTATGGACAGGCTCCTGACAAAAAGATGGAAATGGCAGTAAATAAGTGGTTAGTAGCCAAATTTTATTAATCTCTCTATGAATTGCATTAACAAGTCTGCTGCTCTAGGGATTTTTGGAGCTTCTGTCTCTGGAGATGCTCATAACCCAACTGAACATGATACTGACCAGCATCTGCTCTAGCTGATCGTATTTGAGCGGGGTTTTGGAATAGATGATCTCCTAAGAACACTTCTAGTATTATTTGCCGCACTGAAGCAGTGATTATTGGGAATGTTTAAGATAACTGGAGTTAAGTGACCAGTGTTGTCTGTTCCCCCTTAAAATCACTGTAGAAAATAAATATTCAAAATAGTTGTGCTTTCTCAGCGATCTATTAGTACATACTTTTTGAAAGTTGTATGAAATGTTTTCTGTGCAATTGGTGATATCTTCTCACACATGGCACATCACTCTAGTATTCTTTATAACTTTGGGAAGCAGCTGTCTTTACTGAGCAGGCTGCTGTGATAATGCAAGGCACTTCTTTGTTATTTTCTGTGTTGCATAATGAGCTTTCTGCTGTTGCACTCTAGAGTAGGGCTGGGATGAGTGGGCGTGTAATCCTCAGAACAAACTTGGATACACCATCCTCATGAACTGCATGTTTTTCCAAGTGTCTGTATTAAAGACTGCAGTTCATCCTAAATTCCTCTGCATCATTACAGCTTGTCATGCAGGGAAGCTGTGCTAAAAGTATTCATGGGCTACTTCTCCATCTTACATATGTTCTGTAGTGTGTTTTAGTGAAAAACATGACAGTGGTAAAGGGAGACAAAGTTTCAAGCAGACAAGGTTTAATGCATTCAAGGGGATAATGTTTGTGATAGCGCATCAGTAGTTTAACCCTTCAAATCACCTATGCTTATTTTACAGTGAGCAGAATTTGTCAACAAAAAAAGCTGAAAATGTGTTACATTCAGTACCTCAGCAGAACAGAAACTTCTATGGTAAGAACTTGTGTTTAAAAAAAAAAAAAAAAAAACCACAAAACAAAACAAGGAGCTTTCTAGAAATAATTGAGGTATACCAAAGTTTTAATACTAACATACTAACCTCTCTATCTTCTGTGAGATATTTCTGATGATCTCCTTTACCTTATAATGTTGCTGTAAGTTTGCCATGATTTCATTTATTTTTCCCCACTAAAAACACTTCTTTTTACCAGTGCTCATGAATTTTGAATGACACTGTGCTGGCACGAGGCATTTAGTTTTACTCCTTTTCATTGATGTTAATTGGAGTCTTGTTTGTTTGTAATCCAACACAGGAGGTTAAATGTGACTCGAATTTTTGTTGTATTCTTTGAGAACCACTTTGAGAACATTTTTTCATTTTAATGCTTTTTCAGCAACTGTATCCATTCCCCTTCCCTGTCCCTGCAAAAGTAAACAATCCCCTTCTTCCCAGCCCCTCCCAAAAAAAAAAGAGTACTTTTTTTCCCCAAAAATAGTTCTGTATGTGTTTTTGGTGGATGCTGAGGAGGATTTTGTTTTGCTTTTAAAGAAAAAGGTCTGGATAGGCTGTGCTATGATTTCTTTTCCTACAAGATATGAGGCAAAATCAGGAAGAAACACTTGTAATAAGGAAACCTGCTTCCTTTTACATAATAACATGTCTGCTGGATTGTTATAAATGCCTTGGTGGTATAAATGTTACAGGTCACCATGAGGCCAGCCAAAATCATTATCTACTGTTGCTGGAACAATGGAATGGTGCTTATACAAAGAGGTGCAATAAGTATTAAGACACTTCCCCAGGAAACGTTTGATTTTCATAGATATCATACTTTCATTTGAAGAATGTACAGTATAGTTTCTTCTAAGATTTAAGTTTAACTTATGGGGTGGATTTGCTGTACTGTTGCTTTGTTGCTATTCCAGTTACTTTTTGATTGTAGGAAGAAAACTAACTTCGTGTTTTATCGTGATGACAAAAGACAAATTTTGCATGGAACACAAAGATCTGTTTTTCTGGGTTTTTTTCTGCTGTAGTTCTGTACTATAACTGTACTTTCCAGTAGGGGGAAAAATAATTAGGTAGTAAAAACAAACAAGAAAGCAACAAAACCAAACAAACAAACTACAGAAAGCACTAGTTAAAATATATAAAAGACTCCCTCAGGATGAGGAATAGGGAGCTTAATTAGCTTACACAGTAAACTAATATATTAAATATAGCTATAACTCGCCATGTGTCATATTTTTTCAGTACTGTTTTCTATTCCAAGTGACCTTTACAGTTATCATAAAACAAAATCATAGTAACTGTCAAAGAATAGTGATGTTAAAGTCCTGTCTATTCAATCTATTCAGTACTTCTATTTCAGTAACTTTTTAATAGTTCCTTAACAAAAAAAAAAGGATGTAATTCTAAATTAGAATTGAAGTTCTCATGTGTTTATGTTTTGCAGAACTACTTCTAATGTGATTAATAGGCTGAGGAAAAAATGAAGAATTTGATTATCATGTGAGAAAGATTTACTTAGATTGATCTTGGATGTCTAAAAAGTGTGTATGTCTGGACACCTTGAGGAGGAGGAGCCATTTATAGGCACCAGTTGTACCTCTTCATATTATGTTTCAGAATATTATGAGCAAGACTAGAACTAATAGGTAAATACCATACGGACTTCTAGAAAATGGTACTTCAACAAGTACCCAGTCTTTTCTGAGAGCAAAATGAAATGTAAGAAATCTTCTGTAGCTGCTCATAGCAACTTGTAAGAGAATATCTTGTCCCTTTGCAGGGAAATAATATATAACATATAACTTTTAATTATGCCTATCATTTTTACTGGTTTTTGATTTTAACAGGAGCTGAGTGAGAATTATGTCCAGTATTGAGGGATTTTGTCTTTGACCTACAAAAATAAACTTTTTTTAGAGGTTATAAGGATAGTAACAGTGGATCACATGGTGGTAACGCAAATAAAATTGCTGCTTCTTTCTGTAGGAGTAAGCAGTAGATAACTAGTACTAAAGTAAGTGACCCATGTGACCAATCTCTAATTTGTGTGATTAAATTTTGGGAGGAAAATATTAGGCAGATACAGTGTTCTTAATTTTTACTTATGCGTTGATGATTACGACGTTTGTTTTCAGTGAACTTGGGTGGTGGTATTTTTTGTGTATGCAGAGTAAATAATGTGAACAGTGTGGGGGCAGAATTTGCAACCTTATGTTTTTCACACTGGAGAAAGGTGACTATAACTGTTGGAAATACAAGATTAGGGGTATAAAGTATCTTCTTGTGGCTTTTCATAGTAATAACTATGCTAGCTACTGATAATTATTTTCATAATAATAAAGTGCTTTCAGTTGTCTTTGTGAAAATGATCCCTTGACTCTGAAGGCACACACCTATGAAATTGCCACTGACAAGTTCAGTAAAAAGTATTCTTGTTGGCAGGGGAAGTGGTTGTTGAGTTCACTAGCATGAGACATCTCCAGTTGCATTTAAAATCATTTTGAAGCTCTGATGAATATGTCAGCATGAATCCAGACTACCTTTACTTATTTGTCACACTAGAAAACCATGCAAACTAAAATTTGGGCATAATACTGAAAAAGAAAATCCTAGGAAAAAATCAGAACTACAGGAAATATGCAGCTAAAACAATAGGAAGAAATTGATTATTTTTTTGTGTAGAATTCAGACATTGCAAACTTATGCACATGTGTTTGTAAATTAAGTTATTAGAAAAGAACTCTTTTTTGACTTGTTGGCTGTAGAATGGGTGTTCATGATTTTAAAATCTAGATTGCCTACTCAGATGTAAAAGTAGATGTTCATAAATCTTAAAGGAGACCAGTTTGTATTTGAGAGACCGGAATTACCTTTACTTAGCGGTAAGATGCTTATGACCTGTTGATAAGGCTTGCGGTCTCTAGCTGAGCACAGTGCTCATGTGTCCCATATCTAGTTTTGCAAAGAACCTAGAGCCAAAATTCCCAATAGACTCTAAACCAGGTTTTAACCTTGCATGGATCTCATGTCAGCAGAAGAGAAAATAACACATCTATTTTTAAGTTAGCTGGAATTCTGGAGGCACGAATCGCCTGGTATCACTGAGCAGTTTTGGTTGAACGTGTGCCATGGTCACCCTGAAGAACAGCTTACTAACCTTTGCTGCCTCCTCCTGACAGATTTATGATACTGCCTCTTGGAAGGACCTGATGTGCTGCATTCCTTCAGTTTGGCTTGGGATGCTTTTCACATCAACTGTTTTGTGGACTTAAGGAGCAGTTGTATAGCCTATGCTTTTTTCAAAAAAGGGATTTAAGCCTTAACAAAATCTGTAGTAGAATGAAATATTTGCTATTCGATCACCTCATTGTTAGTTATCTCTGAAGGCACAGCCTGCTGGAGCAGTTTTGAACTTCCTTTCAGTTTAGGTCCTTGACCTTTGCAGCTATAAGGGCTCATTCAAGTAACCATATTTTCACATAAGCATTTTTTGCTAGGGTTGTGGTACTGTTTACCATGATGGAATAGCAGTAACTTTTTTTAATTTGAAGACTGGAAGGAAAGGGATATTGAAGACTTGTCTTTTCAGGTTACACCTTTTAGGCCTCTATAACTATGTCCTTTGTCAAAGATTTAGCATCTTTAATCTTTTCTCTCTTGAAGATAGGACAGATGCGGACCCTTGAAGCAAATCTCCCTTATTGCCCAAAGTTTAGTTGTTTGGGTTTTTTTGGTTGGTTTGTTTTTTAACTTCTGTCATTCTTTTGACTTAAGTTTAAAAAAAAAAAAAAAGTTCACATAGCAAAATAATGCTTCTAAGACTTTATTTAAAACTGGGGAAATTTACATGGTCAAATCAAAAAATTAACAATAAAGTACCTTAGTAAGATTACATCAGGAAAGAAAAGATACAAAACTTTTGTAACCTTCTCTGATGTAAAGGGGACAGTTACTTGTTTCCAGTTGAGTAAGTTAAATCTCTGAACTCAAGAGATCAACCTGCTAGATTATTTGAGGCAGTGTATGCTGGTTTTTGTGAAGTACATTCCCAATTTTTTTGAGATAAGTAATGTAGTTGCATGATATAGACCATATACTTAACAAAATTCAGCTTATTTTGAAAGGCTGTGAAGCAGGTGACTGATTGCAATGAGCCAGTTACTGTGTTAGGAACATTTACAGTAGCTATCTTTAAACAGGCTGTTGCTTGTCGCTTGCCAAGAGAGTCTTTTCTATGTGGTGTCAACATGGATTCTTCAATGCTTCTTTTATTCACTGTCCAGTAGGAGCTGCTTTGTTCAGAAATAGTATATTGTTAAAAGCAAAGAATTTTTTCTGTGGTCAGTGAATAGGAGTTTCTAGAGTGTGTGTAGTACTGCTGGCCCACACACTCCTAATGTTGTGTGCTTAGGGTGTGTGGGTGAGAGTGCTCTTTATCTACTCAGTGTCTCTGCAAACTGTGCAATTGTTGTAAGAGAAGTAACAGTTATCTGGCATTTTATAAATGTTTCAAGAATGCTTAATGCATTTCTAATTTTAAAAAAAGAAAACAACCCAGTCTTACATTATTCTGTTTTGTTAATAAATCGTATGAAATTTCAAAAGTCATGAAATATATAACTTAAATTTATTTTGGCTGTCTGCATAAATGCTTGTATGAAAACTTGTTCGAAAATGTGCTTATAATTACGTGATTTGTCAACGTTTGATAGCATGTCCATAGGACTCCAAGACTGTGATAATTCCCCTTTCCTGACAATATTAAACAAACAACAAAAAAAATTGCTCTATATTATTTTGGACTAATATATGTTCTGATTCTCTGAAGATTTCTTTTTCAAAAATGTTACTTTGACTTATGTCAGATCCTGTCAAGAGTTGTTTCATGCTGTGTTTTGTTTGCCTGTTAACCTCTGAGAAATTGCAAGGAAATTGGACTGTATTTCTATTTATTTTGAAATATTTTTTCCATTTCCAGAGTCTAGGAAGGACCTTATCAATACAGAAGTTAACTACAGACCTCATGTTAATATCCCAACAGAGTTACATTTGCAGGTGCCCAGTCCGCAAGTAAAGAGGTAACTAAATTTAAAAAAAATTAATAGTATTAATTTACTATGTAATACTATTAAAAAATACTGAATTCTGTAATGTGATAGAAATCACTGTTAACTGTGTGAAAAATGACAGATGTTAAATCTTTTGACAGATGATGCTCTTGGCATTTACCTAATGTACAGGGTTGAAAGCTCTACTCCTGGGGAAAAAACTAGTTCTAATTTTGGTATTCAGTAGATGGAACCCCAAATAACTTAGGTAGTTTTAAACCATCTTAGTAGCGCAACAACTTTTAATATTTTTGTTTTTAATTGATACTATAGAACAATAGAGATTTAACGCAATAACCCAATAAAGATTTGAAAAGCTTGGCAAGAAAGGGAGGAAAATGTTATGTCTACTTAAAAGCTGTGGCTGTATACCTGTTGTTTCTGATTGGAACTGCAAATGCTCAGAACCTCCCAGAAATAAAGAATCTAAATGCATGTTTGGCACTCAAAAATGTTAGACGCTTTTTGAAAAACTGATGCATCAGACTGAGTCACAAAGATGTTTAAAAAAAAAAACAGAATTTTTATTTGATATAGTCCAAATCTAAGGAATTTTCTTATTACGTCTGTTTAATTGTCTGCTGAAGCTTTTTTGGGACACAGTACATTTCAGATGAAAGAAGCTTGTAGTGATTTAATAGAAGTTACACTTAAACAGTTGTGTATTAACCAGACACCAGATCTCTAATCAGCTCAAGGATATCCAGGCAGTGTTACCAGGGCTGTTGTTAGAGGTGCTTGGTCATTTGGCCTTTTGTGTTTGTATAGATACTTACATCTTTGTTTGTTTGTTTTTAGAGCTGAAATGCCTGAGATTAGTAGGAAATTCTTCCCATCGTCAACTCTACAGCCAGTTGTTAAAGAGATTGTGAAGTCAGACAGTAAGAACAAGGCAAATGAACAGAGTTCTTCAGAGTGGCTTAATCCAGACAGATTTGAGACAATGAATGTGTCAGCATATTGCGCTGTTGGTGTATCTCACCCTTATACAGAAAACAACTGTGGAAGGAAGCCCATCAACAATGACTTTCACCCTTCTTCCCAACCGCAGCCTCATCATGCAAGAACATTTGGTCCCAAGGTGGGGTTTTCACCTTTTGTGCCACAGAATCCCTCAGAAAGGCCTCCCTGTGAGCATACCGGACACCAGCTCCGAAGGGTGGATGCTCTTTGGGTGCCAGAAGCCGTTTACCAGAATCTTCCTCCCCCTTTACCTCCAAAGAAATATGCCCTGAATATTTTGCCAGGATCAGAAACTAACTCAGTAGCTGATGTAAAATCAACAGAAGTGTTGCAGAATAATTTGTTAAGACAAACAGGTGTACCTTTTAAGTCTGCATCAGAAACAAATGTATTTGCAAGCGAACAAAGGCTTAAGGAGTCATTTCAAGGGAATGAGTTGTTCGTTCATAAACCAGATTCTCCACCTAGCTTACCAGTTAATGACTTTTGGTTGATGTCTGAGAACTTCTTAAAGAAAGGATCTCATCATACAGGACCAAGTGCTGGCTATGTGGATGCAAATGATAGTGTATCCCTTACAACTTATTTTTCGGTAGACAGTTGTATGACTGACACATACAGGATGAAATATCATCAGAGACCCAAGCTTTATTTTACAGATAGTGGAAGCTTTCACAAAGAAAAGCATCTAACACCAACTGGAGTAGAACTGAATGCTACGTACCATACTACTCTTGAGCCCACGCATCCCACATCTGAGCAAAGGTACAAAGCAAATGTAGAAGGCTTACACTGCAGTAGATAGATAGATTAAAAATACATTTGGATCTGACTGTTGCATTTCATGTAGTCTGTAAATGGGCACAGGACTTGAATCTGTGTGTGGTAGGTTGGTACCCAGTCAGCTGTATTTTGCTTAGGAGTTTAAATGAATATGCAAACGTAGGTGAACAGAGAAAAAGAGGTGCTAAACTTCTAGGTCTTTGATTTACTACTCCTGGTTGCCTTAATGCTTACCTCTGTTACTTGGCTTGTCTTCTATGATTTATGTTAAAAAGGGTCCCTTTAAGTGTATGCATTTTACAGCAGTGGGATCAACTAGATGTTACTAATTGAAATTTTTTTTTAAAGACTTAAATAGCTGCAGTATAAGAAGTGTTCCTTCAGACTTCAGTCACTACATACTTAGGCTAACAAAAGGAATAAATATATTACCAGTAAATATTACACAGTGGGTATAGCAGAGCAGTATTTTCCCTGACAGGCAGCAGGAGGCAGGTTGTTTTGACTGATGTTGCTGAGAGTCTGTGCTTTCACAAACCTTTAAGTGTCTTTAATACAAGTTTATCCAGAGATTTTTCTAGCTTGCTATTTAAAAGCCTTAATAATAATTCTTTAGAACTGTTTTGTTTGTAAGTGATAGGTAAGATTTTTTTTTAAGGGAATTCAAGTAGAATCATAAATTCATACAGTGATTAGAGTTGAAAGAGATCTTAAAGGTCTTGATTCAACTCCCCTACGATGGCCAGGGAAACCTACAGCTACATCAGGTTGCTCAGAGCCCAGTCCAGCCAGACCTTGAGAATGCCCCAAGAATGAGGCATCTACCACATTTCTTGGCAAAGTTCCAGTATTCCACTAACCTTATGATAAAGAAAAAAAAACAACACCAAAAACAAATGCTTATATTCAATCTAAATTTCTCCTCTTTCTGGTTTTTGAAACCATTTTTCCCTTGTCCTATCACACAGACCATTCTAAACAGTCTGTTCCCTTCTGTCTTATAAGCTCCCCCATATTGCTTCCAGAGTGCCCTTCCAACCTCAGTCAATCTGTGGGTCTGTGGATTTTGTGCTTTCTGCCAGCTCTTCCTGGTTGTGCATCAGTTGTGCACTCAGCGTCTTATGCCCATGCTTTTCCAGAGTTCTGCATAGACACTCATGGATGGAGTATTTGTTCATAGAATCAGTTTAGTGATATCTGTACACAGGGGCTCACAGAAGTAATGAAGTCTCTCCAAGCTTGTGAGTGATCACTGCCTGCATGTTAACAATACTTTGTTGTAAGCCTCCGCTCAACATCATCTTAAGTTGTATGAAGTCAGGTTCCCAAAAATGAGGTTTGTTAGCAGAGAAAATGTACGAGAGCAATATCCACATCTGTTGAGTAGTGTCTGCTGCTTGTCTAGTATGCTCAGTTCTGGGACAGGCAGGTTCTCTTTAGCAAGCAAATCAAGGCACATTAATGGTGCCTCTTGCTGGGTGACTGCATAACCACTTCTGGGAGGGGTAATGTCAAGTCCTGTGCAGAATGGCCACCCAGACTGTGCCAGTTCATGGATGGAAAGGCAGGGTGAAAATTTATGGCTACATCACTGTCTTCTGTGCTGTGGGGACTGTCCCAGTGAGGATGTTGCTTCTTTTTGCAGAAAGTTGCAGCACAGGGCCTTCCCTCTCCTTTCTGTCTCTTCATCCTGCCTGCCCTCTTCTTCCTTCTTGTAGCAGGTCATCATCTGCCACCAGCTGTGAGTCCCATCAGCAGTTTTGTGTGAGAAGACCAATTCCTATGTCAGTGCAGACCTCTTTAAGGGTCAGCCTTCTTGTAAGGTGATCTAACAGGTCCTTGAATTTAAGCAGCATCTGGTTGTGGGTAGCTTGCTGGAAGATGTTGAGCAAACCAGCCATTCAGAAGGCCAGGATAAGACCCATATTCTCAGGCACCCTGTGGTAGCCTAAGGAAGCAGTTGAGGCATTTCTTCTCTAGGCAGCAGCAGAGATGCTGCAGTAGATCATTCTACCACATGGGCAATCCCTTATGTGTCAGGCTTGATGGGGACTGTGGTTGTCAGGTGGCGAATCATAACTGTGAATGATGGCTTCAAGCTGTGCCAGGGGAGATTTAGGCTGGATGTTAGGAAATACTACTTTTCTGAAAGAGTGGTCAGGCACTGGAATGGGCTGCCCAGGGAGGTGGTGGAGTCACCAACCCTGGAAGTGTTTGAGGAACGTTTGGATTTTGTGTTGAGAGACATGGTCTAGTGAGAACTATTGGTGATAGGTGGATGGTTGGGCTGGATGATCTTGTAGGTCTTTTCCAACATTGATGTTTCTGTGATTCTGTGAACTGTCTTCAGGGCTTGGGATGGGGGGAACTTGTGCCCACGAGCAGACAGGTACAAGACGGCAGATAGTTGGAGGTGGAAGCTGTGGTGCTGGACACACCTGGCTGTGTGCCCAACAAACTAAATTGCTGCCCCAGCATAGATTTCTGGCTTATGCTGTGCTGCTGCTGAAGCTGGCATCAGCCTGCTTAATGCTCAGGAACGTGTCCGGGTCGTGGAGCTGTACCCTAAACATCATTTCAGTGGAGGTAGTGGTGAGCTCAGTCTTAAAGGAGCTGTGAGAGGGCAGCACTGTCAGGCAGCAGTCATGCAACTGAGGCCTCCAAGCTGCTGTCACCTGGTTCTGGAACTAGTGGGCGGTTTTCTCCGCATGCAGGTAGGAGCCCTCGCAGAAGGTGTTTTAAGTGGCTGGGCTCCTGCTTCCTTCTCAGCTTGTTCTGAGTGTGGTGAAGAAAACACAGCACATCCCTTAGCAGACACTTCCTTGTGTAGGTGCACTCCAGGTGCAGGGAGTATGTGGTATCTCCTCCATGGTGGAAGATGTACCTACGGGGAGGCCTCAGAGGTGTGAGCAGGCACATTTTCTTCATGGGCACTCTGTCCTTCATAGACACAGTTCACCCTAATGTCTTGCTGAAGCCAGTGTGAAGCTGTGGCAAGAAGCATCCTTAGCAGGCCCAAAGATGATCGTCCACCAGCTATTCCACTCCTTAGCATTTGTCAGCCACTGTGTGCTCTAGGCCCAAACTCTAACCATGTTGCTTTTCTCACTGGAGTCATTGTCTGCCTCTTTGTCCTTCTTGTCCTTCTCCTTCCCTTGTCCTTCCTGCTGCTAACCAGCTTATGTCTTCTTTTCCTGAGGCACCAACAAAGCACAAAGAGCCCAGCGAAGCCCTAGAGCTGCCAGTGCTGCAAGGCAGGAAAGAGCAGGGCTCCCTTGGCTGTCCAACTTTGTTCCTGCCTCCCCTGCTCCATACTGTGCAGCAGTAGTGCCAAGTAAACTATAGTATTAATATACCTGCTCTGTACAACTTCTTAAACTTGCTTATCAGATTTGTTTATCCTGTAAGCTGTATCCTTACTGAAATTCAGTTACATAAACTACAAACTGATAGAGCAGTAGTGATGCTAATTTTAAAATACAGAGTTACTATACAACTATCAAATGCGTATTTTTAACAAGGTTTCAGAATTATGGAAGCAAAGAACAGCCCAAGCCCAGGTTGGGAGGGATTTCAGAAGATAATCATGTCCGATTTTTTTTTTTTTTTTTTTGAGAAAAAGGAGCTTTGAAATAATCTAGTGCTCTGTTCAGCCACATCTTGAAAACCTATTATTGGAGTCTTTCAAGATGAGATTGCACAGCAGGCTAGATAACAATGTCCTAGGGAGATTGTTGTTATTTATTGAACTTCTCTTTTCAGCTTGATGTTTTTGGCAACATTTAGTGGGGATTATACATGATTTTACAGACAAATTTTACCTCTTTGAAACAATTTTACAAATTCTACAATTTGAAACAATTCTACAAATAGTTAAGTACTGTCATAGCAATTAAGTGTGAATGATCCTGCAGCTGTTCAGACTGGAGTAGCATGAAAAAAAAAAAGCTGCTTCCTCTGTTCTAGCACTCTGCCCTGCTGTTTTGGCAGGTTTGGCATTTACTGTGTCTTTCGCTAATCTGACTTAATTCAGTAAAAAAGCAGAAGAGAAGTTTAATTTATCTTTTATTTGGTTATATGTTAAATCAGTGCACAGGTGGGAGATGGGAAAAAAAGCAGGGTGAACAGGATTTTACCCTCATGGCAGCCCTGAGTGTTTGAAATAACCCACTCTGTGTTGCTGAGTCAGAAGCATAGGCTTAGAGTTCTGTTTCAGTCTATTCTAAGTAATGTATAACTTAAAATTAATCAGGAAAGGCTGAATTTTGTAGTTATTTCTGTTAGTTTTATCTTAAAAATGGGGTGCTGCTGACTATATCTAAACATAAATGCCTTTTAGTTAGAAAAATATTGCAAGCAGGTTAAATATTCATGGAAAACACTCTTGCTTATGCTTGCACTGTTAGTCAGAAAGGCTTTTTTATGTTTATATACCTTATGTGTGAGTTTTAGTGCGTCAACCAAATGTTGACACTTGGTTGAACTCTTTAACGATAAACAAAGTTATACATTTGGTTATTCTTCATGATCAGTGTTTTAAACTACTTGTAACTTGTAGTGAAACTGGAACACAACATATGCAACAAGGTATCTTAGATGAACCTTATTTTTACCTTATTGATGAGAATTTGTTATAGCACTTGAGAAATGAATTCTGGAGTTTGTAGCAAATAATTATGCATGTTTAGGAATGGTTGGTGGTAAACAAAGTATCTTTTTGTGAACAAACCAGAAAAAAAGCCTCGAGTGTGAAAAACCTTGGAAGATTCCTAGTTGTCTTATTTTTGAAAGAGATTTCAAAACTTGTAAATTTTTTTCTTGTAATTTTTTTCTAATGTTCCTACAGCAACGTTACATGCTATACATAGCATTTCAGTAAAACTGTAACACTTGTGTAAAAAAAAAAAAAAAAGCAACAAAGAAGAGTATGGAATTTGTAAATAATGTATAATTTGTAAAATGTTTGCAGAAATTGTATTTGAAATGACAGTATTTTTATGTATAAATAGCACAGCAACAACTGTGAATGATGTTATAACAGTTATTTTTAAACATGCATAGCAATGTTCATACTTGTATACAATAAGCAATATGAATGCCTGTTACTGATGCCAATGAATTTGGTTTCCAGTGAGCACAACTGGTAAAACTTATTTTTAAAGTAGATGCAGTAATTTAGATGTAATTCTGTCTCCTTGCTTTGCTTGAAACAATCTTACCAGACAACTTTTTATGTGACCCATGTTTACCGGGTGTTTAATTATAATAGTAAACTGCTAATTAAGGCACCTTTGTTTTTATATTTGACTCTGCACTCCATGTACTTATGTAATATTTGCTAACAAATAAGTGATAACTTGTCTTGACTTACGTAGGGTGCCTATTTATTTTTTTATAAATGTCCCTTCCTGGCTATAGATTTGTATAAGAGCCTAGACATATTTTTAACAGTAAATACATTAATAAGTCTTGTAATTAATATATTTTTCAGTCTTTAGAATTATTTTCTTGCAAAGTTCTGCTTGTTCAAATTATCAGATAAAAATATAAAATGTCTTTGTCTGTATTCTTTTTGTATGCCACACTTTCCTTAAAAACAAGAAGTAAACCTGCAACAATGAAACCACACCCTGGCTTTCCAGAGCCACACTTTTTAAAAATGATAGCTAATAGTAATGCTTGAAAGCTTTAAAGAGATGGTGGTTCTCTGACCATATTTAAACAGTAAAATTCATCATCTCAAGTACTGGTTTATAAAGTTGGCTTTCTAATATAGTATACTGTACTATATATTTAGTATATAATATAGTACAGTTTTGCTGTACTAGTTATAAATGAAGGTTGTCTTGATGCGTACATCCAGGTATTGCAGTTATTCATGCTATGAAATAGCTTGAGCTCAAAGCATCACAAGCCTGTGCTTTGATAGCTTTAAGTTTTCTGAGATATGTAAAACCTTTTATGTCAGACTTAACTGAAAGAAAAACTAAGTCACTACATCAGGTTCTCTTACCCTAATGGCTCTTCTGTCAAAATTGTCAAGACTTATTCTCAACGGTCTTCCTTACAAAGGAAAATGAAGCAGTTTTAGTGTTCCTCTAATAGCTTGTTCCTTTGTGATTTTACAGTGAAATCTCTGGGGGAGGAGGAGGAACAAAAGTAAACTTACCTCTTTAGTAGGTTCAGTTCAGTTGTAGAAAAAAAAAAAAAAGGAAACCATTTTCTTATTTGTGAGAATCCAATCCCTGTTTACTTTTTTTTTTCCTATGCTTTTAAGCTACTGACATTTTCATAGGTCATAAGCACTAGCAGTTAAAGGTAACTTAGTTCTTAAAGCAGTCTTATTTTTGAATATACAAGTTGAATATGTAACGAAAACCAGCATCAATGAAGAACTGCTTAAGAATGAAAAAAAAAAAAAAGAAAATAGAGCATGCATACCTACGTCTGTGTCCTGAATATTGTATTAAATGAAAATAAGCTCCTGTCAGGTTGTGTCAGAAAATAGTGGAACAACTGAACTCAGAACTCCAGTTACATGTCATATTTCTGAAAAATCAAGTTGTACTTCTCAATTTATTAATAAGATGAAAATAAAGAATACAGATGCTGAAGTGCCTTCATCCACAGTCTTCCTAAAAGCCTCATTGGTCCAGCAAGCAACTTGAGCATTCAAGATGTTCAGTGATGCAACACTGTTTTTGAAAGCCTCATTATAGCCAGAGACTTAGAAATTTTTGATGGGAGTGGGTATGTGAAACCTGGCAATTGCCTAAGAATGCTCTTGTAAGCTCCTTCCTTTGCCGCTCGTAGTGAGTAAATCAAACTTGTATTACCTAAATCAGCAGGTGAGGGCAGCAGCTACTGCTGTGCACTGGCACAGTAACTGCTGAAGCAAGAATCTCACATGCACTTCCATACAGAGAGAGGTAAATTTTTTGAAAGCAAGACAAATGGGCTAAGTTTCATCTTCTGAGCAAATAAGTCAGTAACAATTTCAGTCTCTGACTGCTGGATTTTATTCAAACAGTGCATATTTTCATTTACACTCAAGTCTTCAAGCGAATTACAAAAGCACAGTCAAACTGTCTCCTGTCCTGAAAGGCACAATTTAGAACATGGAAAGACAAGATACAGGCACAATCCTAAAGACAGTACTCCTAATACATCCCGGGCTGTACAGTGATACAGCATGCACCCATCTCTCCAGCTCCAGGGCTTCTTGCCTTTCCATCAATGGGAAGTCTCGTTCTCCATTGCTGTCTATACTGTGCAAATGCTTCTCCTCCAAATGGTCCTGTTTGCCTTCCTAAGGTGCGCCCAGTGATTCCTGATCCACGTGGCTCTGTGGAAAAAAGAAAGCTCCGGTTACTTTCAGAGCTGTACAGCCTTTGGGGGATGCAGCAAGCATGAAAGAAGCATCCGGTGTACTGCCCGACCTACAAAGTGACAGCGTTTTTGACGAAAGAAGCCGAGCTGCTGGTTGTTCGGAATTACATCTGCTTTTACCGCTCTCTGTCCGTGAATCTCGGCCTTTGCTTCACGGCTCGTTAACCCGAAACCTCCGTGCCGCAGCGGATCGTCCCGAGCGGCGGCGGCAGCCTGCAGACTCCGGCTGCGTGTGAGGGCGCTCAGGCCGGAGGTGACGGACCCAACCGCGAGCCGTTCGTTTCACAGCGAGCGGAACAACGCGGCACTCGGCCGAGGCGGCGGCAGGGACCGCCACCGCCTGCTCCGCCGCCCCCGCTCCCGCCTGGAGGGGACCCGCCCTGCTCCGGCCTCGCCCCGACCGACCTGGGCCCGGCCCATCAGGGCAGCAGGTAGATAAAGACGAAGAGCGCCACGTCGAAGAGGACGAAGAGCCACAGGTCCAGCCAGTAGGACTGCCCCGACAGGGCCGGCGGCCGCTCTCCATTCGCCGCGCTCTGCTCCTCGGGCTGCGGCCGCCGCCGCACGGCCGCCTCCATCTCCTCGGCACGGAGCGGCCGCCGCGAGACGCTCGGCGCGGTACGCGGCGCGCAGGCGCTCGTTGCGCTTCCGGGTGGGCAGCCAATGGGAGCGGAGCGCACGTACCGCCGCCACGCCCTCGCGCGGGCGCCGCCCGTGCCGCGTGACGCGCAGTCCGCCCCGCTGCCGGCGGTTTGCTGCTGCCCGCGCGAGCTCAGAGCCGCCTGCCGCGTCCGCTGTGGCGTTATTCGCGGCCGCGCTGCGCAGCGGTCGGGATACCGTAGTTGGCCGCGGCTTCTCTGCCGCTAAGGGCGTTGCCCCTTATCCGTCGAGTAGCCCTGTTGCTGAGGAGCTGGCGGGGCCCCGCGTCAGTGTGGCGAAAGATAGGCGAAGAGGGAAGTCCCGCCTCCGCTGCTGCTGTGAGGGGAGTAATGCTGTGGGAGGCCGGCTCGGAGCCGGTGCCGTTCCTGCACTGCTCCGTGGCTCTGCTGGTCGCGCCTCCGTGCCGGCGCTCGGCGTGCCCGGTCAGCTGTGTGGAAAACAGACATCAGCCCCCGCCCGTCACGTTGGCCTTGCTTCGTAAAACACGCCAGGACTTGAGTGGGAGCATTCACAAATTCTTGGTGTGGCTTCCCGGAGAACGCTGAGGGATCGGCTCGGAAATGCTGGTGTGAAGATAGGTGGGAAAACTGGAAGCCGTTCTGAGACACACGCACGCTTAGCGTCGAAAGCTGGCCGCGCCCCCTGAGAGCGCAGAAAGCCGTGTGGCTTACGCTGTGAGAGGAGCTCCCAGCACACAAAGCTGGCGCTGAGACCCACCGGCTCCGTCAGCATTGCAAGGGCTGCAGGTAGCTCCGCTGTGTAGAAGGGTGAGCAGACTATCTATTACAATCGATATCTGGCAGGCGGGGGAAATCCCAATTTATAAGGAAATGAGTTGCGTCACCGTCTCAAGTAGAATCCTGTTTGCGCCATGAGAGCGCGGTGCCAGCAGAGGGAGCCCTGAGCGTAGGACAGAGAGGCTTCAGCTACAGGAGTAACTGAAGGGTGAAAGGTTTTGCTTTAGTTCTTTTATTCCCAGCGAAAAGTCAAGGAGAGAGGGATGAAATTAACGAAGTACTCAAAAAAAGAAAAAGAAAAGAAAAAGAAAGCCGTTAAGGTGCAACTGTGCCCATTAAGAAACAGAAATAAGCACGGGGCAGAGTGCTGACCCTCAAAGGGCATTAGGAAATAGCACTGTTGCAGGGGGTTGAGGCTGGGTTGAACTTAGCAGCTGCAGAATAAGCAGCATGAGCAGAATGTGGTGCCTGTTTGTTACCCATCAGAAGCATTGCACGTGAAGTCAGCTTAATCTGAACTCGTTCTTTATCTAGTTGAGACTCCTTGAATATTTTCATTCATGTCCTGAAAGAAAATCACTCAGAGCTGCCGGTACTCTTCTTGACAGAATGATTTTGACCCTCAATAAACGGGGACAGCTCAAAGCCTGTATGTTTTTAAAACATTGCCATAGTTTTTAAACCAAACTTATAAGATTACAGTGTGAGATATCTGCCTCTCATCAGTAAGTGCTTGATACTGCTCCTGTTGACGTCAGCAAGGTATCAGAGATACTATTTAAAACAACAAAGTGAGCTGTATTATCAGAGCATATTTTTTTTAATTTATTGTATATTTATATTTTCATATAACAGTTTTTGAGACTTGCTTGTTGTCAGGGTTCTCTTAAGCTTTACCATTCTTATTACACAATGCTCCATACACAAAGAAACTATTAGTCACTGCAAATGTCATGTTAAGGAAACTAAGTTGCAATTCAAGAACCAGTGCAAAAATATTGCAGTTTTGGTTATAGAAAATAGTTTTGGCAGCCTGTTACAGTGTGTTACTCATGTAACACTTCCTACAAGTAACTTTTTAGTCTTTGCTTCAAATTTTAATTTGACTTTTTTTTTTTTTTTTTTTTTTAAAAATTCGAGGTAAAATACTAAATGTAAACTTGTGTTTTCATTAGGGCTGAATAATCACAACTTAAGAGGTGTCGTGAGGAGATTAAAAAAAAAAAAAAAAAAGTAAATGTAGAAAAATTGTCTTTTTTTTAAAACAGGATTTTGATTCCAGTGCTGTTCTGGGTAAAGTATTTACTCCTTTTTGAAGATTCTCTTGGCTTCAACTCCTTCGTACACATAGGTCTGTTCAGAAATTAAGAAGAAAAATCAGTGACTGCTATTATAAACTGTTATTTCACAGGTGTTGTGGTCAGAGGTGGTTTAATTAATTATGATAGGTGGCCATGTGGGGGCCTAAAAGCCTTTGGAAGGGCTCTGAGGAAAGGAACAGAAGGAAAGCAGCCTGTTGTCAATAGGCATAAATTCTGTATGGAAACATTTGAACCACCACTGGACAGTTCTTTCAAAAACAAAACAAACAAACAAACTAAATCTCCCGCAGTATTGAAATATTCCCAGGTGTCACATATGTGCTTGCTTTTATTAGAAATGTGAGAAAGAGTTGGCCTCTTGTGTTCGGATAGCTCAGAGCTCACACCTGTGCATGGGGGGGTTATTTATTTAAGAAGTTTGTGACCAGCTGGTCAGAGAGCTATGAAAGGTTTCTCTTTTGTCTTTATCTTCCTGCTCTGTGTCAGCTGCTGAGAATGTTATCCTTGGGAAAACTCCTATAGGATGACTTTAGAAGGCAAAAAAGGGCCTTCAGGGAGAATGTATCTAGTATGTATATGGCTTCCACATACTTCAGAATGTGTTGATAAGATACAGCTCACCCAGGTTGGAAATCACACATTGCCAGTTTTATGTTCTAAATTCCAAAGCTCTAGATTTTAATACTTTTACTAGATTTGAGAATTCTATCTGAAGATAAGTGAGGTTATTTGGTTTGAGCAAAACGTTTTGAACTTTCAGGACATTTCTGAGAATGTTTTCACTTCACTATATTCTTAAACTGTGTGTAAGCGACTGTTCAACTCACCTGAACGAGTTCACTGCCTACAATTTCTCTGTATGCTGTGAGTACTTTTCCATTATCTTTTCTAGTAAATGTTCCTACGAGTTTATTTCCTTCCAGGTTCCAAGAACCCTGCAATGGGGAAAAAAAAACAATCCACAAATGTTTTGCAATAAACATGGCACTGATTTGATTTAACAGCTGTAGAAGTGCTTTAAGATGAGATTAAAACAGTGTAATAATGTTTTTTAGGACACAGTTGGAAAGGCTATAAAAAATTAAATATTAGGAAAAAGCTTATTTAACTGCCCTTTTGTGAGGCTCAGGTTTTTCTCTGTTGATATGGTTAATTTCTTGCAGATACCCACACTACACTCTAGATGGTGTACTTGAGTATTATAAGAAGTAAAGTTTGCAATTGCCTGGATTTCAGCATGTGAAAATTGCTGGATACTCTGCTTTTTGGGCACCATATGGATCCCTGAGCTTCCTGTCACAATGCTGAACCATTAACAGTTAAGGCTAATTTGTGATTTTGTATATAAGGTGCAAGCGTTCCTGGACTGTCAGACCTTAAAGGCCAAGTTTAAACAAGAACTTAGGAAGACAGGTCATTAATCCTGAAACTGTACTTTGTAAAGTTATTACTATTCAATGAATATATAATGATATCAAAAGTCTCTTACTGAAAGTTCAGTCCCATCAGCCAGACTGTATTCAAAGCTGACTCCCAGAGTGAATTCAATGTCGATGGTACGGAAGTTGCTTGATTCTTTGACAAGAAATTTATTTCCATCTTGCTGAATAGTGAGCTTCAGATTATCATGGGCTCCTAACTTTCTTTTCATCACATTAACTCCTAAAAAAAAAAAAATCAATTAAGATCAATCAGAGAAAAACAAAATAGCACACCATTTTTGCATTTTTCTTGTGACTTTTTCTTTAGTTGAGCGAGCTTAGCCCAGAATTTTAACTCAGAGTCTTACTCTTCTCCACCTTTCATTGAGGCAGTGTTCAGCAGTATGCATGTAATACAAACCACCATCCAACTAGGATGATTATGTTTATATCCATATTACACATAGTTTGTACAAGCTTAAAATAAGCATTAACATGTTAAAATTACTCAAATCATGTGTTCTGCAAAACTGGAGACCAGCAATTTCCTTCTTGTGTAGTTTTTCAAACAGTCTTATCAAAATAATATTCCTTACATATAATTCTATTTAAAGTTTGCCACTCAAATTGTCTGAGCCTTTTCCACAAATGTAGACATAGAAATTCTGCTGAAATGCCTGTACTGGAATTAGCTAAATGCATAAGATTATCCCAATGCAAATAAAATCAGTATTTTTCTACCCTGTGTTCCCCTCTATAGAAACTTTTGAAAATAAATGCAGGGCAATGTGCAAGGGCAAAGTAGCAGACAACAAAGGACAGGTTAGCTAGATGGTAGTTCATGAACAGCTTAAGTTTGTATTCTGGCTTTCAAAATGTAAGACTTACCCATCGCTTCCATGAATTTTTCATAGTTTTCATTTTTCTCTATTTTCCAAGTACCATTAAATGCCATCTTTCCGTCTGTAGGTAGACTTCTGGTAAGCAGCAGGGTTTGCAAAGAGAATTTATGAACTGGCTTATCAGGAAAGCAATTTACATGATGATGTGGCTGGCTAAAGCTCAACTGTGGCATTGATCTTGTCAAGGAGGGGGTCACTGTAGTTTCACTAAGTTTTCCACTTGTAAGCAACTGTTTGCTGAATCTCTCCCTCTCTTATTGCCCCAAATGATGAACTTTATTACTCTTATTTATGAATAGTCACTAATCCATTCATTGTGTTCATCTTATTTGAGTTGTAGTAAAAAATTGGCTATCTAGTGAAAGTAATAATTAGACTAAGCAAGTGTATTGACATTTTCTTTGTTGCACAGAACTTTATGTTGGTGGGAGAGTCTTTCTACAACTGGAGAAAATGCATTTACCTAACAAGCCAAACACAAATCTCTGCTTTGTCTGTTTTAATTTGGTGAGAATCCGTTGTACTCCACATAATAAACATAAGATGAAGGATCCACCGAATGTCCACAGGTAGTTTTGGAAACTTGCTTCAGTTTCAGAAACAATTTGCTACCTTCTAGTCTAGTGCTAAGCTATGGAAATTGCGATGATATTCTCTATTCATGTCCTCACTCTTTAATAGGTAGTTTAAATTCAGGGCACTTTCTACCTATTCTCTATATTATAGCCCATGCAGTCAATGCTCTGCTTCTGTCCATTTCTACAATAGATGATGTGCTGCTAAGTGAACTTTACCCAATGTGGTTGATTTCCGTAGATCCCAGGTTTTAAATGTTGAAGGATAGTGCAGAAAATGAGCACACTCTGACTTAGCTCTTTCTTCCCCACAAGATAGCTCTACTTGAAACTGACCAAGTTTGCTGGTACTAAATCTGTTTGTACCAAATTCAGGATTATAGTTAGTCTGTTCGTATGGATGGCACTAGATCTGCTGTCTGTTAGCTTTAAAATGTAAATCCTGAATGCTAAATGAATTTTGCTCATTACACGGGTAATGGGGTTGTGCTCTAACTAATGAATTTTACTAGTCTGGTGTTATCATAATCTTCTTTTTCTTCCAGACCGCAGCAAAAGGTTTTATTGAAGTATAACTATAAATTTAGAACTTTGCTAGTGATACCAAACTGGCGTGGCTTTCCATTCCATTCAGGTTCATTTTGAAATCAATGCTAATCTGGCTAACAGCATGCAGAGGGGAGTAACTCAATAGCTACTCCTCACCTTTAGACTGTACAGAAGTTAAGGAAAGAGGAAAAGAAAACAACTGCAAACAAAGTTGCTGTAGTTGCACCCAAAACAGACTGCTACTGACTGTGCACCAGAATTAATTTGTTTTCCAAATCCTTTGGTCTCTCAGAAGTTTGAATGTGGTACAAACCAGTCTGTTTAGGTGCAAACACCTCCTGTTCTACCTATACCTATTCCACTTTAAGAAGTTTATCCCAGTGGAGGTTATCTCTGATCTGCCAACAGAGCTCTTTTTATGTCTATTTCATGTTTCACTCCAAATGAAGTGGATTATCTCCTCTTGCAGCAGATGTTTTGAACTTGGGGATTTTGCATAAACTGTGTGAGGGAACAAGAACCCACAGCCTTTTCTGCATGGGAAGTTTCATCCAGAAGTGGCAAGGGCTGGGGCTGTGGACATATCCTCTTCAAGCTGCAGTCTGTCCTCTCGTCGTCTTCTGTACCAGCTGCTGTAGTTCCCCTCCCTTGAAGATGCAGCCTTTCACCTTAGTAATGCCTTTTTTCGTCTAAGTCTAGGAAGAAGCAGAGTCTGCTACTCTAACTGTACTAGCTAGCTGTTCTTTCCTTACAATCCCGTCTTCGATACAATGGTGTATCGAAGGCTTGTGGACTGTTTATTTGCAGTTGCAAATATAAGGGATTACCTCATAATGTAACAACAGCTTTAACATCTCATTATTACAGTTTTTAAATGCAGGTTCTTCCCACGTATTCAGGTTTATTTCTTTCTCTTATTTAAATCACACTGACTTACATCAAAGTTCTAATATAGAATTTGTGAAGAAGTAGGTATAATTTTCATATAAAATAAAACTTTGCCCCTACAAAAGTATTATAATTCCAGAATTATTGTTTTATATCAAGGAGAAATTTATTATATCTCACTGTGAGCTGTAGCATTTCCAGGTATGGACAAGACATTTATGTACACCTCCAGCCCTGTAGTTGAAACTGAATAAAAACCAGCTAGTTTTAAGGCAGAAGATGTGTAGTTGTACTAGTATGGAGCTGAGCACAAAATTGATGCCTCAGAAAGTGTCATAGCCCATGCCCAGTGCTGTGCTGATCATGGATACCCATCTCACTGTTCAGCAAGCTCAGAAAAAAAGCAAAAGGCATGTCTGTTTCGTAGTCAGATTATCTCTTTTAGTGCATTGCATTGTCTCTTGACCTTTGTAATTATCATTATCTATCTATATCACTTATGTAGTATATGGATATAAACAAAAGTATGGTATTAGGTGATCATACCGTTAAAAATATTCTCTCTTTTTTAATAGTCTTTGCAGAGGTGACCTTTCTGTCAGTGGTGCAGTGTAACTTTTGAGCCACTTCTTCACCTGAAAAGTTGACTTGAATCTAATAGAAACATGGGACCATACCATGCAACCAGTTCAAATATATGTAGAAGAATATGGATACATAATTCATGCACATATATAATGTACAGTATTTTTATATGGAAAGGTTGAACTACTAGTTTGGATATTTATTTATTGTTACTGACAGATACTTTGAAAATACTTTACTTGAATAATGGCAACATCTTCCATATTCCCATTGTTTCAGGACAGTATGAACTCTAAACAAATGGAAAATTACACTTTATTTGAGCATTTCAAGAGTTTCCTAATTTTCAGGTAGATTTGACTTTCTCTCCAAGAAGCTGCTGATTCATTACATTTAAGGAACTTTAAAACATCTGAAGTAGTCTTTTACGTATTTAAAGAAAATTAGTGTTGCTGATTTCTCCCCTCAAGATTGTCATTTCAGGCCATCTTTTTAAGCTCTGAAAACAAAATCCATGGTTTAAGCATGAATTTCTCCATTAATCTTTATTCAGCAACCTTGACAAAGAGGGAGGGGTCTCATGGACTGAGTCCTAAACTAACAGGAGTTTCTCTCAGATGTGCTTTTTCTGTCAGTTATCTCACTGTTTGCCTCTTCTCACTTGTGATTCCTCAGGCTCCCTCAGACGTCAGGCTAAGCAGCCAGCTCCAAACCGCTTCACCGTGGAAACGGCAAGTAACTGGCTCCTGGATTTCCTGGTACAGCCTATTGCTGCTCCCTTTCTGTCCCAATTTTCCATCCTTAGCAGTTGTTTTCATTGAGTATGAATCCTTGGGATTCTCTTCCGATCAGCCCCACAGCTCTGACAAGAAGGGATCCTTCTGTCAAGAAGGAATCTCCACAATGGCTGGTATTTATGAGTTACATGGTGTCTCCATGTTGGTATAAAACTGACAGCATAAGGAGCTGTTCTTCCCTGAGGTTGGATGGAATGTCAGTGGCAAAGCAAACAGCTGCATTTTTAATCACCTATAATTTACAAGTTAATTAGGATTATGAACATACTAAAATATGACTTCAGTTTTCTTATGTGTAAAAAGAATGATGCTATGTACACTTTAATCAGAGTTCCTTCGAGTTCTGTAGAAGTTTTTTTCTTCTTATAATATAACTAATTTTGGGGGAGGTATTTTTATATTGAAATATCTCACAACCTTTTTCCTTCTTCTGCCTAGCTTGTCCTTGTGCAGATTTCAAACCTACAATTTTTGCTTAGATGCTGCATTAAAAGATCTGTGAAGTATTGCTGTCTAAAGCTAAGGGAGCAGATTCTTGCTTTGTGGCTTTCTTCAGCTTGCTAGCTACAGGACACTAGAAAAAAAGATAAGCATAACTCCGAAGTTTGATCTTTAAATGGAGTGGATGGGAATAAATGATTAACTTGTATTGCTGTACCAATCTCATCATGCCAGTCTCTGATAATCTCACCGGGCTCTATTATGAAGATAATCATCAGTGAGATTCCAAAGATCAGGGTGACAAAAATGCTTTTGCAGTGGGTTGCATTCTTCGATCCCATTTATTGTTTTGTGGCTTGTCGTCAAGTTGCTCAGGCTAAAATGAGTTAGGACAGTAGAGCTCAGCTTTACCATGGAGCTTCTTGTTTGGGGTCAGGATAAAAATAAGATACTTATATAATATATTTTTATATTACAGTGCCATTAAACATACTAAGAGATGTATGAATCTGCTCATACATGTTTAAACCATTAAACAGCATGTTACTTAGTTTCTGTCAGGTATTAATTTGGCTGTATTTCTACATGTTTTCTATTACAGGAATCTTCTAAATTTCTAGGAAGGGATAGCAAGGCTAGCTGGGCATTTAAATCATTCTAGTGCATCTAGATCCCTTGTCATAAAGCTTGACTAAGCATATAAACCACAATACTCAATTTTATAATGCTATAGTAAACGGATAATGCTATGTCGGTAAAGCCACCCTTAGGATAACTATGGGTGGCCTAACAGCAAGGAGCTCACTGTAGCCTAACACGTCCATAAATAATTTCATAGTACGTATCAAGTGGATGTTGTATTGCAGCAAGCATTGATCATACTTGATCGTACATCCTAAAATGAAACCTAGGATTAGTTACCTAGGTTAGTAGAATTTGTCATATTAGCAATGAAAATGGTATGATTTTGAACAATTTCCAATCTAAACAACAGTGTTCTTTCACACCAAAGTTCATACAAATCTTTGAGTATTAGTACTTTTTGTCACTTGTCACATACAGTTCGATGTCAGTAGGGCTTATCTACTTGCTGAGGTATTTAAATGTGTACCTTAATACTCTTCTGTATTTTCCAAGTACGTAGTAGCAAGCAAATTTAGGGAAGTAGTTTATTTTTATTTAGAATAAGAAGCTTGATGGAAGAAGGATATGAGTTACAGTCTAGTGAGCTAACATTTAGTTTTGACAGTCTGCATTTGCCTTTTGGACTTCTGCAAAATTTGAACTGGACTTTTAGTTTATTTCAGCACAGCTGTTAGCTGATTGTATATCTCTTATGGTGATTATCTGGATTAGTGACTTGAATCTAATCTCAGTCTGTAACAAGGAGACTTCTCCACTTCTCCTGAGTACATCAGGACAGCAAGGGAGCACTCTGTATAGCCCTGATAATAAAGCACTTATATAGAATTGAATCATCGAATTGCTCAGGTTGGAAAAGACCTTAAAGATCATCTAGTCCAACCCCAACCTAACCATACTAACCTAACTCTAACAACCTTCCGCTAAATCATGTCCCTGAGCACCACATCCAAATGGTTTATAAACACATCCAGGGATGGTGACTCAACCACCCCCCTGAGGATCCTATTCCGGCGCTTAACAACCCTTTCTGTAAAGAAGTGTTTCCTGATATCCAACCTAAACTTACCCTGGTGCATCTTGAGGACATTTCCCCTCGTCCTGTCACCAGTGAGAAGAGACCAACCCTGCTCTTGCTGTAAACACCATTCAAATATTGGTAGAAAGCAATAAGGTCTCCCCTCAGCCTCCTTTTCCCCAGACTAAGCAGCCAGTATATATATCCATTCATATATCCAAAGGAAGAAGATGGCTTCAACATCTTTTGTTCATGTCTTGTGTAAAAGCAGAACTGGGACATAGATCTTAGTCCTATTCATTCTATTTCCAGCTCAGGTATTGACTTTCTGTGTGACCTTGATCAAATTAACCCGTCTACTTATCTATGAAATGATTTTTGCTTAGGTTAAAAAAAAAAAAAAAAAGTAATGTCATAAAATAATATGCCAGTGACTTGATCAACTAAAAAAAAAAAGTTCGGAAGAAATGTAGAAATGTTTGCATGTGATCTTAATCATGTGTAACTTACTGGTAGGATTTAACCATTTATTTTACTCCTAGTGTGTGTTAAAGATCTTCTATAATGTTAAAGAAAAACCTATGTAAAGTACAGAGCTATTTATCAGTTGTTATAAACTATTGAGAGTCAGCAGCAGCATGTTATGACTGAATTGATCAGCCTCATATTTCATCATATCAGGAAAATGGATGTTATGATCTCTTGAAAGTAGAGGTTCAGAAAAGAAAATACTACAGCTTTTTGGAGAATAGGCTAATCTCTTAGGGGACGTAAAAATACATGTTGAATAAAATAAAGCATTGGAATACAGTGGAAAACCATGCAGCCACGCATTACAAAAAATTGGAACTGCATGTACTGAAATGAAAAGTTACTGAAATGAAATTGTAACTTGTGATGTTTTTCAGTGGAACTTGAAGTCCTACGTTATGATTCTGTAAATACTGAGAAATGCTACTCTCCTCTGAAAGGCTGAAAAATGGAATGGTTGTTAGATGCCTTAAATTCAGATCCTGAAGCTTACTACTGCAGGAAACCCACATATTTGAATTATTCTGTGAAAATCTTAAAAAGAGATTTCACGGGAATGATAACTGCATTTTAGCAATAGCTGATACCTTTACTAAAATAGGTGGACGAAGGGGCTATTTTCCATTTGTTAAAAAGTCATCATAGTTAAGCAAGATGTGAAAGTCTGAGTCTAATATTGCTTTTCACCTCTTCAACAACGTACTCTAGTCTAAAGGGATATTCTTTTCAGGAGTGGGTAAGGAATGTATTCTGATATATTCCAGTATTACTGTGTTGAAAACAACGCCGTTTCTCTGAAAGAAATTCGAACATTCAGGAGGTGACTGAACACTGTGCAGGAATGTGATGATTCTAAGTTGGTGACTGGAGTGGAAAGATTGTAGTCCCAGAGCAAATGATTACCTGGTATGTGTAGATGTACATAGACAGTTGTTGAGTTGCATTCACACATTGAAGTTGGTTTGAGCAAATGGTGCTTGTGTTTTGTGCTGGACTAAATCTGGCCCTTCATAACTTTTGAATGAGACTGCTGTTCGTCAGGGATGCACATACTTGTTGGTTTTGCCTAGAGCTAAATAAATAAATAAATGAACCCACCAACCCAGAACTGTTGCTGTGGAGAACCTAATAGCCAAAGAACTGGACATGCCAAGAAGCCCATTGGCCAAGATCTAAGTTTGCATACAGTACAACTTTTGTTGCAAAAAATAAGTTTATCAGTTTTGCTGGAAGTTGGAAGGTCGGCTTTTTCATTCTCTCTTACATACTACTCAGAAATTGACACCTGGGGACAAACGATGAGGACAGATTTGTATAACAGTTTAATTTGCTAGTTCTACTTACCAATATATAATCTGGTTTCTGATAGCTCCTAGTAAGTGTAGCTGCACTGCTCTCTAGTGGTTAGTAGTAGCAAATGAGTTTTTGCTGTTTTTAGAATCAGTCTTGCATCAGCAGTGTGTGTGTTAGAAATATCATGATATTAATAGTGAAGTTCTTGTCTGAATTTCTAGGACCTAGAGAAATTATTGAAAATGCAATATAACAAATATTTGCAGAAGCCGTATTTTTACTTGGGACAGTGAGGTAGGCGTTGAAAATTTAACTTCAATGATACTAGCTAACAAACAGTAAAATTGAATTGGCATCGTCTTCTTTATTTTAAGATACATGCAATAATACAAAGAGAATAAAGAAGAAATGAAGAACTAAGCAGCAGTTTGACTATAGAAAATAACCTGACTCTATGTCCTCCATCAACTGCACAGAAAGTAGAAGAGGAGTAATATTTCTCTAAGTAATGTAATTCATTTTACTAAGTACCCATAGGACAGAAGCAAGTGAGAACCCATAACATTCAGAAGACTTTAATTCTCCTTAAAGGCAGAACATGATATACAGAGTAACCCAGTTAACCTAGTACAAAAATACTGCGTCCAGAAACTACGTTGAAATATTTTTAAGATAAAAGAATACAAACGGACAAACTTGGTGGCTAGTGATTTTGATTAGGATTTTTATTAAAGTATAATAGAAATGTATATTAAAACTATTTACAGTGCATTTCACACTACATTCTTCAAGAGACACATGCATGTGTCTGCCACGTGAATACATAGAGGGCTCAAATTCTAACTTCAGTTACATCTGTGAGGTACCTTGAGCATCAGCAGGAATAGCTGAATACAGTAAAGAACAGGTGAGGCAGGTGTTACTGAGGATGAGTCTCTTCATAGCTAGAAAAGGTGAATTTGACCTATTCCTTCACTTCTGTACAGCTCAATCGAACTCCCACTGAGGTAAACAGGAATCATGTAATTAACTTTAAATGGGAATCTGAGCATACCTTAGGCCCTAGCATGACAAGCTTGCGCAGTGAAAGTAGTGGAAACTATTATCTAGCATCATCACATAAATATACATTTACACACAGTGGTACTTGGATACGAGTTTCTCTATGGAAACAGACTTCTTTATGTGGAAAATAAAATTTCCCATGCAATTTTCATATCTTGCAATGACAAAAATAAAAGATCTAGAAGTCGCAATTTGTCATATTTAGAAAGAGTTAGCAGTTGCTAAGCCAGACTCTGTGATGTTTCTTGTTCCTATGAAAGTCCAAATAGTCCAGCCCTCACTATTTCTTATCCTCAGGGTAAACTTAGGTTTTTATTGAAGCTCCAGTGTTCGAGCTTATCTCTCAAATTAGTGCAAGTCCCTGAAGAGGCAGAGCAGAGGACTGTGAAATAAAGCTGAAACCTTGTGGAATGTAAACTGCGTGTGATCTGGCGTGAAGAACAACCTACAGCATTGCAGAGACAAGACTTTTAGCTAAAGCTAATGTAAAAAATCACCTGAAAGGTTATATCTCTAAAACCTTTAAACATTTCTGAATTTATTATGATTGAGGCACTTTTTCCATCAACATTCTATTTTCTCAGGCTTACCTGCAAGGGGCATCAACCAGATCCTTTTGGGAGCATTCCCTCATTTTAATTGAGGGGCTACGTCTGGCTTTTTGTAATTTTTCTCTCTAATGGATTGCACAATCAGTTACCCTGCAGTTTTGAAGCATCAGTTCACACGACTACCAGATTAAAATGCATTGGGCTGAAGTTTGAAAACTTACCTTTACATGCACCCAGCTGGCAGAAGATGATGCCTCTATCAGGCTTCAGCCCTCCCTTCTAAAGAGATATCAGCTGGTCATTGATGGAATAGATTACTCACTTTTATCACTAGCCTGCTTGTATTTGCATTCTGTGCACATCTGAGAATGATTTAAACTGCTACTAATTAAAAATCAACACAATTGCCAAAATCGAGATTACTTTTCTCTCCTTTCTTACTGAGATTACAGAAAACCTATATACCTATATTCTACAGCTAATATTGGATGTGTGGCTAGCTTCTTGGAAAAGTACTACCTACAGCATAAGATTGGTTTTTTTTAATAGAAGAGCTAGGGTTAATCAGTAATTCTGTATACGTTAACATGCATGACAAGTTATTTTTTTCAGAAAGGGGACAAAACCAGAAAGAGAACTATACTTAAAGCATTAAACTGTGCTGTGAAGTGACTTCAAAAGAAAACGTGCATGTCTGAGAACAAGTAGGAGTCTTAGATGTTTCTATTGAGACAAGCACTAAAAATTTATGGGACAACTTTTGTACCTAGAAACTTAAACACCAAATTTCACAATGGCTTTAACAGACCTAAAACTGAAACGACAAAATGATGCACTCAGTTTCTGCTTGTATCTTGCATCTTCCTCTTCATTTCCTTAGCTAGACGATTTAAGATAGAGCAGTAAACGGTTGAGACCTGACGAAAATAATTAGATACATAATCGGTGCTGTAACTTAATAGCAACATGGCTGTAATTTATGGAATGGCTGAGTATGAAAATGTTGAATTCTGAAAGGCAATGAATTTAAGTAAAAAACAGCCTGTTTTTTTTTTTTCTTTCTCATATTTTCATCTACCTACACTGTGAAATGAAAGAAAAATTTTCTGCAAACAATCCACACAGAGCTATGAAACAAAACTGGCACCCTTTGCTTTAACACAGAGTGTAACACTCTGATTTTTCATGAAACAACAGCAAAATATGCTTTTAAAATTCTTAAAACAGTAGTTTAATGGCTTTTTTTTTTCTTGGTAGAAATATATACAGATACAAGCATATTGTGACATTTAAATAGTTTAATCGCTAAGAATTATATTTCTGTAGTTGAATCTTGGTAGTGGAAGAGATTTTGTATGATAAATGGGTACAAATATGTAATTACATGTATGCACATACTGTATAGGTTTGTTCATTTTAAGTGAATCTTTGAAGAATTGCAGATTGTCATGCATTTTTGTCAAGTCCAAGGTAAGAATCCAGCATTCTTTTCTAATATTTATAAGTTAATGTCTAATAAAGTTTTGCTGAACACACAATATAGCAGAGAAATATAGTTACTGGAATCTTAATGTAAATGATAGGTCACTACACTGTAATATCACCATAGTTGATTTGCTGTGCTGTCTCCATGAATTGCTAGTCTCAACCATACCAACAAGAATACACCTTTATATACATACATTGTGTTCATATTTATATTAAATATGTACTTTATCAGTTGACATATTTTAGTATCTCAGACATTCAAGGAAAAGGATATACGAGTACTATGCAAATTGTGAAGCAAAATTCCTATTTATCAAAAAGTACCTAAAAGCTTAGTTTTTTTTTCCCTTTTTGAGCTGGAAGGTTGGGGCAAGGCAGGCTGCTGTAGTTTTTGTGCAGAGCCATGACCTGTTGCAAACAGATATTGTGCCATGTACGCATATAAATGCACATGTGTAGATACAAATTCAAAATAGCTCTAGAAATCTTAATTATTGTTGAATTCCACAATTTTTTTTTGTTTCTGAAAACCTGGAAAAAAAAAAACACCTCATAGGAGAAATACTTTTATAGAAAAAATACTTTCACATTCAGCTGCAATAAATTATTACTGGTAGTCGTAAGAGAAATTTGATATAGGACTTAATCAGTAACAAATGATAGATGTTGGCAGAAATGCTGCAAACTGTCAGAATTCCTTGGTCTACATCAAAAAAAAAACAACAAAGTGACCGCGAAAAATAGTACTGTGGAACATTTTGAAACACTTTCTTCGTTTTTTGTTAGCTTCTGATGTTGCTTATCTAAATGCAGAGGCTGACAAAAAAGAGCTCCTTTTCAGTGTCCTTCTGACCAGCTACTGCAGGTGGGATTGATAATCTGGGAAGACTAATGCATTGTAGTTTTCAACTAGAATCTTCTGGATTACTGCAATACAAATTAACTCCTGTACTTGAAAGTATAATCCCAAATGTATTACTTTTATTAATTTTAACTACAGAGTCATTACTAAAGATTAAAAAAAAAATAAATCAACATTTTCTGTCTCTGCGTAACTGAAATTACTACTAACCAGTCTAAGAATGCTGACGTTAATTTCTTGATCCTGCTCAACGAAATTGTACTCTCTTTGTACTGCTTTATTTTTTTGACTGTCTTATGTGTATATTTTCTTGAACTGGCTCCCAGTGATGAGTTCAAAATCATTTTTATTAATCATCTTTGTTTGAATGAAATATCAATGCCTTCTTTTCCTAGTGCAAGCTAATTGGTTCTTAGTTTGCTGAATGTTGATTCATATGTACAAACAGTAAATCCCTGTAGCATTCTGGGCTATTTTTGCTTTCAGTATTCTTTTTTCATGTTCCTTTAAGACACAGTGATAGATAATTTTTAACGCTAACGAGTGCTAGAAATGTTTTTAAAAATATGTTAACATAATACTTTCTTCAAAGTGGTCATAGCCATTTCATAGCAACACTGGCCTATTGATGGTCATTAATAGCACTGGCCACTGATGGTTACATGCCATTCCTGCATCATTCTGATTTGGATTTCCATCCCTTGCTCTTGCAGTCACATTTATTCTCCTTTTCTGCCTGTGATTCAGTTTATTTCTTATGACAATGTTAAATTCAACTTCAAAATGAAGTTAAAATGAGCATACAGAAATATCTTGTTTAGTTTCATTCTCTCTGCTTCTTGCGGTCATTCTTCCAAGGCACGCAGCCTGTCAGTTATGTTGTGATGTATTTCATCAGTCTTCAAGCAATTTCCATTATCTATGGATAATTATGACACCTGTACCACGAAACTCCTAAGCCCCCCATTGCCTAGTAATTCACAGGGTTTTTTTAAATGTAATACATTGCTAAGACATTCTTATAATATGAAAAGGCTACTGGGTACACAAATTCTGGGGCTTCTCCACTTCAAAGCCCAGTTCTGTTTCCTGGAAGAGGTTAGTATAGTAGATGCTGGATCAGGCTTGCCAGCATTAGTCCCAGTTTTTCTTCTAAACCTCTGGGAAGAGAACAGGCAAGACTGTGCATTTCTTTTACAGCCTAACTCAGCAAGACTGAAAGAGGAAAAAAGGTGCGAAATGCAGTAGTCTTTAAGATACTGGCCACAACATAATCACTGAACAACTATATATACATCTATGAAGTAATTAGGCTCTCAGGGACACTCGAGTAAACTGCACTCATACCATCTATGGAATAGGTTATATAAACTAACTGCAGATCTTTTTCCATCTCACTTAGATGTAATAAAAGAATTATATGATCTTGGCATATACACAGTCACGCTATATATTGAAATGTGGAAAAATAATACAGCAGTGGCAAAAACATAATTCAAATCCATACAGTGTTTAGTAGAATGCAGTACTCCCTATTACTACGTCTTCTAGGTGAACTTAAGCTTGTGGTTTTTAAATCGGCATCTCAGTTCCGTTTGGCTTGATTGCTTTCTCCATTAATCAGATTCTTCTCTTGTTGTTCAGCTAAGGATTGCCATTTCTGCCTATTTTTTCTACAGCCATCCAGTAAAGGGTAGCAGGCCTCTGATACATGTGTTAGGGCCTGAAATAAATTGTAAAACATGTAAAACAGTTTATATGTAACAACAAAACAAATGTTCTTAAAAAAAGAATATTAAAGAGATGAAAATGACTGAAATATGAGGTCTATAAATACTTGAAATTGAACTTATATTTTGATTTTAAGAAAGCTTCCTGTTGCACATCAAACATGAATACACGGTCGATTAGACTGAACAGCAGTGTCCAGGTAATACACGATACATACATGCAAAAAAAAAAAAAAAATGAATTTGCAACACAGAATTATGCAAAAGTGGCCTATCCAGGATATCTAGTGAGCTAGAATGCATGGACTTTGTTTGTAAACCTGTTCTTTCTATATATGGCAGCGCTGATCAAAAAGATGACCTTGGAAAGGTAATCAGCAGTTATAGTCAATGTGACCAGTTTGACAATGTCACAAGTGATTCAGAGTTCTTCCAGAAATATTTGAATTCAAGACAATTAGCACCTGATAATTAAATTACATTTGAGACTTGATGCCTCTTCAGGACAGCTGTAACTGAAGTCTATCAAATATTTTTCATGATGTGGCAGTGGTACTACAGCAGACTGAAGAAAAACTGAATTGGAAATTAAATAGATCAATAAGCATCTTTGTACTTTTTTTTTTTTTTTCCTGATGGAAGTGATGTATCCTCACACAATAGTGACAGAACTTGCATTAAGGGTTCTGTTGACATTTGAAATGAAGTCACACTATTCAGAATTGTGAAGTGGGAGTTTGATAGTTTGGACAGTGCTGGACAGCAAGATCCATGGGCAAGAGTGAGCCTACTGATTAAGGAACTACCATGACCTACCGCAAAGCACACAGAGAAAAGTCCTGGCCTCACTGCTGGTTATTATATATATTTCAAAAGTCAGAATTTCACCTGGAACTTATGTCTTATTCAAATAACATGAGGTACTGATATCTAACTCTTCTGTAACTTTTTACATTTCACAATTTTACATAGGTACTCTACTGAATTATCAGCTTGTATAAATATTCATAATTCTTTTTTGCTTTCTAGGCAGCATCATTAATTCTGGTAGACCTAACTGAATTATTCTTGATTTACACCTCTTTAAGAAGAGTGGGACTGTCAAATATTGAGTATCCATGTTTTATTTATCTGAGCATATCTAAATAGCATTTAAACTGCTAAATGTAACAATTTTTCCAATTAAAAATTGGAAGTAAAATACAATTTTGTTTTTTTTTTTTTTTTTCAGATTTCTGAACTTAAAAGGAAGATATTTAGATCGCTCGGTTGAACTCTACTGGCTATCTCTCTAAAACAAGCCACACAGCATCGGTTCACTGGGAATAGAACTGTTCTGAATAACATGGTAAGTCACATACATGCAGCTCTTCATTGGGCACTCATTCTGCATTGTCTGTTAAGTTCCTATTGGCTGGATCAATGCTAAGGAATAGTGAAAAGGCTGTAATTACAATGCTGCTTATTATTTGCCGTTTAGTATTAGAACATTTAAGAGTGAAATGTGTGCTTGTTCTTCAAAGTAACATAGTTCATATATTTTACCATTGAAGAAAAGGACTCCATGTAAGAGCCTGGTATCCCCTACCTGTACTAGACTTAGGTACATTGCCTCAGGGCACACCATAGCCCCATCCTTGTAATTGTAATTGTAATACTGTCACTAGTTTTGTCTCTTTCTCATAGGCTCCCCATTCTTTTCAATCCTCTCTGCCCATGTACATCAGTCTCGCTCACTTTTCTTTCAGGTTAGGACATGTGCTGGCATACTCTGAGTTTGTATAAAGTCCCAGACACTGTCAGCTTGCTATGTCCCATTCCAGTTCAAGTTAGATTGAGACAGAGTGAAAAATAGGAGTGATACGCTGAGGGATGTAAAAGGCAACATATGCTGAACAAAATGATGCTGCTTATAGCCCCTCTACAGGGACAGCATCTTCTTTCTTCCCTAGATCAAGAGAAGGGAGAAGACACAAAAAAAAATGTAGGTGCACTTGGCTGCTAGCCAGGAATTTGTTTGTCTTCACTGCAGCGTAACTAAGCTGCAGTTACAAAACAGGAGCTAAATAGCTAGAAATTATTCACACACCTCATTTCCTTATGGGAACTGTAAAATGCTAGGTTCAATTTGGACTACTGTTACAGAAATGTAAGTTTTTGCAAGTTTTCTGGTCTTTTCATAAATAGGAAGGTAAAGCTGTCCCCTGCAAATAAAGTACCGTAGTTCAGTCTCTGGAGCTGTGGACATTCAAACTTGTTCAGATTTTCTGTTCAAATAATTTTCTGTTTGTATACTCTATACCTTTTCCACAGCTACTCAGCCTTCTTTCAGTGGCCTACCTACCAACAGAAACAGTTTTGTGAAGCTTCTCAGCAAAGGAAGCCTTATTTTCCTGACAAAGTTTTTACAGTGCAGAGACATGCAAGTTTCAGGGCAGCTAGTAGTTCCCTCCTTCCACTACCTTTGTTTTCTTCCAACTGGTGGATGTGGATTATTTTTAGAAGGATGTGAGATGGAAAAGAATAATCAACTTGTTCCTCCCATTGGAATACTAGGCTAAGAGTGAGGCTGTCTGTACTTCAGCTTTTTCTCACCTTAGTTCCTATAAAATACTTGTACAGTCTCAGTGAACAGGCTTTCACCCTAGTGCTTTACCAGTTTAAAAAAGTCAGGAATTATTATATTTTGTTTCATACTTTATCTGACCAAGTATTTCTGTATGCATTTTGTGACGAGAAAGAAAAAAGTTTCAATGAATGCTCTCATGCACTGCTTTTAAGTGTCACAAGAGAGAAAAAAAAAAAAAGGAGGGGAAGTTTTAAACCCAGGTACATTTCCAGTATGTAGCTTATCACCTTTTGCATTAAGAATTCTGAATGCTATAGAACTTTCTTAAACATCACTCTTCATCATGCAATATGTGATACCATTCTTTATGTAGAGCAAAGCATTTTGTGTTTGTGTCTTTCCTTAATGATTACCACATCTCACTGGCAGAATCTAAAACATAACCCAGGGACCTAATACCCAGTGCACAGAACACAGCAATTACCATTGATTTTAAAAAATGGTATAATAAAATACATTGATCAGCCAAATGTACAATTAATGCTAAAATAATCCTTTCTACAACTAAATGACAAACCATATAGAATATATGAAAAAAAATCTTTTAAATAGGATACTAAAACCAAATTTTGTTCTAATTTTAAATGTGCAACTACTGAAAACTACACTGAACAGTTCTGGTTTTAGATATTTCCAGTTCTTTGTCAGGCACCATACCTCATACAGCTGTAAGCAAACAGCATCAATGAATCCAACCTGCATGCTTGGAATTTTGTTTTTCTTCTCTCTGTTCATTAGATCCTGCAAATAAATAAATAAGCTCAATGTTTAAATGCATTTAAAGTTGAAACAAAAACAAAGGGTCCAGAATTAAAAGGCAGCACCTCAAAAAGCGCAGCAATTTCAACACAGCAGGATATTGGTACGTGTGTTATAATGCAGGTAATTTGTCTGCATGACTAGCCTTTAAAGGTTGTCTGTGGGCTTGATCGATCTAGGGGAATAGACAAGCTTACTTATTTGGCATAGGCTGCAATTATGTACCGCTTTAGGAATATATTTCCTAGACAATTTAATAATACTGATTTAGAAGATATAATGCTGTCTTTTCTTCTGGCTCAAAGACAGTGACAGTGTTGGTGTCTAGAAATCTCAAAAGAAAACTGATTGCTAGGAAGACAGGGAAGGAGTTGGTCCTAGAATGTGATCACTGAAAGAAAAGCTGGCTTTTGAAAGGAATGTTTTAGATTCCATAAAGCTGTTTATGGAAGCCATTTTAAAACAGATGATTCTGCATGATTCTTCTACTTACTGTTGGTTCTATGTTGAGTTCCTTCCGCTCTTTATCTCCCTGATCAAAGAACTCAGTAGCTACAAGCTCAGCAATCTGTAAGAGATTTCACACATTGAGAGCTATAAAAGTTTGCTTGCTACCTACAATCAAAACCATTTCCTGAATTTCCTGTGCCTTCTTAGGATATATCAGATTGGGATCAACATCTGTAAGAATCTTCCATTTAATCTCTAGCTTTTAGATTTATTGACATATACATCTGTTCATAAAAGATACACCTGCATGTGCTGATATGTAGTCTGACAAAGCAAAGTACAATGGCACAGAAGTACCTTACCATTGATAACAGCTAGAATGATCAAAACATAGAGAAAGGTCAGCTGATACTAGATAGTGTGCTGCATCAACTGACCACCTTGTAGTAACACAGAAATGCTGGGAAAAAAAAAAAAGGAGATTCCTGATTTACTTTCAGATAATTAATAACAGTCTGACATGGCTAAATGCATAGATCTTGGTGCAAAGACTTGAGAAAATATTCAATCCACATTTAGCATTTTGAAGGACTGCTTGCTAAGGGTCTATATTCCACCTTTGCCTTTGCAATACAGGTTGGATAGAGAAAACAAAAGCAGTTATGCAGAGTTTGTATTTAACAAATCTTGAAATTAAGGATATACCCGTTGCTGAACTGGCCATGGTTTGGTTATAGCTGATAAATCACAAGCAGTCATCAGCATTGCTCTATAGAAAAAAAAAAAAAGAAATCTATTAATTACTGTATTGTGAAATTTTTGTTGCCACCAAGCCAAGTGATTAGTAAATAGAATAACCAAATTCAAGGAAAATCAAAGGCAGAAAAACAAGTGAAATTAAACCAAAGTTATAGAGACATCCAAGACTTGATTATGTAGACTTTCACCTGTATGAAAAGAGCACTCAGAAATGAACAAATTTGGACCAGCTCGTTTGTTGGATTCACATAAAATGAATTGCTTCATTCTATTTGCTACTGGACAGATAGCACATTTATTTCTGGCAGCCAAAATGGCCAACAGTGCCGTGGAGTACATCAGGCACAGCACTGCCAGCTGGGTGAGGGAAGGGATTGTTCCACTCTACTCTGTGCAGCCTCACCTCAAGCAATGTGTGCAGATTTGAGTGCCACAATGTAAGAAGGACCTGAAACTATTAGAGAGCATACAGAGGAGGGCTATGAAGATAGAGAAGTGTCTGGAGGGGAAGGTGTGTGAAGAGCAGCTGAAGTCACAGTTTTTTTTCAGAGGATACTGAGGGGTGGCCTCATGGCAGCCTGCAACTTCTTATGAGGGCAGCAGAGAGGTAGGCACTGATGTCTCCTCTTTGTTGACAGTGATGGGACCGGAGGGAACAGCGTGGAGGTCTGTCAGGGGAGGGTCAGGTTGAGTGTTAGTAAAAGGTTCTTCACCAGAGGGCGGTGAGCATGGAACAGGCTCCTCAGAGTTCAAGAAGCGTTTGTACAGCACTCTCTGGCATAGGTTATGATTTTTGGGTGGTCCTGCATGGGCCCAGGAGTTTGACTTGGTGATCCTTGTGGGTCCCTTCCAGCTTGGAATATTCTACAGTTCTATGATTCTGTCATTCCTTTCTGTCATTAATAGGGACTGCCATTTTCACTGACAATACAAGGGTCAGTAACCGAAATTGGAAAAGGTGATTAAATGCAACGTGACTAAATGAGATAGGTTTTAAAAGCACTGAATTTAAAATATGGCAACTGTCCTTTCTGAGACAGTCTAGATGAATGTTTTTCTGTAGCTTTTTATAAAGCTTTTTCGGTTCTTAAATATTTTTTTTTTTTCTTTTTCTCCACTTCCAGTAAGGAATCTGCTTCAAAACAAAACGTCTGTCCTGAATCTTTAGTTAGTGGTTTCAGCAACTAAATATTTAAATATAACAGCAAAATAGCATTGTACTTAGGAGTTCTATGGAATAGAAATGCTTTTGTAACTCCACATACTATTTAACACAGTTTATTGTACAGGCTGCAAATTTAGTAATTCAATCCCTGGAAGTGACCTATGTCACCTGTACCAGTTTGTACAGGCCCTGAGCATACAGACTGGTTGGTTTTAATGCAATTCCTGACAACGTGGCATGGAAAATTGGACATCTAATATTAATCAACTTTTTAATCATTCTGCATTTACTTACAAAAATAGCTCCTTCTGCATAGGATCTTCCCAATTAAACTGCTTTTTTCTTAGAAGTTCAAAAAATTCTCCTCTCCTCCTTTAAAACAAGTGAAAAGATTTTACAATGTGCTGACAATCTAAACATCTAGCTATGACTACCAGTGAAACTTGCCTCTGACTTACTTTATGTATAGTGCTAGGTCTGTTGCAAGGATGGCTTGTTTTATCATTTTCAGTGTTGCCTTGTATTCTTCAATGGAAAGGCTGCTGAGAATCTGATTTCCCTTTACAAAAAACAAACAGACAAACAAAACAACAGCAACAACAAAAAACAGTGTTAGTAGTAAATTAGGCAACACACCAATTTGCTAAAATCTCTCTTAGATACTGAATCATTCTGAATTGCTTACTGGTATGTGCTGTCATTCTTTTGCCCTGATTCTTTTTGTGGATTCCCCAGTTTAAAAATAAAAATTCCAATCTTCTTGAGTAATGGCAGAAAGAAAGCTGTGCAGCAACATCATCATAATAGACTTCTACAAAATCAAACTACAGGCAGAGCAACAGCAATATCTTAAGTCCCTTTCATAGATAAAAATTTAATTCACCATAACCTGTATTGGAGCATTTGTCTTTTCATTTCTTCTCTCACTTAAGAACAATAACAGATACCAGTACTTGCCTATGCACCTCACACTGACTGAAATATTTTCCATTCATGAAGCTACATAAATAACAAGTTATTACATAGAAAGAAAAGATTTGCATCCCACTTTTAAACCAAAGCACTGTGAAGCTGGTGAGATGGTAACTTGCCTCCATACTTTTCCATATTTTGCTGTCTGAGCTGAAAAGAATCATTGCAATACAAAATATGTCAGAAGTACCACACCTGTGATACAAAATGAACACTGGAGGTATACTGCTTTGAAATGTTTGTGCACGATGAATAACTGGTCTTAGAATTGGTGAATAATAGAAGAAGGTAGTTTAATTTGCATACTTATTTAGCTTAGGTTTGGCTTCACTTTGGAACATAAACGTTAGCAGTATTGGTTTGGTCTCATCAGGACTGCTTTGTGTGTGTATATGCTGGAATCTTTTTTGAAATGAAAGCAAGGACTTGGGTTTGCTTGGTGGTTCACAAGAGGTCATGAAAATGGCAACAAAGCTTTTTTGTTTTCTTTGGTCGAAGAAAGCAGGTACTCAGAAGGATGTTAGCAAGGCTTCCCTTATCAGGCAACACTTAGAAAGGTTTGGTGGTGCTCAGAAATGGAACTGTGATTTCAAAACTGCTGCAATTTGTTTTCCTTACCCAAAAAGGAATACAGATCAGTTTAGGAATGTATAACAGTGGGAATCTATCCAAAAGCTAAAAATAAAAAGCAAAATAGAGAGAATGGTTCCCTTTCAGCATACACAACAATGAGGCACTTACTGGACTATTCAGAATCATCAGGCATTGATCAAAATGGTGATGCTCCATGATAGAGTGGCAATACAGTTGAGCCAGTGGATGTTCACTTCTGGGGACCAAAAAGACTCATCAGATGGAGAAATCAAATTAAACGTAATTCTCATCCAAAAATAATTTCCTTTATAATGTCCTTTTCTTCTTAACAGTTTGCCCCACCCACCAATGCTTGTTCTTAACCAGTTCCTTTCCCAGTTCTGTGCAACTCAGTGAATACATTTGAAAGTCTGCAGGGGAAGTACAGATAAAAAGACAACCCTGTTACTTTGTCAGAGCACTGAATGCTCTAGTTTTCTGCCTTCTATTACCAGCTTCACAGAAGGAGTGAGAATGTAATACGAGGTCTGGTAAAGAGTGAGTTATTCCATGAAAAGGAAAAGCAACAAGAATGATGTTGTTTTTTGTTTTTTTTTTTTTTTTCACAAACAGAATTTAAGTGACAGTTTTGTTTTGTGTTACATTTTGCATACCTGCCTCATATATTTAATCAACTACATTGAGCTTGCAAGTAATAATGAGACCTAATCTAAAGCACAATGATACCATCGGGAAAGTTCCTGTTAACCTCAGTGAACTCTGGTGCAGGCCCCCAAATGTTGAACGTATAATTTCCTATTGTGCTGGAAAGCACACGTGACCAAACTACTGCAGTATCATTACCTTCCCTTCACCGAGGATGAAATCCAAAAGGGTAACAAGATACTACAGGCAGTGGGAAATCAGCATAAAATCAAATGTATAGATATAAAATTTAAAGCTTACTCTAGAAAAAAAAAATGCTGTTTGAGTAGCTTTAGACAAAATAGATAAAATTCCTCCTCTGAGGATTTCTAGTTTCCCTCTCATCCTCACTGCATAATAATGTTCTAAGCTTTTGCTACTGTATTTTTATTTTCAAAACCATTATTTTCAAACATAAAACGATGTTCCCACGTTGTTTATCTCATCTCTTTAACTAAATCAGGGTACTCTGAATTCTGTTCTGCTGCTGATCCTGAATCTATTACTATAGTTATAATTTGACCTACAAATGTTTACTCATTTGAGAAATTCTGACTTTCTGTATGGCTAAGGATCATGCACATGAATAAGTGGTTACAGCACTGAGTCCCTATGTAAAGTGAATACACACAGAGACTCAAATAAAAGCCATATGAGGAGCCTCTGGGGGTTTAAGAGGCACAGAAATGTCGAGAGAAAGATGGAAAGACAAACAAAAACACAGAAAGGGAGATTAGAGGATATAAGCCCTTGAGGTTTATGGGCTGGCTGCCCAGCACCTCCTCTGAGACCACTGCAAGGGGAACATACATCAAATATGCTTGCATGCTTCTGTTAGAAAACAAGTTGTAGGACTGTGCCAATGCATGCTGAGTGAAATTCCCATTGAGTTAAATGGGATGCATACAATGTCCTTAAAGTTCATCCTGATTGAAGAGAGAAATATGTGAGAAAATTCTTAGGTTATCTTCCCAAGTACTGCATCAAACTAGAGCTTGCTCAGTATTTACAGACCCTGAATGTCTGGGAAGATATGAGTGCTAGAAATAAACTCAGGTTCTTAATTCTATAGTACATAGTGTTTTTCTTAAACCACCACACCAGGACAAAGGACACCATTGCTTTCAGAACACAGAGGTTTGGTTATGCAGTTTTCATACTCTGTGCTTGTCTATTTTACATGAAGGTTTGGAAAAGAAAAAGAAAAAAAGGAAAAAAAAAGGAAAAAAAACCCTCGCATAACTATGAAATATTTTTAAACAGTTCATTTCCTGTAATTTCTGCTACCAGGACCACTTTAATTTTTGAAACACCATTGCTTAAAAAAAAGAATAATCATATGCCAAGTGTCCACTTTCTCCAATTCCGAGAGATCAATTTCTAGAAAAATAACTTTTCATTTAATGTACATGAGGAATTTAAAAACAAAATTCACGTGATTGCCTTTATTGAAAAAGAATTATTAAGCTGTGATCATTTCTGCTTTACAGCATGTATGAATGTTAAATTTTGCTGTCTATGACACTTTCCCAGGACATTGCTGAGAGGAGATGACGCTTCTCCAGATGTCTTCCAGGAAATTTATTTTTAAATAAATAAAGCAAAAAATAGCTGACCAGTTCTAATTGCTGCAAGGCTACAAGTTACTGTTGGATTCCCCTATTAGGGAACTAGAGAAAGGTTACACATTCAATTTTGTGGGTTTTTTTTTCCCTTTTGCTTTACACATCAGTCTTAGATTTATTCTGGACATGCATTCTAAAAGGAAAGTATTCAGCTTCAGCTTACTTATTTTCTGCCTTTCAGTATTCTCTGCCTGGAACAAAATTTTCCTAACCGAGTATCATTTCAGCACAGCAAGAACAGCTGACCACTTCTTTCAAAGCTTCAAAAGCACTCTCCAGCTCTTCCAGAAAAAAATACAAGTAAATGTTCCTTAGTATCTTTTCCCCTTCTCTGGTCAGATCAGGACACGTTGCCATATCACAGTAATAACATTATACCACGTTTTAAGTCAAGCTATTTATTTAATCAAAGAATCGTTTACTGTTTGAACTGAATATTAAATTCACTGAAAAACACATTTTGTGCAAATCTGAAACTATCAATACATTTAAAAATATATATTGTTAGTTAAAAAATGAAAAGATTGAGAAATTTTCAGAAGAGTTCAGATGATTCATTTTAGTAACTTCAGAGTGAAATATCTTTTTGGTAAAAATATTTTGTTTCAAGGTGTTAAAGTACATTTAGACTTTTTGCTTTATGAAGCCATTTCTGTAATTTTGGAATTGATTAAAATTAGAGTACAGGTAATCCAAAATAATGCTAAACAGTCATGAATTTGTAATCTGATTTTAAATGTATGTCTTATCCAAATCTACTTAAGAAAACCATGACTAAGTCATGTATTAAACAATCAGAGTTCACAATGATGTGGAATCATCAAGATGGTTGAAGATCTCAGCACTGTGCTGGCCAGACTAGATGGGGAACAGCTGGATGGGCAGTGAGCAATCTGCAAAACTACACGTTTTTGGCATGTTGTCACTTAGAAGCTGAGATCTTTTGCTATCTCTGTGTGGGAAATAGGGGATGGGACATCTGCAAAAAGAGCAGGAAAACACTGCCCCTGCACAGTCTACAAAGAGTTCACTTTATCTGTCACTGTAGTTAGTTGGTTCTCTGAGGTTATGTGCAAGGTATTGCGTTTGGGTCAAGACAGTCCCAGATATGTGAACAGACTGGGAGAATAACTCACTGAGAGCAGCCCAGTGGAGAAGGACTTGAAATTCCAGTGGATGAAAAGCTGGACATGAGCCAGCAGTGCGTGCTTGCAGCCTGGAAGGCCAACGGCATCCCGGGCTGTGTTAAAAGACATGGAGATGTTGGAGTGGGTCCAGAGGAGGGCCATGAAAATGATGAGAGAGCTTAAGCATATCTCTTACAAAGAAAGGGAGCCAGACTTGTTCAGCTTGCAGATGAGAAGGCTCCAGGGAGACCTCATTGTGCCCTTGAGGATAAGCAGGAGGGAGACTGACTTTTTACATGGGCAGATAGTGATAGGACAAGGAGGAGTGGCTTTGAACTAAAAGAGGGGAGATATTAGGAAGAAATTATAAATGCAGATGGTGATGAGGTCCAAGCATAGGCTGCTCAGAGAAACTGTGAATACCCCATCTCTGGAGGTGTTTAAGGCCAGGTTGGATGGGGCCCTGAGTTGCCTGATCTGATGTTTGACAACCCTGTCCATGGCAGGGGGTTGGAACTACATGAGTTTTGAGGTCTTTTCCAACCCCAGCCAATCTATGATTCTTACGATTCAATGAGTTACGTCTTTGCTTTGGCCTCCTTAAATGTCTCTGGCTTTTCCTGTGCTTAATGCTTAGTGAAGACCTTTTCTTTGCACAGCCTCACATTATCAAATCAATTCAGTTGTACATAACTTGGTTCTGTGTACTTGTGTATTCATTTTTTTAATTTAAGATCTCTCAGTATACTTCCTTACCTTTGTATGTAAGAGTTGTTCACTCCCCTGTGATCCAAATCATGGCTTAGGGTTGCTATCAGCAAAGCCAGTATTTCCAAGTCAGTCAGTTTGCTCTATATGTAAAGAGTAATACAAGAAGTGAGTTAGCTTTGTGATTTCTTTGCACAATGTTTTTTTATATCTGCCATCTTGTTTTTACCTATGTAGGTGATGCAGCTTTGGCCCAAAGAGGCCACAGACATAAAACTGTATAGTGAGAATAAGGGGTTATCTCTGAAGTTGTGGTGTTCAACAGGAATCATTCTCCATAGGCGTCAATGCAGTATTCAGAAAGAAGTAACATCCTCTAGGCCTATATTACTGATGAGGAAACTGGTGCAGAAGAAGACACAGTGACTTGTATGATATCATCTGATAGCAAAAAGGCAGCATCAGGACCCATAACTTTTATTTCAGCTTCTATATAAACTCAAGGGAGTTAGGCTACATTCCCTGAATCGGTATAAAAGTACATATGTCCTTGGAATAATCAGAATGAAAAAATGACATGATCTTCACCAATCCACTGTACAAATACATTAACAGAAGTTCAAAACCCATGGAAAACAAAATTAAGCAGCATCTGATTCATTGTTATGAACTTATTCTGGAGCTCCAGCAAAGATTAGTAGACAGGTTACTGTTTCTCTCTCATAGCTATTCCTCATCTTTAATATTATTTAACACAAATTGATTAAATATTTCTTTAAACCTGACCAGTGACAAAGAGAGGGTGGATAAAGCTACAGCATTCTTGCAACATATTTTTAATGGGATAGGCATAGCAAGTAAAAAATCAGGACAGGAATTTGAAAAACAGAACTGTACAGATGCTGAGGGGCTGAATTCTGTGTATGGCTGAATCCAGATTTTCTTCAAGCAGATAAAGCTTCTGTGGATTCCACCTGTTTTCTAGATAATACAGCTTGTTCTAGTCAGATCAAGTTAGAAATGACTGATTCTACATTTCACTTAGGTATCCTGTTGCTTGTTTTTCCTCTCAAATGAAATTGAGAGACTTATGTTCAATGCAGTTTCTGAATCAAGAATCTAGGATGTGAAAATGAGAGTGGTATCCAATGCAGTTTGGAAAAATATATATACATATATATGGAAATTGCAATGGAGATTGACAGGATTCCAAAAATAGCGAAGTATCAGGATTATCTGAGATTGCTGTATTGTACACAGAGGAAAACTACCATGTTTCTTTTTAATGTAGAAGGAATGGGAATGCCTTTGCCTTTGTCTCTTCCAGTGCCCTTTGTCTTTTTTTAAGTGAGATAAAGTTTGAACTGAGAAGCACATTCATTCAGAATGGACAGGAACATTTTCTTTTCTTAAAAAAACAACGCAAAAAAACCCTGCAAATTTATTTTGGATCAATCTTGAAAACAAGTTTTTTCTTTCTGAGAGATCATCTGGTTCTTCAGTATTTGTAATAAATAACAATTAGGCTTTTTGAATTTTTGAAATTACTGTTTTTCTTTTAAGTGGAAATTTGAAGTATTGTTTAAAAGCACTGAAAATATCATTTAAATTTTTATTTCTAAAAATATTCTATTGTTTGTCTACAACTGCAGACAACTCTGTATGAACTTAAAGAAATTCCTGCAGAATATTAGAAAGAAACATTCTGAAGTAGGAATGATTCCTTTCTTTTCCAGCTTTTAGACTTGCTCGTAGCATAAGCATTGTCTCAAAAAATGTATATATGATCATGTATGTGACTTCTTTGAGATATTCCTATTGGGAGTATCCACTCAATCATTCCAAAGGATTTAACTGAAACTAAATACATAACAACATGACAAATATTTAACAACCCAAGCACTTAAAGCCAGAAGTCTTCAGCAGAAAAACTTAGATTTCATTTGTGATGCTGTAATGTTGAAAGTCTTATTGACATGACAATCAGAACTATGTACCATTACAAAATTTATTCAGACAGAAGGTTCTTAATGTAGTAACAGCAAAATGTACCTGAATTTTACCAGATTTTAAAGCAGCAAACATGCACTGCGCTGTATTAAAGGCATGTCTCCAATTGTGATAAGCAACATTTTTCCGATAATTTTTCTTCACACTTAAAATCCATCTGCAGAGAACCTTTAAGAAACAGCATCATATAGTTAACTGTAAATATATTAAAAGTTTCTTTTTAGGAAAACAAATCCTTCTCAATTGAAAACTGTCATACAGAACATTTTCCCTCTTACCTCAATTCAGTTCTAAAATAACATACTTGTATCTTTAAATATAGATAAAATGCTTACAATCACTAGCTTCTCCTTGAGAATGTAACATTTGTGGTTTTATTCTGGCTAATAATAATAAATAAATAGATAATAGAATAAGGACTAAAAAATAAATAACACAATCATAGAATCATAGAATCACCAGGGTTGGAAAAGACTTACAAGATCATCCAGTCCAACTGTCTACCTATCACCAATAGTTCTCACTAAACCATGTCCATCAACACAACGTCTAAATGTTCCTTGAACACCTTCAGAGTCGGTGACTCCAACACCTCCTTGGACAGCCCATTCCAGTGCCTGACTACTCTTTTGGAATAGTAGTATTTTCTAACATCCAGCCTATGTATTATATCTGCTGTGTTAGCTAGAAGCTGCTGTTAACTCAGAAACTGAGTTATATTGAACTAACTGGTAGGAAAAAAATGCTTGCTTGTAACAACATATTTCATGGAGACAATTCATTTTTTAATTACAGAGCTTTCTTAAGAAATATTTTGATAACAAACATGTCTTTTCACTTATATCAGCTTGTCAAAAGACAAGCAGAATTGGACTAAGGAAAGCAAGCATGATAGAAAGACAGTGATTACTATATTGCTGGGTTGCATTTTTTAGGAAGGAAGAAAGTATGTTCTGAATGTTTTACACAAATGTAATAAAAGTTGTGGGTTATACTTTACTTTTAAGAGAGCAAAAGGCTTGAATATGGTAATCATATGCGTACTAAAACAGGTCACTTAGTTTAAATGCATACTGCATACTGCCATCTGTTAAATGCAGGCTGAGGACTTCAAGATTTTTTTGTTTGTTCAAGATGATTTTTAGAGTTCCTACTGGAAGGTGACAGAAATGAAAATCCATTATCATTCATCCACATAAACAATTCTGCACAAGAACAGCAGTATTTTCTGTTTTTCCACTCTTAAATAAGGAGAAAACTGCTAGTTTCTTTAGTTCTAGAATGGAAAAACAGTGCTGTAGCTTCAAAGCTGTTAATGCTCTCTTATTTCTATTGAGATGTGTACTTGTATCTATTGTCATAGTGCTATTTTGTTCTTGCAAATCTATGAGCTATGATATAATTACTCCATGGGCCTTAAATGCCACTCCTGTGCAAGTAAAGAACAATATTTGCCTTTTTTTGCTACTGTGGGATGTAACTGACTTCTCATAGCTTCTGATAATATTAGCCTGGATATGTTTTTTTTTGGTGTGTGTTAGTACTACCTATTCTTTTGTTTATTATCTCTAATTTATGCATCTGAGTACTTATGCATTTAGTCTTGCTGTTTTTGAAATACTGCTATACTTTTTAAAACTCACTAGAATTTTAACCACACTTCCAGTTCTCCAGGTTTTCTAAATGCATTTTCTAGTCCATCAACCAAGTTGTTAATTATTCAGTTGAACCAAACTAGAAAGAAACCCCATTACTTTAAATACCTTCATAATTTGCTATCTACTTTTAAATACAGATTTTCAAATGCATTTGCTGTAGGTTCCTTTCACTGTTCTTCTGATTTTCCAGTAATTAATTTGTTTCTTTATGTGAAGCAGCATCTGACAGCATTCATACCTCATGTTTCATTTGGAAATTCTGCACCAAGTTGAGGTCTGTGAACATTCGAATTGTACACAGTGTTGTTTCAAAATCTGATAACTCAAAATCACTGAAGTAGAAGTCAGTCAGGTTGAGAGATTGTGCAGATGGTACTACAGCAGCCTAGAGAAGAATAAGAGAACAAAATTGAACTAGAAAAGAGAAAGCATAACATAAATGCTTTTTCAGCAGACAAGTAGTGAGATCCTACATTTTACCTTCACGTTATTTTTAAATCTGATTATTACTTCCCATTTATCTTTCCTTAGCTCTTCCACTTTAACACTGCCTCATTCGTTTCTTTGATTTAATGATTTTCCACAGATCAAAAGAATAAGGAAAGTATTGCATGATCAGAAAGTCTTACCTAAGTCACCCAAGAGAAACTATAACAAAGAGGATGTATGAAATTGAGAGATTGTGAAAATGAGGCAGTGGTGGAATCCACATTCAACTACTGTGGAAATTAGAACATGTCCACAAGCAGAACTTTCTCAGGGCTAAAAGTCTGAAAAATTGGCGTTCACCTCTCATCGGATCATCTTTAAAATCTTTGAACAATGATTTTAATGTATCTTGAGTATAATCATACAACTTTGATTTGAAATTTGAAATTATAAAGTAGATGCAAAAACTCAGTACATTTTAAAATCTGTAACTTTTATTATATCTTTCATCATATCTCTGTATATTACAGCTGTATTTTTTCCAGTTATAAAATGTAGAGTATAAGTATTGAATGCCCATCAAAGTATGGATGTTAAAGTTGTCAACAAAATAAGTGATAAGTCTTACGCTATACTATACATTAAAAATCACTTTCCCAGTACGAGGCTCCCATTTTTCTGGACAATTGCAGAACAAGCTCAAAATTAATATCCTGTTCTCCATAACTTGTTATGGAAGAAAAGGTAGTTTTTAGGAAGGTCTTTTTCACGTGGGTGCTTGTACTCTAAATTCCTTTTGCTGTTTAGACAATACAAAATGGCTGATTCTATTTCTTTTCCAGGTTCCTGAGAAGATAAGGTGGATAGTACAGGGTTGTTACTCATATCATTTGTGGCTTTGGGAAGATTTCAGGAGTGTTTTTTTGTTTGATTTTGTTTAATCTTCTGCAGATAACTATATATATCATCATGGATAAGCATGCTTAGGAAAGCTTTTCTATCTAGAATATAATTAGGAGAGTTTCTCATTGGTAAGCGGGAAGAATTACAATAGTCTTAAAATCATAGAATATCCTGAATTGAAAAGGATTCTCAAGGATCATTGAGTCCAACTCCCGGGACCATGCAGGACTACCCAAAAATCAAACCATGTTTCTAAGAGCATTATCCAAATGTTCCTTGAACTCCAGGAGGGTTGGGGCCATGACCACTGCCTTGGGGGCCTGTTCCAGTGTCCAGTCATCTTCTGGTGAAGAATCTTTTCCAACGTGACTCTCCCCTTATGCAGCTCCATGCTGTTTCTTTGGGTCCTGTTACTGTCACAAGACAGCAGAGATCAGCACCTGTCCTCTGCTCCCTGTGAGGAGCTGCAGCCACCACGAGGCCTGACCTCAGCCTCCTCTGCTCTGGGCTGAACAAACCAAGGGACCTCAGCTGCTTCTTATATGTCTTGTCCTCTAAACTCTTTTCCACCTTCATTGCCCTCCTTTGGATGCTCTCTAATAGCTTCATGTCCTTATATTGTTGCTCTCAAAACTGCACCCAGTGCTCAAGATGAGGCTGCACAAGCACAGGGCAGAACAGGACAATCCCTTCCCTCAACCAGTCAAGAAGTGTTGAGCATGATGCATCCCAGGGTACAGCTGGCCCTTTTGGCTGCCAGAGTACACTGCTGATTCACATTCAAGTTGCCATCAACTAGAATCCCCATATCCGTTTCTGCGAGTCTGCTCTTCAGCCACATATTCATCAGCCTGGACTCAGGTGACCCATCCCTGACACTTGCTCTTTTGAAATTTCATGTGGTTGAAATTTCAAGCCCTCCAATTTGTCAAGATCTCTCTGCAAGGCCTCCCTGCAGTCAGGAGTCAAGGAGTCAGTAGCTCCTCCTAATTTAGTGTTGTCCAGAAATTTACTTAATATACCTTCAAGTCCTATGTCTGAGTCACCATTGAAAACACTGAGGAGAACTAGCCTTAAAATGGCTCCCCGTGGAAGCCCACTAGTGATGCCAGCTGCCAGCCTAATATAACTTCATTTACTATTACCGTTTCAAACTTACCGTTTGAAGTCCAACTCATCAGCTATTTTATTCACTCATCACGTTACATTTTTTTTTTCTACTTGTATGCTGGACATTTTGTGCAAAACATACTGTGATAAACAGTATGGAATGTTTTTCTGAAAACCAAAGTTACATCAGCTGGCTTTTCTTGGTCAACTAAGTGAGTAACCTTGTTATAAAAGGAGATAAAGTTTGTTAAACAGAACTTTCCCCTTGTGAACCTGCGTTGGCTATGACCAGCGACTGTGTTGTCTCTCAGGTGTTTTTCAATGACTTCCAGAATAATCTTCTCCATAATTTTGCCAGGAACTGAAGTGATACTGACAGATCTCTAATAACCAGGGTCATTTTTGTCACTCTTCTTGAAAACTGGGACAATGTTTGCCAGCTTTGAGTTGACTATGACCTCTCTGGATTCCCAGGACTATTGAAAAATAATTGAGAGAGGTCTTGTGATGACAGCAGCCAACTCTAAGTACCCTGGGATGAATTCCGTTGAGCCCAATAGATTTACATATGCATCCAGCTAGAGCAACAAATCCCACACAAATTCAAGGTTGGATGGAAAGTCCAATACAGGAAATAGTCTCTAATATGTTAAACACAATTTTAGGAAGTGTTTCTCTTGACTGTTTTTCCAATTTAGAAAGATTACAGAATATGTCTTTTCCCTCTTAACATATTCTAAGTCTCAGGCAGTTTTCTTTTTTTCTCAAAGTAGAGGTTCACTGGAAATAAAGGTCTGTTCTGTGAAATAGCAAGACTACAGGATCTGTGTTGGCTACTGATGGAAAAAGGAAAAAGATTTACTGAACAAAATCCTCTCCATGACCAAGCATGCTCCAAAGAAGATAGAAAGACAGGGTTCATTCTTTGGTAATGAGGCCAAACACCACAAATTGACACGTTTACTCTAAATAGTGTTTGGTGATTGGTTTGCATTGGGATCCATGTGCTGGCCTGAAGTCTTAAGATATCAATATTTTTAGTGCATATTTTCTTTTTTCAGCTAATTATCTGAAATAATTTTATTACTTGCTCAAATAGTGCTGCTAGACAGTAAGATAGAGAAATCTAAATCTATTGCATTCATCTACGCAGGCTGTTAAAGACAGCATGTGCTGCGTGCTCTGGTACTGCCTTAAGAAGCAGTGGTTTAAAAGGGCAAAAATTGTGGTAGGAGTTGTATGGGCAGTTGAGCAGTAGAGATGAATGCTGTTTCAGTGCTGCATTTTGTGTGGTTCTGTTTTGTTTACCAGTATAGTTGCAACCACAGGGAGTGTAACACAAGCCCTTAAAAGAAACCACTGCAGATGTGTAGCATACTATTCTTGCCAGTGCCTTTTTACCAGAAAGCAATAGTGTGGTAGAACTGAGGTTCAAAATGTGCATGACACCATATAACCATTCCAAAATTATCCAATGTGGTATATGATCCTTAGCTGTGCCTTGTTCTGTGGCACCCTGCTTTGTCCAGTCCAGTCCCATACTATGTGGTCCCCTTGTAGTCCTCTTTCTTTACCTTCCTCTTCATCCGTCCACCACTTTCATTGTCTTCCTTGCAGTAGAGGGGCTGCAATTTGCCCAGAACATTGTGTTCCAACAGAAAGAACAGCAGAGACTAAGCACAGCATGTGCTTTGAACTATACTTGAAATCATGGCTGTAGTGACTCCTAAGGCAATGGTTTGTAAACACAGGATTAAACATAAGTACAACGGGACACCACACATAAAAGTAAACATAAGAATAATTAAATACTGAATTTCTGTGATAGGCCATAAACCTGCATCCATGCTTGGGAAGCTTGAAATATACCAAAGACATAAAATATACAAAATTCAGACTTAACTGCTAGAAGAAGAGTTCACAAGATTTGGGGTTTTTTTCCTGCTTCTGCAATACTTAATCATTATGAGTTGGTAGTATTATTGCATCAACTGCCGCTGTCAGTTAAACTCATATGAATGGCCGTCAGTAACTATTTATTTTTATTTATTTTTCTGTTTTTCTGTTTGTTTGTTTGTTTCTGTAACTGCAGCCCTCTGTACATTGTAATGTTAGGTTCATTGTAATTTTTATTTCTGAAAAGTGTGTGCTTCTGCATGTGTAGGGATCACGTCTGTGTAAAGGACCTCCCTTCACTGTTATATCAATGGAATATTTCAAAAGTAATAGGAAAAAATTCAATTACCGCTGTTACCTGCAGCTCCCTTGTTTCCTCCTCAGCAGCAGAAGCATGGTATGAGAGAACCTAAAGAGAAAAAGAGCCCTTAGTGCGAACAAAAGAGCAGTGTGATAAAACAGAGGTTTCAGCAAGCAGAATTTTCATTGCATTACATTGCTCTTGCATTACATTGCTCTTGCTGATGAAATGTAGTGTCTCTGCAGGGCCTGCACTGCTTTTAAGTTCTGAAAGCATGTAGGAAGAGATCTGCAATAGCACAGAATCTTCTTGATATAATTAGGCCAAGAAAACGTAAATAGTTTCTATAAATGAGCAAAGAACTCTGATTTTCTCTTTGGAAAGTTTTCATGCCCCACTTTTAAAGACAAATAATTCGTGAAAGAGCTATAATTATGTGCCTGACATTGTTGCCATAATAATCCTTTCAGAAGTTTATTCAGACATAAAAGAAAATTTTGCCTTAACTGAAATTCGGCAGAAAAGCCTGAAAGAAAACACGTTTGTTTTAAATTTAAAAAATAAGCTCATATTTTTCAATTGTGAGAACTCAGAACATGAAAATGTTTCAGATTGTTTTAGCAACTAAAGATAAATTATTTTATAAAGAAGTCAATTTAGGTATTAACTTATAATCTTTTTCTATTATGGAACTTGGAGGTAAGGACTTCATATACCGTGAAGTGTTACGGCAGGAGAAAGAATTGCTAATTTGCCACGTAACCAAACAGCTTCTGTTTGAAGTACTTAAATTATTTTGACAATAATTTTACTACCTTTTTACTTAACATGATTTTATACAGGTTTATTTGAGAGAGGTGATTTTTTTTTCTTTTTTTTAGAGGCTACAGGGTACATAATCCACATTTCAGAATCCTCCAAATACTCTATTTACATAAAGAATGTTAGGAGATCCAAAGTCTACAAATTTTTCACATTCAGCTTCAAGTTATCACCTCTGAGTAATTCAGCTTCTCTAACTAAAGCCCTCTTTAGCTATTAAACTTAACAGTAACCATTTCAATGGCTAAGACTTGATATGGTTTGATGGAGTTGAGGAAATTGCTGAAAACCTACAGTAATGCTGTTGTTGCTCCATAAACCAGTTTGTCTAAAGGACTGAGCCAAAATCATCACAGAAAACCTCAGACAAGAAAAGGAAGCTCCTAATCCCCTAAACCATTTCCTCTTCCTACGCAACAGAACAAACTAACTATGTTGCCAATGGGTAGCCTTGTGTAAAGGAAAAGATGTGTTCAGTTCACTGCTAAATCTCATGAGTCAAGTTAAAATACAATACCAAATAAAATAGTCTGCTGGGAGACATGGAAACAAGCAGAAAAATTCCTGTGCAACTCATCAGGCCAAATGCTGTTCTCATGAAGGAGAATAATTTCTGTTCATGTGAGTAGTTGCATTTATGTGTAGAAACAGACAAGGTTCGAAGAATTTTTTTGTTTTGTGCCAATTAAATTTTGAGCTCACCTCTAATGTCACCATCTGTTTGGCCATTGCTCTTTCTACAGCTTCATACATCTGTGTATTCTGAATCCCCAAGCCACAAAAGATGACAAATGCTTCCAGAAACTGCTCATCATTTCTGTTGAAAGCCTTGATCTTGCCTGTGTTTTCTTCCATCTTATTCACAAGCTGGCAAACCCCTAAGTCAGGATAGAGAAATGTGAAGAAGTAAAAGATTGAATTGTCAAATCATCACCTATAGAATGGAACATCAAGAGAACTACTAAATCTATTACCGTTTAGCCTACAGTACAAACCACCACACACAGGAATGCTATAGAGTTGTGTTTTTTTTTTTTTTTTTTTTCTTTCTTAAAGCTTATTAGATGGGTTTCCTTGTATTAAAGCATAAATCTTAAAGCATAATATATTACTTAGTAGACCTAAAAAACACTTACTAGGATTTACAAAGCTAAAATGTAGGTGAAATTCTAGGATAGTTTTCATTCTGGCTATTATTATTAATAGAATTCTAGATTGATATAATCCCTAAAGACAATTTGTCCTTTGGAGGCTAATTAAATTTTTGTAAGCATGCCAAAAGAACATTTATGAAAGTCAGAACACTGGTACACAGAGTTTTTGCTTCCTTATTTGAGTCAGTACTGGAAATTTTTTAAAATAAATGAACTTAACAGATAATAACCAAGTTGAGGCTCAAAGTTTGCATATATTTGCTGACTGTATGAAGACGTGACTGAATTACAGCCTGCTTCAAAGATTACTGAAGTCATCAAAAAGCATCTTACAGAAATCAGATTGTTAGCTTCAAAATGATTGGTAGTTGCATCTGTTCATATTCCATTTATTACTGCTGACTAGTGCCAGATTTCTCCATGCACTTGACATTGAGGGGTCTGAGAGGTAACTTTTACCAAGCCTGCGGATTAAATTTTCAGCACCATTTTAAGCAGATGGGAATTCACTTATATACCTCAATTTAGCTTTACCTAGTGCATGGCAGTTTTTGCTAAGAAAGTAGAATATGAATTAAAGCAGCTGCTTTGTAAGCATACATTGTCCAAAACAGCTGTGAGCGTGATTATTATCTTAAGGATGTTCATACGTTTCCTTGCTCTCAAGAGCGTAAGTACTAGCAGTTTTAAGGATAAAAGCTAACATTCTCCTACTCAGTTGTAAATAGGTGTCCCAGTGAAAAACTTAGTTGCAAACTAAAAAATCTAAAAAACATAGTAATTGCAAAAGGCTTATTTTGATGTAAAATGTAATTGCTTACCAGTCTGTATGCTTCACATATTTTATAGAGAACATTTTGCAGATGAAACAATGATTGATTAAATATGTACTTTACCAGCAAAAGGGAAGGTAACTATTTAGTGTGATGTTTCTAAAACGCTGTAACCAACTTTCAGGCTGTCTTGCTCTAGCAGAGCTACTTGTAATTTAAATAGACTATGTGAACAGAATCTGAATGCCTTACACTTTGCCACCATAAGGCCACAGAAGATGGATTTGCTTTCTGCTTGTAGATAGGGATGAAATTATAATTACTACTATTTATCAGCAGTCCCAATATTGAACATTGTCAGAACCTCCTCTAAGGTCTTATCAATGCTACTGTTTGGTTTGGTTTTTTTTTTATATGGAAGTATTTCTAGCATTGTAATACTCTAAATTTACAGACTAAGAAACCTCACTAAGGCTTTTATTTGAAAGAAACATACAGTCTGTGAAGGAGCAAGTTTGTATCTGCCCTTTTACAGTAGACAGAAAAAAGGAGAAAAAGAATGTTATGCACACATTTAAACTATGTTTTTAGAAGAACAGTGGCCTTGCATGTAGAAGTTTTAATGTCTAATGGCAATATATGAACACTGACCTATTTTCAAATCATGTTCTCTTCAGGGAACTGTTATTTTAGTATCAGAGTTTTCTCTAAAGAGATAAGAATATTACAGCTGTAATTGTGAACCATTGGGCAGGCATTGTGGTATCTGAATATTGCAAACAGAATTCTGACTTAATGGATTAATAGATCCTTAATTGGTAGTAAAAATATATAATTTTAGAGAATAAGGATTGACCAAAAACAAGATTATCTTTCCCTGGGAAAAAGAAGCAAACTTATAAAACTCAGGGAAAATCTCATGGAACTTACTTTCAGATCTTTAGTACTGTTTATAATTTTATAATTATTTCCATAGCAACAGTGATGTAACAAACACAACCGAGTAAGCCATAAAAGCAAATGAATTCTTAGAAGACAAAGAGTTTGGATAAACATAAATGCCTTAAAAAAAAAACTGGGAAAACTACAGCAAGTATACTCTTCCGTATATTTCAGAAGATTCACCAAAGCATTCAGGGGTCCATACATTAGAATTAAAGGAACTCAAAATTCTTTTACTGGGACATAGAAAACCAAAGAAAGATTCAATAAAGTTTTCACCACATACCTGAAAAGTGCACAAGTCAGGAGAATAAAAAGTTCACCTCTCTCTTCCAGTAAGATTTGCTTGCTTTTGCTGTGGAGAGCTTTTCCCACCCTCACCCCTCACCTGCACATTCCATACCCCAAGTTCTGGTAATGGGTGTACTAATCTTAAAAAAAGAGAAGACTTAAAATAAACTTATATCATATATGTTATGAAAAAGAAACTTCTGGGTATTGCCCCCAAGAAAACTTTTTGACATTATCTGTGCTGTCCTTAAAGGACTTTGATGATTTCCCATTGCTCAGACTTGAAAAACCCACCTAAAGAGGTACCCTGACTGTAACTAAGCTTGAACTTCCACAGGAAAAAAAATGAAGATCTCAAGATGACATCAGATGCAACTGTTTTATCAGCAGTTAATAGCATAGTGAAATATCTCTAATAAAAGCTCAATAGGCCAATTTTTATCTTGGTCTTCTAGAGTCTGATAGAATATATACAACAAAATAATAAAAGAACTCACTGAAGAAGCTGATAAAGAAATTTCAGGGAACTCAATTCAGAAAAGACAAGGCTTCTCTTTCTGTTTAAGGAAATAAGATCTGTCTTCATAGAAAAGGGATCTCATATTTAATATAGACATTCATTATGTAGTTTTGTCATAACTCTCAACAACAATTACTTGAAGATGATTAAAAATGCACTCTTAGAAGATTTTCTTGCCAAATTCTGTAATGTTGAGGAAGTTGCATTCATGGTACTATCTGGAAGTCAGTATATTTTACATTTCTGTTTTGTGGAGCTTAATTTTACCAGCATAGCACACTGACATGCGTTCCAGTTCCCATGGTACAGGGAAGTCCTGGTAATTTCCAAAAGTATCATTATACCCTTGTCTAAGGTGAATCTGAAATTCACTGAAAGACTTAACACATATTAAGCGTATGCCCTGAAGTGCTGTTAGGATTAGATCCTCCAAACAATTCAGGTGTATATCCATCTTTGAAGATCCACACCAGGGCTACCTGAGTATTTTGAATCTATAAAAATGGTGAAGCATCACAAGATTGTTGTAGATACTTGGTAAGTATCTTGCTTACTTGTAAGGTAAGCAATTTACAGGCAAGTTTGCAATGGACTTGTTGGCTGGAAACATCATAATAAAGAATTTTGCCCTTCATTTGTTGCTGAGACTGTACTATGGAACACATAAATATTTCCATGAAATATACAAAAATATTTTTTGTAAAAGTATTTTTTGTAAAGATACCTACCTATCACCTTATTCTTTTTCCCATTTTTTATTGGTGTACACAGCAAACTCTTTATATGTTGACTTACACTTTCTGCATTGTCAGTCTGTTAAACAAACAAAACAAAACAAAACAGTTAAAATTTTTAAGGCCAGTGTTTAAGTACCTGAAGTGAAAATGCAGAGCTAGAGTTTGCGTTATTGGCTTACACATGTTCCTTCAGACAGTAACGATGTCTTTGAAGAGTTTGCACATCTTTGGCTGGATGGTGTAATAAACACTACATCTGTTACAAGCTTTGGTGAAAAATAATATAAGTAATGATGATAATCACCATTCAAACCTTCCAGGGACTTGCAACATCATGCTAAAAATGTGTTAATTTTATAATAGGTTCTTTCACTTCACTTTCATGACAACAACAATTTTGCACCAAGACAAAGTGTTTCACTCAGTGCAGCTGAAAAGAGATCACTGGGCTTTAGGACACCTTTGTACTCTCATCAGTTAAAGAGCTGTGAAATTATCTGATCTCCTCCATTTCTAGCATCTCCCTTGTACTTGCAGTAGGGCCATACAGGTTATGAAAGAAGAGTTCATGCCATAAGCTAATTGTGTATTTTGTGACACTAAACTTTCTGTAAACTCTTTTGGTTTGTTTGAGATGACTTAATTAACGCAAGAATGGTGAAGACCAAATTGTGATCCGAAGAATGCCCAGTTTTCCAAGTAGGTCAACATCCTGCAGTCTTCCAAAGGCCTTTTATCATTGCTAGGTTGGGTATATTTTGCTATCAGTTTGTTTCATGCTCTAAGACAAGGACACTGAATTTATTTGTGAAGTAAAAATGTGGATGGGTAGAACAAAATGACAAGGCATCTTTTTCAAATTTCTGGTGCAAAAGTGACCTAGTTTTGTTCTGTAGCTCTTCTTAGTTCTAGAATAATGTAGCAGTTGCCGAGAAGTAAATTAGGGTCAATCTCTAATTGTATGTGGCACAAAAGATGTGCACACATCAATATTTCAGATCAAAGGGCTTGGGTGAATTGTTTGTTTGTTTTACTACTTTTGCTTTGCTATTTTGTGCTCTGCAAGAGATTGAAAGCTTTCTTTGCAAGCAAATGCACAAAAGCTATATTTCCTGTAACTGGCAATAGAAAGTATGAGTATCTGAAGAAAATACTAAGGATTATGTCATGATGGATACTTTACATGACTATAGGAATTTAATATTTGGTAGCTCATTATCAGAAGGATAGATGGAATAACTCAAGACTATGATTTACTGGTTTCTGTACTTTGGTCTAAAAAGATGTACATGTGTAATCAGCTGTAAAAGGGTAAGAGCCAGCATCTCTCCCTAGACCTTTCCAGCAGATGCAATTGAGAAACATTAAATCAAGTTGGCATGAAAATTGGTTTAAGGCTACCCTAATAAGAACCTGCTGTTTTACAGTAAAGTTCAAATGCACTGAAACTCAAACTTGTATGGAGTGAGATAAGAACAGAGTTCACAGTGCTTAAAAAAAATACTTGACCCAGTATTAATGAAAAAGAAGGAGACTAAACAAGAACAGGCATAAATGGCTTCCAGGAGTGTTGGAGATATTTGAACTTTATCTCCACTACTCTAGCTTTGTTGGTTCGGGGGAAAACAAAGATGCATGGCTGCTGGTTTACTTACTGTCATTGTATGTACTGAACCCGAGGTAGGCAATATCAGGGCTCTCCTGTGAAGGAACCTATACTGGTTTTCTGCCTCATGTCACTACGTTGGCTGCCAATTCATTTAGAAAGCACAAAGTCCTTTTTGTAAAGTGAGTAAGTGAACTGTTGAACATTCTCCAAAGAAAGAGGCAAGTCAGCATTTTTAGTTTACTAGGTACACCTGGGATTTTCCTCACGCCATGGTTTGTCAGCTTTAAAAAGATTTTGCCTACAGTCCAGCCTTAAGATTTCTCTTATGTTGCGGTAGAGATGCAGCCACTGTTGCTGTGTAAAAAACCATTATTTTCTTTATGTTTCTTTCACATGCATAATGTAAAATGTGTAAGAATTTAACTCCTCTGACAAAGAGAAAGTTTTGTTTCAGACAGTATTCGGTATTCTTTTATGTATTTTAAAATGTCTTCAAAATAGTTGCTTATGTCTTTAATGATCTCACGTAGTATATCCATGCAATTCTTTTTTTTCTTCCACTCCTGCAGTAAGATAACTTTGGATCCTGCGCTATGGCGAGCACTCAATTTTTTTTTTTTTTGCTTTGTCCTTCATAAAATCCTACTCCAGAACATCAGCGAAACCTTGCACAGAGAAAAAGGGAAGCAACATAGCTCCCTACCATGATGCTGCTCCTCCTACCCACGTACTGGTACAATCATAGCCAACGCTGTACTTTCTGAACTCTTGGTTGTATGATTCAGAACAAAGTGCTTGGTAAAAACCTGCTCATCACCATAAAACTTCTCCCTCTTCCTCTCTCCCTGAGCCTCCCCAGCTTACAGGCCTATCTATTGTAAGAAGAATTTCTTTCAAGATTCTGCATTGAGAGAAAAACACAGAATTACAATTTTGCATTGTATTGACAACAACTTTCAGTGCACCCATGACTGTAATCTGAGTCTTGCCAAGTGGCTTCCCTACTGGCACTGGCTGTATGAGTTCCGTAGTACATCGTGGTATGAGCATGTATCTGATGAAGTGTAAAGCAAAAGCTTCCAGAAAAAAAAAGTGAAGTTGTTGCTTATCCAAAACAGCAAAGAACTTGCATGCATATCATTAATCTTTGCCAAGATAAGTAGGGAAGGGAGAGAATAAAAGGGAAGGAACTTCTGAGAGCCGCCTGACAATCACAATAAGCTACAGAGGATTACTATGAAAACCTCCAACTGTTCTTCACTTAAATGCTTTCCAGAGAATGTATTGCAAGCTCTCCACATCATTCACAAATGAATGCTAAGCTTTTAAAATAATGGCTGTAGAGATACCCTGCTCACTTTGTGAGTACTGTACTATTTCTGCACTGATGATGAATTTTATAAAGCAAAGGTTTAAGTCTCTTTGTGTTTGCAGCATTGTGTGACCATTAAATTAGAAGAAAAGAAAACAACAAAAAACAAAATAAACAAACAAGCAACAACAAAAAAAAAAACAACAATGAAAAAAAACTAAGGGAAAAGCAAGAAAGATTTGAAAGGTAAACAGAAAAGAAAAATTCATCTCTGAATTACAAATCTAAGGTTATTTTACTTACTGTCCAGGGAAATCTTCTGTCTTTACAGACGTCTGGAATGTTGAGAGGCTCCATTGTATTCTTGACATATTGAGCATACATATAATTGATTTTGTTTGTATCATAGTCCCTGAAAGATGCAATATTATTTTTATATGCTTAGTATGACATCAAATCATTTCATTATGCAAAGCAAGTAATTGTAAATATCCTTCATATACAGGGCCAAGAAAGATATAACCAACAGCATTATAGTGGAACTGAGTTCAAATCCTGTACACTAATCCATCTGTCATTGCAAAATGACTGGGAGAATTAATTTATACACTGCACCATTTCTTCAATATTCCAAAATTTTATCACCAAACATCAAACTTAAGAAATATTACAAGACATGCAGGTGAAGGACAAAGAATAAGCACTGAAATAAACAACTCTGAAAACAAACTATTTGCAAATCTGACACACCTGAAAAATCAGTACTGTATGAGACATGCATATTCTTTAGACTGAGTGCAGTTGGTAATATTTATGGTGTTTCTATGTCAAAGTTTATTTCAAATTTGTTCTAAAAGAACAATAAGCATGGGGATTCTGCTATTGGAATAGAGATGTTTTTTTTCCAGATTGGGTCATAAAATACCTTCACAAGATCAATCATCTCCTGCTTTTGTAGACATTAAGTTTTTAATTAGAGGAATTCAATCAGAACACATTGCCAGCATTAGAGGAGGGCGTATGTCCTAGTAATGCACATATTATCATCAAGCTCCTACAGTTTACTCTGACATTTGACTTGACTTTAGTTATCCTTCTGGTGCAAGTGCACTTGCAAAAGATGTTCATGGTGCTAAAGAGGGAAAATTATTCTTTCATTATTTCACCAACTTGGTTATATAAGGCAGTACCCCACAGTTCTGAACAGTTGTCTGATTTGGGCTTGATTCCCTGATTATGTAATAAGCCTGAAATTATAAGGGTCCTTGATTATGTAATAAGCCTGAAATTATATCTTTCCATCTAATCCATGTAGTTAGATTTCTTCTGTTGCCTGATAATGTGACCTTAAAACAAAGCACCAGTTCTAACTCCAGTGGCTGACTCATAGTCCATGAGATGTAACTGTGCTGTTTCATGAACAAAATTCAGATACGCAGCTAAGGTTCTAGCTGTCCCTCCTTATCAATTATGAGAAAAAATTTACTGACGGTCCATGCAAGCAGTAAATTAAGTTCTGAGTACATCAATTAGTAACCATAAGAAAGATAATAAAGAAGAAGGTGAATTCTGTCTCTTTATGTAACAGTTATCCAGTGATCTTATGACTATTTTGTACCTATATACTTTATGACTGTACATTGTCTAAAATCTCAATACAGTTTGAGAGATATTTGCTTTAGCCACACACTTTGGAGTTCATTTTCAAATGCATGTAATTAAAATTCATATCAGAAATGTTCACTAAAAAAAGATCAAAGGTATGGAAATTTTAATTTTCTCTCTGGATGTGACATCTGTAGTACTGTATTTTTGATAGGACTGTGTCTCATTCTTCTGACACTATTGGTATCAACTGCCTGTGATGACAGATTATGGAGGCAGTTAATTTTCAAAACTTAAATATAGAGAGGTTCAGATGAAATTTTGCCAACTATGTAATCTGAATATTTGAATTCATTTATTTTTACATCTTTCTCTTCCTCCCAGTTTAAATTCCTAGTCATGTCTTGAAGGTGACTGGAAGTTAGAACTTTATGACTTTTCTTTTGATTCTGTCAGTCATATTCCTTGAGTTGTAGCCTACCCTTGAGTTGTAAAAATGAACTTTAGACTTGAAAAAGAGAAGAGGCCAGGCCTTGTTCTCCTAGACTTCTCGATGTGACTATTTGTCTAAGTATGTTTCAGGATAAATCTGCTCCACAATAGATAGCAGAAATATGTGGTAGCCGGTGGGATGAAATAGTACACAGGTTCTTTATTATAAAAAATAATATTAAAAACATAATTTCTTCAACATTTTCCGGTGGCTAACAAAAACTTAATTTCATTGTTTTACCTCTTCTGATTTTCTGCTGAATCTTCTAATTCCTCAGCTTCCATATGAAACACACTAGAAAATGAATCCTGAAAAAACAAGAGGATATTATAATTTATAGATGTGGATGTAATAACTTAGAGTAGTAGTATTCATGTGAAAAGCATGTTGCTATTATCAACATCTCTTCTGTAATAAATGTAGATATAAAATTGTTCAACTTCATTTCATATCAAGCAGCAAAAATATAGAATCCTATGACAAAAATATATAATTTTTAATATCACTGAAGTATCTTGAATCTCTACGGATCACTCTGAAAAGAAATGCCAGTATATAAGCTGTACAATCTATCTCTGGAAGTTCCAGATTTGAACATTCATCCAAGTGAATGCACCAAGAATGCATAATATCTACTTTGCTTGTGGAGATGAAGACATCAATGCCTTCTAAGCATTTCAACAAATCTGTATTGCTTTTCACATAGGGTTTTTTTTTTTCTTTTTCTTTTTTTTTTTTCTGCAATTGAGAATCCTAATTGCAGGGAGAAATTAGATTCTCTCTGGACTAAAGATTCAAACTACAGACTGAAAAGTAAGTGCTGGAGTTTGGTTGACTTGCAGAGACAGTGTGACTATGTGAATACATGCATTATGTAAATTCTTCTTCTTTACTGTTGTATTCAGGAGTGACTCTCTTAAATACAGTGAGATTATTACAAAATAAAATCCTTCTCCTTTTCTGCAGCCTATGGGTTGTTCATATCTCCTCTAGGGAATAAGTTCTTCTGCCTTTAAATAAAAAAATCCTACTCACAGTGCAATCTTCGTCCACTATGAAGATGGTACACCTCTGCACTTGCATGAAGGATATTATAGTGGCAGCTATCTTCTTCAGAATTACTTCCAAAGACTGCTGTTCTTCAAAAATAAGGCTGGCAAGATCAAGAAGCACCTGTAAAACAGGTCTTTGTGAAAATCTGACTAGCTGTGATGAAAGCAATAATTACATTTACTACTCAGTATGATTCTTCCCCTATTCCCTGAACCAAGGAAGTCAACACGTACATCTGTGACAAAGATTAAGCTTTGGCTCTCATACAGACCGCAAGGCAGCAGTAATTAAAAGCCAGTTTGACATGTTTGATGAAAGAAATTGATAGCGTACTTAGCTGTCTGATGTTTTCAGTTGGAAAGACAGAGTAGATTTGGGCATTAACAGTTGATCAAATGAAATTTGAGAAGTCCAGACCACAAACTCTAATTTGCCCTTAGGAAACTAATAATTTCCTATGGCTCATGTGTGCATTATAAGAATTTCAACAGTGATATTTAAATTACTTAAGACTTTCAAACACAATTATTCGTGGTAATTCAAACAAATCCTAATGAACTCATTTGGTAAAAACATCATTTAGACACAGGCTGTCATATTTCAAAGCTGTTGCTGAAGGACTTCTGCTCAGATGTCGGCAAATTATATTCCCTTTATCCCCACAGGAAGCATAGAACCAATTTGGAAAGATTATCCAAATTTGTACCAATTTACAAACACTGATATTCACTTGGAAACCCAGACCTACTAGAAAGTTATTATAAGACCTGCTGCCTAGTTGTTTCTCCAAAACCTTTTCATACCATATTGGATAGACATACTCCATCTGTAGAGACTATGGCATTAATAAACCATCAATTATATAGATGGCTACAGAGTAAAAAAAAATTCTATTTCCTGTCTGATCATTATGGAAAATATTGTTGGTGACTATTTATAGTTGTAGGAGTCTGAAAGAGCAATTCATATAACCTCTACAATTTTGTATGGATAATTTTACCTGAAATTTCTGGAGTATGGAAGCATCTAAAGCATCTGGTTGTGTAATATATGAGCAACAGGATAACTTCAGGCAACATTTAGTATATTGACATAGTATTATACATAGTATTCAATTAGAAAAATTAAAAATTGCCAAGGAACAGCTGCCACATGAGAAGAAAACAGCAGAATGCACTGATTTCTAGCTAACTATAATTTTTGTATTTTTGGGACAAACCTGTTGATCATACCTGATTACGCCTGTTTTCAAGCAAAGATGTTTCATACAATTGAGCGTTGTGAAGAACAATTCCACAAAATGCCAAATATGCAGCAAAATCCTGTAGACAAATAAACATAAGCTTCTGATGAAGATAGTGTCTTTCAGCTTCTTAGCTTTATTCAAAGATCAACTGTTCCATTTTTTCACTTTGAAGTATTAATTGATATTTAAAGATATTTCTGGCAAAAAACCTGAATAGGTTTTTTTCAGTCACTTATACTTTTTTTCCTCAAGAATCTCTTCTCCCTTTTTTAAAAGAATAGTCCTTCAAGTTTATCCTGGTGAAAGTAGGATTGGAATAAGAATCAAGTCATTTTGCAATAATACAGATTTTACCTAGAAAAACATAGTACATACAATCAGCATCTGTTATTATGGGGAATTCAGTCTCTTCTGAAGTGGAAATAATATTCTGCTAACATAGCAAAACCACAAGGGTTTTTTTCAGTTTCTGAATGTGATTAATTGTGATATCTTGCAGATACTCTGTATGCATTTTGTTTTTAATGGGAAAATTTTCAAAAGGAAAGAGTAAATTCTGATTTTTTTATTGACTATTATTGAATCATCTTCTTCAGCTTTTTTTGCTATGCAAATTTAAAGTGAGTTCCAGAAATGTCTGGAAAGCAACTACTGTGTGAAAACTGGGAGTCAAGTTGCCATCTCTTCTTCTGATGATCTCATATATTTATAATTTATCCAAGGCTTTTCTCTTCCTGCAATTGCTGTATTGGGAAGTGATACAGTATTTAAAAAGTAATCACTAGACAAATGTTAATATTCAAAATACATATTGTTGGGAATGTCAGGAAAGTTAATATCAGTTCATAAAAGATTATGTCTATTATAAGCTATGAAACTGTCCTACAGTGTATTTCAGTAGAGTAAGCCTGTGTTTCAGACACATATGAGAGGTATCTTTCTGATCGAGAAATTAAACTACATCCCAGCTACTTTTCTCATGGCTTGACAAGCAAAAAATTCTACAATATAACAAGGAATTTTCTTGTTAGAGGTGTTTCATTTTTCATAACTTTAAAATGTCTGATCAGTGTGAAAAGTAGTAACATATTCAACCCCAGCTCTCCTATGAAAACAGAGACATAAATGTCCAGCTTCTATACCTTTTCATCTTGTTCTGTGAAAGTCCCACCAGTTCCAGATTTCTTATTAATTGCTTGAGCCACACCAACAACCTAGTGTATTAAAAATGAAATAATTAGATCATTTTTGAGAAGTCTGTCATTGGACTGTGGTATTTCTAGACATACATGAAAATAAATGATAATTACATGTATTCCTTTGGTTGACCTTTGCATTTAAACCTGTTTATTTCTAATTTATTTGTATTACAAATTTCTGAGCATGAACCTGACTTATCACAAAGAAAAACAGCGCAAAAAGTCCTGGATGCTCTTATGAAGAACGGTTGGTTTGATCCAAGACTTATTCTATAAAGTGAAGCAATCATCTCACACAAGGGCAGCAATGGTTTATACTACTGAAATTGTCATCTACTTTTGCATGTAGAACCTACCCTTCCTGCTAGCTCTGATGAAGTTTCCAAAACCTTCCCCTTCTTACTGTAGGCTTCCTACAAAATCTCTGTACTGTGATCTTTTTGCTTTCTATTTATTTCTGTAACTGTTCAGATAGAATTTGAAAAACAGTATACACAGGTTGGGTACCTGCCAGAATCAAGTTTGTTACTGTAAGTATTTACTTAAAGATAAGTTTTGAAAAAAATTGCTTTGAGATTGAAGTAATACAAGACCATTTCAAGTTGTTAATGACAATAGTTTTTCCATCTTACTTTTTTAGAATAAACAATACCAGGAGAAAACTATGTTGTGTGTGTTTAAGAAGCTGTATTTATGTGTTACTCATGAAATTTATAACTGCTAAACTGAAGGAGGTCATACAGTTATATTTTTGTAATGGAAAAGACAACAGTTTACTGTCTCTCACATCAGCATTCCCAAAATACTGATGCTACAAGTAAGGTCATTGTCTGCAGCATGAGTCACTGCCAACCGTGGGCTCAAAAATGTCTGTCTGAAATAAAGCTCAGCTGTCATGTCCATTCCATACAATGCAAGCCCTCCCACAGTCAACTTCTCATTTACTTCAGTGACGATTTGTTATCTAGAGAACATTCTCACTGTAATAACAATATACTTGCCATATTTCTTTCTACAGCAAGCTTTGAATTGTAAGCAAATCCTTTAATAAATCTATATGCTTTTACATTTACTTGCATGTGGAAAGACTAATGCTTAGGCCTTTTCTCCTACTGCTATCTTTTCTGGGTTTCTCATTTTTTCTTTTTTTTTTTTTTCCAGCTTTGGTCCAGCATGAAGGAAGACAATTTTAATGAGTTAAGAGGCTCTTAAAGGTGAGTAATTTCATCTTGTGTAAACATCTCCCCCACAATGAAAGGAAAGCTGGACATGCTTAAGGCTAAAAGGAAACAGTAACAGCACCGTATTAGTACCAGAAAAAGACTATTTAGCCTCCATTCATTAGCCTGCAGTTTTCTCACAAATTAGAAAAAGCATGTGTTCCAATGGAAACAGTCATTTTTGTGTCTTTGTTAAGTCCTTCCAATAAAAGCTTTTAATAGAATGGGGAAAGAATACTGCGGAGAGAAAACATATTAAAATTCATAGTTGTCTTGATAATAACAATTTCATGCAAAAGACAAACTGTATAAAGTGCTTCTTTTTTTTTTTTTTTGTAAAAAATATTGACAAAAAGAATACATTTTCCAGTAACGTTCTAAGCTTTTAAAGAGAACCTTGTTTTATGAGCATCTTTTGCATATAAAATTGCACATTATAAAATTAAACTGACTCAAATTCTGGCCTGAATTGTATTTATACCAGTACAAATTTAAGTGAACTTCACTGAGATGTGTATTATTCAGGTTAGGTATTAAGAAAAATTTCTTTTTAGAAAAAGTGGTGAGGCATTGGAACAAGCTGCCCAGGGAGGTGGTGGAATCATGGTCCCTGGAGGTGTTCGAGAAATGTGTAGGTGTTGCACTGAGTGACATGATATAGTGGTACGGTGTTGACGGGTTGATAGTTGGACTACATGATCCTAGTGGTCTTTCCAACCTTAATGATACTATGATTGTACTAGTTACCAGTTGGAGTCTTGGCTACAAAGGGTAATTAGGAGAAGATGTAAAAAACTCAGGGAGATTTGTTCCTTTTACTGAAATGATTACGTAATTAGGACAAAAGTGATAGCATTTTAGGCTGTGTCAAACATAGGCCTGCATTTTAAAGAATGATAAGCATAGTATGAAACCCAAATCTTCATTTTTCAAACTTACTATAAATAAATCTGAAACGACATAGGTCTGATCCCTCCAGATAGGAGTTATGTTCACACTGGCAGAAAATTTGAATAAAAGGTTGACAGTAACTACTATGAGCTAAGCTATACAGAAATGTTATTCAGATAAAAGTGTGATATATTTGTGGCAATAAACAAAACATATCTGTATATATGAGATAAAGATGGTTCTCTGGAAAGCCTGAAGAACACTGTAAAAAAAGTGACAGCCCACTTGAATATTCCCTGATGTATGTACTGTTCCAGTCTAACAAAAATATGCTTTTTTTTAAATTACCTAGCCACTGTTTCATCTTTCTTCCTTAACAAGCAAGCACTAAATGAACCTTCTTAAAAGCTGTAGCACTAAATCAAAGTTAGTTTCTTTTTGTCACTGTCTTGCTATGCCCATCGAATTATCCTGCGTATCTGTTGTTCAACCAAGGAAAAACTAGTAGGAAACAGAGGCTTAAACAGCAGGGGATGACTACTAGAAAATCATAAGGAAGTGCTATGGAAAGAAGAAAGCCAAGAATGAGGGAGAGTAAACATTAAAGTAATCACTATTTGCTTGTACTTAGATATCCGTAATCTTGTGCCCTAATACCTAAAATAACTAGTGATCTGGTGAGTGCTAAAAACTCTTTTTCATGAACTTTTAGGTAGAGCGTTACACATACCAGTCATGCAGCTCCTAGCAAGACCCTCTATCCAGGTTTGCTGTATTTGAAGCACAAAAGGGGTGGGCAGAAAATAATAAGCTGTACACAAAGGAGCTTACTACTTTGTCCAGCCTTCTTTCAATAGATCAATAAATCAACAGAAAAAAATAATCCTCTTAGATCAGATACCAAATACTTTGTAATTTACTATTCAGATGCCATAAGGCAAGCATATATCATGAACACAAAAGCAATTTTGATGATGGAATAGTTCTCTTATTGTCAGTCTCAAAAAAAGGAAATAAAAAACAAACACCTAACAGTTACTGGGTTGATAGCCATACCTGCTTTTCCAGACCAGAACACAGCTCTCCTAATTGTATTCTTGCTGGCAACACAAGCAATCTCCCAGAGCTGCTGCTTGTTCTGTAACCTTTCTTCTTTAGCTGGAACACTTATCCCATTCAATAAAATGTGATCCACATTACAAAGAGAGATTTCTTTTAATTATCAGAGGGCACTACTTTTACTAACTACTCTCTTCCAGTAGTTGTCTCTTGCCTCTAGGAGTAGCAGGCTACCTGGAATGTTTCTTATCCGATGATAACTAATGACTTCAGTCCTGGTAACTGTGATCTGAATATTATCTGAATGTGCTGCAGTTTTCTGTACCTTAAGACTGCAGGCCTAATTCTGTGAAAGCTTTTCCAGCTCTACAGGGATTCAGTGCCCTTTTTAGTTTGTTCTTACTTCAGCTGATTTTAAAAAGACTGTTTTGCATCCTCAGAATAAAAAATATATGTATTTTTTTTTCCTGACACCTGAAAAAAAATGTGCAAAGCCAAAAAACGGTAACAGGAAGAGGAAAACTCAATTTTTATCTCTTTGTAAAGATGGGACATATTAACATGAGAGGACAAATTAAGTGGTTTTAAGCTTCCTTTGCTCTCCTGCTCTTGTAGAACATTGATCAGGTTTACAAAATTATCCTGTAGGGACGGACTTGTGTTTACAGGGTTTTATTTTTAATCAACAAACTTTCACATCCTCTATCATTCTTGCCAGCAGTAGCCTGTATGATTCCTAGCAGTCTAACTGCTATAAAATATCCCATCTTGGATGAAAATCCATCCAAGAAGCAAATGACTGTTCTCCATAATCCTGCATAAGGCTGCTGCTAGAAACCGGAGTTAGTTTGTTTCAAGTGAAGTTGTCTATATCTACATTGCACTAGGTTAACATGGTTACATTTTATAAAGTTCATCAGGATACTAAAAAAGGCTGGTGTAAACAGAATACCCCCCTGAAGTATTTGGAAAAGCTTCAAGGTGACAGGAGATAGAGAAAATTAAGACAACAACAACAACTAAACAATTGAACTGTGTATTGCCAGAAAAAAATAGTTGCCTTGCCAATTAGTAGGAAGTTCAGTCTCACATACTTGAGGCCTAGAGCCTGAATGATAGTCTCTCTCAATACAACTAAGAGTCCCCACATGAGAAAATACTACAGATTTTAATAGAAATTAAATCAAAATAGGATATTATGGAAATTTCTTTGCACAACTGAAAGAAAAAAATGTAGAAATAGCAGAAACTGATGTCATTTCTGTATACATTCTACACCAGTTGTGATGACTCTCCCAGCCAGGAATCATCCGTTCTACAGATATCCCAAACCAGAGAGCTGTACTGACCCTTGTATCAGTTCTGGATAACTCTATAAATTGGTTTAACCTCATGACTCCCATTCAAGGCCTTTCTAACTCATCCACATTCCTCATTCAGGTTGGATATTAGGGAGAATTTCTTCTCAAAAAGAGTGGTAATGCATTGGAACAGGCTGCCCGGGGAAGTAAGTGGTGGAGTCAATGTCCCTGGAAGTGTTTAAGGAAAAGGTGGATGTGGCACTTAGGGACATGGTTTAGTGGGCAACATTGGTGATACGTGGACAGTTGGATTGGATGATCTTAGAGGTCTTTTCCAACCTTAAGAACTCTATGGTTCTATGATTCTTCAGAGGTAAAAAATAGCAAATGATATCGTCTTGTCTGCCCCAAAGCATCATGTGGCAATACTTTTGGCATATGATGAGATGGACAGAATTTCCATTTATTTGTTAGACTATCAGAATCACAGAATCACAGAATTGTAGGGGTTGGAAGGGACCCACTCCACAGTACTGATTTACAGGTTTCAGGACTTTGATCAAAGCCCCTGAATTTGAAACAAAGCTTGATCATTTTGTATTTGCAGTGTTTTATGAGCAAATGAGAACTCCTTACAAAGCTAGCACTATACAAGCATCTGTGATCTGATCACAGGATGTAATGTAATGTTTCTGTGGCATTTCTGTCAGCAAGAGTAGATTGAGCAGGGGAATGAAAAATGTTAAATGTTCTACTATCAAGTGAATGTATTTCCATTCTTCAGTGCATCTGTGCAGACAGACTTATACTTTACTACTTTTCTCTTGGCAAGATTAATACTAGTGCTGGGTCCTTTTTATGAGCTCTACTGTGAATCAAACTGTTTTCTTCTTTTCATCTATGGAATTTCTTATTAGTAGTTATTTTTAAGTAAGACACTGGTTTCTCACATGCCTCATGGAAATAAAGGAAAATGTGAAAAACATCTACTGGAAAAATCTCCATACTTCAGCAGGCCCAGAGGATTTAATAATCAACATGAGATTTTCTTCCTGAATTAATGACTCCTTTGTTTTAAAAAAGAAACCAATACTAAACAAACAAACAAAAAAAGACACATTTGCTTCTCATTCTGAGTGTTTATTTTTGGAAGTCTTCCAGAATTATCTTTTGACTGTGATTGCTGACGTGGGCTAAGGAAGCATTAACTAGCTTCAGTATTTCTAGAGGGGCCTTGGGAATTTATTTACTTATTTAGTTAGTTTTTACAGGGAGGAGACAGTATTCTTTTTTTTTTTTTTTTTTTTTTTTTCTTCCCTCAAAAGGCAGATGACAAGCTGAAGACTGTTTCACTGACTCCAACATCTGTCCAGAAGCATATCAGCAAACTGTTACAGTGAGAGGGACAAAAACCTTCTGGTAGAGACTTTAAAATCAGAAGGGAAAGAAAAAGTGTTATCCTTTCCTAGCAGAAATCTTTCAGCTTAGCTCCTTCAAATTATTGCATGTAAGAGTAAGTGTAACTCTCTCCACAAAATTCATGTTGGCAGAAGCTTTCAAAATAAATACGTATCTGCTTCATTTCCATTTGCTGATGCACTTAGGAGTAGAAACCTAACAGAAGATACGGCCAATTGCAGGTTTATTCAGCCTGTAAGTCATGGCATATTTCACCAACAAACACAAGTCCTATTCTGTCCTCCATTCACCATGAGGACCCAATAAGAAGTTGCTACTTTCATGCTCTCTGGCTTGCAAGGCTTTGTAATTCATTTCTGATTGCAATTACAGGAGAACACAGACTTTTTTCCATTTGAGAACAAGGAAAATGGGATGGCATGGATGAAATTTAAAACCTTACATCAGTTTGACATGGAGCACTGCTCTCTGTATGCCCTCCGTACAACATCTGATTTGCTTGTCAGCTGGCTTAGGGCCAGCAGTGGCTGCTACAGGCTGGAACAGGGGAGGCTTTTAAGTGGGCACGAGAGCAGGAGAGCAAGACTAGTGAGGCACTATCAACTCAAGTCAGTTTCAATCTCTCTCCTTGAAAGTATTGAAATAATATTTTAAACCAAAGTTTATGGTAGATAAAGACAGGAAATTCTGGCTGATTGTCTGGGTTAGCTAGAGTAAAGTTCAACAGATCAGCTAAGTCAAGAGCTTAATAAGTTTATTTAATAATGTGACAGTCAGGGTGACATACTTCGTAAGAGGATTTGAAAAAATGGAAGAGTAAGGAAAAAGGTAGTTTAGTATCTTCAAAATAATCTTTGCAAAATTTGTTCTTGGAGTTTGAGGACTTTGAACTATCTGGAAATGATAAATAGTCTGAAAAACAAAGGAAATACGGGAGAGAAAATCTCCATCTTAAATCCCTGGTGCACTCTGTGAAGAATCTTCCACTATGCTGGTGACGTGGCTGAAGGCTATTACATTCAGGATCAAATACCAAACAAAACAAAAAACAAACAACAAAGAAATACAAACTACCTCCCCAGGTAAGAAAATGGATCTTGCCTTTTTTTCAATTCCAGTTTTATGATTTCTTTGTCTTTACTGAATTCATTCTTGAATATCTCAGCATAAGAAGACATTATAGGAATTTCATAATAAGAATTCTCCCTACTGCAATAGCATCATATTCAAAGGGAGAACTTCTGTGATAGTTAGCATTGATGGGAAATGCATTCAAGAGATCAACAAGCAGATACATTTTATTTTAGAGTGAGTTCACTTTAAGTTAGATGAACATTGTGTTTAATCCAGTAGGCAGCTAAGCACCATGCAGACATTTGCTCACTCCCCACACAGCAGAGAGAATTTGAGAAAAACGAAAACGCATGGGTTGAGATGACAACAGTTTAATAGGACAGAAAAAGAAGGGAGACTAATAATAACAATAAAAGAATATACAAAAACAGTGATGCACAATGTAATCGCTCCACCCGCTGATCAATGCCCAGCCAGTCCCTGAGCAGCAGCAACTCCTGCTGGCCATCTACCCCAAGTTTAACTGCCCAGCATGATGCCGTATGGTATGAGGCATCCTTTTGACTGGTTTGGGTCAGCTGCCCTGGTTCTGTTACCTACCAGCTCCTTGTGCCCCAAAACCTTTTCTGGCAGCGCTGTGCAAGAAGTTGAAAAAACTTTGACTTAGTGTAAGCACTGCTCAGCCACAACTAAAATATCAGTGTGTTATCAACATTACTGTCATCCTAAATCCAAAACATAAACCCATAGCAGCTACTACGAAGAAAATTAACTCCCCCAAACCAGGACAATAACTTAACAGAGATTTCTCTGAATTATATAAACACCACATGTTTTCAATGCCTGGTCTTAAGCACTTAATGTGGTTCTAAATTTATTGTTAATGACCAGAGTTAACAGAATCTAAAAAATGTTTTAGACAATGATAAAAACAATTAGTGTCCTGCAATGAACATAATCTAGATACAATCCAAGTTGAAGCACACTAACTCTTAACTGCAATCTGAGTGTGCTGATAAAGGCCAATAAATATGCAGAGAATTTGAATGCTGACAGATTCTACATACAGGAACAATGAATGGCACATCTAGAATTATATATATATATTCTACTTTTGCCTCTTGACAATTCCATTTGTTTTATGTTACTGAGCTAGATAAGAAAAAATTGAAGTCCAGGCAATCATAAGCACAAAGTCTTTTTCAAAAAGAGATAGTTTTAAGCTGTAAGATAATGATTGGCAGTTAAGAAAAGTTTAAAGAATTGGTATAGCAAGAAACTGTGTTACAGAAAGTGATCCTAATTCTGCAACTTACCTCTTCCCTATGATTCTTTATTGGCATACAGAGAATACTCTGAGTCTTATACCCTGTGATCTGGTCAACTTCTGCATTGAATCTCGGATCCTGATACAAGAGAAAAATATAATTATTTGAATACATTCCTTTTTAAAAGGTTAAAAAAGTCTGATATCTGAATTAACTGTTATATAGGATAGCAAAGGTTCCATTACTACCTAATAATCAAAGTTGTTACTAACTGTGTGTTCAAAGGAAAAAAAAAGTGTATCATGAGTGCCAGTGGATAAACAGACAGAGCAAAAAAAAACTGCCAGAAGAAGCCTTTCTTCAGTCTAGACCATCATTATAATTAATTTATGCATGTATCTCCAATACAGCTTTTATCAGCAAGAGGAAATTACAGAAATATTCAGAAAGACGTCTGGCCACAGAAAAACAAAGTTTCGTGAAGATTGTTAGTCTTTTTGCCTTACTCTGTTGCATCTTTTTTTTTTTTCAGCTGAATGTTGTTATAAAGCCTTGATTTTTTTAAACCTCACTATCTATTTCTAAAGGCTGCTGTCTTTTCTCTAGCAATTTATTTCAAATTGAGCACAATGACCCAATTCAAGGAGAAACTTTTAAAATATAAGGATAAGTAAAGTCTCACTGAAATAGTGTAATTAACAAATGTTTAGGCACTTTTTAAGTTTCTTGAAAATTAAAACAACATATGCAATCATTCTGCACTCCTTGTAGCTTCTGAAAAATACTATTGGTAATGGTACCCAATTCTATAACCATGCTCAGAGTAACCAAGACATGATCGATCAGAAGTATCCATTTTTATCTCTGTATATTTGTATCAATCAATTAATTTAATAAATTTCCGTCACGCCTAAATTCAAAGCACAAAATAAACATATCCAAAGATTCTGGAAATAAGTGATCTTAAGATGAGGTGTAAGAGAAGTCTTCTCCCACTGCTGGATTCCCTTCCTTTTTTTCATCTAGCCTTGTATTAAATTAGGCAAATTATAGTCTTATTTTATTTGGAAGACTGCTATACAGTTCAAACCCTCATCCTGGTCTTATTTGTTCTGCTCCTGCTCTTCATGCCTCAGATACAATCAAATTCTCAAAACTGTTTTCTGTTGTAGGACTGTAGTTTTGCAGACAATTACACTCATAATTTCATTCATTTTGGTGCAGAAATCTAAACATTTTGTTGTTCAAAGCTAGAAGTGCAAACAGTAATGTGCACATAAATGGTTAAGGCTGAAAATCAGACTGCTAATGACAAAGTTAAATAATTTATTTGGAAGTTATCATTCCAGTTGCATTAGTCATAGCTCCAAGTTTCTGTGTCTGTGTATGTGTGTAATACATGTATTATAATTGGAAGTTTACTGTCTGCTTTCCATCTTGACTGGTGTATGTCAGTGTAGCTCCAAATACTTATACTAAAATGATAATATTACATCAGCTGATAATATGACTGTTTCTAGTCTCAGCAATAGTTCATGACAGGTTTTCTTGGTTTACCTCATATGCATTCTTGATGTTCAGAGGCTGGCCTGTAGCAGCTACATGGCCCACGATGCCCTTGTTCCACTCCAGGCGAATGCAGTTATTTGAAGCTTCTTCTAGGGTGGAACCTTCAGCCACATCAAACAGCCTGCTTACAAGAAACTTCTCGTTAGAGCTATCCTCACAGACCAAGAACAGGGAATAGCGATCAGCAGCTATAAGCTCATGGATGTGTAGGAAAATTTTATGGCAAAGTGCTGTGACATCCAAATGACTAGAAATGTCTTTCACAAGTTCCAAAAGCCTTGAGCACCGATCCCCTGCACTGGTCCCAGTCCTTGGAGATTGCAGAGGCATCTGTTCCTTCTTTTCAGAGCCAGAGAGGAAGCTTACTGCTCCTACTGAGTCCTTGACAAAAATCGGCCTTAAGGGTCTGTCAAATTCTGAAGCAGAGATTTTCCTTGCTGGTGTTCCAGAGTTGGTGGTCTCAGGGCAGGCAGGCTGGTGACAAGCACAGGATTCACTCTGAGACTTGGTCCCCTCCTTGCAGACAGGGATGGTATGAACTCTCTCAGCAAACCATGCATTAACCATTTCTCTGTAAAACAAAAACAAAATATAGTAAGCAATGTAAGTTAAAAATCTTCAGGAACTAATATATTTGAAGAAGACACTGCAAAGAGGATAACTTTAAACATTTTCATACAGTGAACATGAGTGCACCTTTAGAGCTCCTCTCTATCAATATTCTTCTATTTTAGGCAGTGCTTAGCCTATGTTAAGTGGTACTGTTTTATCCCCCATAACAAGAAAACTCTTTCTCCTTGAAGGAAATACCTGGATAGGCAGAGGAAGACTGCTTATTATGTGGCTTTCAGAATACAGAAGATCAAAAGTTTCTTTTGTGCTTGAAATTCATAATTTCAATTATTTATAAATGAAACTGAAAAATATATAAATATATATATTTATATATAAAATCTATCAATGAATGAAGACAAAACTTCCTGTTTTAATTCTACTTTTCTGTCTTGATTTATCTGTAAGCACATATGTCATCAATAACATAGTATACTTTTTGTTATCAGTGTAGTATTTACTCTAATATTTTTCTTGTCCAAAATTTATTGATTCATTTTAATATGGGCCTTTTTATTTAATTCTCTCTGTAGCAAGGCTTCCCCACAGCACATGATCTGCTCTCAGTAGAAGTATTTTTTTTCTGAATTACATGATGTTTGGTCCTATGAACAACAAATATCTTATTAAAAAGTCTGATCTCTTGGAAACCTCTCATGGTGGTCATGTTTTAAATTTGGGATATTTTTTATTTGCTCAGCAGACCACAGGAATTTCAAGAGTGAAGCTGAATGAAACCATGGAAATTAATCAGGTTAGTCAGCCGCATATCGGTTACAGGCATCAGCATATGTTAAATATGTGGAGCATAGCACATGACCTTTCTTTTATTAATCTATGTTGTAGAATGCAACACCATAAGTTAGTTGCTAATTGCTAATTCAGAGAAATGTAGCTGATCAAAATCTAAAAGCCACCAACACTATATTTATTAGCAAGAAATCCACAATAGAAACCTTATCTCTCTTACACTGAGTAGGTTTGACAGAATTTCTCAGATTTTACAATTGTATACAACTTATAGGCCTCAGCTGCAGGCAAACATGCTATGAAGAAGTAAAATGACTTTGGAAATTCTGTGACTATAATGTGCACTTGGCAAAAGAAAGTCATGATGTTACTGCACATATTCCACTTCTGTGTGGACTACCTGGAAATTCGTCCTTCTCCTCCAAAACTGTGTTTAGTCGAGGCAGATCTCATTTAATAAAGCACTGTAAAACTATATTCTTCTCTTATTCACACTAATGCGAGACCAAATATATACATGATGGATTATTATTTTTTTTATGTATTTATGTATGTTGTCCTGATTATGCAAAACCTTACACAGTTGGTTAATATCATTCATAGCCCTAGTGATCTTCATAGAATCATAGAATAGCCTGGGTTGAAAAGGACCACAGTGATCATCTAGTTTCAACCCCCCTGCTATGTGCAAGGTTGCCAACCACTAGACTGGGCTGCCCAGAGCCACATCCAGCCTGGCCTGGAATGCCTCCAGGGATGGGGCATCCACAACCTGTGGGCAACCTGTTCCAGAGCTTCACCACCCTCTGTGTGAAAAACTTCCTCCTAATATCTAACCTAAACTTCACTTCATCCTGTTGAACCTCATTAGGTCCACAAGGGCCCACTTCTCCAGCCTGTCCAGGCCCCACTGATTGGCTTCCCTTTCCTCCAGTGTGTCAACTGTACTGCTCAGCTTGGTGTCATTTGCAAACTTGCTGAGGGTGCACTTGATTCTATCATCTGTGTCACTGCTGAAGATGTTGAAGAGCACAGGTCCCAAGACCGACCCTTGGGGGACACCTCTTCTGACCAGCCTCCACCCAGACAAAGAACCATTGATCATAGCCCTTTGGCTGAGACCAGCCAGCCAATTCCTAATCCATCGAACAATCCATCTTTCAAATCCATACCTCTCCAATTTAGAGAGAAGGATGTGGTAAGGGACCATGTCAGAGGCTTTGCAGAAGGCCAGGTAGATGACATCCGTACCTTAAAGGCTGAATGTCCATTGTGGCCACATAAGACATTTGTTAATTTTCTGAATATGAGACCATTGAGTTTCATAGAATTATAGAACTGTTTGAATTGGAAGGTACCTTAAAAGGTCATCTAGTCCAGCTCCCAACTCTTTAGTTGTAAGGGTCTTTATCCAAAGCCACTAAATGAAATATTGGACAGCATTAAGGCAGTGAGGGATTTGCCTCTGAGTTCCACAGGTCTAGGATTTCATTCCTTGTTTTTCCATTTTCCATAAAGCTCCTGAAAAAGTGCTTGCTGTAGCAGTAATACACCTCAATCAACAGCTATTATAACTTTCCCAGCAATCTAAAGCTAATTCAATTATTGTAAACGTTAAGCCAATGAATACTATGAAATTCCGTTGTTATTCTGAGTGAGTTTTGGTTCATTGCTTAGTTACTTAGTATTCAAGGACGCAAACTGTTTTTTTTTAAGTATATTAATAAAAACTACTGATGATGTTTTTTAATTAAAGCAGTAATATGTACTTTTTGTGAAATCACCTCAAATATTTCTTTAAATGAAGAAACATAAGGAACATTTGATGTATTAATGAGACTTCGATTTTAACAAGTTTACCTTAAAATACTTACACAGCATAAATACTAAGCGTGGGAGTTGTGACTATTTACTGCTGAAATACATAATATACATAAGGCAATATCACATTTGCAAAAGCTATTTCAATGAGAATCAAAATAACATCTATAACATTCGTTGATTTTATAACATTTGAAATCTTCATTTTTTGAATTGAATGGAAAAGCAGAATGAAAAATTAGTGATGGCAATGACTAAAAATATCCTTAAGAAAGATAAAAACATAAATGGAAAAAATGTGTAAGTAAACCCACTACAACTTCTAATATAAGTGCTGATAACTTTTTATCACACGTACTATGTTATATTTCAAGGTTGGTATGTTTTCTGGGGTTTTTGTTTGTTTGTTTGTTTGTTTTGTTTTAATATTAATCTCCTCAAAAGAAGCAATTTGTTCAAAATTGTAGCTTTTTCTAAACAAATTTAGCATCTAGCACTAAGGTTTCAAGTAAAAATCTGAAAATATGAGCTGAGTACATTTAAAACACATTCAAATACAGGTGGAGAAGTAGAGATAATCAATAGTTTGAAAAGAAATCTTGTGAGTTGAGCCAATTTCATGTTTGTGTGTGCTGACTTGATTTTTGGACACTGAGGACTGGCACTGGTGTAAAATAAGATTTATATCTGACTGTTATAACTTAGTATGAGATGGAGAGAGCTTTCTTAAACTGGCCAGTGATTGGATATAGGAAGCTGTATGCTTTGTCTATGTGTGGTTTATTAATGAATTGGCATGAATCTGTCTATTGTACTGAGTGACAGCATTTTACAGCATTTTTTTAGAGGAATCTGAATATCTACTTACTTATATATGAGAAAGTAGAATATAAAATGCTATTATTTTGTTTAGCTCTCATTTACATTGAATTTATGCAGGTGCGTGTGTTGATATAAGGCACAAAGCAGAGAAAGATTCAGGTACCCTGTATGGAAAAGCAAAAACTAAAGCAGAATTTTGGTATGTCTTGAAACTTGTCCTTTCATTTATTTTTCAGTGTTGTGTAATGATGTCCTCTGTCTTTAATAATGTAGTAAGAATAATAAGTAAAACCAATTCTGAAAAAAAAAAAAAAAAACATTCTGAATTTTAATACCAGTTCTCAAACTGTGGACATGAAATAATTTAGTTTTTACTTCTTTGGCTTTTTGCTCTTTAAAATAAGTACTCTAATGTTTCTCTGTCTTCTGGAGGTTATTGAGGGATGTGGAACATAACTGTAAAACCTTTCCAGTGAAAGTAATTGCATTTCTTTAATAAGGTCTGGCTACTTGTTAGCCATCTGCAGTACTTAGAAGTGCTTTGACATTGAACAGAACTGTATTTGGAGCTTCATAATTATGAGTAACATATTCCTTTACCCCTTAATGTCTCTTAGATGGCAGTCCAATAGATGGCCAACACAGTGTGCAGTTGTCAAAGAGCTCTGTAGGTTAACAGCAACAACAAAATCTTTACTTTTTAAAGCATGGTTTTGAACTTCAAACCATTTAGGCATTTTAGTTTAGGCAACAAGAAAGCTGTTCAAATTCAGATGGAATACGAACAGTGTTTGCTGACCTGAACAGTGCTGAACACTGTTAACAAGAAAACTTTTTTAGCCCTTTTACACACAGTTATGGGTGGAGGTACAGATTTTCACATCAACCGATGTATTCTAGTTGTGTGTGGAATCTATGAGATGAAGTCTGGAGAGCGGTTGACAATCTGTCCTATTTGAAAATGCATGACAAAAGAATTTCTACAAATAACTATTTTCTCAGCAAAGAGCACAAGAGACCAATACTAGACACACGCTGAACCACAGGTGCCATGACTGAACTGGAAATTAGTAACCAATGTTATATATGACCAAGATGTTATTTTGAAAGGACAACGTGAAGAAACAAACACCTTCAACTATTCTATTCACATGAACAGCCTTCAGTTAGCATTGTCATTGTTAAGAGCTGATAGTAAGGACCGTGGTGAAAGTAAGCTTAGAGCACATTAGTCAGAAGGATATACTGAATTTTAGTGATCTATGCAGATAGTTAAAAGCATGCAGTGTTCCCATCACAGCAAAGCTTTTTAATCACTACAGATTGGGGAGTTAAGGATCTGCATTCCTTCATATGTGCAGCATACATCCTTTATGCACTACAATCCTTGAGCTTCCACTTGAGAAAGCTATGGTTTATCCTAGAATTCATAAGCAGGAATAGTTTACTATGAAAAAAATAAATCCTTTAGTCACTTAAACCAGACAAACCTGGTCTTTCCTCTACAAAATACTGACTGCTGAATTTGGAAGGTGACCTCATTGAGCATATGATAAATCTTGAGATAAATTTTTGAGAGAGGTAAAAAGCAAATGAAAATACAGCAGAAGATGAAATATTTGAAGAAAAAAAGAAAAGACTATTGTGAGATTTGTGTGATTCTTCTCCCTATCATCACTTGTATCCAACTACACGTGTAAAATCTGCACTACATTATCCCTTGAGAACTTCAGAAACTTCAGAATACTTCAGACTCTCTGGCCCTGGTGTGTTAAACTGTACAGAAAGTGGGACTATCCTCAAAAGCAAGAGGTTTTTAAGAGGAATAAACAAAACAAAATAAAATAAAAAAAAAAGAAAGAAAGAAAAAAATGAAAATCAGAAGTTGAGAAAACAGAGACAGCTCAGTCATGCAGAAGAGAACACAGACCTGAAAAGAACCTCAGCTTGCTTTATTTTCTAGGCCTTATCAATCAAACCATGCTGATCTAATTACTACTCTCTCACAGTCTAGGATATTAAGTAATTTCTTGTACCCTTCTTTGCATCACTGTGCTTGTCTTCAGAATACACAGTGTATTTCTCAAAACACCCACAACAACAAAAAGTACCTGGTAAAGAAGTTCAAAGAGTAACAGCCAAATGATATTGCCTTGCATATATGCAACCATATTTAAGGCCATACAATGTGACCATTAGGCAAGCATTAAGTATGTTTGGAGAAAAAGTGAAAAAACAGCACAAAAGTAGTACTGAGAATCAACTATGATAGTATATCGCATCCTACCCATCTGGCACAAAAATGTGTAATAATTACCACAAAAGGAGTAAGTGCTGAGTGGATTTTAGTGAAACAACAAATAACAAATACATTTTCTCTGTTGCTCATAAATCTTTCATATATATAACGTAATTTTTCAGGCGTGTTGAATGTTTTGCCAGTGTTTCATTCAAACCAGCAGTTACTGATAACCCGCCTACCTTCATTTCAGCTGGAACAGTTTTTCTTCACAATGTCTGGTATGATACTGCATTTTGGTTTCAAAAGAAAAACAATGTTGATAATACACTGATGTTTCTAGTTGTTGCTGAGCAGTGTTGCATGGAGGCCGTTTCAGTTTTATGTTTCTCCTACTGTACTACCAAGGACAGGAGGCTCAAGAAGCTGGGAGGTGACAGAATCAGGAGAGCTCATACAGACTGGCCAAAGGGATATTCCATACCGTATGACATCGTGAGGAAGGAAAGTTTGGAAAGGGGTGGGAGTTCAGCTCTCACTCTTACTTCTTCTGTTGCTTGGGGGCTACCTGGATATTGGTCAGCACCTGGATAGCAAAAATATATATAGTATATATATACTTGTTTGTCCTAACTATTATCTTGTTCCTTTTCTCTATGTTAGTAAATGGTTTTATCTCAACCCATGAGTTCTATCTACTTTGGTTTTTATTTTTTATTATCTCCCCCATCCCACTGGGAAAGGGGAGAGTGAGCAAACAACTGTGTGGTGCTGAGCCACCTGCCAGGTTAAACCTCAACACTGCTTCAGGAGGGAACTGAATTCAAACTTGCCTACTATACATAGATCACTCCGAAAGTAATGCCTCCTATTTATTCCCATGGAAACTACAACTACAAAGAACACAATAACATTACTTCTTAGAGCGAATTCTCAGCTACAAAACGCTACCTTTCAACACAGTCACCACCATTAGCTGTGCATTTTTGCCAGTGATGAACAAGAGCCTGCATGCTGTATTTTTAAAAATCTGCGTGGCTGTCTGGAATGTGGCATGTCTTTCATGTCAAAGTTTCCATTGCTGAAATGCACTACCCACTATCTCACTGTGCTCACATCCACTGTTTCATTTCCTTAAACATTCAGCAAGCACTGATGTATATCAGCGGGTGCTATTTTTTCACATAGTTCCACACCTTTGCTTCATGTGCACTTCTATGTCTGATGCCACTTTGTCAGACTGATTTTGTGCTGCCATCTGGCACGTGGCAATAAAATGTAACAAAACATTCAGCCTCTACTGCCATACCACCAACATCTGCCTCTGATGTCATGGACTGACATCATAAAATAGGTCATATTACTTTCAGAGCAGCCGTCATAGAATGCCAGCTTTTAGGTATCTTAAGTCCTGTGGTCTAATCCTGCAAATGTTCAAGTCAACAATATTTCACAGCAAGCTTGTCTATTCTCTCAGTGGCTTTTCTGAAAATAACTACAAGATGTCTTCAAATTTCTTCCCTATGTCTTGACATAATTTAGACACAGAAGTCATTTAAAGAGTTAACAACTTGAAATCTATTCAACATTAAAAAATAAGTTTGAAAATTACCACAAGTCACTTGAGAATTAAACTCGCCTTCCCATTTTCTTTCCAGTATGTCCTCTTTCACCATCATGTTTGATGTGTTTTTGTCTCCTTTCTAGCTATGGAAAGACTTAAATAAACTGTGCAAGGCCTCATTAGATGGAAGCATTAGAAATGACTGTGAAAAAAAAGTGTTTTCCCATTTACTGAAAATGTAAATTGACAAGGACAATAATTGTTTTTCCTCAAACACTTTCCAGTTGTGGTTACTAAAGACACTGTTTCTAACAGCGGTAGGCAAACAGTTTTTGAAGACAAAGTACAACTTGAAGTTGATGTCAATTTTTTTGGCACAACTTGTTCAAATATATAGACTTACATTTAATGTTAAATATGTAAGTGGTCCAACTGATTTCTGTTTGAATACAGATCTAAATGAAGAACTCTGATTCACGATTCAAACCACACTCATGAAAGAGAAATAACCACTTTCTGGAAAAATGAAATAGTATAAATCTTGTCTGATGCTCCTATAATTTTTAAAGTAGGAGACAGAAGTTGATTCATTACTTCCAGCATAAGTATTAGAAATAGGAAACTCATTAACAGCCAATTCTTATATATTTTCAAGTATTTTTTAAACAACTGCAAGCTTAGTGTTTCACAAGAATAGCTGTCTTATATATGGACTTCCTAATCACAGTATAAAGACAGAGAAAATCCTCAGAGGCTGAAGGTCAAATGCTAAAACGTGACCCTTAATTTCCCCTCCAAATGTTTACTTCTCATTCCAGGCTCAAAAATTTTAAAAATATCTATGGAGCCACTTATTTAGTTCTGGAAAGCAATAGCACAATACCAATGATGAAAACTTAAGTTCACACCTGCCCAGCAAATTTCCATAAGTCTCCACCACTTCACTTCCACTTAAAGTCCCAAAATAGGGGTTAAGTAAGACTTAAGTGGAGCACAGACTTTGGGTTGGCCCTCTTTTCTGGGGTGAGTTCACCATAATGCACAAATAAATGAGAAAATATATATATTTCACTAAGCAAATAAATTTTGTGGCTATATTTTCAGTGCCAGACCTAATGTGAAATTACAACTGCTGAGTAAATCACAAGGGCCATTTGAGCAGGGTTTCTTTTCTGGCACTTTGTAAATAGTTCCTTTTGTATTTAATGCCTTTTTTTTTTTTTTTTTAGTAAATCATATAAGTCAAGAAACATTCCTTATAAATTTATTTATGTTTCTTTGCCAGAGAAAGACTTGTATTCTGTGATTTTGTTAATTATATTTATTCATTTAATCATGACAAAAGCAAAATGCTTCCTCTTTTCTACCGAAAATGAAAATAAGTTGTAGTGTATTAATTGAAGTCTAGAATGTGCTGTTTAAACTGGCTTTGCTTTTATTCTGAATCTGGATCACATATTCCCAGACAATTCGTTTATAAACTAGCATTCAAATAAGCATAAATATAGTCTTTAATATTTAAATGTGCTTCCTTTGATCTGATGACATCATAGGTGGTATGTCATGATTTTAATACTTGTTTGTTAGCTAGCACAATTGCTATACTCTATGGATAAAAGTGTTTAACTACCTTGTCTCCCAGAAAGGCAATGTATACCTCAACTCAGTGTTTCTTTCTAGTTGGCATAAATTTAGACCCCATTTTCTAAATTCATCCTGTTAACAGCGGTAAGAATGGAAATGAGTTTCAAATGCCCACTCATGTTATCACAAATACCATAAGTTATCCTGAAACAAAAGAAAGTAGAAAGATGTAAACTAAAAGTAGCTAACCACATTTTATTTTCTACCTGGTCTCTAAGGCTTACCAATTGTATTTTAATTAATGTGTTGTGGCTGCCTGTTCATTTATCACCTAGGGCAAAACATAAGTAGTAAAGCATATTCTCCTTGCAGATGCTTCGTACTATCTGCTGGTTTGTTTTTCTTCAGACCAAAAATTCTGTGTGGGATTTGAGATTGTCGCTTTTGAGGGATTAAAGATATAAATTGCTAGTAAGTGATTTCTAACTGTTTCACAAATGATGCTTTCCTCAATCTACAGAATTTGCTGCTTTAGACATTGTTGCCAGAATACTCAGGCACAGACCTAACTTTACTTCCAAGAATAAATGCCAAAAATACTTAATCACATTTACAACTAAAATACTTAATCATATTTACAACTTCATTAATGTGAACAACATTCCTAATGCTTCCTGAATGCTTTTTGAGTCAGGAGGTTAAAATATTTTGGGATGATCTTAATACTTGCAGTTATCAAGAAAAGCAGAAGAATGTGAAGACTATTTTTGTGAAGGCTTATGTGAAGACTATAATTGAGACAACTATGGAGATCATTAAACTTACAATAAGGCTTTCCAATTTTTCATAGAAATGATTTTTTTTTCTGCATATCTTTCTCAGAAAAGCTCTGTAAGCATCTAATAAAAGTAAGTGGGAGAAAATATTCTGATCCCTGTATTAACACCTCTGCTTCCTGTGGCTTTCAAGCCATGGTCCACAGAATCAGTGGGTCTGCAGTCCTCTTGTAAATGCTTCAGATCAAATTACTTAGAAAAGCAAGTGCGCTTTCAGCATATCTGAACAATTTGTACAGGATTCTGCGCCTCCATGGGAAAATCGTAAAGGCTCCTTCAATCAGAGAGGTTTAAAAACCACTGCCTATTTTCCATGGTCACATTAGGTTTAAGTATGGCTCACGCTTGTATGTTCTTAAAAAAAAAAACTACCGACATATGAAAGAATACTAATCCTAAGAAAAGCTATAGGCCAAAACACATTTCAGTGCAGAAAATTTTATATAGCTCTATCTCTGATAATCTGAATTGTCATATAGTTGCTCTAAAAATTCATTTCTTTTCAATTAAAAAAATGAAACAATTTACCAAAGTAATAGCGTAATGACAGATAATCTTTATGAGATTAAGCATCAGATATCCAGCTCAAGAAGACATTTCTGAGATGCCCTTTAGACACAGAGATTAGAAGGCAAACATCTGAAGCAGGCCAGGCAGCATACCACAAATTGTCTGTCCACCAACTATCAAGAAGAAAAAAAACCAAAACTGTACTTGTTTTCAAAGTAATAAATGTAATTGATATATTTAAATTGTGCAATCTCTGAATTCCAGCAAAGTACAGGTTCCCACTAAGTACCACTTCTGGAAGTCCATGCTGTTAAGGACCTTTATTTTTCCAAAAAACGACTCCACCTTTATCCATTTGTAAGTATTTTCTAACCCTAAGCCAAGATGTATTTATAACAAAATAACCTATTTCCAGTGAAAAACATACTTGGTTTAATGATTTATATCCACTGTACCATACATTTAGGAAGCCTGACAAAAACTGTCTGGAACAATGCCTCTAACCAAGTGAAGAATTTTTACACTGGTTGTTTTGGCAGTCTGCTGTGTGAGATCGCTAAGAGAACTGAAAGAGAATCACCCTTGTATTTCTAAGAGAAGGGGACAAATATAAGTCAGAAATGCAGAAGTATTCCACAGAGAGATGAAATACATATCAAGCTTGAGCATGACAATGCATGGATCGTTTTTTTAAGGGAATGTAAAATGATAAATCTTTAGGAAGATGAAAAGGGTAATGGATTCGGCCATAAAAGCCATTCAGTTTTCTGACAATAGCATCTAATTATACTTAATAGCTTCCAAGAGCTTCTAAGAGCCTTTAACAACAGTGTGGGTAAACACAAGACAGTCTAAAAGAAGTAGTTTTACTTGAAAACTTTTCTGCTTTCTAGGAAGCGAACATGTGCTATGCAATTCTAGAGCTTTGAAAGGAAAATATAGCAAAAAAGAAAGGAATAAAATAAATTGCTTAAATGTAGTTGCACCCAGGCATTTAGGAAGTTTTGAAGCCTAGGTGTGCAGTAAGACACTTTCTGTCCAACAGGTTTGCCAGCCAGAAGACTGAGTCCCTAAGTGAGCCAAATTCATTTTTGATTAAACTTCTCTGAGAGTGCTGATGATATACTTCCCCTTTGCTGATCTGCACTTTGATCGCACTGTAACACTTCGTGGATAATAGCTATTTGTATCATCTCTGTATATCACTTATCTCCCTGGTGCAAAATAAAGTAATAAATAGGTGATTCTGTAGCTTCCTACTCGTGGGATCAGAGTTTGTTCACATACTGGAAGCAGGGATAAATGTAAAGCTATTAAGCTGTACTGCATGTTTGTGAGATTGGAACCTTGCGCTGCACAGGTGGAAGCTGATAATCATAGCTTTAGAACAGAATTAGTCAAAGCATGAATATACTGGCTTATGCAACTCCCATACTTAAAAAAATAAAATCAGCAGCGTAAGACCACCCACAGTATTAAGTTTATAAGTAGTGACTATATATCTAGTTCTACAAACTATTTATTTTGGTAGTAATTAACAAAGCACTGCAGAACCGAATTCATTATAGTATATATAAATATATATGTTATTTGATACCTTGCATAAAAAAAAATTAGGTTCTGATTCAAAGCCAATTATCATCAGTAGAAAGGGCTTGTGTAATAAATGGTTGAGCTGGTGATCTGTGTACAAATACTCGAAAAACAGACACAGAAAGTTTTGTCAGAAGCAATCACGCCTAGCAATGTGAAGTGGAATGTGCTGCTGTGAGAGACCAAGCTAACTAACATCTAGCACTGCTGCTTTCAGGACCTGTCAGGAATTTGCATATTATGAAGCAAAACAAAACAAAAAGAGAGAAGTAAATTAAGATTAGAAAACAGTCAAAATAGGATCAAGGAACATTTTCTGGCTTGATAGAATAAGTTTACTGCTAAGCAACCAAAGCACTCACAGCACAGCCGGTTCCTGTTGTTGCACAAAGATTCAACTAACACAAAGCATAACATTAAACATTAGGGTGTTTTTTTCTTTTCAAGTTTTAACACATCACAACAATGTATAACATTAAACCTTTTTATCAAAAGAAATCAATTTTATCAGACTGCTCAGGTGTACAGGATATCAGTTCAGCGAATAAAATCTGGACCACCATGCAGTCTGGTAACTTATAACCTGTCTCATCAAATCCAAGCTGATTTATGAAGGAGGTATTCCTTATTAAATATTTATAGCTTGCTACTTAGACAGTAAGTAAAAGACAAAAAGCAAACCAAAACATTCCATGCAAAGCAACAGAGAAGAAAGTTTTGAAACTAAAACAATGTTTCCATCACAGTAAAACATCACGGAATTATCGCCAAGCAAGATCTCCAAGTCAACAGCTTTTCTGCAAAACCTTCTCTAAATGCAGAGGCATTGCTGTCACCAAGACATGCCTGAATGGTATTTTGCGAAGTACTGCCTGTTTCAGACTCACACAAACACAAAGCTGTGCTTCAGCAGAAAAAAAACCAAAAGGACTAACCAAACATCTCCATGGGGAAAACAAATCTGACACAGCGGTTACTATTAATTAACATTCTTATTTGTTCAATACTACTTCCAGTTTCCAAAGGAAGTGTGACAGGCTGAACTAATAAAATGCTACTTCTCAAAGCTGCTAACCTCCTATTTCCTGGGCAAACAAGCTACCCTTCGGTTCCATACCATGCACTAGTGTTCAGCAGAGCAGCAAAGTTAGCTGCATCCATCGGTTACAGCTATGCACAACCTTTTTAAAAAAAATTCAATACTTTAAAGACCTTTTTAAAGGTGTTTTCATTACTTTTCTGCCAAATGAACCTAAGGAAGAAGCAGCAGAAGAAAGGGACTGTGTGACAGATGGTCACCAGAAAGCAGGCGACCCCTGAAGCTTTCTAGCTTGCTGTGAGTCAATTATTAATGGGGATTTCTCTTCTTACCGCCCCATCCCATGCGGAGAGGAGCGGCAGCAAAGCCTCCCTCAGAACGCATCCATCCCCGCTAAGTGACTTGCGAAAGAAGCAAATCGGCAGCGGTGAGCAGATGGTGCAAAGCTCAGGAACAGGAGAGGAGACGAGAGAAGTGAGCCCGCGGAGATGGCGTGTCCGAGGCACAGAGCGCAGGACTTACTGACCCGAGCTCTCCACTTGGATGTACCGTGGGAGCTGCAGATCGCCTGTGCTCTGCATCCCCACCGCTTTGTTTATCGGAAAATATTCAAAATGGAAACCTGACTCCACTTCTAAAAATAGCTGAATTTACTGAGTTTCAACTTGAAGTCCCACTGCTGAAGTGTGACAACGGTACGCAAATACCTCGTCTTATCTCCAAAAGGCAGCATGTCAAGCCACTGGGGGAAAGCCTAGACGAGCTCTTCGGGTCTTTACATTAGCTCTTCGCAAAAATAAAGCAAAACCCAATAAAAATAAAGAGGGCAGAGCAGGGCAAGGAAGAGCAACCACCGCGAGCGCTCAGCCGCGGGGAACTCGCCGCTCTGCCCGCCCCGGGCCGCAGCCCCGCTCCGCTCTGCCCCCTGCCGGGCTGCGCGGCGCCGCTCCCTCCCCCGCTCCGCCGGCCGCCCCGGCCCGGCCGGACTCGGCGCTGCGGGGCTGCGGAACCCGCCGCAGGCGCCCCGGGTGCCCGCCCGCGGCACGGGGAACTGTTCGCCCCGCCGCCCGCGGCTCTCGGCTCCCGCGCCGCTTAGCCCCGCGCTCTCCGTCGGGACGTCAGAAAAACTGAGGAGCTCGCGTGTCGAGCAGCACTTTGTTTTGAGAGGACCGAGTCGTGGCACACCCTCCCCCCACCCGCTCGGAGGAGACGTTATTGTGAGGCTCCCGCGTATTTCTGTCCGACTCGAAGGGCAAGGAGAAGTGTATTGCCCGCCGCTCTCGAGAAGTTGAGCGAACCCGTTTGGGAACAGCCCAAGCAAAGCGCGACTAAAGCGGGGCTGCGGGCACAGCCCGGCGCTGGGACAGCTCCTTGTGCCGGAGGGGTACCGCCGCCCCGCACGGCCGCAGACGGCCGGGAGAGCGGGAGGAGTCGGAGCCGGCAGCGCCCGCCTGGGAACGGCGGTGGCAGCGAGACGGAGCCGCTCCTGCCTGGTTTCAGCTTGGGCTCCTTCGAGGGTGGGGGTGGGGGAACAGCTTTTTCATTTTCTTTGGAAGCAGCGAAGGGAAACCGAACAGCGACCTTTTGCCGCCAGGGAAGGATCTGTCCCTCTCCGCCGCCTCCCAGCCTTACCTTGTGGCTTTCCTGACAAAGTAGGAGCGGGTGAAGTCGCAGTGATCGTCCAGCCACGCTTCCACCGCTTCCTGCTCAGCCGAGGGGTGGCAACTGCGCTCCATGCTCCGCTCCGCGGCCGCTCTGCCTCCTCTCCCGGCCGCCGCCGCCGCTCTCGCTTCCCCCGTGAGCGGGGCCGGGGGCGCGGGACTCCCTCCCTTCCTTCTCCTGCCGCCGGGGCTCCCGGCCTGCCGGGGCCGGCTTCCAGGTGCTCGCCCGGCTCGGGCGGCAGGAAGCCCGCGTCCGGCCCCGGCCCCGGCCCCGCCGCCGCACCTCAGCGCATCCCCGGCCGCGGCAGGCAGCCGGCTCCACCTCCCGCAGCGCCCCGGGGGGCTGCCGCGCCCCCGCCCCGCCCGGCTCGGCTCGGAGCGGCCGCAGAGCACCGGCGGCAGCCCCCCGGCTCGGGCTGGCGATGCCCGGCGCTGGGGAGGGCGAAGGAGGCGTTTGTGTGCGTCGGGAATGCTGCGGGACGGCTGGCCCGGGCGGTCCGCGCGGGGCAAGGAAAAGCGCAAAGAGATGAAAAAGTAAGTTGTTCTCCGTGAGTCTGGCAAAGGGATCCCCCTTCAGTTTTTCTCCTTTCAAGATGTGGCCTGCTTAAGCCTGCTTGAAAAAGTGGGAAAATAGAAGCCGCCTCGGAGTGTTTCACGGTTGGGTGTCAGCCTGAATACGAGTAGGAAAGCCCTGGCTTTTCGATCCTTTATCCAAAAAGCCTACAGTGAGGCTTTTAAATCTGTTTGAGACCTTGAATGAACATAGCCTAGCTTTGAAGATGCTCCAGACTCACGGCTGCTTTTTTTTTTTTCTCTATTATTGGAAAGCAGCACTGAAAACCTGGGTTAATGCCAAGCATCGCTTTTATGTCTTATAGTTCCACTCTGTGCTATACATGTGCACACATAATAATTTACCAACTGCATTCACAAAAGAGTGTACACAAAATAGAATGCGCATATTTTGTTTCCTGTGTCATCTATGTACACAGTGTCTTTGAAGGCAAGACATCAATAATGAATAGCAGCATGTTTCTGTGGAAAGGAATCTTTGGGATCTTTAAAATGATTGTCTGATACAATAAACTGAGAAAGACTGTGAGTTTGTGTGCCCCTCTTAAAGCCTCTCAGTGTTCATACACGGGGTGGTGCACTTCAGATGGAGTACACAGCCCCACACACCTCCGCAATACTCTGCAGTGCTTCTAGAGCCTTGCCTTCAGCTCCTGGCAGAAGAAGTGGGATTCTGCAGTGTGAGCAGAGGCTGCAGCAGGAACTTCACAGCAAAGCGACTGAGAGCCTGTCTGCGAGCTTGAGGGAACTGTTTTCTTCTTTGTCTTTGTGTAACATCTGTCTTCTGGCTGTAAGTATTTGTGTAATATGAGGCACGCTGAAAGGGAAGTTTTACATCAACCTTATAATCCTTATAATTCAACTTGGAAAACAAATCTCAGAAGCGCACGTGGTGACCAAAGACATGACCAATGTGAAGATAAAGTATAAACTGGTTAAGGCATGCTGCAAAAGTCAAGCCGCTATTCAAGGCAAAGAGGAATCTTTCAACGGGGAAATTCAGAATGCAGTAAGCCACAGAAGCAGACAACATAGCAATAAAGGAACGTGGTGTTTAGTGTCAAAACATGAAAAGTATGATCTGTTAGAAAAAAAATGAACTTGTCACATAACTCATAGATTTCTACTTTAACTGTTTCATTCAGAAAAGGGGTTTGAAATACATGGCAATATTTTTTTTTCTAAGCTGGGTGAAGCTTTCAGAGAACAACATTATGTTAGAATCCTTAAGAAATACAAGAGAAATATAAAATATACAGTTATCAAATACAGACTTCATAAATATCAGAAAGCCTTTCCCTGGTTGGTCTCGTGTAGGATATTGATTACGGTCCTGCACATCCTGTCCCCAGAAACTATTGCAGAATTATCACAATTGATCTAGAGGGGAAATCCAGAACTGACCAAACAGATGGAAATCTCTCTTCTGTAAAGAGAGAGAAAGAGATTTTTTACAAAGGATGAATGCAAATATATAATTTCATTCCTGGTATTTAAAACACAATAGTATTTGCTCTCTGTCTCACTGGAGAATAACAAGATAATGGTCAACAAAATTATGTCGGCTACAATACATACCATCTCATTTCATATAATTATGAGTAAATAAGCATTTATACTGTAGCAAGATTCAGTAAACACCAGACAAAAATAAATAAGCACTGTACTGAGCTCTGTAAACAGTAGTGTTAACGTCTAGGCTTAATAATGATAATCATAGAATGGACTGCTTGGAAGGGACCTTAAAGGTCACCTAGTTCCAACAGTAGTATTAAACTCCAGGCTTGCTGAGAAGTGAGAGTACAGCATCCCTGCTCATGCCACAAGGTACTGGGATCCTGGGCAAAGCTTCTTGGACTGTGGTCAGCTGCCCAGAATGGGAGAATGTGCATTTGACTTTGTACCAAAGGAGGGGAAGTTGGGCAGGGCCACAGTGCACTTTGCTCCATGCTGACAGCCACTCAGTTAGCCATCCTACAGATATGAATCGGTGAAGCCAACGCAGGAGATAGTCCTGTGAATTCAATGGTAAAACATCAATTCAAATACTGCTATCCAAGCAAAGAATTGTGTAGTCTCTACCAAAATAAATCATTGAAATGGAGATGTTGGGGGGAAAAATTGATACTTTCTCCGTTTCCAATGGATTTCCATGAATAAAAATGAACATGCTGTTTTCATTTTTAAGGTGACAGGAGGGGGTGAAGGCCAAGCATAACAGAGAAGTGAATGTTAAAGGTGGAAAAAGTCTTTCATAGTTTTGGCTTCTGAAGTCCTGTGAAAAAGCTCCATGCATCTTAACTCACACCCAGCTTCCCAGTTTGCTTCCAGAATAGGGATGACAGAACTGTAGTAGCTGTAAAGTTGAAAAGGGTCTGTGGTAATGACACAAGTAAGTATGTTTGGTTCAAGTTCAAAAGCTACTTGTAGCAAAGCAGGATGCTTGAGAATTTCGTACAGAAACCAGAATGCTTGTCCTGCGGAGGCCCATTCTGCAGTGGGAGTGGTTGAAAGAAAAGCTTTTAAGCTGAAGTTTTTGTATATTTTGCACATACTGTAACATAAGAAGATGAGAAAGGTATTTTGTTCAGATGTAAGAATATGACTATAGAACAAATGCATAATCAGAGAAATATTTATGTGATATTTATGCTCGAAGAACCCTTTATTTATTTAAACTTACTAGAAGCTCATTTATTTCTATAACATTCCCATTCAAAAGGAAAGAAAATAAGGATTCAAATGTCACCACAGTTGACTTATTTGTCTGACTTACTCATTAGATGAATTGGAGCAGCGTTTAGCATTGCTAAGAAGTGGGAATTGGCTGTCTTTCTGTCTTTCTACCATCCCTTAAATCTGAAAAACAGTTGATCCATTTTGGCTCCTAAAACAAATCTAGGACTGTAGTGTATTGCCAATGAGACTATAATACGATAAGGCAGAGGAAACTATTCTGCTTCCTTATTAGCCAGCACTTTTACACACATGCAAATATGTACACAGTGGAAGAATCTTAGTATTAGTAAAGCAAGTATCCATTTCCCTGCCACTATTTAGGATGTACAAAGAGGATGAAATAGCAACCAAAATCTGATTCATTTAAAATCAAATTGTTACTTTGGTGATGAAAATGCTAAATCATGAGAATTTCTTATCAGATTATCTCTTGGGTTTTTTTTGTTTTGTTTTGTTTTTTTTCCAAATATTGGAAATGCTTCCCAAATAAGCATAGTTTTGCAGAGCTGCTCACTCGTTGCATAACCTGCCTTCTCCTCTGGGATAACATTACATATGTCCTACAGGAAGCCATGTAAAATAGTAGCTTCCTCCTATTTTGATTTGAATGTCATTGAGCATTTGCGTCAATCAAAATACCATGCAAAATTATTGTTAGCCCCAGGAAGGCAGCAGTTTTTCTAAGTAGTTTGTAGTACACAGACATTTTTCTGGAAAATACTGTCTAACTTTATCTCCTGAAAAATGTAACTGGAATTTGAGTTTTAACATATTAGCATTTAAAGTCTCAGGATAAAGAAACTGTTTAAAGATTGTTGCTGAGTTTCTCTCTTTTTCTCATCCTTCTCTGGCTTAAGATAAGTAGTGCTAGTTATTTCAGTTCTTCCTTGAATGTCATGTTTTCTAGCCCTCTGATCATTCTTTCTCAATGTGGGCTTTTTTCCCACATTGTCTCTGCCATTCCAATGGTGTCTCATTGAGTTAGGATCAAGTAATCTAGTTGAACACATATCAATAACAAATGAAGTGGAAGAGATATTCTGTTTTCCCTGCAGGATCATACAGTCCCCTCTGGATATGTGATCTTGGCAACAGCCTGATCTTGTTGACTCATGGTGACCCATTGTATTCTCTATTCCCTTTTCTTAACGAGTTGCCATGTAGGCAGGTGTTCCCTGTGCACCTGCTTCCTTTTGCCTAAGAGTACTTCCTTCTCTTTAAACTTGTAAATTTCATCTTCTGATAACTATTCATTTCTCCCATTTATCAACATTATTTTGAACCCTATATCTGCTCTCCAGTTTGGCTTTGCCAAACTAAGTGCAAATTTGCTGAAGGATATGGGTCTAGGCAATGACAGGGATGGCAAAATTATGAAGGGGATTCTCAGCATTATTTCTGGTTTATTTAACCAGAGTTTCTGTTCCTTACATGCCATAGCCACATCTTCATTGAACGTACTGACACAGTCCTGATGGGGGGGCTATATAATGGTTGTACTGTGGAATAAAAGCAAGCACAACGCATTGACTGGTTAAAGTGGGGAGGATACGATGATCTGCAGATGTGCACTCACACAGTCAATTTCCAGTTACATTCAGCAGATGCTTCTGTGCTTCTGATATGTTCGAAATTGAAGCTTTAATAATCCCTCTTTTTTTTTTTTTTTTTTTTTTTTTTTTAATATATGCATTCTATTCAGAATTTAAATAAGAAGTGTTAGGAAAGTAGGAAATTGTGTAAGCCAGGTTTGATTCTAGGCCCTTCTCAGTGTATAAGGAGCAATTTTTCTTTTTTCTTTCTTTCGTTCTTTCTTTTTTTCTTCTTCTTCTATTTTTTTTTTTTTAATTGACATGATACATTGTTAATTTTGAGCCAACTTTTTAGCATCTACTGGCTAGCTAGTTATTATCAATAAGCAAGTGTTCTTTTTGGTACTTTTGTTAGTATCTGTGATTTTGAATTTAAGTATCACTTTTGTACATGGCTTAAAATAATTATAAAGGTAAATTAGAAAGGGGCTTTTTTTTTTTTTTTCTGGGAGAAGGAGACATCAGCATGAAAAAGAAAGAAAAAAGTGATGGACTAAATAAAGCAAAGACTAGTTGGATGTTTCTTGAATACGTATCCTTTCAATTGGGACCATGCTGCTTTCGGATTTGATGGGATGCTGAAGTATGTGTAAGGAGGAGAATCAAAGCAGTGGAATGCTTATAACTTATGTCAGTGGATCCAGAGTTGAATTTTGTTTGCAGCTTCCATCTCTCTGTATTCTCAGTTGACAATTATAAAGAATTGGCCAAGTCTATAACTAAAGGCATTTTCCCCACCAGTATGAAGTTCTATGCTATTTCTCTTTCATGTTTTCTAAACATAATGCTCAAGACTTTGCAGCAGATAAATTCTGTATCTGCATAAGAGAGCAGGATAGTTATCAAAATCTGTTGAGGATCTGATCAACCCTGGCACAGCAGTTTGTACAGCTTGGTGTTTTCTGCTGTGAGTATTTGTGTAGCATAGCATGACTGAATTGGAACATAGGGGAATAATCTCGAGGAAAGCAAGAAGTACCTCCAATGTAGTGTTAAATGTGTTACTCTGATGATGATCTCAAGTTTTCCTCATAATAGGTCACAGAATCTCACAATTCAGCATTAATGCAAGGTTTTAGAAAATCTGTTGTTTTTATATAGGTTCTTGAATCCAGCACATCCCCAAGTACATTGTTCACACAGTTAATTTTCCTTGCCAATCAATATTTCTCTCATTTTGCATTGCGTTTATCTGTCTTCAGTATCATGTATGGATTCTACTGTTCTGTGTGCTGTTTTCTTCCAGTAGATTAGAAAGTCATCTGCTATACCATTTATACATTCACAGACCATAATTCTCTGTTAAGCTTCTCACAAAGTGTTTCTATGTTCTCCCTGTCGGCACACAATATTAGCAGAGTTTACTTCAGCACAAGTCCTTGCTTTTCTGGTTATGTTGTCTTTGGCACATTTTTAAAGTAATGATCTCTCTGAAATCATGGACAGGTTTAATAGCACCAGCAGCTCCTACCAGCCATCTCCTATCACACCCAATAAGAGTAACTTGAGAGTAACAATAAGAGTAACCCATTGCCTACACTTTGCTTTGAGAATGCGTGTCTACTTGGGTCTGCTATTACTGTTATTATTTCTTTTCAGAGTCCCTGCTCTTCAAAATACCTTCTTCCTACTTGGATATGAGAATTCAGTTCCTTGTTCTTTGAGTAACAGCTTTGTCTCCTGTGCGTTAAAATATAGCCCAGACTAAGTGAACTTATTTGGACTATATTCAACTGCCTGCCCTTCCCATTATTTATCATTCCATAACTTTTTGTTGTTTGCCACTTTTTCCAGCAATAATTTTCTATTTTTATTTAGATCATTCAGTGTGGTTTAGGTCCACTTAGTATACACTGATGGTATACATCATTTTGGTTTGTTTTTTTTTTTTTGCTTTTGTTTTTTTTTACCAGATTTTTTGTAAAATTGTGAGCCAAAGTCCTACAGAAATCTGCAGATGTTTACTTTATCAAACATACATAATCTCATGAGAAAACAGGAAGAGTTTCTTTCTGACAAAATCTATTTTCTGTCTAACTATGCTGACTGGCGTTAATTGTACTATCATCCTTTAATTGTACACTGATTGTTTCCTGTACCAGCCTTTCCATCAGTTTTCCTGACATTGATGTCAGACAAAATGATCTACAATTTCCTTATTAAATAATGGAACAATGCTTGCTTCTCTTCTGTCTTTGGGAACTCGCCTGGAATTTCAAGACATGTTTTTCATAGTTTAGTTCATTTTAATTTGATCTTTCTGAGGTTTTAGGCCTGTTAAACAGGTATAATTTTACTTCCTGGTATTTTGGAATCTTAGTAATGAACATCTGAATTTCTACATCAATAGATCATGTGAGGAATATTTTACTGACACAGAGCTGATCAGCCTTTCTACTTATTACTATCAATATGAAATCTTCATAGTCCAGAATGTACAGTATGAAAAAAGATGTTTGTATTGTTGCCTTCATGGCTTTATCCTACCATAAAGAGGGAAAATGCAGTTAGTCAGAAATTCTGTGAAGTATCTGCTATATCCTATGGTGCCCAGAAAATCTGTATCCCAGTGAAGTTTCAGTACAAATAGGAATAAGTAATAAATTCGGCTAGTGCCAAAGTTTTAAAGCATTTGATGAATCTAAAATTCTTTCAATGACATTATTTATTTAGAGTAAGAGCAGACTTGATCTAGTCCAGATCCCAAAGTAATTAACTGCTTAACATTTCCTAGTGATCTATGTGGAGGAGATTTAGGTGTTCCTTTGACCAAACTTAACTTTACTTAACTGAATAAATTAACTCTTTTTAGCCCACCATGAGTAAACACACTATGAGTAGAACAGTGGTCTGATTTAGTGATGAGAACAAACTTCATTGGTATTCTGTATGCATCACTGATTCTAGAAAAATATTTATGAATAGAAGTCATTGCTACACTTTCTAAAGAACACAATTGGAGTAAAATTTCTTTGTACTGGAAGCCGTACAACAAATATATCTTTTGCTTGGATGGGTACATCATCAAATAGTCACTTTTTTAATGGAAGGGTGAGGGAAATAGAGGTTTGGACCCAGTCCAGTATTGAGCCTACAAGTAAGCACAGTATATATCACTACAGTATTATGCAGTGAGCATAAAAATTGTTTTTAGAGCATTTTAGGAATGTGTAGACAAATTCTGGTAATTAAATAGTGTTAATCTGAGGTTGTGAAAGTTCAGCAAAAATTAAACTGTAAACAAGATGAATAAAAGGATTACTTACACAGAACATCAAAATTATAACCCAAAGGTACAACCACAGAGCATTCAGTGTTCTGAACAAGTGAGGGAAACATGTAAGGGAGGTTTTTTTTTGGATGGATATGGCATAGTAGGGATCCTTGCATTTTCTGCTTCAGCTTTCATGCTCATCCCTGAAGGTATCTGTGTAGACATTTGTTCAGCCAAAGGAATTTGAATGAATCTATTCACAATGTACCATTGCTAAACTTAAATCAGCTGCTATCTGGTGGAGAGGTGTTCCCCCAGTGGCTGCTCATGCTGCCTCATCTTTATTTTTTTTAAGCTATGGCTGACATGAGTATCTGGAGCCTTCAAAACTATTTAATGCTAAGTTATTTGTTTCTGTATAGTAAGTAGAAGAAAACAATTGTAGATCTAGACAGTAAAATAGATTTTCAGATTCTCCCATCAGATACCTTGGGGTCATCACCACCATCCCTTCCTGAAGAAATGACTGTATTTCTCAGGGAAATAGCAAGTGATCTAAGAGCAACAACATCCATATTGTCATGGCTACACACCTTCTTATGCGTGATGCTCTGTTTCTCAGATTGCTACTTTACACTTCATCACTGGCAGATTGCACACTGTTTCTGAGGCAGAGGCTGCCTCTGGCCTCATGGTTCTGCAGCATTTAGAATAACCATTCCTTCACGTGTTGCTGTAAAAACCAACACAAATGACTGAATAAAACCTGTTTTTGTTGGAACCCAACTACAATTTGTATCTCTTGAAAGCTTTTCTATTAATCAGTGTTCTCCCATTACATCCATGAAGACAGTTGTCACTACTCATGTACTACAGATGGCTATGACTTAGTAGAAAGATTATGTGATTTGACTTACAGTACAGAGAAAGTTTCTGTCATATCTAAAATCTAAAATCATGTAGAATGAGTCACTTTCTTTTAGTATAGTGTTTATCCTTCTAGACTACTGGGGAGCTTATTTTTAATCTTTCCCTTATAGCCAGGGGTTACCTGGCTGCCTCTGAGAGCCTCTGCCACCTCCTATGAGCAGGGAAGAAATACATCAACAGTGTCCTTTGGGAGAAGTGGCAGACTTGACTTTGTCTCACTTCAAAAATTTCAAACATTTCAGTCTGCATTTGCTTTGGTAGCATATGCAGATGTGAACTGTGGTTTTCATTTCTGGAAGATAAGTAAGTCTCCTTTCCAATAGAGGAGTGCCTTTGGGGCCTCTTTTAGGCTTTTGGTGTAGATTTTAGACAGGGGAATCAGATTGTGTGAGCCAGAAAAAAGTTAGGTAGATGGAGACAGTAATACAGAAATAAGCATACAATTCTGCTGAGCTGCTTGTTCCAGGCAGAAACATTAAGGAGGCTCTTCATGAGCTGAAACCTTCTGCCAGCTGCATGCAAGCCGTAGGCTGTGCCTGACTGGCCCTCTGTCTGCCTGCACAGTCTGGTCTCTTTTCAGAGACCTGAAGAAAAAAAAAAACATTTAATTTTTATTTGCACTGATTTAATTTATTTTGGGTTTATTCATTTCCCAAGTAAAATGGTTACGTGGAAGCAGAAGTTCCTGTGGTGTTCTCACTGCTCCAGTCACCTCAAAGAGCTGAAATGCAGCACAGCCCATGACAGCCTGGGAGGAAAGGCTGCAGCCCTGCCCTATCACCTCACCCTGCAATGAACACATTTTTCACCTTTCCACTGTGCTGTTTTTCTCCTTTCCATGGGAGGCCAGAGAACAGAGGTGCAAAATGGACTGAAAGATAGAACGTGTGTGTGTGTGTGTGTGTGCAGTATGTGGCCTGTATGTCATGTTTTTCTTCATTAATGATCTAGAAGAGTGCTTTCTGTGTGTTGACAGCTGACTTTACAGGTCTCGTAAGGAAACAGCTCTGCCAATTAGATTAGTATTGACAGGCCGAGGTCTGTATTCACAGGAAAAAGGCTACAGTAGGCCCAAAGGAAACATATGAAATATATCTCTTCCTCAGGTCTTTAAGTTCCTGAAGTCCCAGGAAAAGTCAAGAAAGGTTTGCCACTGCATGTTTTTTTTTGACATAATGGTAATTCAACATTATTAATAAATTACCAGAACACTTCTTTTGGTAAATTTATGTCTTCTATCAATCTGCTATTTAAATGTCTTTTAGAAATTAATTAATTTTTCCTCCTATCATTTCTGTCTCAGGCAAGATCTTTTTTTTAGTTTGTAGGAGGTAGATCACTGCTATTCCCTTTACTTACTCCACGTCTGACTCTTAAATTTTCTGATCTCAGTCTGTCTGTGAATAAAAATACCTTCGTATTTTTCTACTTAAAAGCAGTTTTGGTGAGATAAGAGAATTCAGAATTGTGTGGAAAAAAAAAAAAAATACAAATCAGTTTTCCTGATTATTTGGAATTTTATTGAGGTTGAAAGACGTTCATTTTATATGGACTGATTCTCTGTTTAACTGTCGCCTGTAGTTTAATATTACTCTAAGGTAAAACAAATTTCGTCACTGCTATAATCTTGTATCTCTATTGATGCTACAGTTCAAGAAATTTAGAATGGAAAATGTATAAACAATACGTATAAATATATATGCATATATAAATGATGTCAAACAAACAAACAAACCAGGAATTGGAATCCTATAATGCCTATTGCCAAGGGAGAAAAATAAGAAATAAAAGTTGATTTTAAACTATTCAGTAAAGTACAAAGCAAAGGCTACAATGCCCCCAAGTGCTCTTCAGCCATAAAAGCTTGTAGAATATAGATTTTAAAGACAGATACAACCCCACAGAGCATTGATTTGAAGCATGCATAATACTATTTTTTTCACTTATTAAGACTCCTTACTTACTGTGCTTATCCCTGAAGGGTTATGCTGCTTCTCATTCAAAGTGGCTCGGAGCATTAAGACAGCTGAGTGTGAAACAAATGCTCTCATTCAAAAGTAGAGTTTCTTTCCTTTTTTTTTTTTTTGTTTTCATTACTCTGTTTCTGAAGCTCATGAATAGTAACATTAAATCATTTCTGAAACTCATGCTACAATTGAATAAAGGAGAAAATAGTTTATCAGTTTGTGACACAGAGAAGTCTGTCTTTAACTTCACAATCCTTCACATCCACCAGCATCTGACAAAGCTGATGGAAAGATAAAGGTTCTTGACCAGCTCAAAAAATAAATGTGCAATTGAAGAGACTGTTAATGTCTCAGGAGGCAACAGCACTTGCACAATAGAGAGCCTCGCAAAGCGCCCATGCTGGAGCTTCATCTGGAGGTCTGTACCATCCCAGACAATATTTGTTCAGTGAGGGCTCTCCTGTGCAGGCTTTTTGCTGTCTGGAACATTAGCATAATTCAGTTAAAAATCACTTGGTCACAAAAACAAAACAAAACAAAAAACTAACAAAAAACAAACAAAACCAAAAACAAACAAAAACAAAACACAACTGCATTTGTTCTGATGCTCTCAGAAGAAACTGTGCTCCCACTTTAGACTGGAATCTACCTGTTCTCTTGCTTCTTTGCCTCTTCTGTGGTTGAGCTTAAACATTTCTTCCCCACTACTTCAAAAGCAGTAACAGATATTTAAGTTTTGTTCTCCTTCCCATTTTTAGCTTTTTTATGGAAGAAATCAAAGAAGTGAACCTCTGTGTATTGTCCTTCCAACTTACACATCGAGACTAAGAATACTGTAGTGTCTCTGGTGTTTTTATCGCATTTTGCTTGTGCTCTTATCATTGCCAGTGCTTGAAAATACCTTAAACTCCAGTGCAAAAGTACAATGTCTTCTCCAATTCAAGTCTCCCTCAGAAAACACTTATTCCCTAGCATTCAGAAATACAAGTTAATAGCAACAGTGAGCCATCATTGTCTGAACGTGCACACTAGTGGTTCTGATTTATTGCTGTCATTTTGATCTCACTTGTATACTGCTTACAGAACTGTGCTTCTTTGTAAAGGTCCTTGGATATGGACTGAGCCTTTGTGTTTTGTACATAGTGTTGTTTCTGTTCTCTGTCTGAATGTCTTGACCTTTAAAAAGCAACTCTGAGCCTGCCAAAATGTGTTTTATTTAATCAAGAATCTAATTCAGAGATAGCAAATCTCTTACAGGCCTGAAATTCACTCTGCGTACTGTTAATGCCAACCCAATTTTGTCCACACAAATGCTCATTAAACTCAAGCAAAAAGAGCTGTAAACACAGATAAAACGGCCTTCAAAGTGATGAGAAAAGCTCTTCTTAATATTTACTTTATTTCCCACTGACAAAAAGGGTAATTAGAGTTCAGGTTAATCTGTTGCTTTTTTCCTCCAGAAATGAGAAAAAATATAACTGATATTTTATTCCTCAGTAGTGCAAATTTATCGCCAAGCTGAGCACAAACAATGAAGAGAAATAATTTAAAGAAAGCCATTAAAGGTAAAAACATTTGTTTAATTAACAGCAATGTTCCCTCCAGTACAGAACATTACTGACCACTAGAAAGCCGGTTGTACTGCAAGCTTTGTTGATTTCCACTGACTACAAAGTGGAATAGGAACTTTCTACATAAATCCTGGGGTGCTACTACAGGGACACAGCTGCATGATCTGAGCTGTCTGACCTGGCGCTATATCAGACTTTCTCATTGTCTAAAGAAATTATTAAAAAATCCGTACTGGGAGAAGTGCTTACTGTTTTATTAATGTTCATCAGATTAAAGAAGTAAAATAACTGAAGCAATATGAGCAGTACATAAAAGCAGAGAAGTGAAAGGAAAAAAATTCATTTGAAGTGCGTCACGGCCTCTCTGAGAGAGTCTCTCATCGATCTCCCTTCCCATTCACCTTGTCAAACAGCTGGCATGGCATGTGCTCTGCGGACAGGCAAGCAGCAGCATTCAGACAGCTGTGCTATGTGGAGCACAGATGCTTTCACTTGCATTTGGTAGTTTCTAGTGGCAGAATTATTCACAGATGTTAGACAAAATGATGATACAGAAATTCATTGAAAAGGGATATGAAATTAATACCTGGACTTTTCTCACTGTTTTTACTGTTATCAGACTCTAAGGCTCATCTCGATGGATCCAAAAGGAAATTATTTACATATATTGAACTGAAATTCCTTCTCAAAGTTACTCTTACCAGAAATTAAGGAAAGAAGTCTTTTTTACTTTTATACATAAGGGCTTTGAAGTGTTTGTGGAGGGCACTGCTCTGTCACTGGGAGGTTCCCATCCACAGAGCACACTGCATGTCTTGCTCTTCAGAGAGCACTGTTAGTGTGCGCAAACAGCATCATAGATTTCTGTGTCCAAGAAGCCTTTCAGTCTGTTCACATCGCTGGCTCCCTTGGGACACTGCAGTTTTGCCAATAATGAAAGTAGTAATGAGTTTCTTATGTTAACACAGTCTACTGGAAAGCAATTGGAATAAAAAGATCTCACTTATTGTACACTGCCAAACAGCCTCCAGATGAGTGGTGGGCTTTGTTCCTGCTAGCTAGAAAGTTTCCTTGAAAGAAGAATGCTTGAGTCTGCACTTGCAACTTTACTTAAGAGTGTGCTCTCCTATTATTTGTGACTTAAATTGTGAACGATGCTTGGCTGTTTTGCGGCATCTGATTCTTTCATACGTTTCTGCTGCTGGCCACCTCAGAAAACAAATTGGGGTGTGAGGCTGGAATAGCATTCTTCTAGTCTAAGTACCATGCATTTACTGTAACTGACTATGACTCCATATTAAGTGTTTTTCCCTCTAGAGCAGTTGCACAGAACTACCTGCCCAGCATTTATTAGGATTGGTAGGAAAGCAACTGGGATTAATGCTAGTACAGATTTTAGATCAATGACTTTCACCATTATTCCTAAGGACTAGACCTGTCCCTTTGGATGTCAATGGAAACTGAGGAGGTGCTAGGTGCACATTTATAGGAAAAAGTTACAAAAAACCCCAAACCAAACCAAAACCAAAACCAAAAACAAACAAACAAAAAACCCAACCCACAACAACAAATGGACTAGTGACGGCAAGTGTTTTAATAAGAAGATCTTTTTTCCATTTTCCTTTTCACTGTATGTTATGCAATATACGATGAGCACTATATTTGCTGGCAAAAGAGAGAAGTCTGGGAAACCTATTCATTTTACTCCACATTTAAACAAACAGTTTCTCAAAACCATGACCAAGAAAGGAAGCAAAAGTACTTAGCAAACCTATATTAAGTGTTCTAACTCAATGTTTATATTTTGTTCCTGAAAAATATACTGACTGTATTGATAGCTTAGTAGCATTCAGCTCCTGCAGTCTGATGTGGGAGAAGGCTTAGAGTATATTTTTAACCTTGTATGGAAACTTAATTTTGTTTTCAAAATACCTGCAGCTCAGTACAGTCTGAGCCATTCTAAAGCAAAAATTGTGGTCTACAAAGAAAGTTCATATGACTCCCACAGGGTAATAGTGTCTGGGAGAAAAATACTGGTTGTACTGTGAAATATCCAGCCCTTCCTCTAACTTTCTAGTACTTTCATAACACACTTTTAAGATAGAAGTCTTCCAAACACCAAGAACGTTCTTATAGGAAGATGACTTCTTTCACCCAGAAAGTATTGTATTACTTCCCAGTAAGTATTGTATTACTTCCCAGTCTGTATTACTTCCAGATTGCAAGGTAATGCCATGAGCAACTAAGATTTTATAGATTTGCATTTGATGAATAAAACTGTGTTTTCAGTTACTGATCTGGAATTTTTTGAAGATAAATGCTAATATTTATGAAATTGTACTGTATTCCCATAAGTATGTATTTTCAGGTACTTTGCCAGAAGTTCTTACCACAGGACATGTAAATCAGATTTTAAATATGTGTCTTGAGAAGCAAAAATATTTATTTTTTTTTTTCACTTTATATTGTCATCCCATTCATTTTGAACATTTCACATTACAGTCCCCTTGTCTCTGAGCAACCTACTTTTACTAGTTAAGGAAAAGCTGCAGCTTTCAAGTGCAATTTCCTAATTAAAAAGGATTTTAAGAATGCAGCTGAAATATTTGGATATAAGGCTTAGATTTATTTCCAGAACTTATAATCCTGACTGCCACAACAATGGTCCTCCTCCCTCTAAAAGAATAAATTGTAAGCAACATTGCATAGCAGATCTTATATTTTTAATGAATGATGTTATCATTGTAGAGCTGTTTTTTTCTCGAGAAAGTCTCCATATTATGTTATTCTGTGATTCTGTGATTTTGCAGAGTAGGAGAAAAGTATTTTCATTTTACTATTGGTTGCCCTGAAATATATTTCATTAATTATAATGAAGATAAGAGGATAAACTGTGAAATATAGGTATTCTATAGAGAATGGAGCACAAGTCTTATGAGGAGCAGCTGAGGGAACTGAGATTGTTTAGGCTGGAGAAGGGAGATCTTAATTGCTCTCTACAACTGCCTGAAAGTAGGTTGTGGCAAAGTGAGAGTCGGCCTCTTCTCCCATGTAACTAGTGATAGGACTAGAGGGAATGGCCTCAAGTTGCACCAGAGGCGATTCAGGTTGGACATTAGGAAAAATTTCCTCCATGAAAGAATGGTCATGCAGTGGCACAGACTGTCCAGGGAGGTGGTGGAATCACCATCCACAGAGGTGATCAAGAAATGTTTAGATATTGTACAGTGGAACATGATTCAGTGGGGAAATATTGGTGGTAGATGGATAGTTTGACTGGATGACCTTGGAGGTCTTTTCCAATCTCGATGATTCTATGATTCTATAGGAAAGCATGGCTTATATGGTTCCAGAGCTGGAGCACTGGTAGCTTTGGGACAGCACTTGGCTTCACAAGGCCATTTTGAATCTTGGTCAAAATGACATTTTGTCCTCTTTGGGACATTTGCACCCAAAGTGGTATTTCTACTTAAAACCATAGGGAAACACCAAATCTGGATAATGATAAAGTATTTCACCTTGCTAATTTTGCTTTAATAGTTGTTGCTATTTTTCTTTACCAGCTTTTTCCAAAATAAATTTTTTAATGCGTGTTTACTGTGATAGTTAGAGAAGTGGTCTTGGCTCTGCTTTCAGCTCTGTCATGGAAATTCTTAGTACTGTCCATAACTCCGGATATGTCTGAGTGAACAACACACTGGGTGAGCCATAGCAGGCATGCAAACCTTTGCTACCCTGAAATGGCATTCACTAAGAACTTAGTGTAGACATAGGTCCTCTACATGATAAAATTAATTAAATAAATGCTTTCTGGATCAAAGAATATTTGTCCTTGTTCTTTAAGGACCTAATTTTCTGTAGCTCTATGAGCTTGATTCAGATGTACATTGGGAAGAGAGGAGATTCAGGCCTTTTTTGCTCAGGAATAACATGTATAAAGAAAGAAAACAATAAAGGGTCTCGACAATTATTTCTTGGCAAGTTTCAGCTTTCCATGAGCAGCAAACACACATGCTTTTTAAAAAATGACGCAGATGTCTCTGTGTGTCCATAGCTTGGAAAGACACAGATGGACTCATGTTTTGAGAAAAAACAACAGGCAGTCAGTTTGGAGAGGAAAAACAGTCTAGGATATTTTGTGGCTGTTACTTTTTGATATAGGCGTGCAAGCACAGTAAGCCTTGCTGTAACAGAGGGACAGCTGGGTCGTACCACACAGTGCTTCACCCTGAATTCCTAATTTCACATCAGCCAGTGCTCATCCTAGGGCTTAAGCGTGCTTTGCCATGCACACATGGAATGAAATGAGAGAACACTGGTGGGACCTGGTGCTCTGGTCTGTCCTGACAGCACGAAGCAGTGTTTGGGCACAGCCAGATGTGTACGAGGTGGGGGGCTCAGCTCCTGCTCGGCTGGCTTTGCTGGTTGAATTGGCTTGCTCTCAGGAAAGGAGTTTCCAGCTCACAAATTAATCTATGGCTGTGATGTGGAGACCAGAAATAAAATACCTGTGAGGGATGGACGGGAATTCTGAGCTGTGAATCAGAGAAAGACACTGAAGTGTCTTAGTGACTCAAATTCTCAGTTTCATGAACAGGGCTGCCAACAGCATAATTTCTTGCCATGCACAAGCAGGGCTTTAGTTATGCATCCATCTGTTTTTTGCAACTTTAGTCTAATTGACTTTTTATAGTGGCTTCTTATAGCAGAGAGTCAAAATTCCTCCTCTCCATTTTACCGCTGTTTTAATCTAGGATTATTTTTTTCCATTCCTTGCTATTGTAACTAATTACTGTTACAACTGATTATTTGTTATAAGTAATTAAGTAATTGTTAATCTCTTTCTTTCTTTAAATTCATAATTTAGCAGCTAGCAGGGGCAAGGATTTACTTTCATTAATTCTCTTTGCTATAGCAAGAAAACAGGTCTAAAATATTTGCTTTTCAAAACATTGTGAGTTATTGTCCCTTAACATTTGTAAATCCATTTAAATAAGTTGTGCAATCCCATGTTAAAGTGTTAATGAACAGAGGAGAGAGATGTTAATTCACAGTATATATTCAGAAGTCCCATATGGAGAAGTGCACTGAACAGAGGCTTGACATACTCTCCTATGAAGAAAGGTTGAGGGAACTGGGCTTGTTTAGCTTGGAGAAGAAAAGGCTCTGGGGAGACCTCATTGCAGCCTTCCAGTACTTGAAGGGAGCTTATAAACAGGAGGGGGAATGGCTGTTTATGAGGGTGGATAGTGATAGGACAAGGGGGAATGGTTTTAAACTAAGACAGGGGAGGTTTAGGTTAGATATTAGGAGGAAGTTTTTCACTGAGAGGGTGGTGAAGCACTGGAACAGGTTGCCCAAGGAGGTTGTGGATGCCCCATCCCTGGAGGCATTCCAGGCCAGGCTGGATGTGGCTCTGGGCAGCCTCGTCTGGTGGTTGATGACCCTGCACATAGCAGGGAGGTTGAAACTTGATGATCATTGTGGTCCTTTTCAACCCAGGCCATTCTATGATTCTATGATTCTATGATTCTATGATCCTATGATCCTATGATTCTATACCAGCTTGCATGCAGTCATTTTGACCTAACTGAATTTGCCCGGAAAGTCCACTATCACTATATGGGATTGATGTCGTCATAGGCTACATTTCACTTGCCTTCTAAACTAGAGCACTGACTTCTGATTTTTAATTATCATTATTCCATGTACTGACAATTAAGTCATTTGATACATGAACATATGTTAGGGACTGAAAGTGAAGAATGTTGCCAATTTATCTCTTCTAAGAGATCATCTGGAAAACAGCAAACTGGAAAAAATGAGGTTCATTCCTGCTGCTGAAGTAAGAAGGAAGGCATTGCCTGCTTTTACATTTTGAGTCGGGACAAATAGAATTCTTCCACTCAGCTACAGTTTGTGCAGGATAGAGTTTTGTCTCCTATGTTAATTTCCTGCATTATAGGTGACACAACACAACAGTCTGAGCTGATTACTGTGAATGAGTGCAAGAGAGATCAGAGAGAGAGAGAAAAGGTTTGGGTTGGTTTGGGCTATAAACCATAGGAGAACAGAGGCTGCTCTTTCCTCCAGAGGAAAGAGGCTTTGTGAGGAGATGCTGCTGCATACGATCCTTCAAACACTGCTTATATCTTTTATCCAACCAGACTAGAAATACTCATATATATAGCTAGTCTTCACACACTACCATGAAGTACACTGAGGAAACTTCAGATTCTTTTTACCACTGCAAGAATTAAAATGTCACAGTTGGAATTTGTTAAAAAAAGCAAAATCAACCAATAGTTATTTCCGGAAACATCAGAAAAAGAGTTTTCAAGTAATTTTTTCTCATTTTGCAGGGGGAAAAGCACACTCTTAGGAGTTCAGTGCAGCCCAGATATAGGGTATGGCATGCAGCAGTTAGTATGCAGCAGTGAGGAGTGCTGGGGAGTGCTCACTATGTGATGCTTGGCACAGCAGTCATTGCTTCTCTTTGTTGTGTCACTCCAGCCAATAAAATAATTGCTGATACTTAATAATCTTAATCCATGATTAAGATTATGGGAAGTTGCTGGGAAATAATACTGGTCAGACTTTTGCCAAAGTGATAGTTTTTTAGGACAAACTGGTCACCTGGTATGTCAAATAGATTTCTACCCTTATAAAGGGAAGGTAGCAAGCTCTACTAATATTGCATCAGAGAACAAAATGGATCAGATTACATTATTACTCCTTCCTTCAGCGTCTTAAAGGCTGTCCATAGTATGGCATATCGTGTTCCTGCTGGAAAAGACTTGTTCTGTCTTTGCCTGTTGCATGGTTTGCCTTGTCCTGAACAGTTACTTTAGATTAAATTTTCCCTGAAAAATTAGTAGCTAATTCACAACAGAAAGTGGTGGATTGAACTGAAGCATTTAATACCAGTGAAATGCTTAATAAACCTTATTACAAGCAATGTTGTAGATAAGGCTCTCTCCTGGCTTCTTTCATGTCCCAGATGAAGAATCATTCATGAAATTTGTGCTAAACATAATTCAGTTAGAGAAAAAAAAAAAAATCTCAACCCACTAAGTCTTAAACTAAGATTTTCTTAGAAATATCTGTTACATAAGGAGAACTACCTGTAAAATTATGTCAACAAATTTAAGGAAATGGTAATCTAGAAGTGTGATCAGAATGGAAACCTTTTCATCCAATGAATCTGCCTATGTCTTCTTTTCCATGGCCTCATGGTAGTCTGTGTTTGAGAAATAAGGTTTCTCTGAAACCATAGATAGTCTGAAAAGAAAGGAACTATTATTTAATTTACAATTTAATTGAATGCTGAAAAAGCATTTAGAGAAGCCTGGTAGTAGAGAACCATGGCTAAGGAAGAGTGATAAGCCTGCACTGATGCCAGCACTAACAAGGATTCTACTTTCAGCAGCTGAGGTGGTGTGGTTGGAATTAACTCAGTTATGTCTGTGCTGTACCAAACAGTGCACAGAGCAGATAAAAACAGGAAAACCTTGCAGTATCTGTATTTGAAGGCTAGGTCTCTTGGCAGCAAAGTATTTGAAACTTTATTCCAAGTGTGCTTATGGAGAATTTTTGCATATCCTTATTTTGCATTACCAAAGAGGCAAAAATCTTTATCTTAGTGACTTAGTAGAGAGCTTTAAAGGATGACACTTCAAAAGTAGTTATAGTTTATATGATGTTTTAAGAGTCAGCAAATTCTGTTGTGTAATGCCCTGAATTGAAAATCAATAGAGATGATCTCTTAACATTTCTTCTCTATGAGCTTATTCCTTCTCCTGCCTTTAGTATGTCCCCTAGGAGCTAATTTACAAGGCAGCCTCCTATCACAGATATTGCACAGTTCCCAATATAAAGGAAGCATGTCATTTCGGTCCTCAAATGCTATTGTAAGACATAAGAATATTAAGCATTATCTTGGGAGGTCAGTGCTCAGTTTTATGGTTAGAATAGAGAGACAAATGTGGAGTTAACTGTCTGGAAGAAGACATTTGGGGCTTTAGAACTGCTAGGCATTTTAAAGCTGCAACTTTATCTGTGAAGGTGTAGGCCTTTCAAAGATGTTTTGTTCATTGAAATTATCTATGAAAGTGTATGTGCATGGTTTGAATTGGCCAAAGAAGTACAAAAAGCTACCTACAAAACTTGCCTCTGCACATTTTTAGTGAAACAGATTTTTTTATAAATTATAATAAGATGTGATTCTATGTACAAGTTATGTAGAAAAGGATGAGCATTTTAAAATATCAACTGTAAAGTTCAGCACTAGATATAAATTGCTTCTGAATTCCAAGATTCCAAACAAACATATTTTTGTCTCCATCAGCTTATGTATGCTGTTACAGTTATTCATTAATTTCTTCTTAGTTCTCAGAGCTGTGTTTATATTTGTTTCATTTGGCCTACTTCAGCATCCTTTTCTACCACTAACTAGTTCCCAAGTTGGATTTTCAAGCTGGGTATTCTTCTGGGGGCACACACAGAGCACATCAATCTCTTCAGGACTAAATTTGGAAAGCATAGCATCAATAGCTGTTAACTGCCTTTAGAGTACATGGTAGCTAACTGATGAATTTCCCAAAGCTTTCTAAAGAACCATTTCCTACTTTAGACTGGGTCATGTATTTTCCTATCTGTTTAGACCAGAGACAGAAGGAACATTCTTAATTAGAAATCAGAAGAAAAATTATCTAGTCAGGTAATTTGAAGATCTTTAAAAATTGTATTCATAGTGCAGTGGAAGTATAATTTTATTTTCCTTCAGACGTTAAAAATATTAATAAGAAGACACTATGAATTATGAGCAGTATGAAGTGTTCAAATCAACTCAGCTGAATTTCTTTTGGCAAAGTTCCAGAGATTTAGCTTACTCTGACAGGAAAGATTTTTGGCCTGATACTGTGCTGATATTGCAGCTCATTTGTTTTACTACCAGCAAAGAAAAGCAGAAGGCTGGACCAACCATTCTTCTTTGGGACAGAAGCTGAAAAGATTAAGAAGAGCACTTGATATTATCTTTAAAAACAACACAAAAAAATAGGCTACTGACTAGGGTAAGGATTAATGCAAAGCAAAGTACTTCATGACCATTTTGGATATATTCCATGAACTGGTTAGAGAAAAATGGTATAATTCTGAAAGGATAGCTGAGATAACAAAAATAGCAAATTATTACGAAAAATTTGTAGGCAAATTCTTTTATTATAGTTGTTCAAAATGTGAAAAAGGACAAAGTAACAAGTGTACATGTATATATATAGAGATTATTTTTTTCTTTGAAGTAGTGCCCAGTGTCACTTGAGCTTCATTTGTTCAACTTTGTAAGAATACAGTGATACAAACCCAGATGGTGCCTGCTGTTATTGGTGACAGATGTTCTCTTATTCTTGAGATTATGCAGTTAAGTGCAATGCTTTTATAGCTGAGTTATGCAAAATACAAAGAACCCTCAGCTCCCATTAACTGCAAGGGCAGCTGTAGGGGCTCCATACCTCCCAGGAGGATTAGCTGAACTCTTCACCTAACCAGTTGTTTTTGAGATGTCCTGCTCATCAGGTCCACTGAAATCTGTGTTCAGCATCTTTGTGATCACCCTCCAGTGACCTTCTTTAGGACTGAGATCAAAGATCTTATTATCTTTTCAGGAAATTGATCAAATGCCAAGGAATTATATGTCCGAAATACTCAGTTGATTGATGCAATTATGTGAATGCAGTAATATGACTAAATGATAATTTTATTGAAACACACATATATGCATCATACAGAGGTAATAAAGAGAGATAAGGTAATCTTAGTGCTGCAGTAAAAAATGATCAGTAAAAATGAAACAATTACAGATGGTGGGCAAGCTCCCCCTGAACCTAATGCGTCTGCAGTAGAAACATTTTGGTCAAGTGTTCTAAGCAGCCTGGATCCTAACTCTGAGCATGGCCATTCTGGAGTTGTCAAAGAGGTTATTGTTCTTCTTTAAAGGATAATGGCATCCAATATCTATGAACTCATTAATATGAACCCTAGACGAGCATGGCACATGTGTAAGAGTGAAAGTCAGATTTGAGAGCCACCATATAAGTTGATAAAAGCAAAATACCAACAGAGTGTGCGTATAAATACAATCTTTCTACAAAATGCCCAAATAAGTATAATTTGCAACATGAGGTTCTGGTGATCAGCGTTTAACATATGTACTGTAGACTGAGATCACATTGTAAGAAAGGTCTACTAATGCTTTCAGATACTGTGATCTCAGTTTGAAGTGAGTGGTCTCTAATTTTCATAATTTGGTTCTTTTTTTGTTGTATTGTTGTATTAAAGAACAATAGCACATTCCAGAGATATGGAACAATACAATGTAGGGGTTTTTGTTTGGTTGGTTGTTTGTTTTTATTGTTATTGTTTTGTGCTGTTTTGTTGTTGTTGTTGTTTTTAGCTAGCAATCTAATGAGCTAAATATAGGTTTGAACCAACATGTATCAAATGGAGCCTGGGAGCAAGGGAATATTGAGCTTATTCTTGATAAATTGAATGAAAAAATAGTAATAAATGAGGTAGGAAGCCCACACAATTATCATGTAGCGGCATCTAGTACCTATTTAATTTAGATACACAGTGGGATCTAGTAATGTAGGTTAGTGGGATCTAGTAATGTTAGTCAAGACTAAAGAAAATGGACAGGGGATATCAGAGACATCTGAGCAAACTCAATAAGTGAATGATGCAATAGAAAACAACATCAATTTTTTAGTTAATGTATCGCCCTCAAATGTCTGGCAGTCAACTTTCAACATACACATTATTTATATTAATCAGGAAACGAACAGGGAGCTTCTTACTTGGAGCTTAATATGCAGAGCTTTGATGCTATGGCAATGGGATTCTGGAGTTCTCTGTGTGTACTCTGTAGTCCTTACTAACCCAAATAAATTACTAGAAAGAAAACTTCATTAGCAACCATTAGGAGGAGTTTTCTCCATGGTCTAATACTTGGTATCAATTTTAAATCAGTGAGAAACAAAACTCTGTTATTTTGGGGCTAATTTTACAGTCCAAATTACAATTAAAAATTACCTGAACATAAGCCAGCAGTGTGCCCAGGTGGCCAAGAGGGCAAATAGCATCCTGGCCTGCATTAGAAATAGTGTGACCAGCAGGAGCAGGGAGGTAATCATCCCCCTGTACTCAGCACTGGTGAGGCCGCACCTCGAGTATTGTGTTCAGTTTTGGGCCCTTCATTAAAAAAAAGACATTGAGGCCCTGGAACGTGTCCAGAGAAAAGCAACGAAACTGGTGAGGGGTCTGGAGCACAAGTCCTATGAGGAGTGGCTGAGGGAGCTGGGATTGTTTAGTCTAGAGAAGAGGAGGCTCAGGGGAGACCTCATTGCACTCTACAACTTCCTGAAGGGAGGCTGTGATGAGGAGGGCTTTGGCCTCTTCTCCCAGGCAACAAACAGGACCCAAGGAAATGGCTGCAAGTTGTACCAGAGGAGGTTTAGGTTAGATATAAGAAAGAACTTTTTCTCTCAGAGAGTGGTCAGGCACTGGAATGCCCTGCCCAGGGAGGTGGTGGAGTCGCCGTCCCTGGCAGTGTTCAAGAGGTGTCTGGATGAGGAGCTACGAGATATGGTTTAGTAGCTTGTGGTAGCAATGGTAATGGGAGGGTGGTTGGACTAAATGATCTTGCAGGTCGTTTCCAACATGGGGGTTACTTGGCCTTACTTTAAAAGTTTCTAGATTCCTGCTGAACCTGAGCTTTGGCTTTCTGTGAACAGAAACAGGAGATAGTGACTGAAAAATTAATACATTTCCTGGGTAACAAAGCATGTGATCAAATTTATGTTAGCTTATAGTAAAAGGATTTTTCAATAGTTAGTTTTATTATTATTTCATGTTATATTTTGATGTTACAAATATGATAATTAATTCATATAAAATCATACATTTGTTTTCATTTGAGCGTCCTCTACATTTTGAAAAGCAGATTTTTTTTGTAGCCTATGAAATATTACTATTTTTAAAAAATTTAATCACCAAGGAATTCCTGCATTAGAAAAAAACTGAATGTCACATACCAGCTCACTCTATTTTTTTCTCTTTTCTAAACAATGCTGTATTTTTATGTAAGCAATAAGTATGCCAGACACTTGCATGAAAAATATGATGTGTACAGTGCACTTCATTTATTTCTTGACATAACATGAGAAGTTGAAGAAACACAGAGGTTTGTAGGAATTAAGTTATGACATAAAACAGACTTCTTATGTCAAGAGAAGGAGACAATTTGCAATTAAAAAGAGAGAACTGAGGACTGGCTCCATAGTTCATGCAAATCTGTGAATTGTATAAAAATATGAGAGCAAATCACTGTGTTAGTATGACAAAGTGCAGAGCATTGTCATTCCAGGACAGTACACCAACAGAATGGAGCTGTCTTTCACTAAGGAAGGACCTAGATACTAAATCAGCATACAAAAAATCTTCCTTCTGGAAGACCTGGATCACCTCCTGTGACCTGGTAAAGGTCTAGAACTCCTAGCACTCCCTGCAGCATGGAGTTCCTTGCCCACAGCCTGGAAAATGAGGAAATCAGTTACTTCTGACCTCAGCAAGCACTGGTAGGAGTTACAGCGTGATGTTAAACAAAGCACGTAGTCTGTCTGAAATTACAACATAATATCAGAAGTGCTAGGCCAGCATGAAATAAATATTTGAGGTTCAGTCCACTTCAGGCAATTTGCCCAAAATAATAGATGATAGTTAAAGATTATATGTGGTTTTCAAAATCCCATCCAAATGTATTCCCCTTGGCAGCTTGACAAAATAGTTAGCTTTTACAATTTCATGCCACTAAAACTGAAGGTTGCATAAAGTGTAACTATTCAAACACTAGGTTAATTATTACTACATTGTGTCGGTAAAGGGCTTTGTTCCATGTCAAGAATTTGACACGTTAGCATAAATACAATAACTTTCTTCCTTTAGCATCTCCATCTTCCTCCACCCAACCCACACACAGTGGCATTTAAATAAGGCTCTTCACACTAAGTCATAAATATTAATGACATGAAACTCAGGGCTTGGCATTTTGCATTAATGGCCCTCTTCATCACTGTTTCATACCTAGATTGCAGCCAACCCCTATGTAACTGTGCAGCCAACCCCTATGTAACTGACTGACATAATTTTTTTATTTTTTTTTAAACAATGTTAATGCTGATGTGAGATAATTTTCCCCACATTGCTAGCAAACCCTCTTTCTGCACTGCGTGCTTAGGGTGTCAATTGGCATGACTTTTTTTTGAACAATGTCCATGGTGGCTTGGCATGATTGGGCTTGTAATTACAGTTTGTGCCTTTCAGCTAGTTCCTCCAATACCTCCAAACAAGCTGTGAATAGATATTTCATTAAAAAAAGCCTTGGGCTGCTTTTGAAAAAATACTGTTTTTTTTTTCTTGCAATCAAATATTTTATGTTTTATGTTGGCTCAGGAAAAAAAAAAAAAAAAGGATTAATACCATTGTTGATAATAAAAGAAAATTTCTTTCTTAATTCCTGTGGTTACTTGCATCATTTCTGTCCTCTCAGTTTGAGCTGTACTCGTTGTTTGAAGTTGTAAATAAAATGAGGTTTTGGAGATATTTGTGACAGCGTTGAAGATTTAATTTTCTGTTTTCTTTCTGTGAGAGAGATACATCCAGATCAGCCTTGTGAACACAGCCATGGTCCTGGGCAGCCAGCTCTATGTCTCCCTGCTTGAACAGTGGGGGTGACCGAATGACCTCCAAAGGTCCTTTTCAACCTTAACCCTTCCCTCATTCTGTGTGATTCTGTGATTCTGTGTTGTCTCAACCCCACAAGATACTGAACCTTCTGAACAATCTGCCCAGTATTATCATAATTCCTTAAACAGTAAGCATGTGCTTGGCTCTTCCTGCCCTTCACTGCTTATCTGAATAAGGACCAGAATATTCTTATAAAAAAAGTTTGAAACTTGAGTTTTCTGGACTGTTACCAAGAAGCTGATATTTCAGTAAAACGTTTGGTGTGAAAGAGAACAACAATAATTAGAATTTCCCCATTGTTAGAAAGTGAAAGTAGAAGGAAGAGAAGCAGAAACACATACTGGGCTCTACAATATACGTATCTTAGAATATGGTATATGTCATGACCTTAAGTAGGAAAAAGAGGAAGTCTAAAGTACAGGATCATAGAGCTACAAGGAACATGAAGTCATATAGTCCAGGTGTAGTGGAAATTCTAAGTCACAGCATGAGCCTGTGATTGAGCACCTGGTGGGAAGACAGGGCCAATGCAGGGGGGAGCTCAGGTGCTTGCAATGAATCTGAGTGACTGGAAGGATTGGAGCCAGGTAAGCATGTTCTTTGCTTTGTTTTTCTGCCCATGGTTGTTGCATTTGAGCATGCTCTCACCTGCTGCAGTCCAGGATTTTGCTACTATGCTGTTATTGCTGTGCTTTCCATTGTGTTATGGCATCATACTAGGGCAAAAACAACAACCTTTGAGTCATTCATGATAGATACTTGTCAGCCTGCTTTGAAGTCTTCAGTGTGGATGCAAGAAATCTTCAAACACTTCTGCTGTTTGTGTTCCTCTCATAATATTTTTCTGAATTGTTTTGCATGGACTGCTATTTCTGTAGTTAGATAAAGTAGCCTTCTATGTGTCTGAAAGACCATTAACAAACCTTCCTTCAGCCTCTTATGCTAACAATCCCACTTTAAATATTTCATTGTAATTCATATTTTATAGATCTTTTATCATTTTTACTGCTATCTTTAGGACTGTCTTTGACCAGTCCATAAATTTCTTGAAGTGTGGTCTCTGACCTAGGCACAACAATCCAGATAAAGTCTTATCAGTACTTAGGAGAGCAAAGTGTTGCTTCACAAACTCGTGTGCTATCTGCATTCCAGAACATTTCTGTGTCTGCAGCAACATGTTGTTAACTCATGTCTGTTCTAATTTCTATACCCGTTCCAATCTGCATTTCACCCTCTACAGCTGTGTTACGTATCTTCTGTGTACGTATCTTTTTATTGCTGAGCTTAGCACTTGCACAAGCTGAAAAATATATTTCCATTTTCCATTCTTATCTCCAGTTCATCCTGACCATTTTGAATCCTGTTCTTGTCCTCCAAAGTAGTTACAATGTACTAGACTACATTTGCCTCTAAGTTTAATGAGCCTATTCTCTAATTTGCCATTTGGGTCAGTAGTAAAAATATTGAATCCCACTGGACCCAGGACAGATCACAGCAGGGAATCCATTTGGTACATCCTTCCTTTGATATGTGAACTTTGGTAACATATTCAGCTTTGCATTCATATTTGAGACTTTTTCCCCTGGCTGGTTTATGAGGAGTGAGGTGGTCATTTGAGACAGTATTGCAGACATAACACGAATGAATTCTAAATATTTAAGTCTCATATTGTTTCCCCACCTCCCAGGAGCAAGGAAAATCTAGAGGTAAGCATTCAAATCTGTTCTGATTTATTTTTTCTAAAGCTTTTTTTAAATGGGCTGGTGCCACTGCAATGTCAGTAGAGGTTATGTATCTCCTCAAGAGCATCATTTGTCAGGAATACAGTTTCGATTAATTTAGCTTGACAAGTTGTTAACAGACTAGTCCTTTAAATTACAAATAAAATAAATTACATATTTTGTATTACTTTGCTTCTTCAAAATATAGAATTTAAATATCAAGAAGTGTTATTTTGGTCTGAGTACTCTTGATGTATGATAAGCCTGCACATGTAAATGTTTGCATAACTTATGCTGTATTTGGTACACATGCATTAAATCATCTCTATTTCACAGTGATAATAAGCTCATGACATACTTCAAATTCAGATAAGCATTCAAACTTTAGAGAATTTGAGCATTTGGTAACTGAAATTCATCCTCCACTCTGAAGATTCCAGCTGGTCAGTAAGTTCAAAATCAATGTGAGAATACTTGGATGCAGGATGAAAGTTGTGCAAAGATCTCAAAGTTCTGAAAATTTACAGGTGTTTGCATTTGTTATTTTGGTTTGTCCCATATTACTTACATCTTTGCTTTAGTAGGCAGAGTTTTTGGTTTTTTTTAAAGTATCATTAAGCAGGGTTGTTTATCAGATATATAGGCAACTATATATGAAATTTTAATGGGCCTGTATGATTGTGGAATGGACTGTGGTGTCCTGCTGTTGTTCAGGGGCTTGAAGTATTTTGTAAATGCATGCTTGTAATTTATGCTTGCACTCAGAGATATGAAATACATTTATTCTTTCTTCATACCACATAGATCACCCAGGAGTTTACGATTATGAAAGGCTGTTTCCTCTCATTGCTGTCACCTTTAGTATTTTCCTTACAACAGTAGCCAGAGTGTTAGGTGTAAAACTCAGTGCTCTGTAGTTTGAAAGAAGAACTATTACTTCACTCACTCTTTCTAAGTAGAGGTAGCAGAGAATTGTCTAGCTGAAATAAGAAGTGCAAAGAGAATTATGGTATTTATATTCATAATATTATAGAGAAACAGTGAACAAAATTTGACTTGTAAGGAAACTGCCACTTTTGGATCTTAATGATAATTGTTGTCTGAAAATGGTAAATAGCTGTGGAAAACAACTATGTAGAGAACAAGATGTTGATAAGGGTGCCGGACACTTCAAGATGCTAAGGCACAGGATAGAGGCTAGTTCTCAAATACTTGCCAAACGCAAATACTCAGCTATAAGCTGGTTCCCAACACCTTTCATTGCCATATCATTTAGTTTCCTGAAACCTTAAACACTTGTTAAGCGTTAATTAGTTCACTTCATAATGCTCCCTGTAGGGGAAAATACTGTCTTCAAACTTTTTTTGCAGAAGTTGAAACTGTCTCTAGAGGATTAAGTTGCTTACCTCAATTCCAAGTAGAAACACAGATTTGAGCTACAGGTTGCCTTGTGTATGAATAACAGATTTAATCCTACAAGTTGGCAAGCACTTGCAAAAGCCAAGAAGTGAAGGAGTCTCAGTCTTTGTACAAGTATTACTTGTTACCCTTTTACAAGTAATACTTGTTTTTTCATCTGCAGAGAGATCTTGAAGTGGTACCAGCTGACCTGGACTGTATACCTGTTGAAATCCTGTAGAACTTGATGTACTGTCTCTACAACTGACACATTTTCTTGCTGCACACTCGGGAAAATGCTTATGCAAATGCATACATTAATAATACTGTTGACATTGTCCAGGCCTCGCTAGCTGAACTGGCAGACATTGACAGTTTGTAAATCTCTATCCTTCTGATGCTCCTGCAAGGAAGAACTGCTTTAAACTAGACTTTTTCCAAAATTGTTCCTAAGCAACTTAAAAACTACTCTGGAATAAATGTTTGGAATAAATAGTGAGAATTTTTGAATGAAAGAGTCAGAGTGGCATATCAGCAGACTGACCCTACTGCCTTTCACTTTTGTCAATCTTGTTTATGTTTACCAGCATTGTACTTCAGTGTTCCCTCAACACTAAATAGTTTTACAAAACAAGATATGACCTCAATAAGTAAAGAACAAACAACATGTCTTTGGCATGGCTTTCATTCATTATTTTCTATATGTAGTTCTATCTGTGGAACTGTTTTTCACTTTTATGTAAGAAGCTCAAGCAAGCAATGTTAATGTTGCATATTCCCTTGGTCTGTCTTGCAAAAATCATTAGGGCCTGACTTTTCCACAGAAAGGAATGCAGAATGCTCTCTACTTGTAAGTTTGTGATTCATGCCTCCTGTCAAGGCTACAAAACCAGTAAAAACACTGGAATGTAAAAAAAATAAGCATGATTATGTATTTCAGGAAAACAATTTTCTCAAGAATGTTTCTGGAACAGATCTTCAATGTTAGCTATTTCTAGTTCATATATCAGTGATGGAGTGCCTACTGGCACCAACTTGTGCTTTGCAATTGTCTCAGAGGACAATGCTTTAGTTTGCTTAAGGTGTCTTTTCTTGGATTCTTGTAGCAGCAAATCCTTTAGCAGCTCGTTACTTAATGGAAACTAAACAAAGCTTCTTCCAGGAAAGAAACTGTTGATCTCTGTCACCCCATAGTGAACTTCTTTTCTCAAAAACATAACACATTCTTTTGGAAAAATACCTCCAGTTTAATCAAGACACTGTATATTCTAGAGACAAGAATGTGTCCTTGTTCATCTGTCTTCCACAGCTTGAAACTCTAAAGTTTCTGGAGAATAGAAATGGTAGAAGATAACTTCTGAGTATAGAAATCTACCTGTATGATACATTCATTCTTTGGTCTGTCATACCTTTAAAAACAGCAACTTTTACCACTGAAGAGGCCTTCAGTTGGCTCTTATACGTAGGCCTCCTTAGGGCCCTGGCAGGACTCCTTTGTTATCTACTAGTGGATATTTCTTCAGATGCTTTTCAACTTGTTCTGGAAACTTAGCCTGATTTTTATTGTCAAGATAGCTCTGTGCTAACAGTTCCCTTCATACATTGACTGTGTTACTGTATCTGCCAGAGGAACCTTTTCACAGCTCTTCATTTCCACTAGAGCTGCCACTGAAGCACTAATATTGATGGTATAAAAAAATAGGACTGTGTGTCAGTCATTGTCAGCTTCGACTTTAGCAGCTGGTGACTTGATCACAGGTTTTGAAGAACAAAATGTGCTGATCTGTGCTCAAGAGAATCATATACTTTATGTGCAGTTGGAAATAATTCAGAACAACTATGGATCGGAAAGAATGATCTGTTTCAAATTATACCGCTGCTGTCACTTCCAAAGATGCAGTGAACTGTTTTAGTGGACCCATGCTGGAGGAGTACCCCCATTTTTGCAAAAACATCACCGTTCTATCTGCAGGAAAATGTTTCTGCACAGGGTTGAGTTGACTCTTATGAGTGAAGCATAAGCCTGGAGTCTTGAGAAAGCAGTGAGTAAAGAGAAAACGACAAGCTATTTTGCAGGCGTATTTTGAAATCACACATTTTTTCATCTTTTCAAAAGATGAAATTAAAACACTTTATAGCTAGTGGTCTATCTGTTCTGACTTCCTGCTGTAAGAATACATTGTGCTCCATTGTTCTCACTGTATCATAGAGTTATCAGTGGAAAAGTCTTCAATATGGAAAACTATTCCTGAAATCAGCGCTCAATGTTTAACTGCCAAATGTAGTTCATTGCTCCTGTTTTTCCTACGACTTAAACTATAGTTCATGAAAGTAATGTAGTTCCTAGATATACATTTAGAAAAAACAAAATTAACAACAGGTCACTCCCCTTTTCAGAATAAGTGTTATTGCATACTTTTTTATAAAACAGCTACTATGTTAATGTATAACATAGAGCAAAATATTGCTTAGTCCTTATTTATATTTCTGACCTTTTTTTACTTCAAGCTCTTGTGATTGATCCAATATTATAATAAAACAGCACTCAACACTGTCTCCTCTAAAGAGTGTACAGTTCAAAAATAAGTGACTAAATCAAACAGTTAAATATTCAAGTTTGCTGTATTTAGTTCTGAATTTCTTCACTAGTTCTTGGATTAAGTTCAGATAACTCGAAGATAATTTTCTCAGTACATCTTGCAATGGTTTATTTTTTTTAGGAGAAACAGTTTTTTAAAACATTAGTGCCATATAAGCACAAGGTTCTTCTGGTGTCTATCTAAATAATTGGTGCTATTTTTGATAACGCTTCTTTTATTGCTGTAACACTGATGGAATTTGAGTTCATTAAATTTAAACAACTTTTAAATTGATACTGTTTATTTACAACATGTGAGATGGACAAAAATAAACTAATGCTCATCTTGATTATATGGAATAAGTTTTCATGAATATATGGAAGTCATAGTGATGGTATAGGATGACAAGCACAGAAGGACAAAACCATAAAATATCCCCTTAAACTTGAAAGAATCTGATCTTTCCCATAATTTGTCTGCAACATTATTCATGAAGGTTGTCTTCCTTCTTATGCCATATTGTCATCAAAAAATCCCATGAGCAAGGGGCCAGAAATAAACTATTTAAGATGAACAGCATTACATAACAATTTATGCATAGTTCTTATATATATGTCCCCTTCTTTTCTTCCCTTGCTATCTTATCCCTCCTTTGGCCCCCTTGACAAATTTCTGCAGTAAAACTTATATCTACATGTTAGGCTTTTGCCAGTTGAACTATGTGCAGTGTACCATTGCAAGATCTCTTATTTCTTTCTTAAAGGACAATTTGCATCAAACAACAAAGACAGCTCTTTCAGTGTTGCTGGAAATTCCTGTTAAAAAGGATAATTACACAGAAAATACTAACTTTTGTGGCAAAGTCAAGTTTATAGCCATCTGTTTAGAGAACAAGAACTGAGAATCCAGTTTGTATATGTAATCTGCCAGAAAGTAATTTAAAAGTAACTGAATATTACATAACTTTTAATAATAACAGTTTTAACACTGAAAATTATACTATATAGGGTGCGATTCACATAGATTTCCTGCCTGGTGCATTATTTCATGCTTATTCCTATGGGTTTGGGCACATACTTAAGGCACTAAAAATGTTATGAAAAGTTTACCAAATAGTTCACAATGTCAATTTTGGTTTAAGATGTTTGTAGCTGTTGTGTACCAGGCTTGCTGAAAATCCCAGACTCACTCCATAACATATGATGAAAGATTATCATAATTGGGTTGTAGGCTTTTTTGCATTATGGTCAACAGTTTGGGGTTATTTTTGAGCAGTAGGTTTGGGACCTAAAATGCTAACTAGGAACAAGTCTTGTTGCTTAATTTTGCCATTATTTTATAAATGAGTACGATTCCACAAATTTCAGGTAAATAATTTCAGTACAGAGATGTTATGAAGAGATAGTCCTGACAAAATAACTGTTGGAAAGCCATTTTCCATGGATCTTTCAATATGTTTTCCAGATGTCTATGATGCCTTCATATAATTTCTGATATTTGCTTTAAATAAAAGTACCAGTGATCAAACTCCATGACAAAAATAAGTTAACAAAATATGGAGCATAGGCTGCTTTCCACTACCATGAATAGATTTCAGTAATGATAAAGTTACATTGCTGAATACCTCATATATGGTTCTGAAGGACAAACAGATAGGAATGTGTGCCAAGAGGATTTAAGGAACTGAACTTGATGAGGGATGTAGAAAATAACAGTGGATTTCATGGATATGGTGGTCAGAAGAGAAAGGCCAAAGAGAATGTACCCCCTCTGTTAAATGAGAAGCAAGAAAAGATAACAGCAGGCATGGAGAAAGCTGAGGTACTCCAGTTTTCTGCCCCAGTCTTCACTGGCAGTTAGGCTTCCACCACTTCTCATGTTCCTGAACCTCTAGGCAGGGGTTATGGAGCAAAATGCCTCCCCTTTGTAAACAAAGAGTAAGTTCAAGACAAACTAATGAGACTGACTGTGTACAAGTCTTTCTAGTGGCATGCATTCCAGGGTCCTGAAGGAACTAGCTGATGTTATTGTCAAGCCATTCTCCATCATATTCAGAAAGTTGTGGCTGTCAGGTTAAGTCCCCAGTGACTGGATCGTGCCTAACTGACCCGGTAGCCTTTTATGATGGAACAGAATCAGTAGACAAAGCAAGAACAACTGATGTCATCTATCTGAACTTCTACAAGACATTTGATATGATCCCAAAACACGTCCTTATCTCTAAATTGAAAATATATGTATTTGAAGGATAGACTAGTGGATAAGAGGGTTGCTGTGAACAGCTCTAAGTTCTGGTGGAGGCCAGTCACAAATAATGTCCCCCAGGAATCTTTTTTGGGATTGGTGCCCTTCAGTATCTTTATCAATGAAATAGACTGAGGGATTGAGCGTACCCTCAGCAAATTTGCTGATGACGCTAAACTGAGTGGTGCAGCTGGTGTGATAGATAGTTGACACCATTGAGAAGGACCTGAACGTGATTGAAAAGTGAGCCCACAGAAACTCAGGTGATTACTCTGTGGTGTGTCACACTTCCTGGCAATAGTCAGAATTGGAGAAATTTAATTTAATCTCTGGAATGCCAGATGAAAATTACTAAAAAAAAGCTTACTACTATGTAATTCTGTTTATCTTTTTCAGGTTTTTGCCAGACCTTAGAACTAGGGATCACTTAGGTGTTGGAAAAGGGATCACTAGTGTTGGAAAAGGTAGAGAAACTACAGCGAGAAGGAGGAGAATAAGGTTTAATTCAGAAAGCAGGACAATAGTTAGGAAGCAAGCTTTCTCAGAAGACCGACTTCAGTTGCTAAGGGAGGGCCAAACATCTGTCCTCATGACTCCTCCCACTTTCTGCACACAGCCATAAATACTAAAATCAAGTCTTACAGTTTAACTTTCAGCTTACTAGTGTTTCCTTCTCATATCCTGATATAAAGAAAGGATAAAGTAAAAGGGGGAGAGAAAAGCAGAAAAAGAGCTGGGGCTGTTAGAAGGAGAAAAAGTTACATAAGCTATTTTTCTCTAAGAACTTGCTTGGTTTGAACCTTGGTCTTCAAAATATCTTCAGGAACCCAAGAATCGTAAAAACCCTAGTTGTGGTTAATGTATGAATATTTCTGTTCTCACATTCCCTGATTTTTAGAGTTTATGGCTTCTGAAGGACATTGCAACATATGAAAATTCATTTATACATAAATAATGCATAGACTGGGCTGGCTGGCTGTGACTGGCTATGTCAAGCTTTTTTAGAAAAACAGGGGAGAAACAAAGTACCAGGCCATTTTTCTCACCTTATTTAACCTTGTCATTTACTCACTTCAGTAATAAATACATTTAAGGTAAGTTCATGAAAGTGATACTACATAAATAGCAAAAATTTTGATTCCAGTTATTTGCAATTTTCTGCTTGCTGTAAAAGTAAGCACTTTTAACAAATAACCAAAGCAGTAACTAATCCTCTACCCAAATTTAAATTTTACTGCAGAGTTCTGTAGTTTGTGCTAGTTATAATATCATATTTCCTACTCAACTTCTTTACACAGGCTAGGCCAGATGTTCATCTGGTGTAAATTAACATTGCTCTGTTGATCCCACTAGAGACAGGAAGATTTCTATCAAGCTGTGGTCAGTTCCGGTATGACTAAACATATATTATGTCATGTATTGAGGTATAAAGCTGTTGAATCAAGATTCCTTTTCAACTACTCTGCACTTTATTTGCCCAGTATGTTATAATGGTTATAGATGGTGTAAAGCAGTCTGGCCTATGTAACTTTAGTGAAACATCTCCAGTGGGAATCTCCAATGGGAATCACTGGGGAAAAAAAGACAGTGTGGGTGACTGTGTCATGGAGTGGCTTGAAGATAAATCAGCATGAAAGGCAGGTTAGAAAGGCTAGATTGCTAAGGAGTTGGGGGACCTGTTATTTATCTTTTATGATGAGAGCTAGTGAGGATTTAATGAAAATACTGAGCAGCTGGTAAACATACAAAGGAGCTGTTTTTCAGACAGCTGTGATTGCCACTGGATTTTGCTGAATTAAAAAATAGAAATGGGCTTATAAAACACTAAAACATAATGAGAATATGTCAGTGGGTACAAAGTCTGAGGTGGATGCAAAGTATTCCTTGAGGGGTCTCCAGCTCACTAATTGCTCCCAGTGAACCTGAACCCCTGCTAAAGGAAGCTCGTGTGATACATCTGCAGTATCTTATGCTCCTCTCCCAACTTCCTGTGACTGGAAGGGATTTTGGATATGCTGTTGCACCGACTGTGGTGGAGCACTGCACAATTGTTTTCAAGCTGTTTTTATGTCATTTCTCATACATGTTGTACTGGTAGATGTGTGTATATATATGGGTGCAAATACATCATAATATGACCCAGTGGAGCAGATCTTTGGCTGATGTTAATGTAATTGCATTGGTTTCAACAGAGCTGTGCTGGCATGTAACAGCTGGGGAACTGGCTCATGAGAAGCCTGTCTGTTCCAGGCATTAGCCTCCAATGTGCTATTTAGTTACATGCTGGTGCAGTACTGTGAAAATTAATGCAATTATAGAAATTTAATATGGGAACAGTGAAGTCATAAATGGCAAACATGGATTTTGCTTTGTTCTTTATTGTATACTCAACTAAAATATGCCTTGCTTAGCTGTTCTGTTATTAATGCTATTGGAGCATGAAAAATAAAATGAAACTAAAATAAGAAGTAAAATGAAACTTTCACTAAAAGTGAAAGAGAGAGAATTATCATTATAAGCTGGAAGAAGTCATAAATAATGAAAAATACAGAATGTTTTCTCCCCTGTGTGAAACTTCTGGAGTAAGCATTTATTATAAATGTCTAGTATACACCAAACATTGTAGAATGAAATATCTGATGCCACATAACTGAATTCAGGGTAATACACTGAAAACTTCGTTATATCCTAAATAACAGCACGTTAATTTATGTATATTAATGCAATTCTACTCACAAAAGAGATTACCTATGATATGACTTGTCCCTATGGAAATTTGTGTTTTTCTTTTTGAATGTCTGATGCAAAGAAGAAAAATGTCAAATAGTGAATATTGTTGTATTGAGGTCAATAGCTTTCCAATGTTATTTTTCATTATTTGTCTGTATTCCCTTTTAGTTTAAGTTTTTTAATATGCTACTGTCAATATACGTGATAATTCCACAGTCAGAAAAAGGAGATAAAGTTGGGAATGCAATAATTAGTGATTAGACTTGAGGACTGTGCATAGAAATTAGGTCTAATAAATTCATTATCCTCTTTGTGTTTTATGACTGCTGACTTGGGTTCTATGGACAACCCAACTGCAGATGTTTTGCTTTAAGAGTATGTAATTTTGTATGTAATGTCCTTTTAAGAGTATGTAATTTTTATAATTTTGTCAGTGCTTGAGTGCAGAATTTCTTGATCATTAAGCCTGTGAAGTGGGGAAACATCCAAATTATCAAATGATTTCATGGATATTTCACATTTTTATTCTTCATATATATTCATATAACACTGACTGCTAGCAGCCCTTGCATGATGCACTGCAAAATGTATGAATGAAATAAGCTTCCTATAACTAACAGGAGATAATACGCATGTCTTTTTTCTCCTTCCTTTGTCGGCAATAGGACTGGACTTTTCCCCATCCAAAGTAACAAATTGCAACATGCAGGTGCAAGGCTCTGGGAGAAACAATGGCTTTGCCAAAGGCAGATCTTGCCTGATCAATCTGATGGCCTTCTATGATGGAGTGATGACATTGGTGGACAGGGGAAGAGTGACAGATGTAATCTAACTGGACTTCTGCAGAGCCTTTGACATGGTCCCTCACCACATGGTAAGGGCGATTGTTCCCCTCTACTCAGCTCTTCTGAGGCCCCATCTGGGGTACAGAGTCCAGGCCCCCAGCAAAAGAAAGTCACAGGGCTCTTGGAATGGGTCCAGAAGAGGGCTTCTAAGATGATCAGAGGGCTGAAGAACCTCTCCTATGAAGAAAGGTTGAAGGAACTAGGATTGTTTAGCTTGGAGAAGAGAAGGCTTTGGGGAGACCTCATTGTGGCCTTCCTGTATTTGAAGGCAGCATATAAACAGGAGGGAGAATGATTGTTTAGATGGGTTGATAGTGATAGGACAAGGGGGAATGGTTTTAAACTAAGACAGGGTAGATTTAGGTTAGATATTAGGAGGAAGTTTTTCACTGAGAGGGTGGTGAAACACTGGAACAGGTTGCCCAAGGAGGTTGTGGATACCCCATCCCTGGAGGCATTCCAGGCCAGTCTGGATGTGGCTCTGGGCAGCCTGGTCTGGTGGTTGGTGACCCTGCACATAGCAGGGGGGTTGAAGCTAGATAGTCTTTAAGGTCCTTTTCAACCTAGGCTCTTTTGTGATTCCCCTCATGAGAAACTGTAAGCTGTCATGAGGGCCCCCCTCAGTCTCATTCTCTTGTGTGGGCTGAACAAATCAAGGGGTATCAGCCACTCTTCATACATTTTGTCCTCCAGACCCTTTCCCATCTTCATAGTCCTCCTTTGGACGCCCTTTAATAAGGACACTTTGTGTCCTTATTTTGTTGCACCATAGGATCTGTTTAGTGGATATAAGTTGGCAGAGTCTGAATGAGACTTCGACTATATAACTGTTAGTGATTATCAGGAGCAGTGATTTCAATCCACAGCAAACAGAAAAAGTTTTGTTTAGGATTTAGTTCAGAAGGATTTTCACTGCACCCTGGCAATGGAGATTACTGAAAAAGATGGCTCAACTGTACGTATAAATTTATCACATTGTTGAGATGTATTTATGACAGATTCTGCAGTGCAAAGTTTAACCAGTCTCTGTATTTTAAAGAAAACATTGTGGAAGATCTATAGTCTACACTTTTCCAGTGATTTCACGTATGCAGCATGAGACTTCTGAGGTCCTTTCAGAGTTCCATTTAAACCTTTTTGTAAGCAATCTCTGGCAATAGTTCTGATCTAAACTTACCCTCTGAAATAATTAAATATAATTGTAATATATAAGTATTGTACCACTCTTTTAAAATACTTTAGAAAATGTTTTCTCTTCCTTTTTTTATGCTTAATGATTTTCCAAACTTTGATTTAATCTTTTCATGCTTCTCATTAAACAATATCTGCTTATACTTCCTTTCTTATTTTTCTGCATGTGACTGCTGCCATCACAAATTAAGGGTTCTCTTAGCAACAGGAAAACACACTTTTCCTTAGAGCTACATCCCTCACTAAAATCATGACCTTTAGCTACAACTTGTTCTGAGTTTGATTAAAAGCATTTTAAAATAATAATCACAAAGTTTAGCATATTATTTGATCTGCAGAAAAGTGAACCAAACACTTATATTTTAATAATTCCATGGGGGCTAGATCTTGATCTTTTTATTCCCAGATTAGCAATAAAATACTCATATCCCACGTTTATATAATACACATTAAAGTGGAATTAGATCTTTGTTTTGTACTTTATACTCAGCTTTGTTAAATGATGTCTTTACTGAGATCAACGCTACGTGGATATACGAAAGTATCAATTACAATCAAATCTATTTATTCAGTTTTGTATTTATTGTCATAACATGTCAGCTCTTCCAAAGTTATTATACCCTCCATAAAAAGAAGGATGCATGTATGCACACACCTCAATTTTCAGAAGTTCACTCAAGACCACTAAGTGAAAATATGACAAATAACTTGACATTCAAGATGTTTAGCTTGCTGAATATCCTTTCCAACGACAGAGCTTGAATACCTGTGCTAAATGCTTTCTTGAGACATTTATCTCTTTCTGCCTTAATGGAATAAATTTCTTTGTAACATTTTTGTTTTTTTTTTCTACAAACTTGAACATAACAGACTGAATTTAGAGAAAATTTGGAATAAATCTTTTTGAGAACTTTGGAACATAGATTTAGGATCAGAGAAGTTAGTAGAAATAATTGAAAATATCTACTAATCTATGACAAATATTAAATCTGAAATCTACTTCAGTTTACCGTTTTTCAGACTCAACAGTGAATGTTTTTGTGATGTTCTGCTACTTTTTTTAAAAAGGAGAGATGACTACATTTGGAATGGCTCCTGAAGACGGCAAACTAAACTTCTTGCTGCACTTAAAATAAATAGATAAGTTGCCATGGAAGGGAGGCAGGAAAAATTAAAGTGGAGCTTTCTTGTATTAGTTTACTCATTCTGTTCAACGGGCAAAGAGCATTTCCAGTGTGATTTAATTTGGTATGAATATTTCCCTGAACACTTTATAGTAAAAGTGTGAAGCATTCCATCCTTTCCTAGTGAAAGCAAATCTATAAATTTATAATGTAGAGACTGAATAAATCTTAGAGTTTGTAGCTAGTGTTAATCCAGTGTAATCTGTGAACTTGATCCTAGGTCTACCAAAGGCAGTGAAAACACCCTACCAACCTGTGATTTTTTGCACAGTTCCTACCATGAAGTTGATTAAAGCCCTTTCACCTGGGAGATGCGTAATGCATATTTTGCTTTGTGAGACAGGCTCTCTGTATTTTCTTCTGATGTTGTTCCTATTCTGGGTGGGAAAGCACAATTCTGCCCCTTTTTCCCTTCCAAAATTTGGGCAGTGCTTCAGACAAAGTAGGAGCAACCTGGCCATTCACATTTAACTCAGCTCACTTCCAACTTCTCACATTCATTAGTACTGTTTTTGTATATGTAGAGCTAATTATGTCTATTTTGTTATTTAGCTAATACTAATCTATTACTAATCTATACAAGTGATGGATTGTTGGCTCTAAAAATTAGATCTATTTTTGTTTTTTGACACTTCAGCCAGTTATGATTTCTGAATCTGATGCTTTAAAATATTATGCAACTACTGAAGCAGGTTCATTTCATCTCTAGAAGAATAAACTGAGGTGGAACATAATCCAAGAAAGTTTCCAAGAGAGGAAGCAAAAAACTTGTTGTTTATTCATAGAGAAATGTATTAATCTGCTTCTGTCTGTTTATATTGGTCCTGGCTTAGTTTTCTCCTTGTTTGTGGTTAACAAGTATGATTAATATTATGACATGCTATATCCCAACTGTTCTATGTAAATAATTATAAGGAAATGAGAGGTAGGTGAAGTTACAAACTGACTTTGTACTTGAGCAGATATTCTGAAATTTCATACCTAGAAAAAGCATGGCATACTGCTTAATATGTGTCATTGCTTTAATTCATACTGCTAAACTTCTAGTGTGTTTAACACGGGATTTCTCCAAACAGTAATCAGCTGGAAATGGGAGATTATATCCTATTTGCCCATATGAATGGAAGAATGGTTTAGAAAGAAGATGAAATTCCAGTTGGTCACTGTGAAAAGAAGTGAAAGGCCAGATCATACTGCAGTTCACAGTTGAAAAAACAAATATTTTTCTTAATGAATTAACAGAGAATGTCAAGCTTTCAATTAGGAGCTCTAAAAGGTACCTGAGAGATGAAAGTCCAAGCAACACTGAATTTTACACATGAACAGACTGTTTATTTTCCTATAATATTCTGGATAGAGGTAGCTCCAATCAGAACTTAAATGCCTTTCAATTACAGCCACATTACACTACAGGGACTTTCAGTGGGGCTAAAAGGAGCAATAAACCCTGAACACACCTGGTGAATTTGTGCAGGCAGCTGCTACAAACCCTCTTTTTTTCATACCTGAGTACCAGACAAGTATTTGGGTTCATTTTGCAGATGAGAAATCTGAGTAGAGCAAGAGTTACTGAAGAGTATAACTTCCTCTGAATAGAAAAAAGTCTCATAGGCATATCGTGAGAATCTTTCACTGCAGGATAGGTGAGTAATGTTAAACAGAGTGTATCTTGTAACTCATCAGGTAAAGGTAAAGAAAATACTAATTTTTAAAGCCTACATATAATAGCTCAAGTATATTTGAATAACTGAGATAAGATATCTCCATACAGAAGAAGGAATCAATGTATCCCTAGTGCATATCAAGGCTTCATTCACTATGCCTCCAAGCAAAACTTCAGCTCTGTGCATGCCGTGTAGCCGCACAAATTCATGATAGTCATGTCATCAGTCTTTCTCAGAGTGATCTCTGTCTCTCAGCTTTTATAAACTCAGCAGCTGGGTCAAATTTGACCTGGCAAGTTTTTCCTTGAATACAATCATTTCCAAAGTCCTAGTTTAAAAAATTCCACGTATTATCAGAACTGCTGCATTTTATCAAATAACTGCCAGCAGCTCTTGCCTGAAAAAGTTCATTTGCAAAGCTTTTGCCACTGGACTGTGGAAACCAACCATCAGTCAAAGGCTTGTTTTGCTATTTTTTATAGCGATAGCAAATGAACTGCAGATGGAGCACTGTTTATACTTTCCCATCATCTCCAGAGTGCTGGGAACCGTTGCTGTGGTGTCATTACATTTAAGCTGTATACGGAGAGAGCAGAAACACTGGAAGTATTTATTGACTGGGTAGGGTCAGTTTGACTTGTATTATAGGAGAGATATCAGGGTGCTTGAAATGGAAGTCTGCATGAGCTCATTTTTTACCTTAGACCCATAGAGGGAAATACTGCATGGATAAAACTGAAGTTCAGTAAACCTAGTGATCTAACAGAAAATAAGAAGAATCTGTTCTTAGATTGCATGTAGCAGCATGTCAGAAGGGACTTTTGTTTGGTTTGGGTCCATATCAGAAATCTGCCATTAAAATATTGGCCTTTTTGGCTGTGACAGTTGAACTCTGTTGGATTAAGGCATATGGTCTGTTGTGTTCCTGTTCTCAGGTGCCTACCCGACCTGCCTGCAGAAGTTATGTTGCAAGAGTTACAAAAGTAATTAATTGCAGTTAAATTTGCCAAGCTGCAAACAGCAAAATCTTCAGGTTTGACATACGTTTCTGGGTTATCAACTCTGGCAAAGAGAGGAGTGGGTGACTGAGAGTAGAAAAGCCTTAAAACATTGTGGCTAAATCTATCAGCATATACATCACAGCTTTTAGAGACAGGGATAGCAGATGTGGATTCAAACCTGTGACCTTCTATTATTCTTACTGCTTAGAAGTCCAAACGTCCAACAAACTGTTATGATTGGCACTAAGGAGAAAATTGTCTGGCCAGTACAGGGGAGTAGGCAGTGAGGAGAAAGCAGAAGTAAAGATGCTGGGCAGCAAATCAAATTGTCCAGCTAGCCAGGAGCAACCGCTTCCTTTGGGTCAGCGTATCTGTTGGCATCAAGGCAGAAAAAAACTTAAAGCAGAGAACTTAAAGTTCTCCAGAAGGCTGTGTAGTGGCTTTGGATTTGGGGTGATTGATTTTTAGCATTGCACTGAAAAGCATAATTAATTTTATGACTTATCATAAAGTTTGGTCCTAAATGCTGCACACGTATTAGAATGGTTTTGTCTTCCTAACGGTGTTGCAGCATCTCCAGTTCCCTGTGGGTTCTCTAGGACTGTACAGTAAGTGCAGAGAAGGTATTTTGGACACATACCTATTTGAACTGCACATATGATGTGGTAGTCCTTTGCTTGAAAATGCTGAGATATGCTCACATTGTATTTGCTTGTAACTTTAAAATTAGCAGTACAAAACACTTCCTGAACAGTGAGGAAGTAACATTCTAAAGAAAATCTGTTTTCTAGCAAAGCAGACAAAAGTTCCTTTAGTAATACAGTAACATTGATTTTTTTTTTTTTTTGTAATTTATCATTGCTTTCCAACTGTCATCAGGACTTTACCATGGCTATTTCAGTCACCAAGATGATCTGGGGAGTTTCTACTACAAGTACAGATTAACAGATAAAGTCTGGGATAGAAAGTGAGCAAGACTATGATTAATTTTCTGAATAAGTGCTGCTTTGCTTCATACGCAGCAAAGACCTTCTGGTTTAAAGGGCTATTTCCAAATCCTCCAAAGGAGAAGACTGCAGATCCAAGACATGCAGTTCCATACAAACCAGCTTAGAACCCTAGTTTAAAGAACTATGACACAGCTCTAGGCAGAGAGCTGCCAGATGGATTAGTACTGGCTGTGAAGATGTCTTCCATGTGTATGGCATGTGTATGTGTAATTTAAATTAACTATAAAGCTGATTTTTCTCTACCCCCAGAATTAGTAAGCCTATGATGAACCAGCTAGGCAACTTGTGTAGTTCCTAGGGTGTGGTATCTGATAAACAATCTCTACAGCTCTCTATATCTACATAAGATATGCTGGTTGCTTTGCCCCTAAGCTGCTATAACCAGTCCTTTACATTGTATGCTGGTCTGTGAAAGCAGTAAGCATTGTGGAAAGATGTGATCCTAGGTAAGAAGTTAGGCCTAGTCTAGGAATTGTTGGTAATAACTACCAAAGCTGAGGTAGAGTTCTTCTCTCTAACAATGTTCAAGAAACTTTATGTCTAGTCTTGTTTTTCAAAATCAAAAGTTCCTATCAGATTAAATTAAAGCAGTCTACAGAAGAAAGTTGTGAATGAGTTTTTCACACGGCAACGTCTCTAAGGTTGTAGACAACAGTCCTTTTTTTTTTTATATTTGAATAACTGATTGTCAAGACATCTATGCAAAGTTAATTCATTCTGACTGTAGGATTCAGTACTCAGTTTCATTGCTGGCTGTAGTAAGGTGTGTTATTACATGTTTAATGGTCACTTACAGCTCACTGAAAGGTTTTATTACAGCATACTACTTAATCGTGCTGTGTGTATTCCTGGAAAGGTTTTGTTCCTCTGTCCTTGTTCAGCTCAGGTTTATTTAAAAAAAAAAGTGAAATCTTAAAGATGTTGGTAAAATCTTTGAATATTTATGTTGGAAGGGATTTCAGGAAGTTGTAGAGTCCAAGACAGGCTGTTGTCGGCATTACAGCAGGATGCTCATGTCCTCTTGCAGTCAGTCACGTCCTCATGCCGGAGGTCTCACAGCCTGCTCAGTGTGTCTCCTGGCCGGAGCCAGCAAGAGGTGTGTTCAGCACAGCCCCTCAGCTCCTGGGCTGCCCTGGAGAATGCTTTCAAGAGACACTGCTGCAGCTATCAGTGACAGTGTCAGTCTGTTTTTGCAAATCTTTTTTAGCTTGCTTGGCTTTCCTGCATTGAAATCATGCTTTGAGCCAAAGGAAAGTAAATGTTCGTTCTGGCTCTGTGGGGAGGAAGAACAGCGTGGGATATAATTTACTAGAGGTCAGGAGAGGGAGATATGGGAAGATATTTTGGCAGCCAAATCCACTCATGAACTTGTTTTCTTTGACTTGATCTAGTTTCTTCTGTTCCTGCCTTGTTCTCCACCTTTTTTGTCACTCAGTCTTTCCTTCCCTGAATAGTTTGATTTGCATTAGGCCCCCTGACCTGAAAAAATATATCTTTAAGAACAGTGAAATGTATACAACTTCTGTTTGCTTCTCTCAGTTTCTTTATTTTTGCTTCAGAATTAACCAATTAGCTTTCCTTGGACTTGACAAAACTGTAGGTTATCCTGCCTAGTGAGTTTCTCTGATTTTGTGAAGCTGTAGTTGTCTGTAATTGGAAGAGAATACAGATAAATGCTAACATATGAGAAGGCTGGGTGAAATGTTCCCTTCACAAAGTGAAGTCCCATGATTAACTATGATCCTGAGAATCTTGTCTACACTGTTGTTAGAAGGGATCAGTGACAAGCTTCAAGTCATAGGAGCAGTTTATATAAGGAGAAAGAAGTCACTGTGGTGCAGCTACAAACCTTCACAGGGGACCACTAGCCTGGGTAATCTGTGTTTATCCTTGGGCTAGGCTCTAATTTCAGTTATCATGGAGCAAATTAGGCATGACTTTATTGACATCAAAGGCTCTGTTCAAGATGATCTAACTTTTAGCTTGTGAAGCTGAGGTCAGCCACCAATTCTTTTAGACCAATTCCTTTCAAAATGAATGGGTGAAATAGGGCTCAGGCCTATGATTTTATTCTTTCCAATGAGCACTTGCACAACTCTGTGCTCACAGCTGGCTTTCTGTCTTAAAGTGAAACTTCTTGGCATCTGAACTGGCAATTGTCTGGCCACAGCTGTCCAACCACCCCATTAGAATGGGCTGGGAGCAGGCAACTTTGGAACATAAGAATGTGAGGGGGTATGAAACAATCTTATGATGCTCTAAGAGCTGCATTGGATTCTGGCTATTTAAAAATAAAAAGTTTATTTGTAGTTTTAATGAATAATTTTCTTATTATATTTTTATTTTAAGTTAGTGAGCCATAGGGAGAACAGAAATGGAAGACACCAAGTAGTCTTCCAAAAACACCTAGTGTTTTTCTTCATGAGAAAAACAGAAGCATCAGACAACTGCTGAGATACAGATCCAAGTTCAGGTTGTCATGTTTGGCCAGATGTCATTCTTAAGCTGGAAGCTTATATACACACCAGGAGTGGCTTTTCTCAAATTAACATTCACTGTTTTTTTCAAAAGTTTTTCCATTTTTAATTATATCACATCTTGTAGCAAAAGGGAAGGACTAAGTGTCTTGGCAGAAGGCAAAAATCATTGTCAGTGCAAGCAGTATCTGCTTATCTCCATGCACTTTAATCTTGGCATGTACCACGTGTCTTTCTTAGATCTCTCCCATGAAGCATGCTTGGCTGCTGCAAGGAACTGTGCTAAAACTTTCAGGGGTTTTCCCACTGGTGAAATGCCCTTTCATGTGTTTTATTTATGAGTGGCTTCATGTTGCTTTAGAATGGAGGAGTTGCTTTAGTGATGCAGTAAAACAAAATAAATAAATAAATAAATAAAAAATGCTAATAAGCAGAAATCTAGTTACTGGCTTTCCTGTTCTAGTGTTACAGGTTTTTGACTCTGTGAGAAGAAATTGTTGTTTCCAAATACATTCACAATCCAGTAAAAGCTAAAGCTGCTGGTGTGGGTGTTTTTGGCATTCATGCACAGTGTTACAGCTGGGAATTGAAATAAAAATAGTGAGTTTAATAAAAAAGAAAACTCCCTAAAACTACTTATGCCCCTATGACTAAAGGTTGAGAGTATCAGTACCGGTGCCCGCTAGGTGGCAATGTGATGTGGCACTGTAGCTGGGAACAAGTAGGATTCCCGGTGCCGGCAGTGAGAAGATATGCAGTGGGTTTGTGGGACCGGTGTTGTTCAAGACCCTGTCGGCATGAATCACTTTTGGTTCCCTCGGTCTTTTATCACTTGCCCTTAGCAATGCCATCTGTTAATGTGATAAACATTCTCCATGCCCATAAGCAAGCAATTGTGTTCTGTTATTTCAGCTGTGAATCTGATAATCTACCTAAGCGATGATTTTTAAAGAGAATGCCTCTTGTCTCTTGCTGTTATGTTGAATTTGAAATCTGCTCAGGTCTGTATAGGCTATACCCAGGTTCCCAGCAATAGAAAACAAGAGCACATGGGGTACTCTGTCTACATAGCAAAGAGCAGACAATAACTTGAGAAAGTATTTCAAGCATAACTAATTCTTACAGTATACCCTGGGGCTGTAGTTTCTACAAAGAAAAGGCATTACAAAAAAAAGTTCCACTGGATTTTTATTTTTATTTTTTTTTATTTACTGCTGAGGTGATGAGAGAACCCTCAAGCACAGCAGCAGCACTCGGCAGCAATTGGTTCCAGCTGCAGCTTAGAGGAATGGTAACTACAAGTGCAAGATGTCTGTATGATGCTTCAAGAAGTCCCTTGGAGACAGTTAGCAGAGAATAAAGCCCAACCTGAAGGTTAAGCATGTTATGATATTTCACCCAGGAGCCTGTCATTTGGTGTAGGAGATTCTACTGCAAAAGGCTGTATTTTATATTCAAATTCTGAGGTAAAGGAATCAGGTGGCATGTTAGATGTGACTGAGTTAGCAGAATGGCAGAAGCTTGTAGAAGCAAATAGGAAGATCCAGATTTGCTCCCTATATTATAGTTATAGTGAGGTGCTTATGGAAGAATGTCTGCGTTTCAAGTAAGCTTCTAATCAAGTTATTTTTTTTTAGTGTAGGTTATTTTTGTTTCTATTTAAAAATCAGATAGGTATGAGACCTTACTCTTGTATTCTGAATCTCAAATCTAGGGCAGGCAGCAAGAAGTATTTATGCATGGCCTGGGAACCTTTATTTGCCTGTAGCAAAGCATTGCTCAGTTGTTTATCAAGTGGTAGGATAGTACTTTCCCAGCAATCAAGTGTTCACAAACATTTCTTTATACATCAGAAACAACTTCTGCAGATCCAGCTACTGTGGCTGCACTGATGTCAGCTGCTGCACTGACTTCCTAATGGAGTGATCTGACACAATAAAAAGTCAGGCAAATGTTTTGCTGCCCTCTTGCTGAGGTGGAGTAATTGGCAGTATGCGCAGCAGATGCTTGTTACAAAACCTGTATTAAAAAGTAAGCTGCTACTGTAAAGTAGAACGCTGTAGTGCAGCAGGGTAGCAGATTTCTATACAGATTTAGCTGCATATCCATTATGATATCAGTCTTTTGCTGCGTCATATATCAGTCCTATAGTTTTACCCCATGCTTCCAGCTTATCTCTTTGTGTAGGAAACAAATGCATGTTCAGCTAAAGCTCACACTCAAGTTGCCTTGAAATAAGGCCAGTTTTACTTGTGTAACTTCTTCTGTGCTCAGGTTCAGCTTTGATTATTTTGTATGCATACACAATAAATATATTTCAATAAAATGATGTGATCTTAACAGATAAAGATGAAAAACCCTGAAACAATGACAGTTAGAGGCCAGAAAAGGACATGGTAACAGTGGAAAAGATTGAATTTCATACAATAAGAAGCAGTCCGGTATGCACTCTGCCTAGCCAAGGTAAACCACACAATATCTTACTGTATAAACAGAATCATAAAATATATGACCCTCTAATCTTAAGGTTGCATCAGTACAGTTCTATTGTAATTACCTTTACAAGGGATAGAAGAACCTAATGTTCCATTTTTCATAGAGGCATGGTGCCTTCTAATTGCTGCAAAATGCAACTCTACAGAACTTCATATTTCTGTTTAAGTTCTTATTTAGCTAAAGCTTGGAAGGTCTTTATCAAGGAGAAGAGGAGTTTATTTAGAGCATCTGGATTTCCCTGAAAAACTGTCTCTTGCTTTGTTTTTATTTTTTATTTTTTTTACCTTGTTATTACATTTTCCAGCTGAGCTGATGGATACACAGAGGGAGACAAGATATTGCTCAATCAGAAAATAAATTGTATGTCAGCCTAAATGAGAATGGCTTCTCTGCATTTTGCTTTAAGTAGTGTGAGAGCTCCCAGTAACTGGTAGTGCTTTTACTTGTTGTTTGAAGTATAATTTGTAAAATGTAATCCCTCACTTTTTCAAGATTTTTTCTAAAACGTTATTAGAAGACTTTAGTTTAAACTGTTTTGTTCCACTGGTATTGCTCTGCAGAAATAGCTATCCATTTTCTTATTCAAGAGCACACAATATGTATGATTTAATTAGAATACTACTTCCATGCAGCACTGCTACTGCCTAGGTGTCTCCAAGATATCAGCATGTGCAGGTGTCCTTGTGCAAGAAGTCTGGAGCTATGTTGTGTTAAAGGTAATCAGTACATACAGACAAATAATAGCACATGCCAACTATTGCCTGTGTCTTGTTATTTACCCTAGTTATGAGTCTTCTAGCTGTTCATCTTCTCAGTATACATTTTTTCCAGTTATTTCCAATTTAAACCTTTCCTTTCAAATTAGAAAATGAAGAGCTTCACTCACATCCAGGCACTATTTGTCCGTTGAATTATTTCCTCATAGGACCATTTACATCACTTCTAATTAGTCTACTGTCCTCACGCTGCATTAAGTTATGCCAAAATGTAGAATGTAGTTCAGAAACAATGAATAAATTCTCTTGTAAAGAAGTTGGGAAATACAAAAGGAAATTCCGCTTGTAAATCACTTCAATTCTATTGCAACAAACTGTATTTTTGGCTGTCTACATGAAGGGGGAAGCCCAACCCTAATCACTTAGCTCAAGATGACCATTACTTTAGCCATGCTATTTACTGCTTTGTCAGAAATTGTATTAAATAACCATTGTAGATCATATTCTTTGGATTCATGCCTATTGTAGATAAATCATCTAAATGGATGAGAAATGGAATGACAAAAGTTATCCTAGGGTTTACTTTGAATGTAGTACATAGTTTAATGAGAGTTGTGAAAAGGGCTCTTGAGAGAGTAAATAGAAATGCATCAAGAAGCAACCATTAGATTTTTAGATTTATGTTCATATACACAGATCTAATAACTACTAGTAAACTGGAAAGCTCTGTATTTGCTTAGCTCTTGTTTAACACACTATGGATCATATATATAAGCCAGTAAGTGAGAAAACAGCAGATTTCAAATGATATTCGGTCTAATCCCTTTTACTCGTGATCTTTGCAGGGGAAAAAACCAAACAAACATAATTAATTATATATTAATTAATATACTTATCACAAATTATATCAGGCCTTTCTGACTTTAGTGGAACAAAATATTTCTTATTACAAATTACAGCAGCTACATGGATGTTTTATCAGAAGAACCACTCTTATAGTTGGGATCGGAGGAATGCTTTCAGTTCCTTTTCCCTATGCTCTACTGTCCAACTGTTCCTATGCTGAGGTGGTGTAGAGGTGGAACTACAAACCTGCAGCAGCACATGAGAGCCTTATGAGGGCTGTGGACTTTTGTGCTGTGACAAACCTTGAAAGGCAGGTGACACATTGCTGTAAAGATGGCCTGGAAGCTGTGGTGCACCTGTGTGTGGCTGTAAGTGTAATGGCTCTTTCTCAGATGCTTGCTTTTATTCAGAAGCACCTATAATACTGCAGCTCTGAAAGCATCACAACTTATTCCCCTTTGCCTCTGTATTTTCACTCTGTTGACTAAAGTTTTCATACCCTAAACAAAGATTTATACTTCTAATTTGCCTGAAAACATGAAAAGTATTGTCAGGGCATGAAACTTTCCCCAGTCAGACGAGGCAGAACCTTCCAGTTAATGCACCATGGATTCTTGTGTTGGAGAACTTAAATGTACTGCTGGGACAGATGTCTGCGGTTCTGCCTGTATCAGATGAAAAAGCAGTAGACAAAGTGGGCGAACTAGTTTTCAAAAACAGTAGACCTTTAGCAAATGAGAGCATGTTGAGCATAGTCCTTTATAGTGTGGTGGAATTTGTTGCTTTATTCTAATTTCCTGTGTTTTTGAAGGCTTTTGTGAAGCTGTGATGGTGCTGGAAACAGTGATGATGAAGAGCCAGGAAGAAATAGAATCTTTGTATGGTCACTAATACCAGAAAGTTCGGAAACTTGAGTAGTTTTATTTTTGGAAGACTTTATTCTAACACTGCATTTTGCTTTAAGTTTGCTTTTTAATTATATTCTAACAGAGTTAGAGACAGTTTGCCAATCCCATTTCTCTCTTTCTGAGCTTACAAAATGCCAAACAGATAGCATCCATCCATCCCTTTGACTCTATAAGTGTGATTAGGCAATTGAAAAGTCACTGGGTTACTCCCGGAAGCAGGGTTATGGATTCTAGCCAAAAGCATGGAAGATATAATTAGTGTTGAAGGCTTTTCTTCTCTTAATCATACCTTCATACTTGATCTCTTTCCAGTCTTCCCAAAGAAAGATATTAGCTACTCCTTTGAAAGAAGGGCATGAGAAATCATGGCTTGATTTGTTTTACTCTTCAACTCTACTTTCCTTTGAAAACAGAATTACTTGGGCTTTATGAAATCTGAATTATGTGGGCAGTCCAAATGTTTGAGAGCCAGTGGCAAACAGTAATTCCAGGGTAAGATTTTCAAAGGAGCTTCACTACAGTTATGAAACAAAACTTAAAATTTGCAGGAAAAAAAACACTGTAGATCCGTTGCTATATCTCTTCTGAAAGCTTGATGAGAGTTTTTGGAAGAGCAGCTGAAGCTACATGCATGAACATCTTAGGGGTTTGAGCAGGAGTTGAAACCTGGAAACTCCCGGCTGCAAAGGGCTTAAATCATTTGTTGTACATAGAGGGGCTACTCATATCAGAAGCACTGAGCCATAATTAAGTCTGTGAAAGAAGAGTTAAATGACAAAACCATCAAGAAATTGACTAAAATATCTGCTTTTGTTGTCTAACAGAAAGCATAGTGCTTTCCCCAGTCTCCAAAAGATTCTGAAAGACTAATTTGTCAGGTAAGCTGACTCAGTGTCTGCAAACAAGATTCTTGAAAGAGTTGTCTTTCCCAGCGGAACAGTTGGAGAGACATGTTCTCCTAATGAAAATATACTTTTGCAGAGACAGCCAATAAAGTAGAAACTCAACTAGTTATAGTGGGGTTAACCCTGAATAATCCATCAGTTTTTAATTTGTAATTAATATAACTAACATGTTTTAGAGGTGCTGCATTAATTACTATAATATTAATATTTTATGCTGGAAATGAAAAAAAAAAAAAAATGAACTACTGTGTTCCATTTGAAAACTTAGGGCCACTCATGATATGTTCACAACTTTTTCTCCTCAGTAACATCTACTGTGGGAATATACATCTGTTCAAATCAATATATACTACCATAGAAAATATGCTGGGATCTGCACTAAATAGTGCTGCATGAAGTTGTTTAAAAATATCCTGGAGACCAGATGCACATCTAGAACAAAATGCTGCAACTCAGGGCCAACAATAATACTTGGTTAGAATATAAAGTCATCTGGTGTATGGAAACTAAAGTCAAGGCAGCTGATTTAATCAACTGAAAGTACTGAATTTGGTTAGTATTCTATACTGTTTAGCAATTGTTTATTCCAATGATAGCAAGATTTTATGCTCTCCAAAGGTAAATGCTGTTTATACTTTATAACCCTATGTTAAGGTGACTTTTCCCACCTCCCCACCCTGTGAAGGGGAGTTTGGCTTTGATCTTGAGAAACTGAGACAGAAATATCAAAAAGCACAGTAAATCCAACATAATACCTTCTTGCCCCAACACACATTCCAAAGTACTGAAAGAACACAACATTATTTTTTTCCTTGAATTATTTACTCAAGAAAACAGATGAAAAATAGCTGTTCATGTGGCAAGCTCAGGAAGCTCATGAGCTTCCAAATGAATGTACTGTGTGTATATCTTAGTATACAACATACACCCAGTTCTATTTTGTTTTTGTATTAGTGCATGATGGCAGAGGAGATTTCTAAAAGCAGAGCAGCTGTTATTCCAGTAGTCCAGAAACAAACAGGAAAATAGCCTGAGAAGTAACTCTGTGGATTTTCTTTCTCTTTAGTGTGCAAGGTTATTGCGTATTAGGTTCACATGCATATATATATTTAATAGAAAGTTAATGTTTTGAGAGATTTAATTTGCAGTTAGGGGCTTAGAGAGCTCCTTGGAGTTTATGTATTCAATTCCATAGTGCATGTTCTCTTGAAAGAGTATTTGTAAGATCCTAATGTTGCCTAGTGAATTTGAATCTGTTGTATAGAGCCTGTGACTAGTGCTTATTACAAGTGCAAATAGACTTTTTTGTTTGGATTTTTCTTTTTGATGTGCACATGGGAAGCATGCATACAACAGTTCTGTTTTTTGACCTCTCTGATAAGTTCCCATCAGATTTGGTTTTCAATTAACTATTAAAATGCAGGATTTTGAAAGCTATAATTCCAAATTAATCCCAGCCCTATCAGCTGGGCTTTTTGCTGGGAAATACCTTGGGGGCTGAAGGAGGAATTCTTCCCTCCAGGCCATTTATATGTCTTACAGGTGTGAATTTGGCCTTAGGGTTAAAGTAACTTATTTGGACAGCTCATCCGTAGATGGACTGGCCAAATGGTTTTTGTTGTTATGCAGTATGACTTTGGTCTCTTCTTACAAATCCCAGCTGCAGGGAGAAGAATGTGATGATTGAACATCTGCACATTTCACCTCCTAAGGCTTTGGTTTTAGTACTTGTTTTATGTCTACACTTTACAATACGTAGCTACCATAGTGTTAATCATGCAAAAAAACCCAAAGTATGCCTGTGTCCTGGGAGGAATGTTTCTGCTGATAGGCCTAGCTAATGGCAGAGCAGTCTTGGCCTTGACGCTCTGCTGTCATCTGAGATGCCAGAAACAAGGTATTTGTGGCTTTATGTACCCTAAACTTTCATCATACAATTCTGAAAGACCCAGCTTCTGTCTGCTTTATACGTACCTGACAACTGGTCTTGTGTAGCTCATTCTTCAGGGCTTTGCCTGAAGGCCTGCAATTATCAGGCAACTGAAACATTAAAAATACTAAGTGTTCATATGGTATGTAAATGCATGGTGTATAGTGTGTTTTCTGTTAAGGGACTATTCACCAAAGTAAGAATTTGGGTAGGTGCTTGATCTATGCTGTAAATTCCCTCAAGAAACTTAACCTGAGAAAGATATGAAGAAAATCTCAACAAACATGAAGTTTTGATCTGCTGCTTATTATGTAAGAAAAATACAGGCAAAAGTCAAGGCAGGAATATAATGAAGCAGAAAGTAGGGCATGAATTATCCTCTTTTAAAAATTAGAATTAATTATCTAATTTTTGAGTAAGAGGAACAACAGATTTATTAGGGGCTCATGAACAACATTAAAACCTGGAAATGACAATTAACAGCAACCCACTACTTGTTAAGTCCATGATAGAAGGTTCTAATTCAAATGCCATCTGGAAGAGAAAATCTGGTTGAAAACAGCCCTTAAAACAAGCTCATCTCTTCATTCTAAGTACTTCTCTGTTGGAATGCCTATGAACAGCAGTAGAAATAGGTGCACTTATGGCTTCTACTGATTCAAGAGAATGTTTTTTTTTTTTTTTTTTAGGCTAACTAAATAGGAGAGGGGTAACATGTTCTTTAATAATACATTAAAGATGAATAATGATAAGGTTATTTAAGCTATGTGATAAAGCTGACACAATGAATTCATGGTCACTTAAAGCCATTTTAGATTGCAAAGTAGAAGAGGCTTTTAATTTTTAAAGCAGAGATTCTGGAGCAGATATTCATTTGACTGAAAGATGGCAAGAAGGCAAGATACTTCTATGCTAGAGTTTGTGAAAGATTAGATAAAATGGTTCCTGTGGCAGCAGAGATTGGGTTTAATGTCTTAAGAGATCGTTTTTCATCACTTTCTGTCCCCATAACAAAAATATAGGTTAGAAAGTCAGTGTATTCTGCTCCTGTCTGCATTATCAGAAATAATAATTAATTTCCAAGTAATTAACACTGTATAATCCCCCCTACATCAAGGACTTTAGGGGACAAGGACTGTGTAGGGTTCTGCCTTTAAAGCCTCTGTAATCCAGAACCCAGCATAGTTCCTGGGCAGTGAGATGAACAACAAATTAACAGAGATCCACCAGCCTTCTACAACTTGCTAGCCCCAGGAATTGTCCAAAGCAAATCAATTTTATTTATTATTTAACACTACAGAGCAAAAAAATATGTAAGTGGTAACAGTAATTAAACTTTCAGAATGATTACAAGTAGGACTGAAATAACATAAACTTTATTTGGTAAACACAGTACACCACTTAGGGGCCTATTATGGTACATGGCATAAAGGAGAAGCAGGATGTGAATGTTGATTAGTTTTACTAGTTCTGTAGCTAAAATCAGACATTGCTTCTAGCCACATCTGCCTGTGTTCCTTTAAAAAGTGTTTGACATTATTATATTTGCTGAAATTAATGACCACAGCCAACTACAACTATAATTGGCATGTAACATTCTGAAACAGTGGAAAGGTGTACTAATGAAAAATACACAAAGCCATATCTTGGTATGTGGGCAATGAATACTGTAGGCCTTGACAACCAACTCTGTTTTCATGTGCACTGAAGATACTATCTGCTTGCATTTACTTTGTGCTTTGGAAAGCATCTCTTAAGTCATTATTCTTCTTCTCTGACCAGCTATCTTTGTCATGGTCCTATGCAAAGATGTGCTGTCAGCTGAAATTCATACCATTAGTCATATTGTTGATTCAGCTAGACACTGCAACCTCTTGTATCAGTTTCTTCCTTATATATCTTTAAATTAGTGCTGATTATCACTGTGTTAAAATGATTGTGTGTATATATATATATTATATTAGTATTTGTATAAGTTGCTAGAGACTTTCAGGAAAATTTTTAAGTTTTAAAAAAATCTAAAAATTAGTTTCTGAATTAAAAAAAAATATTTAAAACAAATTGGATTCACCGCTGAAAACAGTGGGGCTTTCCTATTCAGTTCTGCAATTAGAGTAGCATACCCCAGGACTGTTCCTTTGGCATAGGAAAGATACAAGAGAAACTCAAATCACTTTGGTTTCAGGCTAGTCCAAAATAAGACTTGCTGTTACTTGAAGGTTGTCTATCACTAATAAATTCTTACTTGACGGTAGATATTTAAAATTTACTATATCTGTGTAACAACATCCAGTTATAATCTTTAGTTAATTCTGTTTATTAGTATATGGAGTTAAATGCTGGTATACTGTCTTTGTAAATTCTAATAAATACTGCACAATTAAATAATATACCAAAAATCATATTATTTTTTTCTGTTTAGTATATTCTATTCTGCTTTGTACCACATATCGCTTTGATATGCTATGGTAGAATAGTCTGCTCAAAGAAACTGAGTGGCAGAAATCAGTGGTAAATGAGAACATCTGAAACTGAAAATATGTAAATTTAAAATTGATATCCAATATCTTCTCCTGAATAAAGGCATGTCTTTCATGACATATGTGCTTGTTATCTGCTAATCTTAACATTCAAGAATATTTCAGAGTAGAACAGGACTGCCTTTGGAAGAGATCTTGGGATGAGCAAATTCTCCTGTGGCTCTTTAGGAAGTCAAAGTCTGTGAAAGAACTTTGGTTGCAAAGAGTCTCTTCTGTGTGGAAGGCAAAAGGAAAAACTTGAAGTCCATACCACATGCAATTTGCTGTCTGTTGTTTTTTCCCATATGTAGCCAGTTTTCTCTGGGGGGAAAAATGCAGATGGTAATTGGTTTTTCCATAGTTGTGCAAGGATTTTGTTAACAGATGCTGACCGATTCTGTTCTGTGCCATTGGATGGCTGATTCTCAGAGTACTTGCTCAGGGCTGCCAAGTTATGAAATCTTGATGCACATGCTGAGTGTGAATAAAAGTTTTATTACTTTGAACAAGACTTCTTAGCTCAATTCCTTTGTTTACATTGACCTGGATATTAATGACCTGTTAGTTTGAAGTGAACATAAAAACGTCATACGAACTAAATCAAATCAGAATATTTCTTAGTTTTATTCTTCAAATGTTTAATAGTTAATATCGCTGTGCTTCACTCTTCCCTTTGATTTGTGTTTACTGGCTACACGATCACCTTTTTAAATAAAATATAAACCCACAAATCATTTAGCTGCTTTTGTTGTAATTCCTATGAGCAGAGTCTCTTCTTGTGGAGGTGATGGAATGGCTCCTCAAAGAGAGTGCATGTGCAGGACTTTTCCTTTTAAGTATTTAAAATAATCACTTAGTATAATACAAAAGTCTTCAGGGCCTAATGTCTTTCAATTATGATAGGAAAAACTTGAATTATTCCTGCTTAAGATTGTCTCAGGTTTTAAAATACTAATCTTGAATATTTTAAATTCTGGGCTAGGCCTGTACCCTTGGCTGTCATTCACCTTTTTATAAAGAAATTTGTTTAATCTGGTAATATGAATACAGAAAACAAGTGATTTGTTTTTTCCTCTTTAGGTTTTCTTGTTTGTTTCTTTTCTTATGCTTTGTTAGTGAGGACAAATGAAAGACAAACGTGAAGAGTTACATTTCAGAAAGAAAACTGATCTCCCAAAGTACAGTTAATGAGAAAATGACTTTTTTTTTTTTTTAATTAAATGATTGTTTCCCATAAGATCTTATTTATAATATTTAACTAGGATATACACTTAGGGAATTACTGTATCTGTAATCTAGGAATTAAATTGAAACTAATGAGAGAAGTTATATATGAAAACTCAAATGACTTTCTTTAAAAAGGTATGCTTCAATTGTGCTGCTGCACTGGAAGTTTGATCCGGACAAATGCGATGACATTTATTGCACTTTTAGATAAAGTGCTTCCAGAGGAAAATGGCACTCGACTACAGTAAAATCATAAATAATGTCCATATTTACTTAAATTCATGAAGCTAATCTCATCTAGGTGTTGTATCATAGCCTTCTGGTATTCAAGAACAAACCGACAAGAACAAATCAATAAATGCCCTTGCTTTCCTCATACGAGGACTGACAATGTGAGAGCTAACCTGATCAAATGATCCAAGAAGCTTCAAGCGAGCAGAACCCCATCTTTACTGGCCTCTGCAGTGATGCTGAGCAGCTGCATAAAGCAGCACTGTATGTTGTTGTTCTTGTCAGTTAGCATTAGAAGCAGAATTTTAGTGTTTCAACAATCTGTTTATGATACTGTTGTATGATTCAACAAGAGCTGTCAGCACCTTTTGAGACAGCATCTTACAATTCTTTCTGCATGGTGGGATGACCCAGAAACAACTGATGCACTTGGGAAGATCAAGGTATTTCTGTTGTGGACTGTGAAGTGACTGACAGGTTAAGGATGTGCTTCAGGCAGACTTCTGGTATCTAAGATGCGTGGATCTGTGTATAGTGTAGGGAGGTGCCTAAACACTGTGAAAAATATATGAAACACGGTTGTTCTGATTTTGATTCAGTTACAATCAGCAAGAGATGGACTAATCTGTAAAAAGTGAGTGCTAACTTGGGACTAAATTTCAAGGCTGAAATGGTTTTGAAACAGTTTTTAACCTAATTGTATGTCTAGCACTTGATTTATATATGTACATCATGACTGTAGCATGTTACACAAATTATTAAATCACAGAACAGAATCATAGAATAGTTTGGGTTGGAAGAGACCTTTGATAATTCCAGCCCCCCTGGTATAGGCAGGGACACCTCCCACTAAACCAGGTTTCTCAAATCCCCATCCAACCTGGCCTGGAATTCTTCCAGGGAGGGGACATTCATAACCTCACCGGCAACCTGTTCCAGTGTCTCACCACTATCACATAGGAATGACATGCAAAAAAAAATTCTATTGTACAATTCATGTTGTATGTGACAGTGTGATTCATCTACTTGGAACTTCAGAAGCCCAATTAATCTTCATCTTTTCTTTTTTTATTCTGATAAATTAAACCCGTTATTCAGTTCAAGGTAAGTCAAATATTTTAGAAACACATCTTGTGATTTGATTTATGCAAGGCTGATTGTGTCTGGTATATGTTTTCCACAGAAATTGCAATAGTTCATCTTAAAACTCAGTAGTAGTTTTCTTTACTAGTTTTTTATTTTAATTTTTTTTTGGACCCTTACTTAATTTATCATAATTGGCAACCTTATCAAGCTTCCATGATTCTCATGATTCTAATAAGAGGCTGGAAATTCTTGTTCTTAAAATAGGAAGACTGAATTTATTGCTGTTAGAGAAAATATTTAGGCAGACCTATTTAGTTTAGTAACAGTAAAATGATTCATAAGCTTCAAAAATGGTCCCTGAAATTTTACTTGGATCATCTCTATGGAAGTATGACAGGTGAGCTCATAAAGGTCAGAGAATGGCAGATAGTAAATAACATTGCTAGGGAGTTTTGAGACTGTGATGAATAAGGAGAAAGACTGTATGTGAAGCCATAGCATAAGAGTGTTGAAAACAGATCTCCACTTACATAATGCGTATCTATCTTCCATATATATCTCAAGAGCATTAATGGACCAAATTTTGCAGAGTGCTGCATGTAGGCAGAACCTTATACTTATGATACTGAAGTTAGCACTTGAGCATGATGAAGTCTAATGCACAGACCAATTAAAACCAACTTTTTAAAGCTTGCTTATGTCTCTTTTACTGTGATACCAAGGCCACACAGAAATAAAGTCCTATGGAAAACTTAAGAAACTTTAGAACGTCACACTAGACTTCTGAAGAAGAGTTGTTTTTTTTTCCCAACTGCTTTTTTACTGCTAAAAGATTGTTGTCTTAATTACACAGAATGAAAGTAACTCAGATGTGGTGTTCAGTGATTTTACTAAAATGTCTGCATATATTATCTGCCTAAAAGCATTTTGTGGCAGTGCTCGTACATTTATTTAGTTAAATATACATTTTCCCTATTCTAAAAATCTCTATCTCATCCGTCTTAGCTCCAGAAAAAAATAAAATGAGGCTAACAGCAATTTGTTGGTATTGGCATACAACAGTGTTTTTCAAGCTTTCTTTGTCCTTTCCTTTCAAGGAGAAGATGCAGAGGCTTTTGGTTATAAAGACATAATCTAAACAAGCATGTAGTTTTAAGAGATTAAAGGATACAGTGACTAAGATGGGACTGGATTGTAAAGAAGAGAGACAATGAAATAGTAAATTACCAAATTTAGAAGGAAAAGTAGGATAAAAACTGAAACTGATTTTTTAGAGTTTCAAGAGACCTATTAGCAAAGCAGATGGATATAAAATGAAATGAGAACTAATTGGCATCTAATAAGTACAAGAAAAATCTGAAATCTGGAAGATAAGTCCTGTGTCACCCCAGGCAGTCACTGATCCTTAACAGCATTTCTTACCAAAGAAAGTACTTTTTTGAGAAATCCAAGAACAGTGTAATTTTTGGAATGATTGTTCACATTTTTCAATTAAACAAATTGAACAATCAAATCCAATTTTTATTTACGTTCTACCTGATCACACAGAGATATGTAAATTGTTCATTTATTTCTGGTGCCATCCAGCCATTCTAAGTTAAATGCAATGACGTCAGCTCTCAGTTCTGTGTGAAATTTTCTAGCTGAGATACAAGACAACTGTTTTCAGGTAACTGTTGTTGGATAGAGACTCACTAGAGCCACTGGCATCTCAGGAGGAAAAGGCTACCAGTTTTCTCTTAGTGCTGCACTGGGTGGTGATAGCAGTCTTGGCCAAGAGAGCAGGATGATAGCAGAGTAACCTGGATGTGCTGTGTTGGCCTGTCAAGTATAGCTAGGGACACACTGCTTGTGTTTGGGTGTGAGAGGTGGCAAATGAAAGAATTGGAACTGGGGGAGAAGCTGCTGCAGGAGCGAGAGAAGTGAATGCTACTTGCCTTCTGGGACTGTTATTCCCAGTAGTGATGGTGGTACCCGCTGCTGCTATAAACTAATTCTATTACTACTGTGTAAGTGGGCACTATTTCCTTCAACTGTCTCTGCTCTTTGTATTTTCTCTAGGCAATTAGTACCAGGCATAGCAATGGGAATGACTTTATTATGCAGAGTGCAATCTGGGCAGTAAGTAGCACTGTCTGTAGCTCTGTGCTCTGTCCTCTCTGTGCACCTTGTACCTGTGCATACAGAAAGAGTTCCTGCCATTTGCTCCTTCTCTTTTTGTTCTCCAAATGTCATGGTTTTATGATTTTTGGTTATCAGTATTCCACATCATAACATCATGTAGTGCACTGGCAGTTAAAGTGTTAATACTCCACTTCTGGGCACCTGTCTGGAAGAGAAGAACTACATACCACAGGGGGTTTTGCAGTCAGAGAGGAGATATAACTCCTGGCAAGGTCACCTGATGAGCTCTTCGTCAGGCTCTTCTCCCTGCTGCTCAACTGGACTGCGCATTTCACCTCAGTGTTATGGTGAGGTCTATCGACCTTTCAGACATTCTCTCTCTCATTATATTTGATTTATTAGCTTCAATTCTAATTATATTGTATTATAGTGTGTTATCTTGCATTCCGATACCGTAGTTAGTAAGTTAGTTTGTTTCTCCTCAGATCGTTGCCGCTGTTTTTAATTACTTTGGGTCCCATTTCCCTTTTCTGGAGGCGCAGATTTTGCGAAATCCCTCCGCCCCGCCATTCACAGAACCGGGCCAAGCCAGCCCGTAAACCGCTGACACCAAAGCAAACTAAATTTGGGGTTTGCTAACGCTTTGCTTTTATACACTCGTGTTTCAGAGGAATAAAAAGGATCTCTGCTTACCTGATAGAACTGCTTACATCTGCTTAGTAATAAATATGAACAGTTTTGTTTCCTTCTACTAGACCTCCACAGCTAAAAAACAAAAAGTATCTAGTCTAACTAAATTCCAACTGTCTACTTCTAAGGCAAGCCTACATGTCACTGAATTCTTATCACTGATGACTGTGTCAACCAGAATGGAACAGGGTTGATACTTTCAGAGTCTCCACTTGATTTTTTTTTTATATGAAATTAAGAAATACCTTTCAAGTCATGCTTTGTAATAAAGATAGGCAGAACTAAAGCACCAATTTTTATGTGCTTATTTTAGAGTAAAATCACACTTTAGGACACTGGGACTAATTTTGCCATCTGAATTATGGGGTCAGGCTTGCTTCAGAAACTCAGATTTTGTTAAACTGAGAATACAGGCATATTACAGGGAAGGTAAAAAATCTTCATGATTCTGGTCAATCAGTAGTGATTTTTTTTTTCATTTAAATTTGGGAATAAGCCTGACTCTACCTTTTAGAGGCTAATGAAGTAGCTGCCCCAGAAACTGATGTGTGCTATGTTGAAGAGTTTTACATTTAAAGAAGGCACAAGGAACTTCTGTTATAATCAATTTCTAGCTGCTGCTTGAGTGGAGAAAAGATCAGATCATCATGATATAAGTGACTAATTCTATATGGAAAAGGAGTGGAAAAAAATACTTTCTTCCTGTATCATGCAGGCAATTGGCTCAGTTCCTGACGAACTTACACAGCACATAGATCATCTATTAATACCAATCTAATGTGGTCTTGAGATCCCGAGGGCTATGCCTGATTGCTTCTGAAATGAGATTGGGCTTTCTCCTGTTAGAGGAGAGTACCCAGCAGATACCCAGGTCTATGAGCCAGACACTGGCTTCATTTAAAAAACAAATGAGGCATAGCTGATTTGTGCTAGCTTTTCTGCTGGAGAGCTAGAGTGTTACACATTGCTTTAGGAAGACATTGAGGATTCTGATTTGAAGAAACATGTGCTTCATGCTCTTATGCTATGGAACTTATTAAAAATTAATGTTACTATCAAAATCTCTTGCAGGCTAAATGAGAACTTAATGGCACTGAATACTAAAATTCTGAGGTGTCATTTTTCCTATCACTGTGCCAAAGCTATTGTCACTATAAGTGACACCTGAAACTAACAATTTGAAACAATCTGTCTTTCTTTAGCTTTCTTATGAGAAAGATAGAGCCCTATTCTTAAAGCCATTTATGGGTTGCTAGTTTTATTAACTTAAAAAAAGTCAGACTTTGCATAAATGCTCTTCTCAGTGTACATGGTTATAACTTGTACTTCCTTTTGAATCAGCATGTAAGACAATAATGCAGAATGCCTCTAGCTATGATTTTCCACTTAAATATATATTTTTTTTGACAGAAGGAATGAACAGCAGACAGATGCTCAGAGTAACTGATAGGCAGCTAGGAAGACTTTGTGAAGACTAGTGGCTTATGACAAACTAAAATCCGTTACAAACAGATTTACAATTAGTTTGATACACAGTCAGCTACGTTTGATTGGATTTCTGAGGAACTGAGAAATTCTGAATGAATCAGAGAACATCACCTCTTTTTAAATGTGCCTAATGTTCTGTCAGCCATGCAGACAATGGAAAACATTTGTCAAAACAGATGGCAGTGCAAGCCCCTCCACTGCTGAACACGAATGGTGAGTTCAAGGACCAGTTAATGGCAGGAGAGCCAAGAAATATTTTGAGATTTAGCTGAACATTGAATATACCCCAAAAAATACAGTATTGCAGTTCCAGGACTTCTTGGCTATAGCACACCCACAATACTGCAGGAACAGTCATTTTATATTCTGATTTTCCGGCCAAAATGAAGAACTGCTGAGGTGCATGAAAAATAAGATGTAGCATTAAACATGGTTTTTGAAAAGACATGTTGAACAGCTGGTTCAGTCCAATAAAACATATTTTACCTAGCAGTTCATGGTATTCTACAGTGCCATTCAGTTGCTTTTCATACACTAAGGTAAATATTATCATAAAAGAAAATATGCATATAGAGTATGCTAAGACTAAATGTGAAAGTATCTGATTTTCTATTTAAAAATGCAGTCTTGTTACACCATAGTAGGTTTAGCAGAACAGTTAGGTAACCTGTTACGCAGCTTAAATTACTTTTTTAAAATTAATTTAAAGAACTGTATAGAGATGTTCATCATAGAATAATAGAATCATTTGAGTTGGAAGGGGAACCCTTAAAGGCCATCTAGCCCAACTCCCCTGCAATGAACAGGATTACTTGCAACTACATCAGGTGCTCAGAGCCTCTCCAGACTGACTTTGAATGTCTTCAGGAATGGGGCATGCACCACCTCTCTGGGCAACCTGTGCCAATGCCTCATGTGCTATACACCCTGTGTAACTTTCTTATGAGCGTGGAACAATGACAGGTACTTAATTTCTATGACTATGGTTTCAAATCGGACCTAGAATATATATTTTTCTCCTTATAAATATATTAGATTCTTCTTTCAAAAAAACTATTCACTGATACTTGTCCATATATTTTGACAATCTTTAGACTATGCATTTATTAAATTAGTACTGTTTTAAGATGCATTCATTATAGTCTTGTTTTTTTTTCTAAAAATGCATTAGACTTCTTTCTGTCAGAAGAAAATTTAAGTGCTGTTGCCATCCAAAATAGCCTTAAACCGTGTGCAAGTCTGTTGATGAAAGCTGTTAGATGCATCTGGGTTAATGAAGTTTTTGTAATTTATACCATTCTAGGACCCTTTTCAAAATGTTTGCTCTGACTGGACTTTGGAATTATCCCTACCTAGATTAAAGAATTCCATGCTTGCCTGGACATTATCTTTGCTTCAAGGGAATTCGAGCAACCAAATGTTCCAGAGGATGCTGGTGGAAAAAGATTACTAAAGTTGTGTGTCTTCTGGCATGATTGTTCTTAAGCCCACGGGGTGCTGAGGAAGTGAAAAGAGGAGGAACAGGGAGAACCCATTTAAAACCACTTCTGTGCCTGTAACAGATTTATTTCTTCCCAATCAAAATGTTACATTAGATACAAGATGCTCTAAACTGCAGCCTCCCTGTATTGGCAGCTGTCACCAGCAGACCAGACCACAATTTCTCCACCTTGGAAACAGATCAGGGTTCAAATGGTTATATCACTAGAAGAATTGTGGGCATGTTTCCATAAGTCTCGCTCAAAAACGTGGTGATCTTTATGCAATAAATTTGGCCAATAAGTCGTTTCTTGCAAGGCAGAGATGGAAGATGTGAGCAAAATAGCTGTTACGTTTTGCCTTAAGAACTGAAGATCAGTGTGAATGCCCTATGCAGATATTAATGTCCTTCTGTTGGCAGTAATATTCAACTTCTAAGGAACTGCACATGTTCCAGATCACAGATGAACAGTGACACAGTGAGGTTTGTAAAGATGTGGGAGGTAATTATTAAAACTAAGGACCTTGAGGATTCCCTTGTCAGATAACAGCTTTCTGTTGCAGCTGCCTCAGGAGGATCACCTGCTTATAGGAAGCACACTTCTACTTTTTTTTTTGTTTTGCTACAGCACTTGAGTTTTATCAAACTTTTTTTTGGTCTATCATCTTTCACTCTCACAGTGTAGTTTGCTCACCAGTCATTCCTGGATCTGAAGCATCTGGGAGCAGTATAAAGAAGTGAAAATGGATGCACAAGACTGGAAAACCATGCCTTTACATATATTCATTAAAAAAAAAAAAAAAAGAAACTCTAAGTGAACTATTTTCAGAAATCTGGTTAATAAACAAGGCATTTCTTACCTTTGTGAATGTGTTTAGTACTGTTTAAACCAAAAGAAATGTTATTGACCATTAATTCCCCTATAAACTTAAGTTCTTTCATTTTAATTTCACAATGACAACACACTTTGTTTCATGGTATTCTGGGGCTACTGAGCTTTATGAGCTTATATCATTTTTGCTAAAACAACTGGAATGTAACCACCTGCATATTTATCCTACTAGTCAAATTTCCCTTCATTTGACAGACCTCTAACTTTGACTTCATATATTCTGTGAGAAAGAACAAAGATAGCTTGTGGTCTCTTATTATGCAGCACAAACAGATTATATCTTTTAAGGTCTGATCAAATGTCTCAGTAAATTCAGCTGCATGCAGTAAGCATTACTGTTATTAGGCCATGCTAAACTAAGAGTGGAATTCCCAGTTCTTCCCTAAGGAGCACCAGTGTGTTATTCCTAGTAACTCTTTTTCATGCAGAATGTGGCTTTGTTTTTGCTTGGGATTTCAAAAGGTACCATGCTATTTTTAGTTACTAAATAACATGATTTAGTAACTGTTCTCAATAGACTGTGTTGGCATCTTGCAAGGGCACCATTCTATTTTCTCTTAAAATAAAATCAGTGCTATGAAAGCTGCGTTATTCTTGTGAAAGCATTTATATATATATTTCTTTTAATCCTTAGCATTATTTTGCTAAGAACAAACTTAATGTGCCAAAAAATCTCCTGAACCCCAATTACAAACCATTCTGCAGCCAAAATTTCTCATGTAAATGCCACATCACATTAGGTAGGTAGCAGATTCCCGAAGGAGATTATCTGTAACCAACTTTTCAGTTTTCTGAGCCATATGATTGCTGTGCATTCAAAGCATTGATCATTTATTGTATTTGTTATCTAGTTAGATTGTATAATTTTTATCCAGCCAGTTTGCTTTCAGCCTTACCTCAGTATTCACAACCTCATCTTGCTGAGAAGTCTTACCCAGGCTTCTTATCCTGGAAACTTGGGGCTTTTTATTTGTTTTATTAACTTCCATGCCTTGCAAGCAGTCCAGTTTTTGTTCAGTCGGTGTTCAGTAGGCTGGTGCATGTCTCTGCACTGCTTGGGTTTTCTTTAATCAACATATGGGCTATAATATATTGGTTGTTTTGAGTCTGATGTCATGGGAAAAAGTGTTGCTTGAGTCAGTATGGAAACGTGCCCAGATACACTCAAGTTGTTTCTTCCTTGACTGTAGTATCATCTGCTTAGAACTTTTTGCTTGCCTTCTAATGGTTATTCCTGCTTGTCCACAGGCTGTTTCCAGTCCAAATATAGTGCTACTTGAAAAAATCCAAGGAGCAGTTTTCTTTTTGGCATGCATTTAGCTATCCCAACTTAATCCTTTCTGGAACTTCATGGTTCAATTTGTCATAAAATGTCAGGGCTCACTAAGGCTGTCCCTCCGGACATTGCAGAGTAACTTCTGCAAGGCAAGAAGAACTCTACAGAAGTTTGGAATGTTTTTCAAACTCTTTTCTCCCTGTGAACTCATTGTAAGGAAACACTGACCTAAGGTACCCTCATAGAACTCCTATTGACCTGTAATCTGGATTGTGCAATACATTCAGGGTTATGCCTTATGTTGGAGTGTTTTTCTTGCACTAAAGGATTTTTTCTTACAATATTTGGGAATTAGTTTAAGAGCACAGCCTAATTTTATTAGCTTGGCTGCTTAGCTAAAGAATATTAGTGAAGATAAACTAATGTAACTCCATTAATAAATAGCAGAGTGGAGTTACAACAACAGAAGACATAGTCCTTAGATTCTAGGGAAATCATTACAGGGTAGGAACAGATCAGTAGTATCTTGAAAAGCCGTAACATTTGCCTAAACTGTATAGCTGATGTGTGGAAATTTAACAGGAAAGGAAAATCTAACTGGAAGTTTAATATTGTTATTGTTGATGGCATAGTTGTAAGAAAACCATGGAAATCTCTTCAGGATAAAGCTGTCCTAAGCTTTAGCTTCAGATATGTAGTACCTGTTCAGGAAAAGAGACTCAGCAGGCCTCAGAGTTTGCATGTTCCTGTTAAAACAGCAACAAACTGAGTGCAAAATGTAACAGCTCCTGTTCTATAAATACTAGCTGGGATGTTTCTGTAACTTAACCCAGCTGCATTAAGAATGGGTTTTCCTGAGAACAAAAAAGGCACCATTCTAACTTGAAGGTTGTCTTGCTGCCAGATTTCAAGCTTCTGTTACAAATCATTATGGCTCTTCAGAAAACATATGAAAAATATGGATGTTGGCAAAAATATCCTTCACTAAGTTTGTTCCAAAAATGGCTGAACTATTTTCTATCAAGCTTTCAAATAAATAAAGAAAAGTCCAGAGTTTAAGTAGCAGAAATTTCAACCTGACTGGTTGATATTTGGCATATTTGAAAAGCTAAGTGAAAATAATGAAAAATAATGAAAATAATGAAAAGCTAATGAAAATAATTAGGCAGAGTGAACTGTTGATTTCATAATGTGCTCATCCTATAATAACAGAACTAAGACTAAAAGGGAAGGATCAGGATACATCCATCCTACTTCTTTGTAATATAGTTTATCTAAGTAGACAGACATGATCCCGTATCAGAACTGAACGCTATAGGTCTTTAAGTGTGGTCCAGTTGCACAAGTGCCACCTATTTGTTGGCTACCCAAATGTTTTCAGAAGATGGTGGGAGAAAAAGTTTGTAGGTTATCTTTTAAAGACGTAGAAGAAAAGTGCTTGGAAATGTAATACAGCTTCCTAAGCTTTTCATTTTGCTTAACCTTTTCCAGGACACTTCCCAGCTTGTAGCCAATTTGTCTTGTATTTGTTAAACCTTTCAAAATTTTGTTCATGTATTTAACTGAACAAAAAGAAACATCCACTGCAGAAAGTGGTTCTGTTTTGCAAGGGCTGCAACATATTTTCTGGCATCTTTTCTGGCATTTTAAATTGTGCTGAAAGTCTTAGTTTTGTGCAAAATGACTTCAGTCATGCTATCCAAAGGGACATTGGTAAAGATTTTTTAAAATACAATATCAAGTGAGCTCTACTCTGATTTCATCTGACTAGCCACTCCATTTTTGTTTGCATTAGGAACTTTATATAAAATGGATGGCTGAGGAATGACATGTGAGGAAATCTTTGGCTTCTTGTAGCTGGTTATGGAGGGACTGCTGACAACTGCAAAACACAGAGTGAAAAGAGGGGTGAAGATATCCAGGCCTTCCTAATGTGGTGTTTAGATAGAGGGAGGAGGGTGTAATTTCTCCAAGGAATTGAAAACATGCTCATAATAGTGTGGAAATAATATGTGTCTTTTACTACCTAAAACTCACTGGATTTTAACTGACAGAGAACAAAGTTGTAAAAAATAATATATCTATATCTATCTATATATATACACATGTAGACCCTGAAGTTAGACTTCTCTGGATAGCCTTCAACCACAGCAAAGATGATGACGAAACTTAATTCATCTACAAATAGATTCAGAATAAGCACATCTTGATTGCAGTCATCTTATTAATCAGAAATCCAACTTGTGCTTTCTGTAAGCTTGTCTCACCTGTTACATTTCCTGACCACCTATAAAAGTGCTAAATGGTCCTACTTACCTCATCTCATCACCATATATAAATGTATATTTTCTGTCTGGCCCTCATCTAGAAGTGAAAGCATCTGGCCCTTAGGAGAGGTACATGGCAGTTACAAGGGAGCATACAGTCTGATATTCAAACTGAGATATTTCTTCTTAGTTACTAGTTTGTATGACCAGTGTTTATAAAACACTGAAGGAGATATCCAGGATATTTTTGCTATTTATATTTCCCATTGTTGCAGTTCTCTAGGGATGATTAAATTCCTTGACTTCAGTGGTGTGATAACTATTGATATAAATAACTTTCCAGGAGATTTCCTTGTGACTTCAAATGGTTTAGTCAGTAACAAAAATATTTCTAAAGGGGTTTAGTTCACGAGCTGTTTTCTGAAATTCATGCCAGGCATTGATTTGCATACAGAGTAACTAAAAATGTTTAAAACTAATTTAAAACAAGGCTTCTCTAAGAAATCTAACTATTAAAATCCGTTTTTCAGGAGTCTTAGGTTTCTTTAGCATTTCTGTATCTCATGCTTTCTGGCAAGTTTAGAAAAAATGTGAGAAATGCTCACCTAGATGACAGTGAAAATGAACTAGATATATCAGTGATCAGAAACAAATACAGCTTCATGAATGGCTAAGGAGAGCTGGCCAAGGAACAGGTAGTCATTCAAATCTTTCCATTTATTTGAAGCATCACTAAAGTCCTGCTGTTGGGAAAATTGTGAATTTCCGGTGAGACTTCCAGTCTTTCCTGATTACAGCCAGGAAAGCAATAGAGGAAGAAATGTCTCTTGCTCTATTTTGATACTTATGCTCCTGATCCCCAAAGAGAAGGGAAGCAAAATGAATTAACACGAGGTTGTAAATGTTCTTTATGTGGGCTTTTTCATTCTATGTTTTAGCTGCAATTTAAATTAGTGTTTTGGGGCGTTAATGCTGTGGAATAGTTCACTTTTGCCTCACAGAGTAAAAGATTTCAGGCAGTCCAGAGGTTCTAAAATCCCAAGTAACCAAAAAATGAATGTTTGCTAATCTTTCCCTCTCTAAATCTAAATTTATACACTCAAAAATTCAGTGTTTGTATGTATAAAGGTACACTTTGGACACCCATTCTAATCAACTGAAAGAGCTTGGAGGTAATAAGAATCTGTCCCTATAATTCAAGGTCTTTTAGCTCAAGAGACTTCCTTTAGTTATCAACAGAAAATACTGGAAGTCTTTGTTCTCATGTCTTCTTCAATTATGTAACTGTTCACGCAGACATGGGTTAGAAGCATCTAGGTGTGCAGACATTATAGCATCATATAATGATGCACTCGATTTATTAAAAGGACAGATCCCAGTCTGACAGCAAAACATTCAGGGTGTTTGAGGAAACTGAAACTCTTCACCTTACCAGAATGAAGTCAGTGTTATTCCAGTGTGAAATACTTGCCTTACCATGATATACTGTTTGCTACATAGAAATGCAGACATTCCTCAGCTAAAAAGTGCTCTTATGTACCCTAAAACTTTCCCTGGAGGAGCAACCCTGCTTTTCTTGGAGAAGAAAATTTTAGAACTGTTTCAGAGCCATCTAAAATTGGAAACCCCCAGAGAATGAGACAACCCATTGGCCAAGGGGATGTGAATACATTTGAAATTTATTAAAACCTTGGAGACTTGCTGAAGTCACACAATGGTAATCAGTCATCAAGGCAGGCCGAGAACAAGCCTGGCAACTGGTACTCTGTGGTGCCATGGGAGCACAGTCCTTGCTGGTAGTAGTGCGATTGACGTAACAAACTTTATCCTGCTCCTGAAAGAAATAGGGAATTCTTGAACTAAGACTTTGGGGTACTGTCATGAAGGAAAGCTCTCTAGCATACCTGTGAAGGGAGGAAGGGAAAAACTTGGCTAATGTTCTCAGTTAAGTGTCACCTTTAAGCACACTTGACTGTGGCTCCTCCACTGGAAATAATGGATATAATCAAAAGAGTTTGGGATTATCTGAAGGTAGCAGGGAGGAATTTTGTTGCTTCCTCTGATATATTTTTCAAAGAATCAGCAAGAAGGTGAGTTAAGACACCATCAGGACAGATTCTTCTTTACTGCAGGCTGTGGCACTGAGGAAACTGCCACCTGGCAGTGGTGTCACTGCCTCCTTCTCTGTCTTTCTGCTGCTCCCTGGTGCAAGAAGAAAGTCATGACAGGAATCCACAATTGATTAGATGTGTTAGGCATTCTGTTCACTGTAAACAACGTTGTCTGTAATAGTGACAGAGAAAAACAAAACTCATTTGCTTTCGTCCTAGTTTTTGTAACAGATTTTAGTCATCTATGTGAAACTTGGGAGAGTTATCTGAGAGACTTTGCTGTGAGAACACTAATTTTACTTCTGGGGGTGCAGCAGGGGGGGAAATGCTTCCATTTCAAAGACCAAAACTAAAGTAAATCAACTTATGCTCTGCTTGATCTGGATTTACTCCTTCCAAAAATAAACACGTCTACAATATTCATGACTTCACATAGGTATAATTCCTTTAGCAGTGAGATAATTGTTCAAATTATAGTTAGTTTTCAATACCAAAATCTAATCAAAAGCAAAATATATTAAAATACTCTTTTTTTTGTTTTTTTTTTTTTTTGCGTGCAAATAACAAAATAATCAAACTTCTTCACTTTAATACTACCATCTCAACTAAAAATTTCAACTTTTATGTCCTGACTTCTGACACACTCAAATCTGATAGAATAAGTTGATTATACTGAATCTAAACTTCAGAAGAATGTTGTTTTGTTCCTTGTTTTTTCATCTGATATCTTTCTAATTAAGAAAAAAAAATAGCAAGAAAGAAATCCTTCCTTGTGAATCTCTAGGGGGAAAAAAAAGTACTTGAAAAAAATGCTTAAATTGCAAATAGACACCTTTGCTACCAAAATCATGTTATTGCCAGACTTGCACTGCAGATGGCCACTGCATTTTAAAAGCTTATTGAGTTGCTATATCGTCCCCCAAACAGATGGGGAAGCAGCAAAAAGTAGCTCTCACTTTTCAGGGTTTTGCCTCTGTATTGTCTGGACCACAAACTAAGAAAATAAAGGTCAACCTGCAGAGCAAATTGGGAATGTGGAAGATATTATTTTTCAGTATCTGGATGCAGCTGTGTACTGGCTCCAATATTCAAAGAGAAATCACAAAAGCTTCTTGATGAAACTGCAGTGTGCTGTTCTTGGGAAGTCTGGAAGATTGTCCTTCATCTGAGCTTACTGCCATTCTTATGAAAACAGAACTCCCACAACTGAACACTTCCACGTAGAATGAAAGATAGAAGGGATAGCTTTTCTGTTGTATTGTGTATGTCCTTTTACAAGGGCTTAGTCCCATTACTTCAGATGATGAACAACAGATTTCACTATAGTGCTTCTAATATACCTGTTTGTGATGTTTTTCTTTCCTTGCAAAAATACTGAAACATTGTTTGAAGAATAAATAGCTTCAATAATTTGAAGGCAATTATTACGTTTCTGGTTGTGTAACAGACACTAGGTCTTCTAGCTATTCTCTGTCAAGGGACTACATAGTACTTATCAAACTGCTTAAAAATTAGAGATGAAGAATGTGTGCTCTTCTTCCTGTTGTTCTAGGTATCACAAATCCTACAATTTATGAAGAGACACAAAATAATTTAGTTTGCTTCTGAGGTCAATGGTGATGATAGCATAAGGATTTAGTAGGCCATTTGAGACCACTTTCTTTAATCCATCTCTTTTGGTTCTTGCTCGAACTTGAGTATGGAATGAAAGAGAAACCTGCATCTAAGTGAGGAGACAGAGTATGGATGCAAACAGCTGAGCCTCTTGGTTCTGTGTTCAAGCTTAAATCTGAGCTGGTCCAAAAGAGCCCCTAGAGGTTCTGTGCTTTAACAGGAAACAAATAATTTAATACAGGGAAAAAGAATCTTCATCTCAGCTGCCCACTCTTGGATTTCATAGGAGGAATCTTCCTATCTTCAAGGGTGTACAGTTCTAAGTGAAAATTTTCAGATTATAGTGAAGTGACTTCATTTGCCTTTCTAGCTATGCCAAATTGTCTTACTGCAGGAGAAATACGTGCAGAAATTGGTCTGATGTTGATCTGATGCACAGAAAATTGAAGTAGGCAAGAATTATCACTTGAGCTGCTATGCTTGATTTTAAGAGTGTTTTTGCTGTGTGGATGGCCGGATCTGGTGCTTTTCTTTTTGCTCCTATTGCAGATCTGCAGCTGATACAGAATCATCAGTTCTTTGTGTATGTGCCCTTGCATAACAGAACAGTTGAATTTAAATGTATTTTTCATAGCTTCCTTTACAGTTTGCACTGTAAAGTCTTCCTTTCCTGGAAAGAGCTGGCATGTCATTGCATTTTTGTAAAAGTAATGAGTTCCTCTTGAAGGGGTAAATCAGAAAGTCATAATAAAAATCAACCCAGGCAGCTGACAAGATGTTTTAGAAGCGGCTGAAAATGAAATGAAAAACCCTTCAAACTTGTTGTTTCTAGCCTGCTCATATTGAATCTGTTCTACAATTGCTGCCTGTACAAACTTAGTAGAAATTAACCTTTCCTTGGATTACTCAAGACAAACACCATTCTGAAAGTGGATAGCTTGCAATAAGTGTAATGCTTCACATACGCATATTTGATATGTTGATCTTTAGAGCCCAGTACATTTTGTAAATTACTTTTGCAGTATATTCCTTACTATAGTTTCACACCATTTCAAGCTCAGTTGTAAATTAAGTTCATACTTTCTTGGACATTTTTCTTTCTTTTCTTAGTTAATGACATCTATACACAAGTGTTTGGAAACTGATGGAGTTTATAAAAGCTACCTAATTTAAAAATGTTTGAAAGAGAAATGAACACAACAAAATCAGTTATCTACAATTCAAACATTTGCAAGTACTCTGGGTTCTAATGTTTATGAAAAACTTTTGTGTATCTCTTAACTGTGAGCTTTGGCACATCTTTTGATTATGAAGCAGCTTTGAGTATCTGCTGCCCTACTTTAAATCCCATGGCAATGTCTTTCAGGATTTCTCTTGGTTAAAAAAAAAAAAAAAGGCTTTGCAGCATGACTAAATGCCTTAAGGTACAGAACAAGGGCACTTCTTTTCTTGCACAAATGGAAAATGACAGCAGCAGGCAGGAGGAGAAAACTTCAGGGTGAGTTGTGAGAAATCTCTAGGTGCTTCTTTTTGTGATGTTAATGAATTTAGTGAATTTCAAGGTGGAATCCTTTTCATCTTATTTTTAAAAGTGAATAGCTGCGGTATTTACATGAACCACATAAAATGTGTTAATGAAAATTGTGGCCCTAAGCTACTGTAGTTCTGAAATAAGATTGAACTGGTAAGGCTGGTGCAGATGCATCCATCCAGGTAATAAAATAATATGGCAATCTGACTAGGGATAACTTCATAAGCTATGAATTTTGTAAAATAAATGCAACAAAGAGTTTTTGTCACAAGATGGAGACTGATACATAGACCCCCATGACCTCTCTCTCCATGGCTGTCAGATGAAGTCCCCAGTGACTGTAAAAAGGGAAACATCACTCCCATTGATGGGAGAAAGGAAGAGAAAGAAGGGAGAAGGAGAGAAAGGAAGACCTGGGGAACTACAGGCTGGCGAGCTTCATCTCTGTACCCGGGGAAGTCATTGAGTGGATCCTCTTGGAACAGATACTAAGTTATATGCAAGATGTGGAGGTGCTCTGAGACAGCCAGCATGGCTTCACCAAGGACAGATCGTGGTGGCCAATCTGGTGGCCTTCTATGATGATGTGACAGCATCAGTGGACAAAGGAAGGGCAACAGATGTCATCTATCTGGGCTTGTGCAAGGCCTTTGACGTAGTCCCACACCTCATCCTTAGCTGTAAGTTGGTGAATTATGAATTTGAAGGGTGCACTATTTGGTAGATAAAGAATTGGTTGGAGTGTCGTAGCTAGAGGATTGTTGTCAATGGCTCTATGTTCAGGTAGACATCACAAATGTCTGTCAGGGGTCCATTTTGAGACCAGTGCTTTTCAAAATCTTATCAATGAAATAGACAGTGGGAATGAGTGTACCCTCAGCAAGCTCAACGGTACAGTTGACACGATAGAAAGAAGGGACACCATCCAGAAAGACCTGGCCGCGCTCGAAAAGTTGGCTCACAAGACTCTAATGAGATTTCAAAAAGGCTAAGTGAAGGAGTTGCACTTGGGTCGAGGCAATCCCAGCTATAAGTATAGACTGAGAGGAGAGCTCATTGAGAGCAGCCTTGTGGAGAAGGACTTGGGGGTCCTGGTGGATGAAAAGCTGGACATGAGCCAGCAGTGTGCACTTGCAGCCCAGAAGGCTGGCTGCAATCCAGCTGCATCAAGAGAGGAGAGGCAGTAGGGAAAGGAAGGGGATTGTCTCCCTCTACTCTGCCTTGTGAGGCCCCAACTGAAGTACCTTGCCCAGGCCTGGGGTCCCAATATTTGGAAGGACATGGAGCTGGTGAAGTGGGTCCAGAGGAGGGCCACAGAGATGATCAGAGGACTTCAGCACATCTCTTATGAAGAAAGGGATCTGGGCTTGTTTATCTTGGAGAAGTGAAGGCTCTGGGGGGACCTCATTGCGGCCTTCCAGTACTTGAAGGGAGCTTAAAAGCAATAGGGGGACTGACTTTTTACACAGTCTGACAGAAGTAGGACAAGGGGAACTGACTTTAAACTAAAAGAGAGAAGATTTAGGTTAGATGTTAGGAAGAAAATTTTCACGTTTCAGAGTAGTAAGGTGCTTGCACAGGCTGCCCAGAGAGGTTGTGGATGTCTCATCCCTGGGAAGTGCCTAAGGCCAGGTTGGATAGGGCTCTGGGCAGCCTGAACTGGTGGGTATTAGCCCTGCCCATGGCAGGAAGTTGGAACTAGATGATCTTTAAGGTTCTCTCCAACCTCAGCCATTCTATGATTATATGGTACTCTCTGGAAATTACAAAGCAGGAAGAGAGAGATTCTTGTAAATGCTCAACTTTTGCTTGTATATATAGCATAACATTGGCATTCACTTCCTTTATCTTAATGATCCAAATATCTGTAGATAACAGAAAATAACCAGACTTGCACATTTAATAAATTACTGCTGTGACCTTAATCATACTGTGAAGTATCAGTTTCCCATGATAGCAACTAGAGTTGTGATTAGTTATTTTTGCATCTGTCAGATCCTCATAGATTTTTGACTATGAAATTTGAAAGTAAAAACACTGTGGGAACTTATTAAAGTTTATTGTTTGCAAGATTTTCATTTTCTTATCATAATTTTAACTAATTTTGTACATCTCTATTTAGAAGCTGTTAAGCAAAAAGTGCTGTCAGTGTAATTCAGAACCAGCTCAAGTAAGGACACCAAGAAGTTTTTGCCTAAGTGAACTACATATCAGAACTATTCTTTCTTTGGAAAGATATTTGTTGTCTCTGTTATAGAAAGAGGGTTGAAAATAGATGGAAGCTTTGAAATTAGTCTCAGCTAATACTGTGAATGATGAAAAATAACCCAAATTACTGATGTTATTCCTTACCAGCAAGGCATTCCGGTATGGCTAACCCCTTGCCAAATGCTATGCAAAATCCTGAAAAGGTTAAATCCACAGATATAAACACAGCATGCCAGAATTGATTATTATGTTTGTTAGGAAACAATGGTAAATTCACTTTTATAGATTTGAAAACTTTAATACACCAGTAACCCAATGCTTGGAAGAAAGCAACATCTCAGCAGTACTTCCATAATTAAGATTTCACTTCCCAGCATCAGGCTGCCTTCAGGGAGCATGAGTCTCATGAGTCTCGACACATTTTTATGATATCTGATACTGTTGTTTCAGAGCAATATGCAACATCACATTCAGTTGGACCATTGTAAATCTATGGCACTGCAATGTTATTCTTTTAACAGATGGTTTGTACTTCTAACAGGGAAAGCTTTATGAAATTTGTATTGGCTAGAATTACAGAAGGCATACCCATTTAGTGGTTCATTTTGACACGACTTTTCTACTTTACTTTACTGCTTGGTGCATAGGGATAGAATTGTTTAATTTTTTTTCCCCTTTCCTTTATTTTTCTTGCTTTTGTCTTTAAAGAGCTCCAAAGAATTTGTGTACAGTGTGGTTTGAAGTAGAAAAAGATATTCATTTTGAACAGGCATTTTGTTTTACTAAGTATCTATTTCAGAACCCTTGTGCATATATTGGTGTGAATGGCACGGCTTCAAAGGACAAAGATAAATACTTCATACTTAGTGTTGAAAACAACCTGCTGTCAGCAGAAAAGCTTTTTGAACTGGTTGGAGCCTGGATCTGAGAAGTTATTAATTTCTCACATCTCTTAGACTATCTCTTTTTCTTTGAGCTTGCTTTAACGAGCATCACTTGGTACAGCCAAGATAAATGGCACCATCCTTAGCGGGTCCCTGGATGTTATGCTTTCTGTGGCAGACTCCCAGTGCAGGGTCAGATTTGAGCACCAAAGAAATCACCTTCCTTTCAGTTGTATTAATATCTTCTTCATTTGCAGTAATGTGCAAATCCTTGAAATCTGGGGTAGGCGCTTGAAGTCTAATTTATGAGTGTAGGAACTTAGGTCTGGAAACTTTGTCTTAGCCTTTTCCAGTTTAGGGAGTGTCCTAAGAAAGCTGAGATTATTCAGCCTGGAGAAGAAAATGCTCCAAAGAGACCTGACTATAGACTTCCAGTGCTTAAGGGGGCTTATAAGGAAAAGAATTTTCACTAGGGCCTGTAGTGATAGGACAAAGGCTAATTGTTCTAGACTAAAAGAGGAGGAGATTTAGGTTAGATGTTGGGAAGAAACTGATCACATTTCAGGGTGGTGAGGCACTGGAATGGTCTGCCCAGCAAAGCTGTGGATGCTGCATCCCTGGAGGTGTTCAAGGCCAGGGCCTTGGGCAGTCTGATCTGGTGGGTGGCTGCCTTGTCCATGGCAGGGGCTTGGAACTAGATGAGCTTAAAGATCCTTTCTAACCCAAGCTGTTCTATGATCTACACGCAAATGTGAAATTTAATCTTTCTGAAACAATCTTTTTTTTTTTTTTTTTCTCTGAGATTCATCTGTAAAGAGCCCACCTACATTATTGAAGTGGTTTTTCTGTGTGCTTTTGACCTTAGCAAGCTTTAGCTAGGATACAAAAATGGAACAATGCACTCTGTGTGTGTAAAACATCTTCCTCAAAGAAGGAACATTTTGCATCCTAGGCAAACAGACTACAAACACTGCCTAAGGCAGATAGAAGACTCCTACTTGTGTCATTCTGTGACCACAGCAAGTGATGTTGTTGGAAGACAGCGGTAGATCCAGGTGGGTGCCTGTGCACTGGCTGGGAAGGGACTGTGTCTGGTAAGGCTTTGATTCCATTAGAATTTCACTTGCTTCATCTCACTGTGAGTCCAGCAAGAAGTGCTGACACAACTCAGAGTGAAACCACACACTGAAAAAGGCCCAGTAGTACTCTTGTGCAGAGAAATTCTCTGGTGTTGTGATAACACAGACTGTATCTTAGAGATGCTAGTTTGTCTTATTTGCAGCTGGGGCACTTCCCACACTTTGTGTCTCAGGTGAAGCAATGGGAGTGGTGTGAATGTAGACATAACATTAAGAAATATGTATGTGCCCTAAATTGAGCTATTAGAGGAGAGGGGAAAAGAAAGCAAAAAGGAAGCATAGCCTTTTCTTTTGCTGTCTGTTTTCCCTTTCCTTATGCTAGAATGAGTTGACAGCTCACAGAAGTGAGTAGTGCTATCTCTAACATTGCATCCTCTGCTTCTGAGGAAATACTGAAGCAATATGTTCAGTGTATTTATCTTCAGTATCCCTACTGGACTCCAAAGACTTTCACAGCTGAAATGATAGCAAAAAATCATGGAAATTTCAAGTTAAGTTCATACTCCTCAATAAGAAGAGTATTCAGCACAGTCGTTAGTAGATTCTTAATCTTTAGCAAGATCATTTTTAGTATTTCAGAATAAGTTTCACTGAAATTCAGTATCCAGTTTGAGAGGCATACAAAAATTATATGTTTTACAATTTTTAAATTTTACTTATTTTCACCTAATTTTAAACAATGATTAAAACAAACAAGAAAAGAACAGATTCATATTCAGGATTTTAACAGTGAATATCTAAACATAATCCTTGAAAAAGTGTTTTTCTTTTTATTTATTTATTTATTGTTTGTTTGTTTGACAAAGCTAAATTAATTCTGTAGGTTAAATTTAAGTGGAAAAAGTACTAAGCAGGAAATATTTTTGTACCTCCTCTGAACCTGCTTTTTTCATATTTTGATGCTGGCTGGACCACTTGATATCTAGGATTTCTTTCCTGAGTAGAATGTTTCCAGCAGTTCAAAAGACAGCTGCAGGCTCAGGTCACAGCTGAAGGCCTCAAATGCAATTTGGTTCTTTCTCTCCTAGCCATATTTTTCTTTGAATTTGAAATGCTCTTCATTTTCACTCCAAAAAATTAAGTTAACCCTTGTGAAATAGAGCTTGAAACATGTATTGATTTCGTATTTCCTTTCTTCCTGAGAAATAGATACATGTGGAACATGCTTTATTCATGCATAAACCAAATTATTTTTAATGAACAATTAATAAATGATATCTTCCTTTGAATGCATATTTTTTGAGTGTCTAAAGTAGTAAACACATACACAATAGAGACAAAAAGAAAATTTTCTGGACTTCCAGATATGCTATACAGCATATCTGAGCAGTAACTTTAAGAAAAAGAGTAGAAATTGTTAAAAACAAGAGAACAATAAATTTTTAATCTGAGGAATGGTACTGTAGCTTGTGGCCTTCTAGAGGGTAGCCTCCATTAAATGCCTGCTCAAGAAATCATCAAACAGCATATCATTGACACACTAATGCCAGTCAGTTTTTGTTTCAGAAGATAGATGCATTATTTAGTTCCTCTTTTTAATAACAGAGGAAGTAAATCTATTTAGGAAAGGTGAGGTGCAGTCCAAGCTTACTCTCTTGTCACTGGCAACGCTAGAGTAATTTATGGCAAAAATAAGCCACAGAGAGAATGAAAAATGAAGAGAATAAAGGAACAAGATAGCCAAGATACCGGCTGCAAGCAGGTGAAACACTTCTGGCCGTGGTACTCTGTATTTCTAGAGGCTGCAGCTGGTTTTCCTCCTTATCAGTAAATTGAGGCTTAGACTGCAAAGCTGTTCCTCACTCATTGATTATACTTTTGTCATCAATGCACAAACATACTGTTCTTGTGTAGCTGAAATATTTAATGGAGGTACTAACAAAAGCTTTAGTTGGAAGGATCTAGGTATCATATCATAAATTAATTGAGAGAGAATGTAATGAAAAACATGCCTTCAGCCAGAAAGCAGATGTTTCAACACTGTTCTGTTTCATAGAATTGTTTGAAAAGTTTAATTCTTCAGTGAAACAAAAACAGGTTTTGAAACCTTGAAGGCAAACAAAAATTGTATTGTCCCCTACTCAGCCCAATATCCGGTGTCTCTGCTGCTCCCAGCTCACATTTCTCTGCTTACTGGGCCCGCCCTCGAGTAGCTGAAGGTTGTCAACTGTGCTGTGGAGCTGTATGCCCAATCCCGAGGGAAGGAGAAAGAGGAGAACTCAACTTGAGCTTCTAGTAGAAACCAGGGAGCAATTCTTGCACCTTGAGCAGTGAATTTTTCAATCTATGAAAGAAGGAATAATAAGGAAAAAGGAAGTGCCAGAAAGGTATCAGGTGAAGAAATGAAAACAAGGCAGTCTTGTGGAAATAAAAGGAAAATGATGCCATGCTAAACAGGGAGAAGTAATATGAATTAGCAGTTCTGAAATCTGCAAAAGGATAAGAGTGTGTCATTTTTAATGCAAGTAAAGTATGATCTCTCCAGGCATGAATATCATCCTGTGTGTCACTTCTTAGCGAAAGACCCTGTCCCAACATGGGACATGCTCCATCCCATTAGTCTTTTCATATGGGGATACTGAAATATGTGATCTCTTAAAATGTGGCATAAGACATGGATGGGTGAATGGATGAAACCTGAGATTGGATAGGTGTTAGTTTGACTAGATGTACATGTGTTCCCAGGAGCAGCTCTATGGACGTCAAGAACTGGTCACACGGACCCAATCACTAGCTTAGTGCTAGACAAAAGAGGAGAAAAAAAAAAAAAAGGCTTGTTCCTCAATCACTTTCTCCTTTCCTATTTCTTTTCTTCTTCTTATACATTCATAATTCATCAACCCACTCTATTCCTATTTTCTCCTCACTGTTTTGTCCATACTTCATGCTCTTCCTTCTGCTGAGTTTTCCATGTACTTTCTTTCCTGTTCCTCTTTTTTTTCCCCCTACATTCTTCCCTCATGCCACGACAGCTTAGTTACAATGAGAAATGACATATTGTGAAGGTGCTGTATTTTCTGACCTCTTCCCTTACTCACTCTGAGTTGGGAGCAAAATGTTCCTGGTGTGCTGCCAGATGAACCTCTTGAAGTGCTACAAAGCTGGCTCCTTCCCCATGCATGTACTCCTGGGATGCACTCCCACAGAATGGGCTTTTTGTCAGTTGTTTCCTACATGGCTTGTCTTCTCTTCCTTTCCGGTGCAGGACTTATTAAAAAAAACGTATAAATCAAACTTATAAATCAAACTGTTTAAAAAAAAAAAACTGTCCTTAAAGACTAGAGGTAGCAAATCTATGTATTATAACCTACACCTCTCTGGAGAAAATGGCAAAACCTGTATTACATTCCAAGTGCACATGTATGAGTACATTATACTGATCATGGCAATTCAATCTATGCAAGACAGCTGTGTGATTGCTATACTCTTTGGGATGGATTCAGATGAGATGCCACTTCATTTGCCTTTCCTTTCAGCTTACTTGGGGTTCTAGCTATCACCTCCCCATATTAACCCAGCAAACCTGGACTTTCTTCCTTATTCAGTATTTCAAGAAAAGGCTTAAAAATTTATTCTGCAACTTCTGCCCCCCTATTTTAGCAGCTATCCTCATCTTACTGCTGATAGAGTTGTTATTTGACAAATGGCAGAAAAATGACACATGCCTTCTATCATCATGCACAACTTAAAAGGTACTTCAGTCTTTCAGTGTGTTCCTTTCATTACTGTACTTTCTAAATATCTTTTTTTTCCCCCTCTCCTAAGTACATTCTGAAATTGTGGAAAAATACTGTTTTTAACACTATGTAACAAATAAATGAAAGTATGTAAATGTGTATTATCTGGGTAGAAAAGAAGAAATGGTACAAATAATAATTAGAATATAATGAAAAGCAAACTCTGCTCATGCTAACTTGCAGTTTTAAATCATGAAATACTGGCACAGCTTCTGACTTTAAAATTAAATTCCTTCCAACATAAAGAGACAGTGAGATTAAACATTTTGTGGTGTTTGTCAGCGAGGGGAAAGCATGGAACTCAAGGAAAGCTGTTATGTAACGCGTCCCATAAACATGTCTGTATTTATAGCACCTTATTCGCTGCTGCCTTTTCCCTGCTGAGACGGCAGTCCTGGGGATCTCTTCCTTCTCTTCCTTATACAGCCGACAAGCATTGCTCTGCCTTGGCTGCCCCAGCGCCTCCTGCTTGGGCTGTGAGTTCTGAGTTCAGTGTTCAGAGTAGTGTAGTCTTATATCCATTTTCACTGGATGTACTTACTCATGTGGGTTGTTTCAAGATAACAAAACAGAAGTGAGAGGGTGGTTTTTATCTCTCATACTAGGGCAGGCAGTGAGCAGCGTTGGTGGGCCCAGGCAGGGCCTGGAAGAAGAGTCTTCTGCTCTAGTACTGCTCCTGTGCTGAGGGAGGGTGATGCCATGCTTGTTTACTATTGCACACAAGGCTGGTGGCAGGCCTGCATGTTGTCTGTCCATGACCATCCTTTTGCTGCCTCGGTGGCTGAGCTGGCAGGGCCTCCCAGCCATGCTGTACTTGCTGTGCTACAGCAGCAGTATGGAGTACATGACTTTCCTCATGAGCACTCCATTGGGAGGCCTTTGTTTTAGTGGATGTCCCACATGGGCTGAATGTTTGAGTGTCTGTAAAGAGTGGTGGTTGAGAAAGGGGAACAGTGCTTGATCTGTCCCCAGGCCCTTGCTGCCAGACTGAAGTAGTTAGTCTAGTTAGATGTCTTGGTTGCAGTAAAGTTCTCCACAACACTGGAACATGTTACTCAAAAAAGTTGTGGTTGCTCCAACCCTGGGGCTGCCCAAGGCTGGGCTGGATGGAGCTTTGGTCAGCTTGACCTAGTGGAAGATTTCCCTGCCCACGGTATGGGGTTGGAACTAGGTGATCCTTAAGGTTTCTTCCAACTCAAACCATGTTATGATTCTATGATTGGTTTACATCCTTCTTGAAGCAACAACTATGTCTTACATATACCTCCTGTTTTTTGCTTGAGTTTTACTTCCTTGGCTTCAAGAAATACCAACATTCACAACCTCTTCTGGCCTTGTGCTATGCTAGAAGTCTCTGCCTTCCCTGTACTGCTTGCAGCAGTCCCAAAGACTGAGTATGTGGTACTCCCCACTCAACCTTTCAATTTTTCTCTTTCAAGCTTCTGGGTACCTGATTGGAATATGTCTTCTTGCAGCCATTTGTCAGCTATAGCAAGGCTATGTACACTTGCTAGGAGAGTTTGCATCATAAAACACTGAGTTTTAATTGCTCGTTTTCTCTTAGGAAATTCAAAACAGAGGATGAAAATACATAAAGCAAGAGTGTGTGAAGAAAGAGTGTTTTAATTTGTTCACATTTCTAATATGCCTGTAATTAATTTACACTTGAGCAGAGCCAGCAGTCCATGTGAGTGTGCTCTGACTTGAAATGTGTCTGACAACTGGGAAGAAATGGGGGAACGGATGGAACTGGGTCCTGTTTACCTTCCTGTTCACTCCAGAGAGGGCACGTTCTGGCTTCCTCACCCATCTATTGTTTTGTTTTGTTGTTTATCAGCTTCTTGTCATGCAATTTAGTGCTTGCTTGCCATTTGTGATTGTTGCTGCTGAGTAGTGGAATAGATGAAACGCCCTTCAGTGAAACCAGAAGCATCACTAACACAGGAATTTTACAGCTGCAGGGAAGCTATTTAAAGGTAGGCAAACACATTTTATTAGCTGTTAGGTTGCTAAGGAGCCATCTGCACCAAGTAACAGTAACTTCAGTTAGATGTAGACACATGTCAAGGTAGCACGTTAAGTAATAGAAGTAATAGATGTGTTTAGAAACTAGCAAGATGTACTTAAATGGGTTTGAGTTGCCAAAACCAGCTTGCTTGTGCCAGCCTTGAGGGATTTCATTTGTGAAGCAGCTCATGGACTACCAAGAGCATTTGCCTGCCTCAGGCATGGTCCCTCCAGCATCCCTTATGTTGTCCTCAGCGTCAGCACTGCACCCACCAAGAGATTTGGCTCGGAGCTGGAGCTTTGCCCTTGGGCCTCTGATTTTAAAGGCAAACAAAACAAAGTCCAGGATAACTAGAAAGGAATTCTTCTTTTGTTCCTTAAGCTCCATGGGTGAAAGGTCCTGTAGAAGCCCCAGTTGCTGTTACAGCTTGTTTTTAGTCTTGGTAAGAGATCTGGACAAAATGATTTTAAACAAGAAATTCTTTCATGACTGTCTTCTGAGCAACTCTAATTGAATTTTCTCCCTCTTCAAAGATCTCAGAAATATCTTTTTTCATATTTAATGTCTGGGTGTATTTGTTATATTGATGATAATGCAAAGCACTGTTACAGTAAATTCCTACAGCTTGTAATAAAGTGCACAGACCTGGTGACCACAGCAGGTCTCTTCTCAGTCTCAAGTGACCTTTGATGCATTCATAATAGTGGGGACTTTGGAGAAACAGAGGTGTTTGCCAGGTCTTATTTTGTTGTGAAGTTTTTTCACTTGTTGCAGTTAGATTGGGAAAGTAAAAAACAAGTTTAGTGGCTTCTTTTTTTTTACACTGTCTTGGTCCCTTCTGGAATTTTAAACTGTCACCTACTACTTCTTTTACAATTATTCTTAGCTACTTTTCTAGAACCAGCTGTGCAGTAGCTCTTCAAGTATTAAATATTTCTATGAGAGTTCAGAAAAGTTGCAGTATTTTATGGATTTGGAGATGTAGCTGATGGGAAGTAGAGACAGCTGCATGGGAGCTGTGTTGTGCCAAGAGCTGTCCTGGAGCTGGTGTCTAGGGAAGAAATTTTATGATTTTGAAACTTTAATTGAAAATACCGGATCTTCACAAGCCAAATCAAACTAAAACCAGTACATTAAGCCAGCTTTGACCCTTTTGGTGGGCAGAAGACAAGCTGGTGTTTAACATGAAAAATATATTCTCTGCACAAATGGGGGGAGCAGTTCACAGCCCACACCTGTGTGCCACAGCCATATCTTTTCCCACCACAGAAGCCCAGTGGTTACTTTCTTCTGCTGTGGTGGTGGCTCTGTAGCCTCACCAGGTTGCTTTGGACTTGCACTCCACTTCTTGTTCCAACTCCACACCAATCTCGGGTCTCAACAAAACAAAATCTTCTTAAGCTATGCAAGTGTGAAAGCGTTTCAAAATGTTCAGTAACAGTGCTGCCATTCTGCCTTCTTCACAACAGACACAACGAAGACAAGATTAAGCTCAAATCCAATTTTAAAATGGCTCACTGCCCAGAGGTGGTTATTGTGGGGCTCTGTACTGCACCCCACCAGCTGCAAGACAGCTGCTTTAGTTCATAACATTGAGGAACAGCCCCTCAGAAATCTCTTTTTTTCCACTTCTGACCCTCTCCATTTTCAGATGTTTCTGAGGCAGGCTGTTAGGATGGTCCCATCAGCATCAGTCCTTTGTGGAGTGCTGTCAGGATATGAGGAAACAGCTGTTCTCCACCATGTCATCTCTGACCCCAACCCAATCCTGTCTGCAGTGTAGGCCTTTGGAGATGCCTTTGCAGATGGCTTTGCAACTGCTTGCAGTAGGAAATGCTTTTTGTATTGTAATGTGACAAAGGTAATCTTTTTACACTGTATTTCCAAGCATGGAATTAATTCTATGAGAAAAGCACTATCAACAAATATTGCAGATGATGGGATCTTTATGCCTAAGAGTCATGTTGATCATGAGTTTGCCTGTGCTATTTAAATAAATTAAACACAAAGAAGAGCACCTTACGATGGCTGTAAATTCTCTCCCAAGTAAGTGCTTAACTCAGATTTCACTTTCTGAAAAAGTAGTGCATCTTATAGCATACAAAACAAAAAATCACGAAGAATTATAACTATCTTCATATTAATAGCTTTTGAGAGTGAGTAATTTTCCAGGAAAGATTAACTGTAGGAATACATATGTTTTTTTGCTTAAAGATTTAAACTTAAAACTTTTTTTTTTTTTTGCCTGTCTCAAAAATGCTACCAATAAGTTCAACTTGAACAAAAAACTCATTTTTACAAACTTAATATGGGCCTCCAGTTGGGTTGTAAAGACCAAAAGTTCACCTGAAATTCAGTTTTGGCCTGAAGAGTGTGTTTCTATTTTTGCTGCACTTTAATAGCTTCCTATTAAATTAGAGTTACATAAACTAAGTTTTGACATAATTCTGTTTTTTCTCCCTTTTTACAGTCAGTATAATAAAGATACAACACTTGAGGATAGGAAGTAACAAAATACAAGCTATCAAAATATGTGGCCAAATCTTCCTTTTCAGCTTAAAGTGCACTGGTAAGAGCAAGGACAACTCTGGGAGATTGATGGAGTTCCTGACTCAATGGCCCCAACAGAAGAACAAAATACAAAATCTCCATAATCAACTCAGTTGTCTATTCAAGCATCCTTATGACTTAATTCATGGATAAGCTTACTCTGCTCATAGGCATTCACTGATTAATCATAGGTACAAAGATGTGCTGGCTTACAATAGACTGATATTCTCAGATTTGTCATGTGTACTTCACTTGCTACAGATGGTGTGTTTAATTTCTGCTAAGCACCCTCAGAAAATATGCAGCCATAAAATGGACAGCCACTGAAGCCACACTTCACTGGCACTTGCAAGAGCTCTGCTTTTCAAAAACCCACTAATTCTAATTCAGTGCCTTTAAGCTGTTACGCTTGCACTGGTGGTAATTATTGTTCTGAATGTACTCTTATGTTAAAGTGAGGAAAGAAAGATTCATGAGAAGAGTGAGATGAATTATATAAACCAAATAAGCATCTAAAACTCATTAAAACAGGTTAAACTCAGGAGAGGTATACCTCAATCACTAGATTTCAAAATAATTTGAAACTGATGGAAGGCAGTATTTCACATAATATTAACAATTGTAGAACCCACCAAACAAGCAAGCAGCACAAAACCTGTTTCTATTATAAATCAAATTTTAAAAAAAGAAAAGAAAAAATTCTTCCTATTGTTCATATTTTTTGTTTGTTAAATGAAAGACACTCTTAATGCCCAGTTAGGAAGTAACCTGAGGAAAAGTTTCTTACTGGCAATAAATGGCTCACAGGTAGAAGTGAAACTGAGAAACACGTTAATCACAACAGCAACAAGGCTACAGCACCACTGCTTTCCTTGCATGGTTGCTGTAGGCCATATGGGCTGTCATCGTGAACACTCAGTGATCATACAAACCATATGTGCAGCAGTTTAGTGAGCTGGCAGCTCTAGCTACAAACTTTCTTACAGTTAGTGATGCTAGTATGAGCCAGTTATATTAATTTTAATTACAGCTGAATTAAGACTGGAAAAAAATCACATTTGTTCCACTAAACTCCTCAAATTTCCCTTTTGGCTCCATATGAAAAGCTCTGCACTCACTTCCCAGAGAATTTCTTTGTGCAGCAACAGAAAGCAGTGGGAATGCCACCGTATTTGCAGAGGTACTCACAACCTACAGGTAAATGTGGCTGTCCTAAGAGCAGCCTTTGGATTTGGTGGTATGCAAAGAGAGTTAGTGACAAAAAATACATGAAAGGAGCAGTACAAGTGGTGAAAAGCAAGGCTTTGAAGTGATGGGGAGAATTCATGAGCTGTTCATCATATGAAGTTTTTTTATCTGAACCGTCTGGTGGGTGATCCTGATCCATTGCAGTAACAAAACATAACTGAACCCAGGTGTCTGTTCACATGTTATTACAAACAGACAACGGGGCTGCATTTCAGCATTGCCTTTCAGGTTTTTAACAGTTATAAGGAAGTGAGCTGTTCTAACTAAATTGCTGCGTTAAATAAGCACTAAGCTATACAGATGCACAGTCTGCAGCCATTTGGCATCCCAGGGATGCAGCAAGAATATCCTGTGGATCTTCTCTGACCTGTCAGTACACAGTCTTACTTCACACAGAAACCAGGGGAGAGAGAGGGGCAGGGGATTGGGTCTTACCTTGGCTGAGCTGCAGCTGCACAAGCATGCAGCCCCACACTGCCTGGTGCTGCTTCCAGCACAAGAAGGAAGGGAGAGTGCTTCATAGCAGTGTGTTTTGAAACCCTGCTGTTCTTTGCCTCGATGTATGCTGATGGTAATGTGTGTTTCATTCAGTTTATCAGTTGGGATTTGAAAAGAATGAGGGATGGAGAAGCCACTGATTTCCATTCTTTCCTCTTATTTTACACACATTTTAAATAACATATTTTAAAGTGCCTCTGAACAGAGATTGTCAAATTTTGAAGGCATTTCTTTCCATTTTCTGTTGATTATCTAAAAGAGATCTTAGGAGAAAAGAATTTTCCTCTTGGAGGGAGAAACTAAGAGCTAGGTTGAGTCACTTAAGTTAAGCAATATGAAAATACACGAATACTTTCTATATTGGCTAGATAATAAACCTGGGCAACTCCTTTAGGACGTCTGTGAAGGCATGAAATGAAAGCATGGTATGGATGTCAACTACATCAGATTCTTCCCTCTCCTGCAAATTTAAGCATCTTCTCTTGATAAAATCTACCCTGCTGATTATCTTTGCCTTTTTACACAGAGAATTAGGCTGGAACTTGACCTAACTGGTTTAAAAAAAAAGTGTGTGCATTTTTCTGATATAACTGCAGAACATCGGATGCAGAGAGAAAAGCACTTTTATGAACAAACATTCTTTTGAAGCACACCTGCACCAACTGATTTCTATCACTACTGAGGTTGTTTACTGACAGGAAGGAGCTTCTTTTTGCTTAAGAAATACGGATATGATGACAAACCTTTTTGTGTGCATGATGTATGAAGAAACTTACAGTATAATTAGCCTGTGTGAGTAGAAAACTGATGCTAGCAAGACACATCTGTTTTCCTCTTGATTGGTTTAGAAATGGGACCCAGATATGTTTATTAGCCCTTCCTTGAGAAAAAACTCATTAGATTTGAGATCGCAGCATTTGATATTATAAGGCCTTGATCCTCCTGGGGTTTGTGGAAAGCTGCCAAAGAAGTGAGTTCTACAGAGCACAGTGCATCAACGCAATTGCTTTGAATTTGTGGGCTTTACTCTTGTCAAGGCTTGCCCCTCATCATACACTCCCCTAACACCGGGCTGAGCACCATAAAAACTGTTTTCTTTCAAGAAGAGTGAGGAAACCTGCAATCTCATAGAATCATAGAATTGTTCAGGTTGGAAAAGACCTTAAAGATCATCGAGTCTAACCACAACCTGACCATACTACCCTAATCTAACTACCCTCTGCTAAATCATGTCCCTGAGCACCACATCCAAATGGCTTTTAAACACATCTAGGGATAGTGACTCAGCCTCCTGCCTGGGGAGCCTATTCCAGTGCTTAACAACCCTTTCTGTAAAGAAGTTTTTCCTGATACTCAACCTAAACTTACCCTGGTGCAGCTTGAGGCCATTTCCCCTCATCCTGTCACCTGTCAGAGAAGAGAAGAGACCAACCCCACTCTCACTGTAAGCACCTTTCAGATATTGGAAGAGAACAATAAGGTCTCCCCTCAGCCTCCTTTTCCCCAAACTAAACAGCCCCAGTTCCTTCAGTTGCTCCTAATAGGACATATTCTCCAAGCCCTTCACCAGCCTTGTTGCCCTTCTTTGGACCTGTTCCAGCACCTCAATGTCCTTTCTGTGGTGAGGTGCCCAAAACTGAACACAGTACTTGAGGTGAGGCCTCACCAGTGCTGAGTACGGGGTAGGATGACTTCCCTAGTCCTGCTCACCACACCATTCCTGATACAAGCCAGGATGCCATTGGCCTTCTTGGCCACTTGGGCACACTGCTGGCTCATATTCAGCTGACTGTACATCAATACACCAAGGTTCCTTTCCATCAGGCAGCTTTCCAGCCACTCCTCCCTAAGCATGTATGGTTGCTTGGAGTTTTTGTAACCAAAATGCAGGACCTGACACTTGGCCCTATTGAAACTCATACAGTTTACCTTGGCCCATCAATACAGTCTATCTGGGTCTCTCTGTAGTGCCTTTCTACCCTCCGGCAGACTCCCTCCCAACTTGGTGTCATCCAAAAAGACTGTTATCAGGTCACCTCACAGCCTTCTCTTCTCCAGGCTAAAGAGCAGTCAGCCTGCCCTAGTAGGAGAGGTGTTCTATTCCATGGGTCATTTTTGTGGCCCTCCAACACGGACATGCTTCAATGGGTCTGCGTCCCTCTTTTATTGAGGACTCCACATCTGGACACAGTACTTGAGATGAGGTCTCGCCAGCACAGAGCAGAGGAGCAGGATCACCGCCCTTGACCTGCTGGCCACGCTTCTTTTGATGCAGCCCAGGATACAGTTGGCTTTCTGGGCTGTGAGGGCACATAGCTGGCTCATGTCCAGCTTCCCATCCACCAGAACCCCCAGCATTATTTTCTGTGAAATTGTTCAGTCTTTGTTGCATGTATGGTTTCAGCTTGCTTGGAATCTTGTGGCCAAGAGGTCCATGTGTTAACTACAAGTTCATTTGCTGATGAGCCTGTTACTTCTTGTGAACCTCCTGCTGCTCCATCTGAGGTTACCTTCTTCTTGTTCTGGCAGAAAGAGTAAGCAAATGTCAGGCCCTTCTAATACTGACTATTTTACCTCCCCCCATAAATATTTTTCCAGCTCAAGTATCCATCCTTTTCAACTGTTCCACAGATGGAAACCATTCCATATCTTTGATCTTCTTTCTCTGAATATTTTCTATTGTTTCTCTGAACAATTCTACTGTTGTATCTTGGGGAGGGAAGGAGGTGTGTGGAATGAATGGGAAGAAAGACATGACCAAAGCTACAGCATTCAGAATATGCAGGGGGTTACAACAATGTAATAATGATAGTCTCTGCTGTGGTGTGTATCTCTTTTGAAATAATTCTTAATTATTGCTATTCCTCCTTGTCCTAAACATAGAGCTGATACTTTTATTTATCTATAGTAGTTCCAGAACCTCACTCCCATGCTTGCTAATTTGCTTGAACCCCATCTTTTCATGTATCAATTTGTGAAAGGCTGCTACCATCTTATTGCCATAGTACTCTGCCTCATAAAGTCTTCTTCTGTGCCGCCTGCAGTGCATGGGTACGTATGAGCTTGTGCTGTGAAGATCAATACCTACTTCTGGACCTGTACCCACTGCAGAAGGCACGAACTGATGCCAGGTGTCCGTGAAATGGTAGATCAGTATTCCTACTGCCACATTCACGGTCTGGTGTTTATTTTCTGAAAGCCTGTATTTGGATGCTTGTAGTGAAAGCTTTCAGCTTATCTGCTGAAATGTAGTTTCAGTAGTGAGCTAAGCTAAGGTCCCAACAATAAGTGGTATGGGTTCCAGGTTTTGTGAGAAGCCTGCACCCATCTCTTCCCATCCCTTGCTCCTGCCATATGTTGGCAGCTCAGTGTCTGGGCTCAGCTCCTTCCTTGGCATAGAGCTGCAGTGTCTGCTGACGTCCCTCAGGCTCTGTCTCTTTATCTTGGCTGGACAGTTGTCTCAAATAATTGTAGGCAAAACAGAATGTTCCGATGAAATCTTTCCCTGCATAAATTAACAGGGAAGGAGTGAGAGGATCTTTGCAGCCCTGTTACCACACACTGTTACAGCACCCAGAACCACAGCTTCATTTAGAGCTCAACAGCACAATCTGCAAACTAGTGTAACTATTCTGCTGTGATTCTACGTAAATTACTGCAGCTCACTTCCGACATATGCCATTTTAATTCCCTTTTGAATGATTTTTCTGCTCCAAACAACAGCTCTCTCCCTGAAGTTGTTAAAGAGTTTTTTGTAGTTTGCTAATAATAAACTGGGCCATAAAGGAAGAATAATTAAAAAGGTTTTTTGGAAGGCTTTTTTTTTTTTTTTTTTAAAGATGCATATTGTTGTCTGGAAGCTACCACTCCCGTATTGGAATCATTGACATTTAAGAATTACATCTGTGTATGCAAAGCATTTCCTATGAAGCTTTCCGTGTTGAAATGATAAACCGCCTAATTATGTTGCTCCATTGCATCTCTTTTTATGGCTCCCTAGTCTGCAGTATTTTTATGAATAGCTCATGCTGTGGTGAACTTATTAACACGCTTCCGCTACCTAAAAGGCATAATTAGTTGCATTTTTATCTTGAAGGTTCAATTAAAAAGTAACCTAGTAGGAGGCAGGATTCCCAATTACTGAGTCTAGGAAAGGCATCTATTCTCCTCTCATTGTCTTTCATCTCAAAAGTAATTCAGTCTATCTTCTTTTTCCTAAATAAAATGTAACTTTTCATCCCTGTGGAGGTAGGAGAGGTCATATGGGCCTGTGGAGACCATGTATAGCAATGCCTCTTTTTACCATCCCTCCACTGCCCCCCCCCAAAAATTAAATTTTTAGTAACAGTACCCTCTGTTATTATTAGAGAAGATGAAATAATAAACTGTTCTAATCACTGTTTATTGTAACTGAAAAACATTAATTTCTCTATTTCAGGTTCATTAATCAAGCCTTAACAAGCACTTTAAAATTAATTTACATTTAATTTCTTGTAAGCGTACTGTTTTGGAAGCCTGCAAACAGGTACCACCACTTTCAGAAAATGTCAAAACTTGATAATAGATTAAAGTCTAATTTGGTATTCATAACATAGAAACTCCTAAAACTCCAGGTGTAATTTCCCAGGACAACGACTGAGAACAGTATGAGTGGTTTATTAGCAGTCTGCTTTTCTTCTAGTGAAGTATTCACAGTAGTTACTGTAAAATCGAGATTTCTTAGAATATTTTCCACTAATGCTTGTAAATGAATTGCACTAAAGAAAGAGAAGAAATCACAGCAGCATCTGTTAGTCAACTAGAGGATGGGGGGAGTGTTACAGGACTTGGTCTTGGGTTAATGGGAGAATCCCCACATTAGCAGCTGATAACAGCCAGGTCATTGCTCGCATAGAAGGCAGCATGAAGGCAATGAGGCCATGAAGGAATGAGCAGGCTGAGGAATGACCTCATGTTCAGACCTATCAAGTGTGCATGCTTCCCGAGAGATGAAGAGTTCCTGTCTCCCACAGTCAGCTTTGGCCCAGCCCAGCAGATATCCCAGAGAGGGAGAGGTCTGGAGTCATCTGCAGGTCCATGGAAAGTAGTGGGATTTCTCACAAAAACAGATGTCTGCAATGGGGGAGGCAACAGCATTTTGTGTCATAGTCGATGGAGAGTTATTTTATGTCCACACTTATCTGAATGCATTTGTAAGATGCATGCTGTACTGCATTTGGAAAGTAGTGTTTTAAATAATACTGAGTTCTGTCTGATCCTATTTCCTTTGAATTCAGTGAAAACTTGGCAATAACGCTAAATGTAAATATTGATCCTCTTTGCATTAAACGTGTTCTCATGTGTCAGGAGGGCACATCTGGAGCAAAATTCTGAAAACCCTTGTGACCGCACCTTGCTTATGCCCAACAGGCTTCCTGTGGATGCAGATGCACTACGCTCTGTTACATGTGAGGGTTATCCAGAAGGTGTCTGCCTTGTGGAAAGGATGGACAAAAACATCAGTACTTTTCCACAGTGCTATCTACAATTCAATATGCTGCTGCAGGTGAAGTTTTGCAACAAAGATCATGAAATAGCATTTTGAGGAGCTGCTTGGGAAGTTTTTAGAAAGCCAAATGAAGTAAATCCCTTTAGGTGAAAAGATGAAGGCAGAAATGTGAAATGTCAAACATTTCCTTTTGACACATGCAAAAAGCAGAAACACTGGATTCTCTTTTCCTGAAAAAATGCACTTATTTTTTCATTAAAAAGTCATTTTTTATTTAAAAAATGTTGAATACAAAATGAGTAATCATCTGAGTTAAGTTTGAAGAGAGCAAGACAAAAGAAAAACTGGAAGAAATAAAAAATTTTTAATTTTTTAATATTTTTTCTCTTAAATGTGACATAGGTCAACCATACAGAATTGTTTTTCCACACTTATCTTTTGTTTCTTCCAGGAACACACAAAGCCAAAACCTTATCTTGTAGCCCTTCTAATTTGACACATTAGGCAGTAATCAGCTGCCCAGCAGTCATTGGTGTTTGTCCCATGAACATCTCTCATACCCAGCTTACTCCCTGTGAGGATTATTTGCAGGGTTTCTGACAAAACTGCTGTTGTTAAGGAACCCTGTTATTACGAGAATAAAAATATGCATGTATCTACAACTTTTGCAAAAATATTTTTATTAAATTTAGTCTATCTCCATATGATTATTATTTTCATGAAATAAAATCCAGGACCACCCAGCTTTTTTTCTCTTAAACGTTGGTTTGAGTGCGTGTGTACAGCAGTTCCTGGGCCTCTTTCCAAATCATATAAACTTTTTCCTTAAAAGATCTGAAAATGGGCATAATTTAAAATCACAAGGTATTTCCCCCATTAAAATGTTCCCAAGATTAGATCACAGTCTGGCAAAATAAACAGAATGTAATTTGTTGGCTCTTTTCATGAGGAATTCATTGCAGGCAGATTTCAGAGGGGGGACACGGTTCACTGGCGAGAGTGACAGACTTCAAGCACGGTTCTGAGACTGCACACAATGTCAGCATAGATTTTGTGGGATTTGAACTGAATTTAATGGAGTTTCATGCTCTCCTGTTAATGTGAGAAGATAAAATAAGGCAGAAAGCTTTGTGGACAAGATGCTTATGGCATCTCCCTTGCTCCTGCTTCTGCCCTTGGAATCTGTGCCCATGCAGTTACTTGTGGTTTGCCTCTGAGGAAGCACCACCCCTACTCTTACCTTGCACCACAGATTTCATCATAAGAGCTCTGAATGTGTGTGCACTAAAGTGAGTCAGTTTTTGATATGCTTCTATGTCAAGGTTCAATGGCTTAGATATAGTTATGTAACAGTGTCAATGAAACATATTGCTATTAACTAAATAATAGTAATCTTTATTTTGTGGCAGCTGATATAACTATTAACTATCTACTCACAGAAATATTCAGAAAAGCTGTAACACAAGAGCCAGTGTCTAAACAGATGCATGGTAAGTATAGGGTGGGAAATTCTGATCGCAGTAGGCATGTTGTAGCAATTTCTTTTGGGGACATAAACTGCTGTCTAGGATAAAACATGTAGAAATTTAGAGTCTATGACTGCTATCTCTCATACTTGAAGAGATAGTCTGGTAATGCAGATAACTAGAATTTGGTTCATCATGTTCCTTCCATGAATACATACAGCTCACCACCAGTGCATCCCAAAACAATGGCCTGTTACCAAATAGCAAACAATCCCAGTTAGTAAAAAGAGAGAAACACTCAGAAAGGTCCCGAAAGCTACACCTTTAGCATGAAGATTTAAGCCGTGGCTTAAGTCCACATAATTTATTCCTCCTGCAGTGAGAAAATAGCTTTAAGTGTTTAATTCAGATGTGGGTTGTGGTCACTTAAAAGAAGACTGTCCTTGCACAACAACAAAACAAAATAACAGCATCTATTTTTTTGAAACTGGAACCCAGCTGACCTCCGTTTGCTGCTTTTGTATTTTCTAATGTCTTTACATTTGTGTCTGTAAATAAAGTAATAAAGTATGTGACACAAAATATCAGCCTGAAGTATGATAATAAAATGAGAGCTGGCAAACCATCTAGAGGGAGAGAACAAGATCATGTCAAGACTTCGGGGACAAAAGAGAGTTCTGTCTATGTTTGCTTTCATTTACTCTAATGAAGTCTCAAGCACAATGAAGGGACCTGCTCTTGGGGAGCCCTGCAACACCTGTGAAAACTGTAGAGGCACTGGGAAGAGTTTCAAGGTAAGGTATGCGGAATGAGTGGAAAATGCAAGCATGCTGCAGCAGCAGACATGCCAGTATAGACAGGTGTGATTCCAGCAGAGCCACTTCATGATCAGTACACTATTCTTGGCTTTATCTATAAAGACAAGCAGCTCATACAAAGCAAGACCTAGCTTTCTGAGTGAGGCTCTTTTTTTAAATTCTTGCCTTCCAGGGCAGAGAAACAACCTTCTCCTTCTGTAAAGATATCTTCCCTCTTTTGATTTGGATCTCTCCATTCAACTTTTCAGTCTCCTCAAAACAGCATAACAGATCTGCTGAAGCTGACAATGTATCAAAAGGTAACATAATATAATATATAATATGTAATATATAATGTGTAATATATAATATATAATATAAAATATAAAATATATAATATATAACATATATAACATATAACGTATAGTGTATAATATATCACATATAATACGTATACTATATAAAAATATATATACATATAATATCCAAAAACTATATATATTGTATATATATAGTATATAATTAATATATGACATATTGTAAGGATTTGTTTATATTTTGAAGTGAAAGTGCAAAAAGTATGTTGTACAGAAAAAGAGGCTGTTTTCTATTCTGCTGATGAAAAAGAAGACGTTTTCCTGGCTTGCTGTATGGATGATTTATTTCTAATACGATACATTCAATTTTGGTCCTTAAAAGTAACATCTTCCTTCCCCGCCCACCTTCCCCAGCCCAGCAGGTCTTTTTGAATTACATAAATACCTTGTTTTCAAAAATACTTTCCTTTCGTGAGCTCTGAGCCTTATCACTGGAGAAGAATGGAGAAAATGCACTCATCATGGATATTGATGGGAAACCAGCAGTTGATTTATGAAGTCACTGAATAGCAGTGACTGAAGTGGCATATCTAGATACCCAGGTTTTTTGCTCCAGCTTTTTAAAAATGATTTTACGTATCATTCTGAATTGCCCGCAAACTAGGAGAAATCATTTAATCCATCACTGACTGATGGTGTCTATTGTAAACATGCTGTCATTGGATTTATCTGTAACAGTTAATGGAAATCTTGGGAAATGTAAGTCCTTGTTAAGAAAAAAGGATAGAATAGGAACTTAGATTGCTGAAGGTCAGTTTACAATAGCTTGCCATATAGGAAAGTGAGAATATTTTTCCTGAATATAAAGACATTTGAAAAGTAACTCATTAATATACTATAGCTATTAGTTAATGTTTAACAAGTCAGCTGAGGTGTGCTGCTATGCTGCGTGACATTTCATAGCAACAGCACTTGAAATATTTACTTACTTATTGCTGCCCTTTCATTAATAATGAAATATCCGAGATCCCATCTGCATTTCCCTTGTTAAAGAAAACATACTTGGGTGTAGATTTAAATGGGATGCATTTCCCTTTGTGAGCTACCAGAGACTTCAGCTATTTTGATACAGAGCAGCTTATCCTCATGGCAGAGTGAAGTTTATGATTTGCTTGCATGTTCTTTAATGAAGATTTCACATGATCTATTTCATATGCTCCTTACTTTCTGTTTCATAATCCCAAAGAATGCATCAAAGAATAGCTGATAGGAAGCTGGCTTTGCTCTCCAAGAGATGTGCTCTTTGCATAGCATGTGCCTGAGCCCATTCTGGAATGTGGGCTCCCACTTCTAAATACGGGTATTCAGGTACAAAGCATCAAAATATGAGTGGCCTAATTTAATATTGTAAAGGTTCGAAGTGTCTTTGAGGTGAAGCTGTTAAACATTGACATCTCATAGCTTTTTAGTGCAAGGCTCTGATTCTCAGCTGTGTAGCTGAAAAGTTAACAGCAATCAGGGGTGTAAATCAAACGAGTACAGATGCAATGAAAGTAACATATCCAGTGCGCAGGCTCACATCCCACTTCTGTCCTCCCTGTCAAAGAGGAGGCAGCAGAACACCAGTGCTGCCCCACCAGATGCAGCATCTTCCTACTGTGAGGCGAGGGCACCATCTATGGGTGATACCGTTGTCCAGCCCATCTGGGCCTCTCTCCTTACTCGTCTTCACTTCTTTTTATAGCATATGTTAGGAATATTATGCAGGAAGCATTGTGCGACAATGGAAGGGCTACAGATGCTCTAACATCTGGATATACTGCATCAGCAACTTCTATTTTCTCTAGGGTAAGTTTTCCCTATGTTTGAGCTGTTTCTCCTTCAAAGCTTTGGCTCCATGATCAACGTAAGGTCACCTTACCTAGAATGAGCAGAACACAGTTGCTCTCATTTTGACATGTGCAGGGCACAGGGGGTATCTGTACCCACACTGTTCCAGACTGGCAGGAGCAGTCCTTGCTTGCTGGCTCCAGCTGAGACAGGCATTCTCACTGGTGCTGGAAATTAACTGTTGACACTGAGATCACAAGATCAAGGTGAGCTTTTGCCCTTCTGCTCCACAGGAGGTTTCTGGCCTCCCTAAGCTCGCCTTGGAGAGGGAAGATTTAGGTTGGATGTCAGGGGGAAGTTCTTTACAGAGAGAGTGGTGAGGTGCTGGAACAGGCTGCCCAGAGAAGTTGTGGAAGCCCCGTCCCTAGAGGTGTTCAAGGCCAGATTGGATGGGGCCCTGGGCAGCCTGGTCTAGTATTAAACGGGGAGGTTGGTGGCCCTGCGTGTGGCAGGGGGGTTGGAGATTCATGATCCTTGAGGTCCTTTCCAACCCTGGCCATTCTGTGTGATTCTGTGACACTCAGAAAAAATTATTTTCCTTTCTCAGTTTAGCTGGAAATAATACTCCAAGGCTTTATATGTCAGGGCCTGAGACATACAGAAAAGTAAGAAAAGCAGAGGTACCCCTTGCCAGCTGGTGGCAGGACTATCACGGAGGGCTGTGCGGTTAGCAGACAAAGCAAGTGCACACTGAAACCCAGTGACTGCAAACAAAAAGTGAGGTGGAAGTTTCAGATCTACAAGTGGTTACATCCTAGAGAAGTCTCCATTGACATTTAAAGGTTTTATTTTACATTTATTGTTACAGACGCAGGACTCCCAAACCTTTCCCAGACTGGAGATGAAGCTGAGCAGCACGCACAGGTAGAGGCTAGCCTGGTGTTCAGACTCACTGCGTGCAGCCAGGGAGAGGTGCTCTTCAAGATGGGCCTCTCCAAGATGATGCTAGGCCTGCTGTCTTCAGAAATACTATTTTGGGTCAAGTTACATTGATGTTATGCAGAAAGGCATAAAACGGACCCATTCAGTAGCAGTGTAGAACGGTGGAGGTGTCCACAGACCTGGTACGAGTTGCCCTTGTAATCTCTCGTACAACATTCACATGAAGAATCAGCGTAAGCAGCATCAGTGTGAAGGTGTAAGAGGCAGAGCCATCTCTCAGAATAGCTCATGTTTTTGCATCTTGTCCCACCCTTGCAACCTCAGTGCTGTATGTACATATCTATGTATATATCCATGTATATATCTATGGCTACATATATATATGTACATATCTATACATATATACAGATATTCCCGGGCAGTTCTTGCGACCCTCGAGCTGAGGCAGCAATTGATTCAAGACAGTCACTGCTGGGGGTTCCCGGTTTGAGTTTAACGTTATTGTACCGTTAGTTAGAAGCTCCCACCCCGCCCGTACCCCTCCATAGCGCAGGCAGCCCCGGGGCCCCGCGATCCCCAAACATGCCCTTGCTCTTCCGGTTCATTCCTAGGGAGAGCGAGAGGCGGGACGAGCCGGTTAGGGCGGCGCATGCGCCCCCGCCATCTCCCCTCCCGCCATCTCCCCTCCCGTCCTGTTCGCATCGTGCAGCGCGTGCGCGGCAGCGCCTCCGGCGGCGGCGGCAAGATGGCGGAGCCGGAGTAAGTGGGGAGCTGCTGGGAGCGCGGATCTGCCGCCATCGGCCGGAGCGGGCGGCTGCGGGGCCGGGCAGGGCGGCGGGGGGAGCGGCGGTGGGCGTGACAGCGCCTGTCAGGCGCTGAGCGTGACCGGCTTCTCTCGCCCGCAGGCAGAAGCGGCGGATCCCGTTGGTGCCGGAGAACTTGCTGAAGAGGAGGAAGGCCTACCAGGCCATCAAGGCCACCCAGGCCAAGCAGGCGCTGCTCAACAAGCGCAAGGTGCGGGCCGCGGTGCCGGAAGGGGGCACTTTAAATAACAGCCGGGGACCTGCTCTGTTCTGACAGCCAGCCGCGGGGCCCTACCTCGGAAATGGCGTAGGGCTTCCTGAGGGAATCTGTTCCTGTGGTGTTCGTGGGGCCGCATTGAAACCTCTTCCATTCTTTGTTGGATACCGTGGGTGTGTTTGTAAGCGTGCAGATGGCTGCAGTGTGCCCCAGGTAGAAGGGGAAGCTTGAGTAATAACGCTCAGCAGCCACTTCTAAGGTTCTTCTTAGTAAAAATGACCTTAACTATGGGAGTTAGTTAAGTCTCTGCCTGCTCGGAAAATGCAACCTAATTCCACAGATGGTTTCCAACATGAAAGAGAACTGAAAATGTATATTGTATTCGTTAGTTTAAAAGTGGCCTACTGTTGTAGCTAGTAATGTATCTGAAGTGTTATTGGGTAGCTGCTGTGTACCATCTCACATGAGAAAGCACTGTGATGTAGGTGGGTGTACTTGATCCTCAACTGAGAACAAGCATGTAAACTTTTGAATTAGGAAAAAAAAAAAGCTTTCAATTTTCCCATAATTCTGAAAAGAATTTTTTCAAGTGAGCAGGATGTTCTGTATTTAAATTAGTAATAGCATCGAATGCATCTTTCTCCTTTTTTTTTTTTTTTTTTGCATGTGTTTTTTTTATGAAAAAGGAATTAAAACCAATTTTTTTTGGGGGGGGGGGAGGGGTGGTTATTTTGAGTCATGGTGGATTATTGGTGTCCCATCTGTTTCATAATACATGTTGCTTCTGGCTTTCCCTGAGCTGACCAAGCAATGTGTGAGTGGCTGTGTTATTTTGATTTCTCCTATGCCTGGAATCATCTTGGGTCTTGCTCTGTGTCTTTCCTAACATACCTCCTTCTGTGGAAAACCTCTCTGTTCTCTGTTTGGAAGTCACAGCTCACTGCTTAAAGTCTGCAACTTTGTGTGTTGTCCCTGACTTCTGTCTCTTTGAGGCTTGGATTTTGAAATTTATTTTATTACCGTTACCAATGGTAAAAGAGCATAGCGCATGAAGTTCTTAATTTCACCTGATCTTTGAGATGTCCACTTCTGAGATTGTTGAGGATGTTGATCGTTCCTTATCCTTTTGTCTTTAGCTCCAGAAGGGGAAACAAATCCAGTTTAAACGCCTTGAGACTTTTGTTCGAGATTCATGGCGCAAACGCCGAGACAATGTCCGGCTGAGGCGCATGGAGCAGCAACCTGGGCAGGTGACTGTACCTAAGGAGCACAGACTGGCCTTTGCTGTGCGGATTACAGAGTAAGAGAGCTTGTTACTTCTTTTTATTATTGCTATTGTCTGCAAATGCCACATCCCTTCTAAGCAAAGGAAGTGCGATTTAGCCACCTATGTCTTTGCAGGTAAGCTGAGGACATTTGGTATTCTGTTAAAGAAATGTGGTTACTAATAGAATGTTTTTCTGTTTAAGGATTAAAGGTGTGAGTTTGAGGGTAAGAAGAGTGATTGAGTTGCTGCGGCTGAGAAAAATTTTCAGTGGAACATTTGTTAAACTGTCTCCATTATCGCTGAAGATGCTGCGGATTGTAGAACCTTATGTGGCTTGGGGGTAAGTACTACATGAGTCACGTGGTTTTGTAGAAATTTTTTTGTAGGTATCATGGCTTTCTGATTTGTAGCTAGCTTCTCCAATAAGTGGTCAAAAATTCACTGACTTCACATCTAAAATTTGTTATTCATTTTCATCACTCTAAAGCTACCTTGGTTACTTTCCAACTTCAGTGCAAAGCAGCAAAGAAGGACTCCCCACTGCATCATGTCTCTCCACTATGCAGTCTGATTTCTTGTTTTTAGGTATCCTAACCTGAAGTCTGTGCGAGAGCTCATCCTGAAACGGGGCCAAGGAAATGTTAACAAGAAGAGGGTACCTCTGACGGACAATAGGTTGATAGAGGAACATTTAGGTGAGGAATAAGATGAGAAAATGAAGGGAATTGGCAATTAAGGGAGGTGCTGAGAGTTTGCATTCTGGCCTTAGAGGGAAGGGAGGGAGAAAAATTGTGCAAGACTTATATAGGGAGGACCAGTGGTTATTGGATAGTGTAAAGGAATAGTTGCACATCTCCTTTATGGGTGGTGGATATGTGTGTGTGTTGTGTGTTGCGTGTCTTGTTCATTTTACTTTATGGTTATTTTTTCCTGCAGGCAACTTTGGCATTATTTGCCTGGAAGACCTTATTCATGAAATCTACTCAGCTGGGAGGTATTTCAGAAATGTCACAGACTTCTTGTGGCCGTTCCAGCTGTCAGTGGCCCGCCATGCTGCACATAATAAAGTGGGTTTCCTCAAGGAGATGGGTAAGCCTGGCTGCAGAGGTGAAGGAATCAACCAGCTTATACGTCAGCTGAACTAGACAGGTAAGGAATATAACTTCTAAATCCTTTTTGTTTATCTGGCTTTGTAGGAATAACTGTACTGCCATCAAAGATGAGTTTACAACAGTGACCCTCACAGTCACAGAGAAAACTAGAGAAGATCATGAGTTGCGTTAGCTATCAGTCCTAGTGGACTATTCCATAAAGGCTTGATTGCTGGGAGATTGTGTTCAATGACTGGTAATTTTTTTTTTTCCTCTTCTGTTCTGCAGTCTGTGCGAAAACACCAGGATTTATAACCTGCTCTTTCACATGTAATTTTCATCAACCTGGGCTCTCTACAGTGATAAACTACATCTCTTGACTGTTGCTACCTTCACCAACAAAATCCAGGTGACAGAAGCTGCACTCCAGGCTGGTCCTTGAGAAGGAAATTGTATTTGGTGCAAAAAAAGAAATTACTTGAACTTTCTGGAGCAATCTGACTTTTTTAAGGTGTTGCATTTTTTTACTTTGTTTTCAATACTTTTTACTGCTGGCACTGTACCAGTTGGCTCCTGATTTCACCTTTGGTATAAAGCATGTGTTGTCATTTCCTGATTTGTATTTGTTGCAAGGGAACAGCAACCATTGCTTTGATCCAGTCCTCCCCAAGGGAAGTGCTTGAAATTGCACTTGCTGTTGAAGTGCACCTACTTTTGGTGTAAATGGGTAGTGCAGTCAGCTGCTTAAGAACATTGCTGACAGGCAGAAGAAAGCTCTAGGCTTATTCCTCTGTTACTGCAGCTAGATTATATTTATTTGTGATATGTCATACTGATTTACACAACATCTTTCTAACCGTACTAAAGTGGGACTGCTGTGAGGATGGGTATTTCTTGATAGGAAAATCCATTATTCACACTCTACAGCAGTATTACAAAATTAATAGTTTTAAAATAAACACTTTTAAAAATGGTAGTATTGCACTGCTCATGATTTACTGATATGTAAGTGCTTAAGAACTAAGTAACTCAGATGTGACTATGGGGAGTACTAAAAGCAGTGTATGCCATTTTAATTTTTTTCTTTTATGGAGCTTCTTCAACTCGGCTATTGTCTGATACTAATTTAGAAGGCAACACTGTGCTTAACCATTAATCATTATGGGGAGTTGGGGTTCTTCATCCTGGAGAAAAGAAGGCTCCAAGGGGAACCTGATAACAGCCTTCCAGTACCTGAAGGGGGCCTGCAGGAAAGATTGGGAGTTACTTTTTTAAGGGCATGCAGTGACAAGACAGGAGGAAATGGCTTTAAACTGGAAGAGGGTAGTATTAAACTAGATATTGGGAAGAAATTCTTCACTTTAAGGGTAGTGAGACACTGGAACAGGTTGTCCATTGAGGTTATGAATCCCTCTCCCTGGAAGGGAGCTAGGCCAGGCTGGATGGGGCTTTTGAGCAACCTAGTTTAGAGGGAGGTATCTTTGCCTTTAGCAGGGGGTTGGAAGTGGGCAATCTTATAGGACCCTTCCACCCCAAAACATTCTGTGAATGATGAAGTCATCATTAATCACTGAGTCTCCCACAAACAGTACTAGGCACAGTTAATGAACATAGTTTCATGGATTTCATATTGACTATAGCATTTGATTTGTGACTGAGGAAACAGATAAGGTAACTATTGAGATCTGAGTTTGTTTTCTGTTTTGGAAGCAGGTATACTTTTTATAACTGCGAGAGAGTACTTACGGCAGTAGCCTGAACTGCTGGAACATAGAGTTCTAATATCTAAAATATAATTTCCCACATTATCTGACTGGGAGAACACTATACAGTTTCAAGTTTTATTCCATAAAATAAGAATACAGACATAGAAAATGCTGGGCAGATGCTGAAGAAGGACAAGACATACACTGATGCAGGACAGCACCCTCTCCAGAATTGCAGTCTCATGTTCTTTAAAATGTTATGTTTTCATCTGTTTGAGCCTTTTTCTGATCATCAGCTGCTTTCATGGTAAGAACTTTAGAATTAGTCGTCTTATTAGGTATGGATTAATTCTGGTAATGCAACCTTGCATGAAGAACATAATGGACCTTGCATGAAGAACAGGCATAATACTGTCATGAACATCTCAGAGCTCTTCAAACAATGCCAGCTTAACCTAGTGTTACACCACATTATCAGGCACATACTGTTCCATACTTCAGCAAGAGCAATTGTGTGTTCACAACATAGCTGCACTATGAACAGAAACTATACAAGAGGACAGGATATGTACAAGAAACAGTTTTAGGGAAAAGAATCCTTTTTGTAAGCCACCATACTGTTTACTTTGTGGATTGTGGTAGTGAAGGAACGAAGGCGAACCTCTTCTGAATTGGCAATGAATTGTGGTCCTGACTCTTCCCACTTTTCTGGGACTACCAAGTCTTTATCTGTGTAAATCAGCAAGTCAAAGGCACCTGTAAGCAAGTGGGAAAAAATTAGCAGTACACATATGAGTGATATTATGATTGAAGTTAAAATGCAAGGAGGCATGCACCAAGGTTATCAGAAGTTACACTGACACTGGAAAAAGAAATGGCAGTTAAAGAATGAAAACAAGTACTAGTTAACATTCCTATAGTCACAATATTTATGAAAACTGTAGTTCCTGAGATACACTAAGTTTCATCAAGCTAGTTAAGTCACCTTGAATTGCACCTTTTGGGGAAAAAACAAGTATTTTGTGGGGACATCACCATTAATACCTTCAAATGAAGTTGTTTCAAGTGCTTGAATGAGAGAGAGCTACAGCACAGTGCTCTCTGACGCTGTTTCTATGCTGTACGTAACTGAGACTGTCTTGGTCTAACTAAACATTAAATACCCAGAAATGCAACGCATGACATTTCAAGTAATAAGAAAAACACGAAATAGTGGAAAAGACATTCCTCAATAGAATGCTAGTTCAGGCTTTCTGAATGGTGTGATTTCTTTCAGAGAAGTTACGAATACTCACAGGCAGTTTCCAGGAGAGGCAGAAAAGTTACTGTGGCAGTGATTTGTCTGATAACAGATCGAATTTCATCCTGAATGGCTTTCTGAGATTTTTCTCGGGGTGCACTGGGAAAATGGGAAAAAGAAAACAACTTATACCTACTATGTGACAGCTTTCTTTAAACACAGTTCTGCTGCACTTCTGTGGGGTCTGCTTGCTGTATGGTTATGCAAAATAGAGGCATTCTTTTAAGCCTTAGGTAAATGGGCTTAGAAAACTGACTGTCAGTTTCACTTGTTGTTTGTGAAATCTCACAGTATTTTTAAGGATGTATTCTCTGTCTGGAATGGATGAGAGTTTTGGCAAAACAGCAGAAGAGCAGTAATACAGGACTTTAGTTTAGTTTAGTTGCAAACATTTTAATAATTGAATCACAGAATCATTTGAGTTGGAAGGGACATTTAAAGGTTATGTAGTCCAGCTCTCCAGCAACAAACAGAGACACCTACAGCTCCATAAGGTTGCTCAGAGCCCTGCCCAGCCTGATCGTTGCTCCAAGGATGGGGCAGCTTTCTGGACAACCTGTGCCAGTGCCTTGCCAATCTTACAAACAAACAAAGAAACCCCCAAATTATCCTTCTTATATCCAATCTAAACCTCACTTTTAGTGAAACCCTTTCCTTGTATCCTATCACACCCTGTCCCTTGATAAAGAGTCTGTCCCCTTCTTTCTTATACCTTCCCTAATATACTGAAAGGCTGCTCTCCGGTCTCCCCACAGCCTTCTCTTCTTCAGGCCTCGTGTGAGGACAGGCTGAGAGAAATGTTCTATCCCTGGGACCATTTTTCTGGCCCTCCTCTGGACGCACTCCAACAGGTCCATGTCTTTTCTGTACTGAGAACTCTAAATCTGGACACAGTACTCCAGGTGAGGTCTCACAAGTGCAGAGCAGACAGGCAGGATAACCTTCCTTGCCCTGCTGGCTGTACTTCTTTTGATGTGGCCCTGGATATGGTTGGCTTTCTGGGCTGCTAGCACACATTGCAGGCTCGTGTTCGGCTTGCCATCCACCAGTACCCTGGGTCCTTTTCAGCAGGGCTGTGCTCCATCCTTATGTCCCCCAGATTGTACTGATAGCAGGGTCTGCTCCGACCCAGGTACAGGATCTTGCTCTTAGCTTTGTTGAATCTCGGTTTCACCTGGGCACAATGATCAGCCTGTTTAAGTCCCCCTGGATAGCATCCTGTCCCTTGGGTGCATCAATGGCATCCACAGCTTTATTTGGTAAGGTTTGACAGCTTTTAGTGAGAAAGAGCAGCCTTAGCTGCCGTGAGGTAGCAGAGCAGCGCTACCGTCTGTGGTCTTTCCCTTGTGCCTCCCTGCAGGGAGAAGCAGGCACAGTAATGCTGTCACTCACCTCTCACCCTTGGCGTTCTTGTCACATTCGATGTCGAACTGCCACCGCTCCAGTACCTCGTTGTTCTCTATGCTGGAGATGACCACCACCAGGCGCTGCACGGTGCACTTGTAGAGCCACTCTGGAAGAGGCCACAGCATTTACTACAGGCCGTGAGAGAAGAGGGGGGAAGGGTACCGAAAGAGGGAACACCTTTCATCTGTTCCACCACGTTGTTGAGGTAGTTCTTCAGCTCGGGGTCGGTGGTGACGAGCAGTGTAAGCCCGTACTTCTGGACGCGGGTGAAGGTCTCGGGGGGGTAGATTCCCCGCTGGTACAGGATGCTGTTGATGCCATAGGCTGCGCGCACAAAGCGGGGAGGCGTGTGTGAGGGGGCCGCCCCTCCTGCCCCACCGGAGGCCATGTCGGCCGCAGGAGAGGAGCCGGCCGCCCGTCCGCCCTCTTCGCCCCCCGCCCCCATCTCCCCGCGCCCCTAGACGGCCCGCAGCCCCTTACAAAAGAACTCGGCGACGATCTCGGCGCTGCCCCGCAGGGTGATGCCCTGCTGCTCGCGGCTGAGCTGCGCGGCCATAGAGGTGCCCGCCCGCCGCCCGCTTCAAATCGCGCCCCGCCCCTTCCGGCCGTCTCGACGTGCTGCCGCGCAGGCGCACTGCCAGGCCGCGCCTCCGCTCGCTCGCCCGAGCACGCGGGCAGATGGGCCGCCGTGCTGCGCGTGCGCGTGGTGCGGCCGTTACGGCGGGCGGGGGCTGGGGTGGCCGCGTGCGCGCCGTCAGGCGCCGTTTGGTGCGCGCGTCCTTGTGAAAGCGCTTCTGCGCTCGGAAAGGGCGTGTTCCTGGTGCGAACAGAGCGAAGTACTGCTCTGGGCGACTTCTAGTGGTGCTCAGTACGAAAGGCACCCCGCTCAGCTTTTAGAAGTTGGATTGCTGTCAATGCCCGCTATTCTGCTTCAGCCCCTGCCGCCCCCCTGTCCCCGAGCGGTCTCGGAGCCCTTCCTTTCCCCCGCTGGGCTTTTCTCGTGCTTTGCTTCCTCTGAGGTTCCGTACAGCCGCCGCTGCGCTGCGCCGTCGGTGTGAGAGCCGGGTGAAAGAGACAAAGCCCAGCGCTCACCGAAGCGAAGCGCAGCTCCTCTCCGCTCTGGTGGGTTCGTTAAGGGTCTCCCGCTGCAGTTGGCTGATCTCTTTTTCCAAAAATTGGTTCCTCTGTGTTTTGGCAGAGGTGGAAGAGGAGCTGTCGGTGATATGACCGTGCAGATATACTTAATTACTGACAACAGGTTTAAATGCACCTCGCTTCACTGCCAAAAAACACCCTTTGCGTTTTGCAATTCCGTTTGTTCTGTCTCTTTAGGGAAATACATTTCCCTTTTACACTGTGTCACTATTTCTCTTTTAATTCCTTGTGTTTCCTGTAAATGTAATCTAATGGTAAGAACTGCGCATTTTCTATCCTTTTGAACTTATTTTGCAGTACAAAGCTCCTGGTTTTTTATGTTTTTTATATTTTTTTTATGACCAATTCATTAATTTTTAGAAGTTTGATCTTTTTAGTCCATGAGATAACACATTTCTTTTTCTTAAGCTTCATACTTTCCTTTTTACTAAAAGGTCCTTCATCTTCACTGTTCTTAATCCTCATATAAGCAAGTGTTCCTCTGCCAATAACGCCTCTCCATGAAGGCCTAGATTTCTGACAATGTGTGTGGTGTTTTTCTTTTTGCATTTGCTAATTATCTTGTCTTTGTTTCTCAGTTACAGATCCTCAGCTCCACGGTACCTGATTTTCATTTTCATCACTTCATTCAGGTCAGTGTCACTCATCTTTTCTGCCAGGTCAAACCCAAATCCCCCAGCAGGCAGCTAGGGGATGAGTGCAGTTCTGTCATGTATCTAGGTCTGTGGTAATCACTTGACCATACCATGCTGTGCTCTAACAGAGCCACCAAGCTGCGATGGGGACATATGTACTTAAGTCCTTTTGTCATGTTACTCAACAGGCCTGCTCCATGTGCTGCTGATGCCTGTAGTTCACATTTAGGGCATGTCCAGCTGTGTATCAAGCAGGAAGCTGTGGGGCTCTCATGGAAAACAGCGGGGATACTGCCATGTGTTAGGGAATTTGTTGTCTGACAGCCCACTTCCTGACCAACTCACAGGGACTCAGGAATGAAGATGACAGACTGAGTTATACGTTCTGGCACATCATGGGTTGGCTATCCTTGCTTTAATTATTTCATGCTAAAGCCTTAATTTTCATAAGGAATGTGAAATCCCAGTTGCATTTAATTTGGTTCTCTTATGATTCTTTAGTCATTGCTCTATTTCTCAGTTACATTTTGAAGTTATGACAGATATATTTTTTTTTAATTCTCTTTTTATGGAAGGAAAGGTCCCCTATTTGTCTTGGCTTTTCTGCAACATTTAATGATTGCTTCCCCATGGCAATTGTTAATGAACCTGTGACAATCCAGATTACTGCTGCTCCTTCCAGTTTTTTAAGGCAACTCTAGTCATGCTCCTGTAGCCATTCAGGAGATGAGAAGAAATAATCCATGTGTAGAGTTCATTCCCAGGTTTGGGGCTTTTTTTTTTGTTTAGTTTTTTAGCCCTCAGGGCGATGTGGACAGGTCTCTCTTGCCAGCATAATAAAACAGTCAGTAAAATAAAAGTTCTGTTTGTTACAAAAGCCTTCTTATCACATCAACAAATTGTCATATTAAGTCTCAGTAAAATCCAGTTCTTCCTGTGCAGAGAAAGGAAATCTTACCCTGGGTAACAGAGCCTTAGTTCTTCTCCTGTTCTGGTAGATCTCAAGCTCTTCTGAGTTATTTCCTTCCCCACGATAGGGGGAGCTTCTCTACTTACTAGCCCATAGAAAGAGCTGGTACTTTCACCTCCGTCTCTCTTATTTTCTGTGCATTGTTTTGAGTCTCCTTTGGGGGTTTATAATGCTGCCCATCTGAAGTTGTCTGTGCCTAATACTGATGGTGAGTGTTGAGCTTGTTCTTGTTCTGCAGGTTAGACTTTTTGTTCCCTTTCTTCCTCTGTCCATCTTGTGGTATTTGTAGATCCTGTGTTAAATGCTGTTTTACCTCCTGGTGGGCTGAGGCCCTTCTCAATTGGCAGTACTTCTGTGGTTTCTAGTGAAACTTTTCTATTACAGCTGTTTAGTTCTCTGTGCTATGGGAGGGAGCGATGTATGGGTTGTTCTGGGCTAAAGCTTTTCCTGAACATACCAGCCCAGCCAAGTACCATTTCTGTTTCGTTATGCAAGTGTTATTTTCAAAACTTTTAAATTTTAGATCATAGTGTGTGAGCATTTTACTGTCTTCTATTGTATCTTCACAGCTTTCAGATAGGATTCCTTTGATTTATTATTGTCTGGAATTAACTCTAGAATTGATGTAAAATATTTAACTTTTTAAAATCAGGCTTTCTATTACCAAGATCAGTTTGTTTTAATTTTTGTTGCTAGTCAAGCTTGTTTTCAGCAGACTTTGTAGCACTGAACTTGAATAAGGTACCTGTGCCAGCTGTCAAAATGACTTCTTAACATGTTGGCCAGTGCTATTTTTTACAAAGTAAACCATGGGATATTTTTATGGGTAGCCATGCTGCATTCTTTCATCAACAGCAAGTAAAGAGTGCAACTGGGAAAGAATGTTTTGAATCTTAAATGTTCATTAAAAAGAAATTGACTTTAAAAATGAGTCAGTGTGGGCTAATTAACTGTATTAGGACTTGTGTTATGATGAATAAGCTTCCTTAAAGGATCTGCTTGGGGAACATGGTGTAAAACTCTTTAATATAACTTGTCTTTTTACCTATTATCAGTGATTCTGAACTTATTTTGAAATTAAAAATATTCAGATAAGTCCTTATTTATTCTAGAAAATGAGGGAAAAAACCCCAAACAAACGGTTTCTTTACTTAAGCCAATGTGAAAACGTCATTTAGCTTGAGTGAAGCTATGTCCTGATAGTGGCCTTCGTGTGTAGTGAAGTAGCTTTTGTGAATTTTGAGAATTTAAAAAGCTACTACTGTGAAACAATGTTCAGTGAAGTAATTCTTTTGATGGTTTTATCTCTAAGCTACCAGGAGATGGCGCCAGGCACATGAGTTATTTGCATCCTTTCAGTTTAGTCTTGAACTGCAGCAAGTTCATTTTACTGAGTACTTGAGTTTAGACTAATTTTAAATGCATTTCTTTGCCAGTTTTTAAAACGTGTTCCAGAATGAAGAAAATAATTGACCTGAAATCAGAAAATAAAAATGTTAGTGATAGAAATCAACTGTAGTAAGATTTTTTTTTTTTAAGTCTGTATGCTTATTTTCCTGCCTGCACCCTGAAAGTTGTAGGTTAATTTTCTTCCTCTGAACTAAATATTTTTATATTATAGAGGCTTCTTTTCTAAGAGATGTAAAAAGTGCATACATTGAAGCCTTTTTGTCTATGCATGGGCACTTTCCTTTGTAATACGGTTTACCATCTGGTGCATCTGGCACATTTAATACATAAAGTGAGAGCTTCTTCCACAATGTATCAGTCTTGTTTTGAATGCCAAGAACTAGGACCTATGTGTAGATCACTGACAAGCCCTTGAGAAGCCAGGAGGAACATTAATATATTGTGGGTATAGTTTTAAATGTATGTAAGTATTCTTTATAAACGCAAACACTTGTATTTTTTATAAGACTTTTTTCATTGACTGTGGTGAAAAATCAAGCATATTCGTGGCACAGTGAAAGTTTCATCTCACTGTAAGGCATTTTGTGAAGGTGCACCTACATTCATTATATCAGCATGTCTACAGAATCATGCATATTTATTCAGCAGTTAACATGGGGCCTTTATGCATGTCATTTCTAGTTTAATTTCTATAATTTATGGAATATGAGCTGTATACGTAAGCTGTTACTTTTGTTTACATAATAATTCTTTCAACACTTCTCTGCCTTTGAGCAGATTTCTACCACCATATAGGTGGTACTTGTATTTGAAATGATAACATAGGTTAACAGTACTGAAACATCTTTGAAAGAAGCTCCTTATCTAACATTGGATGAAAAATGCCATTTTGATTTACCTTTTGTTGTTGTTACACTAAAGCCAACTTAACTGATGGACAATTCCTTTGGAAGGTTTTGAGTAAAGACAGGAATCCCGTTACAGAATCAGTAAAAGCAGAACTTGAATGAGTTTTTCATGCCTTGAAAACTTTGTAGTGCTCAGTGATGTCATGTTATAATGGTAACAGGTGATGTGAAACCCACTGAATCCAGCTCTGACTAAATCCCCAGTTAAGTACCTGAAGGCTGATGATTGGAAAGATGCATGTTAATCCAGTTCCTGTTATATCTGAAGTTCTCATGCTAATAAATTAATGGAAAATGATACAGTTCTCAGATAGTTTAGACTTACTAAGAAATATACCACAGTTTACATTAAAAACAGGTCTTTTCTAATTAACAGCTGAACAGACACATCAGCATAGAATTAGACTGTCATTGTGACATCAGGTACTGAGGTGCAACAGAATACCGTAGATGGGCTAGCAGGGCAAATATACCTTGGTAGTATCAGATTTTAAAAGGGTACTGTCACAGAATTGCAATGTCTTTGATAATTGTTTATTATGCTTGCTTTTTGTTGTGTCTTTTCTGATACATAACCAAGGTGGACTTCTTCAAGTAATTGTGTCGCGAGAACTGCCTCAGAATTACGATGTCTAAAGAGACAAATAAATTGTGAAACATATAGTGTCTGCATTAGAAATATTTGAAGCAAAAAAAAACCCCATGTGAATCATTCCTTCATTTCCTCTTGAAAAGTGGAGTCTTTCTGCATTTTTTCTTCATTTAGATCCCCATGCAAGTTAGGTATCTCATCATCAGAATTATGATTGTTTCTGAAAACAGGCATGCAAAATTTTCTTGTAATTACTGAACAGCTTAAGAAAACAGGAGAGAATGACTTTCTAAATAAGGTATCTGTTCTGTATGGAAGGAAGAATGCTTTAGCAAATGTAATAGGGCTTGTTGGAACTATACCTTGAATCTCTCAACCTTGGCAACTGTCCTCATTTCAGTTTGTTGCCTTGGAATGTCTAATCCAATAGTGTGGAGACAATTGCCTGATTTATGAACTTTCTGTTATATTTCCGTTACAACTCATATGCTCTGTTAATTAATAGCAGAAGAACCGTGAACAGTTTGTGAATGAGATGGGTTGTTGAAAACACCTTTATCTAGGCAATACTTGTATACTTTCATTAATAGCTTAACAGTGACTAAAGATGTCTGCACAAGAACAGCAGTGAACTAGATATGGGCCATATCAGGTACAAAATCCAGCTTATACAACTCTACTTCAACCACTTCATATTGGTCACATGAAAAGTGAAATATTGTATTTCATAATTACTTTTAACAACATACAAAGTAGCAAATAAGTACTCAGGTTGCCATGTGAGAAGCATGGAAAGAGTCTTTGGGATTATCTTTGTTCTTTAAAATAACAATTAAAAAAATCACTTAATGATAGATCATGGGGTCACTTGCAAAATAGCCAGGAAAATGAGTGAAGAAAGGATTTGCTAGAACAATTTAAATAAAATGTTTTCATTTTCTAAGCCATTAATGAGACCAAAAGGACATGCTGTTCACTTGTTTGTTGTGTAAGGCTGTACTGGCAAAGTTTTTTGGAAAAAAAAAAAAACAACAAAATTGGAACAGTATTTGAAAGTTCAAGCTAGTTATCTGCGTCTCCTGCATAATGGATGGCCTCATCCAAACCTCACGATCTGATGCTGCTAGGAGTGTAAAAATGGAAAACAGATGGCTTAGTAATGTGAGTAGCAGTTTGATGCTAATTGTTCCCTACAGTCTCCCTTCCTGGAAATCTGATTTGAGTGAAAACATGGCATTACTGCTCAAGGTGAGCTCTTCCTTCATTGTAATCTGACAGTTAGCACATGAGTAGACCAAGGGTGGATAGTTATTCTAAGATTCTGGTCACTTGTGCTACTGAGAAAAATTCATTGAGCTAAAGCAAAGGTTATTTTGTGTTTGCTGAAGGTGTTGTTGCATCTTTGATATGGATAGATGTTAATGAAGAAATCTGTAAATTTGGACTTGCATGTGATGAAGCATCAACCTAAGCAATGATCTGATGTGTCAAAGGGAGTGAAAAAAAAAAAGTAAGTATCATGTGCTCATAAACATTTTCATTACATGTAGTGTTACTTCAGTTGTTGCAGAAGTGCAGTATGATCTCTTAAAACAGAAGAGAGAATCTGCAGGCCTTCTGCTAGATGAGAGGAAGCCGTTGGGTAATAACTGATGGCCCGGCTGCATTGAAAAGTCACGTCATTGCTTTGTTGCGCTCTTTGCTTAAGCTACAGAGTGGCCCATAGTTTCTGCTTTCTTTACAAGCTCACAGGGACTGTGCAGTGTAACTGTATGACATTTTACAAAGTGACATTGCCCTTTGCAGCTGCTGCAGCTTGGAGTTAGCAGTCTGGTTCACTTCTTTCTTGCTGGGGAGTTGATATAAATTTGTGCTGATCAGTTTAAGTCAATGTTTCCAACAAAGGATTTACAAACCTCGGAAGCTCAGGTACTGCAACATCTAGCTAGAAAATGCATTGGTCACTGCCATTGCTATGTTTTAAAGAACATAAATGTTCTATGAATTATATTTAAAGGAGATGTCACAGTGATGATGCTGACATTTACTTATTTAATACTGCAATATCAGAACAATCATCTAGCACTAAAGAGACAATTGCAAAAAACTTTTGCAATCTGAAGAGATTCAAACCTTCCTTTCCCTCCCGTGACCAGGGAGGTGTTCTTGGCATCATACATGAGGCTGGTTTGACTGGGTGATATTTATTATCCCATCTGTTGAAACTGTGCTGCAGAACAAAAGGGAATTGAAAATCCATTCGAAGATAAATGGGAGAAGGATGAGAATGAGTTTTACTAGTCAAATCTGGCAAAGAGTCTAGAGCTGCAGTCCAGCTGCCCAGTTATTTTCTGTTTCACATACTATTTTTCAATACAATTTCATTTTGCGTAAACTTTTTAAAACAGCAAAATTCAAATTTACTGAATGGCCTGCTCTAAATTAAACTCATGCCAGAAAATATCTTTTAATCTTTCTTTCTAATGACTGATGCATTTTTTATGAGTTTTTATTGTAAACAATGTTAAAAAAATGCAAAATGGTACCAGTGGGAAATGATAATAAAGACATTCAGTCAAATCACGATAGTAAAATTTAGAAGTGCGCATTGTAATCTGTAACGTTCCCTATTTCTATTACTGAAGTAATTTTCTAAAGCGCTCCAAGATGATTCACCATGTCTGCATGTTGCCTGTGCTAATTTGCTAGGTAAAATATCCTGCATCTTTTTGTGTTCTCTTTAGTGTGTCCAAAGTTGCGTGTAGCTCTTCCCGCTCAGCAGCATGACCAGATTGCTGAACTCTCTCTGCCAGGGGCGTTATCTCACTGTGAATGGCTATCTGCAGTCAGTGCCACACATGCACTTCACGTTACACTGATGATGTTTAGATTTCATCTGCGTAGCTGCCATAACCTTGCTCTGTCCTTGAACGCATTTTGGCCAACCAGCTTGCACATAAATTTAGAAATCATAATAATCTCTCCTCACCTGCAGGCTTTTACACATTACCCTTGCTGATTTTGCATTATGTTTACAAAGCAAATTGTACTATCATTCATACAGAGGGAAAAATAATCTAGCCAAGTTCTTTGCATACAGTAGATGAGATGTACGTGCCTACTCCATCTCTAGTAATAACCATGCTGATATTTCATGAAAAAGATGAAAAAGTAACAAAGCTGGAGTAAGACTTAAGCAAAAACCTGAAGGAAAAAACACCAACAGCCACATTACGTAGGTATTTTTCAACTTTAAATGGGATGCTCTAGTGCCGGAGGACATGGTCTGTTTGGTGGGTGAGTGCAGTAAGCAAAAGATTTGTGTAACACCTTAAAACATGTAATAAACAAAAATGGCAGAGATGATCTCTGTATGGGCGCATTCTTACTAGTAAGCAAGAAACCAGAGCTTAGGAAGTGCTGGATTTATTCTCGTGTTCTCATTTACCAGTGGCTTGCTGTGTCATATTCCTTTTTTTCTTCTTTCTTTTTAACCCCAACCACATTCCTCAATTTCTCATACTTCGGAATGGGGTGGCTGTAGTCATGGTACCATAAGTAAAAGGGGTTTGAAGATTTTGTGATGTTCTGGGCGCTACTCATCAGCCAGCTCTGCCTGAGAGAGTTGTTTTAGTATGTAGTTAGAATAAGCTTTAGTGCACAAGTGCTGATTGCAACAAAACTGGATAATGAGTGGCTTTATGTTTGCATGAAGAAATAACATGAGAAAGTACTGGCTGCATAGTATCTTGAGACTTCTTTAAGATTTTGGCAAACTGTTCAGGTGTTTTAAAAAGGCCCCATTTCTTGAGATGATAAATCATGACGAAGTATGATTTAGCCAACTTTCACTGTGTTAAAAGCTCATAGAGATCAACTGCAACTACTATTAGAGAGCAGCTCATTTCTGAGTTACTGAGACAAGGGGATAACTGGTTTGTGTGCAGATGGCAATGCTTGCCTTTGTGGAGCTTCTGAGAAGGGAGAGACACGCTTTTCACCTTCACAATTCAATGTTTGATGTGACTTTAAATGCATATTGGAAAATGTCATAAGGTTCTAATTCACAAACTGATCCTGACCCACATATTAATGAATAATGACATCAAGGTCCTATAGCCAGATTTAGATAAAAGCAAGCATGTAATGGTTTGAAACAAAATACCTATGCAATGCAGCAATTTTTGTTTTGATACAGGGAAGTGCTGTTGTGTTAAATAATTCTTGGTCTTTCTTAAATTGTTTTCCTTCATTTTTAGCATTGATTTTGCCAGCATTTCATTCTTACTCAATGCTGTTAAGGCATATTTTTTTCTTCTTTTTCTTGTTACATATATGTTGTCATTATCTTTGAATGGTGGAGGAGGAAATGGTACAAAAATATGGAATTAGAACTGCAGGTCTCCCTTATTCTCACTTCCAATTTATAGTGTGCAATTATCAACATCTTTAACTTCATTAAAATAAGATTTTGTGGAGTTTCTCTTTTACTGCGTTTTCTAAAGATGTTGTTACTTAGTTGTATGCTTGAGGAATTGGCTTTAATAATTAACATTGTCTTGTTAACCGTATTGCTAAGTGAAACTCTAGAAGCTAGACTTATGTTAGAATAGGATTACTCTTTATAACCGAACTCATTTTAGTTGAAGCAAAATCATTGTTCCTAAAAGGAATGTTCCCTTCCCATCAAGCCTTCCATTCTGTTTGACACAGTGACTGCTCACGCTCTGAGAATTTAAAAATCATTTTTAGTGATTTATGGACTGCTGTTGCTAATATTTCCATGATCCTGTTAAAAATGAGTGTGTTTTTTCCCTCAGTGGCCAAGTTTTGTATTTCAAATAAGCAAAATGTCAATTAAACTGAAAACAGGTCTAAATCATGTATATACTAAAATTGGCAGCTGCTTGCTGGCAGATTTTGTAAATCATCGGAATCTGTCTGTGTCGGAGGAAAATTAAAAACAACGTTCTGAATAGTGTAAAAGACCAGGAAAGGTGTAAATTTACATGGAATATCAAGTGAAATAGTCACAAGTGAGTTGAATTAAAATATTCCTCATTTGTATTTACAATGTTAGATGCACTTGTATTATTCCTAGGTATGTTTTTGTGTATGTAAGTGTGCTGATGTGAGGAGTTATTCTATCCTAGTTGCAGGACTTTGCCCTTCCACTTGTCCAACTGCGCGAGGCTCCTGTCAGCCCACTTCTCCATCCTCCTGATGTCCTTCTGAATGGCATCATGACCCTGGGTTGCATCTGTCATTCCTTCCCATTCTTTGAAGAGTTTCATCTCTAGAGAAGAAGCTTCAGCAACCTAGTAAATCAATAGGGTCTTTTAAATTTTGTCTTTTTTTTTTCCCCCCTATGAGCAGTGCAGTTTCTTTGCCATCTCTGGGCTTTGTGCACAAAGGCTCTGGGACTAAGGAATCTCCTTTGTCTCTTGGCAGTGCAAGAGTTCACAGCCCCAGATGCTTCATACACACCATAGAAAGACTGGACTTTTTTACTTAGGAAATTTGGCTGAATGGGAGAATTTCAGGCAGAAGATTTAAACCTGCCAAAAGCATCTGCTTTTTTTATTCCATCAGAGAGAGACATGGTGAACTCTGTCAGTGACAGTGTTGTGATTCTGCTGCTTCCAGCATGCTGTGATGGAAAGATAAGCAGCAAAGTTTGGCATCTGTGTAGCATGAAAACATCTTTGGTTGCATTTGTCCAAAATAAAGAACAGCTAACAGAAGTCCTAACCTTTAAGGTGTCCCAGTAGTAGCAAGAATTCTAAATGATTTCATAATGGAATATATGACTGGATGTCTGATAGTGGTTTACTGGACTTGGTCTCTTCTGTCTCTAGTCTCATCTTTCCTTTGAATACTGGGTGAATCGATGCAGCAAATATAACATCATGTGATTATGATGGAGTGAAAACTTTCAGCCCTCATCATGACAAAATCCACATGACAAAATTAGAATACGTTCACGTGTGATGTGTAATATTCCGTTATTCCCTATGGAAATGTTCAGCAAGACAAGCTCAGTTAAACAATGAAACTGGTGTAGCTATACCGTATCTGTATTTGTATAATTGAGGACAGGCTTTGGCACAGTACCTATGAGGCCAGATGTCTGCCTGTAACTCACAAGAAACAGCAAGTATTGAGGATATTTATAACCTGATACTTCTTAATAAGTGATTCAAATTGGATGCTTTAGTAAATGTACTTTTCATTAAATTATTCTGATGATCATACAATTTCTGTTTACGAGTGATTGAAACAGTAGTTCTTCTCAGTAAACAGATCTAGTACACTGACCTGATTGTTTACAGTGAATACTATAAAAGCTGCAGTATGTATTTCCTGCAAAGAAGAGTTTTTTTCCTCCTTTAACGCACAGTTGTCCTCAGTGCATTTTATAATAGAGGAAATCACTTCGTCAGTAAATCTGTTTAGCTGTTGGTGCTGAAAGGGGGCACAGGAATAAAGGCATTCAGGTGGGAGGATCCCCACACTTAGTATTTACTGATGCCGAGCAGTCTTATAGAGTAAGTGCTGAGACTGAAACATCCCTCCCCACTGTGAATATAGATAATTTAATTAATATTCAGAAGTCTGAGAGCTGAGCTGCTTAATTTTTCATGAGTTACTGCTCTTTATTTAAGTTTACTTATTAAAATACTTTTGGTGCAACGTAAGTGCTGTGTAGTAAAAACCAGGTTTTGTGATGGGTGATGTCCACTGTTGAATGTTTGTGACTCTTGATTCCTTCCCTTTCCAGAAAAGCCACAGTCTTCGTTTGATTGCTGCATATTCCATGAATTCTAGGTTTCTAATTTTAAAGATTTTAAAATTCATGGGTACTGTGTAGGTATCACTTTTGAAGCAACAATTTCATTGAATGCATGCTTTTCCTTAAAATTACTCATATCCACTGGGTATTTATGTAGATGAAATATGATAGATGGCATTGTGTGTGATTTTGATTAAAGCACCAGCTGATCTTGGCACTGCTAAATGAAGATTTAAGTTGAGGGTTAAATCATGACTAACAGAATTTTGGGTCTGTCTTTGATAGAAATAGTTCTAACTGACACTTATGAAAAAAGCAGTTGTTCCATTAGAGTATGAGGGAGGTCAGCACTGTCTGGTAAATGCTAAAAGGCTGGTATTTCTAGAACCCCATAGGGAGTGTTTGATGTCAGTATTATTAAAACAGAGGTCATACAATTGAAGTGTATGATTCTGTCTCAAGAGCACAGTCAAGGGAAAGTACCAGATTATAATGCACAGACATAAGTGATAGTCTGAGTTTGTACATGTGTCTTGTGAAAAGTTACAGGAAGTTTTATCTACCAGGATCTACCAGGAGTTACTTCATCAAGGAGGAAATGGGCTGATCAGAAGATTATGAACATAAAATACAAAAGTCCATAGAATTTTCTGGATTTATCCAGATTTACTAAAAAGAAAAAAAACAATATTATATGCTTGTTCAGCTTAAGTTCTTAACTTCTTAAATTCTACAGGAGTTCTACAGGAAGTTAAAACAGGACACACTTTTAAAAATATTATTTCCTGATTTTTATTTTTATAATAGCTATATTGTAATATATATAATTTCTGTGCTATCACATCAAAATTTACCATGAATTTACCATGTGGATTATGAATTGTATTGCAGTCATATTAATAATATTCATGGGAAATATAGGAGAAAGAGGAAAAGTAGACACTTCTAAGATAGATAAAGACCTAGATTTAGATGAAAATTTGCTGACTAAGTATGGTTTTGACAGTAAATGTGATTAAATGAAATTTTCAGTGAGAAAGTAAGATTTGAGATTAACAGTGTTGGAACTTCATTGGTTTTCATTTTTCATCGCAAGGTGATATTTGTTCTGGCTGTAAGAAAGCATTTTGACAAAAATCTCTTTTTAATTTAGTCATTTGGCATCTTGCTGTATGAGTAACAGCAAGGAAGTAGTAGGCACTGAATTGAAAGCGAAGAGGTAGTTTTCCCACTAGTAGCTGGACAAGACACAAGAGCATTATAGATAGGAAACATTTTAAGAGCAGGAAAAGTAAAGAGTTGTGTCTGCTGCCCAGACGTGTGTGTTCTCCATCTCAGTGGGCATTTGCGAGAAAGGATCTGTTCAGAGCTCATAGTGTTTCAGTTGCTGGCAGTGTTGTAGGGCACATTTTGTCAGAGGGGTGAGAGGCTTCAGAGGTGTGAATTGTGGGTGTGCAGTATTCACGGCTACACAAGATCCAGAGCTGGGAGGCTTTAATGTGACACTTAAGAAACAAAATAATTTGCTTTCTACTAATTGTGGAAAAGTGACTGTATTGGCATATGGACAGAAATATTAACATAACACTATGTCTTCTGTCTATGATTTCACATAGCTTCCAGAGGGCTCGATCTCTTGCCACAGTTCAGAAAAAAAAATGTTCTCCATTATTATTGTATTAAGATTTACTTCTGTTATTTTATTTTAGCTTTGTTCAGGCAAATGTTTAAAGAAAAAAACAGTACTCTAAGTGGAAACTCATCAGAATGTATTCATAAATAATCATTTAAATGTTGGGAATGTAGAGAAAAACAGATCTGTGATAAAATTAAGTCTAGTAGTTGATGTGCTTTCTTAAATTGGAAAGATAAAATATTACCCATGAAAACTCTTCTTCATGCTATTTTGGGCCAAAATAGCTGCTTTTGTTGAAGAATGGGAAAAAATCATTGACTCAACTTACTGTTCAGTATCAAAATTAATTTGGGATCTTTGCTGCCCTGGTAGAGCTTTATCACTATTATGGTAAGGTGCTAAGCCTTTGCCAAAGTGGGGTAAATAAAGCTGTCTTGCAAGTAAAAGACAGCTGTAGTCATAGATGTGCCAGGTGGTCCCAGCTCAGCACTAACCTTGCCCCTCATAGTCCCACTTTCAGTGTTATCCAGGTCTTCTTCCTAGCCCAGTCGTAGCTGTTCACAGCATGCTTGGACTCTCCTTCTTGTGTGTCCATAGCTGATTTACAAGCAGAAACAGGTGCCTGTCCTAAAACAACTTCAGGGACTCTTGTGAATCCAAGTGCAGCTGGACATCAAAGCTGATAGCACTGCATGTACCCTTCATTGAAGCATAGGAGTGTGTTAGGATTCATGGATTTCTTCACTGCTCTCTGCTGTGCAGTGCAGCACTTCTCTTGTAACTGAAGTGCTGTGCTGTTTGGAAGCTTAGTTATATCATTTGCTTGATGGTTGCCATGTAATTTCTGCCCCTGTGTTCAGTCATTCAGTTTATCTCCTGAATGTGAATGTTTGTCTTCAGTGAGAGTCTGTTGCTGTTCCCCTGCTGTTGGGTGTGCTTGAGAAAGGCACTGTAGCCAGGGTCGTTTTCACACGTGCTATGAGGCAGCATGTTCCACAAAGGAGGTCTCCGTTCCAGTGTTAATGACTTGCTTGGTGAATGTTAGCAAATTCTGTTGTGTCCATATGTTCAATATATCTTTCCTGCATTGTTTAATTAATCCCTAGTGCCTTCACAACTCTTGCACAAGGGGTAAGATTGCTAAAAGAAAATTAAATCCCCAGTAAGTGGGATTCTTGCATTGTTTAGTCACTCTTAATGTTCATTTTGCTATTTTGCTGTGAAAAACTGAATTGTAATATTAACTATAAACAATTCTGAATGAGATTCATTTGAATTCCCATTAACTGTAACTGGCTTTTCTTTTACTGAATATAAAAAGCAGACTGTCTCTAATTAACTTCCAAAGTACTCCTTTTTACACAAAGACTATCCCAGGGGAGACTTGGCAGACCTCCCCGTTGAGCTTTTTTTCCACATTCCTGTATGCAGAAATTCAGTGGATGATTAGTGTAAAGCCGCACCATTTGTTTGCTATGAGACTTCCCTTAAATGCGAGTGTTTTCGTAAAGATGCCACCCAAGGGAGTGGAACTTCCTGGTCATGCAGTGAAGCTTGGAATGCAACAGAGGGAGAGTTGTGAATATTTGTTGAGATGAACACAGAGGAATGCTTAAAGAGATGGTGATACCTGGGTAATACTAGGGTATTTGCAGTAACTGCTTGCAAAAAGCAAGTTAGCACAATTGGATTGTCTCCATCACACAAGTAATTAAGTTTCCTCTGCCTTCTTATGGCCTGGGTGTGCTTTCTGTTGTTTGTCCTGTCTTCTGTCCATTTCACTTTCAGATCTTGGGGTAGGTAACATGTATGGTAGGCACAGGTTGATCGAATGTGTTTTTAAGTTTGAAAGCTGACCCAAGGATCTGTATAAATATAACTTTAGAAAAAAATAGATAGATGACCTACAGGAACCACAGCTGCAGTTGAATTTCTGTAGTGATATGTTTTAAGTTACTATATGTTGCTACACCATATGATGATTAAAATTAAAGTCATTTGTGAAAGAGACAATACTGAAGTAGGGAGAACTGCATCTGGGGAAGCAGAATCTTTAGGAGAGGACATAGGTAGAAATATAAGCTGGAATTGTGAGATTTTTTCCAAAACTATTTCAGTGATATGCCCTTAATTGAGTACCTGCATGTTCAGTTAGTTGGCCACTGGTTTCCTCATCTGTGGTATTTGCATTCACTCTTCCTTAGGCTTAGCATTGCCTTCTGCCATTACTGAGTTGGCATCCAAGCCTGAGGATCAGTGAGCTCACCAGTTCTTTATTTTTGCTGTTAAAAATTCATTCATTTTTTTGTCTAATTCTCATAAGCAGTGGAGGTGCTGAGCGATGGATCTTGGTCTTGATATGTGACCAGCTTGTTGATCTTAGTCAGCTAACCAGGTTCACTTAGTAGTGAACAGGATTGAAGTTAAAAATGGTTGACACTGATCATGTTGATGTTTTTACTATTTCTAGTATTTCACAAGACGTGACAAATAGTTAAGAAGTCCTGCCTTTCCAGTATCCAAATTATTGTTTTTCCATTACTTATCATATCCCAGACATGCAGCTGGTACCGATGTTAATACCACTCTTGAATTGCATGTGTTCAGTTTTGCAGAATTAAATATTTTGTTTCCTACAGAGAAAATCATTTTATAAATAAACTCAAGTGATTTGTTTATATAGAAGATAGACTATACAATTCTAATGCTTTTTGTATCTTTCCCAAGGAGACAAAAGCATCATATTTTGTATATTTTTTTATGAATGTTTTTCCTCTGATGTCTTCTTTTTGTCTAATGCTGCAATACAAAGCTGTGTTAAAAATGTAGTTCAAAGAAAAATGATCTCAAACTAATCCTTTGAGTCAATTAAACAATACTGATCTCAGTAGAACATCCATTAGTGTACATGTGATGTTACTACTAATACAGCATGAATTCATTACAGCCAGGGGTAGGCCAATGAATTCCAGATGAATTCACAATAGCTGGATTCTTAAAATGCTACCAGGTTTACTTCAGGTTTTCTGTTTCCATGTATAATTAATACCAGAACCCAGCACTGCTACCTGCTCCTGTATAAAAAATAACAGTTGGGTAAACGCATATATAAAATCAAACTGAAAAGTTGAATAGGTGAGTCTGAGTCATGGCATTTACCATCTGAAATATCAATTTTGAAGCCTCCTAATGGCATTAATTTTATGTAATCAAAATTTATTTGTTTATCTGTCAGCACAAATCCAGACAGCCCAAATGATCCAAACTATTTTAATACAGTAGATCAATAGCTTACATGAAAAGTAATTCATTTTGTATTTAGAGGTATTGAAGTGTGAAATTGACTACAAAGCTGTACTTCAAAGATGTCTGTGAAAATAAAAATCTTCTGAGATCTGTTAGCCAGATGTACTAATCCCAGGTAGATACCTAGCAACTTCTTTTTGTAGGAGTGGCAAATCTGTTTCAGCTGATACTTTTTTTAAAGAGGGAAAATCATGCGGCTTCACCCTGACACTGATTGTGTTGATAGATTATTATTTTTAGAAATATCGTATGATTTTTGGTAGCTTCAAATAATCACAGAATCATAGAATGGCTTAGATTGGAGGGGACCTTAAAGATTATCAAGCTTCAAGCCCCTGCCATGGGCAGGGCTGGCACCCACCAGGTCAGGCTGCCCAGGGCCTCACCCAACCTGGCCTTGGGTACCTCCATGGATGGAACATCCACAGCCTCTTTGGGCAGCCTATGCCACCCAGCCTCACCCTCTGAGTAAAGAATTTCTTCCTAACATCAAGTTTAAATTTCCTTTCTTTTAGTTCAAAGCTATTCAGTTGTGTCCTATCCGTATCAGATCATGTAAAAAGTTGGTTCCCCTCCTGCTCCTTTTAAGTACTTGAAAGGCTGCAGTGAGATCTCCATGGAACCTTCTCTTCTCCAAGCTGAACAAGCCCGACTCCCTCAACTTTTCCTCACAGGAGAGGTGCTCCAGCACTCTGATCATTTTCATAGCCCTCCTCTGGACCTAGCTCTGCATCCTACCTGTACTGGGGGCACCAGACCTGGACACAGTACTCCAGATGGGGCCTCACAAGGGCAGAGTAGGGAGGGACAATTACCTCTCTCTCTCTGCTGGCCTCTTCTCTTTTGATGCAGCCCAGAATACAGTTGGCTTTCTGGGCTGCAAGTGTACACTGCTGACTTAAGTCCAGCTTTTCATCCACCAGGACCCCCAAGTCCTTCTTCACAGGGCTTCTCTCAGCGAGTTCTTTTCCAAGTCTGTACACGTATCTGGAATTGCCTCAACCCAAGTGCAGCATCTTGCACTTGGCCTTGTTAAACTGCCTTAGATTATCATGAGCCCATTTTTTGAGCGTGTCCATCCCCCTGGATGTTATCCTTCCCTTCTATTCTGTCAGCATTTCATGTGGCACATTATATGTCTTACTAGAATCTCCTGCTATGTTTGGATCCATATCCCAGCTTGGTACCGGCCATTACCAGAATCAGACCTCCATCTCTGGCAAATGTATTTATATTTGCAGGCATCAGTAGTCTCTTTTTCCATCAGCCTTTACCACATGGTTCACACAATGTCTCCATAGTTTAATAGATTAGATACGTACTTTGTACACACACTGTCAGAAGGCACTGCACCAAGGACATGGCAAAAATCATCTCCAGTACCTACTTAATGTGTTGGTTATGTGACTATGTAAATCAAATAGTGATCCCATGAGGGCTGTTTGTTTTTCTGCAGTGTGGAGAAGATGCAATCATAATATGAAATAGGGAGCAAGCTGGGACTTTTATTTATTTATTTTCTTTTTTGGAGGTGATGAGGGTGAGAGTAAGAGATAGGTAAGGTATCAACAGATAGAGGACAGTTACTCTGTTCCTAAAAGCACACTTGCTACAATTTAACTATTAGTTTATAACTCACAGCAGAGAGAGTACAGTACACTTTTACCTTGCACAAGTGTAATACGGATAGAAATGCTACAACAACGTCTGTGAAATCATGCTGAATGACAGAGACTTTGTGTTAACATTCTTATCCCTAGGACTCAGTGTTTTCTGGTAGAATATACTGATTATAAGCAGATTTCATTTTTCTCCTGTAAAAAAGACCAGAAAACTTTTTTTTAATGTGAGAATGCTAAAAAGTGTGATAGAATCATATTGCTCATAAAAGCAATGGGATGAGATTTGTGTTAAATGATGGGAAACAAATGTGGCCGTGTTGGCTCTTTGCATCAGTTCTAAGTATATGGGTTACAGAATTTGGAGAAGTTCTCAGTGGAGAAGACCCACTCAGTTCTCAGGTCTGATATTAGGAAGAATTTCTTCTCTGAAAGAGTGGTCAGGCACTGGAATGGGCTGCCCAGTGAGGTGGTGGAGTCACTGTCCCTGGAGGTGTTCAAGAAACGTTTAGATGTTGTACTGAGGGACAGGGGTTAGTGTGAAAATATTGGTGGTCGGTGAACAGTTGGACTGGATGATCTCGGAGGTCTTTTCCAACCTTGGTGATTTTCTGATTCTATATGCACGAAGGGAGCGTTCCTGCTTTTTACTACACTTGTTTGGATTCTACCACCTTGTGTGAAAGCTCAGGACAGAGCTGGGTGTTGTACTGATGTAGAGCTGACAAGTGTCAAGAATATTGTATTAGGATGTGCTTGCTGCTTACAGGCCTCCTTCAGTAACAGCAATGTTCTATTGACATCTATTTAAGCTCCTCTTTTATGCAGATGTTTCTTTGATTCCCTTGAGGAAAGAAAAAAGGCAATACATTGGCTGGTTTAGAAGAAATTATTGTGGTTAATGTGAATTGGTGCTGACAGAACAAATATTCCATAATGTTATTCTTTAGTCCTGCCATGCACATTGTGCCTCCTACATCAATAGCACAAGCTCTCTGCATCCAGGAGACCTTTGGAGACTAGTAAACCAGTGAACCTTCTGTAAAAAGAAAAAAAAAAACACACCTGGAACCTTTTGTTGGTGCAGTCTGGTTTCTTTCAAAATATTGTGGTCACCATGAAACTCATTCCTACTTTCCTGGTCTTCATATGCTTAAAAATAACTTTTTAAGTCATGAGAGAGGGGTATTGAGGAAGCACTGGCAGAATAAATGAGTGTAAAGTGGCAATATAAAGGAGGCAAAAAAAGAAAGGAACGAAGACAGGAAATACAAAATAAATAAATAAATATTAAAAAAAATAAAAATCCCCCAATCAATAACATGTTCTGTGGTCTTCTACATAGGCCTACATCTCTCCTAGAGATGAAACAGTTACACTGCTAAAAGAGTTTTGCTGTCTCTGTAGAGCTGTTTTAGAGTTTGTAAGAAAAGAGAAATACTGCAGCCGAACACGTTCCTTCACAATACTGCTAAAAACATTTCTTGTTTTAATGTAGAAACCTCTCAGAATTAACTACTGGATATATCATTTGAAAAACCTGTGAGCTAATGATATTGTGGCTTGGGACTTTTTCAGTCAAAAGCACATGCACATTAAATTTTCGTGTGAACATTGGGCCACAGAGAGGATTAAACACTCAAAAAATCACTCCAGCAAACACAAAGATAGAAGAAAGCAAAGGCATCTGGGTTTTGCGCCTTTTTCCTGTCATGCTGGAGGAATGAGCTACAGGCTGTTGATTTAATTGCGCTAAGTGCTGCAGGCCCTCAGCCACGCTCCCTGTGCTCTATGGCGAGCAGCTGTGCCGCTGGCTGGGAGGCCAGCCCCACTGCAGCCTGCCTGTGCTCCCTGGGGCTGGGGCTGCAGGGTCAGGCCAGAGGGCCTTTCAAAGCACCAGACTTCACCGCCTGGAGGAACGGCCTCGTTTCCTTTAATTTTATACCCGCTGTAAAATCAATTCCAAATAATGATATCTAACCTATTATTGACACTTTATTCTGTGGGGAATAGCGGGTTTTGACTGTTATAAGCAACCACTGATTTTCCCCAGGCCCTCAGGGCCTCCTGTTGCGACTGAGGCAAATGTTGCTAATAAACGCCTCCTTCAAAGTGACTTTTCCAGCTGAATCGGAGGGATTCCAGTCACCCATTTGATGGAACTTTAACCAGAAACGTGTTAGACAAATTAAATACGGGTTAGCCTCTTGCTCTGGACTATATCAGGAGGCTATAAATGCAAAATGTTTGAGTCACAGAAGACTGTGCTCTGTAATTAACTATTGTAACTCTCCTCACAAATCAAAAGCAGCCTAACGTGCGGAGTTCAGTATGTCAAGACGTGGGTACTAGAACGGCCTAAAGAAAGAAGAACAGGGAAAGGTAAACAAGAGGTTTACATATATGTGTATGCTATTAGCTAATGTCATGAGACTTGCACTTCCCCAGTTGTTACAGACAAGCAAAGAGCTCAAGTGCTTTAATGTGTGGACTTGCATTTGATATCTAGTTAATCCGACTGAGGAAAAAAATGAAGGTTTTCAGATTTATCCACTTGGAAAATAATGAAGAGCTGGAAAGGTTTTGCAACTAGATGTATTGATTTTTCTTTCATTTGGGCTGTTCCTGAAATATTTGCAATTCAGTTTAAAATCTGGCAAGTTGAAAATGGCAAGGCCATTTGCTAACAACTGTGATGAAGTTAAGTAGGCTGAGGCAGACTCTTTTCAGATTTCAAATTGGAAAGAAGGATTTTCTGAAGTGGGTACTTAGTAGCTTTCTTCTGGTTCTAGTCAGGAGTTTAGTCTGTCAAAACATGGGGGAAAAAGGATTTGATGAGCAAATCGAATAATAGAATCATAGAATGGCCAGTGTTGAAAAGGACCACAAAGATAATCTAATTTCAACCCCCCAGCCATGAGCAGGGTCTCTGACCACTAGACCAGGCTGCCCAGAGCCACATCCAGCCTGGTCTTGAATGCCTCCAGGGATGGGGCATCCTCAACCTCCTTGGGCAACCTGTTCCAGTGTGTCACCACCCTCTGCGTGAAAAACTTCCTCCTAATATCTAACCTAATCTCCCGTCTTATTTTAAAACCATTCCCTCTTGTCCTATGACTATTAACCCTGTTAACAGCCATTCCCCCTCCTGTTTATATGCTCCCTTCAAGTACTGGAAGGCCACAATGAGGTTTCCCTGGAGTCTTCTCTAAGCTAAACAAGCCTAGTTCCCTCAACCTTTCTTCATAGGATTGATGCTCTAGCCCTCTGATCATCTAAGTGGCTCTAATCTTAGTGGCCCTCTAATACTGAACGTGATATTTTAACTGGACCCAAAGTATAGTTTTAATCCTACTACAGAGAAAGATTTCTTAAAACATTTATTGAAGAACTTCTGTCTTAAATTCTTTCTTTATATTATTTTTGAATGTGCTGTAATTCTGCATCCCTCTCTTATCAGCCACCTTCTAGCAAGCGTTTGATGTTGATTTTTTAAGCATAAATTTCTTGGAAAACCTCTGAAATTGCAACTATTAGTGATACATATTTCATCAACAATTAGTGTGATGGTCTGTGGAGAAAAGCTTTTTATCAAAGATTATACTTTGCTAATCCATCTTTAACTTGTAAGTAAAAGCTGACAAAATAGTATAGAGAGAATGAAAGAAATTGATTTGTTGGTTTTTGTGTTGTTTTTGTTTTTTTTTTCCATGAACATATGTGTAAGCTTTCTTCATTAGTATATCCATAATAATTGCATCCAGGAAGAAATGAAGAGCTATTTAATAACTTATATGCACATAGCTGTAATTGTAAATGGAGCAAATAATATGTCTCTCCCACTTCCTTGTACTGGTTCTTTCAGATATTCCTTTGTGATTGTGTAAAACTTTGTGTTGTTCTCAGTGGGGTACTGATTCATGACTGCAGTTCCAGAAAGTAGTTACCTTGTCAAGAGCAGTAATATATTTACCACTTCTGTCGTATGGGGCATTATTCTTCAGACCTCACTTGCTACACTTGAGAGTGAAAAAGAGTGACTTTGTTTAATCTCCATTCTTTTGGTAATATCTTCTCTATGTTATATCACACAGTTGTTAGGCCAAAGGGATCTCCTAACTCAATCTGTTGACTTTGTAAATTCAAGCTGACTGCAAGGATAGCAAGCTGAAGTAATAGGGAAGAAATCTTTTTTCTTGGAAATACAAAAGAATGAAGAAGGAAGAAGAAATACTCAAAAATACTTGTTTCATCTCATCCTTCTTACTTAGAGTGTATAGAAAGAGAAAGACAGAAGACTCAGCGAGGAAGATACATCTTGAGATGCTGAATATCTCTCACTCTGCAGTAGTTCAGAACTGCTTCTTGGTACTTATGTTATGCTACCTGCAGCACAAGGATATTGGTAAAAGGATTCCATATCTCTGACCAGAAAATAAGAGGCAATAAATATGAATGCGTGCTACATGTGCAAGTGAATCTGATATATACGTAGAGTGGCCAAGAAGATTCTCACATGCATTTTTTTCTATTAGATAACATTTAGGCTTATAATACTGTGGCTTTTCACTTGAAAATATATCTAGGAGCGATAAATATAAAACCAAGGCAGGACTTAAGCCGAAAATGCTCTTGTCATCAGGTAATGATTTTTAGACATTGTATTTGAAACTCCAGCAAGGAAGCATGACAGAGCTCTGTTATCAAAGTCTCTGTTGAAAGGAACACAATGTAGCATTTCCTACTGTACACAGAAGGCTGAAAAGCTGGGACCTATAGCTTCAGGGAGAACACGTTGTTCGAACAGGAGTAGACCAAACAATGACACTTGCCATAAAACATGGTTTTCTGTGGTGTGTATGTTTTTCATAAATAAGGTCTTTTAAAACACAGAGAGCAAAAGAAACAAACCTTTCAATATCATGGTAGTGCTAGGAAATATTTCATCTTTTTGTCCTGACACGGCATCATATTGAGGACAGTTTTGAATGAAATGGCTACTTGGAGTTCTCAGATTGCTTTGCTAATTGACTACTTTATCACAAGTGTGATAGCGTGCTGTTAAAAGGTAAAAATGCTGAATCCTATGCTGCAGTGCAGTTGTAGCTATTTGAAAATTGAACATGAGCACCTATACACTTCGCTTTCATTCAAGCATTTGAAGAATATCTATAGCTGTAACAAAAGGTGTCAAATGTTGCATCCAATGGTGGGTGCTGCAGTCAAATTTGTTTTGATGTATATTGGTCAGAAACTAGTACTCATTCATGGAAATTAAATATTTTTTAACCTTGCATCATATTTCATCTAACTTTTTTATTTGATGACACCTATTTAGTCATGTTACTGTGAACAACATTTTTTTTCTCCATTTTAAAAGAATGGATTTATATGCCAAAGCCAGTAAGATAATTTCAGGTTATCTTTTTTTGTTGTAACTAGTGCCATGCAAAGCGTATATCATAAAGTCCTGAGTCATGTGCCTCTTTCAGCATCAGGGTTCATTATAAACTTAAGGGAGGGCCTGGACAGAAGAAAAAAAGAAAAAAAGAAGATTGTTTATCATGGTCCCTTTAATAAATCTTATCCAAATAATAGTGTTAAATCCAACTTTTATTAAATTCAGCACCATGGAAAATTTAGGTGAGATGTAGCTGGGGATGTTTATTATAAGTACAAGGGTTTGTGTAACTTTCTATCTGAAAATTAGATGTGGGAGATACAGACTCCCAAAGATATGTTTGCACAAGCCCCTGCAAAGAAAAATCACTAACTCTGAGCAACTCTATTGCATAGTCTGAATATTTCTATGATCTTCCTGTGTTTGGAATGTTTTTCATGCCATGACATTTAGGTACGTTCACTTGCTGCTTAATATAGTTATGAGAAGAAAGAAAGTGGATGAAATTCTGGAAAGTTGCTCTTCCTGTAGCTGTGAACTTGTGAGTAATAATAAGTGTTTTAAGTTGAGTTCTGTTGTTATTTTTGGTTTATTTGTTTTTGTTACACAAAACTCTTTAAAGAACTTTCGATTTTTAGAGTAAAACTACTGCTGAAAATTATTTTTTCTTGAGTTGTTTAAAGAGAGACACAGTAAAGCTTCTCTAAATCACTGGAATTTTTGAAACTGTAATGCTGAACATACACAGCAGCATGATTCAGGGAAGTGAGCATTTTAGATTGTGTAATACATAACATTGAGTATGTGGATTTTTCTTCACCCATACATGTAAACATGGATTTACCAGGCAAATAACATCAGAAGTCAGTGCCTAGCTGCCATGCAGATGGCACTGATGTGGTGTCAGTTCCTAAAGAAAGATATTTGTGCTGATGCTTTAATTGTAGCAAATCTGATATAGTGGCAAACCTCGTGGGAAAGTGGAGGATGCAAAAAGATGAGTTGTATTCCCATGTCACAGATTTAACATTAGACAATCAATGTATGACTGATACCTAAAGTAAAACTATGCAATTGGTGGCTAAAGTTTAGAACTATCACTATGTAGCAAACAATAACTGTGCCAGAAACTGTGCATTGTCACTGTGAATCCTAGCTAGGAAAGGGAACTAGATGGGATCCTGGGAATTACAGACTACTGAGACTGATTTTTTTTTTTCTTGGAATGATGAGAGACTATAATAATGAAAGAGATTTCTAAATTCATCAAAAACAAAATGAAAAATATGTTTTGTTTAAAGGCAAGTGTAGAGTCCTACACCTGGGAAGGAATAACCCCATTCATCCGTACAGGCGAGGGGCTGACCTGCTGGAGAGGAGCTCTGGAGGGAAGGACGTGGGGGTCTTGCTGGACAGCAGGTTGGCCACGAGCCAGCAGCGTATCCTTGTGGCCAAGAAGGCCAGTGGTATCCTGGGGTGCATTAAAAAGAGCATGGCCAACAGGTGGAGGGAGGTGATCCTCTCCCTCTACTCTGCTGTGGTGAGGCCACATCTGTAGTACTGTGTTCAGTTCTGGGCTCCTCAGTTCAAGAAAGACAGGGAACCCCTAGAGAACAGATATGATGGGGGACCTGGAGCATCACCCTTAGGTGAAAAGGCTGAGACCTGGGATTGCTGAGCGTAGAGAAGAGAAGATTGAGAGGGGATCTTGTCAATGCTTATAAGCATTTAGTGGACAGGAGTCAAGTGGATGGGTTCATGCTTTTTTCAGTGGTGCCCACTGATAGGGCAGGAGGCAACAGGCACAAACTGGAACACAGGAAGTTCCATATGGACCCTCATATTTCCTATGAGGGTGACAGCACTGGAACAGGCTGTTCTTGTGGAATCTCGTTTTCTGGAGATATTTACAACTTACCTGGACACTTTTCTGTGCAACACACTGTAGTGTTAAACCCACTGCTTTAGCAGAGGGGTTGGACTCGATGATCTCCAGAGGTGTCTTCCATCCCCTACCAGTTTGTGATTTTGTGAAATCTGGACTGTGGCAGTGTGCAACAGTGGCATGAGAGTTATGAAGATTTAAGTTTGTTTGTTGTTTCTCCGCTTTTATCCAGTCTGGAACTTCCTGCCCTTATGGAGCAGCAGACCAAACCCAACTGATACACTTTTGAGTTAATTTTCTATTTAGTAGAAAAGACAAGGTGTGAAGGGGCTCAGAGCTAGTTCCTCTTCTGATGAGGACAGAGGACTAATTTATAAATTAATCTCAGTAAACTAATCTGCTGTAAGTTAGCCTTATATGTCTTGTAACAGTGGCTTCCTTTTAGGACAAAATACTTAGATTTTACTGGCTGGACTAGTCAACAAATCCATTTAATTTAACAGAAGAATTTACTTTTTAGTCTCTAGTATTGGTGTATGTCTTCTGAAGTAGCTGTCAATTTTTAAACCAAATGATACATTTCATGAGGGCTTTTGAATAATAAAAATTGGCTTCTTATGATCTTACAGCTGTCTAAGATAGTATTACGGATTATGAACAATTTATGCATATTGACACAGCTGGTAACACTGTTCCTCAATACCAATAGTAATAACTAAATGTTGGTTTATATAAAATGGTGTATCGGCATATTTTGATCTACAGTTGTTGTGCTGGCCAGTTTCTGTTATTACTTGCTGTCCATTACTGTCGTTAGTAAGAAAATAAAAGTGAATTCACAGACATCTAATACTTCTTTGCGTGTTTTACAATATAAAAACAAATTTCCTGGGCAGCTGATACTTATCTGACAAGAGTTTGTTTCTTAAATGTGTTTTATTAATGTAGGCTATGCCTGAAATGATGAGAATCTAAGTATTGAAATGAAATAAATTCATCCAGTTATTTAGATTCGATGTTTATTTTCTTCTATAATTCTTTATAGACTTACAGTTATTTTTTTCCTCTGTGTTTAAAATTTGATCTGCACTTAAAATATTTGTTAGTCAAAATGTCAATATTAGACTGTAGGTAAGTAAATGGAAAACATTTTTGTTCAGTTTGGTTTTATTCATAATGTTATTTTGAGAGGGCCTTCTGCATCAGACCTGACTGCGGGCAAGTTGCTTATTTGTTCTGGTCATATGTGGTGAAATCCTAATTTCCTTTGGATCAGAACTCAGACTTACTAAGCATGAAATAAAAACTCAAGTATGTTATGTAGCTTCTGTCTTATTCAAACCCCTTTTGCATTTCAACCAGGTGTTATGTTGGCTGTAGTGATTTTGTTCTGTGTTATGGTACACTGATGCAGTTAACACTGTCCTGCCCCAAAATCTTGACAGTACACGGGGGAAAAATTAACACTAAAAAAGTGTACATTTTTCACAGACATGCATGGGTATACTAACCCAATTGATGTAAATGACAAAACTGCCATTGGATCTTGTGTAGGTGATGGTGTTTGTTATGGAATTTGATTTTGTTGTTGTTGATTATTTCTCCTGTGAAAATAATAGAAATAATTATTTCTTCTGTAGAAAAGAATAGAATTTGAATTTCTTGATCTTTCACTTCATTCACTAAGTCTTAGCTCTATGTAACCAAGATAAGAAAATTTTATGTGTAGGGCTGTGGACTCTTCTAGAAGGTGAAATATTTTCCTAAAGAATCAAAACAAGAAAATGACATATTGAATCATCCAGGGTAGCTAATATGGATACTGATAGAGCATTAGTATTATTGATTATAAAATTAATATGTCTTGCTAAGTTCTTCATATGTAGGTGGATTCCATAGAATAAAGCTTGTAAATTTTGGCTGATCAGGCCTGTAGAACTAATTTTATTCCTCGGATTAAAATGCTACATTGAAACATTCTCATAAACCATAATAATATGCTACAATGAGCTTCCAGAGAGCTGGAAACTTCCCTGTTGCTTTTTTTTCTTTTGCTTTTACATTACCGTTAATCAGTATTTTCCTTTAATTTTTTTTATTATTATTATTTTTTTTTTACAAATGAGACATATACAGAAATATGCTCAAAGGAAGGGAAGCAGCCAGTAAGGAGACAGATTGATTAAGAAACTAAACATTTAAGACCATGATGCTGAAGAATAAACATGACAAATAAAACCTGTAGTGGAATAGTCAACTGTTTTATAGAAAGAAAACTGAATGGAAGAGAAGGATAGAAGTCTAGTCCTGGCTTGCTTATGGATTTATCTATCATACAATCAGCAGTGTGTTCACCTGTTTATTTCTAAGCCTCAGTGGTCTGACTAAAAAAAATTACTAAACTCTGTCTAGAGACTTTTTTCTGTATCCAAAATCTTTTGCAAACCAGAGTCCTACTGTTCACATATGATTTCAATTGCTATGGTCTCCAACAGATGGGCCATAAAGCTGTGCAGTACTCAATCTTTATAACTAAAAATAACAAGAAAAAGAGATGATTGTGCTGTGCAGTACCATTCTGTTCCAGTGTGTCTCAGTACTTAAATACAGTGCTTACCTGAGCCAAGTCTTTGTTAGTGGCTGTTGCAGCTGCCTCATAACTCAGCATAACTGAAGTTCCACCTGGAGCTTGAGGCATCTCTGATCACTGTCCCTGCTCAGCCCCTTTGACCCATCCAACTGCACTTGTCAGTTTGAGATCACGTCTGGTCTGGCTGCCGAGACTCTTATCTTCTCCTGGTTTCTCTTATACTTCTCTATTTATTCCCTCAGCACATCTTACGACCAGACCCTCTCTGATTTCCTTCTCCTTGTCTGAAGCACAAAACACTCACAGATTTCCAACTTCTGTATCTCAACTTTGGTTAATTTCTTGACAAGGACATAACAGCTGTCCCTGTTGGCTCTGACTGAAAACTTTTGTCATTCTCCATTAGCTTCCACTCTTAAATGCTTTACCACCAACTTGGCTCAACATCTTGATTCCTCTTTTCTCTTCTGCAGTTACTATACAAACCACACTGCTCTATCATTGCTCTGCTGCTTCTAACAAGTATCTCTCATAGATTTCTGAGGGTATGAGGATGTTTTTTTGGTTTTAGATTGCCAAGCAAGTATCTCCACTTGCACTGGCAAAGCTACTTCAAAGCTCTTCATTAGCCTCTGATGTTTCTACTTGGTCATGATGTCTATGGAAATACTGAAAGCAAGTATACAGATGATGCACTGAAACAACTGATCATACTGCTGTCTAATTTTAGTTTCTTTTTTTGTAGTTCCTATTATCTATTTGTCTGTATTTGGGGGCAGCAACTGTATTTTTCACCTTTATTTGGCAACTGGACTTCTTGATCTTGACCATATTTTAAGTAATACAAATAATTATTCAGTGATAAAAATGTTTTTTTAATTGTGATGTTGAGTATAGGCAGCAGGAGTTACAAACGCTAACCTAGTGTATCAAGTAAATTGTATAACACTGAGACATTTATTTTCACCTATATAAAAATTCAGTGCATGATGAAGTTTTTCTGTATTCCACGACATCAGGCTTTTGTTTATGTTCTCATTGGATGTTGCTTTTCCTCCACCCTTATATCAGTTGGGGATACTTTCTAGAGGTCACAGGATATTGCTTTCAGGTTCTTTTTAATAGCTTTCACTTGCTTTTCATAGTATTTTAATTCATTGGCTTGACTGTACCTCTGTTTTTCCTTTATTCTTTTAAGGAAATGTCTGTACTAGTCTTGTTGTTAAATTAGTAAGTCAGTTGGACAATGAACTTTGCCAGATCTTCCTTACTGATTTATAGAACTGAAATCTCCCCATTCTCCAGGGCATGTGCTCTGATATTGTTATTATTATTTTTAAATGTATAATAACCATATTTACATTGTTCTTCCTTGCTTCTGGCCAAGGAAGCCTCTTGTTCTCCCAGATGGAGTACTAAGACTGCTGGAGCACAGTGTATCTTTTTTAGTTGGCTGGCCTTTTGGAGATCTAGGAGTTCATAATCACAAGGGTTTTCTAAATGATTAACAAACAATGCATCTGTCCTTTGGACTCCTTTGAGTGACAAAGAGCTGCTCTATTTAAATGCATCTGGGTTTCCTCCATCTGCACAAGATTATTCCCATTGAACTTCCTGTATTTTTCTCATCTACTTCATTTCAGCGAGAATGGAATGTGAAAAGAAGTGAAATTTGGACTAGATTTACTATTAGCCTAACAGTTCTGTTGTTACATTTGACATATTAAGGCATGGTATTCTCCCAGAAAGAAAGTTTTGATCCAGAAACACATGCTAAAGAGGTCAGGCACAGCAGTGGTGTTTAAGAGTGGCTGAAACTGTAACTAACTAAAAACAAACAAGCAAAAAAAACCAAATAACAACAACAACAAAAAACACTTCAACAATAAATCCAGTGTGATGGGCTACTACATTCCTTCTAATTACCCTTAACACAAGAAAGCCTTTCTTCCATGTCTTTGAAGACTTCAGCTCTATATTTAAGTTTGATTTGTCTGACTTTCACTATTGGGAAGGGAGAATGGTAATAAAAGGACTTTATTCCAGCAGCAAAGGTCTGCTACCAAAATTCTAGCAAAAAAAATCTTATACCTAGGAAAACATATTTTTTTCTTATTATATTGTCATCTAAAGACACCAAGACATTTTAAGAAAACAGGCATTTGGTATCTTCACAGATTTGCTAGAGGCAACGTATTCTCTCTCTGTATATCATCAGTGATCTCTGAAAATTCAATAGGAAAAAGATTTCCAACACATATAATAAACAAGAGCGGAGAAAGCTGAATTTTATGTAAAATTTAATGAAGAAGTCCTGAGTCTCAACACTGAAAAAAAAATCCCAGAAAATTGTCTACTAGGACATATTAAAAAAAGACTGACTGTTAGATGTTCACATATGTACTTTAGGCTTCCATCATTTTCAGGGACGTTCACCATTACTGCTTGTACGTTTATTGCTTTTTTATCATGAGGATTAACATAATCATGCAGCTAGCCCTAAAATTTATGAATAATAACAGAAAAACTATTTGCAACTGACAACATACATTTTGAGCTAAATATGAGGCTTTATTAAGCTTACTCAGCAAACAGCAAGGGAAATCTTGCATTTCAACAGTTATAGCTCTGTATACTGTTGGCTATGGAATATGAAAAGTACACAGTGATTAATCAAATTTATACAATTATACAGTAATGCTTGTCTTAAACCAGTGGATGGGCAAAGTGAAAGACTGCAACATAGTACTTCTTAGTGTGCAGCAATGGGGTCACAAATACTAGTAATTCCAATGTCATTCTTTGTGCAGAAATTCAGAACATAAGTTGTTGCTAGAAAATAGAACAAAGTGCATATGGAATTACACCTGATCTAAAAAAAAGGACAGTATGTTTCTGTTTTTGATGCTTTGTTTTTATCTTTTATCAATTACATGAACTTCTCCTAACCCATCAGGCATAGTATCAGTCTTGTCCAGATTCTGAAAGACACTCTGCTTCTCCCCTTGTAAAGGAGATGAGTATAAAATATGGTCTTTGATCTTCATATTGCAGTTCTCATTTTAATGTCCTCAATAACTTTACGGCAAGAGTTTTGAGGAGTCACCTGAGATACCATATACTGTTAGCTCTTTAGTCAAATACTCTGCCTTTGCTGGTAAAAGGATACCCTGATGTTGTTTTATTGATCTTCTTCCTTACATTTGGTTGGGTGATTAACCTGTGTACTTTGTGGTTGAACATCTGGGGCAACATTTACGATGAGAAAGCCATAAATTTTACTTTTTATTAGCTGCCCCTGTTACAAACAGATTCTTATCTGAAGATGTAACCCGCATAGGTCACAGAGACATAAATATTTTGGCAAGATTTGCTATCTCACATTACTCCCAGTTTTCAGTCCACCTCCTTCTCCCTCCAAATATTTGAGCCATTCCAAACTTCCATCTTTTATTGTATTGGCCCCACTGTAATTTGCTTGTAGGACATGGACTTCCCTTCTCCATTTTGTTTCTCTGCTATTATCTGCCTTATTACATAACATTGCGTTATCACAAGCTCTTAAATTTTACATGAAATAATGCATTCTGTTTGCTTATTGAAGTAAGCAAATTTAGCATCACAAATATTCATCATTCAGTCAAATGTACCTCCCTCTGTACATTTTTGTAAGACTCTGATTCCTTTTAGAATTTCATTAGCTTACAGATTTCTTACCCATCTCATGTTAGTCTGAAAAAATGATAAGTATTGATCTGTGATTCCATATGGAGTCTGTTTTATTTCCTAACCCAATAGGGGGATTGCTTGGATGAAGTATTATGCCATGCTTTTTAGTGCTGGCTGCCTACTGCATTTGCTCCTTCTTTGACTTCTCCTGATTTTGACCTCATCCCAGTCTCACACTGGTGCCATCCCCTTTAAGACTGACTCAGCTAGGTATCAAACCGTCTGTTTAGGTGCTCTGTACAACTCTAGTTACAGATTGACCAAGTACTGTTCCTTTGTGCCTGTGCATGTTTCTGGCTGCATTTCACTGTTGTTCTGTTGTTACCTCTAACCTCCATCTCTCTCTTCTTCCATAGAAAAAAGCATGATTTTCTCAACTTGGTAATTCATTGAGGGCAATATTGGAGGTGAAAGTTGCATGCCTCAGCTAAAGGGCCATTTTGTTGTTATGGCCAGGTAAAAAACAATAGAAAAGCTGTATGAAGATCTAGAGTTTGTGTTCTTGTGTACTGTGACTAGACAGGGAGCCCTTTACCCTGTTCCAGAATGTACTGGTCTACATTCACTGAGGAGCTGAGTCTACATGAGGCTCCAGAAGTGTGTTTTCAGACATTGTGAGCAATGAAAATAGATGTCTGGTAACCTGGTCTGAGGGTGGTGTCTTTCCGTGAAGTACACAGACACATCAGGAAGAGGCTTTAGCCACCACTCTTTGATTTAAATCAGTAAGATTTCATTTGTTCTTCTCCAGTAAAATCCATTTAATTTTAGTCTCCAGTATTGGTGTATGTCTTCTGAAGTAGAAGACAGAAGCTGTCAATTTTTAAACCAAATGATACATTTCATGAGGACTTCTCCTTTTCTGGAGATATTTATAACTTGCCTGGACACTTTTCCGTGCAACACACTGCAGGGAACATGCTTTAGCAGGGGTTTGGAATCAGAGATCTCCAGGAATCACTATCAGCTTCTGTTGTTCTCTGATTCTAATCACTTTTCTGGTTTTATTCAGTTGTTCTAAGTTATACTTCAAGCATTCTTTTAGAGAATTTGGTTTTGATATATTTCTGTATCTGCTAAAATTAATTAATGGATATTTCATAAGAGAAAGACTAACTTTTAGTGAAGTTTTCTAATTGATTCTCCTTACAGGATGACCATAGTAGGAATAGTACGTCCTACAGTCCTAAAAATACTAGTGTCTGTTGCTCATTGTGACATTGTTGGCAGCTATCATTTGTGTGTGGATTTTTTTTTTTAACTTAATCTCAGGAGCAGCCTGATTATCAGAAGTTGAAGTGCTATTCTAGAGATGTTCAAAAATAATGCTTGCTGGAGGCTATGGGTTGCATTGACTATGTTTTGCTGCTTGGGGCCATCCTCTGGGAGCTTAAGAAGAGCCCATATGCTACTACAGCACTATATTTTTTGCCTTTCCTCTCTACACCTCTTTTAATGATGTTATAATGGCTTTTCATCTTCTTCTTCTCTTGAAAAATAGATGAATAAATAAATAAAATCTGTCCAGTGCTTTCTCCTGATGAGAATGTCTAGAGATGTTATGTAATGTTTGTGTACATAATGTTATGTAATGATTGTGGTTAGTATAAGTATGTAAGCACGAGGATATTGATAGCTTTGATATGGTGAGATTTAAGGTTATTGCATTTTGTTTTGTGTTGGTTTGAAAGATGCTATGAGCTCTGATTTCTTTGTTAACATTTTCAGAATTTATGATTGCCTAATTTCATCTTAATCTCCTTTTATTTTCCTCATTTTTGTTTTTGCATAAACAAAATAAGAGACACATCTTTGGTATGTTAGTCTAACATAAGCTTGTGCGCTTTTAAATCCGGCCCTGGGAAATATGTTCCTTATTGTATGCTTTTTTGATCTGCTTTAGATGTGGCACACTAGAAGAGCACAATGCAGTAGAAGAGGGTATCTTGTTTTCTTCCATGACCTTCCAGGATTTTGATTCCAGTAATTTCCACTCGAGAGCATAGAACAAGATTATATACTCCAAATATTCATAGAAAATATCAGCTGGTATGGTGCTACATCTCTGGATGATTGTCAGCTCTTACAAATATTTTACAGGATATGGTCTATTGACCTCAAACGTAGCATAAATCAGTATGAATTTTCTTTCTTCTTATTTCTATTGATATCAAAAGTCTAAGTAATGCCTGTGGAACTTGTTCTCCCATGAACCAATAATTGGGAATACTGTCAACACAGCTTGAAAGACTAGAAAAAGTAAACACTTTCATGTTTATTTGATTTTATTTCATGTACATTTATTGTATGTACATCATGTAGATACATACAGCCAGGATGTTTCTGAGTTTCAGTTTGACTTTAGACTTTATGAAGTGACAGTGCTATTCAAGGATTCAGTGGAGATACTATGATATAAAAAGAAGTCAGGAATTACTGTTCATTCAGTCAATCAGGACACATGTATGCAGGCAGTATTTTAAAATAATATCTATTCTCTTTCCTTTAAAAAAGCTTGTGCATTGTGAGTTACATCCAGTACTTTCCATAGGTAGACCCTTAGCTGTTTCTCTTCTGCTACTTGGAGATTTGGAGTGTATTAACTTTATGAACTTCATGGAAAAATTATTGCTTTTTAGAGGGATTATTCAATTACCCACTTCAGGCAAAATGCAATAAATCTTATATTATGCTAAAGCCAAGCATTAATCATCAGACCCTGCAAGCATGATGGCTGTTCTTCACAATGTCCAGCAGGCTTAAGCCAATATTCCTTGTCTTCGTTTCATTCCTCAGAGGTATAAGTAATCAATTTTTATTATTTTGCAGCATTTTTTTTCTTTACTAAACTTTGTCTTCATCTTCTATAGTTGCAGTAACCCCTTCTTGTCCTTAATAATTTTGCTTGCAGTTTTAATTCTTGAGTTCTGTATAAATGTACAAAAGCAAAATATTACCTATTTTCCCATAAGCTCTTATATTACTTATATAGTACTTTTCTTGAATACCTAAATTGTTGTGGGAGATTTCTGGTTATGAGAGACTTCACATTTGGAGTCCTTTTCAGTACTGTTGATGTCTTAAACATTTTTAGTACAAATGCTGTTTTCTGTTTCAGTGCTGTGTTTGAACTGTGGCAAGAGTTTATGAAATTCCATTTTCAAGTAGTCATAGAAAACAGGTGAAAATCTGGTATTTGTTAAGTTTTTACTTACAAACATTTTCAATTTAAGTGTTAATCCCAAAATACAGTTCCTTACTATTTATGCTTTTTTTGTTGTTGTTAATGCATGGCAAATATATTTTGTCTAGGAAGGGAATGTGACATATTTAGAAAGGCAGGAATAAGAAAACTGCTTTCTAAATTATAACCATTTGTGTGAAGGTTTTTTTTTTTTTTTTTTTTTTTTTCATATTAATATTTTAATGATTTTGCACAGCTAGGAACATTCCTGGCAGTTACACTGAAATTGCTTGTTCCTCTTCAGTGTCTGTGTGGTGAAAAATTGCTTGCAAAGTCAGTGCAAGCAACTTTTTGTTTATTTGTACTGGTTATCTTACAGACTGGAAAGATCCTGTTACATTATATCATTGCACTCTGTTGAATGTCAGCAGTAATGAGAAGCTAAGAAAATATTTTTCAAGGCTGTAAGTGAAAACGTTCTCAGTGATGAGAAAATAGAAGTATTCACACTGCTAAAAGAAATTAGGGCATGCTTTCTTGATTAATATCTTTTCTTGGTCCTCTAGTCAGGCACTTTTATTCACTATTCAGTAGATGGTGCCAGAGGCAAGGTAACCTCTCTCTCTCTTTGAAGGACTTTATTGTGTTTGCCAATGGTGTTAAAATGTAATTTCAAAATATTGTAAATATATCTTTCATGGATACAGATGTGAAAAAAAATGTTTTTATTATCAGGAACCTCTTTTGGAGAATTTGTAGATATTTGATTTCATCAGCTTTAAACTGTTGATAGAAGCTGAGCATAGAGAGCAAGTGGCTGATATGTCACTATTTAGGAAGATGCTGGTACTGAACCTTCTTTACCTGATCTATCCAAATGTTACATGGGAGAGCACTGCTGCTAGAAAAAGAAGGAAATAAAAATTATAAGAAATGAGACTATAAAAGAAAGCATCTCAGGGAGGTAAAACTCCCCAGGCATTCCTGGCTCAGGAATCTCACAGTATTCTTGTGGCAACTAATAATATTTATTATTTCTAACATGCACACAAAATTCTCCTGTTTTGGAGAAAAAATTCCCTGTCTTGGAAGAGGAAAGATAGATGAACAGCTCTGCTTATTGAGTTGAAGACTGAAGCTCAAAGTCATGCCCCCTGACTATTGCTTTGGTCTTCTAAAGTAAGTTCTTCAACTAGTTTTTTAAAAAATTATTTATTTAAGAGGAAAAAAGCTGAAAATTCAGAAAATTTGTTTCATCAGGGCTCCCGTAGTATTACATGTGGGAAAAGTTTGAATGTGGTATTTCTATACCTAACCTTGTCCTCTAGTTTTCTCCACAGCTGCTGATCACTGGTTTTTGTAGTTGCCCTTCTCTTGCTCACTCTGGTGATATCACCAAATGAATCAGGTTTTCAGGGCAGATATTTTAAATTTACCTGCCAGCTAAATTCTGGCTTGGGTTTACTTTTGGAACATCTGGGGTCCTCAGGATGAGGCTTCCAGTTGAAAACTCCTGAAATGGCATTTGTAAGGCTGGAGCCAGGCCCAGCTCTTCCAGAAGAAATAAATACATCCCTGTGAGAAATGTTGCTTTCAGGGAAATGAGTAATCTCTCAGATATCCTTTAGGATCATTTCTAACCAGCTCAAGTTAAGAACATTTCTACAAATGTGTTCTACTATTACGAATATCCTGCTTCTCATCCATTCTGATGCCTATACTTCTAGTCTTATTTCAGAATTTCCTTAGGTATTTGTTTGCTTCTGTCCTTGTACAATATACAGCTCAGCCTTTAGGCTTGCTCAATATTAGACTGAAGATCCCAACTGGAAAACAAATCTGGATGCATCAGTGCAGGTGAAATAGTTTTCATTAGCCTTGTCTTGCTGTCATTGTATCCAGATGACAGTCATTCATCTGCTTTGGTAAAAGTAACTTTCAACTTGTTTGATTCTGTTTGATAGCTATGTTATGCCAAAAGAATTTTTTAAACTTTAAAACCAGTTGAAGGAAGATCAAATACCTACCTAGTGCATTTCATACATGAGAAGATCAGTACTTATTTCACAAGGAAGCATAAATATTTTTAGCATTCATCTGCCCTGAAAGGTTCTTCACAGATGGAGAGAGACAGCGTCAATGACATTCACTTCAACATGTTGGCTTTCTGCCGTGCTTGTGATTACGATTTGTCTGTTTATATAACCTTGGTTCGTATCAGTAAGGCTGCAAACTTTTGCTTCCCAATATTTGGACTTAATTAATGTAAAGCAGGACAAGCAAGGTCTTCCAGACGTGCTACATCTTCACTCAGGTTCACACATCCTGGCAGCACAGATGTGCTGCTAAGGATTCTTTCAGTGTAGTTCCCACAAATTTAGTGATGTTTGCTCTGCAGTGTTTCATCTATCACATCTGTGGCAACAGTCGGTCCAGAGTCTCCTGAATATTGCTGTGTTGTTGTTCTGGTGGTACTGCCTTCAGAATGGGACAAAAGAGATCTATGAATAAATGTCTGTGGTCCAATTTTTATCTAGAACAGGCAATCATCTTTTGTTACCCACTTTGAAATACAGTTAAATGAATGGCCTAGTTTGAAATTTCAGCCTGGGAATTGATTAATGAAACTAGTTATTCAGGCATTATTCTGTCAGTAGTGAACTAGGTCAACCATCTTCAACACAACTTGGGTTGTCTAGAAGATCTCATCACATACTAACCATCCAGATTCAGCCACTATTATATGTTGTTTATATCTGACTCCCACTAAAAGGCCTATTCAAATGTGTCAGGTGCTTTCTTCTGATTTTCACAGCTTTTTAGGCAAATGAATTAAAGTTGTATTTATTACTGTATATTCTCCCTCAGTGTCCAAGAACTCAGAGTGATGTACTCAACTACCAAATCTATTTACTATGTTTCTATTCTGACACCAAAAACATTAAGACAAGTCATGCATTCATCTAGACATATATGTAGCTGCCTAGAAAAAAAATAATACATTTTAAAATTTAGCCACAATTACTTTAAATTACTTAGCCAGTGGTAGGTACTTGGCCAATAAAACACTGATCTTGACTGTTACAGCAGTGCATTTTTAACCCTTCCTGTAGCTTAGGGGAGTATGAAGAGTGGAATATTCTGTAATGGGAATTACTTTTTTACAAATAATTTCCTGTTCTTAATTAACTCTGTGCTTTGCAAAGAGAAGTAGTTAACACCAATAGGAAAGAAGCTAATCCATGCTGAGTAGCAGTTCCTGGACTAGAACTCCCTTTCCTAAATGTGTTGGCTACAAGGCAACTTGGAGTTGCTGCTCTAGGCTAATCTGAAAGATTTACAAGAATTCATAAACAGAACTTCCGTATGTTGATGGGTATTAATATTTCAGAATATTTGTCTGTCTGAAGGGATTTGTATACAACACTCCATGTGACTTTTTTGCTTTCAGACTGCTCTTCCTTTTTAAAATTTTTTTTTATTTTTTTATTTTTTTTAGAACATTTGGAGGGAAGAAAGAATATATGGCCTTTTTCTTATAGGTAAAGCATATATTACTTTGCAACATTAAAGTCTTGAATTTAAAGAGAAGATAAATCTCTCCACACTACGCTGTAAGTTGCAATAAGGAAATAGTATGGCTGTTCAAGTATGTGGAGTCCAGTGCTAATGTTGCATAGTCAGTTCCTAAGAGCCTAAAAAAGCGTTGAACTAGAAGGGACCACCCAGCTCACTGACTGCAATCTCCAGTCACATGCAACCACTCAGGAGCTGAAATATTTCTAGCACCTTCAAACAGAATTTAAACTCTATTGAAAGGTCAGCAGACAAAACCTATGGTATCTCAGAGAAAGAGGTGAGGCCTAGCAGGAGGAAATCAAGCAACATAGATGATAATGGATGTTTCATCTTGTACTGTGGCATGCATTTTCATCAAAGTTTTGTGGATTAAATTGGTTGGGCAAGAGAAAAGAGATTGAGGAGCCATAATCACCTAAATCCCGTTTAGTTTCCAAGGTCTGAAACTTTTGTAGATGTAGTACTCTGATGGAAAATATTTAAGGACTGGTTAAACTTGTGTCTGTTGTGACTGAAGATAAAAGAAATATTTAATAATATGTTCCTTCTGTTGCTCAGCACATTACTGCTTGCATGAAAGCATGTGGAGTCCTCTCCATAGTCAGTGGAGGTAACCTAGTGCAATGGAATGGGAAAGAGGGTGTCACTGGTTACGATTCAATTGTAACAGAGTGCCTGAGGTTATTCTAGCAGACAGTGTGTACAGCTTCAAAATCTGAAATGGCTTTGGGTGATTTGAAACATGCAGTTGCTAAATGCTGGATTGGATTTGTTTGCTGAAAGCTTAGAAGAAAGAGCATAACTTTAAAAGGAGTGTTAATTCCTTAGCCAGGGACAGTTGCCATCTCACCAGAGGCACATGTGTGTAAGATTAGCTGATTTGTAATATGAAAGAAAAATGCTGAAACAAGCAAGAACTGTTCTGACTCTCATATTAGGGCTAAGACTGGACAAGACTTTTTGGGTGGTAGAGCAGAAGTTTCCATGAAATGCGGGACCTTCTCTTATAATTTGCATTTGTACTGGTTCCAGTCATAGGAAGTTCACTCACTGGCAAGGTCAAAGCGTGATGTTCCAGCTTGTTTTTTACTGCTTGTTTATTCCCACTTGTTTATGTAATGTTTTGGTATCTGAAAAATGAGAACCCTTCTTATACAGTGTGATTTTAAGTAGAACTGGTATGAAGCAGACTGAAATGAAAGTGTATGAGGTGCTAATCTTACTATCAGTGTCACTGCCATGTTTGTTTGATGGCAGCTCTAATTGGGTTGAGTAGATGCAGAACCAATACTTAAAACAGTGTCAAAGATGGCCGTGTAACACGTGCTCATTTCATCAGAACATACACTCATTGCAGTGGAATGATGATTCATCCAGGAAGCGATGAGAACACAGTTACAGCTCCGACAAACAGATGAGAAGTTGTGGTTTCATGAGTGTGCATTGTTGCTTAAAAACCCAGCATTGTTTAGCGATCATTGTAAAATCTCAGTGGTGGAACACTGTTTCAAAAGATACAGTCTACAGATGTTCAGTGGGGGCTCAAATTTCCCCACATCACAATAAAGTTTTAGATGAATTACCTGCATTTGTTATTGTCCATGGTGAAAATGAAAAACAAAATATTTTGGGGGATATATATACTAATAGGATTTTAAAAAACAGTTGTTTTCATTCATCTTACCAGGGCTTTCATCTCCTCAAGTGTACTTGTGGGCATGGTCAACCTTATTCTGACTTACTTTGAACCTATTTGAATACTACAGATGTAAAATTGTGACCACACGAATTTTGTATATGAAACTGGTGTGTATGTGAAAGAAAAATCTGATGTTTATATGAAGTGGAAATAGAACTAGTTGAAAAAGTCTGGAAAGAAAAACGAGAGAGAGAAAGGTTCAAAATACTATCTTGTGGTATGTAGCTAAATAGATAATACAAAATTAGAGATATCTAGACCATCTTGCTCTAGTCCAGCATTTGTGAATACTTCACAAAATGTTTTTAGGTATGAGAAATAAAACTGTTTCAAAAACTACTGAATTACTATTTTAGTAAAAATACTATAGGGAAGGCTTTTATGATACAGGCAGCAAAACTATGATGGACTTCAGTTAAATAGAGGAGCATAAAAAACAGACATCAAGGCTATCAAAACTGTGAGTGGTCAGGGATTTTTCTATTTTTGTTGCAGTAGAAATGTAAGCTTCCTCTGTAAGCCAAGAATAAATAATCTGAATGTCAATAACCTTTGAAGGATAGATTTTGTCTCTGTCTCCTATTAATTATTGGCTTAAACATAGACACGCTTCACGAGGAAACAATGTATGTAGGAAGAAATATTTCAGATGGCATCTTCTTTAGGTTGTGGGTTACTTGAATACTTTCCAATTTGAAGGTCATGTCTTTTTGGTGTTTTCTGAAAATTATTTAATTCGACATCTCAAAAAAAGACTTACAAACCCAGATTTTTTCTGATTGTTGCAGCTTGGATTTTGAATGGATTTTGCTGGTTCTCATACCATATGAGCTTTTCAGGACCCAGAAATCTACTGAACTCAGTTGTTCTTTCACTTCTGCTCTTGAAATATTTTCTAAAGATTAGTCTTGAGCATGGCTTAAGCTACGTTTTCATTACAGCCATGCTGAGTACATGGTTTGAGTATTCTCTCGTGACATAGTTGCAATCGTGTTTTGCAAGCTGTCATGGAGCAGGCTTTGAGAAGCCCTCAAAACTGTAAAACAGAACATTGGGTGATGTTCTGTAAAATCACCAAGAAAAGATAAAAAAAAATATGCACAAGGGAAAAAAAATGGGAAAAAAATTAGACAACAATAATCAAGACTTGAAGTGGAGTCTATTTTTTACCAGCATAAACAAAACCTATTGTAAAATGCACAAAAAATAGCTGTTTATTTTTCAGTTTCTGAAGGTCAGACAGTCTCCTGGTTTTGCTTGTTTGTTCTTTCCAAGGCTGTTAAGTAGCTGTCTGAATAATGAAAATGATCAGTACTCCTTATAAGGAACACAGGCATCTTGAAAATCACTCTTGAGATTTTCCTCAAATTGTGCATGTTGAAATGAAGACTCATTTTGATACACGGTCTTCATTTGAGGCTATCTTGTGATGTTTTAAGTCACTACAGCACTGAAAGCCACAAAAATATCCACGTTTACCAAAAACACTTCAGTAGTGACCCTAGAAGAGAAATGGAAGCTACTAGGAAGCATGCACTGCTCCTTTGCATTTATTTCTTGAGAAAAATATTCAGTAACCATCAAACATGGACAAAGTCATCTCATGGACTTTGGTCACTTCACTGGCTTAGGGCAAGTCAGTGGTAGATTTCTGTAAAACCTACTAGAACCCAAAGAAAATCATCTTATTAGCACAGATAGCACATTTTGGTGGAAAGTGCTGGCATTTGTAAGCTTTCCAAATAGGGAATTTAAAGGAAGAGAAAGAACATGTAGAGAAAGGGCTTCCAGCCAGAAGCAGTGATATAGATAAAAATGTCTTTCATTGTTTCCTTCCCCTCCAGAATCTAGCACAAAGCAAGGGCAGTGACTGTGATAATAAAGCAAATGATAAATGAAAGAAGGAGCACTTCAACAGAATCTAGATAACAGGAAAATTTTGAATGGACAATTTAACATGAGAGTCTGCATGGAATTATTTTTCATTAAACAATCAAAGCTTGTGGTAATGCAAATCAAATTCATTTTTAGCTGCAGGAAATTTTGACAATTTCAGAGGAGTAAAAAATATGAGAATAATAATATCATGATGGTAATTCACAGCAATTACAGAAAAGCATAATTGCACAACACAAGCACTAATCAAAGCTCAGAAGAGTACTTTGGCAGTCATTAGGATTTCAGAGCCATTAGCATTTACCTTTGTCATTGGGCACCACACAACAAGCATTATTAATTTCATGTCAATCTACAGCATAATTTCCCTGATCAAATATCAGATTCATAATAACTAACCACAAAGACTGGCTTATCTGACATTGATTTTTGTGAAGCATTTTAGAAAGAAAGCTTTGCTGGTGATTGCTTTGGAAGCAGTAATACTTTTGTGAACTTGTGTTATTTCTCAAAGTTTGTGGGCTGCCCTATTTGTGTACAACTTTCATCCATTTCATTTGGACCTGCTGGCTTGAAAAACCTTCAAAGCATTGTCTGTACTTTTCTCTTGGTATCTTACAAGTATAATTTGTCTGGATTTCATGCATCTGGGAGTGATAGGAACCAAAGTATTATTGAACTGTGCATATATTTTGTGTTGCTGCATAACTCATTATGTGTGCTAAGTATAATTTACAGTCTGATGTGCAGCTAGTCCTAAATTCTTCTGTATATTCGTGCCATCTGTTTGCTCTTTATTTTTTTGCCACTGACTGGCTATGCTTTGACTCAGACTTGCCTTGACTGCCTTGCATGAAGAGAAGAACATTTTACAGTTGTCACCATAAGGAGATGGAGGTGAAAGAAACATCTGAAGTAATCAAAATTAAATTTAAGAAAGAGGATTGTATTTCTGGAAAACATACCGTACCCATGGAGAAGCGATCATCAATTAACAGGAAAGGAGCTGATTTTCCAGAAACCTCAAGGGAGGAATAAAAGTAAAAGTAGATAGTTGAAACCAAGAGAAAGTAATTGGAAATTGTCATCTGGGGAAAGAATGTCCTGTAGTGACTAAGATCACTACATGCAGGGCATGTGTTGTTTTTTTTCTTGGGTGAAGACTTGAAAAAATGAAATTAACTAGAACCCAAACAACTAAAACAGAGTTTTTAAACTGTTACTACTTAGAAGTATTTGCACACAGTTTTCTTGCACTCAATAAAAGAACAGTTTGTTTTTGTGCAATAAAAGAAACGGATCAAAACCAGAACCCTAAACATGAAGTGCCAACTCTCTCAATCTTCTACTTACATATATATTTAAGTAATTCTATTCTCTTACTGACATTTATAAGCTTTAAGGATGTAGATATATAGCTTTAGTCTATAGCAGAAGATGTTGGCTGGTAGATAAAATTATATTTCAATTTGAATTTTAGCAAAGTAGGTTACAACTACTCGTCATGCTGGTGAGATCATTTCCCAGTATCAGAAAGATGAGGCATTTGAGTATCATTTTTGTTTCTCAACTGACTCACAGTCACAGTGCTTTTCTTATGCTTGTGGCGGGATTGTTTTTCTGTTAGCAACTTATTTTTTAACACACCATTCTGACACCTTGACAGTTCATGTGCTAAATCAAACTTTACAATCACCGGCAGGCAGTTATTAGATGTATTGCACTTAATTAACTTTGCACCCAATTACAAGCAATGCTGCCCGATTACGAAGGGCATAAATATATTAGTGCCCTAGCTGTCACATCATGAACATGACTGTTTGAACAAGTCAAGCAAAAGCAATTACCACATTGTGTGCATGGTTAAGTGTAGCAGAGTGCAGAAAGAGGAATGAACTGTTTTACTATTCATCAGAATTTAATTTTGCCCTTTGCATTTCAGGTGACCCAGATGAACAAAGAGTATGAAAAAAAGATTTCCTTTCATCTGTATAGATACTTCAGGATTGCTTTGTGTGTGTAGAAGGAAAACAACAGTTACAGGGTGGGAGCTGACTTAGTTTTTGTTGGATACCCACTCTTTTGCATCTATGGATGATAAAGTATGAGGCTTATAGCATTAAGGGAAACAAAAAATAACCTCCACAGTGTATAGATGATAAGCAAAATTTGTGATTCAGAATTGCACTGTGCAACTGCTACTTAAGCAGCAGTTGCCAAAATGAGAAGGAGAACAGAATTTGGTATCTTTTGGTATTTATTCTGTAGAGGAGTAGGTTGTAAAGAAAAATGCTAGCGCTAATCTGGTGTTCTGCAGAAATCTGTCTTGTATTAGCACAGGAATAAAACATCTCTGCTTGAAAAGTAAGCTAGAAATGCACAGCAAATTTCTAAATTTCTTAACTGGCTTTGCAGGCAGTCTGTATCCTTCTGTATCTTTCTGTATCTTTCTGTATTTTCTAACCTCCACATGCAGTTTCTCATAGGAATATATACAAAACATGTTACAAGTGTCAATTAATTGTTGCTGCACATACAGCAATAGAGGGATGTTACGTTAATTTTACAAGAAGCCTGGCTAAGGAGGAAAACTGAAAATGTTTAAATACATTTCATTCCTTAAAACTTCTATTTGCCTGCTTAGCAGAAGAAAGGTCTCTGAATTAGGAGTGTTTTGGAACAAAACTAAAAATGTTTTATTTCCTTTTCAACAAATTTTGGTTGAAGACTTCATTTATTCACCAATGCACAGACATCCCACCTTAAGCACAGTCATAGGAATTTCATGGACAGCAGTCTGTACCATCTGCTTTGTACAAGGTATTTAATACTTTGCACAAAATAGTGCCCAGGTCACACGAACCAATTTCATATATATTGGACAAAAAAAAAGGTCACTAGAACTTGATTTTGCTTCAGGCAAATGGAAGAAAACAGAAGGAGTCACAATGTGGTGCTGAATTAGTGGCTGTAGGGCTTGCAAGCTGTTGTTGAGGAGCTCTGAACAAAGTGAGTTGTGAGAATGTATGTAAACCTTTCCCAGCCTAGCACAACTACTCATTGTCATTCACTTTTAAATAGGCTGTCTATGTTGTTACTGGTAACCCGTGGAAAAAGTAGGTGGCCTTTAACAAAAGTTTTGGATGCCTTTGCAATTGTATATACATAAAAAAAAGTCAGTTGACTCCTTTGTGTGCAACAGCATAAAGTAAAAAATGGGGAGATAATGTGTTTTCAAATACAACATTACATCACTGCTGAAAACATTGATGAATGTGTTAAGAACTTGGGTGGCCAGCAATTTTTATCCAATTTAAAATTAGAGACATTACTGTAGAAAAATAAACTTGTGCAGGAGAATGTCCTGGTGGAGTGATCTCAGAGAAATAAGTACTGTCAGTCAGGTAGCTTGTGCGAAAACACTGTGGCTGTTTGGTTACTCCTTACTACAAGAGTCAGGAGCTCAGTTTAAGAGAGAAGTTAAGTCATGGAAGGGTTTGCGTTAAGCTCTATGATTAGTCTTCAAGGGAAAAAAAATGCTACTAAACTTTCCACTGATGAGGAACTCTGAGGTGCAAGGAGTTAATATGAAATAATCTGGACTTTAGTCTTGCAACATACAAAGGGAGTTATGTTCCACACAAAGTGTATTGAATTGTCATTTTCTTACTTGAATGTATTAGAACAAACAGTCCATTAGTAATGTTTAAAAATTAACCTAAAACCAGTTAGGTTTTATTAATATTAATAAATAAATATAAATAATACTCCGTCTATTTGAGCATAATCAGATAAGACAAGGAGAAGTTGTTATAGTAGAGAATTACTGTTTCTTATGTGCTTGAGATTTTTTCTGATGGCTACTCCTTTGTTGTTGCTGCATGGCTGCTACTTTTTTCCAATTGCTTTTAAATATTCAGTGATCAGTTAATATATTTTTGTTCTGCTTTCTGATGTATTATAGTCCCATGATGGGGGAAAATGGTTATATGAAGTATATGCCTGAAATAATTTCTTCTCAATTTTGAAGCAGGATATCACTGTGTGTGAGGAGCTGTCTCTTGTCTCTCCCTGGACAGAATGAGAGGCATTGCAGGTCTGGGAGCCAGGGCCCTGCAGAGCATACGATCCTCATGTTCCTCTCAGCAAGAGCTCAAGGTCCTGCCTTTTACAGATGAGATTCAGAACACTGCTAGTGTCTGTGCTCTCACAAGGTAGGGACTTCCAATCCTAGTGGTGGTGCCCCATCACTTGAAACAAAACTGTTCATTAAGTGTTGATAAGGTGTAAGCATTGAACAGTTGCCCTATTTTATTCCTGCCTTCCACCCCATACTTAAGTGAATGTTTATAATATAAGAAGAGCTAGGAAGGCTCCTGTGGCAACTATTTTCTCTGTTCTGTAGCATTTCATTGGCACTGTGGAGTCTTCAGCTTTTATATATGTATCATATTTATCTTAATTGAACACTAACAGAAAACCGACCTTGCTAGTTTTTATTCTGTAGAGTGAGAGATTTCTCAGCCATGATTTCTAAAGATTTAGGGCCTTAATGCTCTCCTAAGTCATCAGGCCTTCTAAGATTCAAAAAAGTTATTTTTGGTGGCTTTTATCCTTTTTTTTTTTTTTTTTTTTTTGGAAATATCTAAACAAAAGCTGGAAACTGCAGTGATACATGAAGAAAAATATGTTTAAAAGCCCCCTGACTAGGTTTTATATCTAAGTCTGTTTTGTTTTTTTTTTTTTCATGGAACTTCATGGTTTGTAGTTTGACTTTTAGTCTGTTATAATGGCTCTTTCCATGTGAGTGCATCATACTGTAGGAAGCTAATTGACTTTGACTTCTCTGCTTCTGTTCCCAGTGGGATAATGCCAGTTGTAATTCTTTTATTGATTGTTTAGAGCAATTAGCAGAAAACAAATTTCTCCGAAGAACATATAATTTGGTTTTTATTGCTCTCTACGTTAAAACTGATCAATTTGTTATCTGAAAAAAAAATTAATAAGAAGCACATTCCATCTGTTTATTAGCTGAAGAGAGACAGGTTACCTCATCATTAATGTCATCAGTAATTAGTACTCTGTGCTGCCACCATCTGTACCAGTGGTTGGCAATCTGTCAGCAGCTTCAAATGCCAGGGCTGATTCTGTTTATCTGTGCCAAAAAATGGCAGACCATGTGTGATCCTGAAATTTGTAAACAGTAGATGGCTAATATAATTTAACTAGGCAGTTTTGTTATATGTGTGACTGCAGCCTTGGGAAGGACATGAGACTTTAAAGCTCCAGGGCAATTCCCAATCATTGGGTTACCAACTCTAGACCCAGAATGTCATTCCCAATTAATCAGGTTTCTGATGGCCAAAACTGGTTTTTGTTTCTGCTTGAGATGAGGTCTGGAAAGGCACTGTGGTCGGGGTGGTGGAACCTGTGCTCACATTCCATCAGCATCACCAGCCTCCATGATAACTGGCTGAAAAACCCTAGATGTATTTCACAGAAGCCTCATTAATTGGATAGGCTTCTTAGTTGTAACGTAGTAGGGAACTTCTCATTCCACTCCATACTGGATTTTGTTTTACACTGGGTAAAGTTTCCTAAAAACAATAATAATAACAACAAAGTAAGTCAGGGAAAAGGAAGTAGTTTTCTAATATATAGGCACTAATCTTTAGTCCTTTACTGACTTTTTATTATGTTATTTTTGATCTAAAAATGCATCACATTTGATTTTGAGTTTTTAATTTTATTTTGGGGAGAAAAAAGATCAAAAAAAATCTGACTGCTTCGTAAAATAGCTTCTGAGGGTCAGAGACTCTCGAGGTCATATACCCAGCAATTTGAAAACATCTATAAAGGTACATTTGTAAATGTGGAGAGCTGATTTCCATGCTTAAATTTGCATCATAATTATAATAAGAGAATAGACATATATTTAAGTAGTTAGTGAATTACTTGGGTACTAATTTTTCATTGGTATTCTCCTGTTCTATGCAATCAGTCATAGGAATAATATATACAAGTACAGGTAGAAATGAAATGCTTTTTTTTTGACACGTGCTTTCAAAGCTTCCATTAAGATATGTTACTTTAGGTATCAAATGATGAAATATCAAGATTAGTGGATATCTGTGAATAGTGCTTATCATTAATACCTAGGCATTTTTCTCTTTGGAACTACCAGAGACGAAAGCTACTGTACATGTGAAATCCAGTTGAATCTGTAGAAAAATTAGTAGTATGAAATTTCCAATGAACTGATAGATATTTGCCTTTGGTGCATGAAGCCTAAGTTCAGGGAGTGATCTCTTTCTGATGTGAGAACATGGATCTGCCATTGAAAACTTTGGATCTCTAGTCTAGGGGGACAGGAATGATGAATTTCAGGGAGTCCATTGTAATGTATAGCTAAAACAGTGTAGTACTGATATTTATTGATGATTGTTCATATTTATTCAGAAAACATAGTTTGCACACAGACTGATCCAAAGAACATTGAACTCAAATATTTATTTGAGCTTCAGTAGGTTATTGAGTAAATCTACTTCATATAAATTTTTACAGAATGTGCTGTCTTGAGAAGCCATAAGAAGCAGTTCCAAGATGTAGGGCTGGAGCCTTCTGCTGAAGATCACTGAAATTGATGGGAAGACTTATGTAGACCTCCTCCAGTGTTAAAACATAGTTGAGGTTGGAAGATAAAACTTCTGTGGAGATAAATTAGGGAGGCAAGTTATGGTTCTCCATTGTTGGTAGAAACTTCTTGGCGGCAAGTAAGCATTCAGTCATGCGTTGCCTGTCTCACTCTTCTGAGGTAGTTCTAAGTGACTGTCTATGCATCAATACGATTTAGCTGTTCTCAGGTATACAACCAATTTTGTGTTGTTGTTTTTTTTTCTCTGAAGTGGAAAGCTTAGTGCTGTCAATATTACCACAAGGGATGGGAGTCATGAGCTGAAATGCATGTGGCTGCAGTCATCTCAGGTACTCATCACTATTCTGCCTAGGTCTTGAAGGCCAGTTGTGCTACCTGGAAGAATTGAAGATGATGAAAAATGAGCAGTCCTTTTAGACATCACTGTCTGCTGTCATCTTTATGTTACTTGCACTATAAGGAATATTACTTCATCATTTTAGGAAAACATAAGGAAGATAGGAATGTAAATTAGAGGAAGCATGATTGGAGGAAAAAAAAAGGAGGAGGGGATTGAGTCAAGAATGTAAATGGGGAATATTGAACTCAGATCCAATCCCAGAAGTTTTGTGATTTGTTTGCATAATTTGGAAACAGATTAACATTCATTTGGCTGAAGGTTTTTATTGGTTTTATCTTTTATAAAAGTTATGCTTATCAGCTATGAAAATGTCAATGCTTTGTTTTAGCTAAAATGCGTTCACAAGATAAAACTGAGTTCATCTTTTATTCTTTGGTTGATTGATTTAAGTAGTATGCCTCTGAAACTGAGTCCTCTCCTTTTTTTACCGAGCTCAATTTTTCATACATATATATATACGTATATATATGTGTGTGTGTGTGTTTTTTACAATGCCCACTAGATTGGGATAGCTCATAACATTATTTTTCAGTTAGAAAAATGTAATGGAATCATATTAGACTATTAGAAACTGTTTCTTGTTTGTAAATAATATTCATTCAAACAATGAATAATTAATTGTAGACAAAGATCAATTAAGAAAAGTCATCTTAAACTTGACTTATTTTATTTGTCTCTGTGGTTATGGCTGGCCAAATCATTACATTACATTACATTTGTCAAATGGCAGTTCAGGAAAGATGGGTTAAATGTCCATGAAAATCGCAGAAATATATAGTTCTTACTACGTTTATTCTTGTTTATTTTCTGATATTACAACTAAAGCTTGAAGCAATCGGTGGTCATTCAAAACACTCACAATACCAATTTAATTTTAGTAAGAATTTGACCTAACTGTAGGAATGTAAATAATGTCTTATCAGAGTGTATAAAACCTTAAGATTGTCCATTTTATGAAGGTGCAAAATAAAACTTAATAACTAAAATGCTACTTCCTTTTACAAATGAGTGAAGGAATGTCATATAACTTCACTGAGGGCTTCTAGAAAATTTTCAGGCCTTTCCCATTAGTTTTATAGTTGGGCAGTTTCATGCAGCTTTTGGTATGCTTCTCTGCTCTAAGAAATGTAGCACTTCTGAACTTTTAGGTTGTTCAGTTTGAATTTCAGCTGCCTCCTCCTTTGACTGATGGATGCTTTATACAGCACAGTGAGTAAAGAAGAATGTAAGTAGTAGTGTTGAGATTCATAGAATGTGCTACCAGTGATGGGACTCTTGAGGAGTATGTCAAGTGAACACGCTCCTCAAGAATTCCATCCTTGCTAGAATGTTTTATAAATTTTTCTTCATAGACTCTAGCAGGATGGGCAATGTTGGTGGATGATGGATATGTTCCCTCACCATTATAGATACAAGGCTAAGCATCCTGCATTATTTAGGACTGCTAGGCTCTTGAAAAAGCATTAGGCAATTTTCATAATAATGAACAGCAGCTCCCAACTTTGTAGCCTCTTTTCTTTCCCAACCTTTCTCCTTGCTCTTCACAGCTTTTCTTCATTCTGTGCTGTAGTTGAATGCATCTTCAGACTTACTGTATCAACAGTCAGATTTGGAGATCTTTTTGAGACGTGCTGATGCTGACATTTTCAATGAGTAAAACTGTCCAGAACATTTCAGTACAACTCTCTTCTGGCAGCGCTGTGAATGGTGCATCAGTGGTGGGTATCAGATCTGAGCTAATGCAGATCAGGTTTCTTGGTGCTTGCTGGTATTTATGGGGATGGAAAAAAAAAATGGATTTGCCCAGTATATTGCAGCCGATTTCAAATGCAGGTAAAGGGGTCATGAATCTGAATCCCTCATCCATCATAACTCTCGGGGGCAGAGGATAGCTGGGACAAAGCCAACCCCATATGGTCTAAGTCATGAGCTAAAGAAAAGTGGAGTTTAGTAAGAGTGGTTATTGACAGAAATGCACTGAAGACAGTAGATATGTATTTGCTCTACTGATGCAATCCTACTGATTTGATCAAAGAATGTAAAGCTTCACTGTCTGAAGCTTCATTTTCTTTCTTCCTTTTCTACCACAACACATTCTGTGACACAAGTTATGTCCCACACCGAAGAAGAAAATATCTAGAAAAAATGTACTAAAATTTCTTTCAGCCCTTTTTCTTCTGAAAAAGATTAACAGGGACATTAGATACCTCACTTGGTTTTTGTCACCGCTAATATTGACACGTGAGCTGGGGAAATTAGTGTCTCTGTATATTCATATATATACTTACATATTTGTCTGCAAATGTTTGGATTGTGACAAACGGATTAATCTTGGGTACAGGTCACATTTTGTTAAAAGTAGTTACACCAAAAATGTGCTTAATTTATATAAATCAAAATTGCATTTTGTTGCAGAATAAATTGGCTACAGTGTTCTGATGGAACTGAATTGACAACAATCAGGTATTCACTCTTTTTTTTTAATTGATATCTGTGGTAGGATATTGAACTACATCATATGCCTCAAATAATTAAAATTTAGATCAACACAGACACTCCTCAATGATAAAAAGAATGCTTTATTTTGGCTTGCATCCTCTGAAATAGAGTGAGTTTTGAACACCAATTTATGATGTACAGTTTTACAAGTGCAGGTCTTGAGTGATGTCACCAAATTCTTTGCACAAATGTGTTTACTTTTGTGTGTTAGATTTAAACAAAAAAAAATAGTATGGACTATTTTCTATTTTGAAAATAGAAAAGCTTTCAGACTGATTTTTGGGGTTTTAATCTGATATGGGAAAAGAAGATAACTTTTCCAAAATAGGTGCATAGACTACATGTGCAAACAGGAATGGAAACTGCTTAGAAAGCTTTCATGCTTCAAGAACATTGTGTGATTATTTTTATATTCTGCCATGAAGATATTCTGTAGTAATATTCCGCTTCTTGTTTTACAGTATTGAATGAAGGCTGAGACATTAAAAACAGAGTGTAAGAGAAAAGAAAAAATATCAGTAAGAGCAGTTAATGAAAAACTTATTAAAAAAGCCATGCAGACTTCCTTCTGTAATGTGTTTGTAGTAGCAGTTCTGAATTCTGCAGGGTCCTTTAAGTAATGAAGAAAATTGGTCAAGCAAAAAAAACTTTTTTGGAAACTTGAGTGCTGCTGAGCCCCTTAGCATGCAAACTGTACATCCGCATAAAATCAACCTGCACCCTGCTGATAGCTTTTATATTGTTCCCCTTGTATGCATCAATTTGTTTGCTTGGTTGAGCTTACTTGAGTAAATGTTCTATGATTTTATGGGGGGAATGATGTTTATAGTTTCCATGAGTAGTTAGTAATGAGGCAAAATGTAGAACTAAATGAGGCAGGTAGTGTCACCAAGGAGAAGGTTACTCTTTTACCTACTGTAGGAATCTTCTGATCATGATGTATTTGTCCCATTTGAGGAACAGAATAACTGGAGTAGGGAGGGGAAATGGTCAAAGAATTGCAAATACTGCTGGTGTGACCTAATGTTGGAAACCTACTTTAGCAGGAGAGTTGGATCTCTTGAAGTCCTTGCCAATCCCTGCAATTCTGTGATTCTGTGAAATATTCCAAGAGGAAAGCTGCAGTGTGGAAATAAGTCAGAAGATTCCAACATGAAGAGTCAGGCTGCACGAAAGATAAAAACTAAGAGGGAAGGCAAAAACGATAATGAACCTTAGTGGAAGGAAATCACTTACTTGCCTACAAAGGCAGAAACTAGGGAGGCAGGAACAGATTCTGTAGTTAGAGAAGAAACAGAACCTACTGACTTTGAGAAAAATTTGCACAAAAGTTGTTCCCTTTAATGTGACGGAGTATCTAAAATTACTAGTTTGAACCCCTGAGATTAATGAAAAGAATTGAAGAGAAAACTGTGTGCTCAGCAGAGTTTTGAGATGGGACAAACATGTCTTACCCAGAAAACCTTAGGCTCTTTCTTGCTTTTGATCTGTCAGAAAAAGGTTCTTGATCTTAGGGGCGAGTAAACCTGATGATAGCAAGCTGGTAGAAATTATGAAGCTAGAGAAATGAAAGAATGTGTAAAGTTCACTATTTCTTGCCTTTGAGAATATAGAGTAGTAGAAGTCAGGAAGGAAGAGGTGATTAAGACTTCAAAAGATGATGGTTTGTCAGAAAAAATAGCTTGCATTCCCCTGAATGAGATGTTTGCCGTGGTGAGCGCAATGCCTATCAGATGGTTGTAAATGTTGTCTAGAACTGCCGTCCTGGACTTCAGCCATGGACTCTTAAGTGAAAACTGTTTTGAAAGCATGGTATTATGGAATCTGACTGTACAGAGCTGGCTTTGCAATAAGTAGACTTTAAGAGACATACTCTGGGGGAAGAGTATGATTTACGTACTGAATAATCTTTCCTCTCTTGTCCAGTGAATAAATCTTTATACTGGCTGGCAGGCCCAGAATCAAGGGAAGTGCTGAGCTGTTGCTGGAGAGATGATATGATATGTAGGTTGCTCTGAAAGTACATGATATAAAATGCATGTAAATGTGTTGTCTTATATAAATACATATGAAAGGAACAAGTCTATTCTTTAGAGTGACCTTAGAAAATTCTCAGTGTAATTTCGAATTTAGGGGCCTTCTCTTGTTCTCAAGTATTAGGTCGACAGATGACAAAGAAGTGTTATGTATGTTAATACTAAGCAGGGCAAAAAGTAAAGGTGTGTATGGTAATTTTGCAGTTGACTTTCAGAGTATACAACCACTTACGTACTTGTGAATATTACCAGCTGCATCTCCAAATTATTAGACACTTTCTCTTCAGGTTTAGCTGTGGAAAAGTGTGCAAACTTATTTCTATTTGATCACGTCCTTGAAGAAAATCTCCTAGAAAACATGAAATACCATTACAATTGAAAGAGCAAACATGCTAAATTGCTTTAACTAAAACTAAATTGGTTTAAATATGCTGTATGTAGGCAGCATTATTTGAACACAGGTTTTATTACACAATCGAGCAATAATTCACAGAATGCTGCTTCCTCCAGACCACCAATTCAATTCAATAATTCAATATAATAATATAATAATTCAATAATTCAATAAGTCTTCCCCCTAAGCTTGTCACTCCTCTAGACATCAATACTTTAAATAGGCACAACATGGTAGAAGAATGCCCAGGACACTAAGTCAGTCTTTGTCAATTTGATGTCACACATCAGTGAACTAAATATTGATTTAACAGCTGCACGCATCATCTGAAGGTGTGAGAGAGAATGTTAGGAAGGTACATCAAAACAATGGGAACAGTTTCTTTTCATTAGAGTGGATATAGAGTGGATATAGTAGGTGTACCTCACACCTCCCAGAATAACATTAATTGGTTTGTCCTTAAAGAACAAGAATAAATAAGAGCCATTAAGTGTCTCCTGTGTGTAGTATCAGGGCGTATGCGACAGTTATAAAGTGTGAAAATTAATTATTTTTTTCCTTTATTTATTCTACTTGTCCCAGAGGTAATCTGCTCCAGCACCACACTACCACTTTTCAGTCTTGTGCAAAACCATGTAATACATCAAAGAATTAGGATTGTGTTCAATGAGGGAAGAGATTCAGGTTAAGGAAACTATGGCATAGTGGTTTTGTTTGCATTTCCTTAACAACTGTATGGGTATGGAGAAACATGCAAGCTATTGAATTCAAATGGCTGCTAACATTCTTATTGAGTGCTGACACTGTAATAAGGAAGTAATGCCCCAGAAATTTGTAATAAAATGGCACCTTACTTTCTCCTGTTGGGAGAATTTTAACCTCTTAGCTGGGACATGAGATGGGAGAACAGTTTAAATGGATAGCAGTCCTGGTACAGCAAAAGGTAAAGTACAAAGCATTCTGGGAAAATTATGATCTTAAGGTGAAATACATAGTGGCATAAATGCAAGAACTTTGTTTCACTCTTCACCATCTCTCCATAAAATCTACAATGTGTGCCGATATTTGACATGAAATATTTATGAAAGTTAAATCCTCAATTTTCAGTTCCAAAAATCATAGGGACTGGAAACAGATTTAACATTTAAGATTTGGAAGTGGCCTCGAAAGAATAATGTGCTTTGACATATTACTTTGTTCTTTTAAAGCAAATGAAACAATTAGTCCAAATGAATTTCCAGAGGAATTTCTTGTCTGCTGAAAAATCATGAATAATAATAAAAGAATAGAGTGCGAAAGGAAGAAGGGGTAATTAGAGTAAATAATCTAGGGTTGAGAAACAAAAGCCAGTTCCAAGGACTCTTGAGGTTCTGCTGAAATGTTCAGTTTCTGTTTCAAAGTGTTCAGTAAGGCAGAAGTGTTACAGTAGTTCGTATGAACTTCTGCATAGTGCTGCATGCACTCATTTTATTTCTGTCTTAAATAACTGATTATCCTCCGGTTTTGTCTAAAACATTCACTGCACATCCTTATTTCTGTTAGTAGAAAGCATATTCACTTGCAGATCTAACTTGTATCATATAAGGGCAAGCTGATCTTTCTGCTTTTCTACTTTCTCTTAAAAGATACTTTGCTTATTTTGCAATTCTGACCATCTCCCTCTTATTTTTATGTTGACTGTCCTTTCTATCCTGCCTGAGTACAAATGCTTAGAGCACAGGCATGTTGTTGTAGGTCAAGCTCACTTTATTTGCTGAGTTTTTCACTGAACAAGGCCTTCATTCCTGGAGGTAGTGACAAGACAGTACAATATCATACAAACCATATGTACATATGCGTGTCTGCATTGATATAATGATATCACTACTGATATAAGTATCTATATGTAATCTCTCTATTATCTGTTGGCACATAAGACTCTTGCTGCTGCAGAAATAAATATCTGTCTTCAGATTTGGTGACTACATGTTTAGTGCCCAGAACACTTCATGATGTACGTGTAATAGTCCTTTGCCTCCTACGAATTTTATTTTAGAAGTCCGTAAATTTTAGGAACAGTAGTAAATCAGCTGTATTTAACAGATGAGAGGCAGTTATCACAGAATGGCTAAAAATTTGTTTGGCTACAAAAGAGCCAATCTCCTACTTTGCTACTGTACGCTTCATCTCCATTCTCTCTGCACATAAACTGTCCTTGGTACTTTAGACTTCAACAGGACTGCAGAATTCAAAATGGTTTGAAAGAAGGCAAAGAAAGAGAGTTCACTACCATTCACCAGTACTTTTGTTCATCTTATCATAAGAACTGCTTTTGGTTTGTGCATATCAGGAATCTCAGCAATGTCAACACTTGTTAGCAATTTGTATTTTAGGGAATGCTTGTGGGGGTGTGTATCTGTTATGCCCTCCCTGGATGTCCTCACCAGGGGGCTTGCAGAACTGGGTAAGTTAAATCCTTGCTTTGGAGATGGCTTAGCTAGTAGGGACTCCAGAAATAGTTGATGTTGCAAGAAGTCAGGTGGTCTCTAATTAATTGTTGTTGAGCTAATTGATATTTTGGAGCAAAGTGTTGATAAAATTCACAATATATATTTCCTTTTGAAGTAGGATCTCCACTCTATGCATTTGATTTAAGATAAATACAGTTTGTTTTAAAATGATGAGGATATTTGTACAATTCTTAAAGTTTTTAAAAAAATTCTTTCAATTATATGTATTTTTTCCCATATTCATGATTTTCTCCTCTATAGGCATCTAGCTAATTCTGAAAACTAATACCCCCCTGAACCAAAACGTGAGGCTGATAAAAGAGGTATAAAAAAGGGGGGAGATAAGTGTAGATATGAAAATCTTTAAATGAAATATATTTTTAAAAGCGATTAAGTAAAAAGGTGAGAAACTTTGAAAAGGGAAAAGAAAGCTTGAAACCCAGTGAAGCACAAGCAGGAGAAATAATGTGGAAATGGTTAATGGAATTGTTGTCCAACTTCTTTACCATTTTGTCTTGGCAAGGGGAAATATCAAATTGTCAGTGTGGTTATGAAGTTGAGATGTTAGTGTCTCTTTCACAGTCCTGTTTCAGCGCTATGGAAGAGAGATCCCAATCTTTATTAGACATGTACCTTAAAACAGAATATGCCTTTTTATGATAAATATAGAATCAGCTACATACTTTATTGTTCATTACAGCTTTCTCAGCAAGGAAGATTGGCCTCTACACTGGAAGACCTTTGTCAGTGGCATATGCATTTCAGACGACTTCCACCTTCTTTGTACAAGCTTGGTGAAATACATCAGTAAGTGACATGATTTTCACATAAAAGTCAAATTATTATGTAGTCAGAAGTAATTAAATATATGAATTCACAATTCAGTTTAAACAAATCTATGACTATTACAAATCCAGAATTAATAGAAGATTAATTCAACATTTATTAGCATTTATATGCTAACAGATATAATTGTGTTTTGCATATGAAGTATAGTTCTACTCATAATTAAATGTTTGCCTGCTCTCATATTTTATCAGTAGAGTGAAGAATAGCTTTATGATGAGCCAGAATATGAGTCAGTCTTTTTCAAACCTTCCTATTCCCAATGCAGGAACACATTGTTGAATGCAAGGGGCATCTTATTATCTTCTCAGTATCAGGAAATAGATAAGGTCAAATTATTTATACAGTATTGCATACATTCCACTGACCTTCTGATAATACTAAAATTTAAAAGCCCCTTAGGTCAATTTTAAGTCTGGCTACGTGGCATAAAAGAAATGTTTTAACAATGCATGTATATACTTAATTTCTATGTTGCCAAACACAATTAACTTAAATCACTCTGGCATCTTTGCATTAATTAAAAAGAGAAGGCTGGTTTGAGTAGTTGAGAGCTCAGTCAGAATGATTGCCCTGAAAGTGTGAGTACAGTCAGAGGCTTTTGTTTTTCATGAACGTCTTCTAAGTTATACATACCATACCAGGTGAAAGAGGCCTTAATAGTGGCATTTTTCCACCATCTCCGCTGTTCATAGTTTTGCAACATCTTCCACATACTGTTCTTCAGAGTATTAGAAGAACAGGAATAGTGCATGCCAAGAAGGCAAAAAAATTTAATGTCTTGTACAGCATGATCTTTTTCTGTTATTACTTATCTGGTTATAATAATGAAAAAAATGTTGGGCTCTTCAGAAAATAAACAGTTTAAAGCTCTTGAAAAGTACCTCTTTTTATCAGTATTAGTTGCTTCCAGTGGGGCTAAGCATTAGTGAAATTAAGTCTTCATATCATCTGAGACTAATGATGACAAGTACAAAGGAAAGAGAAGTAGAATGAAAGTTGTTCTTATTATTGTTAATCTTGCTTAATCACACTATTTATTGTTCTGATCCTAACAGCACTCTTCTCTGTTCATGGCTTTTTATATTACTTTTTAGAATTGTAAACATTACCTAGTTCAGAGGACAATTTTCCTTTATCTATCCTGATTTTTTTGTGTATACATAAATTCTACAAAGTGCTGTTTGGTTTTGATGCAGCTTTCAGTGGAAAGCCACACTTAGGAAGATCGACTATCTAAAAGCAGTTTACTGTCCAATACAAGGGACAAAACCACAACTGAATAGCCTGAGGTCAGTTTTTCCATAGTGAGTTTACACTGACAGGTATGGGAACATGGGACAGACAGTAGCTGAGGATTGCTATTAGTTTCTAACTTGCCATTACCAAAATGGCAAGTTAGAAAGTAGGAAATTAAGTTTCTGCATTTCTGTGTTCAGTCTCTCACACAAAAGGATTAAAAAAAAAAATGATGTGCTTTGGAAGCCTTTGTGTGACCTTGTTTATTACTGTTAATACTGTAATTACTACTACTATTAGGTACTATATAAGATATTATAGTTGTATGCACACAGTATACATAAATGTAGTCTCTCCTGTTTGTTGTGTCTTTGTGTGCAAGTAAGTTACTAGTTTCCAAGTATTTCTTTCCTCAAACAACTGTGCAATTGTCATTTAGTCTTGAGCATCTCTCCCAGTTTGCTTTTTGGACTGTGATGCTGGATTGTGTCAAAAACTTTGTAATGTGATGTAAATTTACACTACACTTCTTACCCTGTTTACCAGGCCAGTTGCTAATGAGGGAAAGTAAGCTGCATTAGCATTTTCTCTTAATAACTCTTTGCTTTTCGGTTCACAGTGCTGTAGATGCCTATAAATTGATTGTAATCATTTTTCTAAACGTTTTCTCAAATAGGTAAATTAATTTGTCTGTGCTATATTTTCCCAAGCTGTTTTTTCCCCCCTCTTTGTTTTTGAAGATTGTTTGATCTCCAGTTTTCTATATCTTCACTGAGTGAGTAAGGACTGCAAATAGGACACAAGTCCATGCTGAGGAATAAGGAAATAGGAAACACTGACATAAGGAACCAGAAAAAAAGTAGTGTTTTAATGAGGGACCTCAGTAACTATTCTTTTAAAGGAATCCTTTTTGTAATTAAGTAAAAAGCTTGTAATGTTCACACGCTCTTTTTTATATGCCTTCATTTGCTTATCATGCAGAGGCATGGCTTGGTCTGGCTCGTTTATTTTTCACTGGGGGCTTCTGTGCCACAGAGGATTTTGGCTTGAACTTTCCATTTTCTTCAGAGGATGAGAGGCTGAAGCCTGCAGCATAAGCAGTAACATCTAATGCGGCACAACTGCTCTGAAGATAAACTAAATGACTGTTGAATACAAGTAGTAGTAAACAGGTGGGGGTCATTTGAAACTGTAGCTGCTCACTCACTATGAAAGACAGGAAAGAAATAGTTAATGTTTCTTTCTTTTCTAGGTGGGAGGGGTGATCTTTATCACAATTTTCCCCTAGCTGTACTAATAACAATCACCTGAGGCAGAAGAGGTATGTGTATTTTAAAAGGCAGCAGTAGTTGCCTTGGGTCACGGAAGTAAAGGAGGAATTTGAAACTGAGTTTTACTTGTTTTCTATCCAGAAGCAGGAAACTCTTTTGATAGAAATAATTTTTGTGGTAAGTTTGACTGAAGTGTCTACAGATACGTGCAAATCCAGATAACAAAAAAAAAGAAAAAAAAATCCTCAAAAGCCTCCAAATTAATTATTTTTTCTACTGTACCAAAAAGAACTGTAAATCATATCTATATCTATAACTTTTTTTTTTTTTTTTAAACGGAGTTTTTTTGTTAAACAGCCAGCTTTGTTTGTGTGGAAATGGAATAGAAGAGGGGAGGAAAATGAATAGGAATGAGGTAGTTGTCTTCAAACAGACCTAGTGATGTCACTTAAGTCTATTGGTGATACATCTCATTGTGGGAGTGCTTTCTTGTAAACCCACAAAACTGTGCAAAATGGGACTTCGGAGTTCTCACACGTCTGCTCTGAGTTATTCTAAGTCTTCCTATCCTGGTCCCCACTGACCAAAACAAGTGTAAAGGAATGGCATGCAGTTCCCTCAGAGCTGTCCCAGCTATGTCCAGTAGCATGGAATGAGCAGACTCAGGAGCTGTCCCATCTGCTATTCAGCAGTAAGATAGAAGGGCTTCTAGGTCATCAGTACCTCTGAGATGTTCATGATAAGGATGGATCAGAACAGGAAAGGTATTCCCAGAGTGAAATTTCCTCGTCTGGAAATCCTCAGAATTCAGCAGGACAGCAACCTGACCTAACTTTGAAGTTGACCACGCTGTGAGTAAGAGGTTGAACTAAACAATTTCTAGCAATTAATTGCATCTTAAATCATTCTATAATTTTAATTTAAGTACTAGAAACATTATACCTTCTCTATAAGAACTGAGCTCAGAAAAAATGGGGAATCCTGCAGCATTATTCAGTCTTGCTACCACTACAGACAGTACTTTCTTGAGCCTTCCAGTGGAGCTTTGAAATTGTACACTTGTGTGTAAAAAATCAGCTTGTTTCCTTTTTTGTGGGTTTTCTGGGGAATGTAAACGCAAAAGCATTCCTACCCATAACATAGAAGCAGGGTTCACATATTAGAGTCAATTCCTTCCAAGTGGGATATTTGCTGCATCTTGAAGGAATGTCAGGAATCTCAGCTGATAAAAACTATTTCAGTTAAGTCAGAGGTGAATCTGAAATCACCAGAGGTCCAGACCACATTTAAACCTAACAGCGTGAATGGAGGAAAATTTTTTTCTGTCACAGACTAATTAGATGGAACCTACTGTTTCACAAATCAGATCTCTCCCTGCTGTTCAGAAAATCTTGGATAAAATAAATCTGTGCCTAAGTAATTTATGTGTTTATGTATATATCTGCACATAGATCACACCACTGCCCACTCCCTACAAATCCCTTCCATTTGCAAGCATCATGACTGATTTAAAAAGGGAATATGTGCATCTATACTAAACAGAATTTGTAAAGTTGGACACCATGCTCATTCATCCTTATTAGGTCACGTGTCTGTAAGAGTTTTGTTAAGTGCTCTGTTATTTTGAAAGTCAGTTTAATGACTGCTCACTGTAAAAGTTAAAGCAATTATATATAATGCATAATTAACAGCATGACTTCCAAATGTTCACATGTAATACATGTCAGATTTCAGCTGAAAAACCAAACAAACAACCTCAAGGTTGCTGTCTGCTCTTCAGAAGATTCATATGTTGTAACCTTAAAATATTGGCTGGTTTCTGTGAGTGACCAGAGCAGTGTAATCTGTGCTGCATTCTGTCCTTTATTTTCTTGAATCTGGCCAGAGTAATGATCAGATGTGACTTCTGACAAATACAGTCAGTGTTTGATCCACATATAGATCTGAATTGATCAATGTTTTTTTCTCATGGCATATCTCTTACTGGCATTGTATAGGATATAACAAAGACAGATAAGCAAATAAGGAATCACCTTTTCTAAATTTCAGCTGTGCTTGCTCTTATATTACAGCTGGTAAAGTGAAAACATCTAGCGACACCAAATGAGATTGTTGACCGCTACACTCATACTGGCAGAGGTAGCCTTTTGCAAAACATTTTAAATCTAAATACTTCCCACAGATAAAGCAGCTTTATACATAACTAGAATGAAGAATAGAAGTGATTGGTCATGGATGCCAAGAATGCCTTGCCTTTGTCAGAAGAGTCCCTTGAGTGAACTAGCTGCTCTCTTTCCAGCCCTTCAGCACAAATTTCTACCTCCCCACATCTTTCCTGTCCTGTTTTTTGTGTACTTGCTTCTTCTGTTCCTATCCACCTCTGGTGCTTGCTTCACAAAGTGTTAATATTTAATTAACAGAACTGCAGTTTCAAGTTACTGTGTATACAGGGATTGAGTAGTCCAAAGCTGCTTGCCTGTCCCTTCAGGCTCACCTGTTGCTTCCCCAGAGGCCATGGCAGATGGGCAGGATTTGAGGCTGAAGACAAGGAGAGCTGCTGCCGTAGCTGTCCAACTCAGGTTTGTTAGTATTCGTGAGTTGGCACTCAGAAATTATGCACCTGTTCAGTCTAAGAAAATATCAAAATAAAGACCATTCAGTACATAGAAGACAGTGAGAAAGCCTAACTGAACCACTCGGATGTCTGAGAATGGACTTCTCTGAATTACTTGTTTGCAGATGTACCTGGGTATGTGGGAAAAATAGAATCATAGAACCACAAGGTTGGAAACGACCTATAAGATCATCTATTCCAACCGTCCTCCCGTTGCCAGTGCTACCACAAGCTACTAACCATATCTCGCAGCTCCTCATTCAGATGCCTCTTGAACACTGCCAGGGACGGCGACTCCACCACCTCCTTGAGCAGGGCATTCCAGTGTCTGACCACTCTCTGAGAGAAAAAGTTTTCCTCATGTCGGGAACAGCTTCAGGCACTACAATTTTGAATAAGTTCTTGAAATCCGTTGATGATGATTTTTCTGAGAATAGTAATATTCCTTGAAAAGTTCATATGAAGGATTTTGTTGTTGTTCATTTTTAATTTTTTGAGAGGCGCGAAGATTTGAACCTACTGAAGTATTGTACTCTTCTGTTTGCAATTAATCAGGTTCCTGGAAATGTTTCAACTCTGTGGAGAGTAATAGAATCATAAGATATCCCAAGTTGGAAAGGACCCATAGTGGGTCCTTGAACTCTGACAGCTTGGGGATGCAATCACTGCCCTGGGGAGCCTGCTCCATGCCCACCCTCTGGTGCAGATCATAACACCCCACCTACCCTCACTTGAAGAAGCTTAATGCCATCCTTCGAATCCTTTTGCTGTCACGAAATGATAAAGATCAGCACTGCACCTCAGCCACCACGAGGTCTCCCCTCAGTCTCAACCTTTTCTTCTCAAGGCTGAGCCAACCAATTTACCTCAGCCATTCCTTATATGTCTTGCTCTCTAGACCCTTCTCCATCATCATAGCCCTCCTTTGGATGCTCTCTAATGGCTTCTTGCCCTTCTTATATTACGGCACCCAAACCTGCACCCAGTGCTCGAGGTCAGGCCACACAAGCACAGAGCAGAGTGGGACGATCTCTTCCCTTGCGCAGCTGGCAGTGCTAGGCACCTTGGGGTATGATTAGGTTCATATGAGTTTCTTAGGTTTATTCCCTTTAAACAGAGAAACAATGACCCAAAGAAGGCATTTGAGTATCACATTTGGAAGGAAAGTGTTTTATATTGCCTTAAGTGTATTTTATGGCCTTAAGTTGCGCCAGGGTAAGTTTAGGTTGGATATCAGGAAAAACGTCTTTACAGAAAGGGTTGATAATCACTGGAATAGGTGATTGAGTGGTTGAGTCACTATCCCTGGATGTGTTTAAAAACCGTTTGGATGTGGTGCTCAGGGACATGATTTAGTGGAGAGTTGTTAGAGTTAGGGTAGTATGGTTAGATCGTGGTTGGACTTGATGATCATAGAATTGTTTGGGTTGGAAGAGACCTTAAAGATCATGTAGTTCCAACCCCCTGCTGTAAACTTGGACATCTCCCTCTAGCCCAGGTTGCTCACAGCTCCATCCACCCTGGCCTGAGTGCTTCCAGGGAGGGGGCACCCACAACCTCATTCTTTTGGTCTTTTCCAACTTGAGCAATTCTATGATTTCATGATTCTATACAGGAAAATAAAATTCTTTGTATGGTATTTTATTTAATAGAACATTCATGTGATTTTTGGTGAAGTTATCCAGCAAGGCCAAGTGATGCTTGAAGAAGTTTTTATTTTACTTCTTTGCTTATATTGTGGCTCGTATAAACTGCTTTTGTTAGTTTAATAACAAGGGTGGGAAGAGGTCAAGCACTGGGAGATTAATTTAAAAACTAGCTCAGAAGAATTAGTCACAGGAGAACAACTCTGGGGTGTCTGGCACGTATCAGCATTTTGTTTCATTGAACCAAAATATTGCACATGTATTCATAAAGCACATTTGTTGAGTTTTCTTTCAAGTTTCACAGTTTGTTCTTTTTTTTTTTTAATTTGTGGTAGGTCAGAATTAACAGTGGCAATTTCCTTCACTAATGGCCTAAATTCTCTTTTTAAACCCTGGTAGATGCCTTTTTAAAGAAGGGCTGGAGGCTCTTCTGGCAGCATCAAGATAAAGCATGAAATAACATTTCTAAAATATGTATCTACATTTGTATTAAAAACTACAATGAACCTTGGGTTTTTCTGAAACCACTACAGAATGTATTTGTTGTTCATAGGTGAAACTTTATATATTTTATATAAAAATATTCTGTACAATGATATTGACATTCATCTGAAAGTTATATGTGAGATTATAAGAAGTCCAATGGCTGTAGAAATGTACAGAAGCTGAATCAGATACATATATATATATATCTGTAAGATTATCACTCGTGTTTTCCTGTTAAGTCTTTCTTCATTTGGAAAGAGGAAGAAACATCACAATCCTTTTTTTTTTTCTTCTTTTTTTTTTTTTTAAAGTAGCATTTGTATTGATTGGTTGCTTCCTTTATGTATTTTAAAGTGTCCAGGAGAGTAGTTGAATAATTTGTCAGCATTCTTCATAGGAACTTCTTGGGTATAGAGAACGTATCTCCGTACAAAGCTTTTTTGTCTGTGGACAGCTTTGAGAGCATTTTCATAGTAGAAAAATTTGTTATATATTGTATCTGTTTATGGCACAGTTTAAAATAATCTGCAGTCAAGTTTTTTTTTTTTTCATATTTTAGTTTTTAGTTTTTAGAGGTTATGATCATTATTAATTCAATTCAGACTAAGCACCAATAAATGTCACAGACCTATGGACCAAAGGTGTACTGAGTGACTTTGTCCCACAAGGATGAATGAACTAAGCCACTAACTTATGGAGCTAACTTGTATTGTGCAGATTCATACTGTGATTCTGTAACTGATAATACAAAATCTTTACTGATGCACACAAAAACACAGCTGTAATCTGGATCGGATACAGGAATACAATTGCACTTCAGCTGAATAAGCCAGCACAATTACTACAGTCTTTAGGCCATCTTTATGCTTTTAGATACTCTTGAAAAGCATACCAACACCCCAACACACCTTTGTGTCCAATCAGTAGTTGTTATTGTATGGCTACAGTAATTTCGAGCCTGCCATAAAAGAAGTGAAGCTTCTTGTTTGATCCTTGATTTAAGTGGGAAACAAATGCCTAAGAAGGCTACTCAATTAGTAGACAACTTATTCATCAGTGTCTAGATACAACCATGGACATACTTCCTGTTGTTTTTCTTCAGTAGTGGAGAAGATGCTAGGTTGTCTCTGGCTGTCGTGTACCAGCAACCCCCTGCTAGTTCAGCAAAAGGCTGGAAAACTGATTTCTAAAGTAGGGGAAAGAGATCTATTCAGTTGAGAATCTCATATGAGAGGTTGTGAGAGTGGGCCACGGTAAGCACATTATTCAGGCAGGCTATGTCCTACAAAATAAGTATTTTTCTTTGCACTTAAAGGGAGTCTGAATGGTAGGTGTATTTTGGTAATGAAAATGCTCTATTTGATATGTTCTGTTCTCCATTTTTTTCCTCCTTCCAAATGACAGCTTCAGATGTCATCAAGGTCACAGCAACACTTCATCTTTCTAAGAAAGATTAATGGTGTGCCATAAAGTTTCCCTTTCCCTTGCGTCTGTACGTCTGTATGTCTGTATCCATCTGTGGAGCCTTTAAAACCTTATCTTCTCAGCAGGCTTTTTTTTTTTTTAATACAGCTGTAGGGGCTTGCCCCAGTGACCTGACCCTAAAGTTGCACTTTAGAGGTGGCTGCCTTTTAATTATTTTGGTACTTTTTGTGAAGAACTGGATGAAGGTAAGGTATACATTGAGTTTTTATCACCAGAAATGACTGATAATCAAACTTACTGCTTATAGAAGTCAGTCCGTCACGGGTTTTAAGAGGAATTGAAGCAGGACACCAATGGATGTTTATGACAAATGCATCGCTGCACTGTTGGGCTGTTTTAGTAAACAGGAAACAAATGCACCATTTTGTTTCCCTCTTTATTACTTCTGCAGTGTTTTCTGGTTAATCGTGGCTGGAAAGAAATGATTCACCTCTGTTTTCCAAGCATGGAAGTGTCAATGGATTCTTTCCTTTCTGTGGGTGCTAATACATGGAATTGCTGTTTCTACTTTGTATCTATTGTGGGTTGGATTCTGGCACAAGTACAAAGACATGCTCTGTCTATTTAAAGGTGCTGTTTACATAGTTCCACTAGAACTTGGCCTGATGGTCCCTTTTGGTTTATCTGCAAAACTTAACGTCTTCTCATCTGTTTGTGCAATTGACTTGAAATGGTTGAAATTTGAAATATCATTTAAATATTTTTGTCTTCCTTTTGCCGGTGCTATTCCACTGAACAGTGTTTTTAAAAAAATGGTGAGATTTTTCACACATTTCTGTATAGTTCCACACACACACGTTTTTATTTAAATACATTTGCAGTCAAATGTTCTATGCTTATTCTGATGGAGCTTGTTATAGGACAGTTTTGTAGTGCAAGCGAAGTGCTACTGCAGCACCTCTGTAAAACTCTGCCAACTGGGAGCCCAGTTCTGATTTCAGAAGTTTGTGATGATGATTTGTTGGTGGTTTCTTGTTCTCAAGCACATCACATACCCCATCCTATCATTCTAAATTAAGTTATTGCAAAGGCTCCGTAGAACAGAATACCTGAAGGTCGATCCAGTTGGCTTTAAAAATATTTTTTTATTAAGATCACTATTATTGATGATGGCCTGATTTTAACCCTAGGAACTTGATTCTTTTTGTCCTGTAAGCCTGGAATGAACATAATTATATGTGTTGAGCAGGGGATTTGTCACGTGTTTGCACAGGAGCAGTGTAGTAGCAACTATCTTCACTGTCCCACGTCTTCCAGCCTTCCTCTCTCAGCAATGTCTCATACTTTGATTTATGAAGTAATTTCCTCAAAGAAGAAAAAAAGTACACAGACAGTAGCTGGTGTACAAGTAACCTCTGCTTTGAGGATTTGCAGCTCACAACAAAAATGATAGAGTGTCTTCCATTCCTAGCTCCTCAGACAGCCAGTGCCACTGGCTGCCAGTGGCATCGTGGAGATGCTCCATAGATTGGTTGCCTGTTCCCCACAAAGGCCTGATCACTCAAAGCATGCAACTGCATAGAGCAAAGCAGAGGCTGAGCAGAACAACATCAAACGGTTCTTTTTGTGAGAATATGGACAACGCTATAAAACTAACCTTGTGTTAACCCACTGAGGAACAGAGAGCAAGAATTCTGAATGCCAAAACATAAGGAGATGCATGAAAGGGAAAACTTATACAAAAGTAGACTGACTGAATAAAACTATTTATCTTTAAGCCACACAAGTCATGGTAATTAAATTAGGTCAGGCTGGCTATAGAGCTACAAAAAGCGGGCTGTAACTAATTTAGAAAGAGACAGAGGAGACTTGAAAAGAAAACAGATTGACAGGCCCCTATTTTTTTATCTAATCGAGGCAACAAAACTTAAGAAAAAGGAAACGGAAAAAAAAAGCCTTGATTTATCAAGATTTTCTCTCAAGCCATTAGGATAGACAAAAGCACGTAGTCACATATTTGATGTGTGAAGGTTTTCACGTTGTCATTAGTGTTAAATGAGGGATACATGTCTCCCTGGGAGAGACAGAATAATTGAAATCCTTAAAGTTTAGAAAGAGGTGGAAAATACAAGAAAGTTTAAAGCTGATCTGATCTTTATCATTACAGTATTATTTCACCGAACCATTCTGAACATCCTTATCATCTGCTTCTATATTAAGAGAGGTTCTACACATTTGCAAATATAGGACAGTTAGGCTTTCATTTAAAATAACTTCTTTGTAGAAACCACCTGCTAGTTCTGATTGAACTTTTCAAATTTTTGCTTTGAATTTTAATTTCTCAGAACGTACAAAGTGTGGAAATGCCATTACGGGAAGAATGGAAGGATTGGGAGTTTATTTACAGGTGTGAATCCAGGCTCATTAAACAAGGTTTAAAATAATATTTTGCTTAATTTCTACAGCAGTTTTCAGTCCCCAAGTGATTAGAAAAATTAGCATTCCAAGGCTGTCTGAAGGGTGATAAGGACTGTGTGAACAAAATGGGGGAAGGGAATAGACAAAAGGCCCGGCTTGGTTTGTGTTCATGTTTAAAAGCAAACAACCCTTTCCCACCCTGCTTCTCTTTTATGCCTGTTTTTATTTTAAGTAACTTCCAAAGGTTTTCTGGCAGCTGATGATGCTCAGTCACTACATTCATCTGAAATAAGATACGAACTTTGCCCTGTGAAGAAAATATTTGAGGTTTTACAGCATAATTAAAGGGTTACAAATTCTCTGTGAAAATGGAAATTCTGTCCCATTCCTAGTGATAGGTCCTTCAGGGTGAAGTTTTGACCCTGCTAAAGTCAATGGAAACTCCATTCTCTTTCATTAACACAGGAGTCATCCTTCATAATCATACTTGCAACAATGAAGTGGATAGAAAAGAGGAATCTGTCTGGCTGGATATTGCCATTAGATAACACTTCTAGCCACTGAGAGACAGACTTTGAGATGCTCAGAACTGTTATGCAAAAATGCATCTAGTCAGCAGGGAGGGGAAAACCAGCATGAAGCATTTCTCTTTGCAGGACCTGATAGCTTGTGGGTAGAGACAGAAGGAAGAGCAGTCCTTTGGAAAGGGCCCCAAGAGGGAGAGAGTGCTCTCGTCGCTGCAGCAAAGCATGGTACAGAGAACACAGTCTGAGCTGCCTCCCAGCTTCGAGGCTGAGCTGGCACCAACCAGCAGGGTTTAATTCTGCTTTAGGGAAGAAGGGAAATAAGAAACCCAAAGGCTATGACTGGAATTGCAGGACCAGACTGTGTGGAATGTGGCTAAAAAGCAAGAGTTCAGAGAAATAATTAATGAAAGAGCTAGCATGAGCAGAAAAATATACACTTATGAGGAGGTTGGAAAGTGAAAATCTTAATTCTGAATGAATTGTGGATTGGCAAAAGAGTATCCACTTTCTTTACCTTTCCCTCCATCTAATCTTCTTTCTTTTGAAGGCAGAAATTGATTTTAAAGAGTGAATCAAAAGGCTTTATATCTAACTTAGGGTTTGAGGTCCCCAGCAGCAGAACTGCCCTTGAGTGCTAGATGTGTGTTTTTGTGATAAAAAAAATGCTCAGTCTTGTATTACATCTGTCATCAATAATTCTCTATATATTTCACACACACACAGTGTCTCTGGTGGTAGAGAAATATCGTGGATTAAAGACATGACAGTGGAAGCCTTCATCCTTCAAGCTGAAGGCCACTCAGAGCTTCTCATCACTAGACAGAAATTTTTGTAAGCAGTTACAAAATGAATTAACAGAACCCAAGGTCATTGGCCCAGAACTTGACCCGAACACAAGCTCAGAGATTCTCAATGTACCAGAACTTGTTGGCAAGACTTTCTCTTCCCCCCCCTCCTTCTGCCTGCCTCCTCTTTTACCTTCTTCCTACCCATCACTCACTGCCACTGATTCCACACTGTTTGTACCTCTGCTTTCTCCCTGCACATCTGCTGTCTCTGGCAAAGGCTTCAGGGGTAGCCTCCCTGCTCTTCAAGCCAAGCTCTGAACTCCTTCACATCTCTATGAGTGCACAGTTATTAACACTGCAAGATGATTCTTTCTCATCTATCACTTCAAGTCACTGGGGCATAAAGAATGGCTCCAAGGACACTGACATTTCCTCTAACTTGTGCAGTACTGAATTAATATTGTTACGTTGTGGAGTGGTCAGCATCACAGCCCTTTTTGTTCTCATTTCTTCTGCTTTGAGAGCAGATATTTGAGGATAGATACTGTGGTACTTCTAACCAGATGAGGAGCAGTCATAGAACTGCTCTACCTTTGCATATCTTGGTTTTAAGGATCTTAAAGCCACTTATGATTGTTAAATATAGGTCAGACATTCTGCCATACTCTTCTTCACTTCTTAAGTAACCTGTTTGTGTGTCTGATGTTTATGGAATGCTGTGGAACTGTCAATATATCAGAAACTGCCAGTGGAGATGGGCTGAGACACCAGGATCAGACAGAGCTGTTACCTCTGTAGGCGGATGACCATGACTACCCAGAGAGCAATATACAGCTGGATTGTTCAAGGTAAGCCACACGAACAGGTCTGAGCTCCTAGGTTTCAGTACAGCAATATACTGCTCTGTGCAATGTTCACATACAGCCAATATGAACCAAGGGACTGAATTAAACTTAGTTTTGACACATAGCTATTACTCTACTTTTGTTGCTTATTGATAAAAAGGGACCTGTCAACCTATTACAGGTTCTGGATCTACAGAATATGGACTGTAATATCTTATATTCTGTTCTGTCAGTTTTTGTTTGTTTGTTTTTAATTACCCGTCTTATTTAACTAGAAGCTGTAGTTTCTATTTTATACAGAAGATAAATTGGAGATGGCATGGAGCAGTGGAAGAGCAAAAGCCTTTAGACACTCTCCAAAATTAGAGTTTGTGAAATACTTTCCAAACATCTGCATGAGCAGTACTATATCAGCCTTCCAGCTGACTGCTTAAAAAAAAAGTCCTTTAATCTAAACCATGTTCCCTTGGATTTCCTAATGAAATTAATTCTTCATCTTCTTTTTATATTTTGCCAGTGAGAAATGGACTAGTGGTAGTTACCACTGAATCCTTTCCACTGTTTCTTTCAGTTTTGGCATGAGGTTGTAGGTTTTCATTGCATGGGGATCTCCTCAAACAAAGGAAAATTGTGAAACTGTCAGATCAGATTTCATATATTACTCTTGGCATTACATTCACTAGACCTCGTACACAGTGAATTTTGAAAGCCTCTGATCTTTTATAACCATTTTCAGTCTTATACATACATTTTAAGTTCCTCATCTGCAGTCACTGGGAATATGATTATTAAAGCTGAGGTAATTTGGATATTTTTTTTCTGTAAAGATATATAGAGTTATCCATTACACCATTAATCATTACCAATATTTCATTAACCTTTCTGCTACACTTCTCATTATTTTATTAATACTGTCTTGGTGTTTTTTTCTTTCACCTTTTTCAAATTTCTGCTTTGGTTATATAATATGGTAGTGCTTATAATCAAGGTTCTTAGATGTAGGAATAGGATTATTTAATTTAATTTATTTTCATCACCTGCAGTTTTTTAAGTCAGATTAATGCTTCCTTTTATTATTTTTTTTTACTTTGTGGTTTTCTAAAGTGTTATTTTATCTCCAAGAATCTTTGGTTTAATACATTTATGTGCTTATGTAAATAGAAAAAATGTTAAAAACTTTTTAAACAAAAAGGGATATCGCATTTTTATATATCTCTGACATATAAACTGGGATAAAGTCAGTGGTTTTTTGGCTACTTTGGAGAGCAAAGTTAAGGCTTCTCAAGTATTGATCAGAAAGTGTGCTTAAGGGAATGAACACTGACAGTGGGTTAGAGTTTTGAGCTTCTCCTAGCACTTTTAGCACAATAAATATTTTTCTCCCCGACTTCTGTGTTGATCGGAAGGCCTAACAATCATACATTAGCACCTTAATTTTTACGATCTTTTGCACTGGGATATGTGTGATTTCTCTGCACCATAGTGTTCCTCATCAATCCAAAGAAATCAACCAAACTGAGGCTATGTTGACCTTTTGAGGCTTAAATAGAAGATCACTTGACAAAATTCTCAAAGTTTATTATTGTAGTGATTCCCTTGGCCAACTCAATAGGCCAGAGCTGAAAGAATGAGTCTCAACAACTTGGGGTATGGTCAAGATTAAGTGAAAAGGCTAGGCTTGCTGGAGAGCATGAACAGACAGAAATCCCTTGTTACTGTGGGATCATAGCTCAGCTGTTTGTTTGAGAGAGCAATCGGACATGACTTATTTAGGAAAGAAGAATAAGTTTTCTGGAACAATTGGCTGAGACGATAGATTATTCAGATGTATTCTGAATGCAAACAAAAGATATTATCTTCAATGCTTATATTGTAAACAACTTGCCCCTACTTCTCAGTCCTCACCCTTATTTCTGTCATGCATACAAGGATTTTGATTTTAAAGGGAGAGTTTTTTTGTAAATGTGGCTTTAAATTCTGATTGTTCTTCTGTTCTTATCTGTACAGACCATAGACAAGTCAGCACAGAATATCTGTGTCCATTTGTTGTGAGTATGGTGGACTGTTTGATTGCAGCAGTCATATTTAAGAGATTAGTAACTTTCCTAGATGAATTATTTCTATTCTGTTTTTTAATTCCTTCCTATTTTTCTTGGCCACCTACTTGCCTATCAGTATGAATCTGCACCCCAGTATTGTATGAAACATCAGTTTCTTTCTATTTTTCTGCACTTTGTTTTTGATGTACTATTCAAATTCCATTTGTTTTTTTCTAGCTGAGATGAAAGTCCGTCCTTGTCTTCATACCAAATGTTGATCTTCTACCTCTGTGTGTCTTTTGACTGATCCTGTTATCAGTGCCATATCCCAATCTTTTGAAATTTCAGATAGTATATCCAGCTCACACGTCAATGTGGCTGCTTTTATTTATCTCTGTACAGCATGCCTAACTGACATTATATCTGCCATCTTTCTTTGCGAACTGCTCTGCATGAGGCATGAGTAGAATTTTCTTCATTTTCTATCTTCAACGCATTAAGCATTTCTACCTCTGTTTCCTGTTTTTTATCAGATTACTATTCTCTACATACTGAAATACCATCATGTTTCAGTTTGAGTAAGCTGGTGTTATCCTTCCAAAGCAAAAAAAAATCTTCTCTAACACAGTTGTACCTCAAGAGTGTGGTTGGGTTGAGCTGGAACATGTCAGAAACAAATCCTTCCCAAGCCATCAGGGAATAATTCCTCATGGATCCTTCTCTTAACTTAGAGTCTCTTTCTTCCTTCAGAAAAATTCCAAATTTAGCTCAGCTATTTTTTTTCTGCAAAGGGAAGATATGTGTAATGTCTCTGAGAGCAGGACATTTAGGCATTTTCCCTTAATGAGGTCTGTGGAGAGTGTTGCCTTTGCTGGTCTTAACAACAAGCATGTTGTTAAAACAGAAACTCTGCAAGTCATTAGCTAGTTTTATCTTTCTTTCAAAGAGGATAAAAACAACCAGACAAAACAAAACAAAAAAATCTGATCAAAATGCCCACCCAACAATATCTAAAAAGAAACAGTTCATTAGACGGATCATTTTCTTCTGTAACAACAATGACAGACGAAGGAAACTCATGCATTAACTTTTTGATTCTCAGAGAAGAAACTCTATAATCTAAGAAATGTTTTAGATTTAGAAACTTTGTATAGAACAAAAGTTAATGCTCAGATTGGGCTTCCATGGTATGCATATGCCAGCTTTAGCACTCTGCATTAAATTTTTGTATCTGAAAAGTAGTTTTTGGAAGCAAATATCAGAGCATTAAATAAAGAACAGTGAAGTAAACAGAAATATGATAAGGTTATCAGTGAGTACAGCCTGAAGGAAAGTAGTCTTTAGTAGGTAGGAAGGAAAGTGTTATAGGTGGGAGTTCCTGTGTTTGACAGAGCCTCAAACTTTAAGTGATTTGGGCAGAAAATCTGTGAGGTTGGCTCATAGTGGTTCACCTCGTGACCAAGCACATCAGGGAAGCTGCTATACAGCATCAAGTTCAGCATGGAGATCATTACACTACTTAACCTTATCCTTAGGTCAGGCCCTCCTAAATCCATTTGCTGGCACTTGGTTTCCTCCCGCTTCCAAAAGCCCTTGAGATGGTCTGAAAATAAAGGGCCTGTTTTACTTCAAATCATTTAGCGTGGACCTAGTTTTGGTCTTGTAACCTTTAGCAAAGCAGGGCAGCACAAGAGGATTGCAACATTACTGTGATACAGAGTAAGCGACTTTGACACTGGTAACCCTGGCATTCGAGATACTATTTTCTATTATCAGGTCTTCAATCACATTGCTAGCTGGTAAAGTCAGTAATTTCAGCTTCTGGAAGTGAATGTAATTCTCACAGAATAATGGCTGATCTTAATTCTATTTCATCTTTAATGTTTTTTGAGATTCATTCACCCAAAAGAAAAGAAAAGAAAGGTGAAGGTTGTGGTGACGAGAGGTTTGGCCTCTTCTCCCAGGCAACAAACAGGACCTGAGGAAATGGCCACAAATTGCACCAGAGGAGGTTTTGATTAGATATAAAGAAAAACTTTTTCTCTCAGAGAGTGTTCAGACACTGGAATGCCCTGCCCAGGGAGGTGGTGGAGTCGCTGTCCCTGGCAGTGTTCAAGAGGCGTCTGGATGATGAACTACGAGATATGGTTTTGTGGTAGTATTGGTAATGGAAGGATGGTTGGACTAGATGATCTTGTAGGTCCTTTCCTGCCTTGGGATTCTATGATTCTATGATTCTGTGGTATCGGGCTGTATAAGGCAAAAGAGGAGGCATGGAAAGCACATGTCACACTCCGGTTGTTCTCAGCTGGAAGATGGTCCTATGAAAGCCCATGATGGTCTCTCATCTTAATCCAGGGTCCTGACAGAGAATTTGTAATTTGGCCTTAATCATGATTCCACTATATATAAAATTGAACCAGTGGGTCTTGTTTAACTAGGAGGATTAAGCTGTTTTTAATTTGTAGATGTGCATGAATCATTCAGATTGAAGACAGTATACCACATGTAGTACATTAACTTATTCTCTTACTAGCTAAATTAATTGATTAGTTTTTCCTAAGTGAATAATGAATGGAAAAAAAACTTTTGTTTAAGTAAAATGTTGGCTTATTTTGCTATGTTTAATACAAACTATTGCTAGAGGTGGTCTTAATAAAAGTCTCATGGTGTCCTTAACCCGTAACTCTTGGGGCCAGCTCCTTTCTTAAAACCTCTTCCTGAGTGAGGGTGCTTTGGCAGAGCACAGTACAGAGCTGTGTGCCCCATTTTGGGAGTAGCTCATACAACAGCCTGGGTCTGTGGAACTTTGACAGGTAAAGAAATGCTTTGGAAATCTGTGGGAATGCTGATGACCTGACAATGATTTATAATATTACCTTAGAAAAATGAATATCTATATGATACAGCAGAACCTCTCAGAATGGATAAAACAAAGATTTGCTGTTAACCATATTGTACAGCTTTCTAACCCGCTGAACCTGCTGGTTAGCTGAGGCCTTTATTTCCTCCAAATCCCCATATGAATTTATTACAGATGGGTACTGGAGAGCCACAGGAAAAGCTTTCACTGTTCTAACATCATCTCTGCCTTATGACAGTCTTGGAGCACTTTTTTCCTCTCCCCTAGCCAGAGTGATTCTCTCCAGCCCTACAAGGTTTAATCTTCTCTTACAAATGGTGAAAAAAAAATATTAGCCTAGCTGGGATAACCAAGGGATAAATTGCACATTGAACAAGAGAGGCTTAAATTATGGTTGCAATTGCCAGCACGATTTCAGCTGCTGTGTGAGGAGCTCTGGCAGTATTCTCAGGTCAGGTATTGTTTTGCTCAAGAGACTAAATGTAACTAATGCCTGATATATCAGAATGAGACAGTTTCGTGTGATTTGGCTTCTCTTCTTCTATGTATTCATCAAAACATCAGGAGCAAAGTGAAAGCCCAAATGAAAGCCAGTCTGGAAATAGTGTGATTTGGTGCTGAGTGAAAGCTTGACAATGGGGACCGTCTCTGGCACATGCTGTGGTCTTTAGCTCCACTTTGTGAGCAGAGACAATGTAGGCCCAGCTTCCAGATCCAATTGGACATGCTATAATGATAAAACAGGAAATAGCTAAGGAAGTTAGTGGATTATATTATGCTGTGAAGGCATAATATAGTTTGCAGAGTCATAGTCCTAATGCCCTGATTTGTCCCTTTGAGCCTCATACAAGTACAATCCTACTTTTTAAACGTTAAGATGATCCATCTAAATCTCACTAACTTACAAAGGCCTACTTCAGAACTTCACGATGTGCACCTGAGCAGTTTATTTGCAGAACCATATCTTGTCTAGCAAGACGTTTGAAAACAGATTCTCCGTCATCACCAAGATAAGAGTCCAAAGTTGAAAGGGTAAGTTAGCCTGTGATAATGATTTTTCTTTTTCCCAAAGGGAAAACCTACTTTGTTTAGATTTCCAGGTTAATGATGTAGAAGGTGTGTTTGCCAAAATGTTTCTGTGTGCATACACTACTTTAAAACAAGTGAACATTATATATTTTTCTTGCTACTTATCATAAGGCACTGGTGATTTTATTGGGAAATTTCACCTATGTGGGATTTGGGGTTTTACTCCTCAACCAGTAAAGTCTGAGAACTTAACTCAGCATTTGCTGAAAATATCAGGAGCAACTGGAATTATGTTAATATGCGGGGTTGCACCAAGTACCAAATCCTGGTAATAGAAATCTGTTCAAGCTGTATTATTTTTTTCCAAATAGTCACTGATACAGTCTGACTGAATATATCACATTTATTTCATTGTTAACAACTGTCTTTTGTCATGAAAATACACAAAATTTAAACTCATCCTGTAGATTCTTGTAAAAGAATTATTAAATGTGAAAATCCGAAATAGAGAACTTTTTACATGTGAGGAAACAAGTGTGTACAAAGATTATGAGAACTGATTGGCATTCCATAATGAATAGCATGTGAATAAATTCTCACAGGCCAAAATCTTATTAAAGGACACTGAGAAGCATAAATCTTGCTTATTAAAAAGAGGACAATAGGACAAGTGCAAGAGTTAATCAAGTATGTGGTTCAGTTACACATGCCCTGAATCAAGATTAGATGTTGAAATGTGTTACTATGATTTTAATATTATTATTCTAACCATTTTCATGCATTAAGGGGTTATAAATATAAGAATATTATCTCCCGTCACAAGAGAAAACTTTTTGCTGTATTAAGACTACAGATCTGCCTGCATTTTACATGGAACATGAATTGTCCTTTGTGCATTCCTGGCGACAGTAGGTTAAGTCTCTAGATACAACTTCAGACTGGCTGCATGCTTCATTATTTTTTCCCCTTTACAGTTGTTAAAACTTTATAGAGCCTCAAAACATATCCAGATGGACAGTTACTGTGACTGCCACTTATGAAACCAGTATAATCTAGCACAATACACAAAGTAGGGCAAGTGTGGAAAGAAAACAAGTTCTGAATAGAGGACCTCCTCAGAATATTGGATCAGCCATCAGACACACCAATTCTGTTTAGACAGGCCTGTTATACACACCCAAATGTTCCGCAAAACAAAGCAAACCCCCAACCTTTCACCACTTCCCTCCTAAACACTCTGCCCAAGGGTGGTCTTCACCCTGCTTGATGCAGTATTTGTGCCTACCTCTTTATTCACAAAATGAAGCTCTTGTTTCCATAGCTTTTTGGCAAAGCTGAGATACATAAACCATTTTATTCCTCTCAGAGGAATATCGTACCTTGGCAGCTTTATTTGAGTCTGACCTTTTCAAATATGCAGCGGCAAAATATGAACAATTAAATTACTGTACTGATGTGTTGCCATGCTTTTGCCAGTGGATTCTCCTTCACACCTCCTTCAGCCCACGTGCATGAAACTAGGATTATCACAAACACTATGAGTGGAGAATTTGGTCAAGGTGAAAACAAAGTTATTTGAAAATACAATCTTTGTTCACTTGCTGGATGACGGCTTCTAAGCACATGAAAGTAGCAAGGTATACTAGCTTCTATAGATTTTTTTGTGTGTGTGTGATGGGTGCAAAAATAAAACTTTCTATTTTTATATACAGTATACAAATATCTCAACTGGATGATTACATACTGGAGTCAAAAAATGAAAAAAAAAAAAAACCCAAACAAGCAAGTTTACAGGATCTTAACAGCAACTAAATCTATGGTTTCATTCCTCACTCCAGCTAGAATGGGTGCTTGTTTCAGCAGTTCTGACGCCTGTGTCTATTTACTTGTGTGTTGATAGAGACATATCTCAGTGCAGCAGGCACTCTCATTTACTTTTTTATTAGTTACATTCCACAAATTTTCAACTTATATGTTAGCAATTAAGAAAATTGTTTGGAAAATCAAAATTTTAGTTCATGGAATTTCATCTCCTTTTCTGCCTTTTCATTTCAGTTCCTTGTAGTTATGTGTTACAACCCTGGTGCTACGGTTCGAGTTGTATACCAGTTGCTTGTGGAGAGATTTTTTTAAAATACAATGTATAAAAAAGACACTATCTCTTAATACATGGTATTAGAGCTGTGGTTTAGTTTGCTGTTTTGCAAGAAGAGATTACTTGCCATATGCCTTAGAAGAACCTTGTTTTCTTCTAATCTTTAAGGATATTGAAAGTTGTTTTTTCTTGTGTTTTTTGTTGTTGTTGTTGTTGTTGTATGTTTGTATGTCATGATTAAAGATTGACTGTGAAATATTTACTTAGGCTATGACTACTGTCATGTGTTGTGCAGCTCAATACTGTGTCATTCAGCTGTACTTTCAACTAACTTAATGAAACACAAAGAAGTTAGGTAAAACCTAAATAATCTCGGAGGCTTTTAATCAGCTGTATCTATACAACCCTATCCTATCACACAAGGAATTTATCATTTAAGGTTTTTCTCAAATTAAGTAATTATAGATGCATATAGATATTAATTCCGTAGTTATAAAAATATATACTGTATTTAATAAATACATATATATATATAATATATATACATATATCTGTTAGTTCTGATTTTTCCGTTTGTTTGTTTATTTTTTCCATGTTGAAAACAAAGCTCTAATCTCTCATATTTCATCTCCCCTCCATTTTGTACCAGAGGTGACCACACAACTTGAGCAGTTAGTTGCATGCGAGTAACAAGAATCAGATCATAAACAAAAGCACACTGGGGCTTCAGTTGGCTAAGTACAAGAACAGAATATTAACCATGAGTCCTGCCTAGGTAAAAAAAATTCCTTTATCTTGGTCATGGCATATAACAAGGTTTCATGCCTCTTTCTGGTACATCTGGTGCCACAGACTCCCTAGGAATCTGATTTCATTCAGATGCCTGCTCCTTGAAGTACTGGCGGTCAGAGAAGCAGCTGTTTGCTGACATATTGCTGGGTTACACCTTTATCACATGATTTTCTCTCACAGTAATTCACGAAATAGAAAACTCAATCAAACAACTGGAAACAGATGCTATTGCAAGAATATTCATGCAGTCAACATTTGGACTTTGTGATTTTTCCATTTACCAGCAGAGTTTATTAAGCATTGAATACAGCAGTCAAGTCGGTTAAGAACTAATTAGAGATTCTAGCGTACATTAGAAAATATGCTGTGTTGTTAATCAACGCCGTCATTAACCAGTGCTGTTTTAAACATCAGGACTTCCAAAAAGTGATAGAAGTGATTTAAAATGACTTTACTCACTTCACACCTTGTGGCTGTATCTACTTTACACCTTTTAATTTTTCAACCTTCTGCCTTTGAATTTGAGGAACCCATAGCAACACAGAGGTTAATTGTTTTGATATATTTTCTTCAGAAATTCTCCAAACTTTCCATTTAGTGAATTATGTCTGTATGTGTAATACTTGGGAAGGGAGTGACTGAAGCCCTTCAAGGACCAAGAAAAGAGAGACTTGGCTTCTCCCTTCTGGACGCCTCCTGATTTTTCAACTCTTGATTTTGAGTAGAAAATAGGATGCATTTTGTTTAGCTGGAGGGAATGCTTTTCTAAGTTCCATAGAGTCATTAGTGAACTTGGGCAGCTAGATTACATATAAACAATATTTTTGCTCTAGATAAACCAGTTGAAAACTAGACAGTCTGCTGATTTCACAGAAATTGCTTAGATTTAATTCGCAGTAATTGGAACTGGAGATGATTTATATAATGAACTATGTGTAATATCATTAAAAAAATAAAGTAAAAGGGCATGGCTTGACAGAATGTAACTGAAGATTAGCAAAAATAGCTCATTTCAATATGCAAATGCTGTTCTTTAACAAGGTTCTGCACCAGAAAAATGTGAATCCAAAGAAATAATTAGTGTATTTTTTCTAGATGAAGGAGAAGGAGTTAAGATTAATGAAAAGGTGAGTTAGTTTTGTCTCCATCAGCAGATTGTAAAAATACAAAAATTGAAAACAAAGAGGAGAGAGAGATGTTTCCTGAACCATTTCTCTGAAATCCTCCCATCTCCTCCCATCTTTTCAGGCTCATTTGGACAAACATCAGTCAGTCTTGTTACTTTAGACCTTCTCGCTGATGTTCTGTGGGTTTCCACTTTATTTCTGCATAACCTGAAAAAATCATATTTGCATCACGAGCTGACCAAAATGTTCTTTAATTACTTCCCAGGAGCTTTGCTTCATTCTCTGAGTGGGTACCACTTTGTTGCTACAGTGAGGAGCTTGTCAACGCTCCCTTTAGAGATGTCTAACTTTACAGGATACTGTAACCCAGCCAACATGTGTGGAACTACAACTACAACTCATTTTACAAGTTTTCAGGAAAGATGCCAGTTATTTAACATGTTTACACTGAAATAACTTGGCTTTTTTTTCTTTTTGCTTTTACTCAGATGTGATACAACCACAGCAGACCACATATGTGCCAAGTCTTTTCTTGTCAAGATGGCCCTTTACTCCTGGCTCTTTGCTGCCTTTCTTAGATACTGTTTCTTAGACTTGAACATCTGTCAGTTCTAATGTCTTCCTCGGGAGCTCACTATCCAGCTGCTTTTTTGTGTGATGTCTTTGTCTCACTTTTAATCCTTACTTGACCTTGAAGACTCTGTTCCAAAATCAGGTCATCAAATATTTAACGACTCATTAGAAATGTAGAAGTTTTCAAAATAAGATATTAAGGGACACCCGCTGCTTCAGCTGGGTACCACAAACCACCTATCTGTAGCCCCACATTTCATCTGTTACTATGAGTACACATAGTAATTGAATATCAATTTATTTAGCTCTGAGATGGCTTCTGCTAGTGGATAGGGAGAGCATTTTAGGTTCTTGTGAGCGGTGCTATGGCCATCACCCAGAGTTCTCTCCTCCTTCACAGGAAAGGCAAGAAGTCTGCATACATGAAGCCTTCAGAAGTTTTCAGAGCTCTTGGATCAGGTTCAGATAAATTTCTGGGTTTCTAAGTTTTTACACATGAAAAATCTGTGACTGATTTGAAAATTGTCAGTAATGCCTTCTGTATTTGTTCTGCCCAGGGGAATTTAAAAATTCAGATTGGAGCAGCTGAGGGTGAAAGAAAGTTCAGCCCTTATCAGTCACTCGTATTTGCTGAGGCAGTTTCATAAAAGCAGGGAATGAATGCAGAAACAAAAACTGGGGACTTCTTGATAATGTTGTAAGTCAAAAACAAGGTTAAAAAAAGAAAAAGGCAGGCATAGCTACTTCAGCTTGCATCGTATGTGATTCAAATAAAAGGAAACAGATTCGATATTAAGAATATGGGTGAGGTAGGCGTACACATTACATTGGAGATACAAGGTCAAACACAAAAATGTTTCTTCCAAATTGAAGTCCAGGGAATTGCCGATGAGATCGAGCCCACCTGGAGCAACTGAAAACCTGATTGTGAGGGGCCTGATGATAATCCTTGGACAAGCACTCTTCTCCTCAAGCCTGGCGTGAACTCAGAAATCTGCTGCTGAGCTGGGACCACTTTGCCTTGCCATTAAGTGAAACTGGAGCAGAGTTGAGCCCTGTATCGAAACTTGCTTATCCCCAAGGTGAACACGCGCATCTGTTCTAATATTCGAGTGTTTTCTTGTACACTTTGATATTTCTTTGCTGATAACTTTTGGGCTATTTAAACAGGGAGAACCATTTTACCTGCAAAACTGTAAAAAGGGAAGAGCTAACGAGGGGCTATGAGGTGTTATGGCAGAGGTGATGAGGTGTCTTTATTGGACCTCTGCAAAGTACTTTGCACACTAGGGATAAAATCTCTGTTTCACCAATTTCTTGGGGAATGTGGGGAGACAGAGCTGTTTCCAGTGATTGCTCTGCTGCCTGCATACGTGTAGGCAACCTGTGAGATGTGGCATGCCGGGTGCCCAGGAAGGGGTCTGCTTTCCCAGCTGCAAACGAGTCGTAATCCTTTGGCCACAGATTTCAGCCATCTTTATGTTCTACTAATGGTAGATCAGTCTTAATAAGGAAAAGCTCTGCATCAGTTTCAGTTACCTTCTAAATGTGTGTAATGACATCAACTGCTGTATGCAGATATTGAAACTTCTCACCAGTGGGAGAGCACTGGCAAATTCTTCACAGCCAATTTTTATGCATGATGGATGCATTAGCTTCTTTTCTTGCCAAGGAAAGTCTAGGTTCTTGGCTTTCAGGCTCTTGAAATTTGGCTTGGCCAAATAGTGTAGCATTGAAGTCTCAATATGCAGCACATTGCAGCCTCTGTGGTATAGCCTTGGAGTCCAATACCATAGAGATTTCTCTGCTTCAAGGATGCAGTAGTAAAAATAAAGATGACTTTTTCTGCCTAGGTGATGCACCTCAATTTTGCCCAGAGCATGCCCAGCACCTTCCCTGAGAAAAGATTTCTGTGAGTCTTCAGCCTGCAGAACACTGTTCACATCTTTTGTATGCAGAGTTTTTTGGGACTCATTGGAGAGTTTTTGCCCTAAGAAAGAAGTGATTTGAGACTTTCACAAGGCAAATAATGGAACATAATCACCATGGGAATTGGTTTGTTGGAGCTGGAGATAAGAAGGAAATAGGAGCATTTCACTTAACCACATTTTGGAATTTCAAAGATTTAATCAACTCATGAGAAAAATTACATCATTCCAAGGTCAGATTTTTAAAACAAATAATAAATTATAATTTAAAGAGCTTAAAATTACAAATTAAATTGTAACTTTAAAAAAATATGAGAAAGTTCACTAGACTTTTTTAAAAGGGTACTTGTAGTAATAAGATGATAAGTAAGAGGTGCGGAAGTATGGCTGAAACACTTACAGCTTCTTTCAGAGCTCTGTTATCCTATGAATACTGGATATGTTGCTGTTTTTATAATTAAAAACTAGCTTCTGCTGGGATCAGGGCTTTCACCTCTTCTGAATTATGTTCCTAACCCGCTTGAATGAATAGGATGGATAAAAGCTTTACACTAGTCTCCACAATTCTTTATATACTATATCATCCAGTTTTTATAAAATCATTCCATAATTTATCATACAAATATTTTTATATGTTTTCCCTGAAGTGGGAGGGGAAAATTAGCTCCTATGGTGTGAAATATTTGTTGAATAAACAGCAGGTAACTGTGAACTAACGTGGCTAAAGTCCTGCTGAGAGGGGCTTGGACCATTTGCAGCCTGGTTTGCAAGTGGTTTCTGACATTGCTGGTGCGTTTTTGTCTCTTGATTTGCTTTGTGACAATCTGTCAGTACTAATCTGAATTATTCATAGCATAAAAAACAAAACACAAAACAAAGTAAATAGAACAACAACAAAATGAGAGAAGTAAAATAAAAAGGAAAGCAAAAATACATTCAGATGGAAACAAAAAAGAGCAATAAAAAAAAGAAGTTGCTGTATATCAGTATATATCAGCAATATACTTGTTGAGGGTACCAACTTAAAGTTATGCTGATAGACATGGTATATCAGGTATATGCACCTGTGGGCATACTCCGGGATGGTGTTGTAATATTTGCATGAGGCCTGCTAATAAAATCAGTTAGTGCTGGTAGAGGCAACGGCAAATCAAGACTTGAGTCCCCAACACTGTCCCAGAGGCTGTGTGTGAAATGAAACATGAGTGATAGCCAGGAACTTTGCCCTGTCACACAGCTCTTCTCTAGAACTTCAGTGCATTTGGCCGCAGTGAACACTCACTGGCTGTAACACTGAGATGTGCAGACAAAAGTTTTCTGGAAAACTTCTTGTTCTTTTGCTTTGAAGTGACTGTAAACACATCTAAGATAAAAATATACTGAGCATTTGTATTATGTTGTTTGAAACTAGGTATTCTATTTCCCAAAGATAATGCAACAGTTAATTTTCTGCCTTACAGTGCTGTTCTCAGCATCAGTTGCTACTAAATAAGTCCTCATCATTTTTCAAGGGTGTGACTTGAAACAGGCAGCAATAACAATTACATATTGTTTTCAAATAAGATGCCATTTTCCTTTCTGGCTAACAGCAATGGTTTTTTAATGTGTAACATTTGTTTAATAAAACTCACAGTTGCAAAAGAAGAAGACAGGAAAACAAAATTAAAGAAAAGGCAGAAAATATAAAGAGCAAATGAAAGATTTAGCTTCCATCACAAATATTCACGTTGTGTCCAAGAAACATTTGTATACTTTTGTTGGACCAGACATCTGCTGAACATAGTTTACATAGCAGGGATGTCCTATCTCTTGATTCCATGTTTTGCTGCAGCATTGTTTTGATTCTCTGCAAATAAAGGAATACAAAGAATATCCATGTTTTATCAGAAGGCCCAAACTTCATGAAGATCACAGCATTTTGGCTTTTGTGTTTCAGAAGGCAATTCTGCAGAGCAAGACAGATTTTCCTTTTGATTACTCAAGGCTGCCATATCTCCACGATCTGCCTATCCTTTCTAGTTAATTGAGCTCACTAATTTCTTTCCTTTCTTTGGAGTAAGAGGTAATGTGTTAAAATTTTTCACCAAATGACTTTTTTTTTTTTGGTAAACTGAAAGAAATCTCATCCTGCTCTCAAGTTTTCTGATCTTCAAGCAAACAAGCATAAAAGGAAAATCCACTTTGATTCCAAAGCTCTATTAAACGTAACCAACAAATCTCAGCTAGTAACTTTGCAGCTACAAAAGGATGTGGGACCAAGAGAGTAGTTTTCCTCTGCTCCCCCAGTTGGCTGCAGAGCTCGTGTGAGATCTTGTCTCCCAACTTGTGCAGCAACCTAAGCCTTTCCAGTGTGTACTGTGAAACACTGTGGGAAAGAAATGGAAGAGGTTTATTGTACAAAGAGGGCCAGCATGGTGAAATCAAACATTCACAGTGAATGGAAAAGCCCAAATGAACAGAAGAGGAAAGTCAGTAGTCCTGGATGTTTCTTACTCCGTGTCTCTTTTTGAGTTCATCAGGATATCTGGAGTGTGGTGGTAAGACACAAATTGGGAAATGAGTCTGTCAGCAAGGCCTAATGGCTGATGTCTTGAAGGAAGAGCTGGTTGACTGTGAGTGCTGTGGTCAAAGTGGCTGGACAAAATACAGGAGCCTCTATATCCTGTGTTAAAAAGAGAAATGGAGTTTTGTATGGGTGTCTGTGAAGCAATGCTGCTTACCTACAACAGGTGTTCTCCCCAGGCCTCGGAAAGAAGCTTCGTGCTTGTTGTTCCAGCACTCTCTCCACCAGGACGCAGCCTTCAGTTGTCCACTGCTCCTCACTGTACATGGAGTTGAGTGTCTGAATGTCATATGAAACAGGTTCAGAGAATTTTCACTCATCACAATCCTTGAATGTCAGTAGACATTTATGCAATACTGTATTTTCTATGGTCCAAGGAATACTGAAGTGAAAATACCGTTTCCCAAACTTGGGTGATCTGCTAACGTTTGCAAATCCAGTTCATATCACAGCATGACAAGGGGCCATTATAATTTTTAATTAAAAAATGTATCCTTTCATAATGTCTTCAACTCTTTCCAATGGCTATCAGAAAGCAACATGAGTCAGGCTTCATAGGGAATGGGGCATCACATCCTGACCTTGGCACATAGACATTTTTATTTCAGTCACACACAAACAGCATTCTGGTGCAAAAAGCAGTGGGCAGGCATTGCCTGGTAATGGATGGCAGGCTGGAGAGGGAGCAGTTCCCAATTCACAGAGCTGCCGTGCTTTCCCAGATCAGCCTATAACTTGTGATAATATTGTGATCAAAATCTCTACTGGAAAAGGAATTTCCCAGACAACTGCAGATCAGGAGATACTTTCTCATTACCCACCAGAAACTATGAGCAAACTCGCTGGGAAAAATTCAAAATAAAGCCCAGAAATGCATCTAGTTTGTATGCCACAGCAAGTCCATGTATTTTTCTTTTCATCCAGAAATAAAGTGATAAATGTTCTGCTTTTGTGTCTCATTTCCTGTCTGTACCTATTAGAGCTAGATATTAGAAGTAACTGTAAAACAAGAGGAGACTGCTTTTTTTTTTTTTTTTTTTTTTTAAAGTGGGATTTCGAAGAACTATCTAGTAATAATCATGTCCAAACTTGCAGAAATGTCAAAATCATGTCCTTGTAAGTCTCAGGAATTGTTAAGGGATTGTTTTCTGGGGATCAGACAGAAAAATATCAGCCAGATTCACTGATGTCCCCTGATGGCTTAATGTTATTTTAAGCTGTAAAATTCCCATTAGTTTAAATGGAAATATGCACAGCTTTTATAACAGGACAGCTATATGTTCCATGTACATTTCCATGTACGATGTACTTGCATCTTTGCAAACTTCTACAGTCAGCCCACGCTGTTCCACAGGCATGTCTTTCCTGAAGCTTTGCCTGAAGCAGCTGTGATTCTTCAGACCCTGGGACTCCATCGCTCACTTTCCTTAGGAGATTGTGCCACAGTTTAGTACATATTGCTAAGATATTATTTTACTTCCAGCACTCATCCAAAATTTTATTTACGTTAATTTAATTCTGTTCTTTTCAAATCATTTTCTTTTTTTCTTCATTGGTGTTTTGTGAAGGTGTTCTTTTTTTATCCCAGATAAGGTCAAACTTTTATTTGCAACTAGAACACAGTATTATTCCTTAGCTGGAGGGAGCTCATCTGAAACAGGTATAGATAATTACGGGCTGCACTTAGGGGTCTGCTAAAACTTTCTGCTTGATTAACTGTGCCTGCTGGGCCAAGAATTGCTGTTAGGCATGAAAGCATCCAGTGCCATGCAGAGACAGCCCCCCAGCAGCTTTCAGGGCTGCCAATCCCCTTGTAGCCCAGCAGAGACTTGGTGAAATGTGACTATTCAAATTTACTAGAAGAGGAAGGAATGGGTTGTATTCTGTTTTCATATTGGCTGAAACCAAGAGCTCTTCTAACAAGCCCAAGAAATTAGGTGGGTCTGTGCAGCCAAAGTAACATGCAGCTCAGTCAGACCAGGGTGTGCTGTTTGCTTTTACTTATTTAATTACTTCCCCACCAATGATGCTCAAAAATCCATCAGTGACAGAGGACTCCAGAAGCCTTTCTCAGCTGTTTTGAGCTGCATCTCCCAAAGCTTGCCTCCTGTAATACAGTTGTTTTAGCCTTACGTGCTTTAAAGTTAATAGACTTATTTGAGCATAAATGTGCACATGCCAAGCTATAAACACATTTATATAGTGCAGTAAATCAGTCCTGCTGCCTTTTCTTGGAGCAACCAGGCCAATTACACTGCATGTACAGGACAAGAGGGTGGAAGTGGTTCAGCTGATTATGGACCCAGTAGCAGGGACTGCAGCCATATCACCCCACTGGTTCTCATTTTGGTATTCCCTCTGTGGCCACATTTTGGCCAACTTGCTCTAAGCTTTTCATGTACTGTCTGCCACAAGAAAATAAAGATATTTTGGAAATTATCTGAAAAAGGTGATGGAAGTTTGGGAAAGGCTCCAAGGCAAATAATAGGTGATTGTTTCACTGTCTGACAAACTTGAGTAAATGTTTTTTTCTTGGAAGATCTGTTCAAGTATGTGCTAGGCTGGGAATGCCAAGGAGTTTTCCTATAGTCACTATATATAGCACCTGCTTAAATTTAATCTTGTGTGATCTGTCGCATGTATTGAAAAGTTTCTGGGTTGGCTGTCATTCTTTGGACCCCAGATCCCATTCTCTCTGAGCAAAAGGAGCGTAGAGAAAAAGATAAAAATCTCCTGGATGAGCTGAGAACTGGAAAGTGATGCCTCCCTGGCTACCTCTGTAGGATCTGTCAGCTCTGTTATTGCCCTCAACATGGTATGGCATGGCACTCAATCTTTCATCTGGATACTCTTATTTTCTTAGTATTTGGCCTGCTTCTTCTAGTACGTAAAGCAGCCCCACTTGCTTTTATAGCGAGGATCTCTCATCAGCTTAATTTGTCTTTGACGTTTTGAAGACATTTAGAAAAGCACCTCAGAAATTTCTCTATCTACCTGTTTCCAAGTATGGTGTGTTATTCCAATGTCTGTTACATTAAGTTTGTGTTGTCCTCACTACCTACAGGGTATGGAAGTTTTTCTTTGCAAATCCATTATAATGGCCAGATTTCTTGCTTGGACTGACAGTATATTTCATTGCTAATACACCTGCTTTTTAAAGCTGCCAAAGACTTCATACAGTTCTAGTCTGGTGTAGCTTCAAATTTGTTTTTTTCGGATTCCCATTTAGCCTTTGTAGAATGCACACTGCATAGACGCTTACATTAAATAACTTTACAATTACCAGTGTCTATTCTTTCATTCCCATTTTTCTGTATTTCCTGCAAATACACAGGGTAAAATATCTGACTAATTATTATCTTCATATGAAACAGCTCAGACTAGCATAGCCTCTGTAATCTCCCCTCCTGTAGTATATAGAAGAATGGCCTTCATAGGTGATACAAAATCCTCAGTGGGGTTATAAGGTGTAAAACATTTTAAATAAACCTCACAAACTTTTTTGTGACACATGATGTGGCATGGTGTGTATGTAAAGTATTAGGGGTGCATTTCACCATAATTCCACAACAAGTTAACAACTAATTCTGCTTTCTGTTTACTTTGAAACATGTAAACATATTAAAGCTCATTAGTTCCCTGACAGTTTGCAGTGTATTCCTGAATGCTTCCCAGCAGCGTTCCCAACAGCAACGTTGAAAATGTCCATAGAGATTTCAGGACAAAAATCTGCAGAGAAAATAATAATTTACAATATGTACATTTATTTACTTCCACCATAACTTTTATGTCTGCTTTACTGATACTGATTAATTAAGCCTAATTTAATTAATTCTTCTCTCATGGGAAGGTATAGTTGATTTTTGTAGCTTATGATCAAGGCAGAGCTGAGGAACACAGGGTTCCTAGCACTGTCTTACATGAAATCCTTCAACTCTGTACATGTATATGTAGACCACATTGGGCCATGAAACTGGAGCACACTGAACCTGCTTTCTCAGTTTTCCTGAATTCCTGAGATCTAGAAACTGCCAAAATAACTTCTGGTGGAGAAGTTACATTCCACATGCTGAGCTAAATAAACCCCAAACCCAGAAGTACACACACAGATACCACGCCTTGAGTTTCCCTTCAGCACCCTCAGTGAGACTTCCTCCTTTATCTATTTGATCATATAAAGCTATTGAACCTTGCTTGGGTAAAACACAGCTGCAATGGGACAGATCTTCTCTTGTTCTGGATCAGAGTGACACAGTCCCCAGGCCTGCCTTGCACATCACTTTGTTCATAGAATCACAGAATCACAAGGTTGGAAACGACCTGCAAGATCATTTAGTCCAACCACCCTCCCATTACCATTGCTACCACAAGCCTCTAAACCATATCTCGTAGCTCCTCATCCAGACACCTCTTGAACACTGCCAGGGACGGCGACTCCACCACCTCCCTGGGCAGGGCATTCCAGTGCCACTGACCACTCTCTGAGAGAAAAAGTTCTTTCTTATGTCTAACCTAAACCTCCTCTGGTGCAACTTGCAGCCATTTCCTTGGGTCCTGTTTGTTGCCTGGGAGAAGAGGCCAAAGTCCTCCTCATCACAGCCTCCCTTCAGGAAGTTGTAGAGTGCAATGAGGTCTCCCCTGAGCCTCCTCTTCTCTAGACTAAACAATCCCAGCTCCCTCAGCCACTCCTCATAAGGCCTGTGGTCGAGACCCCTCACCAGTTTCATTGCTCTTCTCTGGACACGTTCCAGGGCCTCAATGTCTTTTTTGTAGTGAGGGGCCTCAAACTGAACACAGTACTCGAGGTGCGGCCTCACCAGTGCTGAGTACAGGGGGATGATTACCTCCCTGCTCCTGCTGGCCACACTATTTCTAATGCAGGCCAGGATGGCATTGGTCCTCTTGGCCACCTGGGCACACTGTTGGCTCATGTTCAGCCGAGCATCAACCAACACCCCCAGGTCCCTTTGCTCTTCACAGTAATCCAGCCACTCGTCCCCAGACCTATAGCGCTGCATGGTGTTGTTGTGGCCAAAGTGCAGGACCCGGCACTTGGCCTTGTTGAACCTCTCATCCCATTCACCTCAGCCCAGCGATCCAGCTTATCTAAGTCCCTCTGAAGGGCCTCCCTACCCTCAGGCAGATCGACACCACCTCCCAGCTTGGTGACATCTGCAAACTTACTGAGGGTACACTCAATCCCCTCATCTAGGTCATCAATAAAGATACTAAACAAGATGGGCCCCAGTACTGGCCCGTGGAGGACACCACATGAAACAGGTCGCCAGCTGGACTTACCTCCATTAACCACTACCCGTTGGGCACAGCCCTCTAGCCAGTTCCTTACCCAAAGAAGGGTATACCTGTCCAGACCAGGGCAGCCAGCTTCTCCAGGAAGCTACTCTGAGAGACCATGTCTAAGGCTTTGCTGAAGTCTAGGTAGACTACATCAACAGCCTTTCTCTTGTCTACCAGGCAGGCCACCCAGTCATAGAAGGAGATGAGGTTGGTCAAGCACGGACTGCCTTCCATGAACCTGTGCTGGCTGGGCCTGATCCCCTGGATGCCATGCACATGCCGTGTGATCTCACCCAAGATGATTTTCTCCATAACTTTCCCTGGTACTGAGGTCAGGCTGACAGGCTTGTAGTGCCCCAGATTCTCTTTATGACCTTCTTGTAGATGGGGAGATGGGAGATGTGTGCAGCTGCATGTTGTGTTCTACACAGATGGACAATAAAGTTTACAAATGCTCCTATAACATACCCCAGAGTTGCTGAGCTGTTTACACATCTATCCCTCATGCTCCATATCCTACAGAGGTGTTTTCTCTTGTTAACAAAATATTATTGCTCCTTAGTTAAATTTTAGTAAAACAGGTATATCTTTGAGAACTGGAGGTTGTTAATCTCCTATAGGCTCTGTGGTTAGGAAAGAAAAAAAGTCTAATATTTCCCATGCTGCAGTATTGCCTGCTAATTCCTTGTCGATCTGTTTGTCAGTGCTACTCTATTCTCTGAGTTGAGTTTGTACATGAAATCATTGTAAGCAATCATTTTACAAACAAAAACTGTACCTTTCTCCTTGAATGCTATTTCCAGGACCACTTTGTTTAATGAGAAGCCCTTCCGTAATTGCACAGCTTGTGAGTCCTGCTCCCAGCCTGGTGTTGCCGACTGCTGCACCATTACACCAGGCACGAATGCAGTTCTCCTGATTGTTTCTCGTGGCAGGATGTTGCATGCATTTACCATATCCCTGGCAACAGGGAGTCTGCCTTATGGCCACTTCAGAAGAAAGAAATAAAGTGAATCAGAATGAGCCATAGTCCCTGCAAAAAGGAGGAAAAGAAAAGAAAGAAAGAAAGGAATAGCCACAGAGTGGGGTCTGGGAACATCAGGCACTGGTTTAACAACAACAAGGCAATGAACTGAAATCCAAAAGAGTGTTTGTCTACTTTCCAGCTGCACCAATAGCCATTTCTCTGCTAATTACCGTCCCTTTTGTGGAGGCGGTGCCACTAGCAGTATCATGGCAGTGATGCGGCTGTACTCATGGTGGTCTCCAGGTTTGTGTGAGGCAAAGCTTACACAGTGAGTGTGGTTGGGGACATGCTGTGGGACCAGCCACCAGACAAGTTTCAGGAATGAGTCTAAATGCCTGGGTTTACTTTGTGTTGCTTGCAAACATCTTAGCTCTTGAATTTGGCCAAAAAAATGTAGCACTGCTTGTAGTTCTCTATAAGGCTCCCTGTAAAAATCCAGCCAGTGACTTCTGAGAAGCAGCTTGGTTGTTTTCCCAACTCTGAGATCCTTCTTGCTCCTGCTGTTCAGTCAGATGGAGAGTTTCTCTGAACAAAGCCTGGTACAGGACTGTGTGAATTCCCCTCCAGCCCTTTAGGCTGTGAATATTTATCTCACTTTCTGCTGTTGGCAGATCTGTCTTTGAAGGGCATAACCAGAGGCTTGTTTAAAGTACAACAGAACCCCTCTCCCCAAGCTCTGTCACTCCATCCTGCCTGCAGAGCAAGCTATCAGCAAACACTTGCAGCGCTTTATTGCAGGTGATTACAAGAAAAAAGAAATATTTGGTTTCTTTGAGTGTATTCTGTCTTGGTCCTTACCCAGGGTGCCACTTCTACTTGGAAATGTTTTTCACCACTGTTATCTGAAGCCAGCAGATTATAACAAAGAGGGCTGATTATGTAAAAACAAAGTGACATTGGGCTGTCAAAGCAAAATCTCCTCTCCACAAATCACAGCCTGGGCCCTGTGCCCACAGCTGGCTGGCAGAGCAGCAGGAATGCCTTTGTGAGGCCAGTGCAGGGACTCATGCTGACCAGCAGCACCTCCCAGCAGGAACACAGCTTCCACCCCACTTGTCCCTGGGCTGAGTGCTGGAGCAGGTGAGCATCTTCACGCTGCCCTCACGTGGCTTCTGTACATCACTTGTTCTCAATCTGAAAAGACATGGGAGATAGATGAGGAGTATGGATAGAATATCTACAGCATTCATGTAAACAATCTGGAGCAAAGCACTGCCCTTCAAAACATGTTTGATTTGTAATAGAAGCCATATTCCTCTGCAGTACTGAATAAACTGTAGCTCAGCAAAAAGCATAACGTTTTGCAAAGAGTTTGAATTTTGTACGTTGGCTCTGTGTCATAGATCATGTTTGTATATACATATATATATATAAAAGAACATGATTAAGTGGATTCTTTTTATTTACATGATCATAAGCATGCTGCCGATAGCCACAAACTTCATTTTACACTGTGTCAAAGGTAGCTGTCTTCAGTCCTCTGCCTTATATCCCTATTTAGGACTGACACTTCCACTAATAATTTCAATAGAAATTGTTATTTAAAAAAATGTCACAGAACCAGGGCAGGATTCAGCTCACCTAACATTTACTTAGGCGCTTGGCCTAAGCTGCTTATTTTGCCTTTCTCTAGAGAATGGAAAGTAAAATATTTCTCCCCTGTGCAGATATTCCCTTCATATCATGGGGAACACTCTAGACGTACCTGTTTTTCTGCTTACTCCATTGGAGAGAAGTAGTTAATCCTTGATTCTTAACCAACTGAAGCTGGTTCATTATGATCTGAAATTACTATCACATATATATCTGATGTTTTTTGTAATTTTTAGTAATTTGCTTAAAATCCTTCCTCCAACATAGTATAAAACTGTTTAAAAATGTGTAAAACTGTTTCCTATTGCAGGATAAGGTTTTAATTTTAATTTTGACATCATCAGTAACAAAAGCTATGATTTCAGAAAGGCTGCTATTATTGTCAGCAGAAAGTCAGCAGTCAGTGTTGGATTGAGGAGTTTGGTTTTAAGTAGAGGTTATTTCTAGAATGAATGGCTTTCATAAATTAGGAACATGCTCAAACTACAAATCAGAGATTTGAACTTCCAAAAAGCTCCTCCTTGGCATGCAGTGATCTGACTTCTTTTTCCCTACTCCATTTTTTTCAGAACTGGCAATTTCTATACTAGCTGTGCTAGTTAAGGCCAATCCTATCAGTAGGAAAACTGCCATAAGGAAAAAAAAAAAAAGGCTTTCACATTAGAGAAGCCCTGATATGAAAGGAATCTGGAGAGATCATCGCTCTGGGATGAGGTAAATGACCTGAAAAGAGCTGGAAAATGCAATTCAAAGCCAACATATCCATACTCCTGGGCAAGATGGGAGCTCTGGAAGGTCACTGGTCATCATAGAAAACTGAGTTCATGAAAAAGGTGTTAAACCTATTTTTATTATAAAGAAAAAAATATCTCTTAAAAATGGGAAGCAAATGAGTTTAGCTAAACTGCATAATAAATACTAGAATTTCCTCCTGGAAAATTCTAAGGAGAAAGAAATTCCAAAATTATTTTGGTGCTGCTTTGTAAGCATTCACTGCAGAGGGTGGGTTCAATCTAACTGCACTACTGCTGAGAAGCACTTTGTTACTGTAGAGAGTTTCTCCTGACCTCTCAGCTGTCCATTTGTGGTTTCCAGCTGGAAGACATGGCTGCACGAGAGCTTAGAGTGGCCTGAACAGACGCAAGCTAGCTCATCCAAACCACTTATACTGATAAGTTTCCTGCCTGGTGGGGCTCCAGGAGTGCTTCTGTGGGCATCCACATCCTGCAGGCCACTCATATGGATGTGATCTCACTTCTGTTGGCATGTTTCATCTGCTTCTCTTCTTGTGAAAGTATCAGGCAACTGCTCTGAGATGTTGGAGACCCCATGCTGTGGTTATGTCTGGACTGCTTGCTCTTGTAAATTGTTGTGAATTATGCAATCAGAAACCCATGTCTTCTGCAGCTAGGCAATTAAGTTTATATTTATGTCTCATAATTGCAAACTGAGAAAAATGGGTTTGATTTAAAGTGGAATGGAAATTGTCAGTATCTTAAAACCTTTCCTGAATCTCAGAATCTTTTCTGAAGCTTCATTGTCTTCGAAAAGCACTTGTTCTTTGTAATTATGATAAGAGCAAACTGTTTTTCCAAGCAAATGCCATGTAAGATTGAGGTTTGTGCTCTTTAATTGCCTGTTAGTAAAGAAAGGGCACTGGGACATCTGATAGAGAAAACAAACCAGATTACGTTCTTATACCCTGTTATTCACCAGGGCCAGAAGGAAATAATAGCCTGGGGGTTTAAGCTAAAGAAGAAAATGAAAAGTATGTAGAATTCATGGCAGATGCTCCATGTTATGGTGAGTAAGCAGCATGCCAAAGGATGCTGCCATCCAGACAGATCTGAGGCCATAAATGTAGTATTGCATTGCAAAACCACTGCCAAGTGTGAGTTAAAAAAAATAAAAAAATAAAAAAGTCCCACTCAATAACTTGTAGGCCTGGAATACCTGTTTTTCTGTGATCCCTGAAATTAAGTAAGTTTGGTGACATGGAAAAAGTAGCAGCAGATCTAAAGCCTCTCATTCTTTGTTCCCAGAGTTGTTTGCTGAATGCAGTAAATGTTGGTTTGATCAAGTAGGTAGCCCTTCCCCATAATGTGTGTCTGCTTTCCATGCCCTATTTCCTATTAAAAAGGATGATCTTTCACTTTCAGCTTTCCCTAGCTCCGGCAAGACTCACAGATCACTGTTACCTTGTTCCTGTTCAACACCAATCAATTTCCAGTTTTCAAACTGAGATACAGCAGAGTCACTCAGTGAACATACCTGCCTTTCACCAGCCTGGTAACATGCTCCTTGTGAACAGGTGGCATTGTGTGCATCCTCCTCAGAGCCTTGTATTACATACAGACATTAAAGAGAAATGTGATGCTTGCCATATATTTTTCCTACTTTGTCCTATTTTAGTTACGAGTTGTGGGATGAAATTTGTTTAGAATCTTTTCAGGAGCTTGGATGCACTTTCACTAAAACTGATGGATGCTCGTGTCTCTGACTTTGCTGTGGAAGCTTCAGCTGTAAATCACAAACGTGGTAGGTCTCCTAAAATGGGGAGGGAGAGTGTACACTATAGTAAAACTGCTCCTATTTATTTCAACTGTTTTGTCTCTGCCTTTTTTTCTATTAAGAAAAATCAATATTCTGTTATCCTTGTTCAGCTCGATCTCACACCAAATCATTTCTCTAAAACAGTTTGCCATTTATGATGTGACATGACCGTTGCCTAAGTAACCCCAGCCCTGTTCCTCCCCCTCCCCATACAGCCCTTCTCATGATGGATCCCATATGGGATGCCACTGGCAGAGCAAGGCTTAACTCTGCTGACCACTGAATGGGCCTTTACAGCGCTGCCAGTCTGTCATGGTCAGCCGACTGGGGAGCTGCAAACGATAGGGGATTGAATTGTTTTGCCCATACGAAGCCCTTATCAGTGATGTGTATCTTAGCTGTTACAACTTACAGTTTCAACTGTAGCTCTAGTTACGTAATTAAGTGTTCTAAATTCACTTTCCTAACACATACTGAATTTCCTAAACTCTTCCTTTTTAATGTTTTTCCTAAATAAAAATAAATAAATAAAATTAAAAAAAAAAAAAAAAGTCAGTGAAAAAACCAAAGAAATGACTGAAGATTTGACTGGGAAGTAGGCAGAATTTTAGGTAGAATATCTCTGGTTATATACTGGAACCATAACAAGGTTTTCTCAATGTTTTTACTGTGGAGTTGCTTTGAAGAGAGCAATATGAAGTAAAACAGGAAGAAAGTGAAGCTCAGACTCTGTTGTGTGCAAAGCTATGCATGCAACACAGGGTTCCAGGAGGGATGTTTTCCCTTGAGGAATTTCCAAAAGATCTGTTGTTGACAAAGCTGAAAGAAACAGGAAAGCTCAGACTACAATTTTGACTAGCATGTGTCTCAACACAAACTATTTCTAAGCAGGTACATGGTATGTGACTGTGAAATTAGCTGAGCTGCTGGTATTCTTATAAATTTAGGAAAATGTAAAATTCACAAAGCCAAAGAAAGTACTTCTCAGTTTATACTGTTGCTGACTAATATGTCAGCATAGATCAGCACAAATGATAATACTGATAGCATCTTTATTGTGAGAGGAGTTTTTTGCTTCACATTCTGAAATTACTTTTTGCAGAATTGAGACACAGGTTGGTAGGTGGCAGTCAGCTGCAGTTAAGTTATACTACAGTGATTACTTAATCTTCTTGATATCTTTTGTCTAAGGACAGAAGTTCATGGGGGGAAAAACCAACAGTTTCTAGATGGTCTGAAGAATTTTTACTTAACTGTATTAGAGAAGAGAAGAAGCTCTGTGGAGTTCCCCGGAGTTACAGTGACTTGACAACAGTTTAAGTGCAGACAGAATATGATGCACAGTGTTTCAACTCTTAAAATTAGACGGTAACTGCAGAATTCCATTTAACAGGAAAGGTGCACCATTCTGTCTTTCGATATGTACTTTCTGTGCCATGTTCATCCTGCCTTGTTGTGGCTCTTGGCTAATCCCAAGGTGAGCATCTACAAGCCCCATCTCTCTGTGGTACAAACTAGACCTACCAGAAAGCAGTTCAGCACAGCCAAATTATGCCTCCACATTTATCTCTCTCACTTACAGTACGAAGAAATCCTAACTCAACCAGTTACATGTATATGGCTGGATAGGCTGTCTGCAGGGCTCAGTAGGTACAAGATGTAGTGTAGTGCAGTGGGTAGACCCTTGAGGCAGGGACCTGCTAAGCCCAGGAAGGTGAAGAGCAGCACAACATAGCACCATGCAGATGTTACTGCTGTAGAGACTCCACTTTCGTGTCCAAGTCCACGATGCAGAGAACCAGACCAGACTTTTCCACCTCTGTTATGGCTGAGTCAACCTGTTGAAAAGAAAATATGCATGAATTTGCTTCTTGCAAACAGTCTCTTGCTAATAGGAAACAATTTGTGATGTCTTTGGCTCTAGAGAAGTGCCAGGCACGATTAGTATTGTTCAACAGAGCATCTGGCTTGCCTCTGATGAATAAGAAAAGTCAGAGACTAGAGATTGATGTTGCAAGCTAATTGCTGAAATTATTTGTCTGGCTTGTGTTAGATGCTTGGCTCCCGCTATACAAGTTAGAAGTGCAGAGTGCCCTCAGTGCAGTATTTTAAGTGCTTATAGTACAAGAGACTATTCACTGATCATCTCATTAGAGGCTTAGCTATTTACATCTGGATAGGTTTTCATCTTTGATCTCATAAGAAAAATGACTGGAAGCTTAGGACATGTTTATTTGCTTTTGTAAAGACCTGGATCCAAGCAAAACACAGTTATATATGAGAAATAACAACGAGAAGTTCTAAATAAAAAATATCTTTGACCATCTCAAGATACCAAAACAGAGATGTCTATGGTTAAAGAATTCAAGAATGCTGACTCCTGGCTTCCATTTGACTCCCATTGCAAACCTAATTTCTATGCTACTAAACTAAACAATATACTTCTACCTGTGGACTCATGAGTTAGCTATATGCTCATTGTTTGGGTTGGTTTTTTTGTTGTTGTTTGTTTTTTTTCTTCTAGTCCTTCAAAATACTACAAGCAGTGTAGCCTCAACATTTCATGAGCAGAGAAATGTCTGCTCCTATCTATTAGTGAGCAAGAGAAGAATGCCCCAAAACATAGTCAGTCTGTTCAGTTGTTCACCCAGATCACTGGATGGACATACAGTCCAGAGGTAGGGCCTCACTGATACCATCTATTGGTTACCAAATAAATGGCCTTCTTTTTCTTTCACTCCTCACTCCTCGAGTGGCACTCTGGGAGATGAATCATAGAATCATGGAATCGTTAGAGTTGGAAGGGACCTCTGAAGGCCATCTGGTCCAACTCCTCTGCAATGAACAGGAACACCACAGCTAGACCAGGTTTCCCAGGGCCTTATCCAGCCTCTCCTTGAAAGTCTCCAGGGACAGGGCATCAACCACATCACCAGGTAACCTGTTCCAGTGCCTCATCACCTTCACTGTGAAAGATTTCTACCTTATATCTAAGCATATCGGTTACAATTAAATGATTGACAAAGTTCTACCACTCTTCCTGGCCTCTTATTTTGGGAGGACTTCTCTGTAAGAGCTCTGGCAAAGGATCTTGCAAGTATATAATTTTGGAGAAATATGATTGTGATGAGAGCTGAACAAAAGGAAGTTTTCTCACTCAAACTATTGGTAATAGCAGCAGAACTGAAATGTCTTCACTGAAAACTCCTTTACTAAGCCAGGAAACAAAAATTAAACCTTTAGATGGGGGCCTTAGGAAGGGAATTAAGAATACAACAGAGTACTAAGTAGTCTGCCTGAGCAGGATTCAGAGCTCTGGACTGCACTGTACAAATACTGAAAAAATATAGGGCAATTCAGAAGATAGAGAAGGAAAAATGATTCTCAGAGGGAATGCATGCCTACAGGAAATTCACAGCATCAACTGGCAACACAATCGAGAGACAGTTGCCAAAGGAACCAAGCGAAGTAGATGACTTTATTTATTCTGAATTGTTTCCCTGAAGTTAATGATATCTTTGCTTTGCCATTAATGAAGATCTCTTTGTTCAAAGTGTTTTCATGCTTGCAAGCAATGAACTCCTGCTTGAAGGTGCTTGGAAACTTTGTGGGTTGGAAGTGAGACAATGCTGTATACTAGTTTTGAAGGAGGAGACACGGCCTCGTCGCTAGCAGGAGCTCTAGCTGGATATCCAGCAGTTATATGTGATGGCAACATCCCAACTAGATGGAGCAGAAAACAATCAAAAGAAAGTAAATTACTGGATTCATATGGAAAGGCTGAATTTCTGAGCTCATCAGCTTCTTCACTTGAATTTTCTCAGCATCTTAATCTTAAATGAAGCCTCACCGCTTTTGTTAGAAACAACATTCAGTTCTTGCCATACTCTCATCGGTGGTCATTGCTATTCTGAGATCATTAGGAAGAAGTGCAAGCATGGTAAGGAATGTAAAAGAGCTTTGTGGGGAAAAGATGCTGCTGAATAAATCAATACTGGGATGAATACAATTCTGAGACAGAATATTATTCAGCAGAATGGTTTATCACCAAAAAGTGGCATGCTGCATTTGTACTAAGATTTTCTAAAGAAAAGTGCATCTGCAGACAGCTGACTGATGAGTTCACATTATAAAAGCCTGTTCAGGAGTTCATCCACTGAAAGGGCATTTATGGGCTTTACTTTCTCACGGTCCTGCTCTGGAAAGAGTTACTCTGCTTGTAGAACTTGCACAGCCCATGCATATCCTCCCATTGTTTCAAGTTAAGAGAACATCAGCTGTTTTTTCTATTGTGAACAGGGGCAACGATGGAGGGCTAATTGGCTCTGTTTGGTTAAGTGTCTGTTTTATGAGGCCAGACTATTGCATGCACCCATGCTGGACAATGGGACAACAGTCTGAATCTGTGATCTCAATTAGACAATGAGCATTTAGGTCTCTTCTGAGGTATTTAGTTAAAAAAAAAAAAAAAAAAAAAATCCTTGTTTCTTTTTCCACACAATTAAAAAAAAAAAAAAAAAAAAAAGATAATTAGGTAATTCGTAGTGAATAATGTTAATCCATAGTTTGGAAGAATTTCAGTCTGATGAAAACTCCTTTGCATCTATAGTACAAACTGAGTTTACTAAAAGCTTGCTATCAGTCTGAGGATGAAAGTTTACAGCAGAATTTTGTAGGGGTGTGAGGTATTTGTTAATTTGTCAATGTTAGATACAGGCAAGGATACATACAGGCCATTGCTAGCATATCAAAATTGCAGTCTTGCTAAAGAAAATTCGTATATCTCTACCACTTGATGACATCGTTGTGTCCAAACACCTTGCTATTTTAATGTAGAAAATTGAAGTAGCCCAGTGGTTGTTATAGTCTGTACAAAAACCTACTCAGGGTAATATTGCCCATGAAAAAGAGAGAGTGGGAAGATGGCTCAGGTCACCTCTGAGCACCTGTATCTGAGATGGATGATTCTGAGCAAAGTCTTGCTCTTATGAAGAGCCCTAGAAAGAATAACATGACTGTTTCAGAACAGTGAAAACAGAGGATACTTTACCAATATGCTGCCATGAGACAATCTTATTAGTTAATAGAAATTTTTGTTTAGCTTGGAAGAGGGGAGATCAGAAATCTACACAGCTGGGTATTTGGAGACAGTGGTTTTTCATTTTTGCAAATGTAGGTCTCTGGAAGAATACCTGCTTTTTTGTTTTGTTTTGCAGGGGTAAAATTTAAAAAAAACTTGGAAAAATGTTAGAAAACAAAGGACAGGGTTGGAGGATTATTTTACTTAACACATTTTGTAAAGGCCCTTTTGTGGGGAGGAACTGAGTGCCTCATGGCTCATTATGCAAGGTTCCTCTAATATATCCTGTTTTTTTTCCTCCTGTGCAGTATACAAATATGCTCATTCACCAGAGAATTCACAATTTTTGTCATGTAGTTTATCACTTCTGTTCACAAGTGCTTGTATCCCTCGTGGAAATGAAATGAGCCTTAAAATCAGCTGAATATGTTCACTGATAAATACATTATTTTACCAGGTTCTTTCAATTCTTTGTGCCATGCTGTGCATAAGCATTTAAGCTGTTGCTAGTTATTTGGTTAAATCCGAAACAAATTGGAAGTATTGAGAGAAGATGGTTGTTTAGCTCTACTAGCAGTTGACATTAGAAATAAGAACTACATAAGTACACCAAATGGCTTCATTTCACCAAATTTGATGTGTGGCTATTTGAAGAAAAACTGCATAGCAATTGTACACAAATACAGTACAGTGTGAAACACTGCTGCTTTCTAGAAATGCAGGACACTTCTCTTTGCAAACTTGTATATGAGCTCAAGCATAGATTTCTGCAGATTAACTGTAAGGACTTCCCTGTCCTTACCATTTTTGAAAGGGAAAAGTGGATAGCTGGTGACTACTCACCAAATCATCTGAAAGCCATGCATCCATAACGCATGCAACCAGAGAAGCTAAGTATCTTCCTTCATAGAGAATCTGGGGATGAACAAAATGCACTGTGAGAAGATTATAAAGTACAAAGTAAGTACTAAAAAGTTAGGCAGTATGGAAGATGACAGTAGGTAGAGAGAGGCACAGAAGAGCTTGATTTTTATTTCAATTTGTAGCTTGAATTTACACCAAATCTACTTCTAGAAAAGCAACAGCATTGCTTGAAAGACACTATTTCCTCAAAGATCTCTGTCTTCTTCTCTTTGTAAATAACCTCAATAGAGGCTTAAAAACATCAGATCAAAGGAAAAAAGTCTGGATTTAAAACTTGAGCCATGCAGATTGCACTGAGGTTTGATTTAGAATCAGCTTAAAAACTAACCATATTGCTGCTGAAGTTTATTGTCTTTGGAGAAGAGAGTGCTTGCATTAATTAGTACAGTTGCTGAGATGACTGTTTTGGAGATTCCCAGAATATATTAAAAAATATTAAAGAGGAAACAATAATCAGCATTTCAAAAGTGTGTGAATAGGATTTTATTAGGCACTCTAAATGCAATGGAAACAGTGTTAGGCGAAGCCTGAATCACAGGAAAATCCTACCACAAGAATCCAAAAACGGTGCTTGCAGCTAGTCATAATAACAAGTTACTGATGGGGATCTTTGACCTTCTTAAAGAATTTATCCATACAACCACTGCACCACATAACAATTTAAACAGTGGCTCACTCCAGACACTGCTATTTTGAAAAAAAAAAGAGTGCATCAAACTGCTATGGATCACGTTAATGTGGTAAAAGAGAACTTTATCTATCAGTGGGGGGGTGGTTCAGCAATGGAAATCCAGATGCTTACTGGATTTATGTCAATATGTCCAGCTACCTAAAAGGCATCAGAGAGATGAGGGAAGGCAACCATCCCAGCAGTTGGGTGATCTATATAAAAAGACAGAATGCAGTTACAAGCCTGGAGGCCTTTTGTGTAATTGCACAAGTTACAGAATATGGAAAACATCCTAAAAAGAATGCCACAAAATCCACAGAAGATTGCTACATCTCACTTTCCATTTGGAAAGGCAAAGACTGCAACAAAACAGAACTTCTTAGTGGACGATGAATAGATAATTTTTTTCTTTTTTTGGCAGGTTATAGCCTGTAACATTACTCATCTGTTCCAAAGTAGTTAGGCTCCAGGTAGTCTAAATTGCAGATTTGCCATAAAAATTTATCATGCTACCTCTCTAGACCATAGCAGAATTTGAAGTTTTGCCCGTTTACAGACCATGTTGACAGAATTAGTGCAATATTTAGAGATGTATTGGAAAAAATATTTTTTTCCAGTGTTGCAGAAGTTTCAAACAGAAATGGTATTGCTTAGCAAATGTCACATTAACCACTGGCACATTCTAATAGGTTCCTCACTGAAAGTCAACCTAATTAAGTCGGAATGTCTGATTTGAAAAATGGTTCCCATGGGTGGCTTACAGATGGCTGATGGCTTCGACCCAACTTCATTCATTACATATACGTGAAAGCTAGTGTAAATAAACTATTCCAAATAGAGATGGCATGCCTTGTTATTGGCAAAACAGAAAACCAAAAGCTAAAAATTATATTCAAAAAGTTCATTGTGAACACAGAGTGCTGCAGGAACTAGCAAGCTTATCAAAGATCTCTGTGTTGCCTATAGTATCAAGTGTTATGTTCACAGAGAGACCAGACAAACAAATTGGCAAGATATGTCAATATAGTGCAGACTGAAAAGGGTCCCCTGAGAAATTACTGTCCAAATCTTTAATGTATCACATTTTATGTATTTTATCTACTGTCGTGCAGCTTTTCACATCTCTATTATAAGAAATATGTTATTAAAACATGTTGAAAATAGAAAGAAATAAAAGGAATTCCTGTGTTCTTCTTTTTTTTTTTTTTAAATCTAACTGCACACTTTCCCAAATGCAACTCGAAGCCCCAATCAGCAGAATAATTACATGTGTACCCACGTCACTCAGATTGCCCACACACTTCCTGTACTCACCAGATTTCATCTGAGGCTTTTTAGGTACTGAAGTGCTCCACTGTATCAGTCATAAGTTAGACTTCATTTTTTTTTGAGGTGGAGGATGAAGATCTAGCTGTTCCTCTTGGAATCAACAGGAGTTTGTAAGAAAGGAGAAGATGTTTCTTCTCCTTTGTTCCTCTCTTCTTGTGGGTGATGCCAGAAGCGCCACCAGACCTGATGGGTCAAAAGTAGCCCGGATAGTGAGGTGTGACATGGCAGGCAGCTTCTTCATCACTGCTAGCATTCTCAGATCATTGGCTTTGTATGCATACATTGAAAAGACATGCATGAAAATGTCATGCATTGAATCAAATCATTGTATGAAGGAAATTTCATGTTGCAAGAGAGGCTTTCTTTTTTTCCTTTACTCTTAAGGAAAACAGAGATAAAACCAATTCAACCAAATGGGATAGAACATAGATATTACAGATAGTTCTGAATTGTTTGCATGCTGTGTACATTTGTGGAACATTCTTCATGTTGTACAAATATAGCTGCCATTGCATGTGCATCAAAAGAAAAAGGGAAAAAAGCACAACCTCTGAAAAGATAATTACATTACTGAAAATAGGGTTATTTCTTGAATTTCTTTTTCCCTTTCCTGGAGAAGCACATCAAATTGTTCTAGGAGGGATGCCTTATCTATGACTCTCTGTACATGCAAGGCACTCACCAGGGCAGAGTATCCTCTCATCAAAGCTTGGGCAGATGATTCTCAAACTCAAATTGTACCACAATAAAACATGTCATATTGAAGGAATACATATCATGCATCTATTCTTTCACTAGAGAATAGAATCTCTATTGAATAGCAGCGGTAATATTATTTAAAACTCTGTGCAAGGGGAAAAACTCCTAAATACTTTGAATGTTGGCTCATGCCCCAGTCCTAATCTTGCTGGTATTTTTTTTCCATAACTAGTGTATTGATTAAAGATAAATGTGAGATACAAAGAAATAAAATAGCATCATAAATAGGATCTTGCCAGCTCTGACATCCAAGTGCACTTTTTGTCTTTATATTTGCAGTCTATCATTTCACAAGTCGTGGCTCTCTACCTTTATGCTTTAGCTTGCTCCTGTGTCACTTCCATACCCAGTTATCTCCTACCTCACTGTTCTCCCTGAGCGGTGCCATTTGTATCAAAGTGTTGTGGAAACAATAGCCAGAACTAACCAGCCTGCCTGAAAGCGTGACAGGCGATATTTATCTGATAGCAAAACACTGTTTTAAATACAGCACTTTGCATCCGTTACAGTTGTGCATTTAAGGGGAAGAATTCTTATAAGACTTGTTTTTTGCCATTCTTGTGAGTCGAAAGCAATGTTGGTGTTCTGCTGGCTTCTGCTTGTCATTTCACTATGCAATAATCTCTCCAAGTTGGCTAATTTGGAATCGCTGCACGCTTTGCAATTTCAAGATAATTTGATCTAAATAGCAGTTTCATGTAAATGTTTTGGCAGTAACAAAAATATCCTCAGCATTTCCACTTGCAGATTCAAACCCCAGTAAAGACTTTATATGCTGGCAATAAAAGAGTTTGATAGGCAGTTTAAAAATCGTTGGTTCTCTGCTCTGAAATGAATATTTTCCTACTGAAAGATTTGAAAACAAACCGACTTCCAACAGGTTATGCCTGTCTGAATGTGATACCAGCCACATCTGTGCAATGCCTCTTTTCTCCTGTGGGCAAGAGCTGCCCAAGGAAGTTCACAGAGACAGAGCCCTTGTTTGCTTCACCCCACAGCTGTGGGGTAAACGTGCAGTACAATATCTGAAGTGTTGAAAAATTGGAGGAAGAGAACGATAACAATAGCAAAAGTGGTCTGAGGAGGTTTTCTGGATGTTTGATTATGTACACACTGGATACCCACTCCTCTCTACTTGAATAATGCATGGGAATCAAGAGTTGTTTACTTTAAAATATCAAAATGAGAAATGACCATGTTCTGAAAATAAAACCTGTGTTTCAACTCTGCCATCGCTAGCGAAGCCCAGTGGGAGGGATAGGATTGCTAAAGCCAGAGAGGCCTCCCTTTCCTTGTTATCATTTAACAAAATCTGAAGGCATCTTCCCTTGCAGAGAGCAGGAAATAATTCCCATGCTGCTCCAAGGCCATGCAGAGGTTATGGTGCCCATTTTGCTTGTAGTGTTAAACGGCACTGTGCTTCAGGATCCCTCTGGAGTTGCACTGAGTCACTCAACACCAGGCAAGGGAAACCAGAGAGCACATGTGGGTCCCTTCCAACACAGGATGTTCTTTAGTTCAATGGAGAGTGGAGTGTTTCTGACCTAGTAGCAGATGGAAATGCAGTTCTTGTTAGCCACCCCCTCTCTCCAGCAGCCATGTCTGTTTTCTGCTACTGGGGAGATTGCCTACAGACTCATTTCAGAAGGCAGTAGACCAAAAGTTTCCTGCTGAAGTGTTCCTGTTAATTGGTAATTGTTTTGGACACTTGAATACAAACATTGTGAATCAAGGTTGTATTTCCAGCCTCTGCTCCATGCCCGCTTGAAAATAGCGGCCTGAAGTTTTATGGTGATAAATGACAGTACCCCATTGAGAAAGACTAGTATACGGTTGTCTACATGTTAATAAATGTAACCAGACTTCTCTTAAAAACAAGAACAGGGCACATGACATTTATGTAATGCACTGTTCAGACATCAACATCTGGGAGACAGATTATATCTGCCACTCCTGCCCTGGGACAAGGCAATCTGGAGGTGTCAATAGCTGAGAGGTCTTTGCCTTATATTACAGACCTCAGCAGCAACATTCTCAAAGGCTTTTGTGCTTTCTCTAGGGTTCATCTTTATTCTCCATATATGGAAGCAAATGTTTTGAGGTGTCGAGTGTGATTTTTGCTAATCAAAGGATATCTAATCACTTAAAACAATTTATAACATTTAAAGAATGCACGTCTCAGATTTATCTTGTGCAGATCTTATTTTTCTATCCAAAGTTGATTGTTATGCACACTCTGAGGATTTAAATATTGCTTGAGCAACTTTTATACACTATTATAAACAGTGACAGGATTTTGGAATAGGTCTGGCTACAACCTTAGGGCAAACCTCCCAAACTAATACAAGCCAGTAGGTCAGTACTGATATGGAAGAATTGCATTTCTTCATGGTAGCTTACTGCAATCAATGTGGTTTTCCTTTTTTGGATCCAGTTTCATACCTTGAACTGCTGGGAGCTTTGGATCTTTTACTCTCCTCCATTTTCTCCCTTGCTTGCACAGAAGAAACATATGGCATATCAGATACTAAATGGCCAGTGACACGCTGTTTGCTTTACCAAGTATAACTACAGCTAGAGCTATCAGCTAAACGCCCTGCTCATTTCGACCCCCTTACACTCCACACTTTGCAGAGATCCTGTCTCACGTTTGCAGGTTTGCAGTCTTTTCCCAACTTGTTGTCTCCAAGTGTGCTGTTGCAACATTCTCAGTAGTGCAAGAGAGTTAGGAATTGGGTTGTGACACTAAGCTGAAGTCCCCAGCAACCTTAAGCTCTGTCCATAGCCACTTCCACCCAGGTTTCTCATCCTTGCCTGGCTTTTAAGCGTCAAGCAAAGAATGTGCACCAGGACAGGTTTCACCTCATAAAGGATACACAGAAGGGATGGGCTCGTTGCTGCATTTTTTTAGGGAGAAATGAACTGGTGGAAAAAAACAGAAATTTCCAAAGCCTACTGCATGGTTTTTTTTTGCATCTTTGGCTTAACTCACACTCAGTCAAATTCTTTGCCATTTTAACCTCTCTTGATCCATGCTTTTAATACAGCTGTTAGAGTCAACTGAGGAAGATAGACTTGTCCAACCATGTTCAGAGGGCCACAGAAATGATCCAAGAGTTGGAACAGCTCTCCTATGAAGACAGGCTGAGAGAGCTGGGGCTCTTCAGCCTGCAGAAGAGAAGGCTCTGAGGTGACCTGGTAGCTGACTTTCAACATCTAAAGGTTTGCTACAGGAAAGAAGGGGACAGACTTTTGAGCAGAGTCTGTTGTGAACAAGGGGAAATGGTTTCAAGGTTAAAGAGCGGAGATTTAGGTTAGATAGAAGGAAAAAGTATTTTACAGTGAGGGTGGTGAGACACAGGTTGCCAAGAGATATGATGGATGCCTCATCCATGGAGACTTTCAAGGCGAGGCTGGACCTGGACCTGGGCAGCCTGATTGAGGTGTGGAAGTCCCTGTTCACTGAAGGGGAGTTGGACTAGATGACCTTTGAAGATCCCTTCCAACTCTTAAGGATTCTGTGATTCTACTCTATGATTCAAAGATGTTAGGAAGTCATCTCTCCCACTGCCACATTAGCAAGAATGTTCCAATGAAATCATAATCCTTTTGATCTTAGTTATCTGAGAGCTCTTCTACAGCTTGTATCTCAGCAAAAAAACCTAGCAATCTGTTTGCGTTTACTGGAGGAAAAGAGATGTTGCCCTGCCAAAATAATTACATTGGTCAGTTAGGGAATAACAAGTGAGAACAGATGAAATATTTAGATATAAATAGTCTGTTTTCATGTGCTGTGATTGTCGCTAATAAGGCAAGAGCATGTGGTTTGTGGTTTGGGGACAGGATGAGGAACCATGACATCTGGGTTCCTTTCCTAGGCTTACCGAACTGAAGGAGTCATCAAGCCTTTTTATACCTCACCGGTTGGAAGTGGATAACAACACTCTGGGGGCTAATTCTTTAAAGCTGTAGTTTACAGATGTGCAGAAGGGAAGAGCAGTGTGAGTGCTATGCAGAAAATCTGTCCATTTATAACTTTAAATCTAGATATCCAGAGAGTCTCTCAAGAAACTTGTCCTGTCTTGACTTGGGGAATTGGACGAATTCATAGCAATGATAGAAAATGAGACAAAAATTAGAAACGTGGTAATTTTTTTTGAGCAAAATTCCATCTGAAAGTATTGATCTTAAAATTTGTGATAAGTTTTTCGGGTTTTACATTCAAGTTTTTTTTTTTTTTTTTCCCCCACATTTCAATTTACCATTTGCTTTAAAAGGTGATGAACATTCACATTCTTTGCTATATGAGGAACAGAACAAGCAGTGTAAATTCTAGTTGGATGTGCTGGCTTACATCACCGTTATATCTTTCACATTAATTTCCCTAAAAAGGCATCCTAACCCTCACCACACACGTGCAACTCTCTGTATCAATATATGTGGAGTCATTTAAATAACTGTATAGTGAGACAAAGCAGCTTGAACAACCAGAAGACTTAGCAACAAAAATTCTTTTCCTATGGCATAAATCTCACTAGCAGTAATTTCAACTTGAGATGGAAAGCGTAGCATTACAGTATTTGAGCACAAAGGCCAGATTTCCCTGGTTGCCAGTTAGACCCCATGATCGCACAAACACAGCAGGAGAAACCTAAAATGATTTTGTTTCCTAGCGATACTAATTCCATTGCTGCAGAAAATGTAATTATATCTATATTGACATTATAATGATAACTTTGCAGGCCAGATTCTGATCTGTCTGTTAGGCCAGATAGAAACAAAGCACCAGCAGAGACCTCAGGAATTTCTGTTGCTCTGTGGTGGTGGGGCTGGCAGCCTAGCTAGTAATTTCAGCAGTAAAAAGAAAGTTCACTTTGTGAAAAATTTACTTAAAATTTAATTTTGCTTTAACTATAAAATCTCTCAATTTTATATTGATCATAGTATCCTCAAATGAGCTCCATCTGGAGTTTGCAATTTGCAGACTGGGGTTTTGTCCTTAATATGTATAAAAACTGGTCAACATTGATTTTAGCATTCTTGAGCCAACCATTTATACTCCATGTAATTCATGCGTTTTTTGTGTGGCATTTTTTTTATGCGATCCACTTAAAACATTTTGCATTGAAAAACTCAAATATAAGTATTAAGAAAAGAACAGTTTCCTACATACAAAATTTTTAAAGCAAATAATTCAGTGTATATGTTCAGCGTATTGTCTTCAATGTTTTCTTCAGCTCCTGAATTGAAGCAGTTTTCATTTCCTAAAATAATAACCTGAAATGTTTGAGTTTTTTGTTAAGATTGTTTCAGTGAATCTCATTCTGAAATTTGGACAATTCCCTCCCCCCTTTTTTTTCTTTTATCAGTCAGTACCAAAAAAGAAAGAAAAAATGGAAGAAAGAATGAACTGATGTTTTACTCTTAATATTAGATCAGTACAGCTCCAGGAGTGAAATAAAGGTTATAAAAGTGAAACGATGAACAGTAGAAGTATTTAAGTTCTGTATAATACTTCCTATCAAACATGTTCCCGCAAAATCATCAAGAAAAATCTCTCAGTGGGAGATTAAGATAGAGGAAAGTGCATATAACCTCAGAAACAATAAGTGCAGGTTTTTTAGAGGTTGAACTTAAGGAGGTTGGTCCTTTGCAGTTTTCTTTCACTTAGGAGGGCTTTGCACAGGGTAAACAGCAAAAAAAGTCTCAGGGTGAAAATAAAGGGTACGAAGTTGTAAGAACTACTGATAAGAAGTAGCTTGTGGACTCCGTTTGGAACATCGGTGGTATTAATCATCATTAAAAACATCAGAGAGAGGTAAGGAAGGTCACCAGAAAACAACAAAACCAACACCCAAAAATAAATATATCAAATGCAACTTTTTAAACTAAGTGATTCCTCAGGGGAAAAGCAATCAATCAGTTTTAGATTTAGACTCAAATCTATACCACATTTTGCATTTGGATGTCGGCACTACACTCTGAATTGAGTACAGGCTTATTAATTCCTTTAAGAAAAAACCCATAATAGTTCACAATAGATACAGAATCCCATGACACTGTGGCCAAATGGAGACCACAGTAGCCCTTGAGAGAGCACAGATTATTTTCTTCCCTCCTGAAACCTGTGGCATCCTTTATAAAGGTAGGCAGTACTTTTGGCCATAAAATATTTCACTGATGGTGGTTCAAGTGGTGCTTTTTATTTATTTTAACTGCTTGGGATCTCAACAGAAAATTCAACAGTAAGTATGTGTGTTAACACATTGTCCCACCTCATTCTTTGGTTTGTTTTGCCCAGCAGGAAGGCAGTGACTACAGTACATTTCACTGACACAGATCAGGGGTACCAAAACTATTTGTTGTTCTCGTTATCACCTCACCCCCCTCTCCGGTCGTGTGCAACCTCTATTCTTCTCCAGCAGGCTATGCTTGGGCCATGCTCTACACACATGCATGATACAATGCAGATTTAAGAGAACTATATTGTACAAGTGACAAAAGGATACTTATTATCAACATAATAATAAAAAGGCCAACATTGTGATTTTTATTTTTATTTTATTTATTTATTTATTTATTTATTCAGTGAAAATGGCCATTTCATTGTAATAGACATTGTAACTTTCTCCAGTGTGGTGAACACTAACATGTAGTCAGTGCATATTAACATGTTACATGCTTAAGCATTTGTAAAAGCCAGTACCAAATATGTATATTTGTAAGAAAAGATATGAAAGAAAAATTGTTACATGCTGCAAGAAATTCGTATGAGGTTCTTCATTTACTTCTGCTGTCTGATGGAAGAAGCCTTCCCTGTGCACCGTACATGTTATTAATGTGAAATGGCAAAAAACAGTTTTGGTGACATGTGCTCTGCTCTCTGCAACTTCAGGCCTGGTGTTGCATTTCAGGGAGGCCAAACTAAATACAAAGTCCGGTTAAAGTGATTTACTTTTCAACATAGAGCTGATACACGTTCACACAGCAGTTTGGGGCTGTTGGGATTGCATATGTATATTCAGACTAGAGTCTGACATCACCTGACTTGTGGATTTACTTGCTTGTTTATCAATATCAGTTGCCTCAATATTAAGAGAGAAGCCCTGCATGAATTGAAATTCAAGGATGGTGGAATTGCAGCATTTACTGTTGATTAATTTAATGCACAGTGTCATTTTTAGATATTTCTTTATCCTGACCATGTTAACTTAGTGTGTTATGGTACAGGTGCCACACTATCCCACTGTTTTCAGGAGACACTTTATCAGTGTGAGATGTTGCTAATTCTGAAGTTAAGGTCATAGTTCTCTGGCATGAACTGGGGGCTGTAGTTTTGCTTTTTCTTGTATAGTTCATTAGGAAAAGAGAGGAAATTATTTGCGTGCTGGAACAGAACTAAGTTAAACAATTAAAAGATAAAAAGATCTAACAAGCCTTAAAATTTTGAAGATTGACTTTTGTTGACAAAGTTTTTCCAGGACAGTGAGAATGTCTCTTTTATTTCAAAGGTTAAAATGGAAGAAGAAAAATTTATTTGAGTCAAATGAATTTAATCTTCTCTGCTATTTTCTTTTGCGTTCTTATACTAAGATAAACAAACAAACAAAAACAAACAAACAACAAAACACGGGTATGATATCTGTAGTTAGGATAGTAGCTTGAATTTGTCACTGCTCCGCTTCCCCTGTTAAGCTAAGAAAGTTAGTTAAGGTAGATTCGTTTTTCCTAATTTAACCATGTGAAAGAGAGGCACCTCTTTTAACATACTATCCCACATCCCTCCACTTTTAATGAGGTGAGAAAAGAAAGATTTTTCTAAATAAAAATTAAAACTTTGTCTGGAATCAGTCACTTGGTTGTGGTACCTCCTCCCCTACCCAGTAAGAAAGCGCTGCCATACTTGGAACTCAGATTTCTCTGTTAAACTGAAATTTTATCACTCCCATAACACACAGAGGACTGTATGACATGATGACTGTGGGACATTCAAATATTAGGGCAGGAAGAGGCACATAAGAGCCATTGAGAGACCGTGAACTTCATGAACTCTGCAGCCATTGCAGCTGAACACAGTGGCAAGAGTTCATCAGTCCAAGTGTGGAGCACAGATTTGGCTGAGCCTGCTTTTTCCATTTTTGTCAATATTGAAAATATGTCCTCTATATGGTACTTGTCTGGCATTTGCCACAGAAGGGCCTTTACAGATTGAGTTCAACACCGTAACATTTTTATAAATGCTTCATAGAAGTGTACAGATTTCACAGGCTTACATTGGCTTAAACAGGAGGAATTTTATGTGCTTTACCAACGTTACCTGAGGAAATATAGCTCCCAAATGGTGATTTTTTTCCAGAATACTGCTGTAGCATGGGAGTGGAGGAATATTGGCACTGTTAAATTATTTTAGATATGGAGCTTTCACAACTTGCACGTTCTTAAAATTTTTACTTTTGCTGAACTTTTCAAACTTGATTTTTTAATTGAATCTCTTCTCTAAGACTAAATTCAATATTATATTAAATATATTGTATATTATTCATGACCACAGTACCTTCATTGGAGTCAGTGAAAATATATATATATTAGGCTATTTTCAAACATTTTGCCCCTATTTTTTTATCCCTCACTGGAGGCGGGGTAGTATCAACCCTGAACTTCAGTGTAAGGGACAGCATCTTTACCCTGCGCAGAGCACCAGAAATGTCACAGCAGTTTGATAGGAAGAGTCTCACTTCATTTTCTAGATGTGAATAGCATCTGTGCATTTGGATGATGATCTCAATTAATCTGAGTATCTGACTTCCTTTTTAGTTTGCCTGTCACTAAAAGAAATGAGTGTGTCATTTTTTAAGTCCAGTTGCAGGGCGACGGTTGAGCAGCCAAACATCAAGTCAAGTGCAAAGTAAATCACAAACTAGACCTAACTCAATTTAGACTGTTTTTGTCCCTTGCAGCTCCATTCTTCAGAATGGTGCCGTATCAGATATACACCCTTCTTTTTGAACCAGAGAACTCATAGTCCATTCATATTATAAACCAAACTCACGAAGGAAAGTTTATATAGCATTTTTCAAAGTCCTAGTAATCCTGAAATACATATTCATATTCTGCAGCACCAGTTGTGATTTTCTTCTTGTTCACTTGAACTTCTTCAAATTATCTGGTTTGCATGAGCTATCTTATTAATTCAAATACTGCTACATCATAAAGACTTATAATCTAACAGTAATTAAGCATAAAACAATGAATTATTGAACTAATATATTCATGTTGCAGGCTCTGTCTGAACTAGAATCCCTTCCTTTTTCCTGAACACTGATATCTATCCTTAAAAAGATTTTCTGGGACAAGAATTTGTCTGTGTCCCCTTTAAGCCCTTAGCTACATGACTGTGTATACCTCCTCTAAGTTACCATACAGATATTGAATGCTGGATGTGAACTGTGTGTTGGGATGTCCTTGATAAATTAGGCTGCTTGAAAAGCAATCGGGAAAAATGGAGAATGGCTTTGGAGAAGCCATCTCACAGCAAACTTTCTTAGTATAAAGCTTGAGCTGTTCTTGACATTCTTATACTTTGACCTCAGCCACCTTGGAAAGTTCACTACTTGTCCGTTGTCTGATTGGACCAGCTCACAAGAGGCTGAGTTAATGTGCAGTGAAGAAACTCGAGGAGGGCTGAGCTTTCTTTGGGTTCCCTCCAAAGGCAGCCTGGACAGCCTTGCTCCCTGTGAGCCCCTTGACTGCAAGCTGTCCCACAGAGCGGTGCCAGGAAAGGAAACAGATGCTGTCTCCTCAGCTCCTCATTCTACGTTTCTGCCCCTCAACACCTCAACCCTGACCAGAGACTGGAACTGAGCAAACAGGTTAGAACAAGCAATTTCCAGCACTCACAGCATGTGGCTGGGTGCAGCTACACCCTCTCTCTCTGGCTGGCCCAGCCAGATAGGGTGTTTCTAGCTGGATCAGCACTGTCCACATGAGTATAAATGAAGAAATACATATATCGGAAAAGCATGGTGGTACCTAGCAGGCACATAAAACAAATGAAAACTTGGTTTTTGTGGAACTATAGCAAACTGGAAGAGATTTGTAGTGTTTTGAGTTACAGCGTGTATCTTGCCTGTAGAAAGACTGTTTTCTGTATCATATTATTATGAATAGGATCACTTCCAGAAGTTCACAGTGTGCTGAACTGAAATCAGTGGTATAAATCAGGTGTCGCAGTAATTTCAAAAGAGCTGAGTCATGTTGTGTCAGAACAGTAACATCATAGTTACTTTACACAAACAAAGATGATTATAATAATGCTAAAGACAAAGGGAATTAGGTCTCATGAGTAGAAATTTTGAGCTAAGGAATTAAATTGTTTTTGTTTGAAAGAGATCAGCGAGGCATAAATACATTCAGGAATGTTTAATCCTAAAAGGAATTGTCAAAGCACTTTGAAAGGGTAATACATTCATTTCTGGTTCTACGGGCAAAGGAAAACCAAAGAGTCCAAAGCATCATCCACTCAGAAGCTATTTTTCATGCCTCCAACTTGGAATTTTTTTTCATGCTGATGTCATTAGCGAACTCAAACTCTATCTAAACGATCTGTAGGTCATCACTCATCCGATTCTGGTGTCCTTATATAACTAAGTTCCACTTGAGATCCATGTTGGTGTAGTTTTTAGTGCTTGAATAAATACAGCCCTTCGTCCTCCATCCAGTTTAAACTTTCGAACTTTTCAGTGATTACATAATTTTGAAAGCCCTTACTGAAAAGCTGAGTTTCCAAGCATTTTATGAAGAGCTGAAGTTTAGGCTCTAAATAAAACAGGTAAGAACTTGTGTTGAATAAAACGCTGCAGTGTAAGGTGAAGTAATGAAAGTCTGCTTTGTTTCATTTGAGAGCAGACTGCTAGATACGTATTCTGTACCATCATCATAAAAGGCAATGAGCTATTCCTCTCAATTCACAGGTAACAGATTATTTTAGAGCGTATATGACAGTAAATATAAACAAGCAAATAAATGGTAGATTTATAGTCATTTTGCAGGAGGTACTTAATGCACCTGTCAAAAATATCCAAGCCTATTCTGCAGTAGTAAACTGCTAATAAAATAACTCTTGAACATTTGTAAGAAACCAACTTCATTTGCCTAAATGCTTGAGAACTATCTAATCATTAAATAGACCTATACCTTCAAGAGCTCTGACTGTGTGGAGGTGTCACGGTCACATCAGACTCACTGTTCTGTACTCATATTGATGTTTTCGTGTGACATCATAGGCTGTTTCCAGATATCGATCGTTCATAGTTCCACAACACAGCAAAGCCTACTGGAAATGCCTAAAGCCAGCTTTCTTGTGCTCTGCGTGTCTTCTTCATGAATAGGCTTCTTTAGATCTCAGCTCTGCTCTCCAGACTTCACTACTGACTGGCTAATATGGAAGATGCATTCTTCTGTGTGATAGCATGACAAATTTAGGCAGTTGAAACTGCAGAGATGTCATTCACAGGATTTACAGAAGATCTGGTTCCCAAATTTCCCGTAGTTCCCAGCTGCTCTTGCCATTTCTCCTGGAACCTCAATACTGTAGCAGTCTATCCCCTGACCCTCAAGTTCTCTTTGTGTTGAATGACGACACCAAGCTGAGTGGTGCGGTTGACACGGTTGAAGGAAGGGATGCCATTCAGAGGGACCTCGAGAGGCTAGAAAGGTGGGCCCGGGTGAACCTGATGAGGTTCAACACGGCAAAGTGCAGAGTTTTGCACTTGGGCCAAAGGAATCCCAGACATCCATACAAACTGGAAGGAGCGGTCCTTGAGAGCAGCCCTGTGGAGAAGGACCCGGGGGTCTTGATAGATGAAAAACTTAACGTGAGCCAGAAGTGTGCTCTGCAGCTCGGAAGGCAAATGGTATCCTGGGCTCCATCAGAAGAGGGGTGGCCAGCAGAGACAGGGAGGTGATTGTTCCCCTCTACTCTGCTCTTGTGAGGCCCCATCTGGAGTACTGCGTCCAGGTCTGGAGCCCCCAGTACAAAAAAGACAGGGAGCTGTTGGAGAGGGTCCAGAGGAGGGCCACGAAGATGAACAGGGGACTGGAGCTCCTCCCCTACGAAGACAGGCTGAGGGAGCTGGGCTTGTTCAGCCTGGAGAAAAGATGGCTGCGGGGTGACCTAATTGCAGCCTTTCAGTACCTAAAGGGAGCTTACATACAGGAGGGGAATCAACTCTTTGAAAGGGTAGATAACTGCAGGACGAGGGGAAATGGTTTTAAGGGAGGGGAGATTTAGGTTGGATGTCAGGGGGAAGTTCTTTACAGAGAGAGCGGTGATGTACTGGAACAGGCTGCCCAGAGAGGCTGTGGATGCCCTGTCCCTAGAGATGTTCAAGGCCAGACTGGATGGGGCCCTAGACAGCCTGGTCTAGTATTAACTGGTCTAGTATTAAATGTGGAGGTTGGTGGCCCTGTCTTGGCAGGGGGGTTGGAGATTCATGATCCTTGAGGTCCCTTCCAATCCTGGCCATTTTGTGATTCTGCGAATCAGATCACACTGAGAAATAAATTATAGCCAGTAATATCAGCTGGTCACCGAATACCTTTTCACATCATGTTTTCCGCTACTGTATTAAAGATGTCCCATATTTCTAAGACTGATCAACTTTAGAGGTCTTAATAATTGCCATCTACAAACTACATCTACAAAAATACAGGATATTTTGCAACTGATGTAAACAGTGGGGTGAGGCAGAATAGCACGGATGAGGCATTTTACAGAACAACTGGCTCTGCAAACAACCTCTGCTGAGCTGGAGGTCAGCATGGCCCTCCTGCCACCGCCCCTGGGAAGAGCAGCCGTGAAGTCTGGTGTCCCCTCAACACTTGGACTAAAACAGCAAGTTTTAGTCCAAGTTCCTTTTTGGTGACCTTGGCTTGCAGAGATGGAGAATACCTGCAGTTCAGTGTTTGTGCTGTGACTGCTAGGTCTCAGAGAAGCCACCAGGAAACTGTACCGGTTGCCTGTAGGCAAGTCCGCAAACTCATACGCAGTAGTCCCATTATGCAGTTCCCTGTGTTATTCTGCCATTGCCTCAGTATCTTGTTATTTTCCACCGTGCATTTACAGATGTAAAGTCTCCAAGATTTGAGGCTATACTCCCACAGTCTGTCCCAGGGACCTTTACGGGAGTGTTAATGATTTAATGGTAATGGCCACTTCAGGAAGGGTCATGAAAGCTGAGGTGTAAGAGGTCATTATTGTTTAAACATATTTGTTTTGCCTTCCTTCTCAGAAGAGATTTCCTTAAGCAGACTGCCCAAACTGACATCTTTAAGCTGGGTGAGAAAGACAGAGTTAATTTAGTGCAAGAGATAAGACATTTCCTTGGGGAAGTACTAATTCCAGGCCTATTACCTCTCAGTGTCATTTCATGTTAGCACACTGCATGGAAAGGGATGTTAAATCTATTTAATCATAAAATATTTTTCTTTTGCTTACTAAAATAAGTTTCTGCCTGGAGGTTACAGAGTTTTAAAATTATTTCTGAACTACATCCAATTTCTGGACAGTTCATCAAAAACTGCAAAATGAAGGTAGTCTGTCGCCTTGTCAATTTATAACAGACCAGAGAAAGGAGAAGGACTTTTCCTCAGTTTCCCAAATAGAATAGTTATTTATGTTAAAAAAAAAAAAAAAATGGTTGGAATTACAAAGTGCAGGCATGTATAGCATGTTAAGATTTGCCAGCTGTCACAGACGCATCTGTGGGTGTGAATACATGTGCATACATGTCATAATTATGCATGCAAAGCAATGGGGTAACTAATCTTGGTTGAAATTAATACAGATTCCCTCACCCTTTTTTGTTACTGAAAGTTCCAAAAGTACCAAAACTACTGATTTTAATCTCTTTGGGTTTTTTATTCATCAGTCTTGAAGTGACCTCACAAAAAGAAGAAAATGGAAATATCTTTTAAACTTTAGCGTGTTCTGTGCAGAGACATCTGAAAGCAATGATCTTGCTTTACTCAGACTTCGACCCATTACAAAAAGAATTGCGAAGCGCCACAGTCTTTTCCCTTTTTCCTCAAACTAAAGAATGAGGTTCAAAGTAATGTCCTCACTTTGACTGGCGCATGCACTAACCTGAGAGAATGCAAGGAGAGTCCTGGAAGGCACAGTTCCCATCAGTATGCATGACATACTAGAAGTTTGAAAAATATTTAAAGATATATACCTAGTGTATTTAGATGACATACTAATTAAAATTGTGCCATGTTATTTGTTTTTGGGGTCTCAATACACAGGCTTAATTACATTCTGATTTGGGGAGCAACATATTTAAATTGGTACTCTGCAGGTTGATGTTTCTACAGAGACACCATCAGCACACAGTCTCCAGGTAACTGCAGTACTTGCAGAATACTTGTCTGTTATTTTTTGTTTTGTTTTTCCTTGAAACTCCTTCTAACCGACTGTACTCTTTCCATTTCTCATGCTTGCATAACATCTCCTCTGACTTTACTGAAGAAACAATATTTTGCTTTTCTAATTCAGTCCTTACCATTGTTTTCCTAGCTTCTAGTTCTCAAGAAATATGATTTCTTAATTAAAAAAAAAAAGTCTAATTAAGCTTTTACGAGTGGGTAGTGTGACAAATTAGCCCTATCTTCCACCAACAATCTGATGGATGGGAAAATAAAGATGCAGAGGCTGTTATTTTAGCTGGAAGCTCTCTACCACATCAATTTTGGCCCCAAGCCAAAAGACCCTAAGAAATGACGAGAACTACTGATGGGTTTATGAAGTGTATTCCTTGTGAGGCCTGACATCAAAGGAATGTGCCTTTATTAGCAAAATCTCTGCGCCTTCTGCAAAAACACTTATTTTGTCTTCAAACTGGTTTGAGGCCTGTTGTCCTTACGTTGCAAGAGAAAGGTTGTCTTCTTCTCTGGCCTGACTCTGAAAGTTTGAGCCTTAAGTTTAGTCAGCGTGATGTAGTGGTCTGAGTTGATGGTTTGTCCGGATTCCAGGAAATGCAGAAGGATCACCTCTTTCCTATCCTGAAAGGCAGTGCACATCACTGTACCTGCTGAGGGATGCATCTTGAGCTTTTTCTTCGATTGGGAACTCATGCGTTGCCACTTGCTGTTTTGACTCTGGCTCGTAGTGCTGACTCTACATCTCATCACCGGTAATGATGCAATCCTGGAAACTGCAACCTTCAGCCTCGCAGTGGTTCAGTAGGTCCCGACAAACTTACGGTGAAACTTTACCTGGCGACTTCAAAATAAGGAATCAGAATTCTGGTTGAGAATCTAGTATGAATCTTGGAATGCCATAATAACTCAGCTTCCCTCTTCCTTCTAACACGTTTGACATCCTTACGCACAGATCCTTAAGTAAGCTCTTTCTTAGCTGTTGTTGATCATAGGGCTAGTTATGAGTCACATCACGTGGCTTTTATTTGCCATTCACTTGCAGCACTTCATATGAAGCTGTAAATAAAGATAACACAGTGGCTGAAGTTTTCTACTCACGTGGTATTTTTCCAATAAAAATTAAGCATAAGTTTTACAGCAATACACAATTAAGTGTTCAATAATCATTGCTTCTAACTCAGAAAGGCAAGTCCTTGAACAAAGAAGCGTAAATCCAGTTTTGCTGGAAATTGAATGTTATTCGGCGAAAGAGCAGTACTGAAGCTGTCAATGAACCAAATTGCTTACTTATAATTAGCAACACGGTCATTGTCTGGCTACCCAGACATACTGTAAAGAAGCCTGTGCAGTCTGTATGATTTAAGATTATTTAGAAGACAGTCTCAAGAGAGAGGTAAACCAACTCCTTTCTTAGTCACTCAGTCAGCTTGCCTCAGCAGCATAGTGGCTGCAACTCTGTTAAATTTAACCCTTTTTAGTAGACTAAAGGAAGGTCTTTTCCTTTCTCTAAATATTGCTCCAATTGCTCTATATAGCAAGGTCATTTGGAACCGCATTTATCAGGTTTTTCAGTTTCCTGTATTTCTCAAACTTTTTCGCGAGAAATATTAAGAAATGTTGCTCCGTCATTTACACTTTTCAGTGTAAAGTTCCATGGAGGACTTTAACCAACATTTGAATCCAGAAGAAATAAGAGCCGTAGATTTGTTATACTCTAGGTTGTCCTTTGGTTGCCAGATGACTGGTTTTTTTCACTCTGTACTTTACTTTTTCATGTTCTAGTTTAGTCTTTCAGGTTCAGCTTGGCTAATGTCTAGGAAGAAATTTTCAAAAGCGAACACTTCCTCTCAGTGCCAATAGTAGACATTTAAGAGAAAATGTGAATAATTTGCTGTGAGTGCTCACAGTCCTCAACCAGTAGTTTGCAGTCCAAATGACTTTCAAACAAACAAACAAACAAAACTGCTTTAGGTTGATTCAGCAGTTGGAGTGGACCAGGTTTCTTTCAAAAGCTCCCTTCCAACCTCAGCTATCCTCTGATGTTTTTTTCACAATTCCACTGCAACACTGTGAGTCCCTACATTTACAGTTTCTGTCTAAAAGTACAGATTTCAGCAGTTAACCCTGAGTCAGAATATAAATTAAGTCCTTCTGTATTTCTACTTACACATGTTATTTCATCAGTTAGGGCTGAAGAATACACAGCCGAAGTTTGCCATTAAATGCTGCCTAGTAGGTTTTGCAGGAAATAACAAGTTTAGTAGGACAAAACTGAAAATAAAAAGATAAGGCATAACTCCGCTATTAAAGATAGACACAAGCGTACAGAATTAACCTTGTAAGAGCTTGTACTTTTCCGTTCTATCTGTGCAAGTGAAATTGAGATCTAGAGAGTGAGTCAGAGTCTACAGATCGTGCTCAGCCACGGCAAAGGAAGTAGAGATTTCAGCCACAAAAGAGGTTATTTTTGTCTTGATTTGTTCTCTTCTAAATCACGTAGTATTATGTATGTTTTCATCTTAAATTAATTTTAGTCTCTTGCATCAGGAACAGTTTCTGATTTTAGGAAGGCTTTCATGGGAGTATTAAGATGGAGATTTTGCTTGCTGAATGACACGTGAAGAGGGTAATGATTTCAGAGCTGCATGTCCTATTTTAGCAATTTTAACTATCAGGAAAAGATGGGCTGACCTACTTTCAAGTAACAAAAATAGCCAGGGATCTTTAAACAAAATCAATCTCATTGAGTTGAACAGAAATGGAGAAGTATAATCATTCCATTTGCAGGTTATGCACTGCTCATAGTGTAACCTGGGAACATGCACATCGAGGCACTGGAAGCAGTAAAACAGAGCAGCTTCACTGTGTATACTGCCAGCAGAGATCGGGGATTATTGAAAATCTCAACAGATTGCTTTTCATAGAATTAGTGAATCACCAAGGTTGGAAAAGATCTCAAAGGTCATCCAGTCCAACCGTCCACTTATCACCAATAGTTCCCACTAAACCATGTCCCTCAGTACAACATCTAGACGTTTCTTGAACACCTCCAGGCCTTAGTGGTCACATTCCCCACCCCATCCAATTAAGGATGGAGATTCTCCTTAGCCCTCCTCTTACTGTTTACGAAATAGTTTTTTGTTCTCTTTTACTGCAAAAGCCAAGCTGAGTTCAAGCTGGGCTTTTGCCTTTCTGTTTTTCTCCCTGCACATCCTAACAACTTGTCTGTCCTCTCCTCTAGTTGCCCATTCCTTCTTCCACTGCAGCTAAATTCTCTTTTTCTCCTGGAGCCTCAGGAAAAGCTCCCCGTTCATCCATGCGAGGCTTCTTCCCCTCCAGCTCATCTTTTGGCACAGGGGAAACATAGGTGTTTTTTCACATATTATTTAAATTCTAGGCTGAGGAACTTCAGTGAGGATTTTGCTGAACATCACTCTGTGGACACGAAGATATAAACTCGCCATAGAAGATGCAGGCTGACAAATGAGACAAGAAAAGTGGATCGGGAAAGATCAGAGGCTGAAAAGATTCTTGGTAGACTGTATCTCTGAACAGATGGAATGGAGTAATTATGAGCTCGATTTGGTGCAGAGCAATGCGTGAAGAACTTCCGAGGTCCCTTTCAGACCTGAATAAAGGGATGATCTGAACGAAGATAAACCGTCTACAAGTTTCCAGAAGTAACAGCAACTAAATCCAAAGTTTGAAATCTCTTAGGACAGTTTACAAAACAGAAAGCACACAATTTCCAGAAGAGCTACATTTCTATTTCTGAACTTAGTTTGTTTTCACCCCAGGAAACCTGCAAAAAAAGAATAGCCTGAATTTAAATCACTGCCAGCCTGCAGACGATTGGTTCCTGCTTTATTCCAAACCCTTTTTAGTATCTTTCTAGTCATAATCATTGTTAGAATTCTACGATTAGACTTAATCTACCTAGTTTATTTTGTTCCTTTTGCTATTATCCTAAGGATATTACCCACATTACACTCAAACTCTATTTCCTTCACAAAGTCTCATATGCCACTAAGATATGGTTAGCTGTTTTAAAGCTCAGCTGAGACTGTCAAAGCCTTAATTTATGCAGTGTGATAACTTCACTAGATGGCAGTGGAGAGAAATAGTAGTTCATATAATTTTTTTTGTTGTTTTTTGTTTTTTGTTGTTGTTGTTGTTTGTTTTTTGGTTTTGTTTTTGGTTTTTAATAGGCCAGGGAAACACCCCCTGTACGTACTGCAGTTTATTAGAATCGTCCGTGTTAAGTCCAGATCTCAAGACCACACAAGAGTGTAGGGGCTTCTGCCCTCCAGTTCAGTCTAGATGCAAACATTTGCAGGAGCACCGTCACATACTCTTCCGAGCCTAACACGGAGGTGCAGAGAGCAATACTTATCTTTGGACCTTGATGTTGCAAATACTCTTTCCTTATCTTCTTATCTCCAAGGAAGAACTTCTTTACCGTGAGAATGATGGAGCATCGGAACAGGCTGTGCAGAGAGGTTACGGAGTCTCCTACTGCGGTTATATTCAAGACCCATCTGGCCACGTACCTGTGCGACTGGCTGTAAGGAACCTGCTTTAGCAGGGAGTCGGACTCAGTGATTTTCAGAGGTCACTTCTAGCCCCTACGAATCTGTGATTCTGCGTGAATCTATACTTGAAAAAAAATCATGTTTTTATCGGTATAGTGACTAAAATAAAACCAGGGGAAGAATCAATGCCGTTACGCACCGAGCACTCCCAGGACCGGGAGAAGGGCAAGAGGCAAAACTCAAGGACCAAATACTTCGGGAACAAAGTTCTGTAGCTTCTAAGTTTCAAAACCCTTAAAAATTTGACCAGTCTTTTGAATATGGAGAATTGAATGGAGTGGATGATTTTCCCCAAGATCACGACTTCACTCAGAAGTTTGTCAGTGAAATTCTTCATGAAGTTCCTCTTGGCATTCATTCTGTGAGATTTCCCTTACTTTTCCTTTTTGGTAGCCTTTGAGAAACAGAAATATGTAAAAATACAAGGCCCTGGGGTTTAGTTAGTGACACAGCAGGTTGGAATCTCTGCTCTGCAACGAGCGCGTGGCTTTAGTCAAACATACATAAATAATAGATACGTCAGTCATAGAGCACAACTTGTTGCATAAACCGATCTGATGAAAATAAGTCACTGCCCTCGAGCATCAAGACGTAGATGAAAATAAGTAGTGGGTTACACAGATTCATAGGAAAAATACACTTCAGATTAGCTTGTTGGGTTTCTTAAAACGGATGTATTTTCTGTAGATGGTTAGAATTCAGTGTTTGTGGAACTAAGTAACAGAAAACAGAAGTGGAACTCATCGGTAACAGAAAACAGAAGACCAGCGTGACAAAACAGATGATGCAGAGTGTCCTCACTCCAGCCTCAGTCACGGAGAAGCTATAATATTTTCTCATTGCTATTAGCATCGTGCTATATTTCCCAAGCTAACTTCAATACACAGTGAAATCGCTCGGTACTGTGATCTTATAGGTCTTTTTCAACTGTAACGAATCTAGGGGAACAAGAAGCTGTCCCGGTTGTCAGTGTTTTTGACCCATAGTCACGCAAAGCCACTCCTTCTTAATTGTTATCCCATACTATGCATTTTGCATGAAATGGGCAGAACCCCCCCAAATCCTTCACCCTCCCTTTGCCTGCAGCTTCATCCTGCACTCTTCATCCGGCATCCTTTACGCTTTATCCTCGATCCTTCATCCCACCCCTGCCCCTGCATCCTGCATAGCGAGGTGATATCTACATTCATCTGGGCTTGAAGTGGGGCATCACTGGGGACATTACTGTCTGGGTAAGGTAAGCCCCAAAACCTTGGGGTAGCTGTCAAATGCTCCGGCTTGCGCTAACGAAGTTAGGCTGTGCTAACGAAGCAATGATCTCCACATGATGTGAAGCTGGGGCTGCCCGGGCACAGCTGTTCTTTGTTTGGAGATCAGGGCAGGGCCAGCCCCAAAGCCTCTTAAACCCCACTGGAGGCTGTTGGGACACATTGAGGGCTGCTGGGAGGTTTGAGGTGCTCCTGGGGCTCGCTCCTTGCAGTAGGAGGCTGCTGGGTTAGCAGTCATGATTTCTGGGGGGCTAGCCTAGGGATAGTATCGGTCTCTGTGTGTGTGTTTGTGTTTTGTTGTTGTTGGTTTGTTTGTTTGTTTGTTTTTATTTTTTTAGAAGCTGGTTCTGCTGGGCTCCCCGGTGGATTTTTTTTGGAGCCAGTACAGTGCTGCTGCTGGGCTCCTATCAGACTGCTTTTTCTTGCAGCCTAGAGGATTCTGAAGGTGCTGCAACCTTGTACTTGGAGTGACAGGTAAGCAAGATGGAGCTATACACTTTAGCCTAGCTCTGGTACTGGTAAGTAAGAAGCGGTGTGAGGAGTTTAGGGGCTGCTGCTGGGGAGCGCCATGCACTGAAGGCCTCCCGGTGCCTCCTTGACTGTGGCAGCAGATTGCTTGGCTCCCACACAGCTTTTCCTGGGGCCAGTGTAATACTGCAGCTGTTTTTTTTTTTCCCCCTCCTCTCTTTTTTTTTCTCCCTATGTCCTCTTGTAGAGGAACTGTTATGTCATGGCCTGAAGTGATGACTGAGGGCGTTAAAGAAGATGCGGCCAGCAGGAAGAGAGGTGATTGTCTCCCTCTACTCAGCTCTCATGAGCGCCCATCTGGAGTACTGCATCCAGCGCAAGACAGTCACAGGGCTCTTGGAATGCCTCTGGAGGAGAATCACCTCTCTTTTATAAAGAAACGTTGAGGGAACTGAGAAGGGAAGGCTTTAGGGAGACCTCATTGTGGCCTTCCAGTACTTGAAAGGAAGGTATAAGTGGAAGGGGATTGACTGTTTACAAGGGTGGGATGGTTTTAAGCTAAGATGGGGAGGTTTAGGTGAAAGATTAGGAGTAATTTTTTTGGCTCAGAGGGTGGGGATGTACTGGAAAGGGCTGGATGATCTTTGTGGTCCTTTTCCACCCAGGCCATTCTGTGATGAGGGGAGTGGCTGGCCCAGGAAGCACAGATGCAAGTAATTCACCTGCGCTTCCCATGTGACTCTGGGTCCGCCCTTCCCTGGGCTCATTTAAGTGCTAGCTTCTGCAGGGAGAACATCTCCTGGATGAAGGCTGCTTTCTGTGAAGGGATGTTCTATAGCTGGAGATCCTTGTTACTTCTCAGGTGAGTTGACTTTTCCTATGTATAATTGTTGATGTTCCCACCGATAGTTTGTCTGCTATTACAAAGAACTTAGCAGATGCAATTTCACTGCTTCCAAGGACCAGCATTTTTCCAGTCCTGTTGCTGCTGGGAGTAAGAAGCAATACAAGGGTCTGTATAAAAAAGAAACACTGCCTGAAGTTTGGTTTTCTGTTTGTGTTTTTTTTTCCTCCTGGTGCAGGGTCAGGGCTGTAGCAGATCCTCTTGTAAACCCAGGCTTGTGAGCAGTTCCACTGTTGGTGAGTGTGTGGGAATCATTGGAGGCTTCCTGCCTTTAGTTAGAAGGTGCTGGACTCCCTCCTTTTTCTTCTTGGGGTTGGTGCACTTGGGGTTGAGTGGGTGTGCTCCCCTAGCCCTGCTGCTGCTGGGGGTGAGAAGCAACATAAAAGGCAAGTGAAAGCACTGCCTGGGAAGAGCTTTGTTTTGTTTTTGTTTCCTGTGGCAGAGTCAGAGCTGCATCTGAACATCTCCCAAGGCTGGACCTGTGAGGAGTTCCACTGTTGGTGAGTGTGTGGGAGTCACTGGAGGCTTCCTGCCTTTAGTTAAGAAGTGCTGGACTCCCTCCTTTCTCTTCTTGGGGTTGGTGCGCTGAGGTGTTCTTGGTCTGCCAGGTGGGGTTGAGTGGGTGTGCTCTCCTAGCCCTGCTGCTGCTGGGGGTGGGAAGAGCTTTGTTTTGTTTTTGCTTCCTGTGGCAGAGTTGGAGCTGCATCTGAACATCTCCCAAGGCTGGACCTGTGAGGAGTTCCACTGTTGGTGAGTGTGTGAGGATCATTGGAGGCTTCCTGCTTTTGGTCTTTCTAGGGTTGGTGTGCTATGTGGCAAAAGGCAAGTGAAATGAAAGCACTGCTTGAGTTGAGCTTTATTTCATTTTTTTTGTCTCCTGTTGCAGGGTGAATGCTGCTGTGGATCAGCTCAGCCTGTGAGGTGTTTTAGTAGTGAACTTGCTGTGAGTACCTTCTCAGTCCCACTGCTACTAGGACTGCTCACAGTTGCTTGGGGATCCCAGAACTGTGAAGGTGTCTTTCCTGCAGGTCCAGAGCTGGTGTGAGGATCCCCTGGTGATGGAAGGTGCTGCTGTCCTGGAGCATAGGACTCCTGTGGTGAGAAGTGGCTTGAGTAGCCTTTCTTTAGAGTATTTCTTTTCCAGGGCTGGCTCTTCTGGTGCATGCTTGTGTTGTATTTTATTTGTAATGGGGCCTTAAGCACTGAGAGGAATTGTCTGTTGTGCTTTTGAAGTGTTTTGTGGGTGCAGGGGTGGTTTGGTGTTAGTGATTGTTTGACCAATTTTTTTTGTTTGCTAGGGACTGGGTTTTGCACTATCTCAAAGAGATTATTTTTTTTTTTGGGTGGGAGGGTGGGTTCTGTGTCTTATTTGTGTCTATTGGCCCCTTATTGGGGCCCTCCCCCTGGGTGGAGGTCTAAGAAGGGAGGGAGGTGTGTTCTATCACTTGTGAGGATCCTGTGGTGCTCCTACTGCTGCTGGGCTTGGGGTGCCCTGGCCTTGCAGAACTGTGTTCCTTCTTGGCCAGTGAGGGTGCCCTGGCCTTGCAGAACTGTGTTCCTTCTTGGCCAGTGAGGGTGCCCTGGCTCTTCTCTATGGCTAACTGAGGGTGGAAGACCTTGTCCTGGAAGGAGAACCCACTTCCTTACTTGCTTTGAGAAAGGTCTTGAGCTCCAGTGCCTAGATGTCTTGGGGTGCTTAGAGAGCTTGTATGAGAACTGTATAGGGCAAGAGGTGGTGTGGTGATTCTTTTTTTTCTGTTCTAAGAGGTGAAGGAGATGGAGTGGTGTGGGTGTGCAGTTGTAGCTGCTCAGTGTGAGAGCTGACTTCTTCAAGAGAATATGAAGCATGAGGGAGAGCTTTCACCCTTTTGATAATATATTCAAATAGAATGGCTGTTGAGCCTTGATCTGGTTGAAGTTTAAACAACAGTGACCTGAAGACTGTGTGCCAGTCTGCAAGCTAAACTGAAGTTCCATATGTTGGTATCTTCTAATATAATTGATTGTGGCTTTAAGATTGTGATACTTGACTACACCATAAGCAGAATAATAATGAAGAAACTTTATAAATACAGAGCAAATTGTCTTAGAGGTATACTTAATACTATGGCCTCTTATTCCTGTTTGGATTTTTATTCTTGCCTCTAGCTGATCTTTCAAAGAAATACTTGGCTTTAAGTAAGAGTAGCTTACCTGACTTTAAGTTTCTCTTCCTTCATAATCAAAGCCAAGTTCCAGTGCTGTCTTACTTTCTGTGGACTGCAGATGTGAGTTTACAGCTTGCGCTGTCAGGCTCAACCTGCTTACTAGGCAGGAATGAAAAGCCATCAGTCTAGAGGGGAATAGGATGAATTGAGTGAATTTTACTTACGGCTCGCTCTGGAAGCTTGAAGCTCTTACATGATTAAGAAACTCAGATGTCTTTCCAGTCTATTTTGTCTTTGCATTTGCCACTTTTTTTGCACAATATTGTTTTCCATCTGGTTTTACTTACATCTGTAATGCTAAGTACCTTGGTTTCTGTTGTCTCATTTGTAGGTCACAGCCAGGGGATGTACAGAAAATGAACAAGTTGCAGCACCTCTCTAGCTATCCCTGATGATTGCTGTGGTAGCTCAACTTTGCAGTACTGATGTTGATTTGGAAGCCACCAGCATCAAGCCGTCAAAACCAATAAGTGGTTTTAATTAGTTCTTCCCAATGTAGTAATAGCCATTGCTAAAAGCTGGAGTGCATTTTTGTGGGTGGCTTCTTAGAACATGCAAGTGAATACAGCTTAGCTGCACTCACCAGCCCTGCAGATGCTGAAGGCTTGCCCCCAGTTGGTGGGAAGGTAGATTGGAGCCACTGCTTTGTGAGAGTTGTGGCACCTGGAAACTGCTTTATGATCTTTGTTATTTTCCACGGCTGCTGAAGACTAACATTATTGTTCTGCTTCATTAAAACCTGAAAATAGAACATAAATTAGGAAAGTCTTAATGGTACCAGAAAAGTCTTCTCTGCAAAGAATTAAAAAAGGCTCTAGGAAGTTTGATAGGAAGCCATGCTTAGAAGGAAGAGAATATACATGCTCAGCTAAGTGTCTGGCTTGCTGCTAATTTTGCTATGAGGTATGGCTTTGCTACAAGATATGGTTTAGTAGCTTAGTTGGGTAGTAATGGTTACGGGAGGTCAGTTGGACTAGGTGATCTTGTCCTTTCCAGCCTTGTGATTCTATTTGAAGCTAGCTAGTGATTCTTTTTCCTCTAGCTCACCAGTTTCTTCTGTTGCAGATAGTTGATGGTAATACAAGGGGACAGAGCCCTTTCGTGCCTATGGCCTAGTCTCTAAAATAAAGTGGGATGGCTTGCTTCCTGTCCTATTCTTCTGACAAAAGAGCAGTTTTTCTGGCACATTACCCAAACGTTAGCAGAATGTAGCGATATACTAGTAGCTTAAAAATGAAGAGCAGATCAAAATTGTTCCTGTTTTGCCAAAGCTTTAACGTTGTTTTGTTTCAAGCTTTCTAGGAAGACACATACTGCTGTTAGTGTGAATGCTTCCATAAGAGTCTGCAACTGTCTTTGGCTTAGCCCTTAAAAGTATCTGGGGGGGCCAGGATATCTCTTCTATTTTTCCCCACTGTATCCAGTTGGTTGGACTGTCCTACTGGTTTTATCTAATGATAGCACAATTCTATCACAGACTCTACGACTACTACTGAACAAAAGATGATAATACTGGTAAAATACTGGTAATAGTTTTGTGCTTGCTAACTATTTATTAAAACTTTGCTCTTATTCCTTCAGGTTAGCTGAGTTTAAATAATAGTAAGTTGTGAAATACTTGCCACTGTTCCTGCGTAGGGTAAAGCTGTCTTGATTACGGCAGCGTTTGTGGCATATCTTAACTGGGAAGCTGATATCTAAGAACAGAACTTGATGTTGTCAATGCCTAACTCACAGCTGAAGCTTTTCTGGAGCTTTGTTAAGAACAACAGTATCTGCTGAATGGAGATTAATGATTATAATATTTTGCCCTAAGTAAATAAGCAAGTCTATGCACAATCTGACAGCAAATAATTAAATCTTCAAACACTTTTGTTCCTAGCAGCTGGAATCCTCAAGCCTGCTCTTCCTAAGAAAAGCTCAGAGACATACTTGACAATGGGAGAATTTCACAGCTGTGAGCACTATGGGTTGTTAAGCAAAGACTTTGAGCTAAAATATTTTAGCGGACAGACTCTTGAAGCTGAAACCCTGTCTCTAATGATTCCAGAAAATAAGTACATACTTATTTCCACCCTATTTTATGCATGCAGGGGTACTGAGACAGTGGATATAATGTGTTTCCTGGTGGACCAGCACAAGGTCTAAGAAATGCACAAAAGTGAACAAAACCTGCAATGGGAGTAACAGTTATGTGGCATGCGCTGGTTTCAGCAAAGCACAAATCAGGAGGTGACAGAAATTGTTTTCCAGCTGACAAAGTCCTTACACTGGATGCAGTGAGGCCTACTCTGCTGTCAGGACTGAGGTCAAAGCTTTTGAATACCTGATGGTGCCAAAGAAGGAAATGCTGCAATGGATACCACTGAGGCTCCATTCTGCTACCCATAACAGTAGTACTGAAGGGCTTCATGGCCCATAGAAAAATATTCCTTCTTACTCTCACCCAGCAAAAGAGGTGTGAAAATTGTTTTGTGTATGCACAAGCACTATTTATTAGAAAGGTTATTATTCGCTTAACTACCCCTTGTTCTGAACAACAAAGAAAACTTACCTTATCCTGGACAGTACCTGTGAAACATGCCTGAAAGCAGAATAACAGGAGGAGAGGTTTGGTAAAGCACTTTTTACAATCTGCAAAAATATATATATAAAGATCACTTTGAAACTCATTAAAGATTTAATTACAGGCTCTGCAGTTATTTATGTTACCAGGCCTCGATAATTTTTGCAAAATATGCTACATTAATTTATGTATGCCAGAGCTGTAGATTTAAATAGCTCTAAAGTATTATGATTAAAGTTGAATAACCATCGACAACATTACTGAATAACATTTTCTGGTTCATACCCCCAGCTTTTATGAACTCTATTGACTTGCTGATTAGTTTGTTGAAAGTAGTCATTTTCTATCATGCAATCATAATTCTGAATGGCCACACTTGTTGTTGATATAATTCTACTCAAAAGAACAGCGGTAAAGATCAAAGTAAACACATGCACTTCCAGAACTGTAGGCCCCCACTTGAAATAAATAATAATAGCATAATAAATCTGACAGTGAGTGTTTTGACACTATGGGATGTAGACATGTTGACAGCTAACTGTTCATAGGATGCCAAAAAATCCCTCACAGAAGTAGTTCTGCATCTTCCCAAAATTTATCTGTAGAACTCTTTTTAAGAGGTGTTTAAATTTCTTGTATAGCCTGGTTTTTATTCTGTGACAAGCCAAAAAAGACATTACTGGGATTACCATTTGTATAACTAGTGCTAGGAGCACAGTTTTGAAAAATTAAGCTTGTTTCAAGTATGGGTTTGAGTAAGCAGTGAAAATAAGTACACAGTAGAAATATCTTCTGCTTCCCTGGGAAATTCATCTTAAACACCAGATTTAATCACAATGTGCAGCATCTCTTTTGACATGAATTTATTATTGTCACTCTATTTGTTTTGACATGCTTTAGTAATTTCCAGCGATCATCGTTCCATCTCACCTGTCACATACAGCATCTTGCCACAAAACACTTCCAAAGTTTTCCACATTGATTTCTTACTTTGAAATAGAGTGTGTATTGCATTACATATATGCACATATAAGACAGAAGGACCAAAACAGTACAGTAATGCTCATTTTGAAGATACAGTCTTCCTCCAAGCTGAACTGTAACAACCAGCCACACAAGGCTGCTTGAAGCGCATCCTCCTTTCTCATTCTTACAACCTCATTAACCCAAGAGTGAAAACTAAAAGAACTTTCCTCTATTTTGTGATAGACAAATCAGGGAAGTTCTCCTTTAGCATGGGTGAGCAGCTATCGCACACTCCAGTAACTGCCTACTTTAGGGTGTTTTTCCCCCCTTTTGTGGATAAGTAAAAATAGATGCAGATTATGATGAATCTAATTCCCACCTGAAGCTTTTACCCAATCAGGTCTACAGGGAAATAGGTTTCCAGCACATCCTCAGCTGCAGAAGGAGAGACAGGTGCAGGCTAAAAAAAAATAATCACTCCTCTTCAGCACAGCTGGTTTAACAAGAGCACAGAGGTTTATTTGGACCACATTTGGGAAATGAGAATTTTCATCTTTTTGTTCTGTCCTTAATGTACTGTGCAAAAAGGTCACTTGCTCTGGCAATGGGTAATACGTGACATCCTAGCAAACCCTTAACCAGGCTAAATAGCCATAGTTCAGTGTGTAAATAAGCAACAGAGCACTCACTGGCCAAGGAGCCACTCTAAAATGCTTTCGATTGATTTCCTGTTCCTGAGTTTGTCTTCAAATGCCTCTAGATAACTTCCTGGCAATGCAATAAACCCAATTTGCAGAGCGGCGCTTCCACACATTTTCCTTTTATTCACAAGCCAGAACACGATGCTTCTTATTTATCACCTTACTCACCTCTGCCGGTGGCCTTGGCAGGGGGCTGACTGGAGAACTATTCTGGTGCAGTGCAATTTATATCAACATAGCACTAAAGCCTTCTATCCACCGGTTTTTCCATCACGTACTTACCCCTCTGCAAAGACCCCATTTTGTGTAGGAGGACTTCTTGCCCTTCTTCCTCTGGCACATAATGCTGGATGACACCAGTATCCCACTCCTTCACCTTCCAGAAGGAAGGTATGAGACGTTACTTTTGAAACTCCCATTATTCAGTTATAGTGGCCACTTCTTTATTTTTGCATGAATGAGGTAGAAAGGAACCATTTCTTCACAATGCAAAAAAAGCTCAAGAAAATCTTAGCAGCTTGAAGGCAGAAGTTGTCTCAAGTCCCAGTGAAGTCCCAGTGAGCATCCCAATAGAGCTGGACCAGAAACAGAGCCACAAAAAGCGGTTTACAGGCAGTTCCTGCAGCTCCCGTTTCCTGGCTGTTACTTCCAGCCAATGTACTGGAGAAGTAACTGAAAAACACTGAGGAAAAGGAGAAAAAGGAAAATACGGCAGTCTTTTTGTCAGGTATTGGGCCACACAGTAATAGCGGGGAGAGAGAGAAGCATTCACATCTCAACCTGCCTTCACGCCATCTGTTTGCAACAAGATACTTAGTCCCTGTGTAAGCAAAGGGGAAAAAAAGATGGGTTATTTTATTGCACATTCACATTGATTTTTGAAGAGAGGAAACCACGCAAGCTAAAATTAAATATAATTTTCTCCTCTTCCCCATAGACTCAGTCTGGATGAATGCCAAACCACATTTCTGAGGGGCGAGAGAGGCCCCACATCTGCTTGTGGTGTAACTGTTTGTATCTTCACTCTAGGAAAATTAGGTTTGAAATAATCTCAAATTGTCTGACACCTGTATCCTATTAGAAGTGACACATGGAAACACCTTCAGCATACTGAATTTAGCACCATGTCAACAGCTTAAAGTTAACAGGAAAAAAGAGGTAAAAATCATTGCTTCCCACTTTTGGCTGAAACAGACCTGGTGTCTTTTCACAGGATCATACTGCAAGCTTGGTCCATAAATGCAGTGGGCTTTGAGCCCATAATTACGACAAGGTCTGGCCACGGCTGGAATTAAATCCAGTGAGCACCTTGTGCTGACCGGCGTTATGCAATAGACCGAGGCTCATTGAAACACACCTAAGGACTGGGTGCCAGCCAGCAGCCAACATATGGGCACACAGAAGCTTCAGGGACAGCGTAATGCTATAACATGGAAAGTACAACAAAAACAGCAGGTAGACAAAGTAAGGCTTTGGCTGCAGCAAATCAGGACAAGCCCAAATGCAGCAGCCGTGGATACTGCAGATACAGAAAGGAAGGAAGGAAAAAAAGCTGCTTACCTTTGGAAGGTCTCAGGCACACAGGGATCTCCAACAAGATCCTCTCACCTCTGCTGCCAGCCCTTAAATGAGATCCGGGAAGGGGTGTATCCTGGCTCCACCCCTTCCAGTCACTCAGGTTCATTGCATGCACCTGAGCTCCCTTGGGTTGGCCCTGCCTTCCCACCAGGTGCTCAATCAGGCTGTGATTTAGCAATTCTGTTACATAGAGCTTCTCTGAAGTTTGGCTATGAATCTTAATTTTCGCAACTTCTTTTTATGGTGAACAGGCCATATATCACTTGTTTCAAGCAGAGGAGTCAGATTGGTGCTACAGAAGATAAATTCTGCCACGGCATAAAGGTTTGGTCGTGTTCAGACACAGAGAAGAACCAAATGACTTCAGAAGCTGTGCATCTAGTTTTGCTATAATGGCCTGCTCCTCCCTCAGCACAGACTGTGATACACACGTAGTGCTTTACTTGAAGCTCCGTGTGGAGTCTCCCATTTGCAAATTCCTCTATTAGGACAGATCTGATGACCTTCTGCCGGATAATTCACTGATAAGAAGACACTAGTTCTGCTGAGTGAGAAGACATTGCTTGCTTTCTTTTCAGATAGCGTTGTTTTCCAGCAGTTCCGCTGAAAAATAGCGAGAGTACTCCCCAGAGTCAAGAAAACCAGAAAATGCTGTTCTTGATCATTTTTCCCTCACGTTTCGGCCATTCACTGACACCGTGTGAGCAATCACTTTCTCATCACAGTAGTTCTGACAGGCAAAAGGGATATTTACAGAAACATAGGCAGGTCACAGAGGTTGTTAAGAGCTCAAAAATTGCAACTTAACTTTTGGAAGAGTAAGCAGAAGGCTCATAGCAGGGTTTATATTTTGTTAGGCATGGCCCAATACAGAAGGGGGGTCCTGTTTCGACAGCACTGAGGCTATGGATGGTCAGATAGGGGCGACAGCTTAAGTAAAAGGAAACGTCTCACTCTGCTGTGGGCTGCAAGAAGTAGTGTTTCTGGATAATAAAAAAAGCGTGAACAAAGTAGAAAAATTGGGTAATAATGGAAGGAGAGATGGATAATATGGAACCAGTTCCTAGAGACGAAAGCACATCGGACAGTGTTCAAAGACAAGAGTATTGCTACAAGTTAGGGTTTTATTTTTTTTTTAAGTCCAACCAGGTGGACTTCCTAAGTGGAGCAGCATCAGTAGCGCTGACCAAAGGATAATGTGTAATTTAAGCACACAGTTACAGCTAAAATTATCAAGGAAAATCTTACAATACAACCTACAATACAATAGAACCTAGCTGAGGTGGAGTTTATTCTGAGAAAACACCTTCAGTGGCACAAGACCCGTTTTGGATCCCAGGGCCTTTCTTAGAGTTATAACCTTCAGCTTACAAGAGAAAACTATGACTAGATCCCTGCAAGTTTCCCAAGAAAGAAAATGAGAAATTGCTGTAAATGAAACGTGTGTGTGCACTGGAGGAATAGACTCACGGCAGTCTTTTGGAAACAGCCTTCCAAAAAGGATGTTAGATAGTAGGATGCTTTCCCAAAAAGGATGCTACAAATCACATGCTTGAGTAAATAAATGACAGCAACAGTCCGAAGGGAACAGATGGGACAGGCAATAGTACTTCATTATGAATGCCTGATTAGATGATTTCTCTTTCTAAACTATTTTTGCCTCTCATGAATAAATGAGAGAAAACAAGGGTGCCTTGTAAACAGCTGCTTCGGGCCCTCGCAAACCTTCAAAATGACGAGGTGCCAACATAAATTTAATAAGCCCGCTCTTCCTGTATTCTGGTCAGTTCCCAGCTGAGGCTCAACCGGGATACGGATGCAGTGTTGCTATTTGTGAGTGCAAATACCGATCCCATCCAGATATCTGGATAAGCTGTCCTCTTCCCTACGGGCAGCTTGGCTTCCGAGACAGACTTTAGCTGCACACCCCGCTATCCCTTTATCCAGAGCGAGGGCTCCACAAAGAGCAGAACTGACAGATACGCATTGTGAGTGTAAACATGGGCTGTTGAACTCCAAGCCAAAATGGCAGCACAGCCTTCCCATGTATACCAGCTCCCGCCTTTGAACGTTCAGAAGTTACCTTTTTGCTCCTTCTTATTTTAAATGCGTTAGCCCTCTTTAAGGCTTAGCAAGTTTTTCCCCTCCACGATATAGCCAGTAATGGTTATTTTGTGGCTGCTATCATATCTGATGCACGAAGCACAGTAACCGGTAATAAATTCAGATAAAAATTGCCCATCTTTTCCATGCGGAAGTAAACCATTCCCAAAAGATGGGCAGTGTGGTCTTAAAACAGTATTTGTGGCTCATTTTCAGGACAAAAATCACACAAGGATCATTTTCTGGAGTGCAAAAATAGTACTTCCTGCGAGAGCCTGACTAGCAGTTGATAACATCACCTAACCTGAACGAGAAGCCTTGGGGCTGTACCATCAGAAAGGAAAATGCACCATCTGGAGACATGTGCACGGGAGGCATCAGCGTGAATAACTTTCATCGGCCATGCTAGCTTTCCTTATGTTGACCAGCAGGTGAACTTGCCAAATAGAGGAAATACAAAGATACAGGAGAAATGCAGATCTTTTATCCTTATTTCACATACCTTAAAGACAAGAGACTCTTGCTTCATATGGACTTCAGGGAAAAAGAGCTGCCTGCTGGCCTCTAAGGAGCCCAATTCTTTGTGAAGTGATGCTGGCCAGGACAGCTGGGGCACACGGCAGTGTCATCCTTGGCCACGTGGGCGGATTGCAGCAAAGAAATATGTATAGCAGTGATAGGTGGTACCAGAACATCCTCTACGTTGAAACTTCTCTGAAGGTCAGTGTGATACTATTGAATACAATAACACGGAAGAATCCTCAGTGCTCTTCCCAAGATGAATCCCTTTCTCTTATTTCTAAAGATTTGCACTTCTGTATCATCAGTTGTAGTCGTTTGGCTACACAATCATTAACAACAAGGACAAGAGGAAATGGCCTTAAGTTGTGCCAAGGGAGGTTCACGTTGGATATCAGGAAACATTTTTTCTGAGGAAGAGTGGTGACAAACTGGAACAGGATGCCCGGAGAGATGGTGGAGTCACCATCCCTGCAGCGTTCAAGAAACGTGGAGATGTGGCGCTGAGGAACATGGTCTAGTGCAGTCTCAGGCATGGATTGGTGGCTGGACTAGATGATCTGAGTAGTGTCTTTGAAACCTTAATGATTCTATGATTCTATAACTAGAGGAACACGGTGACAAGCAGGAAACAGTGAGCTTCAAGGTAGACAGATACAACAGACAGACTGTTACGCTAGTAGTCCAGTGTCCACGTGTACCTAATTGCAGCGTGGGACTCAAAATTGTAATGAGAAGTAGAAGGATGCCAAAATAATCTTTTAAACCATAAACAGAACTTCACAGTTAGGTAGACTTCCCAGAAGAAAGGAATCTTTTCCTTTGAAAATACTTGCTAATAGCAAGTCCTATGAAGTTATATGTAACTACAGATTCTACAGCATATGTATTATGAAAAAAATAACTTTTTTTTTTCTTCCTACTCTTGGATAGCTACAAAAGAAAGCTGTGAATTTTCCTGATCTGTCGACTAACAGTGTTGATTTCTCAAGCCTGGCAGCTGCTCAGGAAACAACAGTGATTGGGTCTTGATAGCGCTCACTTCAGTCCTCAGAAGACTCATGACAAAGCAGAAGGAGAGAAATACTGTCTCTACAGTGTCTCAACCTTTCTTTGTTTTTGGCTCAAAGTTAGCTTTCTGAGGCATTTCTTGCAATAGAACTCTGACTTATCTAGGAGATGAGAGGGGGGTGTTGGCATGTGGCAATCAACATCACTTTGTGGACAATTTTACATTTGAAAGCATTTCTTTGGAGCTGTTTGCCTTGGGAAGAGTGTGCTCAGGAATGTTTACTGGCGGAACATCTGGCCTGTGACCAAATAACTCCAGCCTGGTATGGGAGATTGGAGAATGATACCATCGTATCCTGTGAAAAACAGGATGCAGGTGGGCACCTCCCTGCTCCCTCTTATGTTCCAGGCAAGGCCCTGGAACAAAGGAGTTTCTGCTGAGATCCCAAATCCAGAAGCTGCCAGTGCAAAGAGAGAGGACTCGACCACTTTGGATTTGAGCTGTCACTCCAAAGAGAGCTGACTCGACCACTTTGGACTTATAGTTTGAACCTCTTCTCTGTGTGCCTCCTGGAGTTGCAAGGAGTAATATTTTTGATAATTTAGACGTGAGCACCTCTCCAGGAAAATCACTCCACATACTGGAACTTAACTGCATTTTTGGAACTTTTTATGTGTATACCTCTCAGGGACATATGAATTAATTTTGCGTATTTGCATTTGTTTGATACGCGTGTGCCTCTCCAGGAAGACCACTCCGCATTTTGTGATTTTAGTATCTTGTAACTTAAGTGTGATTTGAACCTTCTTTCTGTGTGCGCCTCTTGGAGGAGTTGAGAGGAATGATATTTTTTGACTTAAACACGTGTCCCCCCGCCAAGAAGATCGCTCCGTATATTGAAATCTGAAAAGTGTTGTTTGAGCCTCTTTGTCTTCTGTGTGTTCCCCTCAAAGAAAGGAAGGAGTGATTTAAGCACTTACGTTTGTCTGATAGGCGTGCGCCTCCCGGCGGAGGTAAGAAGTTACTTGAGCTTTTGAATACGTGTACCCCCATCTCCCTCAGTGTAGATCTTTCTGTGTATTGAGAAATGAGTGACAATATAGTCACTATGAAAAGCAAAAATGTGTTGTTTGACCTTTTAGAAAGACATGGTGCTTGGCCCTCATTATCAGGGGTGGGCTGGGCATGACAGAACTGGCATAACTTGTGGAGTGTTTCAGACCACATTAGTGTCCTACAAAATGAGGCTCGTACCCGAGCCAGAAAAGGAAAACCGTTTATCTGTGCAGTAGTCGGGGCTGCTTTAAAAGCTGCCGTGGAGCTCCAAGATGAAAAGCATTTGGCAGAAACCCCAACGATACAAGCACTGCATGAATCAGTTAGGGTAACACAGGAATTGGTTAAGACTGCAGAATCTTACAGTAAACCCTGAGGGACAATTAGAAAGTGAGAGACGTGGTACAGCTTTGTTGCAAATGGCCTTAAAGGATCAGTTAAGGTGTAAGGGTACCAGTGACCCTGTTATCCATAGTGCGCCTCAAGAAAAAACTTATCTTCAGGAGGAACTGAAAGAATAAAGGCAAGGGTAGAAAAGTCGGAGGACTCCGCAGCGCACTTGAATCCTTTGATAAAAACTGAATATACGTTTGATAACAGTGATGATCTAGACCCTCAAATGACTAATGACTGTTAAACAAATTCCCTTCTCTGCCACTGAATTAGCAAAATTAAAAAAAAAATTTGCCCGCTCTGCAAAGGAATCAGAGACAGAATATATATGGAGGGTTAGCCTCACTGATAGAGACCAAATACTGTTAACTGAAAAGGAAGCTGAAGGATACTGGGGACCAGGAGTATTTTTAACTACTGGCAACAATTGTGCTCCCTGGTCCTTGACACAGAGGGCTGCCTGTTTCTCAACCCTTTAGAGGTGTTCTCAACCCTTTAAAAAGGGGAGACCCTCTTGCCATTACTGGAACGGTTGATCAATTAGTAGAAAGTGTTCAAAAGGCTGCTTGTCTCCAAAGGATGTATGCTAGAAAGCTGCAGCCGTACCATGAATCATCTGTGATGATGCCTGCTCAACCTGAGAGGATGACCCCTTTAATTAGGGGGCTTCCAGAATTGTTAAAACATACAGATATACAACTACAAGGAAAAATACAGGCTATGCCTCAGGGAGAAGGAGCCTGGGCAGCCTCTAACCATCTGCAGTCAGGATACAAAGTATGAACGTGGGGGGAGATTGTCCAAGAGTTAATAAACCATGGGAGAAAATATGAGCTGGTGGTTTCTTCCACCAGTCGATTTGAGACAAGGGGAGCGAGGCTTGCCCCCAGACCACCTAGCCTCAATAAAACAGAAAGAGCCTCACTCCCAGTAAAAACGGGTAGGCAAAACATTGATCATAAACGCAATGGACTTTGACTCTGGGCTGGCAAAAGGGTATTCCAAGAGATTTGATGGATGGACTAACAACAGATAGACTCAAGAAGTTGGTGACTGGATGGCTGACTATGCTCGAGGAAAGCAAAGCCCCAGGTTCTAGTGCCTCTCCTTAGGAACCTGAATGGCTATCCAAACCATTGGAAAACTGATGCTTTGCACCTCCAACGTGAGTGAGGACAGTGAAGAGTGGATGCATTAGAAAGCTCACAACAAGGGGAAACAGTCCTTGATTTAATGCCTTCTATCCCGAGGCCCCACCGCTCTTGCCCATTACCCCTGTGTGTCACGATCCACTATAAGCTAAGGAAACTCTCTTATCTCCCTGGACAGCCTGTGTTAACTCAACTAGCGGGAGGCCAGTTCCCTTAACCTTCACGGAACCTCTTAACAAATATCCTTGAAAGGCTAAGGACTCCCAGAAAAAGAAATATAAAATCAACACTCACTGGATTGTTCCCTCATTTTTTAACCATATTAACAAAGCCCAAAAAGGGCAAGTCGATGTCTTGTTTTATTTTACATAAGATCCCCGTGGGACCTTGACTGAACACAGAAAAGCTGATAGCTGACTTTAACCATTTGTGTTTTATGACAGAAAAATTGAAGATTTGATCATGTTACAATGCTGAATACTCTTGATTATATATTTTGATTGCATATTTTGGTTGCAATAGTACTATGTTTTGGGTTGTCGTGGTTGTGGGTGGTGACTGATATCAGTATTTGGATCTGTTAAACTTCACACTTGGGTTCAGAGTTTTCACAGGTTATCCCGGCTTACTGGCAACTCCCTGTAGAGTGATACCATTCCTTCTGACTCCTTCTTTCATCCCTTTTTATCATGATTTGCATGTATCTGCTCTGTGGTGTTTCCAACTTCCTATCAAACTGGGAAATGAACCGAGGGACCATCTAATATCTGTCGATGTGGTTTCTGAAAAGAAATCCATCATAAAGTCCTTAGCAATATGATGTTACTGATGTTTTCCAGTGTCAGAGAGTTGTTGATTTAACACCAGTCCAGGAATTCCATCCAAAACATGGCTGTTGGAAAGTGTCTAAGTTTTGGTAAAGAGATGTGTATGTTTCTGGGATTACTGGGATTTTTTGTGGCTTATACTGAACACACTATCCTCTGAAAATTCTATAGACTATAACGATACTTGAACTTGCCAAACTAGTATATATATCTCTCAGCACTTGAATTGCTTTGGAGATGCTCAAATGGAAAATTCTGTTCATATTTAACCTTAGAGCAACATGCAGTGTTGCAGTGTGATACGGTGATACCTTCACTCAGCCTAAGTAGAGTGTTCAGTTTTGCTAAGCACAGGACAGATAATCTCTGTGATATTAGAAAACATATTTGCTCCGTCTACTGCCCTGGCAAAACACCAAGTCATCTCTGAAAACATTACCAGGCAAGTCCACGTATTGTCAAGCTGAACTAGATATGTTTTTTGAGAATTAAACTTACAAGAGCAATGAGCATGACCAGCGGTGTTCCCCAGGGGTCGGTGCTGGGTCCGGTCTTGTTCAACATCTTCATCAATGACCTTGATGAGGGGATAGTGGCCACCCTCAGCAAGTTTGCTGATGATACGAAGTTGGGAGGGTTGGCTGACACACCCGATGGCTGTGCTGCCATTCAGCAAGACCTGGACAGGCTGGAGAGCTGGGCAGTAAGAAACCAGATGAGGTTTAACAAAAGCAAGTGTAGTGTCTTGCACCTAGGGAGGAATAATTGCATGCACCAGTACAGGCTGGGGGATGACCTGCTGGAGTGGAGCTCTGCGGAGAGGGACCTGGGTGTCCTGGTGGACGACAGGTTGGCCATGAGCCAGCAGTGTGCCCTTGTGGCCAAAAAGGCCAATGGCATTCTGGGGTGCATTAAAAAGAGTGTGGCCAGCAGGTCGAGGGAGGTGATCCTCCCCCTCTACTCTGCCCTGGTAAGGCCTCATCTGGAGTACTGTGTCCAGTTCTGGGCTCCCCAGTACAAAAAAGACAGGGATCTCTTGGAAAGAGTCCAGCGGAGAGCCACAAAGATGGTGAAGGGCCTGGAGCATCTCCCCTATGAAGAAAGGCTAAGAGAACTGGGTCTGTTCAGCCTTGAGAAGAGAAGACTGAGAGGGGACCTGATCCAGGTCTATAAATATCTAAGGTGTGGGGGGCAAAGTGGCGAGGCCAGACTCTTTTCAGCAGTGTGCGGAGACAGGACAAGGGGAAATGGCCAGAAGCTGGAGCACAGGAAGTTCCGCACCAATGTGCGCAAGAACTTCTTTACGGTGAGGGTGACGGAGCACTGGAACAGGCTGCCCAGGGAGGTTGTGGAGTCTCCTTCTCTGGAGATATTCAAGACTCGCCTGGACGCCTACCTGTGTGACCTGGTGTAGGGAGCCTGCTTTGGCAGGGGGGTTGGACTCGATGATCTCTGGAGGTCCCTTCCAACCCCTACAATTCTGTGATTCTGTGATTCTGTGATTCTGTGAGTGCTGAAAATGGCATTGCAAAACCAGTTAGAGCTTGATATGTTATTACTTAAAGAATTGGGTGTCTGTGGCAAATTGAATGACTTTAATTAATTGTTTAATTAAAAAAAAATATGAAAATAGTAGTTGTTAAACAAGTTGTGAAATGTGTCCTACTATATTTATTGTGTGCTGATGCAATTCTTGCATTTGTACCTTGTATGATCGCATGTTTTACTCAACTTATACAATGTGTTGTACTTTGTAATCACTTCTTCTGATGGACAAGTCCAGCAGATCATGGTAACATTTGTAACCAAGCCCAAAAAAACTTTTGTAGTGATTGTGTAGCAATTAACTGCTCCTTCGCCCCCCTCTTTTCCTTATGCTTTTTTTTTTTCCTCCTTTTTCTCTCCACCACCCTGGCTGGTCGCTTACACATCAGTTTCAAGCAATCTTTGAGCCACAGGGTGGTGTCTGAAGCCTTTTCTGTTTCTGGCCCAAAGTTTGCTTTCTGAGGCATTTCTTGTGAGAAGACTCTTTCATAAGACATGTTGAAGAACCTCCACTCCCTCCTATAAATTGGAGCAAGACACACCGCAAACAGAATAGGAGACAAAAACCCAACTTAGATGCAATCTAAATTTTACAGTGTTGAAGAACGAACTGCCTGCTGTCTCAGTGAAGGCCAGCATTACTTAAAATCATTTATTAATGTTTTGGCATAAGCAGCGAAGAAGGCTGGCCTGCAGGATGACCTGCTTTTAATGTTTGCAGAGTAGCCCTGAGGAACAGAAGGAATTTCACAAATATTCAGTGCGTACACAAACGCATCACTGCCTTTAGCAAATTATCTACAGCAAGTTCATTCTTAATTTAGAGCCTGTGGTACATATTTTGCTTTTATCACCACCAAGTCCATTTATTGCCTTGTTTAATCTGAAGATTATAACATACTTAAGAAAACAACCTCCCTCAGAAAAACAACCAAAGAACCAACCAACAGGGAGACTGCCATGTGGTGTCATGGCTGAGAAATGGGATAAGTCAGCTCGTGCCAATTGCTCCATTGCCACACCAATATCAGACTTGAATGACTTGCTGGGGGTTGCTTGTTGGCACCGTGTCTGTTTCTTCATGCAAGGCTGTGTTGTAAGCCTCACTGCTCATCAAAATGTGATACAAACTGCTCTTTATAAACTTCTGAATAAAGCTGCTCTTTCATATCGTGCAAGAAGTGACCCAAAGCCTGTTCCAGCAGAAAAACCACAGGCTTGCTGCTCGCAACCTGCTGTCCTTTTTGAAGGGCCCTTCACACAACCAGGTGATATGAGACTGCAACCACAAAAAACTGCTCAGATGCCCGCCCCAGCTTACCCTTCCCCAGTGATCCTGACACTGCTGCCCTTTGTACCTGAGAGTGCATCTCACTCATGAGCGAGCCACAGCCACGGACCAGATGCACGTGGCTGTGCTGTCACAACTGCTGCCACGCAACTCCCATTCCCTGGTGAGCACAAAAATCAGCTGTCATCCATGGCAAAGGAGCAGGATGTGCTGCTGCTGATGGGCGTGGGGCTGGAGTGCAGGATCTCCCCTAGCCTGAGTTAGACAAATTGGTTACACGAGTAAGTCCTGCACAAAAAAATCCATGCCACATCTTTTCCCTAACGGGGGATCCACTGCAAATACCCTTGTGTGCTACAGGCATATATTATGCTATATCTCATACTTCCAACAGGCTCCTGGGATGTGGTATTGTGTGTCAATTCTTAGCCAAACGCATGTTTTCAAATACATTTCCAGAGGACTAGAAATGTCTGTTTAAATAGAAATCCTCTCTTATTTGGAAAAATGCAAGTGAAAGCATTGCAGCTATCTTTCACCGGTATGCATAGTAAATCTGAATGTGCATTCTACAGACGCTTAAGCCTACTTGTATTTTGTATTAATACAAAGTAGACTGTCACTTCTAATTTATTGCCTTAAGAAGTAGACTGCAAAGGTCAAAGTCATCTTAAATGTTTTAAAATCAAGTATTGATAATTTTTCTCTACCATATTAACTACCGCATACATCAAAACTGCTTTCAACTGCTTTCACAGATGGTCCAAATGCACAAAACCACAATTTAGAAAGAGAATTTCCTAAAATAGGAAAATCTGCCAAACCGAAGCAAGTTTCCTCATCACTGGTGCCATCTTTATTTCTGATTTATGAAAATGCTATGCAGTTAATCTCGCTCAAAATTCATCAAATTGGAAAAATAAAAGGGTTGTTCTCTGTATAAAATGTTTATGACCATGAAACAAAATGCAAGCAGACCGAAGTGCAGCAATAAAGGATGTTTTCAAAAGCACTGAATAATTTTGTGTAATTTGTTTTCTGGAAAGCTTGAAATTAAAACAACCAGTCCTGCTCAGTAACCCAATAAATGCTTAGTGCCACTCAGAGCAGTGGCAGTTTGAACTCACTGAGTTGGAATTTCGAGTGTCGTTCCCTTTTGGAGAATAAGCGTGTCTGAGTACGGCTATGCTTTACCAGCCAAACACATGCTGAGTTTTCATACAGTACGTTCAGCATGTCTGGCATAAGTTACTCAGCAATTCTAAAAAACCTGACCACAACACATTATTGCCAGAGGAAGTTTTTCTCCACTGCACATGCAAATGCAAACTTTTTTTTTTCCTGAGAAAATATGGTTTTCTTGCTTTCAGACACAATTTGAGGACAGATTGCTTATATGCCGACTATGTGACCAAATATTGATTCTCATGTTATTTGGATAGCAATCCCCTAACATACTGCATCTATCAAACAATTACCTTGTCACTAGCTCTTGAAAATCTCAAAATACATATATGCACAAGCAGCTTTGTTGATGAGTGTCATTCCCTATACAAATAACACGCAGTTGGGAAAATAACCTACTTTGTACCTTTTGGGTCAACAAGATGCTCTGACAGTTCTTTGTGCAGATGAAATTCAGAGATCAGAAAGGTATTTTTGCTTATTCTCTGTGTTTCTTAGCAGATTTTTAATTGCCCTCCAAACCAAGGACAGCATTCCTGAACCGATGATGGTGAAAGCGTTCTGAGTTCTGCTAGTACCCGCAGATGAAACAGGACTGATCTTAAATTCAGCATGCAACTGGCTGTTTAAGAATGTCTCCAGCTCCAGTTGGTTGAAATCCTAGATAAAGTCCTCACTTTGCTCTGGCTCTGCTGTCTCTAAACTGCATAGACTACTACAGCATTCAAAAAGCACTCAGGAAAAAGACTTGCACATTTTACAATAAACAGGTTTTTTCAGTTTCTGAGGAAGTCAAGAAAAAAATGCACCCTCTTTTTGCCCTGTCTCTTCTTTTCTAGAATATATTTTGAACCAATCATTTCAAGTATATAGTACAACCACCATTTTTCATGTGCATACCTGCATTCCCAGCACAGTAATCAAATCTCACAAGATTTGTTTCTAGGACAGATCAAAATATCTCAAAAATGAATTGAAGGAAAATTATCCTCTGAAAAGCTAACATCCCTAAATTTCTAACTGTAAGACCTGACATAACCACTCACCTAAACTGTGAACAGAGCCCAAAACTGCACTATGGGAGACAGCAAGTCAAGGATTGATACTACCTTGCAGATGGTGGTCAAATAGTGGCGTGGAGACTTCTGGAAACACCTCAGACAGAATTTGATCAGTTCCATTTACAAATAGACTCATAGAATCATTTAGATTGAAAAAGATCACTCAGATTGTCTAGTCCAATTGTAACCTTGGTCTTGCTCAGAGCGCTCAACCACGTGTTTAAGTCCACTTCTGCGCCTTAAAAACTCTATACAATTACTGAAGAAAAAATCCAGTGTGAGATTCATCTCCCATATCTCTATATCTTTCTCTTTACTTTCTGTAGCCTAAAGGTACAGACACCTTATTTGTTCTGAAATAGAAGGGCTCATTTTTTACTGCACCACAATAAAAAAAAATTAATATCTGAGCAAGATAAATCCATCAATGACATGAAACATTCCTTCACTTCTACTCTTTCCTTTATTAAATGATAGTGTTTGGAACAAGGATTGTACTTCTCGGTAGCCTGTGAATTAGTCAACATTAATGTGTGATTGTTTTCAAACTCAAGCAGTTAAAAACTGCTTCAGAGCCTCCGGTCTGCAAGCCCTTCTCCAGTAGCTCATTGGATTGCACTGGGAGATAATGGATTGACATAATTCCTGATCTTGGCCAAGTGCTGTTGCTACAGTGCTCAAGGTCATTCACGGCTTACCTCTGTGTGTGCTGGGTGATCTACAGCAGCGCTCAGCCGCGCTGATGTGTTCATCGTTCTCTGAAGGCAGTGACCAATGTTGAGCAGCTGGCTGTTTGATCTTCCCACTGCTTTGCAGGCAGTACCATGCTGCTCAGAAAATTAAAGGGGAAAAAAACACCATTGAAAACATTTATCAGCTAACGTCATAGAACCACGCTTGACCTCCATATCTTCTCTTGTTCCCCAAAGGCAACATGTGTAAAGTATTTCCTGTCTTTCATGTTAACTGGAATGCATCATGAGGTCCAAATGTACAACCTGCTGTCTGTTTTAGTCATTAGGCATAATTTTCTTTGTCTCTTGATTAGAGCTTCAGCCAACTGTTCACTGTTGTAATGCATAACTCTTTTATTATTCCCTCCCTCCCCTGAACAAATAACTAACTAACCAGCCAGGTTGAAAGTTGAAATTCACTCAAGGCTGCTGTGTCTTACACTGTCTTTTTTTCCCCCCTTTGCTCAGGACCACAAAAACACAGTAAATAATGTCCACCTTTTATTCAAGGGCCAAAAAAACAGGTAGTGAAAAACAATTAAAAGGAACTCCTAGATTTCAAGATACGTTCTGACCCCATATCTGTCTGCTTGAGCATGATAGTTGGAGTTTACTGGCTGCAACTTGGCTCTATATTTGTGGATTTATTAGTAACACGAAGGAGTATTTTTCTAGAATGACGTCCACTTTGCAGAGACATGCCAGGAATTAAGAAATTAAGCTGTTGTGTTATCTTCTCCATCTGCAGTATGCTGGAAGATTGCTCACAAAATTGTTACTTTTTATTTTCATTTCTGATCATCTTCAGAATCAGCTGACAACAGCTTAGAAGGGTCATAAAACATACACAGAGACAGTAAAATACCAGCCCGGCTATGTTTTGATCCCAGTAGGCAATACACATGTACTGGTTATGCCCTCATTCCACTAACATGTATATACATGCAATAAGTGTCCTTAACATGACAGAAAACCCTGGAATCCCTGATCATACTTACAATAATAAATCTTCATCAGCAATCTTACGTCAGAAAAAAAAACAAAACTTAAAATTGTGCACAGGCTGAAATGTTATGTACTTTGAAAACTAGATCAGTGAGAAGAATCTTGCCCTGGAAGTGCTGAGGCAAATATAAATATGTATATATGCATATAAACAAACAAACAAACAAACAAATCTATCCATGAGGCTATCCCCTAATTCCTATGATAAAAGTCTATACCACAAGCAGCAAAGTTAGCAAAACTTGAGTTGCTTCGTCCTCGATATCTACATCCAGTGCAATAACCTGACCTTCTGCTCCCTTTGCAACAGCCCTGGTTGCAGATACCTGCAGTGGCCAGTCTGGAGAGGGAGATGTGTGCTGGTCCCGCAGCTCTCATCAAACCCTTGTAACTGATGGTTTCCGACAGTGCTTCTGTGTGCAAGAGCACTAGCATTAATCTCTTCCTTCTAACCAGTTTTCAATTCTCGTAGACCTCATAGGAAATTATGGTGATTAAAACCTGTCTCAACTTCAGCTGAAACTGCTGATCCACCTCCAAGGCTAATGAAGGAGAGACTGGCCAACCGGTTGGATCACAGAATCACAGAATCGTAGGGGTTGGAAGGGACCTCCAGAGATCATCGAGTCCAACCCCAGCCCTGCAGAGGGCTGGTTACGAAGTTACAAGCAGCCCATTCCTCTCATTCAGCACAAACAGCCAAACTCTCAGCATTAGAAGTATAACAATCTTTGACCGTGTTACATCAAAGTTCAACAGCTATTTCGTAAATTATAAGGCAGCTTCATATTTTCTTGTTTGCTGCTTGACATCAGCCTTTGAAAGCAAGACGAAAGACTCCAGGTTACCTCCACCCGCTCTTCTGCAAACACAGTGGTGTCACTCCTCTGTGTCCTTGTATCTCAAGGACTGGTCTCCCTTCGTTTAGAATTACAAGGTAGAAAACAGACAAAATTACATTTCAAATGCTAGGAACATCTGCCAGTTTTCTCTTTCACTTAAAAACCCTGTCCTGAAGAGAGAGAAAATATTGAATTGAATTATTCTACAGCAGCAGAAGTTTCAGCCTTTCCAAGAAAAGTTGCAGGATCCCAGGCATACGTCACTTCTTTGGAAGTATGGGATACTACAGCTATTTGAGCTTCAACCAGAGCTAGCAGACTTTAACAGAAAGTGCCTGCTCAAGCCAAACATCTCTCAGGCTCCCTTTTCCCAGGCCTTGCCTGACCATACCTGTTTATTTGCAAGGTGTGAGCTCTGGTGGGGTACAGGTCTGAATTAATTCCATTAGCAGTTACTTTCCTTATAGCTCAGATTAATTAATTGACTCTCACTATCCACTTAGGCCCTGGATTTTCTTGTTAATTTTGAACAGATACTACACAGATCATTCTGGGGAAGCTGTCATAGTAAGAATTACAAACATCTTTAAAGCAAGAAGATCCTGCCTACAAGACAAATGTTGCTAATTCAGTCCATCAAAAATTGTCTGAATAAATCAATAGAGCAATAAGATCTGCTTGCCTGATAGACGGTATCTCTACTAATAGAAGTTCATTAGTTACTTCATCATTCATGGAAATTTGCATCACCATCAGTCACATTTGTTTTTTGTAAAGCTTTGTATAAGGTTAAAACAAAAGAAAAAGCAAATAAGCATAAAAGCCCATCTCCAATACTTCAGACTATGGCAAATCAACATCCTCTTCCAACAGCAAAAAGGCTACGGCAAGTTGGAGACACGGTGTTTGGCACTGGCATTACCATCAGGTATATTCATACTGTCCCTTATGCAAAGTTTATTTACTAATTTATTGACTTAGTCTTGCAAAGTCCAATCAAAGCATGTGTCCTTTTCCTTAATACCAGTTTTATTTTCTGAGAACTGTATCTCATGGTTGGCTCCAAATAACAAGTTTGATATCACATCCAAATGGGATCTGAAATACCGCACCAGATATGTATTTAATACTTCACATGACCATGTCTAATTTCAGTAAGCATCTATACATAGTCCCGATACTGCATTCAAGCAACAGCAAGTCTTCACTTGTTGTTCACTGAGGCGGGGAATATAGCTTTTCCATATTTTGAGGTTGATTTGCCACAACATCACGTGTTGAGCCTCAAGCACAGACATTATTCTTTTTCTATTTTTTTTGGTCAATTTAGATAAATTGACTGTGCCATCCATAGCTCTGCAGATCATAGCATGCAACCCAATGTAAAGTTTAGAGAGTTTTCAAGAGTCACAGTATAAAAAACACAAACTCTTAACTACTTCCACAACATTCTTAAGTCACAAACTCACTTACTGAGAAATGCTAGGCATTGCATTTCAACTCAGCCTGTCCATTTTGACCATCTACATATACCTGCAAACAAATTTCATGATCACTCGTAAGTTACAGCCCCAAATTTACAAATGCTACCTAACTGGCATGGTTTTATGATTTCTGGTTATTGGTATTTCACATCATAATGTCATGTAGTGCACTGGGAGTTAAAGTGTTAGTGCTCCAGTTCCGGGCACCAGTCCAGAAGAGAAGAACTGCATACCCCAGGGGGCTTTGCAGTCAGAGAGGAGATATAACCCCTGGCAAGATCATCTGATGTGCTCTTCTTCGTCTCCCTGCTGCTCAACCAGATTGCACATCTCACCTCAGTGCTGTGGTGAGGCCTATCCACCTTTCGGATACTCTCTCTCATTATATTTGATATATTAGCTTTAATTCCAATTATATTGTATTATAGTGTGCTATCTTGCATTCAATACTGTATTTAGTAAATTAGTTTGTTTCTCCTCAGATCATTGCCGCTGTTTTTCATTATTTTGAGGTCCCCTGTTTCCCTTTTCCGGAGGCGTGGATCATGCAAAATCCCTCCGCCCCACCAGTCATGGAACCAGGCCGAACCAACCCGTAAACCGTTGACACTAACAGATATCCAAAAAGCAGAGCCAGGAATGCAACTTAACCCAGCAATGTCCAGGCCTCTTTAAAAATAGACTGTCCTACAAAAAGCCATGCATCTAAGTTACTTTGCTAATTAATGGGTAAGCAGTTGTCACTCCAGATAAACAACATCTGACGGGCAAGATGGATGACTGTGAGCAATAACCAAGAGCAGTTTGAGAAGACCAAATCGATACTGACCAAATCAGGCAGAAGTCAGAGCAGTGGCTCAACAGAAGAGAAAATCTGTGCAGGATAACCGATAGTGCTGGTTTATTTTAAGCATGCCTTACAGAGCCTGCGGGCTACATTTCACTGTAGCTTTGTCCAAAATCAAGCTAAATTTAAAAATATGTATAATTGAAAGTGATTTATAAGTGCTTGGGTGGCAGCGACAGGGCAGACTGAAAGACATTAACATTAATGTGTATTTTGGGGATCTTGGAAGAAAAGTAATGCCTATCTTCTATGAACTGCATAACTTGTATGAATTACTCAGTGCCCACAGACTAAAAAATTTCGCTCAAGGAAAAAAAGTAGTCCTGTATTTCTTTTGATCAGTGAAAGAAATGGGACTGTGCTAAGGGAAAAGTGAGTCTGGCACATTAAAAATCATTGCTAAGGAAAGCACTAGTGGCCAGATCGCTCTCGTGATTAAGTCAACTGCCTGCAACTATGCAATAGGAACGGTTTAAATTCTCAGCTTTTTAGAAGGATGAAGCTTTCTCCCTATTCATCTTTACCACCATATGAAGAACTGAGAGAGTGGCTGGCAATGAAGAACACGTTAATCATGTTTACTGTGACAACCACAACTGTTATGAAACAGATATTCTTACAACACATACTAACCTCCCCTGACACTTTTTTTTTTCCTCATTCAAAAGCTGTTGAACATTCAGTTCAAACCCACTGAGACATCTCTCTAGAAAATCACCGATGCCAGGAAGAAATCTGTTTCAGGTATGCGCAACAGAAGCTGCTTGTAATACGCTAGTGGTATTTACTGTCTGGATGTACCTTTTTTCTCAAATCTGAAGTCATGCAAGTATTTCTCAGAAAAGATGTCTTTGAACAGTCTTCAGGAACAACTAGCTGTGAGACAAAATATCTGACTGAAAGATATGTATCTTTGATTTAACTCTATAATTTATTCTTACCTGAATATTTACTCTCTACAGTGGAAAGTGATAAGGAAATTTTTTAACAAAGCGGAGCAAAAACACACACCATGTGAAATTATTGTCAAAGCTAATATTTAAAGTTTTCAAATGTGTTTAACGAAGACTACAGAAGCAGTGTCTGTAGAATAATGTGGATGGACAAAAATTGGATTGCTTTTGGAACACTTTGGTCTAGGAAGAATTCCTGATAGACAGACTCTTCTCCTAGAAGAGACATCTTACTGGACATTGTGAAGTGTTATAACATTATCTGAAAAGGCATTAATGGAAGAAAGGTCAGTCATTACCTTCCATGGCCCTACACAGTGCACGAGAGGGCTTGCTGCTGAACATCCAACCCAGCCTCCACCCTGGGATGATGAATGGCGTTTCTGCTTCATCACTTGCTAAATTTCCAGTCTTTTCATACTGCCATTATACTGCATTTTTGTTAGGCTAAATGGAAAATAGTTGTGCTACTCACACATGTTGCACATTCAAACATTTAAATGTTGGTAATTTAATACTGACTGCTACAGTTGGTCATTTCGAAAATATCTTCTACAGCCACCATACAATTATGTAATTATTTGCCTGCTCAGTCATCGCAGGCAGGAAAGTGAATAGAAATTTTGGCAGTGAAAAATCAAGGTCAGTATAAAAAACCAAGTGCTGTTCACTGGGCTCATAAGGCTAAATCACATCTGCATCTTCGCTAGCATTGCATTGCATGGCCTGGCAGAAGAGTCTGCTGTACCAGGAAAGTGTCAGGGATCCAGACTCCTAACTATTCTTCTTCCACTCTGCTCATGAAGTTGCTGAACCCCTTTTACAGCTGAAGGTGGAGGCTGGCTAGATTTTGTCCTGCACTTAAAAGGTCCACAGTGAGGCAATGAGACAGTCCTAATCACAATGTGCAAGGAGAGTAATGATATTACTCTGCCATTTGCTCCTTTACAGCTACAAATGGGATAACCCCATCTTATGTATTAGATATCTGATTTGCTGCAACACTCAAATAGGGATAACACAGAATTACTGGAGCAAAATGATCTTTGTAGCTTTGATAAAGACTAAAAGGGATGGGAACAACTGATGAAAAGATGGTGCAGAGAAGAATCTCTTCCTAAGTCCATTAATAGGCTCTATGACAGGTACCACAGTAAATTCAATTTTTTTCCACCAGTATTAGTCTAAGTGTTACTTTCAGGCAAACTTTCTACAAAAGAGAAAAATAAAAGAAAGATATAACAATGAATAAAGAAGAAAAAAAGAAAGAAAAGAGGAAGAAAAAAGTAAAACAGAAGAAGAAAGCTTAATGAAGCAAGGACTCTCTCCCAAATTATTGTAGATGTGTGGCCTGCTGCTGAAGATACTAGAGAGGACTCAGTCTAGCAGCCAGAATGTTGGAAAGCAACTTAGTGTTGAAGCAAGGCAACTGAAGAAAACTTTCTTTTAATGTTAAAACCTAATAATTCTGTCTTACAGGGAGAAAGAGTCAGCAACCCAAAATAAATATCCACGTGTCATAGCAGCAAATCACTAGGTTTCTGCTAACTACAACTTTGAAAGATGCCATGGAGTTAGCAAGGCAGTTCTAGATGTATTTAATTAGTTTATAACTGAAGAGCTTGAGAAACCCTTGAGTTCTTTCCAAGAGTCAAAAAATCCAGCAAAGAGCCTCTACATTAATTGCAACCACATCGTGTTCTTTTAGTATATGAGAAACACCACAATCCCTATAAAGACCATAAAACAGCCATTGTCATTTGGGGATGCTATTAATCAAGGCATTCTCATGCATTTTCCCTTCACAGCTCCCTTGCCTAGATTTCAGTGCAACAGCTCATTGGGTTTTAACTAAAAGCAGAATGGCCATGTACAGCCATGCAAGAGGCTCAGTGTTTTGATGCCAGCACTCTGAATGCTTAGCTCTGACCCCTCCTGCCAAGGGAGACCCTGACGTGTCCGCAGGCATTACAAGCACTACAATGAGCAATCCCACAAAAAGGACTGGAAATATCTCCTTCATTCTGAAAGTACCTTCCACATTAAGACACTCCCCACATTGTTGCTTTTCTCTTTTCTCCACTTCCAGAAAATCAGAGCTACAAGAGGAGAGAAGCTGAACTCTTCTTGCACTATCCCAAATAGGTTGTTTTTCTTTAAAGAACAAGGCTAGGCTCCCAGACAATAGAAAACAGGTAGAAAGAGGGAGAGATGAATAGCGTCTCGCAGTGCTGGTACAAGCTAAATTACTTTGTACTTCAGTTTCTTATAAATTGATACACAGGTTATAGTGGACCACAGACAGGACAGGCGTGAACAATATCACTTTGCAAAAAAGTTTCAGATACCACACTGAGCTGAATAAACGGGAACACAATTTGCAAGGGAAGCTATCTCCGCATTCATCTGAGTAGCCTGAGTAGAAGCCCTCAACTGCAGTACTGGGTCTACTTTCACGCACCATACTGCAAAGATCACAGACTATCCTGAATTGGAAGGGGCCCATAAGAATCATCAAGTCCAACTCCTGGCTCCACATAAGACCAAAGATGTGGTTTAATGGGGGGAAAAAGCCAGAAGACGGAAAAAAAAGTCATCGAACAATACAAACTCTGAGGAAAGGCTGACTATATCAGAGATTTTCAGCCTGAAGAAGAGTGGACAAGTGAGTGCAAGTAAGTCTTGAAGAATCTAAAATGCTGCTCCAAAAAAAGGAACATGTTTATGTTCTCCATACCCACCAGGGGGTAAGACCAGAAATTATATAAATGACAGCCTGGAATACTTAAACTCAATATTAAGGCAAATCTTTTGTCATTAAGAGCAAGCATTTGCCTAAAAAAGCTGTACTCTTGTCTTCACTGCTTAAACAATTAGGGTTGTTTTTTGTTGCGCTGGGTTTTTTGTTGTTGTTGTTGTTCGTTTTTGTTTGTTTGTTTAGTACAAATCTCATGCTTTAGGGCAGGAAATCAGATTTAAAGCCATCTTAAGATCCGTTCTGGTTGTCTGACTGTACAACTCAGCAACCTTCACTCCCAAATTTCCCACTCACCATTTTAATAGTCTTCTGTATCAGCTTAAACTCCTTCACAAACCTCCCAGGAATGCTGTGCAGATATACTTGCACTCCCAAGACGTTCCCTGGGAAAGACAGGAATATTAGTCATTTAGATTATAAAAAAGGAAAATGAAAAATAATAATAATAATAATAATTTAAAAAAATACAAACACAAAACAGAAACAAACAGTGATCAAACAGGATTGTTATCTCATTGAGGAGTAAAACATGAGACAGAAAACACACTTGATAAAACAAGGCAGTGGCAGGCACTACAGCAGAAAAAAAAATAAAGTTACAACGTGGATAGATGTTCTGTTAGCAAGTTGGCAGAAAGCTGACATTTTCCATTTCTCCATAAAGCTACTATATACCCTTACTGGAACAGAAAAGTAAAACTCATTCTGCCAGCTTGAGTCACAGCCAGTGTGCCAGGGGCTGCTGTTTGGTCCGCGCTGGATATCTTCACACTGCACTGGCTGATTTAGTGCCACAGTGCTTTGCAGCATCAGTAGGTGAAGCATTTTTCGAGACACCTAGAAAGCAACTTAGTGTCAGAGGATACCTTTGGAGTGCCATCTATATCCCTCCCTTTTTGTTTCTTTCCTTTTCCTGATGAGTAAAGTAGGAATTATTTCGTTCAGATTCACTTCTTACAGCCTTCTTCTGTTAAAGAAGTCTTCTGAGCCTAGCAGCCCATCGCTGGGACACCAGCGCTCTTATCACAGAAACATGAAGAAGAGGATGAAAAGGATCTCAGTTAGTCATTCCCCCACCCAAAAATCAGGCAGGCAGGAAGAGGACAGCTGGGTAAGACAAGCCTGCAATACAGCGGTTCTTCCACGTGGTTTTATGAAGCAGTTAACTTTTATTACCTGGTAATTACTATGTGAGATTTCAGACAAACTGACTTTACAGCCCACATGACAATGGGGCTGCGTGGGCAGCTGGCTTGCGAAGATCCTGCTGCAAGACTGATGCTGCAAATAGGGAAGCTGGTCCACTGAGAAAGCTGGGTCCAAGAATATAGCTGGCTATACATTAATACTACGGTTAGGGAGTACAAATACCAGCTCTCAGGGCAAAAATAGAAAATAAAAAAGGAACCTGCAATAAGAGTACAATGAATAGGAAGAAGGTATCAGATGCAGCCTTAAAACACAGAACAATAAACGTAAGAACAATAAGGCCCGGACAGCAGGTGAGCAGGGATTGGGGGACAAAAATGTGCCCATGAACAGAAATGCAAAGAGCCTCAGAGCTGAGAAGGGAAGGCTAAGATTGTGCTGCAGAACAGACACTTGCTTATAACGAGACCACTGTAGCTGGTCCAACAAGGAGCAAAAGAAGTGAGAAGTGAGTTAGAAAAGGAGAAATGTCACAGGGAATATGCCCAATTCTAAGTAGAAGCAGAATACTCCATCATACAACAGCTGTTGCTTTAAAACTTTGGGTACTACTAGCAAGAAAATCGTTTGATATATTTTTCTTCATTGTTCATTACTACAATACTACTTTTTCATGTAGTCAGTAATGCAGAAGATTTGTGAACAGAACCTGATAATACTTGAAGGATCAGTAACAGCATTTTTCTCTGTGGAGGCATTGGATTTTTCTGAAACGTGAGCATTTTGGGGACCTCAGACTACTTTCAGTAAACTGATGCCAGTTGACTACTTAGTTGACTGACAGAGATGTTTTGATCATGTATACTGGTTCTAAACTACATTTAAACCTTAAAGCTAAAAAGATATCAAACAATCCTAACCCATGTGATAAACAGATGCCAAAGTTTCCTAGCTCTTCTGTTCATTCTCTGCAATAAAAAGCAAAACCTATGGTTGATTTACTGTGCACTCAAATGTTGGGAGAATCCAGGAACATGTGGGATCAGTTTAGGTTGGGATCAAAACCCCATAATTTAGCAAGAGAGCAGCTTCCAAACTAAGCTCGTGTTTTTTCAGCCTGTATTTTTTGTGCAGTTACTATGTGCCGGTACCTCGTTAAATGTCCTAAGAACTGAAACAACTCTATTCTGCATTGGTAGCAGCTTTTGCCCCCCTAACTTGGAAATTCCCGTTCTAGCATAATTCCACATCAGCAGTCCTTGCGGTTATCCAGTTGCGATCTGACCTCCAGGTCTGACGGCGGCTGATCTGTTAACAGACTTCTCTCATGACCAGTAAGAGAACAGAATCTTCTGTTCTTTGTTTCTGCCTCACATCCATCTCAGTCCAGCTAAGACCTCTGCTCCCCTGTAGAGTTGGCCAAAGAGCGGGAGATCTCTGGGATAAGAGCGAGATTCTAGTTCCACCAGGAGTACGTGAGAGAGATAGGTAAGCTACAAAAGCAGCTAAAAGGCTCGCTCTCGTGGGGTGCTTCATCTGTGTAACACAGATAATAATGCACATTTGAAACATTTTGGTTTCTGTACCGTGTGCTCATCCACATGGCGTTGTTAAAGTCTGGTTCTTTCCAATCCCACTGCATTAAAACAGCAAACTAGGGAGAGTGTTGTGCAGGAGACAAATTGGACATGCATCAGAGACCCAACTTGAACATATTTGTCAGAGGAATGGTGCTTTTTGATGAACGCTGAGAGCCAAAAACTTGACTTTATCACAGAAGTTGCTGTCTGCAGGGGGAGGCATGGCTGAGAGCAGTGCTGAGGGAAGAGCAGCCAAACGACTGGTATCTCGCTCAAACAACACAGGGACATGCTGCGCTCAGGAAGCGGTGGAAGAATGAGCAAAATCACACCACAGACTAAATCAAGAGAGACGTCTGCTCTGCTTTGTACAGTCTACAGCTGTTGCGACACCCACAAACTTATTTGAAACGTAAAACATGAGCTGAAAATGAGCTGTTGGAAGATTTTTTTTGTTGTTGTTTTCTTTCTTTTTACCATTTGAGTGTGTGCAGAAGATATACGCTGTGTATTGAATGGTTTCCTAAGAAGAAAATTACAGAGGCAGGAAAAGTACCCTGGGATTTATGCAGACAGTGGAAGGAAACTTTGCCAAGTTGTTATATGCGTTCACAAAATGGTCTCTGAAAACATCTGAGTGGGGAGCACCATGATATTCAGTGGGATGCACTGAAAGGCAGCCAACATGGCAAGTATCCTGGGTGCTTCTCTGACAATAACGAGCTTTATCAAACTTTGGCTAGTGATGTCAAAATATTTTCAGCTTGTAGTCACGAAATGGGCAACAAGCATACAAGCTCACTGCTTCGTGCTAACATATGTTAAGTCTCAAGAGATTAAGTACTCATCTGCTTCCAAACTGTGTTAAAAAGAAAAAACATACCTTTTCTTCCTGCCCATGCTTTTGAAGTGTAGCAGCCCGGACACAAGTTACAGCTTCACAGGACTTCTACTCTCAGATATTTCTCATTACATAACGGCTTCAGTGTAGACCTGTAGAGGAAATCATAGGCAGTTTTCACAGTGTGTGTATCAAAACTGAGCCTTCATTGAACATGGGTTTGTTGACATGAGCAAAAATGCTTTGACAGACTGATAACTGAGAAGTTCAGACTGTTGTAACAGGGACAGCAAAGAACCTGTAACTAAAGCAGTTCGTGCTTCCCTGAAATAAGCTGGGCAGAAAAATACCAGATTTGACCTAAACTTTCCAAGACTGTCTTTGGACCTGGTACAATCAATTACAATGTAAATTATTCACTGATGATGGACAAAATTGAAATAAAGCACAAACGTCTTGCTGGTACCAATTTGAAGAAGGAGCAGTGCAACACTTCTGATAGCCCACTGCAGTCCTAATGACATTCACAGCATTGTCAGGTATTTTGTGAATGTGGCTTTTCAAGTTTAGAACTGAGAAAATCTGTAAATTGAACAAGCTGGATTACCAGTGATCCTACAGCACTTCTGCCTGCTTTAAGTAAATACAAAACAAAACAACACCCTGAATCACTCAACCCTCAATCATTTCTCTAATGAGCTATAATGTATTAAATCATAGGTATGAGTCAACAATATCATACTGCTGGGAAAAAAACGGAAGACCATTCTGGGAAAAATAAACGAATAAATAGCAGTATCATCTGTAAAGCACATGGCACACCACTGGCACTCAGCTCAGTGATGGGAAGCATGTGACTTGGCTGCAGGCACCAGAAATTCAGGAGGATATGATACAGACACGGTAGAAAAGAACAGGAACAAGGATGTTGAGGGGTCGTGGAAAGGTGGCTTATTAGAAAAGGCTGAAGGACAAGGGCTGTTCACTCTGGGATATGAAAAGCAACCCTCAAAGTATTTTACAGAGGTCTGCAGATGTGTGAGGAGCAGTTAAGAAGAAAGGAGTAGTTTGTTCTACACCTCTTGGCCCCTTAGACAACATTAAGCTCAATGAAGACTGAGAAGTGCCAGAGACACAAGTGAGCCAGCACCCCTGCTGTGACTTTTACTGTATCAATAATTATGAATTTCTACAATATGATTTAGCTACTTTCTGAAAAAATCATCTCAATCTGATAGCCATACATTCCTCGTTTTCGTGTAAGTATTTGCTCTGAAGTTGCCTTCCCTCGTGGCCAAAGCAGGAGAGTGCTCAGTACTTCCTTCTGGTGCCCACCTGGCCCTCAGCTTCAAGCTGTTTCACTGTGATCTTCCTCTTTTCTGTTTGCTGTTATGAGCTCATTAGTGGTTTGCATATCTTTGTCTTGGCCTGCTCCTCCAGCTGTTGGGAAATATGCTGGGTCCCCATCCCTGACCCAGAAATGTTCTCTGCTCAGCACAGCTAAAATAAGAGAGACTTGATTGTTTCCACGGACTGATCAGCTCTCACATTAGAATTATTCAATCATTAAGGTTGGAAAGAGCACTAAAATAATCCAGTCGAAGCATGAACCCCCTCTGAAAGCTCTAGACCACACCTCTCAATGCCATATCCACCTTATTCTTGAATACCTTTAGGAACTGTGACTCCACCATCTCTCTGAGCAGCCTGTTCCAGTGCATCACCTCTTTCTGAGAAAAAATTCTTCCTGATATCCAACCTGAACCTCCTCTGGTGCAGCTTAAAGCCATTCCCTCTCATCCTGTCACTGACCTTGGATAGATCACTTGCTCTGGAAACACAGATGAAATACACTGTAAAGGAATGTAAAGTACCTAGAGTTTACATAAACGTGGAGCAGCAAAATGCAAAATACAAGGCATCCAGTTTGTGTCTGTGTTTCTAGTGGGAAACACAGTAACACTGTTAGAGATAAAAGCAAAGGAACAAAGAGAAAGAAAAGAAATAAAGGAATTTGTGAAAGTATCTAGGTCATTTCTCTACGGTGAGACCTACAGCTGTCCAGACTAACACAGGCACCCACGAGTTGTACACAACCACATTCCCATTAGTAGAAACACACAGGTGTCTGCATACACAGTGCATGTCTGCTAGCACAGCAGGAGCTTAATCTGGAGAGCAAGTGAAAAACAAGTGGATGACACTTTTTACAAGTACTAAGTCAATCACCCTGGAGAGTGGAGGTTCAGATCTATAAAGATCATTGTAAATGCTTTCAGATGAAGTAAATTTGTTCTAACCTACATAAAATTAAGGTGTGAAATAATCTAGGAGAAATTACAAATCAGTGCACGGCTTATTCTTGGTGCCCTCAATTGAGCATCTACTGCGAGGCTCCATGTCCTGGCAGACATTCGTGCAGTCTCCACCACTTCCAGTGCTTTCCCCACTACCACAGCCTTTTTAAAGAGTGATGCACAGAATGCTTCCATACACAGAAACAGCACAGATGTTGGAGCTAAATGGAAACAAGTGATTCAGAAAGGTCCTGGCACTCCTCCTTCAGTTACCCAAGTGCAGTCCTTCTGCATGCTTACAGTACAACTGAACCATCTTAAACAGCTTAACATTTATTCCTGTTATGTGGCGTGGTTCAGTGTTGGCTGCTGCAGGGACAATTAGCTCCTAAGGAGAATATGCTGAGCAGACAAACATAGGTGACAGACAAAAACTAAAGAAATTCTGTCTTTTATTTCTACTTAAAATTTTGATTGATTTATTGTAAAATACATTTCATTTTTCTTCAATCAACATCCATATCAATGGCAATTAAATAAATGTATGTACAATTCACAGAATTGTAGCGTCATTAAGCTTGGAAAGGACTGCTAAGATCACCCAGTCCTACGTTCACCTCATCCCCACCATGCCCACTAAGCCGTGTCCCTCAGTGCCACATCTCTGCGTTTCTTGAACACCTCCGGGGACAGTGACTCCACCATCTCCCTGGGAAGCTTGTGCCACTGCATCACCGTTCTTTCTGAGAAGAAATTTTTCCTAATACCCAACTCCTGGCACAGCTTAAGGTCATTACTTCTTGTCCTATCACTGTTACCTGGGAGCAGAGGCCAATTCCACCTCACCACACCCTCCTTTCCGGCAGTTGCAGAGAGCCATAAGGTCTTCCCTGAGCCTCGTCTTCTCCAGACTCCCAGCTCCCTTAGCTGCTCCCCGTAAGACTTGTGCTCCAGAACTTTCACAGTTTCCTTCCCCTTCTCTGGATGTGCTCCAGGGCCTGAATGTCTTTCTCACAGTGAGAAGCAATTCTTGCTGTAGTAAAACAGTTTTAAATGATTTGGAAAACTATTGGCTGGCACACAAAGCCTCATGTTGGCTGCAGTTTCAACCAACCATCTGAGGCTGTCTGTGCAGTAAGCATATGTGGGTTCCAGCAGGTCCCATGCTTATCCCCCTCAAAAATGAGAAAGGGCCCAGAGGAAATGCTCACCCATGAGCAAATGTGTCTCAACAGATCTGCTCCTGAGACCAGTTCTGCCAAGCTGTTTCTCAAGGGTGGTTTTTTTTGCATGATGCAGAAGAGGTATGCCAAGCAAATATTCTTAACCGAGCAAAAGCTTTCTACAGATTGGGAACAGCAGGATAGAAGGAACTCAAAGAGAACTACACCCATGGGAGGTTGCTCTCATCCTATGGTAGTTGAAAAGATCTGGAGCAGCAGCCTGAGCAAGCTGGTTCAGCTAAAAAGACAGCTAATACCTTTGGCTTCACACTCACTGGTATTCTGAAGATCTATAATAATGCAAAAAAACCTCCCAACTTTCTGTAATAAGCCAAGAGAATTGTTGCCAGTTGTTAAAGTTTTCCTCTGATCATAATGCATTTATTTTCCTGTCTGAGAGTTTTCTCACCATGATTTTTTTTCAGAAAGAGACTGTCTTTCTTTTTGCAAACCCAAATCATAAGTCTTTCATAAACTGTCCCCTAGAAAGCTATTGGCAGCAACTGAAAGGATTTTATTCTTGTATAAAGGCATAGTAGTATTATTTCTAAAGGAGTATTTTTTTAAATTTATTTTTAGAAGTAACATTTTTGCATATAAATGTCCTTCTACCAAGTTAAAATGATTCCAAGCATCTCTACTCCTGAGTATTCCATTTTAAATTTGGGGAAAACAGAGAAAGGGAGCAGGTAAGGAGAGAAACAATTGAAAAAAAAGAGAGATCTTCTTCAGAATCATATATTGGTAAATAAATAATGGAAAAATATTTAAAATTTTCTGTGCGCTAGTACCTCTGGTTCCCAGCAAATCTGTCAATGACAGAATGGACAAGGAGCTGAGAACTTTCTTGGAGTCCATTCATAACCCTATGTTGGCATTTGGCAAACTGCCTCACTGTTATATCTCTTCCCCTTTAACATGAATATTATTCTTGTATTACACAAAAAGTATTGGTTTTTAACTGCTAATCTTCCAGCATTTTCTGTATCGTTGGAACAGACAAAAGTTATCCAAAACTTGCAGAAAGTTGTTCAGGTATTTTCCTGAAATGAAAACATTTTATGTAGTCTGAGTTTCTTCTGTATTTTAAATGACTTGCACTACTTTTAATAACATGTATTTAATAGTTTTTATTATCTAGAGCCCCCTATTTTAAACAAAAAACTAGGTGATAACATTCTTGTATTCATACCAGGCTGCTCAGGGAGGTGATAGTCATTGTCCTTGGGGGTTTTCAAGAAAATGGTGGATGAGGAATGGAGGAACAAGCTCTAGAGCTGTCATAGGCGTGGCTTGATGGTAGAACTAGACAATCTTAATCATTTTTTCAACTTTAATGATTCTATGATAACAACAGATACTATTTTTCCTCTTTGTATTTTCAATTTATATACCAACTATGTGTTGATTCTTGAAGCGTATCCACAATTTCTCGTAAGGGGGCACATTATCCAAGTTTATTCTAATTGATCCAGTGTGACTTTTTAACATAATGGAGCTATTCGTACTAGGGAACCTCACTCTAAGCTGGATCTCAAGTAAATACACCAACTCAGCTAATGTGAATGCCAGTATTTCGCTGAAACTTTTTAATAGAATTACGTCTGGGCAAATCCTTCATCACAGCTTCATCAGCCTTTTGGGAAGAGCAGAGATTACTGTTGGATGTTTAAGCCCACCCAGGTAAGTCAAAATCTCTCTCTTCCCAAATTCATCTGCAAAATTTTTTACTACCTATCCCTACATGCCTTTCCCCACTAATGACAACTTGAGCTGATATGAAAAACACACACCAAGATAGTCTAGTCTTGGAACCTTTAGAAATGAAAGCAGCTTTGCAAAATGCAAAGAAGCAAAAAGTAGGTTTCAGTGGGACTTCTAATGGGCTGTGAATTACACTTGCGCTTAATTAAATTACTGTACTGAATCAGGTTCTAAATTAAAGTGAGATACTCTTCTGTGTTTATTTTGTTGGGATAATTAAAGACAGTAACAAAATGTGTCTTTAGAGCTAAGGTAAACTGAAGTTTTAGCAATTAAATTTTTCTGTGTTTAAGCACCCGGAACCAGCAAATGCAGGTATAGGTGAACACTGTTTTTCAGCTGCTCCCCTCTACTATGAAAACAAAGGCAGAAAATTATCGAGAACCTATCTTACCTCATCCAGAATACTCTGGGAATACTTTCTTTCAGGCCATTAAATGGTCTGTGTCCCCCTGGTACTCTTTTTCTGGGCCCTCTGAAGCCAACAAGCAGGAGTATAAGCTATTTGCTTATTTAAGCTCAAGAAATAGGAAGATACTTTGAAGAGGATGCTTTTTCTTGAGAGAGGGATGAAATTTTATATGGGCATTTATCAAACCCAGTTCTCATCTCTTAGGCCCTTCTTTACTGTCTCAGTCAGTTCTGAAGCTTTTCCATACCAAGTTCTTTCTAATGTGTCTTTGCTAATATCTGTATTTATCATCCACTACCTTCATCTATTTTTGCAACCCTACTCTGCACAACAGCCTTGCACATTATTTCTGGTTTCATGGGAAGATCCCCATGAAGACTGGTTTAATGAAGCAGCCTCTGCTCTCCCACAGGACACACAGAGGAATCATAAACTATTTAAAGGAAATGTTGCAGCAGCAAATCCTGAAAGGAAAACATACCTGGCTTTTTGAAGGGCTTCATAAAGTTTCCTGCATGATGTTATCAGGGAGCTCATCTATCCCCCGGAGGAACCGTTTCTTGTGCTACCACAGTCATACAGCCTTCCTACGAGTACCAGATGAAGTGGCAGTAAATAAACTATAGGAATGGAAAAATACAGGGCTCTTTCAAACTAGCATCCCCTCAAGATCAGGGAGGAGAATAATCGCCACAGAGGAATCGTTGTTTATTGTACCTTAGCCTTACAAAAATGTATTGGAAAAACACAGACGCTGAGAGGAAAAAAACTTGGTTCCAAAGACTGCTTTCTGTGGTTTGATATTTCTAGTACTTTCTGGTCAAATTTCTTACCAGTGTCTCCAAATTTTCTAAAACTGTGGAGTGACCCAACACCTCCTGGTTATCGCACATACAGGATTATTGTTCTCAATAGGTGCATTAATTTCCTTCCTTCTCCCATCTATAGACAAAGGCACTCCCTTTTCCCCAAGTGAGGAGTGTTGATTACCTTCCACATTTCAATCACGACTTCCTAAAAGGCAGTTAATGCTGTGAGTACGAACAGTGCCTTGCAAATGGCATTCTCCGTTTTGGTACAGACTCTTTGGTTTTGTTGTAGTACAAATAGAAGTAGGAGACACTGAGAAATACTATCAATATTCAAGTGATTGAATTTATAGGAAAATAGAGTGATTTTTTTTTAACAAAAAATAAATATTTACTATGCTTTTAATATACTATATATGCATTACTATACTGTTTACTGCATTATCTTTATCATTTTACCACAGTACTCACAACAAAGAAGGAACTGAGACTTTGTTAATTTTAAACCCACTTACTGTATTTTTAATGAAAATAAACCAGATCACTCGAAGTGCTGAATAATTTTCAACATAAAGGTTACAGCAGTAGAAGCAATGAGCAATTATAAGATGAGATTCAATTTATCTATAGAAGAACACAGTGTTTTTAAGAGAGCGATATTTCATCCAGATTTTTTCACTTCAATAACTGTTCAGAACTGACTTGGGTGTTAACCCAGGACAAGCAGTAGTCATTACGTTACCGTGGAATCTATGTTTACTACTTTATCAAAAAAAATGCTTGTTTTTGCATCCACGGTGATGAATATCCTTTCCACATTTATCATTTTATTGGTACCAATTTTAAAATGCTCATTTACTCAGTTATCTATTTTCTCCACATCATACTTTTGGAAGTTTTGGTCTCTGTTTTCAGCATCAGCTATAGAGACATTCAGAGTAGCTCAAGGGCAGAAGGTGCAGAAATGAGCGCCTGTAACACACTGTTCTTTCTGAACATTTTTCTGGAAATAACATGCCTGTTCTAATATACTGGGAAAGTACTATACTGACTAATAAGCCTTGCTGTTACAAGGCTATATGAACGTATTACTTTAAAAACCCTCTTCAAGCATGTTTTATATTTGCTGTCCACTTTAAGAGTGTGAATTACCTTAGATCAAATAGAAGTAGATCAGATGGTCAAGATATGTTGTTTTGTCCCACAGCTACTGGAGAAAACACATTTTTGTCAAAGAAACCATGCTGCCCGAGGTTAGCGTCAGAGAAATGTATTCAGGACTCTTTACCTGAACCCAAGACTACCAAACGTGACTATTCACTAGGAGGCACTGTAAATTATTCAAATTAATATGGGTCACAAATCTGCCAAAACCTTACTAAATTCCATTTACATGCATTATAAAATCTTCCCAATGCCTTGTGGAAAAAATTATTTTTCCTGTTGAAAACATATTTGTAACATGGAAATGTTTTGTGAATCATATTTGTCAGCTACACGAAAGGCCACCAATTATATTATTCTCACCACAAAAATTATGCCTTTCAGTGTTGGTATCCTAACAAAACTCATACAAGAATAAATCACTCCATCTAGAGAAAAAAAAACCCAAACATTTGCAGATTGGATTGAAGCTCTTTTGCTTTGAAATGTACAATAAGATGCCTTTATGTCATTCCATTGCTAATGAAAACAAAACACTGCTTTCACCAATTCAGTAGTCAGTTCTGAACACAAAGCTGCATTTTTTCCCTAGAACAAATATCTGTAGTGATAGCATGATTAGAAGGTCTAAAAATCTTTTACTAAAAGAGCCATCTTTTAGATGGCCAGTGTTGTTTCTGTTTGCACTATGTAAATACTGCCCAAGGGTAGGGGCCCAAAACTTGAAAGAATCTCTTAAACTGCTGATAGTAGTCTTCTGCTACCATGGGTAGACAATCTGCTTTTCACTAATTTCACCTAAAAAAATGTGAATGAATATATAGCACACAAATAGGAGCATAGGATCTTTTCCTGTAGCACCTACCTTACCATTTTTTTGGACAGAAACCTCATTTTAGCCAAGGGCTAAAACTGTCAGTTTTTATATGGTTGGTTAACCATATTATCTACCATCCTACCTGTTTCAGAAGATTTTCCTTCCATTCTCATCTTCCCTGTTCACTTCTCAGAGTGAACGTTCTAGCTTGAATGCATCTTTCTTGCAAGACAACAAGAAAAATGGCAAAGCCATCTAAGCATACACTTCCCAAAGGCTGCTGTGTTGTATGCAAGAGGGTATTTCTGCATAACACACACTGGTATCACTCAAGCATTTCACCTGCTGCAAGAAAGCCACCTCCTTCTTCTTGTACTCCAAGAAGAGGCTGTTCTATTATTTTTAGACCAAACCTCACAACATTAAGTCATTATTTCACCAATGCACAGGCAATTCCCAGGACACTACAATTCAAAATGATCTCAGCTGTAGTATAAAATTGTGGCTGGTAAAATACAAGAAAATCTTATTTCAGTGAGTGTCTTCTTCACAACCTTCCTGTAAAATTTGCTAATTCTTGCTACAAGGATTACCAATCTACTACAATTAATGAGAGAGAATACAACTACCTCAGTATAGGACTTGTTTTATATATTGTGAGTCTGATTGCAGGTGCTTGATTTGAAGTACCTAAAGTCTTATTTTTCCACGTTAATAAGCACCACTACTCATAGGTTGCTGCTGGAAAGTAGCAGCAAACATCCTGGTGTGAGACTGAGTGCCTGGATCATGAGCTGGCACCCCGGCTTCCAGCACTGACATCTGCACTGTGCAAATCTCTGTTTACTGAATTTCAAATTTACAAAGACAAGCTTACTTTTGGCTTGAGACCAAACCCAACCATTTAGACTAAAAGCTGAATTTTTTTCATGAAATGAGATTCACTGATCACTTTGCTCTTTTGTTATCATAAATCATTTATTTTTTGCCAACTTTTTTCCCTATTTCAACCTCCATTAAGACTAGCCAGTAGAGGTGGAGTGTGACTTACCCACCGAGACCAATGGGACTCTTCCCTCAGTATGTTCTTCAGTGTTTTAGAGCTTGCCATATATTAGAGAATTAATAAACTTTCATCTTCCCCTATTTCCTTTGTAAAATTACTATGCTGGCTAATAGACCTTACAGTTTTGAGGCTTATATAAACTTATAAATGCTGCAGTAATTTCAAGTGCATGTGTGGTTTACTCAGCCGTTTGAACATTTCTCACCTCAGCCATCTTTTCTCCCTGTGAACTCACACCCCAGAATAGCTTTGCATCAGTGAAAAACAACCATGTGATTGAAAGCATTTGAGATTTCTGCACATTTATACCTTTCATGATTAATGAAAAGGCTTGGGAACTTTTGTTCATATTAAGACTAAACAGCACTATGTTACTGTGTTGTCAGAGGCTAAGAGCTGGGGAGTTTGGTGTGTAATGTGCTGTATGTAAATTTACCACAATCACAGAATCATTAAGGTTGGAAAAAACTTCCGAGATCACCTAGTCCAACCATCCACCTACCACCAATATTTCCCCACTAACTCATGTCCCTCAGTGCCACATCTCTATGTTTCATGAACATCTCCAGGGATGGTGACTCCATCACCTCCCTGAGCAGCCTGTGCCAATGCATCACCACTTAAACTCCTGTCCGTTGTACAACAGAAATAACACCTATCCTGAGGTGTCTTCTGACTTCCCAGTAGAAATGCCACCTAAAGGCACACTGCCATTACTCGCTGCAACCTGATGAATATCACAGTCACCTGGTACTATTCACAGCACAAATGTTCTTTGTGGTAGGGAGCATGTGTCCCTTAACATGAATGTGGAGGTGCTATGTGGGCAACCTATCTCAGCGCCATGCTGCCCTGAGAATTGTGGCATGATTGTCACTTTTCTCCAAGAAATCTGCTTTGGGATAGGAGGACTCTAACAGTTAGACCTGAAGAAAAAGACTTCTTCCCACCAGTTCTGAGTAACTTGGTGCTAAAGGGTAAACAAATATCAGCAAAGGAAATGTGGCATTGAGGTTATTTCTCAACACCACACTTCTGTTTCATGACACAAAATATTTTTAGAAGTATCTCTTTGAGGAAGATCCTATCATCTAAGTATTATTTAATTTGGCATTCGATGTTTTCTAAGTTTATATCCACAAACCATTTTTACTCATAGTTAACTAATTCAATCTACTGACACCCTATCTTATTTCCACCTGCAAAAAAGGTAAAATTCATCAAGTATTTTCAAGAACACTGCAGATGAGCTCTGCAACAATTTCTTCTGCAACAATTTCTTAAACAATTAGTGCATCTAAATTGATGCAAGTCCAAAAAAAAAAAAAAAAAAAGAAATTCATTCTCGCTGATACATAGTATTTCTGAATGCTAGAAAACACATCAATTACCAGCATTTGTGGAGACTTAAGCTTGAAAGCATCTGGAATGCCAATTAAACAAGTCCAGCTGAACCACTTACCTAGTATATAATGTAGACATATATTGTCCAATCTTTCCCCTGGCATTTTGCCTCCAGAAAAAACTTTCTTCCTTCTTTCAAATCAGTATTTAAAATAAATAAATAAATAAAATAATAAAAATACCCCCAAACCCACAAATACTCACTATTATTACTTCTTCCTATAATAAAAATAATAATAAGAAATGCCTCTAACTCCTTTAGTGGTTCTCAAAATCATGTATACTCCAACTTGTGGAAGACACTGCAGACAGCTATCAGAAGTACGTCACCGTAGTGCATCCAACCTTTTCATCCATGTGAGTTGGCTACAATAGGGACATTTGCCATATGGAGTCCAAAAAGGAGAGGAAAAAATGAATTTCTATAATTAAACAATTATTTCTTCAATATGACAGATTTTACTAAGTATTTTAAGCAATTCTAAGCCATTATAACCCCATCATCCATGCTTTGTACAGCTGTATTCCCATTTACACAAAAGTCATACTGCACTCCTACTGTAATTTCTGAGTATTTGTACACAGTGCATTGAATCATAGAAAGATTTATACGATCTGAAGAGAAACCAGAGTATTGAATCTAACATGGCTCTACCTTCCTGTAGCTGGAGCATGGCAGCAGCATATGGCATGCAAGCTTTTCAGAGATCCAGGGAAGTTCTGGAAAACAGCAGTCTCTTCTGACACTGTATTCATTAGTGTAATCTTGCATCATTACACTTGCATCATTACACAGGAGCAAAGTGTTTAGAATGAAAACTTCTGATAACTTTGGAAGTCAGTGTCTTTACATATTTTACATTATAGTTCAGTGTGCTAACACTTGGCCCCAGTGCTGTGCATCTCCTAATGCATCAGATCAGCTTGCATCATTACACAGGAGAGACATGTAGCAGAAATGACTTTCTTTTAAAGGATTACTCCTGGATATGGAGAGGTCTGTTATTTTTGGCAGGCTTCGGGTGGGCTGTGCACGGGGAAAAGGCACCCTCCTTCTACTCCAGGCAGCCATGGAAGCCGGGTCAGAATGTATCTCTTCATGAAGAAGCACAGAGGTGCCCTGTAGGCACTCAGAGACCAAGAGAAAAAAGAAACAACATTTTCCCCTGCCAATACATTTGCATATAACTATAATGCAATCTACTATCCTAGATATAAAATGAAATCATTTAAAAAGTACTGAATCCTCTGTGGATTTTCTCAGTGGATCAGCATGAAGCTATTTAGGCCAGATGTTCTAATAATTCTGATGCATTAGGAGATGCACAGCACTGGGTCCAAGTGTTAGCACACTGAACTATAATGTAAAATATGTAAAGACACTGACTTCCAAAGTTATTAGAAGTTTCCATTCTAAACACTTTGCTCCCTTAGTAGCTAAGTTTTCTTTACAATACGCTCTTATGCTTTAGAGCACGTAGGGCAGCTAACAACCCCTCCCATCCCATCAAAACATAACTCTCTGCATTCCCTGGAAGAACATAGAGGGGCCAACTCAGGACTGACATAGGAGCCTTGCAGAAATGGAAATCTCATATCTGAACAACAAAGAGCATGCTCAAGGCAGACAAGAGGCCAACAAGCCACAGCTGGGTACCACATGAGCAGGTGAAATAGCAATAGTGAGATTTTTGATAACACCAAGACAGATTGTCTCACTGCTTGGTAATCAAGTGCATCTGTAATGGATTTAAGTATTTGCAGAGGTAGTTTTAAAGATATTTAAGCAGGTGCAATTTTTATATTGGAATGGTCTAATAAAGAAAAGTAACAGTAAAGGAAATATCATAGAATCATAGAATGGCTTAGCTTGGACAAGACCTCAAAGATTACTGAGCTTCAACTCTCTGCCAAGGACAGGGCTACCAACCACCGGATCAGAGGTCCCAGGGCCCCATCCAACCTGGCCTTGAGCTTCTCTAGGAATGGGGCATCCACAGCCTCTCTTTGTCAAACAAAAAAAGGCAAGAGCATGCCCTTAGAAGGATGCAAGAAACAGAGCATTAAAAAATAGATAGGCACTCTATAGAAGGATAATGCAGGGAGATACCTTGCACCGAGAGCCCGTTCACAAAAATCCCTGTCACTATAATTAATTACTCAGGAGCTGAATATATTTCAGAGCTCATTTCTGCACTACCTACTTGCCAGGGTGTTAGCTGAGAGTTCTGTGACTCTTCAAGACCTTGTCAGCCTTAGAGGACAAAATGTGATCCAAAATTAACATTAAAAAATTACTGGAGTTTAGAACTTGCCATCACAACTCTTAATGCAATTTTTTCCTAGAACACACCTCACACTTCAGACAGGAAACCAGAACAGTAACTTCCATTGCTTCAAGTGGGGTTTAATCATTTTCTTTTTTTTTTTTCTTCCTTAGTAAAATATGCTGAAGTTTCAGTTATGTCTGAGCTTTCTCATGCTTTTTATAAGGTAAGCAAATGTTTCCGGATTTACATATCAGGGCCATATACAGAGCACTGGTGTAATCTGCCATAAGGTATCATTTCAACTGTTGATACTCTGATTATCCTCTCTGGTAAATGGAGGGTTTGTTTCACTTCCACAAGATAAATGTCTGGTAATCAAATTTCCTGCATGCCACTTGCCAACTATTCTGCTCCTTTTTTTCCCTCATGGCTACACAAAAATTTGTCATTAAACTGTATTAGACATAATTACTTCAATTCGCATTTCCACTTGTTACTTTTACTCAAAAATAACGTGGGGGGTTCAATTATTCAGATGAGAAACCTGTATTAAAAAAAAAAAAAAAAAAGAAAGAGTTTGTAAAGATAAAGCAGGTGGCAGAATTAGTCCTCCAATGTTACAGAGCTAATCCCAAACCTTGCATTGTTCACAGATAATTTAAACCACTCTATCCTTTTTAAGTTGGATACAGTCCTGGATAGCTGTTGGACAAAAGCTGATGACATCTGTAACTCCTAGATAGTTCTGCTCTCTTTAACAACCAAAGAATTATAACCCACTTACGAAAAAAAAGCAAGCATTCAGCATGCAGTAGATTGTTCTATATTGTTTCTAAATTTCTGCTCTACAATTTTAAGTCTGGTTCTTGCATCATCCATTTCATCCTTATCCACTTGGCAGCTCAAAGGTTAAATGAAGCAACGATCTTACAACAGTCTTTAAATCACAGTAACATAGGTGGTAATGAAAAACCTTAATCTTGAACTCTCAAACTATGAAAATATTATCAAATAGCTATTACTGTCAAGCTTATTCGTGAATCCCAAACTTGCAGACAATTAATGACTCATGTATTGTAACAACTCTGAAATGCTTTTGAAAGCTTTGACAAAAAGAATGAGAAAGATTAATAATAAAAAGGCATATTTGCCAGGGGTTACTCATTTCCTTCCTTATCACTTCTTTCTTGTATGAGCTCTAATACAGAAGTACCTAAATGACTCTTTAAGAAACAGAAAGCTCCACTGAGAAGCATGCCAAAAATCACGGCCAGAGGCAGGCTTCTGTTGAGAATTCCATATTAATGTGCAGAAAAAAAAACAGGTCCATCTGCAAAGGCTACCTAATCTCAGTTCTTAAAATTCTGTTCATGCTACTTCAATGGCAGTAGTTCTTGCAACTTGACCAAAATGTCCTCTGAGGAAAGAGGTTGTTGTCAGAGGACAAATGATTCAAAGCCACTACCCAGCACCTGGTGCTTCATGCAGAAATTCCACGCATGTTTGTTACTAAACAAAAGCATTTGATCTCCATTTCAAATAAAACCCTTAATAGTGAAATAATAGCTTTAAAATTGGAACTATCAGTCGCTGAGATTCTGCAAATGCTGAAGTTCTTTTCTCTATGGAGCTATTAACTAGGCGTTGTCTTTCTCTACCCAAAGAATAGATAGTAAGGACCTTGTCAGAAACTATTGCTTGCATTATCCAATTCCTACACTTCATTTTGCATTGTTCTTTCCCTATATCATTTTCTCTGATGTTTAGCTAGCTCCCAAATGGCTCAGAGAATCCACTTTGATTAAGTAGCTTCAGTTTCTTCCAGAATTCAATTGTTACAGAAAAAAAATAAAAATCCTGATATTCTCTTTTTTGGCTTTGTATGTGAAACACGAGGACTCAAGTGCTACATTTATGACTACACACAGTGAGAGAAGCATAGCAAAATGCCTGCACAGGAGAAACAACAGCTCCGATGGCTAAATGGGGAGAAGCTAACAGAGTAATATTTCAAGAATAAGTCATCCAAAAACAAATAAAATAAATCAATCACCACAACTAATATACTCTTCTGTCCATTCCTCGTGCAAAGATCTCTTTTCTCAAAATTGTCATAAGAAATGTAACAAAATGTTATACATTGTTGTATATACGTGTTACATTGAGTTACAAAAATGTAACTCAAACATGTTTACACCTGATGCCAACATTGTTAGCAGGCTTTAAAGCTCATGTGTTTGGTTTTTGTTTTTCTAATCAGCAAGACTATGACTGGTTAGTCCAGAGCCAACTATATTTTTTTCAGTAGCTCTTAGGTTACTGCAGTGTTTCTTGAAATAAAATTTATCTCTACTTTACTTGTTTTCAAGTGCTGGAATTTACTACTGTGTTGATGCAAAATTCATTCTACTAAACTTCTTGATTTGTTCATAAAAATAATTAAAAAAAAAAAAAAAAAGATCTCACTGAGTTTTGTATAAAAAAGGACTCCCTCAATGCACATGAAGGGAATGCCATTTATCATTGCAAAAAACAAACAAAAAACCCAAACCTTGTGCAGTGATGGGAGTAACTAAAGGAACCCAGTTTCAGTGTATTTATAGTGGTTTAGGTGTAGCTGATGCTGTCCTGAGTGGGGTTACTGTTCCTATCTTAAGGATATGTACCTGTTTTCAATGTGGGGAACAGCAGCATTAGAGAGGCGAAGATGAGTGCTTACCACATCGATGGGGATATCTTCCCACAAACTATTGATCTGTTTTGGCCACTCTTGGGACTTGAACAGTGCCATTTTTGTATTCAGCAAGGCAATATTAGCATTCATTATAAGCATTTACACTGCCAGCAGCTATTGTTGAGAGACTTCAAGATCAATTTTTGATGGATTAGTTGCAATATTAGATCTGATGTAGAGTGGTTAAAGTTCCAAAATATTATTCCATTGTGGTTCCACAATACATCATAACAATACACTGTTGCAATTATTTCTCCCAAATTCTGCTAGGGCTGTGGGTTATGAAATATTTCTAAAAGAAATGGGAATATAAGTCAGAGACACAATATTTAGCCTGTTTCTTTTCTCTCAGAAACATCAACTGAGAGGGTTGACTTGACATAGCAGCCTCCCCTCACCACAAATCCATGCTTATGATACTGTGAAAGACAGACTTGGCAGCCAAATACCACGTTATGACATGTCTTCATTTCCTCTTCCTTGCCCCTGCCCACTTAAGGATTTGGCAGATCCAGTAGGAGATTGCTCACCTGCAATATGAAATCCAGGACTGCCTTCCTGACTGCTCTGAAGACAGTTGTTTACGTTCCATCCCCACCACTAATTTCTTCTTTGTATCCTCACTTTATCCTAGGAACGGTGTCACTACTTTTCCTGGCTTTTCAAGCTGCCTTTCTTGACCCTTGTTCCCCCACTCCCAAGTATTTTGTGAGCACAAGCAGCCATCCTTGCTCAGCATTTGACCAAACCCATCTACCAGATGCTCATCTGTTGTCACATATAATTCATCCCATTTCAACATCTGACACAGTTTTTCACAACTATTGATCTACAAGCTCTGCACTGCCCCATCCTTCTCTTCCCATCCCTGAGTCTCTCCCCATCCATCTGTTTGTCACTGTGCCATGACATGTAATCATGACATGTGTCTTTTCCCACACAGCTCATGCAAGACACACAAACCTCCTTAAGGGACTCATCTCTGCTTTATGCCAAGCAATAACTAAAATGGGCTTGTCATCTGCATCTCTTATTCCTTCTAAGATGATCTCTCTTCCTCACTGTGTCCTGAGTGGACACACCTCAAAGCCAACACCAGCATAAGGATGACCCCACTGACCCTCACTAAGGCAACTGCACTGTGCAGAACCAGTCATATGAACAACTGTATTTCCCCAAACACAAATACATTTTCAAGATCAAAACTTATACTTTGAAATTTGGCCCAGCAAAATATTGCCTTTTCATAATATTCCTTCAGTTCTTATGGGTTTTCCAAGGGCACCACATCTTCTGTGCACACACAAGCTCTACAGGGAGATGATTAATACGATCACATCACATCTGCCAAGATCTGCTAGTACCTGCATGAAAGAACCATGTTACAGAATTACAGAGTCATTTGAGTTGGAAGGGACCATTCAAGATCATGTAGTCCAACTGCCAAACAAAAGATATTAAAAGCAAAAACTCTGTCTCATGTGACACTTTCTTTCAAAACACAGTACAAAACATATATCAGCATAGCACATCAGCTACAACTTAGTTTGATTCCCTGGTTTACTCTCCCTGAAAGAGAGAAGACAAGAAAAAAACAAAGATCTGTTAACCTCAAATTATTGTGGCCTTTAATGAAATAAAGGCTACATTTAAAAACAAATAGGAAAAAAGGCAACAATCTGGATGTAGTAAAATTTTGCTCCCACTAAAAACAAAGGGACATAAGCCCAGTAGACTTCATGATGCGTAACCGCCATCATCATGGAAGCCATTTAGTTAGGTGCCATTCGCCTAAAGCCACATGCACTGCACAGCTTTCCAATGCAACAAATGGGCATTATAGGCAACAAATGGATGCATGTAACAAAGGGAAAATTTCAAAACAAATACAAACCACGCTTATTTGAAGTTCAACATCCAATACAATTCTGTATGGTACTCATTAGGCAGGAGTAATCTGCCTAATTTCTATGAGGAAATTTCTACAAGGAAAAAAATGATGTATCTTATGACCATAGAATTATTAAGCTTGGAAAAGACCACTAAGATTATCTATTCCAACCACCAACCCATCACTACCATGTCCCTCAGTACAAAGCAATGTTAAAACTGTCATCTGCTACATGCATTCCTTTGTTCCTGAACATCACTGCCTTAACTAGAAAGTTTTTTCCTCTCCAAAGGTTACCTTCAGGTTGCTTTCAGTGCTACCAACAGCATACATGCTGTTGTCCTGAGCTTATTTAATCACACAAAATGAAATAACAATACAGTTTCAACATCACTTACATCAGGACATAAAATGATCCAGTAAAGACAGAAGAATAGGCTTTCTAGCTCTCTGTCCTCATGAACGTGGTGAAATAATGCTCTGGGATCATGTGTGGGATTCTTACATTTGTTAGCAGAATATGGCAGACCTAAACCAAGAATAAACGAGACTTCTTTTTATTCCTTTTTCTTCTCTCTAAGCTGCCTGAAATAACAACATTGGTGACTATATACTATCTCTTTTGTCTGAACAAATGTCTGTTCTGGAGCCAGAAATGTCAAAATAAAAATCAGCATTCTTCCTTACATTTGGAAGAGAAGCATCTCATGCCCATCTTCTGTCATCCACTATTAAAATCCTTTGGACAATTTTTGAATGCTCATACCTAGGTTGTTGTAAATGCAATAGCCTTCAGCATACTGAGAATGACAGAACTGAAAACTACAAATTATATCTAATAGAATAAATAATCCCAAGTTAATAGTGGTAAGCAAACAAAATGTAAAACCTGTCACTGTACTGAATGTATTGCTTTCATCATTCAATGTATAAGGGAATTCAATTTCTTTAAATTTAAATTAAGCTGTCACAAAACATTTATGTTGTAGTGCCAGAGATACGAAGAATTCAGCACCCTAAGGAACTGGGCCCTATTAGGTGTTGAAATAAAGCTGCCAGAGTTAGGGGGGGAAGCGCCTTTCTGTTGGGCAGCAAGTGCTGGCTGCGGTTAAGGAGATGATACTGAGCTACTCTTGTCGCTGGTACAGCTGTCTAGTACAGGATGAGACTGAGAATGCAAATAGATGGAAATGATCTGAGGTTACAGGTGTTCAACATCTGGACGAAACCAGCAACTTTCAAACATGAGAGCTACAAAACTGTGTAATATGTCTTTTAGTCTTCTGGAAAATAAAACATCTCATTTAAAACAATGGAACCCAAAATGGATTTTTTGAAAGAGATCTGCAGGAGAGAGTTCCAGAGCATGCTTCACACCTACAATTAAAAGAGTTAGCTTTTACCAAATCTGATATAACTTAGTTCCTTCAACTTCAGCATCCACATCTTTCAAGTGTATGCAGATTACGTTTATATTTCATTGTCTGGGAAATATTTAGCTTTTTCAAAATCGTTTTCATCAATCAGGTCTACAACACAGATTTTCCAAAGCAATATTGAAAACAGTAAATATCAATGAAACTAGTAAAATGTTGAAAATACAGAATTTTTTCTTTTCCTATAGAGTCTCAGTACCTACAGTGGCTATTCTTTGTGACAAAAAATATCACGTGCAGTTCCTCTGCTGCTGCAATCATAACTGAAAAGCAAGATACAGTACTTGCTGCAATTCTTTAAAAAAGAAAGAAAGAAAGAAAGAAAGAAAGAAAGAAAGAAAGAAAGAAAGAAAGAAAGAAAGAAAGAAAGAAAGAAAGAAAGAAAGAAAGAAAGAAAGAAAGAAAGAAAGTTAATTTCATTTGCAAGTCATGAATCAGTTTGATTTTCTAACAATAAAAAGATTGTCAAGAAATTAGAATTGTCATACTGGAAGAGTCACTAACCACCAATTACTAAATCCACAGAATTATATCAGCAAGGTATCCTTAAACATAGACCTCAGTTCAACCAGAGCAGTGTTTTGCATTGCCTGCAAGTCTACTATCTCTGGTCTCAGAAACTATACAAGTTTGTGTCTGAAGAAAAAGGCAAATTTCAGACCTGTTTTATAAAACGTAAAAAAGGAGGACTCAGGGAACTACAGACTTTAACAAAACAGTCTCACATTAGGTTGACAAATATGTCAGGAATTCTGGAATATATTTAAACCAGAAGTCTGAAATAGATGACCACCTGAAGACATTGTAGCCCTAACTCTCTTTCACCTTCAAAAAATCTGACCATCTATTGATGTGGAAGAGAAGCTAAATGACTGCGATTTGAAGTCACCTCCAGGTGACTCCAGGTGACGGTCATTGCTTATTTCCTTACCTCTTTTGGTTTAGCTCTGGGGAGACCATACATGGGAAAGGATTGATAAATAAATTGGTACTTATCACAGAAAAAAAAAAAAAAAGAAATAAAAAAAAAAAAAGAAATCTGTTTGTTCTCAGTATGCTGACATCATCATCGTGAACTTCCTCTTCCTTTCAAGAAAACTCAAAACCACTGCTCTGAGGACTCTGAGGACTTCGAAATGGTGAATATAACAGCAGAGAAAAGGGGAGAAGGAAGGCTTTCATCTGTAACGTTTTCACTATATGATTAATGAGGTTCATTGTATTAAATAGGTAAGTTCGACCAGAGTCATAATAGACTAACTTGCCTAATGGAAAGTTCTTGGTTCAATGCTTGCAGCATATTGACTTTGACCAGTGGCAAGATTTTGACTGTGACACCACAGAGAAGTGCTACGGCTCTCTCTTAAGAAAACAGATATATCAAAATGCAACACAGTTCTTCACAGTTAAATACTGGAAAGATTAATTTCAAACATGTCTCTCTTCCTTTTTCACTCAACATCTTCTGGCAATCAAATCCAAGTGCCTCACACCACTCAAAGTTTTACAGCATTTTCAGGACAGCTGTGGCTGACATACAAATTTCTCATCACATTAAAGTAGGTGCAAGAAAGCTCATTTCGCACAGTTTGTCATCTGAGAATGTGAAAATAGATCATGTTAATAAAAGAAAGTGTGAGATCCATACCACACGTTCTGTCAGCCAGCAACTTGTATGAACCGCCCCATAAAGGCAAAGTGAGCACATCCAGATACACAACTGTGGGGCAATGGGACGGCAGCTATCAATTATTTAAAGGAAGTCTGCCTGAAGACAGTCATGCCAAGCACCTGAATCCACTTTAATGGTGGAAGTGTATGCATATGCTTGGAGACTTTAAATCCTTTATGAGTAACACTTCTGTTATGATAAACAGAGAACAAACTTTAAGGAAGACTGTAGTGAGTGTGTGGCTATGTTGTGGGTGATGCTGTTCAGCAATGCTCAGGATCTGTAGTTCAGTTTGTTGTTGCACAGATGAAAAGTTAGGACTTCCAAGTGATCTTGCATAAACAAACATTTCCATATCACAGCTGCTTGCTTTAATGGCACTTACATTAAAAGTCTTAATGAAAAATTAAATGAATGATGCTGCATGCTGAAAAAGTCTTGCTTTTGACAAACTGATTAACTATAAAGCCTTCGCTAGCATTTCTTGGATGCATTCCCAGAAAAACCTCTTGTACTCAGGATATTCCTCATCCTAGATATATAAAAGAATACAAAACATTACTTAAATACAGAAAAAGTTGTTTTCAACAACCAATAGGAAGCATTTTGATAATACTGTACTTGGTGCTAAAATACACGTATCAGCATTTACAGAGCAGACACCATTTCTCATGCTAAGCTTGTTCTTCACTTAACACAATACTTCAATACTTCAAAGTCAGTGCATTTGTTAAAAGCAGCAGAATATAATACTGCAGAAAACTTCACTCCACAAATCTTTCTTTTTCCTCCACTAGAATAGAAAACTTGTGCAGTTCATGTAAGGGAATTTAATTTTGAATAAACAGTTTGAAAACATTCAAATCATTTCACAGCTTTGTGCTTTTACAGAATCAAAATACTCAGATTTTCTGTTTGGTGAGGCTTTATGCTAGTTACCTGGAAGCACAGATTGCATCAACATTTGCTCTGAAAGGCAATCAGCACCAGTCAAAGCGATGAGTAATTGGGGAGCGAAGTGTCAGACCAATGGAAATATCACACATGCATTAGCCAAAATTTTATTTACAAAAACTTGTTGGCAATAGCTACACAAAATGGCAATAGAAAAAAAAAAGAAAAAGAAATATATATATGTATATTTTTTTCAGTAGATTTTCATACAAGTGAAGGAGGTAAAGGAGAAGAAAGAAAAGTGAACACTTAAAAGAAAAGAGAGCACTCTGGAAATGTACAAGCAGAACACCTGGCAGGAGAGAAATCTGGCAGCAAAACTCAAAAGAAATGCCCAGTGGGAATGAGCCTGGGAAGAGGAAAGGGAAGAGTGAGAGAGATGGAGAGAGAGACAGAGAAGTTGTTCTGTTGCCTGACCTCAATACACAAACCTACCAGCTACATGCACTGTCATGGCGGGCAGGCAAAAGATTCCTGAACACTTGTCCAGGCAACATGCTTTGTAGGATGAAAGCAACTGCAATTCTTCCTGGAGAACCTAAATTAAGTTAGAACTTGAAGTTTCTATTATGATTATATCTCTAATTTTAAAGTTTTAAGAATTTAAGATTGCAATTTAAGAATGATTGTTCTGCTCTTGCTCTTTAATGCCATGCTTTTTCACCACTTCCTGATCTTCTGTTCATCACCAATGTGGTGAAGTAGCCATATGCAGACTCTCTGCTGTATCATTAACTCATTCATTGTGCCTCCCTTCTTGCATAAAATGATGCTGTGGGTACTCTGTTATGCTAATGCATCACAGCAAAATCACCTGCAAAATGTGGAGAGTGCCATGATTTGTGTTCTTTCACTTCAGAATTAAAAAACACCCTCCCAGTCTGTGTGGAAGGTACATAAAGTGGCCAGGTTGGATGGGGTCCTGGGCAGCCTGGTCTAGTATTAGATATGGAGGCTGGTGGCCCTGACTGCAGCAGCGGAGTTGGAACTTCATGATCCTTGAGGTCCCTTCCAATCCAAGCCATTCCATGATTCTATGATCAGGGCCCAATGTGTGGGATCCTGGTACCAGCTGGCTTCCTATGGTTCTCTTCAGGTACACTGAAACACCTAAGGTAAGGAGATCTGTAAGGTTGTGGGTGTTTAGGAAAACACTTCTGCTGTTATGCCTCATAACTTTTTCTGGTGTTTCTGTTCTATTGCTGGCAACTGCTGAGAGCAATCTCATCTTGAAATGCACCTTTCCTGCAAAGTTTTGAGGATTATCCTGAGAACACTTCTGAAGAACATTCTTCTCAGCTTGCATTGGACAATGTTGCCATGTGCAGCATGGGTGCCTGTGGAGGATTTTATTCCTCACGTGCAGTTCAGTAGCTCTTATTCTGTGATCTTAGGACATGTTTCTCTTCAGCAAAGCGTTGTAGGGGAAATTACATTTCCTCCTGTGTTCACAGTTTGCTGTAGCTCATAAAAATATAGATATACTATGAGCAGAGTGTTCCTGTAACTCCATGAGAAAGAATTGTTCTCTTCCTGGCTCCCCTTCAGCACTCAACAGTTAACATGACCAGGCTGCTTCTTCTGAGCCCATGAAATATTAACAGAGCCCTTGGCCAAGTACCACAAGAACTTCTGCCCAATCTGTTTCAAGAAATGTACTGTCTTCTGTGGAGAAGCAGGGAGGAAACATTATGGTAAAGTCTTATTTGGCTCTTTTTAGCAGAGCTGACAATATGTTGTGGGCTGAGTGACTGTAGGCTGAATAAGTTGGCAAGATCAAAACTGTTCTTTAAGCTTGACTGTGGAGCCAAGTCTGATGGGTAGCATAACATACTGTATAGCCTCTAGTCAGAATAAAATCCATATAATGAAAATAAATAAATAAATACAGCATGCAATCATCAAATCTATTCATAAGTTCATGACTGGCTGCATAATCAAAGGAAAATTACTTCATTGGGCACGCTGCCAAATAATGAGCTGGAAAGGGTGAGATTTCTATTTCTCAGATTCAATTGTAGGCAACAGGGATGACATCTCTAACCCCACAAACCTCATGTTCCTTGAACAGTTCATTATGACCTTCATGTTTACCATAGTCCTGGAAATATGAGACAACACAAAGAAAATCCAGAAAGCAAATAACACTGCCATCGTGTAGAAACTGATCATTTAAGCAGGCAGAATTTGCTTGATTTGAAACACTGCCAATATTCTGCAGTTGTAGAATTATTTTCCATTTCACAATGTCTGTACTAGCTCAGCATGGATCCCTGTTTTAACCCACATGTCTTATCACCTTAGAACTATTAGAATGCTTTGGGTATCCTTGGCTGAGGCAATACCTTGATGCAAATGCCCTCCTTATGACTCTCCACTGCCTTTCTCTGTACCCGTAAATACTCTGGAAGAAAACAGAAACATGAACAGAAGGAAATCATTGAGAAGTTTTCCCAGTATGGAAGATATTTAACTGCCCTACTCTTAAAAATCTCCAAGGGAAAAGACTTCATAGCCACCTTGAATAGCTGTCTGTTTTGGGATATCAGCTTTTCTGTTGCTGCACATTAACCGAACTATTCCCCACCCTATTCCTAGCAGGGATAGGATGAGCCAGCACCATACTTCTCCCCACCAGGTTTTTCAAAACAGAAAAGTTGGACCAAGTCTTCTGTCCTCTCCATAACAAATTGAAATCCTCCAGTTTTTCTACTGGCCTTACATTCTCCTCTTAACTGTTACCTTAAGTTTTATATATTATATTCCCAATGAGATTCTACAATATTGCAAACAAATATGTATACAACCTAACAAATGTACTAACATAATCCAGAATCATTTATTTCTTTTTGTAACAATATTACATTGTTGACTCAGTTTTGAACCCATTAAAATTTCCTTTTCATTCTACACAGCATTCTTTCTGCTTACATGGTCACTTCTTTATACTTGTACGTGATATTTTTCCTTCCGCACTGTCATAATTTGTATTTTTGTATTGAATTTCATGTGGTTTACTTAAGACCATTTCACGAATTTATTCAGTCTTCACTTTCATACTCATTAAGAAACACTGATAAGAACGATATGGGTCGCTTTAAGAGTAATGCCTCCTATTTTTTTCCACAGAAACTACAACAGATACTAAGAGCACCATAACACTATTTGATAGAGCAAATTCTCAGCTACAAAGCACTACTCCACAGCACAGACACCACTATTAGCTATGCATTTTTGTCAGCGATGAACAAGAGCCTGCATGCTGTGCTTGTAAGAATCTGCACCAGGGAAGGTGACCCACAGCCACTGCTGAACTGCACTACCCACCACCTCACATTGTACTCACATCCATGGTCTCCAACAACACTCAGCAACTATTGATGAATGTTACTGGTTGCAATTTTTTTCACATGGAGGAATTCAACGTCATACTTTTGCTTGATATGCACTTCTATGTCAGATGCCACTCTGTCAGTCTGCCCTGCTGCTGCCATCTGTTATGTAGCAACAGCATGTAATGGAATGGTGGGAAGGTTCAGCCTCTACTGCCATACCACCATCATCAGCTCCTGAAGCTATGGGCTGACACCATAAAAAAGAAGGTATTACTTTTGGAGTGGCTCTTGTGCATTTAAAATACCTCCCTAAGTCCCAGTTTGTAACAGCATTCCAATTGACCTCTACATCAGTCATACAGCCTTGTTGCCTATACACATTCCACTGGCCCTTGGTAAAAAGTTCTAGATGCTACAGTAGGTGCATCCACTACAGGCACGTAGGCAGTGTGCTAGGCAACACAATTCATAGTATTCTGATGTGCAGAGAGCAAGCGAAGACTTGAGTACAATTAGGCAATGTTATGATCCCCAAAGTAAGACATTCTTGAAGGGGAACAGAAAGTAGTCAGTTCTTTAATGACTACAGCTCCTCTGGCCCTCCCTTTTTCCCCTTAATTCCTTTCTCAAACCTCCCCACGACTCAGTATGTTCTTGGAGATGATAACTAATTTCTAACAGGGACTGCCTCAGCTCATTCCTCAGTTGTTACATATTCACTGTGTGCTTAAATTAGCTACCTATTCTTAAATCTCTTTCTTAGTATTTAGTTTGTGCTCTTGATTATTGGCCATCAAAAGAGGGTTAAGGATTTTATCTATCTGCACAGTGTCAGATGAGATCAAAAGTACTTAAATGAACATTAAATAAATAATAAAATTTGACGCTGGGGCCAAAACAACAGTGATAAACAAAAAATATCTTGTTATTATCTCCTAATGAGAACTACCGATTATTTTTTACATTTCGTTTGACAGTCTTCATCTCAATTAGTTCTCCATGGCAAAGTTAAATTATTCAGCTTGATAAAGATCATCCTGACTCCAAAGCATACTTATTAAAAGAAATTAAAGCTTGGTGCTAATCAGGCAAATGAGCATGTGTTACTAACAACATACAAAGCCCAACAATGAGATAATGACAGGTAGGGTGACAGATAAAAAGCAGTGCAATTTAAAGGTAGTGAAATGCTTTGAGCTTCCTGAAGGGAACAGGCATTGTTGATGAGTCTTTTGAAAGAACATTCTTTGCTTTTTAAATCGCGCTTCTTTCATATCTCAAAGTATCTGCACTGAAAAGTGACTGAAGATGATAAAAGTAGTAGGTTGAGAAGTTGTACCAGAGCCAGGAAAGAGTCACAGAATGAAAAGTAGGGCTTGTTGTTACATAGCACAGAGGCAGTTTTCCATAAATGACCCAAGTATTCCCAGTCTTGGCACATCTATTCAGAAAGTTATTTCAAAGTGAACTGGGAAATCCGGATTCAACGCTGATTCACACTGACCTCCAATATGTCTATCAGGATACGTTTGTTACATCTGGAGTCATGGCAATGCTAATGTATTTATGTGTCTATGGGTAACACTACACAGGTAAGTAGACCCAGCAAAGCCTGCATTTTGATGGGATGAAAATTCCTGAATTAGCTTCAAATGCTTTGTTTTGCTCAATGACAAGTGAGATTATTTGCTTTCATTTGCACGGAACACATGGTTCTCTTGTTGAGAGAATTATCTATAATTTTTTCCTGGCAACCCTTATTGTTTTGGGACACAGCCTGACATAGTAACCTCGCTCTGTTAAGAGAGATTTCTGCTTGAAACGTAGGTCTGAGTAGTCAGGAAGGTTTCTGTATTGGCAAGCTCATGGACTGGAGGGATCAGTTCTGCCCGGTGCAGGCAGGAGGATGCGCAGTCCTGTGCAGCCCCTCAGTGAGTGTGGGCTTCACGCTTCAGTAGGAGCAGCCTGCAGACTGCCCATGAAGAGCAGATTCATGCTGCAGGGTTCGGTGAGATTACAAAAGGATTATTTCACAGCTCAGCAAATCTTGTCTGGCCTGGGTGCCCAGGAGCTTGGCCTGCTGGCCAAGGTGGTTATGTGATCCACAGGCAATCACTGGCAGCATGCTGTCCCCTAGCCCTTTTGGAAAACATATTTTTCAGAGTGCTGTAGGTATGTTCAAGGACTCCCATGGTTTAAGTTAATTTCTCACATAGCTTATCCAAGACAAGACATAAACACTAGGGAAGTGCCATGTGGCCCAACATACTGTGGATTAAACACCTGAATATAATTACAACTTTTGCACACCAATTACTCACAGGTTCTCTGGGGAGAGGAAGAAGAGCTAGTTTATGCTTCAGAGAGTTCCAAGTCCTGAGCTTCTCCAAATATACAAGAGGAAATTCACCCAAATATTTTGCTCCTCAAAGTATGCTCTTTTCTGCTGTTTCTTATTTTGCATGGGTTGTCCATGGATGTTATTAAACCCAAATCTCACCTTCCAGAAACAAACACAAATTATATGTAAGTGAAAAGGTAGTCAGGGAAATGTAACAGTTGTTTGCAGCACATTATTGACCAGAACCTTCAGGCTCTATTATTGGTCTTTTGATGTATGCACTGAACTACAGCATAACAAAGTACATTACTATTAATTGATAATGAGCTCTTTCTACTCTGTCAAGATGAGAACCTGAAATAAATGACATACAAAAAGACAAAAGATGGATACAGACTGTTTCCATATTTGAACTTGCATTCCTGTGCTCAGCAGTCTCTTTTGCACAATAAAAAATAATCAGAGCCTGCATTTTTGGGTCTGCAGTTGACAATCAGAGAGAAGGTGCAAATAGAGGAACGTGTAACTACTTCCTTAGACACAAGGAGTAAAATCATGCCATGTCATTCTGTGAGTGCATTTTCATTCATAGAAGTAACTTGGGTGCAAAATGATAAATGTAATTTTGTTTATTCTTCCCTTTATACGTCATGCAAAATAAAAGGAATACATTCCAACATGGATATAACTTTCAGTAAGTTGTTCCAGATTACCCTCATCTGTTTACAACTAACACTGAATTGCCATGTGACGCTTTTCAGTCTGAAATCATATAGACAGGGAATTAAAAAACTGAGAGCATTAAAGATATCAGTGTTGGCATAGGACCTGGATTTGATTAAAATTACAAAGATTCACATTACAATTTTTACAAAAAAAACCCAAAAACCTTCTCATAGAATATCAGAAATTGAATTTTTATATGCAGTTCTTAGAAAGCTTATCTAACATCTCCAGTGATGCATGTGCATTTCGTCACATTGTGGTGGGCTTTTCAGGAGTTCACATCCATCCCATTTATAATTCAATGATAAGCATGAGTCACAATGTGATTCCTGAATAAAATTAAGTGTATTTTGAGAATTTATTGCTGTTAACATGTTTTAAGAGTCCACTAAATCTTAAATTTGAGAGATACTTTTGCCTGATTTTTAATTGTAAATACATCTGATTTTTGAGGTTGGTTAAGTACAACCACAAGACCTTGTGTTATATCTGATTTTTTTTTTTTCCAATTTCTAACTGTACTACAATTGGCAGATATGATTGTAACATTCAAGATAGAATGATGGCATAGAGATGCAACGCATCATCTTGCTGCTTAGCGTAGCATATAATTTACAGGGCTGTACGTTTTTGTAGCTAGCACTGAGCTAGTCTGTCATTGTGCTAAGTTATTCAATAAACACAGTGCTTCACACTAAGAGCATTTGTTGGGAATGTGTTATTTGGGTATGTATTATTTGGGTTGATTTTCTTTCGGCACTCGGGAGTGCTGTACAGTAGCTAAATGTAGGTACTCAAAATGAAGTTCAATCATCAAGTGCAGGTATAACACAAACCTGCATTAAAACCAGCCAGTGTTGGGTGCTCAGGAATGCAGTATACTTTATATAAACTCTCACAGACAAGAATCATATTACTTAATGAGCAGCATGCCAAAATAAACTTGCAACAAGGACATTGCTGAGTTAAAAGAAGAAACCTTACTCAAAATGCAAGCCCAGCTTTCTCTTGAAGTTTAAAAATCCAGCTGACCACTAATTCTTATGCACATGCCAAAACCTCCTTTCCTGCATGACTAGCAATGATGAACTATTTTCCAGCTTTCCAGGTACACAAGCTAGGTTTTGCTTATTTGTTTGCCTGATGACAACAGTAAGTTGCTAAGATGAAGCTCCTCAGTCTTGACATGGCAGAAAAACCCCAAACCCTTGTTCTTCCCAGAGCTGTTCTTTCCTCTAACAGTTCTACTGTTGGATAAGAGACTGCAGTTTAAACAATCTGCTAGAGGGATTTCTGTTGAACAGTAGAGTTAACTGTCATTTTATAAGGTCTCCAGAAGCAGTTTCTTTTGCATTCGTTTTTTTCAATGCCATATCTTCAATATTCTTTGTACGCTCCATTCTTATCCATAAGGGATGTGGTCATGTATCCTTTGCTACCTCTATGGGCACAGCAAATTGTTACTGACCTGAAAGACTAAGTCATGCTCTTCAACCCAATGCCTACATCAGATACAGAACATTATGCATAAGCCTTTTGTATCAATAGAAAATTAGACTTCTGCTTTTCACTCTGGGGAATAAAAAGAGGATGAAATTGCAATTCATAATTCACTGATATGCTAAAATAAAGCCTTCTCCAACACTGCTGCCATCCTTTCACAACTTCATATTTTACCCACAAATCCCTACTTCTCTTGACCTCACTTCTTCCTGGGAGTCTTTCAGAAATAGGAATCAGAGTCAAGGCACTGCAAGCCCACATTCCTTTCTCTTAGGGACAGAGAAACAAAGATGTTCTGAAGTTATGGCTGAACATGTAAAGACACAAATACTTCCTGCGTATCTGTCACTGGTGGATCAGCTCTGGAAGCACAGTTTAGATGATCTGTTATGGCAAGAAGCTTCTTTTACACCATTTCTGGGCCACTGTAAAACTGCCCATGGTGCAGGAGAGCAGCAAACCCTACAGTACATTTCATATGCAAATGTAAGAATAGGAAAAGCCGAAATTGGAGGCAAAAAAATCAGACAGAAATGTAAGTGCCAAACCTTGGCAAATGCAGCTCAAAGCATGTGCCTGACTCCATGCACCTGAACTGAAACATTCTTGGCTTGAGAGGTGACTTGTCCTGGAAAAAGGATGTGGAACCATTTCAATGTCAGAGAAAGATCCTATCTGTAAAGCCCTGTTATCTTACGAAGAAAAAATGTCGTGATATCAAAGATAGATCATATGAAAGATGGGCAGCAGCCCACAGACTGTTCAGTAGTATACGATCTCCCAAGGTTTTGCCAAGTTAAAGGGAAGACATGCCAACAAAAACAGTTTTTCCTCCCAACATGAGACCAATTACACATCCATTGTGTTCAAGGCCAACAGCTTCTGCTTTCCCCTGAGCTCTGAGCTGGCAAGGTGTGGGGGGCACTGCCTCTCACAGTCACTTCCTTCAAATGCTCCAAACTTCTGGCCAAAACAGCCTTGTGCCAGGCAACCCAAGATCTGCCTCTGTGCCTCTGAGCTTTGGCACTGCATCAGACAGTTTGTTTGGTACAACACACTTGTTCCACTGAGTAACTCCATAAAGCTGAGAAACTAGTTTCTAAGCAGTTTTTCTCCTCTTGTACTATGGTTAGAGGGAGCACGTACCCCCAGCTTAAATAACTCTTTTTTATGCTTTTTCTATGCAAGATTAAGCATAAAGAGTATTGTCCCTTAAGAAGCTATACTGAACAATAAAATGTTTAGTGCACACATAGGAAGAAAGTATTACTTAAGATTATCATGGAACAGCATATAACCATATTAGAAACAGCACTATCTATTAGTTTTAATTTACTAAGTTTTTTTCTAATATATCTGCCAGGATATCTCAGCCATCCAGGCATGCAAGCTGAACAATTTGCTTGAAAAAATATTGGATATGGACATTTACAACATGCTTTACATTATACTTCTTTCTAGTTAAGAATATGCAACGACTGATATACATCAATGAAGCTTTCTTGATTTCAGTGCAGTGGTGCCAATTCACAGTATTCAAGGATTTAGCTGTGCTTTTCCTGCTAGAAAACAGAGTTTATTTCAAGCTGTCCAAATAAACATACTTCTGACTCATATGTAAATAAACAAAAAGAAATGAGACAGACTTGTTTTAATGTGACTGTTCACTGAGACACCCTTCTTTCTCACAACTGCACATTCATGCAGCACTGACAAAGTCCCAGGCCTCATCCTTCTCAGTAGTTTCTCTGCCTCAGAGTAGCTGAACATAACAATCTCCTCACACTTGCACAGCATTCCTCTCCCTCCTCAGTTCCTTCCCCCACCTCAGATATTTCCCTCTGATGTCTCAGGACACACATGAATTCAAGCTTAGAAAATAGGGTCTTGCCACCTGTAATAGTTAGAAGGAACTTATTCAGAAAAAGGAAAAAAAATACCACTTAGCAGCAAAAATCTTGTGTGTGATTTCATAGAAGCAGACAAATATGTACTTTACCAGTTCTTGGAGTCCTTCCTTCTTACCCAGAGTGGCATGCATGTGTGTGCATGTGCATCCTTGTTCCACGTAGTGCAGGAGGCCTTTTTCTTGTCCCACACCGTCCTGGGATCCTGATACAAAAACTCGTAATTATTTGTTTGTGTTCTGCAAAGTTTTTCTGACTGCAGGCCTTTGTTACTCAATGTGACTGTGAGAAGGACTGGACTGCCTGGAGATGAGAGGCTCCTTTTCTGCCATACTGAAACACAGAGCATGCATGCATTTGACATGGCTTTATACAAACGTTGCTTTTGAATAATGTGCTGCATTACCACTTTGTACATTTTCTACCATATGTACAGCAATTCTGGATAAAGAAAGATTATTAAAAGTCTTCTGCTGCAACCCTGAAGTAAGAGGCTGAGAACCCCAAGTTCTCTGCAGGACAGCCCAACAATATCATTATGAAAGCACAAATTTGAGGTAAAGAACTTTAAAAATTAAGAGCATCACATCATATATTTGACATAAATTTACTGATTACTTCCTTTCTTTAGAGAAGCACGTAAGACAATCAATTTGCAGAGGCAAATCTCTTGTTTAACTGGAATTAGATGGTTATTCTTGAGTTTTAAAAAATTAGCCATATTAGTATAATCTGCCAACCATAGATTTTTTTGCTTTAGAACATAAGTAGTATACTGTAAATATATTAGCATACAAACTAAATTACTTTTAGAAAGAACGGACCCCTCAGGTGTTATATTGCTATATCTGTATGTAGATAACACACACAATTTGAATTCTGCTGCTTTTATCTTTTTGTTTTTTTATTAACTAGCAAACAAAACCTTTTTGATATTTGTTGTTTCCTTTTGTTTTTTGAGGGCAGAAAATATCCAAACATTTTTGCATGAACCCAGCTTGCTAACCACTCTGATACTTTAAGCACTAGATTAGCAATAATTGCAAGGGGCAACAGGTTGCTGTCATTAGTGGGTATTTCACTGCTGATATCAATGAAATTTTAATCAGGCAATGAATCCTGTTTCCACTTTAATTTTGACTCCACGTTAATAAGCAGTCCATTAATGCTCTATAGAAAGTAGCAAAAATCAAACCCATGTTTCTAATACTTACCCTGAATACAAACAACGGGACATATAAGAAACACAACGGAACTACTTATAATTTTCTAATAGAATTCTGTATTAGAAAAAAAAGGATTATTATTCTGCCATAGTGGTTTCACTAGCCTAAACCAACTAGAAATAAGATTAGAGTCAAGGCCAGATGTTGCTGGAGAAAATGGAGATGACTTAAGAAGAAAACTTAAGACTTAATTTTCCCTTGATAAAGTTGCCAGATGAGAGTCTCTTCATTCCCAAAACATAAACTGACATGTTAGCTAACAGTTATGAGAATATGATGCATTAACTTATTATCCCTACACTTTCTCTTAAAAACAGATTTTATCTATAATATTCCCTAGAAATTGTATTATATGCTTACTGAGAGCTTGCTTTCCCTGTGCACTCTTGGAACATGTACAAAGAGTAAAATATCACAAGAAGTAACATTCATAAATTGATCACTCTGAAAGTAAAAGCTCCTATTTATTTCCATGGAAACTACAACAGATACAACACTACTTGATAGAGCAAATTCTCAGCTACAAAACACTATTCCTCAACACAGTCACCACCATTAGTTATGCATTTTTGCTAGCAATGAATAAGATCCTGTATGCTCTGTACCAGTGTAAGAATGTGTACCAGTGGAGGTGGCCCACTGTCAGTGTCGCCACTACTGAAATGCACCACCCACCACATCACTGTGCTCACATCCACTGCTTGGTCTCCATTAGCGCTCAGCGAGTGTTGATGAATGTTAGTGGGTACAATTTTTTTCACATGGAGGAGTTCAATGTCACACTTTTGCTCCATATGTACTTCCATGTCAGACACCATTCTGTCAGTCTGCCCCTCTGTTGCCATCTGTCACAAAGCAACAACATGTAATTGAGTATTGTTGGGAAGGTTCAGCCTCTTACTGCCACGCCACCAACATCCACCTCTCATGTTGTAGGCCAACATCATAAAATAGGAGGCATTACTTTCAGAGCAGCTCTCATACTTCTTTCAAATGAGTTGCACTATTTCACTTCCCACAGTCATTTGATAGCTGAATTTTCAGTTGTAATTGAAGGTAAGAAAAAAAATCACAAATTCTAGTATCAAAGTTTATATATATATATATATACATTAATATATAGAGAGACACATAAATATACACACACACACTTTTAAAATGAACTGCCTTAACAAACTCTACCTTAAGACCTGCATGTACGCGTGTTGTCCCTGACCTCAAGTCAACAAAGTATGTAAGCCATTGTTTAGTTCCTGAATCAGCTATAAAACAAATATGATTTTTTTTTTAATCCTGGAGGTGATTTCAATGGCATTTATGCAAAACCAGTAAGCCTACACTTAAGTGATCTGCCAAATCAGGCCTTTGCTTGGTTAAAAGTAAAATCCCTGCCTAATTCCTACTCTCATTCTGAAGACAAGATTTATAAAACGTTATGCTGACAGTTGATCAGTGGTGTTTTTGAGATTATGCGGCATTTAACATGGCATGTATTTTCTAAGCCAGCTTCAAATCACTGAATATGAAAGAGAAAATAATGGCTGACTTCTGCAGCAAAGAAAGACATTTTTCAATTTGAAAAATGAACGTTTACCTCATAACTAGGGTAGAATACATGCAGTTTTCTGAGGCATAGAAGGCACATATTGCATAGATCAGTTTTATTCAGAGATTGTATTTTCTGTGATGTTTTCAGCAAATTGCCTCATCTTTCCACTACATACATATAAATCATAAACACGCTTTCTTAATTATGGTAGGGAGTGGCATTATAAATCTCTCCTTTTCCCAAGATCTACAACCTCATAAAACCAGTATAATGCACATCATCTCTCTCGCGTAGCTTCTGGCACGCCATTTTATTCTCCTTCCGGCACAATCGACTACTCTGTGGGATATTTGTAGTAACAGTCATCAGTCTCTCTCATGAAAGATGCCTGGAAAAAATATGGTAGTTTAACTACTATATGCTATTTCATAACAATAAATCCTAAGGTTTTCCAAACATATACGATTTTCTTAGCATTACTAAATTTGACTATGCCATTTAAACAATTGTATACTGAACTAGTGAATCTGAAAATAAGACTATTCACAGAAAGTAAGTACAGTTATTTAACTTTAGTAAAATTCTGTCATCATAGACATCAAAAAAGAGAAAATTCTTTGCTTCCCATCAGAACAGTTCCCATCATTTCTCAGAAGAGGGAAGACAGAGCAACATTGGACCTTCATGATTGTCCAGTTAACTGGAAATGCTTTAGGGAAATACTCCTTCCTGGTGAACCAGACACAGGCATAGAAGTTAACAGACCCAAATAAGGGATAGCAGAGAGCAGGGCTTTGAAGGGATGCCTTGTCAATGTTCCAAAGACAGGCTACAGGAATTGACATCAGGCAAAACACTTACATTTGGACACTAAGAAAAGATAACAGTCCACGCTGGGGATAACAGACCAGTGCCAAGGGTCACCAACAGGACGGGCTGATAGACCTTGTGCTTTGAGGAAGAGGTCCAGGTTCCTACCACTAATACTTCCAGGATTATGCAGTTATGAGACCCTAAAGCAAAAGGCCTCCTTGTGTGTACACGGGTCTTAAAAGAGTATCTGCAAGATAACATTTTAAATGTGATATTTCCTCTCCAATACCTTGGACACCATTCTGTCACCAGTGACATCATACTGTCCCAGTGCTGCTGTTACTCTCACAGTTATAGAATATAGTGTATTTTAACAGAGCAGTTATTCAAACTGCAACGTTAAAGACGTGAAAATAAAGCCTTGCTGGTAAGCAGATGCTAACAAAAGCCACAAAGATCCATCTGGAGCTTTCAGGGTCTTACTGGCTACTTTGACCATAATTTTTTGTTTGTCATTAATCAGTGGCAGATTTCTTACCTTTACAGATATCAAAAATCAAAGATGAAAGACTTCAGTCTACTGGTGATTCCTTACTTCATACTGCTGGTTTTGCAATTTTGCAATTACATTCTTTCTTCTGATCTTCACCCACTTTAGCACACTGATTTGTTCATCTCTTCTGTAAAGCCATCCAGTGAAACTTACAGACTTTGAAGGCTAAATTCTATTCCCCATTTCCTGCAACTCCAATTCTAGAATAAAAATAGAAAGTAATAAGTATTGCCTAGTAAACCTAAGCTGTAAATCCATAGCACATAAACTTGCAATGCTAGGTGGTACACAAGCAAGTCTGTCTATTAAGTCGTATTTAACATGGATAAATGTCTATTTATCATGAACAAAAATCAGAAGTCTGGAAGTTAACTTGCTTTCCTGTGTGGGTTTTTTTTTTTTTTTTTTTTTCTTTCCAGATGAACAAGTACTTTATTGATGTTTTGCTTTATCATGGTAATTCTGGACGAGTTACGTGTAAGTTTTTGAGAGCTACTATTAGTTAAGCTTAAGTTTCTACCTGAACAGCTATTGCGTTTATAGAGTTTTTCCTGTTATGAAAATTATAGGGAAAAAAAAACCATTTACATAATGTGGTAGTAGGCAAAACAGATAAATCCTGGAAGTTGAGACGGATGTGCAATATAAATTTGATTGCAGTTTCCCAGAGATGTTACTACATCAGAATTAGCCCAGACTGCAGAGTAATTGTGCCTTACACCAAGAAACAAAGGAACAAAAGCCGCCTCTTTTGTTGTAGCTGACTTCTATAAGATCAATTATAATGAAAGTTCTCACAGTGATAGTAAGGCATGAAAATATGCACAGCTCCAAAGTTTCTAAAACTCCGGTCCAAGCCATGCTTTGGAAATATGTTGCTAGTAAAAATTCATTGTTTTGTTTTTAACAGCTCAGCTTTGATTTCTAAAGCACATAAATGCATTTCTGAGCTGAAACCTTAAGTCCAACATGTGTCTTTACAAGCACTGACATACTTCTAAAGAAAGGACCTCTCAGCCTCAGAGAAAGAGTGCACAGATTCTGTTGAGAACTATAGTTCAACATGGATGGTACCCACAGAACTCTGCTGAGAAATGACAATTAAGGAAGTTATTTAAATTCCCTGCAATGTATTAATGGACACATGCAAGAACTTACACATTTGCAATGACACAAAAAGTCCTATTATTCTAGAATACTCCCTTTTTATGTCCTACTTTTACCATAGCTGCATTTATATTTGTATATGTGTTATCTGGCATATTTGTTTTATCACACAAATCACCCTGCTAAGTACTGATGCTGTAGAAATTGAAATAATATGAAACTCATTCTTCCAAATTTCTCCATGATAAATACGAAACTCGATAAAATGATTCCTCTGCCTGACTTGGAATTTTATGCTCCCTCTAAGCACGACATATTCCACACCTATGAAGTCAATCAAATGTCATGGCTATTTTTCTTTTATTATCCAGGGCTGGTAGAGCAGCTTCAGTAAAAATAATTCATACCAACTGTTGCCAGTTAATGGAAATTCAAAGTCTTCAGACAGTGTTTTTTATTCCTAGTGCTTGAATTCTCAGGGAAACAGTGAAGTATAATTGATACCATATGCTTTTTATTGTTTTCCGCATGAAAGAATCATGATATTGAGTGGATCGCTGAATTATGCTGTGGCATTGTGCCACATCATCAAACAGCAAGGTCACAAGCGATGAAGGTACAGTACTCACAGTGGGACTAGCATGTGTCATATCTTTGCATTGGAGGTTTATTTCAGTTTGTCTGAGTAAAACCAGACTAGAAAAAAAAAAAAAAAAACCACCCATAATTCCAAATACTACATTACTATATTACATTAGAGCTAGGTCAGTTCCTTTGGCCACTTCAGAAACATTAATAACAAGGGCATATAAAAACAACTGCACCTACCGTTATTTCAGGATTATTGCTGACATAGAGAAATAGTCTCTTCCTACATACTTGCTCCTGCTATTATGTTCACTAATTGTTTTGAGCATTAATTTCTCTGCTTTACACTTCTGCTTCACAAAATCACAACTAATGGAATATTTTTAGAAAATCTAAATACTTTTTAGCTTTGGAAAAGCATTTTTGACTTTGCTTACAAGCCTAGATCAGATTCAATAATGGAAGTTTTAATCATTCTTTGACTCATCCTCCGATGCACCTCAACTTCTGTATAATTTCAAGCCGAAAACTTGCTGGAAGCAAAACATCTTTGTGACATATGTCTCACACTATAGAGAAATTAGGTTCATATCAAAGAATTAGAATTCCAGAACCAAGTGAGAGCCAAAACACTCTTGTGTGTTCACCGCATATTACTGTTTTATTCCCCAAATCAAAATCCTTTCTAATAGCATATAAGAAAGTGCATCTTAAAAAATACAAGGACAGTTTTGTCAGATCCAAGTATTACTTCATTCTTCTATAGAAAAACTCTAGTACAGAGTTTTTTTCAGCAGATAAAACTCAAAAATTTTGTTCTGCCTAAAACTCTATACATAGATGGCTAATTAAGACTTATAATTACTTTATTTTAATGGAATTGTGTTATAACACGCTGCTCACGAAAGCCCAACAGAATACAATACAAAAAACGCAGACCACAGAATTTCAAATAATTTAAAAACAACCAACAGAATCTTAACCATTTCATCACATGACATTTCTTAATGTTTGCCACTAATTATAAAGTCATTGAAGCTTCTAGTTTGGCCAGCGCTTTACATATATGAGACAAATGCTTTTTTCTTGGAAATCTTGCTTCTCATGTTTCTCATGACAGACAAGGAGCAGCACTACACAGGAAGAATAAGGCTTCAGGAATATGTCTGGAGTTACAATATAGCTGAACTGCTTACATAAATATTGCACATGCATTTCTAATCATCATAGCAATTTTTCTTTTTAATTTGATTTATAAATCTGCTTCTTTTTCTACCGGAATTACTAACAGAGGCTGAAGAATTAAACTTTCATTTAACAGTTCACAATGCAAATAGTACCAACTACAGTGCAATTGACATTTTTGTATCCAATAGTAGAACTATTTGAAGAGAAACAAGGCAGATTTTCTATTTCCATACTTCTCAGGCAGGAAATTTAATTTTTTGCCTTCTGGAAGGGTTTCAGTTGTAAAGATTTTTGTAAGAACACAATGGTGGTATGACCTAATTTGATGGTTTTAAAGAGAGGAAACACTATATGGTAGGGACTATATTGTAATTCAACATCTTGGCCTTTGTTAGAGGTAGAACAACTATTGCTCTGGGGTTTCAATGACTTTTTGGATGATCTTAGGATCTTTGTCATTGTGGCTCTTCCAGGTCACAGATAAATTTCTTTACAAAGTAACCTAACATTCTGCACAGGTATATGGAGGGAGATCCTAATTAGTCCTTTCTTCACACAACATAATAAATGGCAATCTTGCTATTTTAATGTTCTCTCTACTTTTTCTCTCTGCTAACACTCCCTTCTTAATAAATCAGTCAGCAATATTTAAACATTAATTTGTATCAGATTATTACCAAACTTTTAATGGCAGGATTCTCCATAAAACTTCAGCCATTTATCTGCTCTTTAGATCAGAATTAGAAAGCGTGAGTGATGAGACAAAAAATAATTCTAGCTGCTGTTCAACCTACATTTTTAGATTACATGAACTGACCTTGAAAACTGAGCCATGTTTTGATCAATGACCAGCTGCATCCGCCTCAGGATAACATCAATTATTTGCCCAGGCCTGGCAGTACACACTGAAGTGGTGTGAATTATTTTTGCTCCATCTTGAACCAACTCTGGCACATCCTGAGTTGTCTGTTTGAAATGTTCTTCACACACGGGCACAGGATATTTGCACAGCTGTGAATCTGGCATCCCTTCTTCCCTACCTAAAGACATATCCTACCATTTGACCTCCGGAGGGAAAGGCAGGAGGACAGGACATAAGGTTAATTTATGCAAACATTTAAGAGTGGTGCTGGGATTTGCTGACAGAAAGGAGATAGCTACAGAAAAGAACCCAGCATCTTCCATAACAAATGGGAACTTACACACCCTAGAAGTGTTGCCTTTTCCATTTACAGGATGCTCGGTGGAAGAATACTTAATTTCTTCTTGAAGACATGGAAAAATATCTGAGAATTCTTTTTCTGATGAGAGAATCTGTGAGATTTATCCATTTGCTATCTCCACTGAGCAGTATTTGCTGCAAAACAAGATAGAAAAGTACAAACCCTTTAGAAGGATTTACATGTATGAGGTGCAAATCAAATGTTTATGTACTAAATATGTACATGCACAAATATCTATCTTAATATGTTTATACACTCAGAGGATATTGCATATTTGTCTATAATATTTTCTGGAATTGGTTATGAATGCAGGATTACCCTGGCAGCCTCTCTCCACCCCCAATATTTACACATTCCTGGGTATTTGCCTAAGAGGATTTGGATGTTTTCAAAGACAGAGAATGCCTAGGTCTTTCTCGGCACATGGAAATAAGATGCATTTTTGCTGGAAATTGCTACATGGGAAAGGAAAGGACCGAGGAGGAATCTGAAGAATTAAACCTATGTAAGTTCAACTCCCCGTTGCAAATTCAGTGGAAGTTCTGATCTGTGTGTCTTGATCTAATTTCCCAATAATCTGTATGTATGTTAAACACATACCAACTTCAACCTTTAAAAAATTTATCGCAAAGTGAGCTTCTGTTTAAATGCTGTTAGATAAACAATAGCCAAAAAGTCACGACACCAACAAGTAATTGGAGATGATTACTACAGCCATGAAATGCTTTTGCCAGGAGCAAATGCATAAATATTCTTGGTGTTGTACCCTAGCATATCTTATGCAAAATGCCTGCCTTTCATATTTATTTAGACATGTGCAATGAGAGATGAAGCTATGGATTCTGACAAATCCCCTGAGGGGAATCTGATAGAGCCAACACATCAGGGTTTTCTTTTGATGCTGTATTCTGTAATACTCTTTGTATGCATTGCCCAGCTCAACATATATAAGATTAGAAGCAGAACAGATCAACTCCGCAGCAGATGCTATGTGACTTGAGAGGTGGCAGTGCGTTCCTTACTGCACTACCATTCCACATTTCCTATATCCTTGAAAATTTTATTGTGGGGGAGGCATTAGCAGCAAAGATATGCAATGAGGATGAAGCATCATTTTCAGATGCATTCCACTTCTTCAGCTGTATTTTGAGGATTTACTCTAAGTGCCTATGCTTAATGTATTTTCAAGCCATAGGGATACTCTTTATTCTTGTACATCAGCATATACCCCTCTCACACATATCCTGCAGAGTATATTCCCACTTGCAATGCAGAACCCATCTGTAAATGTTTCCACTGGCACCCTGCTTCTTTTTTAGATCTTTATATTCAGCAAAATCACACACACACAAATAAAAAAAGGGAGGAAGCATAAACTTTAAACATAAATTATGCAGAAGTTGTTCATTCTCAGAGTCACATGGCTTGTGCAAACTCAGTTAAATGGTTTAATTAACAATATTTTTACTGGATACGTAAGGACTCTAACTTTTATTCATTCCAAAACAAAAGGCATATAGTGAAATATTGAAACTATTCTATCAGTTCTGTGAAAAGGGCTACCTATTTTCAGTAGTCAGTACCATTAGTTCTATAGTCTCCATAAGTATGTAAATTTGTTCAGGGTCAAAGAACACAAAAATCTCCTTTCCCCACTGTTGGTCACTACATCACTGCACAGGTCACAACTGCCTCACCCAAAGATGCTCTATGTTCCTAATACATGACAAGTCATGAGTAGCTTAGATCTAAGATATGGATTATTTAAGTATTTAAGCATTAGGATTCTCACAGTGGAGTGGTATAAATTATGAGTGAACTTTTTGCCCTTTTTTAAGAGGAGTGTGTTTTCTTGCTGGACACTGCGTTAGCATTGAAGTTCACTTCAATGCAACTAATCCTAGGGAAGAAACAGCTTTGGTGAACACGGAGGAACCATTCCCAGAGACTGCAGCCACTGATAACACACAGAGCTGTCACCAGAACAAGGAAGATTTAAATCACAGACAGGACCCTGGGGACTCCCAGAGCAATACAAGCAAGAGATAATTGATAAAATAGGATCCTCCAATTCTAGCTTAGCCACATTACAGTGAAAACAATCTTGACAGCTTTTGTGTTAAACAGCTTATTAAACCTCAGGAAGGACCAGAGCCTATTTCAAACAAACGTGATTTGGAATTCCTTGTTTTTCCTGACAGAGGTATAACATGATCATTTCCATAAGGCCTAGTAAAAAAGGATTTGGATGCCAGAGCAGGTCATGTCCACTTCTGTAAGCAGAAAACCAGCCTGGGACTTGGGAATGGCATCCTCTGACAGGGACTCCACAACTTTCCCCGGGAACTTGCTTAGGCAGAAAATGTAGATTGCATATCAAAAGTAATTCAAAAGCCCACAGCCTTGAAACTGGGCTGGATTAGAATACACTAGAATAGCAATGGGAAAGATCAAATTTAATTTTGGCATCCAGAATCAAACTCTGCAGCAATAACAATTTTTTTGGCTCTCTTTTAGCTTAGTCAGTAGCACTGACTCTGCAATTGCATTTTTCACTACTAAGAAACAGCAATTATCCCTCCTTCTTTTATTCATATTTGTCACAGCACTTTCTAGTCAAGTGCAGAAACTTTTTTTCTGATAAATGTGACAGAGCAAATCTGAAATTCAACCATCGCTTCTTTCTCCCTTTGAAGAATGCAGAAAAAAAATAAAATCCTGAAAGAGCAACATCTGTTAGCCCTAAACTCTTCCCCTCTTCATTTTTGTATCAAGAAATCTACTCACATAGATTAATAAATATACCATTATTAACAAAATAATATGAAAGAAACAGCTGAAATGCATGTTGTTATACATGTGGAAAGGACAGAGAACAAAGAGAGAAGTTAGAAATGGAATATCACATTAAAGAGAAACTCACTAACTACAGGCCCATTTTCCTTTCTTTTTTTTGGGTTTAGAGTTTTTGGTCATGTTTATAAACCCGTAATATAAAATAATGCTGATACTAGTAGGAGAAATACTTCAATACTGGCCCTGCACAAGACAATTCAATAACTCATCTAACTACACAAATCTCAAAATAGATAAAACAGGAATCAAATCAAATCTGGGATATCCAGCAAATAGCTTTCCTAGCTATGCATTACAAAAAGTACCAAAAAGTCCTGGCTGTAATATTGCACTAACAGAATTCTGTGAATATAGAAAAAGGGCAACCAGGTTTGAAAAAACAGGTGTTAAGAGCTATGTTTGAGGCATAACATATTTAACACCTGAAGCCTAATTATCTGAATATTCTTCAACTGTTCAAACAAGTTGCCAGAAAAGTATGTGATAGCATTGAATGGCCCTTACAAGATCTTGTAGTCGAATGACATCCAAAAGGCTTGCAATGCCATACAGAGAGACAGGTAGACAAAAATCTTGCCCCTTCCAGCAAAAACCTTGAGCACTTCATGGATGTTTATGTCCTTTCCTTTCAACCTCCCATTGCAGAAACACACTATGTATACTTAATACATCCATATTACCTTTTATGCTATAGAAAAAATATTGCAAGCGTGCCCTTCAGGCAATCAGCATAGCTACAATCAATGTCACAGCTAATATGAACTGACCGAGAAGAAACAGGAGACACATTTTCAGATGTCTTCCATACTTTACCCTTTCCAACTCTCCTAGATGGACTCCCCAGCAACACCCTTTATTCATGTATTGTACAAATTACATTAATGTTTTTCAACCACATATTGCAATGTCTAAAGGTGAATAAATTGTAGTGAGATGGAAAGGATAACAATTAGGACAATGATAAGGGAATGTTGAACTTAAGAATACCTATAGACAAATAACAAGCCAAAGACTAGCTGTCATCTGCTTGCAAGCACCTGAGTTCATTTATTTTACGCTCAGCTTCTATACTATGAAATTATGAATGATGAGATTTTCAAAGTGAGTGATTGCGATTATTCAATCTCAACTTCTACTACACCCAAAAGAGCCTTTCTCTGTCTTTAATTGGAACATCCGTCAGTCAATGAAGCATTTTTGAAAATCCCCACCCTGGAGACAGGAGGGAAGCACAAGCCACTATAGAGACATTAAGAAATATCGAAAACCTGCAGCTCTTTCCAAAATTAACACTCCCAAATCCAGCGAAGATGATTGACAGACAGACCTCTGCCCCCACACAGAGATGATCACAGAAGTGAGGGTTGCATTTCTAGACAAATCCTTCTATACTCTCCACAAAGTCTGCATAAGGCAAGGCACAGAACGCTATATTCTCTTCTGTCTTAAAACATTCAAGTTTTCTTTCCCTTTTCATTACTAACTCCAAGATCACTATGGAAAAAAAACACAAGCATCCAGTTTCTAGATGATCTGGCATTATAATCATGTAAGGCTATGATAGGAGGACAGACAGTCCTTCTATTCCTTGTTATTCTACTGTCACGGTTTGTTTTTTTCCTGGCAAAAAACAAGATTTGTAAACAATGCAAATCATGCTTCAAGCAGCACATTATCCCTTATAATGCAAGGCTTCTTCAGTGGGAATATTTCACAAAAGAGCACAGGAATCACACAAGTCAGCTATCGCTGATATGACACTGTTCAGAAAATGTTTCTTTCCCCTCTGACATGGTGCATGTGTGAAACAAAATTTATCAAGTCTTCAGTGGAATTTCTGCCCACAGAAAAGGCTTGTATGGCACAAAAGAATAAACTTAAAAAAAATTGTCAAAAAAATGTCATTACAATATTTTCTCTCAATCTTTACACAGACTGCAGCATTTCACTGTGGGTGAGATATTGTTGTGCAAAGGCAGGAGTCCAGTGACATGTGAGGATATCCCCAGGAGGCTGATCAAAGATTGAGGACCCCAGCTGTACAAGGGCATCCTCAAGAGCACAATACAGCTACGTTTTGGCAACTGCATCCCACCAGAGTGTGTGTAGTGTCGTCTCACCAGCATTAGTGTGTGCATGTTTGAATCTGTTAAAATAAATTCAGTTGCCTTTTTTTTTTTTCCGGATGGATGCAATTTGAAAGCAAGGGAGCAAAAAGCATTAGTGAGGCACTGAGAGACCAGAAAAGTCATAAAGAGATGAAGTAGGAAAATAAACAGAAGGAAAGCAAGCATCAGAGAAAGATCATGGAAGTTGGACTGAAGTGTAGAGTCCCAGGATACCCACACACAGATCCAGAGGCAGCCTCTCTTGCAGCTATCCATCCTTGCAATTGTCTTTCACATTTGCATTCACTTTCCATCTCACCTCACAAAGTGGAACAGCATCTGAGTGCTGCACAGTGGTAACAGGTGGCGATAATCCCACAGATTTCCTTGAAGATATTATGGGAAATGAAGTTTTCACTGCCTAGCCCATGCTCCTAATGAAAGAATGTGAACAAGAGCACAGGGGACAGCTGGGATGCAAGTATATGCTTCTGATTAGAGGGGAAATACTGCACACTCTGCATGAAGGCTCCAGAATAAAAAATATCCTATGCCTATGTCTGCATCCTGCCCAACATCTCAGTGATACTGGTTCCTCAGCCAACTCATTTCAGTGGGCTTCCCAAGCAGAGGATGTATTTATGGACATCACAGAAAACCTGTCAGGTCTTGCCCAGTGCCAAAAAAGCTCTACTTCGTTATTCAGTGATACAGAGTTCTTACAAAGCCCAAAGGGCAGTCCTTTTAGGTGTTCTTCATAATTTAAAACCATGCTCCCGAGTATCAAAAATCACAGACAAAATCTGTTATATCAAAATAGAATTTTTAGCTAGACAGAAAATATTCCTCTTCAGGTAACACAATTTTGAGACATATCCTGTTATCTTGCTTCACTAATAGCCAGTACTTAAAAAGAAAATAGAAACTGAACAGTAATGATGATTTTTCTCCGGAGCAATAGCTAGTAAGTCCTGGTAGTTGATATTCCCATTTTTTTCTGTCCTCTTCTCATTGATCTTTAACTCACTAAACATGGGTAATTTTCTAACAGACATAGCATCAATTTTTTAATTATTTGTGCAATATTAAATACGGTGCAATGCCTTAAAAAGGAGTGTGATCTCTAGAACTTTGTCTTCATTTACTATTATTGTAATAATTTTCCAATAAAAAAGCACTGACAACAAGTAAGATTGAGTTTCACCGTGTCTGAAAGAATTACAAAATGATTTGTGACAGAAGCTATCATTAGCTTAGCTTCTAAAAGCATTTTAGTTGTTTGGCTGTAATTTCATGACGATCTTAGCATATTTGACCAGTACCTTTTTTCTTACTCATTCCACAATATTTACAAAAAATTGTTTTATAAAAACACACTTTTTTTTTTTTTTTTAACTGATATTTAATACATGGGCTTCACTAAATGCTATTACTAGATCCATAAATGTAATGTGTTTGATCATGAAGGTAAATAAACAAACAAGCAAAATACCCCCAACTGTTTGCAACTGTCCCACTCATGTTAATCCTTCTTAAGTCCAAACCTCATGCTAAGGAACATGAGGTCAGAGTGGTTGCAACACAATCTGCAATTTCTACATGATACTAAAGTCCAAAAAATAGACATTACCTTGTTTCTAATGCGTTTTTTCCAGACCTTTGATGTGGATGCAGAATGCATGCCACTTGGTTTCAATGTTCCAGTTTACTTTGCTTCTTGCTTCACATATAACGTATGTTCAGTTTTTCGAGATTTTCTGCATATTACATCACTTGCACAATTGACCTCATGAACTTGCACCACTAATTCAAAAGGACATTTGCTTGATAATTCTTTGAACTTACTTCTACTAAGGGATGGATTGTTGAATAACAGTTTATCCTCCTGAAAAAATAACAGAAAATAGGCTTCGGTATCTGTTAGAAACATTTGCATCAGCAGGCAATCTCCTGTTTCAATAGGGAATTACTTTTGATAACAGAAAAAACTTTGATCAAACCTTTAGACTCTGTGGAAATACATTCACCCTTAATGTCTTATTCAGTTTCAGTGGCTCAGCTACTTCAGCTTCAATTACTGCAGCCCGAATTCGATAGAACACATAATAAAGTAGCTACAGTAAATTGTCCAGAATTCTAGAGTATACGTGATTCCAAAGCATTCCCAACTGAACTTGAGGATATAAGACATCCAGTAGCTGACAGTTCTCAAACAATATTTTGCACTGAAAATGCCTTTGTTTTCTTTTGGATTTTTGAAAAAATCATCTCTTAATTAGGAGAAAAAAATAAACCATGCAACCGTTTTTTATTTTCCAATTTCTAACCTGTCCCAGTGTGGCAAACATTTAGGTTTTTCTTTTCTTATTCAGATTAAATGGAGAAAGACAAGAATGAACAAAGGAGTAGACAAAAAACAAATAAAAGGAAGTGAGGGCAGTGCAAAAACGATGCAAGTTTTTTAACTGAAAATTGTCTCTATCCTGTCTGGGTGTTAGGACACTGTTTGGTCTGTAGTGTCACAAGTCATGGTTCATAAACAGACTCAGGGCTCACTTCTTTGCTATTCTGGGCCTCAGAGCCTTGAATTATAAACCCAGCTTTTCCAAGGAGAAAGACAGCCACTCAAAATAGGACCCACAAAAATCATCTTTTGAGGATGCTGATGAATCTCCCACCCCAGAGAGGCACATTCTAGGTTGTAGCAAACTCCTTCACTGTAGGCCACCGCTATGCAAAAAAGGAAAACCAGAGGAAAAAACACCATCTAATTTTCCCAAATTCAGTATGTGAGCTCCATTCACTGAATCAGTGCATCAAAGGAACAGATGTGAACTCCTTGTACCTGTTCTGAAAGTGGCAGCCGCTGCTGTGATTAACACAGAGCTTTTTTTCTGTTAGTTACATTGCAGGGAAATGAGCATGCAAGAGATGTAGGAAGTTACAAGCCAAACACAGGCACCCCACAGGTTGGAAGCAAGAGACAAATGATCAGTCCTGTCATGTGTAATGGTGCCTTCTGCAAGGAAAGAGTTGCAAAACTCTACTTATCTCTGGAATGGTATTACTAACAATTAGCATCCTCCCAGACTTAGGAAGCAATTGAACAGGACTACAGTACATCACTAGAGCATCACAGTAAATCTAATATAGTTCCTTTTTATATTCAAATGATCAACCAGCCGTATACGTGCAATTAAAAATATCCATGTTTTCTGCCATTCTAATCTTTCTTATTTAATAGTTTTTGTTCACTAGGTATATGTAGGTTATACATTCTGCAAACAGGTAATCAAATAATCTCCAAGATACATATAATTTCTGCCACACACATATTCAATTATGACTTCTCCAGGTTCATATAAACACACTTGAGCAAGAAATAATGTTGAAACTTGCTTCTTCAAAACCTAAGTATGAACAAGTTATCAAGTTATGACTGAGGTAGTGGTGTAAGGCTCTGATGAGTCTTTTACCAAAAAAAAAAAAAAAAAAAAACAAAAAAAAACCACCCTCAAGACATTGATTTTATAGTAAAAAGAAATATTTTTTTATATTGCTAACAAAATGTTCATTCCCTATTATTCCACAAGAATATCACCTCAGATTGCACTGGAAACACCAATGAATTCAGAAATAGCTACTTGTGGTCGGATCTTTCTTTTCAAGTTTAAGAGCTGATATATCAGCACATAAGTGCAGAAGGGAAAAAAAAAAAAAAAGATGACATTTATTTCTTGACATACTTGAAAAATATTTAACTTAGAGATCTTCTCTGCTACATTACAACAAAAGAAATGGCAGACGAGTCTTTGGCCTGAGTGAGGTCAGACCTTCACAAATGTTTCTTAGTTGTCATATCTGTTTTCTCACAAGATGGGATAACGACCACTTTTATTCCTATATGTGCACAGTACACAATAGGGAAGGTCCTCTACACTTTACTGAAAAATAGAGGACAAACAAGAAAGTAGAAGGCAAACAGTTTAATCTCAACAAATCTCTAAATAAAATATTTTCCCCTTTCATCTCTTTAGAGAAGCATGCATCTTTCATCTACTGCATTTCACAAAATGTTACATAGAGAATTAAAGATAGCAGTGCATGCATCAGCTAAAATTAAGTGTCATGTCAGTTCAAGAATTTGGCACAAAAAAATACTATATATACTGTTATCCTATAAATCTAAGTCAGCTTGGAAATTGGCCAGTGCTGCACCATTTAATATACAGTTTGCATATCATCACATAGTTTAAATATCAAGATTTATTTTTTTTTTCACATGGGGAAAATAAAATTAAGGAAAAAATAATTAAAAAAACATAGCCCAATTTTAAGTTAACCTCAAATCCAAAGAATAACCCCCAGGCAACCATAAATTATGTGTGCCCTCATTCAATTCAAAAGCCACTGCTACAAGAAGAGATGGAGGAGGTGGGAGAGTTCTGCTGATCAAATAAACCACAATAACTTAATGCTTGCTTAGTATTACAGAGTTTATTTGAGCAGATAACATAGGCTGAGAATGTTGCTTCAGCCCCATGGTATATGGCAATTAAAACCATGTGATGTGCTTTCTCATCATCTACTCTTAGGTCCTGATGGCAGAAAATATCAAATGCCAAAGTAATGCCTGAGAAAATGCAGGTCCTATGTGCCCCACACTTCTCCACTGAAGGCTGACCAAGCTAAAGAACATCTTCTTTATACTGAGGCTGATCTTCACCAGATGGCTATTAATTTGAATAATAACAAAGGAAACTATGATGAGAATGTGCCTCACAATTCTGTTGAGTTCAGTGCATAAAAGAAATTTGAAGTACACAGCTCAAGCAGTTTTCTAAAACAAGCCAGTACACCACTCTATCTTACCCTCTTCTTCCATGAAAAGAAGAAAAAATACAATTTGAAGCATGGTTGTTCTATTTACTATGAATTCACAAGTGGGTTGATCTCAGTATGTCGGCAATGCTGAACAACTTTTTTTGGTCAGCAATGTCTGTCCCATCAGCTGGGTCAGAGAAATATATCCTCAGCTAACTAAAAGTCAACATAATTCTCTTGAACTTCTCTGTGTGTGTTTGTTTACACACCACCCACAGCAAAAGCTGAGAGTTTCATTTTACAATTCAGTTTTCTTATTTTTCAGTCTTTAAATTTGATTTTTATCCTGTTTGCCTGGATGCAATTTCCTTGAATAATGTTATAACAAAATAAACTTCTACAGACAGTAACTCATCCTAAAGAAATCTCTGATCTGAGAAGCCTGAAAATACCAGGGGAGACTCTTAACACTGTTAATAAATGTTTCAGACTTGAATGCCAAAAACTAGGTTCAGATCAGTGTTGGCACACTTGATTCTCAGGGGAATTTAACACTACTGAAAATGGCAGACCTTATAAGAAATAGCTGATGAGTTTCTTCATTGACTGCTGCCTCCTGAAATCTTGCTGAGTTTAGCATTTTGCTGTTCTACAGTGAGATATAACCAGAGAATACCATCTGAGAGAAATGAGTTTGTCTTGAACAAACACGCATTAAAAATACTTGAAGTATAGCTAGATAAATAATGTTCAGTAAGTTCTACAAATTATTCTGCTTCCATGAATGTATTGGAACATGAGTTTGCCTATCACAACACATGTTTTACTGCACTTATCTTTCAAGAGTCTAACTGGTAAACAAATTTCAAAGTTACATGCCTGACTAAGCAAGGAAGATGATTTTTGAATTACCTGTAAATCCTAGTTGCAGAGCAATCACACCTTATCCAATGGGAAACAGAAACAGTACCATGTGACATATCTGAAATTCAATGATTTTTGAAATTTCATATATTAGATTAACTGAAAAATGCAGCTGCAAATTCCAACAATGAGGAGGCAAGAAAATATATGCAGCCTCATAGATATACCTTCAGCGGATATGTACATTAGATTAAAAAAGTTACTCAATGTAGACTTTTTATTCAGCTGTAGTTAAAATGCAAATAGCCCGTGAAAATTTAGTTTGTTTTTCCACTTCCTGTGTTATGCAACGCACTCCAGTTACACAAGACTGTTTTTTCAGCTGGATCACAGCATGGCAGCGTTTGCAGACCAGTGCTGATGTTTCATTAATGATCTCCATAACAAGAAGATCATTGTTTTCTTTTATGTAAATGCTGGCTAAATTACAATCACATCAGAATTTACTACCTTCTTTTTCGGTGGCCCAGTATTAGAGAGAAGGTCATGCTTCCTACTAGTTAAGACACTTGAACAACATGTAGGCTATTTTTGGTGTGTGCTTAGTGATTAAAAAAGCCACATGGTTAATGAAGTCTGCCAGCAAAAGAGGAAATCTCAATTGTACATGTCAAAACAAGAAGAGGACCTGGTTTGCTAGGTGATATCCAATCTACTTAGTATAAAAAACGTTTTTGTACAGCTGAACACTCAGCTAAGGAATCAGATCTAATAACTCCCTCAGAATACTGTTCCAAATTCTAGCTTTCCACAGATCTCAGAGCATGGCTAAGACAATTCATTATTTAATTCCTCATTTATCATCATAAACCAGAAAGAATACTTTTCATCCCTTATCTGAGCTGTTGATCTTAAGTGTAAGCTCACCCGTTTGGAACAGCCTCTTGGGGTAGATGCAAAACAGTGAAAACAAAAATATGAGACTCATCTGTGACTGAGAACAAGCAGAAGATCCCTGTAAACACATTAATAACCTCAAACAAAACTGTAGTTCTTAGAGTATGATTTCCAATTGGAAGCCAATGAGTTTTAAATTCACAGATCAGGAAATGACTTGTCCCAAATCAAAGTATTACACTGTAGTAATGAATTGCTCTCATATTATGAAAAATCCCTCTCCAAAAGGTCTGACAGGAAAATGCTGACCATTCATGTAACACCCAGTCATTGTTACACACTGAAAACAAGGTTTTCAGAACCTTGTCTCAATATGTGTATTCCAAGTCCCACTGCTTGGACACTGTCACAAGCAGCCAGACTCAAGTGCTTTTCTGAACGAACTTAACTATGCTGACTGCGTCTACTCACACAGCTCTGACAGCATCAGAAAAACTCAGTTTAAACAAACAAACTAACTAACTAACAAAACAAAACCAACAGAACTTTAGCTGCCCAGTAAAATACTTACAGCATTCAGGGAACATGCCAGCCACACTGTGTCAAAGTTTAAAATACTTTATAAGATATGACAAAGATAACAGAAAATAGTTTTCTAAGAACCTTGAACTGAGTGTGGTTACTCATGTTATAACAAACTCATATGCAAAGAAAGTGTTAACTTTCCTCTACAGAAAAAGCTCCTGACTTTCACCACTCGCAGTCACATTTTCCCAGGTTATATCTTATCCCAGTAATCCACAGCAGTGCACAGCCACAGCAGTGAGATCTTGAGCAGGGATCAAGATCTGGCAGGTATTTCTGGAGGAAGACTTCCATAAACACTGTGAAAAAAATTGTTTCAAGTTGTGAAATCAGCAGGGAATCTCCACTCATTTTGTACTTTCGCCCTTCTGCTTGGAAGCAATATAGACGAGCACATCTTTCCAGATTTCTTGGAGAAAGATCTAAACTCCAAGAACAAGCAAGCCAGGCAAGGAAAGGTTGAGAAGTTGACATGTAATAGCAATATCTGAGGGGAAAAGACAAAGAAGAGAAAACTCTTCTAGGGAAACAGATTTTGCATCACACCTAATCCACTCCAAGAATTCTACTGAAGTAACAGAAAAGGTTTGGAGAAACTGAGAACACACCAGCAAAATGTAACAGGGAAGTACTGGCGTTTGCTAGGACTTCAGCAACAACCAAAATTCCAGTTCCCTACATTTCACATGCAATACCACTCTAACTTCCACGAAATGATGAGTTCCTTCTGAGTTTCATTTCCTTTAATCTCAGTCTCTTAGATATTATCTCACTGTTTTACATAAAAAGCTAAGGAAATCTACCTGAAATTGTATAAGATCTGCTCTTCCATAGCCTTTCTGCTCATAGCCTAGGTTTATCCCAGAGTCTTTCACACAAAGGTGTACATACTTTTACTAAGACAATAAGACACCAAATCCAAAATGTCCTACAGATATTGTGAATCACTGCTGCTCTTCCTCCAGACTCAACCACAAGAACACTTGTGGCCTCTCTGGTATCAGACAGCAAAAGCTATTTTAATAAATTCAGCAATTTGGGGCAGATAATAGAGCAGCAGTGGCAAATGGTGCAAATAGACTGAGCTGCAAGAAGAGGAAAAGCCATTACTTTACTGCAGATCTTTATGTCTATTTACTGTGTAGAGTCCAAAAAGATCTTGTCAATAGGTGGCAGACTGGATTAAACTTCATTAAGATGGGTTAGAAAGGATGGATGTGCCTTTCACTTAAGAAAGTTGAATAAAGCTATTATAGTTGCATCAGTCAGAGTTATGAAATTTTACATATATATATATATACACATACCAAAGCTATGCAGGTAGAAGTATTTCACTGCATATTTTGGAAGGAAGAAGTGCATCTGTGCATCTAAGAACAGGCTCAACAATAGCAAAGCCAGACAGGAAGCCAGAGCAAGTATCGTGGGTGTGTGAAACGAATGGTTCCAAGGAAGGATGCAATGACAGCTTTTTCAATTTTTATAATTACCATTACAGAGAAATTCCTGGAAGTACATCCTATTTGGATGACTTTTTTTCCCCCTCAGAAAAGAAATCTGGTGCCAACTTTGAAAACAAGCAAGATCTCATTGGTGATTTTCTTTACAATGCTATTAGTTTCCTGTATTGAAGTAAATAACTTGCAAAACCCCAAATTTTGTCTAGTTCTGCTAGAGAAAATTAACATTCTCTAGTAGTCTGCTGCTAGCACACTCTAGCTAGCTATTCTAGCAACACCACTGCAATATCAGAGCAATAACAGTGATGTGGGGAAAAATTTCAGCCACTAATGATATAAATTTGATAATATGGCCAAATTGAAGTTAAATAAATAAATAAATAAGACTGCTTTTCAGTCAGCAATGCCTAGAGAAGAAGAGGAAAAGGAAAGAAAAGAAGAGGAAAAAAAAAAAAAGAAGATTCAAAATAAAAAGGAGAAAGAAACCACAACACACTACAACCTAGATAAAAAATAAATCAGGAGTTAGAGATTTTGCAAAAGGAAGCAAAGCACCATTTACAGTGTTTCCAGAAGAAAAGGCTGGACAATGAGTTATATGGAAAATAAAATGCACAGTTTGCTCAGTTTTGTGCTATGATAAATGGACTAAATGCTCTCAGCCAATCTGAAGCCAAATCCAGAAAAGCTTGGAGTGTGTCCAAAAAGGCATTTACGTTTCATACATCAACAAGATGGGAATTATTACTGACCAACCTCTGCAATGATACATCGAACAAGCCATCTCCATAGGCACTCCCAAATGTGCAATTCTGCCCATCTCTGTTCTCGCTACAAGTTTATTTGTGGGTATGCCAATACTGTAAGCCCACTACTCACCAGAAAGATTTACGATTTCCAAGGCTTAACAAAAGCCCCTGTGATTATTTCTTTCTTGGCACAGCTACGCTTCAAGGCCCTTCAGAGTGGACACAGATGGTAGTGCTTATTGATTGACAGCAGTGTCAGCACAAAATCATGAAGTATTTTAAGGAATGGACATTTATTTCTGAAGTCTTTGTTTCACAAAAGCAGATCAGTACATCACCTGAAAAGAACTTGTACGAGCAGTTAAATCTATAGAACATTTTCACGGACGTTTCCAATTTGTCAGCTGTCCAGCAATAATGCCATGCTGAGATTCTCTGAGGTTTGGTTACAAAACTGGTGACAGGGATGAAAATGATCAGGATGCTACAGGCAGCCTTTCAGTAAACATTCATTTACACCAGCGTGAAGTGTGCATTACCTATGATGCACTGTGGGACTATAGATAATTAGACTATAATAGGTGGAGCCCCTCTGGCAACATGGGGAGTTGTCTCTCTTCCCATGTCACTTCACGTGAAGGTGAATACATCCACATTTCTCAGCTCTGTGCAGCATTTCCAGTTCTCTGCAGCTTTCACATCAATCGTTTGCAGCCACAGAGAAACTGATGTGTAGACGTAGGATGATTCAAACAGCCACTGCCATGGAGTTTAGTGTAAAGAAGCTCATAATTAATTAGCATATTTATCTGTTTTCTCCTTAAGTCTATATCTACACGTCCATTCTGTCCTACTGCTGAATCACGAAGGCTGGCAAATCAGATGCAACTATCATGGTTCTTGGAGATCATAAGTATCTGTAGTTCCTATTCCAGTCAATGGATGGTAGAATTATTTGAACTAGCAGCACAAAGGGCAATTAACTGCCTTATGCTTCAGTTCTCACATCCATAAAATGGGAGGAATTATTCTTTTTTCTTACAGTGCCAGCAGAATATTAGAAGAAAATTGCTGGGATAGTATAATTATTCCTATTTCCCACAGACAACAGTGGTCTGTCATTATGCTGGTTGCTTTATCCCCTGTTATCAGCTGACTAGCTGCACTTCCAATTAATGAAACAGACAGAGCAATGAGCTGGATGTCCTCAACACTCTTTACAGTTCTTCCCATATGACTATTTATGCCATTTGTAACCATGTCTGGTTACCACTCCATTTCTCTAAGCTGAGGACACATGTTCTGCTGCAACAAAAAAGAAGTAAAAATGTCAAAAAGTGTCAGAAAGCATATGGCAATAGCAACAGAGATTTGAATACTACTTTCCTCTGCCTGATAATTACAAGGAAATGGCAGCAGATCTAAATCATGATTGGGTAGGAGTGGATCTACCAGTAAATCTGGTAGCCCTAGCAAGCCCCATTCAGCAGGTCTTTTACTGCAAATTATTATTGCATAGAAGTGAAATTCTCTGGCCTCATTTCAGTAATGACTAAGGCAGGTTATTGTCTCTGGAAGAAAATTTTGTTCAATGTGATAGAAGCAGCCAATGTCTACAAGAGAGAAAATTCTGTAGAAATATTCAGTTCTAATTCAGTTCTAATATTCTAGGCTGAGCTTTGATTTTTCTCCTTGATAGCAAAAAAAAAAAAAAAAAAAAAAAAGGGAGTGGGGGTGTGAATACTCTGCAAAGGAGATTTTAGCAGCAGACAGTGGTTAGAATATTTGTCGCTTTGGGCTGCCGTGCCTATTAAATCAGCTAGACATTTTCTTGCAGCCATAAGACCTTCTGTCTTCACTTTGGGTCAGACAAGTTTACATAAAACAAAGCACAGGGTGCAAGGTAGATCTAGTCTGATTGCATACATTTTACTCCTGGAATCTGCTGGGCATCTTAGAAATCCTGACACTAAGGTCTAACAGTATAACATGAATATAACTAATTAAAACAATCAGCTAATTAGATTGACAAGTTGAAACCTGTACAAATCTGAAAAGCAGAAAACCTAATGGAACACACTCAGATATTCAAGTGCACTTTACACGCACAGCCCTTTGGTGGCTAATATACTGAACAGAAAACATCAATAGTTTGCAGAAACAGAATGCATAAAGAATTAGCTACTAAGTAGCACTAACTGCTAGATTCTTACTTCCTGCCTTGTCAGTGACACTGTTACCTTCTAAACAACACTGGACTGCAATTAAATAGGGCTGTTATTCACCACTAACTTAACAAAGGAAAATAAATGAATGAGCTTTTCCAGGCTGCAGTAGTTCCAGATTGTCTCTCAAAGGGCTGCATCAATTACTGTCACTTATTTGTCAGCAGAATGACATGATTAATTGGTGAGATCCACATTTTTGCGTGCCTTACGTCACATGCAACTCTGTTTCCCCATCTGTTTTTATTGGTGATACAGCTCAAAACGTTCCACACCATGTACCTTGTCAAAAACATATTAATGTCTCACAACGGACACAAGCTAAAACAACTTAAAACCCTACAGATCACCTAGATGTGCTGAGAATAAAGATGTAAAGAGAAATGACTGAAAGATTTAGCAGAATTTCAAGTGGAGATGAAAAAAGAAAAAAGAGCAACAGACTTTAAGCCTTCTTCAGCAAATTGAGACTGTTATCTTGGCAGAATAAAGGAATTTGTTGTCAGGACTAAAATATGTGCAAAAGTTTTTTTCACTACTTCAGAGAAAATAGCACTTTTAAAAAACCCCAAGGCATGTACGATGTAAATTGTTACTTAGCAAGAACAAAATGTCAATGTCAAAAAATCCTTAACTTTCAGTTCCTCACATACTATTTAGGATGCTGTTTGAACACTTAATTACTTTTCTAAAACCACACAAGTTATATGGACTCTCACAAAAGTCAGACCATGCATTGACATGTTCTCTTGGAGTCTTATAGTGAAGAAATACACATGTACATGATAGAGGGTAAAAAACAGTCCCATACACGTAATAAAGAGCAGTATAGAAGGAAAAATTATGCTAAGTCATCAACTTATGATTATAATAAAGTCAAAGCATATTTAATTTCTATTTAGTTTTTTTGTTTGCTTTTTTTTTTTTTTTTTTTTTTTTTTCTGTCTTCTGTAGAGATTAATGTATTTAAAAAAAGAAGTACCTACATGTTATTTCCAGCCTAGTCTTGAAAGTCATCAGGGCATTTAATATATCTTCTGATACCCATTATCTTTCTGAGATCTTTTACTCAGAAATTGTGCCATTTTTTTGAATCTTCCTTAAAACACTCTTTTCTCTCTTACCTGGAAAGAAGATGAAATATATGAAATCATTTTCAGCATCCAGAAGGCTGTTTTTATAATCCACCCCACTATAACCACAAGATCCAATTCAGAAGATGCCATGAGGAACACTACTGCTTTTACACGGGAATTATGCCCGCCCTTTCACACTTCCTGACTGTCTGATCATCTGAAGCACTCAGCAAATATTTACACTATGACAGTCTTGCTTCTTAGTTGCTTTAGCTGCCAAGATCAGAATCATGAAAATAGTACAGAGAATAACTAGAAGTGTCTCATAATTACTGGGCCATATGCTAGTAATTCTGCATTGATAGCACTTGTCCATGATACAATCAGAAAAGGAAGCTCGTAAGAGTACCAAGTGCCCAAGAATTCACATATTTTACTCCTGTTTCCACTGTAAAGAAACTATGTTTTAGCATAATCTCTTAAAACTCTGTCTTCATAGAAAAGACCACAAACTATAAAAACAAACACAAAAAGAAGTAAGGAAAAACCAAAAATATAGTTTTTGATCAGATAAACAAAGGTAACCAGATTAGACAACCAGAGTTAAATCAGGTAACAACACTGCATGATAAAAATTTAGTTTCCAACAGGAAATAAATCTCCAAAGGCTCTGAATATTTTTTTTACTTTCTCGAAGATAGAAAAAAATATTGTGTAACTTCACACGAACAATGCAGAGGAAGCACAGAGGAAAAAGGGTAAAAAAAAAAAAAAAAGAAAAAAAAAAAAAAAGAACCATGAATATTCAGGCCAAAACGCAGTTAGGTGTACTTCTGTCAGGCTACATGCCATATCTGAGTAGAGAAGATCACAGTACAGCCGTTATGGGTAAAATGGAAAGACAGACTACGACGGTTACTTTCCCATGTTGCTATACAGGACAGAAAAAAAGCCTGCATTTGACGGATCTGCCCTTTACCTGAATGCTTACTGATTCCAGAAGGGAGGTACGTAATCCTCTGTTACAGAGACTCTCCAATGCTTCCGAGGTGCCATCAGCACCTTGGACAGGGTGAGTCCGGAAGGAGTGAGTGGCACGTGCTGCAACCCCAATGGGAACCACAGAGAAAGCAACCCCTGTGCTCACCTTCTTACAGGCTATAATGGCCTAGGGATATTTTTAACACGGCCCTTGGACAAATTTGCACGGCTTCTGTTGGACACGTAGGTCAGCAACCAGTGCATCCTGAAAGAGAACCGGATTCCAAAAAATAATGCTACTGATGCAAGCTGTTGCGAGTAACTGCTGATAGCAAGTGGTAAAACAAACACACAAACACAAAAATATAAGACAAGAAAAGTAGGACTAGATCAGGCTTTAATTTTTACCTCCATTTTGTTGTAAAGTTCCTAAGACTGCTCCTACAGAATGCTCTCCCTTCAGACCACTGCCTCCCCTAAGGAAACTAGCAATGTATTTCATATTCCTATCTGAGAATTCACTTTTCAAACTTATTTTTAATTCCCTACTTTGACCTCATGCTATTTATTTCTACTTTCTTGTCCTGTTACTGTTGTACTTCACAAGATACAAGAGGAGGTATCTAAATTTTGTGTTGACCATTATATAGCCACAACTATACTAATAGGTCATTTTTTATTAGTTGTGCTTTTCTGTGTCTACACACCATGAACATACCACATATCTTTCTCTTACTTGCAAAGTGAAATTTAAAACTACGTTGGCTTAAAAAAACAGAAACACAATTAAATCGATAAATTTGAATGACTTGGGGGAAATGCCACTTGTACGCACAACGAATATGAAGAGATCTGTATTTATGCATTATATATTGTATAAACCTGCACTATAGGTTTATGCACACTAATCCTCCTGCATGTACTTGCAGAGGGAGTGGTCCTTGGCCTTCAGTTTTGAAGCAATTTACTATTTCTGCACACAAGCAATATTTTAAATAGAAGCTATAGGTTGCATTAGCAAAATGTTGTACTGTAGAAGGCTCTAATCTATTCAACTTGTGATCTTCACCTTCTGACCTTAGAAAAAGTCCCCAAAATTTTGATTAAATCAGTGATGTTTCATACATATTGTAATTATCTTTCATTTCACGGTTTTCTAAAACAGCCACATTTGAAGAACAGTTGTATGACAGTACAGGGATAAGAAATGAGAAAAACATATAGATCTGGCAGCTATGCCTTGACAAATGTAGTTCAGAATCAGAATAAAAGACTCCCAAAACGAAGGGTAGGCAGAACAGCTCTTCAAGTCAGACAATGCACTAAGAAGAAAAGGAGCAGAATCCTAAAGCTTACACTCCAGGGTTCTTTTCTAGAAAATTTACATTAGTCATAAGATCTTTACAAAGGCCTATAGTCTTAAAATCTTAAAATATAGACCAATAGTATTTAATACATTAGAAATCCACAAGAGGGCAGAAGCATAGGTAAACTACTGAATGTAAAAAAGACATACACGTAGACACCAGATAAAGAAAAGCTAGACCGTATCATATCTTGCTCAAGATTTTACTATTCTGAAATATAGGTGCGTTTTGTGTACATTCTTATTCCTGTTGCTTGGTTGTGTGTTTTGTTTGCTTTGGTGTGGTTGGTGTTTGTTTCTTTGTTTTTAAAGGATAATTTGGCCATTTATTAGAGAAAATCATAATTGCATATACTTAAACATATAAACTTGCCATATGGTGAAAATATGAAACCTATTAACTAGTTTCAGACAATTCTTCATTTGTTCTGAAACTGGCCTGCTTTGGTTTGGTTCCACAGAATCAAAATTACCACAATTCAGTCATTCATATGTATTCACTGATTTCAGCTGGAACACCATTCATCACTGCCAATGATATAATGACTTCAAAATCAAAAACACAGAGGAAGCCAGCATTCTCAGCTTGGCAGTGTAATGATCAGTTTGTACAACAGCTAGCTCAACTCAAAGCTGCAACTGGAGAGATTTGCTTCTCACATACAGTACCTCAAACTGCTCCCTGACAGGACAGGACAAAGTTGCTCTAACTGACTTGGAAGCCTACAACTTCAAAAGATATTTGAGTATTTGGGGCTGCAGCCATAAATAGACGTACTCCTAGATATACTTTTACCCAGTGGAGCTTATGGTGCCAAATTAGATGCCAAGATCCATCTTGTAAAACATATGGAAAGTATAAGATGACAAAGTACAGGAGGGAAGTTGGCTCACATGATCAGTATAAAGTCAGAAGAATGATGTGGTCCTTCATTTTAAAGCAGGTAACTACCTACTTGATTAGAGATTGTCTACTCTACATTCTCTCCTCGACAGTACCCAAGCAAGAATAAAATTATACATGAAACAAACTTGTCCACCACAATCTCTCTACTAATATTATCATTACCTGCGAGATGAGCAGTCTGTTTTCAGTTCTCACTCTTCTCCACTAACAAAGGTAACCAAATGTAGCAACTTTGGGAATTTTTGCCACAAGTTCAATACAAATTAGATGCATAACTATTCAGGTTGTGAAAGGTTTGCAAATAAACATATGCTAAGTTGCCATCTGACTTACCAACTACTTCTGCAATGCTTGCATGGGAAAATGCCTTTAAATTTTTGCCACTGTTCAAGCACATAGTCTCACACTGATACACAGGGGCATGAACAACATCTGTGCGAGCTCAGCAGTTAAGTACTTTTAAGCATAAGGGATTCTCACACTTCGGAGAAATCTACTCATACACAGGGATGCTTCTGCTAGTTGTTGGACATGGAAGCAATAATCCTGTGGCTCATTAGCAGGTTGTTCAATAAACCTTATCAATGAAGGAGCTCCCTATTGGTGTCAGTTTTTTTCTCACAGACACTATGTAGAGAAAGAGACAGTTATCTGACTAATATGCAGACCAGGTTTTCATCCTTTCACACATAAAAGTGGACCCAAATTGTATTGTTTTATCATTATGTAAAAGTTAAGTTGTATTTATAACATTCACTTCTTTCTGCGTACACATTTTTATCTATGTATGCACATGCATGCATACATACACAAACTTTTTAGCTTAAATAAAAACTCCACACAATTTCTTGCATCTGTACTGGCTATAGCATTCATTTTCTTACACCAGTATAAATCATGCTCTCAAAGTAAAATTGAGAAAGTATGAGATAAGAACAAGAAAATATTTTCAGTTTTCTCAGACTCCTCTTCTTCATGCCTCTGTGAACACACTGCCAAAATCTACAGCAGCTGTGGATTCACCTATGGTTAAGTCTGAAAAGAAATAGAGACCCAAGAATTCATCTGTGATTTATTTTGCTGACTTCCTAGAAAATGTTGTTCTTTATGTCTGAATCTTCTCAAAATATGTAATGATGAATACTGAGTGGGAAAAGAGATGGTAAGAACAGTCACATTATCCAGCCAGGATCTGCTTACAGAAAAAGCAAAGGCAAATGCCACAGCCATTTCCAGTGCATACCAAATACACAGCTCTAAATTCTAGACTTTAGAAGTGAATGACTTCAGAAGTCGTTTTTATCTTTCTGAAAATATATTTTGAAGCAAAGCATGTAAGTATTTATCCTTTAATTATGAAGAACTATTGCTAAAGTGAACCACATCCTTGTGGACGTTATAGTAGACCATACCCTGATCAGAACTCACTGGATTCTAATTTGAGAAGCAGCACAAATAACCACTGGAAACTTGCAATTACAAAGTTGACTACTGACTGGGCTTTTTTTATTTACAAAGGAACCTATCCACAATTAGGAAAGAAGTCTGCAAGGAAACACATACATATTGAATTTTCCAAAGTTTACTGTATTTATTCACCTTGTTAGTAACTTACAATGATTAGTACTGTGCTGAGGAGTAACAGCCTACAACCATGACTAAAGACTCTTCAATTTATTAATTTTGCATTTATAGTAGAAGACTCTACTCCTAGCTCTACTGCCTAGGAACTATGTTTCCGCTTACTGACAGCATGTTAATTTGGATTAATACGTACATAATTGAATAGGAAAATACTGACTTCTGCTGATAGTCTTTTCTTAAAAAAACAAAGCATGTGCTAATCCTAAAGGATGAAGTTGTTATAATACTGAAAGACTCAGAAAATAGAACCCAGTTCACAGTACACAGCAAACAAGCACAGGGCTAGTAACTAGTAAACTGAAACCTAAGCAGGATGATTGATTGTAAGACTTGTCAATTAACAAAAAAATAAAACAGACAATCTCAGCTGATAGGGTAGATTACTTATAGTCACTGAAATATACAGAAGCAAGCTGCCTTTTTGGTACAAAAACAAATGTACTAATTGACACAAGGGAAATAAACAGCAGTGTTATTTCTGAAACAATGGGTTGCTATCTCTAAGTTTTAAAAGAAACCATTAAACGTGCAGAGCAATCACAGTGATTTTTCCATCTGACTGAGAACAGCTATCTTTTAACCAACAGGCAGCCCCTTTGCCACCTCTCCTGTGGCCAGCTGAATAAAGGGCCTTCAGAGTTCTACAACGACATGAAAAGCCCTCCTTTGAATGAGAAATTTCTAGAATCAGGAAAATAAAAATGAAATCCAAATAATGAATTATACAGCTTTTTTCACTCTAACCCTCATTTCAATTCTAAGGCAATATTCAACCTAACTTGTTTTGCTATAATTACTGACTTGATGAAAAGTATGCAAACAGAAAGAAGAAATCACTGCTTACCAGCCAGCCTAATTCCACTCTAAGGGAGTGAACAGACAAATTAACAGCAGCTTTGCTTTGTAGGTCAGTATAGCTGACCTTTTTTATAGCTCCAGGAAAGGGCTTCTTCATCTTATGGTCTTTCTCTGTACATAAAAGCTGAACATAGCCCTGTCAACCCACACAATTGTTTTGGAACCCTGTGAGGGGATGCTTTAGAAAGGGATAACCTCACCTCTTTGGCCTTACCCAAAACTACTTCCAAGGCAGAAGGAACCTCCTATTGCATTCTTTTGAGAAAAACTCCTAAATCATGTCAGTAAAAACATCCATAAGATATTATCTCAGATGCATGCAGTGAGTTTTGAAAACAGAAGTACAGAAAAAGATTAAACAGAAGGGGTTCTTGCATGGTTCAAGGCTGCTCAAACTGCACACAAGGATATGAAAGATCAAGACTTGGGACTCTTTATCCAGAATATCTGTGTAATTCAACATTTTCTTCCGTGTAAAAACAAAACAATAGCAGATTTTATCCATGTAAGCTGCCAGTGTCAACACAAATTGAACTCTACTCCAAACTAAAAGGAAAGTGGCATGTAGCCTTGGTTAGAAACAGCAAGCTCCAACAAAAAAAAAAAAGAAAAAAAAGATGTGTCTTGACTTTTCACAAAGCACTGAAAGAAGTGGGCTTGAAAAATGAGCCCATGTGAACCTAATGAAGTTCAACAAGGCCAAAGTGTTGCATTTGGCTTGGGGCAATCCCAGATATGAGTATAGACTGGGAGATTAACTCACCGAGAGCAGCTGGTGGAGAAAAAGTTGGGGACGGCGGTAGGTGAAAAGCTGGACATGAGCTAGCAGTGTACGCTGGGCTGCATCAAAGGAGGGGTGGCCAGCAGAGAGAGGAAAGGCAGTGTTGCTCTCTACTCTGCCCTTATGAGGCCCTATCTAGAGTACTGTATCCAGGCCTGGGGACTTCAACACAAAAAAGATGGAGAGCTGTTGGAGAGGGTCTAGAGGAGGGCCACGAAATGGTCAGAGGGTTGGAACACCTCTTCTGTGAAGACAGACTGAGGGAGCTGGGCTTGTTCAGTCCGGAGAAGAGAAGGCTTCAAAGAGGCCTGCTAATGTATTTCCACTAAAGGGAGCTTATAAGCAGGAGGAAAATCAACTCTTTACATGGAAAGATGGTGATAGGACAAGGGGGAATGGTTTTAAACTAAAAGAGGAGAGATTTAGGTTAGATGTTGGGGGTAAGTTTTTCACCGAGAGTGGAGAGGCACTGGCACAGGCTGCCCAGAGAAGCTTTGGGTGCTCCATCCCCGGAAGTGTTCAAGGCCAGGTTGGATGGAGTCCTGGGCAGCCCAATCTTGTCCTGATTTAGTTGTTGGCAATCCTGTCCAATGCAGGGGAGTTGAAACTAGATCTTCTTTGAGATCCCTTCCAACCCAAGTCATTCTATGATTCTATGACCACCAGTCTACCTACTATGAAACTGAACAAGCGACATACAGATGTAGATGATGTAGAGAACAAAAACTTGCTAGGTTTTACCACAGCATAAATAATTTCTTAGAAAAATCAGTATACATATATTTAAAAGGGAAATGGTTTTCCAAGTCTTCATATGTCTAGAAATACTTTTGTTAATTAAAATTGAAGAATAATGTAAAAATTCAAGTTTTATTTGAGTTAGTTTTTCGAAGGATCACACAATCTGATGGACTAATACCACAACACTAGGTTTTTGTCCTTCAAAAAACATTCCATCTGAGATTTCAGTTGCGTATAACAGAAAAGCAGTAGGCATAGAAGGCATCTAAGTATATTTATAAATCATCTCAATTGAACAGTTGCAGTTTATCCAACCAGGACATCTCAAATACATTTCTTAAATACAAGCCATTTCTCCAAGTTCAACTCCACTTAGGCTGCACAGACTGACAGCAACAGGAACCCTCTCAGCACTCAGTTGACTCTGGTTACAAGAGATCACTGAGCATTCAGTGCAGCACATGACTCCATTAACCAAAATTCAATTCAAGTGACTGAAGTTTCACTTCAAAATGACATATATCTCCTGATAACACACTTCATGCTCACTCCAGCCATAAGCTCATTTCAAATAATTTTTGATTAACCACAAAGCATTTGCCCATCACTTTAAGGACTGCATCAAAACATATCACTGCATACATTTCTACTAATATGTGAATCACTATGTAGTTTTGTTTCTGCTGCTCATTCTTTCCACCTTTTTTTTTTGTTTTGTTTTTTGTTTTTTTAAGATCAGAGCGAGAACACATGCAATGATGGAGATCCAATAATATTTTTTTTCCTACCTTAGCTGAATTCCAGAAACACAAGCGAGTCATCAGATTTCTCAATCTCTCATCTACACAAAGCATGAGTGGTTATTTCCTCCTTGTTTCTTTTGTCACTGGAGAGTGATGACATTTTGCATGTAAAGTACAGCATCTGATCTCACTCCTGTTGTAATATGAGATGCAAGTGATGTTAGCAAACTGAGGGATGCATGCTACTTGAACATAACAAATAGGGCATTAAACAAGTGATGCAACACAACAGCTAGTATTCTGAAAACAATGAGTCTGCTAATATACTGTCTGCCCTTGTTTACAGGGTATTACAGATTCACTACCACTGTACAAGGGAATAGCAATATGAAACAAAATAGACTAAAACAAAGATGGCTATTAAATAAAACTAAGACAGGTAGCCTAAAACATTCAGTGAACAACTCTCCAAGTCAAGCGTATAGGAATTTCCTTCAGAATAAAATTTGAATTCTGCCTATTTTTTATATTGTTCTTGCTTGTTTGTTTCTAATGTAATTCTCTATACAAAAATAAATAACTGTTAAGTAAATCCTAAAGAAACTTAAGTGTGCAGACTCTTTTACATTCACTTGCCTGACTGTTGGGGAGGGAGGATGGTAGTGTTCCAAAGCATTAAACAGATCCTTTTCAGAGATGAAGAAATACAAATACTGTCTTCTGTGCTGTGTGTTCACCTGCTGTGGCCAGGTGTCATTCTCTCTAACAGTCCGAACTTTTGGCTATATAATGTTAATAATCAATAGTCTTGAAGCCAGCTCTGTTAGGCTAGTTATAGCTTAGAATATGATAGGAGTTACAGCTGTAGAGCTGTATTCACTGAACACATTTGAATTCTGTCAACTTATTTTTGTCTTTTGTATATACCAAGGCACGTTGAGAAGATGGAAGAACTTAGGGATGCAAAGTGACATCTGAAAGGTTGTCACTGATAAACAGTTCACTCATGCCACAAATATCTATATAACTGCATTTATAACACTTTAGTATCACTTGAACTCTAAAAGTGACACTTTAGAGAGACTGATTACACTGTGTCTTCTAAAATGAACTTCCTGTGAGTGGCTGCCAAACAACAGACATTCATTTGTGAATGGTATCTAAGCCACATACAAGAGATCAGTGGATCTCAGACTGCATTTTGCAGAGAAGCTATGGTTTATACATCAGCATTTGAACTCCAGGCTGGACTACCAGATCGCAACAACTTAGAGCAGAAATCATTCAACACAGTGACTCTCTTCATAAGCTGCCACAAGGCAGGCAGCAAAAGAATATTCTCCCCTCTTTTAATGTAAAGCAATAAAAGAAAATAAATCAATTTCTGGTTTGGATTCAGAATTCCTTTACTTTTCCCAGCCCTCAGGAAGGAAAAAAAAATCAGTAGATCAAAATGTTTTTCCTAAGTTGAAATCTTCCTAGACTTTCTTCCCTATAACTTGCACACTCACTGAAAGCACTGGTGAGATGAAGGAAAGGAGGCAGAGCTAACAGGGTAGAGATGGTTATGGGCTTTTTTTGAGTTTTTTTTGTTTTTGTTTTTGTTTTTTCTGGGAAATACAGATTGAGTTGGTGAATCTAGCACTCATAAACAAGTGACAAAATAGTCTTATGATGTAATTTCTTCAGATTCTGAGAATAATTTATATAATTGCATGCTATATCATCAAATGTCATTGTTATGCACTGCAAATAGCTCTAAGTTAAAAAAACTACAGTAAGAGGTCTTTGAAGAATAATGGCATTGGTACATATTGATGCAAATGCAGAACGTTAGAGGTCACACGTTAAAACACAGACCAGAAATGTATATTCTTGTTATAGAACCACAAGTTTAGCTGCAGAACACATAAAATGCTTTGAATATTCTATGTACAAAACAACAAAATTGCCCAGAACACATTTATTAACTCACCGTATTTCTTCTTCCTTCTGATTTTTAGTTAGAACTTGCTAGCATGAAGGATCCATCAAATCCTTGAAAATCTTACAGACAAAAAGAATTACAAATATCTTTTGCGTTTGCTGTTATTATCACGTTAATGATTTTGTATCAGCTTTTGGCTGTACATCTGATCAGGCTGGAAAGCAAAAGGACGAAGTTTCTAACATTAGAGATGGAACTTTCTCAATGTTAACTGTAATAGAAAAATAAAGAGAACAAGTTCAATGTCATGATCTGGAGAAAACCAGGCAACAAAAAGTAAACACAGCCTTCTAAAATAACAGTGGCACTTGTTTTTTCAGGAGGATTCCTAATTCTTCATATCAGTCTGTATTATACAACTCACCGCGGAGGAGTCAATATTTTATTAATGATGATTTTTTTTTGTTACGTTGCAACAACAGTTAACAAAGCAAAACAAATATATATACAAAAAAATCAACAATTACCTTTAAACCAAAATGTTTCAATTTCTCACTTCTCAAAATCACCTGAAGGGAATATTTGCCAATGGGAGATTTTTACTCAAAGAAAAAAGTTTGAGGTTTTTTATGTTTTGTTTTTTATTTGCATAAGAAAGTTATGACCAAGTAGAAATATTCGAAGATAAGTCTGCATTGCATATAATTTCCATTATACAGTTCACCAACATGAATTCACCGAGAGCATATCACCTTCTGCATGAAACACAAGCACCTCATGGAAAGAACAGGGCAGTTCCTAGCTGAGCCAGGCGCTGTTCTGAGGGGCTCAGGCAGATCTGTAACCACTTTAGCCCACAAGGGAAGATCCTTGTCTTCTTACATAACTACAGTTATATGAGGTGGAGCTGTGCTCCTGCGCCTGTGTTTTCCATGAAGCATTGAAAGCATTAAGATCAGTACTCCAGTCAGTTAGCTGCTGCTACTGAATAAATACATGATTACTATTAATATGTATAAGGTAATTTTTCCAGCAGCAAAATAAGTAATTTATCATTTTCATCCATTGACTTTCAGCAATTAGCTAAGATTCTCAAATAAAATTATTAATCCTAAACATTTAAAATTGCAGACCTCTGGCAACAAAATATGAAACAACAACTTTTTAAAAATGATCCCTCTTTTTTTTTTTCTTTTTGCAAGGTAATTCTCTTCTTAGTATTTCTTTAGTGTAGTCACTGAAAAACTGTTTAGAAAAACTTTAAACTCTTCTTTTTTGTTTGTTTTTTTCTTATTTTCTTCTGCTATTCCATGTGCTTTAGTTTGCACTGACTACAGGGAAGAAAAAATGTAAAGGAAGAAAACTATTTTAAAAATCTATGTTTACTTTTATGTGATTTAATTCTTGATTTTATTTTTGTCAAAAAGGCAAAACAAAAAAAGTGAAGTCTCTTTTGTGATGCCCTCCTATCCCAGCCACATTAATTATCTTTGCAAATTATTAACAACATAGCTAAATCAAAAACTCCAAATACACTGTTAGACATCTCAGTATTTTATATTGATTCTGCTGTCTGAACAGGGTAACTACATGATTTTTTATAATAACTGCAAGAATAAATTAAACCTCTCTGGACTTACAAGTCTGATAAAAATAACATTCCCAAATAAGTAGAGAAATAGACTTCAATCAGCCTGGTGATACCTATTTCTATTATATTCATCTTATATGTGTACAACATATTTGATTTATATGGAAAAAACATTTATATAGAACTATCGAAGACTCCAATTTTCATATAACTCACAAGTACCAAAAAGGGAAGAAAGAGGACTTTGTATATTTTCACAGACAGATCAGAGATGCAAAGTATCAAATCTTGATCATCACACTTCTTTAAAGTCCGCAGGAATCCTAAACAATCAGAATCAATTAAGTATATGCATTTTAAACACACAAATCGAATGGAACAAAATAGTCAAGCGTTACTGAATAATTTTAATTTGTGAAATATCAGCCATGCAGTTTGTCTTCAGAACTAATACTCTGAAAAACTACTAAAACACAGGAAAAAAGGTTCTACGTTTAATTGAAATTAAAAAGAACATAGACTTTATCACTTTACACAGTAGAGATCATAACATAACACAAGATTACATAACATAACACAAGATTACATAACACATACATGTAGTGTTGCAACTTTCTCTCACACACCAGCATGACATCTAAGTAAGTTGTTCTACACTGAACTGGTATGTTAAGGAACAACATAATATTAACTGTGTTCTTCACACGCAATTCTCATTCAGAACCCTCTTCATATGAATTTAACTGAGTATGTAAATGCCATGGATTATTTTACACAATTACAATACAGTCTGGCAGACTACGCCTGTTGCCTAACTATGCCTTATTCTTTTTAAATATCTAGGGGACATGGTTCTAATTTCAAATTTGCAGATTCAGCTAACGATCACACCATTGCCAGCAGAAACCTTGCAGGTAACTCATTAAAGCCAAACTGGTCATATGTAGCTCAGGAAAGATCTGTTGCTATTTCTGTGCTGGTACTGTGCTGGTTGAAAAATCTATCACGAAAGACAGATCTGAGAGGAAAGATTAAAAAAAAAAATCACGCTGTTCATTCAGTTGTTCCCACTGCAGTTCAGAAAACCTGAACTCTCTTCCCATAAAAACTAGACCCAGGATGTTTCAACACTAGTTCATTTTATAAAACATGGTCTAAAATGAATATGAAAAATTTGCCAGCGACAGTCTTAATATTAACTGCTGATCTCTCAGAATTTTCAAATCCAATCACTTCTGAAGTTATGTTTTTTCTACTCTTGTAGATAACAATTTCTTAGTTATCTAGATGTGATATAAGAAGACCTGTGGTAATTCTTTTCCAAAGTAAACAAAAAATTGAGTAAACAACTCAATGTGATATTTGGGAGAATTTCATTGTTACCTAGGTTTATTTCTCCCATGGCTCATTAACAAGATTAACAAAACAAAGGTAGTTAAATGGGATGAAGAAAACTTGGGCATCTGATTTAGCAGTAGGAAAGACTGGGAACCAGCTGCTCACCAGAAAGTCAAATACATATTAACCAGACAGCTGGAGCTGCTCAAGCCACTCACTCAGGAAGTCTTTCCACTTGCCTTGCCAGTCACAATGATGAGTATGAATATAATAGTTGAACTAAATTGTTTATTTGTTTTTACTTCTGTCATGTTACAAGCAACCACAAGCATTTCTGTCAGTGTCTAGAACCTAAGTTGACAGATTTCCACAGTTTCTGTGTCCATACATCCTGACATCTCAAGAATCAATTCAAGTTAATCAGTTCCATCTAGTAATAAGAAAGCTGTAAATAAAGTGAGATAAAGTCATGTCACAATAAAATGCGGCATTATAAGAACTGAATAAAATATGCCTGAATAGAATCAGCAATCAATCACGTGGACAAATTCTGTCTGGTTTCTACTTTAAGGTTTGTAATGGAGCTTGAAGCTTAGATAAAGAAATAGTTGCAGACAGCCAGGGGTTCAGCTTTAGATGTTCAAGCTTTTCAGACAGCATCATTAATATCTATTCTAAGACAGGAGTTGAGAAAGCAAAATTTATTTAAAGCTGGTTGGATTTTTTTGTTCGTTTGTTTTAAATTGTCTCTTCAACTTCTTATTTTCAACTTCTTATTTTACTTCAAGTGAATGTCTTTGTTTTCGTCCTGCTACCATATAAAAAAGTGAGAAAAATAGCATGCAAACACAGTTGTTTCTCCTGACTATGCCTACCAGTCAGGTGAGAAGTCTGGAGTATGTACACATACAAGTAGAATACTTTGGAACATGAGATCCATTCTTCTCACACATCATAATTAGCTGTCAGTTTCACCATGGACATTTTCCATGTGCACTTTGAGGTAGTCGTTTCTTGTAAACTTCTTGTGGCAAAGCTGGCATTCTGCCATTGGTCGATTGGGGTTGTGAGTCAGCTTGTGTCGAATCAGCATTTTCTTCAGGCTGAAGGACAAATCACAAACCTAGGCCAGAGAAGACAATACAAAGACAACAAAAACAAAAAAAGACAAAAAAAACTTCAAACATGTATAATTTTACATCACTGAAGCCACAGCTATGCATACCTGCAAGACTTACTAAATGAGTTTATTTTCAAAAGAATAACTGCTTCAGAGAACACTTCTAAGATTATTACTCTGTCTTTCAATGCTGTACATTAACAATCTGCAACACATTGAGGTATTCCAGTAACGTTACTTTTTGAAAACCTATTTTTCTCTCTGGACACAACAAAAATTATGACAAAAATCTCACAAGCATCTGTCAATTTAACACCAAGGGAAATGCTTTCTTTCTGATCAGCAGAATAAGATATGTGGGATCGTAAAAATCAGTTCGAATTGCTCAGTTATGAGGCAGAAATGAGAAAGAAGGGGTTCTCAAGACTGCAACAGAGGTTAATAACAATAAAAGAGGAAGCCCAACTGTTGCGGTGTTCTTTTGCCTGGCCAAGGAAAAAGATAATAGTTGCAAATTAAAGTGCAATTCCTTTGCTCTATTACCTGCTGTTTCTTTCCTTCCTCCTCTGCACTCCATGCTTTCAAGTCCACTCTGCTATTTGAACAGACAGATGGATACGGGACTCTGCTATGCTAAAACAATCATTTCTTACACAAATTTCTGTATTGCAGTCAAAATGAAAGGTTAACAATAAGTTCAGCTAGGAGAAGTTAGAAAAGAAAGAAAAGTTAAGAATCTGTAGGCAAGACATCAAGTTATTTGGTATCATGTAGTTAATGATGTCACATTCAACTTCCATCCAAGTATATACTGGAGGCATGAATTTCCTGGAAAAAAATATTTTTAGAATACATGCTCCTGATTTGACAAGTGAAACAGTCAGTGATCATATCAGTAGATAAAAATGAACATGTACAGGCTTGCAATCCTAGAATTCCAGACAAAAACAACTCTTGTGCAGAGGAAATTCAAGAGAATTCAGCAGAATCTCTCTGATGGAAAACAGAATTTTAAATTTATATTGGCATCAAACTAGTAATGAAAATGCTGGATGACTCTTTTTAAAAGCAAAGTATACAAACAGAATTGACTATACAAACAGATAATTGTGACTTGCAGAATACATATATCTTGGTATACTGATAGACAGTCAGCTGAATATGAGCCAGCAGTGTGCCCAGGTGGCTAGGAATGCCAATGGCATCCTGGCTTGTATCAGGAATGGTGTGGTGAGCAGGACTAGGGAAGTCATCCTGCGCCTGTACTTGACACTGGTGAGGCCTCACCTCAAGTACTGTCTTCAGTTTTGGGCACCTCACCACAGAAAGGACATTGAGGTGCTGGAGCAGGTCCAGAGAAGGGCAACAAGGCTTGTGAAGGGCTTGGAGAATATGTCCTACGAGGAGAGATTGAAGGAACTGGGGCTGTTTAGTCTGGGGAAAAGAAGGCTGAGGGGAGACATTATTGTTCTCTTCAAATACCTGAAAGGTGCTTACAGCGAGAGCGGGGTTGGTCTCTTCTCACTGGTGACAGGATGAGGGGAAATGGCCGCAAGTTGCACCAGGGTAAGTTTAGGTTGGGTATGAGGAAAAACTTCTTTACAGAAAAGGTTGTTATGTACTGGAATAGGCTTCCCAGGGAGGTGGTTGAGTCACCATCCCTGGATGTATTTATAAACCATTTGGATGTGGTGCTCAGGGACATGATTTAGCAGAGGGTTGTTAGAGTTACGTTAGTATGGTTAGGTTGGAGTTAGACTTGATGATCTTTAAAGCCTTTTCCAACCTGAATAATTCTATGATTCTATGAATGCCAGTTAAGGCAAAACCATACAATGACCATAAAAAAGGCAACAGCCTGAGGCAAGTTTTGTACCAAAAATATTTTTCCCCAGACAAGAACATTGTATGTGCTATTGCAATGGAACATTTCTGAATTTATGACATGATGTAACAGAGAGAACTATTATACAGCAACTGTAACTTTCCAACTTTTTTCCCTAAGCATATAATTACCTCTTTCAGCCCCAAGCAACAGTCACTCTTTGTTAAGGGATGATGAATGTTACTTACAGCATTCACTGGTCGGGTCTTAATACTTCTTTTGTCAAGTACCATTTTCTATTTCTCTTCCACAGAAAAACTCATGTACCTAATCACTACCATCACACTTGCTCTCACGTTTCAATGTGTTAGAAGTGTCATGTCTTTGTAAACACACATTTCCTGGAAACTAGGAAGTCAATCATGGATATACATAAATAATCTGCATGTATTCTGTGCATCTTACATACACCTCACAATTTAAAAAAAAAAAAAAGAGAGAATATAGTAACAGGTAGAGTTCAAGATGCCAAATTCAGCTTCCACTAAGGTAACTTTCAAAAATTTCAGCAATGACTGCATATTGTATTTATAAAAAGAGAGGACAGACAGTTTGCAGAATCTGTAGTATCCACTTTGAATATGATGAAAATATCAGAACATAAAACCACAGAACAAAAAGAACCAGCCTAAGAGCCATTCAGACTAGTATTAACCTTCCTCCAAAAGTTTTCAATAGCAAATAAGGCTAAGGAGTAGGGCAAATATAACACAAACCTCCTTGTGATGCAGTAGGCCAATTAGCTTTAGAGATTTCCTCAGAAGTTCTTAGTATTAAAAATAAACTATTCATATAAATATTATTAAAGACAAATCTCTTGATTTTTAAGATGAATTGCTTATAGTACAGTCTCTTATTCCCTGGACTGATGCCCTCACTAAATCCTTGAACAACAATTTTAAATCCAGTATTTGATAATTCTGAATATCATTTCTTTCCAATTGTTTCTGCACAATCAACCTTCCCACATACCCTGGAAGTGATGAGATGCATTCTATACAGGATGGGGCATACTCTAATTGACAGTGATCTATAAGCTGTAATACAGTATTCTGCATTTCAGAATTACAAACACACACAGCATCTGTGATTTCTTCATTGTTCAAAGAAAACACATGGATAGTTTTTGAAAATAACACACCAGATTTCATTAAACAAAAATAAGAAATTCTGAATTTATACTTGTGTTATTGAACAACATCAGAAGCATTCAGACTCCATGTAATGTTTTAAATAATTTTTTCTGTATAAGCTGCTCTCTCCAACTATTAACCTGTCAAACAATCAAAGGAAAACCCAACAAGCATGAATTTGTAACTTGCAACACCCAAACTGTATTAAGAACAGTGAAAATAGCACTTATGGGAGTCAAAACCATTAAAAATGTGAGCACAATGCTCTTGGCAGAGGATACGTAAAATTCACCAGAATGGTCTTTAATGAGCTAGACAAAGACCCTATTAGGGGTAACTTTCTGCTGCAGCTAATGGATGCAAGGCCATACTCTCACTGAAGATAAGCCTTGCTCCTGCACTGAAGTCAAGAAAACAAAGGGATAGATCAACTCACATCACACTGAAATGGCTTCTCTCCGGTGTGGGTTCTCATGTGCTCATCTAGGCCTCGTTTTTGACTGAAAGCCTTGTTACATTCAGAACATTGGTATGGCTTTTCCTGTATGAAATGACAACAGTGAGTGAAAGTGAGTCAACACAGAGCCCAAGTCATTAAAGGAGTGGAATTCCATGCTGGATGATGGTGCAAGTTTTATATTCTCTCTAAGGGATTACAGTCAGTGAAAACAACAGAAAATGACTTTCAGATGATTAAGTGAAAGCTGGGAAAGCTGTGGCATGACAGTTTCCACTTCAACACCCACTTATGAATTAATTATCTGTTCCAGTCTTTCAAACCCAGCCATTTTGGAAGTCTGTTTTTTGTAACATGAAAGGTATGAAAACATAAAATTTCAATGTGTTTTCCTTCATCCACCACAAAAGCTTAAAGCAAAAAGACTAGTAAGATGTCTATAAAACCTCACATTCTTTACCAGGTTTCCAAGCAAGGAAAGAACTGAGGGGAAGAACTGGGGGTGCAAGAGAAGTTTTCAGTAGAGAAAAAAAAGCTTATTTTGAAAAAAGTGATGACAGAAGGTTAATCACATATTCACTGCAGAATCCCGAAACTACAGATGGCAATCTAGCCATCTGTATTTTTTTTAGAACTATTGGTTAGCAGCTACTGTAACACACAATGTTATAAAAGTAGCAAGTTCACTGACCTCAAATACTAAAATATTAGAGGTATGTATGGAAAACCACTTACACAGACATTTCCTTCTTCAAAGTTCTTCCGTCATATATAAATCTACATATAGGTAATTCCTCCTTTATTCCACTACACTTACAAAAGAACCGCAAGGAAAACAACATCTAAATAAAGTAATTAAATATGAACATAAGCATTACAGCACTACAAATTGCTCCACTGATGATTCTGAAGGTCTAGAGGCACTTTTATTTTCAGCCAATTGTACTTCTTTCATTTTCACCCTACTTTCTTTTTCCTGTGTTCCGCAATTACATATTGTTTGAATTCAAAAGACAGATAGATGCTAAAATAACCACTAAGGATTTTTTACTAGGTAAAATTGAAAATAAAGACTGACAATCAACAGGCAATAAAAATGTTAACTCCATGAATTAACAAATAATAGTAATTGACCTTATATGGTCTTTTGGAAGATAATGTGAGATCTATGCTAAGGGAGAAAGAAAACTCAGGTAAGGTTTTGAAGCTAAAAATTGATATTTACTTCCTATTCTGAGTATGTAGGGGAAAATAAATCTCCATATATTGCTTAATCCTGCCAGGTGCTCAGCATAAACTGTATAAATTTAACAAACAGAATATCAACCAGTGCTGCTCTGGGGAAATCCCAAGCTCTTTCTTTAGGGCAGCTCTTTGCAGTATCCAGAGTTCTTCTGTTGTAAGCCATGAGAGTGCGCTCCCCATGAAGTTCCCTAGAAAAGGTTCTGTCAAAGAAATGTCTCAGCTTGCAGTGACAGGAAGCTCTATCAACATGGAAAAGTAGTTCTTAAGCAATATCAATTTTACATTTGAGTACATTATGATATTTGTAGAAGTACATTCTAGTTTGATGCAAGACAAAACTGTCAGCTGACACAGCCTGACTATATGGTGTCCAGCTGCACATCATTAAATAGGCCTAATATAAACCCTTAACAAAGTTTTCTTTGTAAGATTCTCCTTACATGTTTATCTTCTTTGTGTTTTTTTCAACAATAACTTAATGTTGTTATTTCCATAACACTTCAGTGTAGAGTAAAACATAAATTACTTCTAAAAGATCTCTACTGATCTTAAATTGCCATCTATACTAAAAACTTGGTAATGAAAAATTTTTCTGGACTGCCTGAAGACTTCATGAAGAATTATTTTTAAGGCAATATATGGATAAGCCATATGAAAAGCAGGTTACTGCAACTTTAATTGGCTCAGCATTGTGGTTAACATTTTCTGTGAGTTCTCAGAAAACAACCTTTCTTTGCATGGGTTGTTTCACAGAAAGGGAAAATGTAAAGTATATGATGTGTATATCTAAAACACCTCTGAAAAAATTCAACTATTGCAAACAGTATCAGGTGCATTTGCTTGCTTTTTATCATCTTGTTCTAAGGGAAACTGAAGTGTTAAACTTGATTATGATTAACTTCATCATTTCAGAGCCAAATGGGCTTCAGAAATGCCTAGGTTCCATTTTAGAGAGAAAGCCAATATGAACGAACACCAGGAAGAAGTTAGTCATAAGCCTGGGCAGGAATATTGCCCCTGAGGTTATATGCATTTATTTGTATGATCTGTATAATTCCCTACTTACTGGGGGAGGCGGGGGGGGGGGGGAGGGAAAGGCATATCTAATTATTCTCTTGGCATTTACATTGAAATTCATATACGTAGTGTATGAAATGTATCCAAAGCTGCCTTTGATCTTATTTTAGATCCCTTACATCTGTATATACCATTGACTTCAGCAGACACAGTTTTGATTCACATCAGCCTGCTCTCTCCATTAAGCCCTTCATTCATATCTCTGTCCATTAAAAAAAGCATAAGATAAATTATAATAAAAAAGCTGTGTTATCCAGTTATATATATACACATATATATGTGTATGTATGTATGTATTTAAAAACATAGCAAGAAGTCTGAAGAAATTGAAATGCCACCACGAAAGGACAACATGACAATGATGAGATATGAATAAAGTTGGAAAACGGAATAACCAGCTAACTGTCAACCAAACAGGAAAGTCAGTGGAAGGATCATATAAGTTTGACTTCAGAGGAGTTAGCAACTGCTAGTAGTAACTCTACCCTCAGTTCTCAAGGCATCTGCCAGTCCATGGTTATGGTGGCAGTAAAGCCAAAGGACTACATGTGTTTCCTTTTATTGATGATTCAAGTGAGGAAGGGAGCTGGGAGATCAAGAGAGACAGGATTTGGCTGATACTGAAGTGATTTAATATTACTCTTTTAAGTATACCAGGTCTAAATAGAAATATATAGATGGGGATTTATTACGTTTCTGCCTCTAAACACAGAAAAAGAAAGGTCTAGGAGAGCCTAAATGAGACTTGCCATTCTGGAAGGTATTTCTCTGTAAAAATGGTACTCTAATGTAGAAGCACTCATCTTTGATGATTTTTAATTTATCAAATTAAAAAATAAAAAAATTTAAGAAAAAAGGACAGAGGAATTTTAACAACAACTGTGATAAATAAAACAGAATCTTCTCTCCAGTGCACACCTTCTCTGCCTTTGGATGGCAGAATCATAAATAACTATCCTGGATTCTACACGAATTGTGTATTGCACTGAAAAAAAAGAGAACAAGACAAATTTTAAAGGCCATTTGATGCCAACTTTAACAGATTGGTAGAACATGTGTACAGCGTATCCTGCAACAACAGCAGATGGAAATACTTACATGCATAATATCTGAACTGCTAACTGCTGCTGTAGTTGTCTGTTGCTGTAGTTGTAGTTGTTGCTGTGTAAACTTGCTAAAATTGATTGCAAAGGAAAAGCATTAATGATTTTGGTATGACCCTTTCCAACAAACCTTTTAAATCTGAACCTGGAACTATCACGAATTCATTATTGGTTACAAGAAAAACCACAAGCCAGAAGATAGTATTTCCAAATAAAATACAACTCAAGATTCAAAGTTAAGAATGTAAAGAGTTAAAAGTGTAAAGAGGTAAGAATAGTTCTGGCAACCCTTTCAAAGATGGCAAATGCAAGCTAAAACTGGGATAAACCCATACTCGAGAGACCCTATTCTTTATTTTTTGAGTAATTTTCTACAGTGATTGCAGAGTTATACTACTCAAAGTGATCTTGTTGACTACAGAAACATTACTCAATTACCTTTTCAGAGCTTAGAATTTTAACTGACATACAGAACATGCTTAACATACCACAGCTATCCAGAACTGTGCTCATTTTTTAAATCTCCTAAAGTCAGCTGATTTACTTCCTATCAAAAATCCACATATTGCTCATTTCTTTTTGTAGATCATGCTCATACATCAAAGCATTCATGAGAGTTACTAGAATGCCAGGGTGAAATACACTGACCATCTTAAGTGTTACATGACAACCAACGAGCCGGATGTGAATTTTCTTTGTGCTGACAACTGAACATTCAGGGAAGCCAGAGAAACAAGGAAAAACATATTACATTTTATATTACTTAAAAAATAGTAAAAGATAGTAAAAGATTTTTTTTTTCCTCTGGAAACATATGAAATTCTTATCTCTATAACACACTAGTCTAGAGGCAAACATGACATATTTGGGGAAAATGAACAATAAGGCTGCTACCTGTTATCATACTACACGCACAAAGCTTGGTAAAGCGAGAATAATTTTGAAAAGATCTCAATCCAAGCTCCTTAGTAAACAGCAGATATAGAACTTTTAAGGGTGTGATTTACTCTTACTAAAGGAAACAAAAGAGCTAAAAAAATAAAGTGTTGTTCAAAATATTAGCAAGAACGGAAAAATGTGGACTAGAACAAACAAACATGATCACTGAGAAAACATTAAAGTATATCAGCCAGGCTTGCAGCTACCAATAACTGACGTCTCAACTAGCATCCTTGGAAATCCAGAAGCTTAGTCACTCTGAACAACATAGGAAAAGCAGTGGTAACTGCTGTAACCTGCTGTAGAATTTAGGACAGACATACACTGACTTCTGGGAGCGTTATTTAAAGGTATCTTAGCATTCAGAGAAGTTTAAGACATAAATGTTTTATACTTCACATGCCGTTTCTTTGTATGCTTTAAATCTTTTGCTAACACCTGTAACAGCCTATTTTATTCATTACTGATTATACATTAAATGTTGATGTGTCCTACACATCAACATTTGAGGACTGTAGTCCTCAAACTACAGTCAGAAGCTCTTTGGCCAACTAGAGGTGACATCTACTAAAAAAGTGACCAGAACAGGTACCATTTTGGTCAACAGTCCCATCTGAAAGGGAGCTGAAGACACAGAACTACAAGAGCCTGGAAGGAGTTCAATCTGAGGTAGCCTACACAGGGTTCATGATGCATACCTGTAAATAACTAAAACTGCAAGGTGAGCTGTGGGTAACAGCAAATGTCTATCAAAAGTAAAACAGAACATCAATGAATAAGAAGACACAGAGAACCTGAAGGATCCTTCTCCTTGTTCTAGAAACCCCTCAACAGACAGTGTCAGACCATGGTGAGGGAGCCAGGCCAAGCGGGTAGCTCTTTATAAGAAGACCTGTTAGACAGCAGCTGTGTTAACAGACGGTTAAGCCTCAGCAAATTCCACTGTCAATATACATTTTTTTCTACACAGAGAAAGAGTGATGGGTAGTTTCACCATCAATGAAGTAGTGACACGTAATGCAACACTCAATTCTTTTAAAACGATCAGCTTTCATTTTCATTGAAGGGTAGGAAATTGAGAAATAGTGCAGTATGAAAGACAGTAAAGTGTCTACTGTGGCTTATGTAGTTACACTTCAGTCCTTAAAACAAACCATTAAGCTGATTAATGTCAGGAAAAAACCATCAGTGACACTTTCTTCTAGGTCATCACCACTAGCAATACATCCCTTTTTGAGAAGAGAGGCTAAGTCACTTCAGATCACAGATGGTGCAAGTTAATGGAGTCCAGTTTTGTATGTAAGTGTGAAAAATGTGAAAGAACTAACAAGATGCTCTCTTAGTAATTGGAGGGGGTTTAGAAGTCATAGCAAGCAGATCTCCCACAGACAAAGGTCCACTTAAACTATCAGACTTGCATTAAATTACTGAAGAAATGTTGACACAAGAAGACAAAGGCTGATGAGAATTTATAACTCTCCAGAAGTAGTAGGGCTTTGAATCTTATAATGATTAAAGCTCAATAAACAATAGAAAGCTAGACAGTTAATAAATCACTTTAGAAATACACACTTGCTCCACTGAGAAGTAAAATTCTTCTAAAAATATTTCCAATGGCTACAACAGGCACAGTAATCTTCCTGTTGAAACTACATTGAAATACTCCCAGCAAATTTAAACAAAATTTTTTGTTAGGAAAGTTCTGTATTACTTCAGTTTTTAGGTTTTTGAAAAAATTCTGCAATCTTCTAAAGACAGCTGGAGCGAACATAAAAGCACACATCTTCATTTAAATGCCTGTCAGAAGTAAAAAGCTGTATTTCTTCAAAAACTCTACTATTTGCACTTAGTTGGACTTTACTATACCATTAACATCTTTCTTTCCACAGTAGTTCTACCCATTTGCAACTAACTGTGAAGTTTTACTTTTTTTTTTTTTTTTTTTTTTTTTTGCTTTATTTTAAACTGCTGAAACCATTTCTACCATAAGATTTAGAGAAAGAGGGGATTCTTTGGATTCTTTGACGAGCCATGATGAGAACGAAACAGATACTGATCTGCTTTTGGAAGAATAACAATATCAATACCAAAGATATGTTCTCCCTGTAATAGGAAAAAGGGCATTAGTCAACATTAGTTTGTTTTTTTGTTTGTTTTTTTTTGGTAAGTGTGAAAATACAGTTGCATTGGGATTCAATCCTGTATACGAATAGAGATATAGAGATCTTGTGTACAAAGAAAATCACAGTACTGGCAAAGTCACCATCCTCAGACATGGATGTTTAGAACTCACTCATGTTACACCAATGGGGAAATATAGAGAAAATATAATAATGAAAAAAAATTCAAAATTCAATCAACACTGTATAAATCATTTCATCGATAGTTTTGTTCATAGAAGACTATATTTAGTACCCAATTTTTATTTATTTATTTATTTATTTATTTATTTTTGTGGGTGGAGAGGACAATGACAATTTTTTGGGAGAAGGGGAGAGGAGCAGTGCCCCTCCCGCTGAACACAAATATCAGGTTCACAACCACCTGAGAAACCCGAACATCTATAATTCTATGGGTCTTAATGAGACACACTCCAGAGTCCTGAGAGAACTGGCTGACGCAGTCACCAAGCCACTCTCAATATTTGAATCGTCATGGCAGTCAGGTGAAGTTCATTTTTAAGAAGGGTAGAAGACAACCCAATGAGTAATTAACTTCTAAGCATATATTTACACTGAATCCACTCATATGATTGCAGCCTATACAAATATATTCATTCAAGCTTCATTGTGACTAATTCTCTCAGCCACCACTGAAAAAATAATTGTGGAATTTAGGAATTCAAGAGTTGACTTTAAAATCACAGAAAAATATGAGATCACTGAGCCAGGAGTTGAATTTGATGATCAACCCTTGTAGATTACTTTCCACTTGGGATATACTATGATTCTGTGCATCCAGAAATGCACAACATCAATTGCAATCTACAGTCCAGTTCCACTTAATGTCTGTGTATGTGTGAAATAGCTGGCCATTTATTTCATGTGTGGAAAAGTTAGTGGCAAAATTACAAAAAAAAAAAAAAAAAAAAAAAAAAGCTTACCTCCTGATTTGTTCATTTCTTACATTCCTGAACTTTTAAAAACATAGTTCAACCTTTATACATTTTTTTAAAATAGTGGGAATCTATGCATAAAAAAAAAGGAAATGTAGCTAAAAATACACTGTAATTTCTCTATTTTTCAACTACTAACTCAGAAACTTACAACGAGGATTAAAGCCAGCAGCCTTTCAACCATCAGAAATCGGATTTTTAAGCAAACTACAGAAGTCAGATCTATCTGTTACAAATTAGAAGCATAAATGTGAAATATTCTAGCCAAAAGATGAAAGAGAATTTGGGAATGACTTCTATATTACCTGTTTTCCATCACTGTCATGTATGTAACTGAAAAAATGTAATAAATCTACATTTTCAAAAGTACACTGAAAATATCAATTTGACACAACAGTAATTCTGGGCACCTATCAACTATTAAATTTCCAAACATTAACAGTTATGTTGCAGTATTTTCTCCCTGTTTAAGTTTAGACTACGTAATATTGTGCCTAGTACTGAATAGAGCCTTAGGGAAAAGGTAAACTTTACTGTACAGCGAAGGGTAGATGCATATTTCCTCAATACAGGCTATAGTTTATAAATTTACTTCATTAAGAAATTCACTGAGTTTCTCATTTATGTTTTCTTAGGCTGTTATACTTCTTCTATAGAAGAAAACCAAAAAAATCAGGTACATCTGCTTTTAAAGAAGCAAATTGACACTCCAGTGAAATTTTAATATTAGATAGTATTTTCTTCTCCTTATATCATCAGAAGGAATTTTGGCTTACCCTCCTTGCTTACTCTAGAGTTTGAGCTGACACCTGTGGCCACCCAGGTTGTACCAAGTTTAGCAGCTGCCAGACCTTAACTTTCTAAAATGATTTTTCCAGCAGTCTTCCCTGATCCACAAGGGATCAGGTTTGGCATTTTATCCCACTAGTAAAACATATCTAAATTTAAATTGTTAAATGTCATATTATTACATTTAAGCTGCTTCACAATTTTTCTGGCCAAAAGACAAGACTTTTTTTTTCAAGATATCTACAAGGAAAGCTCTTGAGGAAGGGTGCTATAATTATGCTTATTCCATGTTGCTAGGTATAGCTGAAGATGCATAGCAGGGGGTGTTGCAGCACCAAATGACAAAACTACACAAAATCCTCAATAAAATCCTTGAAACACAACGTGAATATGAGGTCCTCAGGCCCAATTGTTTCACTTTATGTAACTGCTACTGCACAGTACTACTTGCTACCATAGATGTAGTCTCTGAGTTCCAGAATGAAGAACTCCACCACAAACACTGCAAGCACCTAAAGAGAGGCTTCGAAAACAACTTACATGAGTAGCTCAGAATTTTCAGTCTATGTTTGGTTAAAGATCTGAGATGCTCAAAACTAGCAATCCAGCTTATCATTATTACATACAAATTTGTAAAGATACCAGCCTTGTAAAGGAAACCATCTTAATCTTTTAAAGTCTTGATCATACCCAGAAAACTAGAGTGAAGAGACAATCTGACTAAATGGGCAAGAATGCTGGAGAATTACCATCTCTTCTATAGCAGTCAATGTATATCTGATTCAGAAAAATGGAATTTGGGGAAATATTAATATAAAATGCCATGTAAATTAGATTCTCTGTGAAGCTTCGTAAAAGGAGTAACATATAAACAACATGACAGAAAAAGGAGCATAACATGATTGTTTAGAATTCATTTTGTGGTTTTGCCTGCATATTCTTAATCACCTAATGAAATGGTAAAGATTTCTAGTCATCTACTTAGCACACTTACACATAGGAAAAAAAGAAAAAAAAAATTGAAATATAAACTGTATATAGATGAACACTACAGCCTAAGTACATGGAAACATTCAAATCATATTTGGCATGAACTGAGCTGTACAGAATATCTCTTTCTTTCTTTCTGTAAGGATACTGTAACAGCACATTGTTTGATACATTTAAAATCAGATTTTATAACCCTCTTAGTGTAATAAAATTTCTGTTTCTCTGATTATAACGTCTACACACATTAAGAAAAAAATCTTTACTCTGTAGAAGTTGTTTTCTAACTCTTCCCTTTCCTATTACCTAAATAATAAGTACTGGTTGAATTTTTCTTCCATCACTCATAAGTAGTTTAAATTACTTTCTTTTTCCTCCTATTCTCACATCAGTATAAGCTCTCAGTTTGCCTTTCAGTTCTATTTGATGTAAGCATTTTAAATCAGATGGTAAATTTCAAAGATTTTAATTTTTTTCTGCCTATATGTAAGAGTGACAAAATCTGATGACATATATGTAAGCAATGAATTATGTAAAAGAGATAGTAGCAAGTAACTAAAAGCCAACAATAAAAGAGCAAGTTCTCTACTAAGGTGTATAATTACTTTTCAAAGTATAGCTGAGGGCAAGAAACATCCTACAGAAGTACAAGTACACTCAGCTGAAGAGCAATTCTATTCAGTGCTCCATTCAGCACAATTTGAAATAACTTTTGAAATACTGTGATACATATACAAAAATCAAAAAATATAGAATTATCAAGAAGGAACCGCTCAACCGCCCTGAAACACTTCAATTGCTAAGGCAGTAGGATATGCAGTTAAAAATAAACACTCTTCAGTCTATTTACCATTTTGAAGCAATAACGATAATGTTTGTAAAACTCTCTAGCCTCACTCACAATCATTCATTCTGAAGAAAGAAAGTACAACCTGTTGCAAAATATTACATTCAACAGAGATGCATCTATTCAGGCTTTAAAGGTCTATTCTTAGTCTTTTTTTTTTTTTTTCCTCTATTTTTCTACATAGGATGTTGGTGGTTTTGAGGTGGTTTGGTTTTTTGTTTGGTGGTTTGGGGTTGGTTTTTTAATTTTTTAATTTTTAATTTTTATCTTTATAGCAGAAAGTTTATAGAAGCAGTTAACACAGAGACTGTTAGACCTGCTTGACTTTGCCAGACATCACCCTTTCCTATGGGAATTCACATCTGACTGTTTTAGGACAGCTCTGCATATCTTTGCTAGAAAAGAAAGGAAAGCTCAGTATTGCTGAGTATCGCCTCACCCCTGAGCAAGCTGATCTACCTGTAAATGTACCTGTTTGCTGCAAGGGAGTTGGACCAGATGATCTTTAATGGTCCCTTCCAAGTCAAATAATTCTATGATTCTTTCCAGCTTGGTTTGTCATCCATTAATAAACTACAGCCTCTACTAAAGCTTACTGTTACTGGTTTTTACGGAAACAATAAGAATCAAAGTACTGGATACTGAAGTTTAAAGGATGGTGAAGCCTTTTTAGAATTGCTTTGTAAGGAAACAATCACAAATATTAGTTTATAAATAACCACAGATTACAAGAAGAAAAACAATACTGTTATTATTTTAACAGAAGACAATTAACACAGGAAAAACAGAAGGCCACTAAGGGAGTCAGAATTTAAAAGTTAATGATTTAAATCTTTGCTTCTCATTTGGCTAAGCATGAAATACCTTGATCAGTATAGGCTTACTTCTGTGTAAACAGGAGATATTTACTTTTCCCCACATGTGATTTATAAATAATTCTCAAATAACCACCACAGCACTTACCCTTGTGTGTGTGCGAATATGCATCTTCAGTCCATCATTCTTGCTGAAAGCTTTGTCACAATAAGGACACTGGTAAGGACGCTCACCTGAAATTAAGGAAAGAATAAGAATGCACAAGTATGACCTCAGCACATGAAGGTCCTACACCATGGTTATTTGACAAACCGAGGCATTTTTTTTCTGACCTTGTCTTCACACTCAATTCAAACAAAAAGAAAGATAAGCATCTGCAAAACTATAAATTAAGGTCTACCTGGGCAAGATGCAGGACTGGTTCAAAATATTACTCTTCATTGCTTAGTTTTGTCTTAACAAGATTCCATTATGCAGAGAGAAACAAAAACAAATAAACAAACAAAAAAAAAAACCAATAAAATATTTTAAAAAGACCCTATAGTCTTCAACCAAACCACATTCTGCAAGTGGTCACTTTCTGTGAGGTAGAATCTAATTTAAATATGAAATACACTCTTTTTTAATGCTACGTCTAAACTATCCCATAAACTGTTTTTCCATGAAAGTTTCTGCAATTTTTCCTGCCACAGTTTGTAACCGAAACAGAAGCAGAATGTTCTTTGCATCTCCTCTGCAGTTCCCTTATCTTAAAAGTATTTAGTTTAATGCTAAATTAAATTAGTGTAGATTAGCAATGATCTGGCTGATTTTACCAAACCCAGTGTAATGTGGATACAAAGCTATTCAGAATCACATAATTAAAAGTTTCTAAGATAGCTCAATCATACGTAAGAAATTCGAAGGCTCTGTAATATCTCAAAGATCTTTAAATTTTGAATTCTTTAGCCTATGTACTCGAATCTCACTCTATCACCTGCTCTTTCCTATAAGGATGTTTCTAAAAACACAGTTCAACATCTCAAGATACAATAACTTGTTCTACTAACACATTTGAACCTGCTATACACAATCACAATGCTGAAGATGCAACAAACTTTTATGTGAAAATATAGGTGAAGTAAAGCTTGTTCTACCAAGCCAATGCAAAGGGTTCTGCTCAAGAAAGAACTTTTGCATATATAGAGAAAATTAACATAGTTCAAATGTCTGATGAACACTTACTAACGCTCAATCACAATTAAAAAACCTCAGACATCTTTCATTGATTATCGAATGTAAAGACTCTAAGAGAAAGGCAGTAAGAGAGATTAGCATTTAAAGTTCCTCAAGTCCCTTCTAACACTGATATTAATCTTCCCTTGAGAAGTGAAGCCTCATCCCTTTTCTAATCTTTTCCCCACATAAGGTGTTCCTCCTTGGTTATTCAGAGAGAAAATAAAGGATGTATTCCTTCCTCTGAACAAGATGTAAAAGGATCACAGAAAGTACATAATGGAGATACTTTATGGAAACAGCTTTTCAGAAGGTCCAGTTGTGAACATAGTAAAGCTGATTGATAGTCAACAGCTACTTAAAAATTCCATACAGCCACAGGGTCAAGGTATGCAAAGAATTGAGGACAGTTGAGATTAGACGATTATTTAAGTAAGGGGATACAAAATCTCTTTTGTGGAATATCCTGTTATTTTCTCTTTCCTTACTGTTCAGACAACTCTCAGTGACAGCAGCAAATCTTTGTAGTTAAATAACTGTGAAATAGAAATATCTTTTTCTCTTTGTACTCTGTCAGTAAGCAAAGTTACACGAATTCGTGTATTTTTAAAATAATAATTGCTGAGTCATAGTTGTGTTTTCATTGAGTAGCTTGAAATATGACTCTCTCTTATGACCCTTGATGTCTTTAATCCATGCCTCAGTCTTTCAAACTGTCCAACAGTTGCCAGTGTTCAAATACTTAATTAAGCAGTCATTTTTATGTTTTAGGGCTTTTGGATGTAGAAGTTAAAGCTTTCAGTGATTTGTAAGTAGATGAGGAGTCACAGGTAGGAGTTGTACCTCTCCTCCCTCAATCTGCCTGTCCCCGAGTTGTTTTAAATAGAAATCATTTTACATTCAAGAGATGGTTTTGAGCTTGTCTGACACAGATAAACAGCATCCTTCAGAAACTAACCATGGAGATTGTATCTGAGTGAGTAAGGCCTTGAGAGCTTTCAGCAGATGCCAGTAGAGGGCACCAGCATGACTTCATATCAACTTGTTACACCTGAAAAAAGACCAGCTTCAAGCAGCTATCACGCACTGTAAGTTTTCAAAAATCTCTACTGTTCCAGAAGTTGAGTTTACCACATAACAAAGACTGAGCTCTGACTTGACATTTGGTGACACCTTATTTTTCTAAATTACACAAACAACTTCTCACACATTTGTGTCATTAATAATTGTTAGAGGAACAACTTAAAAGATGATACCAAATAAATTTACTGTTGCTCTTATTTTACTTCATTTAAGTTAGTCTTTGTAGCCTGTAAGTTCAACTCCCAGTATATATATATATATATATGTGCCTTTGCACTTACATTATCCACTGTTTCCTCCGTGTACACACATCTTTTATATGTATAACTTATGCTCTATCTCATCAAGTTTTAGGATTTTACAAGATGAAAGCTGGGTCACTTAAGATAAACCAGCGCATGCAACAATCAAGTTTTCTTGAATGTCTCCAGGGACAGGGCAGCCACCATACCTCTGGGCAACCTGTCCAGTGCCTCACTATCCTTACCGTAAAAACTTTTTCCTTATATTCAGTCTAAATCTCGTGTTTTAGTTTGAAACCATTTCTCTGGTCTTATCACAACAGCCCCCACTAAAGAGTTTGCATCATTCCTTCTTATAGCTTCCTTTTAGATACTGAAAGGCCACTCTCAGGTCTCCCCTGGACCTTCTCCTCTCCAGGCTGGAAAGCTCCAGCTCTCTCAGTCTGTTCCCATAGGAGAGGTGTTCCATCCCTGGAGTCATTTTTGTGGCCCTTCCTGGATGTGAAGGTAAATTTTCAAAAGCAGTGTTATTTCAGCCAGCAAGAGTTGGTTTCGGTTTTATTTTGTTTTAAATTTTACTTATTAAATATACTGATAACATGCGGAAAAAAATCATCAACATTTGAGTATACTACCATGAGCTAATCTTGAAAGTTCATATTTGCAAAATATGTGAAGAAGGTCCACCTTCTATGCTGTTGTTCACAACTCTGCCACTAAACTGCAACTGAGGATATGATCTGCATTTAACCAGGCTATTATACTACAACATCAAAATCCACAATATTAAATACAGATTGTTCAGTCAACATGCCCAGAAGTAATGTTGTAAATGTAATAATAACTAAGAACAACTTATATCAAAATAGCAAAGCATTCAAGTAAGATGGAAGTAATAAATGTTTTGGCTACTGCCTACTGTCACGTTCCTGCTAGCCAAGAACAAACAGGTCAACACATTAAGGGCACTTCTGTACAGATAACCCCAAATAAATAATCCTTAGATAAACTGCAATGGATTTAATATAATTCAAAGTCTAGACATTCTACTTCCAGATATTGTATGAATAAAAACAAAGCTTTTAACATAATAAGAATAAGTTTAACCCTAATACATGGATTATGAAAAATAATTCCACAATGGAAAACCATATGGGATTTTGATTTGAAAAGATGCCATGATAGAATTGGTATCTTTTTTTTCCTCTCTATACATCTCTAGCTTGGGATCATAATATCTACTGGACTTCATACATGGCATAAAAAGTTAAATTTAAAGACCAGGATCTTCCATTCCATTTCAACTTGAGATAGTTTTCTATAAGATGTTTGCAATCAAAAGTGCTATGAGGCAATACTTTGAATGAATTGAAAACTCAGATTTTCCGAAAACTCAGATACCTCAGCAAGTAAAACAATTAAGAAGCAAAACCAAACTCTTATTATTAGTTTTCTGTGGCTAAAGCAATACATTTAATAAAGACTTGAAGACATAATAGATCAAGTAAGTACAATATGTTGCTATTTCCAAACTGCAGTTTGGAACTAATTACAAAATCAGGTAGAAACCCAATTTAAAAAAACAAAAACAAAAACAAAAAAACCCACAACCAACAAAAAGATTTGAAACAATGACCTCACCTAAGATAGATCACACTTTCCAGGTTATGAACACATTTATATCAAATGAGAGAAGGCTACTGTAATTTACAAACATGTAACAGAGAAATAATCCTAATCTGAAAAATAATAAAAGCCTGAAGATACTAACAAAAGGAGATAGAGGCCTATAAAAAGATGGTCAACAGCATGCAAAAGTATGGATCCAATGAGCTATTACACTGAGTTTTTGAAACAATCTATCAAACCATGTCTGATCATTTCTCGGAAAAACTTCTTTACTGAAAGGGTGGTTAAGCACTGGAATAGGCTCCCCAGGGAGGTGGTTGGGTCACCATCCCTACACATGTTTAAAAATCACAGAATCACAGAATGGCCAAGGTTGGAAGGGACTTCAAGGATCATGAATCTCCAACCCCCCTGCCACATGCAGGGCCACCAACCTCCACATTTAATACTAGACCAGGCTGCCCAGGGCCCCATCCAATCTGGCCTTGAACACCTTTAGGGATGGGGCATCCACAACCTCTCTGGGCAGCCTGTTCCAGCACCTCACCACTCTCTCTGTAAAGAACTTCCCCCTGACATCCAACCTAAATCTTCCCTCTCTCAACTTAAAACCATTTCCCCTTGCCCTGCAGTTATCTACCCTTTCAAAGAGTTGATTCCCCTCCTGTTTGTAGGCTCCCTTTAGGTGTTGAAAGGCTGCAATGAGGTCACCCCACAGCCTTCTTTTCTCAAGGCTGAACAAGCCCAGCTCCCTCAGCCTGTCTTCGTAGGGGAGGAGCTCCAGTCCCTTGTTCATCTTCGTGGCCCTCCTCTGGACCCTCTCCAACAGCTCCCTGTCTTTTTTGTACTGGGGGCTCCAGACCTGGACTCCAGGTACTCCAGATGGGGCCTCACAAGAGCAGAGTAGAGGGGAACAATCACCTCCCTGTCTCTGCTGGCCACCCCTCTTTTGATGGAGCCCAGGATACCATTTGCCTTCCGAGCTGCAAGAGCACGCTTCTGGCTCACGTTAAGTTTTTCATCTATCAAGACCCCCAGGTTCTTCTCCACAGGGCTGCTCTCAAGGACTGCTCCTTCCAGTTTGTATGGATGTCTGGGATTCCTCTGGCCCAAGTGCAAAACTCTGCACTTTGCCGTGTTGAACCTCATCAGGTTCAACTACTGTCTCCACTCCCGTGTGGCTTAGTCAGTGCTATGAAATTCTCAATTGTGTACATTACCCCTCATAAACAAATTTCTGTCTTTCTGTCTTTATTGAAACCAATGCACTGAGGGATAAGAATTACAGAGTGAATGTATCAAGTTGTTACTTTTTTAATTTTAAAAACAAAAAAGCATTTTAATATTTTATGCTGGCATTCAGCACCATCAATCTTGGTCAACACTCACTAACATTAGAAAATGATAGCACTGAGCATCAGAACAAGTGCACTGTGTGCAACCTAAAAGTTTGCTTTCTTTAGAAGGTTAACAGACAATCGTGGCAATGTGGTCCATTTGAATCTTTTGCAGAACCTTTACGATCTTCTAAACATTGCTCCTTTTCAGATGTTGAATTGTAAAGACTAAAAGAAGATTTATAAAAATAAAAATCTGCATTTATTATTTTAAAATGTCAATATTCCAGGCTAAAATATAACCCCAATTAAACACCTAACTTAAAATTGGGGTAGGTGAAAGGGGAAAACAGGAGAATCCACCATCACCCAATTTTCGTGGAAAGTAACAGTTCAGCTGAGGAAGAATTTGGAGGCAAAGGGGCCATCTGGATCACACATGCAACACTTCATACCAGGTGATCAACAGGGCAGCCCACAAAGAGAACTGCAAAAGGGCTTTTTTTGTCAGAGATAATCTGTGGTGATGACACTATTCAACAGCAAGTAAGGATGGGCAAAAGGTTAACACATACAACAAAATTATAATCTGTGACATATGCTTAAGAAAATTATCTGTTCTTTCAGTGCACTTGACAACTTTACATATCTATCCTTAGCTGCTGTTTCTCTGTATATGAAGTTTCCATCAAATAAGAAGGGAAAGTTGTGTTCTTAACCATACAGAAGTTCAGTTTTTGCACTGTATACACACAGAGAAATAAACCTAAAATGCAAGAACTTAATTTCTTCCAAATTAAATTAATTTCAATAAGAACTAAGATTAAGCTAAATATGAACTCAAGGAACAAAGTGACTTTGACAGAACTTAAAGTAGGAAATGCCTGAAAAATTATTATTGAGTGAAGATTAAATACTTACACTTTAAGAAAATATTCAGTAAGTTAAATCACCTAAGTGCTGTACGGCATGTCAGATGGCTTTTGAGAAACACTTCCTCAAAATAATAAATCTCCTCTTGTGTGGAGGTGGCTGTTTTCTAGATACAGAAAACTATTTTTGAAATCGTTGAATCGTCGTAAACCTTACGGTCTTTTAATGCTTAAGCTCTCTTAAGGAATTTTTATAGTTCTAATCGAGGGCTGTAGGAATGGAAAATAACGGTGCACTAACCAAGAAGCAGGGCCAACTGCAGCAGTTAGCTGCTATTTACAAGCCTCACCACTAATCTGGACTAGTCAACGCACACAATGATCTGGCTAATACAAAATTCTGACCTCCTTGATTTTCAGCCATTAAACTTAACATTCAAAATAAGCAGTAGAGAAGTACAAAAGTACCACACAGGGGTAGCTTTCACATGCCAAGAACTAAATAACTTCATGATCTGAAAGATAAAATACTTGCGGATGTCAGCTGAGACAAGACCCAGAAACACCAAAACACCTGTAATTCTACACTCAGTCAGATAAAGAAAGGGACAGGATTCTTTGATTGGTCTGAAGAGAATAGTTCTGTGCAGGCTGCTATTATTGCTTGAGAGAAGCAGAAAACAGTACTCAGGTATGGGTTGATTAGAGAAATTTCTTCACATTTAAGAAACATGCAAACTTTGCAGACTCTGTAGACAAAAAGTCAAATACTTCTGTAATTGTTTTTCTTCTTTGATGATTAATAACTCTAAGTCTATGTACTTCTGAACACTTCATAACCAAGTTCCAGTACTTGTGTATTTTGAAGGCACAAGGGAGAATTAGAATTTCTTTTATGTGATTCAACCAAATACATTTTCCAGTCACTAGTGATGCCACATTTACTAAGGAAAAAAGAAGCAACCATACACAAATTTAATGCTCTTTTAAAATAAAACCAGATTGCTTTAACAAATTTGTTTTTAGTACTCTTTCTTGTAAGTCCTTTTTTTCTTTGAGGCACAACAGCAATGCTTTCAAGTTGAGAAAGCTTGTTTGGTACGAAGTTTAGGATTTACTCAGAGAATTCAGATTTGACTATAGGTCTAACTAGGGCTAAATATTTGTTCTATCTGCTCATCATGACTATTATATAACTGAGGTTTTAGCTGCTTGTAACTAAATAAACCATTAAGATTACTAAATAACTGTATCAAATCTAAGGTTATTATCCTTGCTTCTAAATACACCTATGTTACCCACAGAGAGACAACAGAACTACCAATATTAATTACCTACACTCTTACCACTTTTAGTGGTAAGGGATTCTTAATCACAAACAAAAACCTATACCATTACTTTAAAGAATAAAGCAGTCTGATTATTTGCATCTGTCAGCAGATGTAAGCAATTTGGTTTCACTGTGAATGGAGCACTAACATCTATGACTTCAGGTCAACAAAATCTTTTCAAGTATATCAGGTGGTATAATTCATTTGATCTAAAGATGTCACTACCATCCAAATAATCTATCTTCTATAAGAACATTTCTTCACTCACAAAGACAAGAAGAAACTGACAGCTGCATGAAACTTTACAGGTACTTTTAAAGATTTAACTGTTGTCTGGAGATAAATGGGACAATGATGTATAAACTGAAAGGCTTAGAAATGCAGAATCCTTACCTTTGAGGCCTTCTGCAAGCTTCTTTTTAAATTCAGTAGATAAGAGAGAGATCATCTATAAGTTACTGAATAGAAACAACGTATCTACAGACATTTGCAAGCTGTTTGCTGACTAGATACAGATGCATTTTTTCAAATACTTGTTTCAGATAGGAGAGAAAGTTCCTTCAATCCCCTTTTCTATCTTTTTATTTTTTGTGAGAAATTATATAAAACTTAACGGCAATCTGCCTGACAGTTTGCTATAATGATGATCCTCGTTGTACATCTTTTCTTATGTATAAATAGTTCCCGCTTAGCAATTAAAATTTTGAAGACATACTTTATGCAATAAAAAGCAGTAGTCACAATGTGCTTGGACTCTCTTTTCCTCAAATATTTTGAAGACTTTTGCTTTCAGAGATGGCTGAATTACTGTTAATAAGCAAAAATTTTGATTTTAATTCCATAATTAACGTTTGGTATGATTACTCAGGAATTTTGACAAATGAGCACAAAATCTGAACCGAGACTTTTATACAGTTGTACATTAAACATGATTTGAAATATGCTCACATGCCTACTTAATCAAATTGCAGAAGTGTCACTACAATGGTAAAGTTTGGATTATTGTATCACGCTGTCAGTGCAGAGCAAGAGATATCCCAAGAACAAATAAGCACCTAAAGTTATAAGTGACAATTATGATAAAATGTTTCAATGAGCTTCTAAAACAGTTTTTATAATGGAGATGGAAATTTTAAAAAGAAAGCTTAGCTGTGTTGACACAAAGGACAGTGAAGTTGATGGCCTGAATCATTTTTGACACTTTCATGTATATTTGTGGTATTATCTCTAATTCATATACATGGAAACTAATTTCCAAACATCCACCTCAACTCTTAAAAAATGAAGCTGCTTTTTTCAAATATCAGAGAATATTATAGGGAAGAATGACACATTAAGTAACTTTAAAATGGCATGAATCCTTTTAGAAAATATTTAGGACACGTGAAGTCATTATCTTAACTGTCTTAGCAGACTTTGAATAAATATCATGGAAAAAAAAACAAACAAACAGAATAAGGCTACATAGCCTCCAGTTTTAACATATGTTTTAATGCTCAAGCATTTTCTGAAATACATGTATGATCGTTAGCTATCCCTCACTAGTCCCTGTGTAATGAAACAGGAAAAACATATCATGGAAAGGACAGTTACAGTTTAAATAGACTCAGTTATCTCTGATCAAAAATAAACGAACCTGCAAATATTGACTACTTTACTGCAACTTTCATTGTTCCACAACTTGATGTGCTACATCCCAAAGATGAATGGGATTAGGATACAACTATTGAGGCAAGAATCAGTACTGGTATCAGGCAAATAAAATGCATGTATACAAATGGCATAAACATGCACACAAATACATATATACACACACAGACACATACGTAAGACAACAATTAGCAGATTTTAATACCTATGCGTAAGGCAACTGCAAAACTGCACAAACCACAGTCAGTAACTTTTAGCACTGAAAGCTGCTTGAAAATTTAAGCATATAATTAACCTCCCGGCCCACAGCCTTCTAGCCCAAGGAGCAGTCCATTGAATTTTTTCTACAACTTATGAACAAGCCAAGGAATTTACATCACAGTCAGAGGATTCTTTTGCTGAATTAACCCCATCTCCCTCTGACCCTAAGAAGCCATAAACCAACAGGATACAGCAGAGGGAGAATGTGCTATAGTGTTTCAACTGACCTACAGAGAGCTGTCTCTGTCATTCCAAGGCTGGAAACCCAGATGATGAATTACAGAGCAAAATGTTAGGTTCAGATGCAAACATCAACCACTTCCCTCCACACATGCACATGCAGACATGTTCACTCACCCCAAACCATCTCAGTTTCTGCAAAAGGCCAAGTACTGTTAGGGCTCATTTACAGAGTCTTATTCTTAGATAAAAGAGGGAAGAAAATTGCTTATTGAAGAAGCATGCATCCATCTGTGAGTAACAGTATTTAAGAATGTGTGCTGCGTATTGAATAAAAGCTTGTCTTTTTGTACATAGATTATTAAGTACGAGTACAAAAGTACAAGTCCGAAGCAGAATGAGCAGGATTCCAAGAATCTTAGCTCGAACAGCCCTATCAAAAAAAATGAAAATAAAACATGATACACAACTCTTTTTAAAAGACTTCTGCCTAGTTTTATTTGGTAAACAAATAACAAAGCCTCTTATATAAAGAAGCTAATAAAGTCTAGCTGACCACATGCTCAGCAAATGCGATAATACAAATATCTGCAGTAGGACCTCAAAACTAATCTCTAAGACATGAAGCTCTTTGCAATCTTTACACTTACGATGTACTGCTCAGCTGCACAGAGAACTTATCCCCAGCTGAAGACTTATTTACAAAGACAAATAATCTCTTGCAAATGGACAGTGGCTGACTCACTTCTAACTCAGAATGAAAAGTGATACTTTGAAGTCTGACTAAAAAAAGGAGTCCACAGTTTTGAATTGAGTAATTTAAAATCAATAAATTTAACAGATACCAAGAGCATGCGGTACTCAACACAGCGACATTTCAAAACCAAATATTCCACTGAATGTAATAAGTTTGTGGCTCTCCTCTGGTGAAATGAAGACTTTTCTGAAAAAGCCTGACAAGTTGTCAAGAATTTTCACAATACTGTGAACTTCATTACTAAAGTATTCAAATGAGTACTTTCTTTGCACTATTTCCAGATAGTATTAATTTCCTTTACCAACTATCCTGACTTTCTTTTGAAATGATGCACGATATCCTTCAGAAAGCTGTGCTTCACTCAGATCCCCTGAATACAGCACAGTTTTTTCACACTAAAACACAATTTTCTTTGGTAATCACCAAAGCAAATTGTCTGCGTACATTATGATCTCAAACAAGTTAGCTGAAGTCTTCAGCCACAGGACAAGTCAAAACCTCCCCTTCTGAAGTGAAACACAAATCTTTGGATGCATTTTCTCACTAAACTTAGTATAAAGGACTGCACTAACTTACTAATTACTATTTTTTTAACCACTGGGAAGTCAAAACTTAGAGGCAATTTCCTCCTGCTCCCCTTTTTCCACCTTTCATCGTAATTACCATGAAATGATCAGGAGCTGTATGAGAATGACATTAAAATACATGTATGTGAAAATGTGTATCAGTTTTAGAGTGAAGGATGCAAATAAAAAATCCCTCTAACAAAAATCCCATTGGCATCACTATAGGAACTAGACTGGAAGAGGAAAGGATCAGTTGCAGGTCACTAAAAATTAATTCAGCAAGATATTTTTCTTTAATTTGTAGCTCTCTTTAAAAGGAGTACTTTAAGCTTTTTATATAGGGGACTTGAAAGTTTTCTTCATTTTTATCTGCAGTGAGATTCTTCATGAGGTACTTTCACATTGAATGGATATTCCACTAACTGAAACATGCACCATCTCCTGACCCAGAACTGCCTCCCACCATATTTAATCCACAAAGATAATCAAAAACCTCAGTGTCTTTCAACTTAGCCTAAGTTTAAAATGTCATTGTTTACAGCTTCTGGTATAACAGCGGTTAAAAATGTTGCAAGACTCTATTCCCAAGATTAGAGTTCTCTGGTGTGATGTTTCATGAAACTCACCTTAGCATAACTCCAAATTTTTGAAAAATCTGCTTGAGAGCACTGAAACATTGCAACTGGTAGGAGAACGTGTGAAAAGCATTTTCACTTGGACATCTAAAAAACTTTTCCCAAGATCTATCTGTACTATCAGCTTGAAAAACTAGAGCCTCTCTACTGTGCAAACCGATGTGTAACTTGCACAGTACACAGAAGAAACTCTATCTAAGGTTTCAGAAAAGGACCTATGAAATAAGAAAGGAAACAAAACAAAACAAAAAAATATATAAGTTCTAATTTCCATGGAAGTCTAGTATGTAAAAACAAGAAAATTAAGGGCTAATGGTTTCCTCATGAGATGGCAAGAAATATCCATAAATAAAGTAACAAGATAATCCTCAACCCCCCCCCCCGCCCTCCCTCCCAAGAAAAAAAAAGAACAGGTAATTGAAATTGAGGCAGCTGTGGTCCTAGAGACCTGGACTGATGGGCAGAGTGACTACCAGTGCTATCAAATTGCTTCCTTTCACTCCTGAAAATATGATTCTTTAATGTACAGCCCAAGTGAGTAAGTGGCTGGTCCTTCTGATTGCACAGTACCCAAGAATTCTCTCAGTTCTCATATCATATGCTCCATGAATGGCATTCTGTGTTTTCATGCTTGTTTTTTTTTTCCCCCTCCTCTTCTGTGCATCTTGAGGAAGTCACAAAAAAAAAAAAAAAAGAACAAACAGCTTATGGGATAGAAGAGAGAAAAGAAAGACGCAGCATGCAGGGAGGACTTTGAAAGAGGTCATGGAGGTGCAGTTCTAGAAGAAAGAACAAGCGTAAGGAAGAGGAATAGCCAGAAGAGAGAACTGTTGCATAGTGGTTCTGTCTTAACAGCTTTGACGTTCAGAGTCTTTTGTGTCTATGATTACAATATATACTAACCACCTGAGCAAAATGCTTAAATACAGGCTCATAAGTATGTTTTATAAAGTTGTCATGAGTGACAAGTGTTCCAAACATGAAATTCAGCAAAGATGAAGAGCTAACAATTAAGCTGAAGTTTAGTCTTTTAAATTGACTACAGGATCACAAAATTTGTTAGTGGTAGTCAAATCCAAAGTCATAAAATACATCAAACTAGAAAAGACCTGTAATCCCAACAGGTGGTCCTGATGCACTGAAGTGATTAATACTTATGCCAAAAATCACATGAAGCTGAGTTATTAGAAACACCAATTCTGTCATCTTCCTGCAAACCAAATATGCTTATATGAAGTAAATGGAATGTCACAGGAAGACTACTTGTTAATAGATGCTTTGGCTGTGAAAAGCAAATCTACACAATTTTATGTTGGAAACAAATTATCACAAAGCGGTCCCTTTCATTTGCCTGCCAATTATATGAAATGAAAACATAAGCTCAGAAAGTGAAACCTATCTAAATGACATGACTAATTTATTTTCAGTGTGTTTACAGAAGCACATAAGGAAACAGCAGCACAATCTGGGTGACAACATAAAACAAGTTACATAACTCAAACTTAGGAATACTAACAGAACAGCCGAATGATTCAGAAGTTGCAATTGAAAATAAATTTGGAGCTAAAGTGTTCTAAAAGTAAAACATTCTAATTTGGCTAACATGTAGGCTGTAATAAAGTCCAAGGATACAATAACATGAATTCAGAGTTTCAAAACACCTCGGAAGTCATAGAAATGAATGAATTCACACTGAATTTTCATATAAATAACCATGTATATGTGTATATACAATCACAGTTCAAAACAGAACCTGGTTTTACACATTACAGAGGTAAAACGTCTGAAAAAAAGGCTGTTAGGCCTATCTATAAATTTCTGTTTCTAGATAAACTAAGCATTTCTAGACAAACTTACAGATATTTTGGCATTCAATTTAGACATTTTTTTTCAGTTCCTTACAGTAAGAATCACTGTACCTGTATGGCTTCGAATATGAACTCTCAGTGTTCCATTGCTTGCAAATTTCTGTCCACAATACGGGCAAATTTTTTCTTTTTCGCCTGTGTGAGTCTACATGAAGTGACGAAAGATAAGAATGAAAGTTACAGCATTGCCTTCAAATAGTAGAATATGGAACGGTTTAACTGTATTTCACATTGACCGCTGTTCTCTCCAGCAACCATTATTCATGTCATTCCATCATGTCAGAGAGAGATTTAAAGGAATTAAACTGTTATTTTTATTTTCTTCTTAAATTTCTAAACTGATCTCATTATTAATATATAAAAAATGTTTTTATAGTTCATAAGTTTACAATTTCCTCAATAGTTATATTATAACAAATTTCCAATTCACCTTTGTGCATTTTCATCATAAACCCGTTTTTCAGATTAATTTCTCTCATAGCAGTTTATAAACTAGAAAACAGAAACTTGATTACCTAAATAAAATTAACCAAAATGGGACTATTTTTAAAAGCTTGTAACTTCTCTGAATTTTACTTCATTATTAAATGTAGTTCAGAGTAGTACAGCTTTTTCCACTGACAACTTGAACAGGAGCTTCAAAACGTCTCTGTGGAGATTTGTGTAAATGATTTGTGACACTTTCATACGAAAGAATCACAGACATCAGTTCATCTGAAATATGACAGACAGCAATGCTCCAAAGTGCAAGTTCTCACTGATTTCAGTCAATATACATTGCATATTGGATCCTGTCTGGTTTGTAATAAATGCTAGAATCAGATTGTGTTTACAGAGTTAATCATAAGAAGAATATTGTGATTGTCACTAAATCTGAATCATAAGCTGGGCGTGTCTTTTCAAATCAACCTTTTAGGGCTACACTGCCTTTAATAAAAAGAATTATTTCAAATTCTCCCATCCACTTTCTACGGTCAAACACAAGACCACCTTCAAGTAAGTTATATGCAAGTATTCTCCTTATTTTTTATACAATACTTCCCAATTCTGAATTGAAGATTTATCAGCCTATTTAATAATTTCTCCTAACAGTCACGACAGCTTTATAGAGGGTTTTTAATGACCCTTTCACAGAAAGAATATATATGCATTTTTTTTTATTTAACGAAAGGAATTGATACAAAGTTCTTCATTACATTATAAAACCCTTCTCTCACATGGTACATGTTATTGCTGCATGTGAAGGAAGGTTTATACAAGGATAAGCATTAGTTCCCACATCTATAAGATATGGCAAAGTTGGAGAGGCAAGTCAAGACTCCTCTGCATTTTACCCTCAATTCTGAAAACAGATTGGTGGGATAACGCACAGTATTTGTCTTAATTGTGCACTGAAAATACTGTACCAGTTACTCCATTACACATACGGACATGCAAGGAATAAATACAAAATAATTGATTTTACTCACTTTTTTATGACTTTTCAGGACTGAAGGTGTCACAAAAGCTTTGTCACAGAGATCGCACTTATATTTCTTATGTCCGTCATGTACAACTTGAATATGAACATTTAAGGTGTCCTTTCTTTTGAAAGTAGCATCACAGTGATCACACTTGAAGGTCCTCTCACCTTATGAAGAAGAAAATTAGGTTTGAACATATTAGCTTTCTGTGTAAGTATATTAATGCTTATCATTTCATAAAACTAATGAAATTGAAGAGCTACATCCTGAGAACAGAAAGATAATCTCAAATCAGGTAAAAATATCATAGGGAAATTAAGAAAGTAGAAAGTAGCTCTGACAGTAAGATAGCCAGAAATGTGAGATTAAGTATAGCTAAGGATGAAATAGCTACCAGTGAAAAGGATTTTATCCTCCAGCACCTCCAGTAATAAACTGTATTAAAAAAATAAAGGAGTAATAGACTTCATTTGAAACTTAAATGGTAAGAAAGATCTTTCTGAATACAGAGGAATTCTCAAAATGAGAAATACTTGCTTCTCATTCATGTCAATATAAGTAAACTCACATAAAAAAGATGAAAAGTGTTATAGCCATGTTACTGTTCAAACTATAAGGTTAAGATTATGACAGAAAGTTAATATTACTTTTTAAATTAAATACCTCAGAGAAAGAAAGAAGCACTATACTGTGAAAATCTGTATACAGCTATTCAGAAAACAAACGATACATAATCTGGCAGAGAAATCATCACAATGAACCTTCTTTTTATTTTGCTACTGGATTAATTAACTTATTAAGATTAAATCATCTGCAATGTGGCACACATTCAGAAATCAATGGCGCTTAGGGTTCTAACCAGAGTCACAGTCTAAACTTGAAATTGGCTTTTTATATCCCAAAAAACTTTCCAGGCAGCAACTCTAATACAAAAAAAAAAAAAAAGACCACCATAATCTCAGGACTATTGCTCACTTCTTACTTTTCAAGATAGAGCTCTGAGTTGCAGCCTTCAGATCAGAGTAAGACACAGACTTGCATATGCATTAACTAATTTTTCTAGTAGCAATGACATATGGAGACAGGTAACTTATTTTCTTGATACAGATCCACAAATCCTAAAATAATCCCAGTCCTAGTCCAAAATGAATGTAAATTGATATCAGTATGCTGCATATTAAAGCCCATTTGATGCTGCATGTTGAGGCATTCAAAAGCAATATTTCTTTATTACAATTTATAGATGTAATATCTATAAGTAAGGCTTACCAATACAGTGGTGCAACAAATACCCACAGACATTCCAAAGCCTAGAAAAACTGTTTCTCTCCACTATAAAGCAGCCCAAATTGCCCTCTTCTCTGCAACTCTCAAAACACTTATTCCTTTTCACTTTGGTAACAAAAGCTGTTTTGTCTTCAATGACACTGGAATATGCTAAAAGATGCTAGAATAAGTTGTCTCGCCCTAAAGTACTTGCAGTCTAGCAAACCAGAAAAATTTTTAAGGTCAACAGGGATACAATTTAATATGCTGCTATGTGGAGGATTAACAGTTCTAAGCTTCTAGTGAACCTTTTCTCGTCTTGGAAACATGAGGCTACTTTGCAAACAAAGTGAAGTCATTACTATTTTTACTAAATAACATTAAATTTTTTACTGCTTTGACAAAAGAAAATATCCAAGTAAGTTCCATTAAAGGAAATTACATCTTATCTGCCAGAGGGTAGAAAGGCATTACAGAGGGACCTAGATAGACTGGAGCAATGGGCCAAAGTAAACCGAATGAGTTTCAATAAGGCCAAATGTCAGGTCCTGCATTTTGGCCACAACAACACCAGGTAACCCTACAGGCTTGGGGAGGAGTGGCTGGAAAGCTGCCTGATAGAAATGGAGCTTGGTGGACAGTCGGCTGAGTATGAGCCAGCAGTGTGCCCAGGTGACCAAGAAGGCCAATGGCATCCTGGCTTGTATCAGAAATGGTGTGGTGAGCAAGACTAGAGAAGTTATCCTGCCCCTGTACTTGGCATTGGTGTCTTGCTCCATTATTGGAGGAGATGGTTCTCTCTCTTCTCTTTCTTTCTCTCTCTCTCTCTTAATTCTTCTTTAACTCTAGAATTAAAGTTCTACTGGATCAAAAAATGTAAGGTTTCTTTTTTTTTTTTTTAATTTAACCAATGTAAATATTCCTCAAATCAAAGCACTGTATTCTTTGTTACCAGGGTTTTAGATCAGTAATATGTATTTTTTAAATTTCAATTGCTAACACTAACATGGCTGAATGGTCATTCAGAGCTCTATAAATATTGAGAAAATTCCACAAAAAATAAATCTGCACACAGTATTACAGTACAGAATGCCATGAACACATTAGTCATAATGGAAAATGGCCAGAGAATTTTTTCTGGGCTGCTAATTCTACACTATTGGCAGGAAAAACTAGCATATAGCAAAGTCAGGACTGGCAAGGTGAAACAATTTCAGTTTTGAGCTCTGAAATGGATCACCTACAAAAGCTGAGTAAGACACCTCTTTATATTTGTTCCCAATTTCTATTTCTTAAAATGAAGGTAATACTATCACATTTAGTGCAGAAAATCTTATAATCAGATTTCAAACCATGGTCAATTTTCTACAGTGCATTTGTATTTGCATTTAAGTGCATTCAAAGGCAAGGTTTGAGTTTGCTCTGAATTTTCTAATTCCTAGTGATTAGAGTTGAATTTTAAGTCTCATTTAATATAGGAAGTTGTATATTTGAACAAGCTGGTAGGGGTCTATTTTTTCTCAGTCAGACAAGAGAACTGAAGATGCTCTTTTTCCTCTATGACTTAGCACTTACTGTTATGAATTAGTAGATGTCTTTGTAGAGAGAATGGGGTTCGGAACAAAGCTTTGCATTCCTCACACTGGAATGGTCTCTCTTCAGAATGGGTCTGCAGATGAAAGACAACATGTCAGAGGAAAGGCTCAGGGAAATCAATTAGCTGTCATTACAGTAATTATACTTAATTTTCCAAACTGAATTCAGGAGGGGGATATATTAACAATTTGAAATATCAGGGGACAGAGAATTAAAATAATCTTTCTGCCATTATTCTGAATCCTAAAAGCCAGCAAAACTGCCTCTGAATTAATGTACCACCCTGATCCTCACAAGTGTTGTATGTAAATAGAAATAAAAATAAGGAATAACCAGGAGGAAAACTTCAAGTTCAGTTTCATTTCTTTATCACAACTAATACTGACCTTAAGTACTTACTAACGTGAAAAAATATACAAAAATACATGTACACAAAACCCTGCATTTTTTCACTTAACAGTAGAACTAATCTAACTATCTCAAGACAGTAGTCTAAAATTTAGCAAAAATTTCTTAAATCATATGACTACTCTTGCATATCTTTATTTCAGCTTCATATTAAAAAATAAAAAATAAAAAGCGCACAGAAGCATCAGAATTGATTTTTGTTTGCAGTAGTAAAAATATACCATCGCTAAGAAGCAGAATCAATATACTTCAAAAAGAGATGAGTAGAAATAGCCTTCAAGGCCATAAATAAAATAAAAGGCTAAGTTTGGATGAATCTCACAAACAGCAGAGTTGCTAAAGCACATTTCTTTTCTGGAGCTTGGGAAACATCCAGCTTCAACCTACTGTTGTAAATTTTCCTTTTCCACTCCTTGTTTCCCTGGTGCTATCCCCATAGTAAATTCAGATAGTAAATTCATCTGTACAATCTCTTATCTACTCAATTTCCTACAATTTTTCGTTAAGGAATAATGTTTTTAAAGCATTAGTGTCTGAACATTGTCTTAGCTAACAAGGACGTTAAGGGGCAACTATAGTGCCAAGGGCAAATGGGGATGGACAGTGTTTTATAATATGCATTAAATTAAATGAATTAATTTTGTAGGTTAAGAGTAAATATTGATGTAGTATATATGTATATTATACATTTCTGCTTATGGCAAAAAAATTCGTAATACCATAAGACATATGGAGATATCCTTTAAAATAAGGAGAAAAACAGACTAGGAGAAGCCAGCACAAATATTTAGATGTAGACTCCTGGCCTCAAACTCAGACTGATTTTAACAAATGTCCTCTCACATAAACAGCAGTAGCAAAATATTAGAGTACGTGCAATGTTATAAAGAGGTTTTAGACTCAAAGTGAATTACTTGAGTCCAGTCAATGTTACTTAAAACAAAAAATCAAGTGGAGCACTGTCAAACGTGTGGAATATATTACGCATTATAAAAAATATGCTGAATGTTTCAGTCCAGCTCTTGGTTTACATCACAATCTGCATTAGTTGACACTCTGATTGGCAGTCTCAGCGGTCAGACCAAGGATTGACAGGACATGAAGAGACTGAACTACCTTCTCACCTCAACAGGTGGTTCCTCCAGAACAGGGTTGAGACATATTGACGAGACACTGTGGGGAAGCTCGCAGTGCTGATGTCTGTGCTGTACCTGTTCTGTGGATAAATAGAAGGGTTCAGTCTCTAGGGCTGTCAATCTGGCACCTTTCACGAGCGCAAAGTTCATGTCATTTACTTAAAAAATGCCCTATTTTAGAACACTCACCACTTGAGTGATAGTTCTGAAGAGTGCAGTCATTTGTATATAAATCCTTCTTAGCATTCTCTTGACAGTTCTAGTCTTTTGACCAAAATAAAAGAATTCATCCATATTTCTGAACTTCACTACAAATTTTTAAATAGTCATACCCACACGCAAGGGTGAAAAGATATTCCAACTCATTTACTCTAATTGTGACCAGTCCAGAAACAAGCTACATATATCACAAAAAGCAATGAAAATCTTAATGAGCAGAGGTATATCCATAAACAAGCACATTAATTCTGATACTGTCCACCTTTGTCCTACTAACAGGTTCCAGAAAAGAGATGGCTTCCACTAAGAGTATGGTGGGAAAAATTCAGGAGCCAGGAGTTAGACTCAGTGATCCTTGCATGTTCCCTTCCAACTCAGGATATTCTGTGATTCTATGTTCAAGGCAAATCTTGAGATGCATAGCACCATAGCTGTTCACACTTCATTCAGTTATGCAAGTTTGTGATCAACTATAGAAACTCCACGCTCCAAGGTGGGCTAAGTACACTTGTCAAGTTTACATTCATCTCAAAATACAGCTAACAATTTCAGTAAAAGCTGCCTGAAGAGACACTATACACTAAATATATACACACAATTTGCTATATAATAGGATATGTATATATCTGGGAGGCAGGTACACAGTGCCCACACAGATTAGCTGGGGTTTAAGCTACATAATTAATATGTACATAGCAGTACAAAGCAATAGACTAGTCTACACTTACACAATTATATATGTGATTTTATTTTCAGAAAAGGGCCGCACCAGCAGCTTGTAAAATGCAATAAATTGATCTGGATTTGAATACAAAAAAGACTGCTGTCATGTAAGTGTATTCTAGAATGGTCTTCCACTCAAGATGAAGCATCAGGTGCTAAAGTCTGAAGCATCAAAATTCAAAAAGGAAGGTGGTCATACTAAACAACCTGAGTTGAACTCTCATTTTATCACCTGATTCAGAGCAGAGTATAAGCAGTATATATTGCCAATATTGCACTTAGTTTCAGTAACTTGATGCTCTACAACTGAATACGAACTTTAGACAGTTTTCAAAACTGTCTAAAGCTTTTACTGTAAATCAGTAGCAAGCTGAGTCTTGAAATGAATTAAATGTTGGATGCAGTACTGCAACTCTTTATAATCATAGTGTGATGGGAAAGATTATGTCTGCACCACGAAAACACCATTATCTTCTGCTACTATTTCATCAGACCTTTCCATCAAGCTGGGGAAAGGAAAATAAAGCACAAAACAAAAATTGATGTTTTTACTGTATCTCCTCTAGAGCAGGTCCAAATTGGTGAATAAATCTTTCCACTGTTAAAATACCAGCAGGACCATGAACAACAGTACAAAGCCAAAAAACAACAATTAATTTACACATTTCCCTCTACTTGAATATTCATTAGGCAGAAGAAAAACATAATTTATGAATTGCACTTAAATACTTGAAAATAGAGTAATGATTTTTTTTTTTTTTAATTTCCTTGTTTTCTCTTGGACACCAGTGATTACAGTATTTTGAAAGGTATAGAAATTGTAGTTGCTGGATTATGCTCACTTGGAAACAGTGCAGGCATTGACATCTATCATGAGAAACTGTACGAAACGAAATGGTCATGTGCACTTTTTGGACAGTTGTATGATCAAAGTAACTAAGGATGGCCTCTTATGGAATATCTCATGGCAGCCTTTTCTATAATAGCATCTGTGAAAGTTTAAACCCAGCCCAAGGATACCCATTCCCAGTAGAGAAGATGAGGGAGTGCAATTGTTTCAATTCATCATGCACCCCAAGACCAAATAACCTTGGATTAACAGTAAACCCTTTAAAATCCCATGTCTGGTGATCTACTTCTTCTTACTGTCATATCATCATATTTTATTCTCTGAATTCATGCTCTATCCATAGCAAAGGAGCAGATGGAAGAAGAACTTAGTATTGTCCTGTACAGAAGTAACCTGCATTATATGGCATAGAAGATGTACCTTCATTCAGCCTGATCTGGATGAAAAATGACTCTATCTGTAACACAATGCCCATCTCCTGATTTCAACTATTAATTTATAATGTTATTTATACTATTATTTTCAGAAAAAATGAAATCATTTTCTTCCCCCGTTCACTCAGACATTTAGTCTGAGCTTTTTCAAAATACATCTGAGCTAGTTCCACTCTGCGTAACATTTCTCAGCACTGACACCTTCAAGCAAGTGACAAAGCAAACTTGCACATGCACCTACACAGAGCAGTGTAGTACTTGTGTGCAGTAGCAGTACACCAGAGCACTACCACAAAGGGACTAACAGTGCCTGCCTCTCAGATCTGTACCTGCAAGGCTGCAATGAGTACCAAGTTAGGGTTTACATTTCAGTACTCTACTGAAAGAGTAGATGCACTCATAGCTAACCCACTGTCTATCCTCCAGCAAGATCCTGTGAAATGCAAGGACCTAATCTCCTCTGCACCTTTGAGAGAGATTTAAAAATATATGTTGCGAGAGCCAAATTTCATTTTGATTCTGACACTTCCAAAGTAAAAAAAAATCAAATTAAATAGCTTCCATAAAGGAGTAGCAAACAACAGCAACAAGTTTCCATCTCAAACAACAAGAATTCAAAGGTACAAAATGTATACCCTGTTTCTTATTATGAATAAAATATAAAAAATGATTTAATATCTGAAGAGATCTTACAAGTGAGATGCTATCAAACTTGAAAATCTGTCTTCTGTTTAGCTGTCTTCTGTTTTTAACTACAATACGCACCATTCCTACAAAAACTTCCTGTTACCAGCACAGTCACTATATTCTGAAAGTAGTCTAATTATTCAGTCTGATTTTTTCTTCCTCCAAAAGAAAACAAAACACAGAGTGTGGGCTTAAAGGAATACACATCTAAAGATTCATTAAAAACCTGAGTGGGAGAAATACATGAAAGAATGATAATCAATAAAGAAATAAATTTCTGCTCTTACTCATTCAACTTATTTGTGACCAAGCAACAGAACTCTTGTTCTCTACCCTTTGCAGTAGTATAGCCCTCCAAAAATCACAGCACTTAAAACTATTTTTGCATCTCAAACTCCACATACTTGACTTCCATCTTATGCTTTATTTGTGTGTGTATATATATATATATACATAATGTCCTCCATTATCTACTATCTCTCCTTGATTACTTTGTTAAAGGTACATTAGTGGACTGAAAACGGGAGGGCCAGATAAGCCCAAATCTAGGTGCCTAGTTATGCTAGTTGATATCTTTAAAATCTTGATACTCAGTGTAGAGACAGGTGTTTCAGAAAAGCAATTCAGGAAATCTACGTCCATCTCCCATCTCTCAGGCTCATCTCTTTGTTCAGCAAGTGCAATCAAAGAACTAATTGTGGATGGGTGAATATGCACAGCTGTTTGCGTATATAAACGCAGGTAAAAGTTTCTTTCACTATAGGACAGGGTTGATTCACAGCCAGTACTATGGGCAGATAGGTTCAGGAAATAAGTATTCCAACATGCTTTGAAGAATTCTGTCAAAATTGGGTACTTGCTACATTTGTATAAATTTTACTATTTCTTCCATTAAGTGAAGCTTCTAATCTTTGTCAGACACAAGAACCAATTCTGCAACATTCTCATATGCAGTCCTTGCTTATGTTAGTGATGAAGCTGTTCTGAATACTGAACTGAGTCAAAATGTTTGCTCATTATTCATACTTAAGCCTGAAGTCTGTTCTCAGCCAAAGTTCTGTATCAGTCATCAACTGCGCATTAACTTAAGGAAATATGTTACAAGTATTCATTGAAGATATAGCACTATTTTTCCAGATAATATTCTATGCATTTCCCTAGAATATATCCAATTTGTGAGATTCTGCCACATTTTATTAATAACTCTAAAACAAGATAACATATACCATGGCATATATGGGAGCTAATCTTGTCTTTCAGCAGATTTCTCCATGCTTTCTCTTTTAGACCATCATCACCATTTCACCCTATGAGAGGCATTATTATTATTCCTACATGATTTATGGCTGAAAGTGCAAAAGATGGTGTAAAGATCCTGTGCCAAAATCCCAGATGGGATACAACATGAGCCCAAACTGAAAAAGACTTCTAAGTAAGGGTATATCAGTTTCAGCAAGAGGGGTAAAAAAAGTGGGAGTATAAAAAATATAAGAATAAAAATAGTGCCAAATACTGGGCGCAAAACTAGAGGGGTTTTTTCTATTAATTCTGAAACAGCAGTCATGGATACAGACTTGCCATTAAAAATGCAAGTTCAAGTTAAAATTAATGACAGGTATTATGAAAATTTGGTCAAATAGATTTGAGCTTAAATGAACAGAAGCAAAACATTTCTTCAAGAGCCTGCTTCTCAGGTGATACTTCTTCTGATGTTGTTTTAAAGTGTGAACACTACTACTGAGTACAAATTCACTACTGCTCGGAAAGCAGCTGGTACAAAGTCCAACAGTGAGGAGTGACTACAAGAAGACTAAAATTTGTTTTGTTCAAATACTACCTTTTTTTTTAAATTTTAAATTTAAAATGAAGACATTTTAGATCAGATAAAAATTTAATTTGATATCTTAATGTAAAAAAAAAAAAAAAAACCACTGGGAAAGTCAAAATGGAAAAGTATTTAATGCTTTTAACCAAGCAACTGTGATTTCCCTCTAATTTCCCTTTTTTTGTTTGCTTGTTTTGCTTTATCTAGAACTCATGTCTTATCTTGAGATTTTGGTTATAACAACATTCACTAGAATATATATATATATATATATACATTTTTCAATACTTTACTCCCATGTGTATAAGCATGCCAGAGTTTAATGATCAACCATTTAAAAGAAAAAAATCTGCAAATCTGAGGCTGGCAGATCTGTAAACAACAACAGCAGAGTGCTTTACCTTCTTGTGATTCTTGTAAACATTTCTGTGGGCAAATCCCTTTCCACAAAGCTTGCATTTATAAGGTTTATCTTCACTGTGTATTATTTTGTGTGCAGTCACTTGATCAAGTCGTTTGAAGGACTTATTGCAAACCTCGCAGGTGTAGGGGCGTTTTTCTGCAGAAAATGAGTGGGGGACATTTAATCTCCTGTTTATACAGGGGGAGAAGATGAAAGGCAGAGACAGTCATCTCCTCAGAGAGATTTCTGCAATTAAGTCAACCCAATTCAGATTAAACCAATTAGAAAGACATCTAATGCCCTTTATGTTAGACAGTTAAGTCACTTCACAAAAGATGAGCCATGGTGTATCTCAAGAAATTGGCACATTCTTTGCAATAATCATTGCTAAAACTAAATTCTGATTAATTAGCTTAAATCAAAAGAGAATGACTTCAAAGAGGAAAACACTGTTTCCAGATTAGAAATGTGAAGGAGGGCATGACAGTTTTTAAATGTTTTAAAACTTAATTAACAATATACATATTAGCTTCCAAAACTAAAAGTTGCTATGCAAAAAGCCTTTGTGTTTCAACTGGTGACTGCAACTTAACTACATTAACGCTCATTCTAAAGTGTCAGAAGCAAGCTAAGAGCCCTGAAATATAGATTATGTTATGAGAAATGAGCTTTTGGTGTGGACTAATGCAAAAAAAAAAAAAAAAGAAGAAGTTTATTTACAAGCCTGTGCAGTTGCAAAAACCTGCATTTTTAAATGTTCATGTATGAGAGAACAATGCCTGTGTTTCCATTGTGTCAGCTGATGTTTCTAATCACTGGTGAAAGAAATAGAAACACTAGGTTTGCAGTGATCAGAAATTCTGGCAGAGCCAGTTTGTGTCCTGCTGCCAAGCTTATGGACAGGGAATTCCCTGCTCACAGTGATCTGTTCAGGCAGAGGAGGACAGGCATAATGAAACATTTGTGTCATCTACGAAATGGTGTGGGGAATGATCCATTTTCCTCTGAATGATAATTCTGTGCACATGAGCCCACATATCTATATACGCATATCTGCCCTTTTATCACAGATCTCTGGCTGACAGCATAACCCAGCTCCCATCCTCTTTTTTTTTTAACATAAAATCCCACTCAGCAATTCTTCACTGCCTCTATAAGCCAAGCAACAATTTTTTTCCCCATCCTAGGTAACTGAAATCACCTACCCCAGATAGCATGAAGCAGAAGCTTGACTAAGTAGCAATAGAAGAAAGTATACAGCATTACACTTGGAATTTTGAAAGGCTTACAAACAATAACTTAGATGTTTTCCTTGGAACATGAGATTTGCTTGCACAGCCCAGGACAACACAGAATTCGCCAAACGTTCCATTTCTAAGTGATTAATGTAAAACTGAATATATGCTAAATATATCACCCACACATACATAGGTTTGTGTCATTTTAATATGTTACCTGAATGAGTTATCATATGGCGTTTTAGCTGGTTAGCTGAAATAAATCTCTTGTCACATTCCTGACACTCAAAGGTCTCATGAACCTGCAAAATGAGTGTTTAATGATAATTAAATACCTGTCTCAAACAAGATCACATATCTTACATACATCTAAGTTCTCCAACAGACTGTGACTATTCACTAGTTATACTAATACACAGGGATATTCTGTGATTTTCCCTTTGTTAGTCCTGTAAGTCCTCAAAATCTCTCAAAACTAATATTCAGAACCAGGAACAAAAAAATCCCTGAAACAATATTCAGAAACAAAGGTTATGCAAAATCACAATATTGGATCCATTTAAAATATCATTAATGTGAAAGAATAAAACAACAGATGCAGAATATCTTTTCAGAATATTTCCTTCTAATAAAACTAAACATAAGTAAAAATAACACAGTAACTACTTAATAACTACCATAATAATTTTAAAATACCAATATACAATCAAACTCTAATAGGACTTATCTCTACTTGTAGAAATCTGATTAAATACAGATGTGGTTTAAAAATGACTGCACTTCATCAAATCACTTACGGACACTTCTGTGAAGAATTTAACAGGTCTTAGATTCACTCAGCACAGTGCATTTCCACTTCCATAACATGTACACATAATGCATGCACAAAAGATATACACAGACATAGCTAGCAATCATCTACTGTTTTTGTTGGCAATATTGTGCTGTCTACTCAAGAACATGGCAAAAATCAAACTCTTTAAGGAAAAACAAAAACAAACAAACAAACAAACAAAAACTAAAGTAATCACACAGGCAAAATAAATGATTTTACCCTTTTTCTTATTTAATCTGGGGGAACTGAGGCAACTCCTGCAGCACTCTTTACAATAACAAACTCTTTCCAGGTTGAGGCAAAAGGTGATACTGTTTATCTTAAGAGCTTTGGAGGTAAGACAGTGGAGGGGCAGCAGTCGTTCTTACATTGTAAACATAGTAAGCCTGTGCAGGATTTTCAACATCACAGCACATATTGTCATCAAGTACTAAATGCTGGAAAAAATGTTAGAAGTTGCAGTTGAGAGCTGCAATCTCTGATACTCAACTAAATAAAAATTAAACCTGTGCTTTTGTTTACCAAAATCACAAGATATACACCAGTTCTCCAACTATTCAGACAATTTACTCTCCCCTCTGCGTTACACTTCCTTTCAGCAGCCTCACCTTAACCTAGTTACAGTGCAACTGAACGTACATTTCAGCTTTTCACAACTGCAGCCTTAGACAGCAAAAGTTCCTGGCAGAGATCACATTTTATGAAGCACTTTTGGAGATCTCTAAACTTTCTGTAGAAGTATCTAGCAGCTAAAAATCACAAACATTAAAGCTTCAACACAACATTTGAAGGAAAAAAAACATTTGCAGACAGCACGGTAATGACTTCCCCTTAAAACAAACATAGGAAACAAACAAACAAACAAACAAACAAATTCTCCATAAGAACCTCTTGTATTCTATGCTAACATAACCTTAGTTTATTAAAAAATTTGCTCTAACAAGTAGTTGTGCTGTTTCCTACAATCTCTACAATCTTGCATACCTTGGACAGCGATGTTCAATCAAATACTTATCCAGAACCAGGTGGTGAGCTCAAATAACAGTCATTTGAAATACCCTGTTTACCCACCTGCATCACAGGTTAATTTCCCTGATATATACAGTCCACTATTCTACCTTTTCCAAAATTATCTCAATTTTGACTCAGAGTGTTGACTGAACCTAACGCTAACTCTGCAACCATGGACTCTCAGTATCCTGATGGTTTCTGCTCCTGCAACCAGTCTCCTGGTTTCAGCTGAGCAAGTGCTAATAGCACAACAATGTTTTGGTGTTATTCAAAATGACTTGTAAGGCACTCTAAAATCTATTATTTAATACATCAGAACCTAAGGTTGTGCTGTACTTCTATCCAGCTGTCTGATTTCAATTTATGTTTTATAAATAGCCGTGCTGAATATATCTGTGTTCAGACTGAGGCTTGTGTGCACACATTAAAAAGCTAGAGCTATCAAATATATATTCTATAGCTAGTACTCTAATCAATTCTTCATATATCAGGCACAGTCTAGTGTGCATAGGCATTAAACAGCTGTAGTTATCAAGCATATATATATATAGCTGTCACTCTTCAATCAATTATTTAGAAAACTACTCAAATACATAGTAAAACAGTAAAAGATAATATAAATACAGCAAATATTGTTATGAATAAAAATATTCAACCAAATTTTCATTAAGAAAACTTGTGAAGTAAAGTACACTATGCAAATTCAGTCAGCCTGTAATATCATAGGCAAGTGACTGCACAAAGATTTATTAGTATAACAAAATCACTCCCATTAGGGGACTGTAACAGCTATCACTGCAAACATCAGTTTCATTACAGTCAGAACATCCTTACAAATCGTTTCACAGAGCTTTGAAGAGCTCCCTCTTCAGACAACAGCTTGCTAAGTGCTACAGGAACTACCAAGCATGTGAACAAAATTAATGTTTACTCAGAAAAATGTATGCCTTCATTAACAAGACCAACAACCTTAAACATTTCACAAGGTCTACTGAAAAGCAAAAGGAGCTTTGGGATAGCAACTGAAGTAAAACTTTTAAGGAACAATTCACCCATGATAAACATTTCCAAAAACTAGTTTGAATCTCAGTCTACCAATCCAAGAACTGGATAAGATTCTGCGCTGGAAAACAGAATTTTAAAAGAGCAAAAAATACCAGCATACTGCATTCAACTGAAATTACTCCACAATTCAACATTTTTTAATTAGTATTTGACATTTGATTTTCACTACATTTCTGTGACTTATAGTGATCACGACAAAAACTGCACAGTAAAAACACTGCATTGGCTGGTGTTCAAATAAAAAAGGATAGAAAAAATAATGGGAGACACACGGAACTGCCAGGTGAATAAAGACAGAAAAAAATGCATGAAAAAGAAAATCACAGAGAATGTTTAGGTGCAACTTTCCCCGGCACACTTTTGCAGGAAATCCCTCTCTGTAAGACAGAAAGAGCACTAAGTTAAGAAGGAATCAAGGTTTGCTTTTTTTTTCATGTAATCTCTTAGAACAAATTAGTGGCTTTTCCTTGTTTTCTCAGTTTATCTCCAAGACACTACACCACAGTACATCTGTTAATGGAATCTTATAAATTCTTCTAAGTCTACTAAGAAATACAAAAATGAAATAGCAGAAATAAGTCTTAGCAGTCAAGTACAATCCTGCATCTCATATGGGCATTTGTTTTACAACACTTCCATTACTCAATGTACTGTAAGCTCCTGTAGTGCATTTGCTGAGTCAGATGTTGCTGGGATTAATTTTTTTTCTTTTTTTTTTTTTTAATATTATTATGTAATTTAGCAGTCTAAATCATGGACTAAAATAAATATCAGGTAGAAGGTCGCTACTTTTCAATTGGAGGACAATACAAAAGAGAACAAGTAGATATAGACAGAAAGGAAAATAAGAAGATAAGGGTGACCTCAACAAGCAGTAATATTGGTGGATTGATATAATTAGTGTTGTTAAAGATTTGCAAGCATCATGCAGGATGAGTGCTGAAGTAGCATAGTTTTGGAAAACATATATGAAGCAACAAAGATGATGTGAGACTGTTCTGGGTAGGACAGTAACCACTAATTCAACGTAAGAGTCCAAAACTATTTCTACGCTCTGAATGAAGCTCTAATACACTCAAATGTTTGAACAGAGAAATCAAAGAAATGAAAGAAATGAAAGAAATGAAAATTCAGTAATGAGTTTACCTAGCACCTTAAAGAGAATAATCATGAATTACCAACAAAATATGAAAAAACTGTTTGATTCTGCTGTTCAAAAAGCACTTCCATTTTGAGATGTATTAATAGGGTTCTTTGAAAGGATGATCTCAAGACAATCATTCCCCTCTACCTGGGATTATAAGGGCTCAACTAAGCATCACAACTCCTTTGGGCAGAAGATGAGAATACTTACAAAACTAAATAGTTCAGGAAAACCAATGCATGAAGAAAGGTTGAGATAATTGTGTTTGTATAGTCCAGGAAAGACAAAGGGTGTTCATAAGAATTTTACAGTATGCTAATCTGTTACAAAGATGACAGTGTTGAGTTTTTCTTGGCATTCTCTGAGATAAGAGAAATAGTTATTAAATCAATTTGTATCAAAGAAGATTTAAGAAGGTTATCTGAAAAAAAAAAAAAAAAAGAAAGAAAGAAACCAAACACTTGATACATTTCAAGAAAGTTCATGGTACCTAAGTTGCAAGTCAGAATTAAAAAAGATACCAACAGACGTGGTAAATTTTTCATCAGAGCAGAAAGGGTACAAAATCTTTCCAGGATCTCTTTCAGCCTGACATTTCATTGAATGCATTGTGATTAAAAAAAAAAAAAGAAAGAAAAAAGTGATGCCACCAACAATAAGCGTGGCACAGGGAACAGTCTGGAAAACAAAACGGTAAGACTAAGGGACTGAAGATGACACCAAAGTTTAATTGTGAATGGCTAAGAAAGGTCTTATCTTTAGACATTTAAGGCAGAAACAAATGGCAAATCACACAGAACTAAAAGAAGTTTAAATCAACAATGAAATGTAAGCTACAGAAGTGACTGACCAAGTCTTCACAGAGTGAATTGATCTCAATCTCCCCTCCAGTCATCCTTTTTATCTTCTTTTTCAGTGACTGTCAGAACTGTCAGTTGTTCAGACTTATTTTCTGTTATATTTTACCTACTTGCTATTTTTATTTCTCTATATTGAGAGGAAATTGGGTGAAAAAAGTGTTTCCTCTCCATTTCACTTATTGTTTTCTTACCTAACTATCTTTGGTAACACATACTTCATACAAAAACAAAGTAGTTCAAACAACAGAAGGTATGAGTCCTACATGCAGTTTCCTTCACTATGTGATATAAATGTGTGAAACTGTAATACCTATTTTCTGATGTCTTAAAAGAGAATCTTGTGTCCTAGTGCCTGCACTATGCAGAACCAAAGTAAACCTTTCCATAAAATAAAATTGCCCATGATATTTTACAGTCTCCGAGGCCATCAAAAGGCACAATGACATATAAAATCTGTAACAATGAGTGGTGTGACATATCACAGCTTGGTATGGGGAGGAACAAATTGAAGTCCTGTTAGCCAAGAAATGCAAGGCACGTTAACATAATTAAGGGGGCAGAAAGAAAAAGGAAGTAAGTAAATAAATAAATAGAGAAATTAAAGAAAAAAAGGAGAGGCCCCATCATTTCCCGTGCAACAACATATTTTAATTGATATAACCTATATCCTCAATGGACTCAGATTGTACCCAGGGCATTATAAAGACTTGCAGTTAATCTGATAAACAGTAAAATGCAGCTTTTTGTAAAAACAGGATCTCCTGGGTTTTAGCGATTTATCAAATTAATCTTGCATAGACTTCCTTTGGGTATAATGGATTCAGAATCTCATATTCTTAGACCATCTGCATTTCTGTATGAACCCCCTTATTTCCAACTGATGCTAAAACTGTTAACTCTTCCTGATCTAGTAATACACAAAACAAAAAGCCACTGCAATTTTTTTTTTTTTTTGAGGAAGCACTTTTTTTAATTACCTCATAACTAAATTACAAATAATAACCTTACCCTTATGTCAGAAGGTAATGAGAAAGACTGAGTGCATTCTGTACAAAAACTGAAGGCTGACGAACCTATTTTAAGGCCTGTGTGTATCATATAGTTACATAACACACATTTACATTTAGCTTAGTGTTAAAGAACAGCATGCACATTTGACTTTATGTTGAAAACCACAGAAGATACAAGCACAAACATTTTTGGATTTGGTAAAAGATGCACTACAACACTAGGAAGACTTTTGATGTAACCAACTGTGATTACAAAAATAAATACCCACCACAAAACACATTGATTTTGTAACCATGACAGATACTAGCCAAAGATTTGCAGTACAGCATCTTTCAAGTGACCTAAGCACCACAGTATTACTGTGGAAATCAAAGCCTGCTGTGGGTTAGCCTTCATCTTACTGACCTTTCGATGCTCTTGGAGATTTGTTGTTGAGGAACATTTCTTATTGCACACTGAACACGTCAGCTTTTTCCTAGAATTTCCTGAAACAGAAACAAAATACCACCAACATCTTAAAAAGGAAGTGCTAAGAAAGAACCTAAATATTTCTACTGAGCTTGTGACTTTTCATGGGTCATTTCACTGACATAAGATCTTTACATTTGTAACCCATCTTGAAAGTATTCAGTATCAGGAGTTCTCTGTGGGTGTCCAACTAGTCAGTTACTAATGGAATGTAGATCAGTATAAAGAATGAAGAGCACAATTCACAACTAAGAACAATTCACTTTAGAACTGAAGAGCTGTATCCTTCCAGAAGCCAATACAACTAATATCTTCAAGAACTGTAGACTATAATTTTAATAGAAATGTTCCTGAAAGGAGGTAGTGCAACAATGACAAAAAAAAATAAAACAAAATCCAAACAACTATTTCCCAATTTTCTTTATTCAAAAAGCATTAAGATTGCTACTGAATAAAATAACATACATTAATGGTGTTTAACTGAACAAGATAGGAAATCTGTATTAGTACCAGATCATGAATTCAAGTGTAGTTTGTAATATAAATCACAGTTCAAACTACAAGTGGTCAGCTACCAAATGTACTTTCCTTCCTTTTTCACAGTTGCTTTAAAAATTGACAGAGCATTTAATTGGGTTTCTCTATTATTTAAAATTTATATTAGTAACCTACAAAGTTATTTTATTACAGGCAAAGACACCACAAACCTAATTATTTGTTTATAATTATACATCCATGCAAGATATTTGATAGCTTATATGAAAAAATGTTCAAACTGCATTGAACACTAAAAAGAATGAACTCAGAACCAAAGAAAGGCAAGCATTGTTTATTCACGCACAGAGGAACTGGATCCTAATCAAAATCATTGATGGCTTCCAGCTCTACTTTTCAGACTCTTAGTATTGTGTATCTTTCCTAATCTTGCTGTCCTAAAGAATTAATATGATATGATATGATTTGCTTTTCCACTTTATTTCTTGGGAGGAATTTTCAGAAAGAAAATATTAAGCTTTACCTTACTTTTGTCTTCCCTTGCAAAATAGTAAGTGTTAATAACAATTATAATCTCTCTCCCCATCTATTTTAGTACTAAAAAGCAGCATTATAAGATCACATGTACTGCTCTAGACTACATATTAAAGCCTACATACAAACAAAATAGTCGGTTAAAGATGGTTAGTAAAAATGTTCATGAAAGCCCTCACCTCAAGATGCATGTGGGGCACTCAAAACTTTTGTGTATTAAGTAAATGAGGCAAGAACACCAGCAGTCTGTGGCTGCAGAGCAGTGTGCACACCAAATTTCTACTTAGAAATGCAATCAAAAGGAAATCACTTATTTTTGCTGAAATGGCCGAAGGATAAATCACCCAGGACACCAGGAATTGCCCCTGAATAAAGGAATTCTTCTTCCTGGGTTGACTTAAGAACAACAATGTCATAGTTAACTACATCCGCTTAGTTGGCACACAATACAAGCAAATAAATTACTCCTTTGGTTTACTAACATGAGAGGTAAAAACAAGGTCTTTTGTCTAACTGAAACTATAACATATCTTCCTAACTGGTATTTTTTCCATCCATCGATGCCAACAGTGTGCATGAATGTAAACACTGCAAGTCTAAAAAGAACATTCCATACCACTTCAGGAAAAGTAATTTCTCATGCAAAAGTACAGACTTTCAAATGACACTGATAACAAGACATATTTATTATTTATGTTGTTAAAATAAAGCTAGTTTTTGAAAATTCAATGCAAATACACACGTAACATTTTGCTAAAACATGTTGAAATGACTTCTAATCTTAAATGGCCCATGGGGGCTGTAACTAGAAACATTAGCATTTCTTAGCCCTCTGAGACTAGCAAAACGTGTCTCAGTCTTCATTGTTTCCGTTCTGTTGATGATTGATAAGATTAAAACTAAAGCAGCTAAACTGGAAAATAAAGGTTACGTATTTCATCTTGATATATCATAGCCTGCTGTTAATGGAGGAATTTAGATAGAATGTTATTCATTGCTAGACTATTTTACTGCCCGCAGTTTTATTTCCAAATAAAGAATTGTATTTCCAACAAATATTTGTACAAAGAAATGAAAGAATCTAATAGCAGGCTTTAAGAACATATAGAATTTCAAAGACTTTGAATGTAAACTCAGTATGCCCAGCTCAGGTCATACTACCACAATGGATCAGAGGAGTGAAAGAGAAATAATCATGAGCAAAGCTGCCTATGCGTAGTGAGCAGACTGTGAAAACATAATACAAGGTATGCTTCTCACTTCATTATACCATGTCAATCAGTTCAACACTTCGACTCATAGTATTACATAAGTACTTCATCTCATAACTATATTTGATATTGTAAAATTTAAGTATTGGCATATGCTGATAGGCATATAAATACAGGAACTTAATACCTTTACTTACAAGAGCATTCAGAAGAGGAAGGTGATAATGAATATCTATGTCTCTGTTCATAGCTTTGCATAATGAACTACATATGTAGCAGTCCTTTCTACTTTCCCTTGCCTCCAGGTTTTGCAAGGCGTGAAGGAATACTAAAGATCTCCCTCAACAATAGTAGGCTATTTTCCCTCCTGCATTGACACCAGTTGTGATTTCTATGACTCCCAAGTGGTAAAATAAAAGTTCTGTTCACTATTATAGGTGGAACTAAAATATCCTCCAGGTGCCTAACATCAGTCATGCCTGGACTGATCATACAAGAGAGTAATTGTGGGATTTGTATACCTGTATATAACTAACCAAAGTTGAGCCTAAACATAACACAGCTGAAAAAAATCTTATTGACAACAATAAATTTTTTAAAAAGTAGATAAACTTCTAAAAAAATTGTTATGGAAGGACTTCCATTCACTGTAAGAGTCTGGCAGAAGAAGGAGACTTCATGTAATGAAAATCTTACAAAGCACCTCAGTGTTCTCATCAAGACTGTTTTCTTCACACTGTGGTATTCTACTGTCCCCACACATACTGATCTGCCAGTGACACTGGGAGGGGACATGCAGAGAGAGCAGAATGACAACTGAGATCTGCATTGTGGACCTGAAAGAAGCATTTTGCCCTTTCATGAAAACAGACTGATGTTTGATTGTAAATATTGACTCACAGTGCACAGTTATAAAACAGCAAGGGCCTAGAGGGACTAGCCGATTGCCTGATTTGGCTTCCTGTACAGCAGAGGCTATAGAATTTCCTGCAATATCCTCATCAAGTCTAATTATTTGTGAAGCATGTCTTCCAGAAAGATATCCCATTGTGTCTTGAAAATACCAAAAGATCAAGAACTCATAGCTTCCTGTAGCCATTTGTACCAGTGATTTTGATTTTCCTCACTACCGAAATGTTTTGCTTCATCTGACACTTGTCTAGTTCAAACTTACCCAGATTCCCTTACGTTTCCTGCAGCAAACTAATGATTCATCTGGTATACAGTAGTTTCTCCCTGGGGGGAAGGAATACTTATCCTTGCAATTAGTTACTTCTTAATTTTCTTTTTGATACAAATGAATCCATTAAAGAAGAAACCAAAGACAATGGTGACTTGGATTTGCGCATTTAAGGCTAGCAATGTGTTAGAACTGTTTTGGTTTTTATTTTTCTTCCCAAAGAAACATTAAATTCTTTCTTACCACTATGAACATTTTCTTTATGTTTTTTCAGGGCATCCTTACTCTTGAACCTCTTCCCGCAGCTATCTGCCTTGCATATGAATCTGGCATCCCCTCTGCATGCCTCCTTGTGCTGTTCATAACTATATGGGATAACCAGCAAATAAAAACAACACATGAAGCAGTATATGCAGAAATCAGACATATAGTAAGTACTCTGAGCTTTAGACATGCTGCACTGCAGAGTTCCAAGGCCACCTCATGCATTACTTACAGCAAATAAGAATGAAAGCATTTGACTTCTTTCATTGTTAGGATTCACATACACTAACAAGCTTGAAAGCTAACATGCAAAGGAAGGCCAGCAATGGTATGACAGCAGTCCAGTAACTCGGACACAAAACCTCGATTCTGAACTGAAGGCAGTATTGCAAACAGAACACTGAAAACTTCTTGAAGAGTCTCCTGGGTTGATATTCTCTGTGCACTGAAGTACACTAAAGAAAAATAAAAAATAAAAATAAGGGGACCATTTTACAACTTACACAGAATTGAAGTAGCAATAGATCAAAATACAAACATTTTGGTATGTGAATAACCAATGCAACATGAGAGGTGTCCTGGAATTTAGGGGGACTAATCAAATGCATGAACATCAAGAGTTGTGGTCCTACTGCTGTATCCTGAGTAATTTTACTCTGCATAATGTAAAGATTTATTTAACCAGCTATAGAATGCAAATACAACTCCCACTTCGGACTGGGTGAAACACGTCTATATTCAATAAAAAAATCTTTAATTATCTCTTAGATAACTTAAATATTTCTCTACTATGTTTTTTTTTTCTCTATTTCCATGAAGGAACATAGAGCTCATAAAGAACTACCAGTTTAACAAACATTATTGCTATTCAGACATAAGAAAAAGTCTTGTAATACACAATGCAATATGTGTCTCTTCCTGACATGAGTTAAATTAAATGTACTACTTATAACAAGATATTTGGACATCCAGTGTGCTACTATAATTAAATGTATAATGAAAAGTAATATAACTATTTAATTGCAAGCAAATATATACACATAAACAAGAAAAGAAAAAAACGGTTATATTTTTGTATAAAAGCATAATGTCAGACTATCTATCTGCTATCTTCTATGTTTCTTTTTTTTTCATCCAAATATTTAATTAAATCAAAATAAAGTATAGCTTTTCCTTTCTATTTCTTTTTAGAATATCATTCATTTTTTTCTAAATCTCATTCTAATTCAGTAATGGCAATTCCAGCTATAACAGACATCCTATACTATTAAATAACGCACTCGAGATGGAGATCAAGGGCTTTGCACCAATCAGTAGCTTTAACTGGGCTTACAGTATATGATTTGAAAATATTAAAAAGTAGTGACATTTTTTGATTCAAATTGAAGTCTTCAACAAATACAAGAAACTAATATATTAGGAATTTATTAAAAGAGTGAGGGTACAACTACAAAGGCATAAAAATTGTTGTGATTAAGCCAAGGGAAATAAATGGTTGAATGAAAAGAAACTCTGAAAAACATTCTTGTTTCTACTCACTGTCTTTGTAGAGCTTGTTTAACAGGGAACTTCTTTCCACAGTTTTGGCACTTAAATTCCTTTTCCTCACTGGGTTTTTGGTGCAATGTCTGAAGATGTTCAGCTAGAATCTCCTGGCTTGCAAAACTAGACTCACAGTTTGGGCATGCATGATCCTCTTTACAAGTGAGGGGATCTGAATAATTGGAGGAGAAAACAGTAATACTTTCAAGAATATTTTGGTTATGTTAAGAGATACTCCCTTATAGAAACTGATTATGCACAACAGCATTTTGGAATTCACAAGAGACTATGTCTTTCAACGGACTAAAAAAACAAAATGCCAGAAAAAAAAAAAAAAAAAAAGATAGGTATTTAATGCTAATACTTAAGCAAATTATATTCTTTCCTGCTTAAGGCATCTGACAACAGTAAAGATTTTGACCACAGTTTACCTGTGCAACCTTATTCACTTCAGCAGTTGTTTAAAGACTTCTTCATATTACAAAATAAAGGTCTAATACCAGTTGATTCTCCTTTTGTTAAGCAGGCTCTGAGAGGGGCAGAGACTACCATCTCTGTAGACTGCTTAGATACAATGTAGACATACTTTTCTGAGTGATTCTAGATTCACTTTGAACTGCGATGCAAGACAAATCTACTATAAGCAAATTCTGTATAAAGAAAAGACTTCACATAACAACCTTTTCCTTACAGGGAATTGTCTCACATCCTCTTCCATAATTTTTGTGAGCAAACACAGAATACAAACCTATATAGCTTGGAACGAACATTATCACTTCTAATCTTGGCATACTATGACTACATCAAAGTTCCAAATGAGACTGATTCAAAATATTAAAAAGACAAGCTTGCAGTTAACATAATATTAAAAAAAGTTTATAAAAGTTTTACAATTAGCACAAGACATCTTACAAAGCCATCTGTGAAACTGACATAAGAAATAATTGTACTATATTAGTTCTGTGTTAAGAGGAGAACTTGCATAATGTAATGCATCTTAGCTAATGTTCAGTTGCAAGAGGACTAAATCAATCACTGAAGGACAACATTTGCCCATTCTCCTTTCAGAATGACACTCAAGTGATGCAGCGGGCAACAGACCTACCTGCCTTTCCTCTAACAAGCAAATTCAAGGTCATCGTATCCCATCAACTTCTCAGCATCATGAATGAGGCTGCTTATAACTCATTCTGCCACAGATACCACTTATTTTCAACTCTCCAAATTTATACAGATTTACACATTTGTCCAGAGAAGGGCAACAAAACTGGTGAGGGGTCTGGAGCACAAGTCCTATGAGGAGCGGCTGAGGGAGCTGGGATTGTTTAGTCTGGAGAAGAGGAGGCTCAGGGGAGACCTCATTGCACTCTACAGCTTCCTGAAGGGAGGTTGTGGTGAAGAGGGGTTTGGCCTCTTCTCCCAGGCAACAAACAGGACCTGGGAAAATGGCAACAAGTTGTATCAGAGGAGGTTTAGGTTAGACATGAGGAAAAACTTTTTCTCTCAGAGAGTGATCAGGCACTGGAATGGCCTGCCCAGGGAGGTGGTGGAGTCACCATCCCTGGCAGCGTTCAAGAGGCGTCTGGATGAGGAGCTGCGAGATATGGTTTAATACCTTGTGGTAGCAGTGGTAATGTGAAGACAGTTGGACTAGATGATCTTATAGGTCGCTTCCAACCTTGTGATCCTATGATTCTATGAATGATTCTATGATTCTACATTACCTAGCAAGATTTTCTTCTTCCAAAAGGAAGATGCTTAGTTAACTGAATGCAGACTATAGCAAATCAGCTATGTAAAATCTCAGCTGGTTTACACTGTCTTTACTTTCTGAGCTAGTCTTCAATACAAGAATACTTAAGAGTTACAGCCTTGCATACTTTTGAAACCATCTTGCCTCCTTTCTTGCATAATAATATTAATTGTGGTATTGTACTCAATATTTATTATCAAGGACTTCTTAGATTTTTAATCTTATTAGCCAACCTGCAACATTATACTTCAATTGCCTCACAACTGGCACAGACTTTTCAGATTTCTCCATCCCTGTGTACATGAGACTGAATTTCACTGCCATCTCAGAAGTGGTGGCAGACACACCGCTATTTCTCCTTACAAACAAACAGTCTATCTTGAGTAGATTACAATCAGCATTACTGAAAATGGATATCAAGTATTAAGTTAGGTGTAACTTAGGCTGGAAGTCTAGGCTAGTCACTTCAGCTCTACAATCCATAACTATGCATAAATTCACATAGCAGCTCAGGTCTACCCTTTCTTAGACATCTTATCTTAGGATAGGCTGAACTGCTTCATGAAAAGGTCTATTTCTCTCAGTTTCTAACAGAGGGAATCTACTTATCTTACTTAGATCATAAACCTTTCATGAGGCTATAATTGGGTGAGATGAACTCCTTTAGTTCAAAAAAATTAATGGTAACTTGTCACACAGTCTAAGTTGGTAACTCGGTAACTCAGAGGACCTCCATATTAGGGGAAGCAAAGAACTCCAATCCAACTGAAAATAAGATGAAAACCATAGAAGAGCTCAGACTTAACCTGGGGAACCATGAAGTTACCCAATACAAACAGTTAATGTTCTTTTCCTTCCTTGTTAATGCTACCTTCATTGTTACTTTCAGGCGGTGAATGGATTGAGAGCAGCTAAGCAGAGAAGCACAGGGAGTACTGGTGGAGTACTGCTATGTACTGTGAGCTGGCAGTATGTACTTAAAGCCTAGAAAGCCAGCTGTACTTTGGGTTACATCAAAACAAGCATGGCAAGGAGGTCTCTATTTCACTCTCTTGAGACTCCACCTGGAATACTACTGAGGCACTCAGCAAAAGGAAGGCATGAATCTGTTTGAGCAGGTCTAAAGGAGGGCAACAAAAATTATCAGGGAGCTGGAGCACCTCTCCTATTAAAAAAAGGCTGAGAGACCTAGGGCCTGGAGAAATCTCTGGAGAGGCTATATTGTAGCCTTTCAATACTTACCAGGGGGTTCTGAGAGACATAAAAAGACTTGTAGAAGGGCATGTAAGTGATAGGACAAGGGGTAATGGTTTTAAACTGAAAGACAATAGATTTAGATTAGATATAATGGAGAAATTCTTCACTATGAGGATGCTGAGGACTGGCACAGGTTGCCCAAAGAAGCTGTGGATGCCCATCTTTGGAAGTGTTCAAGGCCAGGCTGGACAAGGCTTCAGGCAACCTGATTTTGTGAAAGGCTTAATGGTGGAGGAGGGGAGAGAGTGAGTGGTATTAGCTGATCTTTAAATATCATCCAACCCAAACCATTCTGTGATCCTATGATTCTATTTTTAAGCTCCCAAGCTATACTAGTTTTCTCATATTGCTCACCTGCAATTTTTTCACCAGCTGGCTGCACATCTTTATTGTTGCCACTGTCTTCATCTTCCTGGATAACAGTTACTTCCTCCTCATCCTCCTCCTCTTCTTCCATGTCACTGTCCAAGTAACCAATCAGAAGTTCTGTGTCTGTTTCAATATCATCCACAGCGAGATAGAAAATATTTTCTCCTTCCTGTTGCAAACCATAAGTAGAACAAGAATAAATAATTACTTTAGAAAAAGTAAAATTTAAAGTCAAGTCTGGGACCCTGAACTGATAATAGCCTAGAACTATGACAAGACTGGTTCCACTCCCTAGAGGGCACAAAGCTGGAACACCATTCTAGGATTTCTTTCTCAGCATGGCTGCATGGATAAGGTCCTTTTGTGATTCAGAAATATGTTCTGTCTCACCTAAAAAGTTTCTTCAGTTAGGACTGTAGTCTAGACCAAGGTAAAAAGCTGGTACTGAAATTGCCCTCTTTTGCCACACTCTTCCTAACAAGAACTTCAGAGTTTGAAAATGAAAAGTCCAAATATTAGAAAAGTAATTCAATTTGAATAATGAATAAGCTTTAGCTTGGTCCTCTATTGGATAAATGAGTTAGAATCCAGCTTTCAGGAGCATGTTTACCTACTGCTTTTTAGGGTATTTCCAAGATTCCTAGCTCACTTCGTGAACAGATCTTCAACCCTTGTCAGTAATCCTCACTATTAGTTTAGCAAGAACATCTATTAAATGAATGTACTTTAAAACCATCTCATCAAAACCTTCTGCTGGTTTAAATTACATAAGACAAGCCCAGATTCCACATGAAAGAACAAAGTACATCATAATAAGATGCAAAATCTTCACCAAAATGAACAAATAAGCTTTCAAACAGATACATAACTTAACATCTTTATTCTTCAACAGTGTTTAATTAATGTTACCAAGGTAGACTGGGATGGAAGCAGTAGCAAAAACAGCTGTATTCCTAAGCTAATACATAGAGCTGCTTTTTTTGGTGTATATGAACCAACAGTGTTGGGTGTTACCCAAAGCACCAAAAGTAGAATCATGCTTATGTAACAAAATTTCCAATAGTATCATAAATCTTAAAGCTTATTTGATTTACATCCAGGAAAGTTAATTGCAGCTTCTTTAATGTACATTTAACCGTAGACTTTATAACAAGCCTCACAGCACAAGGACAAGATAATGATTTTTAATTCTTATAATATATTAATTTAGACTGTCAACAGAGATGTAGGGTTCCTCTTATTTAGAAGGTCTGTTAAATATTACAGATGTTATTGTCACATAACAATGAAACCTATTTAATTCCATGGACTCGTAGATGCTGCTGCCTTCCAGGATTCACCACTTCTTTTCTCATCTCACCAACCACATTTGAAATCAAAACTAATTATGTGTTTTTTCAAGATACATTGCACAGTCCACATATCTAACAGCACGTTACTAACTTATTTGTACATCCAAAAGTGGCTGTTTTTCATGACTTTGTCAATAATGTCAGAACACTTAAATACTTAAATTTACAAATAATATCCAGCAACTCTAATGTGAGGAAAGATAAAAGGTCTTCCTACACTCAGCCTCCATTTAGGATAAGCCATCCCTGTCCATGCCAATCTTATTAGAAATCAAGACAATCTTATAAATGCATGCGTAAGTTTACATCAATTATTAACTTCTCTTAAACTTTTATTTTTAATTTTTTGATATGTATCACAGGCAAAAATAGTGCCCTAGAACTTATGAATTACAGAAGCAAATAGTGCATCTTTCAGTTACATAACATGACACATCTTACACTACAAAGTAAATCTAGGAGTACAGCAACCAGAATTAAGGATTTTTTGTTTATCTATACCAAGTGCATGAATCCTAGCAATCAAGATCTTATCAATATTGCTGCATCCTCATCATGTCTCTATCTCCTCAGTGTACATCTGGAACATCTTTTATAGCATATCAAAAGGCATCATGGTTCTGTCCTGTTAGCATACTTTTGGTCAATTAAAAAATATAACGAAGAAGTATTAAGGACTCTCAATCAGCTTCAGTACTAACCCAACCTAAATCACAGCTCAAGTTCACTCTCATTCTTCCTCCAAAGCTAATTTGTTTGCCTTTTCAATCTATGCTAATTGTCATGTATTTGGAGTGCTAATTAACAGACATATTCCCACTGTAGAAGCTCCTCAGGCTGCAGTGAGAGTTCTCCAAAAACCACAAAGGAATTTAAATCTCTCCCTCCACCAGCATAAAGTATATTTATCTACATGCACATAGATGCGGTGAAAGAAGTAAAAAAATCATTCAAAAAATGTTAATAGCTCTCCAATTTACTAACAACATCTGTGCTTTGTAGTTGAGGAAGCTGGCAGGAAACATGGGCCAACAAGCACTGACAGCGCACCACACTGTTTCATCCAAAAAGCATAAGATAGTTGCATCACAGAATCATAGATTGGCTTAAGCTTTAAGGGACCATAAAAATCATCTGATTCTACCTCCCATGCCTTAGGCAGGGTTGCCAACTACTAGACCAAGCAATAGATCAGGTTGCTCAGGGTCCCAACCAACCTGGCTTTGAGCACCTCTAGGGATGGGGCATCTACAGCTTCTCTTCTGGGTAACATATTCCAGCGTGCCACTGCTCTCCAAGTAAAGAATTTCCCCCTAACCTAGCTAACCTAAATCTCCCCTCTTTTAGTTTAAAGCAATTCTGCCTTGTACTATCACTATCTGTTCGTTTAACAAGTCAGTCTCCCTCTTGCTTATCCTCAAGTACTGGAAGGCTGCAATGAGGTCTCCTTGGAGTCTTTTCTTCTCCAAGCTAAACAAGCTCAGCTCCCTTAACCTTTTTTTCATAACAGAGGTGCTCCAGCCTTCTGATCATTTTCATGGCCCTCTTCTGTACCCACTCCAACAACTGTACATTTTTCTTGCACTGGGGGCCCCAGATGTAAATGCATTACTCCAAATGAGTAGAGGGCAGAGTAGAGGGGGACAATCATCTACCTCTCCCCGCTGCCACCGCTCTCTGTTGATGCAGCCCAGTGGGCCTTTGGGGCTGCAAGAACACACTCCTGGCTCATGTTCAGCTTTTTTCCAGCAGGACCCCCAAGTCCATAGGGCTTTTTTCAGCCAATTTTTCTCCCAGTCTGTACACATATCTTCAATTGCTGCAACCTTGCACTTAGCCTTGGTGAGTCTCATTAGATTCACATGAATTCATTTCTCAAGTCTGCATATATGATCACTTCCTCAAAGCTGAAAACACAGTGACCACAGTCACTGCTCTTAAAGCAGTGTTAGTTGGAGTTGGCTTTCCTCCACATCCAATTTCCTGCAAGGAAGCTCTTCAGCTTCCTTGTTATGCCAGTTCTCCTTTGGTAGCTCTTCAAAAAATAAAAAAATAAAAAAAATAAAAAAATAAAAATAAAAACTCGCACACCTCTTCCTTGAGCAGGTTCAAGCAGATTCAAGGCTTCATGCTTGCCAGAGTACAACTAGGCAAGGTCTGTGAGGACAGAAACTCCAAGACAGCAAATGGGTGGAGGTGATTTCATGGGGAGGTTAGCAGAGGAAGACAAAGCCACAAGTTCAGACACAGGAAAGGTCAAAAAGGACATGCAGTATTAGGAAAGCACAATCAAAATAACAACACCTTCCAGGAGAAAGAGTGGATCAGGTGCCTCTGAAAGTGCTTGGGTGAAACAAGAGCCTTGCAAAGTTGTTGCTGGGGACCCAGGTTTTCCCCTCCCAAGCAAGGAAGGAAAAATGGATGACAAAAAGACCAGAAGCAGCTTTTCTGTTTTCACAATTGTTCATATACTATCAAAGGCTCAACTGTTTAAAGCACATAGCCTTATCCCACACAATCGACTCCTAAGCATGTAGCATGGTTGTGGCTCTCATGAGACAGGAAGCAGATAGGTCCCAGACTGACTTCTCTTCAAAAATGGATAATGAAACAGTTAGCCCAGAAGCCTAGACAAAATCTAATCTGAAGAATAGCACTTGAATCAAATACAAAGGAAATACAGGAACCTCAGCTTTATCTGCTGATCTTGCTCTATTACTTGTTAAGGCAGACAATCTTTGAGACTTCAAACTGAGATTGAACAGAGAACTAGATTAAAATAGTATGGTAATTCTTATATTTCTCCTGTATTCTTATCCCATACTGCAGTTCTAAGTGTTTAACCAATCTGGTGGCCTTCTATGATGGATTGGTGGCACTGGTGGACAAGGGAAAAGTGACTGCTGTCATTTTCCTGGACTTGAGCAAGGCCTTTGACATGGTCCCCACAACATCCTTACCTCCAAATTGGAGGGATGTGGATTTGATGGGTGGACCACTTGATGGATAAGAAACTGGTTGAAAGGCCGCAGACAGAGGGTGGTCATCAATGGCTCTATGTCCAGGTGGAGGCCGGCGTCCCCCAGGGGTTTGTCTTGGGACCGGTGCTCTTTAACATCTTTATCAATGGCATCAATGACAGAATCAAGTGCACCCTCGATGACACCAAGCAGAGTGGTGCAGTTGACACGGTGGAAGGAAGGGATGCTATTCAAGCTAAACAGGCTTGAAAGGCAGGCCCAGGTGAACCTAATGAGGCTCAACACAGAAAAGTGCAAGGGGCGGAGGAATCCCAGGCATCTATACAGACTGAAAGGAGCAGTCCTTGAGAGCAGCCCTGCAGAGAAGGATCTGGGGGTCTTGATAGATGAAACGCTTAACATGAGCCAGCAGTGTGCTCTTGCGGCTCAAAAATCGCAACCTGGGCTCCATCAGAAGAAGGGTGGCCAGCAGAGACAGGGAGGTGATTGTCCCCCTCTACTCTGTTCTTGTGAGGCCCCATCTGGAGTACTTATTAAAATAAATTAAAACAAACAAACAAAAAAATATAGAACTTAGCTTTGGATCTTAACCTTGAAGCCAAAAGTTTCAGTTTCTACCATACTTAACTCAGCATTATGCAAAAAGACTGAAGGTGAGTTCTATGTACAGGAAGTGGTTTTACTTTTGACTTGGAATTTCACACGGTCAATCCGGAGAAACCATTTGATAAGAAGATTGAACGCTTTTTACAGAATTCATTTCAGCCACCATCCGCTCCTTGTATCACTTCTGTTTTGACATTTTTCAAATATGTATTTCAAATATTCATTTAGGGACACCTTGCTGGCAATTTAATATGCTACCATAACTGTATTTTCTGCCCAGTGGTACAACTTCTCTCAGAAAATCCTTGCAAGAAGATAAGTGTACAAAAACCTAATTCCAGGAAGATCACAATTCCAGTGGTCTTATAGAGAAGCACTAAAGCTTTTGATTCTTCTTGCTAAAGCTTTTCTTGCAAAAAATAAAGCAGATTTTCTTCCCTCTGCGTTCAGAACGTGGCACATTAACGGCATGTACTCTGTACATATCCAGTATAACCCTCTACCAGTACTAGCAGGGGTTAATGAACCTATAAGAACCTTAACAGATGCTACAATTTACTCTTCTTTAGAGGCTCTGTGGAACACAAAAGGCATCAATAAAAATAAAACAAATAAAAAAGTTTAGTTACACCTTCTCTCAGAATCACAAAACAAAAGGACCTCCAGAGTCACCTGGTCCAACTGTCTTTTTCAAGTAGGGACATCTAAGGCTGTTTGCCCAGGACTATGTCCAGGCTCCCTTTGAATATCCCCAAGAGAGATGGGAGAGAATGCACAATCTCTCTGGACAGCCTGATGGTAACAGGGAAGTTCCTGTTTTCCAGTTTGTGCACACTGCCTCTTTTTCTCTTGCAGGGCACCAAAAGAGTCTGGCTATGCCTTTTTTGCACCCTCCCTTCAAGTACTTGCACACATTAAAAAGATCCTCCCTGAGTCTCTTCTTCTCCAAACTAAGCAGTCCCAGCTCTCCCTGTCTTTCCTCATAGGAGAGGCATTCCAATCCCTTCATCATCTGTGTGGCCCTTCACTGGACTCTCTCCAGCATCTTCATATCTTTTTTGTGCTGGGGAGCCCAGAAATGGACTGAGAACTCAAGGTTAGCCTCACCAGTGCCAAGTACATGAAATGATCACCTCTCTTCTGTAAGTAACAGACTAACTCAACAGCACTAGTGTATACTCAAACACAGATAAATGTGTGTCACCCTTAAATTAAAATTTCTCCTCTTTCCTACTGAAGAATTCAAGAATCAATATACTTTTGAATTCTCCCCTCCAAGCATACAAAATGAACTACGTTCATTTTGATTCTTAAACTGCTTCCAAAATATTATTTCTCCTTTGTAATGCTGAAGCTGCCAGTAAAATTCAGGCATTCACAAAACTGCTCAGCAATACATACACTTACTAAGCAGCATAACACAATTTGGTTTTGCTTTCCCTGTTTCTTCTGTCACTCTTGCCTTTTAGATCATCCAGATTTACTACTCTTACTATAGCGTTCTCTCTCACATACTAATAGTCCTCTGTTACGCTCATGAAATACAACTTCTAACCACTCTACCCATTCACAGTAGATATCCTCCTTCATATCAGTTTTTCCTAATTGTTATCCTAACTCATGATTTTCTGAGCTATATTAGACCGACTCATTGCCTGCTTATTAATGAAGTAATATTTGAATTTAAAATTCTGTCTGTGATGCTGTTTGTAAAACAGTTTTCATGTTAACAACAGAATCATTTTCGCAAAGTAATCTCCAGCACAGTGTTTAATAAAAATACAACTGAAAAACAGATAAGTTTATGCATTCTGTATAAAAGAATAATGAAGATGTAATACTTCAAATCACTCCAAAAAATGAAAAAAAAAAAAAAGCAGATTTTTTCATAGGAACCATTTTCCTTAGATTATTATATTACAATGTATTTTTTGCTACATATCAGAAGTCATAGTTATAAGTAAATAGATAAGGAATAACCCAAGGCAAAAAGAGATTATAAATAATACAGTTTCTGTTAATGCAGAAGTTGTAAACCTGAAGCTACTTTAAATACAAAAGGGGATTAATTCATTTAATAAATACTTGAAATAAGTTAGAGAGCCCTGCAGCAATTCAACCGCAAAATGCCTAGAAAAACAATCCGTGCATATGCTGCTGCCCTCCAACCTCTTGTTATTTTCTAGCCGCAACATATTGGCACCACTGACAAAAGAGCTGTTAATGATCCGTGCTGGATGTTTCTACTCAAAGAATACTTAAACATCACTGCCCCACCATTGAGCAGTGCAGAGACCAACAGGCACCCCACAATGTCACCAGAAGCTCTCTGCAGAACATTTTACTACATTTTATCAACTATTGCACTTAAAAAAAAAAAAAAGTACCATTATATGAAGTAATTCCCATGCCTTTTTACCACAGAGTAAGCATTTTGTACAAGATCTAAATTTAATCACTGTACACTATTAACCTGTGATGAATTAGTCATATTTTCCAGTCAACCTCAGGGTGTGGTTTACCTTATTTGTATACAGAGGCATAGGTATCCACATTTTTTTTCCTTTAAACAGAATACCAAGCACTAAGCAGCAAACAATAAACTGATAACTTTATTTTGAATATAAGGTTATAATGTTTATCAATACAGGAGTGAAACAATGTGTTTTCACAGCAGACCAAAAAGCTCCTGTTGGAGTGTTTGGAGACTACTAAAGAAAACTAGTGGGAAAGAGAATTAGTGAAAATTAGCAATAGATGGAATTTAAAAAAAAAAAAGGACTCGTTTGGCTTCCATTCACATATTTGTTAGTTCATACAAAGTCTCCTAGGAAATTTTGAAAGGGGAACTGTGAAGCAAACAAGCTTTATTTTCTCGTTTTATAGGCTAGTATCATAAATGGTCAATAATTTTTAAGTAATCATTGTTGATTTGTGAGATTCACCAGTAAAGATTCACCTCAAAAAGTAAGCAAAACTAAAAGAAAAGTCAAATACTCGTTTAAAACTCCCCACCAAACTCATAAAAATTCTTTACTAATAAAAGCGTCTTGAAGAGCTTTACATTTCTCAAGGGTAATTATAACATGCTGCTGAGAACGCAATTTCTTTAACCACCTCTAACTATTCTATTTTCTTTTCTTAGTTAGATAATTGGTTTTCTGTAATTATGCAGACATATTCTACTTTATTATATAAAGCATAATCATTCTTTAAGATAAAGCTTTATTTTGTTTGATGTAGTAATCTGTATTTTGAATTCTTTTAATCTTTTAATTATCTGGGTATTTGTTTTGAAATGCAACTTCTCAACGTAGTTGTAATGAAGCTTTTTAACAAAGTTTATACCTTTCCCCTCTTTGTAAAACAACATTCTGTTGTCCTTGTGGCACGCAGGCAACTCACAATTCAGAGTAAAGAATACTGGAAATTTCCCACTCGCATGTTGTCCACTGATTTCATAAAGCAAAGTAATACTGCCTATCATTAAGTACAAAGATACAAAGATTATGGAATTAAAATATTCATGGATATGTGGGCTTTTTTCTTCCCAAGAGGAATAGAGGTGCTCTGGGGATTTGCACCTACATCTGCCACAGTGAAACAAAACCCTGAAAAGAAATGTGTGCACATTTAGCTTTACTTAACATAAGCAGTACCTATTCATGCTACCTGTAGTTAAATGCATGTGTATATATACACACACACAATTTCACTCACAAAGAATATATAACTGTTGTCAGTTGTTAATCAATGGCACTTAAAAAGAAAAATGATGACTCCGTAAATTTTTGTTTGTGTTCATTAATTTGTGTCCATGATACTTTTCCTTTCTTTAAATGACCATTTTCATTAATAAAAACACTGGATGTGACATTCTATTAAGACTTTTGTTCAGAAATTCACGTTATTTTACTGAGTGTTTTATTTAAAATGTAATAACAAACATTAATTGTTCACACTGCTCCCTCTTGTGAAGCTTACCTCACACTTGCCAACACTGACTGTAATTAATATCACACTGACTATTCAGTGATTATAATACATATTTGACTAATGCCTAGGACTGATGACCACGTATGAGGGTTTTTCATAGTTAGTGCTGTAAGCAGGACAACAAATCATGCCAGAAATCTTCATGTTTGAAGCCTTGATATAACAGAAAGAACAAGACAGAAGGAAAAAAATACAGAAATAATTTCACAGGCAGTGATCATACTAAATTACCCATTGACTTGCCACAAACATCATGGAAAAATCATAACAAAGCACTCACTCAGTCAATTACTGACAAGAGGTTTTGCTAAATGGGCGAATAGTGAACACCCTTAACATTACTCAAAACTAAACTGCAGCCTGGACGTAAGGACCTAAAGAAGTCTGATCCAAAGATTATAAGCATACAGATCCAAAGGATAAACTGAAGATAAAGCTGTCAGTAGCAAAGTGAAACAGGAACAAAAACTAAGTACAAAGAAACAATATCAAAAGCAAAATTGCAGATACTTTCAGATAGCAACAGTATGTCAGAGATATGTGAAGATTATTACTTGGAGAGAAACAAATTGGTCTGGAAGACAGCAATAGATATACCTTTATTTTCTAGAGAGATCATCCTTGAATTTTCGTTTACACAGGATCACCTTGAAAAAAAGCTGCAGATGTAAACCTCAGACTGCCATTCAGTAAAAGTAGAACTTTAGAAAGTAGGAGGTGCAAATCAAGTGAAGGCAGATAACAAATCAAATTGCTAGGGAGAAGAGATGCAGTAGAACAGCAGAATGGAAATCATAAAAAGGCTCACTGCTGAAACAAAAAGAGGGAGGACATATGAAGTCTATAAGAACTGGCAGCAGAAATCTCACTGGACAATGCTTGCTTAAAAACCAAACAAGCAAAAAGCCCCCTAGAGAATATGATATTCAAGGAAGCATCAGCACAAAAACTGAAGTAACCAGTACTGAGTGCCATCAGTGTGCACCTTCCACAAAACTACATCCTGGAACTTAACTAATCTTTTTTTTATTATTCTTTTTTTTTTTTTTTTAAATTAAACATTTTTCTTGTTTTACTTCATTTGAAATAGTATTTGTTTTCTCAGCAAATAAAAGTATCTAAATATATATTTTGATTGGCTTCAGAATAAACTTCTTTATAATCATTTTCTCGGGGATCTGGAGGAAATCCTAGAGAAAAAAAATCATTTCAAGACAAAAAAGCAGAACTATAATTTTAAGAAATGCTGATAAACATTTATATGTTTTTCTAATGTTTCTCCTTTTTATTGATTTTTACACAGGCATAGAACAAGGGGGATATGATAGAACAAGGGATAATGATAGAACAAGGGGGAATGTTTTTAAACTAAAAAGAAGATTTAGATTGCATGTTAGGGGGATATTCTTTACTCAGAGGGTGGGGAGCCATTAGAACAGGTTGCCCAGAGAAGCTTTGGATGCCCCATATCTGGAGGCATTCAAGATCAGGTTGGATGGGGCCTTGGAGAGCCTCACCTTGACAGTGGGAACCCTGTCCACAGTAAGGAGGTTGGAATTGCATGGTCTTTGAGGCTCCTTTGTTTTATATATATATATATATATATATATGCAGATTTTGACTACATTAGATATAGGTAGTTTTAACTTGGAACAGCTTTTTGGCAAGAATACGTCTTGAGACAAAAAAAATATAACACAGCATAGTAATTTTTACTTACGGGGGATTGAAAATTATTTTACTGAGCTGTGGAAAAAAAAAAAAAAATACTCCAAGAGCTTGTTTACTTCATAATCTCTAATAAGACAATAGCAATAACTAGAAAAATATGGCTGCCTTTGTTATCATTCTGCAAAGTCACAGAATGCTTCCAAACATTTACAGATTAAACAGACTAAGATTCTTCAGCTTGAGAAAAGAACTGTCAAATAAAATGGAAAGGATACAATAGTGTTCTATAAAATCAGAAATGGCACAGGATAAGGAACAAAGTGACTATTCACTGTCACACATGGATGAAGAGAAATCAAGTGAAATTAAAAAGTTGCTAAAAGAAAAACATAAGCATGTTTTACATAATATGTAATTAAAACAATGGAACTCATTACCACACAACGTTGCAAATGACAAATATAAAAATAAAAAATAAGCTGGATAAATTCAGATCTGCTGCCAAGACTAGAAAAAGAAAATGATCTTCTTTTATTAACTTATCCTCAAGCACTGCATGATCATCCTATCAGATAATTAGATTCTTGAATTCTCTGTTTTCTACTGGAATAATTTAAGCATCGTGCTTGCTATCAAATTTGGCAAAATGCTGCATTACATTTTAAACTAACTATAAAGTAAAGGTAAGATTTTGCTTTTCTCACATCTAAGTCCATACCTGAGTTCAGCACAAAACACAGGTAGATCTCTGAATCACTGATTTAGACATGTATAGAGCTACATAGTTACGTTTCTAATTTCTACCATGAGAAGAAACAACTGCTTTCAGGCAAAAGCTTAATTGGACTGAGAAAGGCTGTAGTGAGAAAATTAGGCTGTCATTATAGAAGTGTACGAACTACTCCGGAAATGACTTTTTCTAAATGTAAACTGTTCATTTTACTATAAATGAGAAATAGCTCATATAATTTACTTAGTGCAATTTCATCTCACTGGATTAATATAAATCTTTCAAAGAATATCAGATTTTAACTAACAACTTCTTCAGTCTTTATATCTTTTATTTATGGTACCATATTTAAGCACAAGTGTTCACCTCCAAAAAGGAAAGATAAGAAAAGGAAAGTTATGTTTCTCAGATCTTTTTTCTGCACGAGATAAAGATCGAACAGGAGATCAAGTTAGTAACAGAAAGCAAATGGTAGGAATGTACCAAAACTACCTGGATTGCAGCCAGATTCTTTTGTTCCTGTGATGGAGCTTCATGGACAAAACGCAGCCAATTAGAATGGCGTGGATTGCTTGCATCCAGGATATAAAGGACTTCACCTTTACTGCCACGAACCTGAAACATTTCAAAATAACTAAAATTAACTTAGCATCTAACACATCTACCAAACACAGTAACATATAAAACAGTAAGGCATGCTGGCATTCAGCAAACAAATCTCGCATAAAACAAGTATTCCTCTTTATGCTTCTTTATACCAAATACAGTTATTCCTCATACAAGAAACCCATGGGCCTCAATGGGATGCACCCACATGTACTGAGAGAGTACGTGTATTGGCAGAGGTGAATGCTGAACCACCTTCTATCATCTTTGAAAGATCTTGGCAAACAGGATTGGTGCCTGAAGACTGGAGAACAGCCAACATCACTCTAGTTTTCAAAATGGGTAAGAAGGAGAATCTGGGAAACTACAGGGCAGTTTGTATCACCTCCATTCCTGGAAAGGTGACAGAACAACCTGTTCCAGATGCCACCTCCAAGCAATTGAAAGAAAAGAAAGTTATCTGGAGTAGTCAGCACAGATTTACCAAGGGGAAATTATGCTTGACGAATCTGATAGCCATCTACGATGTCATCACTGGGTAGGTAGATGGGGGGAGAGCAGAGAACATTGTGTATCTTGACTTCAGCAAGGCATTTGACACCATCTCCCACAACATCCTTGCTATGAAATATAAAAAGTGTGGGATAGATGACTGGACAGTGAGGTGAACTGTGAAATGGCTGACTGGCAGAGCTCAGAGAGTTGTTATCAGCAGTATAGAGTCTGATTGGAGGCCTGTAACTAGCAGTGTTCCCCACGGGTCGGTTCTGGGTCTGGTCTTGTTCAACATCTTTATCCCTTCATCCAGGTTGTTGATGGAGTCCTCCCTCAGCAAGTCTGCTGATGATACAGGGCTGGGAGGAGTGGCTGACACTATGGAAAGTTGTGCTACCATTCAACAGGACTTGAACGGACTGGAGAGTTGGCAGAGAAAAACCAGATGAGGATTAACTGGAGCAAGTGTAGAGTCTCGCACCTGGAAGGAATAACCTCATGGATAGGAAATGACCTGCTGGAGATGAGCTCTGTGGAGAAAGGCCTTGGGGTCTTGGTGGTCAATGGGTTGGCTATAAGCCAGCAGTGTGCCCTTGTACCCAAGAAGGCCAATGGTATCCTGCGGTGAGTTAAAAAGAGCATGGCCAGTAGATTGAGGGCAGTGATCCTTCCCCTTTCTTCTCCCCTGGTCTCATCTGGGGTACTGTGTCCAGTTCTGGGCTCCTCAGTTCAAAAAGGAAAGGGATCTCCTAGAAGAAGTCCAGCAGAGGGCCACAAGGATGATAAATGGCCTGGAGTATCTCCCCTATGAGGAACAGCAAAGTAACCTGGGTCTGTACTGCTAGGGGAAAAGAAGATTAGGAGGGGAGCTGAGAAATATTCATGATTATCTAAAGGGAGGTGGGAGGCAAATGGATGAGGCCAAGCTCTTCTCAGTGGTGCGTAGCAATAGGACAAGGAACAATGGCCTAAAATTTAACATAGGAAGTTCTGTACTAACATGTGGAAGAACTATTTCACAATAAGTGTGATGGAGCACTGGAACAGATTGCCCAGAGAGACTGTGGAATCTCCTTCTATGGAGATATCCAAGACCTGTCTGGATACTTATCTGTGCGACCTATTGTGTGGTACCTTCTATAGCACGGGGGTTGAACTCAATATCTATTGAGGTCCTTTCCAACCCCTGTGGTTCTGTGGAATTCCAAATCCAGAAAATACCATTTTAGTATTGTTAACACTACTGCTAACATAATTGTACCACATAAATACTAAAGTTCCCAGAAACTCATAAAGTATTTTTTCAAAACTGTATTTTGTAATGTAAACTTCCCTCCTAAGTCTCCTATAGTGTTTTTTCAGTTGTTTTTTTTTTTCCTTACACACATCATAAGAACTATCTTCAGAACAGTACAAATGCATTTAACCATTTTGCATACCCTATTTTACGACTCAGCTGAAATCTTTCATATACACCTATTCAAGAGAAATATAAATATGTATCCCCAGTGATTATCAGTCAGTCTTAATTTTTTCAGTCAGAGAAGAGGGGGCTCCAAGAACACCTTGTAGCAGCCCTCTGGTACCTAAGGGGGGCCTACAGAAAAGCTGGAGAGAAACTCTTTTTGCAGAGCATAGCAACAGGACAAGGGTTAACAGCTTTACACTACAAGATGGTTGATTTAGATTAGATATTAGAAAGAAATCCTTCACGATGAGGGTGGTGAGGCCAACAGAGAATCTGTGGATGTCTGGAGGTGTTCAAAGCTAGGTTGGATGGGGCTGCGGGTAGCCCAATCTAATGGGTGGCAATCCACAGCATAAGGATTGCAACTAGATGATCTTTAAGGCTCCTTCTAAACCAAAGCATTCTATGATTCTGTGCTGGCCTGAAATAATGATTTCAGTAACAACAAACTGACATACTACATAGGTGAAGGGGCACAAATTACTTAGTATGGCAAATAAACACTCTCAGATTTTGCTCACTAAGTGAAGAATAACTTTTAAAAGTGCTGCTTTAGAACTGAAGGCACGTGTAAGCATGACAGCTTTAACAGATGAATGAGTCATTGCACTGTTCCCGCTCCAGAGCATCAGTAGCAGTAGAACCAATGTCTTCAAATAATATTTACTAATAGTTGTAACACCAGATCTAACAAATTATCTGATATTTCTGTTAGCAAATGTTTTAAAGAAAGAATTACTTAAGACATAATCTCCACATCAGGAGTTTTTGCGTATCATCGCAGATCCACAGAATTTCTATGATTGTGACAAAATACTAGCTTGCATTGTCAAAACTAGGAATAAAAAGACAAACCTAATTTTAATCAAGTGATTCTTTGCTCTTAAAACACTAAGAAATAATACAGCTCCCTTTCCTTTATGACATATTAAAAATAGGTTCCTTGTTTTCTTTTCAATAGTGTATCAATTGAATCTCTCTGAAACATAAGACAGAAAGCCATGAAGAAAGGTCAAAGGAACTACAAAAATTCCATATGATTTATTTCTATGAGGAACATATTTTCATCCATCAACAAGAAGTTTCCAGAGTAAGAGCTAGGGATTTCAGCTATGCAAGATCAAAATTAGATTGTCATCATGGCTTTGTATTTAAATTGTTCACATTCTTGCTGTATTTGTTTTTTACAGATGCAATATGTCTTCAGTACATCTGCTTAAGTTACATACACTTTTAAGATATTGTTAGAAAAAAGAACTGTATTTAATTATCATAATAGCTGATGACAGCATGTTGTTCTCAGATTAATACAAGAAACCTACTGTGGCTCTGCAAACAAATATAAGTCTTTGAAATATATTACTGTTCTTTTAATGGAAGATGTATCTTAAGAAGCACATATCATGAAAAGGTGCCAATATTTTAAATTTTAAAAGTTATTCAACTTTCAAACACACAGATTAACCAAAGCCAAAAGTGTCAAATCTACAGACTTAAACACACCTGGAAACAATATTATCTAACACTAAGTGCTAGAACACCTTCTCTAGAGAGGCTGCAGGGTCTTCATTCTTGGAACTACTCAAGAGTTGTCTACAGTCCTAGAAAACTAGCTCTAAGTGGATCTGCCAGAAAAAGGGAGTTGGACCAGATAACCTCCAGAGGTCCTTTCCAAGCTTAGCTATTCTGCAATTTGCTGACTATTCCACTAGGAAATAATATCTGCTCCTTTCTGGAACTGTTGGCTTCACCAGTAATTTGGGCAGAATAACTGCAAACCATAAAAGTAAGTCCCAACTATACACAAAAATACATGTAAATGGTGTATTTACCTTTTGAAAAGTTTCCACCCCCTTCCTCACAGAAGTACTGCATCAATTATATTATAATAATCACCGTCTTCGAAACACCCACAGAGCAAAATTTCACTTGGCCTGAGTAATAATAGTTAACATTGAAGATGAACATCTGTGAGCAGTTGAAGTCAAGCTAATGGCTCTGTGATTTAGCCACAGCTACTAAAGACTGCATTAGGGAGGCCCACCATGCAGGTCTTATAAAGGCTTCCATCAGATCTTGGGATTAGAAAAAGAATCAAGATCCTATTATAAAAAGCATACGTTACACTACTAGCTTTTCATCCATTCTTCTGCATTTGCTTGATTCTTAAACTAAGTAGCAATGATTTATATTCACAGCAGCAATATGTGGTCATCTCTGTCAATCCATGAAGAGATGTCAAATACGAAGCAAAGACTTAACACAGAAGGAAACTATTGATAAAAGAATACAATAAATTCTTCAAAAACATGCTATACTTTCTATAGCTTTTTTTCTACCTCATAAAGAAATAATATTGCATTAAATACACAAAGGTGAGGAAGGGAAAAAAAAAAAAAAAAGAGAGAAACACAGTCAAAACATCATACTTAATACAGACTGGATTGGTGATATTTACCATTCCTTTCCTCACCAGTCAGATGGATGAGTGAGTGTTTTAAATGTGTAAATGCTCTTTGAGCACTCAAATATCAAACTTTATATCCATTTATTTTTTAAAAACCAACAAACAAACAGACTAGCCCCTGCTTTGCAAGTATACTTCTCAAACTAAAAGGCAGTACAAACTAATCATGGTGATTCAACAAAATAAACAGTTGGACTCTATAATATATTCAATTGAAAGTATGTGTACTTAAATATTATCTATATTGAACCACTAGTGAATTGCAGTGACAATTGGAGTATGTCCCAAAGGACACACTCTCCAACAGCAGCCCACTTGAGTCCTCAGTCAGCCTTTTGCTTTGTGACACAACCACCAAACACGAAATTCTTCAGACTAGTGAAATAGACAAACAGATAAAAAATAAAATGCTTTCACTTGGCTCATACTTTTTCATACTTAGAAGGAGACAGGATCAAAAATGGCTGTCATTAAGACAGTCAGTGCTCTACCAGACCTCAAAATTCTGCTAGCCACAATGACTGGAAATTTCCTCCTGCATTCCTCATTAGCAGCACTGAAAAGCATGTATGATAATAGCTTCAGTTTATCACCACAATCCTGGCAGTTAAGCAAGCTATAACAGCAAGAGAAAAAGAAAATAGGAAGACCATCAAGCTGCTTATGTGCTCCACAAGAAACTTAAAGATACTGCAATTTCTCTCTCTACTCCCACAGAACAAAGGCTCAGCAATTAATATTCCAGAACACAACAAGCCAACTCTCCACAATAAATAAGCTAAGGTTTCTTGGCCTTGTTTATATCTGTTAACCCTCTTTTACAAGTATTCAGACAGACATCCTTACCACTTACTGCGCATGAGACCGGAAGAACTAAACAGAAATCATTCTCTCACAGAATTCCAGTCTGCTCCCAATCTGCTCCTTTCCCATCACTGAACCACTCCAAGAATCTTCAGGGCTACTTGCCTACCACAACTATTTCTTGGAGGAAACTGTTGGAAAACAAAGGATACCTTACTGGGGGAGGAAGTGAAAAACACTTTTGTACATCACAAACTAAAGCAGAAAATGTCTTAAGGAGTATTTTCTTAAATAATCTGCAAGCAAATAGCTGCATTTTCCCCAGAAATCTGAATGGTTATAGTGTTTCTTTCTCGATAGATATCAAACATTTAGAAAAGAGGCAGAAGATTTTTACAAGATTGAGGTTCCTTGAAATTTTTCTCAAGTAGGATCAATTTTTTAATGCTTGTGAACATATTCCTATTTTAATATTGTTATATTTGAACCTGCCATCTGTCTACATTAGACAGCTTCTAAATAATAGAGAATTTAGTCATCTTCATAGATGACAAACTGATAAAGATCTAGAAGGATATAATATGCTGATGGTCAACATAAGAAACCTGTTAAAAGAGCTAGAAATAGAACTGAAAAGCCTAGGCACAAACAGATGATGGCACACTGTTCTGTGTTCTTCTGTTTGTTTGTTTCTTGGTTGTTTCATTTTTGTATAGAAACAGGACCTTATCCTTCATTCCTCTAAATGAAGGGGTAAATCCAAAAAGGTTGGTCATGTCTGCTGTAGTTCAGTAGACCACCCTATTCTAGGATCCATTTAATTCTAAGGCCCTTTTGACAACTGTGGTCAAGATGTTCCTGTGATTTCTGTAACCAATGGAGATAAGTTGGACTTTCCATTTACTACCAGGGAGTAACGTTAACAGACATGCAGTCATCTTTAGTTTCACAGGCCAAATAATTAAGTAGCAATTCCCTTCAAATTTAAGTATAGGCAAAGTGGCATGAATCTATAACAAGGTTCAAATTTCATGCCTCGTAATTCATGGCAAGATATCTGTTTTACTACAACACCCTTTAATATTTGGTCACCACTACAATTCAGCATCTAAACTGCATTCACATTACAAAAGCACTCAACAAAACACCTAAATGGGATGTATTTGAGAATCATCCCCTTAACAATTAACGCATAAGGTGTCAGTTCAGTCAAATATCTTTACAGTAAGATGAAATATCTGACATTCACTGTCACCATACAGGTGGGTTTACCTTAAGATCAATCAGGATATCACCGGACTATACTGCAATAGCAAATACTGTATCACTATAAAAGTATAAGGGGGAACAAAAATTGTATAAGCTACCAGACGAAACCCTACAGACATCTCAGTAATGCCTAAGATGCTTGTAATGCCCATCCACACCATCACTACTCCATCTGCCAGCATTTCCTGCTGCACTGGAATTATCTACAGATTTTCAAAATGCATTCAAGGTGTTACATGTGCTACTTAGAAATGTTCGTGAGTGCAATTGCACCGTACTATGCACATCTGGCAAGAAAAGAAGGAAAAAAACTTCACTGAAAATAAGCAGATGGTCATCTTCGCTGAAGGCAGTTAACGTCACCTGCTTTCTGGGAAACCATTTTCTAAATGGTTATAAATTTAAAAAAAATCTATGTTCAGTCATGTTCTGTTTTTTCTTTTTTTTGTGTGTGGTTTTTTTTTAATCAGCTGAAAACATAATTTTTATTGTTAATGGTATAAAACAGCTAGTTGCAATGCTTCTGTATCTGTTTCAGACCTACTTCACAGAATAGAAACTCACATTTTAATGTCACTATAGAAAGTATTAAAGTAATACTTGAAAGAGAAACTTAACACAGCAGCTGCTGTGATGTGATGTGATGAACAAATATTGGCTCATAGGTGATACACATTTTCCTCCAACCAAAACACAGAGCAACATTTTTTCATACTAATGAATCTCCTGCTGGTTCATGACATTATTTGATTTCATCAAAGACAGAATGGTTCACAAGTTTTCATTCTTAGACTTTCACAAGAAGGGTTGAGCTTCACGCTTACTATGAGGATATCCAAGAAGCAATTTTTGTCTGGCCTTCTATTATGAATTCAAATCTGAATTGATGTATCTGTATGTATCTGCAGGTGTCCCTGTTCATTGCAGAGGGGTTGGACAAGATGACCTTTAAAGGTCCATTCCAACTCAAAAGATTCTGACCTTCTCTTACGAATTTAAATCTGAGTGCTAGCACCTCAAACTATCAAAATGGACTTTCTAAGAAGTTGAAGACATCACTTAACTGAAGCAGCGATCCTAACATTCTCAGACACTTTCAGAAGTAGCTTCTCATCACAAAAACTAAAGATCATTAAGGTCCTACTTTGACCAGTAGGGTCCTACAATGTTTCAAAAATCACTATGAAGACTTCAAAGTCACACACACTTAACAATGATAAAGATGACTAAATTAAGGTTTAACACAGGTCATTTATGAAATTTAGCTACATAAGCAAACTAGTAAAAATGTTAATGACTATTTTTAGATACCCATCTATCTCAACTGGTATTAATTCAACAATACCAAGAACCTATGACACAAAATTGCAACTAGGAGAGGGGGAATATCTCTGAAGTCCTAACATCAATGTCCTACTTTTGTTTGGCAGAAGTTGTCGTAAATCAACTTACTTTCAAGATCCCCCAAAAAGTACTAAAAGCAAACAACTTTAAAAATATTTACTGGGAAGCTAGTCTTCACACTGAAAAGAAATAAAGACCATATTGCTAGGAACTAGATTTCCAATACAACATTAATCTTGAGAGCAAACTCAGAAATCTTCAAATTATGATTTACTTTGCCATGAAATTTAGAGCATAATTCAATTAAGTGCCCTATATGTAAAAGCTTTCCTATTCCAGAACCACACTCCACTACCAAGATATGGAAGAAAAAAACAGTGTCATTAGTTTAAATCATTTGATTTCTCATACCTCAAGCAGCAAATATTAAAGCTTCAACCAAAAGCTAGTTGCAGTTAATAGTAGGCTTTATGCTACCTTCATAGTACTTTGGTGGTTTTTGTTGTTGTTGTTGTTTTTAACTGAAAAGAACTGTCACTGCAGTTGGAAGTAGCAGAAACATACCTTCATTTCACTTTTTAATATAAATAAACATAAATATTAGCTTCCCTAGAAAGTCTCTTTGCTAGCATGTTTCTGCCCTTGGATTTAATGTACCAATGAAGACAACAATCTTGGCAGATACACAGAAACCAAACCTGAGATGTGTATCACTCGGAGTTACACAATGTACTAAGTGCCACCCCTATCCTGAACATTCCTCCTCAGAAAGTCAGAGCATCTGAAGAAGGACTAAATCTTTCCAGTCTTTCCTGTTTTAACATTTGCCAAACCAAAAAGTTATGTTTGTCACAATCCAACAGTATTGAAAAGAATACCACTTTCTCAGTTAGGAATAGTAAACAAAATAAACTGAATAGATATCCTCCCTTTCCATCCTGAAGGGAACAATAAATATTAAAAAGGACATTTGATCCTCCAGAGGTAAAAACCTCCATGAAATTTAATACCTAAAGATTATTCTGTTCTTGCCCCAGAGAACTTTCTCTTCAAGCAAATACACATAATTTTAAATTGCTCTGTCAGATACACTAATACAGACCAACAAAGAAGTACTTAATCAAGGCACTAGTGGGATGCTAAGAACTCTCACAAAACTCACAGTCGTAACTAGCTGCACTTCTAACTAGTGCAACATGCAATTTGATTCAGATATAGTTGCACAGCCACTGAAGCACAGTTGGAAGGTGGCTTACCAACAGCGAGAAAGAAAAAGCACAAAGTCATCCAAATATTTTCTTGTCTTTTTTATTATTTCTAACTAAATGGTTACTACAGCATCAGATGGTTTTTGTTTGTCCATCAACTTGTAAATAAAATATTTCAGCATGCAACTATTTACTAAGGTAGCCATAACACCATGTGTAATCCCCCCAGTCCCACCTCAATCTTCTGGAGCCTTTTGAATGAACAGCTTAGACAGACAAGTAGCACTATGCTACATTTTATTTAAACACAAATTTTAATGTTCATAGAACTGTTCTTAAAATCATTCGACCCAATCAATTCCTTTAGGTTCCATGTTTTCCCAAAGACCAAAGAAAAACATAACACACACAATTCAGGCTGGACGGGGCTCTGAGCAAGCTGATGTATCTGCAGGTGTCCCTGTTCACTGCAGAGGGGTTGGACAAGATGACCTTTAAAGGTCCCTTCCAACTCAAAAGATTCTATGATTCATGAATTCCATCTCAGCATGACATCTTAAAGATGCCAACTCACAATGCTGGTCTTGGAGAAAGAGGAATAGCTTGCTCAAGACAGGTCACATGAGAAACCACTATTCTATACCACCAGAAATGCATGCAGTAATCTTCCTTACAGAAAATCATTTCACAGTGTTGAAGTTAAGAACTCAAAAATCACATACCAAGAAAAAAATGCTCCTTTAAGGTTCATTTTTACTTGACCTTTGAAAAGATTCTACTATTTAGCTTTCTTTCTTAAGATGCCTTCTCTGAAAGTGTATTTTTTTTTAATGCAGTCAGATTGTGAGTTCAGGCCTTAAGGTTCCTTCATCCAATAGTCATCAACTTAATTATTTTTAATATATTTGGTACAGCTGACTACACACAAACTTGGCTGGTTGCTATGACTGCCTCCCACAGTCTCTGGAATAACCATTTACTTGGACTGTTTTACTTTTTACTTTCTGCATTCCTGGTCTCAATTTTCAACTTAAGACTACTCCCAGCATGATTCAAATTATAATATAAAGTTCGTGTTCAGATCAACTTCAGTAAACATGAACAACTTAGGCTCAAACATTCAGGAAGTCATAAAATTTGGTATGCAGGAATCTTTTCAAGGCTTTCAAAACTAGGTTACAACAAGATACTATGAAAAGGTTTTAGAACAGCTCATAAAAATCTTATTTTCTGGTTTGCTGTCAATGGGGTCATATTAGTGTCATCAATAAATACACATATTTCCCTTTTATTTTCTGACTTACAGAAACAGATAAATCTCATTTAATCATCAGCAATGAGACATCTGGAAACTCATATAGTTTTCCAACCAACTTAAAAACTATAGGAGCTAGAAAGCTCCTATAATCCACCTACCATCCCTTCTAAAAACCTTGTTCAAGCTCAAACATTTTATTAATTTAAAATAAACTGCAGAAACATTATGAAAAGGCATGTAAGCCAGGTCCTATTAACACATATTCAGCAAACATCTGTAATAAAAACACATGTATTATTGTTGTTTTTTCAGCTGAAAACAAACAAGATGAGAACAGTTGCTCTTGAGACATAACCAAAGGAATCAGGGGAATGAATTGTCCCACACCTCTGTGGGAACAGATATTTTGGGTAAGTCCCTAAAGTTAAAAAAAAAAAAAAAGAGAGAGAGAGAGAGAGAGAGAGAGAGAGAAACAAAGGTACAGGAATTCATAGACTTAGTTAATTCTTAGACTGAGTTAATTCTCAGCTAGGAATATTTTTGCCACTACATCACTGGATTTAAACTGAGACTGTTTAACAAGATGTGTGTTCAGCTCTTAGTATTCTTTCACACATCATTCTACTGCATGGAATCTATTTATAGCTCTGCTAAGACTATAACAACACTGTGCTCTCTTATAAGGTTCTCAGTGACATCAATGCCAGAAGTGTTGGTTGGCTTTTTTTTGTTTGATTGTTTTACATAAGTTTGGTTTGCTGTATTGTGGGTTGGTTGTTGGTTTGTTTTTGTTTTTGTTTTTTGTTTTTTTTTGCAATAAATGCATGGATAATCCTCTAAGACAGATGTCAAGCCTAAGTTTTTGCACCATGCCATACAACATCAAAATAACCATCATCCTTCCACACCTAACCACTGAAAACTAAGAAGCTTCAAGAAGCTTGAAAATGAGTATCTTTTCCACTATCAATGAGGACTAAATGTGCTTACAGTTCAAACTGTTCATCTGGAGAGAAAAAATAAGGGGTGGGGGGGGGGGTGGAATTATGCTCAAAGAACTACAGCAGAAAAGAGAGATTACAAGGATGGAACAGAAGTACAAAAGCAGGTGTTTCAAACAAGTTTAGAAGAGCCCTGAAAACCTCTACCCTTCATTTGCACATAGCACCAGGTTTTTATTTTGCTAAAGATCTCATACCTACACAAAGAATTACAAATGCTGGTAAATACAAAAACTTTCATCGTACCATTTATCATACAATTATCATAGAACTACCAAATGCTACTACAAGCATCACAGTAGAGAATGTTTTATATGAGCTGGCACCTGTTGGTAAGCATAAATCAGTATTTTGTAACTGACAACCAACTCTCCATATTCAAATGACTCGAATCATTTTCATTTATTTTCACAATATTCAACAATTTTTCACAGCATGGTTATCCTTTCATATCTTCACATTTCACTGATAAGAAATTATTATTTGCCATTTCTTTATCCTTTAAAAGAAGCAATTTCTCTATCTCAAAAAAAAAGTCCTTGAACATTGGCAGTAGGTTACAGTAGTAACCAAAGACCAGTTACAGTATCTTTAAGCCTTAACTTTAAAAAAAAAAAAACAAGTTACAGTAAAACTTAATTCTGGGAGCAGTTTCTGCTAGGTCTGATGATGTCACTGTGGATTACCCACCTCCCACATGAGCCTGCAGTCTGTGTTCTCATCCAGTTCCTGAGGCATTCGCTTCTCCCCTGCAAAGGGGCCAAATTTTTCACCCTAAGAAATGATTATAAAAGAAAATGAATAAGTGGGGACACACACACACACAAAAAAAAAAAAGCCAGTGAATTTCCAAGCTCCAGCAGAGGTCTCAATTCTAGCTTCAAATGGAAAAGGGCAGTTTTCCTTTGGAAACCCACTATCTGACAGAAACACGCACAACATTGTGAGTTCAACTTCAAGCTCATTCACACTCTTTTTATGGCTTGGTGAATCTTCTAAAACCATATTTCCTCTTCACACTTAATTTCCAATTTAGCAAATAGCATTTTTCCAGATTTTAAATAAGGGTTATATTTACAAGTCACATTTCTTCTAGGATTCTCAGGAATCACCTTGCAGTAGACATCCTACTAAATGTAAGGTATCTGACATCTGGCAAGCACAAAGTTTTCATTACATTTATTCACAGGATTATTTGCAATACTACTTTTTGAAGTGCCACAAATCAAGTCACTAAATAGTTCTGAGGTTTTGAACATACAGAGGGATTTATTTTTAAAAGTAGGAGCATGCACACTTCTGTGAATTAATTCAAGCCTTGAAAAACAGAATTAAAATGTTCTAACACCTGCTAGTGCTAACACATACTGTGAAAACATCCATCGATATGTCCTTCCAAACGTCTTGGGGTTTGGTGTTCAGTGTTTTGGTTTTTTTTCTTTTCTTCCTTTCCAGATGTCATGTCAGCAGCAGGGTAAATTCTATAACCAGGGCTTATATAGGTCAAACATTTTTTTCCACTTGTTTGTTCTTATTTGCAATGATAAACCATATAAACTGGAATGCAGAATACTACTTTCCTTTAGGCAGTATTGAAATAGAAAGGCTCTAATATACTTTAAGGCATTACAAGTTATAACTACACAATAAGAAACAACTTTGTTTCATCTTTACAACATTTTGGCTAATAAAAGGATCAATCTTCTCTGAAAATACCCTCCCGCAGGCACATTCCACAATCCTAGGAACAGTCTGCTTTTGCCCTCTCCCTTCCTTGCCTGTGTGTACAGTGTCAGTGAAGAAGTGGCATGGAAAACCTACAGGATGAGTCCTCCTAGAAACAACCAACTAAATTAAAAAAAAAAAAAAGAATTTAAATTAAATCTGAGGAGGTAACAAAGAAAAACAAAATAGGCATTGCATAATAACGACACAGAATTGAGAAGCAATAGTTTAAAATGTGCTCAACAAAGATATCATTAGAAAGACTAGCAAATAAAGGAGCTAAAAAGACAAGAGCACCAGAGAACAATTGGAGCCCAAATTATGAATGGGGACGCAAATATGCGTAGGGATAACAAATATTAGCAGGGATAGCAAACATTGGCACTGCGAGGCTTCACCTCTTTCACTTCCCTGTTTTCCATTCCAGCTAATCATAAGAAGTCAATGGTCCTCTCCTGTCAGCTTACAAATCCTAGGATTTAACACTCAAACTGATATTCCCTTCTTCTTTCACTCTATCTGCAATGAAGGTGAAATTTGGTCAGTACAGTTACCTGTGCACAGCCACCAATGTCCTCAGCTTCTCCTGAGCGCCACTCCAGTAGTACAGCACTGTCTAACAGGGGCCATGCAGATGTTACAAGGGGGACAATTTGCCGTGTTGTTCGCTTAGGTTAAGGAAGAAGTCAAGATGAGAGCAGAGTAATTCTGTTCTAGAGGTTTATGCTCCTTTCTAGGCTCAGTAAAGATAAGGTAGGCCCCTTCTGGAGAAGATGCCTCATGCCAACTTGAACTTGCTTTTCTCATTTTTTTTACAAAGCATCAAGTAGTTTTAGTGCAGAAAGGAAAATAGCTCACTACAACTGCTGAGCTCTGAAGAAGAGCATAACTGCATCTGTAGAATCTCCGCTATATATAGATAGCATTTATTAATATAGCAATTATTAAGATGGAAAGAAGCTTGTTTGACAATAATATGGATTACTTCTGTTCTATGGAAAGAAAAAGATAAATTCTCCATAAATTTAATACAGAAATAATGTAAGGCCATAACGAATACAGAACTTTCAATAGCTACTCTCCCACACTCACTTCGGCAGCAGAATAACACTTCACTGAGCAGAAAGTGATGAATTAATTCCTTAACTACTTTGGAGGTTTCCACAACCCTCACCTCAGTAATACTATCATCCTCACAACCCAGAAGATGCCTAGTTACTAGACAAAGCACCTACAGGATTAATTTTACCCATCACTGAGCCCCGCATCACCTCTGGGGTGAAACACAGCAACAGCTTAGTAGTGCGTACTGACTGAAAACATGAAACACCATATGTCATTCCTAGCTCAACTACTCCAAGCTAATAAACCTCTACTGCAATATGTTTGAGCCCTTCTGGAAGCTCAGAACAATAGAGAAAGCAAAAGGCAAGATGCCCACCTCTAATGTAAAGAGAATGTAACGCGAACTGGAGAGGATTCAAACTTCTAAGCGCTTTTTATGGCTCCTCAAACTTGGACAGAAAGCAGAAATTAGACACACAAAACCTGGGATCTAACAATACAAAGGTCCGTAGGGATAAGCACCATTATTAATTCAGCCTTAAAGATAACCTTTTTTTCCAATATATCTATTAGTCCTAGCCAATAAGTCATACTGAATATATAGATCAGAAACATAGTAAAATTTCCTCCCAGATCAATAAAGCAGTCTGAAGTTATGAAAGGCAAATCATTCAAAAAAGCTGCTTTTCAGAACGTGACTAATCTTGTTCCGATCTCAGCAGAACACTGAGAACTGCAATAGCTCTCTCTCATTATTATACCAGGGGTCTAATCATACTGGTGCTGCAGCCAAAGGCCAGATGCTGGAGAAAAAAAAAATTACAAGAAAATGACAGCTTTTATAAAGATCACAAAACAAACCAAAAAGATTTCACCTTTTATACCTTCAGACAAAAAAAAAAAAAATTAAAAAACTGGAAACATGGCATAATGCCCGAAGGCACGAAGGCAGATGGCAGGTAACAGCAGTTCAAAACATAGCATTTCCAAAATTTTGCAAACACTTTAATTTTCAGAGGCCTACTTCATGAGTATTTAACATTTGGACACTTGTTACTGCAATTTCTGATATAAGATCATCTGAAGAGTGCTTGACTTTCAATTACAGCTGTGCAGAAACAACAGGAAATCACAGAATCACAAAATGACCAGGGTTGGAAAGGACCTCAAGGATCATGAATCTCCAACCCCCCTGCCACATGCAGGGCCACCAACCCCCCCATTTAATACTAGACCAGGCTGACCAGGGCCCCATTCAATCTGGCCTTAAGCACCTCTAGGAATGGGACATCCACAACCTCTCTGGGCAGCCTGTTCCAGCACCTCATCACTCTCTCTGTAAAGAACTTCCCCCTGACGTCCAACCTAAATCTTCCCTCTCTCAACTTAAAACCATTTCCCCTTGTCCTGCCATTATCTACTCTTATAAAGAGTTGACTCCCTTCCTGCATATAAGCTACCTTTAGGCACTGGAAGGCTGCAAGGAGGTCACTCTGCAGTCTTCTTTTCTCCAGGCTGAGGTGCAGCATTAACTACTCAAAAACACAGATTTTATTTTTCAATCAGTGTCATATTCAGCAACTACTCTCAGTCTCAGAGTTCCATGGAATTAATTAATAATTAATTAATTGTTTGACAGCTGTTAACTACTCCGTATCAAAGCTATGAAGCATAGTACTGCTGCCTCACCCATGCAGACTGGGGGGGGGGGGGGGGGGAGGGGGAGTTGAAAGCACTTCAGATTTGATTTTTTTTTCCATGGGAAAAAAGTAACACACAGCCTGGTAATATCTAGTGTATTTTTTGTGCTTTTTACACATCTGCTGTTCTCTAAACAGCTGAGACCACGCATTACACTTAGGTCTTTAACCATTTTTAGGAATACTTGTTCTAAGCAACGCCCAGTTTCCATAGGGCGACTCAGAAGCTGATTCCTCATCCTACTGAGAAGCAAAGTCAGGCACATACTTCTGACCAGGGCTTTGCATACCACATCTGTTGGTGCTGAAAGCACAGAGGATTCAGTGCCAAACAAAAACCAAGTCCACAATAGGCACTTCACAACATGTTCCTAAAACTCTGAAAGATCTTACAGCCAGTGTCTCTGCCTTTTCTTTCTGCAATTCACATGCAGTACATCCCACTTATTGCTAGGATGTCCTGAACAAGGATCTCACACTGACACAGCTGTGCAAGCAGAGCTCTGACAGTATATACCTACTCTGTAAAAAAGCAATTCAGAAGCAATATGGAGCAGTTCTAGCAAGAAAAAAGATCTGTTTTTCCTAGCACGCAGATCTGAGGGCTCGATTTAGAACAGTATGAAGGAAGGGGATTCAGACCTTCAGCTGATACTGACACAGATATCAATTTTGGTCACTTTCACTCTCGAGTTCATTCTATTTCAGACTCCAGGGATGCATGTGCGATAGCAGTCTACAACTTTCCTTCATGTGTGAATTTCCAAAGGTTTAATATGAGAGTTCAGACCCTCAGTGGAAAAAAAAGCCATTAAGACAATCGATAAAAAGCTCGATCCCCTTCTACCTCCTTTTATCCCTAAAGGAGGCCTCAGAGATGAGGCTACGGTGTTTAAGCCCGGTGGACAACTGCAAAACCTGGCAGTCCTCCCAACCAAGTCAGCACCAAAATCTGGCCAAAGATGTAAAGCAAGACATTTAAAGTAAGCAGAAGCGCACAGAAATGCAGGGTTCACAACTTCAGGTATGCCTCTAGCGGTTGAAACAAGTTGTTTAAACGTGTCAACTGAGCAGTTTTAATAGGGACTGCAATCGATTAAGAGGTTTTCCCTTCAGTCATCGAGCACCAGGAGCCACGTCCTGTTTGGGATAGGAGGGATTTCGGGTAGCCGCGGTCAGGGGAATCACACCCCCCCCCAGTCCCGGGGACGCGGCCCCGTAGTGAGGAATTAACCCTTCGCCTGCCCGGCTGCAGCGGCTCGGAAGAGGCAGGAGCCTGCGCACGACAGACGGGCACCTTCGCCCCCGGGAGGACTAGGCGAACCCAGAAGCACGAAATAAAGTCGGGACGAGCTGGGAAAGCAGCAGCCCGCAGAGCACAGCCGCCGCAGGTAGCCGGGCCGGCCGTCCCGCTCCCCGCGCCCGCCCAGGCGCGCCGCCCCGCCGCGCACCGGCCGCCCCGGGCAGAGGGAACCCGGCCGGGCGGAAGTGGGGCGAGCGCCGAGCGAACAGGGCTGAGCCGCCCCGCTCTGCCGGGATACGTGGCAGCGGCTCCCCGCCGGGCCGCGCCGCCGTTCCCAGGCCGTCACCCACCTTCTTCACTTTGCGGGCCGTGTAGAGCCCCATCCCGTCCTGCACTTTGGACGACTTCAGGGCAAACCTGTCCGGCACGTACATGCCCAGCATTTTGCACAGGGCCGGGCCGCCGCCTGCTAGCGGGGAGGAGGATTCCCGGGGACTTCCATTGCACCGGGGGAGGGGGCAGGAAGACGGGCTGGGTGCGGGGCTCGTCCCGCTCCCGACGAAGAGGAGGGAGGAGCCTGCCCGCCACGGCCGGGCAGAGGCGGCGGGGCGCCGGCAGGGGGCGCGCGCGCCCGGCGGGGCAGCGGCCGTGGAGAAGCATTCGGGGCTTTCGCGCCGTCGAGGGTCTGCTCTGCTTCCGCAGCGACTGGTTCAGCCTTCTGGGTCGGGGCGCGGGTGTTCTGAGGTCAGAAGTATTCTCACTGTGCCTAGGACCCACAGAGCTTCCGAGCTACGAAGTACTTTTCGCAAGCACTACATTTGTTCAATATCACTCGGGTTTACCCTCACTACCTCTCGCCTTAGCTTAGGAATGCAGACTTTGAAAATCACATAATTCTTCACTTAGACAGATTGTTTTCAAAGAATACCAGAAATTTAGCAACCCTAAAGGAACCCAAAAGTAACATTGTTTTCTGTTGAAAAAGCAAACTTTTCAATATCCTGGTGACATATCCCACAGGGGTATTGTGTGCTGACCAGCGCTACGCACAATCTAGTTTGAACAGGGAAAAAGTTGTTGCACTTCAGTTGTTTGCTCTGATCTCACCCGAGTGCTTCCTTTTCAAAAAACCACAGTGCCCAACACTGATTTTTTTTCTAGAAAGCTGATTAATTTCAGTTGGGATTTCTGTCCACATCATACACTTTGCTGTGCCCATACAATAAGTTGAAGTAGAGACTGCTGTATTTGAAAAGGGATTTGTTTGCATCTGATTATGCAGTTAGAAGCAAGTACAAAGGCTTGTGTGGCAAGCACAGGGAAAGCATCAGAAGAAAAAAAAAAAAAAAGTGTTTTTATAAACAGTTTAAAGATGCTTCAGTACTCAAAAGCAGACTCCTGGAGCATGGTGGTCCTCTGCTTGGTATTCTTCCAGAGATAGATAGTAGAAGTTAAGTATTCAAAGTTTCTAGTTCTCAAAAAAGTATAGGAAAAATCTTGTACTGGTATGAAAAATGTCCTGAATTTTAATTACAATATGACAGTCAACATCGTTGTAGAAGTATGTGTATCCTTGTGGATCAATTGTGTTTCTGCAATAGCAGAAATTGCCAGTCATGGACAGACAACTTGGGAAAAGGGAAAAAAAGGAACAACTCCCTTAGACAACTTTCTAGTGCCCTTATATACACAATTAATCCATTTTGTGCTTAAGATCCATAGAGTCATAGAATTGGTACACAACTTTTAAAATTATTGTAACAAACGTAATATGAATACTCACCAACACACACATATATATACACAGATATTTATATAGTGATGTCATTCAATATATAGCAACTACTCTTGTAAATTACCTGGGGCTCTCATTTTAATAACAAAAGGAAGGGAGAGTCAAAAAACATAGTTGCAAGAATGACTTTGGGAATGAAAAGAATAATTGGGCATGCAGCTTTAAAGCCTAGATTTGATTAACTAAACAATTAACAATTTTTAAAAGGTATATATTTAAATAAGAACTGTAATACCTTAAAAACAATTACACTGAGCAGAGAGGAAACAAGTTGTCCAAGCCTACAGTTTCAGTTTTAAGAATAACGGCAAAACTTAACTAATCTTTTAATTAAGATCCAGTGTCAAAGCTTTCATATGTATAACTGAACTTAACATCTTTCTAGACTATAATACTTTCTTGAATTGAGGCCAATCTGTCTTAGTTCATATAAAATTAAAATAGTAGCATGATTTTCTGACATTTTCCAAGGACTATGAATATTTTAAAAGTAATTTTCACTTTATGAAGTCCTCAGTATTTCTCTCCAAAAAAAAAAAAAAAAAAAAAAAGCCAAAAATTTAGTGATACTCCATATTTCACCTTAAAATAACTTTATAGAAATACTGCAACATAACTCGCTATGTGCTTACATGTTTTGCTTTTAAGCTCCTGAAGCAGGCATAGTTGCTTTTATTTATAAACTCCATCCATTATTATTCTAACATGAAGTGCAGCTAGTTGCACTTTCTTCAGTTTAAGAAAAATAAGAAACAAGCTTTTGCACTGGGCAAAACTGATGCCAAAACAATCTCTCCTTTTGTAGCACTATGGATGTTATCGTGTGAATTGGATATTCACAACTGCCCTGGCACCATTACAAATTTTTTTTCAGAGTTTAATTAGTCATCTATATATATAGGTTTCACGTGCTGCTGATATTACCCTTTCTGGTTCATAGAAAGGACGTTGCGAAGGATAAAGTCAGCCCTGTTGAACTGTAATTCATGTAGGGACGTGTTACAGCTCTTCTGTTTTGTCCTATATGCAACTGCAAGGAGGGTGAGGTCTCAAAACTCCAAGTGACTCAGATTAGACAAGAATGATGAAGGGCTCATATCATGATGCATGTTTGTTTATCATTAATCAATAGTAAGAATGGAGCATTATGTTTTTGAATTACTGTTTTGTATTTGATGTGTATGTAACATGGGTGCATATAGCCTGCTGGTGTCCTCTGCCGTGAACATTATTCAGCTGAGAATGCTGAATACACCAGAAAAAGGAATTTTCTTGCTGGCATAGCAAAGTCATCTCCAAAATGACCAGTTGAACAAATAAAAGAACACTTCTACAAAAGCTATGTGTACAGCAGGTTTTGCTGAGATAGCTGGAAGCAGTTTGAAGGCATGAAGTACTCATACCATGTTATATAACTACAGTGAGAGAATTAACTTTGATGGTTCATGAGACTGAGACAGCAATCTGTAGTAGTAAGACAGGGATGCCTCCGAGGCCCTCTCCACACAAACAAGCATCACCAAATAAGAGAAAGTACAGAATAATCAGATATCTTTCTGAATTAAGATACTAACAAACAAGCATGGAAAACATTTGTGTCAGCCCATTGTAAAGGCCATTTTCTGAGACTGAGAAGTATGCCTTTGTGTCCACTTCCCAAAGCCTCTTACCAACAGCCTACGTGCTGTGATCTGCATTGATCTATTGATTTCGTCTTAGAAAGTCACTACCAAATATTCGCTGCACTTGATATTTCAGAAAGCGTTATCAGTTCTTTACAGTTAAATCACCAGACATAATGACTTCTTATCTTCAGGTTCTCCACTCCCTCAGAAACACCTGCCAAGGTGTTTCTCTCTTTACTTTGTATTCAGATAGTTTTTCTTGGCACTTGCACTAAGACAGGTGCAATTGAGGGGAGGGTAACAATCAGTCCAGGAATGTTTGCACTCACAGAAACAACTAACTCCATTGCCAAGAACTATTCGGTGTTGTCTAGATGGCTTAACTGCACTGATGAGTGGCATCGTGTTCTAAAACAATGCTTGAGAAATTGGTTTGTGTGCACAACTCGAACAAAGGTCACATGCAGAAACCACAGTCACCCAGAGAAAATATAAGTGACTTGTATGGGAGTCCTTAGCCCTGATTAATGTCAATACTGTTATTACTCAAGAAAGTTGATCTGCCACAGCTGGGCTAAACAGCAGTACATGATGCTCAAAGAATAGGAAGAAAGCAGTTATGCTATGTACACAATATGAAATTATTTGCTTATATAATTAAGAAAAGGTCTATCAATAGGATCCCATGAGATTTCAAATAACAGTTCTCCTTAGCCAGAGTCCTAGAAAAAAAGACTATAGAGAGGTTAAAGAGTAGAGTGGAGTCTGAATATGAAACATGTTGGTTTTACCTAAAGTTGAGAACTGGAATTAATCCAGAGCATTGGAAAAAAAAAAGATAACACTGTTGAAATGGCTGTATAAAACTATATATAAATAATTAAAAACTTTACTTTCTTTCAATGTGAAATCCTACAACCATCCAGGTGTAGGAAAGCTCAATCAGTCCCTTCCTCTTCCCGAGGGAGCACTGAGTTTATAAGGAAGTGTAAATGAGTTTCATGTTTTCTGTTCCACTGCATGGAACATGCTTGATTGCAATCGTAAGACTACACTAGCATGTATATGAGCATAATTTTTATTTAAATTAACCCAACTAGGAAGTTTAAAGATAGGGAAAAAAATTACAAAGAGGACATATCAAGCTTAGCACTACCCCCTAAACAAGCTTTGAGCACTGAGGGCTTATGGTTTGTTCCCTCTCCCCACACACACATTTGTATCACACCAGGATAGGATTTGCGGAAAAGACTTTGAGATAAGTTCCATTATTCTTTCCCAGTTGCTATTATAATTTGCAGTATTTCTGCTTTATCTAATTCATTACAGTTTTAATTAACACATGTACAGTTACTTTATGTTGTTTCCTAGTATTATTATATAACTTCATCATTTTTGCTTTACATTTTTAACTAGCTATGAATACTTCAGTTGCTATTTACAAAATGTACTTGCAGAAAAATACAGAAAGAAATACAAAGTGGCAGCTGTGTTCCATTTTTATTGGCCTAATACTTTTAAGAAGAATGCTGTGAAACTTCTGGTGTTAATTTCAACCGAGTAATTCAAATGAATTGTTGGGACCAAAACAGTCTGAGGAATATATCTCAAAATATAATAATTCATTCTGAAGAAATACATTAAAAATAAAATGAAATAAATCAAATCCACATTTTTATTTTTAACCTGCACCACATAACACAGTGAATAATGAAGGACAAGTAATCTAGTAAGTTATATAAAAGGCAAAACATTCAAATTTGGACTGTTATAACACAAGTGATAATTTTTTTTAAAGTTTCCTATTCTTAATTTCATCTCTTTCATTGTCTTACTTTTACGTAAAGGTAACTATACTTTTTATAAAAAATAGCTAAATAGATATTCTCTCGTAGTCAAACTACTTCAAACTGACTGAACAGTGGATGGCTTTCATATATTCTGTATTCCTGTTGCTCTGTTTTTTTACTTTCTGAATTGCTTGTGCATACATCATACATCAAGGTAGATATTGTCAGGTGTTTTCTTTCTAATGTGTTTTTTATGGCCTATTCTAGGCCATACCCATAGCCTATTCAATGCTGAGCTATTTAAAAAAAGGAAACAGACAAAAGAAAAACACTTCACTCTTCACCCCAACCCCAAAATGCAAATAGTAGGTGTTTACTCATTGGCAATCTAGCACAGAGAGAAACTAAATGTGTTCCTACGTTAGACTGTAGTTACTTGTTTAGAACTACGTGAAGCATTAAAAAACACTAGGGCATCTAACAGCTTTCAGATTTGAAGTCTGATAGTGTCAGGAACTGCTTACATAACTTCCTTGTAAAGGGCATGAGGTATTTTCAGGAGAAAGCTTTAACACAGTCATGGAATCTGGTGTTTCCCAAATGGAATTCCATGGAAGAAATCCATGTGTTGTGACAAACAAAACAATTACAAGTTCCTCATCTGGAGTTCTAATACTTGTTGCAACATCACACCCGAAGCATGTAAGATGCTCTCTCTACCCAAGGAACAGTTAATTAAGGGTCAGACTTAATAAGTTAACATGTCATATTCCAAGAAGAAATAGAAAGATTTAAGGACAAAATGATCTTCAGGATTCTTGAAGTATGCATGCCAGCCCCTGAAGCATGCCACAGCTTAGAGGAAAAAAAAATCTGTTCTCCAGAAAAAAGAATGTTTTTTAATTGGTAATCCTTTGTTTAGAATTATGGGCATCCAACATTTTGGCTTGGCTGGGCCATATTGTGCGAAGAGGTATTGCCTTGGGTCACTTATAAAATACATACTGTGGTTTATGCCTATAAGTAACAAAATACTTTTAATATTTTTTATTAAAACATAAAAATGAGGGCAATAAAATCATAAAACTAGCAGGTTGGACACACATGGATTAGATGGTATGTTATGTTATTATCCTTAAAAGTTTATTTGACATTTCTTTCCTCTCCTCCTTCTGCCCCTCTCACAGCCAACTGAAATCAGAAAGGCAAATGCTATTTTCTCCTTTTAGTAGTTCCTTGCATCCTAAGTATTAGAATATTAGCTTGTTGCAGCACCCTTAGAAATATCAGAATTTGGTTCTGGTAGCTGACAGAGGTCTTAGAAGGGTCGCTGCTCATGATAATGATTCTTCATTCCCAGTTCGTACATTCATTATTCCACAAAAGTTTTTGTCACTAAAGTTTAATCAAGTTTGCACCAACTGTTTTGAAAACTTGCCTCCTGGATCTATACATCTCTTTTCCAACCTCATCCACTTCCCTCCAACGCAGTTAGAATAGGAGCAGCATTTTAAGAGCAGTCTTTGACTAGTGTAGATAGTAGACCATTTGCAGGATGCTTGCAACATTGTCAGCCTCTCCCTTCTTTGATGAAGAGTAAGTGCTCATGTATGTCCGCACTTTTCCAGCATGCAAGTAGAGTTTAGCTTTGACCAAAGAGCAAGAATTTTCATCAAATATTCCTAGAGTTTGCCAAGTCAGTTTCTCTGACTAGGTACAATGTCATTAACTTTCTCACTGCAAATAACTTCCAAACCTTTCTACAGTGCAGTATCCAAACCAGGTTAAAAAAGACTTTTGCCCATTTTTCATATTTTGCATTGGAGTTCTCAGGAAGCTTTCAGCTCAAGTAATCACGTTACTAGAGGAGAAAATGGCAAGAGGAATAGCATACAGACTACTCAGGTTTCTTGTTCTTTTTCTGAGTTCTACAGAGTTCAGGCTAAAAAAAATCTTGCTATTTTTTCTTCCTCTACTCACTTTCCCAAAGAAACCAAATACATATGACAATTTAAAACCAAAAACTGTGATTTTGGTGTGCAATATTAAGAAGCCGAATGTGAAACTATATTGCTTTAGTCCACACAACATACCAGTGTATGCAGGCATGAGAAGTGTAGTACCATCAAATTAAACCATTAGAATCAAACAGCCGAGCTTAGCAAGAGTTGTGTATGCCTTTACAGCTCCCCTTGCTTTGGGAACAATGGCACCCTTTCTATGAGTAATCACCAGGTAGGGCCACTGAAAGTACCTAGAACAAATTGTGTTGACACAGAGTCAGCTTAAGCCATATATTATACTATCACTTAAAACCTCAATCTCTTAGATGGAATAATCTACTTTCCTAAGCAATTAAACTTGGTTATTGAGAGTATGACAAGCCCCATCTACTCAGTGTCTGTTTTTCTCCCCAGTTTCAACAGTGCTTTGTCCGTTTGCTTGTCTCTGAAAAAACAGAGTTATTCTTTCCCTAATGTATTTTGATTTCCTGAGGAAGATTCCTTTCAAAGCTATTTTTAGGGACTGCTTTCTTTTTTGACTTACTACTTCTACAATAATTCTTCTTCTAATTTAGTATTGAGTTTTTTTTGTTTTTTTTTTTTTTTAAATTCAGTAAACATTTCAACCTAGAAATTACTTCCCTGTCAAATCCTTCTTCCAATCAGGAAAACAACAACAAAAACATTTAGTGTAAGCCACTATTTTATTTAGTAATAAAAACTATCAGAATCATTTTTTCCAGTAGTAAATGAACTCCTGGGCCACATCCTTAAGCATCCTAAAAATGTCTTCCTCAGCTAATTATTTTGTTAGCATACTATTTCAGTTTAAGTGTGACTTCCTAAACTGATCTCATCCACCCTGTTTTTTTTCCCTTTCAGCCCCTTTAGGTTCACTTTTCTCTCTTCCTTAATGGTAAATGACATTCCAGATTCAGCTTCTCTCTACTAAACTACTTCTTTCAACACTAACCATTCGCATACATGCCCTACTGCTTAGAGGCCAGACTTCCATAGAGCCTATTTCTCATTAGGCCTTGCACTGAACTGATCATATGCTCTTCCTGGAAGCATTAAGTCTTACATTTACATACTTCCTTTCCTACTTGCAAGCTAAAATTGTGAGATTTTCATGTAACAAATTTTATCACCAAGCCAATTCCTATTCTGTACAATTATTTTTATTTGTTGAAAAACAAACAAACAAAACCCACTAGAAGTTGGGGCTCCCTCTCCATACCTGCCTTACACCTTATCATTTAACTTATTATATGTTCAACCATGCCATAAATTCTATACTGAACATTGAATGTTGTAAGGTATTTTTCCCATCATTCCCAAACAGGCCATGGAACATCGTGCTGGGTTTTCCTGTAGCCAGAAGACAGCTGACCATACTGTACTATGAACTTGCAGTGACTTGTTAATATTTTCATAGCAGATGGAGAACATCCTTCATTACAAACCTCTAGGTTTGCCATGTGGTGTAGGATATTCAGACTTAAGCTACCACACATACCGACAAATGTCAGGAATTAGTTTTTCATTATACTAGGCAGGATGAATGTTTGTAAATAGCTTTTCATTTGAGTGCTTCCATTTGAAAACTGTAATCCTCCATTATTTTCCATCTGACACCATGGGTACTTAATAATTCTCTCTCAGATGTTCAGAATTCAAAGTTAAGTCTGCTGAAAACGTACAATCAGAGACAAAAAGAGCTGCAAGGTATCTGTTGATATAAGTTTAAAAAAACAACCACAACACAGTCTAGAGGCTTTACACCAACGCAATGCTCACTGGAATTAACAATGTTTCCATTTCTCTTTGTGCATCTTAAAAAGTAGATTGTGTTGTCAACAACTTTCTCAGCATTGCATTTCAATAACTAAAATTCTGATTTATGAACACCTACTGAATAGCATCAATTTCCATAAATTAGTGCTTTCTCATATGCTCTACTAATCTTTGTGAGAAATGCTCATTTTTAAATAGCCACAATCTAAAAAAAAAAAAAATTCAAAGTCCTTTAGACAAAAAAATTTTTTGTTGCTCTGATGTGCAAATTCCTGGCTAGTGTGCTTCTGGAGACGCTGTATCCTTGCATTACTTAACTAGGACAACATGACAGATACAAGTCTGAAATGTGCTGTTTTGGAAACTGTCCAAACTGCCCGTCTCAAGAGATTACTTAATTGCCCATTTCTTCCCTTTTTGACAGTCACAATATCAAATAAGAGAACTATGAACACAGCCATCCTATTGTTATTAGAAAGAAAAGGTACACAAAATGGTCTTTCACTATACTTAGTAGGATAACTTGTTTAACTTTAGGAGTCATATTTCCAAGTCTTCTTTACATAAGATGGAAGGCTAGACCTTCAGTACAATCCTTTCCAACTATAAAAGATGTAACAAGATTCAGTAATTAAGTACACAATTCAAACAATTTTCAGATATTGTTTCCGAGGTGTATAAGGATCAACTATAGAATAACTAATGTACAACAGAAAATATGCAAATAAGAAAAATTTTAAAAATCCATAGTTATCTCAAAGATTAAGTTATATGATTACAAATATTTTATGCGGCTCAATGTTGCTTAGTGAAGTTACTCAATCTTGAAAGGACTGGAAGGATTTAAGATAATATGATTTTTTACTCCCAAAACTGGGGAAGAAATAAATACTTTTGCGTTCCCAACAAGCAATGGTAAAATGAGCCAAACAACTCTTAAACAAAGCCTTCATGTCTAAACCTTCATGAGTCTACTTAGCTTCACAAAGCAGAGACGTCTGGAATAATTGAGGAAAAGAATTTCATGCAACTTTCAGGAACTACTTCTGCTCTTCACCAAGAACCTGACACAGCCCTGTAAACCCACACGTTGGGACATTAGTCAATTTCAAGAGCAGATTAAGAACTGCTTACAGTCTTAAAGAATTGTTGTAACTACATAAAATTGGTAAAGAGAAACAAACTGAAAAATTGTTAGACTAATTTGTACATGTATAGACATAAGAGAAGCGTACTTTGAAAGTAAGTCAGCCTCTATGTTGCTTCCTTTCCGAAGTATTCATCTTGGGTTAACAAGACCAACAAATCCTACGGCTCAGGCTAAAGCTGTAGCTGGTTCTATATTACCATGTGCGCAGCTATGAAAATGCTTTCTCTAAGCTCAAGTGTGCACTTCTCTGACATTTCAGAGGAAACAATGGCACCCCCCTGGGTCAGGCTGCAAAGAGTTTGGATTTGATATTGTTTGTGGGACACCACTCTGTTTATCACACAATAGGGTTTCTGTTTCTCCATCAGTTCTATTGTGTTACATCATACCACTTTTTTGGAAGCTATGTTTTAAGTTATAGCCTGTCAGGCACCCTAAGGCATCTAGACATTGGATGCCCTATAAATTTAAGGTTATTACTGCTCAGTATTGCCGTAAATGAGTTAGTCATCTTTTGTCATAAAGCAGCAAGAGAACAGACTGAAAATACAATGCAGCTGCATCTTATTTAAAAAGCGTGTCTTTCAAGAGGTACAAGACATTAACATGCCATTTACAATATTATATTGAAGTCTGTCCAAGCTATAATAATTCATCACAGAAAAGTTGAATGAAATGCTATCGTACAATATGGCTGTGGTCAACCTGCATGCTAAATACACTTCATTTGGGCAAAGCAACCTGCGCAGTCACAGGCTACAGAGTGACTAACATGGTTTTACTTGACCTGTGTCTCTAAGATTATTCTTACAGCATGAAGATACTCTAAACAAGGAGCAGGAGAGAGGAGGCACTCTATGCAGAGCACTCAGTACACAGCTCCTGAGGTCCTGCCTGTCTAACCAGTGGCTTTTGGAACCCATCCACCCCACTCCTCACATAGGCACAGGCACACATTTATTCACTGAGCTTTCAGCAAATAACAGCACAAGCACAGTCTCCATTTCCCTTCTCATGCTTTCTTAGAAAGAAACCATCATTTCTCAAGATGGAGTCATTCTATTTAGTCATTTGTGAGATAATATTTAACAGTGCTTTGCTTTCAGTTAGTTTAGAAACTGAAGTAAAAGTTACTGGGTAGATGTGTATAATAACTAACCTTGAACAATGATAAAATCTGTAAGAAAAAAAAATGAAAAATCTGAAAGATTGGGAGCAAAACACTAAGCAGACATAGAGAATGCATTTGTTCACTGCAAAGTTTTCAACTCTTAATAGCCTACACTTGGTTGAATGCAATTAATCTAACTAATACTCTTGGGTTAGCTTTTGAAAATTTGTTATTAATAGTTATTGTTACATCAGATTAAAGTCACATAACTCCCTCATGCAATAATCAGATGGCTATTTGATCCAATATATCCCTATGATGAAAGCTATTAGAAAGAAGTGATAATTAAAAAGATTTCAGTAAACTAATAAAAGTAAACCTGAAGTACTTGCTGCATAAGAAATGTACTACTTTGAGAAATCTAAGAACCAGTAGCTACTGATGATGGCATCTGTAGTATCATCTCAGAATATTCCCCCCACCATTTTCAGGTCACAGTAACTGCACAAAATAAACAGAATTCTAATAATCATAAATCAAGACATCTCTGGTTTTCAAACACAATATGATACTGAGTGCTACAGTATCAGTAGGACTAGAGATAGCTTGAACAGAATTCAAAGGCAACACATTCTTAGCCAACTTTAAGTTTTATGACATAGATCACATACTAAAAATCTTTCTTCCCCATTTCTTATTCCCACAAAAATGAAGACAAGGATATAGAAAATGTCAAGTGAACAAAATTCACTTTCAAATGGAGAGAAGAAACATAAATCATCTCCAGATATTGTGAGTAGCCTGAGTAACCTGCAAGTGTGTACTTGCTCGCTGAGCATATACCCACTGGCCTTGTCCAAGAAGCAGACATTAATCTTCCAGGGAGTTTGTGAGTTGCAGTGCAGGCTTTCGAGATGGCTGAGAGCTGTGGGAGAATATAGAAGCAAGCCCCGGTAGCAAAGGAAAAAAAATGATAGGGACCGAAGCAAACCCAGCCTGCTTCAATTGCAAAAGCCACAGATCTGACTGAAACCAAAGCTGGAATCAATGACAAAGGGAGCAGCAGGAGATTGGTTTATAAGCCTTTCCCCATGTCTAGTTTGTCTTTTCTTTCTTGTCTCTGCTGTAAGAGGTTTGTCTGATGTAGGCTTTGTTCAGTGAAAACCTGAGGTTTCAGAGAATATCCCAAGTGGATATTGTCCACAAGGATCATCAAGTCCAACTCCTACGTCCACAAAGGACCACCCAAAACTCAAATCCTATGTTTGAGAGCACTGTCCAATCACTGCTTGAACTCTGGCAGCTCAGGGCCATGCCCACTGCCCTTTGGTGAAGAACCTTTTCCTAACACCCAACCTGTCTTTCCCTTGATGCAGCTCCATGCTGTTCCTTTGGGTCCTGCCGCTGTCACCAGAGAGCAGAGCTTAGAGCTGCCCCTCCATTTCCTGTGATGAGCTGTAGGCTGCCACAAGGCTTCCTCTCAGCCTCTCCTCTGAGATGAATAAACCAAGGGACCTCAGCCACTTTGCCCTCCAGACCCTTCCCCATATTCATAGCCCTCCTTTGGATGCTCTCTAATTTTTCCTGATGCATCCCAGGGTACTGTCAGCCATTTTAGCTGCCAGGGCATATCAACTGAGGGAAGAGGTCCTGATCGGCTTACCTCAGAGCCCTGGTCAAGGCTTATTACTTTTTTCCACTAATGAAGGTATTTTAGTATTTCACTTAATCGTGACAGTACTCATCTACTACGTGCAGCATATTAGTTACTGCATTTATCAGGCTGTACTTCTTGGAGAAGGGAGATCAAGTGACAATTTCATGTGCTATATACACGTACTTATACCAGAAACAGCAATGATCTCAGAAGCATTTCCCTCACACTTTGATATAAAATCAGCATGAAGATCTGGTAAAAAGTATGTCATAACTTTCCAGTTTTTCCCACTTCTCTCATCCTTCACCCAAAGTAGGAGCTGATCAAAACCTCCAGGCACAGCAAAACTTGCTGTGAATGCTAGACTGAGTAATTATACAATCAGCTATAACACTGAGTGCACAAGGCTGGAGGAAAGTGATCAAACACCCCAAGCACAATGAGAGAAGGGGCTTTGACTATCAATAACAACAAGTAACCTGCAATTGTATGGGATCCGGAAACTTGTAACTCACTTCAATCAGGCATTGTATTTTCCTCATGTCATCTGGGCTTGTTCCACCCTCTTTGATGAGGGCATGAGCCAAATTACCCAGCACTCAGCCAACAATTACAGAAGAAACAGAACCAGTGCATTGTCTATAAACTGTCACGCGCCATGTGCCTGCTAACTGTATTGCACTGGCCATTGTCATGTGTTGTCCTCCTCAGCAGCCAGCTACACCAGTTGAACAAAGGAGGGTGAAAGAACATAAGGAAGCCATTAGAGGTTAGGAGCGGTTGCCCAACATTACTCAGAAAGGGATGTGAGGAAACAATCGAATCACTCACAAGCAACTTGTCTGTCCAGTCAACATCTGCAGGCAGCCTGCAGCCTCTCCTGCTCTAAAGGAGGGCTATAACAGCTCTTTAGAACATCACAATAAATACGCTAGCTCAGTGTACCTACCCATTAGTTTTAAATATGTCACCCATTAAAACAATCTTCTATTCTGTAAAAGAGTGGCTACAAAGATACAGAACTCATGAAAAGAGAAAACAAGAGGAACAATGCCTCAACGTTAAACTTTGGAGAGAAATTTATGCCTCCAGCTTCTAATTACAACACTATGCAAAAAAAAAAAAAAAAAAAAAAAGACCTTGAAGTAATGTATTTGTATTTATTTCCCATTCAGCTTCCCAGATGCGTGATAGGCAGTTGAGGAGAATGAGCACAGTAATGATAGGGACAGACTGCAGCTGGCATATGCGTGGGTGCGTGAGAGGAAAAAGTAGCCAGAGTGCCGACGGCCTATCCGCAAGTCCTGCTTACACTCAGCAGAGTTTTCTTCCTTGAGTCCTCAAAACATTAACTAACTCTTCTCTATCCTGGGGAATAAGACCTAATTCCAAGAAAGAACAAAAGCAAGGACCAAACTTAATTACTCAAAACACCCACCAACATCATCTCACCCTAGTGAGATAGTAAGTTACCTGGCTTTGAGATAAAATCTCCCTCTTTTATAGGCAAGCAGAATGGCTATTGAAAGTGACTGTTCACCCAAGATTCACACCTGTTCTTTTTCAGTTTTTCATAGTAAATGTGATCAGTAAGAGAAGTTTCCAGAGGAGGAAAGAGTACCTTTTTGAAGTGCATGATAAACATTCATCTATCTCAAAATGTATCAACTACAATTTTCAGCAGGCAGAAATATACCATAAATCAGTAGATTTTCACGATACACTGACTGCAAGATCAGAATGCCAACTATACATCCATTACTCAATCATGATTGCAATATGAGATTAGTCTTTTTGTTAAATGGGCAGAGATTTATCATTAAAGAGCAAGTTGTACTGGAAAGAAACAACACAAATAGGTTTTCAAATGCAGCCAGTTATCTGTTCACTTGAACTTGCATTTTGAAACATTTTTCCTTTTTTAAGGGTTTTAAAGAAGTAGTGCAGTAGGTGAGGGAAAATGTCCTACATACTCTGATGTCAGCATTTGTTGCTCATGTAAGCTAACCAACTATGCAGACCTTAGACAAGTCTTAAAAGCATTCTTCTAAAAAGAATTTGAAACCACTGAACAACTGAAATGGAGAATTTGCATTTCTAACAGAATTAATAACACAACCTTATAAACCAATCTAGACACTTGTTCAGAAGACTAACCCATCTCTGAATTGTACCAGTTGCTATCTTAAACTTTCACTGCTTCACTGAAACTCTAAACAGGCTCCAAAACCTATACCATACTCAAAGACAAATGAAAGGCTCTCCTCAAAAAACACTACTGGGGAAAAAAGTGTAGTATGAAAGTGACACAAAAAGCCTAGCTTCTCCTCTATGTATAGACATATAGGTAGAACCTACACAGCCAGAAACAGCTGCAGCAGCTCAACAAGAGAATGCAATTTTTGCTAGAGAGCATTTCGAAAGCAGGGGGGATAGGAAAATCAAGTAGAGATTAGAGTACTGTAAGCATCAACAAAGTATGGAGGAAAAAAAGAAAAAAGGAAAACTAAATTCTTATACTCTACAAAAGCTTCTTAATCTTATTTTTAATTCTATAATACTCTGTTTCACCCAAAGTACTGAGTAATCTCAGGTTTAGAATAGCAACTAAGTTGAACCACTAATAATAACTAAACATCTGATCACTTTCTAACCTGGACTCCGACCTCCCTGACCTCTCATCCAAAATGTCCATAATTTTTCTTAAAGGATGCACAGAAAACTTCTTGTCTCTCAATCTAGAAGCAAAGCAAGGTAATACTGTATTTCTGATTTGTGATTAAATGTTAGGCAGTCCTACTCTTACCTTACAGTCAGTCAGACTCTTCATTGACAGACTTACAAAACTGAGAAGTTTCGACAATTAAAATGAGAATTCAGGTTTGGTAGAAAGGTATTCATTATAAGATTAATAGACAATAGTTTATTAAAACTAAGCCCTTGGAGCAGAAAGGTACAGTTACTTCAGCTGCCTGTTGCTATGTACACTTCTCTCAATAAAGTAAGACAACTATGCACTAGTAGTTATTTCTAGTAGGTGTTATACTAAATATTACTAAGAACTGAAAGCATCCCATGCGACATCAAATTCTGTGCCTGCACCAATTGCCTGGCAAACAGAGTGCCTAATGTAGGTTTTTCAATAGTGTTCAGGGATGGATAGACCCTCCTGCCCCTTAAATTAATAGGAGTAAGTTTGATGAGAATTACTGCCTTCTGGAAAATCATCTCCTGAAGCTAATCTATATATACCAAGCTTCATTCATTGTAACTGAAAGATGAATTAGCACCCGCAAAATTTAGGATGTGGTCTTTTCTTAAATTGCCTGCATTTAACCCATTTACACAAGTACTGACTGAGTCAAAACAGAAATCTGTTGACTTCAAAAGGAGGAAGATTTCACTTCAGCTGCTTGAGATTGTTTCCCAGTGATGCTTACAGGCTCTGTCACATACAGGTGCCAACGTTTTCTCTGATGATACAGCAAAAGCTAAGATAAATTTTACATTTAAGAAAATTTACTCCATATTTTTCTATCATATTTCAAGCACTAAGTACATAGCTAGTGTTGTAATTAGCAAGTAATATGAATACTAGCACACAGGTTGTACAGTTTCCATTAAGATCAGAACATTATGGCCTCTGAATACCTGTAGCTTGAAGCAGCCTAGAGTCAATCCATGCTACCACATAAGAATAGCATGAACTGCCGCATTAAACCAGTCTTAAAATAAAGGCATAGCAGAAATGGACAAAACAGGTAATGAGATCAACATATATATCAACACTGCATTAGTACCCCAAAAGCCAGTAATGAACTGTATTTTTATTTAACAGCTTTGCCACTACATCATCAAGGCATGCTTGTAATAATGGCTTAATCACTGCTTCCTCAGAGAGCAGAGGAAGACTCCTCCCCTGACTAGTATTAAGCAGACATCATAGTTCAACCTTCATAAACTAAAAAACTTTTATGTCAGACACAAGCAAGGAGAAGTACTTGTACAAACTCTTATCTTACCTCCAAGGCAGGAGTGGTATCCTTTACAGCTCACGTTGGAAGGCTTGTTAAAGGAAGCAGGGTCACTTGGCTGCAGCAGTGGGCTGGTCATGGAGCTCAGCTGCATGCTCACAGAGCTGAGATGAAGCTGCACACCTGAGGAAGATGCTGACTTATCTCTGTGGGCTTGCACTTGATGCAGATGCTCAGATCAGTGAAATTCAGTGAGGTAGAAGCAGATGGAAAAAAAGTCATCTTCTTCAGTGTTGTTTTATTTTGTACCCATACTGCTATAAAATATCTATGCAAGAGGGAAGACTGGCAGAGAAAAGAGTACTTACGGGTATTTCTCAGGTTTCCATAGCCTCATCAGTGACTGTGTTGATGCGTTGTAGCCCTGGGTATTTTAGCAATGTCATGACTTGCTTCCCAGAAGAGGAAGTTAAATTGCTCTCAGTTGGTTCATTGGCCAAAACTGTACTATTCTGTTGTACTTTCTAAGCAGGAGTGTTTGAGTGAAAACAAGAGGCGAGAAGTTAAGAGTAAGAAAAATAAAAGACATATAACAGGCAAGAAAAAACTTTCACATTCCTCTAAACTCCTACAATCACTGAAATGCCAGGAGGCCTTTTTATTAATAGCAAACATTATGAAAGAGGACATTAAAAAAATGTTAATATCTCTAAAATTCTCCTTCCTAACTTTCTGCACCACGGCAAGAACTTTATGTGCACTCTGGCATCCAGAATCTTACCAAATATTTTCTTTGTATATGCTGAGACTTTATCTGTACTTTTTAGCTTAGCTGCAAGAATGCTTGTACAGTTAAACTGGAAAAGGGAAATGAATCGAAATAGAGTTAAATGGTTTGCCTTACTCCATTGTAAGCAATTAGTTTATGGTTAAGAAGAATGCAGATTACAACTGGGAGGGAAAAAAAAAAGCCAAACACCCTCCCTTTCCCAAATATTAAAATAAATTCTTGGACAAAGAAATAACTTTAATTTACTGTGCACATTATTTATCAAATGCTGTCAATCCACATTGTCCTTGTACTCTTTAGAGAGTCTCATATTTTAAAGCCTGAGCCCTGAAATGGGATCTGCTTTGAAGAACCCTCTGCTAACTTCCAGCCACAGCAGGTCCCTCTGCAGACACAGAGCATTGTGTTATAGACAGGGAACCCAGCTGACACAAATTGCACCAGGTAGCTACTAATAAAGTCAATGCAAGCACCAGGGAAAACTGCCAAACTGCTTTGAGAATAGTCCTTTGGACCAAAACCCATCAGCAGCATAGTTTCTTTGTTTACTAATTTCATTCACTGTGCCAAGATTGAGTTTGTTTATTTCTCTGAGAAATAGCCTTGCACTTCTAAAGCAGACAAAAACACAGCAAGCAGACATCCCACTTTTCAACCATTACGTTACTGGTGCTGGACAAACAGGACAATGAAATACGCACCTGTATCTAAACTGGGGGTTTAAATTCTGTTATCTGAGAAGTAAAAGGAAGTTCCCCCTGGAATAACTCTGTGACCTGAAGTGCTTGTTGGAAATGGCTTTAAAACCTGAGCAGGACTGTTGACCAGATTAGCATCACTATGTGACAGTCCAGATTTGGAACTAAATGCTGCACTCACGAATGCAAGGTCTGTTGCTGATTTTATTAGTAGCAGTATTTTTTGTACAAGATAAGATAAAAAATGAGTACCACTTGTGGAAAACAGAGAAACCGGTGTCTGTAACACTGCCACATGGGGGACACAATGGCAGGTGGGAAGTGACTGTGCCTAGGGCTCTGTCAAAGACCAACAGCATGCTAATAAAAGTACAATTTTGACAGTGCTTTAACCTATGGTAAGAGCTTTTTATAGTGCAGGCCAGCCTTCAGTCTCAAGTATTCTACTCAGCACAATCAAGTGTAAGCAATTTGCGTTATTGAAATGCATCCTTAGTTCTTAAATAACTCTGAAGTCACAGTAATCTGATGTGCCTTTATGAGGAGCTGCCATCAGTGTGGGCCACCATGCATTTCTTCCTGCATATTCCCAGCACAGCATTTGTTCTCATACACATCAAATTCCACTTAACCTTCTATTTCCAAGCTCATGTTTTAATTTTATCACTTCTCAAACCTCGTGCTTAAAAAACCCACAAATACCCAGCCTAAAACTTACCTATTAGGTACCCACTTAACTTTAAAATCCACTTCAAATACTTCCTGCTTAAGGGTAGTGGTTGTTTTTTCCATACAGATCCTGGTGCCCTTCCATTCCATCCTCTAAAAGAACTGCATCCCTCAGGCCTCTCTCAGATCCAACTGACTTCATTAACACCTGAATAACAATGGGATTATCAGTAAATGTGATACTAGTATGATCTAGTTTCATCCAGAAAAAATAAAGCTAGGAAGGAAAAAGAATTCCTCTGGGAGAAAAGCTAAATATGGTGACATTTTTCTTTGAAAATGTAGCATTCAGATATAGAAGATGAATGCATTTTGGGGAATTTTTTCATTTTGTTACCTAATGTGAACAGAAGTGACTAAAGGCAGAAAAGCCAAGCAAACTGGATGAATAACCAAGAGAGAAACATGAAAAAACAAAACAAATGGAGCTAGAATAGCTGCAAAATGCACATTTTGAAGTGAATACTGTAACATATCAATGGAAGGAGTACCATTCCCTGACATAAATAAATAAATAAAACAAATAAATAAATAATGGCACTAATGTAAAGCTTAAAGAAGTGCAAGTGTTGCCTTTACCTGCAGGATTCAGTGGCTTTTTGGGTAGCAAAAGGTGGGAAATGTATATCCTTTGCAGCCACTGAGTCAATACCAGTATCAGACTTGTCCTTGAGGGATTCCTACCTGTAGTGACTGCTCACCTGTGCCTCGTTACCATAACCCAGCAGGTTTATCCTGTGTTACCAAAGTCATCCAGCTTAAGGGATCACAGATGTTTTTGGATGAGGAGGAGGGATCGTCTCCAGGAAAATCTAAATTTCAATTATTAGGTTTCCCATATAATCAAACACAACAGCTTTTTTCTTGTTGGACTTTATAATAGAGCATTTGCATCTTCAAGAATTGCAATAACAAACTCTACGTATGGAATGAGGCAGGAGCTTGTACAGCCATGAAACCTTGCTGCTGCCTCTCAGTCTGCAGATTGAAATTGCTGGAGGCAGCAGAAGAGAAACCTTGAAGAGCTCAGCACTAGGAAGCCAAAGGAAACAGGAGAGCATCTCCACAGGGATTGAGCTTTTGTCTTCCCTGTGAGAAGCCTAAGAGAGATCTGCTTTCTGCAGGTTTTGGCCTCTTTGATTTTCCCCCTCATTCCCCAGTTTCTTTAAGTGTATTATCAGATTCCCAAGGGGACTATAAGAAGCAGAAGTCTGACAGACACCTAAGGAAGAGACCCAACATTCACTGCCTAAGTACTGCACCCTGCAGTTTGCACTGATGTATAAATGAGTCTGAGAAAAAAAGTCTTCGTTACCCGTCCTGAGGCCTGAACCACTACAGTATCAGGAGTGATGCAATGTATATCCTGCTCTTGGCCACTTAAAATGGGGTTGCTCTAGCTGATTCTGAGAAGTGTGTTTCCCATTAAGCAGCTCTATACAAGTTTCTGAGTCAGTGAAGGTGACACATGGAAAAACAAAGAAATAAGAAAATTTAGAAAAGATGAGATCCAGACACTTAATATCTTAAAGAAATCTACACAATGGAAATAACTGTGCTTTAAATTACTGTTTTTTTTCTTAACATTACCATTCTTGTCAATGGAAAAAAATTCTCTCCATTTACAATTGCCGTGGTCAAAATCAGCAGCATTCAGAAAGCAAATGTTTTCAATGATAATCTAACAAAAATAATGTCTGGCTCTCTGGTGAGTTATTTGTTTGAATTGTATGCTTGCTCTAACTCAGACTGTGAACTTCTAAGGCACACTATACATCAGAAGTACTTGCAACCATGACAAAGCGGGACCGTTTTTTTATCTGGGGCAAAATTCTTCCATGCTGTCCTGTTCTTGTAGTGCTCCTATCAGAGCAGACGCAGAGCATGTCACAAATGCCCTTCTTCCAATGGCTCCCTTATAGATTTTAACCTCTCTCTCTGTAACATCAGTAATTCCTTCTCCTGGAGAATAGCAATAAAAAATAAGTGTGTGCTAACTGAATTCAGTTCAAGTCGCAGCCTGCCTCTTCTGTCTCTAACTCTGTTTTCTCCCTTAAAATGTCAAGAAAAAAGAAACAATATATAATCTAATATTTTTTTTTAATTTTCTGTACAGGAATATAACGTTATGGCAATTTTGTACATGAAATACATACAGTATTTAAATGCAAAAATCAGCTAGGTAAGAATTTACATTAGCAATGAAACTGATTCATGTGCAGCTCAGTTAATATTTAGTTTAGATCTGTATTTTAATGGGAAAGATTTTAATAGTTTACAATCATAGAAACATAAACATTTAAAACAAGACTCTATAAAATAATTTACAGAAACTCTACCATCTACACTCAGAGAAAGGGTGTATTCCTGTTTGTTTTGTGTGTGAGTAACAAGGTGGATGAATGATTTATCTCAGCCTTTTAAGTATAAAATAATTTAGAAGCAGTTCATGCGATGTGGAAGCGAAGGAGTGTCAGTTCCTGCAAGGTTTACTGCTGCCTCAGACATCTACTGAGCATCGAATGTGGTTCACCAGACACATGATAGTACAGCTGTCAGATGCTGCCAGAGAGCACCGGCCTCAGTTCCTCCAAACAATCACTTATGTAAACATAAATATACAAGTTGATATCTTTTCTACACAGTACAAATACAGGCCACAACTTCTCAGCTGTGCAAGTAGTCAAACTGTATACTGGGAAGCAGGATAATGTTCAGAGTGGAGTTCCATATATCTCTATTTACAGGTGCACTAACAGAACTTCCTCGTTTTCACCAATTTGCTCTGGTATTTGACAGAGTGCCCTCCGTGCCCAATGACGTACACGTCCAGCAAGTAGGACTTGCCAGACTGCAGGCCCCGGATTGTCTCTGTGGTAACTGCTTTCTGTATATTCTGGCTGTGAAAGTATTTACAGAGAACCTTTTCTGATTTCTTCCTCGTATCTGGACCCAAGCACTGGTTCTGTTCTCTTTTCTTCTGCTCCTCGTTGTAGTTGTCATCCACCTCCTTCTTGTAGATGCAGAATTTGTTTCTCTCCTGTGTGCCGAGCCATGCCACTGTGACTGAAGAACACGTGCGGAGTTTGTCAAAAGCTTTGATTCTCGTATCTTCAGGAAGAGAAGGAAATAACTGCTTGTTTGGCCTTGTCGTTGCCAGAATCTTCAGCATAGAAGCACCTTTTTTGTTGCCTTTCAGCCTGATTAGATATTTAGCTTTTGCTTTCCCTCGCAGCTGGAACTGCCGTACTCCTTCCACGTTTTGAGACAAGAGTAATTTTCCATCTCTTCTAACTTGGATCTGAACAGCATCTAGGCACGAATGAACAGAAAAGGTGACCTTCTGATGAGATGAAACAGGAGCAAACCGCAGAAATTTGGCTCCCTTCCTCTTGATGAACACATCTGTAACTTTGCCATCCTTCAGCTCAACTGTTTTCTGCTTGGCCTCCTCCTTCGTTCTGGCAAATGTGCCAACATATGCAGTGCTCAGGTTCGTGTTAGTGTTTACTGCAAACATGTCAAAGTAGTACTGTGTGTCGGGCTTCAGGTCAGACACCGTGAAGATGTTCTTGTTTCCAACACAAACTTTATGCAGGTCAACTCTTGGCTTTGAGGATGTTTGGCGCCCAAATTTTGATGGTGATTTTAGGAAACCACGTTCTTTGCCAGCATTGTTGTCTGAGGGGAAGCCAAAATGGGCAAAGTCAAATGGACTGAAATCCAGACCTGGTTTTGGAGCCATCATGAAGGCATCATCAGAACTAAGCTTGGCTTCAACAGCACAGAGGCTTTTGAAATTGTGCTCTTTATTGATGACTATGCAATACTGAATTGGCTGTTTCAGCAATGAGGCCGTGGGACTTGGCTTCCATGCCAGTGTTACTGTCGTACGTCCCAAAGAAGTAACATCAATTCTTGGATCATAAGGTAATTCGGGGTAAGGTTGGTCGGATTCTGGAGTAGTAGTTGCATACACTTTAAAATGTGTATCCTTCTCTGTCGACAGCAAATCTAGTTGGTACAAACCAGAAGGAGAACTAGAAGACACAAAATACTCAACATCGTTGCCTTTGTAAGAGAACAGCTCTGTGCCTTCTTCATTAGTAAACTGCTGTTTCTGTTGCTCGAGAGGTTCAGGTTCACCTAAATTATAAGCAAAGAAAAACATTTGTACATACATGATCCAAGAGTATGAGAAAAGAAAACTACACTTCTACATAAAATGCAAATGTGAGATGAAAAAAGAAAGGTTTTACCTTCTTAGGAAGGTATTACCAATAGTTCTGTCAAATAAAGCAGGGTTTGGCACTCAGGTTAACAAAGGCAATAGGAACCACACCTAACCAGTGATACCAGAGTCTTGCAGATGGCAGCTATACTCTCCACCAGACTACACCAAACACCTAGATTGAATATGCCATATTGCTCCCAGAGAAACTGACTCTGCTCCCTGTTTTCGGGCTTGTGTCCTCACACTTGGCCCTATGAGTCACTCTAAAGCTGCCTGCCTAAATACAATGAGGTCCAAACGTGACTATCCCCCAGTCCAGCACAGATGACACTTGGAACTCGTGTGAGAATCTCTGGGAGTCAGAGACTGTTCCTCTCCTGAGCAGGAACTATACTGCTGTCTCCAAATAAGTTCCTTGTCAATAGATGGGCTCACAAAGGGGCCAACTGAGCCCTACAGGAAGGCAAATCTTGCCTCTCCTATTCACTTCAGGTTTTGCTTTCACTTTTTACATCTCTTTTCCTGCTTATGTTGCTACTTACTGCCACTTTTGTGCACTAAGGCAGGACTAAGGCTGAAGATCCAAAGGTCATAGCAGTGGACCTGCTGAGACTCAGCACTGTGTTGACACTGGCTTGAGGAGCTTTGAATCCAGGAGAAAGGAGAAAGCTGGAGGGGTAAGGAAAGCCTTGGATGGGTTGTTACCTGAACCTTCTCCACTGGCTTCCTCTGGGAGTTCCTGTACACTCAGTTTCCACTCCAGGGGAGCATCACAGGGTGTCACTGTTACTGCTAGGGGTGTGTTGTCCTCTTCCACCACAAAAAAGTACCTAGAGGAAGGTTAACAGACCCTCAGCATCAATAAATTCTATTGGCACCAACCATCAGGGACTGACTTTACATTATTATGGTTGACCGTGCTGGGGCAGCAGAGACAAAAATGTAACTTACAGGCAATAAGAGGAAATGCTGGAAGGCTAGTTGGCATGAGCTAAGGAGATGAGGGGCTAAAACCCCCAGCTGCACAGTGCTGCCAAGACATCATAGCACAGGAGTTTTTGGCCACCTGCCCTCCCCTCCATCAGCTTCACCTTTTGCCCCTACACTAACCACAGACAGTATAAATGGTCACAAACTTGTCACAAAAGTACAAATGAGGGAAACAGGGCCTTTTCCTGGGATTTAGGTTTATGCTCTTCAAAGCAGGACATGCTTTTCAGTGTGTCAAGATGAAGGCCCTAGAAGCACGTACATACACATACTCATGGAGGATGGTGGCAATGCTGCTCTTCCCTAAATTCTTTGACTCAATTCCTTCTCCTACCTAACCTCAGTATTTTCTGACCCTAGGGTTGAGGCTGGGAAGTGGACGATCAGGCCAGACTGGCTCGAGCTGCTTCTTTAAAGCACACTATGAAATAAAAAAGAGAAATAAGTATGGTGGTGTCAGCCTGTAGTTTTTCCTTCCCCTCCCTTTTCCTGCAGACATGGTTAGTGACCCTGCTTCGGGGAACTTCTGTGCTCTGCAGGGGCTTTGGCATTGTAGCAGAAATCACACAAACTGCACGGACCTTCAGCTGGGAGGCCAGACTGGGATGGAGCTCGCATAGTTACTTCACCAGACAGAGTGCTGGCATTTGCATTTCTCTTACTCAAATCCAGCTTTGATTCAAAGCAACAAATAAAGCTGCTGTTTTCCAAGACCAATGTCATCACTTAATCTGGGCAGAAATACCTTTTAGGTGTGTCTCGGAAGAGGTAGCTGCTAATTTCGGCTCCATCTGGGATGACTGACGAATCATGAAAAAATGCCTTGTCCCGGATCTGCATCTGGAAGAGCTCCTCATCTCTGGTAGGCAGCTTCTGCATCCTGGAGCTGAGTGGCAGCAGCAGCAAGAGCAGTGGGCAGTGGAGCAGGAGCATCCTGCAGGAATGACAGGGATTCCAGATTGGCGAGGACTGAGCCATGCACACAACAGGAGCTGCTCAAGATACTGCAGCAAGGCACAAACGGGGTCTAGTAGTGACCTATTTGTTCACAAACTCAGCAAGTTGCCAACTCATGTAGATCCTACAAATTGATTTAAGGCTGCCAAGGAGCTTAGTAAAGCCTTCTGCAAACCCTTAGTTGCAGAAGGCAACTAAGAGAAATGGTTTTGAAAGGCTTATTCTGCCACCGAAGCTCACGCATATATACAATGATGTTGCATGCCCTCTATGTTTTATAGGAACCTTCACAATATCACCACGCAACCACTGGGAATATGTGCTGTTAGGACCAAGCTTGCACTGTCAGAGCATTTGGATGAAGTATGTAAATAAGATGTTTTCATCTCAAGCTGTAATTGAAAGCAAGCCCACACGGTGGTTTGAAATTGGTATATCTCCCTCCCGTTAACAAATAGCAAAAGCTTTTACATCTTTTGGTAGAGCTACAGTTTGGTGTTCTGCCATTAGGAAAGCTTGCTGGATGTGGGATCAGAGCAGATGGAGGATACAGCAAGCTCACTTTGCTCAGCAGAGTTTGGTTGGGCTTCTAACAAGTCTTTGAAAAGTAAATATTTCCAGTGAAATTGCTGTTTATAAAAATAGTGAATTAGGAAAATATGTGATATAAGCTCACATATATTTGAAGCACATTGGTATTAACATGCAATTCAGCAGGCCTTAATCCTCAAGCCTGATGAGAACTGCAAAACACAAAAGCAGTGAATCCCTTACAAATTAGGCATAATAATTCATAATCTTAGCCTTTCATTATTATGTCTACAACTAGGTCAGTAATGACTACGCTAACATATACAGCAGGATGGACTGCAAATCTCCTCTCAGTACAGCAGATGATCTCACACATAATGGCTCTGGTATAGGGTGGGGGGAAATGCAGCCCATTTCTGGTATGAGTACAGTAGGTTTAAACCGCTAGCTGATTACATTCCTAAAATTAGGAAAAAGAGTGTTAGGCCATTACCTAAGCCGTGTTAGCCACCAGCTTTGGGGAAAAGCACAATAAAAACACTAAGCTGAAGGGAACAGTTTTATTGTACTTTTCTTCTTCTTACTTCTTCAAATGTGAGGGCATGCCCTGGTCCTTACACTGCAGGATAAGCTGATTACTGCTTCATAACAAACTCTTTCTTTTTACATTTAACATTAAATCTGTCAGGCTGTTGATTTTTCTTTCCCTCACCGTGACCCTTCTCCAGGCTTTTACATAAAAACAGTAAATACAGGGCTCGCTGAGAAGTGGCATGATGTAGTTTAAGCCATAACAAAATCACTCTTCCCTTTCAAGCTCTTAAGAAAAATATAAGCATATGTCCCCAAGGGAAGCATCAGTGTCCACCTCCTTCTCCCTCCTGCGGTTACCTTCTGAAAACCCAAAAAGAGCTGCAGCACCGTTATTTATTCAGTGATAACCTCACAACAGCAATGCAGGGCCCCAGGGCAGGGAGGCTCCGTGGCAGCAATTCCCCATTTGCAGGGCGTATAATGCTTCATTTCCATCACGCACAGGTTTTAAATTGCTATTTTGTTATTATTTGAGAGCTTGCTTCAGTGTACCTGGCTTTACCTAGGATATGGAGCTGCGACTTGCAATCCAGTCATGAGCTGGCTCTCCCAGGGTTTGTCAAAGTTTATCCCAACCAGATCCTTGCCTAGGTTTTGACAACGGCAGACACATTTTCTTGAATTCAGACCAAAGTGTTGATGCTTATCATCACAGTTAATGACATTTGGCCTTTGGGAGCAAAGATCCTAACTCAAAATACTAGCTGATTCGAGCCACCCAGGTCAGCAGAAATCCCTTCTCTCAGGACGCAGGATGAGCTCTGTGTGCTATGCCGTGCTGTTTATTGACTTTTCACGTATTATCGTTGGCCAACAGTGAAGAAATTCTTTCTAACTTAATCATACAGCTACAGCAGATTATTTGGTTAGGTAAGAAACACGGACACTTTCTACAGACAGCGTCCTGTGCGTGAACCCCCTGAAACTGCAATATCATGTATTCTTATAACCCACTCCACTGCAGTGCAACCATTACCAAAATAAACTACTTTTGATTATGGGACTACCCAGGCTAAGCTTTAGTTCTTAAATAATTTCACTAGCTAATCCATTTTAAAAACTTTAGTAGACAGCATTTCTGTCCCCATGAACTACTGTGGTGTAGTAGAAAGGTAGGGATTTGTCTGTGATTTCTGTGTCTAATTGGAAAATCATTTCAGCTTAAAAATAACAAGAGACAGCAAGGTTAGTTCTATACTCCCTACTCAGGCCAGCACCAGCCCATTTTATACATGAAATAGCTTGCAAAGCTGTTAACTGTTAATAAAAGATAAATGTTTTATAAGCTTTGTTACTTTACAAGCAAATGGGGTTTTGAGTGCCTTCATTTTCACATATCCAACCTTACAGGCCTAAAACAGGCCCAGTTTTTACACATGACACTTCTAAAACTGGAACATCTAAGTAGCAAAGACACACTAAAAATTCACTAGCAGTTTTGGAAAAACCTTTTGTCAGCCTCACACCACTTCTTCACATAAGTTAATAAACAGATTTTCTTTCTTCTTTTCTTTTTTTTTTTCAGTGCATTGGTTGATTTGGCACAATTTTAAAGTTAAAATCCCTACAGTTCACTCATACCAGGAGAAAAGCAAAAAGAATTTGTCACTCCATGTTTCCTCCTGGACAAGCTCCCCCCTGAGCTCACACTCATGGTGTCCCCCCAGATTTGCACACTTTGCCTGTGGGCACATGTACAAGTGCTCTCCCATCACTCTCCCACAAATGTTTCTGCTTTCTTGGTGCCTTGCAGCCCAAGTCTTCTAACCGCATGCACAGGATGAGGCCAGAACCCTGCCCTCCAACACCACACGAATGATGTGAAGTATGCTTTGTGATTTTCGTTCTCCAGACCGTGCCACTTTCCACATGCCTTTTGTGCCCTTTTCCGTAAGTTCGCCTTCTTTTCTTTTCAACTCAGAATCAATATTTTATTGATATATTCCCGCTGACTGGAGGGATTTGCTTGCTGTTTATCACTGAATTTAAGAGCGAGCCAAAGCAAACAGTCCTAAGTGAAATAATAAATGTCGCTTGGCTTCTCCAGAGTGCACAACTGCCCTCTGACATCCTGTCCTTCCCGCTGGCCCCCTCCCCAGCCTCAGCCACCAACCAAAGGTGACAGCCACAGGCACACATGGTCACACAAAAGGATCAGGAGAGCAGAAGCACAGGCAGTGAGCTGGGAGTGGGATGTGATGGCCTCAAGTGCTTCAGCCTTGCCAGAGGTGAGCTTTTTCTTTAAGTACGAATAAATCAAGACAGCAGTCTGGCCATTTTATAAACTTGAGCTGCAAGCACATCGATGAAAATCATTACATTGGATCAGAGATTTCACAGCAATTCCCATTTCCTCCTTCCTTCTGAACACATCACATTCAAGGAGCAAGGCTTCCCAGCCCTTCTCACATCCCATTCACTCACTCTCTGCATGGTCCCTAAGACATCTGCACACCTAACTCCATCTGTACAAAGAACTGTGAATATCTAGGGAGAACGCAACCATAAGCCAGAACAGAGAGAGATCATCATGGCCCCCACTACACATCCTTTACCACTGTCTGCACATCACAGGAACCCAAGAAGAATTTGCATTAACAAAACAAAACAAGAGATCTGGGTTTATTTGAAGCAAACACATCTGGAATAAATGAAACCTAATGTTTAATTAAAAAGAGTGGAAAATGCACGACTGCAATTTAGTGAGGACCATTTCAAGGCACCATCTGCCACAGTACCTTTGTGTTGCATTTCTTTTTCTTATATGGTTGGTTAACTTTTTTTCCTCCTTATACCCTATTTTTAAATTCTGGGTGTTTTTTTTGTTGTTGTTGTTTGCATTACCCACACTGTATCTCATAATAAGTCTGCAGATTTATTGACTTGATTCAGGTCTAGCTTTGAAAACGAAAGCGCACTGCCAGACTTCTCTGACTTATTATAGGAACACTGCAAGTTTGTGAGCTTTGGCATTATAGCCTTCATTTCCAGAGATAAGCAACACAAACGTATGTACCTTAGCATATAGAGTTATCACCACAGACACAAAGCAATTTAAAAGTACCTACCAATTTCAATTGTAATATAATTAATCATATTTAATGTGCAAAAGATAAACAACAACGTCTTTGAAATTTTAAGTGCGTTAATTTTACTGGAAGTGGGTCAGTTTGTTTTCTCAAACAGAGACCCGAGGGGAGCAGCAAAGGCACTGCATTTAATACTCAGGATTCCCTGAAGGATCTGGAAAACGTTTGGTATGCCTTTCATTTGTTGGTTTTGTTGCCTTTTTTTTTTTTTTTTTTTGTCTGTTTGTTTTTCTTTAGAAAGAACAAACTGCGATCTGGTGGGCCCAGTGCTGGCTGCAGCCTTGTGCCTGCAGACCTCACCTTGGGGGCTGAGCCCACTGCCCACCCTGAGAGGAAATATCCATGCCCCATTGTGCCTTTATCCCTCAGCATGCAAAGACATGGCGTGATGATGCCTCTGAAGCTGTTAGGGCCCAGCCTGTTGATAACCTGGGGGTTCGCTGACCACCCCTTGCAATCCCAATTCAATCCACAGTTCCCCTTCACTTGAAGTATTGTGGCAGTAAAGCAAATGGCAGTAGTATGGGAAACTGTTTAGCTCTGCAGAAATAGGGCTGTATGAAGAAGTTAAGGGTACGTTTCCACCAACTCTTAATGAACAACAGTGGTGACGAATCACAACTTGTGGGAGAGGTTAACTTCGAAGGGGGAATACTGTGAAACGTGGAGCTGTCTCAAATTAGACATGTTGAAAAGCAAACATACTAGGGGAGATATGGTATCAAAAATCAAATTTTACATGGAATATTCTGTTTCCAAACTGAGCCATATTTATTTTTCCACTTTTAGTGGAAACAGATTTGAGCTTGAAATCTCTGTCATGCAGCACATGGAAGCGGGATGCTTCAAAAACCCAGCAGGGCCAGGAGATCCTGTCTGGGGAGAGGCCTGGCAGTTCCCCTCCTCCTGCCAGCCACTGCCCACTAAACAGCTCTTCTCTCCTTCACAGCCACTTCCCTCCATACAATCCAAGGGTGAGAGTCAAGAACAAAAATAGAAGTCCTAGAGACCTCTGGCACAACGTCCAGTTGTTCTCTAGTGGCTGAGGCCTGCTGGCTGCCTGCTGCCACACAACTCTTGCTTCCCCTCATAGCTCTAGTACCAGCAGGCCTTGTGGCTGGCACCACTCCTGTTCAACCTCCCCAGCCATCCCAACGTGCCCATGTGGCTGAATGTCCTCCAGTGGGACCACACATGTCACTCTCATAGAATGACACCACTACAGCAAGTGTCTTCAAAACGAAACACCAATATTAAGCCCCCGACTCAAAGCCAAACTCAGGGAATTTTTCTATCATCTCAGCAGGTTTTGAGCCGTAGTAGGAGTAATCAGATGAGGCAGAGAAACTTGAGTTTGTATGACTCCAGCCCATTGAAGATAACTGACTCTGAACGCCACCTAGCTCTACAACAAATCTTTCATCACAAGATCCTGAGGTGTTTTGTAATGGAGAGCAATTACTATCCCCTTATTACAAGCAATAAAAGTGGGGCACTGAATTCCTTGTTCGAGGAAATCCCAATCTAATCCTTCCCTTTAATCACAACACAATAGCCACTTCCCGAAGCCAAGTCCCTCTGCCTGCAGCAGGGCTCTGTGCGTGGGTGCTGCTGCCGCCCCGTAATGGATTTCAGCAAGAGGATTAGCGGGGAGGAGCGCACTCACACAATTACAGATGACAACCAACGCCAGCACATTGCCGTTTGGTACCATGTTTCCCACTGCTTCCCTATAATAGCTCCAAATGACATTACAAGCTGGAGCTCCTGCCAAAATCCACATGGGACAAGGATGACTGGAGCGTCAGGGGAGGACGCTGGAATTGTTTGTGTGCTCTTTTCTTTCTGCTTTTTGGTGGATGATTAAAAAAAGGGAAAAATCACTCATTGCTTTCCAGTTCCTTTCACTAGAAACACAGTTTCTTCAGCACTGAGAAGAACAGCACACGCGTAAACACGGTTACTAGCCACAGCCAGCTTTCATGCCAGCTTCCTGACCACTATAAATACAGTTTTCCTGTGAGATCTCCTCAGAAACCCTCATTTTCAGGTACACCATGTACTTCTTCTTATTGACTGCGGTTCTCAGCTAACAACTGCCCCTACAGATACCTGAGGCGGCACAAAAAGCTGCAGCAGCTTCCCAAACACCCAGTGCAGCTGTGAGCACACAGCTGGACAGTTGCTGTGATGTTCGAGCCCAGCAGGCAACCATGATCATCTGTAGTGCTGGCAGACACCTTGGAGTGATGGCACGGCAAAAGCAACTCCACAGTTGCAGTGACATAGATTATGCTGAACCCCTAAAATTTCCAGCTCCTTAAATAACATCAGAATCCAAGCTTTCCAGTGGGATTTACTGGCCAAAATTGAATTCCTTTTTAATATCATCTGCTTTAAAGGCAAGCAAAGAGAACCATACAAATCCTGAATGTTGCACCCTTCAGATGCTCTCACAAGAACTTGCTACATAGCACATCAACACTCACATTCTGTGTCCAATTTTCCCTAGCTGGAGAAAGCTTGCTGCAAACTTGTAAACATTTGTATAATGTTTGAAAATGGAAAGTATGAAATGTAGTGTTATGGGGATGGATATTGACGTATTGACGTATTTCTACAATGACGCAACATGGGAGCTGGCAGACCACGCATGGCTACATGGGCACAGCTTTATCAGCTCTCCTGGCTTCTTTCATGGGCTGATGTTTATTTCATTAGGATCTCGCTTTAAAAAATTAAAAAAAAAAAAAAGAAAGGAAGAAAAAGAAAAGGCAGGTTCCTATAGAAGGCAGCTCAGTGAACTTGTGAAAGTTGCTGGTCCAGGAAGCCAACAGCTCTGAGTCACCCAACTCAACTACCTGCAGTCACTTTTGCTGTCAATTGAACAATGCCAGAGAAAACCTGAACTTTGCTTCCCCTATGTGTCCAACCTTCATACAGTGTCCATCAGGTGAGGTTAATTCTGCCCAGAGAGAAGCAGGAAGACACTAGCCCTGATTTCCCCATTCTCTCATCAATTACTGGGACAAATGTGAGCAGCAAAGGCATCCGATGCTCAGGAGGAAGCAGGGCCCCTCAGGAAGAAGAGCATACATACACCACAGCATGGCTCATAATCATCATTTAGCACTTCCAAGGGCTAAGGACCCATGGGACAGAGATAGCCCTTCATCATCATGGGCTCTGGCTCCCAGAGATCCCTACACCCTGCTTCATTACCACCATGGCCCCACCCCGGTCAGCTGCAGAGCCATGAGGCAGGGATTTGGGAACAGCTTGCTGATAGGCAGGCCTCAGCCCCACGTCCCAGCTCAGCAGAGGCTGTTTGTGCAGCCGGCAGGCCAAAGGCTAGCCCTTCATCCCACTGCCGCCCAGGGAGCACGTGGCAGGCCAGGCTGCCACGGGTGAGCAGACGTCCAAACAGACTCTGGCCCTCAGACCCTCTTGGGGTCAGCGTCCCTCCTTGCCTGGCAGGAAAGAATAGGAGAAAGAAGGAACAGAATGCATCTGGAATTAAAGTGCTAATTGTAGGCATTTTCTTACAGCCCTGCAAATGCTTTTTCTTAAGTGAGTGAGGATGGGAGCATGCACCATGAATTAAGGCAGCACAGCTCCCACCTTGTGCCTGCAGCCCTGCTCCATGTGCCTGCAAGGAGCGTTTGCATCCTGCTTTAAAATGTTTATTCTTGTTCAGTTCAAACTGTAAGTTAAAGGACTTCAACTCAAGCTCTGCTTTGTTCACATGGTGTGAAAGGGTCTTAGAAACTGCTTTTTTTTTCACAGGATGTATTATTTCAACAATTGTGTTCTAATGGTCTTAAAAAATTTTAATGGACTGACATTAAATCTTCCCTACAAAATGGTAACTCCACTACACCCTAGGACTGTTTACGTTTTAAATGATTATTCTTCATTACTGAAAAAATCAAGCAGAGAGAGCCCCTGGGGTCTTCCCCAAAGAAGGAGATCCTATTAGCCCTACAAATCATGTTCAAGTTAAGTATTACTCAGGGTGCAAAGCTCACAGAGAACTGACTGCAGCTATTGCAGCACGAGGAGCAGCAGGAATGCTGCTTCCCGTGCACCGTAAGAGTAGGCAGCAGGCAGGACATCACTCTACTCAATCTCTGTAATCCAAACCCGCAATTCTCATCACCAGGCTCTGTGGCAGGAGAAGTGCTTTGACACTGACACGGGTAGAAGTGAGGAAGCTGCAAAGTATCATTCTTCTCACCCTAATAAATTTACAACCCCTCTAATACTATCTTTCCTTCAAAAAAAAAAAAAAAAAAAGACAGGTACCAATGCACTTCACTTAATAAAGTGCACAATGCTCTTCCCCGTAAGTTGCAGCAGAAGCGCAGCTCTCATGGTGTGTCACCTTGTGGGTACTCAGGGGTCATATCCAAACTCATATCCGAACTCACAGAGTAGGGAATTACGTGGGAAGGAGAAATTATTGCTTCTCGCCTTCCAGGTGCTCTCAGCAAGGACCATGGCTCCTTATCTCAGCTGTCACACAATCAGCAAACGTCTCTCCCATGACACCGTTTAATTAGCCCACAGGCAGAGCAGCCACACAGCTCCACGCCCCAAGAACAGCCAGCCCCACATGCCCTTGAGCATCCCATGAGTGCATCCCTCCAACAGCCCAACAGCACAGACACCTTCTGGGCTGGCAGACCTGGGCACTCAGAGCACTTTGGCTGCTGCCTGCTTGCACAGTACTTACAGGATAAGCACAATTCCCAGACCCGTCCAGTAAAACCAACACATTTTAGGCTGGAGTCACAACATCAGCCATCTTGCACACAGACTGCTGTGCCCTGCCCAAAGCTGTCCGTGCAGATTTTCTGGCAGCCCCTGTCACAGCTCAGTGCTCACGTTCAGCTCTCGTCAGCATAGCAGCCGTCTCTGTATGCTGCACATCAGAAAATGAATTCTGAAAGAAAATACTTGTTTTTAATATTTACCGTCCTGGTTCTTCTTAATTTATCTCTGCCTTCAGACACACTCTCACGGAGTTCAGATTTATTTCCCTGACCCATTTCTCGATCGAAACGCCTCACTGATCGAGACACCTCACTAAAGTTTTCAGGCACAACCTCTCCTCACCCTCCAACTCCTCCCAGCAGCATTAACTCCGTGGAGCAGTTTTCTTGGGCAGACACTATCACTGCTGCACCTAACAAAGATTTCTGCCATGGAAGCAATGCATTCTCAGTCACAATGCAAAACAAAGTTTGGAGATACAGCTTCTGTGGGGCTTTTGCCTTTTCTCCAGGAGGAAGCTCACTTCTCTATGATAGAGATCCAGCACAACTCGAGTCATACCCCAAGAAATTTGCATCACTTGGACATAACTCAGTTTTCTCCTTCCCCTTCATCCCAAAGGGCCATACCCCGATGGACAGCAAAGTGCAGTGCCCCACAGCACTGTCCTGGCTGGAAATATCACACTTAGGGCTCTCTTTGTGTTCCTGTTGAGCTCCATTCCCTTCTTCTCCACAGCTTATAAGCAAGCAGAAAAAAGAGAGCCAAGCCCTGCTGTCACGTTAACTATTAGAGGCCGAACGGCAGCAGCTCCATAGTGCCCCACACTAATGACATGGGCTGAATGTCTGAGAGGGCTGAATGAGAGGTGTGCAGCCCTCATTAGACCCTCAATGCAGAAAATATGCAGCAGGGTTGCACAGAGAGCTGGCACCCAGAGGGTGTCTGCCGGATGAATGAGCAAATTGCCTCCCGCAGAAATGAAAATAAAAAAAGTTGGGGAGTGAAAAGACAAATACCCAGCACACAAAATAAAACTAGCCCTAGAAAGATGCAAGATACCAAAGAAGGCCATAAAATAGCCTCCTGAAAATAGTGAAGTAATGGGCTTACGGTTTTATTATTCACATAAAGTTTAGTGACTTCAAGACAGAGGCAAGGCCAAACACGATGTGCTATCCCTGAAAGCCATACCATAACCTGCGTCTGTGCACAGATGTTCTGCAGCAGAACCCACTGCCCCACTGCAGGACAGCCCCATGCACCCTGACATCTGACTGTGGCTGGCTTCGTCCAAACCCACATAGGCTCTGGGTTATTTTCCTAGCAATCTTTGAAACTGCCAGAGGAAGCATACAAGCTGGTCTCCTGCAAAACCGTTTGATACCACCTCGAGGTGTAACCAGTTGCAGAAATAAATCAGGATTTCTCTTCAATAAACTGTTTATTACGAGCCTTTTGGAACATAAATCGCAGAAGACAAAGCAGGGGCTGAGTTTAATAAACATCTCATCCTGCCATACTGGCAACCCTGGCACACCATAGAGCCAGGAAGCCCCCAAGCCCCACAGAGCCTCCACACTACAGAGGCCCCGATCTCCTCGTTCCAGGGCCAAGGTCCCCCCAAGACTGGGGCCAGCTTTCTGCTGAGAGCATGAGTCCCACAAACTGTGGCCAATGGGCCGGGCTGAACTGAGCAGGGCTGCAGGCAGCACTGATTGTCAGGCACAGAGCGAGGCCTTGCACAGGCCGTGGAGCCCGGCGGGGCGCAGGCGTTGCGTGATTCGGAGCAGCTTGCTTGACAGCTCGCACCATATTGTATTTATAAACACTGAGGAACGTGAAATGCTTCTCCTCTGTGCTTCCAAAGGAGCAATCCGCAACACAACAGTCCTGCAGGGTGATTCCAGCGCAAAGCCGGCTCCAATTAAAAAAAGAGGCCCTATTAATTTCAGCGGGGTCGCTCAGGCAAGTAATTGCTTGGGATTCCACGTGGCGTAGGACTGCCCGGCACATCATGCCTGCTGCTACCCAGACCTGCATTCCTAGCATGACGGGACCGATGGCACCTCCGCAGTGTGCCTCCGCAGGGAGGCAATGTGGGGTGACAGGGGCCAGTGGCACCCAGTGCTTGTCACAGGCTGCTGGCTGCCAGGTGCCACTGGGATGTTGGGAGCGGGAGGGCTTGGCTGGGCTGCAGTGGGAAAGGTTTTATCGGCAGCATTACAAAGGTCTCTTAAATTAAGACGGGCTTTTCATCTGTGGGTGGCGAGATCCAGCCTGTGAGGAGCTGATAATGGGAGGAACTGCAACTGCAGGATCCCAAATACATATCGTGCGGGACATGCAGAACAGCACTTCTGATTGGTAGTGTTGAAAATAGAACATAAAATCTGCTTTTGAAAGCTCTCTCCTTCTTCAATAGGAACAAGTTTTGAATCCTGACTGCACCACTACGTGCTCCAGAGTTTGCTGGTGCAGGAGGCAGCAGTGCAGCCCTCTCCCACAGCTCTGATTGCTGCGTGGCAGCAGCACAGGACAAGAGACTCCTGATGAGGAGTGCTGCAAAATGCCATTTTTCTGAAAGCTGGGAGCAGTGGGTTCCCAGCAGGCGAACCAGACCCTCTGAGCTGCCTGCCCGCTTCCTCGCAGCACGGTGTGAGCTGCCCACATCCCAGACTCCTGCACTATCCGTATGGGAACCGGGCTATGCCCCAGCCAGCCGGGCCCTGCGAGTACACAAATCACTTGGGGTAGGGAAAGCTTCAACCCCACACCTCACGCATCTTTTACACACGCATAATTCTGCCGGCTCCGCCTAACACAAACCGAGGCACGAAGCCCTGAGCGGTGCTACAGTGCAGCCCAGCTGCAGAACGGCAGCGCGCTGCCCCGCTGCTCGCCCAGTGCCACCCGCTCTGCCTGCCAGCGGGACGCCGGCTGGGACTGCTCCCTCCCCCGCCCGCCGCACAGCAGAGATACCCTGCGGTGTTACAACGAAGCCCTCGCGGGGAGGCAGCGGACGCTCGGGAGCCCTTCGGAGGCGGCAGGAGTGGGACGCGGAGCGAGCACAGAGCCGCGCCGGGCTTCAGGGGTTTGAAGCATCAAAATGGTATCTGCAAGTGATTAAACGACGCTTTGTAGCCATTGTCTGGGCGCTGCCGAAATAAAAACACAATCCACGCAAATCCTCGAGCTTACATCCCACCGCTCACTTTTTTCGGTCGTCACTTTTTTTTGTTCCCTCCCAACTCCCTTTTTCGCTCCAACGCCGCGCTCCCGATGCGCTCCGCCCGGCGGGGCTGCAGCGGCACCGGGCTGGCAGCGGGCGGGGAGGGCGGCAGAGCCCGGAGGAGCCGAGGGCGGCGGGGCCGCCGGCGGGGCCGGAGCTCCGTGCTCCTTCCTTCCCTCCCGGTAGCCGGTGCCGGTGCCTTACCTTGCTGCGTCCCGTCAAGGAGCTCCCTCGGGGCCCGGCTTTTTCGGGAGGGGGGGAGGTGTTTGGCGAACCCCCTCTCTGGCAGGGACGGACTGTAGCGGGGACTGCGTCCCGCCCGTCCCTCCGCGCTTTATAGCCCCTTCCCCTCCCACTCCCCCTGCGAGGAAGAAAAAAAGAAAAAAAAAAAAGGAAAAAAAAATTAAAAGCACTTAAAAGGGGGTGCCGGAGCCGGGGGGATGAGGGGGGAGCGGAGGGCAAAGTTTGGGGCGCAGAGGGCGCGGACCGGCGGCGCCCGGCGTGTCTCGCTGCTGCCGCCGGGGCGGGCGGCGAGGGAGCCCCGCGGCCGCCCCGCCCCGCCGAGCCGCTCCGGGCCGAGGGGCGGTACCGGGAGCCCCGGCCCCCGGGGGAGAGGGGGGGCGCGGGAGTGGCTGTGTGCTGCGGGATGGGTCCGGGCTGCTTCTCGGCGGCGACGGGGGCTGCGGCGTCCCGGCGGGGAGAGGGCAATGGATGGGGCTTATCGCGGCTCCTGCAGCTCTGCGGACGGCCCCGCGTAGCGTATGCGGTCCCTCACCTTCTTCCTGGCCACGTTTCGCTTGGAAGCGGCTCTCGGGTTTGGACAGTGATAGATGTTTCTACCCTTACCTGCGAGGAAAAGGTAGAAAGTATCATTTGTCATCGGGGAGCCAGCCTCTTTCTGTTTCTGTTTTTGGCACATCACTCATAAAGATGTCAAGCGCTCCACAAGCATTAAACAAGTGATCACCGACAGCAGCCGCTCGGCAATTCTCCTGAAAGTACCCGTTCCCTCCCTGCACGCCACATCCTATCTTCTGGAGACCTCGAGGGCAAAAATAAAATAAAACGTCCTTTTCCTCAGCAAAACTGCTGAGCAAAACTGACAGCAATGCCCTGGGGAAGGGACACAAATTGCCCTCGGCTGTAGGCAGCAATCAGCTTCGCTCTGCGGAGGCAAAGAGCCCAGAAAAGCTCCCGTCTGCGGACACGCAGCTGCCCGGAGCTGCTGAGGGCCATCAGCGCTGCTTCTTCCAGCACGGAGCGGCCGTTTCTCACCACAACATGGCAAACACTGCCCGGCAGACTGCTCGAAACATAAGTTTACCCAAAGAAGCCCAGAATCAAGAGAAAGAGCCCCACGGCAGCCCGAGCTCAGTCATCGTTCTGTTCTCATGCCCCTATTTTTACACACTGCAACAGTATTCCTCATTTTCAAATAGGTTCGAGGGTAGGAGCATGGGGCAGAGAGGAAAGATGTGGAAGTTTAGAATTAATGTATGCACGGGAGAACTTACAAATACCTGGTGCTCGCATGCAGCATCCCCGCTTCTTCCTTCCGAGAGGAATGCTTGCCTCCAACTGCAACACCTCAGGAAGAAGTACAAACAAAAGCTCTGCTCACGGCACGTTTCTCCTCTCCTGCAGAAGACGCAGGCACTCAATGATATCAAATGCGAGAAACTAACGAAATAAGTCCAAATTAGTGAAGAAAAACAAGGGAAATTAGCCTTTTCCCAAGCCTTTGCAACACGCAGGAGCCAGTGGGGAGCTCTGCCTTGGTTTAGGGCACGTGTTTACATTTAGGGTTACCTCGTGGCAAAATATTGCTCTGGAAAGCCAGCAAAAATGGCTGGCTCTGGCGTGAGGTCATTAGAGGTAAAATATTGCTGCCCGGCCAAGAGCTCGTGAGAGCGTGTGCTTTGCACACAGGCACACAGATTATTTCTAACCTGAGGACAGCTTTAGTGCTATTGTTCTTACAGGGTGCTGCTGCATGTGAATTCAGTGCAAGCAGAACCACATCCCCTTAATGTTATTTACCGAGCCATGCAAGCAGCAACGCTTCTGTGTGTGGGTCACTCGTGCTTGGATGCTACAGATTAATCTCTGTCAGAAGTGTAGATCCCTGCTGGGATTTAGGGCATGGCTGAGAACCATGCTGAGCCAGGGGAGCAGTCTGGAAGGTACTGAGGCAGCCAGGGATATTTGAAAGAAAGCTGTCGATTTCCACTTGAATCCACTTGTCCGTCATGGGCACTGTCAAAGGACAGGGGAGACCTACGCTTAGTGCAGAGCCCCGAGCTCGGGGACAGCTTCTGTGCGAGCAGCCAGCAGCAGGCTGAGCAGCTCACAGCGCCCATAGCAAGAGGGAAGGTGGTAAAGGGCAGCTTCTTGTGCCAAGGCAGTAAAACTGAGACACTCCAGGGGAAGGAGATCAGGAAAGTTCTGAGCAGTTTGACTTCAGCCGTTGGTTTCTCTTTGCCGTCTGTTAAAGAATTCCAAAGAATGGAGTTTTACCAGGAAAAAAGAATGAGCACAAAACTGAATGTCAGAATAGTGATGAGAGCCAAATCGCTCACTCACATGTAGCTGCGATCTTTCATGCAGCCGTGGTTCATTTACTTGGGGACTGAAACTGTTTTGACTTAAGTGAGCAAACCAATACCCAAAATTTGGAACATCTGTAATTAGTTCACAAGAAAGGCAGCAAATTCTCTGGGTTTGTGCCCCTGCCTGGGAGGGAGCTGGGAGCCCCTGCCTGAGCAGAGAGGTGCTACCAGAAACAAGATGTATGTTATGCATTACGGAGTGAAAAGGGGAGGAAATGTTTAATAATCTGTCCCATGAATAAATCTGAATAATAAATCTTTCTGGAACCAAAATGGAAACCTGCAATTGGATATTCTAGAAGCAGAGAAGAGGGCTAATTCATCGTATAAATAATTCATTGCAAATTTTAGCACCCAGCACTGCTGTGCACTCAGAATAGAGGACAGATGACACTGTGTGCCTGCATGTGCGTGTTTAATTGTGTGTATCTATCTTTTTTTTCACCCGATTATGTGACTCTCATTGTGGTGCAGATCTGAAGATTTGCCCTCAGTAATCCATCGATTAACGTTTGTTGGTAGGGAAAGGGTACTGTTATCTATTAACCTCAGAAAGCACAATGTTATGCTGGACATATTGATCAGTGATAAGGCTGCGATGGCTTCAGCTCCCAGCCCTGCAGGGTCGCAGATGGGCAGGGCTCTGTGGGACAGCACTTGCCAGTGGGTGCCCCACACACACCCACAGAGAGTCAGAACCACAGGGACCTGCCTCCCTTCCTGGCTTCTTGCTGTAATGAAGTACATTTCCTTTACCCCATCTCAAGAGGAAGAAAAATCAAAAGCAAATGCAGCAGTTGGCGTGCATCTTGCAAGTTAGCTCAGCTTCTTCCGCATCACTTAAAAGCACTGCTGTGAGAGGGACAAAGTGAGACACCTCGATGGCAAAGTGCGGCTAATGCAACATTGCAGCCCCCTGCCACACGCCCTCCAGGCTTCGCCCAGCTGTGGTGAGAGCTGCCACACTGCCACTGACCTTGAGAAATTGCACATTTGGGCCGCTCCGAACTCATTACTCACCTATTTTATCCAATTATGGTTTATTTATTAAGCTAATTTTAAAATCTCTTGGTGTCGACTGTTTTACACCTCCGGTACATTCTTTTTAATCCTACTGTTTTATGAACCGATTAATAAGACTTTTTGCTCCAATACCACAAATCCAAAGCAAAAACCTAAAATACGATTGTATTGAGTCAAGTGGCAAACACCAGAGTTTCCCATACTGTTGCTGGAAATCGCCTGCTGTTAAACACCACTTGTTTGATTTTGTCAAATTTTATATAATATTAGAAAAAATTAAAGATGGATAATTTTACTGTAAAGTCCCACATCTGCACATTCAAAATAATGATGAGCAGAGCTCTCATGCTCCAAGCATTATTTCTTAATCATAATTTTATTCCACTGAGAAAAGAAAATTGGTGCTATTTCACATAATTTAAATAATCTAATCTACTTCCCAGATAAAATTGTTAACAAACCATTGATTTAATCTCAAGTGTCCAATAGACCTCTTAAACTCTGATGCAAATTATCTACTCTGCTAATTAAAACAAATGAATTTAATAAAAGAGAATGGTACAATAATTAGAAGTAATACAAACTATAGGCTGCTTTGATCTAGAACATGCACTCTTTAATTCTTATGTGGCTAGGTGTTCCCACAGACACATCCCACATCTAAATTCTCATTATATTCCTGTCTTCAAAAAAATAATTGTTTTTGACACATTACTGCAGTGTTTGTTCAAGTCACTGTTTTCAATCACAGTATTACACACCCATACCACAGAGCCACAGATTCTTGTCTGAGAAGCAAGATTCAGCTGCACATACAGTTTTTGCAAGCAGCTCTTATCAAGAAATAGGACATTCTGCTCACTATAAAAGCTTAGTGCAAAACTATAAGCAGTAATTGTGATTCTGAGGGCCAATTTGATGACTCCTAAAGCATTCATCTGTAAAATACAAAAGATTTCAATTTGCTTGGCAGAAAATCAAAACAGATTTGACAAACTGATTTGGGTTTAATCTGACGACGCCTCACTGAGAAGGATTCACTTTCACAAAAGGCAGCTTGGGGATGCCCTACACAATTCCCTCCAGGCCACTGCAAAGTCCATGGCATCAGCCTCCTCCTTCTCTTCCTCTCTTTCCCAGCTCAAGGGGAAGAGCAGCCTTTGATATCCTCCGTTCCCATTTCAAGACTTGAGATTTCCCTTCTGGATAACCAGTGACAAGAAGAAAATAAAATTGCAGACTCCACAGAAATACCCCAACTGCACTTATATGCAGTTGATGATTATATGATTATATTTCTCCCTTTACCCCTTTCCCAGAAGATCTAGGATCCCCAGCTGAGAGTTTAATATGAAGATGTTCAGAATCCTTAATATCTTTGTACATCTGTAGCATATTGCTGTGTTTTAGGCATGGCTACCTCTGTGAACACAGTGGCCCATCTCACTGTGTGTATATAACCAGCAAACACTTGTTATTCCTAGGAAATGTGAACATGTAATTTTTTTAATAGACAGAAAACATTAGGAAAAAGAAAGAGATTAAAAATGAACTGTTGGTCACAAGTCCGATCATGGAAAGCAGAAATACACTATAGCTGAGAGAATTGGAAACATATCTGAGTTAAGGTTTGATTCTCCGTAGTTACTGACACAGACCAATGAGGAACTGGGGAGGCACAGGTTCTGATTTGATCCATTTTCAAAGCCCACACTATGGGCTTTAGCAATGCAGAAAGAGCTTAAATTAAGCTAGAACATCTGGCACAACTAGTCATACAGCATTAGAAGCATACATCCAGCTACATTAGCTCTTATCTAAGCGTACCCAGTAGCACCCTGCAGCTGGCACCTACGCTTTGTCATCTCACATCCACTTCTATGGAAAAGAGACCTGATAAAGGCAAAGTAGTATAGTAAGCTACAGAATGCTTCTCTTAAAAGCATGATGGAAAAGAATCTCATTCTACACGACTTAGAATAAAAGCCCACCTGACTGTAGGTTTTTCCCTTCTCACAAGCACGCACTATGGGGCAATAGGCCATCTTTGCATTGTTTGAAGCCATGGCCATTCGGTGTGACTGCACTTTTTGGTTGGTTGATGAAGATTAAAATGAATCTGATAGCAAAACAAACTCAGCTTTACATTGCCCAGTAAGATTCTCAGCACAGTCAGGATGGCCATGCTGCTTTACAAAGGTGGGCCATGATTACTTAACTCATTAGAAAGTGGAATTAGTGACGTCCATTCAGTCTGCCTTCCCCAAAGAAGGTGGCACATGGCTGCATTACACCACGAGGAGCAGAACCCAAACCTCTTTGCTGCTCGTACCACCCGTGTTGAAGAGAAGCACAACGTCCTTCAGGGTGGAGTGTTTATGCTGCCTTGTGATGAATTAGTGTACTCTAATTGGTTACACAAGTAACTAATGCACTTCTATAAATGTATTTTTTAAAGCATTTGAGACACAAAATCGGTGAGGTGAGGTGCACAGAGCATAAGACACAGCTAATGCTACTTTCTTTGCCACACTGGGAAGTTCGATCAGCTTTATGCTGGGTAACTACGTGTCGGGTTGAATGCTTTTCCTGCTCACACCCCCATTGCACATATTTTCCTCTAAACCATTAAGCAAGTTTTCCAGTGCTGTGATTTTATTTGGGTTTAATAGCTAAGGGGTGGAAGAGTTATAATTACACATGGGAAGCATGCTAGGGGATAGAAAGATTGGAAGAGCGAGAGCTGGAACAGCTCTGCCAGACAAGCGAGTGACAGGACAACGAACACACCAAGGGAAGCTTCAAGCACTTCTAGCCGCAAAAACACATTCCCATTTCCCCAACCTTTCCTGCTGAGCGTTGCCAGTTAGCAGCAAGCGCTCGGGAAGCCAGGCTTGCTCAACACAAACAAAAAATCCGCTAAAAGCGAGGCCGATGTCCCCTCCTGGCCCTGGCCGCGGCCCTCGGAGCCCCATCCTTCACACACGAGCTCCATCTCGTGGACCTGCCCGGAACGCCAGCACGGTTCAACCCGGGAGCTCCGAGGGCAAATGGGCGTTTCTACATCCCAGAGAGAGACTGGGGCCCTCAGGTTCACAGAACGAGGGCTCGCCTCTGGGTCTGGGCTTTCTGCGGTCCTCCTCGTGCACGCATGCTGGGGACATCTGGATGGAAACTGTAGTGGATTTATGGGTGCATCGATGGGAGACAGCACAGCTCCAGAGCCACATGGTTCCCTGTTCTAAGGGTGTTATCATTGTTTTGAATCCTTTGTTATTAAATACTGGATCATGTACAGATATTTCACTCAGTCTAAGTAGAACATCTGTTTCAAAGATCTATTAATTGCTTTCCATCTCAAGTGAACTGATGATAAAGACCAATGTGGAAGATTAAAAGCTAACTGTATTAAATTGCACTGGCTAGGAAAGCAAAATTTAAAAACATTTGAGATTGAAATGATATTAAATACAATTATGCAAAGCTTAAAAACCAACATCTTCTATAACAGCAGAAATTTGTGATTAAGGAATGCCGCATGTGGGAATGCACATAACTAACTCGTCTGCCTTCCGGAGCACTCTCTGTGCTCCCTCTGGCACAAAGAGGAGCTTCCACAACTCAGGAGGTAGCAGGACTCACACGGCTGCTTGAATGGCTTGCACAACTCTGCAGACACCCAACAAGCCCAGCTAGCTGGTCTGTTTTTTCACACTATTCATATGTTGTGAAGAGCAAAAGGCACAACAGAGATGCTCACTGTTTACGATTTCCTTGTAGCTAAGTACATCAGAGCTATTCAAAAGAAGTTATTTGCAAGCCTTGATAAGAGCAAGGACTGCTCATTAGAAGATGGGCAATTACGAGAAAAATAAGAGAACTGAATGTTTGTGTGTGGTCCTAACAAAAGTCCATGGGAGAGTTTGCCTCAAGACATTAAGAAATCTGTGCAGATGAGCTTACTTGTAAAGCCATAAGAGCCAAGGAGGAATTGACTGGATACATTTATTTAATCTTGCCTCTCATTTTTACAACACCAGCTGGAGGAACACAGGGAGCCAGCTAAGCCAGAGATTCAGAGTGGAAAGAGCATCTCTGGACTAAGTGGCTGGAAATACATTTGGGGTATTACTGTTCCAAATGGAGTTGTTTGCTTAAAGATAATTATTTTTTTCTCAGCACCAGCTTTAAGGCTATTGTGCAAGCCAACAAACATTCTCCAACCGTGGTTTCACTTCCCATCCCTCCACACAGAATCAACGTTTATTGTCTGTAAACACCGCTACCCACTGTGCCAGAGGACTGAGGAATTTTACTAAGATTACTGCTTGGAAAACACCTAAACTAAATACATGAAACATGCAGGCAAAAATTTCACAGGACCCCAGTTTCTCACTGAAATCTACATTCTTCTAGGCTGCACAGGTAGCTTCTGTCACTTTTTCTCAGCTTTCTGGGGATGATCAGAATTCCAAACATTGGAACAGTGATCCCGGTGGCCAATGCATTTCCTTGAAGAGGAAACCATTACACCAAACTCTATGTGGTGCAATAGATAGAGCATATAGGCAGAGAGGGCAGAGCCATAGCTGACCCTACCGCAGCACCAAGTTAGATGACTGTACACCATTGACCATATTTTTATATTCTTATTAAGACAAAGTAGAAGAAGAGGTAAAGGCCTTATGCTGTGCTAGGGGAGGTTCAGGTCAGATACTGGGATTCTCCGGTAAAAGTGATAATGCACTGGAATGGGCAACCCCAGAAAGTGGTGGAGTCAGCATCCCTGAAGGTGTTCAAAAAACATGGAGATGTAGCACTGACAGGTGTGGTTAGAGGGCATGGTGAGCTTGGGTGGACAGTTAGACTGGATAACCTTAGAGGTATTTTCCAACCTTAATGACTCTGTGATATTCAAAGTAGTGAATAAAGGTAGAGCATTCTTTCAGAGACATGTGAGTATGATCATAAAGGAAATCCATATTGGTCACTCTCAACCACATTTCTACCTGTTATGGCTTTATCAAACAACCTTCTAAAAGACAATTGCTCCTACTCAAAATGAAACAGCACACTTATGGTAACAGTTGTGCATCAGCAAAGTACCTGCATGGTCTGCAGTATAACCACTCAGACAGAAGTTCATCACATGCCTAACTTTCCAAAGTCCAGATCATGCAGACTGTACTAGTGAGAAAAAACATTATCTAAATGCCAGTGTTGTACAGCATTGACAACATTTGTCTGTCCAGATGTCCTGCTTTTATTCTTTATGGCTTGCCACCATCCCTCAGAAAGTTCTGTTAGCTGAGGAGTCAGGGTGGAGATTAAAGAGGCTCTAACATGAACAGCAGACACGAGTCTTTAAAATCAGGTTTACGGGGACAGATCTCACCTGGATGAGGGCTTGTGTCGATTCTCTGATCTTGCATACTGAGATTTCTTCGAGCTGATTCTGCTAAAGGGGCACTGACTTTCTCCATCCTGCTGAAACACCTCACTCTGGCTCAGTAAAGGAGTCTAAGGAAGAAAAAGATGTCCAACAGCCATCACCTGGCACCATATGAGCAATGCCAAAGGGCACAATGAGCCTTTCTGCAGCCTGAAGGCAAAAAAGAGACAATGTTTAGCTTCAGAGGCCCCTGATCCCAACAGGAAAAACAGCAATGGAAAAGCAGCACACTTGCGTAAGCAGGACAGGCTGCTTTGGAGCCCAATTAAACTGTCCTAGTGAACTCAAAGTGCCCTTATAAAAGAGTAAATAAAATAAATGGAAATGCACTTTCCCCTTGCCAGTGTATAAACAAAAAGTAAGCACTAAGGAAGCTGGCATGGTGGCAGATTTTCAAAAAGCTGGTGGCAGGGAACGGTCTTCTGCCACCCAGATTCATATGAAGCCTTCTCAGCACAGGTAAAGTTTCCCAGACTGGACAGACCTGGTTAAAAAGAAGCCTTCATTTTTTGTTACTTTAAAACTCTGCCCTGGGGACATGACACCCTGACCTTTGCTGTATAACCTGGCTGAAAGTTATAGCAGTAAGTCTCTGCTTTCAAGCTGAGACCAAGCTTTTAGAGCACAAAGTGGATGTGTTCACACGTGCAGGAGCTTCACAGCTCACACACCATCCCTCAGCCACCTGGAAGCACGTGGGTTGACTGCATGCATTTTTCCTGTATATCATGGAACACCCATGCAGTTTAACAGAGCGAGAACCGACATGGCTCTGCAGATCCCCACCAGGTGTCTGTGGACTCCAGAGGTGGAATGCCTGCAGAATTTCAAGGAATGATCTGCAGCAATTCAAAGCAGCCCAAAGAAGTTAATGGAGATTTATATGACTGCAACTGCAACGGTAGTGCGACTGTGCTCTTTCTTGAGAAAGAGGGGCCAGGATGAAAGACAGCTGCTGAGCAGTCCTAATACATTTGAGCCTGAACACTATCTAGGATACATAAATCAAGGTGCAATGCTTGCATCAGTTTCTTTTCAGACGAAGAAAGGCCTATGGTTTTCATAAAATTAAGCTGTTTTAAAACAAAATTAAATTATCCTCATCAGCAGTTCCAGAGTTTACATATAGAAATCAAACAAAACTGAGCAGCTGGATGAATCAGAACCAAAGTGGAAGCTGTAGAGGATGTTTCTTCCTTCTTCAGCATCCTACCCCTCCCTGGTGCTGCTCAAAGGTTTTTGTTTGCCTTTCTTACATCTCTTATCTGTGCATCCAGATACGAAGTGTCTCACAACATGCTATCGCTTGAATATTTGCATTCATCAGAGAGAAAACTTTCATTAATAAGAATTCAGTTATTTGGAAAAGCTTCCTGCCTGTTGAGCATTAACCTCCTCAGTTCTCATCCAGTAGAAATTCTACTGTCCACATACCTCATTTGGCTCATAAAACATAAATAGATGGTTTGTGCGACTCAGGAGTAAAAGACTTCAGAGCAACAAGCATGAAAAGTGGAGCCTGCCACAGGCATCTGTGGAACAGTAGGAAGTTATGGCAAGCCTGTGAATGGTAGCACTGTCTGAGGTTCCCCGTGGGAATGCGATTAAATTAACAGCACATTCCGATTAATCACTGTTTTATTCTGGAAATTTTCCTCCCAGCCACCCAACAGGTACCTCATAATGCAGAGCTGCAGCTCACGGGGGTCACTTGATAGAAGCAGGCTTGCCTTTATGGTGAGGTGAGGTGTTCTGCTTTTGGAGCTTGTTCTTTGAGTGTATCAAAGTGCTGAGTTCCACATGAAGACTGAAAATATGGGGAAATTGTTCTTCCAAAGTTGATTTGGTGTTTGCCCTGTCATTTATGCAAAACAAATTTTATTTGAAGTATTCGGTTCTTTGGTTGTTGACCGTGTTTTCTGCTCTCATTATCAGCTCTTCAACACAACAAAGAGAGTTTCTTCTGACATTTTGTTACAACAGGTTCCATGCTGGATCACAATTGGAAGGGACAGGCCAGCTCATATTTCAAACTTCAGTAAAGTACAGTTCTTTATCAGTTTTGATCATAGTGAAATAATCTGGCTGATGCTTTATGCCTTGCCTTCAGTATCATTGCTAAGTGAGCGGCATACTTAATCAAAGAGAGGTGATTTTGTGAATAACTTGCAGTGGACCTAAGTACGTGCCCGTTCTGTGTGCCTCCATTAAATGGATTAATTTGGTATTTATGCTGCTAAGAGCTGAGGCTCAGGATACCAGAACAGGTAGGAACAAAATGAAAATTTCCTCCAAGATAATTAAAGCATTTCCCTCTGTCTCCTCAACTAAACCAAGCGACTAAATGAAATAAAGCAACCTGATGATGAAAATGCCAACCAAGGTGCTCTGGTTTTCATCAGAGCTGTAAGTAATCTCTCAATCAGGTTATGCCATATAAATACCAGTAGCATACATTCTACCTTCCAGTCCACAACAATTCCCTTCTCCAAATCCTCCTTTAGCTGTAGGGAGAGCTGCAGAGCTCCCTGTTCTTCCATCAGATCAGCAATGCTGTGACTTACAGTCTCAGCCTCATCAGATCTCAGCTTTTGCAATGGTCTTGTATCAGTGAACATACTCTGTCATACACCCTATCTCCCTGCCCTCGTTGTCCTAAGCCCTGTTGCATGCCCTGCAGCTGGTGTGGGCCCTTTGCACGAGCAGCCCTGAGGCAGGAAGCACCTGGGGGTTCCCGCCTGCAGGGATGGTGGAGAGGGGTTGCTGCTGCCCTAAGTGGAAATGCAGAATTAGCCCGTATCCTGGCTCCTGGTGGGAAAGTGTTTCACTAATCAGAACAATACTTTCCACCCTGCAGTGTCTCACAGACCTTTACACTCGCATCTGCAAAACACAGAGAAATTCTCCTGTCATTCTCATAACAAAGTCAAAATATAGAAATTGTTTTTACATCTTGAGGGTTTTTGTTTTTGATTTAAAAAGAGCAAGGGAGAGAACTCTAGCATGAGTAGAAATGCTCTCTCAGTTCAGCACAGAGTGTTACAGCAATAGCTATAGTAGAATTTCATCTCATTAGGGTAAAGCTGCATTTCCAGGGCGTTATGGGGCGGATGGAGAGCTGAGATGAGTCTGATCAAAAGTTTTTGTCATACAACACTAGCTTCTATTTCTATTCCAGACTGCAGAGAAAGAGGAGGACAATGACAAGAACTTTTGGGCATCTCATAATCCTAGAAAGAAATGAAAGCGGACAGAGCAACAACATAGGGAAAGAGACTGAAAGTATGACATGGAGCTACTGCAGTTGGGTGTGGGCAGAGGCAAAGGGTTCTGCTATCCCTAACATTAATAATGCATTTCTAGTTTTACTGTTTATATTCATTTTATCTCAGAAGAAAATATTTTCTTTTGAAAATGTTCTTATTATAATTCATAGGATTATGTATAACAATAGAACACTTTGCATTGCAGAGGATAACAGACTAATCTCTCCTACAGGGATAACATTCCTTGCCAAGAGATCTAGAAAACAAAGCATTGAACTTCTTAGCAATTATTAAAAACAAACAAGGATGGTACGCCACAGTTTGAAAGGCCATAGCATGCACAGAAGGATTTAGAAATCAATCACACAGAGAAGATGGGAAATGGGGTTAAGGAGTTATTTGAACAATAACAGAAATATCTGGTAAATGATGAAGGCTACAATAGAAACAACATCTTACCACATAAGATGAAAAGCCATGCTCTGGAAAGCAAAAGAAAAGGTAAGAAGCTAGGAGAAACAGCAAAACATTAAAGGGAAATAGAATGAGATAAAGATTTGTTGTTTGGACAAGAAATTAAATACTGATGCAGCAAAAGATCAAAAACTATGGATTCAAGGAAGGTAAGGTGATCAAAAATTTTGCTTGTATTCTCTCAAATCATTCTGAGCTGGGATACCTAGCCTCCTTTTTATAGGATAGGATACATGTTTGCCCACAGTAAATCCTAAACCCACTTTCTTTTTTATCCAGGGCTTCCAAGGCAATTAGAACAGCTCCCAGCTTCTACTGGCAATTTTTCCTTCTTGAAAGACATGAAATTTAAGACTAGAAGAGGCTAAGGAGGATACTATTTAGTGGTTTATAAACACTGACAACTTACTCAGCATCAATTAAATCCTCATAGTATCCACAGAGTATCTATGTAAGAAAGTAGAAGGAAATATCTATAGAAACAGAATGGAATAAGCGTTAGCAAGACTGTTCCCGATTGCACCTAATTCTTCCAGAAGAGAAAAGCACTTTTAGAACTACATTATTTTAGACAAACATGGTGTTTTAAATACCTGGGAAGTAAATCCAAACCTCAAGTTTCATGCCAGCAAAATGCTAGTGTCACATCTGCTGGCTCCACACACACACACACACGCACACACAAAAGGACAAAAATTCCCCAAAGACCCCAGGCTTTCCAGTGTCTCATTTGCATTAATCACTCCATGCGTTCAAACATGTGCTCCTATTTTAATGTTGGATAATTACTGTTATGATAATCAAAACATCATTTAGTGAGCCCAGCATATCATGTTGTAAATAATGTAAAGATAATATTAGAAGCAGATAATTTAACATGATGAAGACTTGCTCTCATTCATAGAAATGAAAATTTCTTCACAGCATGTTGAGTATGTAACACTGTAGCTGTATGGAAAAAGTTCAGTTTTGAAAAAAAGATCAATGGAAAACCTATGCCAAAAAGCACATGCATTGTTCTCTCAGATTTTTTTACTAAATTATTTAGTGTTATTTAGTAAAACTGTGTGTCCATTAGATTCCACAGCTTGCAGTCAGAACCTACACAACTCTGTGACAGCTGGAGCACGCCCAGCAGAAGAAAGATGGTGAGCTGGCCACAACCAGCAAGGAGACATCTGGGAGCCCCATCATTTTAACTCGCCGAGTAATCAGCTTCACCATGGGTCAGTTCCTCATCATACCCATCAAAGTTTACTGCTTTTAACAGTGCAGCTGAGTGGTGGGCAGCATGGATGGAGATTGAACAAGGCACGGCAGTGGCTCTGCTAGACAAACAAGAAGAAGCATGCAGGCTGCAAGTCAGAGTCCTGCAGTAAAAGAGGAAGTGCAAGGGCTAGTAAACATCCCTTTAAATGGCTGAAGGGTTTTGACAGGAGCTTACTCTGTGCTTGCCTTGTTTCCCCAGGCCACATGAAAGAGAGGAAAATAGGGCCTACAAACCTTGGCAAAGCTCATTACAGATTCAGGTATTCAAATAAGTTTCTGGTCCATTATTAAATAGAGTTAGTATGTCTGTGCGAATTGCTCCTTTGGCAATTTGCATAGTAATTCCAGCATTCCCAAACCCTCAGCAGTTCCTACAGAAAAAGGGAGGTAAAAAGAAAAGGCCTTTCACAAATACAAGACATGAGCTTTTGACTGCAAAATCCACTCACCACCAGTACACAAAAATATTGGAGAAAGTTCAGTTGAAAGGCTCAGATGGAAAATCTGGCAGGTGCCTGGAAAATAAAGCATGAAAGAGAGATTAGGAAATGGCAGAATTTTTTTTTAAAGGTGCTGATGCCCAGTTTTGGCAAAACAGGAGGAAGGAATAATTGCTTGCTATGGGTAGTTTTGGTTGATCTTCAGCTAGAATAACTTACCTCCTCAAACTTGTCCAGGCCACTGAAGAAAGCATATCCCTTGGGGATACCTGAACCTGACAACACTAACTCAAATAGAGGATGGGGCCTGCATTTTGGAAACATGCATCTGTACCAGAAAATAGGAAAGAACTCCATGGGCATTTTAGGCACATCCAAAAACATGTGGATTTTCTACCATATAACACAAAGACTACCTCACACTTAGCATGATTGGGATCCACATGAGTCAAGGTTTATCGCCTAGTGCTCAAGCCAGCCAGACACTAAAAGCCTGTGACTAAACTGAGAAAAAGGTAGCCCTGCAAGCTCTATTTTCCTACGGTGAATGGCTTGCGTTGAATCATCTGCTTGGGCCAGATAATGCTTGCACAAGTTGCAAGATAATGAGTTAAGCTCCACCAATGGAAGGCACAAACCTTCGAAGCGTGTTGGGGAAAACATCGAAATGAATGAAGCGAGTTTTGTTGCCTCCCACAGCAGCCACACAGAAGCTGGTCTGTTTGGGGAAGGCACGGCGCCTTTGAGTGCAGGGTGCCCTGCCCACAACACTGGTCACCTGCTGGGAGCCTGCATTGAGCCGGGCTACATTATAATTGGATTTTCCGAAGGCACCGCATTAGCATTTTCCATGATCTCACCCTTATTAGCCAAATAGCTAATCGGGAGCCGCGCTCTTACGCTGTTTGCTAGTTAAGTGATCTGCTGCTATACTGTCTGCAAGCCAACTGCAAATTCACACAGCGATAAAAACTCCTCTCTATCTAGCAGGCAGGGAGTTTGTTCTGGGGCTGATCTTGCAATTAAAACTCTAATTTTCAATAGATCGTGAAAAAGCAATTTCTCTCCAGAGCTCAGTTCACTTGATGCTTCGCTCAGGCGCTTCCCAGTTCTTTATTGTAAGTTAGGAAAACTTTTCTTTAATCAGCATAGGCAAGAGCAGCACTGCAGTAAAATTTAACAGTAGAAAAGTCCTTTCCCATGGACTCTTCCCCAGTGTGTCCAAAATCAAACTCGCAACACGTTTCATCCTGTACAGTTATTATTTTAATGCCTTTGTATGTTGATGGGAATTAAAATATCTGTTCTAAATGCAGAAATGACACACAAACCTTCTCCAGCTGATCTCTCTCTGTCTTCATATAGATCAAAAATCTGCCTGAGTAAGAATTTCAACTCATATTAACTACTTCTGTGTTATCAGGAAAACACACAGGACATCTCATATGGCTCCTGGCACTAAGTCCCCACTTCTTCCTCTAGGTGGGGTCCCAGCAGGTTGGGGTACCTCCTTCACCAAGAGCCTGAAGGGAAGAGGCAGTCTGGCAAGTGGGTTACGAGGCAGCACTTGATGAACAGCCATTCACCAGAGTTTTAGAAAAGTCTCATAGTCTTAATACAATTTTGTTTAGAAACCTAGGCTTTATTCTCTGATTGGAGGTCACATATCAATGTTCAGATTCATTACAGTGGGATTCTTTGCAAGAAGTCTTTGGAAATACAAATTTTCTTTCACTGTGAAGTTAAACTCATGAAATACTTAGACAAAAATTATATAGATACAAATAAGTATGGGTAGAAAAAGAATTATTGTTTCGAAAGGAGGGCTGGCCTGGACTCAGAATGGGAATAGGCACCTTGTGCCTGGCCTAGCATCAATGGTACCTGATCCCAATTGCACAAACATGTTAAAAGAGTGAAATGCATTTCCTTTTTAACACACAACCAAGAAAACCTACAGAATTCAAGGTGGTACATCAACAAATCATTCCCAGGAATCAAATAAAAACAATTATAATCCTTAAACAGAAAGAATCACAATGCTATAGAGCTGGAAGCTCTTGAATTCAAACCAGACGCAACTGTCTTCCAAAGCCCCAACAATAGCTACATCTTTTATCACAAGGCTTCTTAACAAATAGCCAGCACAAACAGCATCTTCAGAACAAAGGGCATTAACACTTCCCAGTGGAGTTTTAACCGGATCGTGAGGATCTCTAGCCTGAATGATCAGCTTTTCTGTTGTCATCACAGGGATTTCACAAGGCATAAATAACATGCACTGAAGAGATAAGGAGCTGGGACCAGCAAAATAAAATAAAATAAAAAAACAAACAAAAAACCAAAATAAAAACAGAACAAAACCAAATAATGAAATTGCAGGACTAGCTTGCAGTCTTGGGCGTACACATCTTCAGGTCAAAGGCTGTCAGCGATGGGCTCCTTTCTCTGATGATGAATCTGCAAAAGTAAATCAGTAGCATGATTTTGACATTGAGAAATCCAATCTGCTCATGATTCATTTCCCTCAATGTTTTCTCTCCTCCCCCTCCTTTGGAGCCAATATCATACATCCTTACAAGCCAGTAATCAGCCCAACACAAATAATGGTGAGCATGAAGAAGCAAAGGAGTGTGGAGACATCCTGCAGTGCACCAGCATTCTCTATCTAGTTCTGAATAATCATGGTACAGAGCAAATTGGAGGTTCTATTAACCTCCATTCCCTATATAAAACCCTTCTAGACCTCTAAAAAGAGCAAACTGACATTCAGCAGTTCTCATTAGGTATACATTAACAGTAGGTGCACCCAAGAGAGTAGGTAAGTACAACAGAGGGAAGAATTCAGTAATAATACAACTGTTAAGTAGGTGTCTGCACTTCAGATGTAGTGTTTGTCAGTAACTCATTCAAGCTAGGAAAACAAAAAATGATCAGAGAAAGGAAATGTACTATGGCCAATGTAATACGTCCTTCCTTCCTGAAGCATCAAAAGATTCTTGAAATGCTGTAACTTGTTGCTAGTAGCACATGCACTGCTTCTCACACCACTTCTCTTACAAGAGAAATATTAGGAGTGAAACACCTCTGGCAGGGATCTGAATTTGCCTAGGAGAGTTGCTCTGCAGCTACTATGCAGTAACCCCATCTTTCACGTCTGAACAGATGGGGTTGATGATATCCAAACGCAGATGAAAGAAAGTTAACCAAAGTGTCCACATCTGTGACAAGACACGGCACCACACAAATCATTGATTTTGGCTAGATTTTTCCTTGCAGGTATTATCAGAGCTAAAATTCAGCTAAAATTACTTGTTCAGAAAAGCCAGGAAAGGCAACCATTAGCAGACTGGTTCTTTGTACATATTTAAGGTAAACAGAAAGAAATATAAATATAGGCATTTGTGTATTATGTACACATAAGATAAATCAATAATTTACAATTCATCCATTCAGTGGAATATTGTACTCTTCTACCATATAGGGCACACCTCAACTTGTATTCCCACAAATGTTTTTGAAGCAAAACCTTTTCCAAAGAAAACAATTTGATGAAAATACGAAACACTGACTCTTTGGCCTTGAGCCTCTGACTTGCATTTTGAGAGTTCCAGGCAGCTCTGGTCCATCACTGCACAAAAGCCTCTTCTGCTCCCAGCCCCAAGGTCATATAGCAGCATGGCACCAACAGTCTGCCACAAAAATGAGTGTAGAGGAAGACCAAAAGCTTCCATGATGAGGTAGCAAGAGCAACGCGTCCAGTTTGGTCCTACTTTTCCAGCATCCTCTTTTCTGCTCACATGACTCCATGAAGAGAGAACACAAATCCCTCCCCAGTCAGAACAGGGTCAGAACATCCCTGGGCAGAGATGCAAATAAACCTTACAGACATGCAGCGGAGTAATTTCCTGCACATAGTCCCCTGTAACAGCAAGGAGGATGAAACACAACTTTTCTACCAAGCACCGTATTTCAAAAACTTCATGCCAAATTTAAAATCCAATGTCCACTGAAGGCAAGACAAGATCTAGATAAATCTCAATATGTTGTTTAATAGAAATGAAATTATATATATAGATATACATATATATATATATATATACTGTTTCTCTTCACATTAGACACTTTTGGATGGTACTATAGAAAATTAAAAATTTTCTGTGATCTTTATCTAAAACTGACTTCAAAAAGCAATACTTCTCATGTTTCTGATGTTAAATATTAGAGGGGTAGAGAGTGGCCTTTTCTTTACATTGAAGCAGCAAAACGCAAGTTGTATCAGTGAAAATCCTGGAAATAATCACATATACACACCCGAGGGATAGCAAGCTGTTAATTAAATAACTGTCTTGACTTTTCTAATGAAATGTATACACTGAAGACAGGGTAAATACCAGCAATGTTTTTTGTTTGTTTGTTTGTTTGTTTGTTTTGCCTCTCCAGGAAAATTAAGATGTCAGTTAATTGACTTTTTTTCTGTCTGTTTTTCATTGAAGACCTCCACAAATCTATTTTTTCCATTTCACATTTTTCCCCTCCCTGCAGATGCCATTATTTTCAGTGGAAAACCCCACACTTCCCCCCTCTTCTTCCAATTAGCTGTAATTATAACAACATTAGCCGCAAAGTAAGTACCCTTGAGGGCAAAAATCTGGAAAGCAGCACAGTGCGGAGGGGAACAGAAGATGATGTTATAATGAAAGTAAGTGGACATATCAAGCTGCTGCATGTGCTCATTTGGGCATCCCCCTAGGGCTTCACAGGTTGGTTTCTGCTTTTCCAAGGCATGCCAGCTGCCTTGCTAAGAGCTGCCTGTTGCCAGCATAACTGGATCCAAAACTAAAGTGGACAATACAAAAAACTAAATGTACAGAAATCCAGTAGTTGTATCAAACAGGGGCATCTGGGGTTCTTAAACGTGTATTGAGACTCTTACTGCCAAGAAAACAAACACAGTGAGATTAATTTTGGATGTGAAGAAATCAGTATGTGCCAGCAGTTGTGGCATGCAAAAGGGTTCTTGCTCTGAGTAGGCTTTGTGCTATAAACCTCTTTTCCAGACAATCTTTCATTAAAAGCAAGTTCGGGGAAAATGTCAAAACATTAGTCTTTTTTTTGGTGTTTTTTTTTTTCTTTTTTCTTTTTTCCCCAAACTGCCTTTTCAATTTTATGCAGTTGGATAAGGAAGGAAGTCAACACTATTTGCCAAAAAAAAGTGACATTAAACGCACTTGCTGGAATTCTTTCTGCCTTGCTCCCTAGAAAGGAGGAAAAAAAAAGAGGAAACTTGTTCCAACAATTCTGAGTGACAAAGCACAGATATTTAGGAGCTAATGTCCCTCTGAAAGCAGCACAGCTGGCAGAACAAGGCTGAGCTGGAAGGATTTAAGCATGCCGTAGGAGCAGGATTTCCAGAGAGTGAAGAACTGGAGAAGGGATCATCCCAGAGGCAGAAAGGAGAAGTTAACTTCTCAAAAACCTGTTGCTTGTGCAATGAGTCATCTCTCTTCTTCCTTAGCCTCTACCCACCTCCTACCATATATCATTACACACCGCCCTTCTCTCTTTATTGTGACCCTCAAGCAAATAGCCTCACATTTTTGGAAGCCAGGTGATTTGTCCTAACCCTGCCCTGCAAATCATGGATGCCCATTACTTAATAGCCTAGTCTCTACCACTGTCCCTCTACAGGGCATGGCAGGGCACAGAGTGCTCCTGCCTACCTCCCCATGCTGCCTGCCTTCAGATGAAGTGTTTCATGTTTGGGAAGACAAGGAAAAGACATCTTTATTCTCACAGACAAGCTGTGCTCTGATATGAGTCATCTGACTTTTTTTGAGCTGTTCAACAACACGTGCAACGTGAAACTTCTGGGATACTAGTAGGAAGAAAAAGCAAGGAAATCAGATCCATAAGCTCGGATACAGTCCACATGCTTCTCTTTGCAAGTGTCTGTTGAATATTTCTGGATTCGCTCGGATCCCAACCTTTCTGGAAGTTATATATTATGCGGTAAGTAAATCTTCACTGTTCCATGCAACCCCTCACAGGTCAAAGAGTCTCCAAGCTCCCATGATTACCAATGGCAGTACCATGTTTCTTAATATATGAGGCCCATCGAGATTGTTTCTAAGGTCCCAAAGGCCTGAATGGTACTTTGATAATATTTAAGTAAATGCCCTAGTGCCAGAAATTTATTTATATGAAGCAAGTTTAGTAGTCAATACTAAGTAGTCTAAAGAAAAAAAATGTCAGCTTACAATAGCACAGATGCCTCTATCACAAATACTTGCAGAAAAGGTAGATTCATTTCAGGACAGATTTGCACTCTACTGCAACTATTTCTGATCTACTAAGCAGACAGCTTTTAGAGACACCAAAGCTAAAATAAACCACCTCTTCCTCTACCTTTGTTCGGCAGTGTCTTTTTTTTTTTTTTTTTTTTTTTTTTTTTTTTTGTAGACCACTACAAGTATTACTAGCCAAGCTAGCTATTTAACTACCCTTACAATACCTTAAAAATTAGCTCAACACCTCACTGACACTCAGAAATGTTTGCTTTTTTTGGAACTCTTTTTTGCAGGACAATTTATCCCAAGAAGTTCTTCCTCTTCTTTCTGACTTTACTATGGGATATCTCATTTCTCTCATTTCAACACAGCAAATGCAGTTCAATTGCAGTTTGCCTCACTTGGGCTTCCTCTTCCTATCCCATATCAATTTCTGCCCTTAAAGTCCTGAGGTTTTGAGGTTCTTCCACCCTCCCTTTCTTATCTGGGAGTTCTAGATTTTAGTTGTTTTTCTTTAAAGTCTTCCATTTCCCGATTCATTTCCTCAGCCAGCAGATGCGCATACATTGTCTCTTGCTACTTTAAGAGCTCTTTATGGCTACAATCACTATAGTTTGAAACATTCATTGCTTTGTCCTTTGAGGTTGACTGTCATTTTCTTTGGGGAAGCATTAACTTTTATTAAAGAAAGCATTTCAAAAATAGCCGTGGGCATCTGTGAATAAAAATGGATTAAGTAATTTAAATCCTGATTACTGAAACAAAAATATAAAGAAAGGCCTCATATTAGCCTCAGTAGCTAGTCCTGCACAACATTATGTCTACATCAGTCAATAGCTTTTGTTTTACCTATTCAGGCACGTTGGGAGATCAAAATTTTAAGTAATCATAAATGCATACCAAGATTATTAGTTGTGCTTGGTCACATCCAGATACTCATACCTGCTTGCACACACACCAGCCTTCAAATTCCCATGCTCTACACAAACAAAGGCAGGAGCAAGACACTTGAGAACGCTGTTGCATTAGGCTTTGAACTCTGTGTTCAAGGTCACTCTGCTGTCATTTCAAGGCTGAGGACTGGTCTCCCAAGCCACAGCACCCACTCTCACTGTACAGTAACTTCCATCTTACTGCAAAGGCTACAGACCCTTCTTTTCACCCAGATTAAATCCTTAAACGGTCCACAGACAGGAGGACCTCTATCTATTCTCTGTCATAGAGCTAGTTACTGCCACCATAGAGACTCTCAGATTTGAGAGGTGTTTAAAACCGGGTGGGTTTTTTTTGACAGCATGTCATTGAAAAGATCTGTCTTCTGATTCACCTAATTTGTGTTCAGCTCTAACGGCACATTCTGCGACCCATACTTAGTAATTATTCCTCAAAAACAAAAACAAACAAAAACAAAACAAAACAAAAAACAAAAACAAAAAAACAAAAAAACAATATCGAAGGAAACTTCCTTCAGATAGGGAAAACCTAAGGGTTTGCCCTAGAAACATCAGTCTACCAAAACAGCATTTCTAAAAGCAGCTGCCTCATGCTCAAATTTGCTGCACTGGTGTTTGGTTTTTCTATAATGAAGCACTAGCTCAGAAGAGATGAGATTTATTGGTCAGTTTATCACCTAATGAGGAAATGAAAGCTGAGAAATGAGACCCAGGAATGCTGCCACACATACTAACTCATTTAAACTCAGAATTGCAATTAGAAGTAGTCAAAAAGAGAACAAAGAAATTGGAAAACGTTAAGAACACTTTCATCATATATTCTTGGAGATTCTAAATTTGAAACATTTCTTGAAACGAATGGCTTAAATAAAGATTTAATTTAAGTGACTATATATAATATATAAATCCATGCATTTTAATTGATAGTAGACATTGGACTTCTCTGTGACCAATTGCTAATAAAACAATGTTTTATTAGCAAAGATAAAAAGAGCCCTGAAGATATACTACAAACATACCCTACATAGCACCCTGATGGTACTAGCTGAGAATTCCTTATTATGGACACTAAAAAGGAAAGGGAAAAGTCTGTGAGTTTCCTACTCACTGTTTCACTGAGAAAGCGGCATTCGGATGTTCTGGACAAGGAACAGTTAAAGAAAGACAGAACATGGGGTTTAAAAAAGATTTTCAAGGAGGCAGAAGTCATTATAATCAAACAGTGAAAAATAATTTGCTTTTCTTCAGATCCCCTAAGTGTACTGCCCTGGACCACAGCTGCAGTTGGTGGCCGGACGTTTCATACACTGGTATAAACATCCTCTCAGTATTCTCTGGTGCAATAAATCACTCTGAGCTTAAGTGGGAGGAACTACAAAATTAATCTCCTGTCCTCTCTTGCAGTCACAGCACTACTTTCCCTGCAACCACATCAGAACCCTCCAAGCAGTTGCCATGTAATTATGGGAAGCTCGTCCTCTGTTTTGGCAAGCTATGTTCCCACCACACCCTCTCTTCTGTATGAATGTGGGGGACTATAAACAACAGAAGAGTTACTCTGCAGCCATCTTCTTCCAGATGTTACCACGCAGTTTTTGCTGGTGACTCCCTCCCACTCCATATGGAACCCACTTACCCCAGGAAATGGTGCTCAGATGGAGTGTACATGCTCCTGCAGTGTACACCAGCTAACCTGGTCAGTCCCCTAGTGCTGCACTGGATGATGCATCATTTGTTTGAGACAGTATTGATATAAAAGGACCATTTAGACATGAGAATAGAGAAAAACACGAAACTTAGGGTGCCATTATTCTCAACTATTTTTGAGAGAAAAGCAGTGGATTGGGGAAATTCTGGATTTGCACCCAGAACAAAGTCCTTCCTTTGTGCTCCCTTGCGATCTTTTCAGAGGCCTGAACCAAGTACTTCAAAATTCCAGGGAACTTTGCATGATTTCAAATCCAGCTACAAATATTAAATGATCCTCCTGGTTTCTAACAGATAGCTTACATCAACACTTCAGCAAGCAATTAATTTGGTATATTTAAATGGTTTTATTTTTAGACCCAGCACACTAAACTACCTTCCTGATCAAGAACAGGCATTTTCACTTTAAAGTGAAACAATGTTCTAAATCCTGCACTTTGTTATCAAGGACTTGTAAAACCTACCCCATCTTGGCTCATCATTGAATTTAGTTTTAGCTGAAACTGAAGAACCTCTAAAGACAATTCTGAGAATATCTACTCTTTAGGACTTAATAGGCATTTAATGAGGCAAATCCATGATCCCATAATGTGTAACAGAGACATTTTACCAATTACAGCAAAGTCGAAAGCTGTGATATAGATGGTATTACATTAGAAACTTCACCTGTGTTGCACATACACCAATCTCATCTTGCTGAAGCAAAGCTGTCATGTAAGCACTCAACAGACAAATAGGAAAGTTTACTATATATCCCTCAAAGGCCCCCATTTTAAAAAATAGTACAGCTGTTGTCTTACCCTTTGCCTTGTGCTGAACATCTGGAGGAAACTGGTCAGGAACATACCACTGATAGTCTGGCTGCACAGAACAATAAAACATTATTACAGCAATATGGACTTCACAGACACTTCAAACAAGAGAATAGCGGCACGTTAAAAACATAATTGTGCTGTGAAGCTTTTTCTTAGTCATACAGAAGTAGCTTACAAAAATCTTATATCTAGCTTGATTTTCTACCACTTGAGACTTCCTGCTTGCTCCCTTCTTTGTGATGTATGGTTTAGTTGCTGCACCAATTAGAAACATTGCTGTAAACCTTTCTAGATCCCTCAAATCAAAAAACATTAACAGAAGCTAATTCAATTTTAAATGGGCTTTATAGTACAGAACAGCTAAGGAATAAAACATACCAGAAGATATGACTGGCTCCACCCTCTATACTTAGCAAGCCAGAGAAGCCTGGTGTGCACTATGACATGACAGGTGAACCTGTTCTACTTTCAGTACAGGTAACACATTGCTTTGCACAATAGGAAAATCCCTTTGAATAAAGTTCTCTCCCTTTTCCCTTTCCCACAGATTAGCATTTGTGTTGCAAATGTTGTTTGATAATCTATTGAAAATACCATGGGATCAGAAGATTCCCCATCTTTCTTATAAGAAGCACTATTGGGAAGACTGTGCCTACAAGCATAGTACGTGGATATTTTTCATGGTAAGGAACAGTAAGGAAGAAAGCAAAATTGTGCCGTAGTTTATACTGCGCATTGTGGTAAATGAGTGTTACCAGTAGAGAAAACAATCTAGGGACCGGGCTGTTTATCTGAAGCACTATTAAACCAGCAGTGTGGTTTGAGCACTGCATTCAAGCTCATCAAATTCCAGGTAATTACCACTTCAAATTAGTTAAACTGGGAAAATAATTGCTGTTTTGCAGAAATTACTCTAACAAAACCCTGAGTAGTCCCAGGGAGACTCTTACAGACTTCAACTTGTAGGGGAGAAATGCCATTAATGTCTTAAAAAGTTTTGCTTCAATTAAGATGGCAAGATGAAGCTGTAGATACAGAAAAGAGATTCAGCTTTTGTGTGTGCTTTCATTCATAGTCACATAGCAGCGATCACTATCATACGTTGCCAGGGAAAAGGAAGTATCCTATTTTCACTTGAAGAACACTGTCCACAGGAATTAACTAATTCTGTGTTTGCGGACAAACAAACAGAGTTTGATACAATGCAAGACTGTGCTTTACTTTATGCATATGTTAGTTTCCCCTCTAACGGATCAAAATGTATTTATTTGCACTGCTGTTCTGAATTTCTACTCCCTTTTTTGTTCTCTGGTTTACTGTTTTCTTTCACGCGTACACAGTGCAGAGTGGAATGAAATTCAGAGAAAAGAGATGTATTTCATGTTAGACTAGACAGATTTTTTCTATTGACAAGGTAAAATGAACAAAAAGGCACAAGATATAAAAAGACTGAAAAAGCAAAAGCACAGAATAAACACACAGGATTACATACGTTAACTCAGGACACCCATTAAATTCTAACACCTTTCTTCATTGCTAACAAATTGCTCAGGGAGCTATCAAAAGCTCAGAGCAGTAACGCTGCACTCACACAGGCAGAGAATTTCAAAGAAAGCTCAGAATGAAACTGGGAGTTACAGAGCAACCAGTCAAAGTGACCCCAGTTCTCCAGCAAGAATGGTTAAGTTGTAAACCCAGTAATCTCTTACAGAAATAGAAATCCAGCTGATGAAAGTTCAGGGAGTAGAGCCAAAATAATCTGGGACAGTGTTGAAATTGAAGTGAAAAACATTCCACAATGCTTCAAATTCTGATAAACAGGTAGATAAGCACACTCCTGAAGTAAGGAAATGAGGTTTGACCACAGCTTTCTGCTAGTTTCTGCAGCCTTCTATGTATTTTGCAAGAACTAAGCTTAAATTTCTCAAATAAATGAACTTCTTTAGTAGGCGATGGCTTTATAGGCAGAAACAGATACTGTATATTTAAAATGACATTCATCATGTTTACATGGATCCTCACTGGTTTTGAAGGAGTACATTCTTCCTCTTAGATAACCCAGAGCACTTCAAAAATATGTCTTTGAAGCAGTATTTTCCTTGAAATAGAGAACTCAACCTGACATAACCTGGCCTAAAGAAAAAGATTTCACTTCATGCTGAGGATTAGAGGAAAAAGGCCAATTTCCCACTGCGTTATCTACATACAAATGTAACTCCCATTTATACTTCTTTTTTTCCCCCCTCTTCTCCCAGTACACAGGCTTCTTGGGAAAACTGCATTCCTAAAGCATTCATGGTCAGAGTGGCTCAACTCTAGTAGAACCTCATTCCTCACATAATCCTATTTTACATCAGAGGACCAGAAGGAAGATAGTTGGTACAAGAGATAGCATCTGGAATCTCATCCTTACAGTTTAACAGCAGCTCTGTGAATCCTACAGCTGGCTTGTCAGCGTGTGGGAATGGGGATGGAGAATGTGTGACTGTGCATCTGTCTACAGGAGTATTGCCTGAAGGTAGGACAGCTGTATTATCTGCGAATGCAGAAATTGTAAGTGAAGCACAAAAGTTATTTTCCAGTGACAAGGCCAAAGAAAGAAATACTCAGGGTAGGGCATGGAAATAAGCCATCAGTCAACAAGCTTTCTTAGGTAGACTAGAGGGAAGAGAACAAAATAATATTGGCTGCAGCTAAATACTCATTGTTGTCACTATCATTTATTCTGAATGCCCAGATCTGGGATCCAGCTAGAAAAGGCTCTGAATTTACATGGATGTAAATTAATCTGAGAAACCAGCAAGAGTTTAATGAGACAATCTTATTTATTTTTTTATTATAGGATGACCACTATTATCACCGAAATCAAATGGATAATAGTCCCCTTTTTCTTCTCAGCAGTTTAAAAATAATTAGTATTTGCCAAAATTATTTTAAAATTTACAAGGACATATATTTAAGGTATATAATTATTTACAGGCTTAAATTGCTGTAATTTTTTTCCTCTACGCACAGATTTCAGTTGGCTATGCTTCAAATGAGACATGGCAGCAATCTGTGCAATTTAGTACCAAAGACGCTGGAACAGCAAGGAAGAACAGAACATGCTCATAAAAGGAAACCAGCATGTTGAGAAAGACAATTATGGAAGAGAGACCGTGCAGAGCTCAGAAAGGCTCTTCAGAATCTTGAGGTAATTCTAAAACCTTTATAAAATCTCGATCTGGTGCCAAAAACAAATGGCAAACCAACAAATTTGGATTTACTGGTGAGGATAGCAGTATGGCAGCAATGTGTTAATTCTTCTGTGGTCACCATGTGAGAAAATCAGTGAGAAAATCAGTGCCTTTGTGAAATTGGAGAAGGTGGGAACCTTACTGAGTGCTGTTGCTGTTGTTGTGCTCTGCGAGACACTGGGTGGACTCGAGGATCTTGATAGTGAAGAACCAACCCACAACTCCCATAATTAACACATGGGGAGAGAAAGAGTGGAGGTGGGTAAGTGAGCCGCTCGGACTGTACCGGAATATCTTTTGTCTGTCAAAAAATAAACAAAACAAGAAGAAACGCATTACTAACGGCATACGACAAACAGCAGAATATCCACATACCAAATTCCTTGGTGAAAAGGAACAGGAAAGTAAAAACCCCTCTCAGTGTGTGTCACAATGTTCAGTTTATTCTCTTGAGTCTGTTCATGATTAAAAAAAATAAGTTCAGAAATTTGATCTTTGCCATGACAGTTTTTGACACTTTTTATATTAGAATTTTTCTCCTATACATGGCAAGCACATTTCTGTGTATTTTCTGTCTTCAAGAGATTTTCATCTCCATAGCTTTCAATAGCTTGAAGCAAACCTACACAGACAGGTACTCATGCAATGAGAAAAAAAATCAACTTCTGGTCCTTTGATAATGAACCGAAGTCTGTGGTATTGAGATTTGATTGAGTCTTAGGCTGTGTGTCAGTAGAATCAATAGGAATCTGCCAAGGGACAGAACAAGGAAGAATGGCAGATGAGTCAGAACTAAATATTTTGACTTCAGAAAATAAACTAATAAATATGCTGCATGACTGTATGACTGCTCCCATATTTAAAGTCCTTCACAAGCTCTGTTTAATCATATCCCAAGGCAGAAAGAGACAAACAAGATAAGTCCAAGTGTAAGTTCCCACTACACATCTGCCTCACAAATTTCCTGTGGAAAGAGGCAAGGCTCAGCCAAGTGCAAAAGGAAGAGTTGTGCAGAGGTAAATATCATGGAGGGGCCGACGTACTGGAAATTTCACACCCTACCTGGTCTCTCTCATTTGCTCACAGTCACAGATAACATGTGGAATGGATTTTTGTTTGCAGCTGATCACACGAGGGGGATAGTTTAAAGCTTGGTACCAAGCCTCTTTATGTGGGCAAGCCTCAAGTACACCACCACTAGCCTCTGTTTCCTCTAGAACACACCAGTAAGCCCCAGCTAATCCCCAGTTACAGCAGATCTGACCTTCTTCCAGGGGGAGAGAGGAAGAAGGAAGGAGTGTACTTGTTCTCCCAGCGTAAAGAACCTGAACCCTTCAGGCTGTCTTGCCATGTGCAATGCCACTAGCTGTTGTGGCTGGCAAGCAAAGGGAGAGGCTGGGGGCTTAAGAAATGGAGATACTCCTCAGTGAGCCCAAGGGCCAGCATTTCAGTAACATCCAGCAACTAGGAACAGGAAAAGAGAGCATACCTGCTGCTGTAACTGCCTTTCTTGTGGTTCCTTTCCTTTCAGACAGGTCTTCATCTGTGAAGAAATGAAATATTCATCCTAATAAACCAACTCTTTGAAAGTCACATCCAAAGCTGTTCCCGTCATTGCAATGCAGCAACAGCCAAGTTTTACACAAACACCATGCAAGCACATGCACCACCCATAGAGTACATTCACGTGTGCACTGTGGAAACACTTCTCCTTGCTCAGAGAGCTGGGGAGGGTGGAAGAGGCCATGCAGCACCGTTTGTAATTCCCTATTTTCACAGCATCCACTGACCAGCTGGGGCCATGCAAGTTATGTATTTATGGTCTCTAGACAAAGCAAAAATACATAGGAAGAATGTGTCTGAGTGCATTCTAACAAAAATAATAATAATAATAATAATTACTTTATCAAACCACCCAGGAGTAGGCTGGAGTGGGAGAAATATAATTAAAACCTGTTTGCATGCAATACTAACAGATTTGTCCTAGGTATTTCTGCATGCCTAGGAGGATTTCTATTTTTTCTTTTTTTTTTTTTTTTGTCACACTTGCGTGAAGTGCTTTGAAGCACCTATAAAAGCACTCACTAGCCAGAGGCCCTAATACTAATGCTGGCTCATGGCTGGGCTGAGAACAAGGCAGTGTTGCAGTTTCTGTTTCACAACAAAGTTGGGGCAGACAACAAATCATCTCAGAACATTTTGGTAATAGCCGTTCTTTTAAGCTATTGCACAATTTTGTTGAGAGAGGAAACCTCAGCATTTCATCATTTTTAAATGGGGTTGAGAAAGTTTAAAGTTTTACATGCCATGACTTCGCCTTGGCTTCCCGAATGTCTGTGAACAGAATACTGACACTACTCCAAAGAGATAAAAAGGATGTTGCAATAACAAATTATTCTAGAGGCTGCTCAGCTAATTTGCATGGAGACTTTTTTTTTTTTTCCTCAGTGATATTAATATTACTCCGTAATTCCATGGCAGAGGTCAGGACACATTACAGACACTTTTCATTTCAAAAGCTGGTTCAATGTCATAACTCTAATATCAAGTGCCAGAAAAACAATCAGGAGCCCTCTGGATTTGTTTTTGATTCTCCTCTCCATTTTAAGATATGTTTGAGGATTTTTTGCAGTAAACACTCTCCTCATCTGCTTAATTTGGAAGTTGTCTCTAATCATCTCTCATCTTCTTAACGCATTACTTCAGAACAATTTCATCCCAAGTGGTGACCTCACGCAGAATTCAATGCCAATTAATGGAATCCATAAAGCCTTGGGTTGTGTGGAGAGTGAGAAAATAAAAATAAAATATGCATGTGTTGGCAAGAGCATCTTTCTTTTGACTCATACCTGTGAGTTTAGTTTATTCAGTTGAGTCTGTAATCTCTCATTAGCCTTCTGCAATGCTTCTTTCTCCTCATTAAGTCTTTCTCTGTCAGATCTCTCCTTTTTGAAGTCTTCTTCATATATTTGTACCTGTAATCATTATGACCAAGTCCACAAATTTCAGCAGAGCCACACAGAAATTTTAATCCACTTTTTTTGTGTGTGTGATTGCTTTTTTTAAACATTTGCCAATCAGGGGGTTCCATCCTAAACGGATCTTAACAATCCTGCAACCAAAATACTTTCCCCCATCTTATTTTTAAAATTAAAAATAGCAAATGAAGAGTCTCCAGAGGCACATATCAACTGAAACAGTCCACAGCTTCAGTGTTCATAGACACGTGTAATTACTGGGGAATATCTATTTTAAAGACTATAAATAGGATTGCAAGACATGGATATTTTTAGGGGATAAACAGTAGTAAAGAAAACATTCCCTTTTTTTCCCCAATCTTCTTTCCAATTACAAGCCCTTGCAACTTCCCCCTGTAACTAACTGAGCATCCTGGTGGAGTCAGGAGGCGTCGGCATAGCACAAAAATACAACTTCCAGCACAAAGTCTGACATAACATTATCATTTTATCCAACCTAACAATGAACAGCTCTGATTAAATAGCGTCCTGCCTTTTCCATAGCCACTGAACACCACAGGACAAGATCAGCCTTGTGCTTGTCTTGTTTTATGCCCTGTAGTTTTACTTTATATGTTGCTCTAAACATCTAACATTGGTGCAGATCAAAGGAGTAAGCTGCACAGAAATACTGGTACTATTTAGAGCTGTATATTAATGGCCAGAAGATCTGGACAAGTCAGGACTGTCAAGAAGTTTAGACCTTGCCTGAAACACTGTAGGAAGAAATCTGTAGGAGGATGCCTTGCCCTAGAAGCTGGAAAATGGATGGAAAAAAAAAAAACTGGCCAATGTACCCTTTGTCTGTGATGCCCCCCCTGATTCCCCCTCTCAAACAGCTGCCCAAAGAACCTACCCATCTCAGCAAAGAGGCAGAGGGGATAATTGACGCACAATTCAGAATGCAAACATGGGGGTTTGACCCAGTTCCTAGAAGAAAAACTGCCTTTTGATACTGAGGAATACAGTATCTTTTCTCTACTTATGTCACATGGGGTCGTAGCTCTGCACCCTGTTTAAAAAACATCTGACCTCCCAGGGCACAGACAGCAAACATATTCAGAAGCAAAATACAAGTCCATAAGTTACTTGACATTAAGCTGACTGGCTTAGTTCTTCAGCTAATGGACAGGCATCCACCTTGTGTGAACCTGGAGGTTGGTGACACATCTATAGACAAATAACAGAAGAAGTACATTGGAGTGGGAATGACCATAAGAGCTTCCAGGAGTCCTTTTGTGTCCTTGCAGTTGGCCACTAAAGCCTGCTGACAGTCTACTTGCAGAGCTTCTTTGCTGCAGTTTAAGCTCTGCCCATAGCACAGACCTAGTTTGCTTTTTGCTGGCAGCAGTATTATGACTTCACAGGAAGACTAAAGAAATGTTATTCCTCAGGGAACAAAAAAAGTCAACATAGGGCTCCATAAATTATTTTCATGACTTGCCTGTTGCAGCTAATTTTTGCAAGGTTTTTAGGGCCCAGAGGCCCCCCACTAGATATAATCCCTTTCCTGAATAACACGGTGTAAAAACGAACAAAGGCTTTCTGTGTGGCCACGTGGAGTCTCAGCTCCACAGCCTGTGGCTGAAGGAGGCACGAGTGCTGTGATCCCCTGAAACAGATGCAAAGCTGTCACCTACTGACACGTAGGTTTCTTGTATCCCTGTCCATCTACACACATCTCAGCGTTTCCTCATTTCTTCTTTCCCTCTTTGCTCTCTGCTGTCTCGCCTCCCTCTCAATCCCCAGCTGTAGGGATCTGTTGAAGCTGCAAGGGATCAAACTTTGTCACAGTTTTGTCAGATATCCTCTTGCACAGAGAAAGGGAGGGACACCTCCCAAGGAATGAATGCCTTCAACTCGCTTTAGTGGCCATAGGTGGGCTGATGACAGCCAAGATCTGGCGAGACTGTCACATCACTTTTCGTCCCAAGGATGCCTTTATCTGTAAAGAGAAAGCCTCCTGCTCCACTCTGTGCAAAAGGAAGTTTGGATTCACAGTACTGATTTATAGAACCAGAAAAATACATTCATAAAATGGTTATCTCATGAGAATTCTGAAAAAATTTGGTTTACTCTATTTTATTGTAGAGAATGAAATAACTCATTATTGTACAATCAAGTGCAGGGTTTTATTTTCCAGCATGTGGCAAGCATTACATTAGAGAGCAAACTCTAGCTCTGCTGTCAAACGTGACAGAAACAAGTATTTTATTTCTATTGAATAAAATTTCCATTCTGATCATATCCATTTGTGTGTCAATAATGTTAACCTTAACACATTCCAGGATGACTGACCTAAACTGCAGAACTATCTGTAAAGTATCATGCTTTAACCAGATTCTTTCATGTGCAGACAGAGAGTGCACAAAGCACTTGAATAGCTTAAAATGAAGATTAAAAAAAATAAATACACTTCCCTTTAGTCACAGGCATACAAGTTATGGATGCTAATGTTTTGCCTCATACTTTAAAACACTGCAAGACCAGCACTAATGAATTGTTTTGAGAATCCTGGTCTTGGCAAATTAAGCTTTCAACTTCAACAAAATAAGAAACAGAAGACACAAGCGACCAATTCATCAGTAACTGATGAAGTTCATCAGTCTCTCTGGATGAATTCAGCCCATAACAAAAGGCTGCCAGGACACCTCCAAGAACCACAAACCCATTTCGCCACTTGAGATCCCAGACAAGGCCTTGCTCCAGACCTTTGCAGGGACTCAGTTTCACTTTATGGACTCTGCTGTGATGACAGCATCTTAGCAAAAACCAGTTTGAATAGCTTAGAGCTCTTACAGCTTCTTTTCAAAAGTACTATATAGCGAGTCAACTAGACACTGCTCCTGGGAGTGAAGGCAAAACAATATAGCATGAAATTCAGACAGGATTTTTCCTAGCTATTCCTACCTGTTGTTTGAGAACTTCAAGTTGGGTTCTCATGTCCTCAAGACTGTTCTTGTCACCAGTCTCTGAAGGAGTCCCGAGAACAGACGAGTTCTTTTTCAGCACATCCAGAAGGGCCTGTAACATAAAATATGACATTTACTACCAAGACTCACCACATCAGAAAAAAAATATTTTAATCCATTATAATGTTTTCTCTTTAAATAAACAGATTAGAGTGAGTCACAGACTTTTTCTTCACTTACAGTTGCTTCAGTTATACACACAATGTTGACCTCACTAACAATAACATGTATGCATGCGTAAATCCAAATTTTCCAAGTGCCCACACTGCATTCATTAATCTGAGACAGCACAGTTTAGAAGACTCTGTTTTTACTTACAAATACAACCAACAAATAACAGGGAACATCACTGCTGCAATTCTCATCCAGAAATGCCATTTTACCTGTGTAAATCAGAATTTGGAAAAACAAAGGGAGGTGTCTAAATTCATCTGGGTCCGAAAACAAACAACCCAAGACTGTTTAAAGAAGCATTCTACCATATCCTATATGTGTAACTGTAGTAAAGTCTGATCAAAACACCCTCTGCAGAAGGAGTGCAGACTTCTTCAACTAGAACCAAAGGGAAAACTCCCTTTGAAAGGAAGTTATGTAGTCTCTGTAATTTGTCACTAGAGGGAGTTATGCATACGCACACTACACAGAATGTTCTTATGCTATTTTTCAGTCAAATTCTGCTACTTTACTTAGAATGTTTTATTTAGTAATATTCCACAGCAGTCCCTTGGACTGGAATAGTTTTTAAACTACTCTTACCACTTTTTGTCTATAACCACACACTATGCTCATGTATTTATTTACTCTAGCACAGATACTACAGTTTCAGTACTTTTCTATGTCTCTCACAGGACGTACAGACTCAGCTAATTTCATTCATTTCAGAAGGCTACGTTCTTGCTAACGGTCCCCAGCTCCTCATGGCTGGCCACATACTGATCATGTCTTAAGGGAAGGGGGAAGATCATTTTGGAAGAGGAAGAAGAAATAGATAGGAAAAAAAAAAAAACAAAAAACCAGCATCTAACGTAACACAAGGATTAGTAGTATTATGGACTGAATCTTCAATGAAGTACCAAACAGAGAACAAAAAAAAAAAAAAAAAGCACTTCCTGCAAAGAATGAAGAAGAGAAAAGGGAGGCCTTTTATCTGACGAGCTACTGTCAAAAGGATAGTACAGAAGATAAATAGGCATGTAATAATGGTAAAGTTTATGGACCATGTCGTACGTGAATAAGATTGAACATAGATATGGGAGGATAAAGATACTAATAGCTCTCTGATTGATCTTCCTTTTGTCCCTTCCGGCCTCTGCTAATCTCTCTCAGCATATGACACTTCAGCATTCTGCACAAATAGCAGAACAAATAAACACAAACTTCACATTGGCATTTAGACTGGAAGTTATTCATTAGCAGCTACAAGGAATGGAAGATGGAAGGTATCTGTGAGCTGTATGTTGCACAGTAAATTAAATTATAAAATCTTCTTTCATTATAAAAATAAGGACAAAAGTATTATGCAGTGATGATCTGAGCAAAACTAAAGATCATATTAACCAAGAAGAATAACAGAGACCAACTCCATGCAAGGAACGTGTAAAAATGAGGAAGATCTCACAGCTCACTGAGTTAAATTCAGCTTAACTTCATGCAGTGTCAAATATTGTTCATTCAGAAATACTGAAAACCACAACCTGAAATTGCAAGATTAGCCACACAGAGTTTTTCTGAAATTTTCTACATCAAAAAGGGAGATGTGTGACCAAAAAATATCTAGTTTTATTCTCAAAGTTATGAGAAGGATAAATAGTCCATGCATCTAGAAATACCTTAATCTAACCAGAATACATTTTTAGGCCTGAGAATAAATTCTGAAGAGAATAGTCATAGAGACATGAGAAACGGGAGGAAGCAAAGCACAGTTTAACCTGACATCTTTCATTAAAAATAAATAAATAAATAAATAACAAAAATTCACAGATTTTCTTAACGGGGAAATACATTCCAGTCTGTGGTTGAATAACATAACCTAGATGGTAATACAGCAAAATTATCCATTAAGTTAGAGAGAAATTTGTCTAATACTTTTGCTGTATGGTGAAATTCAATACTGGGACATGGTATTGCAAACTATTCTGGCATTACAGAATCAGTTTCATAATACAAACATCAAAGCAGGGTCAGACCAAACCCTGCATCATGGGCTCTCCAGATGACTGGATCAACATGAAGCTCGAAGTAAATGTACTTAGACACAGTAGTAATTTCTTCAATAAAAAGGGAACTAAGCAATTGAAATGACTGAGGTGCAAAATCATACATATGAGCAAGTATAGTTGCATATTAAGAGACCAGAAGAACTGGGTCAGCTTAACTAAACTGTCCTCTAGTGAAAATATGACTGCCCTGTGTAGCTAAATGTAAAAGTAGAGGTAACGGCAGGAGTGAAGGAGATTTGCTACCATAAAAACAAATGAGTATCAACTGGCCAGAATATATTCTGCCCAACTGAAAGAGATGAAGTGTCTAATGAAAACAGAAACAGAGTTCCAGAATAGCCTTCCAAAAGATGCAGTGCAGAAGGAGTTTCAAGTATTTTTAATATCGAAGTTTGATTTAGGAGAATTTGTAAGAACTTCATGTCACTGAAATTGTAATAGCACAGTTTTATATGCATTCATGACATGAGACGTGAAGGATGCAGTTACGCAGGAAATCAGCATCACTCATGTTAGAAAACACATTGCATGAAATTGATGTTTCATTTAAAAATATGCTTTATTCACCTATATCTTAGTTCCAATAACATTATAAGATAAGAAAGCAAAATAAAACATTGAAGTAAGCTGTTCTTACAAAAAAAAAAAAAAAAAAAAAAAAGTCAAAGTAAAGTTTTGAGCAAGTCTTGCTAAAGCATTTCAGAATGAGTTAGAAATCATGAATTCTGTCAGATTTTAATATGGGACATGGTATTGCTTTTTTACCCCGACCTCTAGCTTATGTTGCACTTAAAGACACACAGCAGTGGTTACTGCAGTGCATTTCCTCAGGAAGCGTTTGTGGTTCACCATGAAATATAGAATTGTTAGGAAACACCCACTGCTTCATGCGATCTTCTGATCAAACTAAGTTACATGTATTATTTTCCCTCCAGTGGAAAATTTAAACAAACCTTGAGCTATTTTATGGCAATTTCTTCAACAATATATACACAAGTACACGAGAATATGCATACACACTATGTATGCATAGAAGACCAGGAGCATCTGTCTTGTGAAGAGAAGCCATTTTCTAGCAAAACATATGTAAAACAAGTTTTTAAACTAATTTTTTTAAAGCATTGTTTCATTAGATGCATACGAAAGTATCTTTGTGCCATTTCCTATTTCTCTTCTGTTTTAACAAGGAGAAACCTAGAAAGAGCGTAAGTGTGGTACAGAGAAGTTTCACAGAAGAAGCCAGAGATTTTCTTTCTTTAATATTTACAGTGCAAACTCTGCTGCCTGCCAAAGCAGCATGCCCAGGTATTTGCTAAATTCAGTTCATGCTTGTTTCCCCAGCTCCCTGAATCTGTCATCTACAGATTAACAGTGATTTGTTTGCTGCCATGAACAGACTGTTCACTCAGGATTGGAAAGAAGATCATCAGGTGGTGTCAGTGTTTGACAGTGGAGGCCCTAGAATTAAAGGGAGAAGTGATTTTCTGGCCAGTGTCTCATTCTTTTTCCTACCTTATTGAGACGACTTATTTCACACTCGTAGTGCTCTTGTTTTCTTATCATTGATGCATTCTTCTGCTTCAGGAGCTTGTTTTCTTCCTTCATTTCATGCAGAGCTTCACTGAGGACCTTTATTTCTTTCTGGGATGCAAAAACACAGAGAAATACTGTTGAAGAAATGCAGACGAAGCCATTTTTCAAGAACAGTTTTCAGAATATCTGCTGTCTGGCAGATATGCTGAATTTCTGGTGTCCCAAACATAGCTGTGAAAGAAAACAACAGGAAGGTAGGTGGTTAGTAAAACCCAAATATGATAAAGTCTGTTGAAACCATTTTGACCACTCACCATACAATGAGATAGAGGCAACATAACAGACTAAATTCTCTACAATCTGCAGTTGCACAAAGGCATGAAAAAGCTGGCAGGCCAAGGCAAACCGTAGCGTACAAATGACCATTTCAATCCTGTTTCAGGCTCATCTACCCATACCAGGGATAGAGGCTTGTGGAGTCCCAGCCATTCTCAATGTCATGTAACATTGAAGATAAAACTACCTCTCAGTGTTACATAGTCTGAGGGCTTGAGAAACTAAGGCGAGCCTAACCCTGCTCAAAAATTACCATGCTACCAACGAAGGCTTATAGAAACCCACTTTTTTACTCCATCACAGTTGTTGGTGCCTTGAACTTGACCCTTCTTGGTATGTCTGTCTACACTGTTTCCTTCAAGTAAGCTACCATGAAGATATTCCTATTTGCAACAAGGCTTACAGTAGCCTTTCAAGATAGTATTGTAGGAATTATTAGGACAGATTTGCCAAATTAAGTTTGATTCCCTTTTCCTATTGCTTTCAACAATTTTCAGGTTACAATGAAGGGAGCTAGGATTCAGATCACAGCCTGAAGTAGCTGGTGACGTGTAAGCTTCCCTCCTTTCTCTCCCAGGGAAAAGCATTCCTTGCAAGCCTGCTTTTATCCCATTGTCTGCTGGTTACATGTATTGAACAGAACGGTCTGTTCTACTAAAAACAAATATTTCAAATATACCTCTGCAGTTGCCTTATGTGATAAAGAAATGAAATCCAACAATCACACATACATGATACTATCTGAATGCTCTGTGCAACAGGCATACCTCTGTGCAGCTACAAGGCATTCATGTTTGAGCTCATGAGATATGAATCGCAGTGTACATATCAAGTCATTGAAAAACACCCTTGAAAAACTGCCACTTATGCAGGAGGTAGCTTTATTTTCCTTTGTTCTAGGCTACTTGGAACGTCCGCATAGGAACTCGGGAGCTTACCCAAGTTGGTATGCTTGAAGATATTAAAATAAAAAACAATAGCAAAAATTAAATTTCTGATAGGCTATTATTATATTCTATGCTTCACCATTACCGCTCTCTTTCCCTAGCTCCTGGCATACATTCTTCTCCAGGATTGATAGCTTAGAAACATGGCTATTTGCAAGTAAAGATTTCCAGTTTGTTGAGGTTTTTGAACAATTCTTCTTATTCAACTCTGAATTTTAGGTGTTCTGGCACCTAGACTTTATCATAAGTCTTTGATCACTGCTTATGGGCATGTAGTCAAGCCCAAAAGGAACAAAAAAAATGTGTATTTCCAAAAGAATCAGTTTTCCTCTGTGGGCCACGGAGGTCATGGGAACAGACAGCTAAGTTCACAACATTGTCTTTCTGAGACATACCTTCAGATGCATCAAAAAAGGAAACAGCCCCCTAAGACAGCAGTAGTGGGTAATCTACCCCAGGACTATTAGCTGCTGCTGGCTTTCCTGAATGGGTCAGGAAAGCATGCAGAGAATGACTACTCTGCTACTACTCTACTATGGCTGTGGGATTAGATAAGCAATTAGAGAGCAAACAACTCTCTGTTCTGGCAATAGCTTCCTGCAGCCTCTCCCAGCTCTGTGGCTATGGGACGGGATGTGGAACGTTTGAAAAAGAAACTACTGCTAACTTCTAAGAAAATTATACATATATATATATGTATGTATGTATTTATGTATGTATGTATATATGCATGCATTTAACAAAATAGAATTGCTGTTATAAAGAATGTTAGATGCTTTAGAAAAAAATATATAGCCCTACAAATCTAACCTTGGTAAATTTATCAGCCTGGGTCCCTGAAGTATGGACTGAAGTATGCTGAACAATAAAAAAAAATCTTGTTCAAGTGCTTTCAAGCTGAATAACTTTAAGCATTTCTTTGGATCATCCCCTGGAATTGCTTTTTCTTCATCTAGCCCCATGGGCAGCCTGGGTTGACATGGGTATTAAAAATCATGTCGCTCATTCAAAATCCTCTGCTTTTAGCAGCTACATCTGCAAGAGTATAGATCTTCTGCACCCCTGCAGGTCATCCAGCAGGTAAAGAAATTCAAAGGGAATAGAAGCACTTTCTGGCTGACTATATAATTTGTAAAGAAACTGCTGATCTGAGGCTGGCACATGTAAGGGGTTTCTGGAGTACAGAGTTATTTTGTTCATTATTTGCATGTCTAGTTAGAAAAATAAAAATATATATGGAGAGCACACCCTTTCAAAAAGGCAGCTATTTTTCACAGTTATCATATTGTAAAGGGTGGGCAATAAAACCTGTAGTAATATGAACAGGAAGATGAACTGTCTCACTTTGTCTGCACACTGAGAGTAAACACAGGCAGTGATTCAGCACATTCATAATGGCACGGTTCTCTTTAAAGCATGGAAATGGCTTGTGGATTTACTTTAGTGGGAATGTTTCAGGGATCTGACTTCCAGTGCACATCCCTATGAAAGAGCCACTGCCTAAGGATTCCTGAGAGAGGTGCCTGACTATTCTCAGAGTGAAGTGAATGCTTCTCTAGAACAGAGAGCTACAACTGATCAGTCCCATCGCTTTCAGCACTTAATACCTGTAATCTTTAAGGGGACCTAAGGCAGCTAGTTGTAAACTGTTGCCGCGAGCCCACATGTAAAAACGTGTATCAAAAAGTGGGGGTATGGAATTCAGTTCATTCCCTTAGTATTTATTGCCAAGCATTTTAAATAAATCTGCAGCTTTTCCACTGGAAGTCTCTGTAGTACTTTTCTTTCACTGAGCACTCAAAGAAATTTACCCTGAAATTAACACTTAGGCAGAACACCTCTGCACAGTGCACATCAATCTGCCCTTTATTCCCACACACAGACTACTGCTGTGCGGTCTGACAATTTCGATGCAAATGACTGTCTCACCACGTAGTTCTCTGATCAGACACTGCCTCGAGTCCAGTACTGAAGAGCCCAACACCACAACCCCATCTACTGGTTGTACAACAACTCACACCATGCAACTCGCTAGAAGAGAGAAAAGGCAGGACAGCATTCAGCACTGGGTAAGGGAGTGCACCCTCCTACCATTTCCTGTGATGGTGTGTCTTTGTCCAGGACCTGCAATCTCTCCTTCTCTGGAGGATGTCGATGTCTTTCTTCCTCCAGCTCACTGACTCTTCTCTCTGACACGTGCAGTTTTGCTTTCACTTCTGCCAGCTGAAAGGCAAGTAACAAACCATGGTGGGCTGCTGTGCATCCTGAAGGGCTCAGCACACCAAAGGTGCCACGGCACCCCTTCAGCTCTCAGTAGATCGGTGTAAAGAAGTGGGTCTGTTTGGCTGTAAAATTCCCAGTCGCTTACTTCTCTCCCCCACCTCCCTGACTCCGAGCTCTGCTGCTGTTTGAAGTCTTAATGACTCTGAGCAATTGCTTTCATGGTGCTCAATCAGTTGATTCTACCACTGATTTTGCTGCCAAAGCACAGCTACTAAGGGGTTGTTCCTCTGTATGAATTCTTCATTTTAATGTCTTTTTCTTCTTTCTCTTCGCAACATGGACCAGGTCTGCTCTAGTACACATCCAAAGCAATGAAGCCAGAGGCACAGAAATGTGTCATATTAAATGAGGAAGAGTCATTTGAATTCTTCTCCTCCTTTAGGTGGGAGGGAAGAAAAATCAAGGAAGAAATTATCTGGATCTCAGTAAAACTTACTGGAACATATTAGAGAGAAAATTTTCCTGATAAGTACATGAGGTCACTCATCCGACTTCCTTTTCATAGAAGGAAATAAGAGATGAGAAATGTCAGCTTACAAAGCGATTTGATTTTTGGAGTATCAAAAGAAATTGCAAGCACTTCATTAATAAACCAGAGCGGTAAGTAGCATGAAAGGTGGGACAAGAACCAAAAGATACATAGTGATGTGGATCAGTGGCTGGATGCATCAGACACCACAAGTTACTTTTCAGTTACTTGTGCTCTGAAGTGTGCCCTTTTGGAAGATATGAAGTTCTCTGCTGTCATGTCCAGCCCGGTTCCCTATGTAGAGAGATGGGCTGCTTCTCTGTTCTCTTGTTATTTTATCCCACTGAAGATTGTGCATGCATTATCTTCACTTGTATGTGATGAAGTATTTTTTACCTATGTGAGCTAAAGGCAAAGTAAATATTATGCTTCCTGCCCCCATCCCTTCAAAAGATACTCACTATAGATATGCCTGGCTGGTTTTTAAGCACAGACTTGACTAACTAGCAGCAGATGACACTCATATTCCAATAGGAGCAATCAGCATTGTTACCTGTTTTTCATAAAGCTGTTTCATGGTTCTAAATTGATGATCCCATTGCTTGTTCACCTCCAGAAGCTGTAATTATCAGGAAGTCACAGTAAATAAGTCTTATTTCAACACTGTCAATAAATAAAAGAGACTGGTACTCAAACTATATGTGTTCACAGTCTCCTTGTTATCTGGCCAGTTCATATCAGAGAAAGCAAATGGAACGTTTGGCAAGCTTTACGGCCCATCTGTCGGTTATTTGCTATTTCAGTTACAGTACATGAATGTTCAGGAAGTAGCAATCAGAAAACATGCAAATATACAATAAATTCTAGGTGAATCACTAGCAAGACTGAACAAACCCCCAAGCTGCAGCTCCTACATGGCCAAGGACTTTTTGTTAGTCCGCTTTAAGTTACATAAACGTATTTGAAATTAGAAGGCCACTGGCTTCAAGAAGTGAATAGAACATGTCTATTAACTGCAGTTACTACTGAGTGCAGAGCTTTCTTGGCTTTATCAGTACCACTGAAAAATAGCAGGCATGCAAGACAGGGAAACCTAGCAAACAACTTTCATGCAAATATTACAACTGAAATCAGTGTGTGTGCATTTTTATTGAAGAAAGCCAAATAGGCTTTCAGAAACATTTTGATTTTTAGGATACAGGATCACACTTTGGGATGCTCAGCAAGAAAACAGCTCCCAGTTTGTTCAGCAAGAAAACTGCTCCCAGTTTGCTGCTACCTGTGAATAAGATTCCATTTGCTAGTACTCATAGTGATTCTTTTGCCTTCACTATAGGGATCATTAAGAAAATTTGCCCTTTATGACACAAAAATCTCTGTTCTTCTGGATTAATATTTATAATAGATGATCATTTGATTTTGGAGGCGGTTCTCAAAATATTATATTATAGATAAAGATTATAACTGTAAAGGCTAGGATAGGTAAATTCAAGATTACCTCTCGTCTCTGTCTTTCCAGTGAGAGGATATGTCGTTCCTGAGAGTTGGCTAATACAGTCTTCTGTTTGTTTGCTAATATGTGCTTTGACTGGAGGAAAAAAAGTGCTTAAAATGAATGTTTTCAGCATCCTCTCTTCAAGTCAATATTATCAAATAAAACTTCTATCTACCCTGCTACATGCATGTAAAGAATTTGAAGCAGCAACATTTTCTCTCACCGTATTTGATTTCGGTACCTCAACACTCTCTGGCAGTGGATTCTGAAGCATACATCTGCTTTAACCCTGTGCTTTAGAGCCGTTTTGCAAATGGATTCCAAAATAAACAGAATTATGACTATTCACACCATTTCAGAAGCAGAACACAAAAAGGCTTTTAATCATCTTACAGATGGTACTACAAACAAATAGTGCGAGCCACAGAAGTTGAGCATAAGTTAAAAGTGGGTGCAAGCAATCCCCTTCATTTACAAGAACAAGAATATTATGTAATGTCGCACCCAGTAAGTGTTTGCAGGCCTGGAGAAATAATCTTTAAAACAATGGGTTCAAATAAAGCAATAGAGAAAATGAATTGGCTATTTGAAGAAATTAGGGAAATCAGTCCAATCTGCGGTTGTTCCATAAAACTCGTACCCATGCAGGACAACAGCAGCTATGTCCTCATTTCTGTAATGGCAATGCCACATTTAATTTTCAAGGAGCTTCTATGGATTGTTACAAAGGTATACATGTGATATATATGTATAAGATAATTGGCCTGGAAAAAATGTTTATGTTCATTTAAATATACTACATCAGATCAGGGATATTTTTCTCTCCCTAGTCTGAATTCTAATCAATAAATGAGAAAAATGTAGAATAAAAGTATGAGTGCTTCTGAGATATTATGACTCCTGAAGTAAATTTGTTTTCTTCAACTAGAGAATTTAATGCCAATACCAATGAAGAAAATTACGGAATATCTCTGTAGACTTTTTTCACAGTACAAATCCTGACCATGTATTTACCCCATGGCCAATCCTGCCGAATTCTAACGTTGAAGCACTCGACTTCAAGAAAACGATTTCTCTCTCTTCCTGTACAAGCTCACCAACATGTTTAAATTAAAGCATCTAAAACAATTACATGTCCATCAATCGACTTATTCATGTGTTGAATTGTTTTCAATTGTTTTTCAATTCAAACAGCACTTCAGAAGGAGCCAAAACATTCACTTACTTCTAGCAGGTCTGCTGGAGCTTCCATCTCACTCATGTCTGCCCGTGTACTTCCAAGACGGCCTTGAGCATTCGTCTCACTGCGGGTCTTTGAAAGAAGGGCAATGAAAGATGATGGAAAATGCACAGAACCGCAGGAGAAACACGAGTGCTGCCTGTGGAAGCAGGGGGGACTGAGCACTAGGTGGTGGAATTTTGATTTTAAGCTTTTCCTCCTTCCTATCTGGGACTTCCCAGAATGGTTCAAGCACACTGCCTATGACTAATGCACCAGGCAAGGCAGCACTGAGTGCTCTGTATGTAAATTGCAATTGACCGGACAGTTTGCCCCCTGAGAGGAAGTTACATGTGTAAGGGAAATAAGGGTACATTTTTCTCTGCAAGTAGGACAGCAGGGTTTTCTATCCCTACTTTCAGGTGTAACAGAGCACTTACGTAAGTATGGTAAATATTAAGTGACAGTAAGACAGTGTGAACTATCATGATAGCTAAAATTAGTGAATCATGCTTAGAAAGGCTGTGATGTTAACAGCTATGAGGAAGAAGACACCCATACAAATACCAGGATGTCAGGAGCATCTTAACTGGAAAACTGATTTACTTTCCTTGAAGAAGGGCAGCACAAAGATGAAGAAGGGCAGCAAATTTTGTTCTTATCACAAGGACTTGCAGTTTTAGTCAGTAACTCTAAGCATGGTTCTAGTGTCAAGGTACTCGAGTCTTAATAGTTTGAACTTATGTCTTAGTTTCCCATTTGGGAAAAGCAGCTGACATTACCAAGTTAAACTCACAGAAAAGATCAACAAGGAAAAAAATTCCACAGACTTCACATGCAAAGTGAAGAGAAAATATAAAAGCACAGAGCATCACTGTCTTTAGTCTTGGAATTCTGACTGGCTATGAATTCAAGAAGGAAACATGAAAGAAAAATAATTTTCCTTATTGTGGATAGATCCCCAGATCTGAAGTCTCTTTTCAGTGAGGGCATAAGTTATTCTATTGCTTGAAAAGCAAATAAACAAAGACTGGCCTATGAAATGTAACATAGAATAATATAATTCTTCAGGAGATCTTTCAATTTGGAAAACAGCATTAATCAAACTCAAGTAATCCTGTGAGTTGGTGAAATTTGCTAGCCACATTCTAGCTTTCTGGTTTATAATGTGTGACTAGGCAAATTCTGTTTTCCAAAATACAAAACCCAATCTGGGAGAGAGCTACTGTTTGAAAACATTTGCACATGAAATATATCCTCCCAACCCTGATGTTGTTCTCAAGTCTTCTCTTTCGTGCAGTGGCTACAAAACTTGCGGGTTATAAAAGAAAGAAGTTAAAAGACCTTTTAAATTTTATTTTAGTAAAGATACTTTAGATTCCACATGAAAGCCATTCTACCCATCAAAAAGCAAAAGCATTTCATCTGTACATATGTACATCAAAACCAGCCTTTGAGTACGTATCCCTTCCACGTATGGCACTGGTTTAAAAAAAGGAAAATCTAGGTACGATGAATAACACAGCAGCAATTTCCACAATTGTGGTTCTTGAAAATTTCTCCTATAATTGATATAATGTAATTGATATATGTAACTGTCAGGCTGTGAAACAAAGTAAATCTCTCCACCACCTAAGCAAAATTTAGTCCAAAGCCAAATTAAGTGAAACAAGAAAGTCATCCTCTGGAAACAGGTTTGTGATAAGGCCAACTTCTAAAATGAATAAATACATTGCACTACATGAGTAAAGTAGTAATAGTAAAAATGTAAAATCCCCAGAGCGAGGTAGGAAGAGGAAGGAAGCATCACACATTTTTAGAATGAGACCCAGTATTGCAATAGCATTGTCAGACATTTATGTCATATCAAACCTTAGGATTTCGAAGCAAAAGCCTAGGTAATAGCCCTATCATACACGTGGGGAAACAGACCAACTGAGCCCTAAAGATCAGACAGATGGTGGTGTCAGATTGGCGAGTGAATAATATCTCCCTTTCACCCACAGTCTGGGGCTGTCCCAGTCACTTCTGTAGCATCCATTAATTAGGTGTCTGTATAATTTTGTGTTCTCACACCCAAGACAGAGGAAAACAATTTTCTAGACTGAAATTACTGCACATGAATAGTCAAAAGTTAGCTGCTGACTGAGAGAGTAATGTCACTAAACACAGATGACATGAACAGCCACTACCTCTCATCTCCTCATGATGTCCCAGTACCTTCTGCTGTGCCTGCCACAGCCATAAACTATAAACTCATGGAAACAGAACTTGCAAAGTGCCAGGTGAGGTGCTGAGCGTTTCCTGCATTGGGGACAGAAGAGCAAACAGAGGGCACAGACCTGCTTGTGAATCACAGCTCCCACTTGAAAAATGCTGGGGCTCAAATCATTTCAAAGAGAGGGTAAGGCTAAGACCCTGAAGTTCACACGGTTGTTGTTACCACTGATTAGTTCAAAACAGTTATGTGGAAAGTTGGGTGAACATTAGGGCCCTAAATCCTTAATTGTTAATACCATAGTGATCTCATTAATAACCACTAAAAGCGAATGGTTATCTCTTAGACTGAAGGATTCAAAGCTTTTCAGAGTCTGCTGTGTCATATGATAGCACAGGGCTGTGACCTCATGGAGGCTATGGGAAAGCTCATATAATTCTTTCTTTTAAAGTCCTCTTCTGCCTCAACTAATGAAAATCTGTCCAAAGTTAATATTTTTTAGTATTATTTTGTGAAAAATGCAGATTTCAGTTGAACAGAAACATCTTGATGCGAGCAGAAATCTATAGATTTTGACTAGTAGCAGCCTGTGCATACATATTAAAAATATTTCCAATTGTACTTGTACCATTTTACTCTTAACTATCACTTTCTACTGCAGGGATTTCATTCAATACATGACAGAATAGAAATGACATTAAGTTCTCTTTAGTATGTAGCTAGGCAAGCTCAGCATTCTTATGGATAATGCCAGTGCCCCTTCAGGCAGTGCTTTAAGCCAACTGGCCTTTTAAAAGACTTGATAGGAAATCCAACTCAGGGGCCAAAACCAGCCCAAGGCGCTGTTGAAGGGCAATGGTTCTGGTCAGTGGTGCAAGCGGTTTGATGGGAAATGGTAGGTGTCTTGGCCCCTCCCTCACAAATGCTCTTCTGTTCCCATTACCACATAAGAACAATAGTGGACACTGGAAAAAGAAGTGTGTCTGGAATCTGTAAGAACAGAAGAAAAGCCAATGAGTAGGGAACAGAAGTTCAGCCCTTCAGAGGTACTGGTCTTATTCCAGCAAAACTTGGGAGAGGTTGAAGCAAAGTATTTTTCTCTCCTTGAAAATATTTAATGGCACTGGAAAAAAAGATGAGGGGATGACATTCCTTTTCTTTTGCTGAGAGAAAGCTACTAAATTTGTTTATCAGTCTATTGCTTCACAATGTAAAACAACTTAATTACATGATAGCAGTGCAGAAATTTGAGATGTATTTATAAAACCCCTTGAAAGAAAGGCTCTTGAGAGCTATGGGACTTCAGGAGAAAAAAAAAAAGCCAACAAATTTTTAACATATTTACAAGCAGCTTGAAACTGTTGAATCAAATAAGCTATTGTTGATCGCCTGGAAAATTCTAGTTCAAGACCAGACAGTAAATGCAGTAACAAAGCTAAAACAAAAGCAGAGTGTTTACAGATTCAAGCAATGTTTTAAATACACTGTTCAAATCTGCCAGCCTGCACAATACACCCAGAGCAGTTAAAGAGTTGGGGATGAAATTTGACCTCATGCTACACAGCCACAAGAAGCTCAGAGATAGCAGAAAATGACAGCTGAAGAGGAGGTCTGCAAAGTGTAAGAGGGGATCTGCACAGAACACCATGAAAGTAAATTTTGGAGACTGCCCGACAACTCTCACAATAAGGACTGGAATAGGACTTCAGACATGGACAGGACCTCAGGCCACATACATATGGGCAATGGTGTGCAAATCAGTACTCTGTGTAGCACTGAAGTAAAGGGCTTGCAGAGAAAATGAATCCCTTGGAATAGAGACTAACAAAAATCAGATTTTATTGTGGTGAAATCATTTGTACTTCAGCCACTGACATGCAAAAACTTAATTCACTAAACGTGACATAACAGCAGTAACAAACTGGTCAGCAAGTGCTATAAATCCCTGTCGAATGCTTACACAAACCTTAATTTCCCTATTTTTTCTCTTCCTCTGAAGTTTTTGTTATGCCCTTTACTGGCTACACTTTAAAAACCTCCAGTAAGCAGGCTGCAGGGAATAGTCTGTGAGTGCAGAAGTCCAAATTTAGTAACCTCTTACAGTATTACTACCTCCGACTTCTCCAGAAACGTGTAAATCCATGTCCCCATCCACAGCAGTCAGCGTCATGTTACTTCTTACAATCTTCCTACAGTATGCCACTCAGGCCTTTATCTAGCCAGGCTGATTTACATGTTCTAGAGAAAGAACTTCCTCTAGAATTGCATGCTTTTTTCATCTGCTTCACCCTTTCCTTCTATTCCCACTCTTTCCAGAAAGTCAGTCCCTTTGCACGTTTCTTACACCTGACCCACATAAGAAAACAAAATGTCACTATTCCTGGTGCTGGGCTGAGACCGAATACAAATAATCTTTTCCTTACATTTAAATATAATTCAAGAAAATGTGGAAAACAGAATTGGTGCAGATTTTGCTCTCCAGAAGAGTCAGTGGAGTGCTGTGGCTTAAGAATTGGTACAAGAATGGTCATTTTCCTTCTGCAAAGAGCTGGTAGTTTCCCCTCTGCCTACACATATAGTAGGAATGCTTTCTTCATGCCCACACATGCCATTCTGTTTCTTGACCCCCCCTGCTATAACTCCCTTAAAATGACAGACCAGAACACAATGAAACATACTAAGAAAACACAGTAGTGAGGGAACCTCCCCCTGCAGGGTGCTTGAGTAAGCCTGAAACCTTCTGTAAGGTCAGTGAATCATAATTTAAAATATTTACGTTCTCCGAATCAGCAAGAATTCTTAGTAAGACCTTTGCCCTTCTTTCTCCCTACTTTCACATTCCTTTTCTTCTCTCCATCCACACCCATGTGCTTATCCTTGGCACTTATGAATTCTGTCTGTGCTACAATCAATGACAACAGACCACAACTTGCCAGCTATTCCTCAAAAACCACTTAGCAGCCCTGATGAATGTGACAGCCAGTGCTTGTCTCATCTCCCATATTTGGTCACAGCTACCTTATTTTAAGAGCTAAGGTGAATGGGGAAATGCTCTTTAATGGCAACCCACTGGAGCACATTAAGGGAATAAAGTTTCAGAGGCTTCAGAGCACGGCTGTCAGGAACGGCTGGCAGTGAGGTGGAAGCCAGAAGCTCCTGCTGACCAACAGCTGTGCGGAGCAGGAATAATCCTGCCAGCTACCAGGTGTGGAAAAAGCTTCCCAGAGACCAAATGGGGTGGGCAGGATCTGCTGACCCCCAGAGTTACGGAAAGGGCTGAACTGCTCAGGAGACCATTAGTAATGGCTATTCTGTTTCTAGGAAATGATGTACTTTCTGTTATTAACAGTGTTAAGGCATCTTCCTCACCCCCCATTTTGGATTAAGGATTATTTGTAGTTTTTATTCTAACAATGTCCAACATTTCTGACTATAAAAGCCTTTTAGTCATCACTAGGAATCTTGCAATGAGATTTAAATAGGAACCTTGGAGCTCTAGCCAATGCTGAGTCCTCTTGAAAGCATCAGCACTAGAAGAAGTTAGAAGTTCTCATTTTTGGAGAGTGCTGGATTTTTATTCTGGGAACAGTATTACAAAATAGGAACACAAATTAAGGTAATGAAAGCCTCGTCACTTCTGAAAACTCTGTTCAGTCACTGCAGTGAAACCAAAAACCATTAAATTGCTCCAGTCAAGTAAAAGCAAACCTTTCCTTGACTGTAAGAAAACAGTAAAATTATCTTTTTTTTTTTCCTTCCTACTCCACCAATCAGATATATGCTGAGATTTTTTTAAATTGTACTGCTTCAGAATGGTAGCAGTGACATTTACTTTGAGACAAACCTTGGCTAAGATTTGGCGGCTTCTGAGAAACCTTCTGTTTGCTTACATTTGGGTCAAGCTTTTCTTTTGTATTTGAATCACTTCTAAAAGTATTCTTACATCTTCAACTCTGCTTTGAGCAAAATTGTCTAAAATAAATGCTTTATTCTGGAAGCTGTTACTTAGCCAGCAGTGTTTGGCACATTATCCATTGCAAGCCTTTTTCCTCCATTCTGGCGCATATATTGAAAGGGTAGAAATTAAGGAATTTTAGTTGAAGAATAAAATTGGCTCTTAAACCAGAAGAATCTCTTCCTGTCTCAAGCTGGTACACGTGCTTCACCAAGAGAAATGCACTAGAAAGGGATTTTCCCTTAAATAAGCATGTCAGCATCAACATTTTTCATTGTTCAGATAGGTACTCCCTCTAACAGAATAACATATGTAGATTTACATGAGTTCCCTAATACACAGAAAATAAAATTAGAGCAAGATATGTCTTCAGAGTAAGTAAAACAGAGAAGCACAGGCTTCTGTTTCAGAATAGAATAAAAGGATCTCCTTTTATTCACTATTTTCTGTTATCAGCAGTGAGACTAACCACATGGGCACGGCTACTCAGGTATCTAAGCATTTGCAAACTCAGTTCTAAAGATGAAAATGCCAATTTCATGATACAACAATGGGTTAATAATTTATACCTGTAGCAAGCAAGCCATTTTGTTTCAAAGTTGCTACAAGTATGGACATTAAACTTTTTCTGACTTTCCACTCAAAAGAATTCAGATGCGTTAGCAGTTTAATTTTTTTGTTTTACAATATATTTCATGGAATCAGTTCATCTCTGCCAATAATCTTTACACTGACACACCTCTGAATTTAATTAGTATTATTTTTCCTTTTTCACTGAATACTTTCCTGTCCACATTGCCCTTGGTAAACACTCTCATGTATATCTTGCAGTCCTTCTTGTTTGTATAGACTCTTTCTACTCATCATTCTGCAATACTATATTGCAGGAAAAAAAGAGGGAATAGAAAAGTAGATGTGAATTAAAAATTGCCAATTGTTTTAATCAGTATATATGTTACATATGTTTGAGGGTTTCCCCTCATTCTACCTCATTTTAAGTCTACCTCAGCATCTCATTTCACAAAATGACATTTTCTGCTTGTTTTTAACCTTGTTGTAACTTTTGTAACTGACAGTATAGTAAGTTGTTAAAATCAGTTCTGGCTTTTTCCAAAGCTCAATCCAGCAGGTGGACTCCTAATTTCTAGCTGTGACATTGCTGGAGTTTCACTCACTTGAAATCAGTAGCCAGCCTAGTGAAAATCTCTTTGACTTAAAAATACAAAGAATAAACAACCAATGTATTCCTACCATGAAAATATCATACAACTTTGTTCTTTAAGCTACATAAGCAACACGAGTACATCATCCAAGGGGGAAAAGGTCCTACAAATGCAAAAAGTATAAAAATATGACAGATGGAATGTGCCACAGTATTCTAAGTGAAGCACTGAAGTACCCCATAGAAGTGGTTGAAGTGAGTGCAACCATTTTTTTTCTCCCTCACACCCCATAAATCCTTTCCTGCATCTCCTTCTGTCCCAGAGAATAACATGGGAGCTATGCATTCCCACAGACCAGCTGTGCTTGCTGTTCAGACCAGCAGTTCCATAGCCTGATGCTAGTCAGTTTGGTACTGACTTCTGCTTTACCTTATTTTCCAGCCCTCGGCTGGGAATCCCCATTTCTCCATGTAGTTTTTCTCTCTCTATTTCTAATCCCACTGGCCCAGTGCTGCAGCATCTCCTCAGGCTTAGCCCTGGTGCATGCCCCGAGGTCATGAGTCATTTTGGAAATGGCGGTTCACATTTGAAAAGAGCTGTGTGTCATTCTGTATTTCATAGAAGAGTCATCTCTCTTTCACCTCCTCGTGAAGATCCTGTATCACACCAAGAGGCACTCCTTCAGAGATCTCTTTTTCCTCCTGGCACAGCTGCACCGATGGGTAAGCATGCAGTCCCTCCCTCCAGCAGAGCACTGGCATTCACACCCTCAGCACTGCTTTCCTCCACGACTCTCTCTCCTTCCTTTCCCAGTCAGCAGGAAGCAGGGATTTCCTTTCCTACTCCTCCTGCATGGTAAATGCAGCTTGCTGTTCAAGGGGAGGGGAAGGAAACATGTTTGCTGTGTTTGTTAACTGCTGCTTCAACTACAAGCAGCAATGACTGCCCTGGCAGGTGGCTTTACGTTTCTGTTTATGAAATCACAGAAATGCAGGTTTAAATCATCATTTTTCCTCTTCAGCATCTTCTTCCTGTTTATCTAAATGCCTTTGATCCTCCCAGAGCTCTCTCTTCCTCACATCTCTTTGCATCCTCAGTTAAATCAGAGCTACCAATCACAACAACTAAAAGGGATATCAGTGCTCTGCATGCACACGGTCTCATGGATCCATGATACCAAAGAGGCACAGCTGGCTCCATGGGATGGCACTTCACAGAACCAGTGGCTATAGCTGACCTTTTAAAGCAGTATGAAAAGCATCTTCTCATTTTAACTTCTTCATTGCACAAAGTAGCAGTATCAGAAAAAAAATACAGAGTGTGTTCAGTGCATCATTTCAGAAATCAAGCAGTTTCCTGCATAACCAATGCAGGGAACGTGCCTGGAATGTTCTGCTTTCACAGATAACAATTGCGAAAGTGGATAATGTTTACCTTAGGGGAACATGAAGTCCTCTGGTGGTTCAGACTCCCTTGGGCAATAGGTTCAGAGTCCTCACACGACTTGGAAGCACCACTCCTCTCTATCAGGTTCCTTATTTCAACATCAAGCTCTTTACTTTCACACCTGCTTAAAAAGAAATTGCAGAAAGACTTAAAGCACAGAGAAGGGAGATCTGTCTGCTGTCTTCTGAACATGAAAACAGAGCAGAGCTGCAAGCTCCTGCTGCCTTCCTTCCAGGAATACAGTCACAGAGTACTCAGGCAGCCTCACACATGCCGTGCTTTGTGACAGAAACTCATGCAAAATAGTTAAGCCAGTGCTCTTGACCAATTGTATTACTTTGTATATAGAAAAACCAAGCAAGCCCTCCTGGGTGCTGTCTGAATGCTGCCATGCACCCTCATCCCCACCTCCAGCTGCAAGAATGTTAAAATATAGCACAAGTGTTCTCAAAATAGTTAAAATTGGATTTGAATTCCAAAACCAAATCTTCAGGTGTTTTGTTGTGGGTTTTTTTTTTTTTTTTTTTCATTGCACACTTCATTTTCTGTAATACTTCATAATAAATTCCCAACAGGCACTTTCATCTCCTCCCCTTCCCCCCCTCCCTCCCCAAATGTAACTTGCAAAAAATAGGAAAAAAAAAAGATCTGTTCTGGTTACTAAAATATTTGTGGGAAAATCGTTCTCTTTCAGTCTCTACTAAGGACACTCAGGACTTAAGTCCTGAGAGCTAGCAATTAGGGCTGCAGTGGGGGAACACAACTTCCAGAGGACTGACCTGGCCATAATCAAAAGCAAACCCCCCAAAATCCCACGTCCAAGCCAAGCTTTCAGGACATATTTGTCTTCATTTCCTGAGCAGCTTAAACCAACTCTAAATCCACGTAATCACAAAATGGATTGTGTTGGAAGGGACTTCAAAGATCATCCAGTTCCAACCCCTAGCCATGATGGGCTGGTCACCCCCCAGCAGCTCAGGCTGCCCAGGGCCCCATCCAGTCTGGCCTTGAACACCTCCAGGGATCAGGCATCTACAGCTCTTACAGCTCTCTGGGTAGTCTGTGCCAGCACCTCATCAGCCTCTCTGTGAAAAGCTTCCCCTACTATCTAACCTAAATCTCTCTTCCTTTAGTTTAAAACCATTTTCCCTTGTCCTATTACTCTCCCCCTGCATAAAGTTCATTTCCCTCCTCTTTATAATCCTGCCTCTTCAAACTGTCTTACTTTTGTAGAGCACAGAGGAAGAAAAAAACAAGTGTAATGTCAGGATATTTGGGTGTGATTTGAGAGCTAGACTTACAGCGTAGGCAATTAGACTTTTGCACAGGGAACAGAACCACAATATTTCATTTCAATCATGGTACGTTCTCACTCACTAGAACACATCACATGACTTTTCTCTTATACAGAAAGATATTTCCTTGTACTGACTTTGTTGTTTGTATTAAACCAATACGGTAGCTAGAGTGAGTTCAAAGGAAGAGACTACTCGACAGAAAAGAGTCCTGCCTTTTGTTAGACCACTTGCAAAGGGAATTATGGCCAGCTAAAGTCACGATGAACAAAAGAAGGGCTTTCTTGGCATACATTTTCATAAGCTGCTCCAAATGCCTGTGGTTTTCAAAGCCTCCCTGCTGCATGGGTGGCACAGCCAGCCCTGGCGACATAGGCTCATGGGCTGGCTTTGTGAGCGAGGTCAGCTCCACAGAGCGAGCGCACAACCTGGTGCTCCTTAGCTTCCCTTCCACTTCTGGTCTGAGGACATGAGCGGGGCTTTTGGCGCTCACAGGACTGGGAAGGAGCCACAAAGCCTGTAAATCAAGAAGAAAACCTCAGGAGGAAAACAAGGAACCTAGAGAAAGAAAACCAGCCCTTTTCTGTACTGCTAAAAAGTTGCAAAATCCAGATAGCAGTGCAAGTGGCAATTTTTTCCTTTTTAAGCAACTGTTTGCTAAGCTTCTCAGACAATAAGTTCTGGGGTGGTGGCACAACCAGTTCTCTTTGGAGGCTTTGCTTTCATGGAGCTACACAACACCAGCTCTGCCCCACCAGTACCCCCCTTTTGTCTAAGCGCACCTCCCTGGAAAACAGCAGCTTCAGCTCATTAGGATTCCCACGCCTGGTCTAGCACGAGACTTGCTTTGTCTAAGAGCTTGAATTTATGCCATGCAGAGGGCTGGGTGCACTTAAGGGTGCTTGAGAGAACTGAGAAATTGTGGCACTGAAGCAAACACTCACAGTGCAGTTTTAGGAAAAATGCATTATATGATATTTACATAATAGGGGAGAAATTGCTGTTATAGCCTCCTCAGAAGCCCTAAAAACGTGGGAAGAGTTGAGGAGAGGTTAAGTACAGCGAAGTGAAATGTAACTGAGCAGCACTGAGGGACTTAGGACAGCTGTTAAAACCACTGACCAACATTTCAGGCTGAGCTTTCAGAACTTCCGCTTTTATTCTGTTCTTGGACAACCAAATGAAGGTGAGAGCTGCTCTCCTTTGTTGCTCCACTTAGCTTGCAGAGCTGAGTGAAAAAACCTCTTGCCTACATGTAGCTTCTCTCAAAGACTGTTCTGCTCATTGCCCAGGGTTGCAGTCACATGCACATCACTTTTCACCTCTCATAACCACTCTGCTGCAAATGGCCACCCCTCACTGCTGGCGCAACCCACCTGTCTGGCTGGGTCAGCACAGTCAGTCTTTCCTTCAAGTGAAATAAAGCAGCTTAGAATAAAACAACTGCTAAAAGGCAAAGGGCAATTTTTAGGGGCAGCTCCAAAGAAAGCAAAAGAGGGGCAGCCTGGCAGCAGGCTGAGCACTGCTGCACTGAGGTAGGCTGCACGCATCTCTGCTGCTCAGCAACAGCGTGAGGAGATGTCTGACCACAGCCTCCTGAGATCAGAGCATGAATAGAGCTGGGAAATCCCCTGTAAAGATGGGGGTTGGCTTTAAGTGCTTCTTCTCAGTCAGGAAGCGCACATCACTGCTATGTTTCCTGCAACTTGCCCGACAGAGTGCTGTTCCTGGTACCTCCTGCAATTCCCTTTCTCACTCTGCGTTCTCCTTCCTAGGTTTAGCAGAGTCAAGGCAAGAGAAGGATTAAGATCCAGCAATGTCAGTGAAAGAGACTGGGAAGCACAAAAGACTCAAACCCCTGCAAATGGTTGCTGCTCTGTAATACCCATGTGTTTCAACACTGCCATGAAAGTTAGAAAACTATTTCTTTGGCTCGGTTTCTCAGTGCACTTATTTCTCCTCTCAGCCTTTATACTGGGGTGTTTTGACTAGAAACTATTCCTCTGCTTATGTGCATTTCAAAAGGACACTAGCCACTTCAGTACTTGGAAGGGTATATTTATCATGAACTATGTAAAATGTTAATTAACCATATCTGTGATGTAGACGCATTTTACAGACCATACTTTCAGAGCACACAGATGACCAAAGTGTTTGAATACCTCTCCAAGACACGATTAGAAGCTACCACAGCACAAGGCAGCTCTGGATGATAACATGAGCTTCCCCTGGTGAGCAGCAGAGGGCACACAGCACGTATCTGCCACAAAAAGCAATTCTTCCTGAACTACTTTTAGTATTGTGAAGTTTGCAGACATATTTGTGCACCATTAACATTTTTATTACGTTACATCACTATCAACATTTCCTAAAGCTGGGTATTTTGTTTTTCATTAATAATGTTTCTTGTAAGGAGGGAAAATAGACTAACCCTCTAGAAGAACAAACAAACAATCAGAACAGAACATTCAAATTTTAGAGATGCATGTTGTGTAAAATCAGCCATCATAGAATCACAAAATCACCAAAGCTGGAAAAGAGCTCCAAGATCATTCAGTCCAACTGCCTACCTATCACCAACATTTCCCTACTAAACCATGTCCCTCAGTACCACAACTAAACATTTCTTGAATCTTGAACACCTCCAGGGACAGTGACTCAACCACCTCCCTGAGCAGCCCATCAAAAAATGTTAAAAATATTTTCACGCAGCAGTAGAAGGCAAAGTATATCTCTTCCGGGTATAAAAGCTTTCTGAAATGTAAAAATAGGAAGATAAAAAATATAAAACCTATCCCATTTACATGGCATGTCATGGTTAAAGAAGACAACAATAACAAGGTATTATGGTAACTCCTCTCTGTAAATTGTGAGTTATGTGCTCAATTTCGTTTGATGTGAAAATTAAAACATTTGAGATGGAAGCAGCACTGACAGAAATAACAAAGGCAGGTGGTGGCTCACTGTAAGTTTTAGCAGCTTACAGGAAAAGGAGAGAGCACAACCTTACTCATAATTTCCATGTCATGAACACATGAAGTAGTAGTCAATATCCTTCCAGCTGTGCTTTCCAGAAACAAGAAATTCCTTATATGTGTTCTCTTCCTTTTGAAAGTTGCCATCTCCATGCTGAATTTCACTGCTAGAGCTGTGTAACAAAAATGTTTTCATTCCCCCTTTGTATTTACCTTACTGCCTTAAAATGTTTTTCTCTTTTTGCTCCACGATGTATCTTTGTGCTATTTTAACTCCAGGACTTAAACGGCTTTTTGTGGTTAATTTCTTATAAATTGCTGCATATTTTTGTAGCAACTCAGATTCTCAGCTGAGAGTTAGAATAAAAATGTGACCAGCACATGCTTTGTCTGTGACTGGAACTAAAATCCCTAGCTAGATCAAAGCCATTCAATCAAATAAACTATTTAATTCTATCCTCAAAGAGTTATACTATGAAGTGCTGGTTATGCATGCACAGTTTTATTAAATTATGCATGTAGCAGAGTGAGAGCAAAATTTTGGCCAAAAATTATCACTAAAGTTGGAACGTTATGGCATCAGAAAGGAAACACAAGGTGGGAAAATCAACAGCTACTAATAGAGTCAAGTGCACTTCTTTGTAGTCAAGCTTCTTCTGATCAAAAGAAGCAGCACAATTCCCCGTTAACTCCCATTTCTCTAATGGAGTAGCAGCCATGCCCAGCTCCTGATGACCTGCTCTATGGTCATTTCATGAGCCATCTTGTAATAGATTTAGATTGCATAGATTCATAGCTAAGAAATACATACTTGTATTCAAATAGTTGGGCATGAATCCTGGGAAGAGTCCCAGTGTTGCTGCCAGCATCTTTTGTGAGCTCTTGTCTCTCCCTGGCTTTCACTGGGAAAGACAAGGTATTATTATTGTCTTTTCCGGTGTTATTATGTGCTAACATTATTAGTATTATTAGTTACTAATGGCTATGTGGAAACAGTGACATAAATATAAATGAATCTCAAGGAATATACTGCAAAATTCTGAATCGACTATTTGATTATTTGACCAGAATTATTCGTTCTTTCATTAAATTAACTATATAACTATTTGTAATAATAATTTATAGGCTGGTGTGCTGGGGTCATTCTCCTGTGATTGGCAAAAGCAAAAATAAACACCATAAGCAGTTGTGAGAAAAGTTTTTAAGCCAGGATTTACAGCCAGACACCAACAGCACAGAGACATATTTTGACAGGAAATGAATTCCAGACTGTAGGGGTTAAACACATGCTCTATCCCCTTGGGTGGGCATTTCAGACATCCCATTCTTGTAACCAAGTCTAGAGAGCTGATCCTTAGAAAGATGTAAACATCTGAATGTGAATTATGAAGGACAAATTGGTTCTGATGAGTTAAAAATTTCAAGGCCAACAATTTCAACTAATATTTCTCCTATTTTTGATACAGTGCTTAATTTCATTCAGGAAAATGCTTTTAGAATTTCTAATCTAGCGTGGGTTAGAAATATTTGAAACAAGGATAAAATCAGGCATATACTTCTTTACAATGTCGGTTTATTCATAGAACTATGCTACTATCTTATGTTCTGTGATTTTGAAGGTTTTTTGCTCTCTTAATTCAGTTTTGTATAGTAATTTCTAGGCTTTTTTCCGTGCACATATCTTAGGATTTTTGTATTAAAATCTTACCCACCCAAGAATAAACGACAAAGAATTGCAAATCTAATAAACAACGGAAAGAAAAATCTTTTGCCAAGAAAACAAGATGACTTTTGCTATAGAACTGAGTGTGTTTTTCATTATTGTCGTTTTTGTTCTCTTTCATAACCTCATGAACTCTTAGAGCTTTAGTAAGCCATTAGCAAACCATGGGCTCCTGAGCTGATAAACAATAGTTACAATGTAGTGCAGCTCCCCAAGAATCAGCGGTGCTATTCCAGTACTCAACACCTAGCAAGCAGATCCCCACTTGGAGCTTAGGGCTGGGAATCCAAGCCCCATCTCCTGAAAGCATTCTGCATTTCCCTTCTCACACACCACCATGAGAGACCATTTATTAGACATGAAGCACTCTACACCAGTGTAAGCGTGCAGAAAGAACCTGCCTTTGTTGGTGGTGAACAAGAAAGAGGGAAAGAAAAGGAACAACAAAATTCATCTGGTATTTCAAAATTGTAGCTGGAAAGCCAGGCACCAGCAGCAGCTGAGCTCCACCTCACAGAACTGCACTGTCTTTAGAGTGAGAGGTCCCAGATGCTGGGAAAAAGGGGCTGGCACCAGTACTTGGGAGCTAAGTACAAGATTATACCTAATCTTGCTCCACTCCCAAGGAGAGAGCTCCACAAGGCAAGGTGTATGATATGGATTATAACGAGTGTGTATACTGAGACTACAGCAGAGAAACCACTTAAACTTTCGCTCAAATGTGATTCAGCCAAAACATCTGCCTGTCACCCCATAAACGTCCCTACACTTCTGTTCCCTTTACGACAAAGGAATGGAGCTTTTAAGGAACATTTAATAGCCAGCAGCTGTTTGGCTGTCAAATGCCACATCTGGAGAAGCTGTGCCATAAATGTGAACAGAAACAATTATTCTTTAATAGTTTTGCTTAATTTTAAGAATTATACAAATCACAACAACAAAAGAGGTGCATGTTCTTAATGGAAACACATCTGGTTTCTCTGAAAAGAAGCCAAAAAATAGGTCTGGTGATTAACTGAAGCTGCTCACATAATCTGTCTCGCCTCAACGAAGAGAGAAGCAAAGCTACCGATATGCAGGCACACCGTGTTTTCCAGTGTTTGACCGTTCCCTTCAACAAATATGGGACATGCGAGAAGACAACAGCTAAGCTGGTTGCATCATTCCCCTTTTACTAGGATCTTCTGTTTAATTACAATACCAAAACCATAATTCAATTTCTTCAGAATTGACAGAATTTGTGAGAAATTGAAACCCCTGGGAAATCACGGGATGAGTTTCACTGACTTTGTCAGACTTCACGCAAGCTCCGAGTGACAGGAGGCCATCTCCCAGGAGAAGCAGTACATGGAGCACTGTCACCCAGACTCCCCTCACAGGGCTCGTGCAGCTGTGCAGACCACAGGGGGAGGGGAGAGGGAATTGAAAGGGAATTGAAGTTTTTCCCTGAAAATCACCCAAAGCAGAAAACTCAGCAAAGTGTGTGTTTTCTGAGTAGATCAACTCCTGACTCCACTGAAACTCACACCTGCAGAAAGCTGGTGGGAGACAGCAGGAAAGTGTTGAAAGAGCCAAAAACTAAAAGTTAACAACAAAAAGGGAGACAAATCTACACCAGAGCAAAAATTAATGTTTCCAGTGCTCTCTTTCTATGAAGACAACAGCCAGAAAAGCTGGAACTCCTGTTAGGGCACATTCCTGGCCTCAGCAGGCACCTTTTTGAAATAGTTACCCTCCAACATCACTTTCTGCACTGCCTGCTTGCTCCACAGCCAGGCCATAAGCACCAGGTGTACATTCAGGCCTGTTTATCTGGAAAGCTATCATCCCGGTGCAATTGTATGGCTGATGTTTTTAACTGGTGTTTTACACCTCTGCTCTCTCTCTTCCTCAATCAGGCATCACTGCAAACCAAAGAAGACCTATGCATTGCCTGTTCTGCCTCCTAGCTCACCCTCAGTCAGGATGTAGATGTGTCACCAAAACGTCACTGATCAGGGCACCTCTGGAGCAAAACAAGCCCAAGATTCATTTGGGTCAGTTTCTCCCCTATAGATCTTACATATTTTCTATTGTCTACTAACAGTGCAAGCAAAATAAATAGAACACCACTTGGAATTTCAGCCAGGAAATTAACTTACAGTAGCTGAGAAGGATAATCAGCTCTGTTGACTCAAGTCAACTTCTTGCCTATGGTAGCTGTTGGGCAGCCAAATGAAACACAGAGGAAGCTCACTGCACAGCTGTCTGTGTCACAGATCCAGTGCTTAAACTGCCAGCACCTGGCATCTGCTTTCACCATGGATGCCATTGTCCGAAAGGAATCTGACACATCTCTGCCTTCAGAGATGGATTAGAGTCAAACTACATTAGCAGTAGCACACAGTGTCTTCAGCAAACGGGAAATCCCAAGCAATTTCAAAATCCACTTATTTCACAAACTAACTTGAAAAAAAAAAAAACATTTCTTTCCAGAAGAAAAGATGGATACAATACTACGTATTTCCTACACGTTACAGACACATCTATACTTTCCTTTCATTTTGTTTATTTTACTCTCACACCTGCACATTACGATTAAAAGGTAGCTTTAAAAGGTATTAACCAACCTCAACTACTTGAAACATTTATTATCATCATTATTGTCAGAGCTTACCTTACTGGTTACAGCTATTCATTTAAATTCTCAGCACTACTCGTTTTCTTTAATCTCCTCATGACTCACTAAATCTTAGAAATGGGTTGTCATCATCACAGCCTCACCGAAGACTCTTAACCATACTGTGACCTCTTTATCTGAATGAAGTATCTCTCCATCCTACCATACAACCTCTTTTCCTGCCATTATCAGTAGAACTAGTTTTACTTCACAAAGAAGCAAGCAGACCCAAGAAGCCACAAAATCTCTGTAGTCAGAAATATTAAAAACTTGCCTAGATAGGCTCCAAACCACCTGATCCGACTAACCCACTGGTCCAGACAACATCCAAGTCATTTTCAACCTACACTATTTTATGATTCTTCTCAGAATACAGTATGCCCATGTTTTACTTGTTTAAACAGAAATGACACAGACCTCCAGGACAGATTAAAGTGGGAAAAAAGTAATTGTATTAGGCTGAGTCTCTGAATGAAAAATAGACTGACAAATGCAGGAAAAGCTTGGTTATACAGTTCTAGTAGCATAATACAAATGACAAAAAACAAAAAACAAAAATAAAATAAAAGGAGAAGTTTATCCACAAGAAAAATAAAGATATGAAACCGGTCATACCTTTCCATCTCAACATGCTGATGGGAACACAGTTCTAGAAGATCCTCTGCCTCTTTATTCTTCCTTTTGAACTTTTCACAGTGAATCTATTAGGGAGAAGGAAAAAAAAAGTGCACTCAGAGTGAAAATAAATAGGTTAATAATCTCAGAAGAAATTCAATTGTACAATCATAAGAAGAGATAATCACGCATTGTCTGCATTCCTGTTTTCTCTTCCCATTTCATAAAGAGCTGACATGTAGGCCAGGAATCTACTTTCTCCTAGCTTACCATCATAATCTCTTAAATCCATCACTCTAACAGGAGCAGTTTTGCAAGGGCAGAAGCAACAGCACTCTCCAGCTGTGGTAGGGGGCATCAACCCAAGAAGAAAAGTTGCCAGTACTCACGCAAATATTGGAAATAATGTGAAAGGTATTTTCGCAACTTATTATTCATCCTAAAATAATCAAGTGCTTTAAATGCTTGGAGTTCATGTATATTCTCAGATTAACCAGAAAATGAACATGCTTCATGGAAGTATAAAGTAAAACTAGTACTATCAAGCTTAAGAGGATGAGTAGGGGCCTGATATAAGTAACTTGGAGAGAAAGGAGTAGGAGCCTTGCTTAAGTTAGTGTACACAAATGCACTGTTCACAAACTATACAAGCTTCCATAAGCTTCCCTTATGGAAGTCAGGTCTAGCTGCTGTCTAGCATTGTATTTCCAATGAGAAGAAAAAACGCTGTTCCCAGAGGAAAGGACATACATTGGAAGTACAATCACCTCTCCATTATAAATGAGATAATAGATAGTACAGAGACCAAGTCATGCCACCTTATCCCTAGAAGTCATCCCACTGCCTGTACTGCAGGCCAACAGCAGCCCAGATTACGCTTCTTCGTGGCATGTGGGACACCTCTGTTTCACCAGGAAAGGAGCCTGTGAGTCTTATTCTTTTCTTTAGGAGAAAGTGACAAAAGAATAGCATTATCGTAGCTGTAATTGGAGTACTGGGGGATTAGATTTTATCTTGACCTAAGAGATTTTGTAAATCTCTTTACACCTCTCTTTCTTACACCTACAGTAAGAATAGCAATGAAATAAAGTGGGAGTCATCAAGAGTGAAATCCAGTATTTATGACCAATTACAAGTCACTTATTTTACTGGCAACATCAGCTTAACGTGGAAGAACAGTTGAACTTTCTTATAAAAACCATGGTGCTTCACCTATACGCAGAGCAAAAATGTACATTACAAGTTTGCCAGGAGAGGATCGTGTTTGGCACCCCTCCCCCTCCCCAGATTCCCCATTCCATCAGGCATTTCACACATTTTAAATACATATTATAATCACTAGTTACAAGAATCTCATTAAGAAAAAAACACCAATTCATTTTCATGTAAAACTTGATTCCATATTGTCTGAGTTTTATGAGTGTCTGCTTAATCATAACAAAAACATGCTGATGTATGGGAAGATGCATTTGCTTGATTTCAGTGAGTGCTGCAGACACTTGGTACTAAGAATGAAGCCTTATTTTAGGGTATGAACTGGAAGTTGACTAGAAGCCAGGAGTATGCCCTTGTGGCCAAGGAGGCCAATGGCATCCTGGGTCACATTAAAAAGAGCACTGTCAGTGCTCCTTTCCCTTTCTTCTGCCCTGGTGAGGACTACAGCATTCAGTTCTGGGCTGTCCAGCTCAAGAAAGGCAGGGATCTCCTATAAAGAGTTCAATGGCAGAGCACAAAGATGATGAGGGGCCTGGAGCATATCCTATATGAAGAAGGGCTGAGATATGTGGGTCTGTTCAGCCTGAAGAAGATATGGTTGAGAGGGGATCTCGTAACTGTTTATAAATATCTAAACTGTGGGAGCCATGCAGATGAGGGCAGACCCTTTTTGGTGGTGAGCAAAAACAAAACAAGAGGCAACGGACACGAACTGGAGCACAGCAAGTTCCATACTAACACAAGGAAGAGCTTCGTTGTTGTGAGTGACAGGACACTGGAACAGGCTGCTCAGAGTGGCCATGAAATCTCCTTCTTTGGAGATAGTAAAGACCCACCTGAACACCTACCTGTGTGAGCTGATATAGTAAATGGCTTTAGGAGGGGATTGGACTCGACGATGACCAGAGGTCCCTTCCAACCCCTGCAAATCTGTGACTATTATACTTGGCATTTAGGTGTTTAACAAGATACCAATTTTGAAAAAATGTTGACCTAGAATAAACAGTCCCAACAAAAAGTAAAATGAACATGCACAAAAAAACTAGTGCCATAATTCAAATTACCATTCCTTCTCTAATTCATTCTATGGCTTAGATGTTTCAAGTCTCAGATCCACATGCAAAATTAGACACAGTAGGACAACCCACATACTAAAGAAATATGCCATGTTAAAGGGATAAACGTTAAAAGTTACCAACCAACGTTGGTAAAAAAAGTATGCAGCAGGAAGTAAAGAATGTTTGGGGGTGTGGGCAGACGGAATGAAGAATACAGAAAAAGATTGTTGCATGATTTTGCAGTGACAGACCTGTTCATCTAAGCAGCACAGGCTTTGGCATAAAAGCAGCAGACAGTTCGATACTGCTAAGAGCAGCATGATCTACACTGCAGATCATGGCCAGGCTGCTGCCAACCAAACAACACTGCAGTGTGGCCACCTGCTTTGATCTGTTTCCCTTGACCTCCAAATGAATGGATGACTGTGTTGATGCAGGGTAATGTCTTTGCCTTTCATTTCTCATGGTTTTTTGATAATATCAGCTGTCAGTAATGTCAGTATGTCAGTTCTGAATAGCTTTTAATTTTTATTTTTTTTTTAAATCATTTTTGGTTCTTCATGACAAAATGAGTCCAACCCGTGTTGGCAGCACTAATTGTCCTACATCTAAATCTACAGTTACATATCTGAGCAAGAGACATCTGGACAATTGCACAAAACATGCACATTTTTGTTGTAAAAGGAACTAGAAGCTTTTACAATGATACCATGAAATTTAATGCTGTAAGGCTTTTATTAGATCAGACAAATTGAAGTTGAGTTGGATAAAAATTCAGCTACTTCAAAGAATTAAGGCTCTGTAGAAAATAAGGGGTTATAATTGTCATGGCAAAAATTGCTCAGAACTACATAAATTTTCTGCTTTCTGTCAAGGCTATTATAAAATAAATAGGAACATGCTGAAGAAAAAGAGGATCCATTTTTCTCACATATTTGTGTTCTAGCTGTAATTGGAAATGTTTAGTAAAAAGCATGCAAAAGTTTATCAGCCCTCCAATAATAATTCAAGCCCTAAGTACTTCCTTAATATACCTGAACAGGCTGTAAGAGATTTTTTTGTTTGGAGTACTAACATGCATTAACAAGGAAGATTTCCATGTGTAAAACACACTTTGAGAGAAAAAGCTCCCCAAAGAGGGACAAGACTCACTAATTCTTAGGAAATATTAATTATAAAAATAATAACAGCCACCCAGGCACTTATCAAGCTAGGATTTCAAAACATTAATTAAAATGCATTTCAGAAACATCTGTATTTTAGCTTTGCCTCCTGCCACAATCTCTTTTGCCCTCCAAGCCTACCACTATTTTAAGAGCATCATATTTTCCTGAACCTTTCCTCATTTTCCCCAAACACATGCCGTAATTCACTTGTTCTTCTGTTGTGCCAAAGCAGCATTTTGTGGGGATGCATTGCAAGATGGCTCCCAGAAATGAGCTGACTGAAAGGAGGCAGAGAAGGGAAAGGGATTTTGTGTTCCCCCTGCACACCTTGTCTGGGTTGGCTCACTGATTCAGTTATAGAAAACACCACCATAAACTGACATTGTCACAGTGCAGGGAGCAGAAAACACACACACACACCAAAAAAAACAAACAGAACCACACACTAGCAATTTACACATGGGGAAAAAAACTGACAGATATGTTACCTTCTCACTGATTTGTACTTTTTGTACTGCAGAAGGTCTAGGGTTAGCTGTCACAGACAGACTAAGCAAAATCACCACCTTTAAGTAATACCCAGATTGCAAAATAGCTCCAAAACAAAATGGAACATATGCAATCACAAACAAGCCCACAGATAAACAAGCTGGCAGGTTACACATTATCAGTGCATGGCTGCTGTGTGGGAGGAGTGGGGGGGGGGGGGGGGGAAGAAATGGATTATTACTGTAAATGTGATCAAAATGGTAGAGCAACCAGAGGGAAAAAAAAAGTCCAACAAAATTTCATGAAAGACATCCAAACTGAAACTAATCTAAAAAAGGAATAAAGTCTTCAAGTTTGTTTGTTTGCCCTGTAGCTCTGAAGAAGTCAAATATGAAATAATATTTCTGCAACGCCTTCTCCCTGGATTGCTCCAGATTTAATACTTGTAAACAGCAGTAATGTTCAGTGCAGCCAGCCCCGAACCAGCCACTATATGTCTTTCTGCTTCTGTATCCACTACTCCTTGCTGAAAATGCAGCTTCAGCTATACAAGCCCCAACATCTCCCAGTCCTCTTTCCTCCTTCCCTGGTCATTCCCTTGTAAAATGCTGAAAATTCAACATTAGACAGCTTGTAACAAAAAAAAAAAAAAAAAATCTGATGTTTTATTTGTGTCAAAAATGACAAGTTTCTAGGTTTCTCAGCTCTGTTTTGCCTAGCTTGATTCTGATACAATGAAGCTGGTACCTGCACTATGTGATGCAGGAAAATTTAATAGTTAAATGTGATCTCACCATTAAGTGCAGTTATTCTTGGTTAGGATAGCACAGCACAAGAATGTTAAATATGCAAAATACTCCAATTTGTAGATGCCATCCCACAAATCCGTGATAGCCAGAACTTAATAAGTAGCCTATTTACATTTCCTGAAATAATCACAAATGATTCAGTAAGCAAAACAAACAGCAAGAAAGATAAATTAAAACCCTAAACAGCAGAAAGCCATTGCAGTGGACCTGGCTAAGGAATGAGGCAATGAAAGGCTGACTACCCTATTTCTACCCAGAAATAAATGTCTGGATTTCAGCATCAAGTCAGTGTGATTCTGGAGAAGCTCTGCACTGTAAGCTGTTTAGCACTTGTCCAGAAAATAAAACGCACAGCGTAATCTCTGCATTTGCTTTCTCATACATGATACAGGGCGGTGACTTTGCACTGATAGGCAATATCTGCTGTTTAGTTTATTGGTCTTACGAGTACTGGCTTTCCACAACAAGTGGTCCGAAAATGTTTCCACTGACATACACACGAATGAGTTGAAGCAGGGAGTACAGATTGTTGTTTCTAAGTACATGACTTGGCTAAAATAAATAAATAAGTGAATAAAAATAATAAAAAATATATCAGTGTATCACTTTTACAGTGCATTAAAAGAGAAGAAAAACTGTTAGACGTGTTTATTTGTTTGAAAACTGGCCCATTTTTCTATTTCCAAACATTTTCAGATTTAGACGCAGTTTCTCAAGGTCTTTAAGGTGAGAAAAACATTCCCAACTGAACATAAACCACGCCAAGCAGAAATCCATGGCACAAAAGCTACCAAAACCAGACAGCACCATGCCCAGGGTCTGTGCATCTGCACAGGTCAATCTGAAGCACAGAATATAATTTGAAAGGCTTCAAAAGATACATTCCATGCTAAAAGTATCATGACTATGCTTCTAATGTGCAAGAGTCAACTAAGAAGCGACCAGTGGAAGTCAAATATCATCAAGCTGCCATAGCCATACACAATATGCTCAAAATGACCTCAGTGTTTTCTTAAAATTCTGCAAAGTCATCCTCTGTTTCCCTTCCCTCATTGGAAGCCATAAAAGTAAGAAAAAAAAAAAAAAAGAAAAAACTAATTTGTAATTACTATGAGATTGGGAGATTAGTGGAGGGGGTGGGCAGGTGAGCTTTTTTGATTTGGAGAGCTTTAAAATACACTGGAAAGTGCTAGAAGATGCAACCGAAGACATCACAAATTTTTCTGTGTTTCAAAACAAAATTTAACTTCCATTTATTTAAGACTCTCTGATATTTATATGCAACCTGTCACTGATTTTCAGACACCACTCCTCATTTTTAATGCTGTTAGATAATTTCTAGAAAATAGTAAGTTTGTTTGATGTAAGCCTGTCACTGCACAACAGAGTTGGTGGCTGTCAATGATACTTTGAAGATACTTACTGTAGTCAAAGTCTATGAAGGCAAATTGTTGTTAAAAGAATATGGTTTAGTTTCAGAAAGTACAAAATGCGTTGTTGAAATAAAATAAAGTCTTCAACAATAAATATATTTGATTTGTTTAAAAGTTGTGGTTTTTTGTTGTTTTTGGTTTTTTTGTTTTGCTTTTATCAAGGAACCATAGATATGTCAAACAGAAATCTGCCAAACAGACAGTTGGAAGAACATTTATAAACTAAGCATCCTTCCCTCAAGAGCACATTGTGAAGGCTTTCCAATTGCTCTCAGTATCTCTATCTAAACTCAATTAGCATGACAATTTACTTGCGGGTGGGCAGGATGGGACAGAATTACTGTTTGTTAAATGTCAGCTTTAAACAATGCAGTGAAAAAATAGATTTTTGTGAAAACTAATCACTAAAGTAGAGACAGCAGTCATTACTAAGCATACAGAGGTAGAAAGGAAGCATGCCGTAAGATAAAAGCAAAATTAAATACATATTTTATATAAATGGCTTTGTTTTTTTCCTGAAGGATTTCCAATGGAAATCTCACTACTGTGCAACTGTAACGTTAAGAAAGGTGAAAGAAACAGTGGAACGTCCTTGTGCTATTCATGCCAAGAAGAAAAATATTTAAGATCTATTAAGCCCAATTGTACTCTGGAAATTGTACTCTGGAGTAAAAATTGGTAACTTGTCATATTAACAGAAAGGAGATCACTCCAAGGGCAGGGCCCACGTGGCTGGGAAGGAGTTTATGAGAAAAGCATTCGAGATAGAGGCAGACCTACCCACAAAAAAACCATGCAGCTGTGGGAGCAAAAGTTTAATGTTGAGGAGGTAAGAAAAATCTGATTTGGATTAGGAGTTTAGCTCCAATATATTTTAATTTTGTATTTTCCAAGTAAGCTTCAAAATATCAGGACAAAATAATGAGAAAGGAGAGGAGTACATAGTAAGGTAGGAACAATCTGAAAAAAGCAGTTGCCCAAAAAAAGCTCAGTGTTTCTTAGCTGGCAGGAGCACCAGTGCTGAGCAACTCAGAGACCCATGAAACGCATGTTGCCTTGTGACACTCAGTGTACCCACTCTTCTGAAAACTTGATGCTGTTGCTACTAGAAATTAGGACTGCTCGTAGTACATCTTGGCATACTGCAGATCCAGCAGCAAGTCTAGGGAAGATGGCCCTTTAAGAAATTCTCTTTCCCCAGGCATCTTAGTGGGGTACTGTGAGTATTTTCTGGTTATCACAGGTGTATCTACAACTTCTACTTTATTTTGAGACAGGGACAGCTGCCCCAGTGCAAGGAGTGTGCAGGTCCTCTGGCAGCGAGCACCTTTGGCTCTGAAAACGGAAAGGTTAATTCTTACTACAGCAGGTAGAAGTACCGCAGCTTTGCCTTTTGTCAGACAAGTAGTTAAAAAAAAATTGCTTTCTTCTCCCTCTATACAAATCTCATCTCATAGTTCATCTTGCTCATGCTTGTCAACCCCAAGTTTACCACTTGAAATTTCTAGATATGCGGATACAAACATTCCTTTTTCAGGGCTGGAATGCTTCAAAGCCAGGGACCTGGGCCACTCTCAAAGGCTACAGGGGCTAGAAAAAACAATAGCAAATCTGGATAAAGGCCGTCCTCTATCTTAGCCACAAATCCAACCACAGGAATGCTCTGCCTTCTCATCAGTCTCAGCAGTAGTGCAGGGAACATGCCATGGTCTACAGAACTCGTAAAACCTTGCAAAGGTTTCAGCAGAAACACTGCCCAAGGAAGTACAGATGCAAGCAACAGACATGCACTGAATCTTTATATCATTAGATTCACTTAAATGTTTGACATAGCCCTAACCCTCTAAATGGCAATAATCCTTTACCTTTCATTGTCCATCTTTGTGCAGGAAAAGTGTAAAAGCTCTGCTATAACAGTATGAATGTGCATAAATTACATGATTTATACACAATAATTATAAAGAAATTAAGAAGTAATTAAAAAAAAAATGCTATTAAGACATCAGGCTTGGGATTTGAGATCTTTTTGGCAAATGAAAAGGGCAAAGAGGCACATGACTTTATCCCGAGGCTAGGCAGAGACCTAGGTATGCCAGCTTCAAACACAGCAGTTACTCACCATTTTAGGCAAGGTGCTCATCTCCGTTCTGCTGGGCTGGTATGCACTTGTCCCAATCAAGGCTCTCTGAATCAAATAACAACTAAGTGGTTTGGAGGCAAATATATACCTATCTCAAGATTTAACCTACACACCAGGCTTAGGGAAACCCCTTTCTTAAAGTCACTCTAGCGTTGAGGACACATTCATCTCTCACAAATAAACACAGCCCACACAGATCTACTTGAAAGCGCTGCTTATCAGAGACCACAGAGGATTCCCTCTCACTCTTCTGATGGCCATGGAACAGTGACACAATGGCACACCCACTCACCAGCAAGAGGCGCATGGTGGGAAAACTGGTGGTCGAGCACAGTGGAAAAGTTGTATCAACTCAAAGGGTACAAAACACAAGTTTTAATCTAGAAGTAGAATAATTTACTGTAAGGAGTAGATAGGTCAGGGAACCATTTCTAGGAATGCTTTTTAATTAGAATTTGTTTTAAAGGTTTCCCTACAGAAATAGCACTCAGCCCAACCAGCCAAAGTCCCTTCATCAGAAGTGACTTTCAGTGCTCTACCCAGGCAAGAAATATCACGTTATCGTTTCGGATTTTCTCTTTGAGGAAGAGGGCGTATAGAGGAGGAGTCTGCAGAAACATCTTCCCCTCCACCTAGACGAGAAGTGATGCAGCAGTTTCAGGACACGCTGTTCATCTCAGGCTGCAGTCCACTGCACATAATAGCTAGTTAATCAAGTTTCACAGTCGATAAAAGTTAACGCTGTCATTCTGTTACTACGAATCTCATTTCTAGGCACATTGAGATCTTTCAGCCTGACTCTTGTATTGGTTTCGGTTTTGATAACAACAAAACCTGCACAGCTTTCCACCAAGGAGAAGCAGCAGTTCAAACATGTTTATGAAGCTCCTGTTGTCTTCTGTACTGGAAATACCAGTGATTCAGGTGCCCTGGAAATATTTTCATGCTCCTAGCAGAAGTATCACAGCTGCTCAGTAGAGCAGGGTAGATCTTTTTTTTGTCACACCATTTTAGCCTCTGCCTCTCACATGCACTCACACAGTAATCATCTGCAAATTCACATCTAATTCACTGCGGTTTTGTTTAAACAAAACTATTCTGGAAACACTTGCAATAATAGCACAGAAGGCAACAGGCTAGGGCCAGGATGTGGGAGACCGAGGCTCAAATCTTTTTCTTGCCTGAAGGGAGTTTAAATGCATTTGTACCCCCAGGACAAGCATTTTAACTGCTGGATTTGCATGGTGATGTCTCTAGTCTTTTGCAATGCATATCTATCCCACTGCATATTGAGTATTTACTATCTCTTTGTTAAAGAAAACATTAATGACTTCAGCTTGATGGTTCAAACTATTACCTGCAGAGTTCAGAATTACTGTCTGCCTGATTAAAATGAATAAAAGGCACAAACATCATCTCCTTTGCAGAACAATGTCGTATTCACTCAGCTCTACATCAGACCATTTATGATCTCTAGTTCTGATCTCTTGTTTAGTCCTATCTAAGTGCTAATAAAAAGCAGAACATTCTCGACAGGAGAAGCTGATAGCAATCTACCAGCTCAGTAGCAAACTGTTAGAGTACCATCTTGGGAGATAAATGCCATGTACTCAAATCCTTCCAAGCAGCAAAAGAAACTGAAGCCAAGAGATGTGCATCTGAGGAGAAATACTTTTTCCACTGGACAGACAAGTAACAAGGGAATAACATCACTTCTTCCCCTGTAATGTGTTCACAAGAAGTACAGTGAATACAGCCTTCTATATTTTTGGCTTTCACCTCACTAAAACACAGCTTTTGAATTTGGACTCACCAATAAGCTTAATTTCTTTGGGACTGGAAACAGTTCAGCAGCTTGTTGTTACTTTGTTGTCATCTGTCAGCTCAGCAACAATGAAGGAGCTAAATTAAATCTTTCCATGTGTGCTGTTCCTGAATTTAATATCCATCACCTGTTCAACACCACTGTAATTTCTGCCAAGGAAACCAGGAATAATAAGATTTTTCCTAATCCAGGACCAGGCAAAGCCAGCATTGCTAAACCTTTAAGATCACATTCCTTCTTATCTGAAAGGCTGTGTGATATCCCATGAGTAGCAAACAAAATATGTAAGTACATATGTGTTGTGTGAAGCATTCCCTCCAAACTAAAGGTAAAATGTTTACAAACACTTCTAAGTCATTTTGAATCACACACATTCACTGTAGTACTGGGCTGCTTACAGAGCCTTTTAATGACTAAGCCCGAAGCAGGCACAGGTAGGGGTGCATTGCTCTGCTCACTGCAGCACCAGCTACTTGCTTAAAAACAAGTAACAAGGGAACAGGATCATTGATGATTCTTAAGAATTGGTGGTGAAAACAAAGAATGGCTTGGGTTGAAAGGGACCTCGATGATCATCTGGTTCTATCCCCTTTGCTGTAGGCAGGGTTGCCAATCATTACAGACTGCCCACACTCTTCCAGTTTGCCAGCTGCCTTAACTCAAACAATCACACTGTTTCATTTTGAACCCTTGCAAATGTTAGTGACATTCATGCAATGCCATTTTCATCACAGCCAGGCAGGCACAAGAAAAAGTGCTGTGGAGGAAGATAGATGTAGTCAATGGAAAAATTGAAGGGGGGGAATCCTTTTTCTTAGCCTCCAGTGGAAATCTGTAGGGGTACAGCAGAAGTCACACATGCATCTTTTCACCTGACCTACCCACTCCCCCCATTCAGAAGAGGAAAACCCCTTTGGCTACACCATAACATGTCTGAATAATAAAAATTTCATTGCTTCTCATGCATATCCAAGGCACTTATCTATAGAAAGACCAGATTGGATGGCTGCCATTCAAATCGTTTTATTGTTCACTGAAGAATTGTTTGTATAGGGTTTTTCCATAAGGGAAAAATAAGGAAATGAGTTAGAGAAAATTTAATATAATGTAAAGACAGCAGCTTAAAGTATCGGATCCTTGGTGACTTGTGAAGGGCTTAATTGCCATGTAAGTATTATTGAGGAGAGAAAAGACCACTACAAGAAAGAAAGGAAATAGGGAAATAAAAGGCAATTTTGAAAGTGCTCAAAACAGTTTAGGACTCCAGTATTCTGGAGAGGAAGTTGAAGATATATTTTTGCTGTTTGGGAAGTTTCCGAGACTTAGTTTCAAGGTTATACTTTGATACCACACTTAGGACGTTATGAATGATTTCATCCCATTGGAAAAAAAAAAGGCCTGCCATTGTTGACACAGAAGTAACTCACTGGCTACCTACAGCTGTTCTCTTTTTGCTGCATGAGTGAGAAGCCCACCTACGCACTTACATCTTTGCCAAGCTGAAATGCTCTTCTGCTTCGCTCCCAGAAACAGAATGGCTGCTTTCATAGTTTTCATTATTATATTTTTTACAGTCTCAAATGGTCCAAATCAAGAAGTAGTTAAAGAAAGCAGTCAGTTCAAACTGTCATTTTTTGATGTAAAATAAACAGCTATGATGCAGGCATATCTTGACCATACTTGATACAGAATTGAAACACATTTTTGTGCTCACAGAAATGGCTTTAGCAAGGGGAAGATACTGCTACCCATTTCTGCTCTTAATTTTATGAATTTTGATTGAAGTTTGGACTCAGTTGGGCCCGAGATGTACGAGAAGTCAAGGCACGTCCTACCCATTCTGTTCCTGCTCACTGTGTGGCTTACTGCTTAGACACAGATGAAAGATCACACAAAAGAAATTCCTCCTTCCTTACAGAAAATCTGGAAATGCCACAGCAACTTTATGAGGTCTTAGACAGCAATTTGATTTTTTTTTTTAATTATAACTCAAATACATTTTTATGCAATTTCACTGGATTTTCACCAAGATGTTTATGAAGTTGATATGGTAACAAACTAATGAAAGAGAAGGCAATGATCTCACCTCCATCCAATCACAAATCTATTAACTTCCACCTCTTCCAGTTACCACCTCAGATTCTGATCAGGAAGAACTGTCAGTTCTTCCTCCCCAGCCCACCAACACCCTTCCTATCAACTTCCACTGCAGCCTAGCCCTTTTGAAATCAGTTGGCATCCTGTCACATATTTCAACGGACCTGGCTTTTCATTATAACCTCCACAGCACAGAGAACAGAAGCCAGAATTTGAAAACAGGTTTTAAAGCAGTTTAGAATGAAGTTTCAACACAACGTTGCTTCCTTGATGTTTGTCAATTCAATGAACATGAAGCCCACAGTTTATTTTCAATGAAGTCTGAATGGAAACCTTTTTTCCAGCCAAAAAGTCCACTCTGTACCCCCAGCTGGCTGCCCACCCACTGGTTTCTGCCATTACAGTTATTCTTACTGAAATATTTCAGGCTCTAAATTTTGAGTTTTGTCCTGAACTGGAATTAAATCTAATTTTGGCTGTGTCTGAATCCTCCATGAAAAGAATTTTTTTTTTCTTCATTAGCTTCAGAAAGAACTCTTTCCTATCCATGCTTAGTTTAATGTATTTGACAGTTACCAAGAGGAAAAAGTAAACCCTGAAGTCATAATATGTTTCCCACACTATATGGCAATGAAGTCTTAAAGAAACATCTAACAGTTTGTTGGAAATATGACCTTTATACAATACAGACAGCTAGGGTTTTTTTTTTTTTTGGATGAGACAAAGCATTTTTCTTCCAGATTTAAGAACTGTCAAAAACAGCAAGTTCACCTGCAATAATGAACATCTCTATAGTTAAGGCGAAGGAAAAATGCCAAGATTCAAGGATGAGCTGAAGATTGTGGAAAAAATGAAGGATCATCACAAAGATGTTAGTTGCTTTCCAAATCATAGACTTCCAAATCATAGAATTGCTCAGGTTGGAAAAGACCTTAAAGACCATCGAGTCCAACCGCAACCTAACCATACTACCCTAACTCTAACAACCCTCTGCTAAATCATGTCCCTGAGCACCACATCCAAACTGTTTCTAAACACATCCCTAAGGCATATACATGACATTTCCCCATATTTTTAGAATAAATCATGCAAAAATGTTTTAAAATGTAAAGAAAAATTCACAGAAAGTAACCACTCTTCACTACAGTTACTTGTCCCTCTGTATAGAAGGAATATCATGGAATTCAAGTAGAGAAAATTTTTGGCTACATTACGTGAAGCATTATTGAAACTGGATGATCATGATGGCAAATGATACCGAGTAAAGTAAAACCGAATGATATCAAACAGTATTGTGTAAAAATGCCCCTCCCTCCATTGATAAGCAAGCTTATCAATGTTATTGTCAACTAACACTTCAACTGTGGGTTGCAAATTGCCAACTAAGCACAAGACAAAATAAATTCTGGATTTAAAAAATGAAAGAAAATACAAAGTAAGATGTAATGTACCCAGTAAGAGCTAGCTGCTTTGCTATTGGCACTGAGTTGAATATAGAGAGATGCCCTCTCCTGGGTGACCTGCTTGCAGGTGACCAAGGGAAAACAGTGGAAATGCAGGCATTTCATAGGAGCTATCTGATTGTCAGTGGGCAGTGAGAAAAACGTACCTAGTAGCAGAAAAAGACACTGAAGGGTGACACCTCCACTGCATTTCAGAATAGCATTGTATTTTCTAGACTCTCTGAATAATCTGATGATCTTTTCACTATCACTAATGCTCTCCTCTGGACCCTCTCCAACAGCTCCACATCTTTCTTGTGTCAGGGCCCAGACTTGGACGCATTACTCCAGCCGGGGTTTCATGAGAGCAGAATGGAGAGGGACAATGACCTCGCTGTCCCTAGTGGCCACCCCTCTTCTGATGGAACCCAGGACACCATTGGCCTTCCAGTCTGCGAGAGCACACTGCTGGCTCATGTTCAGTTTTTCATCCACCAGGACCCCTAGATCCTTCTCAGCAGGGCTACTCCTCAAAGAGTTCTTCTCCCAGTACATAACATAATATCATAATAGCCAGAATAATCACCCCCCTCCTACTATAAAATACATGAATCTAATTTTCCCTCTTTGTAAAATCAAGAATAATATCTACTTCACTATATGATTGTGCAAGACATAGAAATGAGTGTGGCAAATCTAATAACCACATTAGAGAGGGAGTTCACCATTAGAAGCTAGATCCAATCATTTCTAATACAGTTCCCTATTACATAAGCAACCAGACAACATCAACAAAAATTTATAAAGGCAAGAATTCCCATATAACATCCTACAAGAAAACCACCTTAGAGCTATTTCCTGTTACCAAAAGAAAGGACAATAAAAATGAAGGCTCTCCTGATCTTAGGCTGCTATTTCCACCTCATATGACCTTAATTTTATGGAAAAAGCACCTTTGCGTTATTCAGATTTTACTCATAAAACATAGACAGAGGCAATGTGTAGGCACCGGGGAACAATAAAAAAAATGTAAAAATTCATTGAATGGTAAAGGAAAAGGTTGTTAAATGTTTTAAATGATGCAAGGAAAAGCCATTTGCTGTAGTGGAGATAAGGTTGCTCTTTTTATTCTTTTTTATTAAGGGAAAAAAAAGAGACAAGTGCTTAGAGCAGTAGGAGGCTATAGCAAATAGCTTCACTTCCCTTGTGTGCTTCCCCTGCAATTATAACCTTAAAAAGAAAACAAACAAACAAGAAGATTAAGTACTGAAGATGAGTTTATAACCTAGGTATACGTATCTACCTATGAATTACAACCTTACTCTAAATCTGTGCAATACCTTTCTGTGCATCTTACTTTTAATGCTGCCTTAAATCACAGCAGACAGCCAGTTAGTCTAATAGATGTCCCATCACCATCTGTTAGTTTTTCAAGTGCTAGCAGACATTCAAGTTTAGCTCACCTTATTTTCCTGAAAAGACATATCCAGATTTTGCAAACCAGAGAGAAATAGCGAAGGGAAATGTAACCTGCATGAGAGGATTATCCAGACAAGACAGAAATGGATTATTTTCAAAGTCTGTACCCCAGATCCACGTGGATGTTAGGCTGTGGGGGGCTTAGCAGTTTCTGTTCAGCATCATGTGGTTATGACATTGGGTTCTAAGACAACCTCACCTGAACTTGCTAAATGGGAAGCCCAGCATTACTCACATAGCATTACCTTCACCAGTGCAGTGAAGCCATTCTGGTCAGCTCCCAGACCCAGAGTGATTTGAGACAGACTTACCCAAGGGCCTCCTCACCACACCACCCTGGTGTGAGTTATACAGTTTGAGTTTTTCTGTCCTGCAGGGTAGCCCAGCTCTTTTGGTCCAGCTACCTTAAGTGGGCTGCAGCTAAGCTAAGTAATTACCCGTGAGCATTGCTATGAGATTCAGAATCTTTAGCAATTGAATTCCTTCCAAAAAAAACCAAAACAACCACAGAAACCACAAAACATTAAATCCCAGAACTAGCTTGGGCATTTTAGTCTCTGGTCTCCCATTCATCTGGGCTGACATTTCTCACTCTTAGAAAACAACCTGAGGTCACTAGATTGGAACAAGACCTTCTTGAATGCATTTTAAAAGTGCTCTTCCTAAGAAATCCCCTCATCTTCAAGTAAGATCATTTTTATACATTCTTTCTCTAAAAGTATTAGTCAAAGGCAATGGGAAATTGTACATCTTTGTGGCTTTTATTAACTTATTTCCTTTACAGCAATATGTTGTAAAACCAGTAATATGACTCTTTCTAAACTCAAGAGTGTTATTGTGATACCTTCAGCAATCTCGTGGTCCCTTTCAATGGTTAATAATCTCAACATACAACCACTCCCTTACACATTTTAATACTTGAAGATACTGCCACAACTTGCTTTTAAATGGTGACTTCAGGTTATATTTCATTCTGTTCCTAGATAGTTTAGAAACTGGTGTTGTTGCTGAATTCTGTTTAAATGGCAGATAAAAGCAAGGAACCAAAGACTATTGCAAACAAAAATTTCCATCTCCTGTAGGCACACACAGTTTTGAAAGGTGATTAATGCTCTGGCGCACAGTATCAGAGCAGTCACTCCAGGTAACAGAGTATGTAGAGGAAGGTTTCAGAAGACAGCAGCTTAAGGTAACACGTGCTAAAACAACAGTAATGCAGACACAAAGATCAACACATTTATAGTGAAAGAAATTCAAACTGTTCTTCCATACCAGACAAAAAAATAAAAATTGAGCAATTCAGTTTTGATTCCAAGCATACACAAAAACTCAAACTAGACAATGCTTCTTGCTGAAGAAATTGTAATATTTGTTTCTGGACTCACAAGCTATCTTGCATTGTTCCCCTCCTTCCCTCCTTCTCCCCCTACCCCCCACCCCTATAGACCTTTCAAAATACTAAAATGCTCAGCATCTTTTTTCAATTTGAGATGCATTTTGACCTATTAAATTCTTAAGCTGCTTTCTACTCACTGGAATAACTATTAATCTCCAATTTATTAAACAAAACTACTGGCAACATTGCTTGTTTAACCTACTGCTCTGTCAAACCTTTCTCTCTTTCAAAGCTACAACCTACACAATGGAACAGGATTATATATAGCAGTAATACAACTAAATAGTTGGAATCCCCTTCAGCTTGAAGCAAATAGCTTGAAGCAAACAGCAGTAGTGACTCATTACATTGCATTAAAAAAGGGGATTTCCTGCTGAAGTAAAACATCAATGTATATTACAAAAAAAAAAAAGCTAAGAAAAGAGTAAAGAGAGAGCCAAAGATTCATTAGTGAGGTGAAACAAGGAGAGCACAAAAGTAACAGTTTTTATTTCAGCTGGAGGTACAAGAACCAAACTAGATTTGTTATTCTAAAACTGAAACTAGAAGACATGCCGATATTTGAGCCTTCACTCTGAAACCCAGCTGAACCAATACTAGGCTGCTTTCACCAGTCAGCGACACTCCTGCAATTCATCGCTCCATCCTAGATTCTGGCAAAGAAGAGCAGCCCTATGCGTCACCTATACCACTGAATCTGGCACAGAAGTCTAGCCTTCGTTTCAAAGATTGTGCAAGATGAGAAATGGATTATCAAGAAGCGAGGCATTACCCAATATCTGGGCTCCTTTCCATGAGTCAGGGTGAAGCAGTCTACCGCTTTCAGTAAATATGAAGTTCACGTTTGCAATTACTGTTTCTAGTAAAGACAAACTCCCCCGCACAGTGAAAGTAGGAGGGTGGTTACGAACTACGTGGGATGTTTCGTATGTAGGCTGTGAGAACACGGGACACCTTCTGCCTTGAATGTGAAACACCAGGAGATAGGGTTTTTAGTAACTGACTGCCCGATGAGCAAGATTCCCACTGAACACTGGCACATCAGCATGTCTGTGCTGGTGCACCAGTGCTGGGAGGCAGATCCCCAGCGGGTAGAGGATAAAACAGGGGGCTGATCTGCTACTGAATCACACTGCTTCCTCACCAAGTCATGCTGTCTACTTCCGCGCAAGAGGCATAAGAAACTTGTACAGCTTACTGTTCATACTGCATTCTGTCCTCTGACAACAGAGGTCATTGCTACAGAGTATGACAGTTGAGGTGAAAGCAATATGGAGCATATCAAGAGCTTCCTTTCTCCAGAGAAGTTGCCGTAGGGGAACCAGGCCAACACTCCAACCGACTTGCTTGTGAAATTTCTGTGACTATTAAATTAGTACAGGTTAAACTCTCCTCTTTGCAAAACTGTTTTTCATTCATAAGTTGATTTTAAGAATGGCTTTTTATTAGAATGGGACTTACTGGATTTTTCTTCTAGATGCTAGGGATTCTTTCCAGATTTTTACTTTCCTTATGCTCATGAGTCTCAGTGACTGCACACAGAGGAAACAAAAACACTAGTAATAGAATCAAGCACACCAGTTGAAGGCCTAATCATGCCACTCCGCAAAAGCAGAATACCTTGGGGTGGACAAGGAGAATGAAAAACAGCACGCAAAGGCAGGAGAAGCTATGTGACAAAGCAAAAATCAACTCAGCTCTGCCTTATTGGAAGAGAATTCATAACAATTTCTGGAAGACAAGTCTCTGATTCCTCCTTTGCAGTCAGCAAAGGACAAAGTTAAATTTACATTCATGGTATTTATAAAAAAGATAGATAAAACATTCTGCTAGGCAAGGCAACAACAGTAAATCTTTTTTAAAATATTGGTATTGTTTTTCAACCACTTTTCAAGAGATTTATTTTGCTACATTTCCCACATTATAGTCTCCTCCTTTATAAGCACAGCAATGAATCTGGTTAGAAATTTTCTAAGAAATGACCCGTTTTAAAACAATAATTAATTAAAACCACTAGTTACAACAGTCATATTATTTGCAAAATTAAGTTTCTGATGAAAATGACAAGAGGAAAAATACTGCGCACCCAAGGAAAGGAGAAGAATGTGTAATTACTGGCCCTCAATCAATCAGTATCCAACTTCAGCAACAGCTAGCCTTTCCTTTGCCACTCTTCTCATGCACTGGGCAAAAACTTCAGCCTCACTTGCAGAGGAGTCCTCCTTGTAGAATGACAACTTTCACCCTGTAACCTTCATATAGATTACATGTCACTGGAAGTCCTCAAGTTCCAGGAACAATTCTTAGTGGTATGTAGCCACAGAATGTGAAACTGTGTACGCTACTTTTAAAGCTACTACATACCAAGAATTCAAAGCTAAATAAAGTAAGAAGTTACTGTCTTACCTGGTGCAATGCAAAATGAAATGTTAAAAGCATGCCAAACAGTCAAATAGGTTTTGTGGGGGGAGGGGTGGGGAATGTGGGGCTTGTTTGTAATGTGATTAATCTTTCAAGAAAAAAAATAAGCTAAGATGTTAGTTATAGCCCAAAGGACCTGCTTATTTCAAGTGCATTAGCTCCATCCCTTTTTGCCTAGAGTAGTTCAGAGGAACAGTCTGATGTGAAGCTCTGTTGCATTAATGACTAGCTGAGTCAGCAGGATGAGGTTACTTCAATAGGCTTTATCCTTTCACACTGGGGAAAAACTAGCAAAAAAAAAACCAAAAGCTAGGAGTCTGTTAATGGAGATTCCATTTTAACTGCTGTTTGCAAGAGATCAGCTAGAGTGCTGTGGTACTTATTTTCTGTTCCAGAAGCAGGACTAAAAGTCTGATTATACTACCAGATAATTCAGAAAGGTTAGCAATTATTTTCAAGTAAAGACCACTTACATAACATCAGTTTTAAAAAAACAAAATGCAGAGAAACACATACAATATTCTGAAAAGATACTTCAGTTAATTTGCTAGACCAGTTCTGAAACCTCAGCTCTAAACCCGAATCATAGAATCATCATAGAATCATAGAATGGTTTGGGTTGGAAGGGACCCCAAGGATCACCAAGTTCCAACTGCCCTGCCACAGCAGGGCCACCAATCTCCAGATCTGATTCTAGACCAGGCTGCCCAGGGCCGCATCCAATCTGGCCTTGAACACTTCTAGGGATGGGGCATCCACAGCCTCTCTAGGTAGCCTGTTCCAGCACCTCACCACTCTTCTCTCTGTGAAGAACTTCCCCCTGACATCCAACCTAAATCTCCCCTCCCTCAACTTAAAATCATTTCTCCTTGTCCTGCTGCTATCTACCCTTTCAAAAAGTTGATTCCTCTCCTGTTTGTAGGCTCCCTTTAGGTACTGAAAGGCTGCAATGAGGTCACCTCACGGCCTTCTTTTCTCCAGGCTGAACAAGCCCATCTCTCTCAGCCTGTCTTTGTAGGGGAGCTGCTCCAGTCCCCTGATCATCTTTGTGGCTCCTCTGGACCCTCTCCAGCTCTCTGTCTTTTCTGTACTGGGGGCCCCAGACCTGGATGCAGTGCTCCAGATGGGATCTCGTGAGGGCAGAGTAGAGAGGGACAATCACCTCCCTGCCCCTGCTGGCCACCTCTCTTCTGATAGAGCCCATGGTACCACTGGTCTTCTGAACTGCAAGAGCACAGTGCCAGCTCATGTTCAGTTTTTCATCCACCAGGACCCCTGGGTCCTTCTCAGCAAGGCTACTCTCAAGGAGTTCTTCTCCCAGTCTGTGTGCACACCTGGGATTACTCCAACTGAAGTACAAAACCTTGCACTTTGCTATGCAGAACCTCACAGGGTTCACATGGGCCCACCTTTCAAGTTTGTCGAGATCCATCTGGATGGCATCTCTTCCTTCTAAATGTGTCAACTGCACCACTCAGCTTGGTGTCATCACTTGGGTGAAGATCTGACCTAGAGCACAACAAACCTAAAAAATGTTGTGAAGGAAAATCCAACATAATCAAAATCTGATGAACCAAGTACCATCTTTCAGTTCTCTGCTGTCCATAGTTGCCAAACAGCATCTTGGTTTTGCATTTCATCCTACCAACTCCCAGTTACAATGCCATTCCTGAGGTGGGGGAGAGGAACACTCCAGACTGGTGTAGAAACTTAACCATATCCCACTGTGGAGTGTCCGGACAAGTTTTTGTCAAATAAGTATTTCAGTTTATTTATTCCTTAAAGAGAAATCGAAGATCCTGCAAAACATCCCACAAGGTGTCACTAGAGATGCAGCAGCCAAAAGCCTCCTGAAACACCCTTCCCTATCTTTGCTTCCTGTTCCTCAAAGACGTTACAGACAAATTGGAAATCATAAACACGAAGACAACTGAACAAAAACATACTTATTTGCACACCTCTGTCACTTAAGATGTGGTCTATTAAGCAACAATTTGAACAGTGAATGGACCAAGTAAACACTGATCAACAGGGAGTGTAATTCAACTTAGGCAACAACTTGCAATGAAATAGCTCAGAAGTATGCAGCAGGTTTTATGTTTTACAAAGGAACCAAAAGAAGCTGTGTTGCCCCCCCTTTTAAGACTCCTAATATAGGAAGAGGAAAAAAAAAAGAAAAATCAACTATCAGATCTGCCACAGTCCCACATTAGTGCTAGTAATGATGTCTCTTTTTATTTTCATCACTCAGTTTTAAACCCATCTTTTCAATCAATGCCTATCACTGAAGTTACATTACATTCCTGTGCCTTTTTTTTTTTTTGTATTATATGAAAAATAATAGTTTACAGCCTTAGCAGATGCCATGTTTACTCACAACTGAACAGCACAGAGATGTATCATTGACCTCATCACTCACTTGCTCCAGAAAGACCAGATTTAATGGACACCAGGTTTAATGACTTACATTGCTTATTGCCTAGCAGCCAATGCATGGTAATTAGTTGATTATTGCACAAATTACTCAACTTCCTATATCCCCATGCCAATGGCCAAATTCCAAAGTGCACTCCCTGAAATACAAGCAATCAAATCCCATGTGCTCAGGCTATCATCTTTAGGATTCAACCAAGTTGATTTGTAATAGGGACTGTTCCTTATTTCTTTGAGAGAATCCTGTAAATGGTCACATCTCTCTTATTTCATTCTCCACAAGAACCAGCAAGGCTGAGACAATCTACCAAATCTTTTCAGAGCAATAGCATGCAATGTAGATGCTAATGAACCCTGTCCTCATTACAGAAACCAGCTGAGGCAGAGAGACTCTTACAAGTGAAATCATAAAATGGATTTCTTACCCTTAAAAAAAAATCAAAAATTTGGAACACAGTCCTAACTAGTTTAGGTATGAGAAACATCCAGTTACTGGCTTTAAGGAACAAAAAGTTGTGTACACACACGTTATTATAACATAGACAGTATTTAACAAAAAAATACAGCAAGTATAAAATATCAATACTGTTTCTATTAGCCTGCACACAATTAATACAAGAGCACAAAATACAACTGGTCTCAATCGGAGTTCAAATGTTTTATCTACTTGATTTGTACATTATAATGTTGGCACTCTTGTAGGTTCAAATGCAATCCATAAGAAGTAGCCATCTTACAATTCCCAGAATAAGCAAAGAAATTATTCTGCATGGGTAAGTATATATAAGAATATTTATTCTAAGGTTTCTTGTATTTTATGCAGAAGTAATTTCACAATAACTTAGGGTCATCTATGGGAGAAATAAAGCAGATTCCAGTAACTGTAGTAGAATTTCTAAGAACAAAAGCTCTAGGAGCATTTGTAATTTCTAAAATGTATTAAAACAAAACAAAACAAAACAGGAAGTAATAAGATGGTTACTACAAAAGCAGTAGACGTAATTTTGTGGAAAATCATGAAGTGGAAGCAGTATTGCCCATAACTGTTCACCCAGAATAGCTAACTGTGACAAACTGAAATAGCATTTCTTTCCAAGAACAGTCAATCAAAATTTGTCCTAATAAGACTGAAGATGCCTTTACTGCCAGCCTCTGTTTCTAGCTGATGAATTTATGATGCTTTCTTGATATTTTCCTTTTCAAGTTCAACACTGTGTGAGGTGAAAAAAATGAAACATGATACGCTAAGAAAAATAGTAGTTCAGTAATATGCCTCTTAAAAGAGTGCTTTGCCTTATCTTTCACGACTGCCACCTAAATCTTTTAAAAATAGCTGATTGATTACTGTGAACTCAGCAAGTTTATCTGCCTTTTAGTTTACATAGTCATGAAACATTTTTTGTTCTAATTTTAATAAATGTACTCCTTTCCTGTGCCATCACTCAAGATTTTAAAAAGTTACACATTCTCAAGAGTAAAACTTCTCATTCCTTTACACCCCTCAAACACATCCTCAACACTTCTTCCATCTTACTGCTCCTTGAGCTCTCTTTCCTTCAGATATATTTCACTTCCACAGAATTTCAGTCACCTTTTATTATACCCTGCGAAACCTCTCTGTAGATCTAGCTAAAGCTTAAAAGCAGCCTCCACCTGCTGCTACCTTAGAAATAGCAGGATTATCAGAATCTGCTTTGCTCTGGACCATCTCCAGAAACTGGGCCAAAACCTCACTGAGAATTGGCTGTTCCACTATATACCTGTGGCTCAAAGATGTCTTTTTAGTTACTCCTTCAGAGTCCATCTCATACACAATTTGCCCCTGAAGGCACCATGGTCCTCATCTTTCCTGTGACTTAGATGCGCAGGGAACAGGCCAGCCTCACACAGTGAGGGACAGAGAACATAAACAAGCATCCAGCATGGGAAGAGGACTGGGGCAATATACCAAAGGAACAGCTGCCTACAAGAGCTACAGAAGTATAAGCCAAGGACTTTGATTTAGACTTACTTCAGCAATATGGTTTAATTCATGTCTTGGACAGACATACTGAGCTAGACCATTACCTGATCAAGATGCAAAAGCAATGTTGACTGGAAAGATGGAAACCTTGTTAGTAGACCTATGTGCAGGCATGGGACAGAATAATGATTGTTTGCAAACTGCAGACCTGACCAGAGGCCCAAACGCAGCTGTCAGTACCAAGAAAAAACTTATAGAGACTATGGCTGATAATCCCTGTAAATCTGTAATTAAAACCCCCCAGCATAGTCACTGGATACTTTTTTAATTATTATTATTTTTAAATCTTATTGTACTTGGCTTCAGATCCTGAAGGTAGCTCAGCCAGGGAGGACAGCTAAAGAAGTGATGCACAGCCTGCCTTGCTTCTATCACTGTCTGCAATTTAGCTGTCACATCAGGCTCAACCTATCTGCTTTTTACCTCAACCCTAATTCCTGGAATTATTCAAGGTGTAATTAATATCAGAAACAGCCAAACAATTAATTAAGGAAAACACTATCTCAAAAAGCTGCTTTTATTTACTCTCATGTCTTTCAGTAGGACTACCATAACAGTAACAAGTGTATCCACTGCACAAACCAAGTTAAACTGCTGGCCTGTATCCCTGTGTGGGGATATCTTCCACATAAGGCCAGGAGGCTACAAAACCAGACTTATTTCTACCAGCTTCTGTGGTTTTTCAGTGTCTTCTAGAACATCATTGCTATAGTGTTTTTAGAAATATCTCAGAAGATATCCAAACTCCCCAAAGATGAAAATAATGACATTCTTTATAAGAGGTTATTTGTCAATGCAGCTCTCACAGGGAGCTAAAACAGACCCAGCTTTTATTATTCCTACAAGAGAGGAAACCATGCAACCAATGCATTTGGAAGCACCATCACATGCGCATTTTAACACTTCTCACGTTGTTTCTTCCTGATATTCAATTCTATGGAGAAGGGAGCACTATCAAACCCTTACCACATCCTATATCAAATACATGTTTTCAAAAGCTCCGATCAAACCCTTCAGAGCTGAGGAAGCAGGGGATGGCCTTTGGCACGCAACAACGCTGCCATCTACAGCCTGATTTGTGCCACAACACAGCCAATTCGGAGTTCCGTAGATGAACGGGACTTTTTCGAACGTTTCTGCTACAAATCAAGTTTGAACGAGGACGCACCTTTAAAATGACGTTTAGTAGGACATCTTGTAATACTTTAGGCATGGAGACACTTCATATTTTCTTGCTATTTGTTTACAGACTGCATGGTCTCTAAGTCTCTTCAGTTACGAAAGAAACAATGATACTTATGTTTTGGGGGGAATTTTGGTGCCTAGCAGATGCATCTATGAAAGCCACGTTTAAGGCAAGAGGTGAGAAATAGATGAACAAGAGATTTCCATTGTCGCACATACACAAGACTCACAGAAGAAAATTACTGACCTTTTTATACCTCATAGTTCAGATGTTATTTTTTACAGTCAAAGCAGATTAGCACTTGTTATTCGAACCAAGAAAATCATCAGTTCCAGGTCAACTGGCACATTTCTGGAGAAGCCTCTACCTAAATTCCTACAAATTCTAAGTATGCAAAGTTAGATTCAGGAATAACAATATATAGTACAGGCAAGCTATCTTGAGAACATTGATAAGCAACTAGAAGCTTAAGCTAATTCAAGGCCAGGTAGAAAGGGAGGAAACATCTTCTGTTTAGCCCAATAATGTCAAATACAGATGATGTATTTTTTATCACAGAGGCCTGAACAACTTCATCAGTGCTGCCTGACTTGGCCTATGACATATGTTACTGCACATTTCTCCACGTTACCCCCATCTCACCTCCTTCCCTGTTATGATGAGGCATTCAAGGCCAGGCTTGATGGGTTTCTGGGCAGTCTGACCTAGCGGTTGGCAACTCTGCCCATGGCAAGCAGTTGGAACTAGCTGATCTTTGAGGTCCCTTCCAAACTAAGCCATTCATGATATTATGGCCACATCAAGCCTTGATATCAAACATACCTGATAGCTACATATGCTCTTCTGAGTGGAGAACTTTTCATATAACTTGTGGTTTTTTTAATTTGTTTTATTACCTAGTTCTATTTGTCTACCTCAAAATTTTAACATGGCTGCACATTTTCATGCCAAAAGACTGCCTCCATCTAAGTACAGACTTAGTATATACTTCTTAGGACACTTAGCTTAAACACAGCTGTATCCCTTCCTCCACATGTTCTGCAAACAAATCCATTCCACAGCAGAAAGCATATAAGCTGCAGCCTAGCCAATACCTTCCCAGCATTCACAATGGGAGCCCTTCATCACACCGTCAAACGCTCTACTTCAGACTGTGCTGCAAATAGTGGTTATTCAGGTTTTGTTTATGGTAGAGTTTCTGTTCATCATAAATTCTACTTCTTGCTCTGAAATCAGCAGGGATTTTGGTACTAACATTGTCTGAGTATCAGTATAGCTGAGTATCAGTAAACAGAGGGACAAGACTGTGAGTTGTCTTTTTGTAAAGGTTTAAGAATCCTTCAGGCTGTTTTTTCACCTTCCCAAATGTGATCTCAGAAACAAAGTCTTATTTATGATAATCACTGAGGAGAGTATTTAAATCAGTAAAGTTGAGGAGTTATGATCCAAGTAAAACACACCTTCAAGACAAATATTGTTAGCTAGACTTCATGGAGTTCATCTGGAAGAGTCCCAGTGGAATACAGTCAAAAATGATAATGAAAAAGCAAAGTAATGTTAAAGTAAATTAAAAAAAAAAAAACTGTTGACATTTTCCTTTTACAAGTAGAATTTTTTTTCCCTAAAATTGCAGGCAAATTTACTAACATAATTTCATCAACAAGTATTTACCTACGAAACAACTGGCTTGCACAACATTTAAAATAATGCAGCTCAAAGTCTTTTTCCCCTCATGGGAGATGGATGTGAAAGTTAATGCACTTCTGCTTAATTTATTCAGCAAAGAGTTCATTATTTCTTTCTGGAAAATGCAGTTTAACCTTGACTAATTTTTGCTTTAATGAACTGTTGAAGCAGAAAGTTAAATTAAAACAGTGCATCTGTGATACTACAGGAAAACTAAGTCTGATTCTGCACAGGGTTATATAGCAGGTTATATATATGTAACAGTAACATTTATGGAAGTAGCATAAACAGAAGTAGTCAAAGATGAACAAGGGACTGGAGCTCCTCCCCTATGAAGACAGGCTGAGGGAGCTGGGCTTGTTCAGCCTTGAGAAAAGAAGGCTGTGGGGTGACCTCATTGCAGCCTTTCAACACCTAAAGGGAGCCTACAAACAGGAGAGGAATCAACTCTTTGAAAGGGTAGATAACAGCAGGACAAGGAGAAATGATTTTAAGTTGAGGGAGGGAAGATTTAGGATGGATGTCAGGGGAAAGTTCTTTACTATAAGGATGGTGAGGTGCTGGAACAGGCTGCCCAGAGAAGCTGTGGATGCCCCGTCCCTATAAGTGTTCAAGACCAGACTGGATGGGACCCTGGTCAGCCTGGTCTAGTATTAAATGGGGAGGTTGGTGGCCCTGCATATGGCAGGAAGGTTGGAGATTCATGATCCTTGAGGTCCCTTCCAACCCTGGCCATTCTGTGATTCTGTGATAGCCAGGATACCAATTTCAAGAGGGAAAATTATAGTGATATACAAGAAAGAGCCTGGCAGCCTTCTTGTTTAGACAAGACACAACAAAATGGTTAACATTATGCCTTCAATTTTAACTTACAACATTAAGACTTTGTTCAATGGAAAATAAAAAATACATACAGACTAAAAAAAAGATATGTATATAGATCTGCAATGCTACTCATGATGCTACTTGCTAACTTGGGGTTAACTGGATTATGCCACACCAAAAAGTAATGAAAAATTGATAAGGGTAAGATGGATTGGGACCAGAAAGGTTAAAGCCAGTGTAATTCATAACTACAGGGATATATTTTGGATGAAGAGGGAAAAGTTGTGGTCAGCACGTGTAAGAAACAGGCTAAGCCATTCTGAATGTGAACAAGCTCTTCGAAATCAAGAGAATTAATCTTCAGCAGTTGATCTTAATTACCTGTTTCTATCCAGATGTTTAATAAAAGAACACCTGTAAAGAAATCTGGCCACAATCAGCAAGACAAGATGTTGTCTTAGAAATGGAAGAGGCTGATGTGTCAATAAGATTACTTGAATCTTCTTAATGCAGCAGATCTCTTTCAAGACTTCATTTGATCTTCAAGCACCCCACAGTGCACAGACCCAAGTCTAGAAATTTTTTTGCATCTCTACTAAATATCTAGAAGCTTATTATGCATGCATATGTTAGCTGCAGATATCTTTAGGCCATCTCAAAAACAACCCTGGCTTACAGGGTAGCATTTCTGCTGCAAATCAGCTTGATTTGCAGGACCGTTCATTTTTATTTCTACAAGTGAGAGAAACCAACTTTTACTGCTTTGGATTTACGGTGTTTTCGTTGTGCTCCCATTGCAGCTGGAAAACTGTGGAGGGATATGTGTTTAAGCTCTCATGACAAACTATTATGCGAGACTGGAGGAGAGTAACCTACTACATTTGTAATTTATTCCTGCAGATGTTCCTATTACAGAATTACAATGCAGTCAGTGAATCTAAATTAAGCATTTTCACCATTAGTTCTGATGTACCTTCATGTAGCTTCATCTACAGATACATGGTATCAAATATCTTAAACATTAATTTATTCCGGATTTATGCCTGCATTTAATATTTTTTAAGCAGACATTCACAACTCCATAAAAATGAAAACTTAGAGAGGTAGTTTTGATCACTGCAGCTGCTGACAAAGAAGTCAGAAAGGGGAAAACTGCCACTCTTGGCAAGACAGAGGGGAGAAACAAACAAGCAAAAAAGACCAGAAATCTCGTAACAATCCCATGCAAGCAGTAGTAATCAGAAACTAGTAAAGACATTATCACTTCCTAACAACAGAACTAGAGATAGCCAATCAGACCAGAATTTATTATGGCACTGGAGAACATCTATGTAAGTTTTGAACAGGTCTCCATGTATTAGTAGTTTCGAGAACTAGAGTCACTTGTAATAGATTATTAACTGAATAGTAATAGCATAGATTCCTTCTTGCCTCAAGTCACCAAAGGCACTTCTAAAATAACTTCAAACTGTTAACTCCACTGGAGCTTCAACAGAGTAAAATAATGATGCCCAGAACTTCCAGCAAGATCTCCAAAAGCCAGTTTTGAAGCATCCAAAGCAGGACTTCTGGTATAGATAGAACAAATAAATAAAATTAAAAATTAGATGTTTCTGAAGGGCTATAAACAGCTTAAGCCTGCTTTGTTTGTGGATTAAATCTGTTCGTCAAAGACATAAGCTTTAAAACACTGCTATTAAACAGAATCTACAACAAAGAACACCCCACTTAGGACATTCAATGAAAACATGCCTTGCAAACCTTAAAACAAGCCTGATGCAACAAGTTAAGAAGAATGCAGAGAATTCTCTCTCTCTCTCTCCTTCTCCATTTGTTTCAGGAAAGCCTTCTCCTGTTCTCACCAGGCAAGTGTAACACAATCCACTTGGGTGGCTGCTCTTGATGCCCTGCCTTCATCCTGAACAGAGCTCCTACTACACTCCACCATTTCCTTTTAGAAGAACATCAAAGGGCATCTTGCACCTTTCCTAGCTCTTTGTCCTGTTCCTTTAGATGCTGCTAGTTTTCAGAATTGCTAACTAATATGTTTCTAAATTTTCTTGGTTATAGTAATACTCAGTCTACCCTTTTTATATATTCACACACACACATACATATAGATAAAATAGAGCTTCTTGGTCTCTTCCTTTTATCTACTGGGTCCTTTATTTTCTAGACAAAAATAATCTAGTTCCTTATCTCAAAGCTCTTTTCATTTTCCTCCCACATCTTAGGTATCCCCTCCTCTCTACTGTTTGAACAGCTTCTACTGTTTTGCAAGCAGCATAATAGATGACTTATGTATTTGTTAAAAATTTCATCAGTATACAGAAAGGTCAAATACATTCCTCATTCCTGCTGGCATGGCAATCATGAAATGTGAAGAGGGAGGCTGCCTCCTGTTACTCCTTGGACCAAGCCAATACTCAATGTTTTCTAATTGCTGTCTTTTAAATCTCAATTTTTCCCTCCTCATGCCTCCTAACTTGATTTTTCCTTCATGTTCATGAGTTGCTATTTCTATCATAGTAAGAAACAAATCCAAACAAAATTGTAGACATTTTTCTTCATGGCTTTGCCAGACACTCTCCGCTCAGTGATTTTTCAAAGCTAAGAGCTCATATCCATACTTCATGTAACTAAGCCTTGGACAGCTGAATTCTGGACAATGTTTATACATACTTAAGTGCACCTTTCAGCTGACCACCTCTGCTTTGTTCATGTCAGCATTCATCCACCTTTTGCTCTGACAGCTCCCTTTCATTTAGGGCATGCTTCCCTTTAAAACTTGTATCCCCATTATTACCTCCACAAAACAGATTTCTAATGGGTATTCTACCAGAGCAAAAGAGCTTCAGCAAGAGACAGTTATATTATTAGCTACCTAATTTCAACTTAAGTTTTTCCTTTTTGACTGAGGACAAGCAACTTGCAGATTTGCTTTCTACCTACAAACTTTGTTATACAAACTTGTCTTGCAAAATCTCAATAAATATCCAGGCAGCACTCCCCAAAACACTAACCATAATCCAATGCCTTACATTATCATCTTCAGGGCTGTTTTTGTTTGTTTACTTCTTTGTTGCTATTGCTTTGAGAACTTTAAGAGTTGTTTTTGTGGAGGTTTTTTTTTTTTGCACTTTCTTTCAGGGTTGTGGATTGGTGCTTTGGTTGCTTGGCTTTTGATGTGCTTGTTCGCGTTTCTTTTTGAGAATTTGGCCTGAGTTGCTGCAAACATACAGTGCCAAACTAAGGCATGCCATCTTCCCTGTTACCGTTTGTAATGCTTGCCTAGAAACAATCAAAGTCTACTTGAAAAAAAGAAAGATTTGTGTTTAACAAGAACTGATTCCAGCTTTTACCATGCAGTTACAAATATGATTGCAACATTATCAGGAAACGTGGACACAAACCATGAAAAGTTTGGCCACTGAGTTAAGATAGGAACCTAGAAACAGAAATTTTACCCTCAGGCTATGTTGACCAAGGAAATCCCAAACAAGCACACTTGGATGCTTCTTTAATACAAGCAATGCTATAATTGGATAATGCTGTGAACAGATTTTTCTCATTTTGATATTTAGCACAAATAGAACCTTAATGTCAAAACACTAATTGTGGTATTTTCTCTCTTTAGTAGAGTATGTGTTAAGATACAGATTACATAAATTATGGCTATATATCTTCAAGTGCAAACTCTACTGTCAGAAGGCTATAGCACTTCTGAAAGGGGGTAAACAACAAACTGCAATATATTAAACCTTTTTCAAGGTAGTTCCAATACCAGTGTCATACAACAATAACTAATAAACAGCAATCACCACTTAAAATAGTATCTGGGAAAAACCTGAGTGAACTCAGAAGGAATAATAAAAGGCAGTTTGATTTTACTGAGCTGATGTCTCAATCACACTAGATATCTTTCTAAAAATGAGGTAATTGCTTAACTGCTACTTAAGTCTTCCTTCCCAAAACACAGCTAAATAAATCTTGTCCATCAGTTTTTTATGACTTCCATTAGTTGAATGATTACTTCTAAACTAAACCACTCTCACAGGCACTGTTTCAATGAGGAAAATGTTTCCAGTGCACATCTTTGCAGAATTAGGTACTTGTATTGCATGGTCTTCCACAAAAGGAATATTCATCTCCGTCTGACTGCAAAGCAACAGGTGACTCGCTTCAAAAAGAAGCTATTAAGAGCAGATGCACATACAAACATTGTTCTCACTTCCCTTCCCACGAGCCATACTCCTAAGATACCAGCTGTTGTCTGCCTCTTTCAGGTCCTGCATCTTGCCCTGTTACCCTAAGCACCGTCTCTATTAGCATTCCAGCCAGTGTTGCTTGCCCCACAAGGGCCAAGTACCTCAGAATCAGTTTCTCCATCTATCCTTTTCAGGGACAAGACTTTGCAGCCCAAATAACCTCATCTCAACGTTAGACAAGACTCCTCAGATTCCTTTATCAAGATCACCTGATAAATGACTGCTTATCTTCATCAAATAACTAAACTCCCCATCCTCATTTACTTTCTGCTCTCCACAGGAGATGAGGAGAATACAAAACAAGGCAAACAAACATGAATGAGAAAGCCCAGGAGTCAAGATGAAAACAGGAAGAGTGCTTACCCATTGGCTTTGTGGATCCGATTCTTTATTGCCAATAGATATAGGTAATGAGTTGCAGCATATGGTCAGCACACAACAGTTCATCTCTATCACTCCCCTCTCTCTTTCCCAGCTCTGCTGTGGCTCCTCCACAAGAGCAGTCGTTCAGAAAGGTAACAGCCATGGCTTTCCAAGGGCTACAAGAGCACCTTCTTCTGATCCTGGTGTTCTCTCCTCTGCTTGTTACTCATTGTTTTCTCCTCCTCTCTCCTCTGGTGTTTCCCACTCTTTCTTAAATTCTTAAATGTTCCTGAGACACTGCCAAGCCCTGCTGAGGGGTTCAGCCGCACCAGGTGGCTGCGCCATTGGAACCAGCCACATTTAGCATAGCAGTCCTGGCCTCTCCTCTCAAAGCAGCCCAGCCGTCCCCTCCAGCACCTTGACACAAACTCAAAACAGATGTCTACTAGTAACTGAACTGCAAACAGAGCAGACCAGACACAGTAAATAAAGGTCAAACTACGGCTCTCCTGTATCTGTTTAAATACCAGCCCCGCATAAAACAGACTATATGTCCTCATCAGTAAGTGCTGTGCTAAGCTGCATCAGTTCATTGTCCCACACAAACGCGTGCACTCAAGCACTGTGCCACGTGCTCATATCCTCTTCCATGAGGCTCCAAATGGACATCTCATGGTCTGCACCTAGATGATCCCTGTGCTCAGTACCATCAATATATCATGGCAAGCTGTTAGTATTGCAGGTAGCTGTAAGTGCTCTCTGTTCAGCTGCTCATTATATTCAGATTTTTTTGGTGCCTACAAAGCATTGTACTAGCCCCTAACAGAATCCATGTCTGCAATAAAAGCACAGCTCCCCAAATGCTCAAAGCACAGCCCGGTATATATTGCTACAGCTTAAAAATATAGCCACAAATGAATATGATGCCCTTTGAAACTACTCCCCATAAATAACATTAAAATTCTCCTAGGAAGCAATTTTATGCAATATCTGCCCTCCCCCAAAAATTTCTGTAACAGCTGCACAACTGCAATCACTGGAAGTCTTCATTCCCTCCTACTCACTGCTCTTCATGTTTACACCCTCTGAATTCAGCTGAGACAACATACATCTGATGTTTTTTTTCTAGTCCATTCATATTTCCAGACTTCGTTCTGTTGAATGCATCCTTTCAGATTCACGGCTTCACTTCTGTGCCGGTTGCTGGCATAATCTCATGGCAACTTTAAAGTAATAGCTCAATACAGCTGAGAATAAAAAAAAAAGAATACTTTGCGCAGTCAAACTAAGTTTCTTCAAGCTGTCTCACAGTGTAACTGATCTGAAGTTAACAGAAATTAGACAGGGTATTTTCAGAAGAAGCATTTTTTTCTTGAAAAACAAAACCACTGATAAATACTCTCAGATCAGGGAAGTCAGCTTGGTTATTTTCTCTGACAACCAGTAAACCTCTATCCAGAAAATCTTCTGATGAGGTTCACTATGCAATTCTAGTAACACCAAAAGGAATAAGCAGGCCAGCCAGGAGGAGAGCAGAGCTGTTCTTAACATATTGAGAAAACTGTTGTTTCAAAAGGCACTAATAATATAGTTTACAAAGATGTATCATAGCCATCTTTGTTTTGTTTATACTTAACTGTAAGCACAAATTATGTTGAAATATTGCTTTTCTTTTACTATGATATTGGTTATTTCTTTTTTGAATCACACCTCTCAGGATTACAGTCGCAGCTGGTACCTCTAACATGACTGGAAATTAATCACTAGAAATGCACCTATAAAGTTATACAAATCTTTAAACAAAAACAGACTCCAAGTTCATAGTAGATGCTCCAAGAAATGACAAAATGCAATTTTAATGAAAAAAGTTAATACAGTCACTTGTGGACAGAACTTTTATGCGACAACAAACTGGTAAGACAAAAACACATACAATGCTTGGAAGCTTTGTAAAAGAGCTATCACCTTTGCTGAAATACTAAAATTACTAAAGTTACTAAAATTAGCAGTACAAAAAAGCTTAAAATAAAGTGCTTTTTACAGATCTGTCAAGCCTTATGGCTATCATCAGCCATAAGGGCAACTTTGTATGACTAAAACAGTAACTGACTTATTCTGTTTTAGCCAGATACAGCTCTCTGAAATCAGCTATTTATCTAATACATAAGCTAGATTGAGTAAGAGTGCTCTTAATTCCTGGCTGGCAGGTCAATCTGGGAATCTCCCTCTATAATTATAATAAAGTATGTCATATACAGTAAAAATAATAAATAGAAATTTAAATAATGAGTACATCATAAACCAGCATCAGAATGCATTATCCAAATATTTTTAAATATTACATAAGGATCAGTTTAGGTCCAATTTATTCATGAGTAATTTAAATCTTAATTGACAATGAAACATAAGCAGCAATATCAAAGAAACTTAAAAGTCACCATCAAGGGAGCACCAAGGTCTATTACCGAAAGTGAAAGATGACAAAAAAGCACCTACATCTCACAGGCTATTAAAGGATCTAGCCTAATCTCATCTGGAGCTGCAAATTACATATTTCAAAGCATCATTTATGGGATCAGATCACAATATACCATACTAAATCACACTCTTTCTCTAGTCCCACATTCATAAGAATCCTTTGATTTTCCAGTCTATCAGCTTGACGACCCAGTGCAAGCTTGGTGGGGCTTTTTTGTTTTTGCTTTTTGTTGTTGTTGGTGGGTTTTTTTCTGGGGGAGGGGGGGAGGGCACGGAAGGTTGTTGTTGCTTTTCCTTTGTTTTTAATAATTTACATGGATTTCAATTCTGTAATACCAGCCCTGTTCTTCCACAGTATAATTAACACACTTAGAAGATGGACACAGTTCGTGCAAATCTTCAGATAAGCATCTAGTCAAAATACAAGAGTACTCAACTGAAAGTCTTATGTAGAGTCCAACAAGTTCTAGGACTGGCCCTTACATACCTCCAGAAAGTGGCAATGATTCCAACCCATAAGCTATTTGTCAAAGCATGACTATGAGTAAACACTGAGTTTATCTACAGATCATACTTCTAGAGACCCTTGATTTGTACGGCACTTTAAAGTTCCACATTTTTCAGCAGGAATAATGCATTTTACAGGGCAGTACACTGGCATTTAATTTTGTACCCAGGAAATAACCTGTAAAAATAGCACATTATTTATGCACGCATTGTTAATTTCTAATATGCTTCCTGTTAATAACATTCACACACAAATGCGTCTAAATCTCATCACAACCAAATTACTGCTGACTCTCTCTCTCTCTGCAAACCGAATTTCATCTCAGTCTACATTTTCCCTGAACTCAGATCTGAAGTCTCTCAGTCCTCAGAGCTACACAGACAGTAGATCATGTAGACAATGTTAGACCCATGTGAGCTGTCCAAAGGAAGTGTGCACACTCTCCATAGTGCTTCTCTTCTGGCATTCAGCTGAATACAGTCCAGCAGTGTGCCAACATCTGGACAGAATAAACTGGCAAGCAACTGGTTTTTGTTCTGCCTAAAGCAAAGAGCAAGGCCCTAAATTAGCTTAAGAAGAAAAATATTTTCCTTGAAATCACACAGTAACATTTTTCCAAAGTTTTATTCTTCATTCTTATAAAATATATTACATTTTCTGAACTACTATTCCAACACTACTATAATCAAAAATATTTCCCCCTTTCATTTCAGCATGCAAATTAGAAAACTATTTTAAATGGCTTGTTCAATGTTTTATAAAGAGAACATTTTATTCCATTCTCAAAGCCTTTGTGATGCTACTGTATGCTTGCAGAATGCACAGGAAGCTCAGAGCTGAATAAAGTGAGGTGCCTTTTCAAATTTCTTTTTGAAGATGGTTGATCACAGAACTTTACTTCAATGTTGCCATCACTGAATGCCTCTCTCCTGGCCTCATCCGAGTCAGTGGGAACTCTCTGAGAATCACTTGCCTTTTGCCGCCTCAGAGTAATCCCTGAGTTCCCAAGTTGCCTTGTTGGTGATGCATTTTCTTTGACAATGCAGAAGCAGATGGCAGACAGAAAATTTTTCTTGAAGTTCTCATTCATGAAAGCATACACAATAGGGTTGCAAATAGAATTGAAGAATCCTATGATTTGAACGATTGCAAAGATCATTTTGATTGTCACATCGTCATACTGCTTTTCAAAGTTACCTGAAAGGAAAAACAAAACATGCTAAAAGCACAGAACAGCACCTTCTACTTAACCTGTATACATGCAGTCCAGCATTAGAAACTTTTGTTTTAATGTCAATAAAAGACCTGGTAGAGCTTATTAATATTAGTAATAGGAATTAATCAGCAAGTAAATATCACAGTCTATCTTACCCACCCCATGCATATGCAGTTTATTGAAGTAATGAAAGACAGACTAGCCCAAAAGAGGAAAACTATCAGCCAAAAAACTCACTCGATAGCCAAGAAGCAGAAAGATTCCTGTTCCTTAAATACACGCCATGTTTACTGTTCTGCTGGCTCTGCCCTTCACATTCATATCCAATAAGTACTACAGCATAACACAAATCCCTGTCTTGTCACTGGACTAGAAATGGATTCTTCACCTTACGGAGATCATCTTATGGAGTAAAAATACATTATCTTGATACATCTCATACTTCTTAAATTACTGAAATCATAGAGGACTCTGAATTCCTTGAATTCAAATACTTGACTACCAAACTACAGAATAACAAGTGCAAAGGTTTATATGGCAAGTAAAGCCCTTTCAGCAGCTGAAATAACCTACAAGATTATTTTACAGAACCTAGTTCACCAAGCATTATGAGTGACCTTGTCACAAGACAACCCAGACCATTTTAATAGTTACACAGCTTTGCATCTTTTATTCTGCCCAAATACAAACATTTGTTTCTTTTGACCAACTGGCTCAGACTGCTGAGTTATCTGCTATCATCTTACCTGCAACAGAAGGTAAATAAATGCCTGCTGCATTTGGAAAGTAGAGTACAACAGTTACTGCTCCTACAAATAGCCAACAGCATAGCTCTACATGTTGTTTTGCAGTACTCGTGTAGAAGATGGGGGATGAACAGTGCAAGACCCAAGTGAATTTAGGCAAAAAGCACAGACAACAAGATGGCATTTCAAAAACAACATCCAACCCAGAGCACTGGGGAAGTTCAAGTGGATTAGCAGATAAAAATGGGGATATTAATCCCTGTTGCCCAAGTATTTATACTTTCAAAATACCTACCTACATCAATAAAACCAGGGCAAGTGAAAGGATAAATATTTCACATCGGTTTCACTCAAACCAGTATGAGAACTTATATAGATGCAAGTAGAAGTCCTTATTCAAAGTTACTTGTTCAAGAGATTTTCTACTTGGAAATAACTTTCAACTTGAGGTGAATGAGAATAGTATAACAGACAAAATAATCCACAGTGATATGTTCACCACTCCAATATTCAAGTCTGCTATTTCTGGAATCTTGTTATACGTCATAAACCTCCTTTTCAAGGCTGGATTATCTGCTGCACAAATTCAGAAAAAAAAATAGCAATCTTCTCTCTAAGAACTTACATTCTAAAAGAGCTGTAGAAATTTCAAGTTCCCTTTCACTCTTTCAGCAACAAAGCCTGGTAAGAGTATACAGCAAGACAAAAACATTTTTCTTTTTTAATTCATACAGTAGGAAAGATAAGATGTGGCTGACACACAAGTATATCTAAGATACAAGACAACACTACATCTGATAATATTTTTAATGTATTTAAATTTTCGGTGAGCACTGCAGAACTGTCTACAATCCAGATTTTGGAGTAATCCATCTGTTGTTGATTACGCAACTCTATTACAAGACAGTGATCAAGGATTTAGAAGCATAATATTAACCTTTACTAGCAGGGAGGTATATTATAGCTGAGAAACTAGCCTTTCATCATCTCTAGTTTCATTATAAAAAAAAAAACTAGGAAAGGCTTTATTTTATGACACATTGCAAATACTCACTGTATTCCATCATCATGTGAATAATGTGGAAAGGGGCCCAACAGACTGCAAAGAGAAACACCACTGTCACCATCATAACAATTGCTCGCTTCTTCTTCCTGAAATTGCATCAAGACATTTCATACTGAATCACTATGAATTGATTTGTAGTTTATATATGTCTCATTAAGTTAGATTTGACAAGATGTTCTGATAGTTGCAGATGCAAATAAAACCCTGGAAAAATTATCAGAAGCACATAATTCCCTTTGAAACAAGAACTGCAGCAGCATATGAATGTAGTAAATAAATAACACCTTTTATTTCTCTGTCAGGAAAGCAAGGCATCTTGTGGCTGCAGCACCTGATTATAAGGGGGAAAAAAAAGAGTTGACAGTTGGCAGAGCAACATTCACACTTCACTAGTAGGTGAAATGCTGGAATGAGAGCATGAAATGCACTTCCTCAAAATTCAAGGTATTCATTAAATTCTCACTGTTCTCAAAATCACATTTTATTCATATAATTAGATCTATAGATTGCAAGATAGATCTCTCACTTAAACTGAAAAGTTAACACTTGACTGGTAGCAGTTATAGAATCTTCACTATGTGAAACGCTTGCTAGGCTGGGGAGTAGCCCAAAGTTCATCTCAACATAGCTCATGTAAGATTGCACCCTCTTCCAGTTTTGACTGATAATGGCTCACTTCCTTAGGTACTTTGTTATATATGTCTAAGGAATCATTTACTTCCAAAGCTGCTTGCCAGTCTTCTCCTTTCTTAAGGTGATAAACTCCTCAACGAACGGACCTATTAGAGGTTTCTATCACATCATGTATCAGCTTGATCTGTCAATTAAGGGCAAAGATGTGAAGTAATATAAAAAGGTAGCCCATGTACACTAATAAATAATGAAGTTGTTATAGATGTAAACCAGTTTACCTTTTTCTCCAATTGATAATTATTGGAGTTTTTATAACTTTTCAGATACAGTTACTATCCAGATGGTCTTAAAGAAGTCTGAGAGCACTCAGAACTCTTTGGAAGTTATGATAAAATAAACTGTATTAAAGTAATTTTCAAGTGAATTCTGTTTCCCTCCCTCCCCCTCCAAGTACTGATTTAATTTATAAAGGGATCATAAAACAGTGTTCATAGTCTTAAAATTATATAAAGAATTCTCCATAAACCATATGGAAATAACGTAGAAATTATTTTCCAACTCGTGGCCTACTTCTCTCAAACACAAGGATTTCATTATGTGTAGTATCAGATTTATTGAGATGACTTGACATTCACAGTATGGCAATTCTGCATTTTGATGAAAACTGTCTGTTTAAGTTGCCTTCTTTTCAGTACCTTGTCTAAGTAACTAGCTAGCATTAGAAATCTGGGCTATGCCTGCAGACTTTCCCATGAATAAGAAATATTTCTTTGCATTAGTTCTCAAAATACAACAGAAAAAAATAGTTTTCTAAAGTCAAAGTTTCAAGTGCATTTCACTTCACAAACCTCGATATTTTAGACATTTCACTCCCATGAATGGTTTGAAGAACTGAAGCATCTCCCACTCGTTTCTTAATCCAGAGTTCATAACCAATTTTAGTGTACAAGAAAAGCATCAATATCAGTGGAAAAAGAAAGAGTATAACAAGTATAAAAGTGGTATATATCTTCTGATAAATTGGACTGGCCCATTCTTCCAAGCAACAGATGTGCACTTTTTCATACAGGAAGTCATATTTAACCTGAAACAAGTGTAAAGGAGATTAGTCACTACAGTAATAATCCCAAACATAAAAACAAAGCACATTCAAATATTCCTTGCTCTTATTACAGCAACTGGAATTCATCAGAATTTTTCTGAAGTGAGAAAATTCTTCCAAGCACTTTTTCACACCAAGTATTGTGCTGATCCAAATTGGCAAAGAGAGGTCAGGAGATGCTGAGTTGCACTCCTCCTCAAAACTTTTTTACATGACGATTTTCAAAAGAAATCTTTGCTTTGTATTTTGCAAGTAGAGACAAGTATCTAGACTCTTCACATATTATTTCATTTAAAAAAAATAACAAAATGAATTGGGTAAACATTCAGACAAGTAGCAGATTCTGATAAACCATTTTTTTCCCCCAAAAAAGTACAGTATCATCTTAAACTATGATGGGCAGTGAATTACACTTTCAACCAGACACAATTCTTCAAAATCTTGGAGAAGACTATGCCATGCTGAAATACAAACCTAAGCCCTACAACTGCTGCATCCACGTCCCCTAAAAAAAAAAAAAAGTAAGCTACAGGGCAAATCTCAAATGCAATTAATGCTTTTTGATAGAAATAGGGAGGGTAGACATGACTAGTCACTGCTGGCAGTCCTTCTTGTAGTATATGCGAGACCTAATTATTTCTCTTTCTTATGCAGGCACACAGAACAAAAGCTCCAGTTTTTGTTATTCCCCTCTTATGCTTCTCAGGAGCTTAGTCAATTTCGTTGTTAAATGTGCAAAAAGATCTAGAAATTACTGAGTTGAAAACATGAATTGCCATTTCACCTAACATACCTCAAGCCGTTGCACGTGCCACATAGGTGACCCAACAATAACAGCCAGCAACCAGACTATGCCTGTAAACAAATACATCTTTTAACAAGAAGCATAAGTTTTGGAATTAATAGTTTTACAGTTTCATCTTTAAAAGTCAAAGTAGACTATTAAATAGCAGTTTTCAATATGAGACATATAACAATCAGATGTGTAACAGCATGACCTTCCATTACCGGTTCAGTTTTTCCCAAAAATGTACTTCATTTATCAGTATCCACATACAAACGAAAATTAATGTGTAAGAGCAACATTATCTGTATTCTCTTAATGTTAATATGGAAGGATTATTTACTCCTATGACAATCCTTTAGCCATGCTTGCACATTTTGCACCTTTTCTCACAAAAAAAAATGGCTGCCAGATGTTTTAGAATCTCAGTTAAGTAAATATTTAACTTCACACTCTAGATTTATTGTCAGGATTTTGGCAAGTAGTTACTCTATGCATAGGCAATTTCCCTAAGTTATTTTATAAACATAAGCATAATCTCTATCTCTGAATCACTTGTCTTATCGATGCATTCTGCTCATCTTGCCATCTGCACCAACTACACTCTATGCAGAGTTATTGGAGACACCTAAGATCTTACCAAGCATCGTGAAAGCCCTTTTATTGGTGTACTGCCATTTCATTTTTAGTGGATGCACAATTCCCTGGTGTCTTTCCACAGCGATGCAGGTCATTGTAAGAATCTCAGTTACAATGGCAGTGGATTGAACAAATGGTACCATCTTGCAAGCGAAGGCACCTATAATAGTCAGAAGGTAAAACATGCAACTGCTGCAGATTATGGTAAAATAATAGTTTACAGTAGTCTTGGCACTAAAGTACTATCAAGCAAAACAACTCATTAAGTGCAGTTTTCAGTAGTCATAGTGTTGTGTGCTACACTTGTGAAAACAAGCATTCTAAGGACATTTTAATGCCTGCGCTGGTGCAGCCTCACCTTGAGCACTATGTGTCCTTTTGGATGTAACGACAATAGGACATAAAACTACTAGGGAGCAACCAACGGAGGGCTACAAAAATGGGGAAAGATTCAGAGGGCAAGACATTTGAAGAGCGGCTGAGGTTCCTTGGTTTGTTCAGCTCAGACAAGAGAAGAATGAGACTGAGAAGCAGCCTCATGGCAGTCTACAGCTCCTCAGGAGAGGAACAGAGGGACAGGTGCTGACCTCTGCTCTGGTGACAGTGACAGGACCCAAGGGAATGGCATGCAGCTGCATCAGGGGAGGATCAGGTTGGGTGTCAGGAAAAGGTTCTTTGCCAGAGGATGACTAGGCATTGGAACAGACTGCCCGGGGCAGAGGTCACAGCCCCAATTCTGCCAGAGTTCAAACAGCATTTGGGCTATGCTCTCAGACATAACATTTGAATTCTGAGTGGCCGTGACTGGTGCTGGGAGTTGGACTTGTTGATCTCTGTGGGTCCCTTCCAACTCAGGATGTTCTACAATTCTACGTTCACCTGCTCTACATCAACTCCCCTATTCTGCTTTTGTTGATCATTTACTTTCCTTACTACTACCTTTTACCTTCACAGTTTTTAGAAGGTTACTGGTTTAGATGTACAGCTTTTCTGTACCAAAATATTCTTTCTGTTCATTTAAATACTACTCTAAGTATTGCAGTACCTAAAGCATCGTTTTGCCAAGCATTACAAGTCCTCTGTTTAGGCATATGAAAAAATGTAGCCTCTTCATCATTTTTCCATTCTTCAAACCCTTTTTCCTGATTAAAATACAATGTTAATGGCACTGTCTAAATTAAATGCAATTTCCTGGTTGTATTTTGACAATTGCATATGTTCCCACTGTGAGATGCTGTATTTATGTAGAGCTAAGCATGTATCTTCAGATTTCCTTCCCGCTATAGCTTCCAAAAAGTACATATTTACTTCTTAATATGTTATTAGTCATTCTCCATTACTCACTCTCAAGTCCCAGCCATCTTCAAAATGGTGGTTTAAATTAATCTTCAGCAAAAATGTTGCTTTAATATCTTCCCCAGTCTGCTTCCTATTTCTACATTTTGTTTGTTTTTCTGATCCTGAGATCATTTTCTGTTTCTGCATTGCCAAAGTTCCTTTAAATACTTACAGTTCGGTGTCAGCTATTCATTTCAGGAACAGCTGCATGGATTTCCTTTACCTGATCATTAATTATATTGTATCCATATATAATTGATAGACTCAAAATAATCAAATGATTATCTGATCCAGTTCTAAAATTAAGATGCTGTCAGCACTTGAGGCAAGAAAAGAATACAAAAACAGGAAGAACGCAAACTGGCAACTACCAAAACACTATCCTGCCCTCCACAAAGGGAACAAGGAAGAGGTGTACTCCTATCCAGTAAGCCAGGCTAAAAGCCACTCTAGCTTACAAGAAGGTACTGGATTTTTATTTGTTTTTCGATCAATTCTAACTGGTCAGAAGTGAAGAAATTTAATCAAAATAACTTCAAATTTAAAAAAGTGAAGGGGAGGGCAAAGAAGAAAAGAATGCAAGTCAACAATCTTTCAAGAACATGTTTTCTATGAGCACCACAGTCAGTGTGATGTTCTCAAAGACCTGTCTTAAACTGAAATTTAAAAAAATGTATATATATATAAATTCATAAAGATAATAATAAAAAAAATTATATATATATATATATAGTGAAGACTAGTTTCAAGCTAGCTGGAGGAAATCCTACCGTGCTCAGCAGGAAATGCACTATGTTCTAGGCTGTCTGTTTGTTACTCATAATAGTTTCTTGATTTAAGTACTTTGCCAAGGTGCTGGCAAGAGCAAAATAAGCACAAAGTAAGTCCCACACGTATAAAGGTCATTCTGATATAAACTGGACATCTTACCAGTTTCTCACTAGACCCAGAATAATACAGGATGCACTACACATACAATCACCAGACCAAGTCTGTAAAATTCAGAGCCCTTCAACCAGAGTGCATTGCAGCTTCCACACTGAGATGATAAAAAGAAAGCTCAAGTCACATTTTCACAGATGTTAAATGCTAAATATAACCAAATAAGAAGTTACAGCTTACAATCCCTGATTTCTTCTAAAACTCAGCCTACTATCATGAGTAAAACAGAGCTAAAAGGATCTTCAGTCAGATCCAAATCCCTTGAATCAAAATGAAGTTTTTCATTGTTGGTTTCAACAGCTTTCACTGTTTTAGTTTTTTCTTCCTCACTAACAAAGTTAAGGTAGAAGAGACTCATTAAAAAAAAAAAAAAGGAAACTATATGAGCAGAAAAGCAAAATTTTGACAGGAAAGAAAAATGTCTAAGCTCCTCTTTCACAAGGTAAGCCCAAGTTTGAGTGTTAAAATTGCGGGGGAAAAAAAACCCAACCAACCAACCAAACAAAAAAACCAACAAAACAAAATGTATATGCTTTTCCTCATGCTCTGAAAAAAGTCAAATAGTGAAGATCACTTGAACCATACTCCACTCTAGTGGCTTTACTATCATATACCACCCTTTCACCAAAGTCCCAGAATACCAAAATATTCTCAGGAAGCAGAGAGGTATAAGAGGTATCAGTGTATTACATTATGGTAACAAGGTAAGACAGTGACATTCACTAAAGTTATGAGACAAACTTTTCAGCTTGTGTCTATTCAAAGATGAAACAGAATACCCAAGTTCAATGAGTGGCAACTTCCATATGTATATAATCAATGAAAATTATACAAAGGAATATTATATAATCAAATAATATTAAGATGTTATAATAATGAAATAAGCAAGAGAGTTAGGCACAGAGAGACAAAGAGAATAAATAGGAAGCTTACCCGTGTCGTGGGCTCGCTCAGGAAAGACCAGTGGAGCGGATCTTCCAAAGAGAGAGAGAGATCCTTCCCCATTGGTAGTCAGCTCTTAAATGGGTCTAGGAGAGGTGGAGCCAGGCTCCACCCCTTCCTGCAGCACAGGTGAATTGCTTTCACCTGTGCTCCCAGGGCTGACTCATTGCTCGCCTCAGGTGATTAATCAGAGGTTCAGGCCGTGACTCAGCAGTTCCCATACAATATGAGAGTAGAAAAAGAATTTCACTAAGGTCAGATTTTCCTTGCCTTTACTGATACATTCTCATTTCCTTCCCCCTGACTAACTGGGAAAGAACACAGGCTAACATTCTGCCTTCAGTTGAAAGTCCAAGGGAAAAAAAAAAAGCATAGTTTTCTGTTTTCTTGTCTCTAAAGACAAATTCAAAGGAACAGATGAACTGAACTAATGTAACTAATTCTTAAAAAGTAATAAAAAGATACTTCTCATGGCAGATAAACAGCTGAAATAGAAACACTTGCTCAGCCACATGGGACACATTTCAAGTCCTCGATGGATTGAATCTTCGCAGCTGAAGCAAAATAACAGCCATATGCATCTCAGTAACAACAACAAAAAAAACCCCACAATTTTCCAATGTACAGTAGTTAAAAACTACTAGAAAAGTCTCTGCATATCAATAGTGAAAACAGAACAGTGTTTCAACTCCAAGGCTTCTCATACCATTAAGGCAACGGTCTCTTGCATAACACTACCATATCATGTTAGGGCTCTTCTGCACGCCTTGAATTGTCGCTTGCTATACAAAAGCTTCCTACCTTCAGACGCTATTAGATTCTCCAGTGTTTCACATGTAAAACTTCACCAGATTTAAGTAACAGTAACAAGAAAATCCTCTCTAGTTTGCAGGAGCATTTGAAATTGTTTAACAAAAAAAGAAAAAAGAAAAAAGCACTCTGAATGTCACAACCAGCATTAGAGTCATCAACTTCAATGGAAATCTGATGTCAGAACTGAGATCCAGCTCCAATGTCCTTGATTATGTTTGAATTGAATTCAATTCTTTGTTAGATAACCTATTCTGTCAAATTTAATGTTCCCAATGTGTTTCCACATAAAGCCTGTTCTTATTTTTCTAAACTTCCATTTTATTATTTACAGATAGATATAAGACATTCCAAATTGCTTGATGATAGATGAAGATTTCCTACAAGTCTTTTAATACATCAAATTATATAGCTTATGTTTTCATGCTATAGACACTAACAGCTTTTGTATGCAAGAAAAATGACAATTATTCACTTTTAAATAAGGTAATTATTTCAGAATAGTGGCAGTTGGATTGCAATGGGTGGGAGTAAAGAAAAAAGAGAAAGACAATCTGGAACCATTATTTCAATGCACTAGATATCTCAGTGCAACACCAGTTACTCCAGGAATATTACGAAATAGAATATCTACATGGAGATAAACCCTTCAGTAGATCTTCCTAAAATACTGTTTCCAAATCCATAAACCCTAAATCAGTTTTTCTCTTAGCAGAAATTTCGCTGCTGTTGAGTTTCAAGTAGTTTACTGAAAGGACTTCGCACAGCTATCGAAGTCCAAGTGTGATTTAATTCAGGGGAGATTTAGCTGCCTAATATCTCAAGCATTGTATGTAGCCTGGAAATAGGCCACAGGTCTCAGTCAGTTTTTGATAAGCACAGAAAAGAATCAGAGAATCGGGAAGTAATGCTGGTTGAAAACAAACTCAGCAGGTCTCTACTCTGACCTCCTGACTCACAGCAGAATTAGGAACAAAAGCAAACCAAAGTAGATAAAAACCCAGAAGATTCTAATCTTGAAACTTCCAAGGCTGAACACAGTACAACCTTCTCTGGAAGGATCTCTTCCTTTGTTTGACTGCAGTCACAGGGAAAAATCTTCCTTATATTCATATTGACTTCCTTCTTTCAGTCAAAGGCTGTTTTCATGCAATGTGTAAAAGGTCTGAATGCATCTTCTCAGTAATATATTTGAATGTACAGAGAATGGCAGCCAGGTCACTCCAAAACTCTCTTCTCCAGGCTGAACAAGTCCTATTCCCTCAACTTCTCCACCCACCCAGGAGAGGTGCTCCCCACACTGACATTTAAATGGCCCTCTGCTGAATTCATATCAGAATATCAGTATCTTTCTTATATTTGGTACACTATATTCAGAACTGAACATTCTGAACACATTGACTTGATGAGTCAAGTCAGGTGAGGTAGATTTTACAGCATCTAAGTCTCCTCATAATGCAGATGATGTCTCTTATTCCTTTTCCTTAACTGAGTAACGGATGTAACCACTGAACAATTGAAATGCAAAAAAAGGTGCCTGGAATCCTTGCTTTCCAACCTTAAGAAGAAAGCCTTACCACAAGGGTCCCAAATACCCCCAAGGACAACAGTCTTGGAGACTCTCTGAGATGGACATTAATTTCACTAAAGTTACATTTAGTGCCAAGTAAGTTTATGAAAAGCTCCATCATTCACCTTATTTCCAAGCTAAGCATCATTGTTATTACTAAATGTTCATCTAAAGCCTTTAAATCATTGAAAACAAAACTCACTAGGAAGTCATTATTTGCCTTTCAAATATGTGAAGTACAAAAAAGTAGACGACACAGCCAGAATATATTGTCACAGCAGAATTCTAGAAATAAAGGCCTACTTGACATAGCAACCTCACATCCTCATCCATCTACACAAACTGCTCTGCTTCCCTGTGTATTTATTCTGTTAACTGACCAAAATTGGCTACCTTCCATCAGGCCTTATACTGATAGATCATCTGATAAACACAGGAAAAGAGAGCAAAGAAGGAAAAACTTTAAAAAGAGAAAATCATCTTTTTTCTGCTTGTGTGCATCACATCCTTGAGTTAAGGTGATTTCTAGCTATTTTCAGAGGATGAGGAAGGCATTTTCCACTTCTTCCTCTGATCCATATTAGAAGCTCGGCTAGATCCTCACTTAAACTGAAGCTTCTTAAACTGAAGACACTTAAGCCTGACTCCAAAAACTGTGCAAACATTAGCTACCTGAGGTTATTAACACAAAATAAGCCAAGCTAAGGTTCTATAAAGTCAGAACTCAAAAAGACTGACTACTTCCTGTACACATCTAGACCTATTTCAGGTCTTAAAAGCACCCAGAACATTAGTGAATTATATCGGATAACATGATATCTGCTCCCATACATCAAATGTTTTGATATGATTCCAGGCACTGAAGTAGCCTTCTGCTAAAACTTGAGAAGCACAAAAAACTTATCCCTATTTATTAGATTCTCAGGGGTTTCTGTTTTTGTTTTGTTTGTTTTATTTTAGCTGTGCCTATACTAAATCTTTCAGAACAGAGTTTTCTTTTAGGTCTTTTGCAAACTGTCAACAGGCTTTAGTAATCTGATAAATATTTTTCAAGGATTTTTTTTAAAGGCCATTAAATTGTTTATTTTTAAAGAGAAAACTGCTAGGAAAGTATCTTCATTCCTGCCTCCTCATTTTTCAATTAATTTTCCTCCTATACAGAAAGATGCAACTATTTTTGAATACTTTAAAACATACATATTTAAGATAATATCAATATCTTTAAATTATCAAAATGCGTAACTTTCTACAAGCTAAATTTTCCAGGAAACCTTCCAATAGCTTGTTACTGAAGACAACACTGAAGCATTTAAATACCAATCATATGCAATGGAGAAAGAAAATTTCCAGAGGATTACTGGAAATGAAAACAACTAATTGCTTCTTTTTTTCAAGACATTAAGAGGCTCCCTAAAGTATCCCTTTATGCACTGATGAAAACTGCATGGTTTATTCAATCCATTATGAGTGCTCCCAAACAACAGCATATTTGGAAATCTGTAAATACGAACTGTATTTCCTTAAACAATTCTTCATGTCTTCATAATCACAATCATTGTTCTGACGAGTTTGCTGTTTCATCCCCCATTTCAAACATCAATATTTCTTTAATGAAAGAAAGGCAAAATTCTAAAACTATTCTCTGATGAAAGTTAAATTGCTCCTTCCTCTGTTGAAGTGTTATTGACTAAGCCCTTGCACTGAAAGTCTTTATCACAGCTTGTAAAATAGCTCTCTCCAGCTTGCTTGATGTAAGCATGGCCTGTTTCCTTGTATTTCATAACTTCATGGCAGAGAACAAGTCTGCTGCAATTAGACAGACAATATCCTTAAAGATTCATCAGACTAGACAGAACAACTTACATTTTAAATCAATTCTTGGGCATGTAAGTATTTTGTATCTTTAGTAATTAAACTACTAAGAGAACGGTAAGCTACTAAGAGAAAGGTAATTTGTCTCTCACCTATTACCCAGAGACGACAATGAACGTATATATTGCTCTGACCAAATGATAGTAGGTCTGCAGTAAGTCTGACTATTTATGGTCAATTACAGCCACTGAGGAAATTGTATGGTGTGAGCTCATTTAGACCACATGCCTTGAATAGCCATACATGATTTATCAATGAATACCAGAGTTCACAGAATTAAATCTGTGCTGTGATTGGAAAGTGTGAATACAAACTAGGATAGCTGACCAAAGAATTCTGTCTTCACACTGTCCGCTCTCCTTCCCCACCAAGGCTCATATTCAGCTTCGCCCACAGTTTGGCAAAGCCTCCAAAACAGGCAGTGCCATCTTCAGGCAATTAAAAAAAAAAAAAAAAGCAGTCTATTTCAAAACAAAGAAATCAATGAATAAAAACAAATACAAATATGCAAGGATGCATTAAAACTGCGCAGCAAAACGTTGCTATAAGAACACCAAACCACCCACAGGATACCATTTCACTTGCTATTGTGGTAGAAAGTAATTCAGATTGGGGTGTTTGGGCAGGGATAGAGATTAAGGATACAGATCTCTACTGACGAGACAAATGGGACTTGCTAGCAGGGAGCAAAATGAGACATAGTAAAGAGTCTCAATTCACACAATATAAGACAGAAATTGTCAAGTACTTCTACCAAGAATACAATAACGACCTCACAAATAATAATAATAAAAAAATAATTTTAAATTGCCCTAACCAATCCATCCATATCCTTCAACTTGCTTACTTTGCTTAATCAATGCAACGAACACTTTACATCAGTCACTATGTTGAATGTTCATACAAATTAATGTGATGCATAGCCTGCAGAAATTCCTTGGAAATGTAATTATAAGCTTCTTTATATCAGCATTCTTTTACTGCTTTCATCAAATGTCATTCCATCAATATATTACATAATAAAAAACCCTAAGCCCATTATTCCCTTTACTTAGGATAACCCTTTCTCAAGTCATCTTTACAATAAGTCTAGATAAAACTTAAATTGGAAACTTCAAAAAGCTTAAAAAAAAAAAAAGCCTCTGATAACTGCCTGGTTTCACTGTCGAGTATTAACTCAGTGAGCAGAGTATGAGAGTATTATTAAAGTGAGACAGAATGAAGAAGTTTCTTAAGTTACACTGAAGAACAGGAAAGAGAGCTTAGAGAGGTATCTCCAAGTGTCAGACACAAGAGGCCCACTGATTTTATTCAGTAAGATTTTGTCAGAAAGAAATGTTTATTCATACTCATACAAAAAAAAAAGTTTTAGTACTACTTGTTACAAAATGTCTGGTGAAGAACAGAAAAGATCCTAACTGCAAAACTAGCTACAGCACGACACTTGGACTTCAAGGAAGCTTTTAGAGAGGAGCAAACTGCTGCACTGAGGAAAAAAAATGAAGTCTCTGAAAAGACCTCTTTGGCTCTCTTGATACCTTCAGTTAGCATGGGAAACTATATCTAGCGGGCAAATAAGACAGATAAGTACAGAAGACCCACAGCTTTCTGAAATGGTAGAGGTAGGACAGACAAGATAACTAAAGGCATGTGTGTCCAATCTGTTGGGCCTGGGCCACACGGAGCAAAGAGGAATTGTCCAGGGCTGTATCCATGAAGATTGCTCCTGAAGTAATGTCTCCTAATTACTTCAATGGAAAAAACAACAGATAAAAGAGCGCTATTTGATAGAGTAAATTCTCAGCTACAAAACACTATTTTTCATCCATCACCAGCATTAGCTATGTATTTTCATCAGTGATGAACAAGAGTCTGCATGCCACACTTGTACCAATCTGTTCCAGCAAAGGTGACCCGCTGTTGCCACTGCTGAAATGCATCACCCGCTGCCTCCCTGTGCTCACATTCACTGTTTGATTTTCATAAGTGTTCAGCAAGAGTCAACTAATGTCAATGGGTGCCACTGTTCCCACATGGAAGAATTAATTCTACACTTTTGCTTCATTTGCATTTCCATATCAGACACCATTCTGTCTGCCTCTCTGCTGCCATCTGCGGCACGACAACAAAATTGAATGGATAACGGTGGGAAGGTTCAATCTCTACTGCCATACCTCCAACATCTGCCTCTGATATCATGGGCCAACATAATAAAATAGGAGGAATTATTTTCAGAACATCCCTCATAAAATATACTACATAGTTAATGTATACAAGTATCAAAAACTAGTATTTAAATGTTGTTTTTTAATTTAAAAAAAAAAGTGCTATTAAAAACATAAAACTAGTGGAATATGTCACCTTGCCTTTCTGAAACAAACATATCAGGCTGGTTCAACTGCAGTGGTTGCAATTCTCAATGAGTTCCCAAGGTGTTCAGTAAATATTTTTGCTGAAATTTTACTATTCTCGTGCTTCAGCCTTGAAAACTATTGCTCACAAATAGTCATACTGCCAAAAGGTGGTGAAGTGAATAAGATGTAATTATGTACTGAGGGATATTTCTGTCTGAAAATATAGGGCTTATAAAGGACTGGTAAAGAGACATAACCAAGTTTTGGGTTGCAACTCTATACATTCCATTTGAAAATTCTCATGTAATATATTAATGTCAACTGAAAATGGAGTAACATATATGTGGGGGAAAAAACAGCAGTTTTTTGGTAATCCTGAAACTTACTTCAGATTCCTTTATCAAAACAGAAAGCACGTTTGTATACGTTTTGCTGTTCAAAGGACTGTGTTCAGCCAACATATCAATCTCCATAAACTTACCTGCCACAACTTGAGTTAGCAATTAACTGCACCCTGGTTTCAGCCCAGATGGTGTTTGGTGCTGAGGGCCTGGGCTGGACCGCATGGTGAGGCAGAGCTGCCACCATGACGGCAGGGGGCAGGGAACTGATGCACTGTAAGCTGCGCCGGGCCGCATGCTTGGATGTAACTGAGCACAGCCATCCCAAATGCCACTGCACATTCAGTAGCACTTTAGGTGACTCAGCACTCCCTACACGATGAGAAAAAACAGCTTCTGACACCAGTTGTAAGATGCATTCTGATGCATTCCACATATCTGATAAGATCAAAATCCACAAGAAAGACGAAGCATAATACTAGGTCTACAGTAATCTGGTGGGGGTTTTTTTGCCCTTATCTTTCACTGGGTGTATTGTGTTGCACAAAATAAAGCAATAGTTCTCCAGTTCAGCAAAGATGCTGGTGTTACGCAGCTAACTACCCATTTTCAGAAAACAAAGCAACTCCTGTAAAATTTGGCTGGCAGATGAAAGCACAAATTTACCCTTCACAGTGCTGGCCAGTGTGACCACAAGATCCCACTGCTGTCTCCCACCTATGATCAGAAGAAAGCAAATCCTCAACTGTGCCACTCTGTGCCAAAACCACTCCTTGCTGTATGCATCAATTCATCTTTTAGTCAAGCTCCAGTTTCATCCCCTTCTTACAACTAAATATAATATCAGCGACCACTTACGCCAAAGCCGCAATTTTAGTTTTCTTTCACCTTACTGAGAGATTGCAGAATTTCTATTTAAAGGTCTTCTAGAATGTTACAGCCTTTTCAGTTGCAAAGTATAAACAAGAAATGGAATAATACACTGTCACTTTCACAGTCTCATGCAGTTGAATAGATTCTTAACAGATCTGAGTGTCAAAAGCAAGACGGATTCATCCATTTCTGGTCAAGATGGTGCTCCTCCCAGTTGCTGCATATGTATTAGAACTACATAATAATCAGGCAAAGCACTACACATTCAGTTTCTTGAGATTTCAACTGCTGAACTGTAGGCGAAGTTAGAAATTGTTGAAGAATGTACTGCAGAAAGAGTCATGCCAGTGCCTTTCAGATTCGTAACAATGGAATGAAATTCTGGTAAGCACAGGGGGAATACATTTCAGTTTCTAAAGATTTTAGACAAATGCTATCTATTACAGAGGAATGACTCTACCATTCACAATTTGAATTATTTTACATTGTCAATTACGAACATTTTCTTTGAGGTCCTACTTTAAACTACGCACACCTGGAGGCTTTTTCAGCAGAAGTACTTCACCCTTCACTTCAGAAGGAACAAAACAGGAACGATTCTTTTCTGATAGCACCCAATCACAGAGAGATAACACTGGATGGCTAAAATGTTAATGGCTACATTAAAGCTGTGGCTGTTATTATATTTGTACTTCTATATCTACAGCCTAGAGTGACTGCAGTTCTGCCCTCACCTCTTCGTCTTGATTTTTGCAGGGGGAAGAAGATAAATAAAATGCATATATATATAAATGGAAATAATTCCAACGCAAAGATCAGTACAAAACATACTTCTATCTCAGTATACCTAGTTACCTAGTGCTCAATTTAGTGATTCAAATGCAGCTAGATCAAGAAGGGAAGAGATTAGATGTCCAGAAGCTCAATGATATTTCTAGTATCAAACACTTCAGGACAAGGTACTTCTCCCAGCAGAAATATACTACATAGTCAAGTCACCTTTTTCTCAATAGATGGGAGCTTGAACGACTCAGAACAGACATGCTGCATTCAGATGGATGAGATTAAACTTTCTCAGGCTAGAAAATGGAAGGCAAAAGGAAAACTGAACCAATAAAACTAGCAAGGAAAAGCTACAGACATCTGGCAGCCTCAGATAATATATAAATGTAATAATCATTCATGATTTACAGTGTGATCCTCAGGAATCAGATACCCCTGGGGTACCATCATTTTACATTTCATTTGTTTCCCTTCCTTCTCTTCCATTGCCAGTCAAGGCAAACATTCATCAATTAAGTTACTTGTTATGCACTTCCAACATCATAGTGTTAGTTAAATCCAATTATCTTAACGGGACAATTAATGTCGACATCAAAGTCAATAGGAACTATGAATCCCATTTGTAGTAAAGAAGCTCTAAGACATCAGAGAGTAGACAAAAAAATACAGTAAAGCTCATACAATAATATATCTCAAAATATCCAAATACTGAAGATACATGTTTCAACTATGCTGTGATTTTATACTGACTTCTAGATTTTATCAAGCATCCCCAATAACATAAAGGGAGATGTGTATGCAGAACAATAGAGGTAAAGCACATCTCTGCCATATCTGCTGCAATTCCACCTCAGGTAGAAGCTTCATACCACCAAGTTTTCAGATGGTCAGATGTACAGTCTTAAACTGACAGATTGGTATTCTCCCCTACAACAGAGAAGATGCACAACTCTAATGTTTAGAGGAAAGTACTTCAGTTCAGTCCTTTCCCTTTTGTGTGGGATCTCTTGGTGTTTCCAGGAACTCACTGTTGTATTCTTCTCTGAGCAAGAAGAAGTAGCACAAAAGAAGGAACAGTTTTCCTATTATTTTTATTACATACCCATATTAATCTGGGGGCTCAATATCAATATTAAGGTGCACCATCTTAAAAACAATGGTTCCTTCCCCAAAATCATCTTGTAAAAAACAGCTGCAAAAACAGTTTTTTTCATTTAATTTATTAGTTGCTTCTGTAGTTTCATATTTATCACTTTTCCTAGGAACTTCTTGATTTTGAGCAAAAAAAAAAGAAAAAAAAAAAGAAAAAAAAAAGCCTACTTCTCACTGTGTTAGGTATCCATGTTTCAAATCTCTGCTTTTCAAGTCTCCTCTGATCTGCCAATTCCTATCCTGCATTCTCATCCATCAGATGTACTGAAATTAAATCTTAATGGTGTGAAGATAGCCTCAGTTCAGTACCTCCCAGCAGCACAGGAAGCCTCAGGAACTGAAATTAATGGAGTCACTTTATGGACGCCTTTTTTTTTTTTTTTTTTTTTTTTTTTTTTTTTTTAAAGAAACTGTTCAATCTGCTGTTGTACAAAGACCTTACCTGTTCCTCGTTGCAAAACCATCCCTTTTATTTTATTTATTCAACACCGTGTTTTAGGACCAAGAAAAGGAAGGTAAATGCCCTTTAACTAACATTACATCACCTCTATCTTTTTGTCACTATACTTCTTTTGACCTGGAATGCATTTTAAAGTGTCTGCTAGGCATCAGAGAGGCCTTACACACAAGTCTTTCAAACTAGTGGCAACACAACACAGAATCATTAATGTCAGAAAAGACCACTAAGATCATCCAGTCCAACCTCTAACCCACCCCCTCTCAGTGCCATACCTACATGTTTCTTGAATAGCTCCAAGGATGGTGATTCCACCACCTCCCTGAGCAGCCTGTAGCAGCGCATCACTTCCCTTTCTGAGAATAAATGCTTCCTAATCCCCAACCTGAAGCGCCCCTGGTGCACTGTTACCCGGGGGCAGAGGCAGACCCCACCTCGCCACAACCTCTTTTCAGGCAGTTGCAGAGAGCCTGAGGTCTGTCCTGAGCCTTCTCTTCTCCCGACTGAACAATCCCAGCTCCCTCAGCCGCCCTATGTAAGACTTGTGCTCCAGATAACAAAATTCCCAAGAAAAAGTCGTATCTTGAGATGACACATTACTACAAGTGTAAATTCTGCCTGTGCTCTCTGACGAGACGCTCCTTTTTCCCCATCAAGAGTTAAAGAGTTCTAACTTCAAGTTTCGAAGAAAGAAAAAATAACACCACTGCAAGACTACTCCACGGGCTTACAAACGCACCACAACTTTTAACGAACACAAGCATGAAAGCGCAGCGCTTTTAACATAACCCGAGGGAGCGGCGTAGCCATTACTTAACTCCACAGATGTGCATTAGTCTGAAGTTACCGCATTCAGCGCTCACAGATCAAACCCCGACCGCGCAAAGCGTGCAAGCACCCGCACACGACCAGCAGCTCAAGTTGCGGAGCGCAACCCCCTCCACCCTGAGCGTGCTCAGGGCTCCGGAGCAGCACGCCGCCGTCCGCCCCGGGGAGCGTCTCAGCCGGGCGGCACCCAACCCGGAGGGACCGCCGCACCCGCCCGGCACGCACCGCCCAGCCACTCGGAGGAGATGTTCTGCAGCATGGTGAAGGGGACGCAGAAGAAGGCGATGAGCAGGTCGCTGAGCGCCAGGGAGCAGATGAAGATGTTGGTGACGGTCCTCATGGCCCTGCTGCGGGTCACCACGTAGAGCACTAAGGAGTTGCCGAAAAGCGCCAGGGCGAAGATGAGCGCGCAGATGAGGACGAAGGCCACCTTGGTGCGGCTCGGCAGCTCCGGGACGTACACCAGCGGCTGCAGCCCGTACAGGGCGATGAACTGCTCTCGCGTCACGTTGTTGTCCCGCAGGAGCTGCGCGAACTGCTCCGGGGTGATGTTCAGAGAGCGCATGGTGCGCTCCCCTCGCTCTCCGTCCGTCCGTCCCTCAGTGCGCCCGGTCGCGCCCCGCCATCACCGCCCCCCGCCGCTCCGCCCGGGAGCCCGGAGAAGCGCGCAGAGACGGGCGCTGCCCGCGGGGGCAAACTTTGAGGCGGAGGCGCCGCCTGCAGGCTCCGCCGCGGCCAGCGCCCCGGGGCGGGGGGAGGCGCGGCGGCCAATCAGCGCGCAGCTCGCTGCCGCCCGAGCCCCGACTGCTCCACGCGCTGCTCCCCTGAGCGGGGTTGGCCCGAGGCAGGCGCTGGTCCCCTCTGCCCCAAAGACTGCGGCTGCCCCGGGTGGGAGCCGGAAGCGCCTGCTCAGCCTCCTGGCGCATCCATATCAGGCTGACAGAGGAATAAAAGAGCTTACGACGCTGGTCACCTGCTGCTGCCTCGGTGGTACCCGTTGCTGATGGCTGGAGCCCAGCATGGATGAGGCAGTGCGGGTAGTTTATCCACTCTTGGCGTTCGGCTGCCTGACCCTCATGTGACAGCAATAACATTTTCCAAGCTTTTGGCTGAGAAGCTCACCGAAATCCCAAGAGACTCCTGGGGATAGCTGGCCCAGGGGGCTGTTCAGCACTGAAACCACTCAAACTTTGCAAAATCCCATCTATCTGCTCAGAAGGCAGTCCAGCTAGCTGGTAGCTTACTTAGGGAAGGCTGCACGGGCTACAAAAATGCACTTCAGCTAACTGGCTGCAGCAGGGCTCAAGAAAATGCCACTGTTGTTCAAATGTAGAGAATAGTGGAGAACATAGATGGAAAACTGCATTGATTTGTCTTACAGCCCTTTTCACGTTGCCTAGTACACCTTACCCAGTACCATATGACAGTACATTTAATAACAAGAGTTTGTTTTTCATCAGTCACATCATAAATTATCAAAAAGGATCCCGCGTGGGCAGTAATTTTAGAGAATATTTCCAGATATGCATCTCTCTCCCTGTAGTGATAGGTGTTTTTTAAAGAGACAGCATTGCCTGGGAGAAAGCTGCAAAATCAGCTTTGCTGCAGAAGGGGTGTTCCTTGCCCTTGGTGCCTGTGCCAGGGAAATATAAAACAGCACTAAGAGAAGCCTAACAAAAGCCATCTACTAGGTATTAGGTTGTTGGTGTGCTAAGAAACAATCAAGACGAAAGAGTTCATCGCCACGTGGCTGTCAGCGATACGAATGTTCTCACCAATAGCAAACATATTTTGTGTTGTATTTGAAAAAATACTTAAGTGTTAATTAGTGGAGAGAAGTTTCCAATTCTCTATTGCAGAATTCTATCCTCCAAATTGCTACGAAGATCTTTTAAATAATACCTCCACAGCAAAGAATGAAGATTCTTTTCATTAGCCCAGTGTGAAAGGGCTGTGCCACCAGTTGTTGGTGCATTTTCCTCTTGAGACCAATGTACTCAAAACAGGTTCCCGCTCTGACTTTCTAAGCCTTGTTCTGGAGGACAAATGCTCATTAGACAGACTCTGTTCCCAAAATTCAATTTTCTCAGCGCTTTCCCCTGGTCTATACACTAACAGGTATAGCCTAAAACCAGCTTCTTCCAGCCAGCCTTTCTGTTGGTGCTTATACAATCATTCCAGCCTTAAGCTAGGTAGCAAATTGTTCTTTACATCAGTCATACATCCTTTCCTACACCTCTTTTTCCTTTCCAATTTCCCCCCATTGCATTAGCATCAGAAACCTCATTTAGAAGCTCTTCTATTAACAAACTGGATGCATTTCAGCAGATGTCATTTCAATTACAAATAAAGAAGGGCCAAACTTAGAAAAGAGCAGTCTTTGTGTTTGCAGACTGCAGTGTTTTATTATTGATTGCAAAAGCATCCAAGTGTATCAGGAACTTTGCAAACACACAAGAATAAGCTCGCACCTAACTACTGCAAATAATCCTTTTTTATGGTTAACTCGGACATTTGTTTCCCATCTATCCTAATGTAATTACTATGGTTGCTCGTTACAAGTAATAAAAGAGTTGCATTAAAAATGAAAAACATCTGAATGGTTATTCTGTCTAATATAAACAAATCTTCAAGCTGGAGGCCATAGAAGTGTGCTGCTACAACTGCTGTAGATTTAGCTGCTTTCTGAATTAAAAAAAAAAAAAAAACCGTCATGATGCAGGTAATTTTTCAGATAACATCGGCAATGAGTATTCAGTAGAAGAAGATAAATGTAGGATTTAGAGAAATTGTCATTCTCTGTGAGCATTATTGATCTTCCTGGCTGAAGCAATAGCAGCATGGACATCAAAAGAGTGATATGGTAAATCACTAGTAATAGTATTACCCAGCTCATTGACCTGAATTAAATTATATTTGGAGTAAATAGGGCTGAGTAACAAAAGGTGACCTCCTTTAAAACCTGCTGAAATTACTGAAATGACTTCTCTGCTTCTCTGAGCTATAAATGATTTATAGGTAGGGAGAAGTATTGCATCTCAATGTTCTGCCTTATCCTGCACCCCGTGGCTTAGCCATAGATCTCTTCAGGTGTGGGGTGCTCTGATTCTCTCCCCTGACATTCAGCTCCTCAGTGTAACATCCTGTCATATAAATGGCTTTTCTCTACAACTGAAAAGAGAGTGCATGCTTGTGTAAGGAGGCAGTACTACTTCAGTTCTTAACAGAAGAGGAGTAAGGCAGCCTTTTCAAGAAACCTGATTTCTTTTTCCTAAATTGGCTTTCTCACTTTTTGGTAACTTAACTGCTGCCTCACTTGCCAAATACAGATATGCATGTATCTTATACTCTCCTACATGATGTTTCCCAGGTTTAATGATCATTCTCTATACCTTTTATCTTCTGCCTCCAAATATGCTTCTGGTTCCACTGAAATCTATGGAGTTTTGCTTTTTACTTCTATGGAACATAGATTCTGTCACTACATGATCTTCTTGCTACTTAATACGTTCATGTCTGCATGCTGTGAGAAGCTGTACAATGATATAGCATGAAAGCCATTATTAGCATGTGCATACCTTTGCAGATTATTGCAATTTACAAGGTACTTTTCGGTTTCTCTGATTATCACTCATGAAACTGATGCTTACAAATATAAATCAGGTACTGAAAACAAATATTCTAACAAATAATTGGCTATACAGAAGCAGCACATTTTTCATTACACTTAACTGAAAAAAATTAATCCTCCTACTGAAAAAAAAAAAAAAAGACTAGAAATATCTTAGTTCTGTATCTAGCATCCTGGTGCAACAGCCTTGCTACTTGAGCAAAGGTCAAGTCTTGAATTTGCCAACGGTTTTTATTTGACTAATTATAAGTAATAAATTATATATTCCTTTGTCACAAACCTACAGATTGATAAAGCATGGAAAGAACTGAAGTAAGATTGCTCTCTTTCAAAAACACTCACTTCATGCCACCATATGCTTTGTTTTTTCCCCAGAGGATCCATCTGCATGACACTTCCTTCCCATTCAAAAAGGACAGTGATTTTTTGGCAGAGTGAGAAATACTGTCACTCAGCTGATGCACAGGTGACAACCTTTTCTCCTACAAAGCCAGAAGAAGCTATAATTGCACTGTAACTTTTCTACTTGTAATAGCAAGCAAAAAGCTCAGTGCGTGGCTGCTGTGGAAAAAAAAAAAAAAGAATTTGCATATTTTAAGTTTGTGACTTAAAACTATGATTAGCAAATATTTTGAACAGGTATTTATTTTATTGCGTAATTCTTAAATAGAAATTTTAAAAGAACCCTTTTTTTTCCCTCAAATCTTTACTCACATTCTCTAATGCAGGCAAGGGAGATAGGTAACACCAATGCGTCTTAACATAGAGACCATGTCTATTTATTACAGAAAAAAATAACAACCATCCCCATTACAGTTTCTTATTCAAAGACGTTGTTACTAGAGCTGTTTTGACATTACTTGCTTTATAACTCCTATGCTCTGCGCTGCATCCCTCCCCCTCAGACTTTACAGATGACACAGAAATTGTTTTATTGAGCAAGAAACTTGTAAAATCTTCTTGAGAAGTTGATCTTCCCTCCCTCAAAACAGCACATTTCTAACAAGCCCCAGTACGTATGATACTTAGATTTACTTTTTACCTCGCTTTCTGACAGCCTCCCCTTAGGCTGCTTCTTGGCCTTTTTTCCTACCACAAATGAAGATGTTTCCAACAGTCTTCCTGATATGTATTTGACTTGTCTTACCATTTGTTACCAGAAACGCTTAATGAGGAACTTGAGGAATCAGAACTAAGCTGCAGCAAGCAGAATACTCAAGGAAAAAAATTATTACGGGGTTGTTTTATTCTACTCTCCTTCCTTTCCTCCCCTATCCTGTATTGTAGGAATGAGGACACACACACACACACACACACAAAACAAACAAAGAAACAAACAAAGCCAGCTCCACTGATTAAAAAAAGGTACACTTCTTGAACTGTTGTGGTTTTTTTTCATTTTTACTTGAAGATTGGGTTTAATCTAAAATATTAAGTAGCCATTACGTTCATATGTGCAAGTATAAATGCAGAATCACTAGGGCCTTGATTAGCGTTTTAAGTAGTAGTATTACTTTACATTTTCCTTTAGATAGTTCTTTTTCTTTCTTTCCTACATGCTACCACATACATTTCTCCAGTTCCTTCTACATTTGTGCTGAGAAGCAGTTCACCTATCTCCATTTCTCTGAATCTTTTCTTTTTCCAGTGGCAACTCTAATCAGTTTTCTGTTTTATTCACATACACAGAAAGTGAGCTACCTTTTGCAACTAGTTGTCAAAAGCCACAGTTCCCTGTGACATTAAATTTGTGACATTAAATTTCCTCATCTTCCAATTCAATATCAAGTCTAAACCATGTCCCATTCATTGGAAAATCTCACACATTCCTCAGCTAACCATTTTTGCCAAGGTCAGTCACAACTCTGTTTCTGTTATCCTTTGATAGGTTGTAATGAATGTCAGAAAGCAACAGGGAAAGCCCTATGATGCAGACATCCTTGCCCTTTTCATTTCTTTCAATGATTTCCAGAAATCATGTATCCAAAAATCAGTTCAAACCTTCATGTAAACCTCACTTACAATTAAAGGCAAAGGATTTCAATAGGAAACATTTTCTTTGATCAGAAATGTTTCAGCTAGCTGCCTGGTTAGCTGCAAATACAAGAAAAATCCCAAATGCCTCTTGCCACTTCTTTCATTTTGAATGATCAGCTTTGTATTCATTTAAAGGACTTTGGTTAACTATCACACAAAGCTTTATTTAAGCGTAAAAGACTAATTAACTTGTACCATTTTTAATAGTTAGCCCTCTATTCAGCTTGCACTACACTGAATTCTCCATCTGGAAGCAGTCAGAGTAATTTCCATGCTTTCATTCAAGAAATAAAATATAAAAGTTGTTTCATTTCCTGATAGTCAAATTCTCATTTTCTTCTTTCTCCCTTTCTCTCTTTCTTTATATTGGCACTAATATTCAGTCTTGTTATTTGCAAAACATTTATAATATAATGTCTGTACTGCCATATCTTCTCTCTTTTACTTCTCAAAGAAAGTGACATTTGTGACAAAACAACTAGATGCCTAGCAAAAACAAAACCAGAGTGAATCTTTGGATTTAAATTTAAGTTACACCGATAGTTCTGTGCATTGAATATTATTAAAGTGCTTTGATATGATGATTATCATACTGTAAAACTCTCAAACACTTTAAATATTTCTGTTTATCACAATTAATTTGGTGTTGTCAAGTAGGAATTTGAACTGTTTGACTTTCAGTGACTATCTAACAAAAATTCTGTCACATATTCAAGTATCACATACCTCAGTTCCTTTCTTAAGAATGTAATGCTACAATTTTATGTCTTCTCACATATTCAGTTACATAAATTGCCCTAGACTTTTTTCTGAAAGAGAGATTTCTATTAGAAAATGTACTTTAAAAAGTGAAACGAGCTCACTCCTCATCTGCAATTGAGATCCTATGATCCTACTTTTTTTCCAAATGAGAACTTATTCATTCATCAGTCATCTTTTGAAAATCTTACTGGAAACTAAGACAATTTTCTGAATTTTTGCATTTGTATCAGGTGTCACTAGATAATTGCTTAAAGCTATAAGAAAAAAAAGTAATAAGCACAATATGTTGATAAACATGAAGGAGAAAGATTTTGCACAAACTCTAAACCATGCCTGCAGTCAAGCAACCTCCCCAGCCTCAGAACCGTACATCACTGGTCAGACTCATACACTAATTTTCTTTAACAGGCAGCTGCCAACGTGATACAAAGATGCCCATGTTGCCTGTATTCCTTGTGAGGAATTACAAGACACAAATGTGACTGATGATCCACTGTCTGGCTTGAGAAACAGAGTCACAAAACAAGTTCTAAAACATCTGTTGATAGTCACACAGGTAATTGCTATGCTGAATGGTATCAGTGTTAATATAAGCATCAGTATCAATCCTGGTGTGGTGATCATACAGCAAGTGACCTTAGTATTAATATCAATGTCAACAGTATTGGCTAAGTGGAGCATTGAAAATTATTACCAAAGATAGTTGCAGTTTTGGTAGCAGCCCTGGCATCAAAGAGCATTCACCTTCTAAGAGCTCAATTGTTTCTCAATTGCTGATGGTCTACAGGTGGAAGCTTCCATTAACTTCACAATAGAAAACAAGTCAGCTTGTGATCCAGCCAAGATTAACCACACAACTAATGAAAGATTATTAAATCCACAGCATTTCTGTGTGGAAGGCGCAAGCCATTTCAAATTAACTACAACTGCATTGAAAAGAAGTGTCAGATACTGTATTTTGAGTCTGTAAGAGTACTTATATTTTCCTACCAACCCTGCCTCCTGTGTCTGAGCTGTACAAGAAAGTCAAAGTCCCTCAGAAGTATTCTAAAGGACAGACTTCTCAAAATTACATATACATCACCTTGAGAGGAAGTCTTACTTGGGTTACTCCAGTTGCCTGGACAAATGTGGACAAAGGAAAAATTCTGAAAGCAAAAAATGCAGTTGTTTTGTTTGTTTGATCACCTCAGGTTATCAAAGAACTGCACAAGGACATAGTTTTAAAAATTCAAATACAGGTTAAAGTCATCCTGTAACTTGCCTTAGACACTGATTATTTCTTTTGCTACTGCGGAAACCACAAATTGCAGGCAGTAGATGATTCAGAAGAAGCACATGGTAAAAACTATAGCCCTGCCTTCTGTCACTTCCAGTGAGAGCACTGACTCAAAACTCAAAATCTACTTTCTCTTCCATGTGATACATCAGTCTCTCTTTGCAATATGAACTCTGCCACCAGCAGTGGACAAGGAAGAAAATATTAACGTTAGTGTTTTCTCTCCCTCTTCTCCCTGCTTCCATTAAGTATCAGCACAGCTGGTGGAAGCAATATTCAACACAGCCTGTAGAGCTTAACCTCTGGAACGCACCTCATACTGGGCACTGGAAATCATTGGCTTTAGGAAGCTCCTCCAATGAGTCCACTCTCTGCAGGGGAATCACTTAATGACAACCAATGACAAACATAAATTTTTCCACTTTTTCATGTTCAACAGAGTGGAACAAAGCTCTACTCCATATAATCCAGTGATTTCCAGAAAGGAGAGACTGTCCTGTTCAGGATATGGAAAGAACCAGTGGTTGAAAAAGCATTATTTTTAACTTAAAACCTCAAGCCAGTAACTTATGGCTGGCTACCAGGAGGTCATATTGCAGTACATATGCTCAGTTCACCAAAAAGGTTGAGATCTGCAGCATGGGCCCAACAACTGGCAGATTATTCTGGCTTTTGTATTCTGATACTAGTAGTAGTGACCTGAAGCCATTCCATACTGACAGTGAACAGCAGAGAATAGTCCACTCATGCCCACACGCAGTTAGGAAAGCCTGATTTACTTCCAGAAGGAATTCAGAACAATTTATGTCACAGGTCATTACAATGATCCACGCTTCACTTTAGGTCAGAGCATTTCATACTTCATAGTGCTACATCTTGTAAAACACCTTCTGCTCTCTGAAAAAGATGCTTGAAAAATATTGTCTATTCTGACATTTCACAAGCTCTAAAGGATGGATACTGCGGGACAAAGCAATTGAACAGCTGCCTTTTTACCCTTAGCATCTTGGAAAAATACCAGTCTAAACCTCACTCAATTTTTTGAAGTCATAGCACTGTTACACCAAATGGAAGCAGTAACAAACCAAAGGTGCTGTATCTACTTCTATCTGATGAACTTTTCTATATAACATTGACACTTAAAATCCTCAGAAATCCTTTGATAAATGACTAAGGAATTACAAAGGAAAAAATCATTATAAATACAAGACAAGGTTGCTGAGAAACAACTTGGGGAAAAAAGCTAATAAACAGAGCACGAAACACTGGAAAGAGAGACTGCAACAGAAATAACTAGGGGAAATCAGCATGAAAGCATGAACTGCAGTTGTTAATATTGCTTGGTTACATATTTCCCTCCCACAATAGAGCTTTCAGAGCAAATCTGCAGACGGAGTGAAATGGAAGCTGCTCACCTGCATATATTTCTCATCCTTTTTGAAATTTAGATTTAGACTAATTCAAGGCCTTTTTTTTTTTTTTCATGCTAGTCTCCCTACTGTGATTAATCTTCACTTTTCTTTGAGGAAGTAATTAAAACAATCATACTTCTATGGAATACTTGAACTAGATGGTCAAAAACAATCTGATGACATAATGAGCAAAAGTCCCCATGAAGGTCAGCATACACTGCCACTTTCAAAAATATCAGGAAATGGCTAATCCTACACTTTTTGATCTGAGTGTTTGTTACTTTGCTATGATTTCAGTAGCAGCTGGGTCAGTCCCTCTAAACTCCAGAAGACTTTATTACAACAAAACATATTCTGTTTCTTGGATGTTTGGCCTGATTAGCCACAGTTTTCTATCTTAAAGATGATCAAAATATTTCAGAAGGAAGAAAAAATCAGTTTATGAAATACCACACATTGTACACCTCTATTTTAAACAATGCAGACAGTATTTAAATAGGGAAAAATCATGGGCCCCCTGAATATGATCAGAACAAGCAATGTGAGGTACATGTGAATGGTAATTGGGTTCTTGGCTGTAACTTCTGTATTTTTGAAGTATTCCATAGTGACCGGTGACCCTGCTAAGATACGGCTGCATCACAAGATTTTTATGCATGATTAATTTAATCTAACACATATTATTGTAAATTAGGTTAACTTGCTCTGAAGGAGTCATTTCTTTCTTTCAATTGGTGTATTAAATCATTCTTCTTTTTTAATGTTTTGCATAATTTCAGCTAGACAGGGTAGCACAATGTGCTTAGCAGCAAGGGGCTCGTTTTTGAACATCTCTACTGTTTTTATTCCTGCTACCACCAACTGTTCACTCCTAAAAGTATTTCAGAAGTGTATATAACTACAGAAACACAGATTTCAAGGTAGAGTCATGTTCCAGGATATAATTATTAATATTGAATTAATATAATTAATTCATAATACTTATGAATAAATTGTCTAAGGCTATATAACAGAAAATGCCAGGACCAACAATACAGAGAAGCAATTGAATTTTGTGCTCTTAAGGGTTTGGGGTAATTTTTGGACTTGTCTAAAAGACGATCACTTCTGTGACAGGTTATCTGCTACGTACATATGCTTTTTCAGTAAATGTATCTCCATGAACTGAGTGTCACAACGCACAATGTCAACACATACATGTCATCATTAGGCAATGAAATAGGAACCAGCGTATGTCTGAATGCATCTGCAAGTGTACACAATAATTCATAAAATATGGGTTAATCTTCAAATAAGGATTTGTTACCATCCTACGGGTTACGAAAAGGGAGGCAGAAAAATAAAGATGTCCAGATATGAAGAGGCTACCAGTTATCACCTCCTTTAGGAAACAGATATGGAAGAGGAGTAGGAGCAATTAGTCATATGAGACTAATGAAGTGTTAAAAATGAGACAGCATGGAAAGGATGGGCACAGGGAGAGATGGAGTCTCACTCTCACAGTCCTTGTAAGTGAAAATTTCCCCTCATCAAACACCACCTGAGCACTCTTTTATATTTCAGTTTTGCATAATAGGTTATAAGTGGATCTAGTTCCAAAAGAATTACAAATAATACTAAATGACTAAATAACTACATGCCATAATTCAAGTAGGAAGAGGGATGTAGCATTTTCATTGTAAGATACAGAATTTCAGCCTAAGGCTGAAAAGCCAAAAAGCTGTCTTAGGTAGATGCATTCACCAAGGACCAAGAACAAGCAATGTTTATAGAGTAAGCAGCACAAAATGAAATACTTTTTTTGCTAAATTAATGGAGACAAGAAAAATGGAGCAGTGAGTCAAATCTTCACCACTCTATATTTCACGGTTGTCATTATGTTGTGGGTTGCTCAACATGCCTTTTTATATGATTTAGGTGATTTTGGATGATTTTAGCTATGAAAAAGAAATACGTTTGGAAAATATTCAGTCTATTGAGAAATTAATGGAGAGAAATTTGCAGTTTTTCACATGTTGTTTCAATCATGGCTCCATGCATTGTTCTCATTCTTTATTTGGTGAAGGAAGTACTTAGCTGAAACAGGTAAAGACATTTTGTCAAGAAATCCACTAAATCAGAAAGTCTTACATCTGAACACAAGTTTGAAGTTTCCCAAATCCTCAAAAGGTAAATCATCCAACTATTAAGTATCTCATACTTCTTCTTCTGCCAGTACAGAGTTTTTTACAAAAACTAAATGTATAGCAGCCTTAGACAATTTTCTACTTAATCCTATTTAGAATCATAGAGATACTTAGGCTGGAAAAGACTCTTAAGATCATCAAGCCCAAGCCATAAAGTACTGTATCCATATGATCCTTAAATGCTTCCAGGGATGGCAACTTCACCACCTCCCTGGGCTCCCTATTCCAATGCATAACCAAGGCATATTCCCCAGGAGTGGGGAGATAAGCAGAAATATAGTTCTGTGTGCACTGGTCCCCAGGAAAACTCATTATGTTAATTTTTTCCTCCAAGTTTTACTGCATTTTCATACACACTCAAGAAAATCAAATTTCTAGTCAGTGTTTATAAGCATGCCACAGAAATGAGAGCCTGGCTGACCATTCATCAATCCATTTTAATCAAGATAAATACAATGGACCAAAGGTGACGCAGCCATGTATGCTGCCATGTAGAGGTGCAGTCAGGCACAACAGGCAAGGTTTCCTAAGGGTAGAGATTTCCTTTTTCTCCCATATCCAGAACACACAACTGGCAAGAGCAATTTCAGTGAACAAGGCTGCAGATATATATGCTTAGAATGTTTTTAATAAGGCAACCTTCTGTTGGTTAAGGAAGACAGAATCATAGCAGCAGCTAGTATTACCCTGTGCAAGTTCTTGGGATACCTCCAGAATGCAATACAGCACAGCCCACAAACTCAGTCACCTACTGACATTCAAATGCTTGAAGCAAGAGACCATTAAAATCTTATTGAGGGGAGAGAGGAGGTACATGGAGATATGATTTGCTAAGGGTTGTTATGTAACCAAAGCTAGTGCCAGTAGTTTTTCCACCAGATTATGACAGTGGAGGAACAGTTATTTAGGCTGGAAAACTCAAATGAGCCAAAAATATTTCAAGAACAACTTCAAGAGTCAAGAGTAATCAGCAGCTTTATAAAGTCTTGCCACTGCATCGGCATATGCTATGCTGGTATCTTGACCATGTTGTGCAGTTCTGACTCCTCTCACTTAAAAAAAAGAGCAATCGAGCCAATGAGAAAAAGGCAAAGAGAAGGATGACTGACAATACTGAACCGTTCTGTCATGTCTGAAACTGCTTGATTTGGAAAGTAATGAATAAGTGATGAAAAGAACAGAAGTCTAAAAAAGGAATGCTGAGTGAGAGAGAAGAAGGTGGGCATGTTTATTCCTTAAAACAAAGAAGCAAACAAAAATAATGAAGCAAACACTAAGCAATTAGAAAAACAGAAGAAAAGAACATTAAGTGAAAAAAAAAAAAAAGAAAAAAGAAAAAAAAGAAAAAAACCTTTCTACATGTAACATATTTACACTGGTTCCAAGGGTACCAGAGCAACCATGGAGATAAGACCTTCACTGTGCTTAAATTTATTACTTGAAGTGCTTATTACTGGAATGGAAAATTCAGTTAAGATAGTACCAGGATATATTTCATAGATAGAAACTTTTGAGTTGTAAGAGACCCTTAAAGGTCATCTGGTCCAACTCCCCTGCAGTGAACAGGGACACCTACAGCTACATCAGGTGCTCAGAGCCCCATCCAGCCTCACCTTGAGGTCTCCAGGAACAGGGCATCCACTACATATCTGGGCAACACGTGCTAGTTCCTCACCACTCTTACTGTAACAGTCTCAATCTCCCTTCTTTTAGTTTGAAAACATCTCCCCTTGTCCTACCACAGCAGACCCTGTTAAAGAATCTGTCCACTTCTTTCTTGTAGCCCCCCCTTTAGATACTGAAAGGCTGCTCTGAGGTCTCCCTGCTGCCTCTTCTTCCCCAAGCTGCACAGCCCCGGCTCTTTCAGCCTGTCCTTATAAGAAAGGTGTTCCATCCCTGGGATCATTTTTGTGGCCCTCTTCTGACCACACTCCAACAGGTCCACATCTCTCTGTACTGAGGATTCCACATCTGGTCACAGTACTGCAGGTGAGGTCATCCTAGCACAGAGCAGGGGGTTAGGATCACTTCCCTCGCCCTGCTGATCACACTTCTTTTGATTCACCCCAGGATACGGTTGTCTTTCTGAGCTATGCAGGCACATTGTTGCCTCCTGTTAAGCTTGCCATCTGCCGGTATTCCCAAGTCTTTTTTGGCAGGCCATCCTTACATCCCTCAGTTTGTTCTGGTAGTACGGGTTGTCTTGACCCAGGTGCAAGAACTTCCATTTGGATTTGTTGAATCTCATGAGGTTTGCCTGGGTCCACTGCTCAGCCTGTTAACGTCCCTCTGGATGACATCCAGTCCCTTGGCTGTACTGACCACACCACACAGCATGGTGTCTTTCACAAACTTGCTGAGAGTACACTTGATTCCACTGTCAATGTCATTGATGAAGACATTGAAGAGCACCAGTTCCAGTACTGACTCCTGAGGGACACCACTTGTCACTGATTTCCATCTGGACATTGAGCCAATGACAGCCACTCTCCAGGTATGATCTCATAACCAGTTCCTCATCCATTGGATAGTCCAGCCGTCAAATCCATATCTTTCCAACTGGGAGAGAAGGACGTTATGGAGCACCATGCAAAAGGCTTTACCGATGTTCAGCCAGATGACATCAGTAGCAATTCATAGAATCACAGAATCATAGAATCACCAAGGTTGGAAAAGACCTAAAAGATCATCCAGTCCAACCGTTCACCTATAACCAATAGCTCCCACTAAACCATGTCTCTCAACAAAACATCCAGTCTTTCCTTGAACACCCCCAGGGTCGGTGACTCCACCACCTCCCTGGGCAGTCCATTCCAGTGCCTGACCACCCTTTCTGAAAAGTAATACTTCCTAATGTCCAGCTTGAATCACACCTCTGGTCCTATCACTAATGACACGAGAGAAGAGGCCGACCCCCAGCTCACTCCTTTCAGGAAGTTATAGAGAGCAATGAGGTCTCCCCTGAGCCTCCTCTTCTCCAGACTGAACAATCCCAGCTCCTTCAGCCTCTCCTCATATGGCCTGTGTTCCAGACCCCTCACCAGCTTTGTTGCCTTCCTTTGAACACGTTCCAGGGCCCCAGCGTCTTTCTTGCAGCGAGGTGTCCAAAACTGGACACAGAACTCGAGGTGCGGCCTCACCAGAGCTGAGTACAGGGGAACAACTGCCTCTCTGTTCCTGCTGGCAACACTGTTTCTGATGCAAGCCAGGATGCCACTGGCCTTCTTGGTCACCTGGGCACACTGTCGGCTCATGTTCAGCCGAGCATCAATCAATACCCCCAGGTCCATTTCCTCTACGCAGTCCTCCAGCCACTCCGCCCCAAGCCTGTAGCGTTGCCTGGGGTTGTTGTAGACGAAGTGCAGGACTCGACATTTGGTCTTGATGAACCTCATCCCTTGGCTTCAACCCAGCTCTCCAGCCCTCATCTGAGTCATCAATAAAGATACTGAAGAGGACAGGCCCCAGCACCAACCCCTGCAGAACACCACTCATTACCAGTCGCCAGCTGGATTTAACTCCATTCACCACCACTCTGAGCCCAGCCCTCCAGCCAGCTCCTTACCCAGCCAAGAGCGTACCCATCCAAGCCTCGGGCTGCCAGCTTCTGCAGGAGAATACTGTGGGCAATTCTTTTGTCCACTGACAAGTTACACCATCATAAAAAGAGACAAGGTTGGTCAGGCAGGACTTGCCCTTGGTAAAGTCACGCTGGTTCTCCCAGATCACCTCCCTCTCTTCCATTAGCTTTAGCATAGCTTCCAGGAAAATTTGCTCAAGGATCTTCCTTGGCATAGAGGTGAGGCTGACAGGTCAGTAGTTCTCTGGTCATCTTTTCTACCCTTCTTAAAAATGACATTGCCTTTTTTTCCAGTCACCAGGGACTTCACCTGGCCATATTTGCTCCAATTTACCATGCTTGCCTAGGCTGCTCTCAGATAGAACTAATAATCTGGATGGAATTTCAATTTCATGCACTATGGCCATTCTCCACTTATAAAATTTCTCAAAGCAATGGTCCCAAAATCTTCCTGATGGGATAGCAATACAGGAGCATTTTTAAGGGATTGTGTAACATGGCAGATACAGCATCCCAGACATGCTACAATGTAAAGATCGTTGTCCCAATTTCTTCCAATTGTATACATCTGTATTTTCTGATTAATTCTATAATTGATTCAACAGTACCTTGCTTATTTGCCTGCATGTTTGAATAGTGTAACACCTCACTGGCAATTACACTATTCACATAGCTTGCCCTTTTTTCTGAAAAATTTTCCTAGTTCTATTTTCTATTTCGAAGCAGGCAAAGGCATTAAAAAAAAAAAAGAAGAAACAACCACAATTCTGAGAAGATAGTGTTTAGTTTCATATGTTATTATTAAGTCCATTGTGTTGAAATATTAAATGTGTCAATAAAAATAAATAAAAAAAAATAAATAACATGACACACATCAAAAAATAAATAAATAAATAACATGACACACATCAGAAAATAGAAATGGTTGTTTGTAAAACTCATTCACTTCTCTGGAAAGCTGCCAAATTCTGCTCAATCCAGTATTCACTCATTTCAAACTCCAGGTTCCAAGCTGACAACGCTTGACAAACTTTGGAAATTGCTTTCCCACAACTTTTATTTGCAGAAAAGTAAAAATTAACCCAAACCAGTAACTGTAAAAAAGCTTTCTGCTTCCTACAACAGTCACTAAATCCAGAATAAAAGCTTAAGACATCACTATGTTCAACTCAGAGGTGGCTCTGTTCCCCACAACAGAAGCCAAACTCCTTAGGTGCCACAGAGTGCTTGGGAGCAAGGTGCCCTTCAGACCCATCAGACAGGGTCCAAAGCAACAGCAGTGTACCCCAGCTGCCAAACTCTTCTCCTGTCCCATCATTTGTGGGACATATTACCAGAAATGGTGAACTGGGCAATCTGCAAGCAAACAGTGAAAGGAAGCACAACCTCACCTAAAGGGACAGACATAAGAAGTCCAGTGACCTCAGAAGGGACAGAGAGGAGTGACAGGTTATGAATATGCACAAGTACCCATCACCCTTCTCCAGAGGCTCAGGGTAAAGTGGAAGACAGAGTGCTATCACCGTGATTTCTTCCTCTTTCATGTCATTGGCTAACCCACCTGACATCAGCTTCCACCTTACTCTGAGATTCTAGCACACCAAATTGAGAAAGAGTTGTCCACTAGATAATATCTATGGAAATGGATACAGATCAGCTACTGAAAAACAGATTGAAAAGGCATATTAACCAGTCAAAGAGAGGAAGACTGAAGGAAAAGCTGAACAACTAAAGTAGCCTTTTCACCTGTGTCGGTTCCTGCTGAACTTCTCTCATGGTCTAAGGCTCAAGGCAGACTGGAGAACAATTTACGCATTATCTCACCAACAGTAGAAGCCTTCCTGACCTTGGGTTCCCTGGTCAGGGCAGGATGGGAATTGGTAAGAGAGAGAAAGTAGTTACCAACATGGAAAAATGATTTTAAATTATTGCTGATTATATATGACACAGCTAAAATCATATTTTTCAGCTAATTTTTGCCTGTGTTCAAGATGAACACGACATTTTCCAATTACTCTGTCTTTAATGTCCCTGAGTTAATGGCAGTCAAGATATTTCAGTGCACAACTCAAACAAAATTATTTTTTAACCTGCACTTATTTCTGCTTATCTAGAAGAACGTAAGTTATTGCATTTTGGAAAAAAAAAAAATGCATCTTAGGTAGTGTTTCCTTAGTACATTTTCTACCTGAGATCACCTTTGAAATAATTTTAAAAGTATATTTCATTTTACAAAAATAACTTAGACTTTTTAGAATTGCATATTTAGCACCAAAGTTGTAGAGAAGGAAACCCACTGGATGGGGAAAGTTCCTAACTGAGGAATTGCTAATCGAGTTTTTTGATAGTTGTCAAAATGAATAGTATTCAGCTGAGCTTGGCAAATCAACTTACCATAATATCATTCCATACGGTCAGCCTTTCTTTAGAGAACAATGAAGTATGAATGTAAAATGAAAGTAAATTCAATTATTAAGATATGATTGCTTGCTTCTCACTTCGAATCACACTGGTTTATGTCAGTCATAATTATTTATTCCTGTATTTTGCTTTTTGGAAAATATTATTGTGGCCTTCTTTTATTTCCATGCCATTAATTCAGAGGAAATATATGTACTATGAAAATTAAGTACTCAAAATTTAGTATTTGATAATAATATTGGAAACCCTCAGAGAACAAATTGTCAGATTTTGAGATTTCTTTTGAGACGAATATACCTCTCTTTTCTTAGCTTTGCCAAACTCTGCTAACTTCACAGATTATCCATCCTTGCCAGGCACACTGCCAGAGAAGAATACAGCAGAAATGTTTAGACAAACATGTATGACTTTTTCTTACTATACTTGATGATCTCACACAGTCTTTTCCAAGAACTCTTTTCCATTTTGTGTTTCACTGGAAACACTGCTATAATAAGCAGAAAACCTGAAATACAGGGGACAAGTAGATATGTTAGAAACATTCCAGGAGAAAGCAGTACCTGTTTGGATTGCTCATGGTCCACATTATTTTCCCACCTTAGAATAACTTATTTCCTTTACAAGTTACTGTTCTTCAGATGTTAGAAAAGAGCAATTACTTCCTCAGCCATTGTTTTGCTGGTTATTTGTGGGAATGTCAACTCTTAGGGGAATGTCACATCTATCATTTGTCAGTTCTCTTTTTCTTATTATTTAATGTCATGAGTCATTCAGCTGAGGCATAAAACATGAATAAACGGCATGTCAGGTGGTAGGTTGGCTGGGCACCCCTTTTTGTCCTTTTCTTCCTGACACTTAAATCACAGAAGTCGTACTTTGTTCTGACCGCAGGGCAGCTTTCAGCCTTCAGGGAATTAGAGAGCCCTTAAACATTTTCCAGAAGAACTGCAGCCCTTTGGGAACTGGGCATATATAAATAGCTGAAGAGCAACAATTGTCCTGTTGTTCTTTTGCAGACATCTAATGGGCAGCCCCCAGACCACAAGCTAGCTAGTTTCCATTGCACAGGCTGCCCCATTTGAGTGCTAGTATCAGGTGTTGCAGTCGGTAACAGCAAAGGCACAAGGGAAAAGAATGCCTAAAACTTGAATTACCTCTGTCTTCATTTCAGCGGGGACGTAGTTGTTTTCTTCAGAGTGTCTGGTATGATGCTATGTTTTGGTTATCAAAATCAACAATGCTGATAACACACCAATGTCTATAGTTGTCTGCTAAGCAGTGTCGTACAGAGAAAAGGCACAGCAAAGGGCTCAAGTTGCTGGAAGGGAACAGAATTAAGACACCTGAGTAAAACTGGCCTAAGGGATACTCCATACCATATGACATCAAGCAGAAGGACATTTGAAGGGGGTAGGAGCTTCAACGAAAGCTTGTAATGCTCCAAAATTAGAATGTTTTCAACAAACACTTTCTTTGGGTGATTTTGAATGCAAAGTCTCTTCAGGAGCCACTGAGTTCTACTACATCTCTGATGGCACCAAGCTGATGGTGCAGTTAACACACTGGAAGGAAGAGACCTAGAAGGAGCCAGACAGGTTTGAGAGGTGGGCCCATGTCAACCTCATGAAGTTCAACAAGGTCAAGTACAAGGTCTTGCAACTCGATGTGGGCAATCTCAAGCACAAATACATGCTGGGGAGAGAATGGCTGAAAAGCAGCCGTAATGAGAATGATTTTGGGGGTGTTGGTTGATGAAAGCCTCAACATGAGCTGGCATATGAGTTTGCAGCTCAGAAGATCAACCATATCCTGGGTTGCATCAAAAGAAGTGTGACCAGCAGGTCAAGAGAGGTGATTCTGCCTCTCTGTTCTGCTCTTGTGAGACCCCACCAGAAGTATTGCATCTAGTTCTGGGGCTCCCAACACAAGAAGGACATCAAGCTGTTGGAGCAGGTCCAGAGGAGGGCCATGTAGATTATCAGAGGTCTGGAGCACGTTCCCTGACAGGCTGAGAGAACGTGGGGCTTGGGATGGAAAAGAGAAGGCTCTGGGGGGACCTTAGAGCAGCTTTCCAGTACCTGAAGGGAGTCTACAGAAAACTAAAGAGGGACTTCTTATAAGAACATGTAGCAACAGAACGAAGGGGAATGGCTTTAAACTGGAAGAGGGTAGACTTAGTCTAGATATTAGGTAGAAATTCTTTACTGTAAGTGTGGTGAGACACGGAACAGGTTACCCACAGGGGTTGTGAATGCCCCCTACCCTGGAAGCATTCAAGGCCAGGCTAGACAGGGCTTTGAGCAATCTGGTTTAGTACGAGGCGCCCCTGCCTATAGCAGGGGGTTGGAACTAGATGATGTTAAAAGTTCCTTCCAATCCAGTATGATTCTGTGTGCCAGAAACTGCTGCTTGCAGAACATGGTTCAATTTCAGTAGCTGTGCTAGAAGCCCTTTTCTAAATAATCAAAATTATCTCAGTCATCTTGTTTATAACTCCAGAACTAACGACTACGATCTTGTATAATTGCCCAAAATACAAAATCTGTACTTATCTGTAGAGTATTCTTAGGGAACAGTGTAAGCAACTGTAGCTATCTAACAGTGAATATTTCCCCCAGGATCTGGAAAAAATAGTTCTTACATCTCATTACTAGTTTTTAATGCCAGACAGATTTCATTCTCACTTCAAGTTTTTCCTATGGGTTACAAAGAGTGATAGGATTGATCATTTTTCATCCAAGGCTCTTTTCCAACCAGCCTTGAAAACAGTATTGATTTTATTTCTTTGGTTCTTCATGAATTTTTTAAGTGAAAAAATAGCACTTAGAATAGAATAGAATAGAATATCCAATTTTGAATGTAATTCACATGGAAGCTTTAAAATAAAACTCATGTGAACATGCATGTATTCAAGTGCCATGTAACCACTATAGTACTGGTTTATCTTTCAAGCCAATTCAAGGATACTCAGGCACCTTTATGGGTAACAAATTTATGCATAAATTTCTAAAGCCTCTCAAAACTCTGCCTAAATTACCATGTAATTTGTGTTATTGTCGAGAAGACTTGGAAGTCACTCAAGAGTTAAAAACAACAACAAAAACAAACCTCAACAACATTTCCATTTTACATATCAAAAAGATTTGGCAGTGTTTGGTGACAAGCAATTCAAGATCACTTTCTCTTTGGCTTTCAAAAATCAATTGCCTTGGTGGAAAACCTAGCATAAGGTGTTTTTCCTCCTGATTTCAGTTTACCATCCTCTCATTTGTACCAGTACAATAGCTTCTGATTTCACGTTACAAACATTACCACTGAAACAACACACTTCAGAAATAACCCATCACCTGCCAAAGAGTGAAAAAAGAACAAGGATTTAAATTATCAGGATGGAGCCTGCCTTCAGGCTGAAGCCAATATTTACTAAGCTATACCTTCACATCCTTGACTTCTGGGGTTTGTAGTCTGCACTTTTCAGTGCACCTATCCATGGGAAAGGTTCATAACTTTAAATTTGTCTTTACCTGAGTAATCTTTGTCTCCAGTTTTCAGTTTTGTTAAAGGTTAGGAGCAAGATCAACATTAGAAGCTGACCAAGACTGTGTATATGGCAGTGATATGTTCTTGGGAGACAGAGGTGAAAGAGTCAGACAATTTTGTTCAGTTCCAGTGGACAATGGACTTCAGTTTTCCTATAAAAGCCCAATAATGCAACTGGAGGTGACAAATAGCTGTATGATGGCTGTCGGGTCCAAACAGTGAGGATTCCTAAAGTGCAGAAGTCAGGGAAGAACGAGGCTAGCTGATCACCTGTGGCTAGCAGTGAATTCAACAGGAATTAAAGGAGTGTCACAATTAGATCCAGAAATGTTAAGGTCAGGACTGGAAGATGAAAAAAAAGGAAAAGATCTTATTTGTGTATGAGCAGATGCCATTTCTGTATGGAAACTGGAAATAACTGTTTCATAAATATGAAACCTTTCCATTTCTTTAATACCTTTTCTTCCAAGCTTCACGTTATTATTTTTCACTAAGAGAAAACAGTTTAGAATAAATTAGAGAGCAGACTTGGATAATATATGCCCCAAGAGAAAATCATTCCTGTTTTTACTCTCAGCAACAACTTTTTTAATGAAAGCTGTAAGTGTTTGGTGTGGCTTGCAGGGGTTTCATAAACCAGTTTCTCAGTAGCAGCATGATCCTTGAGGCAACGTACGAGTTTTCAAACTTTTGAAAACAGCCAACAAAAATCATTATTACTGGTTTATTTGGAGGTATTCCTTGATGTGCTTTTAGTGGATATTATTTCCTTAAAAAACATGCTTCTTATTCTGCACGTGCTTGTATGATCCCAATAGCAACTGCTTCTAGAACTAATTGTTGTTCTGTTCTTCGATGGAAGATTTTCCTCACACTACACTCACATTTTTCAGGTGTGTATCATCTATGCTTGTTCCCCGTAAAGCTGATTTTATATATACCTAAATAATCTCCTTAGAAACCTGAAGAGTGTTATGCATTCAGTAAGTGTTTGAACTTGCTTAAGAGGCAGTCATCAGAACTTGTTTGTGCTTTGTATTTGTACTGAATTGAAAGCAGATAAATCTGTCTATAGGCACAGACGATAACAACCTTTAATTTCAGCACCCATCTCCTGCTTTTACCATTTTTTTTCTTTTTTTATGAGAAAGTAATTTAAAGAATATCCATGAAAACATTTTGCCCCCTTTTGTATTTACACTCATCCTCTCAAGTAAGAAAGGCAACATCCGTAAGAAAATAGAATTGAAGATTAAAAAAAATTCCCTAATAATAAGCAGCTTTGACTATAATTAAAAATTACAAAGGACCATATGGTCAAAATACTATGTAACAGATCCTTGAAAACATGATTTGGGTCTGTGTGGTGTATTACCACAGCACATTAAAAGCTGCTATTGTTAGAAAGACTGTTAATTAGTAATTAATTTGATAAATTCTTACTCTTTGCTAATTAGAAGAGTTCACTGCCCAAAGTGGTGTATTTCTGCACTCCTGTGGCTACTGGACTATTATGTTAGGCAAAGTGCCCAACATTTTTAATTACATTTAAGCAATGACATCTTAACATAAAAACAAATCTTCAAAAACAACATAAAGTTTCTAGATAAAGACCCATAGCTAAAATTATCAAATTAACAGTATTGTTCATGCCTCATTTAGGTCAGCTGGACATTTATAACTCTAAAATACAACAATTGGATTAACGCACAGGTTCCATTTCCACAGATCTGATATCTTCACTTCTGTCAGTGTGGAGAGCAGGCTATGTACACCTCCCAGAGAAGTCCCTGACATACTGAAAGCATGCGTGCAGCCTTTCATATCCAAAAAATAGCCACAGATTAGTAAAAAAAAAAAAAAAAAAAAAAAAATTGTAACTAAATACTACAACAGTTTTCATTGCCAGAGATTTTTCTCCTGATTACTAAGAAAAAAAAAAGAAGGAATTTCCAGTGGTTATTTTAGGTGTTGTTGGATAGGGTGTTTTCTTTGGATTTTGGGTTTTTTTTTTTTTTTTTTTTTGCTTTTGTTTGTTTTGGCTGGGTTTTTTTGTTTGTTTGTTTTTAATAGTAAATTCATCACAAATCCTGAGAGGTAGTTTGGAAAAAAAAACTGAAGAAAAGGTGTACGCCTTCACTGGCATTCCTAATCTGTAATTTTTTCTTGCATTATGTGTTTGCAGGCTGAAGGCTGCCAAAATAGTGGAGATTCTGAAACAAATTTCTCTGAATCTAAGTGCACAGAATAAAAATAATGGGCACATACGGATTTATGAGTTCATTAAAAAATGTTTTTGTTTCACATCATCCTATTGTCCCCGTGGAGCAATCATTTCAACATGAAGTACCTCAGAAATGGGTCACCTTGCACGCAAGTTGCCAGAATTGGCTGATATCTGTCCAAGACCAATGGCTAAAGCAGTCAGAGCTGTGCCAATTTCCACAAGCTGAAATCCAGTTTAACCTGTGAAAGGATCACTTTCCATCCTCCCAGCCAGCTGGGGCAGCCACGTGTTCTCCACCAGATAGGCTTTTAATGTTCATATAGTGTAGGATTGATATGTCAGTTTTTCGGAAATGTTTCACTTGACTGTTTGGTATTGAAGCCTACTCAGGGCTAGGTAGCAGAAAGGATCTAAGAGGAAGCAATCAGCCACTGTTAACTTCACAGCTCAGCAAAGTGCTGTCCTCACTTCTGTGCTGATTAATAACCCTGCTGCATGAACCCCCAAAGCAGTGTCTGAAACTGAGGATAGATTGGACATTAGGAAATACTTTTTCTCCAAAGGAGTGGTCAGGTGCTGGAATGGGCTGCCCAGGGAAGTGTTGGAGTCACTAACCCTGAAGGTGTTCAAGAAACATTTAGATGTACTGAGGGACAACAGTAGTGGGAAATGCAGTGATGATGGATAGTTGGACTGGATGATTTTGGAGACCTTTTCCAACCTTGGTGATTCTATGAAAGCAAGCCTCAGTTGCAAAAGTCCACATATGAAAACTAATAGAAAAAACATCCAACCAAAGATAAAGAACACAGGAGATAAGGTATCTTAAATGCTTCTGAGGTTGGAATGATCCCTAGGGAAATAAAGATGAAGAACTAAAAAGAGGAAAATATCATGAATTATTATAACTCTTCATACTTTCACTTGTCAGCGGGAACAACACTTAGAGCACTGTATTTGCATTATTCTAGCTGATTTTTTCCTTGCTTTACTGAATCAAACCAGTTTTGAACACTTAGACTTAAAATAAATACTTAAATACTAAATACTTAAAAAGTATTTAAATTGATTGTGAGAGCAAAGGAAGTTTAGGAAGGCTGCACCCTCTCTAGTTTTTGGTTTGGTGGGATTTTTTTCAAGGTTTTTTTGCACCGCACTAACAGCTAAAACAGTAGGAGGAAGAAAGCTAAAGAATAATACAAAAACACATTCTACAGAAAAAAAGCATCATTACAAGCAGATCTCAAGTGAATGCGTGGAAATACTTAAAAATAAACAAATCCAGAATATATTTAAAATGGTATCTGCTACTTCTGTCAAGCACACATTGGGGAAATTGCATTCTGAGAAGCACTATTTCTCAGGGGCAGGTGTGGAGAAGCTTTAAAAAGAGGAAGGGCCACAGAAAAGTTGACCTGACAGAGAAGAGCAAGGCTTCACAGCCAAACCTTTTTACCACTGCCCTGTACCACTCCACGCCATTGTTGCAGATCATGTCCCTCTTGTGAAAGAGCAGTCCTCAACTAAGACATGGACATTTCTCAGGGCTTCCAGTTTCCTATTCTTTGAATTTATTTCATTTCAAGAGTAATTCCTTTACTTTGCTTCAGCAGAAGTATGCAGCAGAAAAAGGCATCGCTGACTTAACCTGTCCCTCACTGGGCCTAAGTCATTCGTGTTTCATATTACACCTCAGAGAAACACCAAACCTCTCTAACAAGCAACTGTTTGCATCAACAAGCAGAGCTTGTTCCTAGAGCTGAAATGTCAGAGGGCTTTTTGTAAAATCAACTTCATTTCTCAGATGAAGCGTTGCTCTGACATTGCTACAATTAACTCCCCTGCTGATTGATTCCCTTGTTTATCTCTACAGTGACAAGTTACAAAGCTGCCCAAGAGATCACAGTGATCTAACTCACTCAGTGGCTGTGAAAGCGCAGAAAGGTTGCTGGGTTTGGGTACTTGCTCTGAGGGGTTCCCAACAGAATTTTGGCCATGCATGCTTTGGAAACCATTGGTTCCTGATCCTGTACACGAAGAGGGCAATGGCAGAGTATGAAGGGTAAGTACAAAACAGTAAATAAAGTTTGCCATCACAGAATGTGACAGATCAGGTTACTCCTGTTACAGTGATCTCATATTCCAGTGAATTCACTTATGTCAGGAGAGACGCCTTTTCCCCCGAAGAAGGCTTTCATTTTAACATGGAGCTCTTTTCACTTTGAACCAGATGCCATCCTTCTTTCTGCTAAGTTCAAAGATCAGCGCTTTTACTTCTGTCTGAGATTTTTAGGTGCTGATAGATTCCTGAAAGGGAAGACTTTACCAGCTATTTCTCAAAATTTCAGTCACAAAATGGCAGAATGATTTCTGAACTGTTAAAAGAACATCTTCCATCTGAATGTAGTGTTCCTTTTTCCCAAAATAAAGGATAAATTAACAAGGCTATCCTGCTTTATGACCACATCTCCATATTTTAAGTCACTAATGGAGCACTAGGAAATATATGACTTAGAACAATTCAAACCAGCCTATAAAAAAAGAAGCAATTCTTCTCTAATCTGTGCACTAAAAGATTATCCTGGCATTCAACAGCTACTCACTTAGCAGCAGACAACAGCAGACACTTTTACTCCAGGAATAAGTGAGAAAAATGAAACTGCAACAAGCTTCGGAAACCTTTCACTCCTGCTCAGACAGAAGTTGCAGCAACACTTTTGCTTAGCCCTCGTTTGTACAGCAGAGAACTTCCTTGGCTTGGACACCTCACTTTAGTACCAGACTCCAGACAATAGCGCTGTCTGGAGAGGACTCCTTCAGTTCAGAGGGTCACCATACCCAGACTTCATCTTCTCTTTGACATTTGGTTGTTAACATATTCCAACAGCTCTGATTTGCTCACAACCCTAGTGGGTGCATGCTCCTGCCAAACTGGAATGGTGGAATGAAGGCCATTCCACCTTCATGCCAGCTGACTGGGAACTTCTCAGGAAAAGTATGAGAGTAATGTCTCTCTCCTGCTTAAAGCAGACTCCGATGAAGTTTTTCTGTATTGTAGCATTTTATGGAAAGCTCTGTGTATTAGTATTTGATCCAGTCAGAAGAAGTTGAATGGGAAACAATCATCAAATGCGAGTATTATCAGAATATAGCAAAGTGTCATAGCTCTTCGCCAACATCCCGGTCAGCTCAACCAATAGGACTCAGCAAATCAATGTAAGTCTGAAAGCTTTTTCTTTTAATGGGCTGTGACTACAAATAGATCAGAAATATAAAATTGTTTCAGCCTCAGATGACTGCAATCAAAATTCCATCTGTATTTAAGAACATACACCTCAATAAAACCAGAGAATGAGACGTGTTTTAGCTTGTCAGGCATGGACTGAGTGCAACACTTGGGAAGTGGTGTATACAATTGGTTCTAACTGTCCCACTGCTGTTATGCACAAAAGCAACACGTCAACTGCCTGGCATTACACTACTGTCTGATACACAATTCTCACCAAAAGAACCAAACAGCAGTGATCCAGCAATACACGAAGTAGCCTTACAGACAAAGAATGTCAGGGCATTATGTAGTTAAGATGTTCACAGTATCAGTATAGACACTGTATTGCCAATCAACTAACAATAATGAGCTTTGGAGTGAAGGATTTATTATAAACTGTAACCGTAGCATTCAATATCCTGGCTTGTCCAGATCTCTGAGCAAAAAAAAAAAAAAAAAAGTTGTACTCTTTCAGTTTTACTCTCTAGAGTTGATATACAACTTCATACTTGCAATTTAAGCACGATATCCCCTACAATATCCTTGATTTCTATCCCAGCTAAATCCCAGTCAGGAAATGCCCTTTATCGACATGAGCATGCTGGTCTCCCCTCTAGAGTATTAAAAGCATCAGACCGATCTTGTCAGAGGGTTGGCACTTGCAGTATTCTTATATAGAGCAAATAGCAGAAAACCACCATGAATACAAGTAGGTGAAAATTAAGGTTCATAAACAACTCTATTATATATTTTCACAACTGCAAAAATAAATCATGCTCAGCTTGAACTAGCTTCAAATATATGGTATGAAAAGGCTGCCACGGATATCTTGTCCTGTTTCAAGCTGCTTTGAGTCACGTGAAAGGGAAAGTTTCTCACATCCCACTATAGCATACATATTGGCCTGCAGAGAAACACATGTTGCCCAGCAGATGTGTAGCACCATGTCTTCTTCCCATCTCTGCTCGTTTGTATCAGGAGGGGGAAAAAATGCTATTGGGCAGATTGGGGTGGGGTGAGGAACCTGAGTACATTTGTGGCTATGAAAAAATAACTTGCATCAGTATAGGTTAGGGGTTGACCTGCTGAAAAGGAGCTTTGCAGAGAAGGACTTGGGTGTCCTGGTGTTCAACAAGTTGACCACTAGCCAGCAGCATGTCCCTGTGGCCAAGAAGACCAACGGTATCCTGGAATGCATTATAAATAGCATGGCCAGCAGGTAGAGGGAAGTTCTCCTCCCCCTCTACTCTGCCCTGGTGAGGTCACATTTGGAGTACCGTGTCCTGTTCTGGGCTCCTCAGATCGTTCTTTCTAGATTGTCTTTCTAGACAGGGATCTTCTAGAGAGAGCCCAGCAGAGGGCCACAAAGATGATGAGAGGCACCGTCTTTGTAATTATTGTATATACTCTAAACCATGTTTAAGAAGCCTTGGTTAGATAGACATAATGACAGAAAACATTTTTCCACCATAATTCAGCACACATAGAAATGCATATATATATGTATCCAGCTACATTTTGACGCTTAATAGACTTCAGAAAAAAAAGAGATATGTGATAAAATAGGAATCCACTGTGAAGACCAAGAATGGAGAATTAAAAGCAGAGAAAACAGATATTATTGGGTTAAGAGCAATTAGAAAAGGCAAGCGAGGGCCAAATGAAAAGAAAATAGAACAAATAAGTTTATTCTTAGTCATTCATTTCTGCTGTAAAGAAGAAAAAAAAGAAAAAAGGTTTCCATCAAGGAAAAAAAAATCACTTGTTTCTTAATTTGAAATATTAATTAGGAATACAATTTTATTAAAAAGTTTTTAAGAGGGAAAGTTAGTGCTAGTTATGAGACCATTTTTCTTACATTTTAGAATGCATCCTACCGGTGGACGTTCAACACGGCCCACGGGCCAGTCCAATCTCTATACCCTTTTAAAAATTCAACTGTAGTTATTGATCATACTGTAAAGAGGATGTGTAAAATTATCAAATTTTGGAAAAAGACTTAACAGCTGTTCAAAATAATTAGATGCAACTTCAAATGCAATCCCAGTAAAACTCGTGGGAACATTAATTTCTGATTGCTTTCGTTCTGCTAATCACCATTTGCACTCATCAGTAAGTGACATTTCCACTGCACCAGTAGGTGACATTGTAAGAGCAATACAACATCAACTCCTGTAAGTTCTCAGCAGGTTGAGGTGAGGTGGGGATTGCTGTTTTCACTTTCACTAAATCTGTTGGCTTATCATGCTCAGCTGCTGCACTGGAAGAGGTGTGGCTGCTATACGGAACAGACCTACCACCACTGGAACAGAGGAGGAGGAGGTTGCAGCGGTGGACTCCAGGCTATGGATAACCTTTCTGGAGAGGGTTCTGTAGAAAAAGTGCTCAGTGCCAATGTACTGGTTGCCTTTGGGAAAAGAAGTTTTTTAATCTTTTCTGCTGCGATATTTTTATTCCAGTCACGTCCTCTCACAAAAGCAAAAAACCCATGCCCTTTTGCCTTTATATTTGCACCCCCTTACGAAGTCCAGAGAATTTAGTCAATCTAAGAGGCTGCGGTTACCAGGTGACATCTGCTGCACAGAGAGAACAAGACTTACTAGAGAGACAATTATTCCTGAGATGTTGGTAGTAGCAGGGAAGTGATTGAGTGAGATGAGCCTTGACAACCCAGGCAGGAAGAACGTTCCCCAGGCTACAGAGAAAGGTGGGAATCTGTAAGGTCCCTGCTGAGCAAACTTATTTACATCTCCAATCCAAAAATGAGCATACACATGACACAAAAACATCAGGCAAAAATCAGAAAAAGGATCCTTTGTGCCAGATCAAAGGACTGGCCCTTATGAGTCTTGAGCCTCACTTACAGCCTCACATCAGTCCTGATGCATCAGAGGAAGGCAGTAAAACAGATTTTGTACAAACGAGGGCCAAGGAATGAATCCTTCCTAGCCACAGCAGGAGACCTTGTACAAGAGTTTGTCTTAATGCAGCACTATAGTGACCAAAGTGAAAAGCAGGCAGGCAGTGGAAGCAACTCCAATTACCAGATTTAATGATATTTTTCAATTGTAAATGCTTGATTCAAATAATGAATTCCAATCTTAGTGCTGTTTAGCATTTTTTTTTGTTTTCGATTTTCATGAAAACCATTTGGATTTGCATGTAGAATATATAGCCACTTGACTAAAATCAGTGCTATTTCTCCCCCAGAAAGCAGAGCAGGCTGTAATATATGCATAACAAAATTAATCATGAAACTCAATACTTATTTACTGTGTGATTAGGTGATATCTTATTTCAGAAGACACAACTGCTTACACAACTCTCCGGCAATCTGTTCTTAAGCTTGCTTCCTTGCTGCTCTTTCTAAATGAGCACATACTTCATATGGACTCACTCGCAGCCCTCATCAGCTACAAGGTCACCCGGATCATCTCAGCTTCCTTTTATTGAGGTCTGAGGTAACTCAGTTACTTCATATTTGCCTCAGGTTAAGAGAGCACACAAGCAGTCACTGTGCATCCCCTGTATCTCATTTACTTTCAGACTACAAGATGAAAGGAAGAAAGGTAGGAAAAGGGGAGGAAGGAATCCAAGATATCTTACATTTTAAAAGCTGGTTCATATGTTTCTCAGAGTTTGTTTTTCCACGCCTACAAACCACCCATCCACACTCCAGGCTATGTAAATAATCCATGTATAAATAATGTAAACCATTTCATAGAATCATAGAATGGCCTGGGTTGAAAAGAACCACAATGATCATCTAGTTTCAACCCCCCTGCTATGTGGAGGGTTGCCAACCACCAGACCAGGCTGCCCAGAGCCACATCCAGCCTGGCTTTGAATGCCTCCAGGGATGGGGCATCCACAACCTCTCTGGGCAACCTGTTCCAGTGCCTCACCACCCTCTGTGTGAAAAACTTCCTCCTAATATCTAATCTAAATCTCCCCTGTCTTAGTTTAAAACCATTCCCCCTTGTCCTATCACTATCCACCTTCATAAACAGCCATTCCCCCTCCTGTTTATATGCTCCCTTCAAGTACTGGAAGGCTGCAATGAGGTCTCCCCGGAGCCTTCTCTTTTCCAAGCTAAACAAGCCCAGTTCCCTCAACCTTTCCTCATAGCAGAGGTGCTCCAGCCCTCTGATCATCTTAGTGGCCCTCTTCTGGTCTGCTCCAAGAGCTCCATGTCCTTCCTGTACCAGGGGCCCCAGACCTGGACGCAGTGCTGCAGATGGGGCCTCACAAGAGCTGAGTAGAGGGAGACAATCACCTCCCTCTCCTGCTGGCCACCCCTTTTTTAATGCAGCCCAGAACACAGTTGGCCTTCTGGGCTGCAAGCGCACACTGCTGGCTCATGTCCAGCTTCTCGTCCACCAGGACACCCAAGTCCTTCTCTGCAGGGCTGCTCTCAAGGAGATCTTTCCCCACTTTGTATAAATACTACATTTGTATATAAACAAGGTAATTGTTAGGAAAACCAGTTGAAAAATAACTGTCTATATTTACATTTATTTAACTTGAAGGTACTTATTTTTCCTTTTGCCAAAATGAATTTCTTCATATTATTGTTTTTAAGAATGCTGTTGTTTGTTTGTTTGTTTTTTTCCTGCTGATAGCCTTCATAAAACATGAAGTATTCACACTTCAATGAATTCAGATACTTCTCTGCATTTGGAGTCTGCAAAAATCTCTCACACACATATATGTTACCCCTGCCATTTTTTAGAGGAGGTGTGGTTTGTAAAACACAAGTAATTCCAAGGCCTAGAAAGTAGTATCCTTTTACATTTATTGATAGATAGTGACAATAAAAGCACATGACAGCCTTCCAACATTTATTTGTTGGATAAGAGGCTACATCTGAACTTCAGTTAGCATAGTTCAAACCCAAAACTTTAGAAACTGCCGTAGAGCTTGGCACATCTGTCACTCCTCCAGTCCTTTGGCTGTCAGAAGTAAAACTGTGCTGGAAATCTAAAAGAGATCACTCCATTTCTTGGCCTCAGCAATGAAGATAACTACATCATAGAGCAGAAAGTGCACCAAGTAAAGGGAACACGGTGCACAATACAGGACCCTATCTGTCTGGATGCTGGCACTCAGAGTGCTTTCAAGAGACAAACAACTCAGCAGGCCATTTCCTTCCCAGTTACTGCCCCAGCCACAGCTATGCTCAGCAGAGATCTCCGGAGAAAGAAGAGCAAGGCTGGCCTGCAGGATACTCTCCAGGAGAGCCCCAGAAACACAGGGTATCCTCCACTCACCTGAAAAAATCCAGTGCAGATCCCTAGCCAGGAACAACACCTACCTTGGCCAAGGTATTTGGAAAGGGCTGAATGCCTCTTCCTGGATGGCTTTGGAAATGAGAGGCTTCATTACAATTCTCCTATTTTCATCTGCTGGGCTAAATTGCTGTTTTCACTAGCATAGGCTGGCAGAGTTTATTTATTGGTACATTCATCCTTATGCTGCTGGGCAGCAATTGCAAATCTAATTACTTCTAAAGTGGATCTTGGGCTTTTGCACAGGTGTTTTGTTTAATATTAAATCTAAATAAAAAACACACCAGCAGGGACTGGTTAATAACAATCTGTAACACAAGCTACCACTCTTAAGGAGAAGAGCCGCATCTTTTTCCTTCCCTGCCACTCTCACGTAATTCCTCAGGCAGCACCACAAGGCAATCAGCAATCATCATCACACCGCTTATAAGCAACAGCTGGCGCCATTACCAAGTGTGCAAGCTCAAGACAGGCTTTCCCTCTCTATCGCTACTGGCAACAAAGAGCTAATTGATTTGTGGAGCCTTGTCTCTCCAGGATAGCTTTGTTCAGTTTCTTCATAGAATGTCTTCAGTGATGCCTGTGTAATCCCATCAATAAAACAGCCAGAGATTAATAAATAATTCAATAGAGAAAGTGCAAGAATGAATTGCAAGCAAGCGAAAATGCATCAAAAAGTGATTTAAAATGTATTTTCTACTCTGTGAGGTACATGTTTTTCTGTAAATGCACAAAGGTACACATTGACTGAGAAGTTGCCATCGTAAATGTATTGTAGTGCCCAGCAGTAACACCTTCAGCTTAGAAGCCTAGTGAGCTCAAAACAAACAACAAGTGAAAAAAAATAGTTGTCATGTTTTTCTTAGAGTTTGACTTCAAAATTATGAAGAAAAGATCACAGCTGTGATCAACAAAAAGAAAAATAATGTGGGAAATATTGTAGGAAGCATTAGCACTCATTGTTTTTCATTCCTTCTGTATATATTTTTATCCATGCTTCAAAATTCAGTTTTAAATCTCTGCGTGGGTTGAAGGAATCTTAGTTCCTTTATTGTCAGCTGTACTTCTCCAGCTTTCATGGCAATTTATATTACCTGATCAAAAAGTTATCCCAAGAGTCATTCAATCCTTTCTTCAAGCTTTTTCTATTGCTGGGGAAGATAAAGAGCATAGAAGATAGCATTATGATAAAAATATACAGTTCCTTTTGTTGACTTCAGAAGTTTTTGCTTAAATTTTCTTCCATACTCCTCTCCACTCCTCAGTCTCTATTGCTGATCACTTTACACTGCTTCTACTGTTCAGAGGAACTGGAATAACTTTCCAAACTGCCCCTGGTTGCTGCTGCCTTCTAGACAGAAGGTAATATTTTTATTTCTGACCCTGTCAAAAAAAATAGCCACAACTTCAAGACCAACCTGGAAAATGCATTCTCCAGCCATTATTCACCGCTATAGATACCTTGGACAGCCAAGTATATGCTAGCAATTGTGCAGCTACCTCAACTGTAACATGTGAAGCACACAAACTCTTGGAAAATTCAGACATTAGGGAGAGGAAAAGGTAAAATCATGTCACTCAGAAATCCTACAGCACACACAGCTCAGACATCCAAGCAGAAATATTTTCTATCTGTGTTTCACATGAGACGAATATTTTATATGGTTGTTGTTTCAATGTCACCCTTTCATTTCTCTTTTGAAAAATATAATAGGAAGCTTTGCCAGGGCTCTTTTAGCCCAGAACAAAAATGTTTTCAATCAACATGAGACAACAACCCTGAAAATAAACACCAATAATTGGTTTTTTTCCACTCATTTCACTCTGCCATGGAAAAAATGCAAATTTCAAAATCTTTGGCTACTAAACATTTACCTTCTACAGAATTCTGAGATGTTTAACGACATTTATTTAATCAAAATCTAAGGCTTTAATTCACTTTCAAGTTTTTCTTTTTTTTTCCTGAAGCAGTTCCTTAATCTTTCATTTAAATAATATCAAATTTGAACAATAATTAACAAAGAAACAATTTCATTTTTGAACCAGTGATCGTGCAGTGTAGTGATACACATGATATAGTACTGTTTGTGTATGAATTTATTATCAAGAAAAAAAAGCAAATATTCTTCCTTAAAACAACAACATTCTTCTGAAATAAGTACCAGAAGCAATACTTCGGATTTTTTTAGAATCACAGAATCATTAATATTGGAAAGACCTTTAAGATCCCTTTGTCCAACCATCTATCTACCACCAATATTGCCCACTAAAGCATGTACCCCAGTGCCACATCTCCATGGTTCTTGAACACCTCCAGGGATGGTGACTCCAGGCACCACCTCCCTCAGCAGCCCATGCCAACATATCACCACTCTTTCAGAGATGAAGTTGTTCCTAATATCCAACCTGAACCTCCCCAGGGCAATATGATGCCAATCCCTCATGTTTTATTCCTGTTTAAAGTCCTAGAACAATATTTAAATTCAACAGCCAAAGTGCTGGGTAGGAGGAAACAATATCACTTTAGCTATGTCATAGCTTATTTGTATATCCCAACGCCCTCAGAGGTAAAGAAAAACATTCCTGTTAAAAAGAGAAAAACAAATAATTGGGATGCTGTGAATATCCTCTATAAATGTCACCATGGATAATCTGCCTTTTTTAGAGACAGACTATGGTTGGTTTAGTGCTTAATTTTCATTTATTTTCATTTATTTTAATTATAGAATCAACAAGACAATACACAGGGAATGGAGGAGTACAGATTAGGATACTTTCCTAATAGTAGTCCATAAAAGCTATAGAAATGCGTTAGTTTAGCTGTTGCTGAGAAGTAATAAAATAGTTCATTCTGATGCAAGTATTAAATTGTTATATTTAGCCGAATTCTTTCAGTGGTATCAATCATATTCGTATTGTTATTGCACCATGGGCATTTGTGTTACATTACTGTGGCTAGAAAAACAGTGACTGATTTAAAACCATGATGCTGCTAGAGAGAAAACTATATTTCAGCACAGAAAGACATTCTACTAATAATATTTTCTTCCTCAGGGAGGAGGGTGTGATTTTTGCAAACTAGTCTTTCTCCATCAGCTGCCTCACAGAGGTGTGTGGGACGCCTCAACATGACCAAAGTAGGAAGGTGTAAGTAACTGGAAAATACAGATTGAAGTGAGGCACTACTCAGAGAAAGGCAAAAGGAGGCCTGCTAATTCAGTTGTTATCCATGCATAAAACACCAACATTTTGAAAATATTACAATCAAACTTTTTTCTCTTTTAAAAAAAATTAGAAACCAACTCAATGCTGACAAGCGTAAGCACCTGTTTGAAGTTACTCAATTGCCTCCGTTTTCAGTACTTGACTAAAAGCTCTTGACAGTTTCCTAGTCACTCTTTCAGAAACTTTCACTTCTGATATAAGTGAATCTTGCAAAAAGCAGTCCTTCATGATATTGCACTGCATCTACTTTGTTCAGCACTGATAGCAGATTTGTAGGCAGGGTTGGTAATTTTTTGTAGCATTTAAGAACCTCAGAAGAAGTTTCAGGTAAATTTGATACTGAAAATGAGTCAAAATTGAACTTGTGGCTGGGGTGAAGTCTCATGTTGAAAGTCAGCTTTTCAAAGGAGTCTGAAACTACTTCCTTTGTGAAAGCACTACCTGTTATAAAGAAATAGCATTTAATAAGATTCTATGGGTATAAAAAAAGGGAACGCTAGCTATTATCTGTCATGAAATCATGAAAAGAACTTGCAGGCATCTCGCTGAGCACCAGAGGAGTGCTAGAATAACGTGAACTTTATGCAAGTGTCATGGAACAAGACTAGGCAAGATAAATCAAAAGCAGGCTGACGGAGGAAAGAAGTTCTTTTGTCAAGATTCAGCTCACCTTCTGACACGTGATTTCATCAGGTGTTTAGAGATGAAGATTTAACTTCAGGGCAGATGAACTGGTTTTGACAAGTCAAAAACCCGTAGCAATTTTACCACTGACTTAAGAAAGACAAAGTTACTCCTTTCAATTTCAGCTTTTTCTTCCCCCTGGGTAAGCAACCTCCTCACCCACCACAAGCCACTGAATTTAGCAGTCTTTTCAAGCTCCAAAACAACAAAATGGAAGGCTTACTAAGTGATTGCACTGCTTCCCTTTCTCTGTTTAGAGAACTCCTGGTCTGAACAAATTTAGAATAAGAAACAAATTACTTTGATACATAGCCTACTTCACAGTAGTAATTACAGAGCTACTTCCTACCTGACTTCATTATCCTTTTCTCCAACTATTTCTCTGCAGGATGTGATGGCTGAGTGAACAGATACTTGTCAGAAATGTTTATTCGCAAAGGAGATATTTTCATACAAGAGGCAAAATTCTGAGATGCAACATGCTTTGAGATGACCAGTTGTATCTCCTTCCAAGTCAGGGCTTTGTTTATCTCAGGCCTGTATTTCTGCAGCAATTAGAATGGATGCTTTTCAGTTCACTCATTGATTCCTTCAACCTGATGGAATCCAAATAGGTGACAAACTTCCACACAAAATCTTGAACTAACTAGGGCAAAATTTTGAGGGGTTTGGCTAACTGCAGAGTGAAAATACAGCCTGATTTTCATGTACCCTTTCTGGTGAGCCATGAATCCCACACTATTACGGTTCAGTTTTAGAAATCTGGTAACTAGAAAAATATAGGCTATGTATGCTTTTTATCACATAACAAAATACATCCAAATAGTAAAGCATTAACAATTTGGTATTTTAGTGAATAACTTGTCCAACACTTACTCTTTGCATTTTAAGGCCATGCACATATTTTATAATAAATTCTAAATATAGAAACTGATTGACAGTTCTTGCACAGAGCTTGAAGCTAAGAAGCTTGAAGTACTGTAAAGCTTATATAAACAGACAACAAAAGGAAATTTCTATTACCAGATGCCTGAAGAAAGACACTTTATCTATCAAATGGAAAGCACTAGATTTGTTTATTCCAGCAAATATTCATATTAAATTCATTGTACCACTAGAAAGTAACTTTCAAAAGGTTCTCAACTAATGAAATAGTAAATCTCCCACACCTAGTAGGTAGGTAGACAAAGAGGAAGTAATTGGCATTTTTGTGAGGAATAAAAATACAAGAACAGAAGCCATTTAACTTGATTCAAAGAAACCGCACATCTTTGGGAACATAGCACCTTTGTTCTTTCAACTAACTGGCAAGCAGCTGCCAGCAGCAAGCAGACAGCATGCAAACTCCACCAGAGTCTGCTTGTTTGTTCCAATCTTTACACTTCTTGTGTAAGAAGCTTGGGAACATCATGTACCTTTAAAATTTTCAATTCAAACACAAGATTCAACTTGTTTCAATAGGAAAGGTGGAAAGGGCCATAATGATTGCCCTGTTACAAACTGATTTTTAACCCTTTCTCAGTTTTCCCATTCACATGTTGCTTTTCAATCTTTGTTTTTAACAAACACCATCTTACTTGGTTTTATGAGCCAAATTAGAACATCCATTTGGGATGCCTGGTTGCTGACAACACAAGCAATTCGAGTTTCCTCATGTGAAAGTAGGTATAATTGCAAAAAGTCAAGAAGTGTGGAAAAGAGCAGGTTTTGAGGAGGGGAACAAAGATGTGTTTATGCATTGCTAGAAAGATTATTCTGTGGCAGGAGACTATAAATTCTGCCACCTACACACCTCCTTGTTCCTCTCTTCACCACTCCAGCTGATTAAAATGTTCATGGGAAAGACTGCTGATCAAAACTATTCACTGAGCATCTAGACGGAACAAAGCTTCTGTTCAACCTCTACTTGCTTGCCCTGCCTTTTCCATAAGCCTCTCAAACACCACTGATTTTATTCACTTTTGTAATGTAATTTGGGTTGGAAAGGTATTGTTATCATTACACTGTTGCTTAATATACATGAAAGCTGCACAGACAGAAAAGTCACCACACTACAGGGCCAAAGGTAGAGTTGTGTCCTACAGCAAGACCAGCCATATGTTCCTGATGTGTTTCTCCAGGCTTGTCTTGAAGACTTAAAGTGACAGATTTTACTGCCTTACTAATGTAGCTAGCACTTCACTATCTTTGTTGAAAAGTCCTAGTATGTATCTCTGAACTTTTTTCAGTTCAGTTTAAGCCTGTTCATTCTCAGTTTACCAACTGCACACAGGCAGAACAGGCTGTTCCCTCCAACCCTACAACAGGTGCTAAAACAGATGCAAAAGATCCTCTTAAACCTCTCTTCTTCAGGCTAAAGAAAATCATCTGCTTCATCTTCTTCACATGTTGTGTTTCCACATTTCCAATAACTCTCTTTTCCTCTCTCTATACTGATTTCTTGGATTTGATATCATAGTATCATAGAATCGCAAGGTTGGAAACGACCTGCAAGATCATCTAGTCCAACTGTCTTCATATTACCACTGCTACCACAAGCTACTAAACCATATCTCGTAGCTCCTCATCCAGACACCTCTTGAACACTGCCAGGGACGGCGACTCCACCACCTCCCTGGGCAGGGCATTCCAGTGCCTGACCACTCTCTGAGAGAAAAAGTTCTTCCTTATGTCTAACCTAAACCTCCTCTGGTACAACTTGCGGCCATTTCCTTGGGTCCTGTTTGTTGCCTGGAAGAAGAGGCCAAAGCCCTCCTCATCACAAGCTCCCTTCAGGAAGTTGTAGAGTGCAATGAGGTCTCCCCTGAGCCTCCTCTTCTCTAGACTAAACAATCCCAGCTCCCTCAGCCACTCCTCATAAGGCTTGTGCTCCAGACCCCTCACCAGTTTCATTGCTCTTCTCTGGACACGCTTCCAGGGCCTCAATGTCTTTTTTGTAGTGAGGGGCCCCAAACTGAACACAGTACTCAAGGTGCAGCCTCACCAGTGCTGAGTACAGAGGATGATTACCTCCCTGCTCCTGCTGGCCACACTATTTCTAATGCAGGCCAGGATGGCATTGGTCCTCTTGGCCACCTGGGCACACTGTTGGGTCATGTTCAGAGGAGCATCAGCCAACACCCCCAGGTCCCTTTGCTCTTCACAGTAATCCAGCCACTCGTCCCCAAACCTATAGCGCTTCATGGGGTTGTTGTAGCCGAAGTGCAGGATCCAGCATTTGTTGAACCTTATCCCATTCACCTCAGCCCAGCGATCCAGCTTATATAGATCCCTCTGGAAGACCTCCCTACCCTCAGGCAGATCCACACCACCTCCCAGCTTGGTGACATCTACAAACTTACTGAGGGTACACTCAATCCCTTCATCTAGGTCATCAGTAAAGATATTAAACAAGATAGGCCCCAGTACCGACCCCCGGGGGACACCACTTGAAATGGGTCACCAGCTGGACTTAAGTCCATTAACCACTACTTGTTGGGCACAGCCCTCTAGCCAGTTCCTTACCCAAAGAAGGGTATACCTGTCCAGGCCAGGGCAGCCAGCTTCCCCAGAAGAATACTGTGAGAGACCATGTCTAAGGCTTTGCTGAAGTCTAGGTAGACTACATCAACAGCCTTTCCCATGTCTACCAGGCTAGTCACACAGTTGTAGGAGATGATGTTGGTCAAGCACAACCTGCCTTTCATGAACCCGTGCTGGCTGGGCCTGATCCCCTGGATGCCATGCACATGCCATGTGATCTCACTCAAGATGATTTGCTCCATTACTTTCCCCGGTACTGAGATCAGGCTGACAGGCCTGTAGTTCCCCAGATCCTCCTTATGGCCCTTCTTGTAGATGAGAGTCACATTGGCAAGCCTCCAATCCTCTCCCACCTCTCCAGATAACCAGGAGCGGTGATAGATGGCCAAGAGCAGCTTGGCAATCACCCCCGCCAGCTCCCTCAGCACCCGAAGGTGTAGGCCATCTGGTCCCATGTACTTGTGACAGTCCGGATAGAGGAGGAGCTTTCTAACCGTCTCCACCTGAATCACTGGGGGTGTATTCTGCTTAGCATTCCAGACTTCCAGATCAGGGTGTAAAATGCCCTGAGGATAATTGATCTGCCTATTAAAGGCAGATGTAAAGAAGGCGTTGAGGACCTCAGTCTTTTCCTTATCCGCAATTGTCACATTCCCTGCAGCATCGAGTAAAGGGTGGAAATTCTCCTGGTTCTTCTCTTACCATTGATATATTTATAAAAGGATTTCTTATTCTCTCTTACTGCCAATCTGAGTTCAAGTTGGGCTTTTGCCCTCCTAACTTTCTCCCTGCAAACCTTGGCAACTTCCCTGTAATCTCCCCAAATAGCCCGTCCCTTCTTCCAAAGGATAATAGACTCTCTTTTTCTTCCGGAATTCAACAATAGTTCTCGGCTCATCCACACCAGTCTTCCCCTGGTCTCGCCTTATGGCATTCAGGGACAACCTGTTCTTGTGCCTTTAAGATATCCATCTTGACAAGCGTCCAGGCTTCCTGGACCCCTTTACCCTTAAGGAGCGACTCCCAAAGGACCCATGCTACAAGCATCCTGAACAGGCCCAAGTCCTCCCTCTTGAAGTTCAAGATAGCAGTTTTGCTAGTCACCCTTCTGACATCGCCAAGAATAGGGAATTCTACAATTTCATGGTCACTCTGCCCAAGGCAGCCCCCAGCCTTCAGATTCCCACCAGTCCTTCTCTGTTAGTGAAGAGCAGATCTAGAAGGGCATCACCCCTGGTAGGCTTTCCTACCAGCTGTGTAAGAAAGCTATCTTCCACACACTCTAGAATCCTCTTGGACTGCTTCCTCTGTGCTGTATTATATTTCCAACGTGTATCAGGGAAATTGAAGTCTCCCATGAGAATGAGTGCTGGTGATCGCATGACTTCTTCAAGCTGTTCATAGAATGCCTCATCCGTCTCTTCATCCTGATTAGGTGATCTATAACAGATCCCCACCAAGATGTCACCCCTGCAGGCCTTCCCTCTGATCCTTACCCACAGACACTCAACTTTATCATTCCCAACCCAAAGCTCTTCAATAACAAAACAGTCTTTAATATAAAGGGTCACACCACCACCCTTCCTTCCTTCCACAGCAAAATGCTCTTCTCATGCTCTAGGAGAAGCCAGAATAAGACATAAAATCATAGAGCTGTTTGACTTGGAAGGGATGCTTAAAGGCCATCTAGTCCAACTCCCCTGCAATGAACAGGGACACCTACAGCTACATCAAGTGCTTAGAGCTCCAGCCTGACCTTGAGTGTCTCCAAGGATGGGGCATTCACCACACATCTGGGAACATGTTCCAGTACCTCACCACTTATTGTGGTTATTTTACTTATCGTAAAAAACTTATTTATATTCAATCCCAATCACCCCCCTTTTAGTTTGAAACCATTTCCCCTTGTCCTGTCATAGCAGACCCTGCTAAAGAATCTGTCTTCTTTCTTATAGCCCCCCTTTATGCAGAAGAATTCATTCATCTTCCTCACAAAATATACATCTCATTTATATCCCCTAGTGGGATGTCACTTCTTACAGTATTCCACCTGAAACTGTCATGTCCTTCTGCACAAATGTCACCCAGACAGCTCTCCCCATGTCATTGTTATTCCTAAGTACCAGTCTTCATATTTCTACTTGCTGATGAAATTTAATTCATTCCAGACTAAGCCTCCAGTTTATCAAGACCATTTCAAATCCTAAGCTTGTCCTCCAGCACATTCGTGGCTCCCTCTCTGCTTGGTCTGCTCTGAGTATTTAAAAAGACCATTCTCCTGCTTCTTGTCCAAGTAATTAATGAAAGCACTGACTAGTTCTCATTCTTTTATCCTCCCATCTATGCTATGTGCCTTCAGATAGAGGCAGGATCAGCTGAACATAAATTTAGATCCTCTTTCCTATGGGTAATTGCATTGAGAATTCTAAATTAAAATTTGTAAGGCTTTTGTTTAGATATTCTCAGCAGCACCGAAATTATAGCTCCTTCAAAACTAAACAAATATTGCATTATGAAAATTTCTCCCTTTAATGCTTTATCATTTCCACGTCTGTTTATTCTTTCTCATTCCACTTACTGAACTGCTGCCTTATTGTATAACCCCCTATCTGGAAAAATACCTCACTGGTACACTGTACTTCTAATAGTTATTAATAAACTTCGTTTGTTAATAAAATTTGTTTGGAGAAGCAAGCTTCTCACTGACAACGACACCAATCTTTTAAGAGTAAGAAAAGTGTCTCCTGAAGATTCGTCTCATCTAAGGGAAATTTTTTTATTTCCTTAGAGCACTTTTTTTTATTTCCTTAGAGCACTTTGTCGAGAATCTTTCTATTTATCCAAATCTCTCTCAAGGCTGTCTTACAGATGCTTAGAAATTACTGCAAGACAGCCATGACAAAACAGAGAAAGCTTTGACTCTCAAGGTGGTTTATAAATTGCAACTAAATCATGATCTCTTTCGTGCACAGAGAGAAAAAGATATAGTAGCTTCCCAGTAGAAGAATGCATTTCCAGGACATTTCACAGCCTGCTTACTCCTCAGGCAGCAGCTACGTACAGGGAGGAGAGCTAACAAGACTGCTTAACAGCCCTTTGCCTAGGTGAAGAGTATTTTAGAGTATTTATGACACCAAGGCAACACTGAAGGACCTTCACAATGTGTGAAGTCAGGCCAAATACATCCACAACTTTATCTATCTACCATTTGCTTCTGATGTGAGGGGTAGCAGATGTCTAATACCGCTATTTGGCAACACCAGCCCAAAGTGGCCAGGCAATACCAAGTCTGTAATAAACAGATCAATCAACATCACAGAAACTTGTTGCTAGCACTTTATGTGCAAACAGTGAAATATAAATCAGGTCTACAAGCTGCTTCTGTAGACACACCCCAGGTAGTCCTACAACCGAGTAAATAAAGGCCCATCTCCAAAAGCTTCTCAGGAGGAAAACCAAAGTAAGACTGTATGGTACTGCTGTTTCATTGGGGCAGAAAAGGAGGGAATGGAGAACAGGAGAAAACTGCAGTTGGGAAAATCAGTATGAAGGTTTCTTCCACAGATGCCAAACATGTACCATGGTAACTTGTAAGGTTAAAGAGACAAAACATGTGAAAGTTAAATGACAAAGCTTCAGGCTCTTTAAAAGATGCCCGAGGAACTGTGAGGCCCAAATAAAAATTACCCAGATCTAGAACTTTTAGTCCATTGGATGTTCTGAGAACTTATCTTAATGCAGGCTATATACTAAAAAGTTCTCACCACAATCCCTCACAGTGATCCTTTACCCATTCCTTCTTCCCCATGTTTCAAGACCACAGTGGTGAAGACAAAATACCTAAACTTATCCAGTTTGCCTTGAATAACTTTTCCTCTATTTATGCTTTGGCTGCCAGCCTGAACAATTTACTCAGTGTCAGTTTAGGTCAATCTTGGCAAAGCTGAATCACACAGATCAGTCAGCCCCAGGCAATTTAAGCTTGGAAGGAATGTTTGCTAAAAGACCTCACCTTGCATCTGTCAACTTTTTCCAAGCTAAATAGAGCCTTACAGATAGTGTTAATTTTTACTCTTGTTTTTATATTAAAACAACAATCTCTAACCATTTAGAAACAGTTTTAAATGGACATTTCTCTAATTGTTAAAATACAGAAATTGTTTCTGACCCACTGTTTTTTTGGACTACCAAAAGCAAGTCATTCATTTAACAAGGTGACACCTTGAAGTACATTTATTTCCCTGAATTGCCCAGATGAGCTTTCACAGGCACTGCAACCATAAAACTTCCCTGAGATATTTCCAAGCCAATGAAATAACCAAAGCAAGTTATTTGTAAAACTAGTCCTGTAATCCTGCTTTACTGAGCATCAGTACTGGGAAGCATTGAACCTCGGCTACTTCATCTGAGCTGTCTAGAGTGCTAAGAATAACTGAAAATTGCTCAAAAGGACCCAATGTAATATTTTTCTTTAACTGTTAGCACATCTGCCTTAGAGTTCTCTGCCACCAACTGGTCCTATCACGCATTTATTCCTCCTAAAGCACTGGTTGTGAAAAACAGAACTGTGTAACACCAAGATAAGTAAATGTAAAAAATAAATATTTAAGTCGATGTGAAAGCTAATGTTTGTGACGGCTGATAAGTCAGGAAAATCTCAGAAGTCCAAACTCAGCTTGGAAACTTCTTTTTTACTTTCCAAATTGTACTGTAAATCGGTTTCCCCTGCTCCTTTGGGCACACAAAACACAGACAGCTGATCACTTACAGTTTAATTCAATTGGCTCTTACTTGCATAGTCTGCAATTATTAATAAAATACAGGCCTGTGTTTTCTTCCATCTGGAGGCACAGCAGGTTGGCAAGTCACCAACAAATTTTATAGTGCTTTCCAAAGTCTGTGCCAATTAACAAATGGTGATGTTATCCAAAGTTGTGCTGGCCAGTTGAAATTAAGTTGCAATTATAACCATAATAATATAATAAAATAGCCTGACCCATCCCATTCCCAGCCATGTGCCATCATTAAATTAAATACATCCCTCCCATCAGCTTCCCCACATCCAGGATTCCTTTGTATTGTTCTAAGTCTCCAACATTTTTTTAAAAACTGAAACAAAACTCAGACAGTGCAAATCTTTGTTCCTCACAGCCAGGCTCCCCACATCCCCTTATTTTAGATCAAACAACACATTCATTTGTGGAATCAATTTTTGAAGTGGTGTGCTTCATCTCAAATTTAAAAACGTGCTTGATTCCCAAGCAACGTAATCCAGGACAATTTTAACTGCCCTGTGTTAATGAGTGAAGAAGTTTTTTCCACCTGGAGACAGCACAAGCACAGCTGAAGAACAATACCATGCTGTTTTCCATCTTTCTGAGCTTTCTCGTAGACTTACAAAACAACAAAGTCTGTAATTTGATTGATGTTGTACAAGAGGAATTAGTCCCCAGGTCACTGTCAAGGCTCCATTGGCTGTAAGAGAATGAGAGATTTATAAACAGGCCTTGGAAACCAACAGCTACAATGCAATCTGGGCCAGAGTATGATGCTTTCAAAAGAATAGCCTGAGTATCAACTAGAGGAAGTGTTTCTTGTGAAGCATCATATTCTGTGTCGTTAGTCTGCTTTTCCTATTTTTCTACTCGAGATAATCATGTTCTCCAGTGTGATTAATGAAGCTTTGCTATCATCAGACTGACATGCAGTACCTTTATGTGGTAAAGAAAATCTTCACTCCTTTTCCACTCAGTAAGTTACTTTTCTGCAGTTCCTTTTTCTGTCATGGGCAGAAAACTGTTTTGAAGGCGAATATTACTACATTATTCCCAACAGAAAAAAAAATGTTTCTATGAAAGCCTTTCTCTGAGTGTTGTAGTATGGTTTTGCAGACAACAACATACATTTGAAACCTTTAGAAACCCTTACCGTTTGCTCGATGCTAGTTGAATTTCGATATTTCTGAGGTGCATTGTTGTATTTTTCCCCCAGCAATACAATGTCTTCAGGTTTTCAACCATTTGTTCTGCCAATCTAGATTTCATATTGCTTGATAACTCCAAACCACAAAACTCTGCTCTGATTTCCACTTGGAAAGTCTTTCATCATTCATAAGGTTTTTTCCCCATTGATTCTGTTTCTCCAGTCACCTTGTCTACCCACAGTCCTGTTTGATATCCAGTTTACCTATGAAAAACTTATAACAATTTGCTTTGCAAACTGAGCCAGGAGTATATAGTTGCCTTGCAGATTCACCTGCTGCTCACACACTTTGACCCCATCTCACACATTTACCAAAGCTGCTATGGTTGCCTGCCAGTAGACATGGTAAACACATAAATGCATTTTACCTTAGCTGAAGTCAAAAAGGAAGAAATCTGTTAGGACCCAATTTGTCTCTTGACAATGCAGAATGTGGACCCCAACAGCTGATTGCACCATACCAAAAATTTAATATCTCAGCACCCTCTGCAAAACACTTAGCTGCACACCCCTTCACAATGGTTGTAAAGCTCATTATCTTTAGCTTTAAGATACAGTGTTGCCCTGAGCCATGTCAGTTCCATCAAGTAGAGTGCAGCATTTAACATCCAACAGTGCCCTGAATTTCAGCACGTTAAGTTGTTAAGGTAATTAAAGGTAAACTTTTCAGTGGGTGGTTAGTGCCAGCACTGAGATACTGTGCGTGCAATGTGACATACAACAAATAAAGTTTTCGACTGCTGGCTGATGTTTTGCAGTATAATCTCAAGATAGAAATAAAGGAATCAGAAATAGATGTATTCAACAGTGTATAATAGGTACGCCCACATGGTATAGGAAACATGAAGACTGTACCAACTCAAGGAAAAGCATATATCTGTATCATGGTTGCCCTTCGGTTACTGCTTCAAACATCACTGATTTATCTTTTTCTAACCATGGCAAACTAAGATCTAATTTATTATCAAATAAATCTGATAAAACTTCAAGGTCTTTTTCATGGTACTTTCTTTTATTTAGTACTTTCCAGAAACTGAAAGTCCTAACATCAACATTCAATCACTGATTCTCCTATGATATTTTTCGTACTGGAGATGTACAGTTCATTATCCACTCTCTGAAATGCCACAAATGAAATTCTCAGTCTAAGTAAAATTTTCCCTTCATGGGATTACAAGCGTTTTTCCCAAGATGATTATATCCCTTTAAAACATTTCAAGCAAGCATCTTCTCTTTCACCTCTCTTATCAGAAATCTAGTCTAGCATTAGGTGCCCCACCCCAAGCACATCTCAAAAAGAAGTCTTAAATCACTTGTTCTATGCTTGTACCAGACGTTCTTCCTTCTCCCAGTCTGAGGTTCAACCTGCAGCAATTGACTCCATCAAATATACATTTCAACACGAAGACCACAGGAATATTAATAGCATTTCTGTGCTATGAAAATAAGCTCCAAAAATATTATCTTCACTTAGCAGTATGTTGCTCTCCAAAATATTGTGTTGTGAGTGGTAGTATGCACGCAAACTTGCAAGGGGCTTTGTATCAATCTCATTAAAACAAGTTTTAGGCAAAAATTTTGTCCATACAACAAGCAATAAGCAAGCAACTCCAAAGTTATTTTGTGATATTACAAAGGCTCTACTGAAAAAAATTTAACACACATTTTGCTTGAAATTTTAACATGGTGAGAATGACGAGTTCTTATAATCAAAAATACTACAGCAGAACAGAATGGCTACAAATCTAAAATTTATTTCCATGGATTTATGAACTAATGGAATGATAAATTATATCTTGGTATTATTTCTTTTTTCCGGTATTTATATGAGCCTCTCAGCAGAATTTCATTCGGCCTCATTATGCCACATAGATTGAAATCTTATGGATATAATGAATTGTTCCATTCATTCAATAAATGAACAAAGCTAATCAAGAAGAAAAGGTAAAAACAACAACAACAACAACAACAACCTAAAAGGCAGAGAATATTTTTAATCTTCCATGTATTTAACAGATTAGAAGTCAAGATAATTAAAATTCATGGTGCAGTAACAGTGAAGCAGGTAGGTAGAATTTTATCTTTGTGAAAGGCATTTGGAAGCCTTTGCACCTGAAAGCAATTCTTATTACATTCTCCAGTACAAAGGAAAGCAACTAAGGCTTAAGAGCAGTAACTGAGGGGCTTAGCAGCCTAAAGGATTTTCCCCCAACATTTTTAATGTTACTGTTACATTGCCTCTTATCCATAAGTACTTGGCAAGTCTTTCTTTTGAAGTTATTTATTTCAGGTTACAGATACTGATTTTTAGAGCACTTCTCAACATCTGACTGACAGAGAGCAAGTACTTAATCTCTCTGACTTGTTTATCACTACTTTCAGAAGATTGAAAAATTAGGATCGAATACTCTCTTCTGGTTGCAAGCTCAAGTGTGTGTGCTTGTGTGCCTGCATTTGCAGAATCAAATGTATTTTAACCCTCAAAATCAGGATGGATGAAGGATTTTAAACTTAAGTCAGTCAGGAAGTCAGTATCTGTCTCAGTAAAATACATGTTTAAAAACTGGTAGGCTTTCTCTTTTCTGGACAAAACTTCATCTTGCTGTCTAATCTTTTCTTCTGTAGATTCACTGTTCTATCTTCCCATTCCATTGAGTAACTACTGAGTGCCCCAGCATGGCTGATACTTGAGCCTCCATTTACAGAGAGGGAAGATGACTATTTCTTATGTAAATATTAATCATGAAAAACAATGCCAAGCTTAACACCGCAAAGCCTGAAGACTCCCCAAGAGTAGAGCATTATGTGCGTAAAAAGTTCCTGATCTCTCATGAAAACCTCAATTTTGGCTTTTATTGCCTTCCTCTATTATCCCTTGTATGGGGCAGTGACTAATACATCCTTTGATGCTTTGGTTTCATCAGTCAGTGCTTTACATCTGCTGTTACAAACTCGTCATTAATGTATGCATAAGAACCTACTCACACCACTGCAGTTGCAGGTAGTTTTATAATAACTCCTAGTTAGTGCTTTTTATAACTTATTGAAGCCCACGTCTTGCTGCTTACCACCAGTCCATACCTCAACTGGATTATCTCAAATGATCCAAGAGACAAGAAGCAGGCGGTGAAAAACAATAGCCAGTAACAGATTCAATTACATACTTTTGCTGCTGCCATCCATTAAAATCTGAAGCCAGTAAAAATATAAGGAGGTCAAGGTCCCATCTGAAACGTCCACAATGGAATCTGTTAAGATCTTCTTGCAAGTATACAACTATTTTTTGAACTATTTTCTCAAGAGATACTCCAGTGAAAACATCTTTCATTAAATACAGAAACTCTACTGCAGATTGATTTGACTTGACAAAAGTAATCCACCCAAGCTACTGAAACCACCCAAAAGATCACCCAAGCTGCTGAGTAATGACCCAAACACAAGAAAAAAAAATGAGGTTTTTGGTTCCCATGCTTTTCTTTTGTGCATAATGCTGAGACAAGAATCAGTGGTCAAACATAATATAGCTCTAATTCTAAATCAGTCAGGAAATAATCTCTAGAAAGACCACAGTGGTTGGTATACAGATAGCTCTTTCTGCTCTAATTTAGAGAACACATGCTTTGCAAAGATATTTCCCCCAAAAAGGTCAGTGGTCAGTCTCAAGGTAACACTGGTCTAATTTCAAGTTGGTTACAAAATTCTTTGCTGTGGGTTGACGCCATCTTTTCACAAATGATATGCACGAATTAAACACATGGCCATTCTCATAAGGTGTTAAGTTTTATAAAGCACTGTCACTAATAAGTATCACAACAATACTACTATAATAAAAACATGGTCTCTGCACATTTTGCCTTATTCTCTCTATTTAAAAACAGTCTGAAAGAATTTGGCCTTATAATAAAATTTATGGTGGCTTGTATGTCACAGTAAACTATCTGGCCAGTTATGCTCTTAATGTTTTACAAATGTAATGTTGCTGTTTGGGAGAGGTAGTATTTTGTATGTGTGTGGTTTGTTTTTTTAAGATTATATCAGCAAACACACTAAAGCATTATTCACAATTACTTGCAGTACACAGAAAAGTCAACCATTCCAGATCAGTATAAATTTAGAGCTCTAATTAAATTTTGATCTTGAAAATTAAATCAGACATTTCTCTTGTATTTAAAAATAAAAACCATTGTAAAATAATGCTGTTGATTCCAATTTTATGAAATTTATTCTATTAAAATTCTGGAAAAAAATCTTTCTTAAAACCCAAAGCTTGACAGAAGTAATTAAGTATCTTTACAGTCAAAGAAAAATATAAATTACAAGTAACTTCTGAAAGATGGTCCCTCATCTATATTTAAAAATCTCACCCAAAACACAGCTTTATGCAATAGAAAATTCCACTGCAGTTCTACTGCTCGCTTCCCAGTGCTGCACAATGAATGCTGCATCTAGTTTAAATAATGCCAAGAACATCAATAAATGTGCATAAATGCCTTCTACCAAACTAAATTACTTTCATGCATAAGCTTGAAAACCTTTTAAATAAAGTTTATGGCATAACGTATGTTTTTTAGGTGAGATGATGTAACAAAAACCTGAAAAAGAAATCAATTGCAATGCAGAGATGAGCCAGTTCAGATTTTAGGTGCTTTATGATTCTCACTACGTTTTAAGAAAAGCACATTATATACTATACAGAATCGTATAAAGTAGAATTATTTCCACTGAAGTTAATGCAAAATTGGCACAAGGATGACTCAAATGAAGAAATAAGTTTGTAATGAAAATGGCAAGTACTTCTGCTCTCAGTGACTACCATTATGCTGACATCGATTTCCATCTCAGTAAAGGTCTCATTCCTGCATTTAGCTCTCGGCTTATTTGTAGACTGCCACTGAGAGGGACAATTTTCCTAATTCATACAACAGATACCACCAGAAGTGAAAAACAAATCCATGTCCTAAATGCAATTCACATACGTATGTAAATATGACATCCAAAGCAGGACTACTGGGCCCTGCTGCTCAAGGCAGAAGTAGGCTAAATACCACATCTGTTCTTGCAATCCTCCCCACCCTTCAAGGGAAACACATTGCAGAAGCAGATCCACAGCTTGTCCTTCTGTGGGAACCTGGCTACAAAATTGTGTCATGTTTCTACCAACCCGTGAGTGCACATGACCTCTGTCAAAACCACACAGAAATCCTGCTTGCCTACACCTATATACTAGGTTCTATCCTACTCTTAAATTTGTGTTCCTTTGTATCATTTGCTTGTTTTTTCAAGTTTTATTTAGCCTATTTGACTTATTGTTTCAATTTTATAGCTACAGGAAGGAAATTTTTACTTTAGTTTTAAAAAAGTCAGATATTCTGAGCTGATCCCAAAATCCTAAATGAAAGCAGAATTGATGAAAGATTGCAAAATATATAGTGATCTACATCCAGGTTAGGATCACTGTTCTTTGAAAATCAAACCTCTTGTCCTAATCCTGGCAGATCAAAAAACAGCTTGTTTCATAGGTAAAATAAAACTCTTGCTGCTGAAGAGTTTTAGTTGCAAAGAGGAGGGAAAAAAGTATTTCTTCGACATGATTTAACTGATGCAAAATACTGTCTTGTTTTTTTTATATGAGGAGTAGTCTTGGAGTTTGAGCTTACAGGACAGAAGGATACAATTCCAGCTAAACATCACTGACTTAATAGAAGGCTTAGCCAAACAAACACACACGATCTGCTGTAGGATGGCAGTGACCCCAGTGTGTTGGTGACAGCACTGAGCTGCTGGACCTGAGCTGACCTGCAGAGAAAGAAAGGGTGAGCAATGACTCTGCCCCACAGGTAGTATGCATGCAGCCTAGTGCTACAGCTGGATTAGGCAACAGTTCATCCTATCCAATTCTAGCACTAGGAAACTAATTCTACTTTAATTCCAAAACGACTACCCTCATCTGCTTTTATAACAGATGAATTCATCATTTATCTGAGCTCTTCCCAGTGCTGAGAAGCAGTGGCAGGTTGGGGACAGGGCCCTGCCAGCCAGACTCAAGCAATGCCCGGTAGCTGCTCCTTTCTAGGGCCTGGGCTGAGCTTGAGTCACCCTTGGACCTGGGAAGATCAGATTGTGCCTTTCCTCAGCACTTCTGCAAAAGGCACAGCTGAAAACTCAGATATTATTTCTGGAAACAGGAATTACAGGGAGGCTCAATCTGGCAGCCAGGAGATAAAACCACACGTTTATTTCTTAGATTTAATTTTAAGACAGTCTATGTTATCTGGTTTAATTGCCACAATTGCCATTGGAAAGCTAACTGGTGGTCCAAATCTATCTCCCATTCAGCAAGGGCAGCCTTTTCTGCTTGGCAGCTGGCACTCAGCAACTCTGATATGAAAAGGAAAGACTATCCGCCTCTCAGCAACCAGCAGTGAGAAATGCTTGTGCAAATTCAATTACACTGTCTGAATCAACAAGCCATGCAACTATTTCCTATGATGTGTGCATTTTTCTGCAGCAGCTCTCAAATCTAGCAACCTTAGCAAACAAGACAACACATACCAAGCCCTGGCACACAAGGCCTACTTTATAATCATGCCTTTTTCAAGCATCTCAGAGCAAGTAACCAAACCAATGTGAGAGTTTCTACTTGTTTTTTCCACCCTCACTCATTCACTGAGGAGTGTGATCTGGTCTAATTTACTCAAGTGCGATTGCACAGATATGCTAATGGCTACTGACATATCACCGCCGTCAGGCACTGTAGAAATAAAATGTGATTTGTTTGTCACAGTACTTTCAAAGTTGGCAGCTCATGTGCAATTCTGGTCATCCTTACCTGAGAACATAAGCCCAAGCTAGAAATGATGAACAGAACTGGAATGGCAAAGAGGGAAGCAGAACATCTCATCTAGTAGAGAGTAAGAGATTGCCTTTGTGCAATCAGGCCAGTAAATTAGAGAGTGGGAGGCACAGTGTGACTGCTTCCCACTAATAAAATACTGGCGGGAAGAGGGGCTGCTCAAGCTGAAAGACAGTGCTGACCAAAAAAATGGGAACACAGTGGCTGATTTTGAATTAAAAAAAAAAAAAAGAAAAATCAGGAAATCCTTCATCAGCAGAGCAATGGTGTCCCACGAGAGATGAGACAGAAGGTAATGGAAACAAGTGAACCACTTCTAAGGTGAAGTACAATCCATTTCCAAAGGGAATTGTATGATGTGGTGTCTGTGACAGCAAGCAACAGGACTTGGTCACTGAGGTTTTTTGGTTTTTTTTTCCCTCCAATCCTATGTTCTTGAACAGAAATAAAACTAGGAGAAATTGTTTCTCCCTCCTGCTTAGATACAGTACAAAGAAAAGGTTTCCTACACCAATAGCTGCAGTATTGTTAAAAACCAGGTGTGGGTGAGCTGTCTTTCAGTAAAAGACTGCAAACCTACAGAGTGAGTCTGCTTAAAAAAGAAAAAAAAAAAAAAAGTCATAATTGAAGGTTTCACCTTAAACATTTCAATCAGTGTAGAAATACCTTCCAGAAATGCCAATTAGCTGCATCAGAACAGCAAGCTATCTATTCCCATTAATGTCTGTGCAATGCTCATAATCTCAATTCATGTTTCATGCCTCCCTGTCTCTTCTGCTATGTTTTATTTTAAGAAATAAACAGCATTTTAGGTGTCAGTCAGGAAATTACAAAACCAGCCCATCATAACGAAGGACAATTTCAACTCACTTTGACTGGAGCTGCAGATATCAGCCCTGACAGCAGTCAGTCTCACTGTTCCCACAGCCTGAAGCAGGATAGCAGATTTCCAATTGCAAGATTAAAGGTAAGTATTTCCTCATAGTCATTATCACTCCCAAGTGATTAGAGGGGCTGTGGTAAATCAGGAAGATTAGGTATTTCAAATAACTTTAAAAAACTACCTCTGAAGAAGTGAAAATAATTCACATTTAAGTATTCTTTGTATCCTGATAATAAACAATTTGCAAATTAAAAAAAAAAAAAAAAAAAAAAAAAAAAAAGCAAAGTTCTGTATCATCCAAAAATGCCTGAGCTCCCAGAACAAATGAATTTGTCAACTGTGGAGAGTCCCACCCACGAAACCACGGGGTCACATTCAAACACTTGGTGCAGCCTTCCCCACAACCTCCTTAAGTACCACAAAGGCTACAAGGTTTCTCTTGAACAAGAGGCTCTTAAGCAGCACAATCCACGGCAACCCCAGTCTGCAAAGGAAAAGTGGTTCAGGTGGCTGAAGGTGCTTCTCTTGAGCTCAAGATATTTTTCGTACAGTTTCTAGACTGAGGTTCATCCCACCCTGAAGCATACGCCTAGTCATGCCCTAAACATACAGATTTCCCTCCATGAAATATAATGGCAGCACAGGGTGAGGAGCTCAGGGAACGGCAACCAAAGCTTGAACCGAGTGAAGAACACGTTGCAAGAGCTGATAAGAAACGTGCCACAATATTGATGGACAAGTCTGACACAAACGCCTTCCTCCTCTGAAACAAGGGTAAACAATTTGCCATCTGAAAAAGGAAAAAGCAACGTTTCTTCAGAACTCAATATAAAAATTTACGTGATGGATAAAGAAAAAAATCAACAGGAGAGAACACTCCAGTCAATAAAGGCAATGAGAAAGACTGCTCTCTCTACAATTAATTATCTCAGCATCTGCTACCTATGTGTAAAGTGCCTGTTATTCCTCATGCGTCCTACAAGATTGCCAACAGCAACTAAACATATTCACTGGTAGTGGTCTTCTGAACTTGCATTTAAGATCTCGTTGTTTTTTTCAGTGTGTAAGAAGCATCTTTTTCCTACACGTGATTGTTGAACTTAGGGCATATTAACATCAGCCAAGAAATAAATTACTTCAACAAATTATTTTCTTTTCTTTTTTAAATCCTAAGTGGATGTTGGCCCCGACTGTTGACAAATTAAAATTTAAGTTCTAATTAGATGCTTAAGTAATAGAATGCAAGTGGTTTGCTAAGCATTCTTAATTCCCTTTTTATGTAAAGGAAAACCTGCCGGTTTATGTACTTATGCACCTTACAAGCGGTGTCTGCCCCTGTGCAGATCTGCCCTTTCCCACCCATAAGCTGAACCACACTCCTCCAGCTGTCACCCAGTATATCCATGGCAACTACATTCAAGCAAGGTTATCTGATCAGGCGGATAATACCCCACTTCATGTAACAGACTAGCTGGTTTCTAATCTCCTGCTCAAACAGTGTGATAATAGATACCTGGGAAAACCAAATCAGAGACATCAGTCCCACACAAATCATGCTCTGATAATACAAACTGAGCCAGCTTCTCCACTGCTTCAGCCCTCATGACCCTGTAGGGAGTCCCTTACCATGCCTGGATCTGTGCAGTCCAGGAGATGAACACTTACAATCAGGTGTCAGACATCAGGAAATCACTCTCTCTATTATGTACTGTCTCATATGCTTCCAGGTTTGACCATTTAAGCAAATGTTAAAATTGTACAACACTGGGATAGGCTCCCCAGGGAGGTGGTTGAGTCATCATCCGTGGATGCATTTAAAAACCGTTTGGATGTGGTGGTCAGGGACATGATTTAGCAGAGGATTCTTAGAGTTAGGGTAGTATGCTTAGGTCATGGTTGGACTTGATGATCTTTAAGTTCTTTTCCAACCTGAGTGATTCTATGATTTTATATGCAGATGGGGCAAGAAAACAAAGTCCTGTTGTTCCATTTTTTAGTACTGAATGGCTTGGAGCAATAAAGAAGATTTCCACAGGGGAAAAAGAATCAAGCTACTCCAATACAGTTCAAAGGCTTTTTTGCAGCAAGACTGATTTCTGGATGTTGTCTTCTTCAGCCTCTCCACACCAAAATACTCAAATCTCATAACACCACCATTAGTTCAATATATTAATGTTAAGCAACAACAGCTATACAGAATGGAAACAAGAAGTATTGAATATGTTTTATGGTAGCTGGCAGTGTGGTTAGAAATGAATTCATTGAAACACGATGCATCTGAATTATTATGAATGTCTTGAAACAAATTCTCAATTTCAAGTTATGCATCCTCTTGAAAATGTTAAAATGCATCAGAAAAAAAAATTTAGTTCTATTGAAACTTATTATTTCTCTACCTCTCCATCCTCATGCTATCATTTCACCTTGCATTTCATTCTCTCAGAAGAGATGCTAGTGTTCCATGATACCGAAAGCCTTGTTTACACTCCCTCCTCCTATAGTGCTTCCAACGGTTCATCATTGATTTCCAGAAAACAAGAATTAGCTGACTGGAACTGATTCTACAAATGCATCACTTTGCCCTGAGGAATCAGTTCAAATCATATGTACAAAACATGTTTCAATGTCTCTTACTTAGTTACGAGTATCTTATTCCATTCCTTCTCAAAGGTGAAATGAAAAAGCCTGTTTTTTAAAGTTTGCTATTAGCCAATAAAAATGAGCCTGTCAGTAAATAGTAACTGGGGATACTCACAGAGTTACCATAAGGTACTAACTAGAAATTATTCTAGATTTCTATTTTCAGATTTGTCAGAATTTACACATGGGACTTTTCCTACTGGAAGCTTGATATTAACTTTCTAAGTGTTTCAATAAAGTAGGCACAGGTTTTGCACAAAGTCCTTAGGAATACATTTCAGGGTAGCCCTGAACAATTAAAAAATACATAAATCTCTCTGAACCCTACAAATTCACCTTTGTCTTTTGTTGTATTCTTTCCCCTTGATCCCAAAGCTTGGAAGGAGTAGTAGGTCCCCATTACTCTGCATGTTGAAGGCCTGCATGTACCTGTGCCAAAGGCACTTAAATTGAACTGAAGAGGTAATTCCCTTTTCTGCAGTACTCACAGGACTACATCTTACACAGATGCATATCGCTGATACTCTTATTAAGATCATAAAATCCATGCCAATTTGGTAAAAGATGAAGGTGGCTGTTTGTTTCTGCATGAGGCTAAACGGGACTACCCCAAAGAATGGAGTTGTTATATTGAACTAGGTAGGAACAGCCAAGAAATCATGGTACAAATCCCTCCTGTGCTCACATAGCAGCATGAAAGCAAGCTCACAAAAATAATTAATGGCTCCTATTTGTAGTGAAACTAGGGACACTGTAATCAGTAGTTTTCTTGCTGCACCGAGCAATGAGAAATTTCTGTTACATCATCTTGAAATAACAGCCCATGCTAACAAATCTGATTTTTACCTATCCTTTCAGAAAGATACAACTTTGATTTAAACCACCAGAAACCAGATTAAAAATACAAAAGATAACCTTGCGAAGCACAGAAAGTGTTACTTTCTTTCATCAATGCAATAACACTTGGTCTTGTTTGTACAGCCCTCGCTCTCAGTCCTATTTATCTACCCAGATTCTTTCCAGAGACATTTCACAAGGCATTTCTAATTATAAGAGAGAGAAACTACCTGAAATGAAGCTAAAATTTGTGCCAGTTTAAAATTGAAGTATTCATACATAAATCTTTACCAAATTCCCCTCCCACAAGCGTATAGAATTAGAATACAATATATTTTGTCTGAGATGTTTTATTTTCAGCAAGTAGAACTTCTTGAATTCCCAAATTGCTGGTTTTGCCTACACAAAAGGACAACTAAATGTGTCTGCATTTTTACTTACTTTGACTATTCACAAGAGTCTCCAAAATTGAGTGTATGGATTTAGCTCTGTGCCTCTAAGAATACTTGGCCAATCATCAAATTCATCTGGTAGTTACACAGAATGCTAGGTGGAACTCTACTCCAGGTCCAGCCCTGACTCCACTGTTCACATTCAAACCAGTGAGGCAAAATATCCAACTTTAATAATAAATCATAAATAAATTTGCCTTCTCAGCCACTACCCTAGCCCTGAGAGTTCAACAATGAATGCAGCTTTTCAGCCACTCTTGTCCCAGACCTTAGCATCAGCTTTAATCTTACATCCATATGCATCCAAGCCTTACCTGTACATGTCCTAGAGGATATTAACACTTCCCATCTTACTGCTAAAAACTACCTCTCTAAGGCTGGAAATAAGGAAAAAAACCAAATTCTTCAAGTGTTAGGTATTCAAGGCCCCACTCTAACCCTAACACAACACTCATCCTTACACAAACCTGTCAGCTCTTAATCATTTGCTAGCAGGTTGACCAGGATCACCCCTATTTTCATCTTGTAGGCTTAGAAGACAAACAATAAATGTAGCTCTTCAGATCTTAGCACACAGCCCAACTCAAACCCCCAAGCTCACATTCAGCAAAACCATCATGATCCTTTCCTGCAAAAAAAACTGATTAGGACATTTGGATTCAACACAGTTTGAAGCAGTCAGCCTGGTTCTTTGTAGCACCCTGGATCTCAATCAAGCTTTCATAAATCCTAGTGACATAACTAGTAATGAATTGCAAGGTGACCTAAATCACAGAATCAAAGAATCGTAGGGGTTGGAAGGGACCTCCAGAGATCATCGAGTCCAACCTCCTCGCCAAAGCAGGTCGCACAAGTAGGAGTCCAGGCGGGTCTTGAATATCTCCAGAGAAGGAGACTCCATGATCACCCTGGGCAGCCTGTTCCAGTGCTCCATCACCCTCACCGTAAAGAAGTTCTTGCGCACATTGGTGCGGAACTTCCTGTGCTCCAGCTTCTGGCCATTTCCCCTTGTCCTGTCTCTGCACACTGCTGAAAAGAGTCTGGCCTCGCCACTTTGCCCCCCACACCTTAGATATTTATAGACCTGGATCAGGTCCCCTCTCAGTCTTCTCTTCTCAAGGCTGAACAGACCCAGTTCTCTTAGCCTTTCTTCATAGGGGAGATGCTCCAGGCCCTTCACCATCTTTGTGGCTCTCCGCTGGACTTTTTCCAAGAGATTCCTGTCTTTTTTGTACTGGGGAGCCCAGAACTGGACACAGTACTCCAGATGAGGCCTTACCAGGGCAGAGTAGAGGGAGAGGATCACCTCCCTCGACCTGCTGGCCACGCTCTTTTTAATGCACCCCAGAATGCCATTGGTCTTTTTGGCCACAAGGGCACACTGCTGGCTCATGGCCAACCTGTCGTCCACCAGGACACCCAGGTCCCTCTCCACAGAGCTCTTTTCCAGCAAGTCATCCCCCAACCTGTACCAGTGCATGCAATTATTCCTCCCTAGATGCAAGACTCTACACTTGCTTTTGTTAAACCTTATCTGGTTTCTTACCACCCAGCTCTCCAGCCTGTCCAGGTCTCACTGAATGGCAGCATAGCCTCCAGGTGTGTCAGTCAATCCTCCCAACTTCGTATCATCAGCAAACTTGCTGAGGGTGGCCACTATCCCCTCACCAAGGTCATTGATGAAGATGTTGAATAAGACCGGACCCAGCACAGACCCCTGAGGAACATCGCTAGTTACAGGTTTCCAACCGGACTCTGTACTGCCAATGATGACCCTCTGTGCTCTGCCAGTCAGCCAGTTCTCAACCCACCTCACTGTCCACTCATCTATCCCACACTTCCTCAGCTTTGTTATAAGGATGTCGTGGGAGACAGTATCAAATGCTTTGCTGAAATCAAGGTAGACTACATCCACCGCCCCCCCCCCCCCCCCATCCACCCAGCCAGTGACAACATTGTAGGAGGCTACCAAGTTGGTCTGGTCCCCCTGGTGAACCCATCTGACTACTCCTGATAACCTCCTTTTCTTCCAGTTGCCTGGAGATGGCATCCAGCACAAGCTGTTCCATCACCTTTCCAGGGACAGAGGTGATGCTGACTGGCCTGTAATTACCTGGAACTTCCTTCTTACCCTCTTTGAAGACCAGAGTGACATTGGCTATCCTCCAGTCTTCAGACACCTCCCCCATTCTCCAAGACCTCTCAAAGATGACTGAGAGCAGTTCAGCAAGCAATCACCTCCGCCAGCTCTTTCAGCACCCACAAGGGCACACTGCTGGCTCATGACCAACCGATGGGTGCATCCCATCAGATTCCATGGATTTATGAACATTGGTGTTGCCTAGGTGCTCTCGGACCACCTCTTCTCTGACTAAAGGGAAGTCTTCCATTCCCCAGACCCTCTCACTAACCTCCAGGGTCTGGAATTCCTGAGAGAGAGCTTTTTCACTGAAGACAGAAGAAAAGAAGTCAGTCAGGATCTCTGCCTTCTCAGCATTCCCCGTTATCAGACCACCCCCCTCAATTAGTAGGGGAGTCACATTCTCCCTAGTCTTCCTTTTACTGTTAACATACTTTAAAAAGCCTTTTTTATTATCCTTTATCACCTTTGCCAGATTCAATTCCAGGCGGGCTTTAGACTTCCTCGTCACATCCCTGCAGGGCCTGAAAACATTTCTATATTGTTCCCAAGTGGTCAGACCTTTTTCTACATTTCATGGACCTTCTTCTTCCCCTTGAGTTTGTGCATGAGCTCCTTGATCATCCACACAGGTCTCCTGCCACCCTTTCCTGATTTCTTGCTCACAGGGACGCACTGATCCTGAGCTTGGAAGAAGAGCTGTTTAAATGCTGACCAGCTCTCACAGGCCCCCTTACCTTCTAACAACCTAGCCTATGGGATAGCTCCAAGTAGGTCCTGGAAGATATCAAAGTTGGCTCTCCTAAGTTCCAGGGTAACAATCCTACTTTTTGCTTTGCTTCTTCCACTCAAGATCTTGAACTCCACCATGTTGTGATCACTACAACCCAAGCTGCCCCCAACCTTTACTTCCTTGACAAGCCCATCCTTATTAGTGGGAATAAGGTCCAGCAACACCCCTCCCTTCGTCAGTTCCTCTACCACCTGCATCAGAAAGTTGTCTTCAACACATTGCAGGAACCGTCTGGACCGTGCGTGCCTGGCCATATTGCTTATCCAGCAAATATCTGGATAATTGAGGTCCCCCATAAGCACGAGCGCCTGAGATTGTTATGCTAGTTCCAGTTGCTTATGGAAGGCCTCATCAACCTCCTCCTCCTGATCAGGGGGTCTGTAGTACACACCCACAACAGTGCCACCCATACCAGCCTGCCCCTTGATTCTCATCCACTGCTACACCCCTCTGCCCCAGGTGGAGTTCAATACATTCTAGCTGCTCTCTCACATAAAGAGCAACTCCACCACCCCACCTTGCCAGCTGATCTTTCCTAAAAAGCACATAGCCCTCCATGACAACATTCCAGTCATGCGAGCTGTCCCACCACGTCTCTGTGATTCTAATGAGATCGTGGCCATGCAACCGCACGCAGATCTCAACTCTTCCTGTTTATTTCCCATACTGCACGCATTAGTGTACAGACACTTAAGGGAAGCAGCATCCCCCTGCCCCTCTCCATCCCTTTGAACTCCACCCTCATCACTCATCAAGCTCTGTTTTGACCCTTGAACTACCTGCTCAACTCCAGTGGCCCTCATTTTGTCCCCTTCCCCCTTCTTACCTAGTTTAAACACCTTTCAATGAGTCCCACCAGTTCCTGGGCTAGGATCCTTTTACCCCTTGCAGACAGGTGAGTTCCATCTGCAGCCGTCACACCAGGTGCCAAGTAAATTGCCCCATGGTCAAAAAAAATCAAAATTCTTGTTTTGCACCAACCTCTGAGCCATTTATTTATAACAGACATATTTGACAATGAGTAATATAATCCCAAAGGATTTCATCCCTATTATCTCCTTATGTTACCTTTCCTGATATACTTGAGAAATCTTTTGTGTCCCACCAAAGTGTGGCTAACCAAACTTAACAGGAGGCGTATAATACACCAGTAAATCTTGCTCTGGCTACTGCTGCCCAAAACCTTAACCCACACCCTCACTTCATCCCACCTTTATAACTATGCAACCTCAGTTGTACCACAACAAACTGGAAAGTCTGGCCTTCACAAATCTCCGTTCTACTTCTGCTCACCTTTCAGGATCCCACAACAAACTTGGTGTCCAACCACTCCCACCTCTGACTTGACCCAGATACAATCTTGTGACCCCTAAACTCACCACCTTTAAGCTACAAATCATTTGTCCCAATTCACAATCAGACTGGGAGCTCTATCCACCGCCCCAACGCTGCTCACAAGTCAAGACATCATTCAGTACAGAAAAAGGCTCTAAAGCAATTTCATCTGCTGCTGCAGTTTGCTGGAACAGATTTTCACAAAATCCACAGAGGTGGATTTTTCATCCACCTCTGCAAGAAGCCTGTCCAACTCACTGTTCCTACTAATTCATACACTGTAAGCATTACATTAAGTACTGCTGTCACAAGTAACCACTCCTCCCCTGAAAACAAGTAACCAGTAAAACATTTTTCTGCTGAACACAGTATGTAATTTTTCAGTAAGAATGCAATGCCAGTGAAAAGAATACATTGTCAGTGTGAAATTTTAAAAGCTAATGGAAAGAAAGGGATAAATTTTAAACTTCCAACAACACAGCTAATCAATCATGCAAAAAATACCATAGAGACTCATATAATAGCAGAAGTATTAGCAAAACCAGGACAAATTGTCTTCTTCATAATGTAAACCTCAACCACTGCATATCTAGTTAAATAGATAATGGACTAACATTCAGAATTAAATACAAATTGAGAATATATCAGGCATTCTAACTTACTGCTATCACATTCTGCTGTAATACTTGCATGTTGCTGAAGGCAAAGGTTAAAGCTGCCATAAAGAGAAAGCACAGCATGCATTAAGGCATTAAGGTTGCAGACATTGGCTGGATTTCAATTTTCCTTTCACTTATATCCTTTGTACTTAGGCCAAAATTGTATAACCCACTGCACTTGTATTAGGTATCATCCTAATGTCACTTTTTGCAAATGGAAATGATTGTATGACGTAAAATAATGGAGAATTGGGCTCTTCAGCCCTTCTTTGAGGGAACAGCCTGCCAAATAAAATACCCTACTTGGAATAAAGCACTGGGGAGACAAAAACTCTATTAAAAAAAAAAAAAAAAGATTGAAAACAGCAAGAAACAATACTTTCACACATGGAGAACAAAATTAAAGGTCAAGTGAACTTCTCGCTTTCCACCTGGGTCCTGCATAAGCTTCTGTGTGAGCCCAGCAGTCCACTGTCATTGTCCCTATCAGGGTTGCCATCAGCAGCCATACGGATAGATTGTTCTGCCCAGAAAGACTAATAGGTGGCCCCATGCTCAGGTCACACAGGGAGCCCAGAGGACTCCAAACTAATGACAAAGCCATCGCCCAGCACTTCCTGCTGACAGCATGAGGCAGGGAGTGAGGAAGGAAGCAAAGATGATGTGTTTTCTGCACTCCCACCAGGCTCCAGAGATCTCTTTATTTGTGGGTATGAACTAGCAGGACTCAGCATTCCCAACTGAAAAAAATGGCCTCTGCTCTCAGTAAAAGAATGTCTCTTAGAAGCGGTGACTAGGATGTATTTATAGTGATGAATGAGGAAGATACGAGTCCTTTTTTTTGTTGTTGTATTTTTGACATTCTATAAATATTCAGAGACGTCTTGACTGCAGGAGAGGCATTATCACTCCAGAAGAACACTTTTCTCAGCTACTCTGCTACCTGGAACAAGCAAAATCCATGTGTTTACTATCATAATCTTCAAGAACCATTTAGATGTTGTATTGGGGGACATGGATTAGTGAAAAATATTGGTGGTGGGTGGACAGTTGGACTGGATGATTGTTGAGATCTTTTCCAACCTTGGTGATTCTACAATAATACAATAATATAATAACCAGAACTTTAGTTGCCTTTCTGTCAAGCCCCAGTTCTGCAGAATTTTAAAATAAGGCAGCAATGGCAATTAAAACATACACTCGGGATGGCAGGTCAGTACACAGTGGACCCTGTACACTCCAGACAAGCATGAGATTTTTTAAAATATGCTATGAAATATGTATTAAGTTAATGCAATCCTCCACTTGATAGTACAGCTGTGATTGCAAAAGGTCTTCTCTTGACTGTAACCTAGAGCAAAGATGAAAACTGCCACAAGATTAAAGTGAAAAATAGAAGAGGAACAGCAGCACCAATACACAGGGAGAGGGGCTACTGTGCCTCTGACAATCACACAACTACTGCTAATGAGTTTCATGCATTCCTGGGAAGGCACTTGCTAATCCCTGTTTGGCTATTACCGAGTCCCTTGTGTAGATACTTCCAAACAAATTCCATGTAGAACGTAGCTAAGACACCCATTATCCATTTAAAGAAAATACACCGTCATGACAACTAGGATTTATAGTCGATACCTACAGTAATACAAGTGTCTTCTTGGAAAGATTAAATAATTACTCGAGCTGTTTAAAGACTGTATCCTCTGCTATATGGGAAATTCCAACAGAAACTCTTCTTGTTCTAAATGAAATGTCTCCAACTGCAGCCTCATCCCCTGGCAAATGAAACAACAACAACCAAAAAAAAAACAATTCTTTTTTACAGAACTCCTAAACTACCAGTTTAAATCAGAACTGCAAATGCACTTCATTTCACTAGAGAGGGGAAATACCTTACAGAAATGGAAACAAAAACACTGAAAATAATTCAAAACACCATTGAAACAATAAAACAGGAGACTTCTTTGATGCGGTTCAGATGGGACCAGATTGTACTGGACTTTCTCCCAGCCAGACCATTTCCAAGATTGACAAGTTCCACAGAATATTTCTTTTCTTATTTCCTTTCTTATAATGGTAACCACTAGAAGAGTCTGCTCCACTGATTTATTTTCCCTTCATGTTCCACTAAACACATTGCACTTGAGCAAAACAGGACAAAAAGTCACAAGGCACCAATAGAAGTATGCAGATTAAATTCAGGTGAAGAATGCAAGCATCAAACTGTGTTAATTGTTGCAGAAAAATACTGCACAGCTGAGAGTCATTGTTTCTGCACTCATCTTAAGCAAGTTTTAGCTCAGGATCATATAACCGAATGTGAAGCAGCAGCACAGTGGATGGAATGGCACATATTTTGTCCTGACTTTTCACTGCTTTACCCTCCATAATATTCACAAGGGCACAACTGCGTTCCATAAACAGCTGCAATATTTACAGCCACATTGCACAAACATAAATCACTAGAAAAAATACAAGGTAATGATTAACTGAGTATAAATTAAACAACAAACAAGGAAATTAAAGGCAATTGCAAGCTGCAGGCTCCAGATCCCCGTGTCAGCCACATCGCAGCAGACGCAGAGCAACTCCTGTCTCACATCAGAGAGCTCAGAGAGCTTGGCTGCCCCTGGAGTGAGCCCTGACTGAGCAAAGAACATTTCGAAATTTGCTATTTAATTGAACCCATTGCTAATGAAAGAACACTTTGAGAATGAGCTAATTTATATGTTTATACTGGAATTTAGCGGAGCAAAAACCCTGGGATTAATCCCAGCAAGTCATGGATTGATTTGAAAGAATAGAACAAAACTTGTGCAGATGTTTTGAAATCAGGGTACGTCTAACCCAGGGCCTGCTTTCATGAATATCCGATGGTTTCCTTTCTTTAGTCAAAGAAAGTTGTACATAAAGCTTGCTTTTGTCTCCTCCTGCCCCTTGAAAGCCTCTAAAAGGGAGCTGTCTCTGGCACAGGGGGAAAAGCAGAGCTGATCCAGTTCCACTGCAAAACCAGGCTGCTGCACACAGGCTGCTCTGAAATCCCTCCCATTTTCCCCATACAGCCCAAACATTCCCTGCCAATTAAGCTGTTGTCCTCACTCATGAGGCAGCATCAAACAGACCCTGTGAGGGCTCGGAGGGATTCTAGCTACTAGAAGCACACATCCAATTCTGTTTGTGATTGTTTATTTTATTTTTACATAAATTCTGCATTCTTATCTAAATATCTGCATTGTTCATACTCCTAAAACTCCCCCTCTTCTTCCAGAGTTGGTCAGCTCCTGGGTGAATTCTCATTCCTATGACTAGATTTTCTCCACTTTAAAATCCCAAGCATTATCTCTTACTTCCCCTGCAAGGCTGAATTGATAATGCCCCATGGCAATAACCCATTCTAGAGGAACCTTTCAGGCATTTGTTTTTTTTACACAGCCAAAACTGAAGCACTGCACTCCATTACCTTTACAGGAAGGTGTAAACATTTAGCAGCTGTGGGCCCAGCTCAAAAATCCTGTAGAGCAGACATCCTCTGAGAAATGACTACAAAACCTGCTTAAATATATCAAACCAATCAGCCATTTTCTTTGCTAAGCCCCAGTGTATAAGAGGTAATATCAGAAAAGAGAAGTAACAAGGAATAGAGGTGTGAGGAGGAAGCAAAAATAACAAAGGTATACCTAGAATAGCTTTGGGGGGAAAATATTATTATTTTTTTAATCTTGGGAGCTAATATAATTGCAGAATTAAATTAAACATGTGACTTGAATTAAAACCACTTATTTGTCATTCATCTGCCAAATAATTGAAATCTCAGGGTTCTCCCTGAAGGATGGAATATCACAAAATGTGATTACACACACAGGTTGGGTATTTTGTTTTAAAGAAAACAAAAGGTATAACATTCTAAACAAAACACAGCATGAGATGCAACAGGAGTTGTATCCACTGATTCACAGGTCTTTTCAAGAGATTTCTGGATCACAGTTAGAAAGTAAAGGTAAAAGGATGTATCATCCTGTTGACTGTTCAAATTATATTACTACAGCACTGGGAAAATGTACCAGCTTGCAGAACTGGAACAGAGGAGTTGATACATTCTTGCACCAGATACAGACTTTAGGGATACAGCTACAAAAGAAAACATTACTTTTGTGGTAGAGTATTTGAGAGGAAAACACTGATAACCTAAGAAGAAAGAATGGTCAAGAAAGGTGCCCAGGAGGATGGGCTTTGTGGCTGGCATCTATTTGCTGCTCCACTGCTGCTTTCCAGACACACCGGAGAGCTCCAAAAGCTGACACTGCTCCTACTGCAAACTTATAAAAGGTAGGAAAAGTTAGAGAAAAAAAGAAGGGGCTGAGGGATCAGTAAAGTTCTTATGCTGCAGTAATAAAGCTCTTCTTGTTCAAGCTGCTTCACTGACTCTAATCAAAGTCCCCATAATGAACTTATAGCACCCTTCTCTCAACAGAGTTTTGTTTTCCTCACTGTATCTCTACCAGCTTCTCATCCAGACTGATCCTGAAAGAGACTAAGCAACGACGTGTCAGCCCTTCCCAGGAAGTCATTTATGTATATAGTAGTTCTCATCATGAGGAAATACCATCCCAAATATTCAACCTAAACATTGTACTTCTCATTATTTCAGACTCTACAAATACCTTCATCTCTGCTCTGCTTAATCTTTGTGATCCATCAGTTTTTACATTACCTTCTTGTCTGTTCTATCCCATTTTCAAAAAATCTTTCTATTAAACACCTACCATGAAATCTTCCAAGTAACTACCATGTATTAGGAAAAGGATTTTCTCCCTGCTTAGTAACAAAGCTCCTGGAATAAGCCAATGAGGCTGCTGTGATGCGTCACCAGTTACCATCTTCTGGTTTGTCCATAGGCTTCTTGTCATGTCACTTTTCTACACCAAATTTGTATCCTCACTTAAACTATTCTTTTCACATGCTACTTTGCACATTTCCAGTTAAATATCATACCCTATTCTGGCTGCATAGCTAGATCTCTTTCCTTAAGTCCAATTACCCTTGTCTCAAAGCGATCCTCCTAAAGCAGATATTGTCTCTGAGATCCAGCAGTCCTGAAGGGCCAGCAGCGTGTCTTCATTTCTTATCAGTAAGTCATAAAGCAAGTAGTCAAAAGTTTCATATTTCCAATATCGTTTTTTTTTATTTTAGTGAATCTTCAACCAGAAAGAGAAGACTTTCTGTATATTTCATTACTTCATTAATCAAAACAAAACAAAACCACCATGGAAAAACAGTGTACTTCTTACCAGCTTACTTCTTTTATTACAAAGTTCCTCAAGTTTCCTCCATCACACCAAATGAGATGATCAAATGGGATAAGAAGACTCCAACAGCAAGAAAACTCTCAATATTTTCCATCACTGAGCCACCTGAGCATACATGAATAGAGACTGGAAAATTCCTTTGCCTCTTACCAAATAGTTCCTCCAAGGAGAGGCACAGCACACATCTATCCCAGAGTGGTGACCAACAACCCCTCACTCACTACCTTTCAGACTGCACTGCCACTCTTCAACAAGCAGCTTTAATCTGACCCATGTATCTCAAGCTTGGTTTGCATTCTCAGTGCTACTCCAGCTTTGGTAGGATCCTCACTGCCATGCATGCTTATAGTCTGAAGTGCCCTGTCTGTGCATTGGGTGCAAAAGGCTACAGGCCCCACCTCTGCTCAGGAAATGGGATGTTGTGTTATTGCATATCACTGCTCTGACCCTGACACAGCAGCAAGCTGCTCACCAGTCTTTGAAGTACATCACTATTTCTTTTCACTGAAGAAAGTCACTCATCTGACCTAGAAAGATTCAGAGGGCTGAGGAGCCTGTACTTGTGCAGTATGACAATCAGAAAGATGTTCTTTGAAGAGAATAGCTCAGAACAGACTGTAAGCTCATTCTCCCTCCTACTATGACAGCCAGGAGCCCAAAGACATTGCTAAACACAAGGAAATGTCTTTAGGTACAGAAGAACAAAAGAACAAAATCTGTCTGCATCACAATAGCAGTAAGAAAATAAATTTGTTTATACTTACACCTTTCCTCTGCGCATTATGAAGTTTGTTTGCCTTTGGGACACTGGTTATTATGGATTTATGAAACAGTCATTTATTGCAATCACAGACTTTCAGAGATAATGAAGATAATCCTGAGAAAGAGCTTATGAAGCCAGCACATTCCTTCTGGGAAAACCAGCTCAAATGTCTCCTTTCTGTTATGCTCTAACCTCACCTGAAAACCTTGTTATGTATTGCCTATGACCTGCCTGTCCATCTCATGAGACAGACTGTTCTCCATCACACCTCTGCCAGTCGGACTTAGTTTAAAAGGCTCCAGTTTTTGTGCATTTAGCTATATGCAAACTGACTTCTTAATTTAAAAAACTCTTTTCAGTTCACTCCCATTAAGGGCAAGCTCTAGGCCAGCCTGCCCTAAAGCCTCGGGACCTCATCACGCATGCAGGAGCACAGAGCCAGAGTGCAGCTCAGCAGTGAGCACTGCATAGCAGAGCACAGTGAGGGAGGAAAGCTGGGCTGCTAGCAGCCTGCAGCTCACCAGGCTGTGCTTCCTCTTGACAAGAACAGATCTCTCAGCTCGCTCTGCAGAGTCTTACCCCTCCCCAACCTCACATGCGCTGCACTTTGCTTTCCAATGGCTGGAGAGATTCTCAAAGCAGACTGCAGGTCAGTCTTGAAGAGCCAGAATGAAAGCTGAAAAAACACTGCAGATAATTGGTTAGGATAACACTTTGTAGTCTTGCTTTTAGCATTATCCTACACAGAGCTTTTCTGAAGCTTTCATATAATGGATTCTGAATGGTGCCATGCAACACTAACCAGAGCATCAAAAGTCACCAGCCACCACCTTCCTTGATCTCAGTGTGCGCTGCTGGAGGAATGGAAATGGCAAATTAGAGCATTCACCACGATGTCCGTACTGGGCCACCTTCATTACCGTTGCTAGTTTGCAAGCTAAATTAAAAGATAGATTAGCATACCTGCCTTTTGCTTTGTGAGCATTCCTCAATATTCAAGCACTGGGCATAACTTCAGTGTCACATTTTAATTTCAAGTGAAAGAGAAATGTCACCTCTTGCACAAGAGTTCAGACACAGTCAAATCCAAAAATTTAATTTGAACGTCTACACATCATACCAGATGTGGACTTGCAACTTTTTAACATTTTCAAAGAATGTAATACGGCTCCAGTGTAGAGAATTCCTTCAGCCAGCAGCCAAAGCCTTTCTTCAACCCAGGCCTTTCCATGATTCTATGATTCTAGGCCAGCCATTTCTACACTATGCAGAGAGAAGTCAAGTGGCTTACATCTTATTGCAAACAAAAGAAAAGCTAAAAACAAAGCTAAGAACTCTTTTTTTTTTTTTCACTTAAAAGCCAGCACGAAATGGAAATAGCATTTTTCACCCAAGCAGTTGCATTACTTTATGCATCAGAGCAGATAATTAGAGCCACAGGGTAAGGCAAAAACTTTGTTTACTATGCAAACTGCTTGCAGCTCCAATCACACCCAGGGAATGAATGATTTGCACAATCATTAGGATTTTGCTCCAACAGATGCTTTGGAGAAAGTAATTTGAGAGATCTTAGAGAGATATTTAAGCAATAAAGGTGAAGTCTGTTTTTCCTACCTTATAATTGGTTCTTGACAGCATAAGGATTTGTATACACGAGCCTCAAGTTTGGCCTCTAATTCCATGCGTTGCTGCTAGTGCCTGTAAGGAACAAAGAAAACCCAAATGTGCCAATGTTCACACTTTCCACTATGTTGATATGCCAAGAGCCCACATTTCATCCTGTATTGTAAAGTTATATTCATGGAGTGTTTTCAATTAATCACAGTCATGAGAAATCCTGTGACTTTGTTCCCTTTAAACCATGACATTGCATCACCGCTCTCATTGGAGAAGGGATCTCAGCCAGAATATGAATCCCAAAAAGGCCTTAGGTGATGTTAGCTTTCCTTCACAGCACACCTCATCACCACTGGTCTGCACTATGTTCTCTGAGATAGCCAGCGTTTGAGAATCAGTACACTAGAATGTTGTAGTAAAATAGTAATATTATTATATTATAATATTATATGATATATTATAATATTATATCATATAATACACATAATTTCTTAATTTCTACTGCTTTCTTTGCAACCCTTGCTTGCCCTCAAAACTCTCAGATACCCCGCATCTTTATTGTTATATTGTTATATATGTCGCCTTAGAAGACTGACAGCTTTTCATGAAACAACAGTTCCCGCCTATGGCTGTCTGTCTGTCTTGAATCACAGAATGAGTTCAGAAGGGCTCTGATGCAAACTCCAGAGGCTAATTTTAAAGAGCAGACTTCCTCCATTGCCTCCTCAGTAGGGCTGGCAAACCAGATATCTTTGACTATTTGATTGCAGCTTTCTACATTATCAGGAAATGCCCCTAAATTAACAAAAACAAAACAGCAACAACAACAACAACACCTAGCACACGCATGCAAAACTGATCCAGCCACTAAATAATGGATTGCAACTTAGCTCAAGTCATATGAAAAACAGAGGCTTGCCACAGATCTGAGGGCCTCCTCAGACTTGACAGGCACAGGATAAAGCAAACATCGTGGAAGATGAGGAGGACAAAGCCTTGGTACTTTCACACTGGCAAGTATGGCATTTTCAGCAAACTATCAAGTATCACAGAGTGCGCTCGCTGGGAAATTGCTTTGCTGCAATAAAAAGGCTCCAGATAATCTTTCCCTAAAATTACACACCAGAATACAAGTACTGGGGGAAAAAAACCAACACCTAGAAATATAAGGTTTTGCTGATCGAAACAAACAAACGAACACAAAGAAACTCATAGAAATCAGAAGTGCAGGTCTCAGTTCAGTGCAAAACCAAGGCAACCCATGCTCAAAGCTGGCACAAGGGAGAGGAGCTCAAGGAGGACTCTGCTTTTCATGGTGAATAAAAGGAAACAGAACCTACCAAGCTGCTCATTGCTCTGTGAAATGTTTGCAGTTGCACGACATCCTTTCAGACTAACAGCTTTATATCCACCGGGTTCCCCAAGATCTCTTCTGTCCTGATCCCTTTGTGCCCATTCTGTGCCAGCCAGCCAATCCACAATGTATTTCCTTATACTGTCTGAATAAAATGAACCACAGTAGTAACTGCTTTTTTTTTTTTTCATTCAGTACAGCTCAGGCAGGGATGGGAGACAGCATACCAACCAAAAGAACAATGAGCACAGCACAGCACAGAGATGGAGGGTACCTACAAAAAAGACAAACAGTCAACAGCCCTTCTGCGGTGATCCCAGGGACACTGCGCTCAGTACGGTCAGGTGTCAGAGGCCAGTTCGATATCCCAGGAGAAAAAGTCTTGTAGGTCTTCAAATGCTTTGCAATTTGTTGTTGGAATACAGTGTCCATCACATAAATCAGTATATTGGTGAGCCCCCTTTACAGAATCAGCATTCAAATCAGCATTTTAGGTTGGGATCATTCAGAATTCTTACCATTTCTGTTCCGCTCCATTATTGGAAGCTGCATGAATTCATGAAAATTACTCCATGAAATTCAAGTTGGAGAGAAAATGAAAGAAATTTGTTGACATTATTTGCAATCTTCTTTAGAGACAGACCAAGCAGAAAGCATTTTCTCTCTGTTCATTAATAATGCTTGCTGACACTTGGCACGTGATTATGACTACGTAATTACCACTACGAGGCATCAGGAAGAACTTCTTGGCACTCTTACATTTGACAACTTAAAAATAAAGAAAAAGCAAAAAACCAAAAACCCAGCCATACCTGTCTGAAGGTGTCAGATGCTTTTATGGGGGTAAAAAAGCAAGTTTTTCCTCCTTACAGCAGAAGCATTTTCGAAGTATACATTATATTGTCACCATCACACTTCTCACCTCCTTCTCCAACTGTGCCATTATTACAGTATTTCTCATACCCTTATGTGGTATCCATAAAATTGTGACAGCTAAGAAAGCTCGAGTTAATTTATTCCAGTAAAAAGTATGAAGTACTTTTCCTTCCTCTAGGCATCTGCAAACTCATATAATAAAATGCTGAATTATGTTACCACAAAACAGCAGGGAGGAGATTGGAGAAAAGGGATTGATTGAAATTCTCACCTTCTGCGTAGTGTTTTACCTGTTTCAAACTCCAGAATTATCCAGAATGCTTTTTCTAAGCTTGTCCTAGAATGTGTTCAGTTTCAGAAAGATTAGAGTCAAAATAAACAGTAATAATTTCTTTTTTCCTTTAATTAAGCCTATCTGCCTACTCTGAGAAAGGAAGACAACCCTGAACCACAGCCTTTTAGCTCACACCATGAGGTTCTGTCATACTGTGGCATAAGTGTGGTGCAGTGTGTGACAGACCTGGCACAAGCAAGTCAGAAGAGCAGGGTAGAGGCAGCAGAAACCATCTGGGAACACTGCAAGAGAACGTGCTGTCCTGGGGTTTCCACAGCAGCCGTGCTTTGCAGATATAAAAACATAACATGAACCATTTTTGAGCACCATTTAACAAAAAACATTCATGTGGATCTTGGATATCTGAAGTAAAAGATTTAAAAACAGAAGTCAGTATTAAGATGCATAAGCTGCGGCAAGAAAATTCTGATAAGGCATAGGAAAAATATTCACAGAGATAGCTATAAAGCACAGGAGCAGGCTGCTCAGGAAGGTTGCAGGATGTCCTTGCAGATGTTCAATACCAACCTGGACAAGACCCCTACCAATCCAGCCTAATTGTAAAGCTAGTCCTGTGTTCAGTGATATGATCCTAGAGCTTCCCTCCAATCTATGTGTCATGCAGGATTCAAATCCCGCTTACAGTACAAGGCTCAGGTGTCTGGGTCGTTCTTCCCACATCCATGTCATCTGGGTAGGTGAAAAGTGACTTAGCTCTTTAAGAATTAAGCCGTGTACAGATAGGATGGACACCGAAGGGGAAGGCTGTAAACTCTGCAGAGATGGAGTCTGCTGAGATCCGCTTAAAAAGAGCAAACAAAAAAGCAATGAAGCCACAACTGCTGCATGAAAACTTCCAGCAGGAAATAGATGGGCAAAGTGAGAGATTCTGTTTGTGATGGGAAGGTAACAGAGCATCTCCTCTTCGCTGTGCAGATGACAGCTGCAGCCACAGCTAACACACAGCTAACGGGGCAGGCGAGTGCTTGCCAAGTATTGTGTGCCCAGAACACCACAGCATGCATGGGGCTGGGGGGCTCTTTCAGCAAACATTTTCCAATATACCCATCTCCCTGCCAGAGGCTTCATCCTGATGAAAAAGAAGCATAACAGTGCAATTAGCTGCAACACTGAGGCATGGTGCAGGACAAAGAAGAGGTGAGAGTACCTGAGAGGTATGAAAAGAGTCCAAGAAATAAAATGAGGCACAAGACTGGGCATTTAATCCATTGATACGTGCTGCTATGCCTGCTCCCGTTATGTCTCCCTGTGTGTTGAGAAATGGCTAACATTTCATAAAACAGAAAAAAAGCAGCTTCAGAAAGGCACATGCTCTGTATGATGGAACAAATCAGCAGGGCAGGTCCCTCATTGCCATCAGGAAGGTGGCATCAGCATGAGCAGTGTGCCAGACTGGGGTGATGCTTTCGTCAATTTTCATTTGGTCTATACTGCAGACAGAAATTGTATTTTCAACAAGTCTTCTAAAAGAAAATCTTCAAGGTTAATCTTCAAGGTTTCTACTCCTTAGTGAGAAACCAATCTACTGAATAGAAACCCACAATCCAAATTATTGCAAAAATTGTTGAGAAGCAGATCAGAGGGAAATCATTTTAGAGAAACAAGAGACACAGACACACGAGGACATTTACTGTGGCTTTGCTTTTTAAAGTGCTCCAGAGCTTTACATTGCATCTGTCATACAATTTTGAATTTGACATATAATATTTTCTGGAATGTAGTGGTGAAATGCAAAAGACCTGGAAAGCTGTTAGCTCCAGCTTATTGCAAGGAAGCCATATAGCTTCTACGTACAGCTTTCCACACTAAATGAAGTCTGATAAAAATCAAGTAGAGAGATCCATTTCACTGCTGTTGAGAAAGGAGAAGCTTTTGCACTCAGACTTCATGAGCATGAATACATCTGCACAGGACAGAAAATTGATAAAGGTTTTCCCCCTGCTACGTACAGATTTAACTGCTTTAGGACCACATAAACATGAGATAGCTTTAAAGCAGGGATCTGTCTGGTACATTTTTAATGAAAAAATTTAGTGTCCCGCTTGGAAGGCAAGATTCAGGCCATGCATTTCAATCCTTTCTGCAAGAGGCACCAGGCCTCCAGACACAATTCAGGGACTAAAGGCACACTTAGCACAGCAAGATTTCAGACACATGGCCCTCCTCGGTATTCCATCCCAATAGCTAACTGCAGCCTGCCATCAGCTGAGGATCACATAGAATCATAAAGGTTGGAACGACCAGTAAACTCGTCTAGTCCAGCCATCTACGCATGCCTGTGACAGCACTAGACCATGTCTCTCAGTGCCATACTCACCCTTTTCTTGAACACCTCCAAGGATGGTGACTCCACCACCTCCCTTGGCAGCTCCTCCAGTGCCCAGCGACTCTTTTGGAGAAGAAATTTTTCCTGATACATGAATCTCCCCTGACCTTCCCCACATGGATGTGCACAAGAGTCACACTCACATCTCAGCAGAAGTGAATATTGTTCTTGTCACGGGTTTCTTTGTGAGCTTAGCTCAAACTTATTGGATCCATAAAGTAGGATCAATAGATTTCGGTATTTATTTAAGGCAAGAACTCTTTCTTTGTGCCTGAAGACACAGCTGCAGACCTGTCCATCAAATAAGAGCTTGGATTTATCTATTGATCTGTTGCTACATACCTACTCTACGTCACCACTGATGTATCCTGCAGGGAACAGAGTTCTAAGTACCAATTATCTCCATGATTCAAACTGCTTGCCTTCAAGTAATATGACATGACATGACTCAAGTGATGTTAAATGCATGACCTCACAGCTTTTCTGTGTAATTATTCTATTTTCAGCCCTTTGGATTCTGAAGTTGTAGTTCTGTGAATCAATTGACATCTGATAACTCTGCTAGAGATTATAATAGTGCAAAATCATTGCCTCAAGCCTCCTCCTTCAGAGATCATGAACTCACTCTGCAATAAACAGTAACAATTAATTAACTATGAATAAGTTTATCATAAAATTAGCTGAAGAAATATGTTCAGATGTATCCAAATTAACCTGCTCTGGGCTCCTGAGTGACTAACTCACATGTCAGAATCTGGTTTGGACTAATTTGAGCCAGCAACAGGTATCGCTCAGCCTCTCGCTTTTATTTCCATTACACATCCATTTGCCTCATCCAAATTATCCAAATTCTGGGAGCTTAAAAAAAAAAAAAAAAACCCACATATTTTAGAAGGAATATAAATTAGAACAAACCAAACATTTACAAAGGAAGAAGTTTTCCTAATTCTTAGTATGGCATGCAGAAGGAATTAATTAGCCAAAGAATACTGTTTGCTTTTTTTTTTTTTCCTCAATAAACATTGTGAAGGAAAACCTCAGTCAGTGATTTTCAAGTATTTTCTTAATATTTAACATATTAGTTCATGTATATTTAATCATAAAGTCTACTTAGGTCTTGCTTATTGTGCATCATACCAGCATGTTAGCATTTTATTTCGTGTTTTTCAGGTATTTTTATATAGACACACATAGACCTCCTGTCACTTCCCTAACACTTCATTCTATGCAACATCACGTTTCCTTAATCTCCACTGAAGTCTCCCTCACATTTTTCTATGTTCTTATTTGTTGAGCCAAGTTTCACAAAGCAAGCTAAATATGTCATCCATTAAATTAAATCTTATTCAAAATTTCAGAAGAGTGAAAGCTACAGAGTACACATTGCTTGTGGCACCACTGTACACCCTGATGTATTTCACTGAAAACAGCACAAATTACTAGCACAGAAAATACATTGCAATCATCACAACAAAAAAAGCCTGCTTTGACTCATTATTCTATCACATTTTTTCAGACTATTAAGTAATTGTGTACTTTGATGTTTTTGTGCCCTCCATCCAGAAAACTTTTCATTGTCAAAACACTGGGTCTGTGTAAACTGGTATTTGAAACACACTTCGAGAGAGAGAGACTGCCACAAAGGAATAGAGAGGTTGTCATGGCAAGTTCCTTTCCTTCCTCACTTGCTTTCTCAGCTCATATTGTGGAAGGCAGAGCTATTATTTCTGGCTACTCAGTAGCCTGCCCTGGTCTGAAAACATGCACAAGGCTGTCTTCAAACAATGCTCTCTTTCCCCAAAGAAAATTTTCCTAGACTATGATGCAGACCTGCCAAAAAACTTTTTTTTAACCCATTCATCAGACTTCCTCCAACCCACTTGCTATGCTTAGCGCTCCACAGACTAGCTATGCAAATCATCTCTTTATCTCCCCAGACCCAAAGGCCACAGTACAACATATTTCCCCGAGCAGGTGTTTAAGTGAAGTGCAGGGAATCTGTCTCCCTCCAAGTGTGGAGAGGGCACTCTGTGATGCCTCTCGAGCCTCCCAGCGGAGCTCCTCTTTTCCAGCCTGTAAGCAGCAGCTGCTGTCCCTCTTTCCAGCAGAAACCTAAGGGCTTAGATGCTGAGTTGCAGGTCCATGGAAGAAATGAAACAGCGGCACCTTTGAACACAACTCAGATGGTGAACCATAGAGAGGGAGGGAAGAGATCTATCCACTTATAACACTCAGAACCACAGCACGGCAAGGCAAGAGCCTCATCCCAAATCCAAGGAGGTGATAGGAACTCTGAGACCAGACTTAAGCACATCCAAAAAAGAGGTGCTTTCTGAAAGGTGCACCCCTTTCACGGCTCCATGCTTGCATTGCTATGTTTAGCTACTTTTGCAGTAGGTGCACAGAGGTATCTAAAATAGAGAGCAGCCCCTTAGAAGTGAGATTCTTGTTCAAAAGCTATCTAAAGTACTTGGAGAGCCAGGTGAGAAACCTCTGCCACTTTTCTCACTTAGATCCTCCTTCTGCGATGGAAACAGTGAGGGAGATTGCTCTGTGTACCCTTCTCACCTGCACCACGGTGACCAAATACCAAGTCCTGATGCTGCATACTCCCCTCCCTGCAGCTGTTTTAGGACGTACAGTATATTTTGTGTTTGTACCTCATCTATGTGGCCTCAGGACACGATTGTCAAGCTGATTAGCCTGGAGGAACAAGAATTCTTCTGGCTAAGTGGACACGCTCCCTCAGATAACAGATGTTCCTGATACTCCTTGGTGTGTGACTGCCAACATGACATGAAAGTCAATGTGTTCCAGGGCTCCACTTTTCTTCCACCTACTTCATGACTTCCCATCTTTTCTGTTGTGTCTTTCCCTCTTTCTTCTTTGAAGGCCCTGAAAATGGTTGTATATTTGAACAAGAGTTATGCATTAGGGAATAAAAATCGCTTTAAAATATAAATTGGAACCGCATATTAGAATAGAGAGAAAAAAAGAAATTAAATTCAAGTGTAAGTCAGGCAAAGCCATATTGATTGTCTGCACTTATCTTTCCAAGAAAAGCCACTTTTGTATTTCATATGATCATTTAAATCAGAATTAGCTTAAGGCATCCCAATCATAGCAGTTATGAGGAACTGCAGCTGCTGCAGGCTAGATCTCTGCTCTCAGTTACAGGGATGAAATCACTGCCACAGAACTAGCCATAGATTCTCATAGATTTTAAAAGTCATCATCATATCTGAGAACATTTTGTCCAGCTAGTCAGTGTTCCGATGCCAGCTATTATAGGAAACAGAAACCCAAGTGCTATCTCTGAACTCACAGTAGCTTGAGCACTAAAAACAGCATGCAATTTTGGACAGAGAGGAAAGTATTGAGCATCTCTACAGCTCAGAAAACAGGGATAGAGAAGAGATTACCCCAGAATAGGAGGGGCAAGGCTGGGAGATTTGTTGCAGTGAAAAGCCTGCAATTCTGAAGGAGCTAACCAGAAGGCCCCACAACAGATCTACTAAGGGGTCTTGGTGGGACTGGCAGGCTGGAAGAATCCCCAGGCCCTGCAGGCAGGACTGCCAGAGGCAGGAGCCTTGAGGCAGGAAGAACCGCAGCCTCATCTCTCCAATCCAAAGGAAGGGAAAGAAGAGCAGCAGATAGTTTTAGCTTCGTTATAAAAATTGATGCCCAAACAATAACAGCGTCTACAAAAATATTTTGTTCAAATGGTCGGTACAGGTTTGATAAAAGTTAGGCATTCAGCACATGTGATCCCAAGCTCTCACTAATCTCCATCTCATTAAAAAGTTGTACCATCTTAGAATCACAGAATCATAGAATCACCACAGCTGGAAAAGACCTCCAAGATCATTTAGTCCAACCGTCCACCTACCACCAATATTTCCCCACCAAACCATGTCCCTCAGTACAATATCTAAACCTTTTGTGAACATCTTCAGGGACTGCGACACCACCACCTCCCTGGGCAGACTGTGCCACTGCATCACCACTCTTTCGGAGAAGAAATGTCTCCTAATGTCCAAACCCTGGTGCAAACTGAGACCAATCCTTCTCTTCCTACCACTACTTAAACGGGAGAAGAGGCCAACTCCCACCTAGACACAACCTTCTGTCAGGCAGTTGTAGGGAGTGATAAGGTCTCCCCTCAGCCTCCTCTTCTCCAGACTGAACAATCCTAGTTCCCTCATTTTGTTAGATGTGATCTATCAGAGTTCATGCATGAAAATGTATAATATACAGTATCTGTGTAACAGAAATGGTAGTTTGTCAAGACCTGATTTCTACCAACTGTTGTGCTATTGATTTTTCCTGTAAGATGCTCAGGCAAGTTCTGAAGTCCAAATAGCTTAAACTACATGGTTTCTTGTTGGGGCAGTTCCATCTGTTTACACAGCTTCAGAGCTTGTCATCAATATCAAAAACAAGGAGAACTTTGACCCTTTGTGCAGGCGGTGATACCAACTCCAAGTGCAGGGCTCTGCTGGAAATCTTTCTCTGTCTCCATGCTATTTTTCCCACTTCTTGCACTGAGTGACCTCTAAGAATGATCAACTCTGTCAGGAAATTCTGTCTTTATGTTAGCATTGTATTTTCAAGACTACCACTGCTGGCAAAAACATGACAAAAACAGCACTTCCATTTGCTACTTGGTGATGTAGGATTTTCTTCAACACTTTGCTAAGATCTTTTTCCAATTGCATACAGCAGAGATCCGTGAAGAAGAATATCCACTTAGCTTAATCAAGGTCTATTAAGCATACTACACTTAACTACATTTCATAGAATAAAATCAAATTAACTAATGCTTAAGTGGGACAACAGCTGAATAAGATGTCATGGATCAGTACCAATTTGTGCAGCATTCTGATCATCCGGTTGGTTAACTAACCATGATGCCAGAGAAGGGAAACTCTCACCAACTTGGACAGGATCCCTGGGGCTTTGCTTCCTTTTTGCTAACAACAGAAAGGGTTTGATTCAATTTTCATTTGCGAAAGATTCTCTCATGAGTTGTGGAGACAGATAAAGAAACACTTCCATTGCAAATCCCAGTTGGGTTTTGGAAAGAGAGGTTACAGGGGCACGACAGAATATAGATACTAAGTATTGAACAACCTTCTTTGTAGATTTTCAGTACTTACTTTTTTTTTTTTTTTTTTTAATGCTTCTGCTCAGAGAAAATCAACATTTTCTGAACTTACAGGTTCCCTCCCAGTGACATCACACTCAGAAACTGGCAACATACTTCTAAAGCAACGATGACTACAGCGCTTAAGTTTAAAGTTCTGTTAATTATAAACAATGTTACCAACACCATGTTCTTTGTCTTTATTCCTCCCTTGAAGGGTGTCTGTTCCTGAAACGCAGCAAGTGCTGCACACAAACCAGGAGGAAAGAGTCAGGATGCAGGTAGCCAGTCCTTCAGAAGGAAATACAGAAGGCTAAAGAAGCAGCGCACATTTGCACCAGTTTATCACATAACACCAGGGACTGTCAGTGGATTTTCCGCCCACAAGCACAGGAGGGAATCAGCACAGGATCAGGCCACAATTCATACACACAATTAAAACCTTCTCAAACCTGCCAGAATCCAAATCGCTTCCCTATTTCACTAATTCCAACATTGTTATCCACTTGGATTTAGAAATCCAAAGTCATTCTGAGGTTTTAATATGATCATGTCTCCTTTACCTCAGCTATTTCTCTTCTTGCATTTAAAGTCACAGTTCCCATACAAATGTTCCCCTGACTTTTAGTACTAATCCCACTTTTCAGCCACCTTATTTACTGAAGCAGCAAGGTCACAGGGGAGCCATAGAACCCTGGTCAGAACAACAATAGTAGCAACAGTGAGCAATAAAAACAAATGTAACCTACGTTGCTTAGCCTAGCATTCCTCCCTTCTGCTCATACTGACCTAGTCTCGTCTCAGCATTAGAGTAAGACCTTTGACTCTCAGACACTCTCTCTCTCATTATATTTGATTTATTAGCTCCAATTCTAATTATATTGTGTTATCTTGCATTGAAGAAGAGAAGGCTCTCTGGAGACCTCATTGTGGTCTTCCAATACTTGAAGGGAGCATATAAGCAGGAGGGGAATGGCTATTTACATGGGTGGATAGCGATAGGACAAGGGGGCATGGTTTTAAACTGGGACGGGGGGATTTAGATTAGATATTAGGGGGAAGTTTTTCACACAGAGGGTGATGATGCACTGGAACAGGTTGCCCACAGGTTGTGGATACCCCATCCCTGGAGGCATTCAAGGCCAGGCTGGATGTGGCTCTGGGCAGCCTGGTCTGGTGGTTGGCAACCCTGCACATAGCAGGGGGTTGAAATAAGATGGTCATTGTGGTCCTTTTCAACCCAGACCATTCTATGAGTCTATGATTCCATGATTAGACCCTTAAATGTTTCATTATCGACAGTCAGAGCAGGGCAATTACATCAGGGCTTGAAAGATAGAATAGAATGCCGCAGATCTATGAAACATGTTAGTAATTCAGGGAGCAGAAATCAGAAATATGTGTGTGTATGAAACACTGCACAGCAGTGTGTTGAAAATGAATGAGTTCAACAAAAGTTTTTTTATTTCTCATGTTGATGACTGAAGAGAAGCAACAGATGTTTTGTTTAGCTCACACTGCAGAAGGTCAGCATTCAACATCAAAAATTATGGTATACCTAAATCCAGCTACTATTTCTTATGTATTGTTTGTTCATCAGGAAACACTATAGCACGCTTGTTTTCTACTGAAAACAAGAACATCCTGTAGCATTCAGGAAACAGAGGAACAACAACAAACAGGAATGCTTTGTCCGACTGACACTTCAGGTTGAGGAAACCAGAGAAAGCAATCTGGAAGGCGTGCAAAACAATCGAACAAGCAAATAAAACAAAAACCCAAACGAAACGAAACCAAAAAAGCCACAATAAGTCAGGCGAGAAACAGCACCGCTATCCTACCGCCATCGCTTGTGCAGCAGCACCACCCCGTGCCCGGCACCAACGGAGCGGCTGCAGCCTGGCCCGGCCCGCACCTGCTGCGTGAGCCGGCCCGAAGCGAGCACGAGTAACTGCATCACTGAGCCCAGAAGGTGAAGCCTCTCGGTAGAAGCCGGGAAAGCAATATCGGTAGAAATGAACTATAAGTGCTCGATAGGTACGTTACCTCCAAAGTGCTTTCTGGTCACATCCCACCGACCTGTTCACCGCTCTGGATTCTGTTCAATAACAACACATTTCAGCACGCTTTTTTTGAAGAGGTTCTCCTCATCTCCTGCATTTAAAACTTGGGAGACACGTCCTGTTTGGGCTAGAATAGAGCTCAGTGTCTTCTTACCAGCAGCACGGTGCTACGCTTCGGGTTTGGGGTGAAAAGAATTGATGCTAACACCCTCACGTTTCAGCAGTTGCTGAACAGGGCTTACACGGAGTGTAAACTGTATGTACTAGCTGCTTCTGGTGCTGCCCTGGCAGAGAGGAGTTGGGAGAGGACACAGCCAGGACAGCTGACCCGGGTTGACCAAAGGGATATCCCACCCCATAGAGCAACGTGCTCAGCTGTAAAAGCTAAGGGGGGGAGGGGGGGGGGGGATGTTCGGAGCAATGCCAAGAAACAGCTATGTGTGATGAGCCCTACTTTTCTGGGAGTGGCTGAACATCTGCCTGCTACTGGGAAGTGGCAAATGCATTTGCTTTGCCTGCAAGCACAGCTTTCGCTTTACCAGCAAAGCTCTTGCTTCACTGTCTCAACCCACAAGCTCCCCTGCTTCTTTTCAGTTCTTTCCCCATTACCAACTGAGGAGCATAGGCAAGCAGCTGGGTGGTGCTGAGCTGCCTGCTGCGGGTTAAACCAAACCACCACTGTTCATTTCAGAGGAGAAAGGCACTGATTTTGATGAAAGCAACCCAGAGCAGCTGTGTGTTCTGCACCAATCACCTCACCCCGCTCTGAATGTCAAAAGGAGGAAGGTAAGTGCCTGACTGTTCTGTCTGACCTGAGCACCCAACTACGGATTTTCCATGAACAGATATTAATTTATGTAAAGAGTAGACAAATGCATAGCTATGGCCATAGCAATGACATTAAGGAAAACACGAGCTCTGAATACACCCCATTTCTGAGAGACTTCATTACATACCTGAGAAGAAAAAAAAATGGTTGAAGTCAGCATTTCTATTAGCAGCTTCAGAAGAAAAACCTGTATTTGACTTACTTAAGGACTGATGAAATCTCATTTCTTCTCCTCTGATTTGAAAACAAGGTAGAGTTCAAAAGCTGTTGCCTTGTTTCTGGTCCCCACCTCTCCTCCCTCAAAGGTCAGGGGAATGGGAATGAAGCACCAGCTTTGAATGATGCCAAGGTGCCCTTCTAAAGGAGACCAAAACATCTACACAATGCAAAAGTTATCATTCACACTTTTCAGTACAATGTCTGAATGTATTTTGCTGATCTGTGACTTCTAAATGCTTTTACATTAAATCAGGGAGCAGAAAAAAACGTTATCAGTTAGGCTTTCACTTGTAGCATTGCCTTCTTCATAAATTACTGCTCTCAAGATGAGTTTCAGAGTAAATGTCAAACCATTTCTTTCCAGCTGTCATAAAGGAGCAAGAAGATGAAGAAGCGATGATATGAACAGCACCAAAGTGGGAGATTTGGTGATATAGGCCCACAAAATCTTTTAATTCTTAAAACTAGGTCCACGCTCAGCACAAGTCCTTTTTGCTATTTTAATTTATATTTGATGAATTCAACCAGAATATTTTATCTAAATGACTTCTATATTTAACAAGAAATTAAACAGCTCCATTTATTTTACCAACATTATCGTGAAGAAAAATATTTCTATATGCATCAACAAAAAAGAAAGAAAAAAATCAAGTGAATAAGATAGCAAATTCCATACACATAAAATTGTCCGATACACCATACGCAACAGCACAACACTGCAATGAAAAAAGAAAAACCTTTTTGTGGTGGGAAGAGATAAAGAAGGAGGTACAGTAGGCTTTTCAGGCACAAACAACAAAATCCAACTTCTTAAATTAGCTTTAAAATAGGATTTCTTAAGTAAGAGGTTTGATTCTACTACTCACGTGATAATTGGCTCTTGACTTAACTAAAAAATTGATAGGACTATCAACTTCTGAGCACTTCATAACCATGCCAGAAACTGAACACAAATTTATATGAATCAAAATCAGAAGATGTAGAGGCAAAAACAAACACAGCTCTGATGAGCAATTGACATAAAGAGAGTAATTAATTCTCAGGTGGTTGTAGTTCAAGGTTATCTTACAATTGCAGTGTATTGAGCAATCTATATTTTGTATTCCTAAAGGGAAGTTAAGTAACAAATACCGGAAACATAAATCAATAAACTACTTTTCCACTTCTTTGAGAAAGCTCAAGATTTCAGACTCTGTTTCTCAATTCAAAATGGAATTTTAAATGCTTTTGAACCATTTGCATCCAGCTGTATTTCTGTGGCTGGATTCCAGGGCCCTGCAGTAGTTCACCACGGGGTCAGGGAAACATGCAGGCTGACAAACAGGGCAGGGCAGGATTGCAGCAGCAGCACTGTACATCAGCTTAAGCTATGGTGGAGACAGAATCATAGAATCATCACAGTTGGAAAAGACCTCTAAGATCATCTCGTCGATACAAACCACACCCCTTGCCATCCTCACGTACAGGCAGTGACAGGGAAAATTCAGCAAACCTTCCAGGAAGAATTGAAAGAAGCACTTAACTGCCAAGGAGAAAATCATTTGTGTTGGTTTTAAGTCCGGAAGTATCAAATTTGGACCCCCCAAAAATAGACAAAATAGAGACAGAGCGAGTGGAACATTGAGTGACAGTGTACACTCGCAAGAGAACAGAAAGTAACTGTTTTATAGTGGATTAGGCTTTAGTTAACATATTTACTTAAAAGAATTCTTCATATTTTACTTGATTAACCAAGTGCTTATTAACAAGATATAACAATAATAACTCATCATTATAATTTCCCAAACTTCAAATTTCATATTTATTCAATATGGAAGTTAAAAAGTTAAACTTGTGAAGAATCAATTTCATCAGGACTATCAAAATGTGGAGATTCTCCAGCTGTTGTATGTGACTAACTGATAAGCTAAGTTTAGAACCATGCTGTTTAGACTTCATCATGCACAAAACAGTCTCCTGATTCTTCTTCACACGTCAATTTAATTTTCAGAGCCATTCATAAACGGTAAATGAAAACAGCAATTTTAAGGCAGCTTAAATAGCACCGCTGTTTCTTTAACACTATGCTCTGCTCCCTGCTAACATGATGAGAGATGGTGCTGCAACATCCCTTTTTCATGCAAGATCCCTGAAGTACGGACCACTTTCCTCCCATCTTCTTCACTGAGCCTATCCCAGAAATCTTCAACTCATCCTGCAAGTGCAGCGTATTAGCTGTACTCTGGCACTGATGCTAACAGCTCTCCTCCTTTCTCAGCTTTGGAGGAAAAGAAAACGAGAAAAGAAAGCAGCACAAAATGAGAATGCAGTGCTCAGTAGGTATCAATAATTTGGTACTGCAGTTATACCAAATAGCAGCATCACCACAGCAACAATATACTGCCTGCTACTAGGCTGGAAATCATGATGTGCAGCTGGAAAGCATTATATATACTTACAAACCTGCAAACTAGTAGGAAAAATTCGGCAACTCTTTCAAGCAGTGGAATTAAATGAAAATGGATCTTTGCCCATTGAAAACCACATACAACAGTGCCAAGAGGGAAAAAATTTATTGATTCTTTAGATTTCCAATGACTGCTTGCATTATGTTCTACAAATTCATTCAAATATTACATACAAAGGATATCTTCTCTTCATTTGCAGTGTTAGAACTAGTTTAAGATTCAGTGGAAATATAAGGAATAAAAGCAAAAAAAAAAAAAGTCTTTAAATTATTAATGGAGATACACTATTAGTGGAAATACATGATTTTTTTTTCCATATTTCAGCAAAACACTTGCAAATAACTGGGTTCTGTGTCCAGTACTCATCTTCCATGAAGAAGACTTTCGCATACACTCAGAAGGCACTTGAAATTCCCAGAGGTTGGGATGTCTGAGTAGGAGAGACTGTTTATCAGCTGAGCAGTAACATGTTTGTTTTTAATAAGTGCGATATGAATATAAATTCAAACAGCCATAAAGCATTAAGATGCAAAATCTTAGCGAGGCATGCTAACTAAAGGGCTGCAAAGCTGGAGCACAAGAAATCCTTCATGCTTCTGCCACCATTACTCATCATCTCCACCACAGAGGAGCAGGAGTGCCTTCCTGTAGTCCCCAGACGTATCTTTCTGTTAATAGAACAAACCAGTCACCATGAGTCACAGCCACAGAAATGCAAGGAAATGCAGCTGCCAATGAAAGACTAAACAGATTACACACTTGTCCCATCCACGGGAAATCCAATCAGTGGATGACTCTCCACTTGGGAACGGCAGAAGGAAATTCTCTGCCTCTTCTGTCAGAGTTATGTTTACAGAGAAAGAAGTTCAGAAACAATAAATGCCCCTGAAAGCTTTAGTAGAACTGAGCTACCTACTGCATGTTAGAAAGCATTCAACTGCAAATGAAGAAGTGCAAACAAAGAAGAATCTGGAAGCAGCACCAAAAGCAACAGCCTCTACATTGTAATCCAGCCTAATTAATGGAGCAGCACCTAAGGAGTGGCAAGAGCATTTAAAATATTCCCCAAAACATTACTAGGAAAAAAAGCATTTGGGATCTAACTTCGCAGCAAATCCATGACAATCCTCCCATGGCTGGCTCTGGATTTCCTGCTTGCTCCTACACTTTTTACTTCTTCGCATCCACTCAGAGGAGATTTTGACACAGACAGTGATTCCACTGTGAGATTTTTTTCCTACTTTTGAGTGGTGCCACATCACAATCATAGATTTCCTCTCCAACCCCCTGTGCTATTCCTCTGCAGCCAGCATCCTTTCTAAAGCACTAAAAAGCAGAAAGAACTCAGAGAAGAAGGAAGAAATGCAGTAACTAAAAGTGGGGAAAAAAATGAGCAATTTTGTAATTTTAAAAATTTAAAATTACAATTTTGTAATTGTAAAAATTGTAATTAGGGAAGACCATGTCTATTCTGCTAGTGAACACTGAGGGGAAAAAAAAAATGAAAAAAAAAACCAAACACTTTAGCTTTTCATAAGAAATGCTTCCCACTTAAATGATGCTGCTTGGTACTTCACAGAACTGCAGGCCAACCACTGCTGCCCTCAGAGTGCCCTATGCTGTCCTGCATTACTGTTTCCCTCTCATTTACAGTGGAAACAATTATTTAAGTACCCCTGCTTCCCCTGACAACAAAACAGTGGTTTTACCTGAATCATCTGATGCAACGATTTCGCAAAATTCTTTCTGAATTCATGTCTAATATCCAACAGATCGATTTCACTTCTTGAAACCATGACTCTGATCAGGGTATCGTCATCAGTGCCAGCCCCCTGAAGAGAAGAGTTTAAATATTACACTATACATTTGTTCTAGACAAATACTGTAGTAAAACAACAAAAAAATAAAAACAAGTGGTATTTCAAAACACTCCTGCATTACATTTCTATACCAAAACAGGATTTATGGGACAGTAGCACAAGACATCCACACTACAGTGTGTAGAACAGAGGACCAGCAATGCGAGGTGCACTAAGCCCCAGAAGTCTGTGAAGTCCAATATGGTCAGCCCTCTTATTTTGTGTTTCATCTTCACAGACTCCAACTGTGAATGCCCAGATAAATTTTAAACCCTCCAGCTCCAAGATTACACAGTAGCATGTCTGATCACTACAACCAGAATCACACAGAAATCATCTTTTCAGTGAAGTCACAGGTCACTGCAGACCTGCAGTGAGTTCTGGAAGTGGGTACGGAAATCTCAACAATACTAAATGGAAGCATTTAACATTGTACAGCAAGCACAGGCAGACCAATCCATTCCACAAGTTATCCAGCTGTCTATTAGAAGGCAAACTTCCTGTGCCTTTCCCAACCATGCATCTCTTTTATTCTTCTAGCTTTAAATATTCCAAGTTTCTGCACTAGCGAACACTGCCAGGCCAACATCCTGACCCCTCCTACTCAGACATGTCAGACTCCACGCAAGCTGAAGCAATACACATTGTCACATGCTGACCTGCTAGTGCACCTCAAGGAAGGACTTGGCAGAGTCCCCACGATCATCTTCAGCCTAATGTCCAGGGCCACTCAATCCTTCGACTGGGTGTAACATTCTTGGTTTACATCTAAAAGTGCCCTAAAGCTGCTCAGAAGTTATGTCATGAGTCCAGTTGTTTCTGAGTAGGATTTGATAGTAAAACCTGGTAAAAGTTAGGCTCTGCCCCACCTTATTGTGAAAGTAGACATTGTAGAACTTTGTCATATCAAACTGCTAAATTACAATTATAAATTCTTCTGCCAAATTTACCAACGACAAAGTTCTTTCTTATGGAAAGAGGTTAACCATTTTATTTATATATATATCTGGGATCTCATCCACAGGCTTTAGTAAAGCATCGCATCATAGAAATTAAAAAGATTATTAAACCCATAGGAAAAAAAAAGTTTTCTACTGCATTCCTTGAAAAAAAAAATAATAGTAAATAGACAAATAAGAAAAAGTAATCAGCATATTGTTAGCATACGTTGTATTTTCTATCTAAACTTTCTTTTATGCTGATGGTGGTAAAAGCAGTAAAGAAGCTTTTAAAAATTAAGCTACCGTTTCTTCTGTTTTCATTAATTCTCATGTTGACACCTGACAGCCACAACTGTTTGTAACAAACACACTTCAGTGCTTTTCAGCAAGGGGAAGGAAGGATTTCTTCAGGGAAGCTGATAACATGCTTGAAACAAAAGACCACCAACTTCACCTTTCCTAGGGTTTTAATTACTGTTGCCCAATTTAAGTTAGTAATCCCGATTCCCTGCTTATCTCTTTCTAGCTAGGATAAGGTGAGGCAAAGAAAAACACAGCTGTGTGACTGACGGGGTTCCCCTGCTAAAGCTTTTATAGCTGTTTAGATAGCTTTTGTTTTTCTCTTACAAGTTCCTTTTTCTTTTCAAAATAGGATAGTCATTATGTTTGTGTTTCAAAGTTAACTGCACCTTTAGTCTCTAAACACTCACGTCCAAAGCAAAGAGCAATAGATCTGCACAAGTGACAGTTCAGCTTTGGTCATACTTACTTCCTAAATATATCCACCACTTAAATAAAGGCAATGAAGTCTTTATTTAGCCAAAGGTGCTCAGTGAATCTAGCCAGACATTTTCCATTATAACAAGATCAAGGCCAAAAGCTGCTGATGAGACTGATGTTTTCTGTAAAATACTTGTGGTCTGAGAAATTTACAGGGATCTCAGAGGGGAAAAAAAAGCAGCATATGAATTGATCTGTCCCAGATCTGCATACCCCAAACCTTTTGTAGATGCTTAGTGATACAGTGATACTCTGTTGGCATTTGCAGTGAAAAAGAAATGATGAACAAATGAAAAGGAGGACAATAGCCAGGGGAGATGAAAAGTGACATATGGAAAAATATATACATACTTTCATGGAATAATACAAAGTTTCAGCAAAATAGGCAGGCACACTTCGGATGCATTTCACTGAAAAAGGGCAAAGGATTAAATTACTGATTGTTATTAAACCACAAGGCAATCTTTCAGTGGCAAGACAAGTCGTGAACTTCTGTACTATTCTCTCCAGCGTGGGCAATTAAGCATACAGTTAGCTAGACTGTTCCTTTACTACAACTCTTTGGGTTCCAGAAGTTATAACAGAAAAGAAATACCACTAGCCAAATTCTACTCCCAGTTACAAACCTACTACGGCATTGTAAGCGGGATGCCAAGAATTCAACCAAAGGCAGAGCTCTGTCTCACTTTCTGGTTTTTCAATTTCTGCACATTACTGAACAGAACACAGTTAGCAACACCAGTGTTCCCACTTTTTCCTACCCCCAACCCCTCCCACCCTCCTCCTTGCTTCCATCTCATAAAGAGTAAAAGCTTATTCTCTAAATACTAAAATAGACCCCAGGTGAGTAACTTAAGATAGACCCATGTTTTCATGCCAAATCCTGTAACAACTGCAATTTAAGAAGACTTGGGAGTAAACGAAAGAAGGCCAGTTCTAGATCTGTTAAGACTGTAATTACCAACTGCCAAAAGCAACTTCTCCAAATCACCAGAGGTTTCACGGTCAATGGTTTCTTCAATTTGAAAGCCAGAAATAGTCATGTATTTGTCAAACACTGGAAAATAGAAAGCGTGCTTACAGTCACAAATATTGTCAGCATTTCTCCCAGAATTCTCCTCAGTACAGGTTAATGTCATCTGTATCTCATTATCCACTGCTCAAATGCTGTTGTTCACTCCTTCTTTGCTCTGAAATATCTTAATTACTTATTTCTTTCTGGATTGCTATTATACAGCACATTTTGAGAGGAGCAATGCTGTGTACCAGAACATGCTGGGGGCATCCTAGCAGGAAAGCAGCTTTGTGGAAAAGGACCTAGGGGTCCTAATAGACCAAGGACCAAGTTGAACATGAGTCAGCAGTGTGTCCTGGCTGCAAAGAAAGACAACGGTATCCTAGGCTGCATCAGGACAAGTATTGCCAGAAGAGAGGGAGGTGATTCTTCCCCTCTCCTCGGGGCTTGTCAGGCCATACCTGAAGTACTGTGTTCAATTCTGGGCTCTCCAGTACAAGACAGACATGGATATACTGGAGAGATTCCAGCAAAGGAAATGCTGGGTGATTAAGGGTGTTGGAGCTTCTCTCCTATGAGGAAAGGTTGAAAGAGACGTAGCTGTTCAACTTAAAAAAGAGAAGCCTCAAGGGAATTTTATCAATGTGTATAAATACCTAGAGGGGAGGTGCACAGAAGATAGAGCCAGGCTCTTCTCAGTGGCACCCAGTGATAGGACAAGAGGCAGGGAGGACCAATTAGAACACATGCGGTTCCATCTAAACACTGGGAAATACTTTTTCATTGTGCAGGTGCTGGAGTGCTGGCACAGGCTGTTCAGTCTCCTTGGAAATCTTCAGAAGTCACCCAGACAGGGGCCTCGGCAGCCTGCTCCAGATGGCCCTGCTTGAGCATGGGTTTAGACAAGATAACCTCCAGCAGACCCTTCCAATCTCAGCTACACTGGGATTCTGTGAACATACTCACTGAGAGTGCAGAAAGAGGGAAGATGAGAAGGAAGCCTTAAACACTTTTCCCAGGGCAATGCTATCATCACGCTGAATCTGAGACCTTTTCTATGCTGGGCTGCTACATCCACTTAGCTTCACCCAAGCTGCCCTGTAGGCAGTCTATTCTGCATTCAAAGAAAATTGCTGTCTTATCAGTAGTTATAAAATATTACATCCCCATCATGTTAGGTAAACAAACTTTAGGATTACTTTATTGCCAACAGCAGTTAAAAAAATAAAAATAAAATTGCAAATAAAATTAGCTTTGAAAATCCCATGAATCCAAGATAAAGAGAAAACAAAGACTGGAGAACCAAAGAAAAATTTACTGGTCATTAATTCCAGTGGCCTAAGCAGCTTGGTAAAACAGACTTATTAACAGGTGAGGAGCAGGAAAAAAAATATTGTTTATTTATTAAGAGCTAATAAAACACGCACCTAGGAAATGGCTGATTGTTTCAGATTATGGTGACTCATAACAGACTCTTATTGTCACTTTATTGCCATGACCTCCTTCAAAAGAAAATGTAAACATGCATCCAGCAAGAAACACTGCAGCTGTCCCTCAGATCTACTGCACCACTCCCTCAAGCAGCAGATCAGCTCTGCTTCTTGCTACGGGGAAAGAAAATTAGAGGAAACAAAACTGAAAGTGCTAAAAAGAGGGGAGAAGTGAATAAAGGTTGCTGGACTTCACCAATGCAGTACCAGAAACAACTACCACTTTTACCATCGTCAGGGTAATGCCAGGACTTCAATCAGAAGTTTTCAGCCATACCTGAACTATATCACCTACCCCTCCTTAAATGAGAAACACTTCGAGTTCCCAAGATGGTGATGAATGTTTCTTCATCTGTACCCCATTTCAGCTCCCCAGCTCTAAACAAGACCTGTTGTAAATTGAAGAGAACAAAACAGCAGAATTTGTTATGCGTTCACACATCTTGTTGAAAAGTTCCATTTGTCTTAATTTAAGGAGCAATAGCTGGAGAGAAAAAGATGAGATAAAATACTAACGTGACTTTGGAAACAAATAAATGATAAATTCTAAAATTGACTGTGAAAGCATTTACATGAATAATACTGCTTAAGGCCCTAAAATTGAATGTGTGCATAGTCCCTTTCATAAGCCCCAAGTTTTCTGAAACTGCCATCATCTAAGAGATAAAGTCCATTCCTAATATTTTTTTTTCTCTTCCCTTTTTCAAATCAAACTGGCAAAACGTCATTATAATATGACTCATCTCAATGGGACAACTATGTTTACTTGGCTCAGGAGTTTTCCAAAACAGAGGGGCCAAAATGGATTCAAAAGCTCTCAGAAACAGTATTTGTGAGATGCTAAATTCTTAACCAATATAAAATTACATTGGTAACAGGTTTTAATTGTGTTAGAGCACAGTGATTGCTCTTCAGCTATGTCTGAATGCTATTAGCAGCCTATGGTAAAGTAGAATGTTTTTAGAAATTCAAATAAGCAACAGAAGAAACAAAAAAGAAAAATAATCAGAAAAAAAAAATAATTCTTCTGTCTCAAACTCAGAAGCCTTTCTCCAAATTGTGTGCTCAACTGGATGTAAGGAAAAAGGTTTTGCATATCAGAGTACATAGATTTTTTCCACCTTCCTCGGAGGGGCAAACAGTTACTACCTATACTAAGGCCATCAAATACCTCCTAGAAAAACCCACAGAACCACATCTGCTCCTTAGCCATACTGTATGCCAACCATCTGCTCACACAGTAAAATCTGAATGTGACATTATGAATTTCCTATTTCTCTTTCTGCCACAATCCTATTCAAAGTGCATTTGTGACTGCTGAATGCTGGTTTTAAACTGTGATACAGAGTAGAAAAGGGTGAGAAAAAAGGGGCTATTCAAGCACTGCAAGGATATCCAGTTCAAAATAACGTATGTTAAGCTCTTTATCCAGTAGCAAATGTGAAGTCTCATTACAGCGTTTTGAAATTCCAAAAATACATTTGTTTGGAGGTACTAGAAGTTGTGAATTACATTTATGTAAGCTCCAATGGTTGCTAACAACTAGACTGCCTTACATTCCCATGGAGTAAAGACACTGTTACAAATGTCAAGTTCTTGAAATAATGTCTTATAGCTGAAGCACAGTCATCAAGCCTGATTTCACAGACTCCTATAAATGTTTTCTTAATTACAAGTCATGGATCTCAATATGTTCTCCCATCACAATATACAAATAAAAAATTTCTTCCCCTTAGTTGAGTCAGCAATGAGTTTAATAGCTATCCCAAGAAGTACTCTGAATAATGGTTCAAATACCCATTAAATCAGATCAGAGTCCAACAGCCACGGATATGCCCACTTGTTTACAAAGAAACTGAAAACAGGTGATAAGCCAGGTACTATTCCTATTGATCTTATCATTGCCAGAAGCAATGGTTCATAAATAATAAAAGTCTTAAATAATTTTTTACAACCACACTACTAAGTTTTCCTGTGCCTTGCTACTGCACAATACTCAAAACATGCCTCACCTGCATAGTTTATTATTAAAAAAGCAGTGCAAAACGTCTTCCAAAAAGTTAAGCTTTCTCTTCTTAGGATTCTCAGAAAGAAAAATTAATAGTTCCCTACATATTCATACCATCTCAAATGCCCTTTCCCCAACCACTTTTAATTAAATTATGTTTGCTTGTTTTTAATTTTGTCTGAGATAACTGAAAATTACCACTGAATTTAAAAAGTTACAGTCGAATATTTCATATCCTTCCCAAAATGTCATAGTAATCAATGAAACATCTGGAAGCCAGAAAGAGTCTTGCATTTGCAGTCACATACTTCAGTTCTGACCATCTGTACCTGGCAATAATCATTAGAAAATGCTCTGAATCTATTCCAGCTATGTTAACTGTTGAACACAAAGACATCATTAGGAGAAATGTGACAGAACACCACTCTGTATGGGACCCAGCTCAAGCCAAATGCACACAGCAGACCACAAAGAACATTTTAAAAAAGAAGGAATTTTTCTATATTTAGGTACGGTGCCTATTAAATTTAGACAGCCAAAAAGAGGCATCTATCTAGCGAGGACTGTGGTTCATGACTTTCTTCAGCTACATAAACCCAGTTAAAGATAAAATTGACACAGTTTCATGAAAGAGTCAGTTTAGTGATTTAAATATTTGCTTCACTAATTGCCGGGCTCTGGCTGGCCCCATACAAATTTTAACAGGAGAAAGATGCTTTCTTACTTTACTTAACAAAATATAGGCCTGAGCCAAGAAGATATTTTGCCAATGTCTCTGTGCATCTTGCTCTACTATCAAAAGAATAACTGATCTGGTATGCTGCTTTTCCTCCTTGTCATCTTGAACAATCTACATATTTTCTTCCATCTTTGCTGACAATTTATGAAAGAAAATCTGTAATCCGGAGCTATTTGAAACTGTTGAGAAGAAACATGCATTAAATTCACTCTGTACTCCAGTTGCTGAAATAGTGCCCAGACCTACAGCAAAGCCAACAGAAACTAGCAAAAGACTTCTTCAAGGATATTGTTTACTGCCAGTATTCCTCTTCCTGCCTACAGCACAATTTAATGATCAGCAATCCAGTCAAGGAACATACACACAAATGGCAACAGGTGTGTCCCTAGAAACTCTATAGAGGAAAAATATTGGATTGCCACTTTGTTACAGTAGCATAGGGTATTTGGAATACTTTCTCTTTTTATTGTTTCCCCTCCCTGGAGGCATCCTTTGCTGATTAGCATTATCATTTCTCCGTAACAAGGATATAACACTTGATATGTAAGTATTGAATTTAGAAAAGCCCAAATTGAACATTAAAGAATAAACTGTTAACACATCTGAGTTTTCCAGCAGTGGGGTCTCAGCATCACAAAGCCTCAGCAGTCATAATTCTCTCTTCTAGTGACTCTAGTCATACTTTACAGTGAAACACAAAAGTTTTGATCCCAACATTCCAGTTTTTTCACTTCTTTTCCCTACAACACATAAAATCACAGCAAAATGTATTAAAAAAAAAAACAACAATAACAAAAAAAGCACACACAGAATCCTAAAAAATTATCTCTGACATTTAAACTGTATTTGTGTAGGGTCTTTACAAGAGAACTGGTAGAAATGGTCCCTCCTCCCCTCAAAAGAGTCATTCACCCACCTGAGCATCCTTCTCAACAAGAGCCTCATCAACTCTGCCATCAGGATCTCTATTTCCCTAAAGAAAAATTTTACAAGCTGTTAAACTTATGAATCAAAAGCCAAACTGTTACGTTAAGCCTGTAAAAGTTGTTGTGAGAAGTCAATCCACAATGTACCTTCTTCAAAATCGACTTCATTTCTCCCTTCTACTTGCCTTATTACCTTCAAAAACACACACACAAGACATTCTGCAGTATCCATATCATAAACACCACAGAAGCTTTTCAAGCCAGAGTTGTAGAAAAGGCCTGTAACAGATCTCAAGATTGTAGGTTCAGAGGAATTAACTCAGTTTCAGTACCAATCCTGCCTATCATTTGGCCTATGAACCCTAGTCAGTAAGCAGAAAACAACTAGCACACGTCAGACATCAAAACAGAAAGAAAATCATACACACATGCATGCATGGTAAGAGATACACACCTGCAGCAGGACCACCAGCAGTCTCTGAAAATGGCCTGATGTCTCTCCTGTGATCTTATCTTCCAAGTTGGCCTCATATTCTGCAAAAAAAACAATACTCTTGTGGAATTGTCCATCAGAAACAGCTTTAACAACTGGGCATATTCTGCTTTATAACATAACATTATTGCAAAAAGATAAAAAGATAGTACCTCACCCCTGTTATCAGCAGATTGCTAAAAATATTTTGAAATAAAGGGTGACACACATGGGCCCAGCTCTTCAAGGAACTGAAGACCATATACATCTGGGGTTATACTGAAATACAGCAGCCTATTCAACAAGCGTAAGCCCAGAAAAATCTTGTGTCCATATGTTTTGTTCTTGAAAATTCTGTTTTACCCTACACTTTATTAAAACATGAGAATTTCTTCTTGCTGGAAACCAGGACAGATATAATGTGCTGAAATAAAAACTGCCTTAAAAAGATAAACCCCCACAGTCATTGGGTGAATGCACATACTCATACTCTTGCGGACAACCAAAAAGCTGGACCTGCTTTAACATAAATGCATTTTACCACAATGATAAGTAAAAAAAAAAAAAAAGAAGAAGAAAAAAAGGAAAAAATAATAAAAAACCCCTGATACCAGGTTTGTAATTTCCAAACAAAAATTTCTGGCTAGAACAAAGAAATACATCTGAATGAATTCTAAGTACAAGGCACAAAAGACCTTGCATATCTTAGCCATAGGCCCAAAATAAAAAGGATTTTTTGTTTACAGCCCAAACACTAGTTTCTAGCAATATGAAGTTTCCCAGGTCAGCAGAACAAAATTCCACTTCCTGCACGCACACCTCCATTCAAATATAGGTCTTGTTTGAAATGTGTTAAAATCATATTGAAAGACCTGATAGGAGAACCCAGAACTTTATTTTATACTGAATTTTACCTTGCATATAAACCTGTTTAATATTCTGCACTTCAGCAGGTGTTCTTGAGGCAAGAATTTCAGTCAACACTTTCTCATTGGTTCCTGCTCCCTAGGGTGCAAGTAGAAACAGTTGATTTGATAACAACAGGAAAACAACTATTCCCTTTGACAATCAAAAGGCAAGCATTACTTTATACGCTTGGACCAAACAGAGAATTTTTTTCTTATTATCATCTCATACATTGGGAGTAGAGAGGTGGGAACTTTTCATTTAAATTCTGGCATGATTATATGCAAAACCAACCCAATACTTACAAAAAGCTCACTGTGCAGAATCCAGATGAGCCCATCTGAGACATCTCAGTTCTTCACTGTCACCATCAATGACATAAAGGTAACTGAACGGTTTCACTCTTAGCTGTAGTTCATGTGCTGTCCTTCACTGATCTTTACCTTTCTATCAGTTGTGCTGTGTTTAAACCTTCCCCCTTTTCCACCACAAATAAGCGCATTTTACAACAGAATTGTAAACTGAGACCCTCAAATATTTGCTGCCTTCTCGTTACATGTAGCTAAAAGAGGAACTTCTCACTTTCACATGGATAAAATTTACAAAAGCCAAAGTAATATCTTGTTACCACATGTCTAAGTCTGCTTTGCCTGTAAGAAAAGCCACTGCTGTTTACACTTCAAAAGGAGTGACTTCAGAAAAGCAACACTTGATTACAATACCGTGCTTTTTTTTTTTTTTTACTGCAGCATATTATTTACAATTCTTCCTAGAATTTAAAAAGAACTTTATCAGCTTTTCCTTTACCAATGTTCCTTTTCTTTGTTCATTCCAATGCACAGAAAAATACGAACAAAAATTTTATAAAACATATTCAGTCCTTTCCCTCTTACCTTGATTGCATGCTTCAGTGCATGAGCATCAAAAATACGTGCTGGTCTCATCAAAGATACCATCAATGTTTCAAACTTGCCAGTAAGTTCTGATTTCAGGTCATCCACAAGATCCTAGTGCAGAACAAAAGTACCATAATGAATAATGACTAAAGACTTCAAATGGACACCACGTGTGTCTGCAAGTTAGAAGACTCCGGAGATGCATCGAAAAGGACACAGGATAGGGTTCTTTTTGTTTTAACTGGCACATGACCTAAACAAATGTAACCAGATAAAGAGAAAAAAAAAAGATGCTTGTGCACTTAGCAAACCTGAATCATAGAATCCTTAGTGTTGGAAAGGACCTTTAAAGGTCATCTAGTCCAACTCTCCTGCGATGAACAGTGACATCCACAGCTCAGTCAGGCTGCCCAGGGCCCTGCCCAGCCTGGCCTTGAATGTCTCCAGGGATGGGGTAGCCATCGTATCTCTGGGAAACCTGTTCCAGTGCCCCACTACCCTCACTGTAAAACACTTTTTCCTTATATCCGACCTAAGTCTACCCTACTTAAGTTTAAAACCATTTCCCCTTGTTCTCTCACCACAGACCCTGCTAAAGAGTCTGTCCACTTCTTTCTTACAGTCCCCCTTTAGATACTGAAAGGCCTCTCTTTGATGACCTCAGAGGCTTCTCTTCTCCAGGCTGCCTAGCCCCTGCTCTCTCACTCCTTACAGGAGAGAGGTGCTCCATTCCTCAGATCATTTTTGTGGCCCTCCTCTGGACGCGCACCAACAAGCCCATATCTCTCCTGTACTGAGAACTCCACATCTGGACACAGTACTCAAGGTGTGGCCTCACTAGCACAAAGCAGAAGAGCAGGATCACCTCCCACACCACTACTTTTGATGCAGCCCAAGGATATACATGGCTTTCTGGGCTGCAAGGGCACGCTGCTGGCTCACATCCAGCCTCCTGCTCACCAGTGCCCCCAGGTCCTTTTCAACAGGGCTGTGCTCCATCCTTACATCCCCCAACTCCCACTGGCAGTAGGGAGCAAGGGAGCAAGACCTTGCTCTTGGATTTGTTGAACCTCGTGAGGGGTCGCTGCTCAAGCCTGTCTAGGTCCCTCTGAACAGCATCCCATCCCTCAGGTGTATCAACATCACCCCACAGCTTGGTGTCATCTGCAAACTTGCTGAGGGTGCACTTGACCCCACTATCAATGTCATTGATGAAGACATTAAATGAGTATCTATCCCAGCACTGACCCCTGGGGGACACCACTCGTTACTGATATCTATCCAGACAATGAATCGCTGACCACCACTCTCTGGACTCAATCTTGCAGCCAGTGCTTTGTCCACCAAACAGTCTACCCTTCAAACCTGTATCTTTCCAATTTGGTGAGAAGGATCTTGTGGGGTATCATATTATGCTTTGGGGATTTTTTTATGTTATTTAAAATTGAAATTCTTTAAATACTACTGACTAACTGCACTAATTATTTTAAGTAATGGTTAACTACTGGAAGAAAGCTGTCTTTCCTTTAAACTACTTTATGGTTTTCTCCACCACTTTATTTGGTGTCACCCTTTCCTAAGATATTAGACTGCTTGGTTTCTATCACATTTTCTATCTCTAAAAAACTATCTTTCTGCTGTCACTTTACATGGCAGATATTAAGTCAAAATATTTGATAATTCCTTCTATACTGAGGATAAGATCAGTACTAGAAGCATACTAACAGGAAACTATGCAAGCTTTTGCACTAAAACCTAAGACATACTGTAACAGTGTACATAAAAAAAACCCAACATCTCTTTCTTTTAATAATCTAAATTGAGTATTCTAACCTAGCTAGCCATTAAGGATACAAAGAAGAAAGGAAAACAGAAGCTAAACTAGATTTTCTTCAAAGGAATCTTTTACAAAAACCATGATGAATGTGCCTCACTATTGTAACTGATCATCAAAGGACACATACAGCTAATTTCTAGAGTTCTTTTTTCTTTTTCTCACCCTGCCAAATAGTGTTTTAAAAGCAGATGCAATTTCTTGACGTTGAGCATTATTTCTGCTGGTAAGGATCTTCAGAATAGTCTCTTCATCAGTCCCTGAAGTTAGAAAGAACAAGAAACAGTTATAAACAAACTCCAAAGAAAACAAACAAAAAGAAAACCAAACCCACAGAAGTAGCACAGACTCAAACAGGAATAAAAGATGCTTTGAAAATAAAAATCTACTGACAAACAGCATAATCATATAAATAACAAGTGTCACCAGACCTCTAGCTGAGCCACCATGTCTGGTGCTTTGCTACAGCAAATATATGGCAGAGGACCCAAGTATTGATATTTACTGCTTTCCATCAGAGTCCAGTTCCAAACAGTGCACCCAGCACTCCAGCTATCAGGTAAAAACATTTAGACGCAGGCTCTGTAGCTTATAGAAGAGCCCTGTTTTCAGGCTTTCCAAGAGACTTAAGAGTGTATCAAGACATTGTACACATAATGTATATTTAAGACTGTTCGCTCAGTCAACTCCGAGAAAAACTCAGTCCAGTACCCCTAGAAATCCCAGGGTAGGAAAATATGGAGTTATTATCCATTTTATATATTTTATAGGACACATAGTGATCCCCACAGCACAACATCTTGCTAGCGGTACTGAGCTTGTCAACACCTGAGGTTTACTGCATTCCATTCTCCCCTTCTCTGCTCATTCCCACAGACAGCTTCCAAAGTATCAATTAGGATTTGTTATCATGGCTAAGATTTGGGGCACAAAGCTACAGACTGAGTTAATAGACCACTCCTTAGTTTATCTCCATTCTGCATGCTTTGTATTTAATCACAACCGTAACACACTTACTCACTTCCAGACCAAGGAAGCACTCACACGTTTTTCTAAGCACAGAGCTTCTACTACACTGCAATAAATTTCCACAGTTATACCCTTTCAATTCATCCTCCAACTTACTGTGCAATAAAATCCTGCATGTAGAGAAGCCTGTGGAGTATTAATTTTTAAATAAGGTCTATCCAAGCCATTTTTTTTTCCTCGTGTTCATCTAAAAATAAACGTTATTAAGAGCAGCACAGTCAGAACTAGGACATGTCCAGATTTCTGCAATTCTGAGGCTGTCATTTGTAGCATGTGGACACACACCGTATCCTTTTCTGCTAGTATAAAAAATGAGTTCAGAAAGGATGTTTTCAAAGCAGGAGCGAGAGTCCTTTTCTTTCCTTAAGATATTAAATTCTTCTTACCCATTCCCTTCATGGCCTTGCGAAGGGCTTCTGCATCAGCTCTGGCATCAAAAGGAGAAAATGCTGCCACAGTGCCTCTTGTATACTAGAGAAAAAAGAGAGTGAGAAAAAGGGAAAAAGCTGTGAAATAGAAGATAAAGTGTCTTTCAACTCTCCACATGTGAGCTCAGATTAAATTTGAATCCAAGACTCAAAAGCAAATAGCATTTTCCACGCATTTGTCTGTCTAAGTAGCAATTTGTGGGCATTTAAACGCAGCTCTCACTGAAGGTTCAGTCGTATTTTCATCCAGCAGACCAACTAAATTCAGGTTTATTTGCATAAAGGTAGTTTGCAGAATTTGTTCTGCACTGGAGCCTTAATGCAGGAAAATGACTGAAATTATCATAACTTAAAACTGTGCATAAATTGCACAGACCACGTGGGCCAGAAAAGCTGCACAAAGATCCAAGACACGTTTGGAAATAAGAACTTATTTTCCTCAAGCAAAGCCTACTGGAGCTTTCAGTCAGTATCACACTGATTCCTTCCATCCTGCTGCAAATGTGACCCATCAAACTGTGCAATATCTTTCAATTTTTTCATCGTGTTCCTTTTGGCATAAGCTCCTTTTTTTGTTGTTTTGTTTTGTTTTGTTTTTATCAGATTCAAAGGAAAGAACAATTCAAATGAAAGATAAAAGATCTGTCCATCCAAACACAAACATAACTCCACTAGGTTTCCATGGAAAATGATTCTTCAGGGAGTTAGTTCTTGGGCCAAACACAGAAAGATATTCATCACCCTTACAGAAAAGTCTTGCCTTTATTTAAATGTGAAGTTCAAGAATCTACTGTGCTCTCTATATATAGGTAATTTAAAGAACTACAGAGGTCAAGAAACAGCCAAAAGGGGAAACAGATGGCTTTTAGGAACAGGGAGGCTTTCTAACAGCAGAAGGAGAAAACTTTCATTGTAGGTATAGTCATACTGAAGTAGCAATTGGCATAGGAAGAGCATTTTTCCATTCTCAAGGAAGTGTACAAAAGGAAATGCAAAGAAACCCACTAAGATTGAAGCCAGGTTATTTCACGGGCAGAACAACCATCTGGCCTCTGTGACACAGTCCTTCCCTTTCCCTTGAGTTAGCAAGTTCAGCCTCGCAGTGTTTTGGTTTCAAGTCAATGTACTTATCTAGAGTAGGTCAGCAGAAAAGCACGGAGAAAGAACTGGAAAGCACTAACCAGAAACTGCCCTGAAGCAATACTGCCTCTCAGGCCATCTGTGCATTATTATCAAAGAATCCTTAGCACTCCCAGAGCAGAAGCAGTAATAGGTTGGGATTACCCCACTCCAGATCAGAAATTCAGAACACAAAGCATTACCATGTTTGAGAGCAACAGGAAACTTCTTTCCAGTAAATGTTTTCCAGCAGCCAGCCTACATCAAAGAAATGTCAATTCCCCCGAAGTGTTCTCTTTTTCAGCATTACAACAACAACAAATGTTACAACAAAAACATTACAAGCATGTTTTTAGGTGGTATTTCAAATTTAGGTGCATCAGTCTGTACTTACTGTCTTTTTCCTAGATAACTCCAAAAATTTTCATGAAGAAATCCCAAGGATTTAGGTGTCAATTTCATAAAATTGAATTTAATCTGCTAGAACAGACAAAGATTGAAAAATGTATATTTTTCTCCTCCTTCATATATATATTCATATATATATTCATATATATATTCATATATATATTCATATATATATATATTCATATATATATATACCAGCCAACATGGGGTTATTCAAAAGGGTATTTCCTGCTGCTTTGCCTCATATCACCTTATTAAGCCAATATTATACAACTACCATGATCCTCCTTTGGAAATCTCTGTCAGATCAATCTATCTCAGATAAAATGGTTATTATGTTGAAGTTTTCCTTGGCTTATCTTGTTATAAGCAAGTGGCATTTCCGTAAGTGATTCCTAAGTCTTGTGACAATGGCTCAGCATTTCTCTTTGGCTCTTCTAGAGAAAGTCTGTGCAAATACTAAACACTAAATTACAAATCACTCTGTGCAACCCTTCTTGTTTTTATTAACCAAGCAATCTTCCACAATTCTCTTTCAAAACACTCTGGGGAAAACCTCACTATACACAAAATCTGATGAACAGTTGTTAGTGCAGCTGTAATATAAATGTTACCTTGATGCCTGGATGTCATTTACATTCCACACATTTTCTTCAAGCACACATTATTTACTGCATTTTGGCTACACTATCACCCTTAAGCAATACTTGAGAGGCACTTAACTTGTGAATCAGAAATCCTGCTGCAGCTCTGCCATTCAGGATAACAGAAATGTTCATCAGTTGGGCACCACAGACACAGCATCTGTAGTGGCAGAACCTTCAGTTACATGTGCTGACCTTAATACTGTCCATCAGTGCACATCAAGCACAAGCACCAGCAGGGACTTTTCACATAAGACAACCTTGAACATAATTTTATGGGTCCTAGTCAGACCTGAGTTCTAAAAGCACCTTCAAATTCTACCTATGGGCTGACAATACATGCCCCAGCACTGAGAAAGTGTTGAGCCAACCTGCCTGTCAAGAAACCACTCATCTAGCTTTTTAGAGCAGTGCATGACTCAGCAGTCAAGGTACGGCAGCATATCTCATGTTATGTTTAACAATTGCAAATCTATCCAGAATGCTCCACTGTCCAAGGAGTGCCCTTATCAGTTATCCTGGTCTCAGCTTCTTATTTGCAAAAATCAATGGGCAGGGGCAGAAAGATCAGCAGTGACAAGAAACTGAGCCCTGGGAGGGAAAGGCTGCATCTTCTTTCCCAAATGCAGCACTTTTGGGTCACAGAAAGAGAAAGTAAGCACCAGTTCACAACCATCATCACTGTCTGAACCAGTGAAGTCAACCTGCAGTCATGGAGAATCAGCAGCAGGAGCTATGAACCAAATGTTTCCAACAAAATAACAGATCAATACAAGAGAGTTTCTGACAGAGAGCAGACACATTTGTCAGACATCCAAGTGAGTGTTAACATTTAGTTTCATCTTTATCAAAAACAGACTCCTTTTTGCAGATGGATCACAGCTTCACAACTGCTATGCCATCTTTAGTGGCACAGCACGAAAAATAGTGAACTGAAAGACAACAACAGATTTATTTACAAACTTTGTAACTTTTTACACAGATAAATAAATTATCATACTTATAGTATCTTCAAGAAAGCAGCTTGCTGTTTGTGCAAATTAGATGCACTGTAACACTACAGCCTCATAGGACACTATCATTGTGGTCAGTAATTTCCTCCTTTAGGGCAGTTCCTCTCTCCACCCAAAGAACAACGGAAAGGGAAACACAAATCAACTTTTATATAAATCCACCTTTAATCTGGATCACTTAGTAAAAATCAGCATTCTACACAGAGGGCAGTAAAACAAAGGGGAAAACAATAGGCAAGACCTTGACAGAAAGAATACTGAAGGATTGTAACACCCAAAGCCTAACCACATGTTTTTCTTTCTTCATGCCCCACCATGCTGACTGTTAAGCAATCGTGGGTAGCAAGAAGACAATTTGAGATGGTACACTAGAAATGAAGAGCATCCTCCATTTTCTCAAGACACTTGCCAACAGGACTGGTGAAGCTTCTAGATACACAAAGTTGGCATGAAAAGAAACGGTAGAGATGGAAAGAAAACGAAAGACTCAAGAAAAAGAAGATCTAGCTCATGCCCCTTCAGCAAGGAAATCCATGTTTCTTCATATCTTTGATTACTCTGCTCTAGCAGAAGTTTGCAGAAGGACAAGAAGTTAGGAACTCATCAGGCAAATTGTTCCTGAGCAGCACCTCAGAGCTATTTTTATTTCTCCCAACAGACAACTTTATTTCACAATTTGGCACCATGTGGCCACATATCCTGGTAACAGCATTATCTGTAACATCAACAATAGCCACCTAATGAGGTTCCCTTTATTTTTTCCAACCAAGCACACGATTTCCCATTCACAATGTTTACCTACTATTCAATAAAAAGTAGTCATTATCAGCAAACAAAAAAACATACTTGAACAGATTCAGATTTATTTCCAGCTATTCCTGCTCCATACCCACTCATAGCCATGTTTCCCACGCATGAAGAGCTAACCCCCTTTCACAATGTCACAGCAGCTACAGAAGTAGATGCTCACCAGTTTCCTACTGGAAAGCCCAGCATGTAGTAAGAGGAGGTGGTATGCAGCAGCATTTTTATTGTATCCCTCCATTTGTTTACAAGGTAGCACAGAACTGTGAAGTGGTGAGAATGGAAATGGAGAACGTCTTCCAAACAAACAAAAAGGGCATGCTATTTTCAGGACACCAAAATGAGCCCAGAATGTCATGCGTTTGAATAAATGAAAGACTAACTTGAGATTTTTTTCACATAAATATACCCATCCTGTAGACAAAGCAAACAGAGTGCCCATCAGTCAACTGAAAGCCTTTGGGCTTACTGAAGACCAGACACAGATACCTGTTAAACCATATTTGAAAGCCAACACCACATAAGATTATACGTGCCTATCAAAATTTCAATGGCAGTAAGGACAGAAACAAGCCATGAGTGGATGCATATGGGCACCCAGCTAGTATCAGTCCACAACCAAGTCGTTTCTATAAAACACTTTTCTAAGTTTAGTAATGCTTCAGATCATCCACTTGAATGGAAGGAATAAGCTCAGGGGAGCAGACTGCATTCACATCTGTCCTACTATATTTAAACTTCAAAGAACAAAAGGGAATTACTCAAAATTACTCAACATCTGTGTTGAACTCTGAGTCAGCATAGCACAGAGGTATCAAGGACAGGGAAGACAGAAAAAGGAGTGGGGGTGGGGAGAGAGGGTAGAGACAGCAGAAAAGAGAGAGGGAAAAGATAAGATCAAGCAACAGCAACATGGGAACCAGCGCAGGGACATGTGCAGAAACAGTCAGAGAACTCGTCCTCACAAAGAACCCTAGCAAAGCCAACGAGCTGCTCAGAATCCAGCCTTGGAAAAGTGTTTGCACTTTGGAATGTGAGAAATAATCCTCTAAAGCAACACTGAAGTTAGTGATACTACTCTTGTGCTCTAAGTTATTGAAACATTAAGGTTGGAAAAGACCTCTGAGATCAAGTCCAACTATCATAGAATCATAGAACGGCCCAGGTTGGAAAGGACCACAATGATCATCTAGTTTCAACTCCCCTCCTATGTGCAGGGTCACCAACCGCTAGAACAAGTCACGCACAGGTTGGCAGAACAGGAACCATTGTACAGCACACAGCAGCTACAGCTGCACCAACTGCAAGCAGTCCTTTCCTGGCAGTTTACAAATGGAGATGCAAAACGGCCTCCACAAAAAGCTGGGGAGTTACAGGCCAAAACAGACCGGTCCACAACATGCAAACAGAAAATACTCTTGTTGCCTTCTTACAAGATTTCTCAATTAGCAAGCACAAAGTAGCACTTCCAAGGCAATTTATCAAGCAGGAAGAGACTGCCTCATACATGCCGACGCATAAACAAAGACCACTACGCATATAGATGTGTAAGAAAAGAACTGTGTCTTAGGACTGCACTATTTCTCCAGAGAAAGGGAAAAAATGCAAGCATGGAGAGACCAGTCTGTACAGCATAATATGGCACGCTTCAGCTTTCCACAAAATGAATGAACCTTTTTCTTCTGGGCACGGAGCATGGAAAATCCCTCAACAGTGTGGAAAAAAAAACAAAAAAAACTGTTGCCATTCCTGAGCTAGAACAAGTACTGCAGTGGCAGAGACTCCAAAGACAGCTCACCTTCTTCAAGTTTTATTCTTCATTGATATATCCAGACTACACGGGACTTCAGTACACTGTGCCGTGCAGCCTTTTCGAATGCTGAACCTTTGGTTTCACATATAAATAACTACCGATAATTGATCTTCTACATTCTGTTATTAATTAATGCCTGTTTTCATTTCTTAGCCATTACTCCATGGTGCAACAAATTTAAAAACAGATATCTGCCATGACGATCAGAGCATATTTTGTTTGTTTGTTTTTTAAAGGAATGACAGGCTGCAAAGCTTTACACTCTTTCTTTCTTTTTTGGCTGCATCACCTCACAGGCAGAGTGTCACAGAAGTCAGGGGGAAGCAGCCGTCTGAATGTGGGAACTGGAGGGCAAGACCTCCCTGGTACAAGACTTGATAGAATCATAGAATCACAGGGTTGGAAAGGACCTACAAGATCATCTGGTCCAACAGTCCTCCTATCACCATTACTACCTCTAAGCTTTGAAACCATATTTTGCAGAACGTCATCCAGACACCACTCAAATACCACCATAGACAGTGAGCTCCAAGGGCTTCAACAAAGATCAAGAATTAACGTCTTGGTGGAACAGACTACAAATGAATTGCAAATTTGCATGCTTTTACTAGGAGGAAGTTATCTCTGAACCTTCTTTCCCAATGTTATCAAGCTGTTCTTAACTGTCTATTCATACATTAAGCATTTAATCAAATGCCAGCAATCCTCGTCACCATATACTCAGTTCATGCACTGGCTGCAAAGTAACAAATAAATTATGAAATTCCCTTCTCTAAATGCAACAACCTTTCAAAAGGTGAGAAAAATCAGTGCACAAATACGCATTTCAGTGTCTGTGCACAGGTGCCAGCCTTTCTATCAACTTAGCTCAACATTCATCTGAGAGAACCTAATCCCAAACATAAGTCAAATCATTTTATGAATAATAAATAACTGACTCAGCTCACTTTCATTTAATGATGCTCCTATGGGCTGTTATTATTCATGAAATTCAAAACTCTGTCCTAAACTAATCCTAACTTTGTCCTAGCTAAAACGTTACTGCTTAGGAACGGAACAGCTCTGTCGGAAGGGACCTCGCGGAGCATTCAGTCCAACTGCCACGGAGCTACGGTACAGCACCGCAGTCAGCGCGACCTTTGGGAAGCGCCTTACGCTTTCCACAGCCGTACAAAGCCCAAAGATAAGCAACTAAGTTTCTATTTTGCTGCTCAGAGCACGGGGGGTATAGAGAAGCGATGCGGCTGGCTCGCATCCCAAGCCCCGCTCCAGGCTCAAGCACAGGTTCAAGGAAGGCAGAGCTGAGGCAGAGCCGTACTCGCGACTGCAAAGCTTGCAGAAGAACAGAGCGAATAAGGGACACCCAAAGCCCCGGGATTTTTCTCCTCCCTCCTCCAGCGGAAAGCGCCTCCGCCCAGGCACTACATAAACCCGCGGCCCCGAAAAGTTGGCCAAATTAGTGGAAACTGACGGAAAAAAAGAGTGAGCTGCGCATGACGTGTTCCTCACATGATCGGCCACTTTCCCCGTCCTCCTCCTTCTCTCCACATCCCCCGCCAGGCTCGGGGACGGGCCGATTTAAGGAAGACCAGAAAGAAACCAGAAACTGCAGGAGAGCCGTGCTCGCGGCCAGGCAGTGGAGCCCGTTGAGGGGCGGCCGTTCCGCGACGCCTCCCGCCTCACCTTCGCCATCTCCGCAGTTCGCCGGGTCGGGGCTAGAGCCGAGTCCGAGTCTGCAAAGAGAGACGCGACAGTGAGCGCCCGGCCGCCGCCCGCACCCCGCCCGGCCCGCACAGCGGGCAGCTCCCTCACCGCGAGCGTCCGTCGAGCCGCCGCACAGAGCGCCGAGTGAGACGCAGAAAAAGAAGCGAGCTCCGGCCCCACCGCCGCCTGCTCCACCCGGGGGCCGGGCCAGGGACCGCCTCGGGCGGAGAGCCACGACCGCCTCCAGCGGGCGGTGACCGCGGTGTGCCCGGCCCGGCGCCTCGCGAGCTGCGGCCGCAAGGCGGGGATCGCCCCCGGGTGGGCAGCGCCGTGAGCTCGGACGTGGAACGCCCTGCGAGGGCTTTTACTTTTGCAACGTCTTACAGAGGGAGCGCTTCAGGGGCCCGAGTGCTTCCCCATAGAGGAGGCGGGCTGCGCGGCTGTTGCATTAGCTGCTCCCTCACCCGCACCGATGCGATGCAGCTGGGCGTTAGGCGCAAGGAGGAAAAAAGTACACAAATGGAATCTAGGCGCCTTTGCCAAAATAAGACGCTATCATCTCATTATGTGATGTTTCTAACGTGCCGTGGTCAGGTTTTTCTTCAGAAAACACCGACTTTACTAATCTCAGGGTAAATTTAAACCTTTTGTCTCTTATTTCCTGTTCCAGCAACGTAAGGTTCAGAAAAAAAAAACATGAAAATCACCCAGCTGTCTTGATTTGCAGAACCAGAAGCCACATGGTTGGAGAAAATGCCCTGATTTCCTAACCAGAGCCTGATTTTCTTCTAATCTATTGAAGCGGCATGCACATGCTGCAAGATGCATGAAGGGAATAGTGAGTCACTCTTTATGTACATCTAGAAACGTACACATGGATTAGACGTGGGATTGGGGTTTTCAAGGAAACACTGAGTTTGAAATGGTTTCAAAAATCATAGCTAAAGTTCAGACTTGTTGCCGTCACGTTAAGCACAACTGGGCTTGCACACACCCATCCCTTTCTGGGAAAGCAGAAGTCTTTTTCTCCCTCCACATTATATCCAGAGCAGATGCAGGTCACACTGGGATCACATTTCAAGCTTTACTATCTAGAAAGTGTACACGTGCAGGTACAAAATGGTGTAAATGGGCCCTCTTTAATGCACTCCACAATCCTGCTGATGAGATGGAAGCATGTGAACAGAGCTAATTGCATTCTGAGTGCCAAAAGCCACAGATGTGAGCACAGCCAAAAGGAATTCAAACTTCATCGGTGACTCAGACACGTGATAAGGAGCAGCTATTGGGTAATGAGAAATTTTTTAAAGGTTCTATCAGTATTATTTGAACTATTAGTCAGGTATCTAGAAACTGATAAAGCTCTAGTCCTCTTCACTTTGAAATAGGTTAGTAAAATCTCTGTTTCAGCAGTGTACAGATACAGTGTCTTTAATGGCATAAATGCATCTATTACGCTTTACAAGTAATAAAAGCAGCCTTTAAACAATTTAGAAAAAGTTGCATGTTGGTCTAACATGTCATTTAGCAATAGCATCTCACCACCTACAAAGTCACCACACCACCTCAGAAAGACAGCAGTCCCACCCCATGCTGCAGCAAGCCCCTCCTGGCTCCCACAGAGCTGCAATGCACACTTGGAATTCTTGGCTTTCCATAACACCAAGCATGGTTTAGACTGGCAACATGATACCAAATTTCTGCTAGATTAATGAAGGAGTTGCAAAATTGTTGTGCCTGTAATAATACATTTTTTAAAAAGACAAAAGATGGTACTTCTTCCCAACTTTTCTCATGTATTCTGAGCTTGGAGGATAGATTTTTTTAATTGTGTGTCTTTTGTTTCTTATACGTTATTTAATATCTTTACTAATTTGTACTCCCATTCCATTTCATCCATAAACATCATGCTGGAATCTGTGGATCTGGGAACAAATTAAGACATTTGTTCTGAAGTGTGTATGCTTTGCTTATCACATATCATGGAGGAAGTTCACCATCATTCTTTTCAAGCTATTGGAAATAGTTTTCATCTCTTCTACCTTTGAGCAGCTTACACAAAGTACCTTGTTGTTCTGTCCTGCGTGCAGTCTCACCCACAGCCAAAGATGAGGTATTGTTCAGCCAAACAAAGATAACCTCTGGCTTTCAAATTCATGAAGAAGGAGGAAAAAGAATCTTGGATGCAAGAACAGAGCACTTTCCCTCTCTGGAGGGGTCTGAAATACATGCTGCAAGATTAACCTTTTCCACGGTTGGAGTCACAGTTCAACTGAGCATAAGAGAGTTGCCAACAGACAAAGTTAGGAATAAAACCTCTAGTTAAAACTAAAATGTTTGCAAGATTTGATTAAGCAAGTAAATATTTGCATAACTTCATGGAGTGAGTGGGCCTAGAGTTTTGCAACAAAATTATTAATGATTTGCCAGTCTATTTGCCAAGAGCAGATTTCCAAAAAACTCTCCTAATTACAGAATTTTACTCTGTGTTGATTTGAATGCAAAGTGAAGAGGTGAAAATAGCAGTATCAACAAATCCTGAATGAACATAAAAGATATGAACATACAGCTAAAAGGGAATGCAAGTCACACTGATTACCTTCAGTAGAAAAAAAATTAAGTCAGGTTGGAAAAGTTACAGGTGGTGACTCACAGCATCAGAACATTTATGGCTACCATGTGCAAGTATTTAACGCTATTAGCTGCTGTTCTAGTATTAAATAACATTCACCTATAAACCACAAATCAGATTTGGTTTGTTTTTTAATAAAGCCTGTTTTTTACATGACCAAAAAACGGAGAAAGCAGTCTTTCCCACTCCTTCAACCACTAAAGCATCTTACCAGGATGTAGCACTCTGCTCCCCAGTGCTGCTGCTGCTGGCACAAGGTAATTCCAATCCGTCCTTAGCACAGAGCTGTAAACACCTGGAATGAAAGAAAACAATTAAAATAACGTGCTTCAAATTATGGGTCTTATCCCTACAGAGTGAAATTCTGGAGTTGGTCTCAAAATCATGCTTTCAAAGTGCAACAAAATGCTGGAATACCTCACTGAGGTGACGTGTGCTTTGGTTAAACAACAAAGTGCTCAGCAGCCTGTAGACCAAAGTAACCTCAGAAGCACAGACTACATCTGCAACCTCGCATTTCTTCAGAAGGAAAAGATGGGAATGAATCAACATAGGGATGTATTCTGAATTTGTTTTTTTTTTGTTCTGGAGATACATTGGCTGCTTTGTCAGAACTCAGTACTTCCATGACTTAAGCTCTTGAAAAGGGATTTTAAAAGCTATATATTAATGCAAAACAGCACAATAACAACAAGTCAGATAATTAAAGCACACCAACTCTTGCTTGCTGCACATTTCCATTCCTACAAGGTAAGGACCATTGGCTGGTTTGAAATCCCACTTTATTCACAGCATCTTCCTGCAGAGGAGGTGGCAGGAGAAGAGGACAGAAGGCTATGATGAGGACTATTCCCTATTGGAAGAAGATGGGCTCTGTTTTGTCCCAAAGATATGCTCAGCTTCAGGGTGGGCAGCTGAAAGAACATCAGCATCAAGGAGATCTGAGGCAGCTGGTCACTGTGATTGTATGATTGTATTCTGGCTTCAAAAGTCACCTTTTGTTCTCCAAAGTTATTGCTCTGTTTTCTTCTTAAATAAAAACAAGTAAAAACAAAACCAAGAGCCGCTTCAATGTAAACTACACTTCCAAGGATCAAGAGCCTGCAGGCAGGGCTGCAAAACACTACCCAAAGAAGCATGAGTTCAGTAAACCTTCTGGCCTCTGTATGAAATTCAGATGTGCAAGTCAGCCTAGACATATTTATTCAAAATAAACAAGCAAGCAGACTTTCCTTGGCCAATGACCACTGTATCAATTATTCAAAATTGCCAACATAGCTGTAAAAGGGAAGCAGAGACAAGATAAAACAATCACCAGATATGCGAAATAATTAACTTGGCAAGGGAATTCTGAGAGACTGAAAAGAGTTTTCTAAGACTGGTTATAATATTAAATAGCATCTACATGGATTTTTTGTTTGTTTCTTTGTTCTTGTTTTTACTGTTCTCAGAAACAAGGTGAAAGAGGATAAAAAGTTAGCACAAAAGCAGTTACTTTTAGAAGCATGGCCTCTCACAGCTGCTGTGAAGAGTGTGGTGCTGAACTACAAAAAGAGCTTCAAGTTTCTTTTTTTAAATAAAAGAATTGACAGTTTGCTGTATTAGTGCAGTCCTCCACCACGTGTCATCTCCTGCCCAAAACACTGTATATAATTGTGGTACCAATAATATTTCTGAGATATACACAACATAGCATCACAAGAACATATGCACACAAAAAAATTCCAAGGATTATAGTAAAGTTTGCTTTTGCCATATGCCAGATGGCTGCTAAAGGATAGGGTCCTTGGACATATCAAAAAATCAGAGCACAGTGGTCAGATTAGAGCCGCTTTCACATGATACAGGAAGGTCCGTGACAGCCTGTATCCCAGTTGAACTGTTTTCTCTTAAGAAAAAAAAAAACTTTGCAGAATATTTTAAAACCCTATTGAAGAAGCACTGAAGAGCAATAGCCGTACCAATGAGGATTTTCAGGCTTGGGAAATTTCAAGAAGCAGACACTAGCACTTGTGGTCACAGTTCTGTTATGATATTATAACGGAAGATGAATCTTGCATACTTTCCACATTTTAATGTCTCTTCAGAAAGGAAACAGTAAAAATTGCTTGATGAATCGCAGTCCAAAGGAAAGATAAGGGAGGGGAAAGAGAGCAATTTCATATTAGTGTTATGATCAATGCCAACAGGAGAAGTAGTTCTGTTTCAAACTGGAAGCTTGAAGAGTGCCATTTCTCAGTGCCTCATTTCACCTCACTCTTTCATAAGCACAGAAAACTGCTCAGTTGCTAGCACAAATCAAGAGAGCTTTATACTGCTCTTAGGCACCTAAGGTGGAAGTGACAAGACTGAGCAGTAATGCTGTTAAAATAAGAGGGAGGGAGGCTGATACTGATTTACAGGCAGGGTGAAAAGGTTCTGATTTAATACTGACAGGAAGTTTATAAAATTACTTCACGCTACATGTGCTGGTACCAAGTGACTGCTGAAGGGCAGGTTATGAGCACAAAGTAGAGAAAGATGCATTTATTTTTTCAAAGCACTCTGAGACTTGCTTTGGAGATTGCATGTTGGTTTGCATTCCAGCAAAGACAGTATCCTGTAAGTGAATCATTACTTTTAATCCACAGCCCATTACAGTGCAGTGCTCTGACAGATCCTTGATTTCTCTTGGGACACCAGTACAATATGAAAAGGTTAATGGGAGCTAGGAGTACTAAATAGTCATTATAGCATCAGCCAGCTGAATTCATCTTACCAGAAAAATGAAATATTTTCTTTTAGGCAGAGGTGGTGCAGATTTCTTTGAAGTTATCTTTATATAAAGACATCACAAGGATATCATCAATGTAATAATCCAAATTCAAACAAAGAAATCACTTGAGCCAGGCTCCAACACTTGTCTCAGACCCTTATGTTCATTACTAGGACAGCCCTGCAGCACTATCCTAAGGCAAGCTTTGCTCTCCAGACTGCCCACTTCTCCCCAGGAAGCAGAAATTCCCTCCTTGATGGCTGGGAGCACAGACCTGCCTCCAGCCAAGTAAGAAAAAAGGAGGCAGGTGCTTTGGTTGTACTGCTGTATTTCTGGTTGTTCTGCACAACACTTTTTATCTGGAGCAAATTACATGCTTTGAGACACACACACACACAGGGTGTGTATCCCATCACTGTAATAGAACTGCTTTTTATTCCCCTTGCAGGCATTTAAAGTATTGGGTAAAGAATTTAAATGTAACTACATACCTTTGAGATACCTCTAAGTAACCAACATAAGCCCAAAAGATAATTCCCTTAGCCAGTTAAGCCATTAGTTATACTTTGAAAGGAGGAGCAGAGACAAAAGCATTCAGTTGTGTTCAGTGGAGGTGTAGCTTAGTGCAAATTCAAAAAAATCTGAGCAAAGAAAATCTAAAAAAAAATCAGCCATGAGTGCATGTATCCCTCTCTGTGGGGAAGAGAAGCATGAAACAGTTTAGCTGAAAGGAACTGGCATAATATCACAAAGTAAATTCAGCCTTTGCATTTATTACTTTCAAACAGTTCTAGGTGAGATCCTGTAGTGAGACTTTTTTCTCATCCAGGGACCTACCATTAGCATCCCCATAGTCATGAGGTGCAGCATCACTTATCTCCATTTTCAAATGGAGAATAAAGGTAAGCTCAGTATCAGTGGCTTTGCTACGACCACAGGTAACTGAAGCCAGGTTTCAGGTCACGAGCCACTGACTTGCACTGCTCTGTCCTTTCTTTACACTGCTGAAGGGCCTCTGTTACTGAAAACTGCCTCCTTAGTCTACGTATTCTCCGACAAAGAAAAAGAAGCCAGAAATTTTAAAGGTGTCAGGGTAAAAAACACCCTCCCATCTCTGCATGACCATTCTCCCTTGAAACAGCACAAACTGACTCCCATAAATAAGAGCAAAATCAGGACCACAAAATTTTACTTAAATTGTGAGCCAATAAGTCTGGAGGCAAAACTAAACAAAGCTCACATTGACTTGTTTTCTCTTCAGCCTGCCATTTCATTTCTAAAACATGCTTGATCTCAGTCTTCCAAGCTATTTTTCATTAGAACGCAGTGCTTCAGCTTTGGTCTGCATGCAGCCAACAACACTCAATGACCCAATGGTTTTTATCAGGAGACACTAGCATCTTAAAAGAGCTTCCATCAGTTCTCTTGAACTTAACTTACTTCCACCTTTTATTTCCCTAGCTTCTCATCTACCTCCTAGCATGGAACTTCTAGCACTCCCACCACCAGAAGTAATATTAAGGAGGGTTCACATCTAGAGATGCATACTAAATGCTATCACCAGAAACAGCTGCAGTAGTTAATGAACCTAAATGGCAGTGTCCCTGACTTCTTCTAGTGACAGGATAACATCTATATATCTGGGAAAGTTACACTGTGAATTTTTGAAAAAAGTTGTGTTCACATCTGTGTGATGCATTCAGACTAATGAACAGAAGCAGATGTATTTTATTCTTAATATCGAACATTTACTTCCCAGTATTATCTACTAGAGACAGCTGCAAACAAATTACCTCTTTCCTCCAGCCAAAATAAATAGATATTTGTGGCTAATTAGGACTTCTCTTTCCACTTGTGAGCTTTCACCTTGCTACTTTTCTGCTTTAGGGGGCAGCCATTCAGAGAGGGTGAGCAGAGCAAGGCCATACATTCTGGAAATGGAGAGCAGCTCTAACCACAGGAGGAAGCCAGCAAACATGCAGACATCACAGCAACACCAGCTGCCATCTGCACAGTCATTAATGGAAGGAATCCCCATCACAGCTCTGCACTACAGAGGTGCTTTCGCACACACTGCAAGGAAGCTCAGGACAAATGTCCAGAGACCCATGGAAGAGGATCATGAAACAGACCTCTGGGATCCAAAGGCCAGAATCCACTCTGTCTGTCAACACACAGTTGTGGAGCCAAAGTGTATCTAACTTGCACAAAGAGAGCAGTGAATGTCACCATCTGGATGTGCACTGGCTGTGTTTTACAGTGCAACTCACGGACCTCTGAGGCATAAACCCTCTGCTCAGACCTGCACATAGATGCAGCATACAGCATAATTCACATAACTTTGACTCAGAAATCTTTCCTTGAGATTTACTTTTGTTTTTAAAGGAACCAGCAAAGAAGTAGTTTATGCTGAATACTTGCCACTGTTAGTAGCTACAGAGCAGAAAGTGTGGGCTTTGTGCAAGATTTCACTAAGATACATATCCCAGTATAGTAGCACTGCTAGACAGTAATTCAAAAGCAAGTTACCACACGCTATATGGTGACAGAGAAAAATGCCTGCATTTTGTGTCAGAAACGCATTTCCACTCCCAGCCCCTGTAAGAAGCTTATTAAACCACATAAAATCACTCTTGACATCGATTTTATTCAAAAATAGCCAGTTATGGTCAAAGGGGAAGTGAAAATATGAATAATGCAAATGCTGACATAATGAAATCATCTTCCCATATGCCAAACAAAGAACGGAAGTACTTTAAAGCAGTATACGTGTATAGAAAATGGGACATCTAGTGGCAACACCCAGGAAGTGAAACTACAGAGTAGAAACTATCCAAAAGTTCCAAGCACAAATTGTCATGAAATAGAGGAATAACACTGATGATATGCAAGATTCCTCTAAAATGCTGCATTAGGGTAAAATTTTATTACAGAAGTGCATACAATTTCCCTTTCAGAATTAATTAAAAGAAAAAAATAGCACCCACACGAACAGATAGATAGATATTCAATAGGGTTTTTTTTCCACCATACACTTATTAGTTGTTACCCTGTACCCCATTTCCTTATAAAAGCAGAGAAGACCAGTGCTATTCAACCATCATCTGTGTAATGGATGACGCTCAGAAGCGTGATTCTGACATCATTCATATGAAGTTAAAGCTGCTAGCTCTGGCACTGAGTGGAAAGAAAAAGGTTGTTGACCTTCACCATCCCCACACCACACCGGCGTTTGATCCCACAACACTTTTGCTTACTCCCAACAGCTGTAGCTCTAATCTTTTCAGTATGAAACCATCAGCAGGATCCTGATAGCAATTGCTAAGTAAAACGCTCTGGTAAATCATTTCAAACGAACGGTTAGTATTTGAATTGGGAAAGTTGACTTCTGGGCTGGAAGTGGGCCTGACAAATACAGAACAGTAAATGGAGAAAAATAATGAAAGGTACTGTTGTTTTAGGTTCTTTGTCATCAATCCTTAAGAGCTAAACTTGCATGCAAAGTCTTGTTATGTTACACACCGAGGAATTAGATTTCATGCCAGAGAAACAATACACTAGCAAATCCTACAGCAGTGAAGAAAAAGATGAACAAACAAGGAGAAAGCAGTAAAGCCCATAGATAAGCCTGGTTACTTCAGAGCAGATTGCAACTAAAACCATTGCAATTCATAAAAGCCTTTGGTTTATTCTGCTGCACTAGCAATGGGTATGTTTTCAGTACTTCCTAACATTCAAATAACTTCCTCCTCAGAGGACAGCAGAAGGGAAAAGGATTTTCATGTCAGTGAACTCTCTGTATAGTCGAGGCAGATTTCAGTCAGGCAAAGCTTTTTAACTTTGATATTCATAAAAAACATCAAGCAAAACAGCTTCCAAGCAGTCAGTGAGAAATCAGATCATGCACTGAATATCCTCAAAGAACTGGACTAAACCAAAGATACCAAACTTAAAAGACTAATTTGAATGTGATTTCTCCTTAAGTTAACTTTGCAGTTACAGAATTATTCATTTACTTTAAAAGCTGATATGTTTCCTACAGAAGCTCACAAGCAATACTTCATTTCTCAGGACTGCAAGCTGAGACAAGCAAGCAGATCAATTTGTTCCATGTCTCCTCACATCAAGTGGCTCTGCCTCTAACACAGGTACTTGTTTATGCTTGAGATCTTTCACCTTCTGAAGCACTACTACCTTCAGATTTTCATGGAGCCTGACATCAGGACTAGCAGCAAAAACAGGAGGCTGAAAGGGAATTTATTTGGGGGCTTAGTGCTATCAGCATAAGCTAGTAACTTGCTATCAAAGGAGGAAAACTTCTGTGGGCTCATCAAGCATGTCTGCTCAACACATCTCCTAGGAATCAGCCACCCACGTGGCAAAACAAACCCCTGCCATGGCAAACACTCCCTTCCCCAGACAGTTTCATCCGTTTTTCAAGCAGCAGCAGAACACAGGAAAAAAATGCTGAGTCTCCTCTGTCCAGAAGTCGAAATCACAAACTTTGTTTATCTGTCTCTCTAACACACTCCAGGCAGTCTGCTAGTTTTCTGACCAGTGTTTAAGCAGTAAATACAGTATACATTTCATTACCATTAGTTAAGACAAAGAGTTGCCTCTTAATATCTCCTTAACGCAGCATAAATATTAATAGGGCACACAGCACCAACCAGTCGCTTAGAGCCTATTCACAGGTCTGGCTTCAGCATTTTGGCCTCAGCCAGTAAAATGGCTCAAGGCAGGCAGTTCACCTCATGCTATCTCCTACTGACTGAGAGGCTCACAAGCCCACCATCCACCTGCCTTGTATCCCTACCAGTAACCTTGACTTTCTGCATTCTCAGAGCCAGTTGTGCCCGTTTCCCATCTGAGGAATTAGGGCAATGGGGTTGGGCCAAACACCACCCTCAGGAGAGGGTACACATGGGCCAGGTGCAGCATATTTCCCTCCCAGCTTTAACCTTGTACAGAGTGATTGAATTCAGCTGAGTTTGAACAAATTATGTGAGTATAGGACTGGTATAGAGCAGTGATGAATCACCTTTTCCACCACACTTATTCTTTATGCAATAATTTATTGTGGCCCTCTAATTCCTCTCCTAAATATCCATAATCTTCTTACAGCTGAAGTGATTTCACATCTGAATCAGGGCAATGCACACACAGAGGTCTCCAGTAAGGTCTGACTTCACCAAGTCAGACTTACAAAGTTTACAGACTTCAATTTTAACCATATTGTGCATTTTGATACTGAAGTAGGTTACATCATTTCAGCTTCTGACAAATTACCATAAGTCACTCTTGGCAAGATCATTTCATTAGGGAAATGATCCTAAAGACCATGAAGACTTGCTGTAAAAAAAAAAAAAAAAAATCAAGGAAGAAAGAGTACAAGGGTTTACCTCCCTATAAGGCAAGACATGCCTTATGGTGTGCTAAGTACAAGGTGCTGAAGCTGGACTCACAGCCAGACAGAAAACCTCTGTGCAGACACCAGAAGTTCTATAGAAGTGCTGGGCAACTCATTAACAAACCCCTTCATACCTCACTGCTAGGCACAACACATGTGCTGGTTCAGCTCCTCCTGCTACACAGGGATGCTGGGGGCATTCCCAGGTGCCCAGCACAAGGTAGCCAATTCCTCTTGGAGGGTCTAGAGCTGAAGAGAAAGGCTGCAAGTCTTCTGTGAGGCCCCAGGATCTGCCTCATGGCCAGATATTACATAGAGAAGCAAAAGAAGCCTGATGATCTAGCACCTCATAAAATATCACTAGTTTCCTGGAAACTGTTTGGCTGAATCAAACACATATCCCGCAGGTGCATTTCCCTTCCTTTCAGAGGTACCTCACAATCTAGGGCCTCTGCTTTTACTGTATACCCAATACCAAGTATAGTAGATCTGTATACATCATTCTGCTTTTCCTGGATCTCTTCTTCAGCTCCTCTGCCCTGAGCTCCCTCCATCTCACCTGCACCTCCCAGTGCATGCACTCCAAGACACCACCTGCACCTCCCAGTGCATGCACTCCAAGATACTTGAGAGGACATCCCTACCACCCAGGTCAGCAAGAAAAACCCACCACACCCAGTTCCCAACCCACTCCAGGACCCCATTCCAATAGCTGTCCTACTGCTTTTTACTTTCTGAGTTTCCACCCTCTTGTACAATGAGCTAAAGGAGCCAGCTTCCTTTTCCCTGTCTGCTAAGGACACGTGCTGTGCCCCACTCCCTATTGCCCTCGGCCTGTCTCCCCCTCCCAACACAGCTCCTTTTGGCCAGGTCTGCCAGCAGCACCAGCCTGCACCATCACGGAGTCAGCAAGAGATAACACCAACAACTGAGCTGGGCTTTTTCAGTCTTGACAGGAGAATATTAAGTTTTCATCTCATGTCTGAACTTACATGGCATTTGCATCATTTAGAAAGGTCTGGTTTGTATAATCAATGAATGTACAGATGTTATAATTATGAAATATACCAGAGAGTTTGGCTAAGCAGATTATTATACCAAAAGAGAATAGATAGAATGCTTACCATGTTCTGGGCTCACTGTAAAACTCCAAAGGAGAGATCTCCAGAAGAGATCCTTCCCCCCCCCGGTAGTCAGCTCTTAAATGGGTCTAGGAGAGGTGGAGCCAGGCTCCACCCCTTCTGGCAGCACAGGTGAACTGCCTTCACCTGTGCTCCCAGGGCTGATTCATTGATCAGGTGATCAATTAGAGGTTCAGGAGTTCCCATACACGGTTTTAGCACAATCACCTAAAAGAAAGAAAACAAACCAATGAGAAGTATATGCCAGCAAACCTTTCCTACAGAACAGCTCAACTTGTCTTCAGTAATCAATCAAGGCAGCAACAAAACCCATTCCAGCAGAGATAGCTGATCTCTTGTGAAGGAATGGATACCTCTGAACATTTCATTACCATTAGTTAAGACAAAGAGTTGCCTCTTAACATCTCCTTAATGCGGCATAAATATTAATAAGGCACACACCACCGACCAGATACAGTGCAGCTTGCAGACACTGCCAGCCTTTAGAAAAACAACTCTGTCACCTTCCCACCTCTTCTCCTGATATGGCTGAAAAATCTCTGCTGCTAATCACACGCAACAGACACAGCATCATGTGTGGGTCTGGTTTTCAATTTACATCCCTCACTTGTTTCAAATCAGTAGCTATAGAAGTCACTTAGATAATATAAATTGTGGTTTTGTGTCATTGACTCTGCACTCAAAACACTATTAAAAATAGATGGTTTTAAGGTCAGAAACAATGGATAATATTTTTTTTGCAGGTACTTGGAGATAAGGAAAATAAACCTAAATCATCCCATGCTTTCTAGATCAATATGGGCTGATATTGCAGCCAAGCCATGGAATGCATGGATTTCTGGCATTACAATTGTTTATCCTTTTTATCTCCATGTATCGTCTCTTATGGATCACTTGTGGAAGTTTTGATATGGCTAGCATGCTTCCTTGTAAGTTTTCTACAAATACTAACACTGTACCAATTGTAAAATTAGAATTTATACTCTATCATCAGGAATATAGATTACTGAATTCTGATACCTTGATAGCACTGATAAAGAAACAGCTGATAGTGACATATAATCCGTATGGATGCCCAAGCAAAGGCTCACTTCATCTGGAAAGAGAACACAATAAAATCTAAGTTAAAAATGGAAAGTAGATATTTAAGTCTATGAGTAACACCAACGTATCACTTTAGTGAGTCAACACCACTTTATGCTAACAGAGCTCCAGTTTAACAAACCAAAATAAGGTCCGTGGCTTTTGATTACTGTGATTTCAAGGACTGTCTGCACCCTAGGAAGATCTTCCAGCTGCCTTTATATGACTGCAAAGGTACTAGAAGACAGTGGTCTCCCAGCACTGCAGGCATGGCACACATGGCAGACATCTCATATGCCAGCACAGCAACCCATGCTACCTCAGCACATGCAAGGTTCCACTTTCAGCAGAGGACACTCATGTCCCAGGCCAGACACAGTCTGGGATTGTACAAAGCTAGAAGATACTCAGATGTGAGAAAGACCTTTGGATGAGACCAATTCAAAGCATCAAGAAGGATGTGGGACACAGGCAATGAATTTTTTCTATCTATTTGAAGTAGCATCACCTATTTTCTAAAATTTCTGGTCATTATTGTGAAGGAAGCTAACAAAACAATCTAACAACAACATCCAGTAAGCCTAAATCCTATGGACCATTATATTCTATATTTAAATCATTCTGCAGTCAGAATCCTTTCCAGATACCTGAAAACTGGATCGAGTCTTCTCAATAAGATGCAACCACAAAACCTTGATTGACTACGTTCTTCCTTTTCGATCTAGAAACAACCTGGAAGTAGTAGATTTCTACCCATCCACCTGAGTCCAAGAGCCTGGATCCTTGAGCCAGCACCATGTTTTCTGAACATGACACAAGTCACAGGAGCAGACGCAGTTCAGATGTGCCAGCATGCCTGAACAGAAAAACCATCTGGCTAAAGTCCCACCAGTGTGCCTCAACACAGTTCTTAAATGACTGCAGTTTTGATAGCCCTCCAAAGGGGTACATTTTCTAAGTAAAACTTGAAAGATGCAATGATATCTGAAGGGAAGCAAAAGAATGAGTTTCTTGGGAATGCTGAGAAATTAAAGCTGCTTCACAGGTCTTGCACAGCTGTGGCTGTGAGAAGTGCTATGCTATTCATCAATATGAAAATACCCATGCCAAATTAAACATCTGAATAGAAATAGGTTATTCTACTCATTTTAAAGGATTTGTGAATTTCCCAGAAGTAGGACATTTCTGCCGTAAATCTTCAGGCTTCATCAGAAAAGATTCAGTCCACTGAGTCTTTGTATCCTATAATCTAAAGATGCGAGAAGAGCTGACGTAGCTAGCACATCTTCATAAAACACAAGCTGATTCCCTCTTGTACACCAGTTTTCAACACACAAATAATGAACTCTGTGTGTTTTCCTTAGGAGATTATTCCTTGATTCAACACATTTCATCATCAAGTAGACTCTCCTGCCTTTAGTCTTACTAGTCCCCGTCTGCACTCTGTGTCATTATGCATAGTTACAGATTAAGCTGTGTTCTTCTGCCTCAGAGCTTCTTTCAAGTGTTTGTAGACAATCATGTTCCTCTTTAGCCACCAGCTAATAAAAGCAAACATATTTAACTATTTTAATTTTTCCTTCAAAATTCCTAAAACACTCTTTGTCTGAATGCCCTCCAGTATTCAACAACAGCCTAATAATGGGGTGTCCAGATACTGCCTGGCACGTCAGGGCAGAACAAAAAGGAGATGTAGCCACCTCCATGACGGGACATGTAGGTTTGTGCGGTACAGCAACACACAAGACTCTTTGGACGCTTTGCAAACCCCTGATTAATTTACTGCTTGTGATCATATCTTGCATTTCTCTCATCCTGCAGTTTATTTACATCCCCAAGGATGATTCATCTGACAATATTTTTAAAGTCTTTGACTTACTTCTGACATCATTGCTAAAAAAAAAAAAGACATCCTTTGTTGTAAAGTTGGACACTGGAGGTACAGATACTTCCAGTAAGAGCTCTGGACAGTGGAAGAGGCACTCTCTGTACGCGTGATGTCAAACAAATTCCTTGGATCCTGGATATCCCTGCAAGTTCTGCTGTAAGCAACAGGACTGAAATACGGAGACAATTCTCAAGGAGCACTCATTTGACCTGCGCTGAATGTTTGAAGTATTTATTCCTACACCACAGGTATTTGTGAAATTAGGACATTTGAGATGCTATACTAATACCAAAACAAAAATCTGTTAATCCTCCGATTTCCAAATGTTTAACTAAATAACCCCACATACTTTTTTACATTGGTGTAAAATACGTTAGAGAAATGCCATCTATAAGTTTTCTGTATCCAAATAAATGTAACAGCCTGTGTCTTATCTGTTACACTTCTGAAGAGTAATTAAAATACTGTCTCTATCTGGTGCGATAGAAGCATGAAGAGCTTCTGCAGGCCAAGTTATTAAAAGAGAGGGCTATTACTAGGCAATAGGAAAAGGTTTCAAACTAAAAGAAGGGAGATTTAGGTTGGTGTTACAGCTAGAAAGATTATTGTGATGAAGATCAGGAAAGAAACAAACAGGAAAGGCGCACTCACTTATATCAAAAGATCTAAGAAGAGGGTCTCTAACCAGAGATCCTTCCCCAGTGGCAGTCAGCCCTTAAGTGGGGTCTAAGAGAGGTGCAGCCAGGCTCCACCCCTTCTGATCATACAGCTGAATTGCCTTCACCTGTGCTCCCAAGGCTGACCAGGTCCTTTCCTCAAGTGATCAATCAGTGGTTCAGGCCATGACTCAACAGTTCCCATAAACTTGGATATAAGGAAAAGGTTTTGCTTTACAGTAGGGGTGCTGAGGCACTGGAACAGACTGCCTAGAGAGGTGGTGGATGCCCCATCCTTGGAGATGCCTCAAGGTTAGGCTGGATGGGGCTCTGAGCACCTGATGTAGCTGTAGGTGTCCCTGTTCCTTGCAGGGGAGATAGGCCAAATGGCTTTTATTGGTTCCTTCCAATCCCTATGATTCTGATTTCGATTCTGAAAAGTGCCCCAATCATTTACATTATTTGAAATAATTCAGGGTTGGAATAATATGGAATAAAAGCAATGCCACCGCAGACCGGTGAATGGCTTCTTCCTCTTGTTTTTAACATCATGTCTGCACCCTCACCAGGTTCTTTTCTCCGGCTGCTTTAGCTCATGGCCATGGAGGCTACATACCAGAGATTTCCATGCCAAACTACCCAGCAGTGCACAGAAAAAGAAGTGGAAGAATACACCAACAGAAAGGAGTTGGGGAATGGTCCAATTCATGGAATGTGGCATAGGTGCTGCAGCCTCCAACAGTAGCCTTGTCCTCACAGCATGCCACCACACACAAGAGAAATGCACAGCAAGTGTGAACAAGAGCATCCTGTTTGAATCAACAAGAGGCACCTGTTTGAATCAGCAGCATCGTGCCCTGCAGAAAACACCCCGCTGCCACCTAATGTGACCTAACAGAAGTCCAAAATAAAACTGATGCACCTGAACAGAACACTGGCTCTAAAGTAACAGGTGTATTTTCTTTTGCCAAGCTCACTGCACAGCTGTTGGCACCTAGCCTGAACTTCTCCACGTGTCCCCCTCCTCGAAGGACAAAACTGCCCACCCGTGGCCGTGGAGCAGCGCCTATCTGAGCAGCTACAAGGCGGGGGCTCAGCGAGGGGTGAGCGGTGGGATGTGATAGGGCACAGCCTAGGGGTGATGCCGGCTTGGCGTTTTGGTCCCCTGTGGGGAATAACTTCTGCGGAACAAATGGAGGACAACTGGGTTAGACGCTGTTAAAGAAAAATAAGAAGTCTTAATAACACGAGAGTGTAGGAAAACACTACATTTTTAAAAAGCTCGAATCAGGTTAAATGCAGATCTCAGTTCGCCAAAGCAAGCCTAAATAATCTCTCCTGCTAAGAGGGTTTGAAGGGATTTCTCTGATACTTCGTTACGGAGTAACGGCACCGGGCCAAGCTCGCCTGCTTATTTCCCCTCGATTTCTCCCGTAGCCGAAGCCGTTTCAGCCGTGGACCGGCGGGCAGAGTTTCAGCGGAGGAAGTTCGCGGCCGGCAGCGCGCCTGAGGGCACAGGGGACGGCGGGCAGCCCCCGGCCGAGCGGAACGCCGCAGAGACCCGGACTCACCTGCGCGGCGGCGGCGGGCGGCTCCCGCGGCTCACGGCGGCGGCTGCCGGCACCCGCTCGCGGGCTGCGAGGCGGCGGGGCGGAGGGAGCGCCGCGCGGCCAGCTCCGCAGCTGCCGGATGAGCAGGCAGAGCAGCAGCAGCAACAGCAGCAGGAGGAGGAAGAAGAGCGCCAGGTAGAGCAGCAAGTCGAGCTCCCGCTCCATGCCGCTCGTGGCTCGGCTCGGCGGGCCGGGGCTGATCGCTGCTCGGCTGCCCGCGCCCGGAGCCTCCTCCCCTGGGCGGAGAGGGGCCGCCGGCGGGGTCCCGTAGCCAGCGGGCGGCTCGGCGTTGCGGGCTGCGCCGCGGGGTCCGTTGCGGGAGCGACGCTCGCTGCCCGCTCCGGGAGTCACACAGGGGCCCGCTGCCAGGCCGGGAGTCCCGGGCGCTGAGCCACCCCGGCTCCGAACTTGCTTGGTGTCTGAAAACCTCTCTCCTTGAAGACGTGCGAGAGCCAGCCGTTGGGCCACCAGTAAAAGCTCGAACACAGAAGTAGAAAGGGTCCTCTGAATTTTGACTGCTCGGTCTGATTTTGACGATTGGTATACAACTGTAATGGCCTCATCCCAACTCCTGATTAAAAAACAAACAAACTAAAAAACCAGCTGTTCTTCGCTGCCCTGTATCACTACCACGTGTCAGTCAGACGGCAGAGGTGCTGTCCCCAGAGCCAAGGACACAGCAGTTAGGTCGGAGATGATTGCAGGAGCACCCAGCTCAGATCACTGAGGAGCTGCTACAGCACGGCCTCAGCTGGCACCACCACCATTTCCCTCCCCTGCCTGCCTTTGTGCCGAGCAGCTCAGGTGGCTCTTGCATGCGGCACGGGTTCCCCTAAGGACTGTGGCACCAAGTGAGAAACAATCAGATGCCTCCCAGATCAAACACCTCCCAAATCAAACATCCCAAGCTGTCAGCCTAGCGCATCAGGCTCTTGTCCCTCCTCTCCAGCACAGAAGCTGCAGGAGTGCAGGGGAGGTGAAAGGGTGGAGGGCTGTCAGCTTGCCATGCTCCTCAGTGAAAACCCTCCATGCATGTTTTGGGCACCGTCTGTCTGCTTGCTTACACAACTGATCTCAGCTGAAGTCACATCCCCAACACTTCTGTGGATTTACAACAATCAGATCTGAAAATTAACAGAGTGAATGTGGTGTTGCTGTGTATATTGCATATTTTGTCAGGATCACAGTGAGGGTGTGAGTTCCTGAAATAAGATGTAAAAGAAATGCATAAATTCTACTTCACAAAGCATCCCAAAATCTTCAATATGCATATGTCATCAGTGTAAATTAGAACCAATCAGGTAACCTTGCACTGAGTTACCATTTTATACTCAGTCTTCATTGGACCTTAGTCACTATAGTTAATAACAGTGTTTAATAAACACTTTGAAGCAATTTGAGAAAATGATTATTCACCTTTTCTTGAAGTAGCAAAACTTCATTCTGACATCATTAATACTGTAACAAATATTACCTGGTAAAACAAGGAGAGCCACCAGTGTCCATCATTCCCCAGTGCTCACACATCCCTGCTCTGCATTCTCAGCCTCAGTAACCCAAACCCTCCCTTTTTGCTCGTATTATCAGTGAGGAACCAAGCTACTCAAAACACTATTTTCTTATCAGCATTTCTTCACAAGGAATTGAGAATCAGTATCTTTGGGAAATAGGGCAGAACTAATACTTGTATTTAATATGCACAGACCATTTGATCAGGCCAACGAGAGTTCCTGTGTGACAGACACTGGTGATACGGTGCCTTCCAGGTGGCTGTGATACACAGCAACACGTATTTCTGAATCATGCTTTTACGTTTCAGTAATGACCATGCTTTAAGATACATTTGTAAATATGAGAGGCATATCCATACATTTTCAAAAACATATCTTCTGATTTAAGTGAAGGATTTAGGCTGGTCCCATGTGGAGCCAGGAACTGGATTCAGTGATCCTTATGGGTCCCTTCCAACTTGGGTTATCCTATCATTCTGTGACATTAGTATAAAGATTGATTACAGTCAGAACAGGCTGTCCAGACAGAACAACAGAAAGTTGTTGTGGCTTGAAAAAAAGCAATGACTTTCAGTGCTTCAAGTGAACATGTGATCAAGATTAATTTCTGGTTTGTAACTGATACAGGGAAGTTGAATAAGCAGGAGAACTAATTTTAAAAAATCCGCTTTTATTTAATGATTTAACTTGCTTATTTATTATTCATCTTACTTAAACTGGAACAGATAGCACCTCTCCTGTAATTGCATCAAGACACACTATTCTAGCCTGGTCACAGCTGGCAATGCAGCAAGTGCATAGTGAGATTTCCCTCATGTATTTGTAACCAAACACACCAATCCATTCAATTATCAGTATGAGTCACGGCAGCATTTTGGAGAATATGGGAATGAGGATGAGACTGGTTGGTTGGAGCTGCAAAGACGGGCACATTCAATTTATAGGCAGCAGAAATCCAGGCTGAGGTATCTGAGCACCTTGCAGATATTCCATCAGCACAGCAGCAGCAGCAGTATGATTTGGCACTCCAACCTGAAAGCACTGTGGATTATGAGAAGGGTAGCACAACACTGAACTTAATTATTCAAAATAATCCAGGTTTCCAAAGAGAAAAATGGCCCTACGTATTATAAAAAGTGCTACCATCTCAGACAGATCATCTGTGACCTATGGTGTTTTCAGAAGGGGATTTCTTCTATGTTGAGGGAGTGTTGATCTGTGGGTAAGATCACACATAATATCAGTAAACATTTTGTCTTCTTTTCCCGTAGGAAAATAAAATCCAAATCAATAGTTGTGTTCCTTGTTGTTTATCCTGTTGAAGCTAAGAATCCAGTGTTTAACCCAATGTTTCTGACAAGCAATATTTGAGATCAGGTTATGAGCAAGTGCTCTTTTTAAAACCATTTAAATTGATTTTTGCCTACTCTACATGAAAGTATACAATATCTTCTACTTCACAGGCATTTGTTATTTTCCATAATGATCAAAAATTGCTCCCATTCAGATTTGGTGTAAAGAAGTGTCAGACTCCTTTGAATTTGAAGATGCTTCTAAAATCTTGAACAACACTAAAATCCTAATGCAGACTTATTTTTATTTGTTCAGAGCCTTCCACGCTGGCTATAACAATTTCGGCTTAACACGACTCTTTGAACTTACTAACTGCTTTCCACTATGAATTTTATCAATACATTCATGAGTGCAATTTGCTTGGAGTGCCAAACTGAAGTGCTTACTTCTGTGGCTCAGTGACAAATTGCGTGATGTAGAGATGGCAGACCTCTTGGTATTTAGCTATTGTGCTGAGACTCAACATTGCAGATTAATTAAGCACACTCATACAGTGGCAGGACAGCACTTCAGCCATTTCAGGTCAGTCTTTGGAAAAGTGCAGAGATACAGGCAGCAGCAGAAGAAAAAAGGGATCTCATTCTTTTGCTCCAACTCCATGGCTGATCTAGAATACTTCCTGCAAATGCTTCCCATACTTCCCCAAAGGGATTGCAAAAGCTATGGGGTCTGAACTTTGGGCGGGACTCATTCTTAGGTGCAAAAAAACCTCTTCATAAATCAACAGATTATGCGAAGGCTACAGTATGGGCAGAAACAGCAAGAATATTCTGGGGTGTGCTAAGAGGTATCTAGCCTATGAAAGATGATTAAAGTGAAAATCCAGTGAGTAGATGGCCTAGAAGTTATTACCAACTTGCATTCACCTGGTAGTTAGATGGTTTGGTGACTGTTCCAGGTCCTCTTTTGAAATAAAATGACTTTAGCATATAACTACATTCCTAAATTTTAGTTGTGCACAAGTTGTGACACTTTCCATCTAAGAACTAAAGAACAAATGTGCTTACAGCTGTGCTTCAGATAAAGAGCTTGTTTAAGTGTTTTTCTGGAGCAGGGCCAGCATACTCAGCTCCTGGTTCACCAATCAGGGGAGCAGGCAGTACTGCTCAGGTTTTATGTCTGCAGGCTGCGTTGCACGCAGTGGTTACTTACCTTCCCATTCCAGGGAAGCTTCTATTTCAAGTTCTCTGAGGTTCTTAGAAAAGCAAATTATTGCTCCCCAGGCAATTTTATGTGCTGAAATACCATATCCATCATGTTGTTCATACGTGTGTAAACATGTATGCTGGAGACACAAGAGAACAGAGCTTGCAGCTGAGCAATATGGGGCACATTACAGCTAAGGATACCATGAAAAGAGAAGACCAAGTATTTATGTATTTTCCTAAGGCCAGAAAATGCAGTTGCTGGAGGCGTGCAGTTAAGATTCTGAGATTCAGATGCAGCTTGTTTTTTTCATCAGTCCTCAAATGTGATTTTCATTCATGGTTCAGTTTCATAAGATAATCCAATTCAAGCATGTCTGTCTACAGAGCATTCATCTCAAATGAAGAAACACTTCTATATGAGCACAATAGATCATTAGGCTCTTCTTATTAAGAATTCCTGTTCAGCCTGAGCACCTCTGATTTATTCACTCATTTATTTACTCTGCAGTATAATACACTCATGGCTTTTCTTCCTGGCTTCAAAGAACTACAGTATTTCTATTACCTGATTACAATTGTAGCTATGCTTTTTACTGCATAGAAATGTTGTAGAAATTGTGCACTAGCTCAACTTCTATTTCATTAAGCTATGATGTTGACCTTATTTTCTTTGTGGCTTGCTTCACATTTCCTGTTCTGTATGATTTTATACCTCCTTAATGTGTAAGAAATTCTTCACCTTTCCTTGCACATATACAGGCATAAAATATACACAGTAGACTTTATGCAAAGAATATGGTGTGAGTCAAATGAGAAAACTTATTTCCATCCCACACACATCTTGATTTCTGCATGGAAGGGACACCAACCCCATGGAACCACATCCAGCTCCTCCTGAAGTTCACTACTAATGCCACAGTGTAGTAATCTTGAGCAAGATCGATATTGGAAGCAAAAAATCTACCTTGCCATTCCCAGGCAATAAAGGTAATTAACACTTTAGAAAATGTTTCTGACAGAACATGCATTAGTGCAAGAAAACCTAATACAAATGATTCACAGTACTGTTGAATATCTTTTTGTGCCACAAATGCAACTTCTTTAAAAAAAAAAAAAAAAAAAAAGCTATTTTATTTAAACTGTTATAAATATTGTATGGTAACTATTGAGTCAGCACTGATTGAACACCTGGGGAAAGGGTTCCCGGTCAGCCCTGGGAGCACAGGTAAAAACAATTCAGCTGTGTGACCAGAAGGGGTGGAGCCTGGCTGGACCTCTCTTAGACCTCATTTAAGAGCTGACTGCTACAGGGGAAGGACCTCTTTCTGGAGATTTCTCTCTTGTGGAGTTTTCCCTTGCAAACCTGGATACTTGGAGATAGGTGAGTATTCCTTCCCTGTTTGTCCCTTTTGCCATTCCACTTCAGTGTCGCCTTCCTACTGCACTATTCTTTCTGACTGTAACAGCTACTTTGAAGAGGGGAAAAAAGTTATTGTTGTGATTTGCTAAGCAACGAGATTGCAGCTCCTCACTCTTTCACCCAGTTGCTCATCTCTATTGTTAAGAGACGTGAGGGCAAAAGGCACTTTGCCTGCAGCCTGTCAGAGTAAGGCACAAGTCAGTTAGTGTGGAGGCCCAGGATCAGAATTTTTCCTACTTTCCTTCCAGGCACAATTCTAAGCGTATGCCTGTGTTGATATTTCTATAATTGGAATAACATGATCTAGAAACATCTAATAAACCCTTTTAATGTTGTTTTTAGTATGCTGGTAACTGAAGACAGTTTTGTGAAACAATATTTCCTTCTGAAATGCTTCACAAAACTGTTTTTCATTTGGGTGCCCTACTGAGCAACCACTTACTGCAAGAATTCCACTGTCCACGTAACTTGCAAGATCAGTATGTCCTAACAATGAGTGAATGAGTTGTTGCGGAATGTATCCATTTCCAGATTTCGATTCTCTTTTTCAATGGTAGACAGTATAACGCTTTTGAAGAGTATCAGAGAGATCTTAAGCATTATCTTCCTCTGCAAATACAGCAATTATAACAAAATAGTGCTAGTGAATGAGATCGAAGTTAATCAGTTTTACTTATCTTTACCAAGATAAATGCTGATTGATAACAGTTACAGCTAAGATACCCAAGGAAGCCTTGATATTTCCTGTTAAATATTTGAACTGCCGTGTTACTCATGCACAGAATGTTTAAGTGTGAAAAACTCAGCTCTCTGTTCTTCCACGGAAGCCATAGAAATTAAGCTATGCTGAAAAATGCTTAATCTCAATTGCTTGCCTGTTGTGGTTAACCTCAATGCAAACACTACAGGTCCAATTTTCACACCTGGAGTACAAATACCAGTGATTCCAAATACAGTTGGTTGTAAGTTATTGGATTGTGAGCTATGCTCATTTAAACCAATGTAATTAAAAAGAAACTGCCCTGAAATTCCTGTGAAACAAAGATGTAAAAATCAAGGTCAGGTCTTTAGAGTCCATTTCTTCTGAAAATGTAGATGGTCTCATTGATCTGTTAAGAAAAATGCATTTTTTTTCCTGATAGCATTAATCAACACTACTCCTGTCCAGTGAGTTGTATCAACCCTCCCCCAAACCCCCTGAAAAAATAAAAGGAAAGTGGGGGGGGGGGGGGGGGGGGGGGGGGGAGGGGGAAACTACAGAAAGACAAGGGAGTTTAAAAAAGAAACCACAAGGAACAAGGGGGAATGATCTTAAACTGAGATGGGGAGGTTTAGGTTAGATATTAGGAGGAAGTTTTTCATACAGAGAGTGGTGACACACTGGAACAGGTTGCCAAAGGAAGGTTGTGGATGCCCCATCCCTGGAGGCATTCAAGGCCAGGCTGCATGTGGCTCTGGGCAGCCTGGTCTGGTGGTTGGCAACCCTGCACATAGCAAGGGGTTGAAACTAGATGATCATTGTGGTCCTTTTCAACCTAGGCCATTCTATGATTCAATAAAAAGGTGGAAAGAAATAGCAAGGTAGGTTGACTTTAATGTGGGCTACTCCAATAAAAGCGAAGATTTCTCAGTGAAGAGAAGCACTTACTCCAGTGTCAATCTGCCTGACAGTAGGAAGGTTCTATGGAGGGATCTGGATGGGCTGAATCAGTGGGCTGCGACCAATGGTATGAGCTCCAACAAGACCAAGTGCCACATCCTGAGTTTCAGTCACGACGACTCCATGTTACACTACAGGCTTGGGGCAGAGATACTGGAAAGCTGCCTGGAAGAAAGAAGATGATTTGGGGATGTTAGTTGACAGCTGGCAGTGTGCCAACGGCATCCTGGTTTGTATCCAAAATAGTGCAGCCAGTGGGAGCAGGGAGATGATGGACCCTCTGCTCTCAGTCCTGGTGAGGCCGCACCTTGAGTACTGTGTTCAGTTTTGGGTCTCTCACTACAAGAAAGACATTGGGGCCCTAGAGCATGTCCAGAGAAGGGCAATGAAGCTGGTGAGGAATCTGAAGCACAAGTCTTATGAGGAGCGGCTGAGGGAGCTGGGGATGTTTGTCTGGAGAAGGCTTGGGGTAGACTTTACCTCTCTACAACTGCCTGTAGGGAGGCTGTGGTAAGGTGGAGTCGACCTCTTCTGGGTAACAGTGATATGATGAGAAGGAATGCCCTCAGGTTGCACCAGGGGAGGTTCAGGTTGGGTATTAGGGAAAAAACTTCCTCTCAGAGAGAGTAGTGATGCATTGGCACAAGCTGCCCAGGGAAGTGGTGGAGTTATCTCCAGAGGTGTTCAAGGAAAGGATGGATGTGGCACTGAGGGGATGTGGTCTAGAGCTGTTACAGGCGTGGATTGCTGGTTGGACTAAATGATCTTAGAGGCTTTTCCAACTGTAATGAGTCTTTGATAATCAGCAATATTGCAGCAATGAGAGAGACACTTACTCAAAATGTTACCATCTTTTTGGCTATAGGGAAAGCTGCAAGTGTTAAGTCACTTTGTTCCTTTGTATTGCTTCACCTGTTGTACCATTTGATTAAGCTATTTACTTAAATTTGTCGACAGAAAGATGGCCTCTGCAATCTTATGCCAATATTCTTTTTGACTAAGCATTTCTATGGTCCTCGTGTATCCTACTCTGGAAATTTAAAACCAGTGTGGAAATGGGCAACGTGTGTCCCTGCTCACCGAAACTTGGCATTTCTGAGGTGTCCCTCGTGTTTTTGTTTGCACTAGGATTTCTTAAGTGTGTTAATAAAGTTTAAAAAGATGCAAGTTAGCGTAATTAAGATGTCTCCACAACTGTGCGTGAGAAAAATCTGATTGTCTGAGTTCTGGTACGCAGGTTTTTGATTCCGGCTGATTTTCCCGATGATCGGCTCGTTTGTGAGCGCCTTCACCGAAGTATCGCGAGTCCGCCCTCCGCCAGGGGGCGCCCGTTGGCCGCACGCTGTCGCGAGGCGGCTCGAGGCGGGAGGTTGATGCCCCGCGCTTGCGCGCTGCCGCCTTCCAGCCGCCGCGTGCTGATGACGTAATCACAGCGCGCGGGCCGAGCTCGCGCTGTGCGTGTGGTCGCGTTCCGCCATGAAGGAGACGCCGCTGTCGAACTGCGAGCGGCGCTTCCTGCTGCGCGCCATCCAGGAGAGGAAGGTGCGGTGCCGGGCTCTCCTCCCTGTGCTCTGCCCCGGCCCCTTCTCGCCTCAGGTGCGGGGCGGCGCGGCCCCTCGTTGCGGCCGCTCCCGGCCCGGCGTGGTGCGGTGACCGTCCCGTGTGCGTGCGCGTGTCCCCGCAGCGGCTGGACGGACGGCAGTGCTACGACTACCGCAATGTGCGCATCTCCTTCGGGCCCGAGCACGGCTGCTGCGTGGTGGAGCTGGGAAAGACCAGGTGGGAGCGGCCGGCTGGCGGGAGGTCCGCGCCTTGCAGTCTCCGGGGTGGGGCATCCGCTGCTCGACGGGCAGCCCGTGCCGGCGCCTCGCTGCTCTTGGAGTGAGAAATTTACTTCTAACAAATAACGTCAATCTCCCCGCTTTTAGCTTAAAGCTGTTCCTCTTGTCCTGTCGCTATCAGACCGTGTAAGCAATTGGTTCTTCTCCTGTTTATGTTTCTCTCGAGTATTTGGAAGGCTGCAGTGAGGGTTCTGTGGAGCCTTCTCTTCTCCCCTCAGCCTGTCTTTGTAAGAGAGCTGCTCCAGTACAGTGATCATCTTCGTGGTTCTCCGCTGGGCCCACTGCAGCAACTACATCCTCTCTATGCTGCGGCCCCAAGTCTGGGGGCAGTACTCCAGTTCTCCAGTGTTTTGAGGCTTGCTTTTTTTCTAGATGTTAGAAAAATGTTCTGATTTCTAGATGTAGTTATTTTCATCTTTGACTAGCGTTTAAATACAGAATTTGAGTGAGAAACTTGAGTTGAGCAATGAGAAATGTGTTGAAAAACATCCACTTGGGTTTTCCTTTTGTATATATTTTGTTTTCACTGTTAGGTGGTTTTCCTGCTAAACTTTGTAGCCCAGCTGCTTATTTCTTCTGCAGGGTTCTTGGGCAAGTCTCATGTGAACTTGTTCCCCCGAAGCCAAATCGGGCTACAGAAGGTATACTCTTCTGTAACCTTGAGCTCTCACCGATGGCTGCGCCTGGCTTTGAGCCTGGCAGGTACGTAGCTTTCTTAAAAAGCCCAGGTGAGGATGACATATGAACCACTGTTTTGACACGCACAAGTGCATAGCATAATTATGTGTAATTTAATTTTGTTTGAACAGGCAATCTGAGTTATTGGTGAAAGTGAACAGACTTATAGAACGATGTCTGAGAAATTCCAAATGTATAGATACTGAATCCCTCTGCGTTGTTGCTGGTGAAAAGGTAGGGGAAAAAAACTACCAGTTTCAGATGATTTCATAAAATCACCAAGGTTGGAGAAGACCTCCAAGATAATCCAGTCCAACCATCCACATACCACCAATATTTACCCACTAAGCCACGTCCCTTAGTACAACATCTAAACATTTCTTGAATTTAATAATGTGTAAACATATTTCATTATTTTAAACATAAGTCACTTTTTCAGGTGCTGTCTTGTTTTGAATACTGGACTTTTGACTTGAGTATTTTTTTCTTGCTTTGTGGATATTTTTAACTTAACGATCTACAGATGCTTTTGGAATAGTTGGGATGTGTGTACTTGAACGTATTTCTTTGTAAAACAAAGTTTAAATTGCATTTAATTGTTGTTTATTTTGTCAAAATTAACCATTTTAAATCTAGCACACTGGTACCTTGAATATACCAAGGTTTTTCATCCTAACTTCTTAAGCAAATACTTGAGGAATGTAAACTGCTCCTTTCTGTATTCAAAAACTGGAAGTGTGTTGGAAAAGCAATAGCTTCTGTGGAATCATGTTACACATTACCAAGCAGTTATGCGTGTTTTCCCACAGGTCTGGCAAATTCGTGTGGATCTGCACCTGTTAAATCATGATGGTAACATTATTGATGCTGCCAGCATAGCAGGAATCGTGGCCCTGTGCCATTTTCGCAGACCAGATGTTTCTGTGCAAGGAAAAGAAGTAACAGTGGTAAGTCATACCAGGTTGCAGTAAGCCTCATACTGCCAGCAGCCCTTGGTTTATAAAAGGGAGGAATTAAATACTGATGTAAGCAGATAAACTCAAGATGCTTAAAGAGCTGTAGGATAAATGTGTTCCTATTCAAAATGTAAAAGGATAGTGAAGCAAACCTGCTGTGCGTAAGACTATTTCAGTTTCAATTTATGGCAATATTCTGTTTACCTCCATAAGTAAATGGAAAGTATTATATAAGAACAAAAAAGGTTTTTTTTTAATTAATATTTAGGTGACTAGACCTTTTTCTTTCTGTTTCTTTAAATCTCTCTTGTACAATACATCCTTTTAAAATAGAGTGTCATAAATAACTGTCTTCTGGACCAATTCTTTTCTAAGTACTCTCCTGAGGAGCGTGATCCTGTGCCCCTGAGCATCCACCACATGCCTATTTGTGTCAGTTTTGCCTTCTTCCAGCAGGGGTAAGATTTTTTTTTTTTTAAAGCCTTTCTTGACAGAAACAACTTATTGTCAGTTCTGCAAAATTGTTGTTCCATAACACTGTGAAAATACTCACGATGACAGACAGATTTCTTAACACATTCATATGTGTTCTGCACAGTGTGTAAATAGCCAGCAGCTTCCATAGATTGGCAGAAAATTGTAATGGCGGAGTCAAGGTCAGCCTCAAACTTCTGTTGTCATCTTATGCTAAAAACTTAATTCTAGGACTTATTTGTTGGTGGATCCAAATGAACGAGAGGAACGTGTAATGGATGGCCTCCTTGTAATTGCCATGAATAAACATCGTGAAATTTGTACCATCCAGTCTAGCGGAGGGATTATGCTATTAAAGGATCAGGTAAAAGTCAAGGAAAACATTTAAGTATCTGTTTTTCTTATGATCTGTTCTATGGTTCTATTTTAAAAGTCTTGTTTTCATGATTCTAAACTGTTGCTGTATATGTAACGTACAGGTTCTGAGATGCAGTAAAATAACAGCTGTTAAGGTTGCAGAAATAACAGAATTAATTCAGAAAGCTTTGGAGAACGACCAGAAAGTTAGGTGAGTTTTTTGGAAAGGAATGGAGATAAGTATTTTTAAGAAATAATTTAGAAGTTAATGCCAGTTTGTAATAAAACAGCAAGTTGTTTCTATTTGTAATCATTTAAAATAGCAAGTATTTCCATACCTGAAAAATATTCATAAATGTGCAATATCCTGAAATACTGTCTGTTGTTGAATGACTAGGAAAGAAGGTGGGAAGTTTGGCTTTGCAGAATCTATACCAAATCAAAAGATCACTGCCTTCAAAATGGACAGTGCTGCTGTAGATACCAACAATGTGGAAGAACAAGCAGAAGAGATCATCACTAAAGCTGACCCTCCTTCAGAAGTGTATGTTTTCTATTTATTATTCCAGGAAAAAAAACCAAAACACTCTTTCCTCTTATTTGCATTAGCCCTTCTAGAAGCTAGAACACCCAAGCTATCTGATGGCTCAGGGTAGCCTCACAGCCTTCAGAGGAAACATTAACCTTACACTGATTTTAGTTCTGACTGTGTTTAATTAAATTAATTCTTAACATAAAGTGCAAGACAGGGCTGAAGTAACTAATTGTCACACTATCTGAAGAAAGAGTACTCTTTCTTCACTTTCACTGAAGGCCTGGGGCAAAAAGTTACAGCTGAAAATCTATTATTTTGCCTTTATACAGTGAAATTACTAACTCCAAGATTTTCTTAACTACTTCAGTTTTGTCAAACCAATATTGCACACTCCTGGCACAGCCCAAATTGGGGAAGGAATAGAGAATGCCTGGGGAGACCTTGAGGAATCTGAGGGGGAAGACGCAGCAGAAGAGGAAGGTGAAAGCAGCGCTACTGCTTTTGAATGCCAGAGAACAGAAACAGAGGATACAAGTATGATGAATGAAGCTAAAGGTATTTACTTGATACCACATGCATTTATTTACATCACTTCAAGTGTAAATTATTAAGGAGTAGAAAAGTGCAAGACATCCTTAGGAAGAAAGAACCATCGTAGTCACTTTCTTTTTGGAAGTTATACTTGTTTGGTACTTCACCTGTACATCTGTTTTCTTCAAAAGAAAGCTTGTTTTCTGTAGTACATTGAAGAGCTCCAGAATAAGCACTGGTAGTTGTAAGCCTGTTTTTCCACTTCTGAGTATCACTTTAAAAACCGCTGCAGTTACTGGTCACAGAAGGTGTTCATACATATTGGATCAGTTTTTAACTATTTTTTCTTCTAGATGAACCTATTGTACTGTCTGACAGTGAAGAGGAAGAAGTTGTCATTCTGGAACCACAGGAAGAACCAAAGAAAACAAGGTAAACACCATATGAAATTAAGAGGGGGGAGGAGTTGGTAAGGGATACCTGACAACAGGACGTTCATGGCCTATGCTCAGAATTTTGCCCATGCCAAGAGAGGTTTTGGTTGATCAAGATTATGTAGCAGAGTGAGGAAGTTAAAAGCTGTGCTAGTTTGCTCCTCTCCTAAGTGATCAGTCATTGTGGTTGATCTGCAGCTATCTGAGATGATTGTGGATCACAGACTCCTAGAAAGGTTTGGGTCAGAAGGGACCTTAAAAATCATCTAGTTCCAACCCCCTGGCAGGGGCAGGGTTGCCACTCACTACATGAAGTTGCCTGGGGCCCTATGTAACCTGGCCACCGCCAGTTAAGTAGTCATCTTTCAATAAGATAAGGAGTGATGGGGTAAGAAGTTAGTGTGTGTTTTCCTTAAAAATGCACCGACCCAACTTCATAGCAGCACTGCTGGCTGGGGCACAGCCCCACCACACTGAGCACTTGTGTGACCTGGGCCTGCCTGAGCGTGGTGGTACAACCACAGGGTCACATAGCCTCCTGTGCTTTTCAGATATTTGACTGGTCTTAATCACTCCAGAAGGAACCTGAGCTTAAAGGTGAATTTGAGCTGCTACATTATAACTAATCTTAAGTTTTATCTCAAGTAAGTTAGTTTTACCGTTGTATCCTTACTTTAGCCATGGTAACCCTCATTGTATTTAGAATGCTTTCTGGAAACTGAACTTTGCACTGAGCACAGTGAATGGTTGTCCTGTTAAAGATGACAAACCCGTTCTTTTGAGATGGAACTCTGTAGTACAGACATTTGATAAACAGTGTTATTTACTCTCAGACCACAGACCAACTTGAAACAAGAAAATACAAGTAAGAAAGCATTTAACAAAAAGAGGAGAAAGAAGAGAGCTTCACGCTAAAGCCATCCCCTTCAGTAATGCCATAGAATGTGACATTTTTTTATTACTGAATTTATATTTGTAGACAATTTTATTTCCTCCCACCCCTACTCTCATCCTGTATCTTTGTATATTTTATGTAATTGTACACAGCTTAAAATAAAACGTTAATGTAAGTGAAAGTGTGGTAGCGTCCATCTGCAGCACAGACTACTCACCATTCCAATGTGAATGACTCATACATTGATGCATAGTTCTGGTCAGAAGAAAAGAGGCTGTAGAACTTCCACACAGAGGCAGCTCATACCTCAGTAGTTTTTTGAAAAGTTTAATTAAATATTACATGCACAGACATGAATTTTTCTTGAATTATATTCAAAGAATTAGGCTCTGAATTTAATATCTGGCAAAACAGAGGATGTCTCAAACCTGCCTGCTTTGTTTTGAAAACCAAGTAAATTAGAAACATATTTACAAGAGTAATGTAGGACTATTTTTTCAGTTTTATATGACATATGAACAGGAGAGAAGTAGTTGTCACAGATACTACTTCCCAGCATCACTTTTAGAAATGAATAGTGGAAAAAAAAAAAAAAATTGCTCCCTGCCAAAGCTGTAATTAGATGTAGGAAGAGACAAACACGGAAAGCCCTGTCCCTCCAGGAGCTAAATCAGTGCATTTTCTTAGTGTCAGTTCTTCCCTACTGAAGTTACTGTAGAGCACAGACGTGAGTGAAGGTCGGTTGTTCTTCTGCAACATATTCTGCACACCAATTGTTTCTTTTTTTCCAACAAGCCCTTAAGCTTTTTAAAGAACACAAGTAGTATACTTTGCCACTACTATTTATCTTCTTTTCCTACTTAACAGCTGACATCCTCCATTCCAAGAGGCTTTATTTCAGAATGGGAGAAGGTACAGTGGATAGGCAAAACAGTACTACAGCACAACTTAGGATTTTTTTTTTTTATCAAAATGTGGAAGTGAGAGCTAGAATCTTCTCCCATGTTAGCTTTAGAGAATGAAAAGATGAAAAAGAACATTACTGCATCTGTCAGCAAGCACAGAGGAACACAGGCATACTAAGCAGAGATGGCAGCCTGTGACTAAGGCATTAAGGCTGTACAGGAACTAAGTTATGTTAGATACTGCTACTGAGGGAGCAAAGGAGAATTTTTTTCTGTGATATGGGAACAATAAGAGAATGGCTTCCATTCAAAACAGCAAGGAGATACTTCATTAAGCAGCAAATTAATACTATAATACTGATGTCCATTCATTTCACTGATACCTACTCTTTGCAGAAAATAATTCATACGCTTCTCTAAAATTAACTCCTCTTCCACTCTTTGTGCTTCTTAGCGGTCTTGAAAGTTACCCAGCAGATGCCACAGGAAGGTGAAAGTAGAAGCCTATTTCTCACAAAGAGTATTGTGATCTTCAAAAGATACTGACCAATGCAGCTTTTTGATTTGATCTTCCAAGGTCAACAGCTTACGTCACAACTGTGGCACACGTGTTCCTGTACATACATACTGCCTGTCCTGCAAGGGTAGAGCATTTCTAATACTAAGCAGTAGACATGATATACTGCACAGTCTTTCCCAACTGATTTTAGCTTTTCCAGTGGCAAGATACTGAAATTAAACTAACTGAAGACTACTGAAGAACATGGTCAGCCAACAGAATGTGGCTCTTTGTTAAACTTTAGGATATGTGGAAGGGTTAAAGTATATCCTAAAAGGCTTACGTTTAGCTAAAAAGCAGCCTCTGTTGCATACTTTTGCCTTGACTGGATGAGTCACTTGACTAGAGCAGTTTAGTAACTGAACTGGTTTGTGGAGGGCTTGAACCACAAAGCAGGGGGGACAGAACAGCAAGCTTTCAGTAACTGAATCTAGATGTGTAAATGGTCTCACAGTAATGCGTATATGGCAGCTTGATAGATGGCTGCTGATTTTATCTCCTTTTTTTTTCTTAAATAGCCCACACCCACTGCTTCACACATACGTAGAATTTATACTGCTAGGTGTGCAGATAACCAGTGTTGAATCAACTTGAAGTTTAAGGGGCACAGGTTTGGCAAGGGGCAGCCCTTGCCAAAAAGAATCAAAACCAATGCTGACTTAAGATGGTATTACTACGAGGTAGTGACTTTAAGGTATTGGCAAGACTGCTAAGAGCAGGTATAAAACTTGTTTATTTGCCAACCTAGAAATGGCTCAGTTAAATCCAGCACCTCCTTGCGCTCACTTCTTTACATACACAAAGAACAGTAGGTACAGGGAGCATCACTCCATTTATACAGGTTGAAGGTAGATGTTCATTCATCAAATGACACGCTAGATTGTTCACGTAGCAGTTCTAGTAACTAGGGAAAAGTAAGATCACTTCGTTTACGTTTTTGCTGCATGCCACAGAAGGAATGCTTCCCATTTGAGAGGGATGTACAGAATTAGTGCCATTCTGCACGCAGCCCACGCACCCTAGTAGACATTGCCTCCTCTCCAAGGCATAGAGCAGTAATTCACTCTTCTGCAGTATAATCTTTCCACCACCCCTAAAGAGGTAAGCAGGCTGTAGGTTTATTTACTACATTGATGGGCTATTGGGAAAGCTAAAGCATTAGTGGGAACTCCACAGGTTTAAAGTTAGTATCAGTTTTACACTTTAACTAGAAAATAACTACAGTAAGACCACTTTCTATATGTAGTTTACTAGTTTCAGCTGTGCAGTTCCTGCAGCAGAGCACTGAATCTTGTATGATGAAGAGCACGTAATCCATTAAAGAGAAATCAGGGCTTCCAGTAACCGGCACATCCCAGAGAGCCTCACAAAAGTCAATTTCAGCAAGGTGTTCTCCTCATAGCAATACAGTTTCTTCCAGTACTGTAGCTGTTCAGTCATACTAAGTCTCAGCTTAGATTAAGGAGAATAAAAATGCTACAAATACCAGTGTGGAGTCCCTCTTACTTGGAAGGAGAAAGAGTCCTGTGATAATAATGCACTGCTAGTATTACTGTTAAGTCTATAATTAGATAATTCTCAGACTTGACTTGGTCTTCATGGTTACTTCTGTGCTTCAAGAGAACATTCTTATAAAAACATAGCTACATATTTTAAGAAGACTGCATGTACAAAAGATTTACATTAAAACCACATAAACCTAACTTCAGAATTAAGCTCATCAAAACCTGCATTAATATTGAGTAATCACACCTAGAACTTTGAACCACGTTTAAAAACTGTACATCATTTTCTTGTAATATACATCTACGTATTTAAAAGATAAGTCTCTTGATTATTACAAATCTAGTGTCTCTGGTGGATCAATAAGCGATACTGCATGGTACCTAGAGAAGGGAAAAAACACAAAGAGATGCAAGACGGAATCTTGCTGAAGTGCTCTCTGCTGTAAAAAAAATAACATGGATACTGCAGTAAAGCACATTGCTTATAAGGCTCAGCCAGCTGGAAGCATTTTGGAGCATGTCAGCCACCATGCCAGCATGGATTTTTTGAAGCATTACATACACTCTCCTGCCTAGCTATGGTAGGAATTTCCAAGTCAACTCCTCCAGTTTCTACCTACCCAGTTCAGGCAGTGGTTTGAGTAGTGACACTAGGCCTGGTGAACATGAAACACTGCTCAACAAAGCACTGTGCAAGGACCTTGAGGGTCTCTTAACCATTTCACTTACACCACTTTGGTGTGACTTCAGACTACCCAAGTTAACCCACCCAGCCCCAGTTAAGCTCAGGCAGAGCAGACTGGCTCACCACACGTCTCTGCAGATACTTACTTTGTGCTCTTGTACTTTTCCCTTATGGACTGTTGTGTGTGCTGTGCTGCTTTGAGGTAGGTCTTGTGAAGGTCCATGAGGCAAGGCTTAATATGTTCAAGGGTGTAGCCCGTCACCTTGCACAGAGATTCAGGCTGAGGAAAAAGGAGGAACACTGAAATATCTTTGCATCACTCTGGTGGAGGTTTTCAAGCTTCCCTGTTGAAATGGTGTTGTCCCAGTATGCTGGCAGTTTTATTATCTCAAAAAGCAGCTCAATAATCATTGCCCAGATCTGAAGCATTCCTGTGGGTCTACAGGAATCCTGAGAACTACTGTATTCTTTGCAGAGCAGAAGTATTCCTTGCCTCCATTACTTAAGCATTCTGCCCGCTCCTTCATCCTGAGGGAGTTGTTTACAGCTTTGAGGAGGATGAATAGAACACAATGCAATCACAGATGCCTCTGCCTTCCCAAAAAAGGTACATCCCTATATTTGAAAGATCCTTCATTAACAGGTTACTGATATGGAAGGGCTGCCAACTCCAACAGCCCAAAACTCAGTGTAGGCCTCAGCATTCAAAACTTCCTTCAATTACACGAAGCATGCATAAAGGTATGCGAAGGCTCAAGTCTTAGTGTTACATACCCAAGTTTGTCCAGTGATCGTATAGCTTGCTAGATGAAATGCTGCAGCAGCAATAACTGATGGCAAGTATTTCAAGTAAGGATCAGCATCAATTAGAGTCAGCTCTCCAAGATACTGCAAGGGAGACAAGGGAAAGTGAATCATCCGCTTCCAAAAAGAAGTAGAAGAGCATTTAAGCAGCTTCATTTGGATAGGAATTTAAGCTTCTAAATCCTGCCATCAAATGGAGGAACAGTTTTTACCAGTTCCCACTTACTTTTAGCCCACAGATTTGTTCCTTTGGATTAATGCTGATACTCTTTAAGACAAAGCTTACTCATATTAAAGCAGGCAATGACGCAGAAAACTTGAGAGCACACTATACTACCACTTGTGATTCTGAGAATCACAGAACAGCAATAGAACACAAGGAGTATACCCCAAATATATATACCCTCTCATAGCATCTACTGTCAGCTAGCGTCCAACACTTTTCTCATGCAAACTTTTTCAATGTATTTCATCTTTAGAGACATCTGAAGTCAAGAAGGAAGGATTATTGGTCTGACCTTTGCACAATGCGACAAAGGCATTCATGTAGGAACTCTGGTACCTGCAATACGGTTAGGCTTTAAGATAACTTCAGCTGAGGCACTGTCTGTGCTCTGCTGAGAAACTGGCCTCTGGATGTAGAGCTCAGTGCTTGTTGAGGGGAAAAATAAAAATCTTTTCTGCCTCAGTGAGAGGGCAGGTACATGTGTGGCAATTTTAGACAGAAACGTGGGAAACAGGTAGCAGAGAAACAACCCCCAAACTAAAATTCAGCAGTCTTGGCCTGCTTTGAGTAAGCATTCATGTGGAGCCAGGTGGAGTACCAGACTGTAATATTAATGGAATATCTCAAACAGTAGCAACGACACTGTTGCTTCCAGCAGTACCAAACTGCTTCTGGAGCAGCCCGTGGTATATCACGTGCACTTTTCAGATGTCTCCCAGAGAGATTACATGCTTGAACATATTAGGAGATAGAAAAGTCCAGTCTAAAAAGTCCTTTACCTCATCTGTACAAATACAGCTCTTGTAAAGTGCACTAATGACAGAACTCTACAGTTCCACAGACCGAGCTAGCAAGCCTTACCATTGATAAGCTCTCAACTTTAGCATTTGTCTGCTGGTGCAGGAAATACTGAGTGAGAAACTGGTTGATCGTTGGAGCTGCCAAATCAAATGACAAAACCTTCAAAATTAAGTGCTCCATCCTCAGAACTTGCTTCTTGTTGTAGGTGTCATCTGTGATGTAGACAAACTCTGCTACTTCAGGGGGGTAGATTTCCTCAAACTTCCTGCCATGAGAAACAGAAGCAAAGAGTTAGGGACTAGAGAATCAGGTAGCCAGCAACGCTTCATGAAAACCAGTGTGCTAAATTATCTTCTGACTCCCAAAGTAGCTAGATATAGTGACTGAGCAAGTCTGCTGCACTCAGTTTGGTAGGTCTTGAATCAGCTGAATTTGAAGTTAGAGTTCCAACAGTCTGTTATTTGGGGATTAAGTAATTTAGGACTTAAGAGTTGCTGAAACTCCAGAAGAAAACCAAGTTGTCTTTTCATACACTTTCTTACTGTTGCCTTAATTACTGTTGAGAAGCCTTTCATTCCTGCATCTGGAAATCCTCACGTTAGGCCAATCTACAAAGACAGCCTGCAACCTCACCTGCAAAGTTTCACATGGGCTGCCACGCTTTTATATATATATATATTTTTTTTTCATTATACTCATACTTTTACTTATATATATTTTTATATATATTTTATATTAGCTCTTGCTAGACAATATGACTACAGACTATCTTATGAAAGCTACATGATTTCTATTAGTATGAAACCAGCAGGTGGAATTTTCAATCAAGAAATTTCACTTACGATGCAAGCAACATGGCCGCGGTACCCACAAGCTGAAGCTTTCCTCTCAAAACAGACATTGAAGAAAGAAACCTGTCAATGTAATTTACAGCTAAGTGCAGAGTTTCATTCTGGAGCTTGTATTCTTCTCCAACTTCCACCAGCCAGTCCACCAGAATAGCCCGCATGTTGTTGGTGATGTCAGGCTGCTTCTTCATGTAGCCTATTTTAGGCTTGCATTTTACCTGCAGGTTCAGATGACAGACAAGACTGAGTTTGGACTGGATGCCTGTAGGGAAGCAGTCACTCATACTCCATTTACCATATCTAGATTGTTTTTAACAGGTCACAAGTAAGCAACGGTAAATCTGAACTCAGAAAGCTACATTCACATCATCTTCTTCGCAGCTTGCACTCAGCACAGAGCACAGCCAACCCCTCAGCAGGAAGCAGGGGATCTTGCTTATTCCTAGCTTTACTACAGTCACTGTAGCAGTGACTTATCCTCAGATGCACTCGGCCCAAATATGCAAACAAGGGAGCGGGTGGCATCTCACCTCCATTTCCCTGAGGTACATGTGGATATCGCTGATGTAGTCCGGCACGTTGTTAACGCTTGGTCTCTCTTCAGCTTCTGAAGTGATGGAGATATCCATGATACTCGGGGAATCTAGGAGGAAGGCAAGGGCCGCGGTAGCACGGGGCCCGGCAGAAGCCCCCAACGGCTGGGGCGACGCCGCTGGCCGGCGGGCGGCCATCCACCCCATCCGGGGGCCGAGCGGGCCGTGGGGAAGCCGAGGCACGGCTCAAGAGCAGGGAGCGGTCCGGTCTCCCCGCTGAGCGGCCCTTCCCCGGCCGCCCGGCGCACGCCGCGCTCCCAGTCCCGTCCCGCAGCCGCGGGAGCCGCATTCCGCACGCCGGGCGCTCGCCCCGGGCGCAGAGGGGGGCAGGGCCGCCGCTTACCGAGGCTGAGCTCCATGGCGTTGCCCAGGGGCGCCAGGGGCCGCCGCTCCCCCGCGGTGCCGAGGGCGGCCCGCGGCCCCGGCGCGTCCGCCGCCTCCTCATCCCGCTCCTTCTTCCTCTGGGGCCGCCGCCGCTCCTCGTCGGGCTCCTCGTCCACGTAGACGCTGAAAGGCTGCTGCCGCGGCTGCTGCCCCGCCGCCGCGCCTCGGCCCTCTCCGTTCCGCGCCGCCTGCGGAAGCGGCCCGTCAGCGCGCCGTGACAGCCGCCCTGACAGCCGCCCGCCGCCCCAAGATGGCGCCCGCCCGTCCGCCGCCCCCCGCGCCCCACCGCTCACCTGCGGCGCCAGCCCCGGCCGCGCCGGGCCGCCCCGCAGCAGCCCCAGCGCCACGCGGGTGCCGGCGGCGGGCGGCGGGGCTTTGGCGGCCGGAGGGACGTTCTCCTGGTTCTCCTGCTCCGCCAGCATGGTGGCGCCCGGGGCGGGGGGGAGGAGAAGCGGGGAAGGGGAAAGGGCCGGGGGCGGCCGCGGAGCGCGGGGACGCGGATGGGCGGCTCGTGCCGGCGTCCCGCCGCCGCGGAGTCTCGCGCCGCGGCGCCGCTCTCTCCGTTCGAGCAGCCCGCGACTATTGAATCGCCCAATGAGCGGCGGCGGCCCGCGGCGCGTCACGCGGTTCCCGGCGACGCGGCGGGCGGAGCCGGAGCGCCTCGTTGCGCCTGCGCCGCGCCCCCCGCGCGCCATTCGGCCCCGCCCCGCCCACCGCCCCCTGAGCGCGCAGGCGCACCGCGCTCCTCCAGCACGACTTGGGTTAAGAACTTTAATTAAGCTTTAATTAAGAACTCGGAGTTTCAGGCGTACAGGCTTCTAAGCGCGTTTTAAAAACATCGTTCTTACATTCCTACCCCCTTGCTCCCCGTGCATAGCTTTTAACAGTACTGAACGTGCATTTTGGAAAAAGGCTGGTGGTTACGCCTGTTTCTGTATATTCGCTTGAGGTGCAAAGATCAGCTGCGTGCATAGGAACGCGTGTGCAGGCTTCGCACGAGAGCAATGCGTACGAACTGAAAGTGACTACTGCACTCAGAACGGCAATAGAGCACGCAAAGGAACTGGCATTACAAAAAAGAGGACTTTTCCTTCCGACAAAACCACTTGTAACCACCCGATTTAAGCAAACAAAGAGACGAGCCGAAGAAGGGCAGACAGCACTGCACGCTCTCTCCTCGCTTCCCGCTCAGGATGCAGCCTCAAAGAACGCGATCAGCCGGTCCTGCTCACAGCCGTCCAGCAGCTCCAGCAGGAGAGGAACTTTGCTCTTCACGTTGGTGCCTCGAAATTTAAATTTATCTATGAAGAGATCTGTGATCATACCTGCAAAGGTAAAATTCCAAGACTTACACTTGGCCCTGTTTTCAGTATGGAGTATCTCTGCTTTGAGCTCCTCATTATGTACCAACCCTTCCAGCTGGTTTGGGTTTTAGAAAGAAGACTTTTTAAACTGATGTCATGTTACAACAGCCTAGCAACCAGCTTCATTTCCACGTGGTTATTTCTGCTTCACATGTACCTATCTCTGAACTGAGAAAGGAACTGACCTCAGAGTAGGCACTGTATGTTAAAGCTGAACGCTGTATGGGGGACACTGGAGAAGGTTACAGAATTTCCTTCGCTAAATCGGATCTTCCCCTAAGATTCTTCCCTTCTACCCCATGTTCATTCTTCTGTTATTGTGTAACACTTCACCACTGGGAAATTCATCAGTCACCTATACATTCTTAAATGCAATTCTGAATCAGGTCCCTTAATCTTGCCAAAAAAGACAAGCATTGTACAGATTTAAAAAGCTATTGAGTAAAATGTACAGAAGTTCTGAAGCTACTGAGGTGTACCTACCTATCAAATCATTTCAGCTCTACTAATGCTGACTTCATAACTACTTCAGTGACATCCAGGGTGCGCTCTCTGAGCATTAATTTGCAGTTAAAACAAAAAGTTTAATTGATCAACAAACCATAAAGTCTCTCAAGATGTGCAGGTTGTTTCTTGTATTCCTCAAGCAGTTGATCTGCCTCTTCCAAAATACTGCGGTATTCTGGCACCAAGAAGTCCACGTTTCCTTCTTGAACTTGTAATTCCTCAAAGATATTTACATCATAAAAATCAAAGGCAGTTAGGTAGCTTAAGAACATAACAGTAAAAAGAAATTAAGCTTGGGTGTGACAGGAGGAAGCATTTCAGAAGCAAGACAATCCCCTTCTAAACTAAGAAGAGCTATTTTCAAAAGAGCCTCATCTTTTAGGTCTTCTAACAAAACATCAGATGTTGTTTGTCACTTCATACACTAGATTTACAAAATCCTCTACAGCTCAGCCCTTACAGAATGAAGCCTAATGAAAGCTAAAAGCCTTTACCACGCTTCAGTTTTAGAATAAGGAAATTCCTAGAAAGCATAACACATTAACAGTCTGAACATAAAAGGAAATTCTAGAGGCATTGTACACACTCCTAAAATGCTCCCAACAATTGTCACATCACTGTGCTTACTGGAAGTTTTTCTGCTGATGAAAGAGGTCTAAAACTAGCATTTGATTCCACCAAAGGGCAAGGAGTCCATTTTTATCTCCCCCTCTTCCCTCTAGAAAACACAACAAAAGATTACAGCCGGTTTTGGATTATAAAATCCTGGCTGTTGGAGAAATCCAAAAACTCAGACAAGCTGACAAAGTGACATCTCTCAGAGATTAACCATTGAAGAGATTAGGCAGAGATTAATTATGAATAGAGAAGCTTCAGAAACGATGACACATTGGGATGACAGCCCAAAGCAAGGAAGTCTTATCTGGCATGGACCATCATATCTAGAGCTAAAAAACTTTAAAAGGTTAGTGTAGAGAGATGAAGATGGAACTGGAAAATAACAGTCGCAAAAAGAACGTAAGATGGCAAAGCTGGCTGCCTTATATTGTTTGACTTAGGCATCCTCAACATCTATCAGAAATCCCACGTTATACAATAATGATGTAGCACCAAAAGGAATTTTCTCCCAGAAGGCTGTCTCCTAGGTAATTGAAGTACATGTCCTGGGAACAGAGACACACATACCAGTACGACATGTCTCTGACTTGAGCCACAACAGTTTGATATCCGACAGCACAATCCCTAACAAAATTCTTCCACGGGAGCTCAAATACTTACTCTCAAAGCATCTATTAAATGAACCTTCTTGGCCAACAGCTGCTGATACTCTAATTTGGGGTGGATGAGCTTTAATGTATGCCTCACAGATTCTTCATTTATATCTAGTAGCAGGAAACAAAACAAAACAACACACCCCAACAAACGAATGAGCAATACATATTCCATTTATGAGAATATAAAATGATGCAAAGGACAATAAAATAGATAAAGTTTTACCAAATGATATGTTGAGATTAATCTTCCTTTTAGTAGCCTCTTTGGAAAGCACATCTTTTAGGATGGATATTGTAGAAATATTGTCAGACTTGAAACATCCCTCACCTATTCTATAAAGGGAAAAAAAACTTTATGTTGAACAAATTTACAAGAAGAAGCGAGCATTAGATATGTCTATGTTTTAAGATTAAGACCTACAAATTAATGCCTTCTTTGCTGAAGGAAGATATAACTAATTACGTCATAAACAGAGTACTAATCTTAGACACATTTAATCTAAGTTGCAGCAATAGGTTTTCAGAAAAATGCTTATTCACATTTTGTCTGCATGAATATTAAATGCTTTTCAAGTTGTTTCCGTTCCTCAGTACAAAAACAGACAAACAAAAAAAAAACATAGGAAAGTAGAAACTAATGCTCATCACAAGTAACTGGACTATATTATTTATTTTTGTTTTTCAAACTGTAGAAACAAATTGGACAGGAACAGCAGAATGTGCATGAAAAGACATTCACAGAGTAGTCGAGAACGAAAGAGACAAAAATCAAAACACAGCCACCCAGTGCTTTAGTAATTGTATTATACCTGTAAGTACTTTCAAGCTGGGTACCCAGGAAGGTGTTTTGAAAATAAAAGGTGACACTCTCTCCAGGTGGAGTCCTTTCAGGGACTTCAGGCAAGCAAAACACAACCCAAGAGTGAATTTCAGCAAAACTGAATTGTCCTTTGAGCATCAGTGTATTCATTGGTCTATGACAGGATGAAAGTTAAAAAATAAAAAAAATAAAAATAACTATTAGTTCCAAAGGATGGACACTGATAGTGTATTGGTAATCCATATGAGAAAAAAATGTTTAGTTCCAAGTAGTTGACTTTTTTTTTCCATTAACTCTGTGCATGAATTCAGGTATCCTGCTAAGTAGTTTGCAGCACAGATTACTGTTAGTTTTCCATATTTCTAAATAAAAACCTATTTGTACATTTCACTTTTATCTTATAGCAGGCATGTCAGAAGTGGATAAGAAACTGAAGGTGTTTGACATATACCATTTCAAGTTTTTAAACCTGAATAGTAGCTAAAAACACAGGAAATATGCATAAGCTTCAACGGTTTCCCCTCCTGTAAACCGCAAACATTTGTTTCAAGAATGAGGCATAAAAGTATAGAACACATTTGCATTTGGCCTTCAATCCTTCAACTCTTCAGTTTTGTTTTAATGCAAGCAACATAACATGTTAATTAAGGACAGAGTAATCAAGTAGAAATTGCATGAAATAGTAGATTTCAAATTCAGAGATAAGGAAGAAAAGTCTTGGCTCCATTTTAGAGTCAAATTAGTTGTGGGAAAGAATTACATTAAGGTAAAGGGGAGACTGAGGCTGAAACTGAAAAGGCTGTGGTTACTATCACAGTAGAGCTTCCTTTCTACCACACCCTCAGCTCTGTTAATACATTGGATTGCTCTATAGCCCTGGTCCATAAAGTGAAAAATACACGGACCTTGAAAACAGGTAAAGAACAGTAAGGGATGTGGGAACCTGTTAAATCTGCATTTTAATGTCAAACCTACAAAGCCCATAAACTCATACAGGCTCAAAAATGTAGGTTAGGAATGACATGCTTAAGTCTATAGAGTAAATTTTTTTACTGGATTGTGTAGTTTTTCAAAAGAAATAGGCTTTTGTTGTTGTTGTTGTGAATACCTGTCATGGTCGATAGAATGAGTTCTCTGATGCAGTGAAAGGGGTTTAATTTGGTATTGATAAACTTGGCAGGTTTTTGGTTGAATTCTTGGAGTTACATATGCTTGAAGTGTTCCATATCGTCCTTCAATTGATCGAATCTGAAGAAAACGTAGAAGCCACAAAAAAGAACAAGAATGAACTGAGTGATTTACTGAGATTTGGAGAATTTGTTATTATTCAAAATATAATAAAGAAATCTGTACATTTTCTGCAGTACTACAGAAGTATTTAGAGTACTATATTTACTTGATAGAGCCACTGTAGAAAGAACAGATTAAGAGTTTTAAAACTAGGGGAAACGCTGCCTAATGAAGTGCTGTAATAAATAAATAAATAAAAATACATTACATAGCAACCAGGGACATATCCCTAAGTAAAAAGCACAAAGATGGAGTCAGATGAAGTGACCTGCTCAAGAGTCAAAATGGACACCAATAGAAATGCTTAGGAAAGGAACCCAGGAAATGAGAGTCTTAACCTTGCCCACTAGGTCCATAACTGCCCTCATCAAAAAAAGAAACAGAAATTTCCCCACATTATTCAGGCTTAAATATCTAACCATAATCTTTTTCTTTAAAATGTGCAGTCGATGTATATCAGGGTAGGAGGCTGCAGCGTGAGGTGACTGCATGAAAAGAAAATCTAGAGTCCAATTTATCTTGAGGATTGACTTCAATAATCTTGATTTCTTTTATTATTTTCCCCAGTGGTAATTACAAAAACACCTGAATGTGTTGGATTCTTAACAAGAAATCACAAAACTGAGAATAGCCACGTGCCTTTAGCATAAGCATAAAATTACAGGATTTGCTTCCTCTCCAAAATACAAATACATGCCGCATTCCCTCATCAGTGTAACTTTTTTCAAACACTTCTCAGGACAAAAAGTGCCAGTGCTTTCCTTCCCACATTTCTCCACTTTCAGTTCCACGCACAGCCATCAGAATCAAATACATTCACTACTAACGATTTCTCAACTGCTTTCATTTTAGGGGTATTCAAAGAAAGATCCCAGGCTCTCCTCTGATGTAACACAATTTTAGAAGCCTTTAGAAACCCTACACCAATGAGAAAGGAATAGTAGCCCCAGATTAGACACTGCTCAGGAAACTACCAGCAATAGAATCATAGAATTGCTCAGGTTGGAAAAGACCTTAAAATCATCGAGTCCAACCACAACCTGTCCATACTACCCTAACTCTGCTAAATCATGTCCCTGGGACAAATACAAACTTAAGCGGTCAGTCCAGGTCAAGCTAGATTCCTTCATGTTGCAGCAAACATCCACATAACAATTTCTTATGGAAAATAATTTAGAGCACTTTACCTTAAGTTCAAGTCTTGTAGTATTCGCTTGGCATCTGTAAGTGGCTAGAAGACAGTTGCCATTTGGCTGTGAACAGCAATAAAAGAGGAAAAAAAAATACAAAACAGGTCTTTTTTAACTGAAGACATGTGCTGTGAAGTTGCTGGTATTTACACAAAGCTGCTTCACAGAAGTTAAAACAAACAAAAATGCAGCCATCAGTTCCACGCAATGTTCCAATTACTGTTAACTGTGTCAGAACTTCAAAAAAATTCTCTACATAAATAGAAATCAACTGAAGTTTCTTCTTTTCCTTAATGCCACCATAAAAATTATACAGATAGAAACTTGTCACCTCAAGAACACATCTGTCAGCCTTGCTCATTTATCTGCAATAATAGCCTGACATCCAGAAACAAAAGGGAAATCACTAAGAAAATGTAAGTGGATTTTTTTTTTTAATTAATGATCATGAATGGCAAGAAACTTAGAATATAAATTTAATTGATATACGCTGAAGTTTTCAGAAATGATGTGCAAATTTAGTTTTTAAAATTAAAATACTCTGAGGACTGTTAAAAAGACATTATAAATATTTTCACAATGCTAAAGTAGTTTCAAGTCTCCCATCCTTCCAGCCCTTTCCAAAGAAGCACCATAAGTAATTCTACAAGTAGTTAAGTTTATAAACACTATATTAAAAAATGCAAGCATATGACTTTCCAGACAACAGAATTTTCATGGTCTGATTTTCTTGAGATACACTAAGGAAAGGATACGACGTTCACCTAAATTACATTGAAGTAAACAGATATGATACTGACAAATTCAAACTAGAGAACATCAGTGAGCGTGCCTGCAACATTCCTAATTTGTCAAGAAAAAAGCCCTACAGCAGTCGCTCCCAAATCCTTCCATGCACAGTAGGCTTTACCCTATGCCATGACTTGTCACTGACATCTAATTCTGCAAACGCTATTGAAATTGAGCTCTCCAGATTGCAAGGAGTTTAGTTCTATGCATTTTAAATTACAAATATATAAATCTAGATTCTATTTTGCATATACTGTATTGAGAGCTTTTCATCATGCAGTCTCCAGAAACATCATTATCTCTTGTTTCACTTACATCAGAATCGCAGTTGCTAAAACTAACAACAGCAGAATTTTTATCCACATCCAGCAAATCTACAGGGACATCACTCTGCAGAACAGGAAGAAGAAAAAATGTAGAGCTTAAGTTCCTGAGTAGCTTCTAATGCATTCATCCACTGTCACCAATTATTTTAATAAATGAGAAGCAATGATTGCTTCATCATTTATATTCAAGTAATAATATCTTAGTAGATATGCATCTTATCCGTGAACATTTAATCCCAAATTAATGTTGTGATCTTTCTCTTATTCTCATGCAGTGTCCTGAACTCCTGTGCAGGTGGCTTACAACAACTTTAATGTAACATGTGCAACTTTGTCTTTCAGACATGCATGAAGTATATTTCATGACTGAAGTGTTTCTCTATTTTAACAAAGGGATTACAATGCTCACTCACGAAACCAAGGATAAAGTTAGAGATCTATTCATGATTCCTTTACTAAAATTTATGCTTCTGACACAGACTACTTCTTATATAGATGTGTTTTCTGTGTAATTAAATCTAAGATTGTTATGAAAACAAAATTAAAGGGCTTCTGGAGGATTAATTACTTGATTAGGTTCTGCTTTTTACTTCAAAGCAGTGCAAGGAAACACTGTTAAAAATTAAGCATGCTTTCTAGAAACAAAAAACAGAAGTTTATAGATGGCTTTACTGCCTTCTCCAACAACAGAAGGAGGCCAGGCATTACAGCATATTTCTTTACAGAAAAAAACATTTGCTCTGAACTCTACATTAAATTCAAGCCTAGACCAACCAACTTCATTATTCCTCACTTCGCTAAAGAAACTGCAGATACTACAGAGCTGCAAATTACTCGTCATTTATCTCACCTGTACCAGGATAATATCTATAGCTGCTTGCACCTCCAAGATGAGACTGTAGCTAGCATCATCTTTATTTAGTGTAAACTTATCATTCACACTGAATGCAGGTACTGATGAAACAGCAGAACTGGACTGAGAAGACTGCTGGTACTTTTCACGTTCACCAAGTACTTTCATCTGTAAGTGTTCCACTTCATTCCTAGAAAAGACAAACAGGTATAATGTCACCATAAAATTAACAATAACAGCTACCATAGAAAATAAGTGAAATAGAAAATATGCTTCAAGACAATCTTTCTTCACTTCTGTTCAGGAATTTCCAACAAGAAGTGACTGTTAATTCCCTTTCCATACCACCACATCAAAGATAAAATACAAACTGTATCACATGAAAATGCAGATTCTACTGTACTTTGACAAAGGAAATATCCATGAGTTACCAGAGGGGGCAACGTTTTTCCTCAAGAGCACCATGTATTTTTAAGGACATGCTGGTGAAAAACTTGCCTTTCATCATTCAGAAGCTATAGGTAGCACAGGAGAAGGGAATCTTATCTTGATGAAACGAAGGAAGAAGCAAATAAAACATAACCACTTGAAGGCAATATAGGAAAGGATTATGGGATGAGAACGCTGTTCTCATATATATGTCCTTCTATATACATTAATGATACAGAAAATCTAATGACATAGGAAGGAAAGATGGTATTTCAGTTTGTAACGCTTCAATTCTTCCAATTCAATTTCTATCTAGTGAAATTACCTTAAGGATGAAATCTTGCTCTGCATTTCTTGACTTAGTTTTAGCTCTTCACCTGATCCACCTTCTCTATAGGCAAGTTCTGTAGTCAGTCCTGTCAGCCAGCCTAAACCAACATATGAAGTTCACATTCCATCCAAACTATAAGTAAAAATCTTCCCTCGGTATTTGTATACTGTTTGTTTGTATAATGTTTGTTTCAGATACTGGGTAAAGAGATTTAAGACTTTATTTTATCCTATCTTGGAGGACAACAAGCATGGAATTTTATGAGTAGGCAGTCATTCTTGATTTACAAATTGGAAAATGTTACTTCTTCATGAAGCACTTTGTGCAATAAACACCTCTGTATCATTTTTTTATGAGTTTCCTTTTTTCTACCTCTGCTTCTGACAAATAAGTTCTACAAATAACTTGAAAAATTTGTGATTGCTAACCAGTGCTACAGTTGAAAACAAAACAAAAAAAGATGTGCAATGTGTATGCAGCACAGTACAAATTTACTTATAAAAGCAAAAATCACTTGATTGTATCCTGAAGTATAAATACTATATTCAAATAAATATTTTCAACAAAGCACCGTGATTCCTATCATGGCAAAACTTTAAAGAGGTATGAGCTGTGCTATCAATGCAGCCTGCTTCAGTTCTATCAGTATGCTATCAGTATCTATCTATTTAGACCTTATTGAGTAAATAATACAAAGTTTACCTGAATACGTGCACGCTAAAACTTCATCATAACCATCTTTTCCTACACAGCCACCCTGGATTGATGAAATGCTCTCTGATAAAGCCTTCAAAACACATTCAAACAGAGGGAAATATTACTGTACTTTTTAAAAATACCTGTTTGGGGGTTTTTTGTTTTTGTTTGGGTGGGGGGGAGGGGGGCTGTTACCTACATCACAACATATCTACATAGATGCAAAATATCTAGATCCACAAGAGTAAGCTAGCTGATGACTACCATAGCTAAAGCAAGATCTTTTAACCAATGCATTCTGAATTAATTCTGCTTAATACAGACAGTAAAATGTGGTGTAAAGGAAAACACTGAAGGAAAACACTTTTCCAGCAAGATTTACAGTCTGTCTGAAGGATGAAATCATCACTATGGATCAAATCTACTTCCTTACTGAGCATAATTTCTTTGTCTATCAGTTGTTAAAGTTGTAACAGCCACACTTACAATTTTAAGTGCAAAACAAATCTCACACAATGTGGTGGTGGGTTTTTTGTCTTGTTTTCTTTTTCCTGAGAGAGAAGCACTGTATTAGGTTTGACCCAGGAGAAACCTTAGTAACAGCAGAGTCAGAGCTTTAACATACTCTCTGCACCGTTTTGATTTTTTGCTCTAATCAAGACCACTGGAATACTTAGATACCACTTTGACGTCTGTGTTGTCACCATTACAGAGCATATCAAATTAAAAACAAAACCAAAAAATATATTTTAGCTGTAATAATCTTGTGAATACTTGATATTTTGAAATACAGAGTTTTTAAATTCATCTTTCCAGCAAAGAAGAAGATACTGGACGTGGGCTTACATAATCATACCGAAGGACAGGATCATCTGCACTCTCAAAGCTATAGATTTCCAGCACTCCATCATCTCGCCCAACGAGTAACTCTTTAACTCCATCTCTCAGAATGTCAAAACTATCAATGCATAAGATACCTAATGAAAAAGAAAACAAGCTGTCTACTTCATCTTCGGTTGTTTACAACGCATTAATATGAAGGCCACATTAAACTGCATAGGAAAAGATTCTCGCTGGCATTTTACGATTTTATTGATGCTATTTCTGGAAGAGTCCACTAGAGGGCTGAAGTCTCCCCTCCGTGACTAAAGTTCACTTTTTTTCGCAGACTATTTGTCTGACCAGCTCTGCCAACTGAAGAGGCAAGCACATTTTGTCTCCTATAGTCGACAGAAAGCCAACTGGACTGCTGTGAATTCCAGCTGATGTGGCAGATGCAGGGTCCTGATTTGCACCAGACCTGCCTTAGGTTTGTGCTGCTACACAACACCTTTAATGGACAAATACACTCGTTGACTAAGATACCCCAGATGTTCTAACAGCTAACCATGGCTAGACTGGACACAGTTACGGTGTGGAAGAAGGAGAAGGAAGCAAGAGGACCTGCAGAAGAATTCAACTCCTTCACATTTCCTATATGGAGTTTAGACATACCAAGGGGATTTTTAACAAAAGAGTTAAGTAATAAATCTAATTACTTCATGAAAGCTTAGAAAAAAAACATATTTATCACTGCTCTTCTCCTTTACACAAAAATAAGTACTAACACATGCTGCACAAACAGCATACCAAGGCTATAGCAGGGAAATATATTGTACTATGCCCAAACAAGTTACACCATATTATGGAGCTTGAAGGAGAGCATTATTCCATCTTTAGAAAAAATTCCTTACCCTGTTTTTTTTTGTTTTTGTTTTTGTTTGTTTGTTTTTTTGGTCTTGCAGTGAAGACTCTAGACTTTAATCTAAAGGGACTTTAAGGTCACTGCACATCTGAAAAAATCTAGCATGTATATCTGCATTTTAAAAATCACCAAAATTATAAAAACCCCAAGTGATCATGTACAAAGAAACTGTTTTACAAATGGCACTTTAACATTGTATCATAAAAATGAAAATGTACAGGAAATAACATACAGGGCAAACTGATTAGAATTACTTTTAAGAATGAAAGAGAATTAACACATTAATATCATGTATTGACAATATTAAAATACACCTCCTAAATATCTATGAAATCTACTTCCTAATGATTGTATTGTAACAAAGCCTCAGCTGTGCTCGAAAACACAGCTCCCTCGAAGAGAGGGAGATACTGAGGCACGTACCTCCTCTCTTTTTTTCATTGTCAATTTCCCACTTAGGTACAGAAGCAGAACCAGTAATCTGGATAAGCCCCAGTTTACCATCAGAAGTTCCATATACAATTTCTTCTCCAGAATCACCTAAAAAAATTTAAGCAAATTTAGAATCATAAAAACAGACCTATTTAAAAGTTTTGAAAATATTCATCCCACCAGGGGAAAAAGAAAATCTTAACGTTAGTGCCACATAACAGAACTGTCAGGCTTTATAACAAATGTCTCCTTGCTCTGGAGTTCTGCCTATAAACTCTTCCTAACGCAGTACTTCAAATTTATGAAAAGGCAGGCTATTTAATGGTCTTTACAGAAAAAATCATTCATTATTATTTATTCAGAACACACATCTAATTGTAAATGCTGTACTGCACCTTAAGCAAGTAAGAACTGTTTCTTGAAACTAGATCTGAACACTGTCAAATAATCTAACAGAAACTAAATTAAGCACCAGATTAACATACTAAAGGGATTTATATCAGGTTAGAAGAGATTAGCAAAAAGGATTATCAAGCTATTTTAAGTTGGATCCTTCCACAATCTTATTTTATGTGAGCTCTACTCAATATTCTCATCTAAAAGTGGTTGCTTTTTTTTTTTTCCCTCCAATTTTCTAGATAGGAATAATTTAAGCAAATATCTTCAACATTTAGCCTCCCCCCCCAAAGAGTTACTGGCTGTTCATCAATTCAGTATAAGTATATGGTACAACAAAATTCCACTCTCACCATTAATACATATAGATATTCTGTATCTATATTCTATAAATAGAATGGGTAGTAAGATATGGCTTCACATAGTTTTCTACTACAGTAATCAGTTTCAAAATCAAGATAAATGTAGTTAACAAATGTAAGTGTTGAAATCTCAAAAACGCAGCAGAAGTACATTACTTAGTTATGTGTATATACAAAATTCTGTTACCTCCATCTCCGTTGTTTAGAGCAAGAACAGTAGGTGGTCCAGGAACTTCTACTTCATACAGTAGATCAGATCCCTAGGGACAAAGAGAACTACCTTGAATGCATTCTTGTTCAAAAGGAGAAATCAAGAATAAAGACAAAATTGGTTTTTTAATATGGAATGCTTCATTTACACAGATTTTCTTGCATAAAACCACTTCTAAGCCAGAAAAAAATTTATATAACTAAAACATGACTTAAAAAAATCTTGCCATGTGTCATCACTTTAAAAAGTTATGACAAAATAATCTGAGAACATCTGACACTAAGAAACAATTGTGCTAAACCATTTGATATCATTCAGTATTGCTATAACAATAATTTGCGAATTTTCAAACACAAATGACTTACACATTTAATTTCCTTGTGTAAACATTTTTAATTTGAAGTGGAAAATGGAAGAATTTCTTTACTTCCTCTATGCATGAAACCCAAAGCCTATTTGTAGTAGTATCGATACCGATTTTGCAAGTTCACAATCATGATTTTCTAATTTAGAAAAGTACCAGCACAGTAACACTGACAAATAAGATACACTATGCTTATGTTTATTTTTTAAGAATTAATCCAATGCTATGGTGTCAATACATAAAACAAGCAAATATTTTAACCTGTAAAACTCTGAGGACTCTATCCTGACACGCAAGCACTGGGGTTATACAATTCACTTTATCTACAGGAAGGCAGAGAACATCATTGATTTTATCTCTTGACAAGTAGTAGTGTTTGTCTTTGCAGTCGCAGTAGTGGTTATAGATATAGCTTGCACAAAGAAAGAGATCTGCTCCTGAAATGTGCCTGAGAAAAAGAAAACATTGTAGCATTTTGCCAGAATATTTGCAGTCATGTCTTTTTTAGGTTAGTATACACGTGCACTATTGCTTGCAGGTTCCACACATCAGCTTTTATAAGGCAAGCACCTTAAACCAAGACCATACAAAAGCAACAGAAAAATCTTGTTCCTGATCTCCTACAGGGAGGACAGAGGGACAGAATATGCTACTAAAAAACCAATAACCCCAGCTACACTCACCCGCACATGCACTGCTGGGAAGGCCTCCAGGTTTCCCCCAAGCCCCCCCCCACACACACATATACACTCTTTCAATCGCGCTGTCACTTTCAAGATTCCTTCCTACATGCCAAGGCACAAGCTAAAGCTAGAGCAGCACTGAGCACTGCCCACGTGCATACAATAAGGTTAAAAAAAAAACCCAAAACCATAGACGCATAGATTGCGAATAACTTTAGGGAGACAACAAACACCAAGCACTGTACACACATAGCTTTGATGTCTTCAGTGAGGTTAGTTTCAAAGGAGAGGAACTGCTTCCCTCTTTTTGTGAAACCTCTGACTTCCGATCCGGTGGCCACAAAGATTTTCTCTTGGGGTGTGTTAAGAGCTCCTCCCAGCTCCAGGCGTGCGATCTTGGGGCCGGGCAGTGTTTTGAACACCGTCTGTAAAGAAGAAAAGCGATCGCAATCGTATTTTGTGTTTACAGCCAACTTTTCATGCAAAGGATACTAAATCTGCTTTACAGCCTCTGGCAAAACTAAGGATGCTACGGAATACGTAGGGACAAAAAGCGACACCGACTGCACACCTTCCGCACTTCAAAGGGAGAAAGCTTTAAAAAGTTTTGAAGCGGCACGTTCTAACTTACCGCAGGTTCCCCCTTTTTTATGCCGAAACAGGTAATCACTCCGTCCCGATCGCCCACCACCACCTTCGAAAGCAGACCACAGCGTTACGTCACGGCACACGTACGGGTTTCAAACACCGCCTTCGCTCCGCGGCGCGCAGTTCCGTACATCGGTACGTCCCGTTCCGCCAGAGGAGCCGGGAGGGCCACGCGCGCCCCGCCGCCCCGTACCTTCTGAGTGGCCCTGCGGCCCGACGCGGGGAGCAGCCTCATGGTCTTCTGCGCCGTGACGCCCACCTGCGGAGGAAAGCGCGGCCCTCACTCACCTCGCTCGGCCCCGAGCGCGGCCGGAGCGGCGCGGGCCGTTACCTGCAGGTAGTCCACGCGGGCCAGGCTGACCTCCATGGCTCGGCCGGCAGCTGCCCCGCAGCGCGAGCTCGGCCGAGCGCGGCTCCGAGCCGCCGTTACCCGTCACCGCGGCAACCGTCGCCCGCGGACGGCGGCGCTCCCAGCCGGCTTCCCATTGGCAGAGCTCGACGTCGAGAGGGCGGGACCGAGGCGATCTGCGCGCCGCGATTGGGCGGCGCTGCAGGGCGGGGCTGCGGCGTCGTTAGTGCCGTGAGCAACGGCCGCAGGGGCGCCCCCAGGCGGGCTAGGCGGGGCCGCGGGGGGCCGAGCTAGCGGGACGAGGCGAAGTATCAGTAAAGTCGGAATATTTTATTTAACAATGAAGCGTCTGAGGCATCGAGTAACAAAATACCGGCCCTGCACAGAGTCTGAATTTTAAAAAATCATTTCTACCACATAAAGAGGAGCTTTGGACTGAGATCACGTTACCTTCAAAAGTTGTTACAAAAAGAACAGCCAACCACCAAACCTTGCCAGAGGAAATCAATATGCTGAATTGTGAACCAGCAGCTGTGGGGAAGCGTGTGCACGTACCTGTGAGCTGCACTCACCCTCACCTGCTCCTCCTCAGCTCCTACCTGGGATCAGCATCGCTAGAGAGGATCTGGATCTCAAGCAAGCCCCCGCCACTCTCTACCTGATTCACCATACTCTGAAAGATCCTGTTCCCACCTCGCTGCTGCAATACTATGTTGTACCTGTTCATTTTTTTCTTGCAAATTCAGTGCAAAGAATTTTCAGCATGTATTCATAGACCTGTTAAAACATCAGTAATTCGTATCACTACACCTTCTTAATGCATCAATGCAAAAAAAAAAAAAAAAAAGTTTGATAGTTCTTAACTTTCAGATGTTTAAGATGAAGACAACAATGTTTTGGTGATGAGTTAATAAAATTTCCTATGACTAAATTCCAGAGAAGCTGTACATAAAGTTATTTAGTGCTAAAAATCTACAATACATTTTTCAAGTATGAGATACTGAAATATTATTGCCAATAAATAGTTGTGCTGTAGTCGAAGCCACGGTTCCTTTGTTGCATCATTCACATCTCAACATATTGGGATTGAGTTTCTCGCTGAGTTTATGTATTAAAATCGCTAACTCTTCTGTCGCCTGGGACTTGTCCTCCAAAAGTTCATAGCGAAGACTGGAGATATCTTGTTTGATTTCTTTTAATTCACCTGTATTAACCATTGAAAGAAATATTTATTAGCAAAGTCTGTTAAACGTTTATTAAATAACAAGTCACATTAGTGCTTATTTTAGATGATCCCCTGCTCATTCAGAACATTCATGAGAGCTGGGGAAGGGGGCAGAAGGCTTTACTTCTTCCTCATCCTCTATAAGATGTGAGTGTGTCCACCCCTGGACAGAACCAACGGTGTTTTAAGAATCCAACAAACTCCGGTGTTGTGCTTCACACGTACACAGAATATCAAAGACTCAAAAAGCCCTCCACATAGGTTAATGAATTAATCAAGGCAACACTGCTAAACAGCTGGTAAATGTTAGTACCCCCTTGGAGAGAGAAAAGGCAAAAGAGATTTGTTTCTGAAGTGATTTGCCAAGATCACACAGGGAAAATGTGGCAGAGCTGGCAACAAAACTCACAGCTTTTGAGTCTCTCTCCTCTTCCTTACCAACATCCTTTGAATCAGAAAAAGTCAGCCAATTTAAAATTGGTACAGCTTGACACAAGGACAACAGCAACATTTAAATGAAAACAAAGTCAAGGTCAGCCTTGTAACAAGATACGTTTTCCAGTATAAGATAACCAGATCAAGAGTAGAAGCTTTTCAAAATACTCAAATACTACTTCTGCAAGTATGAGCCATTTTAATTCTTGCACAGTATCCACTGCAGGAAATCAGCTGTCACATACGAAAAATATGAAAGAATACCTAGCCACCTTGTCCAAAGTGGACACCGGGAAGATTGGTGATAAGCAAGAACTGTGAAGTACATGAACCATGATTCCTCTGCACTTACCTAAACACGTTGCAAATGCCTAGACAGATATCAGGGAAAGACCTGTACACCACCCACAGTGGGGAGTGGGGTTCTGTGCTTGGAGCATGCACCTCTCACTGCAATTGGAGATGTTCCTAAAGGCCCACCAATCCCGATGTGGACACAGTGCTCAGGTGCATCATCCCTGAAATGACTTCTGGTTGTACACTAGAACAGCGGCTACAGTTTTCACCTTTTTTTTCACCATACAGTTAACTGTGCTGTTTTTTGTTTGTTTGTTTTAAATGATGTGCAACTGTGCAGATTAGTGTTCCACACAGATTTATCAAAGAAGGGAATACAAGTGGTTCATGCTGTTGAGTGCAAATTGTGTGTTCAACTGAATGAAACAGAAAGACACACTGCAGCTCTGAATAGGACTCTGGAAACATCAATATAGTTAGTGGCTTCCTCACAAACTTCCTCTGTGACTGTGGGTGCATCATGTCTGCACCCCAACTTTACTTCTGTAATAAATGGGGCCCATAAACTTCCTCTTTTTTGGTCCTACTTGTCTGTTTTTGTTGTGCATAGTTCCATTGCTATCTGACTTCAATGCACGTGAAGTAGAAATAAACTCATTTTAACTGAAGGCTCCATGCACCACTGTAATACCAATTTCTAATAAATGTGACAAAAATTCTCTCTGAATTGTGAAAAAATACAGCTTCTTACCTTCATTTACTTCATCATTTTCTTTGTCCACTTGTGCTTTCAGAACGTAACGTTTTATCAGTCTTTTCATTATTTGCTGTCAGATTAAAACAGTGACATGGTTAGCACGTATAGTAAAACTTTTTATTCACTTCTTATGAGGATGGAAAAGATATAAGCAAGTGAAACAGTAGCCCCAGATCAAGTAGTTGCCTCATATGGGCTTTTTCTGGTGGGGTGCAGGGATTCATCATTACAACAAAGCATCTCTCTCATCCAGTTACTTCTTAATTTACAGAACACTGCTGTTGTTTAGAGAGAATAGGACAACAGGGAAATATAGAATGTTATTTTGTTTCTTTTTATACAGTTAGCAGGTAGAGACAAGAAAGGTTTGCTTCCTGTCACCAATTAGCTTTGTGAGAAGTCATCAGATGCACCATCAGGATTTAGAGGCATACGCACACCCAATCTCAAGATTTATTACCCCCATCATAATTGAGACAAAATTGTATTAGTTAAGGACACTGTGTTTTCTCTCCAGTGCTTTGATGCCATGACTTCAAAATGCCTTTGGCACTTAGGCAGCCACCTGTATAATGACAGTTATTAACACAACACAGAACTATTACCTAAGCAAAGCCCCTAAAGACACAAAACTATACCTAGAAAATGCTGCTCAGTCTGGTACAGTTATGCTGATAAGGAGCCCACTCTGGGTAACAAAGCAAGAAAGAATGCTGCAGCTTGGCTGAGTATTAGCTGTGTCTGTTCTTTCTTGGCATAGGCTTCAGTGTCTTTATTCCAGCAGTTTCTCTGGAACAGGCTGCCTAGAGAGGCTGTAGTATCACCATCTCTGGAGGTCTTCAAACTTTGAAAGACACTACCTTCTTTAGCTTATTTCTCTTCCTTTTCCTTACTTATTTCTCTTCCTTTTCCTCCTCTTTTCTCATGTCTCTCTACCTCACAAGCATCCTCTACCCACCATCCCCAGGGACAAAGGTGTTTTTTTTCCCTTTGAACTTCACTATTGATTCTGTACATCAAAGTGATTAGCAATGACGTTGATGCTGTCAGGCTGTTAAAGCTGTGTAATGAATTTCTAGTATAATGAATTCCTAATTTCTGAGGTTCCACACTTATAGAGTACTGCAATTCAACATATTACCTTATGTCACCTGCACTGCAGCAATCTTCACGCAAACTGTCAGCAAAGCAAATGCAAGATAATGTAATTTTGCACTCAGCCCTTTCTGCTGCAGACCAAACTATCAAATTATTCAAATTTGCTGCAGACATGTACATAAGTATCTGTCAGAACTGATGCCAGAAGCCTGGTGTCTAAGCACACGTAATTTAGGCTTTAAGTAGCTACAAAAATAGGTCTACTCTTTGATAAACTCAGTTCACATGTGAGGATTTGTCTGTAACAGCAATACATATCTACTTTCTAAAACATAGTGTTATCAAAATTAATGCAACTTGCCTTACAGAATTTGTACAGGTGGATTATGTAGCTTTCACATTTTCACTACGGGAAAAAGAGCTCCTATTCAGTCTTATTTCTGAACAGGAAAGAAGTCAGGAAGGTAATATCTGACAGGCTCCTCTTAACAGAGAGGAAAATTCTCATCTGCAGGAGTTTCAAATGTCACAGCACAAGAAAGGAAGGAAAAGCGATGCTAACTTCGTCGGTCCACTGAGCTTTTGTATCTCTTCCCTAGAAATCAGTTTTCAAAGTGTGCTTCTTGGATTTTCAGAACTGGGATATCAAGGCAACAACTAAGTTTTATTTGGGTTCTCTTCTTTAAATGCTTCCAATAATCAGACCTGAACAAGAGTAGTCTTTTTTTTTCTCAGTAGCATCCCAGAGTTTGTTTTCTACAGGAGGCTTTGTTCATCTGGAGAAGGCAACATGTTCCTGATAAAAGATTCTGCTAGTACATTCACACACTTCTATCACTCAGAACAGCGACCAGGGATGTACTTACCTGATAGCGTGTCGGCTGGTTGAGAATGCTGTTAAAACTGTGTGATTCAAAAACTCGGGAGTTCGACTGAGTGAAAAGGTTTAACTAGGAAGCAATAAGAAGTTCACATGTGATAGAATTCACATTCAGAAATCAGTTCAATTTTTTTTTTTCCCCTTTGGATGTCTCCATAGTCACTAAATCAGAATATTATTTCCAAAAAAACACCAAGATAGGCCTGATTTTATTCATTTTAAAAACTGATTACTTTAGCCATACTTTTCACTGCACAGCTCCAAAACAGTTGCGCTCACACAGCTGAGGAGATGAGTTACACCTTGCTGGTGGGGATAAGTGGCCACAACAAGGAAAGGGAGTCTGGCTTTAACAGAGCTGCTGCACTTCTGCACTCGTAGGCATATATTTAATTACAAATACATGCTCAAAGCCATTTCTTTTTAGGTAAAAAGTGTTTTGCTTAAGTACAATTTTCAGGAATTGTAATACAGTTGGAAAAATGGTCATTGTTCTGGGTCAGCAGATTCCACCATAAATTTATTAGGTCCCAAATAATTCACTATCTTTTTACTAGCGGGCCAGAAACAGAAGGGAAAAGAGCTATCTTGGACAAGATGCTTTTATGACTAAGGCCAAAGGTTAGCAACTACCCAATCAGAGACCCACTTCCCTCAGATATACCTAGTGTGAGTGAAGTAAAAGCCTAGCCTCCTCATGTGAATCTGTCATTAGTTCACCGTTATTTTCAGTTAGTCACTGAATTAAGGACGGCTGACCTCTCTGGTGAGCAAAGGGAGCTAACTGAAGTCAGTCTGCATCTATGTAGTTGGATGCCTTTTGTAACTGACACATGTACTGTGCCTCTGCACACAGCCTGTCGCTTCAGTCAGTCCCCAGGTAGGGGATTTCTGCCTACTCCAGGCTGCCGCTTTCCTGCAGGCAATCAGACATACTTTTTACTATGGATTAGGCCACAGTCTATCTTCGTGCACTGTGCAGAAGAGTGTGCCTGCTCAGCCCGACTCAGAGGAGGCTCTGGGCTGCTTTTCCCAGAGAAAAATAATTTGGTTTATAGTTAAAAAACGAACAAACAAACAAAAACCTAGCTCCACCTGATCTGTCACCAGTGACCCAGACAGAACTTTTGTTCTTTACTGAGTAACATTCTAAGTTGCTGCTGTATTATCTGTAAGCACTAAATGCTTTGTTCTGAAGGTGTATCTTAACAGTCAGTAGTTAGTACCAGAATAGCACTTTTAGCTAAACTGATTGAACCTGACATTTTAAAAACATTTATCTTCTTTCACTGCCTACAGAAAATTAGAGAAAATATTTTCTCTGCAGAAGAGTCAGTAGTACTAACAGCTCAAAACATCCTCGGCTCTAGAAAAAACTTACAGGAAAGATAACTGGACTTGCCATTTCTGGTAATTTACACTAAAACAAAAAAAATTTGTTTTTTTTTTTCATTCTTTGTAATATACAAGACCTAATTAAAAAAAAAAAAAAAAAGGAGGAGGAGAAAGGGGTCATGTGCTTCTTTTATCTGTTAGTGCCCCAGTTGCCATATCAGGAAAACAGAGAAATTGTTACCTAATCCTCACAAGAGTGAGGTGACACTGCATTAATTAATATTTGTAAGGAACATTTTGATACCCAAACTGAGAATGTTGTGCAAGCACTAGAGATTATGACCACCAATCCTTCCCCCTCTTTTATGTTGCCTTTTGTTGCAAACACACTTTTGACAGTAGGAAGTAAGTTATCATACTGACCACATTTTTTCCTTACCTGCCTAGTAAAAGGAAAACCTCTCTCCATACCCTCAGTTGTTGTTGTGATTTTCTTTTTATTTTTACTTGTCAACTAAAAGTCTTTCTAGTTGAGGCTGAAAGCATTCAGTATTTAGGTCATTGCTTGTGGGAATTATCTGCATCTTTGAACAGTCAGTTATTTTTGTTTTACCTGTGTTTTTCCAGTCATTGGACCTTGTTGTCTTCATAAAATTTATTGCTATTATTTGCCTAAATGTACTGCATAAAACCAATCTCTATTATAGATCTGTAAATACAAGTACTTGATTTATTACTCTACTATCATCAGAAGTACAGATTATATCCTAAAATTTAAAGAAAAGTAAACTGCTGGAATAGAGACTATTCTTGAAAACAACAAAAAATTTCAGTACCTACCCTTGATTTGGAATTGCCCATTCCCATTTCAATGTCCTTCTGTAGCCGTCTCCTCCTGCACTTGGAAAAGTTAATGATCCTCATGATGAAATAGAAAAATGATTTGGGGCTTGGTACAAGACTAAATGGTGGAGGTAATGTTTTTCCATCATCAAAATATGATAACCAAAGTTTAGAACGAGCAAACTTCCACTCCACATCACTGTCGTCCTGTGTTAAGACGTAAAAACAGATATATACTTCATTTCTAGAAATGTAAAAACTTCCTCCAAATGAAATACCTACCCTTTCTGTTTTTACATAAATATTTTTTGTTTGCTAATAAGGCTGCAAAATAGTTGTGCAAAAATGTGACTATTCTATCAAGACTATTTTAAACAAATTTCAGCTGTCACTTTATGTCAACATCTCATTGTCAGTACTTAGTTCAAGCACGTGAACAATTTAAACAAGTGCTATTTTTGCACCAAGTGAAGGCTAACATATAAACTTGTTATTTAAAGTGGAACTTTTTTTTAATTAAGTTGCTCACATGAACATGGTACTCAAAAAAGTGATGAAGTATTCACTGGCTTCCAAGCAGACACGGATTAAAGCATTAGTATTCACAGCTTTTTACATAACCATGAGAAGTAACTGATTTATAAAGGAATACACGAAACAGAAGCTTCACTGTCATGAAGAAATCACATAACAAACTGACAAACTCTATTGACAGGCTTAATTTGGTTAATTTCAAGGGCAAAAAGTTGCTTTAACATAAGTAGCTTTCTTCTGCTGAAGTGCCTAACATCACCCAGAAATCAGTGAAGTATCATAACCAACTGTACGCTACATCCTTTAACTGTGTGCTGTATGTGCATGTGTGTGTGTTGGGGGGTGTGCAGTTTGTAACTTGTGTTTGATTTATAAAAGCAGTTATCTTCCCCAGTTTGAGTTTTCCCAAATTTTTAGCATTCAGTTCCAATAAACACCCTGATTATCTCCAATTTTCAAGATACTTTGTCACCATTATGCAATTCAAATAAAATATCTCTCTTTAATCAGCAGTGCAGCCAAGAACACTGTGTGACATTCAAATATTCTTTTGACCAAGCCATTTGCCAGATTTGGAGAAATCTGCGTCAGTGTTTTCAGGGCATATGGCAAAGCGCAACAAACCTACAATCAAGTCCTAATATTGTACTTAAAGCAGGAAAAAAACCCCAACACATTATAATCAAAGCTTTTAAACGCTGCAAAGTGCAACTCAGTCCTAAGTCCTGAAGATAAACAACTATATCGTACTCCAAGTACAGATGCAAATAAATGTAATAAAGTGCGCACAGTAGTACAGTAAGGACCAAAGTGTCTAACTCCTGCACAGTTAGCTAAAAATCTTAAGAAGTGGAATTGAAAGCCAGGTTTCCATTAAAGAACACATCAAAATACATTTAAACCATATCTGAATGGTCCATCAAAGATTGAAGTGTGCTATATTAAGAAAACATGCAGCATGCACTCTAATGAAACTAGGAATGTAGCCATGTCTAAGATCTTAAGACCACTAGCTTTGTTTTCTGTTTCACAGCACTTTTCATTTGAACATAACTTTAGATTTTAAGATTTCTGGATGGATAGTGCCTCATCAGATGCATACACCTGCCATAAGATGTAATACAGACTCTGTAAGATTTTGCAGAGATTTTTTGTTAGTTGTAGAACACGGTATTTTTTGTGATCTCCTTTCCTGAGAATCAATACCATGACCGTACTTCTGCACATCTAGATGCAATCATTAAAATAATTCTTAATAATGCTGTTCTCTTTCAACATAGCACTACATCCAAACAGTTTTTAAACACATCCAGGGATGGTGACTCTACCACCTCCCTGGGGATCCTATTCCAGTGCTTAACAACCCTTTCTGTAAAGAAGTGTTTCCTCATATCCAACCTAAACTTACCCTGGCGCAACTTGAGGCCATTTCCCCTTGTCCTGTCACCTGTCACCAGTGAGAAGAGACCAACCCTGCTCTTGCTGTAAGTACCTATCAGATAATGGAACTCAGGGACATGATTTAGTGAAGGGTAGTTAGATTAGGGTAGTATGGTTAGGTTGTGGTTGAACTCGATAATCTTTAAGGTGTTTTCCAACCTGAGCAATTCTATGATTCTTTAATTCTGTGACAACAAAAGAGAACCATTTGAGAACAGAGTCCTACCTCGATTTCTTGATATGAACTGTTGATCATAGCAATCAGCATGTTGAGCAGAACTACCACCATTGTGACATTGTATATGCCATAGAGAACATATCCAATGTTCTCAATGAACTTATGATCATATTTCAGGACAACAGAGGTTACTTCAGACAAGCCAAATATTGACCAAAATAAGGTTTTGAAACTTTCTTCAACTCTGAGGAAGTGAGAGAAAAAAAAAAAGGAAGAGGTAAAAAAGGAGGCCATTATTACTAACTACACAAGCAAATACATAAACTGTGCTTACAGCAAGTGATAAACAATCTCAAGTTTGTTCATGAATCAGTTTTAGAGAGCTGATTAAAATAAAGATATAAGGAAGTATTTTTCATAGCACGCTCAGTTTCCCTACTGTGCTGCAACTATACGTTGTAGATAACATAGATGCAACAAGAGTAAAGCATGCAAAAGAACGGTCCAGGAATTATAAAGCTATCATATTTTCAGGTTTCGCGATAAAGGATATTCTCATCATTTTCTGCTCTAATTCTGCAGGGGGCAGACCTTCCCTATTCTAACAGTGGGGCTGATGGAAAGAAAACTTCTTTTGACAGCTTCTGATTAGGCCTAACATTAGGAATGGTACATGCAACAAAACTCAGAATCCAAACAGATTTTAATGGGATTTGTTCAAGACAGGTGTTGAAATCAGTGAAAATCAGGCACTCAATAGGATGCAGGCACCTAAATACTCAAGGCTCTGGGTCCAGGACACAGTGCCTCTATACTCCTGTCTTGGTCAGGGCAACTCCTGAGCTGCCAAGGCTCTGGGACAGCCGCCAGACAGCTCTGCAGACCTTCAGGGAGTCTGAAAGCAGATTACTGTGACTCGGCACCAAGAAACCTTCTGAATTGTGTTGGAAAATGACTGTTCTGCTTGGCCCACAGGTCAGATGTTTAGCCATTGCTTCTATCAGATAGGTCAGACAGATCTGCTGCTGGCATTGAAGGACAGACAACTGAGTTTGGCTTTCCATCAGCGTAATTTTTCTGCAGGTTGACTTGTCACTCCATGGGGACACAGCTCACTGCAACACACAGCCCACCTCCCCGAGAGCTAGACTAACAAATGCATGCTAAGAGACACAGATATTCATTAAAATTTTGACCCTTCCTTTAAAATGTGCCTTTTATTGTGCTCTACGGAAGTTATTGGAAATGACTTCTTACTCTTTGTCACTAAAAAGCGAACTGACAGCTGTGTCCCAGGCAGCATAACAAAAATAAGCCAGTATGCATATATTGAGTTACCTGTTTTAACACTGCTAAATAATTTTATATAAGAATAATGTATGAATGGGTATATTGTTTAGTAGAAAAACATTGCTGTTAAAACAATTAACTATGATAATAAGCATTCAAACGATAAGAGTATTAGACATCTGATTCAATGATATTGTTGTTACAGTATTTCATAACTTACTTATCCAAAGAAAAGACAATGAGTAGAGGAAAAGACATATTCAGTTTAAGAAAAAGTCATGGGATTGGCCACAGAAAAATATGGAAGTGAGGTCATGTTTCCTGTAAGAAGATGGAAGGAAAGGAAGACTTCTAAATTTCACCATCCTGTGCAACTACCTCCAGTCTGAAATGCCCTTAATAATTATCACTTCCTGCACCATTTTATTTCAGGAAGTAAAATGAATAAAGAAAAGAAAAAATGAAAGCTTCAAAGATCATGGCAAACCGTCACATTGTGTGAAAACAGGCTTAATTGTCATCGTTCTGTATTCATCCAACTAAAACAAAAGAAGTTACCATATACACTGTAAGTCTGATCCAAAAGAATCCAGTGCAGCTTACGAATTGTTCAATACAGAACTAAGAAAGAAATATGCCATCTACATAACCTGTAAGTCCCTTTCTTGAAAAACAGAAGTGTTGTTTGGAGACCTGTCATTGACATCTAGGTTCAATTTCTCAGTTTACGGTATTAAATCGACAGAGCTCAGTTGAGGATTAAAATTCCAGCAATTGCTTTAATGTAATTTAGGAGAAATCAGTAGTATTTCCTTGCTATCAGTTGTTCACAAGCCTGTTTGATTATCACAAAATACAGGTAAAATTATTTTATAGTGAAATGACAGTTTCTGTTATACAAGTAGGAAAGAACTGGTTCTTTGTATTCCCTTTTTAAGGTTTTATTTTAACATTAGGAGAGGATATGTAGTTTGACAGACTGTTACCATAGTGGAAAACTGAGTTTCATAGCTGCTTTTTACTTAAACATAACTTCATACTTACGTTGTAAAGGCTGGATTTAGCTTAGCTCCAAGGTAGTAGGAATACAGTATGAACATTCCAATCATAAATGCAAGAAATACCATAATAAAAAGGACCATAAACTTGAAGATGTCTTTAACAGTCCTTCCAAGAGAAATCTGCAAGGGTCCAAAACTCTCATTCGCAGGCAGGATATATGCAATTCGAGAAAAGCTAAGAACAACAGCAATTGCATACAGGCCTTCAGATATTATCTGAGGATCAGATGGAAGCCATTTATCTCTAGCTGGAAGATAAAAAATAGAGCGGTAAATATGAAGTGTTACTCATTTATCACTATGGTTAAAAATAAATCTTGATAAGATTTGCCATGAACATGTCTGAATTTAGTTAAAGCAAATATTTAGAGAGTCTATTCCTATTTCCTGCAAGTCACAAATGATGGATGTAAACTACCTTAGTTTTTGCTAGAAGAAAAATATACTTGGAAAAAAAAAAAAGCCTCATCTTCTACAATTTGTGCTTCAACCTGAACTACATAAGAATAAGCAATTCTAAGTGCTTTTCTTAGTATGACTGCATTATTAGCTATGTTAGTAAACTCTGTGCCAGAAATTTATTCATATTTTAAGTTACATTAATAAAAAGTGAACAGTGTTGGCTAATGAGTAATTATCACTTACTAACCACCAAGATTTTGCCATGCTAAAGATCTAGGATATAACCTAGTTCCCTGTGAGGTCATGAAGAATTTTGCCATTGACCTCAGTGGAAGGAGGACAATGGTTTTTTACCCATAATGTTCACAGAAACAATTGTTACATATAGATTCATAATAATTCTTTTTATTGCACTATTTTAGCACAACACTGCTGTCTTAGTATTTGATATCAAAATACCAAGCATTTCTAAGTATGTACTTCCATATGTTCAAACTCAAATCAATTATATAGCATTTGAAGTGAACAAAGCCACTTCTACTACTGTACTACACTGACATTCAAAAAACATATACTAAAACATACTGTCAGAAGCAAATGCAATCTTTACTGACATTGCAAACAGACTCATCACATCTCTGATTATTTCTGCACTGCAACAACTATTTAGTACTTTCATTCTATTTGAACAGATTACTAAGTCTAGCATCCTTCCTTTAGCATGAAATACTGATAGCTCTTCACAATATGAATGACGGTACTGAACAAGTGAAGTAAGCAGAAAAGAAATTTTCATCATAATTGTATCTATTGTGCATAATATTGAGAGTAAAATATAGCTTGCAAATGTTTAATATCATGACAGTCAAATTTAGCTCTGTATAAATGGTTACAACAAAAGCCAGTTAAATAACATGCAGTTATTTGAATTTTTGTCCTTACTTAGGCCTATTGCTTGGTTTTAACATATTGGCAAACATTTGCCAAATTAGCATTGTAATGATTATAGCCTAAGAAGATGAGAATGAAAAATATAGATGCAGAACTGACTAAATAATGCTGTGAATACAAACACATGAAAATACTCATTTTAAGTCTTCAAATGCTAGTGGCATCTTACCAGTTTCTTCATTATAAGATTTGTGTTGCAGAAAATTTAAACTCACCATAGGTAAAATATTCTATTTCTGGAGGAAGTGTGACCTCAGAGAGGTCACTCTCTTCAATGTAGTTGTCCACATACTGTTGTGCTTTTGTGGCCTGCAGGAATGCTAGAAGCCTTGCTGTGAAAGCAGCAATGAAAATGGACAACATCCCAAAATCCAAAACATTCCATAACTGCAAAATATATTCCCTTGGTCCTTCCAGCCACAGCTCTTTGCATTCTGACCACATCATACCTGCAACAAGAAATTTAAAAATATAGCAAAGTCAGCCAGAACACTTTCATTTAAATTCCATGATTTGCAGTGTCACAGGGTTGTCATACACCTTGAGCAAGGCTGACTTGGTTTCAACAGGATTGATCAAACGGCAAGACAGAAATAAACACACAAGGACAGAGTTAAGGAACGTTTGGATTTTGTGTTGAGGGATATAGTTTAGCGAGAACCATGGGTGATAGGTGGATGGTTGGACTGGATGATCTTATAGGTCTTTTCCAACCTTAGTGATTCTGTGATTCTGTGATTCTGTGAGTTCAAACATCTCCACACAGGAGAGTATAGAGCCACAACTTTGTTCTGAAAGCTTTATGGCCTAAGATGCTCTGTTTAAAAAAATAAAAAAGTTTAATGTGGAAAAAAAACCTCTCGTTTTGTTATCCCTGTTAGGGATGAACACAAGGCACCACACCAGGTGCAATGATCTCCCTGCCCCAACAGAGTCTGACATAAAGAGAGTGCTTAAGCCAGGACATACAGGTGACTCAAAAGGCAAAGTGAGGCACCTCTGTGTAGCGGCCACAGTTACACTTCTTTTCTCTTTTGCAGCCTGTAAAAGCTGAGAATGCTACATTATCATGTGGCTATCTGATGTTTTCCCACATCCTGACTGATGAAAAGCTAGAAGATGGCACTTTCTGCCACACAGTTTCAAACAGGCTGATATCTGATCAGGTTTTGTGATGAATACTGAATACTGAGAACTGACTCATTAGCCCCTTGTAGAAACAGTGATTTCTCCAAATGCTACCTAAGCAGCAATGCCACATAAGCATTGATGTATTAGCACAGTAACTCTGAGCAGCGAAAACTCCTGATCTTCTCATACATACAGCAACACAGTAGATTTCTTAATCCTACTAAAGTAAACAACTTCAAAGCAAAATTTCTATTGTGTTCTCTTCAGCAAGTCTGTGTTCCTGCTACAAATGTCAGAATTACTAAACAGTGCAGCAAAATCACTGTAAATCAACGATTTTGCTCTGCACTACAAGAGGGGAGAGGCACAGAGATGCTTTCACTGGTTCTGATGTGTTGCTTTGCTGTGCAGGCTTACTGTAACAATGCAACAGCTGGAGTAAAGGTTTAGGATCTGGGCTTCTCTCCTTTCTTTTAAGTTCTTTCTTAACAACTGCAGATAAACAATGACATAGAGACAAAGGGGCAATATACCTACCAAGTACCCATACCATGATCAGCATTTCTGTCCAGGTGAACTGAGTAGTCTTCACTCTAAAGATCTGCTTAGGGTAATCAGTAACAGTGACATTCGGTAGCGTTGTTATACCTTCAAATCTATCAGAAGCATTGAACACCAGCAGGCCTAGGAAAATGATGAAGGATGCTGCATGTGCCACAAATTTCATAAATGGGCTTCGAAGAATTCTACCAAGCTGCAGAGACAGAATGACAGCAGTCACTTTTTTTTTTTTTTTCTTCAAAGTAACAAACTCTTACGTTGCGTATTTCAGAAGCATTGCACTCAGCGCTCAGGACGGTCTGAAACACTGGTTTCAAAGGGTACTCTTCCAAATGCACTGAATTGTGATGGTTTGCCATTTCAGACAAAACTCTCCCAAAGGCAGTCACATGAGACGTGCTGCCCTGTTAGTGAACATTTATGTTACTCAACAAACTCTAGATGGCAATACTTATGGGGACGTGCCCCAAGGAATTACAACTGTACAAGTCACAGAAAATAATCTCTAATGCCCACAGATTTGCCAGTGTGGGGCTGGAGAATATATATTCAGAGAAGAAAGTCCCAGATAAATAACCTGTAAATGTCTACTAAAACTAATACCTATTCCATCACAGTGGACTAAGAATGAAAATAACAGAAATAATGCTTTTTTCAAATAAATTAAGCTGATGCATTCAAAGTCTGCACCTGGCAGAAAGACAGAACAGCATATGTACAGGCAGTTTTTCCACAGCTCAGGAGAAGAACAGTTACCTCTAGAAGACCACAATGGAAAGAACAATGAGCCTGTTGCTGTTACTCATTGTCTGGAGATCATACTGAGGTTCCCCAAAGGCCCTGTCTGGAGATCTCTGGGACTACACAGTTGAGTTTAACTGTCCCTTCCAGACTACTTCTCTTTGTAAGGAAGGAGTTGTACCTTCAGAATATACTCCCTTCTGTATTTCTGAATGCAAAGCTTGTTCCACCTCTGCTCTATGTGTAGCAAGCTGGACGCCAGGCAGGCTTTTTCGACCTAGCTGCAGCACATCTCTTAATGTTAAAGGTCTCTCCCTCTCCTTCATGAGCAGAACATGCAGCTGCACACATAATGCCCCATCTTTGTTGATGTTAATATCCAGTTCTGATGTGATACATTATCACATACATTAACAAATATTATGCAGCATCCTCAAACCACATGTGAAGTGCTACCTTATCAGCAGCATTGTGTATCGTCTAAGAAGAAAAAGACTGAGTTCAGCAGATGGGGAACTGTAAGTAGATTTCTTATTTCAAGGAATGGTTTTCCTGAAACCAGGGTCAGCTACTGTGAACTAAGCAGACCAGCACACAATGAACTGCATTTGCTACCTATGCAAACAATCCCGGGTTCCTTTCCTGTTCCTGACCTTTATAAAGCATTTTGAAATTACAATATCAAATAACTGATCTGAATGTACAGTACATTTATTTGACACGAGCACTGTGAAAAATGTCAGGCATTTCTGGTACTGAGAACTAAAGCTCAAGGACAAGTGTCACTTCTCCATATTAGACACTACCTAAAAAAATACTAATATATTTCTATGACATGGAGCTGTGAGGAGTATCTTCACTAAAGATAATCACAAAGTGATTTCAGAAAATAATTAGAATAACAATTATATTGTATCATGAAAGTTTATCTTAAAAGTAAACCTTTCAACCAAGAAGAAATACCAGGTTCCCTTGAAATATGCAGGATAGGGGCAAATTATTTTCCTTTTTGAGATAAACTACAAAAAAAGTATATAAATGAGCCAAACACATTTCTCTCATTTAGCAAACTTGCTAAGGAAAGAAAAGTAAAATACCAACATTCTGCAAAAAGAGTAAATTTACTTTTTTTTAAAATAATGTTAATGTAACTTGGAGAAATATTTTTCCTTCTGATTTAACGAACAGATATTAATGTACTTAATTTTCAGACACTTGACATGCAAAAGAATGTAAGGATTTCATTTTGATGTCCCCAAGAAAGCCACATTTTCCTATCATTTTCACAGGTAAGTCTTCACATTTACAGGCTCTTATGAATATACTCTAGCACATGGTTGAAAAACTGTTTAATTTGATTTCTATTATATGGTTCACCTGGCAAACAGACTAATAACAAATATTTTACTTAAGATTAAATTCTGCATCAGTGAAGTCAACAGATGTTCTGCTATTTGTTTATACGGAAGCAGCATCAGATCTTCATATGCTACCAAAAGAGACCAATTACAGAATCTTCTGGCCAACTGGGTGGCGATTAAAAAAAAAATGCACCATACTACCACAAAAATGAGAATGTGATTACACAGCACAGATGGAATTGTGTGTTTTCTTTCTTTAAATTTCTGTAGATCATTCACCTCATAGAGAAGGGCTTTTTCTTTTATTTCTCTAAACTTAACAGTATTTTCATGCTTCCTCACGTGGTCCTCTCTTTACAGTGCGAATGAAACAAGTAGCATAATTTGGTTCGAGACTACACATTACTAAAAATATCATTAATTAGTTAAATTTGGAAGCAGCAGAATTAGAGGCACATTATTATGTTTGGAATGCCAGAAAAACAGTACCCAGAACAGTACAAGATTTGTAATTTTGAAGTCAGTACCCTGCTACATGGCGCAATCCAATAACCGATGGCTAGAAATGGAAGGCCCAACGCCACAACCAGCACAACCAGACACTTGATGGCTATGGTTTGCTCCCGCAGTCCTGAGAGATTTTCATACCAGATAGTCAGTAGCTGTTGCTGACAGTTTGGATGAGCCACAAACTGCAAAGAAAACAAGTAAAAATTTAACATTTTTATTGAGTTACATGACTGCTGCGTAGATGATTAGCAAATCTTAAACGTTCACAGTTAATGTAGACCTTAAAAACATGCCTTCTCCTCTTTCTTTTAAAAGAAATGTTAATAAATAAAGAAGAAATTGCTGAGTTCATTAAAATAAGCACTTCGAGTACAGGGTTGCATAGGCTGAAAATATGTATTGCCCCATTTTTAAAGCACTGTTGTATTTCCGTAGAATGAAGCCATCTGCTACATGGATAACGACTGCACAGCCACTTCTGTTAGGATCATGTCATGTAATGAAGAGAGTGCAGAAGAAGCATAAGAGATTGGAGGGGAGAGTGCTGCAGCTCCCTATGCTTCCTTCTCATTATATTTACATTTCTGGTCAAGTCCATTTCCAAAGTACTGTCACACTCATCGCTATTACTGTAATTACCCCGTGTTCCACAGGACTGCTGCATTACAAGAGCACGTGGGGTGTTGGTTGAGCAGCAGGGCAAGAAGCCTAGTAACTCACAGCCATTTGAAGCAATTGGATAACATGTTTGTCAAATGAGTCAACAATTACTAGTAAATTGGAGTGAAGAATGTTCGCTGGTTTCACAAAAAGGTTTAGAAAATAATTCTGATAAATGCATATTGGTTTAAGAGAGATTTGATTTGAGTTACTCACGGTTAAAAAAAATACTGTAAATGTTGTGTATCAATTTCATTAGGCTTTGTACTCTGCTGAGATCACAATGTACCATATAAACTGCTGTATGCCAGGTCTTGCCTGCAAAACTCCATTTATACTCCTAAAATCATTAATAAGAGCACACAGTAGTACAAGAGTGCAGACTTCTTAAAAAAAAAAAAAAAAAATTACATCATTGGCAATGAAAACAGGGAACCTTAAATCTCAGGAGGAAGGATCTGAAGCTGCTGCATTAACTCTAAAGAGGGAAGTATCTTCATATTCTAATCCACTTTTCTTTAAAACACCCTAAGTATGTTGATGTGCTATTTCATAGCTAGTTAGATCATATACTGGCACAGTTTGTTGATATCATAGAATGGCCTACAGCAGTAAATAAAAAAGGTCTCAAAAATCTTTCAGAAATTAGTGACAATTAAAATAATATTTTTATTCTCTCTAATACGCTGTCACTTTTTGAGCTTATACACTATAAAAACTGCCAGGCTGGATCAGAGGAAAAAGAAGCTCTTCTTTGTGTGTTTATGTAAACCATGCATTCTGACATATGCCCCTGTCTCTTCTTTTACTAGCGTATATTTCATCCTCGAGTCATGCCAAAGGACAAACATCTCAGCAGATAAACTGTGGGCAAAGATAGGAAAGTAATCATTTCAAAATTACAAAGACTTTTTTTTAAAAAACAGGTTTAAACCTGTAGGGACGACGAGAAAAAAGAAACACCCGCATCATAGCTCCTATTGCCAGAGGGCTGAAAAAAAAATAGCAAAGGAGTTGTCAGGGAGCTCGCCCAAGGCTAAGAATCAGCCTGAGGGCCCCCTTACATCTCACCCAAAGCTGTCCACTCCTTTATTTCTCTGAATCCATCAACATTCTCCAGCAATGCTAAGAGGGCATCACCCTGTGCTGCAACTTTCCCCAGCCAAAGGGGGAGTTAGCAAGTGAGACGCCAATTGTTATGGCAAGTTTTTCTTTGGCAATAAGTCTGAGGGCTCTTAAGATCTTAGTAATTTATTTAATTGCTGGTAATTGCACAATATGCACCACTTCCAATCCCTCACAGCAACTCATGGCATTTGTCTCATCCAGAAAACTCTGCAACTTATCCTTCTCTTTGGCACTGCTGAAATACTTGATTTTTTTTTTTTTAAATGCATCTCCAGCCTATTCTGGTACTTTTCCTGTATATCCACCTGTTCCCAGCATCATCACCTCAGAGAACACACCATCTTGTACCTACCAATCACACCATCCTACAACTTCTTCCTTTCCTTCCATATTTCTCTTCTCTCAACCTACTTTCCATGCAGTCTCCAGCTTCTCATTACACATGCTGATTTCACATTATTATCACATTTGTCTAACATAGTAGGACACACCCCAAACCCAAGCATACAAAGAGATGCACAAGGACCACATCTGGTTACTAAGGAATTCCAAAATGTAATTTATCTGCTTTACAGTGCATAACTGACTGCGACTTTTTAGAGGCATTCAGTTCCACGTCCATGAATCAAGTGATCAGTACGGAATTATTTTTCTGTATGACTAAGAGTGATTTGAATGTTCTTTATTCCTGACATCCTAATGACTGAGTTCAGATCTGGCAGAAGCTGATCCTGGCATAATCTGATTCACAAGCACAAACAACACAGAACTTTGAATCCTCTTTCGTATCTATTAGAAACTTCAATATTTGAGAATTAAACCATGTGATTTTACTCAAACCTTATTGATTTCACTTAGAAATTCCATTTTGATTCTCATTTCAGCAGAGCTGCAGAATTTGGCTCAGTGTCAGCAACTCCTCTCAAATTTTGCTGGCAATCTGCAGGCAGAGTTAAGATGCAATACTAAAAGCAATACGGCAGCAACAATTCAGCAGAGAAAGCAAAAATACTTGTAATCACCTTTTCTGGGCTGGTGATCCCCTCAGACATTCACTCTTGGGCCTGCAGTTTTAGTCTGAACCTTATCTCAAAAATTAAACCCTGTTTACAAGGATGGGCTGCCCTTCAATGCAGAGTCTAGGGCATTAAGTGTAAGAGTTTCCTTAGTAATAGAAGCAAAATCTCCATTTCCCAATGGTGAACTTCTGAGAGCATTTGCTCACTTATCATATGCTTTTTCCTGTCTCTCCTCTCCCACAAAGGACATACAGGTCATTAATCAATCCACAGAATTGCTGCTCTGTTTTGCTGTATTATCATTCTTACAACAGTGTACTGACCTTAGCATACCTTATCCAGAAGCATAGCTAGAAATTCCAGAAGCTAAGAAATGTAAGCCATATCCTTGCCTGCTTCCTGAAGTTTTAGCATTCAAAGTAATCCTTGTGAAGTTCCCACATCTGAATCTGATCTGAAGTCAGAATATCACAGCCATCTGCCATAGTTGCATAGAGCCAACCCCAGCATCAAAAGACCACCACAGCAGAGAAATGTTCTGGCTCAACCTTTGTCACGCCCTCTGCAATGGCCACTTACACAGCACAGAACATGTATGTATATGGTAACAACTCTGCACCATCTGTTTATGTCCTCCCACCAAGATCATTAGTCTCATAGGTTCTGAACTGTATTTGTCAGGAACTGAAGCCAAAAGCTTGAGTTCATCTACAAATAACTAATCTCTCACAGAAGAAGAGAACAAGTTTGCTACATGGAATTGTCTTTTTTGCACTGTTATTCTTAACAGATCTGGGTGGTCCTTTGCTCAGAAATAAATTTCACTGATGACAACTCTTAGAAGAAAACCACAGTTCCCAACAAGAAAGCAGAGCCATGAGTTCTCAGCAAAGGTTTGCTGAGATTTTGAATTTTGAAATGCAAAAGCATAAAGAATCCATATGTTATTTAGATATGGTTACATGTCCATATGCTTTGATTTTTCCCCATTCCATTCTTTTAATTAATTTCAAATATTTACTTTGGATTTTGGCAATTGATACGTATCTACCTGCTATAGAATAATTCTATATTGGAAACAGAAATTTGTTATTTGAAATCTGTCTACCATTTCTGTTACTGCATTTGGGGATATGATAAACATAAATATTTCCCAGATGTTCTAGCAGGTTGCTTACAATTCACTGTATATGGCAGATTGGCTCAACAGGTGGCCACATAATAGAGTGTTATTTATTCTGAAAGACACCAGACTTCTTGGCAGAGATGACGAACCTGTAAGGCTATTAAGAACAGAAATGACGTGTCCATGTAAATAATACATAGGTGTTACAGTATTTCTTGAGTCTTATCACAGCAGGACACAATGTTAACTACTTTCTGTGCTAGTGCTGTGGGATCTGGAAGAGAACAGCATGGCTATATAGTGAAAATTGCCACAGCAAATGGATATGCATTATGTTGAATGTTTGATACTGAGCTTCATTTTTCAAGTGTAGCATTCATTCACAAAAGTAACTGTTCATTAAAAATACCTATAGGCACCAATAGAAAATACAACGCACTTTACAAACTACTGACAGATACAGGTGGATTAATGCAGAACTGAAAGTAACTGATTAACTTCCTACAAACATAATCCCAACAGTTTCAAGACTGATTTTTAAAAATCTTCTAGAAGAAATACAGAAAGTAAATCATTTAAGATTTCTCACTACAGTACCACTTTTTATTATATCCACACATTTGCAGATAAGCTGTTTATGTTACTGTCGTATTTTAGAATAAATGAAAGAATCACATATTTGATGGCAACTTAAATGTTCACTTTTCCTTTCAGAGTAGGAAAAGGTACACTTCTCTTTCAAAAAAAGATGTGTGTGTGCTCACTAATAGAAAGCTGTCAGACTTTCAAAAATTTACTTTCCAGAATGCCCTATTCAGTTATTTGAGGCAGAAAGCAAGGGTAAGAGAAAAAATAATGGACAAACCAGTCCATTGGTTTGCTGAAGCCAACTGTTTATAAAAACAACGTCTACTCAAAAGAGAAGGCTATCACAGACTGGCAGGAAGGCACATTCTTTACTTTCACTAAGTGGAAATCTGGCTCCACCTTTTTTTTTTTTAATTTATTTAATCAAGAGAAAGATCTGAACAACCGTGTATAGCCTTGCTAGCATAGCTGATTTATGTAATTAAAATCTCCTGCCAATTCTCAGAAGTGTAATACAGATTAAACAGAACTTCTTCACTGCAGCTCCCTTCTGCCAGCTTCCATCTTGTGAGTGCCTCGATTACATGCACCATCTCATTAATGCAACTGAGCATCAGTTCATAATACCCGTGGCACAGTGAAATGACACTGTTCACATTACGTCATCTGAAAGTGCTTACCTTTTTGACTTCATACTTAATGGCCAGTTTCACACGGCTCAGTGATGCTCTGTGTCTCTGCGTTTCAACTGGCTCTGAATTCAAATCTCCATTAAGGATGGCCTCCACTTCTTCCGAGTCTCGGCAGAGATCAAGAACTCCAACCACAAAATCTTTGCATTGCATAGACAGCTTGCGATAGTCATTCTGAAACAGAGGGGTTAGAGAAAATGACGTGTGAGGAACAGGCTTAAAGAGTTAGCACCACGGGAAAAAGAACATGTAACTTCATGCTGTCTCCCTGTAAGCAAGATTATGAGTATTTTTCAAGCACGACCTTTAATCTTCTTGGTTGTTTGCATCTGTCAGTATTGCAAAGACTTCAATTTATCTCCTGCCTCTTCTGACAAAACATTTGTGGCTACACTTCAAAAAGTTAAGCTAACCGTCAAGCACGCAAATTTGAGTCTCTGTTCGCACTTCTGTTTATACTTCTATGTCTTCCATCACCTCTGCACTGTTAACTGCAAAAACTCATATCTGCTATTTACCTTGGTAGAAACCTGGCTTCATTCATCTGTCCGTGACCTCACAGACAGATAAACTCATAGAGTTTATCTGAGATGCAGCCTCCAATTTTCCCACAAAAAGCTATAGGTGGAGGAGGAAGCTTGACTGCATCTGCTTGTCTAACCTTGTTGTACTAAGTGTTCCAGTATCCAACTCCATTTCTATAGCCTCCTTTTTCATTTATTCCATAGCTCTTAATGTTCTCTCCCCTGCCCCAGCCATCAAAACGCCAGTCTGAGTCCTCTGTCTCTGTTTTTCCTACATTCCCTGTTCCTCAGTGAACTGTTCATTTTCATATATTATCTTTTTAAAGCCATTTTCTGGGTATTAAATTTTTTTCCTTTCTGGCTCTCATTTGCTCAAAAATGTTTCTCTACTGCTCTACTTCTCTGCCTTTATCATCTCTTCCTTTTTTTTTTTTTTTTCCCTGTAAACCTTACCTTCCTCACCGTTGCCTAAATATATTACTTTTCCCTCCTTGTAATGCTAGTTTTGTTATTTTTTCACTTAGCATCACAAAATGGAATAGAGGTATAAATACACACTCAGAAGTATCCAGTTATTTTGGGGAAAGATGGGAAAAGAGGACAACTGTGGGAATTAGCCATCAATCCCATAGGTCAGATTCAGATATGAATCCAAATGAAACATGTCTGGAGACAAGCAAATTATCAGACTAACAACAGACTAATTATCAGATATAGCATAATGTTAGTTCAATGGGAATAAGACTGATAATCAACTTTTTCTTGAACACTTTAAAGTTGCTGTTGCCAATTCACTGACTTCAGTTGTACTATTCAGCTAAAATAAATGTTCGTTTTCACCTGAATTTGCAGGCATTCATAAATTTACATGAGAAAAAAGAATTCCCTGTTTTAGTATTATATTTATCTATCCTAGGCTCAAAGGTGACATCTCATTAAGGTATAATAAAGTTTAGTTTAGATGGCTTTATATTATTCAAGTGTTTTATGATATATCACAACCCAAATTTAGTCCCCACATGAAGGAGGTGTTCAAGGCCAGATTAGATGGGGCCCTGGGCAGTCTGGTCTACCATTAGGTGGGAAGGTTGGTGGCCCTGCATGTGGCAGGGGAGTTGGAGATTCATGATCCTTGAGATCCCTTCCAACCCTGGCAATTCTGTGATTCTGTGATTCTGTGAGTGTACTGACCATTTGCAGGAAATCATCTTCACTTAAAACACTCCTTCTCATTCCTTTGCTAACTGTGAAAAAACATTAGGAGAAGTAGTGTGCTTCTAAGAGTGAGGGAATAACACCATTTACGCAGAAGTACACCCGTTTGCTCTGTGAGCAGCCCTGCTAGTTGCTGAAGGACAGACTGCTTTGCAGGGTCAACTTGCCCACTATGAAGAGTTACCTGAATTTCTACTGAGAAGTTAACAGTGCTGCAACATTTCTTCATAGGTGAATAGACCACTTTCCTATAACACCTGTGCTTATTGCTAAAGCAACATTGGATATATGATGGATTAAGCTTAATTCTGTAAAGCCAAGGATTAAATATAGGCTGTATTGCTCATGGATGCTGTTTTTGAGAAGTGAAGAACAGTCTGTGCATTGCTAATATCTGATTCAGGTTTTGAATCTTACGCTGGGAGAACACATCAGATTTCCATCTCCGGGTCCTTACTTACATATTAGTAAAATCAAATTTCTCTCAGGATATTTGATTGTTTGATAGAATTAAACAGCAAAATGCTACCTGTACTGTAATCACGGGACCCAATTCTCTAGCAATCTTCTGTCTCTAGGGCATTGCATGAGTAGCAGAAATCAGACCCATGGTCTCAGTAACCCACACGTTTTTGGTTTTTTGAGAAGACACTGAGTGCAAATAAAGCCACCAGATCACTCATCTCTTCCCTGCCCTAAGAAATGCCATCAGAACTCTGTCTGATGCATCCAAGTCCACATAGGAAAACCCTGCTACATCCTGCACATGCTGCCAATTCAATAAGGTGAAGCTATTTTTCAGGGGAATGCCAAACAAAGAGTGAGGCACCAACAGACCTGCTTACACAGTGGGGCTCTCAGCCTGTTTCTCATGATAACACAGGCAGTCTGTCTCCCTGATCAAAGTGCCCGTTCAATTAATTCATGGCCTGACTCGGCTGGTTTTCCTTGCTATACCATCTTAAATTGTCTCTTTCAAAAGCCCCTAATGGCTGCATAGGCATCTTTATTCTGCGGAAAACATCAGCCCACAGACAGTTTACACCAGAGGGAACAGGCAACTGATGAGGACTGAGACTGCAGAACAGTGCCTCTCCAGCAGTCCCATCACACATTGGCTGCTATGTCCAGCCTGTCCAACTCTGCCTATTCTTAGCAAGAAGAGAATATTAGAGACTATTTCATGAGTTTATGCAGGATTATGGACAAAGAAAATAGCCACCTGTGTGTAAAGAATGAAGCTTACGAATGAAATATTACAATGATTTAATCAATAACATTTTAACTGTTCTGAAGAAATGTTATAACAAGCAATTACATATAGTTAGACAAAACGTATGATTCCGTTTCCTATTACACAGGAGCTGCATTTCCATAAACTCCACAATTCATGACTGTGCTCACCGGCATAACTACTTCAAAGGCATTACACACAATCACACATGGATTAAGTATTAAATGGCTGCTTTGAGATTAAATATAGCTAGACAGTTTGCATACAGAACTGTAAGAACTGTATATGCAAATCAAGCAGATAATTGCACCAACAATTATGGATCTGAGCCCTGTTGTTTAAAAGCTGGACCTAAACGCAGCTCAAGCTTGAATGTTCTTTGTTAGTTCAGCTGAGATAACACTATGTAAATTTACTTGGATCAGCGACAAATGCCGCTTTTAGATGCACGTTCATGCCTTCCACTGGTTTCAGTGGGAGTTTTTAGCAAAGCTGAGAATGGGGATTTATCCTATATAAAGCAGGACAAGGACCTTTTGGATACTTGCTCCAATGGACCAAATTCTGATGTGACATGAGCTTCTGCAATTCTTGCTCACACAGCTTTCTTACACGAAACTCTATTTAGCTGAGAGGGGGTACACATGCCATTCATGTGGCTTTTTGGTTCTCTTGTCCTGTTTCTCTCTATGGTCACTCCAAAGAGAAGTTCCATCAGCTGTTCTGTCCACTAGAAATTCTCCGATCACTGAGCAGTAACATTTTCAGAGGTCTCAAGGAGAATGGTAAGTAGCAACTTCAGTAACTCATGGCAACTGCAGTGTCCAGATTTGCTAAAAACAGAATAAGAACACACAAGAATTGGGAATATCTGTATTGCAAAGTGATTTGTGGTGCTGCTGGGATTAGAAAATGCAATTATCAAACTGTAGTAATGAACACTTCTTTACGTTAGAGAAGATATGGTTCCAGACTGAGCTTCTCTAGCCAGGCTATCAGACACAACGCAGTACACCCTCAGGTCTCCAGCCACTCAGAGATTACAGTAGAGTGGGCCTTGTCTAAAATAAAATAACCAAACCAGCAGTTTTAATAAACCTTAAAAACATTCCTTTAACAAGCATGTTCATTATGAAGCCACTTATGAACTTCTACATCATGAGAGTCTTGCATCTCAAACACAGAAATTCATGCTGATTTCTTTCTAATCATCTCTATTACACCTAAAACAATCTGAAAATATGACACCTGAGAATCTAACCAGCTCTTTTCATAGACCAACACTTAATGTGAAAGCAGTAGGTACAGCAGAACAAAGGGTGGGTCTTTTTAGGCTTTGGTAGCAGCCTTGACTTGGACAAAACAAATCAAAATTCTTGACTCAATCTGAAATCCTGTCAACTCCTTTAATGAGGATTGGAATCAGTAAGGAAAAGAAACACTGCAGTTCCTGCTCTGGATATGCTGCACAAAAAGGTACCTTGCTTTGACTGCCAGGCACGGATCACCTCTGATGGTTCCTTTGTCACTTCCCAGATCTAAAGAGGAGCCACCTGCAGGTACAGACAAGCCAGCCAGGCTTTACTAGGATTAGAACATGCAAGAATGAATAATGGGAGGATGATAGAAATTAAGAAAGAAAAAAAAAAAAAAAAAAAGGAAAGAAATAAAGATAGATTAGAGAATTACAAAACAAACAAACAAACAAAAAAAAACAACAGAAGAGCACTTAAAAGAGGTGAAAAGAAGGAAATCTGAAGAGGTAAACGAATAACTTAAAAGGACATGAGCAGAAGCAAAGAACAAAAGGGAGTAACACGATCAAGAACTACAGTGAAATAGATGAAGAATAGCAGAGGAAGCAACTGGAGCTTGGAAAATGGATTTCACAAGAGAGTAAGAAGTAAGGAGGTTTGAGGACAGAAGAGAATGAGTACAATGGCCTTCAGGGTTCTAGTTTCCCCATTTTCTCTTTTTATTTACTCATTTTCAGTAACTTTCTTTTGTCTATATCTTGCATCTTCCTAGCAAAATGTGAGTTCATTGGTTTCTTCGAATCCTGTCTCATTAGTTCTGAGGAAAAAATAGAATCGATGCAATTAAGTTTTTTAATTTCACTAGAGAACTTAATGCAAAGCTGACTGTCATGAATGGATGTCCTAAGTAATTTTCCCACATCTTCAATGCTTTTGTGCAAACTCTGGTTAGTGAATTTGTTAGTGTAAATGCTAAGAGATAGGGACAGACTGGACTTCGCATATGCAGAAGATGTAAAGTTCAATTCAGCAAGCATATACTCAGAAGCTTTGTCCTCAGGCATTTTAATACAGCTTCATCCCACATTCATTCTCTGTGGGAAATACCTAGAGAGGTATTTCCTGCTCTGCACCCAAGAAGTGCATTGCTGTAAGCATGCAGAGGAAATGCTATGGGCCTTAATGTCCCATAGATTTTACAAATAAATAATTAATATCATTAAAAATCCTTTTAAGCAGATCTCACAGCTAACTTCAATCAGCCACAGAAGCACTGCTTGCTTTCTCCTAAACCTATCTCCATGTGGGGCTGTCAGTGCAGCATCTCGTGCAACATTCATGCTGGCAGCAGTCCAAGACACTCATGCACAGCCCCACTGGAGCACACAGCCTTGCTGTCAGTCGTCCCTTCCTGGACCCTCAGTTTCACGGTGATGCCAAAAAATTCCTCCCCTCATTTTCCTCCTTCCTCCTTTCCTATTTTCTCTCTCCCCAAGAAAGGCAACCAACAAAAGATGTCAGAGAAAAAGATGTGCCTCTGCTACCCAGCCTGAGAAAAAAGAATGAATGCTCGGACTTCATAAAAAAGAATGAAAAAGGGATCAATGTGAGGTCAGTGAGGAAAACAGGTATTTCACTGGAATATTGTGATTTTGATGAGAAGATTTCAGGCTAGACAAGAGCCAACATCAGTTCCTACAGTAGGATCCAAAACTGAATTATCACGTACACCTATGAAGGCCAGCTGTCATGTAAATATTACTTACAAATAGAGAAAATTGTGCACATAGTGGATTTCTTGGGCTCTTATGCATCCCAAAAATGCCAACAGAGGCTGAACAGTTCAGGAAAAAAACAATACAAAACAAAACAAAAAAACCCTGAAGACCACAATACCTTTATTCTATGACAACTTAACGTTTGAAAAGTTAATTTTTTAAGTTCTGCTTTGAAATAAGCCCAACCCAAACATGCATCTTCACCACCTCCAAATGTTGAGCTATTTCTTAGAATGAAGTCATGTTTATAATATTAGGGCCTGGGACATGGGAGCTTACCAAAATTTTGTAACTACTGAGACTCTTCTGTTCAGTTCCAATAATCTACATCATCCCCACAAATAAATAAATAAATAAATAAATAAATAAATAAATAAATAAATAAATAAATGCTTTCCATAATTTACCTTTTGAGGCCACTGTGGGCCTAACAAGTTGCATGATGCTTAAATTTTAGGCCCCAAATGCAACAGTGTTTCTGTGCACAGTTTTAATATGTTGCATGCAGTATCAACAAGATAGATAGACAGACAGATAGACAGAGGTTGCATCCTTGGCCACCAAAGCATTACTCAGAAAATCCACATATCTCCATCCTAGGCACATGATTCTGGGACACTCTGCGGCTCTTCAGAAGTTGGCCTTGTTGAAAAGAAAACAATACTAAACCAGACTGAGCTGCACACACCAGAGATATAACCTTCTGTAATGATCTCTAAATGAGGCATGTAACTATGATTGATTCACTGTGGGAAGCACAGAAGCCAATAAGTTCAACATAGCTGAGGAAAATCTCAAATTCCTCAATTTTATGTTCACTAAGAGATTCCTCAGCAGAGGATAAGAAAAAATCTGACACTTTTTCTATACTGAATAAATACATTTCAATAAATTCTCAATCCATTTGCAAAATTGCACAGTACGAGAAGGTTCCTTTAGCAAAGGAGGGAGAGAAAAGGTTTAAGCTGACTTTTGTACATTATTAGTGAGTGGTATAGTACTTGAATCTTCCTTAGCACAGAAGCTTTCTTTTTAAATTGTATTTTAACCCACTTAGCTATACCTGGAGCCATTTGTTCTCGTGTGATAAAGTTCACTTTTTGCATTTCTGCCTATTTTCCTGCAAGTTGCTGCATATTTCTTTTGGGAAGAAGACGCTGCATTAGCAACGCTTGTTGTTGTTTTAAAAGATGAATGCATCTCTTGCCTCTCTCAGATCGCTTATGAAGATATTAGTAAAAAAAGTGGCATTCAACACTGACCTTGCTACGACTAGGCATGGTGTTATTAACATCACTACTCACTGAGAATAACCTGTCACAGTCCCCAAGACGAGCTTATCTTATGACATATAGTATTCTGCTGCTACTGGCATTGAGGTTTGTGTGTTTGGTTCCATTTTGTTGGTGGTGAGTTTTTCTGAGGGAGGGGTGCACAGAGAGGGTATACTTTTCAAGGCACTAAAAAAAAATGCAAGTCCAAAAATCATCACTGTACAACAATTAACTAAGTCATTAGCTGTCCGATGGAGAAGCTGAAATACGCAGAAAAGTTGAGATACTGACATACTAAACCAGATATATATCTGAAACAGGTAACAGCAGACATCTTAATCAGCTTAATCAGCTTAACAGTTCTGAACAAGTGAGAGTTCTAAAAGGTGCATTAAAAGAACACTGCCTGCATTCTTAACAATTTGGAGACATTATTCAAAATTAGTATAATAACAAAACGCGAATAAGGTCACTGCTGCAGTAGGCTTAATGTTTCTGCTTTCTGCACCTATGCTACAAAGCATTTGTAACTAAAAAACTATTTGCTACAGAAAATGGAGTTGTTTTTAATCTTCTGCAAGTTTAGCAGAATACACACCATCTCTTTTTCCAATTTTCTCCATATGCAGCAGCTATTGAAGCATTTCCATTTCACTTTAAAAATCCTTTTTAAAGACTTAAGTATTCAGAATGCAAAATCAAGAGCTACAGAGAATAAATATAAAAGCATTTGCAATTGAAAAAGTTGACACAGGAAATAATTTCAAGCATCTAAGGACATTATAAGGTAGCATCAACATTAACGCAAACAACAAAGACAGCAAGAAATACAAATCTACCATTACCTTGAATTCTTTTTCAATGTTAGCCAATTTGGCAAGCTCATTGCTGAGTTCCAGAGCAGTGAGCACAGGATCTTCACTGGAAAGGGACAGGTAAGCTGGACTGGCCAGTCCTTTGTAGGCATTTATTCTTGACCTAGAGTGACTGAAAGAATCATGCTTTTGCTTCTCTGTACAGTCATTACATTTGCAGAAATAATCATGAGGCCTTTCTATCCTTGCTCCTTTCATCAACAGCATATGCACGACTTCGTATTTTTGGCAGTGAGCAGCTAAAATGATGGGAGTGATATCTGGAGAAAAGCGGGTGCCGTCTTCATCATAGGAATAAAAATCGTCATCCTGGAGCTCCTGCTCACAAGGGCTCAGAGTCAGTCGCTTATTTACTGAAAACCCAGGATGATTTAAAATTGCTTCCACTATCCTAATGTAGCCCTTGCTGATTGCAAGCAGCAGGGCATCTCCAATCCGTGCCAAGTTCTCTTTTTTTAACAGAAGTTCTGTCACTTCCAAATGTTCATTCCCCACAGCAAGCTGCAAGGCGTTTTGGCCCATGTAGTCAACACAGTTGACATTCAGTGTTTTTGACTCCTCCAGCATTTTGCGCACCACAGGTATGTTCCCATACTCTGCTGCATCTAGAAAGCGCTCTTCCTCAGCAGTCAGACTAGTGCCTCTGTTGTTGAACATGAATGCTGGGCCTCTAATGGCCTGGCGCCTTCCCTTTTCCCTCATCATAGTCATACGCCTCAGAGACGGACTTTCTTCAATGTACCTAGTGGGGAGAAAAATAAGAAAGGAACAAAATGTCAGTCTTGGTTATTTGTAGTTTAAAGCTCTCCTGTGGCTACAAAAATGAGCACTTACCTCATTCTGACACTGCCATTTGCCCATCTATTAACTGGAAGCATTCTTTCTTAGGATCTTTCTGCCCTTATGGCAGGCAACGCAAAGAAAATTTTCCTTCATCACTGATTTATGCGAAGTATGATACAATAAGTGTAAATATTGCTTTCTTTGAACAATCAGATTGAGTTCCTCTGGTGGATGGTATTTAATTGCTATCAAAAGTACAACTTGATATTGTAGATGCGTTTTCATTTTATATATAATAGTATGCTGGAAGGGATTCCGAAGAGAAGTGACATCTGATATTAAGGGAAAAAAAAATCTTGACTGTGCCAACAAAACAGAAAGAGCCTCTGGAATTGAACCTGTGAGTGCCCCATAGACTGCATACAGTGAAGCCTGATCTCATGCCTGCTAGCGCTTACTTCGAGGAACATTTACTAAACTTGGAAAGATCTACTCACAAGTGAATCTGGTCACATTAGATGTCTTTGAAATACACCAGTGCATACATGTTCAGTAGACTTTCTGGATACTAGTAGCTAAACTACTCAGATTCCTGACAACAGACATGATACAGCCTACATGGGATGAGCTCTCTCTGTAACAGGAATTCTGCAATGCTGTGCACTATGCTGAATCCACCTGTACTATACACCTGCCATTCCAGGAGCTGAAAGGAATCTCACTAAGCGAGTCACATTTAAAAAACAAAACAAAAACACCACACCTGTGCCACACCTCTTGTAATATGAGCAAAACAGTATAAAAGCCAAATATTTAATTAACGAAAAATGGGATGGCAGGCATACAGTGAAGAAGAAACTTGGGTGTAGGAGGACAAGATTGTCTGGGAAAGGAAACAAAGAACTAACTGGAGAAGCTGTGAAGTCCCTGCAACACTGGCTGCAAAAGCAGGAAGAGGGAGAAATGAGAAAGGCACGGGAGAAAAGAATGGGTGAACTAGCTAACTGAAGAAACACAAACTGGAATTATGAGCCAGTAAAATAAGTCCTCTGTGTCTCCATTCCTCATCTATTGAAAAAAGAACAATTGCCTCCAATTTTACAGGAGCATTGTGAAAATTCATTCATTCGTCTCACTGAAAAATTCAGACATGAGAATAAACAGCCACAGAGGAAATTAATCCATCTACCCTCATTGCAAAAGCCAAGTACGGTGCACCTGAAGAGATGGAGGGCACAACAAAATAGTTAAACGTTCTTTTTAAGACCCTGTTAGTCTGCAACAGAACAGAACCGAGGGAAGAAATGGCACCGACACCTTGGGCACCCACAACCAGCATTCAGGGGAATGCAGTGGAAGCTCAAGGGCAGCTCCAAACGTTACAAATCCTAAGTGCTGCAGGACCAAACCCACAATGTGAGCAACCCTCCCTTAAATGCAGTCTTTTTTATTTTTGTGTGTGACCTTCCAGCAAAGAGCTCAGCTACGCTGCTACTACACAAAATGTAAGGGTTGACATCCCTGGATTTCTCCATATATTGTCTTGTCAGCCCTACTGGTTTTCACTTTGCAGATCAAATCCTATTCAGATTACAAGAATACGCCTGGTTTTCCAGCTCTCTGCATCAGTTGTAATACATTTAGTGGAACATTAAATCTTACTCACTTTATCAAAGCAACAAGCACTGTAAAAGCTGATTTGCACAAAGGGAGTTGCAGGACAGATGGGAAGTTTCACTGGAGACGGAAAACTGAGTGAAATGACTCATTATCAAAGGCAGGTCTTTCCGTAGCATCTGAACTCTCTGATTTTCATGTGGGGTCGGTATTTCTGTACTGCTAGAAGTGATATGGTGGCACTGGAACATACATTATGCTGTCTGGTACTTACTTGAAATATGTGCCAAAGCTGCTTTGCTACACACGACACATCCATTCTTTCTCAATCCCATACCACCTTCCTTCTATCTATGAAAACGTTTGTGTAGGAGATGGAATTTGCAATGGCATTAACCACGGGATTGATTTACTATGTAAAGCGTAAGCATAATTCATGTTTGGAAGTACTCAGATACGATGACTTTGGCCCACAGCACACACGGTGAACAGCCACACTATGCAACCGCCTTATTCCCAAAATAATCAGACGTAAAGCAAGAAATACTGCCATCTTATTGTTACCTTCTGAACAAGATAACGAGATCTTACTGTCTGCCATGCTATTAGGCTTCTGTTCCTCTTCCACATCTTAAAACATACAGGTACAGAAATGTAATAGTTTACGGTAATAGTATAAAGAAAAAAAAATCAAGTATACCAAAATGAAAGACAGAACAGATTGACTCGTGCTGACTTCTTGATTAAAGAAGACTCTAAACAGTCACCTTGAATCTCATTTATCTTTTTATGAAATACATAACACATTTTCCCCCCTATATTCAGGGTAATTTTTCAGTATAATTTGAAATATGTCACTTTTATTTTCTGTTTTATCTACTTGTTTCAAAACACACTGTGACTGAGGTGACTCATTTGACTTCTGTAAAAAGAGATATATCTTTCCAAAGGTGTTACACTAGAATGTCCATACTCAGTAAGGAAAATTTCCTTCACTATAAATCTTGTTACAGAAATGATGTATTTGAAGTGACTGCAATATCTTCTCTAAACAAAGATGAAAGTTGCTTGGTATTTTCATGACTAAAACACTGTCAAGGCCTTCTGAAAAAAATAAAGTGCAAAAAATCTTGTAGCGTGCTGACAATGTGCTGCTCTGTCAGGGTCACCCGTACCTCCCTGCGCTCCTCCTCCCCTCACTGTGCAGCAAGGCACTGAAGACTGAGCAGCTCCGGTCAGAGCGCTGTAAGCAGGAAGGGTCAAGTACAAAGCCACTGTTCCATTCTCTGTTCCCTTTTCCTATAACTAAGATGTTTAAGCTATCCCAAACCATCAAGAAAATGGTCTAAATGGCTCAAAACAAACAAAAACGTACTTAACTGTTTTTGGTAAAATTTATATGCCATATTTGTCAACTTAAGTAATCAAAACAATCACAAGTCCTATCTCTAAACACAGAATAATAGAATGGCTTGGGTTGGAAGGCAGCTTTAAGATCATCTAATTTCAACCCACCGCTATAGGCAGGGACGCCTCCCACTAGACCAGGTTGCTCAAAGCCCCATCCAGCCTGGCCTTGAATGCTTCCAGGCAGGGGACATTCACAGCCTCTCTGGGCCACCTGTTGCAGTGTCTCACCATCCTCACAGTGATGAATTTCTTCCTGATACCTAGTCTGAGTCTACTCTCTTCCAGTTTTAAATTCATCCTGTTGCTCCATGCCCTTGTAAAAAGTACCCCCCCCTCCCACCTCCAGCTTTTCTGTAGCCCCCTTCAGGTACTGGAAGCCTGCTATAAGGTCTCCTTGGAGCCTCCTCTTCTCCAGGCTGAAGAGCCCCAGCTCTCTCAGCCCATCCTCAAAGGGGGGGTGCTCCAGCTCTCTGATCATCATTAGACTTCTTAAAAATGTGACTAAAATAAAAGCATTGTATCATGCTCTGTTTCCTAGAGCCTTAAAGTTCATCTTCTCATCCTTGGCTAGGAGGTGACAACCTATATTAACAGAGGGAAGAAGAGATTAAAATTTTGATGTTCTTCTTCACCTTTGTTCCCAATAGTTAAAAAATAAAATAAAATAAAATAAAATAAAATAAAATAAAATAAAATAAAATAAAATAAAATAAAATAAAAAGAATCCATAGAATATAAGGTGAAAAAATACAGAAAAATGCCAAACAAGAAAAGTTACTACATGTTAATTCTGCATCAGCGGTGCACCACAACATTGTGTGAAGCTGAGCCCCTCCATCATTCTGCCCCAGAACTATTCACAATTCATAGCAGGAAAACAGGGAAGGAGCTGATAAAGCTTCAAGCCTCTGTGTGTTGCTCAGCACAAATAAGAAAGATGGAACTGGAAAAGAGCAGTCACTTTAAGTGAAATAGCCCAAGTCTCACCCCACTGGGGCATGTTTCCTCAGCCTTAAGAAAACTCCATGAAGCAGCTGCTTTGAGAAAACTTGTAAAATACAAGTCCGACTTTCATATGTGCACTAAAAAACGTATTCCTTTTCCTGTTAAGCAAGCAATGCCCTTGTCTGTCTCTCGTATCCTGCATGCATCACATACACTATGACCTTATACTACACTGCAGCGCTGCCTGTCACTGGAGAGCATTCTTGAAATTGACTTTACTTCCCTTGGGCAGAGTTATTTCTAAGTATAAGACTAGAAACTTCAGCAGAGCAACAGCTCCTAAGGACCAGAGTACGCAGTGCAATTCCTCTGCTTCTACCATGGATTACTTCAATCTGCTGTGCTAACCTCTGCTAAATCTCTTCACATTTCAGAATCATCACAGAAGGACAGAAATACGAGATGATGCATTTGAGAAGGTCTGTAATCGCGTTTCCAAGTCTTTTTTTTAATATATATTTATTTCTCTAAAGTACATATGAAATAATTAAAAGTAGAGAGGAGTCGAAAAAAAGAAGTTTCATTTTCAGACTCCCCAAACCTACAGAGTAATTTTACAACTTTCATGCTGAAGAATAAGCAGTTACTCTTCCTGAACTATTAATTGCAATAAAGGATGGCACCCACAACTTACAAGCACCCCACTAATAAACTGCAGTACATGAGCAGTCTTGAATCTGTGGCATCCCTGAAATGCAGCCTGGTGATTGCAGGCAGATCAGACAAGTACATCACAGAGCAGCAACGCGCCCATCTCCAAGGCAGCCACGCTTTAGTCTGCCATGCAGCACTCACACACTGTGCCTCCAGTGCTGCCAAAAGTAACCTCTGAGGTCCTGCTCTGAAATTACACGACACATTGCCTTACACCCAGAATGTGCTCAGGCACACACATGTACATGCAGCATTTTAGCCCACGACTCCCAAGATCTCTTAAACCAAGCAATCTCAAACATTTGCTTTGTTCCCATCTCAGGCAGGGTCGCACAGTGCTGGTCAGGTGATTCTTCCCGGACCTCTCTCAAGCAAAATCTCTGCCAGCCTTTCAAGTTGAGCTATGGCATGGGCCAAAAGAGGCCACTACTAAATGCCTGCTTTGTTTTTTCCCCCCAAAAGAAATGGTGTTACATGCATGCATGCATGCATACTGCATCTTGAGGAAGTCTACATGTATTTCACACAATGTAGGAATCTGCACCAAAGTTAAAATGTATGAAATGACAGCTTCCTTTTCCCTTCTGGAGAGCCCAGGCAGTAGTTCATATCAGATGGAGACAAATTCAGCCCAACACAGAACATAAATCAGGCCAGCTGCAAGATCTGACCCCAGTCTGTGCTCTCCCACTGCTCTGAAATGACATAATCCATCATCCAAAATGCCCTCATGTCAGCTCACAGAAGTTCTGGCAAAGAGCTGGAAAGAACTACAGTCAAAAAAGGAGCAAAACACCACAAGGCATCAGGAGGAGGTATATACACACTTAGTTTGTTCATTCCAGCCTCCTAAAAAAACCCCAAAACTGCACAGAGCTTTTCCCTACCACTGCTCATCACTAACTTCCAAATGAAATACCACCTGTCTGAATCCCAGTGGAAATAAAAGCACCATGTTTTGATGAAAGGATCATATTGGTGCACACAGAGAAAAAGGCAAAGGGTCTCACCAGGAGAGAACCAAGTTCATAGGGCTGCAGCAACACAGAATTGTAAAGATGCTTTTACGCTGCCTTTCATTTGTGCCCTGGTGTTCTGCTCGGGAAAAACAGCAGGGCTTTCAAAGGGCCCCAGGAAATCAGGCACACAGTGCCCACCACAATTAATGTGCAATGTTAGCCCATTTCCTTCACCAGTAGGACATACAGGGCCATATGAAACAGAAGTATTACCTCTGGCCTGCTGTCCTGCTGGAAATCCTGGGTTAATTACTTTTTCCAGCAATATTTGCACAGGAGGGAACCAGACACACAGTTACAGGTACCTTGCATGGCTTATATGCTTTCGGAGAGAATACTTCTCAAATACCAAGTGCACCTCCCTGTGCAAACCTCTCCACATACTCTTGCAGTTTAGATCATGAATTCTTTCAGGCAAGGATTCTCATGACTACTGCATGCAAGCCAAAGCCTTATGCATATCCATCTGAGTACATTATGAGCAATCTGATGCTCACTTATCCTGTTCACAGACGCTACAGTTTTAGGCTCTATCAAGAATCACAAAGTGTTACTCCAGAAAAGCCCAGTGTGTATGAAGATGGACATACCACAGGTAAAATGGCAGCCCCAATGTCCTGCCAGTTCAAAGGGCTTCCACAGGTCCAAACGCATACTGCTATTGAACTCAGTTTTAGTCCACATTGGCGTAACATCAGTTTTCTAAAGAAAGGAATTCCAAGGACAGGAACCCAGAAGAGCTACGAAATAACAATTCCTCTGCCTAGCTTGAGCTGATTAAAAAGCAAACGTATGTGCCTGAACTAGTCTTCCAGGCTCTTTTTGTGGGGAATGAGGAGAGATGAGCACCTCAAGACGACTGATGACTGAGGCTGGCATGCCCACTGCCATGTCCTCTCTCATCTCACTGACTGCACACGCGGCTCAGGCAAACAACTTCGGCACGAGTTTCAGGCAGCTCAACAGGAGAGAACAATCCTTACACTCTGAGCCTGGATTGCTGGGTACAAAATGTTTGCAAAGAAATTCTGCGCTGGGATGGCAGAAAGCATTATTTGTGATTAAAACAGGGCTTTGATTGTGATCATTACTCCTGTACATCACCATTGCCTCCGAGGTGATTTTATTCAAGGCTTCTTCTATAAATGCTGAATGCGTTAATTTAAAACTCAATGTGTTCATCATTTAGTAAACAAGTTATTTAATTAATAACCAAATATTGCCCTGAAAGTATCAAATGCTCGAGAAATACTCAAGGAGAGTGCTACACGGGGAGTGGTGTCACGGACATGACACATTCAGTCAATCAGAGAAATGAAAATTAATATTCCTATCAGTAAAACTGCATTTATTTATCCTGCAGCAAACACCAGCCAGAGCTGGGACTCAGAGACGTGACGGTGTCTTTAGAAACGAGGAACAGAAACTCTCCAAGACATGACATGTTAACGGAGGAGCAGGACCTCACGCACGGATGTCCCCAGTGCAGGTGCCTCAGATCTCTGCGAGCGGCCGCCTTCAGGCACCACTCCGAGGGCTCTGAAGACACAAAGGGAAAAAAGGGCACACCGGGCTCAGCAAACCTTACCTAAATCAGTGACTGGGTTTTCTCGGCACCTATACCAGCAGGCAGGGAACAACGCAAAGCGCATCAGAACACGCTTCCGATTACGAGCGGACTAATTTCTCAAAACCGCTAGCGAGCAGCTAATAAAGTTTGGCGAAGCCTCAGCCCGCGGGGACCTCAGCCGCACATCCTACCGCAAGCGGAGACGGAAGGCCGGCCGGCGCGGCGGGGCCGCCAGGGGGCGCGGGGGAACGCGGGGCTCCGGCTTCACCCCCGGCTTCAGCCCCGCAGCCCGGCGGCGCGCAGCCCGCGGGGTCCCGGCGGCAGAAGCGCCCGCCGGCACCGGCTCGGGCCCCGCCTCTCCCTTCGGCCAGCCCCGGCGGCAAAACGACGGCCGGACAAGCGGCGCCCGGCCCCTCCGAGCCCTGCCCGCACCTGAGCTCGGCTCGACGGGGCGGAGACGGTCCGGCGCCCAGCGGCCGGGTGTCGCGGCCCGGCCCGCGGCCGTCTCGGGGAAGTTGTCGGCCCCCGGGCCCGACTTACATGGTGCTGGCGAAGGGCGGCGGCGGGTAGTAGCCGTAGGGCTCCCGGAGGGTCTTCACGGCGCGCAGCGGCGGCGGCGGGGGCTCCAGCCCACCGTTGACGCCTCTCCAGCCGCGGCGCCGGCGTTGCCGCTCTTCTTCCTCTGCCTCCTCCTCCTCCTCCTCCTGCTGCTGCTGCTGCTGCTGCTGCTGCGGAGGGAAGGTCACTCTCCCCTGCTCCTTGCCCTTCCGGCTCTTGCTGGACATGGTCGGGGTCTCCTCCGCCGGCGGCGGCGGCGGCCGCTGCTGCTCCCGGCCGGCCTCGTCGGGCAGCGCGCGCGGCGGAGAAGGAGGCGGGAGGAGGAGGAGGAGGCGGGCGGCGCTGCCCGGTCGGGCACGGAGCGCCCGGAGGGAACGGCGGCCGCACCGCGATCCCCCCGCCGCCCCTCTGCCCTCTCCGCCCGCCGCCTGTCAGCGAGGCGGCCCGACACCGGGAGCCGGGGAGCGCCGGCGAGCGGGGAGGCGAGCGAGAGACGGGGCTCCCGGCGGCGGCTCTGCCCCTCGCCTCTCCTTGTCATTATCCCTCGCTAGGGCAGCATCGCGGCGGAGCGGAGCGGAGCGGGGCGGCCGCCTGCCGCCGCGGGCACCCCGCCGAGGAGGGGCCGCCGCTCCCACCTGCCGGCATCGGGACCGCCCCCGCCCGGCGGCAGCCTCGGCTCAGGGGGATAGAAGGGAGGGGGGGACGGAAAAGGAAGGCAGGGGATGGGCGGGGGTGCCAACCGCCGTCGCCTGCGCTCCTCGCGGGGGGAAACGCGGCCGGCCGCCGTGGGCACGCGGTCCCCGAGGGCAGCGCCGGGCCTGGGGTTCGTGAGGCGGGCCGTTGGGCGCGCGGTCAGCCGGCCTCGGGTGCCCGGCCCCATCGCAGCCACGGACAGCTCGTGCGTGGCATTCGGACACAGTTTCCCTCTGCTCTGAGAGCAGTTTGATGAAGATTTTTAAGTGGGGAAAGAAAAAAAAAAAGCGTATTTTGAGTGGCTTACCAAGGGTGAAGGCGTCCGGGTTCCCAAAGGGTTCCAGGTGTCGGTACCTGAGAACGGCTGTTTTAATGCTGCGTGGTGTCGAGCTAAAAGCAGTGGGAGGATGCTGAGACGCCTATCGCATGTAATCAGAAGTAATTGCACTCTATAGATACCAGCCACAACGATTCTTGCTGTACAGAGATGCATTACATCTTCTTGTGCTGAGAGATTTTGTAGTGTGATAGGGAAAATATTCCATCACAAAACTGCAGCCGCGACAAAATGAAGGCAGAACGTATGTTTTTAAACACAGAATATGCAGAACAGTAGGTATGCAGGGACTATGTGTTGGTTTATGTATGCAATACATCTATTCCTTTGTCTACATCCAACTGAGGTGACGTTTTTTTCTCTTGCTTTAAACTTTTCCTAAGCGTTATGTGGCCAACAGTGTGAATTTGCACAAATTCCAAAACTTGGATCCTACTGAAATTGAAATTTTTGAAGTGTTCCAATTGCTTCAGAGTAAGTGGGCTCTAACTTCTAATACAAATGCTTAGGTAGAGCTCTCACTGCTGAGCCAGCAATGCAGGTCATCCATACAAGGTGCTCATTACCTCATGCTTCTGGTGTCAGCCAAGCTTCTGCCTCTAATTTTTCCATACATCTAAAATTTGTACTGATGAAGCACGGGAAAAGAAAAAAAGAAAAAAAAAAAAAAAAAACTGACCAAGAGATTCACAGAGATAAATAACTCTGCTGCAGCTTTGAAGGGCTGTTTTTGTCTGTTCTGTTTGCATCTTAAACTACTTAGGGAGGTGCTTTTGTCTTTTGTCACTTGAAAATCCCATTTAGCTTCAGTGAAATTACATACATGGTTGAGCAAATTCTGCTTTCTAGGAAGCTGATGGTATAATGTAGCTACTGTAGCTTTGAGCTGCTGGGAGTCCCTCATTTAGGACAATCTAGGTGTACAGCATGGCTATATATATCATAACAGTATTAAATATTTTAAAGCGTAAGAATGCAACAATCCATTTGCATCAAAATTTGTATTCTTGAAGGGCCCCTTTGGCTTAATAATAATAAAAATAATACTGCCCATATTGTATTCCATTTCACAAAAAAAGAAAAAAGAAATCCTCTGTTATCACAGTGGGTTGCATGAATGGGCATTCTTTTGCCTCTAGAATTTCCCCTAAGATCAAAATATAAAAGTAGAGCTGAAAGTAGATGAGGAATGCTTGTTTGCCAAATGTACGCACAAAGCAAGGCCTCCACATTATCACAGCTTATTTTCTTTTCAGAAATGAATAAAAGGGTTGTTTAATATTGGTTCTTAGCTGTAAGAAAGGCGCATTCCTGCTTCTTCTGTTGTTCTCCGTATTGCTGATTTGTATTAGGTGTTCTATGGGCTGTACTTTTCATGGTATGAGCGTTATCTAAATAGAAATTGGTTCTCTGTTTCTACAATCATGGTTAATGACTACAATCTGTTCCATTATCTAAGCCACTACGATACTGTGCTTGGAAGTGCAGAAGCCATCTTGATACATCCCTCCATTTTAAGAGCTAATTGGCCGATAACTCTCTAAGCAATTACAATCCTATTTATTACAGTATATATTTGATCTCATAGAACTTACACCTGAACTGTGTCTGTAGTTTGTTTTTGAGAATGCCATGTGAGATCGTGGCATTAAAAAGACCTGTTTCAGCACTGTGACCACTGTGTAGAAAGTCACTTCTGCCACTACACAATTCCCCAGCAAAAGGGACTTCTGACAGATCTGTCACCTCGCTGCTGTGACTGTATTCTACTCACTGCCAGTGTTACAGGGGAAATGCTTGTCAAGTTTTTTTAGAGAGGAAAGCTTTTTGGCTTGATTCTGAAGGAAAAGAATAATAAAAAAAGAATTGACCAAACAAATAATCTTTCTCGTCATAGTGTTCCAAAGCCACCAAGCCAAAATAGAATGTTCCTAACGTACAGTTAGATTAAATGCTTTTCTTCGTGCTTTCCTGCCCATCCTGCTTTACTTGCTGTCTGGCCAGTTTTGGCCAGCACTTCCTTGCAGCTGAGCTCTCCAGCTCAGTAACAGTGGAGAAGGGTTGTTTTTTTGGTTTTTTTTTTTGTTGTTGTTTGTTTGTTTGTTTTTGTTTTTTGGAGGAAATCCTACCTGAAAAACGGTTGGGATAGCAACAAAAGAACATATTATGCATTTCAGATGTACTTTGTCTGGTTGTAGCTTTAGAAATATTTTGTCTTTCCCACAGAAACATGTAAGAAAACAATCTCAGTCCTCATAATACATTCAGACATGGTCGGAAATAGCAGGCTGCTACCGGAACACAGTACCAGAACAAGGATATGAGAACCCTTGATTAGACTTCAACCATCACTCCTTCTTTGATGGCAGGAACGTAAGAATTGTGGTTGAGGCTCCAAAGTTCTGGAGTCAAACAAATAAAATGCATGAAATGACATTTTGGAATCACCATAACGAGCAAAGAATCTAAGTCTACTGAAAATGCATCTTCAGTTCCAGACACGGCCAAATCCAAAAAAGGATTTTTTGTTTCATGAATCATTTACACATTTTTGAAAATGTTAATAATTCCAGTAGTCCTAATGTTCTGAAGTCATCATTCTTTCCCAAAATATTCAAGACTATTAAAGTATCGAGTAGGTGTTAACAGTGAGTAAAGTACCAGACAGGCCAGCGTAGGGAGGCTTGTTCTGTCCAGTGCTTCAGCTGGTCGGAGACTACAGTCAGTGGCTTCCAGTCTAGTACATTTTGTGAAAGCTGACTTGAATTTACAGAGTTCTGGAATGATGATGTTTTAATTTAGAAAACCGATTCCTGGAAATTCCTTAGACAGAAAAAAAGAAAGAAAGAAAGAAAATCATGCTATTGTAAGGACAGAGACTGAGTGGAAAGGCTAGAAATATTTACAGCACATAGTGAAGCATAGCAGGCACAATATGGTATTACTGGAGGTGCTGTTTGGTAGATTATTCCCCATGCTCCTGTTTGTTTTGAAAATTAAACCCACAGTACTAATCCATCATGTTCCCATTGGATCCGCAGCCAGCATATAATCCCTCCGTTTTTTTAACTAGGCTGGTTTGGTTATGTCAGACTGGAGTAAGATTGGAGTGGCGTTTTGTTTGTATGGATCAACTGATCTGTGATGGAATTTTTCTGACCTCAAAATTACGAAAAATGTACAACTTTGATTTAAAAATAACTGCTGCAGTATTCTTCAGCTGGAAATAAGTCATCAAAAATAGCATTTCTAAATTGAAGTAAGGTGTCAGCCTACAGTAATAAATTTCCTTGAAATTTATTGTTGAAAACATGAGTTCCATATTTATCTTTCCTTTATTTATTTATTTAGTTAGTTAGTTTCTTTAAAGTAGGCAATTGAATGGAGTAAAGCTCTGAAATACAAAAGCAGCTACCACAGTTAGCATTTGATATCTAAACTGATCAGGAAATACGTTCAGAATTTTAGGCTAAACGAGCATGTCAGCAATATGACAAGAGATGGGGGAAAGGGTCATTTAGTGAATATACTCTGGATTTTTCTTTTAGCAGAATTTTTCTGAGAGGTAATTAAAAAGTGTTAACTTTAAAATAAACATACCCTGCTTGTTGAGGGTAGGATTGTTGATATTAAGACCCCCTTGTTGATACAAAGTGATGTAGATAGAAGAATAAGCAAAGTACAAGGAACTTGTAGCAACAGTTTCCCCTACAGAATAACCTTGCGTGTCATACAATTATGCCAAATGATTATTTTGGAGCTTTATTAAAAAGTGGGAGTATATTCTCTCAGGAGACAAAACAGCGGTTTTTATTTGCTTGAAGAGACGAGCAAAGAGAGGCACAGTAAGGCTAGAAATAGAATCCAGGTCGTGCAGTGCGCCCAACCCTTGTCTAACGTGTCTGTGTACTACTTTCATGAAAATGGGAAGTTGGTGGGAATAGCAACAGTGTAATGAAAGCAAAATTGGCCTTTTTTGCCTCATACTGGGAATTTGCCTACTTGCCAAGAACCTGATGTTTTCAAGGACATTTAGCTCCTACACCAAGGACTTCTATGGAAGTCTAAACAGGTTAATCAGCATGAGGAAAAAAGAAAGAGCGATGTGATGTCACTGATCTGTAAGCAGATCTCAGCCTCAGAACTAATATTACGATTTACTGTTTTTAAAGTAGGTGAAAAAATAAATTCCTGACGCTCGAGGCTGTGCTTACACACACTGTGCAGCCATTCAGGCCCAGGCAACGTGAGGGGCTATAAAATGCTGGTGGACACCAGGCCTCAGAGCCGTGCACTGCAGTTGTACTTTATGATGTTATAAAGTCTTCTGAAGTCTCCTGCCAATACAACCATTAGATAGATACTAGCTACATTTTCAAAGGTCTGCAAATTGGCTGTTCACACAGAATGCACAATTATCTTTCTTTCTTTATACACTAAGTGGCAATTGTGTGTACATTTACATATTTGCACTCATTATTTCCATTTTTCTAACGCAAGATGGATATTTCTTTAAACAAATCCAGTGTGTTTGCACACTTTTGAAGAAGTCCATAGGATTCTGAGCCTAAACCAGTAAAATTTTGTTTCCTCTTTCTTTCCTGCGAGTGTAAATTAGAAGTTAATGGCTGTGCTACTATGAATGGGATTACAGATCAATTCTCTTATCTGTGCCTTGCCCTGAGAACTGTACTTATAAACTTAAGAAAAGCATACTTCCATTTGTTGTAAGATTTGCTTTACTTATCATTTTTATGTAAGGCTGGATTTTCTTCCTTAAATTAGTTTCTTTTTTCGTCTCATTTAATATTTCCTGAAAATGAAAACGAGTGTTACTCTATTGCTAAGTGAACGCTGGCAACCAGGCGATAGGCAAAATTCGTGTCACAGGACAACAGCTGAATGTGGGGTTTTTTTGAAGAGTGTATTTTTGCAGGATATACTGTATAACTATTAATGAGATGGAGTATCCCAGCGGATATATGGAGTGCAGAGCAGCTCCTCTGTTAGCAAATTAGCAATGATTTCTGTCCAGTGCAAGGAATTAAGTCTGAATATATTCGAACACAATTTGATATTTCTCTGGTTGGAGGGAAGGATTTAAGTCATTGTGGGGATGAGAACAGGAGAAGCAGAACATATTATACATAATAGCAAAAGACAAACAGGTCACGTAACAAATAAAAACAGGTTGCAGTGGTTTTCAGATTCCCAAGAAGGAAAAAGTCCTTCCTCCTGGTTTCTACAGTTCAAAACTCTTTTGCCCAAGGTGGCTGGCAATTGTAATGAAAAGACTACCTGACTGCCGTAGTTCAGAGCCTTGTTTTCCTAAACTGCTTCAGAACTCTGGGATGAATGCTGTCTGGTACTGACTACTTGACATAATGCAAAACATCAAATTTCTCTTGGTGGAAGAGGAGAAAATACCACAGCATACTGTGCTGATTGCAAATATAATCCTTCCTTCCGTGAGCTGCTGTGGAACAGGCGATAACACTCAGACTCTGCTGCTATCTGAGTGACAGCAACTCAGTGGGTCTTCTGAGACCTTCTAGCTCCTATATTTGAGGAGTGGGGAGTAGGTTAAAAGATCCTGTTAAGTACTGTAGCATGCAGTGAATGGGTGTACATACTTGTTCATGGTCATTTGTGACTAAGTAAAAAATTGTTCAATGTCTGGTAAGGCAAAAATCACATTTGCTCTTCCAAATAATTCTTATTCTTGAAATGTTCAGTGTATAAGGAAGCACCGACCACTCTGAATATAATTATTCCCAGCTTGCTGGGAGATAATTTTGGCAACCGGTAGATTAGTCTTAAGCCTACTGGTAATAAACTTAGTATGAAAAGGCCAAATCTTATCTCAGAAGTAAGATGTGCTCTGAGACGCTCAACGGGAAGCAATGAGAATCCATATGAGATGACATATGAAGCTATATACTTCTCTGATTAAACCAGCCACCAGATACCAGCTGCCTGCTTTGGCAGTATAGCACACAACATCTTTAGTTCCCTCCAAGTTCAGGTATCCTACAAGGCTGAGGGTTGCATCTACGTATTCTGTTTTATGAAATAAAAGAAGTTCCTATATACATCATTGTTACAGCCTTTCTGCCCTGTACACGAGAGAACCCACTTTTTGGAAATTGGAGTGAGGAGATGCAAAAGTTTCTGGTAGCTGAGATGTGCTCAATTATCAAAAAAAAAAAGAAAAAAGAAAAAGAAAAAGGATATTTCAGTGTAAACAAGTTATTTGGTGGTAACAATCTTCAAAGGGACTGACAGGGAAAGCGTGAAAAAAGGGAGATAGGACTATTTATAAAGAATTCCCAGAAGCATATTTAAAATACTTTGGAAATGCAATATATTTTGCCATGAAAATTGGAAAGCAACAGGTGGATGTCCTATCAGTTAATACCTGTTTTGGGGAGGAAGATGGTTGGAAAGGTGACAGTAGGGTTAGAGAACACTAGAGAAGACTTTCAGCAAGCTCTGTGTAGCCCCACACAGATGACCAGGTGCTGACACAGAGATGGAGCTTTGATTTCCCTCTGACGTTCTGTTCTCAGGACTTCACTTTGGAACTTCAGGAATTATGTAGAAAACAAAATCTAGAAGGATCTTGTCAGTTTTTGGTGAGTTCAGATCAATGGAAATGTTGCAGTCACTGTCAATGGAGTTTGAATTTCCTATTTTGCTTCTCATGGAAAAAATAACCCAAGTTCATGAAAACATGGAAGAAATTTTCCCAGGCTTTTCCCAGCTGAATTCAGCTGGATTGGTACCTCAGATAAATTAAGGAGAAAAAGTAAATCTCGAAAGACCCACGCAGGTCAGGTCACATTAATTTTTAAAATACCCACGTCCTGGTTTTTAGGAGTAAATAGCAAATCCAGTTCCTGTTAGAAATGAAACCAGAGATGCTTATTCATCAGAAGAGCAGTAGAATGCAGACTATTTTGCAATAACGTGTCAGACATAAGGAAGTATCTTTCACATAGAAAGCATTTATTTGATCACAGCAGAGGTATTTCTACCTCCCACATTATTTTTCACTACACTGACACAAGTTCTGTATGGAAGCAGCATGCAACAATGAACTCTATGTCTAGGAATACCTTCCCGCAAGCCTTATAGATTCAACTAAAAGGGATTTGTAGAGTGCTTAAATACCATTTCTTCTTTAAAAAAGAGGCAAACACTGGGAAAACAAAACAAAACAAAAACAAAAACCAGAATATTGAGCATTAATATTAGTCTATGAGCAAAGAGTGATATAAATGGTTTCTCTATGAGATGAAATAGCTGTTGATAGAAATGTAAGTCTGACAAGTCAGAGATTTTGAAAAACTAGGAATCTGCATAACTGGGACTTTGATGTGGGCATTTTATGAAAGCCATGGAATTCATGTGAGGAGATCCAAAGACTTTTCACAAGGGCTAGTCAAAAACTCACATTCAAATATTCTTCTGGGTGTGAAATTACCATGTTAAAAGGCATAAGGGAGCATTTTCTTAAATTGCAGAGATAAGGATCTGGCTAATAATGGATTCTGAAATTAATAAATTCACTTTTACATATGTAGTCATCAAAAATATCTAACCTAATAGTATTAGATGCAATTATGTTTTGAAGTTGCGTCATAATCTGTCAAACAAGGACCCTCTAACTTCATAACTGTTGAGTTACTTTCACTTAAAAGAAACTGTTGATTTTGTCTGGTTTTGGGTTCAAAATTAGTGCTGAACATAATTCAGGATAATTTGAGCAAACTTTTTAATGAGAGGAAATCTGTTGTGTTACCTGTTCTGTACAACACTCAAAAACGGTTTGCAATTGGTTGCAAATGACCACGTGACTGTATGACGAAAATGGTGTCACAGGAATACATGAGTGACAGAAATGTGTCTTGGCTTACCTGCTTCTTCTTCTGAATGCTTTGGGATGAAGATACTTGTATCAGACAAAAATTACCCCAAATGACACCTATGCATTTTTAAAAGAGGAGGGTGAAAAGAATTGTGAATACAAGCAAAGTTCTAAAAAAGCCAATGATTGTCCTGTCTGAAGCAGTGAGATACATAAGGAAAAATGAAAAATATTTGAGGAACATACAATATTTTTGTTCAACCAACTTCAGAGATGACATCATTACAGAATTTAAGTAGATATTGAGATGGAATGAAGGGGAGAAAGCATGAGTGTCTGGGCATTTTCTTCCTATGAAAAACCCCACAGTTATTACTCTGCAGCTCATTAGATCTGAAGGGACTGCTAGATACTTTCCTTAACAGTGTCCCTCTGTAGATCTATTACATTCCTCGCTGTCTGATTATGCCATGTCAGTTCAATAATCAGCATTCAGTTTTGAGGAAACCACAAATGATATCCAGCTAAATGGCACGAGGTTGCCTTTGATTTCTACAGGAACTGAAAGATCTACAAGATACATTAGATTTTAAGCCTGACTCTTCATCCCAGAAGAAAAACAAGTGGGAAATGTTGTGTACAAAGTCGCATAATGCTTCCTGTATTTGTGTAAGTTTCCTACTGACATTCCTTTACTTTACCCATCTTTCTTCTCCCCCCCTACTCTGCCATCCCCATGCAGCAAAGAAACAACTATTAGCCCAGGCATTTAAATCTCAGTTCAGCAGCAAAGCCCTGACAGCAAATACCTGTAATTGCCATAAATTCTTTCTGAAACTGGGGGAAGAGATGTCAAGAGAAATGCCACTGGGCCATTTTGATCAGTCCTTGCTAAATTTTACACTGTTTTTATGGACTGCAGTCAAAATTGTGGTTGTTCTCTTCTGTGTTCTCAGCTAACTCTATGTACGTATGAATATTTTCTTCATTTGTCTCCTCTAGCTTTCCCTTCCTCTAGTATTTTATTCCTACATTTTTGTCTCCCTTGGTCCCTTAGAGTCATCAAGTCCCTCAGATATTCTGTCATTCACTGCTCTACCCCTAGATGAGAAAAGAAAAACCTGCATTTTATTTGAATTGATGCATCATCTCTTTTCATACACTTACACTGAAAGATTTTGAGCTCTGTTTTTTTAAATGCATTACAATGGCTGTGCCATAGAGACTGTTTTCCTCTACTGCAGGGTAATGGAGTAAATCAGCATGGAATGCAGAATATAAATTATCTTGGTTGTATTTTTGTAATGTTCACATTGGTGCATGATGTTGTGTTACACCAAGTAACTCTCTAACAGAAATATCCCTGAACGGCTATTTACGAATCATAACTGATTTTTTAACAGAGGCAAATTTGTAAGGTTTTGTGAATATACTTGATATGCTTTACTGCTAAATTGAAGTATAGTAGAAACCGGAGATGTAATGAGAATGAATGTGAGCAACTTTGTACACAAAAGCAATTGACAGTTCAAGAGAAACAGGCTGGATCAGAGCATAAACATAGGCTTAAAAGTTATTATAATTGTACATTGGGTCATGCATATCATTTGATTACTTCAACATTTGTAGCCGTATGGGACAAAGCCTCAACATGAAGAATGGAGGGTTTTTTGCACAATGGACTATTCAAATTGAAAAATTGGCCAAGAGCATGATGAGCAATTTGCCTTCCTGTGAAGCATCTTGAATTTGCCAAGCAGAGTGGAGAATATTGGACTTGATGGTTCATTGGCTTAATGTAGCATGGCAGATTCTATGTTCCAATTAAAACCGACTGGAGGAGGGCACTGTTCCAAATTCAAATTTGGTATTAAAATAAATGTATGTGTCCTTCTGAACTTCCCTATATTTAAGTTATAAGATTTATGTCAAGTATATTTATTCTGTGTATCCTTGTGGTTTCAGTGCAGCAGTCTGCTTTACATATGACCTCAGAATAACAATAATTTATTACTGAGACTGAATATGAAGATGGAGAACTCTTCTGCAATCTAAAAGGAAAAAGTTCTGCTGCTGATGAGTTTTTTATCTATGCTGCATTTCTGACTTGCTTTGCTTGAATAGAGTTGGTCAAGATGGCTTTTCTAAATGGCCATGTTAAAAAAGCAAGTGAGGTCTTAAGATCCGTGTAGCTGAGAAATGCTTCAGTGATGTAGAAAGTGCTTGTGGGTAATATGAAGGGAATAGTCTTGGGAAAGTAGAGATGCAGTTCAATCTGTCTCCATTATTCAGGAAGTATAATGCCACAAACATACTTACCTCACAGCCATAGAGCTTCTAGAATTAGCCAAGCATTAAGACATAAAAATCATGCAAACCTTTTTACAGGTAAAGGCAGGTCTGGATTAGATAAATCTCTGAGATTTACATAATTCTTCTGTCTTCGTTGTGGAGAGTCCACACTAGAAGAAGGCCAAGGCAGGACATGCAATGTGACTGCCCATCTGTTGCTTAGTGATAGAAAATCCCCTCCATACATTTACAGGGACTTGCCTTGAAAGTAATTGGGTGTTTTACCCACATCTCTCTCCTCCTCTGTTACAAAGCTGTTGCAGAATATTACCTCTTTGTCATTTGCTGTGGCCAGATCCCTGCTGAGCACTGCCATTGTAGTCTAGTGACTACAGCTCTCAGTGAAGTAACAGTGCACTGTACGGCTAATCTGTGCACATCATTTTTTTAAGGGGCACATATTACAAAGCAATCACAGTAATAAATCCAAAGAGCCTTTAAAATCTATCTACCTCCAAGTTCTTTACATCATAATGATCAAAGTACTTCAGAGCTCAGGTGAGCATCTTGCAAGCGAACAGTAATAGGAGTGAAGGTGACTATCACACTGCCTAACTTCTGCTACTTAATTTAAGTGAGTTATTAAGACTCTGTCTTCCTTGCTTCTTTACATGTCAGTGAAGAGAGGCTCCCCTGAACACTCATTCTAAATGTCTACATTAGGAAGGCTAACAAGAGCTTTCTAATTTAAGTGTCTGTATTTGGTCCCTAAAGATTGGTGGGGCCTTGCATTCGTGAAGTGAAAGCTCTTAAAGAAGTTGTAAATCTTTACTTTAACAGCAAATATAGCTTTGCACTGGCAAAAAAAAAAAAAAAAAAAAAAAAAAAAAAGAGAGAGAGAGAGAGATGGAAAAATTCTAGAATTCTCTGAAACACAGAAGTGCCAAAATTACTGTATTTTAATACGGACTTGATGTGATATAATAAATGAATCAGAAATAAATAACTGCTAACTGTCAACTTAAGATTATGCCTTGTCCCTTTTCAATAACAAGTCATATTTTAAAATCTTGAAATATGGACAGAATTGAAGCCAGAGCTGAAACACAGAAGAAATTATTTGGGTCCAGAGCTCACTTTCCAACTTCTTGGTTTCTTTTCTTCAATATGTAGGTTATCAATCATACCTTAATTTGAGTGATATGAAAAGAAGAAAGAAATGCACAAATCAAATGTGTGCGTTAGTCTCAATAATTCCTTTTTGCTTGTGCTGTTCTCCTTCTTCTTTTGAAAAAGAAAAAAAGTATATATACAATTATTCTTTATGTACTGCATATATAATTATGCAGAGGTTTTAAAAGAACAATCTTGTCTGACGGCCTCAGAGTTGGTATCAAACACCTTTTGCTGTGAAAGGGATCTGTTCAGCTTGAAAACTCTCTTTCCTATCTTTCTTTCTTCTATCTTTCTTTCTTTCTTTCTTTCTTTCTTTCTTTCTTTCTTTCTTTCTTTCTTTCTTTCTTTCTTTCTTTCTTTCTTTCTTTCTTTCTTTCTTGTTTGCTTTTTACATTTGCTTGTTTGTCTTTCAATTGAAAAAAAAAAAAAAAAATTACAAAACCAGAAAGAAATAAGCCAAAAGCTATCAGAAGTGAGGAAAAAAAGTGTTATGTAAGTGGTGATTGCACTCCCTCCATTGTCATAGAAAACAGGAGAAGAAGTTTTGTTTTTCTAGCCTTATCTAAGTTCTTTTGTACTATCTGAGACTAATTATAAGTATATTAAGACACCAGCCATTCTACAATCCATTTCTGGAAGTTGATTTTTAGATGCCACAAAGTTAGCCGTGACTTGTTCTGCCTTTTGGCAGACTTGGACACTACTCTGGGAGAAGGAAGCAAAGAGAACACAAATAGAGGAGATGAAAAAGAAATGTGTCCTAGAAATAGTATTTGAAATAGTCATCATTTGACAGAAATGTCAGGAAAATGCTGATGGCATCTGCTTCAACATTTGCATTTGAGCAGGTTATCTGTGAGGATACTTTCCTACAGCGTTATGATCCCTGGATGGAACGTACAACATTCTTTTTTTTTTTTTTTTTAATAGTGAAAGATTCAAAAATGTGTCGGTCATTTCTCATTAAATCTAATAATAAAAGCAAGCTTTCAATGATCAGTTTGGAAGCTGCATGAAAATTCTGGTTTTGTATTGCTTTATGAACTCTCCTCTGACACTCTTTAAGTGTCAGTTTCTATCAGATTACTCAAAACATCTTTATTGTTTCAACACGTGGCTTCTTTCCAGTATAAAATTATACAGTGTATTTGAAAACTAAAACCATATTTGGACACTTTCCCTCTCCTCTGGACATTAAGAACTGCAGTCTATACTACTAGTTATCATGCTGTTGCTGTTCAGAAACGCAGAGATAACGTAGCTGGATGGCATTTAGGCAGGAGAAAACTGCCCTGATAGAATCACTCTGCTAGCCTGTACTCAGGGCATTAACTGTTACGTGTCTCAGTGTGTTGAATGAGGATAGAGACAGTTTCACAGCCAGCTGAGAGGTAACAAATAGATTCCTTCTGTTTTCCTGATTCAACAGTTCCATCAGGAAATCACTTTACATATCATGATTTGAAAGCTGGGATTTATTCTTTTGAATACAGCGGCAATGCTTATTTTCCTTACAGAATGCATACCAACATCATAAGTTTTTCTACACTGGTATGAGGTGACCTTTTTATAATACTTCTGTATGTGGAACTTCAGGCCACCCAGTTGCTGAAGCTTTTGCAGCGTAACAGTTGTCAGTTTTTCCTTCTAAGGCCCAAATAGTAGAGAAAAACTTCTGAGACCTTCCTTTTATAGGGGACTCAGGAAAAAAAAAAAAGAAAAAAAAAAGAAAAAGAAAAAAAGAAAAAAAAAGCCACCTAGATTGTATTGACTAATCCAAAAGGAAGATCAGGGGACTTTGTGTGTGTGTGTGGGGGGGGGAGGGGTTGTAATTCATGTTCCATGCTTGCAGATTTCTTTGTGCAGATGTTACAGCTGTAAGATTTTGGAGTGGCAGAAAACAATGAGCAAAACAATAACTTTTCACACTGTGACAGCTTGGGCACAAACCTGAGTCATTTCAGAAACCTCTGATGATGAAAGTGGGGATAACTAAGGAGGCTGTGAATAATGAGCCAAGACAGTTACATGTAGAGGTTGATTCCCAAATTGCCTGACCTAATGCCTTCTGCTTTCTGAATCTGTCTCTATGGAGCATGTGGGCAAGCAGAGTTAAATCCCTTGAAGCTGCATATGTCCATAAACTCTTTTTGTCTTCCAGAACAGAGTTAAACCTAAGGTTTACTACAGTTTCCAGGTTGCAGAAATTTATGTGAGGCTTGCCCACAGCTGTGCATTTCTGTGCAGACAGGAAATATGATGTCTCAGAGGATTTATGTCTTGTTCTTTCCTGTTTATTGGAACAAAAACATTAATTATCTGAGCTGTTTAATAAAGCATTTGCAAAGATATCTACATATATATAAGTTGATACAAAATATTTATGCTAATCTCTGCATGAGAAATTAAACTATTTTAATTAATTTTTAAGGATTAAAAAAATAAATTCAACATACATTTAAAATCAGAGCAGGCTGGGGATAAGGCAAATAAAACATTCTGTGTGAGAACTGATCTCAACATGCGTTTCTCATTCACTAATTCACAGCTCAGGAAGATCTATTTGGGTCATTGCCCAGCTCCTTCTGCCCTGGATTTGGATTGGCCATCTTGCGGCTGTATTAACAGACCCTGCTCTATTCCAGGGAACACTTCTGGGAACGTGTTTGTGTCTTGTGATTGCAATAACAGTAAATACAACTGGTCTTTCAGATTATGAAATACAGCATGTGTACAGCTCACCCCACTTACTGCTTGCCACTTTGTAAATGTATTTTCTTCCCTGTGTTTTTAGGCAGCAAGGTGAATAGGTTTGCCAAATGTGATAAGAGTTTCTCAGTCTGACTGTAGAAAATGCATGTCAGTGTACATCCATTACTAGTGTGCAGCATAACTTGTCAGTTATGCATTAAACTTTCTTACCTAACGAAATATTCAATGACCAATTTAAGGTAATAAGGTATAGTTGGGGTTGATGATGTTTGTGGGTCACTATATTGCTAGAAGGTGCAATATAGAGGACACCACTTCAGTAACAGAGGTCTCATAAACTCAGAAATGAAGTACCAGGGTTTCCATTCCTTGGGACTGTATCTACCACAGATACTTGTAATCTGTTCTTGAGCATGTCAGGAAATAGGGATCCACAAATTCTACAAAGTGTTTAAATATTCCCTCTCAGTGATAACATGTAATTAGAAAGTTATTCTTATTATTCAAGATGGATTTTTCCCTTGCTATAAAGAGAGTAGATGAATTCTTGTTCTGTTCTTGAAGGCATGGAGAATAACAGTTGATCACCATACTCTTTACACTTTTTTTTTTTCTCCATTCTGTGACATCTTTCTTTCTCTGCATCTTCACTTCTCCATTCTAAAAAATAAATAGTCGGTTTTTTCAACTCTTCTGCATAGGCCCTATTTTTACTTGCCCACCAGCAATCCATCCTAGTCCTTTTTGAGACTGAGATTGGTATTCAAATATGTAATTATGTTCCAAATTAGGTTACATCAATTTTCAAGTGTATCTCACTTAGATTCTATCTTTATTTTGGAAAGAGTGCAACATAAATGCATTCCTTATGCTTTTAAGCTGTTAATTAAAATACTAAATAAGACCACATCCAGATATGGCACAGTCAAGATGCAACTCTGAAACTCTTTTGAGTATGAGCTTTCAACAATCACCTAATAACAGAACTTTGTCCAATGTTTCTCAGTACTCGTGAGAGAGTAACATGTAAAACTATCAACAGTGAAATTTGTTGATAAATCTGATAAAGCTCACAAGCACTTAGATTGCATGATAACCAGCTAGCTGAATGAAATGCAGTATATTTGGCCAGATAGAATCTATGCACACCCTTTATAGAAACATATAAAGGAACTTATTTTAAGAAAACATTTCTTCAGAATGTAAAGTAGGGGAGGAGACTGTCTGCCTTGATAGCCAGATTCATAAAGATGCAGGCATACGATGGCTGTCCCTGCTCCAGTTTGGCTAAAGACTTTGGTGACAAGAAGCTGTTTAATTCTCTGTGCAAAAATAGGCAGCAGTGAGTTTAACTCTGTATAGTAGAATGCCCACTTTACAAAGAACCCAGTCTTGTACTGCCCAGCAGTTCTGCTGGCAGCCCCACAGAAGCAGCTGAGTGACAGAGTGTGAGCTCTTCTCCCAGCACTACTCCTGGGCAGCTTGCTGGCAGGTCACAGCAGTGTGGAGCTGGCTGCATAGCTGATGATTCTGCTCTACCTGCCCGTGAGTGGGTAGAGTGAATTGACTTCCAGTGGTATTAGTCAGGCTTTTCAGAATTAATTCATCTACTTCTTCCCATTTCCAAGAAAAAGTGCTTGCTGGGGAATAGCAGCTTTCCCTCATTCTTTCTTCTTGTTCTGTCACGAGTCTTAGGGACGGGTTGAAATAACGTCAGTTGTCCCAATAATAAGAAATGCTTATTTTCTTACCACTGTGAAGTTAAACAATAAGTTGCTTTAAGATAATATTTGCCTCTAACCACACTAACAGAATGCACTGAATTTCCACTGAAAGGCTAATCTACTGCTTTAAACTCAGCTACATGGGTTATTTTTAGATCCTCTGCTCGTTGGTGATAATGATCCTCCTCAGGCTTAAGTCACAGGCAGAATAATCCCCCGATTTCTAGACCTTTTATTAATCATTTGTGTATTTTTGCTTTGTAGGAGGAGAGCTACATCCCACCTGTGTGCTTTTATGCTATTAAAAAAGAAACCTCAAATAGAGCATTGTATTTTTCCAGTGTTATCCCAGAGATCAGGGACCTGTAGTTCTTTGGCTTCTGCAAACATAATCCCAAGACGCTGCACAAGCAATGGGTTTTATCTTGAGAATATTTGTGCCCAGAACCACTGTTACTGACCTTCACATGCCCAGAGATGCAATATTTGAGGTAGTTGTCCAAAACATACTGTCAAGCACCTGTGTTATCCGAGGTATTCAACACTAAATAATTTTTCCTTTAAGTTTGTATGGTGTCAAGTACTAACCAGTTAATAGAAAGAATTGTTAATTGTTCAGAAAGAAACAGACACAGAATACTCCCTTTTCTCTAATGTGCCATTGGGAACAAGGAAGTAGGCAAATTGGAGCAGAGGATCCTAGGGTCTTCAGAAGGGAGGAATGATGAAGGAAGTTCTTCAAGAAGAAGGAACAATGCTTCTTCTGCCATCCTCATGCTGGTTTCATGTATGCTGCCCTCTCTTCTGGAGTGGCACAGGTCTAACACAGGCATTTCAGAGCAGGAGTAAAATGGAAAGTGTTTCCTGCATTCCAGTGCCGCACCAGCATGCATCCATATGCTGTGGATTAAATTTTCACTGCTCATACTGAAAACCAGGAATCTCCTGAAGGCATCAGTTTCTATTGCACCGAGTCCTCAGATTTATTGCAGAACCAGCTGAAGAATGTTCAGGAAAGTCATTTTCTGGTGTTATCCCCCTAAGGCACGTGTAAATTTCTAAGGGGGAAAGAATGTTCTTTGTGCTGAACTGCATCACACTGAATTCTAGCAGGAGGTTACATTGCTATTATTATTATTATTTTTTTTTAAGTTTAACAAGATTTTATTTTCAAGTTATGTAGTAGCATACTGGAAAATATATACTTTTCTAACTTGTAAAAGATTTTATAGTTTCTTTCACCAAGTTTTCTGCAGTTTGCCACAGATGTAAACATGGAAAAAGAAAAAGCGTTCAATGAAAATTTTGAAGAAGATGGAAGCATGGTCAAAATGATTCACAAATAATTAGATTCCTTTCCAGCACTTCCACTATGACTTTTCTGGACACCAAACCGGATTAAAATCTCTTAGTGAGAAAGCAAGTGGCAGATTACTTCCCCTCACTTTTCTGGTTGCCAAACTCGGATGAGAGCTATGGGTGAGAAGTAATATAATAAAGGCAGTAAAAATTAATCTCGTACTGCTCTGCAGAACAGGGAGTGCCAAATCTTTTTTTGAGAATGAAGTTCTACCCTTAGGATAGAATACAAAAATAGATTTAATTTGTTGACCAGAGATTAATCATACAGGAAGCAAACAAATGTGCTGAAAAGCAGATCAGAAAATGGAGACTTAAAGATCCTGCAAGGTATTCAGGGCTCGTGGTGAAGCTTAGAAAGGTAAATTATCAGGTAGTATTAGAAAGTACTAGTACTACAAGAACAAAGAACAGCAGGAAATACAGATAATGCATATGAAATTCCCTTGTTAGTTAATTTGTGTTGTGAGGGACTATCTCCCCAGCAGAATAAGCATCTGAGTACAGCAAGATGTTTTGAAAACATCAGCAACACACACCTTCTGGTGTTTGTGATTTTTTCCAGTTGTGAACATCTCAAATTCTGTAATCAGAAAATTAGTTGGTAGCAGAATTCTTTCTTGCACCCTATTAGCTGCTAAAATGCTGCTCCAAACAGGAAAGTAAGTTTAACATTAATTTCTAATAGACCATGCCTGCCATATAAGAACAGCTAAATTCTCATAAGGTTCTTCTAGAGCAATGTCTTACGGAAGGATACAAGGAGAAAATGGTTTGGGAAAACTCTTTAAAATTCCATTCACAAATAGAATTTTGTACAACCAGATAAGACAAAGAGAAAAGTACTGGCTTAACTGATAGGAAGAGTACCTATAGAAATTTCCTTATGGCTGAGTGTAAAATCTTCACAACTCTCAGAACAAGCAGAGACTGGAAAGCTAAGATCTGCCAATGAAATGTGAAAAGTACCATCAGCATAGCTTCAGTTCAGTTCCTCAAAACACATATGCAGCAATCGATTCTTCCATCAGAAAGACTTATGTTGCCTTTCCCAGCATGACCCAGAGAAGAGCTGGGGTTGTACCATGAGGTGCCTTATGAGATCCATGCCCTATCTGTTGTGAGGTTGGAAGTGTCTTTGGCAACTGCCTGTATGACACTTAAAACTCAGTGGCTGTGTCTTTGTATGGAAAGCAGAAGGCCCACCTATGATACAAAGACTAATTTCAGAGACTAATTTAAGTCCTTAGGCCATAAGGTAGGTGGAGAGATGACTAGGACTTTCAAAAAATAAAAAAATAAAAAAATTTTTAAAAATTCTACTTTTCTTAATATCAAAAACATTTTCCAGAGGAGCTATTTTAACAATTCAAATTTAATAGAAGTATAAACAGTTGAAAATGAACTTTTTTGATAATAACAGTTGAATGTTAATACAGGTGTTGTTATTAGTTCCCAAAACTAGTGCTCACCTGCTCAGGTGTGTGCACAAATGTCTATGTATTTACCTAAAATGTAGTTCCCACTTTATATATTCTTATAAAAAAAAAAAAGCTCACTTGCTTTTGTTTTAGTTCTGTTTCTTGCAGAATGCAGGATGGTGTAACACTAAAGAACAGAGAGCAGGAAGAGTATTTAGAATAACAAGATAACTAATGCTGGTTGTATTTAACCAGATTGTCCATTATAAATACTTTGTATAGATCACAGAGTATAGCAGCATACAGATACAGCTATCAGTTGACAAGCCACTTAGGCATGGAAATTAACATTATAAAAGAAGTATATCTGCAACCAAATTTCAAAGGACTGAGCTAGTAGCAATGCAGTGAACACTAAATATATATTATTTAGTCACAGTTTTGCAAAGCATCTGCAAAATAAGTAAATAAATAAAACCCCAGAGGTTCTGTTATAATCCTTCAAGAGAGCCCATAAAAAAACACTTACCATAGAGCTTCAGTAAAGAGAATAAATTGTATAATCTCTGTGTGTTTACATCTTCAGAACAATGACTTAAAGCAGGAAATCTTTAGATAAAAACATCTAATGATGCTTAGTCTCCTATCTAACCTCCTTCCCGAAAATATTACAGTTAATGATGACAAATTCTTTCCTTTTGTATCATAATAAAATTCAGTCCTTGTAAATGGTTCACTAAGAAACAATATGCTATTTTTTCCATCTTATTCCTAATTTCAGATTTTTACTGGTAATTGACTTCTGAGAAACTCACAGAGGTGGAAAAAACATTTTTCTTCTTTTTTTGCTCTAGTTTTAATTCATTTTGAACCTGCAAAACCTAACAGATCGCCTTAGGAAAGACCAGCGAATTCACAAGTTCAGGGGCACAGGAAATGAGAATACCTGCATGTACTCTTTTTTGTCACAGACTGCAGAGCAAGTAAGACAAACCTAAGAGGTCTAGTCAGAAAGGACAAGCCAGGTGAAAGATTGGTCAAGGATAGCCATGGATGGCCCTGGGCTGAACTAAGACTAATAACGAACCATAGTAGGTAAAACTGTAACTGTAGCAGAGCTAAGATATGCCACTCTTGAAATGATGATAAAAAGCTTTTCTGGAGTTATAACCACTCCAAAGCAGTGCGCTCATGCCAGCAATCTCCACTGGAAGAAAGCATGTACCTTCTCATAGCACCTGGGATACAGTTGTCCTGGTTGTCATGAGCACGAGGACAGCTAATGTTGAGTCCCTGTGAACATCCACACGTACAAAGGCTGCAGTGCCCTGTGGGCTGGGGATGGATGCGGTCCTTAAAGGCAGGAACTACCGCAAGAATTTACAGGCAAATGAAACAGAAGGGAATGAAAATATTGCCAGCTAAACCACATGCTCTCTGCAGCCCGTTCTGCTAGGTCTAGACTTTAGTATATTAGTGCTCAGGCAGGAGAGCTCATCTCCAGACACAATCTGGAGATCTAGGGCTACGTGATGCTTGGAAGCACAAAAGCACCAACTGATCTGCTTGTCTGCTGATTTGCTAGGTATCGTGTGAATTTATGACAATTTTTCAGTCATCATTGATAGAACTAATTCTGTCTACTTCTACTTCTGCATCTCGGAACAAAGATCCACACGCTTCTGTGGAGGAAATTATACTCATAAAGCCTTCAGCTGTTTCCTTCAGGGCAGGAGTGGTTCTTCTTATGTTCTCAGGGATTACACATAATAGTATGGATTACAGCATTGTTCTTCAATTTAAACATTATGACTTTGCATCTGACTCTATAAATACTATCAGCAGTGTTAGTAAGAATGAGTTCTCTACTATTGTGGGTATTTGCATGAACTTTTTGCCCTTCAGAATACTTAGTATTAGGAACAGGTATGTAGAGAAGGGCTCTGGAAACCTCTGGTAACCTGTGATGATATAATGTATACTGTGCTGTAAATTCCAACAGTAATTTAACCATTTCCTATACTTAAGCTACGATCTAACCATTGTTGCTGGAAAGATGGAGGTGGCTTAAGACATAGATGTCCACAGCTGGTCATTAATTCTCTGCCAGAAATTACCTGTATGGTTCAACTAGTGGAACAAATCACTTGAGAGCTCCTCATCAACAGCACTGCAGAAGTAAGGTGATCTAACTGAAAATGATGCCATGGCTGTGTCAAGCAACTCAGCAGATTTTGCACTGGAATGCACTGGAATGGGTGAAGAGAGCTCATATATTCTGCTCCCTGGCTGATCTGTGAGGATGTGACTGTCTTCAGAGAGCTGCTAACAAATTGGAAAGAGCCTTGGGATAGATTGCCTGATGGTGGCCCAGTGCTGCTGCTGGTGCTACCTTCAGCAGACTGAAATCAAGAGCTGTAAAGAGGCCTTATCAGTCTGAGTAGACAGAGGCTTTACAGAAGGAATGTTTCAAATGTTTGAGAAGCGTGCAGCTGCTGTTGGAGGCAAGACAACTCAACAGATACTGGGATTCATTACGGCAGCTCTTACTGAAACAGTCTACGACATTATGCAAAATATTTTGTCTGAGTATGCCCTTTAGCATTTGCACCTGCAAAGGAAAACAGGATATGTTTAGTTCAATGTCGCATATGTCTTTTTCCTTTATGGGAACTGTGCAGCAATAAGGTGCTGATGAAGTTTTTATATTGTCATTTGGAAGTAGTTAGCTGAATGGAAGGCTCTTGGAGTCACTTTGTCACTTGCACTGAGCCAAGAAGACAGAGGGAAAGCTTACATAGCCCAGAGAGCAGCTGGCTTCTTTTATAGGTTTAGACAGACTCTAAAGGAATATGGCATGAAGTATATTATAATGTTTTGAAGTGCTTGCTGGAGCTTTCTACTTTCTGAGTTTAAAATACACAGCTCTACAGTTAAAGCAAGGAAAACAAAACAGAAAAGAATCTGCTTCGCTGGGGAGAGCCTTGCGAGACCCAACCACCAGCACTGCACCTCTCCAAACAAATACAGCCCCGAAATTTGCAGTGCCTATGGCAGAGGTGGCCAAATCAGCCACCACCAGAGCTGAGCCAGCAGGTGGGCTCTGTGAATAGGGGTGAAGACGGAGTTGGGGTGGTGAGAGACACAGCAGCACATGGCAAAGAAGAAAATCATGAAGAAGTTACAGAATAGATGTTAAAAACAAGCCAACCAGATCAGTCTGCAGGAGAATTATGTGATTTCAGATACTCGTGTCAAACCCATCATTTCTGTCATTTGTCACCAGAGCCCAGCTACAGCCTACCCCATTGATCTCAGTGGGTTTGGGGTTAGTTCTGGAATCAATATAAAGTATTTAAAGAGCTGATTAAAAGCAGTGGCATTGGCAATCCTAGGGGCTGAGCCACTCACAAGCCTCCTTAGTATGTGAATGATGCACCCTGCTCAGCAGTCAGTTGCACTGCCTTTTGCTTTCTGAGGATGTGTCTGTGGGTAACAGTGACAAAGATAAATACATCTTGGAGGGTGACCATTTGATCTAGAGCTTTGACAGCGTTGCTTTCTGCCAGCAAGAGCTGACTCTGGTCTGACGCAAATGTTCATTCTGGACTGAAATACGAAGTCAGTGTACACGATGCACTAAGCCAAAAGTGAGCTCTGCTTTTTAATGGAAGTGCTGGTGCTAAAGTAAGCAGTTCTCCTTCTTGCTAAGTCTGCAAAACTAATGAGCAATATGGTCAAAATCAGAGGAATACTGTCAATTTAGTGTAAGCATAATTCTAAAGAATTTTGTGAAATCTGGAAAGAGCTGTTTATACTGCAAAGTTAGTACTGGAAACAGTTTCCATAATAAGTTTGCTTTTCAGTTTTTCCCTGTCCCTTGCAAATGTAAATTTCATAATAATAAAATATAAGCTCTGCAATAAGTCTCCAAAGAAGAAATCTAAAATCCCCCAATGTTCTCTGAAATTTCATGTCACATCTTGTCTTCTGGTAGTATCTCTAAGGGAAATTAGCTACAGAAATATGCAGCAGTTAGGAAATGTATCTTTGGACTTTTTAACAGTTCTTTACTATTGTTTGACTTGTGGCAAAAGCAGTCTGTGCTGGTGCTTGTCTGAAAAGCCTGGATTTGTTCTGTTGACTGACAAAAAAGTAAAAGGCTGCATTTCTTCAGCTACATATTGGGCATCTCAGGGAAAATATGCTAATGTTTGTCACATTGTTGTCATGTTCGCCACAACACAGCAGTACCTAAAGCAGAAAGAATATCTCTCTGGAAAGAATAATTTGATTCATTTCCGTGCATGGTTAGGTAGAGGTGTTTGTGAGAATTTACACATGCTCCTGAAGAACGCTTACGAAAAAGGAAGAATATCGAAACAGAGGTGAAAGCAAACTCAGAGATCTCTCAATTCACAAACTCTCCAGATCAGCACTGCGCTGTGTTCCTAAAACATTTTGTTCAGTTGTCAGAAAAAAACATAAACATTTCCTGCATATGCACACAGCGATAGCTGGTTCCCAAAGTGCTACTCTTTCCTTACTTAAAAATAAAGCTTCCTTTGCATCCCAGGGAGTGGGGTAAGTCTAGAGAAAAACCTTTCTTTCCTGTGCATGTTGGCCCCGCGCAGCAGGCAACTGCCGGACAGGCTGAAAGGGAAATGGTGTGGTTCCTTTTGCTAGGAGATAGGCAGCACTTCCCTGCCTCCCCAGAGCCTGTGTCCATGCGTTGCTTCCGTGCTGCATGGCTTGGAGACCTGGAAATTTAGGAATGTTTGAGCTGCTGGACAGAGCCCAACCCAAGCAGATCAGCTATGCTGTCTTTTGCTCTCTCAAATAAATGCAGTTAGTTTGCTGTTCAATTTTGTTTTATGTCCTTCCAGCACTGGGGAATTATCCTGTGGTTGAAGACATTCTCCTTCACCTGGAGCTGAAACCTGCTGTCATAACAGAGGGAAAACTATTTTCGCCACTGTCAGAAGAAGCATCCGGCATCTGAGATAACAGCTTTTGAGAGAGCACAGAAACTGTTATCAGTTTTGTCTTTTTAACACAGGCAGTTTAAATAACTTTCACCCTCAGTTCAGGAATGCTCGCTGGGGATTGCTGTTGTCAAGGATGGCTTTGGGCCTTCAGGTGGACAGAAAAGACACGGTGTGCAAACAGAAAAAGTTGAGCCAGCATTTTCCAGTTGAATGTGATAAAAATAAAACAGGGCCAGCAAAATGCAAAAAATCCTCCTCGAAGGCAAAAAAACAATCCAGTCTCATACAACAGCAAGCAGCACAACTAAATATACAAGGTACAAGAAGGGATGCTACAGAGTTTAACAAAAGCCGATGTGATAAACTGCTTACTTATAAATTACTTATTGCTTGTAAATATAATTTGTAAAGGATTTACTAGTTATAGTTCACAAAACTAAATGTCTCTAAAGTTGTGAGCTGAGTGTTAGCAATGATACTCAGATTATTACTAAATATTACCATTGGATAGTTTTCATCATATTATTACCAACAATATATTTATTTGTATTGCTTTATGAACTACTTAGGCTAAGAGAGATGTGCTCTAATTACAGTTGTGAATATGTCAACAGTATCTCACCTGGGGAATATGAAGGGTCTGCATCCTGCCTCCATTGATGGTGGTGGGCATGGAACAGAGTCCCCAGGGCAGTGGGCATGGCCTTGACCTGATGGAGTTCAAGGAGTGTTTGGACAGTGCTCTCAGACACAGAATTTGATTTTTGGGTGGTCAGTGTGGAGCCAGGTGTTGGACTTGGCAGTCATTGTGGGTCCCTCCCAACTTAGGATATTCTGTGATTCTATGAAGTTCATAAAAAGATTCCAATCTGACGCTACAGCCTTTACATGTGGAGAAGCCTACTGTTCTTACAGCCTGGTCAATATTCTGCCTGTGTTTTTCCCTTTTATCCTTGAAGATTCTCAGAAGACCTGGGAAATGCCTAAACAACTGTTGCTTCCCCCACTGAAAGGAGCCGGCCTTGTTTTACCTGAGCATGGTCACTGCCATGCCCCAGTCACAATGCTCAAAAAAGCAGCTGCCCCAGATATTAGAAAAATGACCCTACAGATGTATAAGGTGTAGGAGGATCTGCTAGGCAGCTTCCAAAGCCCTTAAATTCACAGGGCATAAGAATTTCAAGCACTCAACCTGGATAAGTTACATTGCACAATAATTTGTTGCAGAGCCATCCAGGTAAATGTTAAATGGTTTTCAATGAGCACCATTCTAAAAACACTTGGTCTTGTTCTCCGTGCCATGATTATAGACCTCACTCAGATACCTTTCTTCTTTCAGTATATGTTTTATTTTTTCTCCTCTGTATATCTTCTTTCACCTCTAAATCATTTTTCTAAAAACTGCATTTAAGTGTGATTATTCCCTAGTTGCGCAAGTATATTGCCCCTTAAAATCCACATTATATTTGTGCAAGGAGAATTCACTGTTGGATCCCCCTCCTTCCTCCCTACGAAGCAATGAAAGGAATAAGCCTCCACAAAGTCTCAGAATGATCCTACAACACACCAGTCATTTAGACAGTGAGGGTAATGTAGCTTGTCCAACAAAAACACTAGAGGAGGTAAAAAAAAATGTAGGTGGGTATTTGTCATTACAAAAGGCTTATCGAATAGAGCTAGCAATGAATGTAGGGTGGTATCCCGCGTATGTCATTGTATACCTAAACTTCAAGTCTGTGGGAATTTCCAAAGCGCAAAAGGTACAGAATCGAAGTCAGAATTATTTGTAAACATGAGATAGATGAGATTTTTATAACAGGCTACTGCAAATTTATGAATCCAGGAAAGGAAATAATTACAAAGGAAATTGAAGTTAAGAATAGTCATGGACTGCTAAAAAGCCTCTGCTTTCACCTCTTTCTCTGGCAACAGGGCGTTCCACCCACTTGCTGTGTGCCAGTTTGTTCTTCCAGATAACCAGTAGGGCCAGTAATGGGAGCTCCAGTCTGAAAAAGAAACTTTACTTGGTGAATGCTTGTCATTATATGTTCGAAATCGGTTTTAGATTATTTAGACAAAAAGCTTTTACAATTTGCCTGTGCGTGTAGCACAAAAAGTCTTCTAATAGCATGTTTTGGTACAATGCACCTCCTTTGAGAGCAGAAATAACTAAAAATAAGAGAAATCAAAAAAATGACAACTAAAGCTAACCTACAATCTGATGAAATTTATTTCCATCAGAACACCACAAAAGGTAATCAGCAAGACACAGATGCACTGCCCACTGTACTCTAGGCAACTTTTTAGACAGCCCTTTCTCTTTTATGTAACAGATTCCTCCCTTTCCTTCTTTCTTTGCATTCTTTGCATTTGGCCTCTTCACAGCAAGGGCTGATTGCTATGCTCCCTTCTGCACTGCTTTGAACCAGGTCTCCTCAGCATCTGCAGCTGGAGTCCTGTAGACAGCAAGCCAGGTGCCTTTCTGCTAGAAGAGCTTTGGGATTTGCGCTCTGCGTTCTCCTGGGTATCTTGGTTGTATCTTGGTTCCCTGAAAAGGGAACAATCAATAATCTCCATTCTAGAATACATTTTAGACACAGCCACAATTTGCCTCTGCTGCATCTTCTACTTTGTAGAAAGCTTTTTATGTTCAAAGTAGGAATGTGTTGATAATAATGTGACATTGTAGAGCTGTGATATATGAACATTGAAGGAAATAACTGCTTATGCTTGTCTATCAGACATTTATTCATAGGGTTACAGACACCCAATAAAACACAGTCTATATCAGTAATACAGATAGACAAACAAAATGAGGAGAAAGGCTGGAGATGTAACCCCACAGCTCTGGATACTGATGTCACCCATGGTGCACGTGGTGATGCTCATGGACACAGCAGGGGGCAGGGAGGAGGAGCAGGATCTGTGTGGGATCCTGTGCACACCCAAAGCTGAGCACAGGTTTTTGATGTGTTCAGAGGATAGATCACAGGAAAACATAGGAAGTCTCAGGGACCATAGTAACAGTAATAACTTCCTCAATAGCAACCATACCCTTAATATTAAGGAAGTTGTAATCCATACCAAGAAAGGAAGCTGCAGCACCATTAGGTTTCCTGAGTTCACATCTAGTGGGACGTGGAAGAAAGCCGTGGAAGAAGGATTTCAAAATGACCCATGAAGGATTTTGTGAAAAACTTGTACAAGGTGCAGCATAAGGACACTCCCTTTTGTTTTAGTAATTGCCAAGACAAAATGATGGGATGTGTTAGGATTACTAGCTGTTTGCATGTTTTCACCTGTCTTATTTTCAGAAAGTAAGCTTCTTCATGCATACAAGATTACTAATGCTGTTTGAAAACAGTTTTGGTAGAATTTTAACGAGTTGCAGGTAAAGGCTTCTGACTTCTGCAAGCTAATTTCTGGACTTTCTGAAATCAGTGCTCATTTGTATAGGGCTCGATGCCTGTTTCTTCACAGAATAATCTTCATGAGAGAGGCCTGAATGGGATGCATGAGATTTTTTTTTTGTAAATTTTACTAAACGGCACCTGTCAAAAAAATACAAATTTTGTTTTCTGTATCTAAATAAATTATTTGAGTCTAAATAAATAACTAACTACATTATTTAGGAGAATATGGCAGTATGTTATTTAAGTAAGGTAAATATTTTGGTACAGATCTCAATTAGGGATTTACTGAATAATAACTCAGTCCTTCTCTGTGTGTTCTATACCCAAGTCAGATCATAGATCTGATGTGAACTCTTTGCATAGTGTGGAGGATTTCTTCCAACTCAGAGGGAATCTGTTTTGAAATCAGTTTTTGGTACAACAGGAGACAAGCAACTTCCATTAAGGACAGACAACTTTCACTGAAGCTACTTGGGGGAAGCTGCTCTGCAAGAAAAAGAAGATCCTGTGAGCACTCAAGGTCAAGTATGAAATAAATTAATTCTGTAATTGCTACCAAGCAACTTCCAGCTCTGGCAAATTATATACCTAATTCAAATGATTAATATGTGTTTGTTTTTGGAAGGACTGTCTGTGATTTTGTCCTCAGATGAAAAGAACAAAAGCATTTAAAATTTTGCCACTAAGCTAAAGCAAGGATGTTTCTGGGCCACTAACTGCTGGCTTTTGACTTATGCTATAGGAAACTTCTGCAGATATTCAGGATGAAGGAGTAGGATGTTTATTTTTATATAGTTACGCCTAAACTCAGTGTTTGTTTTGAGTGCAGTTGGAATGAACTCATACAGTAAACACTGATGTCATTTAGAGATAGCGTAAACCAAGCAGTACTTCTGTTTGTACACTCACTGTTCTTCGAAGAGCTCACTAAAGCACAACTGGAGACGGAAGGCAGTTCCATAAAGCACAGCTCCTGCTTTTTCCCTGCTGCTCTTGGTCCAAGTGAGTGAAGCCTAAGCTATGAGAAGTTTGCATCTGCAGTTTGGCAGCCTCCTCTACTACTGAGCACAGCATCAAGAAAACAATTTCCCAACCATATTGTTAGAGGATTGTCTGACAAAAGCTATTCAATCTGATCCTATGAAGGTTCCTTACAGTTTCCCGGTTAAATGAATTGTCTCCTAAAGCAACTGATGACAACGAATCAGCTTCTAGGCTGTAGACGTGTTCCTGCTTACCTTGCTGGCAGGAGACTTCTGCAGCCCCCTGATGCTTTGGGGATTTTCAAGGTCCTGTCAGCTGAAGCAGTGACCGCTCACTTCCCCTGGAAACTGCAGTAGTATCCTGCTGCCTTTTAAAGGTAAATAGTAATCCAAGAAATGAGAATGAAAGTTTCCAATCACATTTTTGTTTTTGTTAAATAGTGTCATGTGCCCAGAAGCTTCCAGTTTTGTATAAATTCTGGCAACCTCAAAATTAGCTTGACTTTGAACCTTGGAATGCATCAACCAAAGATAAAACATATAAATTAGTAGACATTGGAGCTTTTAGTACAATGTTCAGAGAGGTGTCTTTGGCTGCAAAACAGAGAGGTAAAAAAATAATTTAAAGAAGTAGTTCAGTGCTTTCACTCCTCGTTCCAAAAATCTCCTAAAAAAAAAAAGCCAAGCAACAACAGCAACAAAACAGACTAACAAAAAAAAACTTGGATAAAAATAAACACTGCATAAAAATAAAAACTCTGAGGCAAGCAGAAATGCCACTTCATTTAAAACAAAGGTAGAGGACAGTGTTATAACTTTCCTCAACTTGAAGGTTATATGGTGAAATAACATTTATAACCTCTTTTTATTTCCCAGGTTGATAATTGGAGATGCAACATCATACGCTGCAAAGAATTAAGTATGGATGATTATAGATCATGAAAAAATCTGGCCAAGTTTGAAAAGTTCTTCCCCAGGGACAACATTCCAGCTGGGGCTGATGGTGCTTCATGTGTGCACATAATGCCATCACAAGCTGCCTGTTTCCCCAACAAAGTGAGTGAGATTCTGATACAACCCTGAGAGGACGTAAAGGATGCGGTGAAAGAACCCCCTGACCTTGCTCCCCTCCATTAAATTTGAGTCTAGATATGACAATCATCTTGTTATGCTACTTTTTAGATGTCTAATACTACAGTATATTGTATTTCATCTGTTAGTCTCAAGACACCTTGTGAATGGCTGGATGTGTCAGGAGAAACTCTTTTGCGCTTCAGATGTGAATCATTGACTGGATTGTAAAAGGCAATAATTAACTCCAATCTGAGAGTTGTTGTTCATGTGGGTAACATATCTTGAAGCTTTGATCATCTGCATACCCTTCTAGAAGTGATTTCTGCAAATAAATTTCAAATGTCAAATATATTTCATCATTTAGCATCAGCATGTGGAAGGAAAAGTTGAAAGAAGCAATCCATGGTCAGTTCTTATTGGGAAGAAAAGGGAAAAATCCTTACAGAAGAAAGAGAAGAAAAAGGAAGCCACAGGAAAGTATTGCGAGCTGATTTGTGGATACTCCTCCAAAAGGTCATGGGAGGTAATGGAAGGAATGAAACTGGTGATGGAAATCAGCAACACAGACAAACATCCAAAAAAATGCAATCTTCAAGGAAGCAGCAGGCAATCAGGCAGGGGTTCTGTGAGAATCCACAAACCTCACGTCAGAGCTAAAATAGGACAGCCATCAGCTCTGCTCCACATCATGCTCACGTGCAAAAGAGCCCAGCACCCGGTGCTCCATCACGACCAGCTGCAGTTTGAACACGCTCAGCCACAGGCTTCGGCAAGAGTGCGTGAAAATCAGGATTATTTGGGCAGGGTTGGATGACGCTGGCAGAGAAGCATTCACCCCTCAGTGTGAAAGTGGAAGGAGCTGATCTTTGAGCTCTGAGACAGGCAAACTGAACATGAAATAAAACAGTGGCATGTTGGACTTAAGCTGGCCTTTGTATAAAAATACTGCACGGAATGACATCTGTTCTTGATTGTATCTGTTCCACAAGTAGACTCCAAGACTTTTCCTTTGCTTTTCCTCCCAGTCACTGGAGCTGTATTAAGGCCCAGCAATTTGGCCACCCTGGCTCTTACGTTTCAATCCTGTAATTTTAAATGGTGGTGTGACCCTAAGAACAAAACCAATTTTCCTCTCCACCATATTTTGGTTGTTCTGGGACACGTCCTGCCCTGTAATCAATAGAGCTTAAAAATAAATTTACATTGTGCTTTTCAAACACAGAAATATTTTCCCGAGGAGAAAGTACAAGTTTCTTTTACAGAGAAGGTAAATATTTGTGCCCTGTGTGAAACAAATAGGTTCAAAGCAGCAGAGGGGTAAATATTATTCCTCGAGTGAACTCCACGCCGTCTTTTCTCTAGCCAGGAATGTATCAACGTCAAAGCTTTCCTTCCTCCCCTCGTGCCACACCAAGGCCCACCTTCCCCGGTGCTGCTGCTGACCCACAGGGCTGCCGGCAGCACACCGGCCCCATGGGGACAAAGCATTTGGCGGGGCCCCAAGCGCTCCCTGAGGCAGCGGGGGAGTTAGGCGGGAAGGTGACCCGGCTGATAAAAACCAGAGGCACGTGAACAGTATTTTTCTTGCTACGCGCAGCGCGATAAGAATGATGTGAGAAAACACAACGGGCACACAAATAAGGCAAGGCCAGTCCCGGCGGGACTCCCCACGGCTGGGCCGAGGGCTCGGCCTGGCGCCTTCAAGCAGTGCAGGCCGGGCATAGGGACACTCGCACACAGCCGCCCCAGGTCCCGCCGCAGCCCGCTTTACCACACGCGACGCCCCCGACTCACACCTTTAGCCCCGCCCACCAATCGCGCATGCGCAACACGCCTTCCCACGGGGAAGAGGAGCTCCCTTACACACGCACGCACTCAGACGCCGCGGTTCGCCTCTTGCGATTGGCGGTGGAGCGCCCTTTCTTCCCGCCCCCTCCGTGAGCCGCCTCTCTGCCATTGGCCCCGCTAACCAGCGGCGCTAAGCGATTGGCTGCGGGCGGGCGGCGCGGTGGGCGGGCCGGGCCGAGCCGGGCCGGGCCGGTGTCCGCCGTTAGGTGAGGTAGGGCCCGGGCTGTCGCCGCCGCTTCCGGGTTCCGTGTGGAGCCGCCGCGGAGGGCGATGGCGTAAGTGCGGGGCGTCGCTGTGGGGCGTCGAGGGGGTTGTTGTGGTGTCGCCGTCCCGGCCTCAGTACTAGCAGGGCGGCGGTGCCGGTGGTGCCCTGGGCTGGGCCGTCTCCTGTGCGGCGTTACGAGGCGGTGGCGGCCGCGGGAGCGGGGCGGGAGGGGGCAGCGGGGGCAGCGGGGGGGCTGCCCGAAGCTGTGAGTGCCACACAAGTTGTAGTTGCGTGTTCTTTTCCGCATCTCTGCGCGCAGTGACCACTTGGGCCAGGAGTGTTTGCCGCTGGGAAGCACGGGGAGCTTTCACGAAAGCATGCCAAGAGGATGTTCGCATAACCGTAGGCAGCAGCGGGGTTTGAAGTCCCGCTTTGGAGCGAGGACTCTTGCCTCAGGGTGCGGCCTGCGTGTGCGCCATGCAGGTGTGTTTGTGGGCACATCAACGCAAGTGAGGATTTTGGTCGTGGTGAACAGTGTTGGCTTGGCTGAGTGTGCATGTGTCCAGCACTTCTCTGTGGGAAGCCTTCGTCCTTTTGTGTGCCGTGCAGGAGCACACGTCTTATGGGAGGCAGCCGGGGGATCTGGAGTGCTTTGGTGTGGAGAAGAGAAGGCTCAGGAGAGACCTTGTGACTCTCTCCAATTGCCTGGAAAGAGGTTGTGGAGGGGTGAGGATCAGCCTCTTCTCCTGTGTAACTAATGATAAGATTAGAGGGAGCGACCTTAAGTTGCACCAGTGGAGGTTCAGGTTGGGTATTAGGAGAAATTTTTTCCCATGACGAGTGGTGATGGGATGCACAGGCTGCCCAGGGAGGTGGTGGACTCACTGTCCCTGGAGGTGTTCAAGGAAAGTGAAGATGTGACACTGAGAGATACGGTCAGGGGGCATGACAGGGGTGGGTTGGCGGTTAGACTGGGCGATGTTAGTGGTGTTTTTCTGACCTTATGTTTCTGTGTTGAAGGAGGGTACTCTTTTTGGGTAAGCTGTTGGAAAACTCTGGCACGTGGAATGTGCATCAGCTGCTCTTGGGTAACTGTCCCTTTACATAATTGTGTGGGAAATAAGCTACGAGTTGACCGTTCGTTTTATGGGCAGCTGTGGAGTTGTCCTGTGCTGAGATGCTGCCTTCTCCTATCAACTGATATTATTGTATAACTTCATATAGTACTTGTTGCTGTGCCAAAATGTTTGGGTTGGCTGCAGGCTGGCACAGGTGCTACTGAACATCAGCATTTAGCTTACGAAAGGATGATGTGACAGATGGTCATAAGATTCATTTTCAGTTTTGATTTCTAGCAGACTGCTCCCTTTTTCCCCATAATCTGACAGTGTGTCAGAGGAGAAATTTAGAGGAAATGCTTTGGGAAAAATACATGAGAAGTAATTTCATGGAATATTTCAAAGGTACAGAGGTACAGTTCTGCTGTGCAGACCTAAAAAAAGAGGAAGACAGTTGAGACTGCATCAAAGAAGGTATTTTTTTTTTCTAAATAGAGTGTACATAAGGGAACTTCTTTAACATTACAACTACACAAGCCTTAAGGTTCTGTTCTGGTATTGTTGTTTGTTTTTCTTTTTTTTTTTTCCTTTTTAAACACCAAAAGCTGCTAACATTAGTAACCAAACAACTTTCCCATGAGGAAGTTTGGGAGGCATGCTTTCCCTTCCATCCCCCAGTTTAAAAGTAAATGAAAAATCATGCAAAGTTCAGTTGGGCACTGCTGAACCAGCAGTTGGGTGATGCAAAGAGTATTATCTGTTGGTTGCCACTGCAGGAGTTTCTTTAATTTCACATGTACTGTAACTGATGTCCTGTACTTTAAAATAAATAATAAGAAGAAAATCTTCTGTTTGTTGTTTTGTTTTTTTTTTTTTTTTAAAGGCAGAGGGTGTCATCCGTTACAGTATTTCATTTTATTTTTTCTAAAGATAACTTTGGAGTACCAAAAACATCCATATTTCAAAAGGTTTGAAGTAAGAAATATATCACTTCTGACACTTTTGGATACCTAATCAGTAGATTTCTACTAAAAATCATCTTTTTCATTGCACTTTTTTGGATGTGATACATGTCTAAACCACTTAAACTTAATTTTTGTTTTGTTTTTTTTTCCTGCTTCTCTCAAGAGTGTTAATATTTAATGTATTTGCTTCTTTGGCAGTTGCTAGTTCTCTTCTAGATAAAGCAAATCTCATCAGGTAGACTGCTGTAAAAAATGATTTTTATATCTTAGAGCTCTTCAATTCTGATTTAATTCATTTCTTAAGTAAACTTGTTTACTAATGTGGGCTACTGCAGTTTGAATAGGGTGTAGCTGGTACCATCCACACAGCAGTCTGACTAGGTGTGTCACCTGTTTCTATTTGAGGCTGTAGTGCAGCTTGTTTACAGTTTACTGCTCATTAGTCCAAGCACTCCAGCAACTTTCCTTTTCTTCCTCCCTCTTTACTGTACTTGCTGGTTCAGGACAGCTGAGCTTCCTGAACTGGCCGGGGATTAGTTGGAAATCACTGGACTCAGCTGGAATGTTTGGAGAGAGCCAAGGTTGGCAGCTCTGTGTTCTGTGAGGTGTGCCAAAGGTGCATCCAGATGTTGACAGCTTCGCTGTACCCTCTGCAGCAAGTTCACCTGAGTTCTGTTTACATTTGCAGGGTTTCTTTCTGATATCACTCAGTTATCTGAAGCTCTCACTTTGTACCAGGAATTCCTGGAGAAAGGAATGGATGGATAGGGCACAAAAATGCCTTTTCCTTGCTTTTCTTTAAGGAACTGTTTACTACAGATACGAGCATCCATGCACGTTATCTAAGTACATTCATTTAGACTAGCAGAATTTACTTCCTGTTGTTCAGCCTGGTGTTCTGAGTGTAATTGTAACTCTACTTTCTAGCAAATGCTGTAGAAATTGAGAGTTGAGTGTTTTCAGAGTGGAAATAAACTTTTAATAATGAGGAAGCAAATGTGCACTTTATTTTAGAAAGCAGATTTTGCTTTTCTTTCCAGTTAACAAATACTCAGTAAGCACTTAATTTTTGTGAAAATGCAAGCAATGCCCACGGTGAATTTAAATTCCTATTTCGTTTCCCCCATACATTTTAGTAATAATAAGGGTTTTGGTGGTGTTCTTGCCAGGGCGAAGTCAGAGTGTGATAAGGGATCTGAATATCAAGGCCTTTGGATTTGGACTTGTTTTTTTGTGTTTTTCTGTTTTTGCCTTACCAGTCCAGCTTTTGAGTGGGTTTCTGTCTCACTTTTTGGGAGTCAATTCTTATCTATGCGTGTTTTCTGTACATTTTTTTAATGACGTTGTTCAAGCAGAGGTTTGTCTTGGGGTTAAGTGTAAGCATGTCAGGCTGTGGTTAATCTAGTTTACTGATTTGGTGTAACTGAAGTATGTTTATAGGTAGTTGATGTGGCTGCTTTTGAGAGATTGGCTTCTTAGGAACAGTGTATTTGCTGTGGAAGTTCAATCAGGTTTAGAATACTGGATGTGGGCTGGAAATGAGGTGCATTCCCTCAGGACTGCAAGATTACTTACCTCAATTTTTCTGTCACTTACATCTTCTTAGTACTGAGAAAAATTCAATAATTTGTGACTTAAGTAATTAATTTTTTTAAGTCTATTAGGTGCATGTTTCTCCTACAAATAATGCCTTTCTGACCAGGAGTAACAGGTCTGAAGTAACAGGGAAGCCTCACGTCTGCAGCTGGATCTAAACCTGCTCGTGGGAAGCAGAGCCCAGTATTTCAGTGTGCCATTACAAGCTAAACTTTGGCTTTCTGTCTGTCCGTGTTCCACACATCTCCTTTGTGGGCAGATAACTGCATGACACCTTACAGATCTGCTGTGACAATGAGTACTGTGATTCTTCCACTTCGGTCCCCCAGACTCTGCCTCTTCTCCTTTCATCCTCTGAGGAGGGACTTAATAAACTTTTTGTATGTGTTAACATGGCATGCGGTCATGAAACTACTAGTGATGTACTGAATAGTAAAGATGTGCTTAAATTAAATAATAAAAAAAAAAGTGCGTTGTTGTGGTTCTGGAGCATTCTTTGTTTATTGAGAGCATCACAAGACAGTGGACACCTTGATAAAATGTTGTAAATAAACGCAGAAGAGGTACATGTCTATTTCTGGGTCTCTCTTCCTTGCTGCTATTTTCTACCTGGTGCTGGCAGGCTGTAAGAGTCGCTTCCCACCCAGCCTCGTGCCTCCCAGAGCTCTGGAAAGCACACTGCTCCTGCACGGTAGTGCCCTAGCAGTTCACATTTAAACTACAGGTACATCAAGATACTGGTCAGTGCTCCTGCGAAGTGCAACAGTTGGGTTGCACTCTTGTTGGACTGCAGTGTGACTTTGGCCTTAAGAATGTATGTAACAGCTGGATACTGAGAGTGGCTGCTATGTGTCCCCAAAAGACTGCACCACTTCCTATTGATGCTGCTGGTGATCCTCATTCCACCCATCTGTCCTCCTTTGCCGTATAAGTGCACAAGGATGTGTTAAGCTAATCCACGTAGGTGAAATTGCTTTGTAATCGAAATGAGCACCTGTGACCCTGAGATCCACGTGCATCAATGAAGCGCTGCCTGTTCTGGACACCAGCACTTCCACCACCATGCTGCTCCCTCCTCAAGGGTCTCAGATGAGGTCAGTGTGGTGATACATCAGCGTGCAGCTCCAAAACTTGCAACTGATGTCTCACAGAGGATTACTGGGCTAAGTTGTGTGTGAACTGCAAATGTTATCCAGGAAACTTCCAAGGATGTCTAGCTTATGGTTGGGGTAGTGATGACAAAAAATGATGAATGTGGACTCTGAATAGGTAGTATCAAATCCCACAGCTTCCAGTCTCTGACTTGTCTTGCTACAATCTTAGGGCCATAACCATTTTGAGTATCCTGTCTCTGTATCGTGTATTGTTGGCTTTGTTTCTTTGGAAGTATTTTAGGAAACGTGCGATTTCCTGAATTGCTAGGAATTTCAATGGTAATTTCTTAAAAATTCTTGGGAGCTTAGTGTTGTCGATTAAGATGGTCCTTATTATTTGGCAGTGCTTCTACTATGGTCTCAATCATAAGAGTAGAATTTGGTTATTTTTTGCAGTAAGGGAGGAAAAAAGGTTTTCTTTTGATTCCATGCAGTGTGTTCAGAGTTTCTCCAGTTCTTCTGCCATTCACAGACCCAAGGCTCCTGAAGGCAGCCTGCAGTGCATCCTCTACTATGATGGGGTTTTCATTAAGGTATTGTGAATGTCTTACAGCAAATCACAGTGCCAATCATGTGATTTAATTAGCCATTGTAACAGCTTTTCTAAAACAAGGGCTTCTTTTTAAGAAATGTTTTTGAGTCATTCTACTTTTCTCTGTTTGTAAGGCAGTTAAGTTAGTGGCTTCTTTGTCACCACTCCTGCCAGCAGTGTCTGGTGGTGGAATTTCTTTTTTGCAGTGTGTTTTTTCCGTATTATTTTCATGTTCTTTCCTCCCCATTCTGTTCCTTCTTATCAGAAGACATAGTGAACAAATTGCTAGTGCTTATTAGTGGGGCTGTACTTGTTCTTTACTTCAGACCATAGGCTCATATCACAGAATTGCCGGACTTAGAAGGAATCTTAAGAGATGATTGAGTCCAATTCCCCTTCAAAAACAGGTACCCTACAGTAGGTCCCACAGGTAGATGTCCAGACGGGCCTTGAATATCTCCATAAGGGAGACTCCACAATCTGTCAGGCTCTGTCAGCCTGTTCCAATGCTCTGTCACCTGTACCGTAAAGAAAATCTTCTGCATGCTTGTATGGAGTTTCCTGAGTTCAAGTTTTAGGCCATTAGTCTTTGTCCTGTCTCTGTGCACCACTGGAAAGAGCTAGGCCTCATCCATTTGCCTCCCACCTTCCTTTTGATATTTATAAACATTTACCAGATCCCCCCTTGGTCTTCTTTTCCCCAGGCTGAACTGACCCAGGTTACTCAGCCTTTCCTCATGCAGGAGATGCTCCAGGCCTTTAACATCTTTGTGGCTCTGTTGAACAACTTCTAGGAGATCCCTGTTTTTTCTTGAGCCCTGGTCCCTAGCTGCAGAGTTCCTCACCAGCAGATCGTAGTTCCAAGGTACTGTATTTATACAACTAGGAGAGAAACAAAGGTATTGAAGGCAAGTATTTCCAACTACTTCTTCCATGCTTTGTTCTCAAATTATATTACTGAGAGATGGTATGGATACCACAGACAGACTGGATAAATATTAGGTCTTCTGCCTTTTCAAAGATGATGTGCTACTTATGTTCTTTTGCTCTGGATGGAAGATATAGGAGACTTCACATAACAGGAAATAAAATCTTTTTTTCTTGAAGACTGAATACTGACAGCAAGACTGGCTGCCAGGAGCTGGAGGGCGTTTAAAAAAGGGAAGAATTATTTCTCTGTAAGAAGGCTTGACAGCTTATGTCCAAGGGAGAAAACTTCAAATGAAACTAATGCAAGAAAAATACTGCCGTGTGATTACAAATGCTATTGAGTTGAGCTACTCCCTGTTAATCATGCTTAATTAATATAACCCAGTTGCGGGGTGATTTATGGGTGGCTTGAATAAAGGCGTAAGATCAGAAGGACTGGTTTTCTGTGCTCTGTGTAGCAGCAATGCTGTGTAGTCAGGTTTTACAGTGACTAATGCAAATCCATTGTGAAGCAAGGGATTTAGTGGGCATGCTGGATTAATAGGCTGTGGAAAGTTTTGGTCACTCTTGATTTGTTGGGAGTGCAGCCTTGAGCCTTTCTTTTCTTCAGGGATGCAGAGTCTGCACCGCCAGCTGAGTGCACAGTGCAATGTTTGTAGGATGCCAAGTGGCAGCTGCCTTGAGCTGTAGGCAGAGCTGTGGAGAGCTCTGTAGGCAGAGTACTGATATCTCTGTGCAATCCTGTGCTGAATTGGTCTTCATCTCCACCTGAATTTTTGCATACACATGTGGTTGTGTATGTACTTGCCCAGGGAGAGGATACGTGGTTAGAGATCTGTGTGGCCTCTGCTTCTCAGAGGAGGTAGCTGTACTTCTTTGATGCCTCCTCAGGACAAGTGGTGAAACTTGTTGCTTTTCTGAATTAAATGTTGGCTTAATGCTGCTCACAAGAGGAATGAAAGCCTTGTATCAAGTTCAGCTTTCAACCTTTGGGCTTGTACGTGTTCCCATAAACAACCTGATGCTTCCATATTCTGGCATAATCATGTAGTTCTTTCTTATATATAGAAGGAAATCAGCTTTCCCTGCTTAGTTACTGAAGGAAACAATCAAACATAAGCAAATGCTTCGGTTGCTGAAAACTGAACTTGTGAATCGTTGTCCTGGGCTATGACTTCTTTGCTGGTACAGGGAACTGCCTTCTTTCTTCTCCTGTGTCGCCCAGAAAAATCAGGAATAAATTGATAAAATGCATGAGTACGTGAATAGAAATTTGAACTAAAATAGCTTTTAGAGGGAGGTTCATCTCTTCCTGAAATAGCACATATCCTTTTTGTTTTCTAATAATCTGGTTTCCGTTCTGCATATAAAAATAAGTACGAAATACATGAGTTAGTGGGGAGTCACGACTGAGAGCAATTCCCTTGAAATAAGCTGCAACTGCTGCCGCCCTGGAAGGAACGTCTTACTGAGCAAATTTCTACGGAGTGAATATCAAGTGTATGCATTGTCTTGGTATGTTGTTAGAATGTTTAAATGCTTAACACAGTCCTACTTTATTTGTATGTTCTGGTGCTGTTTGACAGTGCTGTGGTACAAGAGTTGTACAAACTTGTTTCTATTATGTGCTGTAGGGGCGGTCAGGCTACTAAATTTAGAGAGCATAGTCTGGGATCTTGTTGATCTGTAATCTGGTTTAGGTAGGCACCTGTCTGGAAACTGTTTCAGCAGACAGCAGTCTTCTGCTCTGTGTTTCTGATCTAGAGAAGAAGAAAGGATTTCACAAAGATGCCACTGAAGGAATAAAGCAAATTCATGTTTGTGTGAAGCGGGCCGTTAGGGACTGTTTAACATGTCAGGTACTTAATCTTCTCCACAGTGTAATGTACTTAGAACTTTTTTTTTTTTTTTTCTTCCCCTTCAGTTCTATAGGTGCTGGTACAAAAACAATTTAGCAATGGATCAAAGAAAAAATGATAGCTTTGTCCCAAGTATCACACAGTTGGAAGACTTCTTAACAGAACACGACTCCAATGTTGTTTGGCTGCTAGTAGGTAAGGTGAATTTATGTTGTTTTGGTTAAATGGTTGGTTGGGTGGTTCTTTTTGGTGTACTTTTAAACACGCTTCTCAAAATGTTGATATCTGGCCAAAAGACATCAAAGCATTGAAAATAGATTCTTACTTGTCATATGACTATAAAGTGATGTACAGCATCATCCTGCTGAAACTTATGGATACTGTGCACAGTGCTCAATAAGTGCTGGAAAATAAGAGTTCAGCGAGAATTCCTGTCCACAAAATAAGTTTTCTCTAATACCAGATTAAGCTGTTGATAATCTGTAACACAATAACAGGATTAATGTTGTAGCACAAATATGTACGTAGCTGCTAATTGATACAGTATACATAGTTTGAATAAAGATATAAAGACTCTTGTGCTTAATGAAGTAACTTTTAGACTAAATTGCTTGTCACAGTAAGCATTTAAGCATCACATACTCAATTGTAGATTTTGGGTTTTGTTTTTTGTTTTTAAAGTTCCTGACTTAGGTATGTTAGTCTCCATTACACTTCTGCTATTGTTTTTATATTTGTGTGTAGGTACTCTTATTTTCTGAATCTGTGAGAGAGTGGGTAGAGAGAGCAAAATAATGAGCTGTACTCAGATCAGGATGAGAATACTGGATGTGTAGGATGAATTTGAACTTCTCCAGAGACAGATACTACCGTCTTTTCAGCCCTTATTTTTGGACCTGTAGCAAAAAGCAGCAGATGGAAAGATAGCTTTCCTTTTTTGACTTTTGAGAATTGGAAGTGTATCTGTTGGCTATTGATGCACTGGAATTATCTTTCAGTAGACCCAGTTGAATGACTTGGACAGATTAGCTGAGGATGCCTTCTGAACATTAATCATTTCTCTTTTAATATGCTGAAGTGGAAAGTTTCACCCAGTATAAAATTTTAAGTGTAATCAAGATGAAAATAGCAGAAGTCACCCTGCTGACAGTTGCTTATGATAAAACAAGAGATGGATATGAAACTGATTTGTAAAATTTGTCTCCAGAACCTTTGAATGAAACCTAGATATGCTCAGGTTGTTCACCTAGTATAGAAGTGTCAATGGCAGTCAGCAGAATGTTTTCTTTCTCTGATTTTTCACACTTCACAGTGGATTCATAAAGCAAACTATTATAGTAATACTACTTGGGAAGTATGTAGAATATAAACAATTCTGTATATCAACTACAAGTTAAACTAGAGGCTTTGTTTAGCTTTCTTACTTGTTTGTATGTTTCAAAGAAGAGTGTGTGAAACTTCAAGAAATTATCTAGTCCGCTCCCTTTTTCTAAGGCCAGATGGACTTGTGTACAATTATAGTTTTGGGGGGCTGCTGATCTCTTAATTTCTAAGAAGCCGTCTAGTATTCTGAAAGCAATGACAGAAACAGAATCCTGGTAGCCTCCTGTTTATATGAGGTTTGGATGCGAAGACATTAAAGTAATGTTTATTAACCAACCCAGCTGCAACCAGCCATTCTCTGTTTTTATATGCTGACCCATGGCATCTTGTTACAACAGAACAAAAAAAGATGTCAGTAATTTATCTTCACTTGAATCCTGAAACAGTAAAAGAGGTGATGAATTCTAGAAATGAACATGTTCTTCAAAGAGTTGTTGCACAGTTCTAGAATAATTTTTTTTTTAAAGTAAGATGTTCCAGATGTAACTTCCAAAATGTAACTTAAGCAAAGAGGCTTTTAAAATAAAGGAATATAATGATGAGAATAGTGGAGTTTATAGGATCTGTCATTTAGTAACAGAGACCAAATTTGTTGCGAGGAAAGAAAAGGGGTAAAGTCCAGAGCAGGTGTGAGGCTGGTGGTAAAGACTGTGGATTAGGACCATAGCACCTGGAAACTCTATTAGTTTACTGATTTTTTTTAATTTTTTTTTTTCCAGAATGTCAACTTGACATTCTTGGCTTTAGTTTAAGTGTCTAGTTGAACTTTAATCTCAAATTAAATTTTATGACTGGAATGAGACCCTCTTGAGTGTGAGTCATGCCACCTTTCTCCTTGTTCTGCTAAAGGAGCAGCAGTGAGCAGCTTACTCATTTAAAAGCAAAGTGAGGTAAATGCTATCCATGGTGTATGCCTTCACTGAATGCCAACAGTAGTTTCTTTTCAGTAATTTAGTTTTAACCCTGCATTCCATGTTTTCATGCAAGCATCTGTGCAAAATCTGAGATTCAACTTGCTCTGTATATCAAGCAGCTTACTTGCCTGGGTATATGAGCTACTTGAGTTTCGGTCATATTGGATTCATCTTCCAGTAAGGAAAAGACAAAGTCATACAAGTCTTTCTCTTTTGTCTTTTCCTCATTGTTCAGCAAAGCACAGGAATTGTTACAAAGTAGTGGAGCATCCAGTTGCAAAAAATTAGAGGTGTTTTTCTAAATCATTTTTGTTAACCACCCGAAGTCTCGTCAGAGTGAAGGCACACCCAGATGTTTTTTTGCACTTCAGTTTTCCCATAAAAAGAACAATGAATCTGAGTTAAATATGAAGTACATACAAGTGAAAAACTTCTGTTATAAAGGTCAGTTAGTGTAATTAATAGAGGTACTTTAAATGCAAGTATTGCTCGATTTGCTACTCTGCTTCAGACGAAGGAGGTTGGTAATTATCAAGTGCGAGTTAGAAGTAGTCTGTTCTCTGGCAGCTGCATTCCTTTTGGGTTTGTCCTTCTGGAATCTTTGAGAACCCTTGGAGTTAGAAATAGGTTACCAGCTCTTAATCAACTAAAGTAAAAATTACTTTGGGGATTAACAGACCTAATTCTGTTCTTTTCTTTTTTTTTATTTTAACATGTTTTTCACTTGACTGCTGTTTCTTTTTTTTTTTTTTTTTAACCTCCTGTCACAGTTCATGTTTGAACTGTTGCCAGCTTTCTGCTAAGCTGAAGACTAGTCTATTTTTCTCAGGCTACAAGAACTTAGGAAATAATTTTGGATTTGTTAGTAAAATTTTCAGTGTTCAGGAAATTTAAGTTAGAGTTCATGGTCTGGAAAAGGAACATAGTATGGCTTCTGTGGGTCGTTTTGAAAATCTTAAAATAAGTGATTGTGTGGAATAATGCCAGTTAGTATTTGATCTATGAAATTTAACTTATTGGATGACAAGAAATGGCAGTGAAATATATTGTTCCTGTAGCAGACCCTCAATAGGCCAGTTTTTCAAACTAGGTAATGGAAGAGCAGTGAAGAATCTATGCTTTTCTGAACTTCCTATTTCCCTATTTTTCCCCTTTTCACACCTTTCCTCTGGAAACACCCATCTAAATGTTCCATCAATATCAATTTATTTTTTTCTGAATTGTAGGAAGAACATTATGCTTTATAGTTTTAATAGGAAAGAGTTTTATAGTCTTAATAGGTAAGGCTTTTATCCAGGTCAGTATACTTTAAAAATAGTTTAATTCATTTAATCTTTCAACAGCGACAATATTGTCTTGTGGATGGATTATCTACCTAACTTATTATAATTCCCGGAACATTGGACTGATCTTAACATTGGTTCTTAACAGACTGTATAAACATGGCTACATCCATATTGGTAAGTTATGATTACATTAATGCTGTTGCATGTTCATTTACTGCTTTTTATTATACTTTGATTTGCTGAAAACCAGCTGTAGCTAAAATCAAAGCATTCCCATGGTAAGGGATCAGCGTGGATTTAATGTTTTTTTTTTTTTTAAAGTTCAATATCATGCGTAGAGTATAGGTAGAAACCCCATGGCAGGGGTTGGAATTTGAGCCTCCCGTAAGGTCCGTTCCAACTTGAGCCATTCTGTGAGAAACACCTAATTGTTCGTGGACTTCTTATTTTATATTAACATTCACTTGATGAAGTTTTATTCTCTATTTTAGTTTTTATACTTTTACGTACATAAAATCTGTACATTTTCTATTACCTTTTTCAAACCATAATAATCAGTTTCTCTGAAAGGAGCAGGCTGGCATGAGCCCAGGATCTGCTTGAATTAGCCTGCTAGTTTGATTTTAAGGGGCAACAGTTTTCTGCTCTCCTATTTCTCTAGGGGTGGTTATATAGCATCTGAAGCATGGGTAGCAGCTGCTAGGGGGGCTTGACGAAGCGCGCTCAAGCCTTGACTCCTTGTTATAGCTGTGTCCTTGCTTTCTGAAGAAACTATCAGAACAACTAATGATATTAATCTGTACTAGGAACACCGTATCTTGAGTTTATGCTAGCTAGAACATTCCCATCAAAATCCATTAACTTAAATAAATAAATAAAATTTAAAATACTTTTGAATAAGGTCAGTACAAATCACTTGGGCACTCACCCACATTTCAGAAATATCTGATTCTGAGACAAAGGGCTGTAGCCCACAACCTCACTCTTACTGCACTTTTAACTTCCTTTCATTTATTCTTCCGTGCCTTTCTCTCTCTGCTTTCTGGAATGACTACTTTAGTTGTGGACTTTTAATACAACTATTGATCATAAATATTATGAAAATTGAAAATAAAATGAGAGAAAACAGCCTTACACATACCCATCTGCCACAGAGGCTATCTCAAGACTTTAAGAACTGTAATCTGAACCATTTTCAAATCTGGGTTTTTTTAACAGCGATACAGAAAATCTTACCGACTGCTATAAGATTTTATTAAAATTTGTGTGTGAAATTACTATTAAGTAAAAACAGCTGGACATAGCTGGCAAAATATATGGTGTTCTTCATGAACTTGATCTGTAGGAATAACATAACATTAAATTCCCATGATTAACAGCTTACCTTCAATCTATTAATGTAACGGAGTTTTTGTTGTTTTTTTGTTTTGTTTTAAAAAGTCATGGTTTACTTAACTATGTGTGACTGGAGTGAAAAGCATTAGGAAAAATATAGGCTATTGCTTTGCCTTCTGGTCTTTTTTGTATTTATTAATCCTTTTCTGCTGTAAACACAATTTGTCACTACAATTGCACTGAAAACTTGATAGCCATTTAAAATATGAAAAATTCTTCAGGCAAGAATCTTTGAATCTTTGTTTCCCTGTCTTGCATCCAGTGGCTTCATACTAAAAATGTTCAAAATATCTTCCTTAAATTGTCTCCTAAGCTTTTCAAAGCATGTAGGCATCCCCGAGCGACTGATGTCTCTCTGGTGGTCTGTTGTATTCGTGGATGGTGCCAAACCTGGCAGCTCTTAGAGCTGTGTACTTGTTGTCATATATATTCTGAACTGCTGACTTCCCTTCTCCTCTGAAAGTTGATGCCTTTTTGAAGGAAAGGCTCGAGATACCAAGCAAACACAATTCAGATAGTTGAACACTGCATTTTTCTCGTACAGAACATAAAGCGTCAACAAGTTGAGGCTAATGCTTGTAATCTCTTTCACGTTAGGTTCCTTTTCGTTCTCTGTGCTGTCTGGAAAAGTCATGGTTCGCGAAATCTATTTCATCACAGAAGACATGTCTATCAGGTACAGATTTCCAAGGGAGTCATTGTTCTAATATATGTCTAAGTATTGTAATGAAAATGCCATTTTACCAGTGAGTAATATGGAAATTTATAAATTTTAAAAATAAGCAGACTCTTTTGGTGATAGTATTTTGACATTGTTAGAGATAGACGTGTTGTTTGCTGATTTTCTGTTTGAGCATTATCAGTTGAAACAGTGTGCTGGATAAGATTCTAGTTGTCCTTAGTATTTGTAAATGAAAATATTCTAGACTTTGAAGAAAATTATTTTTTAATAATGTCTTTTCACTCCATGCTTCAGCTCTTAAATCTTGAAGATTCATTTTGGCCAAGTAGTTTGCTTAATACTGGAACTGAGAATAATTGGTTTCATGAACTGCAAACTAGCAAATAGTTTGTAATGTTTTTTTCTAATCATGAAAGTTGGAAAATATTCAGTAGACAATGGCTGTAGAGTTTTCTGTACAAGTTCAACTAATAGGATAATTGTATAATATTATACTGTGAACATTAATTTCTTTATCCTTTAATATTGCTTGTTCACTATTGAAACTGCAAATCTCTGCAGTGCATAAGGCAGCATGTCAAGAAGCTGCTGAAAGAATTTTGGATGATTAATCTTTTAATTCCTGTTTTATCTACTTTAATTTAGAATCCAAGATGGATTTATCATATTTCGCTGGTGGAAGATGTACAACCCTAAACAGAAGCAGCACGGTGAGCATCTCAGAAAGGCTTCCAACTTTAAGTTCAGTTTACATATCGTCTTCATAAAAGTACTTCCTTTGCACAATTGCTTGCAAGTTGTTGATTTGTTAATATGTACCTGGACTATGTTGAAACATCAGGAAGTTCTTTAAGCTGGTTCGTTGATATTAACATAATAAAATAAATACAGGATTTATAATCAAGGACTCAACCTTCTCAAGACAAACGTGATTAATCTTAATAGTAGCCTTCATTAGCTGTAGTCTGAGGATAATTGACTCTATACTGAGGTATATATCCATGATAAATAGAGACTGTTCTGAACTGATTTTAGTTTTCAAGATTTGCTATTGTGTCAGTATTTTAGTAAAATATTACAATAAGGGATGCTCCGTAGTTGATAACTTGTCTTGCTGATATCTGATATGTGGTCATAGAAGTAAGAAAGTGAGGAAAAGCACACTTATTTTTCTTTCTTGTCCACAACTGAAGAGGGAGGAATAACACTGAGTAGAAGAGATTGATTCTATCTGCAGAATACACTTTGAGAAAACACAAACAACCCTGTGACGTGTTCTTAGACATTTATAGGATTAGAATCTAGTTGGATGGATGTCTCAAGTGCTGCCTCCCTTGACTTCTGAAGCATCATATTTCTATTGCTAGTTCAAGGAGGTACAGAAATAGCATTTGTATACCACTGAGGAAGGCATTAATTGAGAAGATAACTGAACTTTGGAGGGCCTTTCTCCCCCTCTGCCTCTCTGCTTTGGAAGTGGCCTCTGATGGTGCAAATTCAAGCCTCTTAGATTTGCCAGAAAGTTTGTACAGCTGTTGCTTATTCAGTACCAGCTCAACGGTGATAAGAGTAGTGTGTGCATGTTATGCAAGTAAATTAGAGACACCTTTCAAAATACTGATATAAATTAGAGCAAGTTGCTCACTTTTTTTTTAATTGAGGCATAATTTGCATGATAAGATGCATGATTCGAGTTCTTTATACTGTAGGATGAGTAATTCAGAAAGTAGAACTAACCCTTCAAGTTAATTATGTTCTTGTAACTACAGGTTACTGTACAACAGGTATTCATAGATTTTTTTTCTTCTGAATGTTAGAACGTATTTCTCTAGTGGCTCAAAGAATGGAAAATAAATTGAACTTAGACACAGCTGTTCTTACTGCCTGTCTTTGGTGGTATTTTTGCTTGTCAGTTTTTGAATGCTTTAATCATTACTGCTGGTACTTAAGACTGCCTAATTAGCAGACAAATATTCCAAATAATTGAGAAGGTCAGAGGTCTATGTGTTTGACAACAAAAAAAATTACTCTCTTAAAGGAATACTGTTCCTCCTAGGAAAAATAACCTTGCTTACTTTACATTGTAACTGCTTAGCAGAGATTATTTTATTTTTAAATGGAAAATTAAAATCATTGATGACTCTTAGCCTGTTGAAATATATTCTTCCCAATACTTTTTAATCTACTTAATCAAAGCCTAAATACTAAACCACATCGTTAAGGCTAAGAGGTGAAACATTCCTACAGGAAAATGCATAGTCTGAATCTGGGCTAATAAACATTTTGAAACCCCACTGTATTCTTACAAAAACACAAACTTGAAGTCTTTTAAGATTTTTGCCTGAAAAGTGTACATCTCTTGAAAGCTTGGATATAAGCAGTAATGATTAGTTTGTGTTTTTATATTGGGCTTTTTGTGTGTATGTGTGTGTTTTGTTGGTCTTGTTTACAATTGTTCTACAACAGAAGCATTGGGTAGTTCTAACAATTGCATGAAACAGGAATAGGAATTAGTTGTTAATAACGATGATTCACTTAAAGTCTTGTTATTATAGATTTGATGGGACCTCATTGTATTTTTATGCTGACGTATTTAAGGACGTTAGAAGATGGTTTTCTTTTTTTTTGTTGTTTATTAAGGCAAGGCTAGTGAAGGGCCATGAAGTACTTGGAGGTTTCACTAAGGCTTTTCAGCTGAATAGCTCCCAAAATACACCAATATATTTGGGATCATTTGTCCCCAGATGTCTGACCTTACACTTTCCCATGTGGAGCTTCATGAGGTTCCTGTTGCCCCATTTCTCTTCATTTCTCGTTGAGGTTCCTCTGGATGGCAGCATGACCTGCTGATCCGGATTGCTAATGATGTTAAACAGGACTGGACCCAGTATTTGCCCCTGGGCTCCCTGATGGTTACTGGCCTCCAAGTAATCTTCTCACAACTGATTATCATACTCTGAGCCCAACCATTTTGGCAGTTTTCAGCCTACATCTACTCATCCAGGCTATGTCTCAACAGCTTGTCTCCAAGGGCATTATGGGAGACAGTGTCCAAGGCCTTAGGTAGACAAAATCCACCGCTACCCCCATGTTTGCCAGACCAAGAGGTGCTTTTCCCTCATGTACTAGGGCAAAGATGGATTGCTCTTATTGGGGCAGTTTGTTGTGTTGATACGTAACATAAGGGGACAGATATGTTTTATTAGTGAAGAGAATGCATTTAATAAAGTCAGTCTCTAAGCTTTAGCTCTTGGACGCATACACTACGGGCTGCAGTGTTTCTCCTCTAGACACTGACCACAGCAGCAGTGTTAGCTCTGACTTCTTCATTTCTAGTGTCTTGTGGGAAATATCACCTTCAGTTTCATGTGAATGCTGTAATAACCATTAATGCTTCTGTTTCCTTAGGTATGTTTGACTTACAAAGACCAGATCAGATTTTAGAGCAGCTCAGGTCTCTTGAGTAAATGTGTAATGGGCATTCTTTCAACTGGGTAATTAGGGGGAAATTGTGAGAGCTTTTTCCTCACATGAACTACATAACTAGGCCACACTATCTAAGGCAAAAGTAAGTCAAAGTATGTCACAAAAATCTCTGCGTGAAAGTGGCAGATGTTAAACTTACTTCTAAGTATTAAAGAGCCAAGCTGATACTGCAGTTAACATTTTAAATTTGTGAAAATGTTGACTGATTGCATAAAATATACTGCTTCCTAGTTCTGTGTGCTTTTGCTTTCTGTTTCTAAATAAAAGAAAGCTTCTTTTCAATGTAGACCTTCTGTACTGCAGAGCTTTGTTAGGAAGTCTTTCAGTTTTTGGAATCAAATTGGTATTGAGTACTGCTGAAGGGAGAGTTCAGCAGCGAGGATTTAATGCTGCAAGTGATTTTTTGTTTGTTTGTTTTTGTTTTTATATATGAAACCAAATATCCTGCATTTACTGTTCTGTACAGCTCCTTTCTGGGTTTATTTTTGCATTTTGACCTGAGGGTAGAATTGCCTTCTGATTTTATGTTTTGTATGCAACTGTTATATTTGCCAAATTTCACTGATTTGCTTGAAACGGCATAATTATTTTGTGCGGGTTTTACTGCTTCTTCATACGTAGTTCAGTAGCTGTTCACTACCATGAAGATTGTTTTAGCAAAGTTTGTACGTCTATAAAACTAAATATTGCAAGGGGATGTTGAGATGGAATGAAGAATTTTTTCCTACTCTTCATTTAGATCCAAAGGCAGAAACAAGACTGTATATTATGGTGAATGACTTTGAATTTCATGTGTACAACCGTTCTGAGCTTTATGGACAACTTCAAGAGCTATTTGGCTTGGATCCTACAATAATTCCAGCCAAGAAAGATGATGAAAAAGCACAAGTGAATGGAAGGCAGAGAACACATACCAATCTTGAAAGGTAAATTATTATTCATTTTGCTGTTTTGTTGATGCTTTGTTCTATGAAGTGCTGAACTAATTGGGTAATGTTTTCTTAACGTAAGCTCTGAAGGCCAAATGGCTGAAGCACGGTAGAGTGAGAAATTGCACTGACAAGCATGACAGTTTAAATCTTTTTCCTTTCCTCAGTCTTCCCACTACAATAATTTTTTAAAATGGCCAAACAAAGCAAATACCCCTTGCTTAATGATCAGAGATGGGTTGAAAAATCTATTTGAAGCACTGTGGAAAGGGAGGATGTGTTGAAAAGGATTATGCTTGCAGAATAATAACAGTGTTGCTCAGTAGAAGTAATAATCCCTCAAGGTATTGAATGTGAGGATCTGTGTAATGCTGGGAGGGCATACTGGTTTTTGAGTCTTACAGTCAGAGTGATTTTTGGAGTGGATTTCTTTTTTAGTGGTATGTGTCTGTGTGTAGTTACACAAACCTTAACTATTTCATTCCTCTTTTTGGGTACTGTATAAAACAAGGTGTGGGCATAGAGAGAGTTTTTCTGCATAACTTAACTTATTTGTAGTGGTGTTATGTATTCAACTGTAGGCCTAAATTATGTAGTGGGCTGCTTGCAGTGTGCTGTGACAGTGCTGAGTCTTTGTAGGGGCTGCACCTCCAAACCAGTCTCTTCGTATTTTCTTGTTTACACCTGCATGAAGGACTTCTGCCTTTGCTAAGTGACAGATCACGCATCAAAGACTTAAAAGGATTATTTGAATCATATTTGGAAAAAAAAACCAAGTTCCTCAAGGACGATGTACTTGTTTTCTTGTTTTCTGCCTGTGTGAGCTCACAGTACACCAACAGCTGAGGTCTAGGTGTACAAGCTTCATGTTACTCTTCCAGGCTCTGGTGGAGTCTTTAGTATGCTGCTAGCAGGTTTCTTAGAGGAGGTACCCTTGTGGGGAGAAGTGTTTTCAAAGAGCTGTGCATTAAAGATCCCTAGAATAAAAGCTTGGTTAGTTTTTCCGCAGAAAAGACTGAATAAAAAACTGTTTTTTCCACAGTGTGAAAGTGAAAACAGAATCTCAAGACCCTTCTTCTTCATGGAGATCACTCATTCCTGTTATTAAAGTCAATGTGAGCACGGTAAGTGGGAAAAATGTCCCTGTTAATGAAATTATTTAGTAGTACATGCATAAAAAATAGATTTGCAACTCAATTTTCTTGAATGTTCTTTTTTATTTTTTTGTTTTCCTTCATGCTTTCTGTAATTTTTGGAATGACATCACCACCCCCCACCACCACTTTCCTTACACAGTCATAGATCTTCCTGGCACGCATAGAAACAAAGTTATATTTTCCATTTTGGGAAATAATGTGTTTCTTAGGCTTATGTAATGGTTTAAAAAATGTCACAAAATAATTAAGCTAGGTAATGGGTGTTACGCATTTTTATTATTAATTTTTGTTTCTGTGCATCTTTTACTAGGGATATTTGAAAGACTGTTTAAAAGCTACTGCTGTTTCACAAAAAAACAGAGAAACTGTTATTGTTGTAATAGGAAATAAAACGTTTGGAGTTTGAATGTGCAAGGCAAAATTTTATTTATGCACAGATTATGGCTAAAATTCAGATATCCAATCTTTTTTTACTTAGGAATGGTTAAACTGTATTGTTACAGGTGAATTATAAATACATATATATGAAAAAGCAGCGCATTAGAAGTAATTGGTTATCTTCTTAATTTAGGGTCGCTTGGCATTTGGGAATCATTATCAACCACAAACACTTTGCATTAACTTCGATGATGCTTTTTTGACATATACCACAAAGCCACCTTCCAGCCACCTTGATCAGTTTATGCATATTGTGAAAGGAAAATTGGAGAATGTTAGAGTCATGCTGGTTCCAAGTCCAAGATATGTTGGTCTTCAAAATGATGAGTAAGTTCTGTTGAAGTTTCTGTTAAGATTCTTTATTATTTCCGAATTTATTATAAGAAAATCAAGTGAAGAAAGTTGAATGTGTTTCTGTGACTTTTCTTAATGTGTTGAGATGATTGGCATTTCTACCACACTGAAGTTGTTAAATGTTGAAACATTGAAACAATTTCATTTATGGGGAAAAGTACTGTTTTTCTATCTCGTTCTAGATGCTTTTTTAAGGTATTCTGCTCTATGATTAATGTTCTGCATTCAGTTATTCTTCTTCACTCCGTGTGTACAAAGCTGTGTGCAGGCTCTGACAGCTATAACACTTCAGGATAAGTGCAATAGTTGAGATGTTTTGTTCTGTAGATATAGTTTGCATATAGTTTGGAAAACATTTTTAAGAAATTTAAAAACAAAAGCAGGGAAAAGGTGCACGGTACCTGATGTTGTAGAAATTGTGTTATCTTCAGAAGGCAGATCCTTCTACCTCTGTATGTTCTGCTTCTAGACAGCCAGGATTATGCAGCTTTAACAAACTGGAAGATACTAAGGCAAAGAAAAAAAATAGGTTGCTTGCGTGAAAAAAATTGATACCAGGGTTCAGGTTCTATTGCACTTCAACCAACTAGACATTTATGTGCATACTACATGAAAACCTATTGCTATGGTATGAATCTCATAGCCAGAATTTTTCTGCATTATGTTATTCAATGCTTGCAGTATGGTATAGTCAACAGATAATTTGGACAAAGCTGCAGAATTTCAGTTATTATTTGAGTTACAGGCATTATTTGCTCAACAAAAATAATACATTATATCCTTGGACAACTGCAGGTATGATTTTATGTTTAATGATAATATCAATCCATATAGCTCCTAAGCAACCATATCCAGAGAATGAATTACTATACTTGGAAATAAACTGTACTTCATTAGTCTGTACCTTAATCAGCTTTGTATCAGCCAGATACTGCCACCTATATAAAGTACCTTTATGTATTTTCAACTTCAGATTGCACTCTGTGGTTGTATACAGAATATCTCGATCTTTGAACATGACGACAAAGGAAACTTCAATTAATATTGAAAGCAAGCTAACAAGATTAAAACAGAATAGGATTAAGATACTGGAACTATTAGCTTTTTATTCCTGCTTCCGCAAAGTGTTTTCCTTTTATGCAGTTGCCGTGCAGCTCCTGATAGCTGAAGGATAGCATGTGTGCAGAAAACATGTGCCCTAATTTACTGAGTAGATTCAATAAATGACCCAGTTCACTGCAAAATGGGAGTGCTTTTGAATCTTGAGAGCCTGCCCTCTTATGCTTTTTTGGCTTAAACATTAAGCGGTGTGTCTTAACGTTCAGGCAGTGTATGAATAGAAAACAGTAAAATGATGATTAAATTTGTAACAGACTGACTAATTCATGCAAACATCAAAAAGCAGACTTAATGGCTGTCATTTATTACAGACTCCTCAACACCTTCATCACTTTTTTTTGCAAGTAACTCTCCAAAACCTAGGGTTTAGAAAAAAAAAATGAAGAAAAGTGCTAGGAGAAGCCCTCCTTTTGAAGCCCTCTTGGTGGTACACTTAGTTGGAGAAGCTGATGCTACCTGCTTAGCCTGCTTGTACAGAGATGCAGTGGCTGAATTGTGTGTGTTGGGGTGTGAGCAGAATGAACTGAGCTCTCTCCATTAACTGCTGTTTAAATATATCTGAGTACTTTTCTTCCCACTTCTATTCACAAACTGCTAAATAATTTTTTTATTTCAGATCCTACTCTATTTGCATCTCACTAGGGAGGCCAATTCAATTTTAGACAGAAAGAAGAAATAATTGGAAAATTAAAGTGAATAGGAAGTATTTCATCTTTCACTGCTGCTATTACTCTCAAAGTAAAATTGATCTGAAATTTCCCACTAAGTTGCTTATGAAGGACTAGCAGCACATGAGTTCTTCATCTGCTGCCTCTCATATATTTCAAGCTTTACTGTGTTTGAAATGAAATGCAGTGCAATAAGCAGCATGCTTCTATCCCATTAGTCTTACACCATGTATTTTTGGATTTTCTTCTTTTCATTAAGAAGTGCAAACACACAGAAGTGGCTGAAAAGTGCAAAAGACATCTCTTGTGAAAATACAATTATAAATTATAAATTAATGTGAGATAATGTAAACAAATGACTGTAGTATACGAGTGTTAGGAGAAATGTTACACGTATTTTGTATTTAGATCCTTTCAAGTGAAACATTATTAAGCAAGAAGAGGGCTTGCTTTTAGTGTTTTTGTTGTTTTTTGTTTTTTTTTTTTTTAAACTCATGGTCTAATTACTGAAGAGTTGAAGACGGCTGGTCCCTCTGGTTCAGAGTGCTATTTTAGTAAGAAATTATTAGCAGGAGAAAGAACATGATGTAGGACAAGGAGAAAGGAATTCTTGATAGAGAAGCATTGAAAGTAGAACTTTAGTAGGTGTGACACGTGAGAAATGTCTTTGTGCCAAGAGAAAGCTTGTATCTTAGTGCGTGAGATAACTAAAGCCTTTAGCTATTTTATACAGAAGTAATGATGTAATGATCAAATAGTTTCTGCAATTCAAGGTTGACACTGCCTAGCAATATGACTTCTGCTTTTGATAAAGGAAGACAAGACCAGAGCATTCCTTGCTTATTTTCTTAAGCATGTTTAGCTTTAGGTAGAAGATAGACTAAGAAGCACAGCATGGTAGGGAGGAAACAAGACTGTCTGAAGTATTAACCTGTACTTTTCACTTCAGAACAAACAAGATTGGACAGAGTGTGATGTGTGCCTTGTGTGTCCGTGTGCCTGGATCCCTCCATGTGTTCCCCCTGCCCTGCTTGTAATGTCATGGGACGAAAGGGCAGTAGATGAAATGGCCTCTGGCTCTTATGGTCGATATGAAGTTGAGCTGCTAGCAGCCATGGTATAGACAAGTGGAGCTGCTGTCTTCAGACTGCATCAAGCTGGAGTTTTTCCCACAAAACCTTCTTGGTCAGATGCCCCTTACAGCGTATTTCCAGCGCTGCAGGTCTCTTTGTTCAGCAAAAACTTAATGGGCATCAAAGGTCAAACAATAACAGCAAATTGCACTTAAGGGACTTCTGGAAATGGGTTTTAATGTATCCATGTGGTTTCCTGCTCAGAACTGGCTTTTCTTCAACCTGCTTAAATGTGGACAAAACTGTATTAGTGCTTGTACTTGCTGTGTGGATATTGAGGAACTGCACAAAGCATATCCCCTTCTGTTCTCTGTAAATTTATGATGAGGCTTCTTTTCAGTATGTTTTATGATCTCTTGGAATCCGCAGACTTTTCCAGGAGTATAATATGTTGCTTATGGGTTAGAACTGGCATTTGGTTTGTTCAAGCTCCAGTACTTTTGGAATCTTCAAATGGGAGGGTTTTCATTGACCTTACTGAGATATGCAACTGCCTGCAATTCCTCTGAAATGGAAAACCCTGGAGTTTTGCACAAATCTCTGGAAGGCTTATACAGATATTTTCAGTAAAATACTTTTTTAGAATGGCTTGCTTGATAGAGTGTTACTGATGATTCTTTAGTACGTACTATTTGTAAGCTACGAGTGAATCTGACCTATGTTACTCTTTCATTCTGCTTAATGCATCTTTACACTTTTTTTCCATTTCAGACCACCGAGGCTGATGGGTGAAGGATTTGTGGTAATGCAGTCCAATGATGTTGACATCTATTATTATATGGATGAACCAGGTACCTTGTGTTAAATATCAAGTTTTAAGGGATGGAAATGTTGATTGTATTTTTAATTGTCTGGGATTGTTAGATAATTTATCTTCATGCTGGTAAAATATAATATTTGAAGTGGGAAAAAAGGCATTCTTAAGTAGTAGAGTCACACCCTTATTTCTGAAAAATTAAAAAAAAAAATCCCCCCAAATTCCACAGAAACAAATTGGAAAGAGTTGATGAATATCATGTTTCAGAGAATGTGAGATTTTTTTGACCACTTTCTTTTTAAGTGTTTCTGTTTTAAGTGTTTTAACCACTTTCTTTTTAACCACTTTCTTGTCAGTGTTTAGATTTAGATTGGGCTATCTAGAAGGCCTAGGGAATCCCAAGGGTAGAATATCTGTACATGTAGAACTAAAAGTTTTATTGATGAGTATTAAATAGATGCAGGCAGTCAGTCAGCAGTGCCTTAATTGAGTTCACACGCAAGATGCATGCAACATGAACATACCAATGAATATTGGTACAGAGATTATTTTTGAAGCTGTGAATTTAAATTATTTTGGTTTCCAAAGGTAGTTTGGGGATGGAGACAGTTTATGGTCAATATGTGTTACTGATTTTTTTAGTTTTTATTGAAAGGTTATTTAACTGTTGATGTCTGAATACTGTAGTGTCTGTTCTTTTTGCTTTAAATCCAGTGCATTTTACTACCATGTTATTCTGTTGGAGGTTTTTGTTGTTGTTGTTTACAAAAGCTTTTATTTTGATTATATTTGAAGTGTAATCTGAATCTTTAATAAAGAACAAACAGTAATTCAACAATCAACAACATAATTCAACAATGATGTGTGTTGGTGGAAGATTGATGGCTATTTTGGATCGTTACTGAATGACTGCTTGAACTTTTGTTAGTAATCCTGGGTGTACTGTTGTAAGGTTTTCCTCTTTATTTGCTTGTGTTGTCTGTGGAGATTATATTTTTTCTTTTCTCATCTTTGTTTTAAAACTTATTCTAACTTTGTAAGTAGAATTGAGAACTGAAGGTGGATGAATGAAGGCCTGAATTGGTAAAAAAAAAAAAAAAAAAAAAAAAAAAAACCATACTTAGCAGATAAAACTGCTTTTTTGCCAGCGTTTCAGTGGCATTAGAAACCAGTACTTGAGAATATCCCAAGGATTTTGGCTCATTTTCTTGCTCTTCTTATGAGAGTGTGTTCAAATTGTGGCTTGATACCTACATACTACAGTGGTCTCAAAAAAAAAAAAAAAAAAACCCAACCAACCAAAGGAAAACCCAATTTAATTGTATTGTGCTTTGTGGATGTTTTTCATGTTAATTTGAAGGAGCTTCCTTTGATAATCTCTTTATTATATTATGTAATATAGGTCTTGTACCAGAGGAGACAGAGGAAAGTAATGATGGAGAAGCTAACAATGAAGACAGCAAATTACAGGATCTGCCACCATGCTGGGGTTTGGACATTGTTTGTGGAAAAGGAACAGACTTCAACTATGGACCTTGGGCTGATAGGCAGAGGTATTATCATAATTTATGGTTTCAATTTTAATCTTTAATATATCTTATTATTGTGCAGACATTATAGAGTCTCCAGTATGTGATTACTTTTCTTAAAATTTGTATGGGTTAGACTAGTCTTGTAAGGAAAAAAGAATTCTGTCACAATTGGTTAGAGTTAGTAAATTCACTATTGTTTACTGTGTTGTCCTAAAGGTAGAATCTTTCTGTGAGATTTTATTATTAGATTAATAGTTTTTGTTCCTATTTTTTGGAACAACATAGTCTTATTATATGTCAAGTGTTACATACCTGAGGGTTTAATTTTTTTATTGCTTTTATTTAAACTTGTTGAGTTCTTATTGGCTTATTTCTCTGAAGCTTATGGTTTGAAATACACTGCATGTTGGTGAGAAAATCCATGGAAGTACAAATCTGGCTTTGAAAATAATGAGGTGTTATCATTTATCACTGCTTAACAGAATCAACCACTTGATGCTGTCTCCAAAGTGTTTATAATCTAGATGTTTTAGTGATTAAAGTATTAGGCTAGAGTTCTATTACTGTTTTTCACTAAGCTCTCTGTATTTTATGCGTGAATATTTCTGTTGGAGACAGTGGGATTGCTTAGAGAGTGAAGGGCTGTTAAGTAACAGTGACATAATCAGTACTTTACCTTTTTTCTCTTGTTAATTACAAATTAATACTTTTCTTGGCCTCTTTTAATTCTTCTGTAAAACTGATGGGACTAACTGTCTCTTAAGAATGTGTGGATGGCAGATTAGTCATCAGATATACCAGTGTCTTGTAGAACTTGAGAGAAAATGCTGATTTCTAGAACAAAATGTGAAGTCAATGCATTATTAATGACATTTTTAATACTGTCAAGAAAAATAGAACTGTGATGGTATGCTTTTTATAATTTCAAGTGGCTAGCCAGCAGGTAGTCTGGTGCACAGTGTGTTCCAAGGTGCACAGTATGCACAAGGTTCGTAGGCATATGAACCATTCATACCTGGGAACACTTTCTCATCATGCCATGAATAGAAGATAGAGTTTTGGAAAGTACCTGTATGTTTTCAAAGCACTGATCTGTGGAAATTCTTTGGACTTTGTACTCCTCAATTCATGTAAGAGCTTCCACAAATACTGATCTTAACTACTCCATGCAGTAATGCTTTGGGTTTTCCCAGATGAGTGTCACTGTAGTGATTTTTGACTGTGTGCATGTGATTGGCTTTTTGTTTTTTTTTTTTCTTATTGAAGTTGTGGGTTTGTTTCTTTTTGTTGTTGTTTTTGTTTGTTTGTTTTCCCCTGCTGGTGCTAACTTTTAAGTTGTCTTAGTGGTCAGGTGCTTGATGCATGGGAACTGTTACTCAGCTTAAGGACTCACTTCCTCAACTAAGTAAGCTCTGCTGTCTGTACTCCATCTCTGCGGTGTTCCTTCCATGTTACTAAATGTTCAGATATGAGTATTTAGAAATGTAGGTTTCATTTTATTTCCTTTCAGAAGTCCTAAACGTTTTGTACTTTGTTTCTTTCTGAACATTACAATGATAAGTTATGCACAAACTGACGCATAGACAGATTCCTTCCTGTTATACTTTTCTGGTAGATTTGTAAGCTAAGATTAGGAGTAAGAAGAATACCATAGTTTGCAATCTGAGTTAGATTTTTAAAAATCCTTTATGGTCTGTCTACTGTGGCTTTTATCCAATAGACAATTCTTATTAACAGAAGTTTTGGAGTTTTGCATCGGTAGTGACTTAGTTTCATCATCAGGGAGCCTTCTAAACAAGCATCCCTTCCTAAAGCATGTGCTGGTTGTCTGAAGACTCAGCAATTGGAAAATCATTAAGTGAACCGAATACATAAATAAACATGTTTATGTATATTTGTTCTGTAAATTAAAACAACTGTTTTGTCTTTCTTCCCTGCTAGGGATTGCTTGTGGAAGTTTTTCTTCCCGCCAGACTACCAAGTTATGAAAATCTCTGAAATTGCTCAGCCTGGGAAACCGAGACAGATTCTTGCATTTGAACTGCGGATGAATATTATTGCAGATGCCACCATTGATTTGCTTTTTACAAAAAATAGGGTAAATAATGAAATCTTGTATGTAAAATGCTTTTTCAGCTGTGGTTCCACTCTGCTTTTTTGGTTTTACGTGTTTTTACTTGTCTCAGGTGCTTATAAAAGCTAGGAGAAACTGTATTTATTTTCTGTGATTATAGATGTATATTAGGATGAAACTTGCCCTGATGAAGACGGAATTTCTTCTGATATTGGATTAATATCTGGTATTACTGGAGAGATGATAGCAGGAGAAACGAAAGTTGCATATATGGGGGGGTTATAAATGGAGTGTAGCGTAAGTTCACTGAATGTCTAGTTTCCTTACACAAAGCTACTCCATCAGTAATTTTTCATCAGTCATTTAGTTTTTTTTAACCCAGGTGTGTGGATAATAATAGCCAGATGCATGAAGTATACTGGCTGACACTGAAGGTCTAGAAATAATGCTTGTTTTTTTTTTTTTTTAATTCATGCAGGAAACAAATGCTGTCCATGTAAACGTTGGTGCAGGATCATATTTGGAAGTAAATATTCCCATGACAGTTGGTGAAAATGGTGAGTGAAGGCTAAGATTAATTTGTTTTCTTAATTTTTTTTCCTAAACAGTTGTCTTAATACATATCAGGGTGACTATCTTGCAGTGTTTTCCCTTGAATGTGAGATAAACAAATATCCATATGTAGTATATCAGTATACACATACAATTTAGTACACAAGGAAAGAAAAAGAGTTTCCTTATACATTTCACTGAAGTTATTAAAGCATTATGTATTTAAATAATTAAGTTACCTCCATATTTTATTTGGGTTGAGAAACCGAAGTCAAAATTTCTAACTACTAGAAAGTGCATCATTTTTTTTTAGGCAAATGATGTATTCATTGTCAACTCAAAGCAGGAAATCATGTTCAGTAGGGTTAGTGTCACAGTTGAACTGTGCTGAGGAATACATTATGAAAAATAATTTAGTAATACTTTTTTAAAATAAACTCCGAAGTCTGAGACAAATGTAAGAAGTTGAGATAAATGTAAAGTTATGTTGTTTTGTTTTGTTTGATTTACTCAGTTAGTTGAATGGTTTGAATCCTTTCTGCTGATTTGTTTATTCTCTTGATTCTCTCTGGTATATTTGCATTTTCTTGTGCATTTCACGCTAAGATTTCTGGAACCTAAGCCATACCATCCCTCCAACAGAAGACAGTAAGCTGTTTGTTGACCAATAGGGGATGGAATTATCAGAGTAGCAATTTTCACCACAACATTTCTTCACTGCTTGGGAACTGCTGAATTGACTGGTGATATTTTTTTTTTTAATGTTTGTGTAACTATTATATTGGAACAATGATTTTTGTATTTTTATTTACCAGGCTATTCACCTACAATTAAAGGGCAGCTTCTACACGTTGATGCCACCAGCAGTATGCAGTATCGGACTCTCTTAGAAGCTGAAATGCTAGCTGTAAGTTTGCATTATTAAGAACATAGCTTTGTTCTTTAAAGAATTTTTAATAAAGAGCATATTTGTTTGCTTATGGAGTTGATGTTCAGGATTGTAAACAGTGCAGAAGTACAACCTTTTAATGTTTTTTATAAGACGTTGATATGTAGGGAAGGTTTTATGTGCATTGAAACCTGTGGGTGGGTTGCCTAGTTTACTTTGTAGCTGTGTGTTTGTATAGACTTTACCATGGTAAATCATTACACTTGTAGCTGTGCTGAAGAATATCTGCTTGTGTAGGTATTTCAAGGTACTTAAACTTTTTGAAACGATACTGTGTTCTCATTTGCCTAACATTCAACTTCTGTAATTTGTCAACAACCTTTCTCACTAGTTTTTAAATGACCTTATTAGAGTGATGTTTTTAATGTCTAGCTTTTGAGCATCATATCAGTTGTTTGGTACATCTAGTGCAACGGATGTTACATTTGTCGAGCCATATCGGAAGTTTGTAGTAATACCTTTTCAAATAAATGAATACACTAACACTTGACCTTCAAACTCAGAAAGACAGAGAGTGAGATTAAATTATTAAGGAACTGGAGAGGCCTTCTGTTCATCTCAGCAGGAAAAGAGTTTTAATTATTCAGCAAAGTACATATGTGAAAACTGCTGCGCTACAGGGTCAAACACTGTCGTGTTTTCAAATAATTCTAATACTTTAATATCTTGTTCACAGTTTCACATTAATGCCAGCTATCCCCGGATATGGAACATGCCACAGACATGGCAGTGTGAACTTGAGGTTTATAAAGCAACATATCATTTTATCTTTGCTCAGAAAAGCTTCTTTACAGGTAACTGCTTCACTGAATAAATTATGTATCAAATTAAATGTTTACCACTATTTAGCACTTCTTCAAACTTACAGTTGCAGATATGGTGATTTCACATCTTCAGGAAAACAAATTATTATTGAGGACCAAGTTCCCAATGCGTTCTGTGGGCTATTAGTGTCTAATTACACGATATTCTTATATTTCAGTAGATATACTGAATAATTTAGTTTTCTAACAGCTAAGTAAAATTTGATCTGCAGTTATGCTAAGTGATCTTAAAATGAAGATGTGGGTTTTTTTTTTTGTTTTGTTTGTTTGTTTTTTGGTTTTTGGTTTTTTGGTTTTTTTAAACCAGAGCTATTGATTAATTTAATAATTGCCACTAGGATGTTGATTTCTCTGACATTTCTCTTTTTTGGCTGACTGATTTTTAGTTATTCAGGCTTAGGTCTTGTCTGTATGGCTGACAGATGATGAGGGAAAGTAATTTGCTCCTTGGAATTTTGGGTTATGAGGAAGAACACGTGTACACAAGACAACCCTGCATCACCAAACTGTTGCTGAATGTTCCAGCTGCAGAAATAGAAAGAATACAGCCCTATCAGTGGGGCGCTACCTGCTCTAATTAGCCCTGCTGGGTGGAGGATTAATTAGTACAAGCATAGTGTGATGCTAATAAAGTTATCTCCTAGTGAGGCTAGAGTCATCATTTATACAGCGCTGTTGTACACACTGTAATCTACCAATCTATGCAGAGTGAACTGGGAGCTTCTTCAGAAACACTGTTTTGCTGTATCAGACTTGGTGGTAGGAAATACAACTAGTAGATGCTCATAGTACTAGAATGGAAAACCAAAGGAAAACATTGATTAGTCCATTGTTTTTTGGATAAACGTGAAACCTTGTTTCTGAATAAAACTAATCTAGAAAGCGTGAGTAAACCTATGGCATTATTACAGCTTAGCAAGCAAGGAGATGGATTCACAGGAAGTATTTGTGGAATATCTGCTTGAGGAATGGATGCTGTGTGTATTTTTCCTCATTTTCCTTTTCCAAGGAACCAATGTTGACAATTTACATTTTATTAAAAGCCAGGTTAACTTGAAAGAGGAAATCTCTCACCCGATTGCTACTAACTCATCTTTTATTACTTTATGTAATTTTAGATTTGATCCAAGACTGGTCTAGTGATAGTGCACCTGATATTTATTCATTTGTTCCTTATATGTGGAATTTCAAAGTCATGTTTCATCAATTTGAAATGATTTGGGCAGCTAATCAACACAACTGGATTGACTGTTCCACCAAACAACAAGAAAATGGTAAAGTCAGTTTAAGATTTGAAACAGTGCACACAGTGACAAAAATTCTAGCATGTTTACTGTGAAATGAAATGAATAATAGCTACTCATTTTGCTACTGTTGTTATTCATAAGCCATCCTAAAACTGCTGCAAGTCCTCACTTGTTTTGTACATTTCATACAAGTATGTACCTTCTCTTAGGAGCGTAGCTTCAGCTCACATTTTTAGCATTCATTTTTGAGGACCCTTTGAATGCTCAGAATAATTTGGTAGTTTATACTCTAAATGCATGGCATTTTCTTTTGTCATGAGTTCATGTCTTTTTCCTTAATTATACCTATATATTTGATATTTGCCTAAGAACAAAATAGGGAGTCATTTTGACAGTGTTTTATTTGTTTACTTTTCCTATTCTCTCCCAGTTTATCTAGCAGCTTGTGGAGAAACATTAAACATTGTTTTCTCTCTGCCTTTCACTGACTTTGTTCCAACTACATGCAATACCAGATTCTCTTTAAAGGTAAGTTCTGTTCTCTCAGTGCCCCTCTCTCTTTTTTTTTTTTTCTTTTTCTTTTTTTTTGGTTGTTTTCTGGATGTGAAATATTTTACTTCCTTTTCTTCTTCAGTTAGGAACTTCAGAGTAAACTCCTTCCTGAAAGAAAAATATTCTCTTTCAATTCCTGATCATATAATTTTTCTTTAAATAAGCCAGAAGTAAATAATTTCTCTTGATTACATGAAACATCCAATCATGGGTGTTTTAGGTTTTTTTTTTTTAGTTTTTAGATATGTATACAGACATACAGACACACACGCATAAATGTATATACATTTGGAATGAGTAATCCAAACTGTTTTGGAAAGCTGTCTTCAGATCTTTGGTATCTTCTATAAAATAACAAATGTATTTTTAATGTGCCAAACTAATTCTTTGGAACATTGTACCTCTTGTTTTGTCTTCTTTAAAATAGAGGTTGTTTAGTGTTATTGACACTAAAAACTGGTTGAAGGTGACGTTGGTAAGCTTGTGTAATTTGATAGCAAAATAAGCAAGGCTATATTTAAATTAAGAAAAAAAAAAAAAAAAAAGTGTGGTTGATTTTAGGAAGTTGGTAAGTTGTGGGCCAGTCACTGAATTTTTGCATTATGGATTGAACAGAAGAACAACTGAAATCCCCAAAAGCTGTGCACCCGTGTTTTGCAGCTTGCTATGATGTGTTCTTATATGCAAGTTACTGGATGCATAACTGCTAAGAACTGCAGAGATCTTGGGATATTATAACAAATTGGTGGGAGCTGTGGTCAGCAGTCACGTAAAGACTAAGACATGATGCATCACCTTGTCATCATCTTTGTGAAGATGGTTGTACATGTGAGCATGTAAATAAAATGAACATTGTGCAGAAAATGAATGCAAATATACTTTTCATTATTAATCTTTGATTTTAGGGAGAAGATGTTGATCTTCATTTGTATCTACCAGATTGTCATCCTAGCAAATATTCTCTTTTTATGTTGGTGAAAGATTGTCAACCTAATAAAATAAATCCTGAATCTTGCATTTCTGGTGAATGTCCAAGTGGTCAGAAAACAGGCAAACCCAAGTGGAGGAACATTACTCAGGAAGAGTGAGTCTAGTTTTGGTTTATGTCTATGTATCTATATTGACTTTTTATATTTACTTATTTTCTTTGTGGAAAAGCAACTTAGTATGTTAATGGAACATATATGATGAAACGTGTGCTACAAATGTTTCTTTTTGAAAGGGCTGGATGGGTTGAATGCTGGACAGTCCCAAGTGTTGTGTTTACGATTGACTACTCGTGGCACCCAATTTATCCTCAAAAGGCCGATGAGCAGTTAAAACAATCCTGTAAGTGCAAATGTGTTTTTCTTCTCAGTATGTTTCATTTCAGGAAGTGCTGTGACTGTGTTGGCTCTAACTTCTTAAATTTGCAGAAATTCATTTTAAACTGAACTGCTTTTGTTTGTGGAGTTTTTTTGTTTGTTTGTTTGTTTTTCTTTTTTTTTGATCAAAGGTGGGACTGCTAATTTTCATTTCAAACCTGACAACATTTTTTTCAATTTAAGATTTCAGAAAGTATCCGAATTCCCTATGGAAAAAAGAGATACCGTTTGTGGTTAATTTCTCCTTATCCATAACAGTAGATTTCTTTAATGGGTTGTTACCTGAAAAAAATTATCACTTAGTTTAATAAATGTGAAGTACAGCATTTTTGGCAGTACTGTGTTAAGCAGCCTTTCTAAATCTTTTTCCTTGTGATATTGTGACTTTTTCCTATCATTTTAATGTTTAAATACTTTATATTTGTATGAGATACAGTGACATAGGCTTACCTTCATGCATTTGGAAGTCATGCTGGTAAAGTGAACCATGGCAGATTGATAGGAATGTTAGACTAATAAGTCCAACAAGTATTTCTAACTAAGAATTTTCAAATTTTGAAGTTCTAAATGTGAAATCTATATATATAAAAGTTACAAAATACCCTAATTTTGTCTATGTGCTCAAGTATTTTTAGTACAGAGGGTGGTATGCAAGATGGTATGAGGTTATTTGGAAGTCTTTCAGGTTGAGGATAAAGAGAGGAACTGTGGAAGAAGTGGTAGTAGAGTAACAATGAGGACTAATTTGTATAAGCCTCAATGAACAGGTGTTTGAAGGCATGATTCGGAATAAGATTTTTAAGTTTTGAGTTCTAGAAGAAATAAAATTTTTGAGTGTGAAACAGGATAAATAAGGTCCATTGTGCATATCCTCATTGAGTGTTGTTTTGAGACTCTATAAGTTTGTGTTAAGTTTGCATACTTCAGATTTGAAAGCATTTACTTATAATCATAACAGTTCAACCTGGATTTGGACATTTGTATATACACAGGTAATTGTACCTACAGCTTTGTTTAATGGGGAATTCTTCAATTAACAAAGTTGAGTACACTTCCACAGTTGGATTTGAGCTGTGATGCTGACACAGTGTGTTTGTTATAGTAATAACCATTGGTATTTTCCTTTGAATCAATTGATAAAACACTATAAATCTCTGAGAAACAAATATGTTGTATAATAGAGGTGCAATTTCCAAATAAGTGGTCTTCTCATTGTGGCGTTTAGCTGACTGATATAACATAAAGAAAACACTGAACAAGTATTATGGGCAATAATGATAGGTTAAAGCCTTGAAGGTAGTTTGCTGGACTCGTGTACTCACTGTAGCTCTGCATGCACTGATTCTCCCAATTAAACTAGCACCTGAACTCTTGTTCCACCAGGAACAAAATTTTCTATGATTTCCCCATAAAGCTTTAAAGCTTTTTGCTTTTCAGCAATCACTTTACAACCCCAAATGATTTTGAGTTATTCACTTCCTTTTCCTGGTCTTTCCTCACTTAAAAAAGACAATAAGCTTCTCCTTAGCTCCAAGTAAAAAGAAGAAATAGAATTTGAATTTCAGGACTGTTTTGTTACTAGAGTAATTGAGTTTGAGAGGAAATTGAAGCATACAGAGTCATTGGTTCAGAACAGATTTTTAATACATCTTTTGCAGTGTTTCTGTTTATTCACTTCTGTTTACTCTGCAATAGCTATGTGGTTGTGGGAAATCTGCTACACTGAAATAATAGCAGGTTTTGTTTAACTTGAAAAACAAGATAAATAAATTGATCTTTTTTTGTAACTTGTGGACTTGTTTTTCTCTTGCATAATTCATGCTGACAAAAATATTCTGTGTTTTACTGTATTCTCATGATTACTAGATCTGAGAAATCTGTTCTGTAGCATAGGTGTATTATCATAGTTACAGAATCCAAATCAGAAAGCTGCAAGAAGTTGTATGTTTATCATGCTTCCATATTTTTATAATTTTCTCTGGTTGAAACCTAACATAATAAAAATGTGTTCTCATTTTCTCCCAAGTGTCAGAAATGGAAGAAACAATGCTATCTGTGCTAAGGCCGTCACAGAAGACATCTGAGAGTGTGATTTCATCTCCCACTGCTTCGACCCGCCTTCCCCTCGACCCCGCAGAGCTACCCCCAGATAAGCTCCATGTGGAACTGGAACTCTCTCCAGATTCCCAGATAACTCTGTATGGACCATTGCTTAAAGCCTTTCTATCTATAAAGGTAAGCACAGAAACACAGCTCACAATCTTTATGGATGGCCACATGTTGGAAAGGGAAGTGATTTGTTTGGAATGGACAGAATTCTGCTGAATATGTGAATTTAGTCCTTTCATAAGGACTAGTTTGGCATGGCTTGGTTTGATGATATGGGTTGAGTACAGTTGGCACAGGCTTATAAGAAGGCTTACGAAACAGAAGTAAACTTGTATCAGCATAGTTTTTCTTTTGTGATGTTGTGCATGTAAATTTGTAGAAACATAAAAATGCATCTTTGACTGGAGTGTACGTTAACAGCTACGTTTATGCAAAGATATATCAGAATTTGTGCCTCTAGGGCATTTTAAGTTCTGCAGAGTATCCTGATTGTTTGTTTTTTGTTTTAATCAGGTTGTTGGAAATTTCTGCAGTTGGGGTCATAGAGGGAAAGGATGTGAGAATAAATTTAATTTAAAAAGCTACTTCAGGGAATATTTAGGAACAATTTTTTGTCTTGCCTTGATGTTACTCTGTTACACTTTAATATGCTAGCATCTGTTGCTTATCTCAAGTCGTCTTCTGTTAGTGGTCTTTAGAGTGGCTCACAGTGACTGAATTTCTTCCTACCTCCCTCACCTGGCCTTGTTATGACAAAGGCAGAGATGATTGAACGTGTCACTTCTATTAGATAAACAAAATACAAGCATTTCATAGTTAATTATTAGGTGGGTTTTTTTTTTTTTTTTTTTAAGGTTTGTTTTAACCCTTTTCTGTATGTTTTCATTTAGGGTTGGGATGAGGAATTTTCTGATGCTAGTGATTACTTGTAAGGACTGGTACTGAAGAAGTCACTTTTAAGTTCTTACATAAAGATCCTGCACGTATGCAATGAATAGCAGAAAAGAAAGCTTTTGCAGAGTCCAGGAATTGCAAATATGCTCATATATTATTTCATGTTGACACTAAAAGAAATAGGAACAACATTAGGCCAATAGCGAATGTCTTGAGAAGACTTCATATGTTGTGATACGGAAGTCCACATAATTGACAATAAATTGACACAATTTATTGAATTGGTTATTGATCTCCTCTTGGAGTTGTGTGCTGTGTGGTGATGCTGTCTTCCCATGCAAGCTTCTTCAATACTCATTTCCTCTGTAGAGATAAATAAACAGTGTTACGTTAGATCCTTTGATCCCATGCTGATTTGATTTTTGGCGTGCAGATTTTGTCTTCTGAATCTCAAAAGAAAATTTAGATAACTCATCTTTGAAAATGCAAATGTAATGTTCTTTTCAGCATTTTTGTCAGTATTTACATCATTTTGTCCAGCTGTACTGATAGCATCTTGTAGTAGATTACTGGTGATGTTTTTTTAATTTTATGCTCATTTTTCTATCTATTTGCTTTTAGTTCATTTTCATTGATCTTAAGTAAAATATGGGAGAGATTTATGCAGTTTTCATAAGTGTTCTGTTCTTTGGAGGTAGTTTTTTGGTATAGTGTCTTGTGCTCCCTGGGGATGTCCTACCTACTGGGAATGAATGATGTTCAAGTCCTGATAGAAAGTACTAAGAATAAGTTACTGGAGTTTCTAGCACCCTCTGCTGGATCTTCTTTATAGAACAACAGCAACAACAAAAGCTTCAAGATCTATATCCTCACAATGACTTCTATCTTTTCACTTCGTTAAAAAGCAAAGCCAGTTAACTTTGCTCAAATTCTGTGAACTTTTTGCTTTGTGCACTGAGTAGTACTTAGTTCATATATAGCGTTTTAATGGAAAAAATAGTTTGGAGACTTAATGTGAGACAATAAAATTACATATCCATGTCAGGTCTAATAATGTGCCTGTCTTTTCCTGCAGACCTTTTTCCAAGGATGTGAGCATTTTGCAATTGCTTGCTTGCTCTCTCTGTGTTGTACATTTCCTCTTTGCTTGCTTGCTTTACAGATTTGTGCTTAGAAAAGAATGAAGAAGTCTTAGCAGGCAGATGAATTTCAGGAAGGGGAAGAAGTTAGCGATAACCTTTGTAAAATTTTGTAAAATGTTTTCCCTACAGTCATTGCAAATAATTGATTTTCCTAGGAAAATTATTTTGGAGAAGATGACATGTATACTGATTTTGAAGAAGTTATTTCAAGCCCTGTTTTGTCTCTGTCAACATCTTCGAGCTCTGGATGGACAGCTGTGGGAGTAGAAAATGAAAAGAAAGAAAATGAAAGCTCAGTCAAGCCAGTTCACCCTCTTACTCTACGTCCATGGGATATTACTGTCCTTGTTAATTTGTACAAAGTGCATGGGCGATTGCCAGTGGTAAGAGCTTTAGAATCTTGAAGTATCTTGTTGCTTTTTTTTTCCAGCTGCATGATCTGGAGGTAAATGTAACTCCCTAGAATGTTAGGTTAGGCTGGGGAAGTGTTTTTAAAATGCATGGGTACTCTTCAGCAAAACTGTGGCTATCTAAAGTAGTTTGGAACATGGTTGGTTTTGCTTATCTGAAATGTGAACTGGATATCTTATAAATGATTTTTTATTCAAGAAAATAGGTTTTTGTGATCAGTAGTTCATTATTTTTGATTGACAATTACGATTTCTCTGCTAAATAGCAAAGCTATCTCCTGATGATACATCCTGCTCTTTGTAGCTGCATTGTGAGGGATTCCCAAGAATTTCAAAACTATTCTGGATGAAGGTTTGGATTAGCTCAGATGGATTTGAATTGCTGTTTATATTAACCGTTCAAAGATTTTTGAAGTTGCACAGATTTCTTTTTAATTATCAACTTGAAGGAAAGCTAGCATACTTACTGCTTGCAGGTTTGCTTCTAATCTAACAACTTCAACAGTGTTGTACGTTTCATATTCTGAAATGGCTGTTTGATTTTATTTTATTTTTTTTCGCTTTAGCATTGTAGTCCTGATGGTCCTGAGTGCCCTACAGCTTTCTTGGAGAGGTTGTGTTTTGAGATGAAGAAAGGATTTAGAGAAACAATGCTTCAACTTGTGCTGTCTCCAGTGAATTTGTTTCTGAATGACAATTATCAGGTAGTTAGCCAATTTTATTTGGTTGTGTTTTGTCTGGTTTGGGGGAATTATAACCATTTTAATATGGACTCTTTTGATATATACAAGGCTTAAGGCTTTTGAATCATATGTGAAAGAAGATTTTGATGCATATACATATATTTTATTCTTTGTTTCTCCAGCATACGTTTGAAGTGAAAGGCACATAGAATATTGTATGTTTTCTTAATTTTACTTAAATCTTCCTTGAAAAGATTCTTTACGAAATTGAGAGTAATAGTCAGATTGGTCTTAGAACTGTTGAATCTTTTTAAAGATTTTTATCTTAAAATCTATTGTAGGTAGTGATTCAAGTAAATTTTGTGCAGTGCCTGGAGATGTTTCACTTTTTTAAGCAGCAAAAAGAAAAATGGTAGTAAATAGAATAACTGCATCTTTCACATTTCTATGCATTTTGTTAGAATAAATCACAGAACTGGATCTTTAGCTTACAATCAAGATACTGGCATGGCCTGTAATTTTCCTCCAGTAGGGGTACAATGAAAATAATTAGAGACTAAATTAAGCATTACTTGTGGCTTGTCAGTTAGCTATGTACAATTTTACTGTAATTGTTAGTAAACTTTTCAAAAATTGCCCCCATGCATAAATTTAGTTCAGTGAAGATTTTAGGTGGCAATTCATTAGCACAAGCAATTATCCTTACTCAGTGAAGTTTGTGACTATTTCAATTCTTGTTTTATTTATGCACACACTGGTTGCATTAAAACCGCAGTACTTGAAGTGGGCCCTACAGATTACATTGTTTTTCAATCCCTGCATCCTGAAATATATTGCTGCCAAAAATAATAGTACAGTGTTTGAAAACCAGGTACTGCTAACCATACACAGACAAAGACACATGTCCCCTTGTTCTCTGCTATGTCAGGCAGCTAATGAAACAAATTGGTTGATGCTTGTTTAAACTTTCCAGATTTGGACCCAGTGCACAAGCACAAAAGTACCTTAAACAGAACCTCTGGCTGTAAACTGACTAAAAGAGAAAGGAACTGCAAGAGATAATGCACTGTCCTGACAAGAAGTTGAATAGCATTTTAGGACATGCCATGTTAGCCCTTATATTTGGAGAGTGTTACCTTCTTAAGCTCTGATGAGCAAAGAAAAGATCCCCGTAGAGAAAGTGGAATTGCAGCTTGCTGGGCTTTGGGTACAACACTGCAATTATCTATAATAGTAACCTGAGAAAAAGTGGTGGTGTGGAGTTGCAAGAATTGCAAATGAATAATCTCAATAGGATTAATACAGTGGTCTTTGGGGACAGCTGCCTATATTGGATATAATGATAACACCGGGCAGGCAATTCTCTTTCCCTTGTAACTTTGTTTCTGGAGCAAAGTGTCTGTATTGCAGGACTTGTTTTTCACAGGTGCAGCTGAAGGCAATGAGAATTGCTGTTTGAAACTGTAATTAAACCTGTATGTCAAAAAAGTCCTGAACATTTTCAGTTGGGGTAACCATGTCTGATGCAGGGTTTTCTTTGGTGTATTTTTGTTGTTTGTTTTGGTCGGTTGTTTTGTTTTTATTTTGATGGGATGTGGAGTGGGGGGATAGTATTATTCTATGAGGAATCCAAGCCATGTATTTAAGAAAATAATCTATTTTGTGTGCTCAATGACTTCTTTAAGGATTTTTTTCTAACTGTAATTTAATCACAGTGCATAACATGTGTACAAGGAAGTAGAGATGAGGTTGCAGCCATAACCTTAATTTTGGAGGGTTTTGGGTTTTTTTTCCTCTTTGTGATTTAATTGCCCTGAGACTTTAAACCTTTCGCCCCCAGCCCCTGTGTGTATATAAACATATAAAAATAGACTAGGCTTTCTGTTACTCTCTTTCAGAATTCCAAATATCAGGGGGGACATACTGATTATAAAAGCCAGAATGGTTTTAATCAAGTGAAAGCAAAAAGAGTTCCTAGGTGCAAAGGAGGGAGTACAGGGAATAAGGCTGCTTGCAGTGCTGCTATCTAGCAGCCAGTGCAGCACATTGCACCACATCTTGGCTATGAGAAATTTCAGCTTGCAGCTGATTTCCCTGTGTTTTGTTCTTACTGCTGCCTCGGGTTGGGGTGTTTAGATGACACTGCAAGACACGTCTGCAGCTGTTCTTTCATTTACAGTTTTCTTTCCTGCAGTTTATGCTGTCTGTGCTGTTTTCTCTTTGGCCGCTCCTCATTCCCTGGTTGGTTCCTAGTAAGACTTCTGTGTGGGGCATTTTTATTGGTTTAAATGATAAACACACCAGCAGGCACATTTTTAAAAATATCATGAGGAAAGATTTGATCAGTTTATGTGTTTTAGAAACACCTGATATTATTTCCTGGCATTTAATGATGGAAAGCATTCATACTTCAGTTAAAAAAAAAAAACCCTGTTAGTTTGACCCCTTATTCATATCATGTGTCACAAAAATGCTGCTTGACACTTCGCAGTTCAACCTTAAAGTATGCAGTTCATAGTTGTAATGTATGCGGAATAGGAATTTCTCTCTACGGAACTGAGCAAGTACCATTGCTTTATAGTTTTAGTGCCAGTTAGGTTAGCCTCCTGTTGTTTTGGAATAGTTTCCCTACACTGAGATGTGGGTTGCAGGTGATATCTGAAGACGTGTTTCTTCTTCACTAAGCAGCTCCAAAGGGTTTCCTGATGGTGGAAAACGAACTGGGCAGCGCAGTATGTTGATACTGAGGGAAAGAAAAATTTTGCTGTTGACTTACTGGATTTAAATCATAGCTTACCTCAGTGTAATCACAAGCTCCTAGAGTACGTCTGTGCAGCTTTTATCTTTTGGTTTCTTCTTTGGCCAGTGAAGTAATATTATTTTATCTGAGTTCTCATATCTGCAGCTGAGGAGCTTTGCTTTAGGTAACCAAGAAATTCTTCAATGAAAAATGCAATTTAGAGGACATTCTCTGATTTTATTTATTGATTTTTTTTCAGTTGTTGGTGACTGTGGCAGACATTCATAAGTCATTTATTTTTTAACCTTGATCCTTCCATTGTCAAATGTGGTCTTTCATTCTTTGTATTTTACTGCAGTACTATTTAAGAGATGTTCCCAATGATGTCACAGAGTGGAAATCCCCTAGGGAAGGTAATTGACGTTGGTTGCCAGTGGTTAAATGATAAGGCTTCCTTCCCCACATGAGATTTACGTATATGCTGTTGCATGTGTGATGCTGAGAAGTCTTGGGACTGTGTAACTGTATAAAAGTCAACAGGGTTTAGGAAGTGAATGTGAGCGTATATGAAATATCTGTGTTTATTTTTGTTTTTTTGCACTTTCTAATTATAAAATCTTTGCAGTTTACTTAACTGTTATCTTGTCCTTGACAGAGACCGGCAGCTGATGAAGTCCTTCGAGAGGGCCACATTAGTCTATCAGGTCTGCAGTTGCGTGCCCACGCGATGTTTTCTGCAGAAGGTTTGCCTCTTGGAAGTGATACTTTAGAATATGCGTGGCTAATAGATGTACAGGCTGGAAGTCTTACTGCCAAAGTTACAGCACCACAGGTATCATCTAGAAACTGTTCGCTATGAAGTATCAATTTCCTTCTTTCTTGTAAAGCTGGTATAGCATGAACTTCAGAAAATTTGCTATCTCAGCCTTAAGTAACTTTAAGTGTACAGGTTAGAAATCTAACCATTTACATGTTAAAAATAGGAGATTCCAGCAGAGCCAAATCTGATATTCACTTAGATATAACAGGATGTCTAGTGTTAAATGAGCATTTAAAAGAGTGATGTTTACCAAATATGAACAAATCAGCAGTGGATGCTGATGATAATATGTGTAAATGCATGTTATGTCTATGTATGTTAATATACTTGAATACTGATAGAAAATCAACCATAGTAACTGCTTGTACTTCAAGTGGCTTGATTATACAAAATTAATGCTTCTCTGTAAATAGATCCAGTGTTTTGGGGCCCTTTCAGCCATACACTAAAGAATATAACAAAGAGCAGAGAGAAAAACTCTATTTAAAAAAATCAAGTAAGGAATTTTTAGTGAAATTGTGTCTGACTTCCTCTAAAATCACTTTCATTTTATGATGCTGAATTTTGGAGATTAAAGTTCATTACTCCCACTGATTAACAATCTGGAAAGAACAAATTAAGTACCCATTTATGGTTACAGTTTGAAAGGCATCTTGTTGTCCCTCACGTGTAACGTTCATTCAGATACATGGGCATTTGCTTGCAGGAATGCTATCAGGAAGAAGGATAACAGGTTCAGCAACTGGCAAAAATTTTACCTTGCAGATAAAGTTTTGACATTCCATAGAAACCTATTGACAAAGCCAAGTTTTAAAGTAGGAGACAATTGGAATGATTTGTGCAGAAGTAGAATGAGCAGGGCTCTTGAACAGAGTAGCTGGTAGCTGCATAACTTCTAATGCTTGGCCCCACTGTTAGGTAGTTTGCTTTCACAGTGATCAGTCATTTTAGTCCTGCCATTTATGCTGCCTTCATTTTTCCATTATATAACAATGACTCCAAGCGTGTGTTTTCTTCTTGTAGAAATTCTCAATTGAAATACTTCATAGAGGATTTTAATTTTGCTTTTTTTGTTGTCAGCATTGATGTGAACCAGAACTTGAATTTGCTTCTTTCAGGGTCATTGGCTTTTTCCTTCCATACTGTGATGTATCATAAGAATTTGTGAAGGTATACAACTAAAGGGAGGACGAGAGATCTTGTAGAGGACAGTCATAGCTATATTAAATTCCAATTAAATTGCTCCTGATTTAAAGTCCCCTTTCCTTTGATTAGCCAAAGAAAACCCATTTCCCTCTCATAATAGAGCTAGACAGTCATGATTCATTTCCTTTATGAATAAGCTAACTGTATAAAAGATTTAAATCAACAATTGGGTAATTACTAGGTCCAGCAAGATTCAGTAGTATTCTGTTTAGCCAGTTTACTTGTATGTTTTCTGAATGTAACTTTGTTACTTACATACAAGGAGGTATGACATTTAAATTCATAGACTCATAGAATCATTTGAGTTGGAAGGGACCCTTGAGGTATTAGGGTATTTAGAGGCTTTTTTTTGAGGAAAAATAAGATGATCTCCATCTTTGCAATGAAATGCCTATCTAATCCTAAAAGTAAAGCTGTTTCCTTAGATTAAGACGTAATTTAGGAATTGTTTAGGTTCATGTCACACTATTACACGTGCATCTTCTAGCACACACAAAAATGAATCTTGAGTAATGGGCAATAGGCTATGTTTGAACAAAGTAACAGACAGAATATTATGATGAGGTTTTCTGTTTGGTTTTACTCCTTCCAACCTTTAGTGATGTTCTTTCAATAATCTATTGAATACTATAAGTTTATTTTGCATACTTACTATTAGACATGTTATTTGCTTACAGCTTGCAAGTCTTCTGGAATGGGGGCAGACCTTTGTGTTTCATGTAGTATGCCGTGAGTTTGAACTGGAAAGACCTAAATCTGTAATAATATGCCAGCATGGAATTGATCGTCGTTTTTGTGACTCTAAGGTAACCTTTTATCCATCTTAATTATTCACTATATTTGTACAGGGTTTTTTTTAAACTTTATAAGCCCAACCTTAAAGTTATCAAGATATATGGAGCATGTACTCAGATTGGCTGCTCCCTTTGATAAATTATAGCTAATTATGTTTTAAAAAGAAAAGCGATTCTATCTGAATTTTTCTGGGGATTTATGCCATGTTTTTGTGCTACATTAATTATCTTGAGAGACAGTATCCAGAAAATTCATGCATATTTTCTTACCTGTACAGTGACAGTTAAGAGACAAATGGCATACTTCAATTTCTCTTAAGAGACAAAGATCAAACTTCCCATCACGCTCCTGGCACATTGCCATCCTTTTATTCTCTGTTGTTGAAACAGTGCTATGATGAGGGACTTAAATTAACAGCTTATGGCTTCTATGGCTCTTACTATTGTGGCCTGAGCAAGCAGATGTTATTGTGGATGCTGGATTTGATGTATATCACTTGGAATCTATATGGACATTCACTTAAAGACCTAAGGAGTCATGCAATATGTGAAGCATGATTCGTGAATTTCATCTCTTGACCTCCTCCCCGTTTTAACATATAGGTACCAGTTTTTGTGATGTTGTTTATGATGTTTTCTTTTCTTAGATGAACTGTGTCCCTGGGCCATGCCCAACATCTGATGATTTAAAGTACACAATGACACGCTTAGCCATGGATGGTGCAGATCTGTATGTGGTAGAACATGGCTGTGCCACCAACATAAAGGTAAAAGACATTACTGGTAACAGCAATTAAAATATTTTTGTCAATAGAGGTCTTTGCATTTTTTTGATGTAACAGTTGCCTGTTTTTATGGCTTGCTCACTGTATTGGAATTAAGTGTTAAAAGGTTGGTGTTGAAATGGTTGGATTGAGCGAGAAATAGATCAGTTTTGGTCATATTTAATACTTCCATTAGTGATTTTGGAAAATAGTCTATCTTGCAAAATTAAAAATGTGAGCTGCAAGATTGGCATAATAAATTAAAGCACTATAGAAGCTATTGTCTACATCTGAGAGTTGTTAAGAACTTTTTCTATAAGTTAGTAACTCAGCAACTGGAAATGACTGAGAAAAAATGTATACAAATCACTGCATGATAACTCACAGTCATGTTATGTGAGACAGCTATCTGAACAAAGATCATTGGCAGAGATGGGAGAAACACTACTGTTGCTACCTGACTGAATCTAAAATACTGGAGTGTTTCTGTTCAAAAAACAATATACGGAGAAGAGCTGACAATTCTCTCTCATTGTATACAAGAGAAAAGTATGGCAAAATGAAAGTTAAGAGATGATATAGGAATGCATTAAAGTATTACACTGACTAGAATTACTAAGTGACTAGAAGTTGTGCTGTCCAGTAATAAATTTAGTTTTAAAATTGGACTTGATATCTAATATTTGGGGGTCAGCTTCATATTATGAGCAAGAATCTAACTGAAGGAAAGTGGCAATTATTTTAGACATTTTGTGTGATCTGAGATATCTTGTCATTTGAGTGGCTGGGTACCTTGTGGCATTTAAAAAAAAGAAAAAGCGTTTTCATCTATAAAATCTTTTGAGTCTAATATTATTATGCATCAGCACAAATATTAACTGTGTTTGCAGGCATAAATATGAATGACAGTATTTTCAAAAGCAGCTTAATAACCTGAACTGCTATAGAAAATTATATTGCTAATGCATTCCATTCATATTTAAAAAAGGATTTTCAGTGTTTCATTATGGCTTGTGGCAGAGATGAGAAGTAAAAATTTAACTCTGTGAGTTGCTCTTCCATGGCTGGGCTCTTTTGCAGCTTTCCTTACTTGCCCTTTGAAAAGTTTGAATGTTTAGTTGGAGAGGTTGGGGTATTTCATGGAGACCTTTTGGAAACTACTGAAGCTGTGCAGAAAACTTCATCCACCTTCAGATTGTTCTAAGACATATGTGACAGGGCTGTATCATATTTTATTGGGGTTCAGTACTGCGGGGGAGGATTGGCTCTGTATGGACAGGTAGGCTGGTTGTGAGGTGAGCAGTTTCCATAGATGAGTGTGAAGATAAAGCAAGAACTTTTTCCAGATACAGAAGAATCAACAGAACTACTGGAGCTATACTAATAAAAAAAGTAGATCGTGATCATAAAAAGGCCGTTACAGCACAGTACATATGGATTTAATTAGAATTAAGAATTGAGAATTAAGGCTCAAAATTTAAAGGTTCTTCTGTTTTGAATTCTGCACTATTTAATGTGAATCTCTCACTGAAGGATTTACCAGGTGTGGCATGAAATGTCTGCATTCTGCAAGTTAATGCAGCTTTGTACTGGAAGTACGGAGTCAGTGTTTTAGACTAAGGTCATAGTGATGTCACGTTCCAGATTTCTTGTTTTTTATGGTTACAGCAAATAAGTTAATAATGATTTAATTTTTTAAAGATTCGTTATAACATGCCTAAAGTTGGGAATTTTCTTTGAACACCTTTAAGGCAAGATACTCCTAAGTCAAGAATTTGTTTTTGTTGTTCGAAAACTATCTGAAACCTTGCCTTCTTTTGTGTGTGTGTGTGTGTGTGTGTGTGTGTGTGTGTGTGCGCGTGCACTTGCTTGTAGTTTATTAAAACTGGTTTTGGAGACAGTAGTTTACTGAGGCCTTCCTGGAATTAAATAGATTTTATGTTAATTGTATTAAGGCTTATTTTTCTTTGTTTAAGTTTTAAGTATTCAGAATTCATGTTATTACTTATGTTTTCAGATGGGTACTATACGTATTGCAAACTGCAACCTCCACAACCAGTCTGTTGGAGAAGGTGTAAGCGCTGCTATTCAAGATCTTCAGTTGAGACAATATGTTGAGCAGGTGAACAACTGCAGAACTGGTCTTCAGCCAATCCTAAGGAGGGCATATTGGCTGGAAGCTGGATCTGTCAACTTGGGACTCATCACTGCTGACATTGCTTTAGCTGCGGATCATCCTTCTAAACATGAAGTACAGAGGCATTTCTTGGAGATGCACGATAACCGAACTAAAAGGTAAGAGATGCAGTTTGAAGGAAATGCATTTGAATGCATTTAGTGTATATCTTTTTATCTTGTCTTAACTAATTTTAAATGTACTAAATGTGATGTGGTTGTGTTTCTGTTTTCTTTTTTTTTCTTTTCCTTCCTGCTCTTGTGTAGATTGTGGTTTTTGTGGCCTGATGACAATTTGAAGAATAAGAGAAGCAAGAACAAGTGTGGCTGCCTGGGTGGTTGTCGATTCTTTGGTGGCACGCTAACAGGACTGGACTTTTTCAAGCTGGAGGAACTGACACCTTCAAGCAGCTCTGCTTTCTCAAGTACAAGTGCAGAATCTGATATGTTTTATGGTCAGTCATTACTGCAGCCAGGAGAATGGATAATTACTAAAGAGATTCCTAAAATTTTAGATGGTGAGAATGCATTGTGCTGTAACATCATTCGATTTTGCCCAAAAGAATCATTTCCTAACTTCACATTGGTATTTATGGTCTTTCTAATTCTGGCTATTGAGTAGTTGAAAGGGGTTCTGTGGTGGTATGGAACCCTTTGAGAGAAGACAATGGATTGATAATAATGAGCAAATTTTCATATGCTGGATTTTTATATTAACATGCAGCTTCTTTGTGATTAAAAAGAAGCTTTCTGACTTGCATCTATTTTACTTGTCTAGAAGGCAGTCTATTAAAAGAATTCGATGTTTTGCTGTTCTGATTTTATATTATTAGGAAACATGCTATGTGTGTGCATTTTCAAAATGAGGGCTTTTTTTTTTTAAATAAAACTTCTTATTTCAGTGAGCGAGGAAGAGACCACTGTAGTTGTGTAGTGGTATCAGATGTTCAGTTTTTCTTTCTTGTTTCCAATCCTAGGTAAAACAAATGGTGTAAAACGAAAGGATTGGGATTGTAGATCTGTAGGTATAGAAATAGAAAGAAAGGCACAGCATCTAAGCCTCCAAGTGCCACTGCGCTCCCATAGCTCCTCATCATCTTCAGAGGAAACGAGCAGTTCCAGTGCTGCCCTCCCATTGCTTGCAGGTGAGAAGGACAGCCCATCTTCAACTGCTGAGGATCACTTGGGACAGAAGGAGTTCTTGTCTGGTACAAAAAGAGAGGATGGTCATGGAAGGTTAGTAACATCAGTCCTGACTGAAAGACTCTTCAGCACTTCAGTACAGAACCTTATACACCTTATATTTTGCAATTGATTTAGTATCGATTACTTGTAACGGCACTGCTAAAATATGCTTCCTAGTTTCGATGCAAATTTGGATCCCCTGCTAGGGGATAAATGCCTGATCTGGGTAGAAACTCCAGCATGTGTGATAACAACACTTGCCATTACCAGCCACTTATATCTCTCTATATGTAAACAAGTAGACTAACAAGTCTCAGAATGTAATATGTAATCAGTGTTGTGAAAATAATTGCTATGCTAGCAGTAAATCACAAAAGCATTTGACAGCTCCTGTAATGTAAAAAGAAGCATTAAGAATAAAATAAGTCCTGGAGGCATTCAAGGCCAGGTTGGAGGTAACTCTGGGCAGCTTGGTTTAGTGGTTGGCGACCATGCACATAGCAGGGAGGTTGAAACTAGATGATCATTGTGGTCCTTTTCAACCCAGGCCATTTTATGATTCTATGATTTTATTTTATTTTATGTATTTTTCAGTGTCTCAGCTGATGGTGCGGAGGGAAGTCCTGCATCCCCTAGCAGCCAGGAAAGGCCTGTTGGTCAGTCTCCCATGAGGTCTCCTCTGAAACGACAGGCATCTGTGTGTTCCACCCGGCTTGGCAGCACCAAGAGCCTCACAGCAGCCTTTTACGGAGACAAGCAGCCTGTTGCAGTTGGTGTGCAGTTCAGTAGTGATGTGTCTCGCAGTGATGAGAACGTGTTAGACTCCCCAAAGCAGAGGAGGAGCTTTGGTTCTTTTCCTTATACTCCATCTGCAGATTCAAATTCATTTCACCAGTATCGCTCAATGGATTCCAGTATGTCAATGGCTGATAGCGAAGCTTATTTTTCTGCAGCAGAAGAGTTTGAGCCAATTAGTAGTGATGAAGGTCCAGGAACTTACCCAGGGAGAAAGAAGAGAAAAAAGCAAGCTCAGAAAATTGAATACAGCAGAGGGTCTATTTATCACAGTGTGGAAGGACCCTTAACAAGTTCTGTCCATGGGGAAATTAATCAGGATGTTAAAACGTTGCCAATTAAGACTCATCCTTCACAGACTTCGTTTGTTTCAGCTCTAGGAGGAGAGGATGAGCATATTGAGAACATTTATGTCATGGAATCTGGGAAGACTGTAGAAAGTGAACAAATAACTTCCCAGCAGCCTGTAATGGCATGTTACCAGAACTATCTTACACAGTTCCAGGTGATCAATTGGTCAGTAAAGCATCCAACTAACAAAAGAACTTCAAAATCCTCATTACATCGCCCTTTAGACCTTGACACACCAACAAGTGAAGAAAGTTCATCGTCTTTTGAGCAACTTTCTATCCCTACTTTTAAGGTATGGAAGATACAGGAAGGAGAGAAAGGAATAAGAATTCAAAGCAAGTTCAAATTGTTTAATACATATATTGTATGAAGTCATGATACACTTGAAGCTTGGCTGTTAGTCAAGAAATACCTTGGATTTCTGGCTTCAAATCTTACGCTGTGTGGCTGATATATCATGCTAAAGAAAACTGTGTTAGAATTGTGTGGGTAGGATATGTGCTGAACTGTCATTACATTAGAAATGCTACCTCTTGAGAGACGTGCAGCTGAAGGATATTTATGTGGGTTTTGTTTAAAATATACATTACACAGAATTTTAGCAGCAGTACGTTCAGTACTGATAAAATATATGTTAGATGGTTAGTAGTTCAGAGTAAATTTGAAATACCTAGATTTATAATGCTGTTTCTATGTTTGTTATTTTTTCTTTTCTCCAATGATATCTGTAAAATGAGTATATGTGATTAAGGAAGGAGCTGAGATGAAATATGTGAAGCATAATGGAAATGACTTGATAGATAACAGGTGTCTAAGATCCATAAATTAATCTTGTTATCACTCTGTAGCAAAAGTTTTATCTGTTCATGCAAACCTTTAATAGACTTTAAAATCCTTCTTTTTAATCAATTATTTGCAATAATTTTGTAATCTAATATCTCAAGTAATTTAGGAAGTGAAACTGAAGAAGTTTTTTTTACATTATTTTGGAGAATGTGCATGTAAGCAATTCTTTTAGAAAAACCTGGAAGAGTCGTAATTTGAAGATTCCTTGGGTATTTTTTCATATACAGAAGGAATATAATGTATTTTTTGTACTTTTCTCTTAGATTGTTAAGCAGGGTCTCACAGCTAATTCGTTACTAGACAGAGGCATGCAGCTTACAGGATCAACATCTAAGTAAGTTGAAACTGCGTAACATTATTAGCATATGTTGGTTTTTTTTTTTTTTCAAAGTAGGATTTGCCTGATACTTATTAAATACTTTGGCCTTTTAAAATTTGATTTGTAGTTTCAGTACAGATCTCTTTTAGAGCAGAGTGTATTGTTACAAGAATTTCGCTTGGGTCAAAATAAAATTATCAGATGATTTCACTTGCATATTTTCAAGACTATGAATTGGCAATTTACTTAGGTAATTTTGGGAAATGCTTATAGCAGTTATCGATTGCATTGCCCAAAGCACAACTTGAATCTTGTTAACAACTTTGCCCTGGAATTTTATCTGTGTCCTTTCTGAGCTGAGCAGAAAAATAAACTTCTTGTTATATGCACTTTATTATTAAAATCATACCAAGAGTGCCTCAGGAGAATTTTTGCAGGCTGAAGATCTGGTTAAACACTGTTCCTGACAATAATTTTTTTTCTAGTTTGTGACTCTAACCTCACATCACTTTATTCTGAATAGTCTCATTAACTACTGCATGAAGCAGTTGACTCTACTAATGTCTGTAGACTCTTCCCTTGCTTTAGATGTATCTATGACCGATCTAAGACCGATGATTTAGTACTGTTTAGTACTGGAATTCTATTACAGTATTAAAAAATATGTACAATAAACAGGTGTTTACTGATATTCACCATGAAATTTTTTGCAAATCTAGTTTAATAATGTATATTTGACTTGTTTAGTACACCTTACACTCCTTTGGATAAGAAGTCTGCAGAAAATACAGATGATGAAACTATAACAGAAGAATGGACGTTAGATCATCCAGTCTTCCAGACAAGGACAACAGCAATAGTAGAAGTAAAAGGAACTGTAGATGTAGTTCTGACTCCTCTTGTTGCAGAGGCATTGGACAGGTAATTCGTTTTTTTTGCTACTTCAGTGTTGGTTGATTATGCTAAATGTTGTTTGAAATCAACGTTGTTGAATTGAGCAAAGGTTTAGGTAGAAGAATTGAATAACACGTGAGTAATGACATGGCAATGCCTAGTATACATTGAATATTATTCTGCATTTTCTGTAAAAAAGCTAGAAGGATGTTATGCTGACACAGGAAGTGCAGTTTCTGTCTGCCAGTACTTAATTTTTCTCTTTACAGTATGCTTTTTTTCTCTTTACAGTTTTTGCTTAATTAAGCATGGTGCATTATGTGAAAGTGGAAGTTTCAATATCCTTTGTGGCCTTGTTCTCTCTCACAGGTATATAGAAGCAATGGTGCACTGTGCTAGCTCTCGACATCCAGCAGCCATTGTTGATGATCTTCATTGCAAAGTTCTTCGAGATGCTGTACAGAACAGCAAAACAAGCTTCTCGGAAAATGTAAGGAAGGGAACAAGAAAATTATCCAAAGCTTTGGAAGATTTGGATGTTTTGTTTATTTTACATAGAAAAAGATTTAATTGAATTCAGTGTTTTGAGGTACAGGACCTAACTACTACATCAATTAGAAATACATTTTATCTTGTTCTTGATGTACATTTTCATAGCCAATGACCAGAAAATTCTTCTACTTCTGGGACTGAAGTGAAGTTTTTTTCCCCTTTGGATGATTTAGTCAGTAGCAATAATAATTTGCGTAAGATCGTGTTCTGACATGATAACTGACATTCTTATGTATTGCTGATGTGAACATAATACATAATTCATTATTTAGAGCAGTCAGGAAGGGGAAGGGAGTCTTTGTGAGATAGAAGAAAGTTCGCAAAGAGCTGTGGGAGTCTGTGCTTTTTCTTGCAGTTAATCTGATAACTTATAAAATTAATTTAGTTTGAAAATAGTTGTATGGTAGCTCTACAAAGTTAAGAATTCTTAATGCCTAACATAATGACAAAGTTAATATTTTTTTAATTAGAGTTTCTTTGATTTCAAGTGTGACTGGCACTACTTATTTTCTTCATTATGATTTTTTCAGTATAACTGATACATGTTGAATTCAAACTTTCAGCTGAGCTCTGGTCATCAGAAAGCCATTCTATGGGTACCATTGCTACCCTATGCCCTTAAACATAACCTATCTCTTAAGTGCTACAGTCCTTGTTCTAGAAATCATGGCACTGTGCATTGACTGAAGTCAAAATCTCTTTGTAGCTCAGCGCTGATAAACTATACTGAAGTTCTTTAGCATAAAAGCTTTGACTTTCAATGAGACTAGATTATTAAGTGGTAAAACCTTTTTTCCCCCAAGCTATCTTCCAAGCAGGATATTAGAGGAACAAAAATAGACGCTACTACTACAGGCACAACAAACCAGGGACCAGCACAGACAAATCTCTCACTTAAGCAAGATAATGTGACAATTAAAGGCCTTCAGGCTAACGTTACTGTACCAAAGGTAAGAACTTTTCATTGAGTTTATTTAGTAGATGTATTCCTCATAAATTACCCTTATTTTTGAGTCCCTTTCAATTCCTGAAAAGCTTAACTGAAACTATGTATTTTTGATAGGTAGCTAATGTTTTGAATAGTGTTTTGGACAGTTTTGGAGCTGCCTAATCTTATTATGTAGGTGTGTAAAGATATCAGTGATGTCTTTTATCTTTAAAAGCTTCATTTTACTTAGAAGTATAGGACTACTGTTCTTGCTTATAAAGTAAGATTGATCAGAAGTTTGTGATGTCACATTTTTTTCTAAATTTATTTACTCTTTGGTGAAATTTTCCATTTAGGTGAACCTGTGTTTACTACAAGCATCTGTTGATGAATCCCCAGGAGTTTCTTCTGGCAAAACTGTGACTCATGTTTCATTAGTAGCTTTGTGCTTTGATCGAATTGCTACACAAGTTCGTATGAATAGGTAAGAATAAAATGTCACTATTTGTTGCTTTTTAATCAAAAGATTTAAAGTGATTACAATTCTTTTGAAATGTAGCTTGCAGTTCTGAAAGGAAGTATTTAAAAATATGTCATGAACGAGTTAAACAATAGAATGTGTCTTCCATGTGTTATAAATTAACATCTAATATCTGCAATTTCTTTGAGAAGTAGAGAAACCCATCTATAATCATTTTGGAATTTAAGTTCTAACTCTTTCTCAATTATGTCATACAGAATAAAATTAATTTTTTATCAAAATGTAATTATCTTACGACCTTACAAAGAATTTCTAATGCTGCCATGCCAATGTAACTTAAAATTTAAAACAAAAATAATCCAGTGAACCATGTCCATCAGAGATTTGCTTTATAGTCTTTTCTCCTCTATATTCAAAGGGGTATAGTTGAGGAGTCTTCAAACCCTGCAGAGATTGGGAGGAATTCTGTCACATTTGATCGTTACATCCAAGCCAGTAAAATGCAGCCCCAGTCTTCTGGCTCACTGAGATCCAATGCTGGAGCAGAAAAAGGAAAAGAAATTGCTGCTAAACTGAATATCCATCGTGTTCATGGACAGCTTAGAGGCCTTGATACAACGGGTAAACATTATTATTATTATTTTTTAATTGTGGAAATAACATTTTTCATAGAGACAAGTAGTGATAGTTTGCCTTAATTTCATTTTTTTGTCAACACAAATGAAAAGACACTTGAACCTGGAAGTTTTGCAGGTAGTCTAAAAGGAATTTTGGGATGGGTTACTCTGACTTGTATTCAGTTATTTTACTGATACGCTGATTTCAGTGTAGGAAAACTGAAAGCTATGAAGACAAATTTCTAAGCAGCTTGTGTGGTTACATGGTAAAAATGGACATATGCTAGTAAAATTGAATGCCTAGACTCTCTTTCTTCCAGCTCCTCTTTCCTTTTCATCTGCCCTTTTTTTGTCAGCTGATACTGGGAATGAATTATGCTTATCAGCCTCCTTAGTATTTTCCAGCACTTTGAAGATAGATGTAACGCGCACGTTGTACTGTCAGTTTCAGCTTGACAAGTGGTAGATTTTTAACTGAACCTATAAAATGGAAAATGAAATCTATCTGATTGTGTTAATTCTTGTTTGTGTTAAGGTGGTTCCTTCAAGAGATTATGAATTCAGTTCAGTTGCTATAACCTCTGATCCTGGAAGAAGTTAGTTTATCAGCTAGTAGAAAGAATCTCTAGGACATGAGAAAGGAGATGCTCTCTAACACAAGAATGATTAAAGGTCACTCAACAGAAAAAGCCTGTGTGAACACTAGTGAGCAAATGAAAATGAGGAAAACAAAATCAGTATAAGAATATTAAAATGGCTAGCTCAAATTCATTTAGTTATGGATGAAATTTTGGCAATAATGTTGTTATGTGGTAGGTATGCTGCAGATATTCGAGAAGACGAGATAATTCTCGAATTCTAACTAGAAAACCTCATCTTCTATTTAAAAGGTTTGAGAAATGTCTTTCTAGAGAACTTAACATTTCATGTATGCTATGAAAGTAATTGCTGTTATCAGTCAGAGGCAGAGAGTAAGAGTTCTGTGAGTGGAATATAAATTGACTTAATATGGTTCTTTTCCCCAGATATCGGGCATTTAACTCTGTGTGAGAGGTAATACATAAATAATATAAATAAATAAATAAAAAGCAATTACAAAATTATTTAAAATGTTCTTTCAGAAATGTCACTATAAGAAAGGATTTATATTTAGGTTGTGTCCTAATATCAAAGAAATCAAGGTGGCATTGTCCTCTCCAGTATCTTAGACAGCAAGGATCATAAGGAATCAAAAACTGTTTGTGTTAAATATCTGTGTCACTATTACATGTTGCTGTTAAACTTGTTAAATAATTTCAAGCTGATTGCCACTTTTAGATAAAAATCTGAAAAAGCTTGTTTGTATGCCTGTTTTTAGAACTGTGACTATAAAAAGATTAAGAGGGCAGTTATGTTAGAATTGGGAATGTCTTGAAAGTTCAACTTGGTGTTATTCGCTCCATGCTTTTCCACACTTAGGAAATTATCCTGCCCAAATAAACATTCTAGGAGAAATGTATTTAGACTTGAAGAAAGATACAGCTTTTTAAAAATTGCTTGTTGTGGATTTTTGCTTTTTTTTCCTTCTGATTTGAGTTATAATAAACAAGCAACACTTTCAAAAACTGTAAACGTGATTGCTATTTGAAGATGTAAGGATTTTCTTTCATTTAGTAATTGGTGCTAAACATGTTTGTTTCCAGATATTGGGACTTGTGCAATAACAGCAATTCCTTTTGGGAAATCGAAAGTTCTTTTTACTTTGGAAGAGTTGGATGAGTTTACTTTTGTGGATGAAACAGAGCAACAAGCTGTTCCAGATGTAACTCGAATTGGTCCTAGTCAAGAGAAGTGGGGTTGGATAATGTTCGAATGTGGAATTGAAAATTTAACTATAAAAGGTAAGGCTATGTGTGCTTTACATTCTTTGTTTTATGAAACTGATAACAGTTGTGCTGCTGGGTCTTCTGGTTGAGGAATTATGGTTTAAAATTGCTGAATATAGACAATACAGCTGTTGTACATAAATCACGTAACACTGTAGATTCTATAATAAGTATACTTTTAGTCTTCATTGCTACTTATCATAGTGCAAAAATTAATTCCATAGAAATTGGCTTCAATTTCTAAAATCTACGGAAAGCTAGAAATAGATTTTAAATTGTATGTAAATTGATAGTGCATCTTGTTCAATCAGAATCTCTAGAATTTATTTCTCTAATTATGTACAGCATAGGATGTAACAATAGAAGTATATGCGTGGAAAACATTTACAGTTTTGCTGTGTGTTCTTTTTTAGGAGGAAGACAATCTGGTGCAGTATTGTATAATACATTTGGAGTCATGGGTAAATCAAGTGCCACTGAGAGAGGTGGACTGCTTGCATCAAATAACTCTTCAGATTCTCCAACTGGTAGTGGTTATAATACTGATGTGTCTGATGATAACCTTCCTTGTGATAGAATAAGTCCCTCTTCAGATATTAATGGAAACTCAGTTTCAGATGAGCAGGTATGTATGTATTTAGATAAATATGATTGGTTTTACTTCTTTAAAGTGATTATAATTTGTAGTCTAAAACTGAAAGTTGATAGATTTGTTGTACCAACTGAATTCAAACTCCCATCTTGTGCATTAAATGTTTACTTTCTGCAAAGTGTCTTAGTAGGCTCTTGGAAGGGTTGCTGAAGGGCATTAGTTTTGTTTGCCTAAATGGATGTGAAACTGTTCACTGCAAACAGTGCACTGTGGGATATGTTACTGCCTTTTAACGTTAACTGCTTTGGAAAAGACTTTGACTACATTTTGTATTTTAAGGACGAAGGGGTTGAATCTGATGATCTGAAAAAAGATATCCCTTTGATGCCTCCTCCACCTGACTCTTGCAGCATGAAGTTAACAATCAAAGAAATTTGGTTTAGCTTTGCAGCCCCCACCAATGTACGATCTCCAGCCCATATATTTTCAAGGTATGACTTCAACTGACTTGAAAGAAAATAACATCACTTCTGCTTTGGTAAATTACAGTCGTAGTTAATAGATTCTGAATTTAACTTCATAATTACTGACGTTTCTCTGGCAAAGATGGCTTTGGAATGTATGTATGTCACGGTAACTCTTGCTTCAGTTTGTAATTGCCACCATATATATGGAGGTGTTGATAGAAAATGTTTAGACATTATTTTAGAGGTGATTAAAATGAAAAAGAAACATTTGCAGTGAGAATGAGATTTATGAAGAAGAAGAGGGGTGTAGACGAGAACACTGGTTTTGATTAAGAGAGATGAGAGAGAGTGGAGAACCGCTTGTTGGTTTAGTCTTCAATCTAGTACTTAAACGGCGATTTTATTACCACTGCACCATTTCTAGGAGTTATTCATACAGTGTATGTGTGAGAACACTTGAACGTTTATAATGTTAGATACTATATAGTAGATATTTAAGCATCTCTAAAGCTCAAAATGAACTTGGTAAAATTGTGTTTGCATGTATATAGAATAAGCAGAACGTGAAAATATAATAGAACAAGCTATGTTGCTATACAGCAATAAACTAGAATATGTTTTTGGGTTTTTTTCTAAGAGTTTTTGCCTCAGTCTGTCAGCAAAAATTATTCATTATACGTTACATAACAATTAATTTGGAATTCAATTAATTTTGATAATTTCAAACTTTATGATTGCAGTAGAGTGCAAATAGGAAACCTGGGGAATAGTGACAGCAGGGGTGTATGGAATCGTGGAAGTGTGTGTAAAACAAAATCTGAATTATGTACTTATTGCCAGTTGTCATTTTCTGCATTATAAGTTTATGTTCATTGTTTTTTAACATTGTTCTCTTGTATTCTACCTGTTTGAAAGTAATTCATAATTGTTGTAGTAAAACTTGCTTGTTACTGCTGCTGAATGTGAATGCCTACGTTTTTTTGGTTTTTTTTTTTTCCCCTCAATTAGGCAGCTGAACCTCCTGAGTACTGCAACTCCTGCAGTTGGTGCTTGGCTTGTTCCCATTGATCAAGTGAAATCATCTTTAAATAAACTAGAGACTGAAGGAACCCTGCGAATTTGTGCTGTTATGGGTTGCATTATGACAGAAGCATTAGAGGTAAATGAACTTGATAAAACCAATATGGAAATCAGAACAGTGTAATTCTTTATATATATTCATTTTGAGATCTGATTATTTTCACAGTAAGTTTCATACTGTGCCTTTTATGATGGTTTACTTAAAGAATTGGTTACAAGAATTTACTGCTTTTGCTTTTTGTACAGAATCCATGTTTAAGCAGGGGGAACAAAATCAGCTATTACTAGTGACGATGTCTTGTGCTTCTCACAGGAGCACATCTCCATGTAAAACTGGAGGTTCTCTCTCTTGAAAGATGTATATCTATAGTATGGTATAATTTATGAAATCTGAAGGTTTGAACTGTGAGATATTCAGTTTATCTTCTGGGAGAAAAATGTGAACTTTTGTGCCTCTGCAGTGTATCAAATCATTGCGCATATCAGATTCACTTATTAAAAGAAAGCAGAACAAACTAATCAAGAGTTAAAAATTCTTGTGAGAAGAGCAAAATAGATGTTTCTGTTGTTGAAAACTAGGATTGGTAAATCTCTTAAGACAAATTGTGTCTTCTGTGATCAGATAAGGAGCTTCTGTGCGTGTAGGCAGTTTTCTGCTGTTGGTTTAATTAGCACCATCTAGTGGGAAGACTTTGAGAAGTGATACCTGCTTAGATCCCATCTTGTGCAAGACTGAGACCTTAGTGTCAGACTAGTTTTGTGCTGGATTCAAAATCAACCTTTGCAGCAGTCCCCTATGTAAACTCACTGTATGTATTTTGCATTATGTATTTTTCTTGCATATATATCCTTTAGTCCAGAAGTAACTTTGCCTTTTGCTTTGTTACTGTATAAATAAACTTCAAATGTTATATTTTTCAGATAGTGCTTTTTAAAATTATGCTAGATATCCACGTATCAAGATTTTATTGTAGAAGTTCAAAATGATATTGTGCTAAAAGTTACCTGAAATTGTTGTTCACATGCATGTTCTGTTTGCAAGTGTATTAACATGTGAAAAACGGTTGCATTTTAATCTAGAATAAAAGTGTGCACTTTCCTCTGAGAAGCAAGTATAACAGGCTCACCAAAGTGGCTCGTTTCTTGCAAGAAAATCCTTCTTGTTTACTGTGTAATATATTGCACCATTACCTGCACCAAGCAAACTACTCAATTATTGAGGATGCCACCATGGTGAGTCACTCTGTAAAAATGTAAATAACTCAGCATATTTGTTTAAAACATACCAAGTCTAATATTTCAAATTAGGTAACTATATAAGGAAATAAGAAATTGAGGAATAAAGCCCAAACTGCTGTATATCCTTATCATTTTCTTTTGCATCTGCTGGTTTTTTTTGTGTGGCCTTTGTATATGCATTATTTTTTCTTAACTATATACAAAATCCTAGATAAAAAGGCATATATTTGAAATTGTTAATGGCCTTTTAATCAAATTTTATTTTGCTTAAAGATAATGACAAAGTAATAAAAATTTGTATCTGTAGTTTTAAAAAGAAATAAATCTCAATTATTGATGCAAGTGCATGCAGTAATTAGATTATATTTCACATGTTCTCTTCAGAACTAGGCTTTTTGTCATTTAGAAATGCTTCAGTAATGCAGACAGTTTAACGATTTTCACAAGGCTAGAATTGTAGAAACCTTTAAGACTGAAGGACACTGTCTTTTTGGTGGCTTTAGAATGTAAATATCTGAACTGTAATGGTAAATAATTGCTTGGACAAATGTGTTGGGCATAAAAAAGAGTGTTTTTCCCTGATTATGTGTTATTTTCATAATCCATTTACATGCTTGCCAGAGTTGAACACTGCTTTCCTGTGTATTCCAGTGATCAGAAATAGCACAATTTGTGACAAGAATAGCACTGTTTGGTTTGTGGTTAAAAATAAGAAATATGTGGTGGTGGGGTTTATTTGGTTTGATTTGGTTTTTTTAGTGCTATTCAGAGATGCAGTCAAAACAATCCTTATTTTTACCTCAAATTTATGTTTTTGAATGACTGCTAATGAACAAAAAAAAAAACCCAAAATTTCGTTTTTTTAATTGTTTCTGCAATCACTCGAGGGCTGCTCTGATTTTCAGTCCATAGTTTAGAGTCTTATAATTGTTTGAATACTTTTCGTTTCATATTTAATAATCCTGTTTCCTGTTGCTTATTCTTGTCCCCTTGGGCTCAATCCTCAGGTCATGTAAATTAATGTGTTTATTGTGTTTGGTGAAACTGCAGTTTTTATCTCTTAGCACTTTGACTTTATATATTTAAATGGAAATGGTGTGGTGCCAGCACACTTCCATCATAGGCCTGCAGGAATGGGAGCATTTTGTCTTTGAAAAAATAATTCTGTAATGCTGACTTCTTTCCTACAGTTGAGTCTAAAACACAGTGATATCCATTTTTGTTAATTTTTTTAAGAGTGATGGCCTTCCTGCTTTAGTTACCTTAAAGAAAGGTCTGGTTGCCCTAGCGAGGCAGTGGATGAAGTTCATTGTAGTGACCCCAGCCTTTAAAGGAGTCAGCTTACACAGACCAACTCAGCCTGTGAAACTGCATACAAATGTTTGCCGTGAGCACGAGGATGGGCTTGGATTGGATGGAGGGGGTCTTCAGAGTGACACAAGTGCTGACGGAGCAGAGTTTGAATTTGATGCAGGTATTTTAGTGTTCTTCTCTCTTCCTGAAAGCTCACAGGGACAAACAACTTCCTCTCAAAGCATTTAATGCTCTGAAGATATTATATTCTTTCTTTAGAATCATCAAGCTTCTTTTATAAAATCTTCTTCATTTTGAAACCACTGGTTGTAGTGTTAATATAATATTATTATTGTATGTCATTTGGGAAAAAGCAAAACGGGAAACTGTGTTTTGCTTCATGTGCTTTGTCTTATTCACAGCCCAAAATACATCAATTTTCTTATTTGTTAGCTTGCAATTACAATTTTGTCATGCAGTTTCTTATCTTATTTTAAGATTGTAATACATAATTCTATGAACTCTCTCAGGAGCAGCTTCAAATCTACCATCTTCCCTTATGAAGATGTATTTTCATAAATCCTGTTTTATTCCATTTTTACTACTTTGTCTGTGGTAGATTTCTACTGCCAACTTACAGGTTGCCAATGTAACAAAAAGTACTCATCTGTCTCTTCAGCTGATTTACAGCTGAGTTAATTAAGTACGACTGGAAGAAAGGGCATAAATATCTGTCAATTAAAACAATCTATTTAACTATCTTGAGTTGACTCAGTTATTTTGGTTTTTAGCATCTACGTTCAGTTTTTTCTGTTTTCAGAAATGAAATAAGTTAATAGGAGTGCCATGGAGGATGCTGTCCCCTGTGAGGACTTTTATAAATGGATAAGGAGAGGGAGATAAGCAGGAGTTTTGTAAGCAAGTGAGCTCACCTGCAGTATAGCACATTTATTTTGTGCAGTACCAGTTGTAGGATGTTGGAAGGACAAAAAGATTTGTACTTGTGTCTGAGATTTTCTTATGTGTCTTGGTATTTCCTAGGCAGCTATGTGTGGGTGTGTAACAGAACCTGGAAGTTCACGACTACTTGTAATTAAGTGTCTAATAATAGATAATCTTGATTCCCTGTAATACATACAATTGAAAAAGAATTGTTTACTTGGTTCCAGCTACTGTCAGCGAGCATACAATGCTCTTGGAAGGAACAGCTAATCGACCTCCACCTACTAGTGGCTCTTCTGGGCCTGTTACTGGTGCTGAGATCATGAGGAAACTGTCCAAGACTCACACTCATAGTGATTCTGTTCTGAAAATAAAGGTAAGCTTACAGCACGATGCACAAAGGAAAAAAATGGTTTAGAGTTGATCTGTCTAGAATCAGTTATGTAGGCTGCAGGTGAGCGAGTGCTAGTCTGAAAAGTAACTGATACATAGAGAATGTGTTTCTTGTGCTGTAAAAGAAATGTCTGATAAGTTGGTGTACATTCTATATCTGTTCTTTATTGTTTTTCTTGCCAGAGAACTTAAAAACATCTATATGTGTCACTTAAGGCTGCAAATCACTGGCTTTTAATCTGCTTATGGGAGCAGAAATCTCTCTCGTTATCTCAAATCTAAGATTGACAGAGCACTCAATTAGCTTACAGAATTGTGTCATTGTTTTTATCTCCACAAACTGTTCGGAAAACTGGAAGATTTTGTTTTCATCTCTATTTTCTGAGCAGAAAGAGTTGGGCATTTTAAGCCATTTGTTGTCTTCCAGCTGGGGTTCCCTGCAGACAGCAAACCTCTCTAGATAAGAAGTCAGATCAGCAGATACATGCCCCTGTCCTTGTAGCAAGGGGTCACCAAGTCCTGTGACTCACTGCTTCCTCCTGGTGGTCTTGCATGTTTTAGAGCTTGGTAGCCCAGATGCTCTGCATATTTGGCTGTTCTTCAACTGTGAGGGCAGAGATCCTGTTTGTAAGTTGTAAGCACTTAAGTGGAGCAGGAACCTTCCTCTTGTTGCCAAAAGTCCCCAGCTCCCATTCTTTGCCTTCCTTGAGGTTGGACTGTATTTATACTATGAGTGCAAGGGTTTGATCTTCAAATACTAAATCCAAATGAGATTTATAGTCAGTGTACAGTTCCTTCTACATATTTGTCTTAGATTAATTATGCACATCTGCAATTCCATTTGTTACATGTTTCACGATTGAAATTATTTTTACACCTTATTTTTCAAATATTGTAGCAACTTTAAAAGCAACTTAATGCCCAATAACTGTACGGTGTACAATCTGGCCCAAGCAAAATGCTACTTGTCTAAAATTTCTAGGAGTGAGACTCCATAGTTATTGTGTTCCAATCTCATATTCAGAACAAATGCCCACTTCCTTTTTACAGTTTACACAATACTTCACTAGTTTCTTTATGTTTTGTCTACAAGGGTATACATCCGTATCATTCCTTAAGTTACACCAGTGGAGATACAGCTACGGATTCACCAGTGCATGTTGGCCGTTCTGGCATGGCAGTCAAGGAAAGTCCAAGAAAAGAGAGTCTGCTCAGCTATCTTACTGGAAGTTTTCCTAGCTTGCATAATCTTCTGGAAGGAACTCCTCAAAGAAGTACAACTGCAGTTAAAAGTAGTTCTTTAACAAGAACAGGTATGATATAGCTGAAGGGGTTGATGGGGTAGGAAGAGAGGGCAGATTTTATTGTACTGACTTAAGTAGAAAAGGTACTATATTTTCACTGTTGTTTTTGTTTAAGATCCCACCCTAAAATAAGAATCAGATTTCAGTTGCAGTTCTAGAGATCAATGGATCATGCAGCTTCCTAGAAACTAACAGCAAGTGCTTTGGATTAGGAAAAAAAAAAAAGGCAGCTAACAAACTAAGATGTTTTCATTTTATATAGCCTTGCTACTTTCTGAGGGCATGTATGTAGGTACATATATTTTTTGAATGAAGAAGGAATAAGTGATCGTTCTGCATTTGTCAGGTGGTTCTTTTTTGTTGACCATGTAAGTGGGTCAGAAAGTGGACTGAAATGAATGTTCCAGTAACTTCGTAATTTGCAGGTTTTTATTATTGTATACAAATTAATGGCCCTTTGAACGTGTGTGCTTTGTAGAAGTTTGAATTACATGCACTGAAATTTGTTGCATTCTGTGTTATTGTTGAGCATGCCTTGTTGCAATTTATATAAACAGATAAGTTTGATGTTGCATTTTCTCTAAAACTTCTCTCCTTTGCTGTCAGAGGATGAAATATTTTACAGAAGAAAAGGTACTTCAGTTTCTTAATGACTGCTTTCCCCCAGTTATGGTAGAAATGAACAAACACAAAAACATTTGTAGTGCAACATCTATTAATGTCCTTGTATAGTTTCTGTGGTAGTGTGTGTAGTTTGCAAGGCTGCTGCTTGACGCAGAATCCGTTGGAACAGACAGAGAACTAGACTTGCTGTTTTGATAGTAGATGTGTTTTCTCAGTAAAATTATGCTGCGTTCCTGCTTTTTGCTGACATTGATACTTGAAATGTGAAATCTTCTGATTTATCTGTATAGGAAATACTGTGGCCACAGATATGTTATCTGAACATCCTTTGCTGTCTGAACCATCTTCAGTGAGTTTCTACAACTGGATGTCAAATGCTGTGGGCAACAGAGGGAGTGTAGTACAAGAAAGTCCAGCCACCAAATCTGGCCACAACAGTCTTCCAACAGGTATTGTTAGTAGCAACTGAGTTTAAGATGTGACTATGGGTTGGCTTTCCTGCATTTACTGTTTCTTTTGAAATATGTCTTAATTTTCATTTTCTGCAACACTGAATTTGAATATTTCTTTGATTAACAGCCTTCCGGTCACAACATACTAATTGTGGTCAATAACTTCTTGTTTATTTTTAATATTGAACAAATAGTCTGATTCTCTCTCCCCCCCCCCCCCCCCCCCCCCGAAAACATCTTCATTTTCTACGTACTGCTTAACTGGTGTGGCCCTTCTATTAAATGTAATGTGGTTCTCTGCAAAAGGAATTATATGGTAGAAGTATAGCTTTCAATTTTGCTTTCAGAGAAAGGTATATTATTTTTTTTTCCTGCTGAAATTGTAAAGGTTTGTTCACAAGCTTATGTGACTAAGTGATTCTGACTCAGATGCAGATATACCCAAATCATTCTTCTCTGAAAGCAGATAGTCATGGCTCTCGGGTAAGTGCTCTAATGTTGAGTTCTGAAGAATCAGGCTGAGCGTGCATTGGCAGAACATCTCTGTTTCATAGCAAGCAAGTCCAATACAAACTCAAGGTGCTAGGTGTATTAGCTATCCAGTAGAATGCAATACAGGCCTTCAGAAGGAGTACAGAAAGGAGGGAAAATTTTTGTGCTTTTCAAATTTGAGCTGACCAGTATCATACTGCTTCTGAATGCCATTTTTGCAAGGTTATGGACTAGATTAGGAGGCTAACTTCCTATGTTTATAATGTGTTATAAACCTTGCTGAGTTTATAGAGTTAATCATGTTAAAAAAAAATGCTGTGGTGTAAGTGTTCCAAGGGTATTTATTTTTCAGGTGTTGCACCCAATCTTCCTACCATACCCTCTGCTTCAGACTTCAACACAGTTCTGTCTAGTGACCAGAACACCCTGGATGGCACACATTCACAGCATAGCACCAGTCAGGATGACATTGCAGGTGTGGAAGAAGGTAACCAGGGATTTCCTGCTGTCCAGCTAGCGGATGCACAGGTAGGGGTGGCTTGCTGATTACTTACTTAATAAAATTCTACAGTAATTAGAATTTTATCTTGATTTTCGTACGTGCTTCTCTTATGCATCCTGTGCAAGGATGGAAGACTCAAGTAACCTCTGAGATTTCTTTAGCAAATTTTATGAACGGTGATTAGAAAATTGTTTCATAACTTCAAAGAATGTTTGGGGCATTTATGACAATAGCCTAGATCTTCAGAGGATTTCTAATGGAGGGGAACATTCAACTGTACTGCATAAAGCTTGCTCCCAAAGCTAAGTATCCAATGTTAACTTGTTATGTAGTCAATCATAAGGCTTGTCATTTTTTTCCTTCTTTTGCTGTTTCTTGGCACAGTCAATAAAATATTATTTTTTTTCTATATTACTGTAATGATAGATCAACAAATGATGGTGTAGGGAAATGAGAATATGGAAATAATCCAGACAATGTGAAGTAAATCAGTGTTCTTTGTTCTGCAGGTTGTTTTCAAACCTCTTCTAAGTTACACAGGGATTCAGTCTCAGGATGCAATGCCACTCTGCTACAGAATGTACTTTGGAGAATACCTATCATTCTCAGGAACTTTGGACTGCCTCAGAGCAGATATTGTTGATTCAGATACAGCAAAGGACAGAAAAAGCAAGCGAGCTCGAAGGTATTTTCTTAAATATTTAAAAATACATATACTGGCTAAAGAATGGAAATTAGGGCTTTCATTTGTGAAGAAGACAAGTGCAATTCTAAAGCGCAGTTCTTTTGTTGTTGCTGTTTGTTGGTTGGTTGGCTTTTTTTGTTTTTGTTTTTTAAATCTGACTCATTTTATTTTTGTTTTATATTTCTCTTCTTATGTAAAGACTTGGAAATTTCAAGTATTTGAACCTCAGCTACTTCTGAAAATGGAAGACTGGAGAAGGGTAGTAGATAGGAATTACTGTGGGAGAAATTTGAGATGTTCTGAATTGAGGTTTTGTAATTCACCTGCAATGAGGTTATTTTCAGTTAAATGCCTAATTATTTATTAATGTATGCTTTTTTTCCTTTTCTCCCTCCCTTGAGTGTTTTGGGTGATGTTTTAGGATGTAATAGAAAAATTGCATGCCAAACTAAGTTTTCAATGAACTGAATGGTTACTATGTTTTATGGAAGTACAAAGGTTCATATCCAATATTTTAAACTATAGTATGAATGCAATACCACGAGAGGAAAAGTTGAATTCAGTAAATCAGTTGTACTGTCATATACACTGTATTTGACTCTATGCCAGTTATAGAGAGAAATAAAGTGTAACTTGTACGTTTTCTTTCCTAGACAAGGAGCTGTCAACCTTCCTCCTCTTGAATTCAAACCAGCTTTGATGTTGGAAACTTTCAGTATTAGTGCAGTTGTAATGGAGAAATCCATGTGCACACCTCATCACTCTGCCAATGCCCTTTCTTTTCATGACTTGAATAAACGCTATTATAATACTTTTCACTGTAACTTCACAATATCTTGCCAGTCCATAAGCCAACACGTAGATATGGCACTGGTTCGTCTTATTCATCAGTTCAGTACAATGGTTGATGATATCAAAGCCACACAAACGGACATCAAACTTAGCAGATACACAGCTGGTTCTGCCTCTCCAACACCTACTTTTAAAACCCGAAAACACAGAGACTTTCGCTCCTCTGATTTTAGCCGAAGCTCTCGAGGAAGTCTTAATGGAGGTAACAGAGTGAACAACACTAAGAACAAACGAGCAAACAATGAGAACAATAAGAAGGAGTCTAGAAACAAGAATTCCCTGGGCAGGTCGGAAAGAAGAACTTCTAAAGTTTCCAGGAAAGGCTCAAAAGATGTGGTTGACATGACTATTCATATGGATGACTCTGACTCTATTACTGTGTCAGAACAGAGTGAACCTTCTGCTGAGTGTTGGCAAAATATGTATAAACTATTGAACTTCTATTCACTCATTTCTGATCCAACTGGGATTTTAGAAAAGTCTTCTGAAACCTTTGGGCCAACAGGTAAACCAGTTTAACTATTGTCCCTGTTGTGTCTAGGATTTGGTTTGGGCGCCAATTTTATTAAAATGGAATAAGTGGGGCTCAGTTGATTTGCCTAAAAATGTACAAGACATACTATCCTTGGTTTCAAACACAAAAGTTTGTACATCAGATACACTAAGGATTTCTTCTAAAATATCCTCTAGTAACTCAGTAGTATTTTTGTAGGTGTTCGAAGCCCAACTGAACCTGCTTGCAGAGTGGTATTTGAGAATGAACAGGATAATGGCAGAGATGTGCAGAGGAAGCGCAGTCTGGTGACTTCGGAGCCACAGCACGTGACTCTCATAGTATTTGGGATAGGCATGGTGAATCGAACCCACCTGGAGGCAGATATTGGTGGTCTGACAATGGAATCGGAGCTGAAGAGAATCCATGGCAGTTTCACTTTGAAAGAAAAAATGAAAGGTGCGATAAGCTGAAGTGTATACTGTAATTAATTTCAATGGTGGCTTTACATTGCATATGTATGTGCATACCTATACCAATGTATATGTATTTGTAGTATGTTTTATTTATAAATGGATGTATGTAGTGACTGAGCGAGGGTGATACAAGGACAGTTTTTAGAAGAACATACTGAATGTTACTGGGATGCTGAGATGTTTAAAAGGAAGCAAGATTTCCATAAAATGACTTACAAGGGAAATTCTTTCAGGAGATAAAGCTACTCCTTTCATTTTCAAAAATGTATTTTTTGGTCAAAGTTTAAGTGTGATATATCATAATGTGATAACTAAAACTGTAATCTTTTAATTATGTTGTTGCTTCTACGTTTTTGAAAGTAGTAGGCTTACCTGGAAGTATTAGATGGAATGATGTGCTGTTAAGTGCTATTTTTTCTTAAAGATGTCCTACATCAAAAGATGACCGAGACATGTGCCACTGCTCACATAGGAGGTGTCAATATCGTCCTGCTGGAGGGAATTACCCCAAATATTCAGTAAGTATGATGCCTGATGATGTAAAATATCTCAAGCAACATTGTGTAGTAGCAGTATCAGGTTCGTGACATTAATGGCATGTAGCTCATGGAGAAAGCCTTCCTTTATAATGTTATTCTAGATAGAATCCATGAAGTTACAGTCTGATGGTGACTGTGCAGCTTTTGCAGAACTTGGCCTGAGTTTGACTCCTGAAGCTAATAGTGTGTTCCTGCTGACTGGAGGCTTTTTTATGAAAGGCGTATCTTTGAATGAGCTAAGGATTACAGTGTACAGATGGTTTCAGTCTAGGGCACTCAATCATGTAAGTTTTAGTTACAGTTCTGTGAACAAAATACTCCTGTTTCTTTCTATTTGAAATGACAAGTATTAGTGAGTTCTGAACTGATTGTAGGATCTCAGTGTAAATGGGTGACTTTACTGACAAATTGTAGGGAACAGATCCTTTTGTATAAATAAATAAGTCATACAATCAGACCTTTCTGCACCAGTTTTATTTGATGTGATGTACTCATGGAAACAATATTACATAGTATTTAATGTTTCTATTATGATACTAATTTTTATTTTTTTTTCTTGGAAACTTGTAGATTCCACTGAATAATACAAGATTTTATCTGTAATATTTAACTTACTAATGCTGATTTATCCTATCTGAGATCTGTATCATTACTCTAATAGAAATCTTTCTGAGCTCCCCTGTTGCATGATTCCTTTGTTATTTTTACCATTCTGATATCCATTCCCTGTTCTTTATATAATTGATACAATTGAAAAAAGAAAAGAAAGAAAATCATATTTTGTGCATGAACATCTTGAATGACATTCTCAACATCCACATAATCTTTTTTTTTTTTTTTTCTTTCTTTTTGCCAGATTCACAGACTCAGGAAAGGCATGCATTATTTTTCTTTGTTTCTAGCTGAAATTTGTTGAGTTGCAAAACAACAGTTAATGTACAACTCTTTGTGACAGAACACCCTCATGCAGTTTGAATGTTAGCTGAGTAACCCTCAGTATGTGATCTGGTTTTAAAATATTAATAATTTTGTGGAAAAGGAGATAAATAACTTGACTTGAGTTACTCTTTCTTTTTTCCTTTTATTTACTTATTCCTGCTTAGTTTGGAAAATACTATAAGGGACTTAAAATTGAAAGAATTTTACTGATATTCACAGCTAAATTGTACCTGATAAACGTATTTCAGAAGGATAAATAGAAGTTCTGATCTGACAGCCATGCAATGTTTTTGAAGATGGCTGAGGTTCTTCATGTCTTTTTTTATTCCATAATCTCACAGAACTTTAATATAGAAGTGGTGGAAAAAGGGGAAAAGCGTCGACTAAATCTTTTGAAAAAACAAGAAAAAATTAACAAACCCCAAACCTTGAAGTTATTAACTTTGAAAGTAAATGTCATATTGTGGGTTACAAATAATTAATTGACTAATTTTGCATGACTGTTTATTCTTTATTTGCTTTGTTTTTGTTTTTCTTGCTTTCTCTTCAATCTTCATCTATAGACTGGAGGATTTTCCTACATCTCCTACAAGCACAGCCAAACAAGAGTTTCTGTATGTCATATTATTATGTTTAATAGTCTTGCAACTAACTGTGTTATATAGCTAACGGCTGCATTCGTTGTGTGTGATTGTGTAGGAAGATGTTGCTTGAATACGTTTCAGTTTAACACCTAATAACAGCTAGGTAAGGTTTTAATGTGGCCTGCAAGTATGTGTCCAAAAAAAGCCAACTTGTAAATTTTCTTTTAACAGTCTAGTTTTAGGGGCAGTTATTACATTATACTGTCAATACTGTAACGCTAGAGTGGTTTCACTGATTTAAGTTCTTTAGATGTTCTTCTGTGCTTGTTTTCATGAGTGAAAATAATGCTGATAAATGCAGAGGACAGAAAAGATAGATCGTTTTTAATTTGATAAGAAACTGCTGTGCTTGCTGTGGTGGTACCTGTTGTGATCTGAGTATGATGAGGACCATTTCTTTTTTTGTCTTTATTTACTTCAGTGCTAGGTTACTAGCTTTGCTGACCAGGGTGTGCTAACATAGAATGTTTGCATTAAAACTCTGCTTGTGCATCTGCTACCAATGAAGGTGAACCCTTTCAGGTCTCTTAGTTCCCTTCGTGTGAAAGTAGTTTCTCGTTTGGTGGCCGTATGGCTATTTCTGTAGTGGGACAAAGCGTTTGTTCAAGACTCAGCTGGGAGAACTGTCATTTTTGGAATTGACATAAGAAGATAGAGTTACTTCTAAGTTACATCCAAGTAACTCATCCAGATGTTAATTAATTATTTTAACAGCATTCAACCAGTCCTGTTATAGATTTTTTTGCTTGCACACTGTACAACTACAGATGCGTAGTGTGCAGTGATAATTCCGAATAAGTGTATAGCCACCCAGTTGTTCTGAATTCCACTTTGTCATGAAAGTAGGCTTTCTGTAGACCAAACAAATGACAGTGAAATTCATTAGTTACATAAAATATGCAAATATATAAGCAAAGATGCACTGTTTATCTTGCTCGGCACTTGGGAGGTCCACACTAAGAATATTATTTCTAATCTAATTCTTCCATGAGAGCTGTATTTGTGCGTTTATTTTTTTTTTAATTAAGGAATTGCTTCAAGTTGTATGAATTAGCGTGTGCTCAGATTTGATTATAAACTCAAACAGACTTCAACTCCAACTCTGTTTTTGCTTTTAAAGCAAGTCTAGATTAAGATTATACTGCCTATATGATGCACACCAGGAAGAGATCTTGCAGCTTCCCTTGAGTGTTATTCTTGTCCATCAAGCCCTGACTCCCTGAACAGTCAATATAGTAGTATTTTGCGTTATTGAAGGAAGAAAAATATATTTTTGATTGGCGTTGTAGTAGTTCAGTCAGAAAGCTTAGCTGGTGGAGCTGAGCAAAAAGCATGGAAAATCAAGAGAGATAATCACAGAATCATAGGATGGCTTAGGTTGGAAGGGATCTTAAAGATCATCTAGTTCTGTTCTCCATGCCATGTGGAGTCAAGTCTGCCTTTTTCTTATGTAGTATGTGTTTGTATAAATGTTTTCTTCCTGAAACTACTTGCAAATTAAGATTTGTTTCCTTCTTCATATTGAGCTTGTACTCAAAAATTTTAATCTGTAACTGCTTTAGGTCTCTTGTAGCCCTTGTATGACTGTGAAACTCTTTCTGGAATCTGCTGTAGATAGGCCTGTGATTGTGCAGTAGTGCTGCGGACTTGTTTGTTATAAGCAGAGGGATGATGGTGTTTTTGATTCTACACCTGAGGATGTTTTAGGCCAACCAGTGTTTAATGTGTTAGAGCCTCACAGAATAAATGTTACTTAGGGAGTAATAGTTTTTGCACGTTTTAGCTGATGTACTGAATATTCCAAACTATTTGTCTTTCACTCTGAGGCTGTAAAGCTCTTTGCTGGCTACATAATAAATTCTCCCTGGGTAACCCACCAGTAATTAACCTGAAATTAGAAACATAAATGTGTTACCCCTTGCATCCTTTTTAACAGGAGCTTAGTGAATTCTGATATGCCAAAATTTCTTTTTACAATCTACAACTTTGTGCTTTTCTATTTTTATCTTATATAACCATTGTGAACCATATCCTTATTAAATTAATATTAAATTAATATTAAAATAATTTTTTGGCTCATACTAGTCCAAATTACCAAGTCTAGTAAACGTCAGTGTTAACTGATCAACCCATTTATCACTTTCTATGTATTCATTGCTTATCGAGTATTCCTTCCATGGACCTTTTTGGATGCTGAAATCAGATTTCACTAAGTCATCTTATGAAAAGGATGATTCAAGTATATTCCTGAGAAGGAATTGAAATGGAAGGCTCTTGTTTATGAGTGTGAAAATTTGTCTCTGGATGTGCAGCCTAGTGTGTAAATTCAAATGATCTTAGCTTATGCCAGAATAACAGTTTAGCAGGTATTGGTATTTTTGCAATGCATGTCTTGTGGGTTTCTTAAATATAGCATAGTTGTCTGTGGCATGTAGTGCATCTGTGTGTGTAAGTGAACAAAAAATTAATGTGTATGTAGTTTATAAACAAACACTTATCTGAATACCAGGAAATTAAGCTAATCCTTAAAACCTATTTTAACATAAAGTTTTAACTATTTTGAAAGATTTGCAAATAAATCCTATTTCACTTTCTGTTAGAACTGTAGTGAAATGCAGTATTGCCAAATCCCAAGCCTTGTATAGTGCCCAGAGAGGGCTGAAAACAAACAATGCTGCTGTGGTCAAAGTTGGAGCCATCAGCATCAACATTCCGCAGCACCCTGCTACGCTGCACAGCATGATGGTGCGCAGTTCTCACCAGCTCTCCAAGCAGATTTCAGATCTCATCAGGCAGCCGTCAACTGCGTAAGTGTTTGTATGGCACATCAGCATGCCACTGACTGAATGCCATCCATTTATGGCATGGTGCTACTTTAAGCATATGAAAGTGCATTGCGTTAGAATGATATTTTCTTATCTTCATTGTGCATATAGCTCTCAGCCCACAAAAGAAGATGTTGCGACTCCTTTGCCCTCTGAAAAGACTCCAACAAGTATTAATCAAACACCTGTTGAAACAAATGAATTTCCACAGCTGCCAGAAGGCTTAGAAAAGAAGCCTATAGTTCTTAAATTCAGTGCCATGATAGATGGCATAGCTATTGGAGCAGCACTCTTGCCATCTCTAAAGGCAGAATATAAGATGGGAAGAATGCGGAGTCATGGAATGACAGGTAAGAATTCTCTGAAACTTTAAACATTATGGCTTTTAGTTTGGTCTTGATAAAAGAAACCAAGAGAACTGGATATTTCTGTAGTCACTGTGAGAGGTCTGGCTGTTAACTCTTGGGTTTTTTTTTTTTTTAATCTGAACTTCAATCAGATAGGGCCATAAGAGGATTTATGCTTTTATTACATGATTGCCAAATGTAGAATACAAAAATAGACTAAGAAATATATACATTGATAGGTACAACTTTCTCCCACTATTAAAATCAGTTTATACTTGTTTAATTGAATTTTGATTGCTAAAGCTACTCAGGAATACTCTTATAAGACCTCAGTGCTGATGAGCTAGTTTGACCCTTTGCTTCATCAAATAATAAAGTTGTCTTTGTTTTCTTTAAGAATTAAGATAATTCATATTCATGTGGGTGGATATGTATAGCTCTATAGACATACCCCTTTCAATAACATTTTAAGATTTGTTTTTAATTCTAAAAGTGTTCTTAAATTTAAGCATAAATATGTTTTTTTTTCCAGCTGACATTTTTCCCCATTTTCCTTTAACAGGTGCCCAGACAAGATTTAATTTTGAGCTTCCAAGTCATAGATTGCGCTTCACTTCAAAAGTCTCTGCCACTGATATGTCAACCATTCCTCCTTCTGCAAGTCTCAACCTTCCTCCTGTCACTATGTCAGGCAAATATATCATGGAAGAACATGATACTTACTCAGACCAAATATGGAGCATAGATGAACTGCCTGCTAAACAAGGCTATTACCTACAAGGGAACTACTTACGTTGTGTGGCTGAAGTAGGTGCTGAAAACAGTAGACATCTTTGATAACTGTTCTTTTGTATTTCTGTTTGTGCATCTTCATCTTAGCTTAATTATCTGCTTTCTCCAGAATACTCAATTTTACAAGTTGATCCAAATGCAGCATCTGTAATTGCATGAAATAGAAACTGAACATTCTCAGTGTTTAGTTTGATGAGCAGCCAACATATTAAGCAAAGACACTATGTTTGGAAGGTTTTGAATATGTTATTTTGTGTAAACAAATAAGAAAGATGTACATAAACTTTCCTTTTGATTTTCTTTTTTGGAATGAATATTTCTCATCAGTCAAGTTAAGTAAAAGCATATCATGCTGATAATTCAAGTGTTATTTTAAACTGATAGCTTATGCTTCCTCATCAGATAATTGCTATACACTTTGCAAAAATGTGTATTTTTTAAAATCTAAAAATAAATATTTGAATGATTAGGTAGCTGCATAGGTGTAAGGAGCAGCTAAATGCGACTTCAGCAAATCATTTAAAGTTTTATTTGTGTGGTATTCTACTTACAAGTTCTATTTGCATACCAGTTTCCACACTGTTGTTTTTTTTAAGTCAAGAATGATCGGTCTTGAAAATATATATGCATAAGAGTTAAAAATATATTGTTTTAAAAACATAGCTGTGACAACTGTTCTGAAGTTGTGGGGTTTTTTTTATTTCTGTAGGTTGGTTCCTTTGAACATAATCTCACAACTGATCTCTTGAATCATTTAGTATTTGTACAAAAAGTGTTCATGAAGGAAGTAAATGAAGTCATACAGAAAGTTTCAGGTAAGGAGAAGCACTTAAAATGAACTTTTATTAAACTTTGTTTGATGGCAACATTATGTTGTTCTCTGAATTTAATTCAAACACCATCATTTTGTATCTAACACTGCATAGTAGGAAGCAACAGAGTTTGAGTTTCAGGTAAGAACAGAGACTCTGGAAAATCTTGCAGCTGTTCCAGAGGCAGAATGTTTTACAGGGAAACATGATAGTTTTGACATGTTAATCCAAAGCTGCAAAATCTTGGTGCTGTCTCATTTCAGTGTGCAATGGAAATATCTGTGTTTATCTGCTTAGGCACAATCAGAGTTACAAATTATTTATTTTCTAACAAACTAATGGACAAAAGGTTTTTTTAGTTTATAGGCTGACTCAGAATTTGCACAGCATTTAATAATAGGTCCAATCACTTCCAGCTCTTCCTGTTAGAGACTTCATCTTCTCAGTCTGAAAGAGAATCAGAACTCTTTACTGATATGGGACTACTCTGGAGGGAAAAGTATGGACTGGAAATTTTGTTATACAACTTAGATGTTCTTTGGTAGTTTAAAAAAATACACAGTATTTACTGTGGGTATTATACAATAAATGAGGAGGTGAACAGAAAAGCAAAGAAGTAAACTGTAGAAATGTTTTGGTGTTCTTTAGGTCAAAATAAGAATTGATAGATGGGAACAAACGAATATTAAAAAAGGAAAGCAATAATTAATATGTAAAATATATAGACTGTTTATTAATCAATAATAAAAATAAAGAAAAATAGGCAAAATAACCGTGAGAAATAAAGGAAATATGATTTTTATTACTTCAGGTTTTAAAGGCAGAAGGATGTAGGAGAAAGGATGTTACTGATTAACAAACATGAATACATATTCAAGTGGGTGGAATTTCAAGTAGTTGGATTTTAATATGTTTCTAGTTATCTGAAAAGGCTATTATTGAAATAAAGTGACTACTTAGTGGAAAAATTCATTAATAATTGGAAACATTGGAAAGGTAATTTAGCAAGTGGTGTATAAGTGAAAGGAGTGTTTGTGTGTGTGTTTATACATTCAAACACACCGACATATATGTACATAATACAGCTCTGCAGGTCCAGATACACTCCAAAGATGCAGTGAAGGAAACTGAACATGTTCAAATTGCTGAATGCTAGGAAGAAACAAGTTCTATACTACCTTATATTTGTTCCAGGCAAAATACATCAGCATTGTGTAGTAAGAGAACACTTGGGGAAAGAAAAAAACTTTAACATCTATCGTTATTCTTTTTTTTTTTTTTTTTGAAAGAGCATAAAGTAGCAAAATAGGAAAGGTGTATTGTATATATTATATCTTTTACAGCATTTCACAGTTTCATATATTCAGTCTCTTCTCTGTTTTTATGTGAGAGATTTATTACCATTTTTCAGACCATAAATTTGGGAGTAGTAGCCTGATGTTCTTTTGGATGTGATTGCTGCCTTCTGTACTGTGCTAATTCAGCAGGAGTGTGCTCAGGCACCAGCAATCCAGACCTGGGGCTTGAGTGCTGAATGTGAAGCAATGGGAAAAAAAAAGACAGCTTTGTCCTTTGGATTTACAACAAAGTAATTTACATGGCTTGAGCTTCCCAATTAGCCTAGTAGACTGAAGTGGATTTCCTAAATATGGTTTCTGTTTCAATAAAATACCAGTGGCTAGTTTTTACGCAAGGATAAACAACATAAGGTGGAGTTTCACAGATCACAATCTAATAATGAACAGAGCACTGTAAAAACAGCTTCTAATATCTATGTGGATAATATATGGAAAAATCCTAACTCCGCATGCTTCTCAGAGCCCTCAAGATCGTATTGTAGCTTTGCATGATCATAGTTGAGAATATTTAAGGGTGGTTAAAAAAGCAGAATCATATATTTGGGTTCAGAGGGACCTTTATGTTCATCTAGTTCCACCCCCCTGCTATAGGCAGGGAGATCTCCTTCTGGACCAGGTTGCTCAAAGTCCATCCACCCCATGCCACGAATGCTTCCAGGGAAGAGACATTCACAGCCTTACTGCAGAGAGGAAAGACACTCAAATAAATATTGGGCGATAAAAGCTTACTGTATATAACATTTTAAAAATCCATGATTTAACTACCAGTTCTTACTACCAAATAACTAATTAGAAGAGTTGGCATTTTTCAAGAGAATTAATGGCCTTAGCCTTTCCCAGTAACAACCTGTTCCTGTAAACTAGGATGGAATGTAGATCAGATCTTAAGGGGTAGCTAAGACAGGATTGCTGCTTGAACTTAGGGATGTATAACTTGGCATGAAGTGTGCCAGGATGAGGAATTAAGTGCTAAATTAAATTGCCACAGAATACCTTCTTCTCCATTATTGAAAAATATTGATACAATTTCAGTGCCTCTTTCCATGCATTTGGTTGGCATTTACTTTGTACTATCAAATAATTTGAAAATATGTATTTTTTTTCCTGCACTAATATATTTTGAAAATGAGATTTTCAAGTTGCCTCACAGGCTTCAAGACCTCCTGCAGAAAGTCTGAGTCTCTTTATCTCCATTTCTAGTAGGGGACTATTAGCTACATTTAACAAGCTGAACCTACACTTGTGTATGTCATGTCTTCAACCTATATGTTTTTATAAAACTTTAGCAAATTACTGATAGAAATGAGGCTTAATTCAATGTCACTTTCTTAAAACCTATTTGTTTTACAGTGTTTTCTGTGTTAAAACTCTGAATGTGTATATTTATTGTGTATAGGAGGTGAGCAGCCAATACCTCTTTGGAATGAACATGATGGCACAAGTGATGGAGAAAAACCAAAAATTCTTCTTTACTCATTGAGCCTACAGTTTAAGGTAACCTTATAATGATAAAACAATGGCTCTAGATGCTATTAATGGTGGAATAGTTTGGTTTACACCTGAAAACTAACTGAATCAAGAATACTCTGCATGAAGAATCTCGAGTTTGGTTGCAGTAATTTTATAGCTTGTTAAGGTTTTGCTGTGAAAAATCATTATGCCTTTTTTTTTTCTTCTTCTTTTTTAGATGCAAGGTGAAAAAGATTTCTTGTTTTATTCCCCCCACTTCTCTTTTTGCCTTTGAGCCACATTTTAATTTCCTCCTGTATTTTCCTTATTCATTAGGGAATTCAAGTGACGGCTACAACACCCTCGATGCGAGCTGTAAGATTTGAAACTGGATTGATAGAACTTGAACTCTCAAACAGACTTCAAACCAAAGCAATGCCTGGAAGTAGCAGCTACCTCAAACTGTTTGGGAAATGCCAAGTGGATTTAAATCTGGCACTAGGACAGATTGTTAAACATCAGGTTGGTGTTCACCATCTTTCCATATGCTGTTCAGACTTAGTAGAGCATGATTTAGAAACGCAGAACTGAGCCAACTGATGGTTTTGTTTTCTTTGTTCTGATGAAACAATGGAGTAGGTATCACCTGGAATCACTAATTCTATGATACAGAAATATTTTGTGTTGCCTAGACACAAATACAAGTTTTAGAATCTAGACGTGGTATCACAGCAAATAATCTGAATAGTTGTTTTACATTTTATGATAAATAAGAAAAATCAGATTGTGATTAGAAACTAATGGGAGGAAATTGATTATCCTCGAAGAAGATTTGGATCAAAAAAGAAAAGGGGAAAGGAGAGATTTTTACTTCTTGTTGTAATTCTACATTTTGTCAAATAGACTAACTTATTTCTCCCCTTCCCTGACCTCCTCCCTGCTATGAACTTCTCCTCCTCTCCATTTCTGAACATTCTAAGGTTTATGAAGAAGCTGGCTCAGACTTTCATCAAGTCGCCTATTTTAAGACAAGAATTGGATTAAGAAATGCTCTCCGAGAAGAAATCAGTGGCTCATCGGATAGAGAAGCTGTCCTTATTACTTTGAACAGACCAATTGTTTTTGCTCAGCCTGTGGCCTTTGATAGAGGTATGGAAGAGACAATTGCTGCAAAATTTCTTTTCATAGAGAGCAAGCTATTTTATTTTTACTTTTGGTGGTTTTTTTTTTTCACAAATAGGCTTGCATATTCGAGATTCAGTTTATTTCATGCCAAACAAAAATGTTTAATGAAATATACTAGCTGGGATATTTATAGGAAATCGGCTGCTTGCCAACAGATTAAAAATTCCTCATGTCAAAAATCTGATTTAGTGAGATGATTAATTCTCAGGTAGTTTGGAGGAATATGCTTTTGTAAGTCTTTCTGAAACTCAGAACAGCATTATTTTCTGTATTTTAGTGCATTAACCAACTTTGCTGGTTTTGTCCTTTGCACCATGAACCTCTTAAGTACATCCTGAGTATGCGTATGTGTGTATGTGCACTCATGCCCATGCTAAGCATTCACAGTATAAACATAATGGAGAAACAGTACAAATAAAAAAAAAAAACAGATGTGTTTGGTTTTTTTTGTATGAGTTCATTTCAACCAAGCATTCTGATTTCTTCCTAAAGCTGTGCTATTTTGGCTGAATTACAAGGCTGCATATGACAACTGGAATGAGCAGAGAATGGCTTTGCATAAAGATATTCATATGGCCACAAAAGAAGTAGTAGACATGCTGCCTGGAATCCAGCAAACCTCTGCACAGGCTTTTGGGACTCTATTTCTTCAGCTGACTGTAAATGACTTAGGAATTTGCCTACCCATCACAAACACACCTCAGGTAATCAAAGTATCTGAAGCAGTGTGGCTGTTGAGTCTGTTGAAGTACCCATTTTTATGTGGTATATGGCTTTTATGTACATAAATGTAATTTTTTGTTACACCAATGAAAAAGTTGTAGGATGTTGATAATTGCAGTGGTGACAGCGTTCATGATGGAAATGGTGTTCTAACTTATGACAAGACAAAGTTATGCATGCTTTAGCTGGTCCCTCTGTTTTGAGGAAACATAGTGGATTCTCATTTATGCCATATGCCTTTGAAAAGCACATGGAAATGTTCACGTTGCTCATATTTCCTTGAAAACTTGCATCAGAAATTTCAATTGATCTTTTTCATACGATTAAAATAGAAAGCCTTTTTAAAATGCTCAAATGAACTATTTGTTGTTTAATCAAAACAAGGAATGATAGTATGAATTACTACTCGATATGTGTTTTTAAAGCAGTTACTTTCATTTAAGAATTCAGACTAGGTTATAGAAAGAGATGTAACTGTAGTCGCTGGCATGAAGTATATCATAGGGCAGGGAAATTCTAATATGTTATACATGATAATGTATTTTTTCATGTGCTGTTAACTAGTTCATGTGTTAAAGTAATGCACAGTGCATTGTGCAGTGTGTTAATGCAACTCATTCTGTAAGGGAATGTACGTTGTATTATGTTTCTGGTATCCCCTGCTGTCTTAAGTTTAATGAGAAACAGCTCAGTGGAGCATCCGAAGGGTTGTGCTTTCTGACCTCACAGCAATCCTTTCACAGGCTGTGCAGGTTTCTGAGTTTCTGGGCAACCAGTACAGCATGTTGCAGGACATTTCCTCGTTCTGACACGCAAATCTGAATACTGATTCTTTCTTCAGATAAATAGGAAGGCAGCTAAATCAGTGGTCCTCGTTTTCTTGGAAGTATGAAGCTTTATTCTCAGTTACGGAGCAATTCTTTGTAATCTATATTCCTTTTATTCATCCTGCTTTAGAAATAACTGCAGTTCTGTCTGTCTCTTCGTATGTCAAAGTATGATCAGCACCTCCTAACCACAAAATAGAAAACACTACATTGTCTGTTGACAGCAGTTTAAAAAATAAAATACATATAACAGTGAAGCATTATAAGGATAGATAGTGCAATATAGCTTCAAGAGAAAACATTGAATTCAGCGACTGTTCCAATGTCGAATAGGGAATATTCTTAAAGGGAAATAATTCCAGAACAGAAATGACTAATTTTAATGACGTAGAAAAGAGTAGTCATAATACATTGAAATAGACAGGAGTAATGAGACAATAACCAAGAACTCAAAACAACATAGTACTGTGATACTTAATGTTATATGTGGCAGCTGCAGACAAAGCAGATGGTATTTTATGCTTTTATGTTTAAAGAATTTACTCTCTTTTTTTTTTTTTTTAATCTGGTTAATAAAGCTGTATATAAAACAGTATGTTTGCAATATATATGTTGTATAAAAAGAAGTATAGCTTTAGAAAAGTATGTGGGCTTTTTTTTTTTTTTGCCATTGAACAAATTGATAGACTATCGTATACAAAGAGCTGGAAATTAATCAGAAACCTGTGTATTCAGTGCTCTACATCATTGTAGATAACAAAATAAACACCACAAAATCTTGCAAGTCTTGAAGCTGTTTTTCATCATCATTTGATCGACTTACAGCCTTTTCTTTTTTTACAGACTAAAGCCCTGAAATTTTGTTCTGTGCTTAGGAGGTCAAATGGTTCATAGCACTTGAGTATCTAGTCCATGATCAAATGCGGATTTTCTTTCTTTTTCCAGATGAGGTCAACTTCCATTGCCCTAATGTGATTGCAACGTAGGCAAGTTTGCTAGAAAACAGCAATTCAAGACATTATATGGGAGGATATGATACTTTTGAAACTATGTGCAGAGAAGGGAAAATACAAAAAGATATGAGAAAGGGATCAGTTTTCTGATAGGAAAAGATAAACATTAAGCGTGTAGTCAATATTCAACTTCTCAATTTTGACTGAATTCTCTCTGATATTATTTTCTAGTCTAACCATACAGCTGATCTTGACACCGGCTCTGCTTTAGTCCTGACCATTGAGAGCACATTAATCACTGCCTGCTCCTCAGAGTCTTTAGTTAGCAAAGGTCACTTTAAAAACTTCTGTATCCGCTTTGCTGATGGCTTTGAGACAAGCTGGGATGACTGGAAACCAGAAATAAGAGGAGATCTAGTCATGAATGCATGTAAGTAAGATTTCATACTGCACAATAGAATTGCAGATATAAATCTCTGTTTACTCTTCGTTGCTCCTTTTTAAACTACTGAGCATTCCCCACAAAGAAAAACTTTTGGCTTTTTGAAAGGAAAATAATTTGAATCTAGAAGGTTGTCTTACTGTTAAAACACGTTGCTTTCCCTTATTAAGGGACTCTGTCTTACTGTAAGAATTAATTTTAAGTTTTGTCTGATAAATGTTGGAAGAATTAGATGTATTGCATTTGTATGATGTCATAAGGTCCCAGAAAGTTTTTAGTGCTTTAATACAGATGATTTTCATTTATATCAGATTGAAGGTTCTAGAATTCATGTGAAATTTCAAGTTGATATGAACTTGGATGTTACCTTGTAAATTCACTTTACCAAATATGAACAAAGGAATTCAGTGGGAATTAAAACTAAAAATCCAATCCGCTATGCTTAAGCCTTGATTATGGAGCACAAGAGACTTGAGGGGGAATTTGGAAAGGCTGGTATCAAGCAACTTTCAAACTGTCTGCCTAACCTACTCATGTGCTTTATATGCAGGTGTTGTGCCAGATGGTACATATGAAGTATGTTCTAGGACAACAGGACAAGCTGCAGCAGGTAATATACTTTTTAATAATTAAATTTAGATATAAATAAAAGATTCATAAAACAGGAAAATTAAATGCTTTGATAACTGTGTTGTAACTTAATTGATGTGGGCTTTTCTGTGTGTGTAAGTTGGTTCCTTGATTGGATAGTAGTTTATTGTAACAGCTGTGTTGTCTTAGTGCTTCCTGAGACAGTTCCTGTTATTCCCATGCTTTCTCCTCCCAGCCACACCTGCTGAGTTCTGACGCACTTCAATAATAAGTAACTCTGTCTTAGTCATTATACCTGCAGCTTGATGATTCTCATCTATTTGCCCAAATGTTGCATCTGCAGTGTCCCTTGTATACATAGTTTTGTTCACAATGGTTCCTCGCTTGTTTTTCTGTGTTGAGGAGATTTAGGAATAAAATATGTGCGGCAGTTAATAAAAATTTATCTTGGGAATTCTGAATTGAGAGAAACTTGGTGAATTCATTTAGAAGGAAAAAAAATACATTCTGTAGTTCTGCTTTTCACAAGTTCTGAATTTTGGTGATACAAGGTTAGAAAAATCCTGGGAAGACATGGTATTCAGCTGACACGCTATACCTATATCATCCTCCGGCCTCACCGTTCAAGGACTTGACACTTTTAAAAGAGAAAAAAAAAAGGGGGGGGGGAGGGAGAGGGGATCAAAAAAAGTCGGCATTCTTTTCATGCAGATGAACATCCTTTAGACTTTCTGCTATTAGAAATCCTGTTTTCGTTGTTATCTTTGCTGAAGGGTATTTAATTTCATTAGATTTGTCTGTGTACACAATTTTTTGAAGAAATAATAACTTAGTCGCTGCAAAGTTGTAGCAACTAGATGTGAGATAGATTTTCCTCAAAGTTGTTCCCAAGTGAACAGTAAAGATGTTTCTTCATAACTGATAAATGCTATCTTCTCTAACTGGTTAAACATACTTTTTTTCTTTTAATAAATTCAGAAAGTAGTAGTGCTGGAACCTGGACACTGAATGTATTATGGAAGATGTGTGGTATTGATGTTCATATGGATCCTAACATTGGGAAAAGACTGAATGCTTTAGGCAACACCCTCACAACGCTGACAGGAGAAGAAGATATTGATGATATTGCTGACCTCAACTCTGTAAACATAGCTGACTTGTCAGATGAGGATGAAGTTGACACTATGTCTCCTACTATACATGCAGTAAGTGAATCAATCAAAATACGTATTATTGATTGCAGTGAGCTTGACGAAGTTTTCAGTCAGAAGGAAAGGTCTTAGTCTTGAGTTTTTTGAGTTCAACTTGCTAGTCTCATAGCTTGTATGATTCATGTTTCAAACAAACAAACAAACAAATCTGTTAGCTTTCTAATGCCATATTTCAAACACAAGAAGTCACAGATCATATTTCCACTGGTGTTATCTAGAATTTGAATTTGGAAACATGAAGATACGATAACTAACTTCAGGTGCCTGAACTGGAAAAGCTGTAGCTATATGTATGTTTTCTTACATTTTCTTATAGATGTATAGGGTATATTACTAATATAAACAAATGAAAGAAACAACTTCTGGTACATCTACCTAATAATCTACTGATCTTGTTTTTCAATTTCACATAGAACTATTTTAATAGGTATTCTATCGTACATGTCTCTTGCCTGCCACCGGTGAACATTTCATCTCAGAACACTAATGTTCCTGTTTGTTGTTTAGAAATCAGGCGGAGGTTCATTTTGTGGAGATGCACGCAAGCTAACATTTGGGCAGCGGATTGTAAATCACCTGCTGGGTTTGAGTCCCACAAACCAACGATACTCTGTTCCTGTAGAATATCTGTTGGGGTCAGCGAACTATGATTCTCTTCAGTCTAGCAGATCACATATGAAAGCAGGCAGATCCTGCTCATGGGGACATGTATGTAGTAGCTAAATTGTGTCTAACTGAATGATGGGGTTTGGATCACTGGAAGAATTCCAATCGGCTGCCTTTTGAGTTGAAAGTGATTCTTTCGCATGCTCTAGTCCAAATTCTAAGGTGTAAAATTCACTTTTTTTGTTAAATCGTATTCATGTCCAGTTTTTGACGAGGGCATTGATACATCTTTATTTTAAATAGGAAATTGTTGATCACCGGCGGCAGGGAGCTTCTAGCATTCAAACTGGAGAACAGCGAGGAAGAAAATTTGTGAAACGTTTAGTTGATATCAGAGAACTCAATGAGCAAGCTAAAGTTATTGATGATTTAAAGTAAGTTGGATTTTGCTTTAACTCGCACAAAGTTTGGGGATAACAGACTGCAGCTGACTTATTTCTTTCCCTTTCTTATCAAATACCTTGCAGCACTGTGGTGGTCAAAAGGGAATTGCTGTTTTATTATTTAAAAAAAAAAAAAAGAAAAAAAGAGGGAGAAAAAAAAAGTCTGATTCTCCATGAAAAAAAAAAAAAAAGCAAGTATCTTATAAATTTTCTCACATTCTTTCCCAAGTGTCAAATTAATCTCTTTGGCTCTCCATTACAATGGCAATCATTATCAATTTCTTGCTGATCCAAAGTTATAATTCTCTTTTGACTTATTATTATGGTGACTACTTAAACGAAGTAGTAAACTTAGTCTTGTTCACTGGAAGAACAAATTGACTCTTTTTGCATCTTGTATGTGGTATTTTAAAAGTAAATCTCACATGATGTATTTCACAAATCATTGAAAGAATTGTTTAAAATTTCAGAAATTTCATCTTTGAGTTTTATTATTTTTCACAGATATGGTTTGATGGTTTGTTGGGTTTTTGGTTTTTTTTTTTTCACTTAAGGCAGACTAAGTTATTTATGAATCAGTCACAGACGGGAATATAGAGGTTGGTAATTAGATGTTAAATAGCAGAGTGGAGACACTTGTACTTGGAATAAAATTACTGTCAGTGTTAACTGGCCAATTGTATCTGAACTTTGGATTTTAGGCTAAATATTTCTTTAATGTGGGTTCAAGAATCGAAATATGCTATGGGTCTCCTCTCAATGTAAGAAGTAAACTGATTCTTTCAAAATAGCAGGTACTTTATGGAGTTGTCTAAGTTATTTAGTGATGTGTTTTTCTAGAAGATAATCTTCTGTGGAAGACTGTCATTGATTTTGACAGAACTTTGGTCTGTTAAAACAGGAGGATTTTTCTTCATCCCATGGAGGATTCTGAGATTTTCCCATTATGTTTGTTCTTGACTAAACAACTGTCATGTGATTGAAAGTGTATAGGGAGTTCTTAAACCTAGTGTTACAACTTTGAAAGAAGAGTTACATAGCCACACTTACTCTCCACGTTAGTTAGCCCTGTGTTAGTACTGTTGTTTGGTGTCTTCTTGCATACTAGTTTGTTCTGCATTCACTATCTGCTTTGCTAATTGATTTGGACAATAAAACCTTAAAATCCTCTTCAAGGAAAAAATGCCCAACTAGAAGTTGCAACATGAAACAAGGAGAAATCTTCTGAAGAAGCTATATTTGGCGCTCATAAAACTCCTGGGGAATATTGCTTTTTTTTTTTTCAGTAAAAGCAGAACATCACTGCAACACTGATTTTGAGACAGTGGAAATAGTGCTATCTCTTTCTAAGATAACTCAACTGTAATTTATCTCCAGAAAATTAGGTGCAAGTGAAGGAACTATAAATCAAGAAATTCAGCGCTATCAGCAACTGGAGTCGGTGGCTGTGAATGATATCCGCCGAGATGTTAGAAAAAAGCTACGTCGATCCAGTATGAGGGTGAGCAGTGTGAAGTTTCTTTTAAACATGGTTATACTTGCATGGTGTATTTCTTTTCTGGTTGTTAGGTAAAACAGTGAAAATGCTTTATTTTATTTTTTTAAGAAAAGGAAGGTACAGAATAAGAAAGACTAAGAAAATCAAGTAATTTAGGTTCCCCCTTAGTTATAATAACAGTGATAGAAAAATTGAAATTTCATAGTTGCTGTAACGTAGATGTACTTATTTGCACATTCACAAGATCAGAAATACATGTCAGAAAATGTGTGTATGAGGATGTAGTTCACTCTTTGTGGGGGATTTTAAAATGATTCTTAACTGGACTGAAGAATGAAGAAGCCAGCATGTTAACTGCCTGGGCAAGCAATTAGATACCTGTTGTATTCCATTTGGCATATGTATTTTCTATAAGTTTGTTCTCCATATAGATAAACTGTGTGTTTCCAAAATTAACTGAAGTAAAAATAAAAACAAGCTACTAAAGAGAGAGTAGAAGAAACTGGACACACACACACACACAAAAGCAAGTCTTGCAGCTAATCCACAAATATGTGGCTGTTATCCCAGAACCTGGTAATAAAACTGGCAAAATGTTTTTTTCAGTGTGCGCTAGTGCATGAGCTTCAAGTATGAAGCTTCATTCATGAGGAAGTCAAATATTACTATTGTGTGCAGCTCTGTCCTGTAGCTCATTTTTCCCTGTTGCAGTAGTGGAATGTTGGAAGGATAAGTGTCAGAGTGATTGGATTTTAGCTTTTGGCAACAGGGCACTACAAATTCCAGCAAGTGTGAATGTTTATTCAGAGGTAAAGATGAAGGTGCTGGCAAATGCTGATAAAGAGATGCATTTTCATTCCTGTTGTATTTAAATATTCTTTTTGGTTTAGGCTGCTTCCTTGAAAGACAAATGGGGTCTCAGCTACAAACCTAGCTACAGCCGATCAAAGAGTATTTCAGCATCAGGAAGACCACCTCTGAAGAGAATGGACAGAACAAGGTAAATGGTGATGGTAACAACAGCATATTTGAAGAGGGATACACTGGATTTGGGCTGTTAGGCTTCTTCTTCAACATCTAAGTAATGCCCCCTATTTATTTAACAGCTATAAAAAGCACAGTAACACTACTTGATAGAGCAAATTCTCAGCTCCAAAGCACTACTTTTCAACACAGTCACTATTATTAACTATGCATTAGAGCCTGCATACTGCACTCATTAAAGAAAAAAAAAAAGTGCACCAGTGGAGGTGGCCCACTGTTTAACAGCTGCTATGATGGCATCAGATGTTGCCCATGCAGTCCATCTTTCATCGGCCCAAACAGATGGAAGTCAAAAGGTGCAAATCCAGACTGTAGGATAGATGCGATAGGACAGTCCAGCCAAGACTGACAATGTGCTCCATGGTCTTCAAACTTGTATGGAGCCTGGCATTCATGTGTTTCAGGAGAAAGATTTTCTTCTCTGGCCTGATTCTGAAAGTTTGAGCCTTAAGTTTAATCAGTGTTGCAATGTAGCAGTCAGTGTTGATGGTTTGTCTGGATTCCAGGAAATCTAGAAGGATCGCTTCTTTCCTATCCCAAAAGTCAGCATACATCACTTTACCTGCTTGAGGGATGCATCAAAACTTTCTCTTCGGTTAGGAAATTACATGTTGCCACTCCATGGACTGCTGTTTTGACTCTGACTCATAGTGCCAACACCATGTCTTGTCATCTGTAATGATGTGATCAAGGAAACTGTCACCTTCAGACTTGTATTGGTTCATTAGGCCCTGACAAACTTATATATAGTATTCTTTCTGTTCCTGTGTGAGCATTCGTGGGATATGACCTAGTGCAAACTTCAGTATTCCAACATTGCCACTATCATTTCCAGTGCATTCAAGCCAATACTTAGCTCCATACACAGTTCCTTGGTCATAATCCACCAATTTGTGTAGGTGAGCTGACTAAGATACTCTTCATTTAGTGGTATGACAGATGTGCATGGCTATCCAGAACATGGCTTGTCTTTTACATCATGTCTCCTGAAATGCACCACCCACCTCTTCACTGTGCTCACATCCATTGTCTGGTCTCCATAAACCATGGATATCTAACATGGCTTGTTTGGGCCTCACTGAGTGAAAAAGAGTAGTCTAGGGCTGCATCTGCAAAAAAAAACTGCTCCACAAGTTGCCTCCTAATTATTTCCACAGTAATTACAACTGATACAGAGAGCACAGTAACAGTTTGATAGAGCAAAAGCTCAGCTACAAAACATTTTTTTTTCAATACACTATCATTAGCTATGCATTTTTACCAGCAATGAATAAGAGCCTGCATACCATGCTTGTAACAGTCTGCATCAGAGTAGGTGACGCACTCTTGCCACCACTCACTGTACTCACATCTACTGGTTGGTCTCTATAAATACTCACAAGCATGGATGAGCGTCAGTAGGGTAGTGTTTTTTCCATGTGGACGAATTCAGTGACACATTTTTGCTTCTCACATGCTTTCATGATCATTTTGGAAGATGGACATATCTATTCCAAAAAGTAATTTTTTGTCTTTTATCAAACTTCTTTTTTTCCTAGTAGCATGTCAAGTGAGATTTTTTTTTCTTACACGCACAAAAAAACTCCAGGGTTTTTATAGAATCCTGCTGTTAAAATGTACAAGAAACTTGCATAAAAGGATAGTAGGCGTAGTGTAAATCATTCTGATTTCTACTTTTCTCTCAGTCATCTGCTTCTTGGTTTAAGATTGAAGAATTTAAATAAATAAGGCAAAGAATGGTTAGTGATAGACTACTGGATGAGTAATGTGCAACTTCCTTCTCTTCTCCCCTTGATTTTCCTTTTCATGTACTCTAAGTGCACTTGTTATGATCCAATACTTGCATCCGTATCAAAATCTTAAGTACTGAATGTATGTTTGTATTACATTCTATTTGTGTAGTTAAATATTTGTATGAACACAAAATCATGTAATAAAACTAAATAAGTTGTTATGTTTTGTTTTTGTTTATAGTTCTCGACTAGGAGACAGTGAAGATCTCCCAGATATCCGGGTAGATGCTGCATCTCCTGGGCCAAGAGTGACTTTCAACATACAGGATTCTGTAAGAATGACTTTATATTCTTTAGCATCATATGTCCCATACCACTTGGTCACAAGTTCACAGGATGGGTATGCCTAGGCAGACCTGAGTTGCTGATAGGTTTCATTTGTGTGCCTCACATTACTGATGTTTGGAATACAGGTTTGTTCTGACAAAAGATAGATATGTTTTGAGTTCCTAACATAGAAATTAATTGAGTATAATACTAGAATTATTTTGGTGTGTTGTTTTTTTCATAGAAATTAATTGAGTATGTTAGAATTATTTTGGTGTGTTGTTGGTTTTTTTTAGGCTGACTTAATAATAATATAGTTCTTCTGATGTGTGCAAAAATCACAAACATCATCTTGTGTGTATACACCATTAGACTTTTAGAAATGGACATTAGTAAGTTTGCTGTAGCCCTACGGATCATTTTGTGTGTTTGAAACTGGTTTTTGTTTTTTTCTTTATAGTCACTATGTTTTGTCATTTTAAAAATGTTCCTGTTATGTTGTTTCTTTCATGGCTGAGATTACTGCAATTGTTTTAATTTTTATTTTTCTTTTTCATTTCTAATTAAGTTGAATAAAACAGTTTTGGGGATTGCACAACAATCCAGCTGTCCAGGGGAAGGGTATTTTCAGGTATTTCTGAGAAGAAACAGTCTTTGCCAGAGAACTAATTCTTCTCTCAGGGAGCTGCTTTTCACTATTTCATCTCTTTAGCATGCAGCTAAACAGAATGTATATAAAACCTAAACATATTTAAATTGGAATATGTAAAGTAAACTGAAGAATATGATAAGCTGTTGATGAACTCCCCAGGTATGTTTTCCTATGGCTCTAAAACTTAGTGGCCTTTTCAAAATTATTTACTGGAATTTTGTTCATATCCTTGTGAAGTCTGATCAAGGCTGGTGTGAAGTGACCTAACTTTGGACTTACGAATGTGCTTTAGAAGAGGACTTCAGTCTGTGCAGTTGGCCTCATCTGTTATGTTGTGTTCCAAGATTATAAGTATCAACATCAGTACAAAGTAATTGCTGGGTAGGAGGATGTCTGCTCATTCTTTCTGTTGGAATTCCTATATTTAATGCAGAGAGATGTTTTCAAATAAACGTATCTTTCAAAACTTAGTACGCAGACAATTTTTAAAAAATGCTTTAAAAAAAAAAACATGTTTAAGGGTAATAGCAAAGATTTTGTTAGTTTTATTTTTTTAATTATTTATTTAAAATAAACATACACACATGCACAAAAAAAAAAAAAAATCAAACAACTGTAGTTATATTAACATACCCTTTCTATTTTCCAACTCACCTCACCCTTCTGGGAATAAATCCTTATTTCTGAGGGGGAAGGGGAAATGAAACAAAAATATGTTTTGTACATTTAAATATTCATTATCTTGCCTTTTGTTTTTTTTCTGTTTCATAAAAGCAGTAGGCTATATAAAATACAAAATGTGTACATACATGCATGTGTGTGTATATATACAAAAGCCCAGTTAGGTTTTGTTGGCGTAGCAAAATTTTATCAAATACTTTGAACTATTAGATTTTGAACATTCCTCTCACTCCACCCCCCCACATTCTTATAATGCCAGTTCTTAATTTCAGCACAGATCTCATTTTAATTTGCAGTGCTTGTAGTGTGCTGTATGGGAGAAATCAGTGGCCTTTTTCAGAAATGTGGCCTGGAGTTTATATCATGTTTAATCACTTGTCCAACATGTTGTCCAGGATCTCAGCCTAGAATTGCAAAACAAGATTGTACATTCTGTGTTAGCATTCTGCATGCACACCTCATTAATGCTTCCAACTACTTTACCCCTTTACAAAGTTCATGACGATTTTTGCTTTTGCTCTTTTCTCGCAAAATATTTGAAAATTTGTATGAAATATTTCCATTCCTTCTGATTGAATGAATTGATCAGAGCATGATAAATCTTTATCTAACAGATTGAGCTCGATCAACAGGTAATGGCAAGTTTTCAATTCTTTCTTTTTCGTAATCCACCTTGTGATTTCTGTACCTCATATGGCTGTAAGAGCTTGGGACTGCAAGTTTCTCATAACACTCTTGATCTTTTTTTCCAGAGCTATCTAATGATTCTTGATTGAAATATCTCTATCTATTTAATATGTATTTTTTTCTTTTTACAATCAGTTTCCAGAGGAGACAGAAATGGACCTTTTGTCTGTAATTATTGATGGTCCCTCCCATTACTCATCTCCTAGTGAAGGCTCATGCTCAGTATTTGGTTCACCTAAAACTCCAGCAGTCTTCTCACCTGGCATTCCCTTCCAGCCTGAAGAAGGACGTCGGGACGACAGCTTATCATCAAGCAGTGAAGATTCCGAGAAGGAAGATGATCATGAACGAGAGCGAACATATTTTTATAGGAAACCACCGTAAGTAATAGTCCCAAGGAAGAACACAAAAATAAAGAAAATGCATTTGAAATGTTGATTTTAAGTCTATAAATAATGTTTTGGAGAAATACAATATGAGGAGGATACAAAACTATTAGAGAGCATCCAAAGAAGGGCTATGAAGACGGGGATGGACATGACGTATGAGGAGCGTCAAAGGGGAGGCCTCATGGCAGCCTCACAGGGAGTGGAGGGGCAGCATTGAGTTTTGCTCTCTGGTGACAGCAACAGGGCCCAGGGGAAAGGTTCTTCACCAGAACCCCTTGATGGGCATAGAACAGGCTCCCCAGGGCAGTGGTCATGGCCCCAACCCTGCCAGAGCTCAAGTAGCATTCAGTGGGTTTGAATTTGGGTGATCCTGCGTGGAGTCTGGAGTTGCACTGGATGATCCTTGTGGGTCTCTTCCAATTTGGGATATTCTGTGATTCTGTGAAAATCTGTTATTGGTGAAAGATTGAATTTCTCCTTAAGTGTTTACATGGAAGAGTCAGGAATTGTGTTCATGAAAAGGTCATTGTGAGGGAAGGAGGAATTCTGAACAGAAAAGGTGGCTGCTTTTTATAAAGATGAAGCTGTTAGAAATTTCAGGGCTAAGAAGAGAATAAAACTTGAAGTGAGATTTTTTGAGGCACAGCATAGGTTTTAGCTTTTAGGGAACAGATGACAGATGTTAAAATTTGGCATAACTTTTGTCTTTTCCAGGACTATACCTCCACAAAGTGAATTTATTAGTGTCTAAGAATCTCTCCTACCATCTGTTCAAGTAAATGCTGTGCAATTATCTAATCTATTATTGTGCTGGTGCAGGAGTACATCTCGCAAGAAAGCAACAGGCTTTGCTGCTGTCCACCAACTCTTCACTGAGCGCTGGCCAACAACACCTACAAACAGAAGTATGACTGGCACAACCACTGAGAGAAATATTGACTTTGAACTTGATATCAGGGTTGAAATTGATTGTGGAAAATGTGTACTGCACCCCACAACACTTCAGCAAGAACACGATGACATTAGTTTAAGAAGGTAAGAAATGTGTTATGCAATTGCTTTATGAAGAACAAAATCAGCGTATGCCTCTCTTCTGTTTATTATTTTATTTTTAAATCATATTTTATCTTCTGTAAACAAAATTTAAGAATTTCAAAGTGCATAGATTCTTTTTTTATTTCAGCCTTCAAAGAAATACCATGACAACTTAATAAATCAACACAATGATCTGACTAATACTGAACTACTGTATTTCCTTATTATTCTGCATGCTGCCATTATTTCCAGAGTGTAAAAGCATGTTAACATTTTCATGTTGCTTTGCTTAGTTAAGTGGATTTTTTGTTTTACCATCTAAGGTGATGTGGGAGCTTTGCATCTGATCTTAATGAGTTTTGATCTCATCTTCAGGTTTAAAATTTTCCTGCTACTTTTCATTTGTATATGGCTGAGTATTGAGTGGCAGCATTACAATTCTTTGATAGGTTATTAATTTGGCAGGATATTAAGAGTATCATGAATTTTAAGAAATTCATTACTTGTCAGCATAATTAACTCGTAATGACATAAGAAATTAATTTATGTGTTTCAATTCTGAGAAATAGAGACAACTGAGAAATTATTTTTCTCACTGAGAGGTATGTGTCAGAAATTAGCAATTAGAAAGCAGGTTGGTTTTTCTCCTCCCACAACATTTTTTTTCCTTGGTACACAAGGAAAAATAATCTCATATGAATTTATATGAAGACAGGTTTTACAGCAGAAATGTAGAATTGGTAAACATGCCCTCTACGTCCAGAGTTGTTCTTAGGTAATGCTGGGTAATATAGGTGAAGTTGACTGTAAGAGTAAAGGGCGTTGGATGTCTTTTCTCTAATTTATTTGAAAAAACTCTCAATTTTAACAATTTTGTAGATTATACTGCTTGAAATAATAATAATAATAATCTTATAATAAAAATGGTAAAACCAGAGTGGGCAGACAGAAGAGTAGAGATCATAGAAATTAAAGAAGGAAGCAGATGTTGATAGGCTTCCTTACACAATTGATGCTACACATTTGCTTTTGATATCTCTAAGTTCTTTTTTTTTTAATGAGAAAATACACTCTGTTTAATAAAAGTATTAAGTTTGTATAATAGCATGCAGCATATTTATTTTAGGAGTTATGATCGGAGTTCCAGAAGCTTGGATCGAGAGTCTCCTTCAAAAAAGAAGAAATTCCAGACGAATTATGCATCTACCAGTCACTTACTAGCTGGCAAGAAAGTGCCATCATCTCTACAAACAAAATCTAGCGAAGTGGAAACAACAGTTTTTTATATTCCTGGGGTGGATGTAAAGGTAAAAGCAACGTATAAACTGAGGATGGAAATGCACTTTTTTCTCTGCTCAAATATGATTTCAAAGCACATCTGTTTTTGTGTTATAAGCAAGTTTATATATTTCATAGCACCTCGTGGAAGTCTTCAGTTCTGTAGGTCTTGCTATCATAGTATTACAGGAATTGTTATTTCTATACTGAAAACTGAAATTGGACATTTATCTTGATATTTTTTTCTCTGACAAGGAATTTCTACTGTATGTCCTTTTAAATGTATAAATCAAACGCTCTTCAGTTGAACTAGCCTGTTTTTTCTAATTTTCAATGTGGCGATGCTTTGTATGTTCATCCAATGCTTTGTATTCCAGGTTATCTTCAGAGATAAGTTATACCTCAGGTCCTGCCTGTGGCTTTGAGTCTTAAGTTAGAAATTAATATATATTATCTACAGCTTTTATTATACTCTGTACTTCCATTGGTAGTGTATCATTCACATATATTAGGTTGGAATGCTCTGAATTTTTTTTAAACCAGTTCTATAAATGCAGATATCTAATAGTGAAATATTTTTACCACGCAGTAATACAGAAAAAGGCTGCATGGACAGGAAGAGATAGCTGGTGACACAGGAATTAGAAGGTGTTATAGAGAAGATGAGCAAGCATTAGGCATTATTTTTGAATAGTTAATTATTTTTAAATAGTTAATGTTCTCTGTTTTGTTTTATAATTTACATGTGTGGGTTTGTTTGTTTGTTTGGACAAAGATTTCAGATCTTTCTGTGCACTGGCTTTATCTGTAGAACGTAAATTGAAATGTAACATATCTTACAACGATATTTTTGTAAATAATGCATTAAAAAAATTAGAATGGAAAGACCGACATAAAACTTCTGTACAGAAATTGAGCCAATTTTATGAAGCAAATTAATCTTTTTTTCTTTCAGTTACACTACAACTCTAAGACTTTAAAGACTGAATCGCCAAATACTTCTCGAGGATCATCTTTGCCAAGAACCCTTTCCAAAGAGTCCAAACTGTATGGTATGAAAGATACTGCCACATCTCTTTTATCTAGCACTATCCACAGCAAGACTAACACCTTACTTCCTCCCCAACCCCCACCCATCCCATCAGGTACTTATAGACAAGAACCTTCTAAAACTATCATGGATATATTTTTTCCTTCATTTAATCTACCAGCTTTAGATCTGCCTGCTTATTAGTTGAAAAATTATATTTATCAAATCTTGACTTTATCTGCAGATACCTGAATGTGGTTCATAAAGCTGAATTTTTAGAAATTTGTTGACAAACCAGTCTCAGTAATATTTGCCATAGACACCATATCACAGTGATAGGCTATGACTGCCTTCTCCCAGTTTTCATTTAACAAACTGAAGCTTAATACTGGAAAGCAAAACTTACATATCTGGCTAAAAAGTGAGTGCTGATTACTTTGTTCTTCATAATAATTATATATATCTCAGATGAATCCTTGCTTCCATACATTACACCATTTGAAGAATTCTTGAAACTTTCCAGTATTTTTTGCTGAGCAAGCAATGTGTAAATACTGCTTTCTGGAATTTAGAGTGTTGTCAATACTATGTGGAATACCCAGCTCCAGAAAGTAGTATTTGTATTCATGAAAATACCAGTGTTTTCAGCACTTGCAGCCCCTTAAATAACCACGATTTGGAAAAACCTAACTTAGGTTGTCTTATCTCAAATGTTTTCAAGCAGGAGCCCATTGCAAAATCATGTCAGATCTAGAGGTATGTAGATTGCACTTCCAACTTCTGAGACATTTATTGTTCTCTCCTTCAGCATTTGAACATCAGTTTGAAAAGGAAACAAAGACTATGTAAAAATCTGTTGAGTAGGAAAAATTAATAGCTGAAGAGAGTTGTTTGTTTGCTTTATGTAAGAGCAGCTGAGATGCTGAGAGAGAACATGGAAATGTATCACCTTTTTCAGTTACCCGTGCTGTTCAGCCATTAGCTCTTACTCCTGTAAATGTGCATTTTCTTTATGATTACAGTATTTTGTACAATCTTCCTCTATATTGCTTTTCTTTGTTTTTTATTTACCTATTCTCTTTCCAGTCTTTGCATTTTAATTTCTACCATATTGTGTCCAATTACTGAATCATGTTGTTTTTATATCTGTAACCTCTACATCTGGGTTGACTTCTGGACATCACGCTTGTAGGAAGATGTATGAATGTCATCCAGTAGGGCCCAATAGAGGTTGCAATTAGTTTGCTTCTCTCTATATTGTATTTTTATAAATATTTATTAGTTTTGATTTGTTTTAATATGTTATCACAGAATCATAGAGGTTGGAAAGGGAGCTCTGGAGATCATCTTGTCCAATCCCCTACTAAAGCAGGTTCTCAAAAGTATTATTTATTATTATTAATTTTCACGTTGAATGGAAACCCCTTCTCTTACTGTCTGTGGTCTGCAGTAAGAGCAAGAAAAAATAATCTAAATAGTTAGAGAGACTGGGCAGAATAGCTATTCTCATGATGAGCATGGATCCAAGTGCTACTCTTTTCCAAAAATTAGAAGACAACAGTTTTTTCATTTACACTTTTTCTATCTCCAGGCTTTTAAAAACGCTGTTTTATATCTTCAGTTATTCTTAACATAGTAGGACATGCCATTTACAGTTTTAATTTGTTGGTTTTTTTATTGTCTAATTATTGTTGGTTTGTTTTTTGTCTAAGCTGATATTCTTCCCTAGCTCTTTCACTTTTCCAATTCCTCATCATTTTCAGTTATTTCCACTTAAGAGAACAATTGTGTGGCTAATTTTTTTTTTTTAAATAAAAAAAAAAGCAAAGTGATAAAAATGATGTAATAGTGCTTTGTGAGAAGCAAGCACAATGCAACTACAATCAAGCATGCCAAACTAATAGTCACTTTGACTTCTCAGCTCAACATTATGGTTTATATTTTTTTAAATGATCAGATGTATGCCTTTTCAGATACCGTTACAGAAAATTAGGGAATGCAGCTGTTAGTTATCAATTATCTTATACTTGCCAATTACAGTTGAATGGCATTCAATGGTATTATTATGGTGTTATTATTAGACAAATTTATCTTTCAAATGTTGCAGCCAAAGGAAAAGGAAGTGGTGGAGTGAAAACTGCTAAACTGTATGCATGGGTTGCACTTCAGTCGCTGCCAGAGGAAATGGTGATTAGCCCATGCTTACTGGATTTCCTAGAGAAAGCTCTTGAAACCATTCCAATTACACCAATTGAAAGGAATTACACAGGTAAGTTGCATCTTTGTATTCTGGTATGCTTTTCTTTTTTTGTCTTCTGATGGCACTGAGCTGTATCTTCTTTAAATTCCACTTTCTAATGAGTTCTTGTGCTTGTTAAAAGCTGTTAGCTCACAAGATGAAGACATGGGACAATTTGATATACAAGACCAATTAGAAGAGTCCACAACATCATTAGTATCATCATCGACATCAGCATATTCATCCTTCCCTGTAGATGTGGTGGTTTATGTACGGGTTCAGGTGAGGTTCTAACTTTAGCATAAGTGATTTCAATCACTATCTTTGAAACAGTCTATGCTATGGTTTTTAGAAATAAAAAGATATTTTCAAGTCCCCTTTTTGAGATACTGATGTCTGGTATGATAGTAAATAAGACTTCTTCAAGCAGAAGTTCTGACATCTTTCAGTCCCGTGGAGACCATCAGAAATCAGTCATTTTGAGAAAGTAAAAATTCTATACTTTGTTTCTTTTGCCTTGTCTGTTTTGGAAATGCATTTTTGAAAATATTATTCATAACAATTATTTGCATTCATTATTTATGGGGTACCATTACAAAGCAAAAATAATAATTAGAAATTTTCTCAGTTTGTGGGGTAGTGTGAAAATACAGGAATTTGCAGTTCTCATCTGCATATATATTCATACTGCTTCATATTGGATGTGTCTGGCCTTTTTGTGTCAGAGAAAGGTGCGCCTGCAGATTTGCTCAAACGTTTTTTCATGGTACAGATTTGATTATGTTCCCAAATTGAACAACGTACTCTAAAAAATGTTTGGTTTTTTAATGCCTGTGAAAATTAAAATTAGTCTGTAGCTAATCCTGTAGCTAATCAACATTTTTTGTAATCTCATCTACCCGAGCTAAAGAGTCAATTGATTCTGGGTAGTTCTTGTATAAGATGCACGAAACTGTGAATTGACTTGGGGGAGAGGAAGAGAGTTCATGTCATCTGCATGCAAGATTTCTGTACTTCTTTTCTTAAAATTGTTTCCAAATAATACTTCCGGCTTTGGAGGGATTCCCTAAATTAATGTATCTTTATGAATTGGTATAGAGTTACCTTCTAATTATAGAACCAGTCTGAAGAGGTTGTAATTTTCTTAGATTTTTAAAAGTCAAAATTGGGATAGTGTAAGTGTTTTATATATGTTCGTTGAAAGCTTTATTTTCTTTCTGTGTTTTAGCCTTCTCAAATCAAGTTCAGTTGTTTGCCAGTATCAAGAGTTGAATGTATGCTGAAGTTGCCTTCCCTGGATCTTGTTTTCTCTTCAAACCGAGGAGAATTGGAAACTTTAGGTACAATGTACCCATCAGAAAATGTGTCTGTTGGTGGCACTACTCCACAGACCAGCTCAAAGAATTCAGTTAGTAAATCTGGAGCACCAGGTAAAATCTACATGAATGACTATCCTGTATACAGCTTATAGCATAAATAAGCAGTGTTCTGTGTACAATTAGAACAAAATATATGCTTTTATAGAGCTTAGGGTTATTCATATGGATTACATTTATTTTTACTATTTATTCTCACTACGTTTATCTTACGCAATGACTTCAGTAAGATTGCTTCATATTATGTCAGTTCTTTATCTTTTGTAGAAGATTGCACATATTCTGTATATTAGAGGTTTTCTTCCCCTGGTTAAACATTTGTTATAAAATGCCCTACACAGAATATTTAAGCTACATTGCTGCTACAAGGGACTAATTTGATATGCATTTGGTCTGTTCAGTACGTATTCTTGTTATTAATATTATTTCATATTTGAAGATGGTTTCATATTAAAACTGACTTCTGAAAACACTTTCCCTTCAGGTTCATCACCTGGACTAGGCAGTCCTCTTGGCAGAACGCGCCATAGCAGCAGCCAGTCAGACTTGACCACTTCTAGCAGCAGCTCTTCAGGCCTGAGCTTTACTGCCTGCATGTCTGACTTTTCCCTTTATGTGTTCCATCCGTATGGAGCTGGAAAGCAAAAGACTGCTGTTACTGTTTTAACTCCTGGGTCAGGAGCCTTAGGTACAGAACAAATTTTTGTGAACACAGAACGAATTGGGAAAGCCAAGCCAAACTAAGATGTGGAAGTGTTTGGAAGATTAAACTCTCTCTATTTCTAGGGAATGTGGATGAGGAACCGACTTCGGTCACTGGTCGGAAGGATTCCTTGAGCATTAACCTTGAGTTTGTGAAAGTCAGCCTGTCACGAATAAGGCGTTCAGGAGGCTCCTCATTTTTTGAGAGTCAGTCTGCAAGCAAAGCTGCAAGCAAGATAGATACGACTTTGATAAACATCTCTGGTATATCTTTTTTTTTTTTTTCATTCTAATCCCTGTCTTTAGTTACTTACACAACTGCTGTTCCAATTATATACTCAAGCTCAGTAGCTTTTGTAGATATTAGGAAAGTTATTGTTAGTTTTGAATGAAGAAGGGATTGATACATTATTTAAACTGTGTACTTGGAATACCTATTTGCAGATGCACCTTTTTATCTTCCTGATTCATTAAATGTAAACAAATGGGCTTGCTCAAGCTCATCTCTGATAGCAGTTCAAGTGACTATAAATGACCCTTGAAAATTTTGAGATTGTACTGGCTCTGATTAAGATGGAGTTAACTTTTGTCACAGTAGCTCATAAGCTGGGCTTTGGATTTGTAGCTGATTCATCTCTTCATACATTCTATAACGTAACTGAACTTAATGCTAAATTGATTCCCAAAGTTGGTTTCCATTGGTCCTCATCTGCTAACCCCGAACCTCCTGTTTTCATAGTCCCCTCTTTAGAAGAAGGTCTTTCAGAGCACTGTTTTGTTACCTGAATAAGTCAAAATCTTTTACAGATGCTCATCTTTTTTTTTCCTTTATGAGAATTAGAAATATTCAAACTACTTTCCCATACAGAAAAATCAAAGTGAACTATACAATGCAATTAAGTGTAGTATTACAGAGATGGTACACCATGCACGTTAAATATGACAGCAAAGTCAATCTCCTGTATCACAGAATCACAGAATCACAGAATTGCCAGGGTTGGAAGGGACCTCAAGGATCATGAATCTCCAACCCCCCTGCCACATGCAGGGCCACCAATCATCCCACCTAATGCTAGACCAGGCTGCCCAGGGCCCCATCCAATCTGGCCTTGAACACCTCCAGGGATGGGGCATCCACAACCTCTCTGGGCAGTCTGTTCCAGTGCCTCACCACTCTCTCTGTAAAGAATTTCCCCCTGACGTTCAACCTAAATCTCCCTTCCCTCAACTTAAAACCATTTCCCCTTGTCCTGCTGTCACTCACCCTTTCAAAGAGTTGATTCCCCTCCTGTTTGTAGGCTCCCTTTAGGTACTGGAAGGCTGCAATGAGGTCACCCCGCAGCCTTCTTTTCTCCAGGCTGAACAAGCCCAGCTCCTTCAGCCTGTCCTCATAGGGGAGGTGCTCCAGTCCCCTGATCATCTTTGTGGCCCTTTGTATCACAAGCTGCCTTCTTCATGATTTTGTTTTACTACATTGTTTGCCATGTGTGGTTATCTTAATTCTGACTGCAGGGCTACACATCAATGTGGTGATGTAGTTCTGCAGTCTCTGTTCATTTGCTGGCAGTGAAATATCACCACCTTGCCCGCTAGTGCCTACAAAGCTGGAGTGAGACCTGAATACCTAAAAATTCAAAAGAACCTTGATGTTTTCATGATTTTATTTTTCCCCACTGCACACAGGATCCTTAGTGGTCAGACACAGCACTGTGGTGTGATTAATCTGCTATTAAAGCCCTCTGATGTGGAGTCTCAGAGGCAGATGCAACACAAGTAGGCCCTAACCACATTTATATACATAGGCTTCATCTTCTCTTTAAGAAATCTGTGTGTATCTAATGTTGTACTAGGATATAACACAATGCCTCAAGAAAACTGCAGGTTTTAGTAACTGCTTTTCATTACAGCACAAGTTATACTGCTGGGGTAGAGAGGTATTTGATGATTTTGCAGACCTGGTAATTAATTAGATGTGGTTACCAAAACCTGTTACTAATGAGATTTTACAGTGTTGTATGCGTGCCTTGTTTTTCAGCTGTCTGTGACATAGGATCTGCATCTTTTAAATACGATATGCGTCGACTCAGTGAGATTTTAGCCTTCCCAAGGGCGTGGTACAGGAGAAGCATTGCTAGACGACTTTTCCTGGGTGATCAAACCATAAATCTGCCAGGTAGGATACTGCTACTTATACCTTCTTGTGCAAGAGGTTAGGAAGTGTATAAGCATATGTTTATTACATGTTTACTATTATATATGTGACAAAATACAAATGTAGAAATAGAAATGTATTGTAACTCACTCTGTATGCAGGCACTCCAGTAAATTTAATTAAAAGATTCTAGAAATAAAAAAATTGAGAGTTTCAAAGTAGTAATTGAATTTGGAGCTAATAATAGTTAAAACATTAAGTAAGCTTTAGTTATGAGAAGTGAAGCTTTTTTTGAAACTCTGCGAACACTACTTAGTATGTGGGAGGATATTGTTCAAAAAAACAAAATAATTTTTTTGCCATTCATGTACTCTCTCTTTTTTTTTTTTTTTTTCCAGTAGCATCAGGTCCTGGAACACCAGATTCAATTGAAGGAGTCAGCCAACATCTTTCTCCTGAATCGTCACGGAAAGCGTACTGTAGGACGTGGGAGCAACCCTGCCAGTCTGCTTCATTTACACACATGGCACAGTCACCTAATGTTTTTAATGAACATAATGCAAACAGTAGCATGTCACCAGGGACAGCAGCTCATAACTTAAAGTCTCCAGCTGTTACAAGATCCAGGAGTGTGTCTGATTCTTCAGTGCCTCAGAGAGGTTAGTAGACTATATTTTCTTCACTGTTTTTTGTTTCGTTTTTCAAGTATTTTCATTAGTTGAATTAAAAAGATATTGTTAATACAGCGCAGAAAATAGTGATATTCTTTTCTACAGTGCCTAGGAGTGAAAAGTCGATGGCTTACAACAAGGAAAATGTCTGAAACAGATGACAGTACTCTGAGAAACTGTGTTATGATTTGATACATTTTCTATTGCTTTTACTAGGGCAGAAGTTATCATCATTATTAGATGAGTTTTCCAGCTTAGTTTGATTGCATTGTCATCTTGGCCCTCTCTTCTCATCCAAGCAATAACCACAGAAGTCTAATAGGGTTTTTATATAGGAAATAAAGTAACTTTTAATTTCTTTTACTACAGATTTTGTTGTGTCTTACTGCAGTGTACCACTGGCTGCCAGGAATGTTTATGGAATTAGAGACAAGAGATTTAGGAGTACAGTGGTTATTGTATTCTAGGAAAAGCATCTGTGAGAAGAGATGACATATTTTTTTTCTATTTAGAAGGGAAGATATTAGTTTTTAAAGTAAAACAGCTGAAAAAACAATATAAGACTGATCAAATGGCTTGTTCAAAAGAAATTTTGCAGTCTTTTAAGAGTATCTTTAGATTTTTGTGAGAAGAGTGAGAACCCTAATTCTTGAAATCCTAAGTTGACATTGTACCAATAAGCACTACATGAATATTCTGATACTAATAATTTCTTTTAAAAAAAAACAAAAACAAAGAGTGAAAAACATACTCTTGCATGCCTGATGGCAAATTTAAAATCTTTTCTCTTAAGGTTATTAGTAAAACTAAATGTGTAAAATACTTTCATTTCTTTGACAGCTAAAACAATGTGTAATGCAGATCCTCAAGTTCTCACTTATCCCTATTTGTAGTTTTGTGGTGCCCCTTAAGTGTGGTGTTTGTCTGTCTTTTTGTAATATCTTTCAGTGTTTATATTCTGCCACTTTTTGTGACTTAAGCTTTGCTTACTTTCTTATTTAGATGCACTCTCAAAAACATCAACTCCATTTAATAAATCAAATAAGGCTGGAAGCCCCCAAGGAACACCATGGGAAACGCTGGTTGTATTTGCTATGAACCTGAAGCAATTAAATGTCCAAATGAATATGAGCAACGTAATGGGCAATACCACGTGAGTATAAAACAAGATATAAGTGTGATTTAGCAGACAGTGTTGTTTTAGGGACACACACACGCACACAAAAAAAGAAAAAAAAACTGACCACTAAGAGCCTATTGTTTTCTGACTTTAACTCCCTAACTTTTTCAGTTTTGAAAGGTGAAGCAACCCCTTGTGGATGCTGGTAGAGTAGATACTTAATCATGAAGATGCATTTGCTTAATCCATGTTATTTACTTCTTTGCAGTAAATCATATTCCATTTTTCTTTTGACAGAGAAAGTTGTTGTCTGTTTTCTGGAAAACTGTTGTCTATTTTTACTTCTGTTCTAGGTGGACCACGAGTGGTTTGAAAAGCCAAGGTCGTTTGTCTGTGGGCAGTAGCAGAGATCGAGAAATTAGCATGTCTGTTGGTTTGGGAAGATCACAGCTGGATTCTAGAGGTGGAGTTGTTGGTGGTACCATAGATGTTAATACCCTAGAGATGGTGGGTAAGTTGGAAAGCTGCCTGATACTGGTATATGCTCTGAACAACAGTCCTGTAAAGCTAAAACAGTTCCCCTTTTTTGTAAACTTAGCAGCATATTACAACTTTGCATTCTTATTTGTGTCTTCTCACTATGAAAAATACTTTGAACTGAAGGAATAGCTTCCTAATTGGGGGTGGATTTGATATAAGTGTTGCCCCAAAGTTATACTAAGGAGGTGTGCAATTCTTTAGCCTCCTTCAGCTGTCTGGACAGATGGCAACCAAAAAGATTTGACAGCATTTCAGATCTTCCTGGAGTTTCCCAAGCACTTACAATCTAGGAAATGGAAAAGTGGTTTGGAAAGAGTCTGGGTGTTCTAGGTCTCCCAGTGCATCAGGAAGAAACCAGTGTTTTCTCAGTCTCACTGTATCATGAGGATTGCATAAGGGTGGTATTGCTAGAAAAACAATTCTTCTTACCTTTAATGCTGTGTTTCTGTGCTGCTTTCATTCTATTGTAGCTCATATTTCTGAGCACCCAAACCAACAGCCCAGTCATAAAATTCAGATTACCATGGGTTCTACTGAAGCACGTGTTGACTATATGGGGTCCAGTATCCTAATGGGAATCTTCAGTAATGCAGATCTTAAACTACAGGATGAATGGAAAATTAACCTATATAATGCTTTGGACTCAAGCATCTCTGATAAAAGGTAATACTGCTTGCTGATTTTCAAGTTTATAATACTTGATAATGTCAAATTCTGTCTCTATGGATTCTGTCCAGAATTGATGACTAAAATCATAAGTTTGCTAGAAATCAAAGAATCCCATTTTTTATTTTCAGTAGGAAATTGGTTAACTGTATATGTTCTTGCTGTTTTTAATACCTAGTGAGATATTTGTCCATGGGGACTTGAAATGGGATATCTTCCAAGTGATGATTTCAAGATCGACTACACCAGATCTAATAAAAATAGGAATGAAACTCCAGGAGTTCTTCACTCAACAGTTTGACACAAGCAAACGAGCACTATCTACTTGGGGACCCGTTCCTTATCTGCCTCCCAAGACAGTGGTCAACAACTTGGAGAGAAGCTCACATGAACAACGTAAGTAGTACCAAAAAGTAGTCTACTTTATAATTTGGATGTTTTAATTGTGAGAATCAATCTGAGAAACTTCATGTGTACAAGTATATCTACTTGACTTAAAATAATATCTTCAGTAGGTTTGTCCTATAAATGGAGGCTTGCAATAACCTTTCAATGAAGCACATAAATATCTCAAGTATCCTAATATACATGGGGTACAAGAATGAAGTAAACTATGTTATTTTCAGGATTTTCTTAAAAATGTATATTTTTTGTTAAAAACATTTTTGCAGTTTGAAAACTGCGAGCTTACGAAGTCTACCTCATAAGAAAAAATTCTACTTTCAGTAGCTGTGAAAGTGCGGTGCTATTCTTTTCTATTAATCTTGAGCTGAAGCCATTGTTTATCTGAACACAAGTATGCTTGTTCTGGTATTCATAAGCTACAACCATCTTAGATGGCAAAGATGATACAATGTGCTCACTGAAATTACCCATGGTGTCTCTGTTTTGAATAAAATATGTAACTATGGCAGCAAACTTTCCTGTATCTTTCTCTTTATTGAAGTTTGTTTTTGTTATTGCATTTTTCGTTTCTAGTATTGGATGCAGCCCATCATCGTCATTGGCCAGGAGTTCTGAAGGTGGTGTCTGGATGCCATATATCCTTATTTCAGATGCCATTGCCAGAAGATGGAATGCAGTTTGGAGGATCCATGAGCTTGCATGGAAACCATATGACTCTGGCTTGTTTCCACGGGCCGAATTTCCGTTCAAAATCTTGGGCCTTATTTCACCTTGAAGAACCCAATATTGCATTTTGGACGGAAGCACAGAAAGTTTGGGAAGATGGTAATTTAAACCATTTCCTCATCTCTTCATATCTTTTAAATGAATTTTTGAAGAATATACTGACATGTCAGAATAAATAAAAAAAACAAACCCAAGTATATTATTATATAATTGAAGTGTATGACTGTGCATAGGAAGGGGACTGATTGTCTTGTTAATTGCATGTCTATATTGATGCAGCCTTTCATTTCTACATAATGAATTTTGAATATCTTACTATTTATTTGTCTTCATGTTGGGAAATTTTTACTATCTGTAGATAAGGAGGATTTAAGTCTTTATATTGTTTATAAGCGTAGCACAGATTTTTGATGCGAATGGATTAGTAATTATTTCTGGTAGATGGGTGCAAGGGAGAGGAAAAATCCCACTACCCTTACTAAGTTGGTGTGTTTTTCTTTTCCATTTCTGTTTTCCCTCCTGTTCTGTATCCATCACACCTTCAATGCAGGTACTAGTGAACATTCTACATACATCGTGCAAACCCTAGACTTTCATTTAGGCCATAACACTATGGTCACCAAACCATGTGGAGCACTCGAAAGCCCCATGGCAACAATCACAAAAATAACAAGGCGCCGCCATGAAAACCCCCCACATGGAGTTGCCAGTGTGAAAGAGTGGTTCAATTATGTTACAGCCACAAGGAATGAAGGTAAGATTCATATCAATTACATTTTGGGATTGGTCTGCTTGTCAGTCAATGCAGATTGTGTTAAATTTCAAGTGATCTAAGGAGAGGAATGGAAGCTTTTCTTCTACAGACTGTTAAAGCAAAGTGTGGAATAACAGATTATGCTGTATAGTCAGAAATACCAGTTTATAGTTTCTTAAAAAATACTTTAAAGTTATTGAAAATATATTGTTAATTGTTTTTACATAGACCTGTTTTGCTACATCCAGACTATTTAAGTATATCAACAGTGAGTTTTGATTGTTTGATTTTTCTGGGGGGCTGGTTAAAGAATAATATGAGCAACAGTTTTACAGTGAAGTAGTAACCTTTCTTCACTTTTTGTCTTGTCACAAATTTTAATAATTGAAAAAATAACCAATATAGCTAATATATGTGTGTATGCCATAGTGAAAGTATCATGACAAAGTTGGATACCTGTTTGATATTGGTTTTTATATCAGTGCTGCTTCAGTGAATTTAGGTGTCACTTGCATCCATAAGAAACATTTATTTTCAGGGTAAGCCCTGTCTTATTTTCTAACACAGATGGCATGCTTTGAATCCATTGTCTGTATTTCACTTAACTGAAAATTCATTGTTAGAACAGAGTTGTGATAAGGTGGTCAGATGAGTAAAACTTGGACTTTAACCATCCAAATAAATGTTTCTATGTTACAGTACTGACATATGTTTCCTTCCCTCTTCTTTATTAGAAGGGTTTTTTTTTTTTTCAGTATATGAAATTGCCAGTATTAAATTTTGTGAAATTTTGCCATTCTTTGCGTTGACAGAACTGGTTTTTTTTTTTTTAAATAAAGGTTACTGAATTAAGGCATTTGCCATTGTCCTTGCAGAGTTAAACTTACTTCGAAACGTTGACGCTAATAACCCAGAGAGCAGCACAACTGTGAAAAGCTCAAGCTTGCTAAGTGGTTTCAGAGGTGGTTCTAGTTACAATCACGAAACTGAAACCATCTTTGCACTGCCAAGGATGCAGCTGGATTTTAAATCTATTCATGTCCAAGAGCCCCAAGAGCCTTCGTTACAAGGTATAGTAAAAACCATTTGCTTTCCTTGATCTAAAGCTGTTTCTCATAAATAAGGGGTTAAATACAAAAATACTGTGCTGATAAGAGGATTTTTTCTAGAAATTACAGCAGACATATGCAGTAAAGGACACGTTTTTGTAATGAAATGCAGAGGGAATTCTGATGAGGAAGTGAAAACCTAGTCCTGATACTGGTTGCTTTCAAATCAAAGAAACAAACAAGCAAAAAAAAAAACCCATTTGCTAAGAAATGAATGTGAACATTACAGCTAGGCTGGCTGTTCTGAGGAAGTTGGTTTATAAGTTAGAAAAGGCCTGTACTGAAAAAGGAAATAGGAGAGAGGAACCTAAATGTCATGCTCCTATTTTCAAAATATTGTCTGCAGACTACAAATGGAATAGGGGGAAATGCCTGCTCAGTAACAGCAATGTAATTTACAGATCATTTGTACTAAAATTCAGTATACTTTATGCAGTATGTACTTAAAATGTATTAATGTTATTTCGATCTGACTGTAGATACAAGTGTTAAACCAAAGGTGGAATGCAGTGTGGTAACTGAATTTACAGACCACATCTGTGTAACTATGGATGCTGAATTGATCATGTTTCTGCATGACTTGGTGTCGGCTTATCTAAAAGAAAAAGAAAAAGGTAAGCTGTTAGTATCTGAGGTAACTCTAGTCAGACAATTACATACTGATTGACAATAAATATTTTTGAGATCTGAAATCTGGGCTTAGTGTTGTGAGATGATAGCTACCTCTTTCAATTGCTCATAAGTGAAATTTAACTTTACATTAACCAAATTCTTTTGTTCTGTTTTTTGGGAGGGGAGCTTAAAGCCAAGAGGTGTTCTAGCACCTAGCAAAAAGTGCAGCGTTGCATGGGAATCATTTCAGCTGACTTTAAGTCCTAGAGGACTGGAAGCAGAGCAGTTGCATACAGATGGTACAAATAGCATACTGCCATGTCTCTGCTGTTCAGGGCACTCTGCTCCTGTTATCCAAAGTATTTCTAAATTCAATCCTAATTCAGATATGGGTATCTATTTTATTCGTTGTGCTGTTTGGAGGGAGAAAGGGCTGCTGTTCCTTTTCTGTGTTCTAGGATTTAAACTCAGGGAAGAGCTGGGTTCAGGTTTCCTTCACGCCCTTGGGCAAAGATGGATTTTAATTACTCTCCCACCATCCTCCTGCTCAGAATATGCTGTCAATAAAAAAAAAATTTAAAACTAAGTATGTGTTCACATGTAGCTTATGGGATGCAATATGCTTTGTTGTTGTGTGCCATGATGAGTTTGAAAGAAATACTCTGTATATGGATGGGTTGGGTGGCAGAGGAAACAATTCCACATTCCTGTACCATCCACTAATGTTTAAGTTTTCCTTATGATATGTTTTATTCATGCTTTGTTGAAACCAGAACTGTTGCTAGAAATTCAGAAGTTCTTACAAAACAATGTGAAACACGTGCTGGTTTTCTCTTGTTGGAAATGCGCTCTGGAGTTTCTTTTAAGATGTATGAGGCTTCACATGAGATGCTCAAACTGACTGGTTGCTTTTTTCTTCTGCCCCTCTCCCTTTTGTAGCTATTTTTCCTCCTCGCATTTTGGCTTCTCGTCCAGGGCAGAAAAACTCTGCTGGTGTACTTGAGGACAGCTCCACAGAGAGAGAAGCAGAGGAAAGCATTACTTACACTACAGTTGACTGGAGAGAATTTATCTGCAACACTTGGCATTTGGAGCCCACACTCAGGTAACAAGCAGACTTATCTGTAATCTCTTTGTCTATTTTATTTATGGGTACTGTCCTTCACACCACAAGTGTTTCCAAGCTGCTATGGATCAATTACATAGATGCTGTAATAGTTTTATTTTTGGCTATTAGTGCTGGTCTGGAAGGTGAAATGCACGTGAATGATAAATACAGGTAGTTCCAGAAAGCTAGTTGTGATCTATACCTGAGATTGAATCCACCTACTATTGTTTTTCTTGGATTTATTTATTTATTTATTTATTTTAAAGATTGATATCCTGGACTGGGAGGAAAATTGACCCTGTTGGTGTTGACTACATCCTCCAAAAACTGGGCTTCCACCACGCCAGGACTACCATCCCCAAGTGGCTGCAGCGTGGGGTGATGGATCCTTTGGACAAGGTTCTGTCCGTCCTAATAAAGAAACTCGGTACCGCACTACAAGACGAAAAGGAAAAGAAAGGAAAAGACAAAGAGGAGTACTGAATGATAATGTGACAACCACCATTCCGTTTGATTTTTATCAAAGTGTTTTATTACAAGGTTTATATATGGTTTAAAGAGAAACCTAACAGCATTTTGCTACTCTATTTAGAACTTACATTGTGAGTAACTGTTTACTGTGGTACTTGATACCATTCTGTATTGGAAGTATTGCATGGTTACGACCAATGTATATTCTGTGAAGGAACACCCGAACACTGGCAGTCGCTTCTCGGCACCCACTGGTTTATTCTGTGCAATATGATTCCTGCATCTTCAAAATATTGCAGATTTACTGTGAATTTTATTAAACTTCTTTTGCCATAACACAGCCCCTTTGTTGATGTGACCGGTAATTGAGTTGTCAATGTAGACTTGTGTAAATTTATATATATATATAACTTATGAAACTGTGATCGCCTTAGTGCTAAAAATCTTTAAGTTTATTACACTTGTAATAAAATTTAACTATTGTACAGGGTTTTGGGTTTTTTTGTTGTTGTTGTTCAACTTCTTTGATTAAAAAAGTGTTTTAAGTGTAACTTTGCATCCAGTCTCATTTAAGGCGGTTACCCCGCTGTCGACGAGAGCGCCTATCGCCTCGCCGCTCTGGAACGGCCGCCTCCCCATTTCGGGCCGCGGCTGCGCGCTGTGGGCGCCGCCCTACCCGCCGGGACGCAGAGCGCGGAGCCGCTCCTCGGGCCGCAGCCGTTGAGCGCCGAAACGAGGCCCCGCCCTTCTTCCTCGCGCCTGGGCACGTGGCGGGCGGTGAGGGGCGGTGAGGGGCCGGCTGCTCGCTGCTCGAGCTACCGTAGCGCCGGCCGTGGTGGTGAGGTCCGTGTGCCGGAGCTTCCCGGCCCGCAGGGTCTTTAGCGTCTGACACCGTTCCTGTTGAGCTCCGTCAGGTTGATCGGGGATGGCCGCCAGCATGCGGAGGGCTGGGACGGCCGCCTGTGAGACCGCGGAGGAGAAGGCTGTGCTGCTGCAGGCTCCCGCCCAGCTGCTGAGCCCCGCGGCTGTAAGGCAGGGGCTCGCGCCTTCCCAGGGCCAGCACGGGCCGAGCGCCCTGAAGACGAGAGAAAACCCAGGTATAGCTTTCAGTTCGTTCGTTGGGACTGGCTGTGTAAACGAGCTGTTAGTGCCTCTGAAGGAAACTTATGTAGCTGTGGCACTGCTGGGTTTCCTTGTCGGTGCGTTTTCTCTAGCGCCGAGAACTGTCTACAAAGCATTTCTTTTAGCCAAACCGTTGAAGAGAGCGTTCCGTTTTTCCTTTATGTTTAGTCCTTGTTCTCATTGCAGCGATGTCTTTGCCTCGCCCGGCCCGCCCGGCCCCAGAGCTAGCAGTGGTGCAGGACGCGTGGCTGGCAGAGCTCGTTGCGGGGTACCAGAAGGGCGCAGTGAACCCAGTGTCAGCCCTGCACCGCTTTGCACAAAGGTACAGCATGCAGCTTGATTTCAAAGAGACCGGTGTGGCAGGTAAATGCTTCTTTCTTTATATACAGTTGTGTTTGAGATTATTTCAATTTCTTCGGCTAGCATTGATGCCACTAACACAAGTTATTTATTTATTTTTTAATGTTGGTTATACTCCCCTCACATGAGCGTTTTTTCTCCTGGAAAAACGATTTCCTTTTCGATTGCCTTTCTCATTCTCGTGGCTGCTTGCTGCCCTTTTGGAGCTGTTGTGCTTTGGTCAGAATCTGCTTCTAGCTTCCTGACTGAGCTTCCTCATGACTGCCGTGTTCCCAGTTCTGTGTGTTGTTTTTTCTTCCTGTTGAAGCAGTTGTTCTCCTTTGGGGTGCAGCATTTGTTTGCTGCCCTGGAACTTTTTTTATTTTTTATGTTGTCCGGGGGGCGGAGTCAGGAAACCTGAGCATTCCTGCAATCCCTCTGTAAGAGAAGTTGTCCTTTTCCCTGGTGGTCTTTCTTTTTTTTTTACGTCTGCTCACCTCAATGGTCTTGTATGATGTGGGCAAAACTTTTGCTCAGTTGTGTTAGAATTTATCAGCTGATGATTTGGAGGAGGGCCAGCCCTGTTTTTCATGAGGAATTCCATTATTCTGCTGAAGAGCTGTAAGTTGAATCAGATGTAGTATGCTGTTGTATTCCAGTTTCTGTCTGTGAGTCTAAATCTTTTCATTCAAAATTTACTACAAATAATTGTGTGTTGTGGCTAAATAGCAGTCTTTTTCCTTGTTTCAAGTGTTCCCTCTATAAAGCAGAGGTTCCGTATTTGCAAGTTACCTGATAACTTTCCTGTTATTGTTTTTTCTGTTGCTTTTTTTCACCCTGATATAGTTCTTTTTTAATATTTATCCCTCTCATACCATGTGGTAGGTGTGCCTCTTTGTTACATTACCATAGGGCTTTTTCCTCATTATTTTAGTATTGTTTAAGATGAATATTACTTAACATGCATCTATTTCTGAGATTTTTGTCCCGACTCTACTTTGTTTTTCTTGTTCTCAAATCTTCAGAAAGGTGACAGGAGAGGTCTGGATAGGGGTAAGCTCTTTTCTCCTAGTCTTTACTGCTGTTATGGAGGTTTCTCACAGTTGCCCTAGTTGAAGTTTTTTATGAATGCAGACTGGATGACATAACAAGGCACCTCATCAATATGGGAAAGTTAGCCATTTGAGAGATTGAAGGCTCTGCTCTGTAAATATATTTTGATCTGCTCTTTTATTAAGCTATTTTATCTTGCTCTCTGTAGGCATAAGATTACTTTTTTTAAATGCATGTCTTCTCTGAAATGTAAATAATTAATAAACTTCTTTGGTTGCATGCAGTTTCTTCCCTTGCTGGGCATAGTTCTGTCACAGGTTGCCTTGCTTTAATTAAGAGCGCTTTTGTTGCCCTGTCAGTCATTGTTTGTCCGATGAGCTGACGATGGTGGGTTGCTTGCCTTGCCTACTGACACTTGGAACTGGTGTGGTGGTTTTGCCAGGCAGTTTGGAAAATGTGGTGTTTTGTTAATACTTGTTAGAGCTGGAAGAGAGCTCTAACAAGATGAGAAGTATAGTGAATGAATACTGTCAGGGTGCTTGTGGAGGTGAAAGGTATTTTGTTATAATCATCTTTTCGTCTTGTACTGATGCTTGAAGTCAATCTGAATGTATAAAGCTATGGAAAAGAATATGTTATTTAGTGTTACTAATCATGATTCTCTTTTTCTCCTTAAAAGGGCATGCCATAAGTTCTTATTTTGGCATTAGTGCTGTGTTGGATGGTGTTTACTACAAGACTGGATTGGGAAGAAGCAAGAAGGAGTCTAAGCAGAGTGCAGCTAAATTGGCTCTTGATGAGCTACTGAAGTTGGAGTATATGGTGGCACCAGCTTCTGGAAAGTCAAGTAAATAATCAAGCAGTACTTGAGCAGAACTTGAAAAGACTTTCTTAGAGCTTTTCTACCTAAAATCCCTGTGTAGCTTTGTGAAATGCTTTGGTGTCACAACCTCTGTCAGTTTTGAGTCCTTTTGCCAGTTATTTGTTGTTTAGTTTTGAAATTCTTTTTCTCCTCTGTACTATGAGTTGCATCAGAGTTGTAGGCACAGAAGGAAGAATTGCAGAAGGAATTAATTCATCTGTTGCACTTGATTTACTAATTGCTTGATTACAGCAGTATCAAGTTGTTCCTGAGTATGTTTGAATTTCTATAATTATGTTCTCGGCTTTGTGTTACTACTTGCAAAAGAATGAAGTTACCGTAATGTTTAACTTTATTTAAGGATTGTTGCCTACGTACTTCTATTCTTATAAGGGCTTCAGAAAAAAATCTCTCATTCTTAAAGAATTAGAAGGTTAAATGTGCTAAAAATAGTGTTTGATCCGTGTTTTGAAATTTGTATTGTTGACTCTTATTGGAAGTTGTCTTGAATCATCAGGTTCTCCCCGTATTCTGGTTGAGCCTGAAACTCCAGCAAGCTCTATTGATGTTTCAAGGATCAGTTTTGGTAAGGAGTAGTGTTGTTTATCTGTGTGATCTGAATCTATAAAGAAAATATTTTGTTTTTGTTTAATGCTTCTTTTAAAATGCTTTGTAATCTGTATGAGGGTCCTGTTATTTCATACATGTTGTCTTCACAGAATGATGGAAGAATTGGTCACTTAAGTAGCACATGGACAAATGCTGACAGACATAACTCAAGTGAATTTCTTGAACTGAAATCTTGAATCAGATAGGAATAGATAAAGCCTTGCTGTCCTTCTTTGAAGTATCATGTCATGGAAGTATTATGATAAACTTTATCCGTGTTCCTAGTTTACCATGAATAGTAAAACCATGAAGTGTTAGCAGTATTCTTTTGTTTATTCACATCCATTCTTGTAATTGTCAGAGGCACAAGTATATGCTGGTGTTAGTGCTTTTATCATGTCTGTAAATTCATTATCTGCTCAGTGCTTGATGCTGCCTGTTTTTCCCTCCACACATTTGTGTCTTGCTGGCTTCTATTGTTCTGTTTAGAAGGACGACACCATATATATCAGAAATTTTCACAGACAGTTGAAGGAGTATTTAACAGCCTGACTGCTGAAAATCCTGAGTACCAAAGCTGTGGCAGTTCACTGGCAGCCTTCATCATTGAGAAAGGCAAGTTGGTTTTGATACAGGATATTGGGGCTTGAGCAGTCTAGCCTGTGTTCCCTAGGAGCCTTGATTCAATGTGTTTCTGACCTTGCACGTAAACAGTAGCTGTTCTTCTTTGACATACTCTTTTTTGGTGGCTTCATCATAAATATTCATTGTGTTTCAATGTGCTGTCTTAAAGAGGAATTGGACTAGAATCTCGAAGGTTGGAAAAGGCCTCTAAGTTCATCCAATCTGACCGACCATCACCACCAGTATTTCCCACTAATCCATGTCCCTCAGTACAACATCTAAATGTCCCTTGTAACCTCCGGGGACGGTGTTCCACCACCTCCCTGGGCAGACTGTGCCAGAGATTGATGATTCTCAGAGAATAAGTATTTCCTAACATCCAATCCCCACCTTGCCAAAACCTCCTTTCAGGCAGTTTTAGAGAGCTATAAAGTCACCCCTGAGCCTCCTCCAGACTAAATAACCCTAGCTCCCTCAGCTGCTCCTTTTAAGAGTTGTTCTCCAGAACTCTCACGATCTTTGTTTCCCTTCTCTGGACGCACTCCAGGGCCTCAGTATCTTTCTTGTTGTAAGGGGCCTAAAGCAACGCAGTACTTGAGGTATGGTCTCACCAGCGCTGAGTACAGAGGTATGATTACTTCCCTGCTCCTCCTGGCAATGCTCTAATACGAGCCAGGATGCCATTGGCCAACTGGGCACACTGCTGGCTCATGTTCAGCTGAGCACTGACCAACACCCCCAGGTCCATTTCCTCTACGCAGTCTTCCTACGGCCCTGCTCCAAGCCTGTAGCATTGCCTGGGGTTGTTTTGGCCAAAGTGCAGGCCAGCACTTGGTCTTGTTGATCTTCATCCCATTTGCTTCAGCTCAGCAGTCCAGCCTGTCCAGATCTTCTATAGGGCCTTCCTTTCCCCAGGCAGATAAACACTTCCTGGCAGCTTGGTTTCACCTGCAAACTTACCAAGGATGCACTCAGTGCCCTCATCCAGGTCATCCATAAAGATATTGAACAGGACAGGCCCCAGTACTGACCCCTGGGGAGCACCATTTGTGACTGGTTGCCAGCTGGATCGGTGCATTGGTGTAGATGCACTTGAGCTGAGCCCCTTGCATTCCCCCGCCCCCCCCCTCCAGTCCTACATTATTCCCCTAGGCTCATCTCTAGCAAGTCTGGTTTTATCCCCTCTCATCTCATTTAAAGCCTTCTTAACGAGCCCTGCCAGCTCCTGGGCTGGGATTTGTTTCCCCCTTTGAGACAGGTGAGACCCATCTGCAGACATCAGGCCAGGAGCAGAGTAAATTGCCCCATGGTTAAAGGAAACCAAAGTTCTTGCAGTTGCACCAGTAAGGCCACATAGACCAGTAATTCCTACTCTGCCTCAGTTGTTTGGTCTTTATTTTGGTACTTACTGTTTAATTTGTGTTTTGATTGACTGACCATTGTGTTTTATTGCATGTATGTTTTCTTCTTAGGTGGAGAGCATAAAGTTGTAGCTCTAGGAACAGGAGACTGTAATTACAGCAATGATTATTCGCCTGAGGGAAGAGTGGTGCACGACAGCCATGCCATTGTTACTGCACGACGTTCTCTTCTCCGGTGAGATTCTGCGTACAAGTTATTACCACTACTTTTACAGCCAGTTCTTAGTTTTACTTTTTTGAGAGTAAATACAATTACATTTGCATTTATTTAGTGTGTCCCTTTGAGATTATTTTTGAGTCAGTGTAAATGAAATGTGAATGTTCACATGTTTTTAAACAATTTAGTATCTCTTATGCATGTCACCGCTTCATTTTAGATATTTTTATCGACATCTTTTGCTGTTCTATAATGAAAATCCAGCACACAGAGAGCAATCCCTGTTTTGCACAGCACCTGACTCGAAGCTGCTTACCCTAAAGAGGAATATAAATATCTATCTCTATATGAGTCAGCTGCCAAAAGGATCTGCTCAGATAAAAACACAGTTGTAAGTATCCAGGTATTCTCAGAGGATTGTAATGGAAAGTTAATTGGTTTCAGTGATCACCATGAGTGTGAAAAATATGCGTTGCTACATGTTTATAAATGTGGGAAAGCCTCTGCTGAATTTTTTCGTATTTTGAAAGCGTTAGTGTACAGAGTGGTGGTGGTAAGCATAACGTGTTGGTACACAAAACTTGTATGTGGTTTGTGATTTCAGAATGTTACTTTATTACAGATTATCTAATTATCTATTAACATCTACTCTGAGATGGTGTTAGTTTCCGCATTGAGGAAGCAAATATGGTGGCTTAATGTCATCTTTTGCACCACAGGGCTAGGCTGTAGTCTTGAATTGTGTATGCTATGGAAAGTGTACGAAGTTGTTCTGCTTCGTTGGAGGGTGGGAAGAGGTAATGAGCAAGACTTGATGAGGCAAATAGACTCCTCTGCTTGCCTCCATTCTTTCTAGCTTTTGTTACGTTCTTGAAATTTTAATAGTTTTGAGATTTAACTGAAGCAGTCGATTTATCCAACTTATTTTAAGCAGTATTTCTTTGTTCCCTCTAGCAGTGGTATGGTAGTTTGCTTCCTTCTAACTTTTGCAGTCAAATTTCTTCATGTGTCCAAGACAGCTCACTTCTTTCATACTGTGTTTTGGTGTTCAGAAAACAGTTTGCAGGCTGGAAGTCGCAGCCAGTTCATCCCCAGTAGTGCTGACTGGGGGAGCCTTTCCCACTAGAATTGCTGAAGGTTTTAGGTACTATTTTTTCTGTATCAAAACCTGTTCTTAGAAGGTAGTAGTTAATGAAACAGGATGCAGTTTGCCAGCTACTTTTTAGTGGTTGATTGATCACATATTGTGTTATTTTTTTTTCTTTTTGTCTGGTCTGGTCAAAGAGACAAACTCTGAGAAATGCTTTCTTCTGATACAGCACATTGGCTTATGTATTAAGTGAGTTAATTTAAGGATAGGTTTTTAGAGGGAAGTTACTTAGAAGTGATTGTAGAGAAAAAGCACTTTATAATAATTTTTGAGTACTTTCCTCACTGAGATTTCTTTTTTTGTCTTACTTTAGATGTCTTAATCCACATTCTCTTACTGCTTGCCAAGCTGCTGAAGAACTGTGTCTCCATGTTGCTATAGAAGGCAAAGTTTATCTTTCTCTTTCTTGTCCTTCTAAAACTGTGAGAGTAATCAGTATGTCAGCTAGTGACAAGTTAACAAAATGGGAAGTGGTTGGTGTTCAGGGAGCGCTGCTGAGTTACTTCATTGAACCAGTGTATATCAACACTATTCTTGTAGGTAAGCCTGCTAAACTTCAGCCTTTTTTCTGTGTTTTCATCTTCAAGTTTGATTATATTTTATAATAAAATTAAAATAGTGAACTGAATGAAGTTGTTTGTTTGGTTTCCAAAGAACTGCAGAATGTTTTGTTTTCACTTACTTTGGAATTGTACTAATGTAAAACTGTCTCATTCTTTTGTCATTGTGTTTTTATTTAGCTATTGTTTTATAATAGATAAAATGTTAAATACTGAGAAAGTACCACATACCTGTGGTGAATGCTGTGTTAACTATTTGGTCACATATGGTGACTTCAGGGTGACAGTGTACTCAGCTAATGGTAGAAATGAGCAGTGGAAAAACTTCCCTAATATAACTGAAAACACCAAAATGCTCAGTTTTGCCCCAGGGGAGCTTAAAAGCTCTGTGAGAGAGTCTTGGAGTCTTGGTTGTTTGTTTTTTTTTTTCCTTTTTTTTTAAACATTTGTTTTTCACTAGTTTCTATTGGTTATTGTAAATAGATGTCCTGTTATAGAACAGAAATTATCAAGGTGATAATAAGTTCTCAGGGTTTAAAATAAGTTCTCAGCATTCAAAAAGACAATGCTGCTCTCAAGAGTACGCATTTCTTTGTGTGATGGAATTAGTAAGTATTATCTTCAAGATCTTAATCTCTGTGCACTTGTATTACGAGGCTTAGTACGCAAGTCTCTGAGTTCCCCAGGCATTGAAGCTGAGGCACAGAACAACTGCCTGATAGGTGTAAGGAAGTTTGGGCACTCTTACTTAAAAGAAGTGATACAAAAGCTTCTCGGGTTCACTTAAGTGTTGTTCAAAGTAAATAGTAATAAATCTATAATGTTAAATAGAAGAGTAACATATCTTCAAGGAATATTCATATAATGATCAGGACCAAAGTGTGTTTATTCTGTAGATATTTTATGACTATTCCTTGAGAAGCAACAGACCAAATTAAGTTCATTTAAGCAGTCAGTGAAAGTGTGTAATGAAGATCTGCAGTGTGATAGTTTCTGGAGTAAAAGCCTGAGAGCTTTTCTTGAGTAAGATATGTTTCAGTATGGACACATGTTGAGTAAATTCACTAGGGTGTTTACTAATCTAGAACATCAAAATTCTGTTTTAATGGTGTCCGAGTGAAATGCTACAGAGTAGTTATCACTTTGGAAAGGAGATGTCCAATGAAAATAACAGTGCTTCTGAAAGGAAAAAAAAAAAAAAACCTCAAGTTTTGCAAAACAAAAATGCTGGAACTGAAGTGAAATCTTTTGGGGAAAAAAATGAATGTTCCAATGACCAATGGAAGCAGATGGGTTCTTGGCTGCTTTATTGATTTATTTTTTGTTTGTTGATGTAATTACATATGACTGGTTTTGTTTTTACTAGGAAATGGAAATTGCAGGAGTTTGAAGGGGTTAGAAATAGCTATAAGACAGCGGATTGACGATGCGCTCACATCAAAGCTTCCAGTGCTTTATGTGGTCAACAGATCGTTTACTTACTTGGTGAACACTGTACAACCAATTCAAGTGAATGTGAAACAGAGATCTCTTAGTTTGAATTGGATGTTGTCAGATGTGCAGCTGGAGGTTGTGGATGGGCTAAATGGAAAAGTCACTGAAAGGTCAGATTTTTTTTCTTTCTTCCTTACATTGAAAATGCTTAGCCTTATCATTCTGTGCATCTGAATATTTAGCTTTTAATCTACATGTAAAGGCTACAGTATAATCCAAATGAGAGGAATTCTTGTGTTAAGTGTATGCCTCCTGTATTTAGACACAGTTTTAGAGATCTGTCAGTGACATACCAAAATATGAAATAATGTATCACGTGTTCTAGTGAATGCTTTACTTTTCAAAATATGTGCTACCAAACACTTCAGATGAATTCCAGTTTGAAAACTGTTCTTGGTCATCTTATTTTATAATTCTCTCAGCTGCTGACTTGTATCAGCTTTGCTCATTCAGAGCAGAAGCAACATTGTGATTAAATTCACAAAGCACTGGGGCAAAAAAACCCACCCTGTAACGATCAAAGCAATATACCTGTAATGTATTTCTTACTGAGATTTTCTGTGCTCTTTGTTATTTTACCTATAGCTCGCCATTCAAAAGTGGCTCTTCCATGGCAAGCCGTCTTTGTAAGGCAGCAATGCTGAGTCGTTTCAAATGCCTTGCTGGGCGAGCAAAACGAACTGATCTGCTTCAGGTCGCTACGTACCATGAAGCTAAGGTAAGCTGCAAAAGGAGAAGAAATAAAGGAGGTCTCTTAATGGCTGCTCTCAAAACCAGTTCAGTTGGCTGCAGTGACTTCCTGTATTGCTTTCTAGATTTGCATGAGCAGCTGGATTCCGTTATTGCCTTGTAATTTTTACCTGGGCACCTCTGAAATTGCTGTTTTCAAGTAAACTCAATCCACTGTATCAGTCTTGACACGCTTCCTATTAAAATCTTCTATACTTTGGCTCAGGATAGAATAACTAAACATTTTTCTCATAGTGAGGCTAGTTTCATACTGGAAAATTCTTGTTTCTTTTTTTTTTTTTTTTGAAAATCACAGCTTTATATTCAATTCATAGGTAGAATATCTACATTGGTAGATAATTTTTCTACCTATGAATTGGTAGTATTCAATGAAGTATTTTTTGTGGGAGAATTGAGAACTTCATATTAAACTTTTTGAAAGCTTTTTTTTTCTTTTCAGAATATTCTGCAAGTGGGCTTTTTGCACATGTGCTGTTTTTTTTTTCTAATAAAGATTTTTTTTAAACTACTTAAAGCAGAATGGCTTGTTAATTGACTGCATGTTCACATATACTTAGATTTGCATTGGATGACATTGACTTGTTTTCTGTCTTAAAGATATTATTGGATCTGAAGAGATGTTGCAAAACATACACGTTGTATTTAACTGAGGAGTTCTCCCATTCCAATAAATGATTGAATGTACAAAAATAGTATGTTTTTAGATTCTAGAACGTTTTCCATCCAGCATTGAACAGAATTATAAAATTTGTAGGCTTTGCTTTCAGTAAGGCTTGTTCTTATGCATATTATATGATGGCATTAAAGAATGCAGATCACTGTAACCATTATAGTTGAGATCTTTCAAGATCCTACCTTTTCTCTTTCAGGTCAAGTCTAATTTGTATCAGGAAGCTAAAAAGTTGCTGCACAGCTACTTAGAGCAACATGGGTATGGGTCCTGGATTGTGAAGTCTCCACATATTGAACAGTTCACTGAATGATTGCAAGATGGATTATATGTGGAGTCCATTTTCTTTTGGTAAAATGAGATGCTAATTAGTAGAAAGTTTAGCTGTTGGTAAAATGTTTAACTGTTGGGTTCACGTTCGCGGTGAGAAAATTGTTGAGCATATGTGTCCAACCTGCTAGTTTTATAATTCTGTGGCCCACTTTTTTTTTCTTGTTTAATAAAAAATGAAGCTTTGTTACTTAATTTACTATGTTATGTATCTTACATGCAACACAGGAAAGTTGATTTTTTCACTCTGTGGCCCAGGCAAGATAAAAGGTTGGACACCCACTACATGTTGTAGAGCTTCCTACTGTCAACTTTTATTATAGTTATTAAACTGACTGTAACAGTGAAGCTTTTTCACAGATAGGAGTATGTAGCATCATTGCACGTCTGTTTTGTTTTGCCTTCCAGCATCACCTCATTCCCTTCCCATGCTATGGAATCACTTATGTGCTAAAGTTCCTGTTAGTTGACTGTGCCTCAAACTTTCCGTATGCCTTTTCATAACTATCTTTTCTGGGAGGAAATCAGTAGAAGTATGACTTCTTTAATAAACAGATAATTATTCCTGTGTGAATGTTACTTTTGGAAAGCAGTATTGAATATCTGTGCTTTACCTGTATGTGTCTTCTGTTGGATACGATTTTTGTTTAGCATGGATTCATCACGTGGCTTATAATTCACTACGTACTGTTTGTGGTCTTTGTACTTCAAAAAGCGAAACTGAATTATCAAGCTGTTACTCAGTTGTTTTGTGACAAGCACTCTCTTCGCTAGTGAGTTTAAATCATCATAAAGATTTCAAAGTAAATAAAAATAGTATGATGTAGAAGTCACCAGTAACAAGGTTCCTTCAGTTTTTGGAGCTCCCTTAACAGCAGTTGTAGATTAGTTGGACACCTTCTCCCACAGAGTACTTAATTGGTGTACTTGTTTGTCTTTGCAAAATTGTCTTTGTATGGAATAGTCTGAAAAGTGTTGCTTATTGAGAGGGCTTTATTGTAAATTACCATAATGTTACAGTGGCAATTTGGTAATGTTTGGGTGTTAACCATCATCATTTTTTTTCAGACTGTTTTGTGTGTTGTGAAATACTCATGTATTGATGCCAGATTCTGTGCTGTGTTTCTTGATTTTTGTATTTCATATAAGTTTGGGAAGCTGTTATGTCAAGTTTCTGTATATCGGTAATAGCTGAATTTTGGTTTATTGTAAGATGATTATAAAACAAGACTTGACAGTGATTTTTCCTTGAATGGCTTTTTTAACTAGCATGTTGAATCTTCACTGAAGACAACCTTACAGCAAAGTTGTTGTTGTTTTCATGATACTAAAACTATTTTATGTATTCTTGACAGTCTTTTAGTGTTTTATGTACTTCCGGACAGTCTCTGTATACGGTTTTAGACCTTTGTGTGACATGACCAAGGTGTTTAATGCTATTAAGCTAGAAGCCTGAATATGTACAAATGACTCCACTTTCTTTGTGGACTTGAGGCATTTTATTAATTGAACAGCAAACTGAAACTTCTGTGAAACTTAGTGTTTTTTCAAGGAGAGAAGTTCTTTTGTGAATGAGATCTGGTAAGCTGTGTTATGATAGCTCTATCCTTGGAGGCATCACTTGATCACAACAGCTGGACTCAGTTTTTTTATCTAGACTATTTGTTAATGAATTAGGAGCATGTGAACAATGCATTCAGGTAGTAAATTGATGTATATACTGTTATCAGTTTTTTTCACCTACTTACATAGTTTCAAAAGCACTTGGAAAAGTGTAGTGTATTTTGGAACTATTTCTGTTAAGGAAAAACAGGTCCTGATATATCTAAGTATATATCCAAACTCCTGAAAGGCAAGATTGCTGTTGCTCCTTCTGGCATCAGGCTGAATGGGCATTCCTGTCAGGCACATGCATGCAGAGCATGTGTATATACCCCCTATAGCCAGCACCAGTGCACAAAGACCAGCAGGTGAGGGTCCTCTTACGAAGGCAGCACCACTGCCCTGTGGTTAAGAGCTTAGCTGCTGCTCTCTCTAGCTGAGCAGAAGGGAGATCATCTGATTAGAATGTGTCTCTGTGCAGGGTGGAGTCCTTCAGCGACTAGGCTGAAACCATGTTTGCCCAGTAGCTGTCTGTTGGTTTCTAGACCTGGACATAAAAGCCTCTGAGGCTAGAGCCCTGGGCCAGTTTCTGGTACAGGCTGATGCATGCAGTCAAAGGCCAGGCCTTTACTTCTTAGCCCCTCTGCGTTCTCTCCTGTAGAGATGCACAATCTCATAGCTGACTAGGACTCCCCTATTCCCATAGCTCTTGACCCTAAAGCCTTGGTGGTATTCTTATACCCAGAATTGCCTTTAGAGCCCCATTCAGAACCCTCTTGCTCCCAAGCCTCCTTGCCTACTCACCAGCTTATTCTGTTTATTGCTGGTGATCATGGGGTTAGTTGCTCTGTGTACACAATGGCTCTCCTGACTACATTAGCACTCAGAGCCCTGTACGTGTACGTACAGGCAGAGTGGAGAGGAATGTGTTAACAAGGAATTTTATGAGATAGGACAAGACCAAACCAGGCAGATGTGCTGACTAGCATACCATATATTTACATGACTGGCCCTTTGTATCTCCTGAACTCTCAGTTCTGCACACTCATCTTCCCCAAGTCAGCTAAACACCTCTGCTTCCTTCTAAACATCCTGTTATTAAGTCCTGGGCAATCCTCAAATGCTCATGTCCTTCATCCCAGTAATGAATCCCATCCCCTGGACCAGGTGTGTCTAACCCACAGCCTGCTGTCTGTCCTGTGCCGTCATGGCACTGGCTCTTCCCCACTGAGGCCTGGTCTGGCTCTGAGCATACTTCCCTCACATAGCAACAAACAAACTCAGGTGTGTTATTAGCACTATTCTGGCTGAAATTAGCACAAGGGTGGAGGGGGCACAGCACACTGCTAACTCAAGTTACAGCAAAATAACTTAATGCATTTTGATACTGGCTAAACAGAGTCCTGTGAACAGTGAAGAATATGCATCCATCTATGCTTTCTGTTTTGGTGAAGGAATTTCAAAATAGGTTTCAAGGTGGCTGAAAAAAGTAGCTTTTTTTCTGTATATTTGCAACTCCATTTTCAGTTGATGTAAATGCGTTACCTGCAAATTTTCAAATGGAATGTATAGAGTTGCAATTGAATATTCAACTCAAAGATCATATCTCTTTACCAGATTTTTATAAGATCTGTCTTACCAGGGAAAAATATCCAATGCTTTGCAATCACATCTTATTCATGTCATTGCTTTTTAGCAGTACATACGTTTGTGAGCAAGTGTTTTCAAGGATGAAGTACAGGAAGAGTAAAATTTCATTTAAAAATCACTAATGAACACTTTGATAAGTTACTAAGAATTGCACCCGCTTCTCTTGAATCAAGCATTTATGCAGCAGTTTCATAAAAATGAGGACAAATTATCCCACTAGCTTTGTGGTTTTGTTTTAATTAAAAAAAAAAAAAAAAAGTAAACTTAGTTATATGCATGAACTGCATTAAGTATTTTATATGAGGCTCAAGACAATTGCTAATCATTCACTGTGGCCCAGGCAAGCCAAAATGTCGGACACCCATGGGTTAGAGAATGGATGAGCTTGGATGTGCAGCCAAGTGTTGCATGTAGGATAGAGCAATGCCAGACCTGGGCTCACACAGGAGACAGGTGGCTGGAGCAGCTCAGCAGAGAGGGATGTGGGGATGCTGGTGCTACCCTGAGCCAGCAGTGTGTCCTGGCAGTGAAGGGGAGAAACAGAGTTGTGATGTGCATTAAGCACAGCATAGCCAGTCAGTCGAAAGAGGTGATTCTCCTGCAATATTTAGTGTTGATGTGGCCTCACCTTGAATACTATGTGCAGTTCTAGGTTCCATAATATTAAAAGGATGTTAAGGTCTTTGAGAGCATTTGGAGGATAGCAACAAAACTTGAAGGCATGTCCTATAAGGAGAGGCTGAGGACGCTGGGTTTGTCAGTTCTGGAGGAGGCTGTGTGGCGAGCTCACTGCTCTCTGCAGCTCTCTGAGGAGAGAAAGCAGAGGGAGGTGCTGGGCTTTGCTCCTGGGTACCAATGGCAGGGGCAAAGATGTGCTAGCGAGATTCAGAATGAACGTTAGGAAACATTTCTTTATTGTGAGGGTGATCAAACTCAGGAACAAGCTTCCTAGAGAGGTGTTCGTTGCCCCATCCCTGTCAGTGTTGAGATGTTTGTTTGAGCCTTCAATTATAGGCTTTAGTTTCTGCTTAGCCCAGAAGAGGTCAGGAAGTTGGACTAGGTTATCTCTGTAGTCCTTTTCCAACTGAACTAAACTATTGTGCTGTATATAGTTTTTAGGAAATGTGCAGTCATGAAATATCAAAATAAAAGAATCTAGAAGGCCTCATGAGTTCAAGCATCTGCAACACAAACAGCTTTTCTTCTACGGCTACCTTAACTAGCTGTGTGTTTCAGCAGTCTTTGTAGTGAAGCAGATACTCCTCTGAAAAGATAACTTGAACTTGGAAATGCTAGATAGGGGACCAGGCCAGTCAGAAGATGTAAGCGACCTGCATCTCTCTTAACTGCAGCCTGACTCCAAAGCAGTTTGTGCAGACAAAAAAACAACGAAAACTTGTTTATAGTTTCATGTTCCATGTGTTTCATTCCTAAAATTGTTGGTGATTCCATCTTCCTTATGATCGTGGGATAAGAATCTCTTCATGGTCCTTTTTTTGTTTGTTTCTGAAGTACTGGACTGTTAACTCCCTTACACTTACTGTTTAATACTTCTGTTTAGGGACTTAGAAGAGGTGTTAGTTATTCCTTTTCTGGTGTGTGACTGTATGGGTTAATCCCAAGATTGGTTCTACTAAATCATTAAAGTTTTCTCATGCTGAAGCAAATGATAAAGGAAACCCTATTTAGTAACAGGGCTATACTCAGTAAAAACTGCTCCTGTACCTTCTTTGTGATCGCTGGAGACTAGGCATCTACACAGATAAACGTTCATAGTGTTGTACTGGAACATGTTTGTCTGCCAAACCACACGTTATGTGTGAAGCTGCTAGCTCAGGGAGCTGCTAGCTGCTTTTTGCTGTAGATTAGAGGTTTTAGATGCCACAGATTTAAGAGATTTAGAAGTTTATTAAGTAACCCAATGAAAAATATCAAATTAGAGATAATCTACAAATATATAAATGAGTTACAATCATATCATAGTATGTTCTTAAACTGTAAAAGAATTCATTTTAAATCATGTAAACTTGTGTATTTGCTATTGAACTATAACTTGACTTCTGTTCTCTTCCTAATATTCAGGTTTCAGGCAAACCTCCCTTACTCCCCAGCTTCCTACACTGAGTTTTTTTTTTTTGGACACAAACATAATGGAGTGTCCAACACTAAGTTGTTTTTGGACACAAACATAATGGAGAGTCCAGCAGGTGTTCAGGGTACATTCTGGATTTGGCTGCGCTGGTTAGTATCACTGCTAGCGGTCTCAGCCTTATTTGGATTAATTGCTTCGGTCACTTAGACTTAGGTGGCCTAGCAAGATTCTGCACACTGAAGTTTATCTGCAACTGTAGTACTCAGTAGTCAGTCAGTACTGTTCAGGTCACGCTCGCCCAGATGTTTTTAACACTAGTCTCTCTGATGCTATCTTATTGGCTCAATGGCTTACTATTGTTCCTCTTTCCTTTGAAGGAGATTATTTTAATTTTTATTTTATTTTATTTTATTTTTTTTTGCTGCTTGTAAGAATTTATCCCATGAAAAGGAAAGTGTGTACAAAAATGTAGCATTCTGTAAATACTGACAAAGGCGAAAGAAATTTATAACAGTTATTTTCTGGTTTCTAGTCTCGCTGTATTTAGGTCTTACTGTTGCTACAGGCTGTCACTTGGAAAGCAACTGATTGAGAAGAGGGTGGGGCTGATCTCTTTGTGGCTAAGATGATTGACAGTATTTTACTTTTCAGAGTCATCGTGGGTGGGGGCAAAGCACTTCACTGTGGGAAGAGAAGTGGAGCAACAGATACCGATGCTGTGAGTATTTTCTCAGTTTTGGCAGAAAGCTAGCATTAGGCTTATTTTCTCTTCACAGCAGTCAAGAAAACTGCTGTATTTTCCATTGTTAGTCTGTTTTTAAGTATGACTTGAAATACTTCATACCACACCCACTAGCAAAACACATCAAAGACTAAATGATAAAATGATAACTGTTGTAGTATGGCTTACTTTCATCAATTACAGTTTGCATCGCTAGCATTTAGTGGTGGTTTTGGGGTTGTAAAAGATGCTCTTCTTAGTTATTTCCTTCTGCATAAATCTTAGAATGTCACGTGACTGACTCCATCTTCATTTGAAACACATTTCCGAGGTTCCACAGAAGGATTTTTGAGAATACTTAATGCAGTATGTGTTTGCTTGGATTTAAACATTAATTATCAATTTTATGTCAGTCATTGCTGGAAAGAACTGGCTATGTAAGTGTTCCGGGATGCTGGTACTTAAGTTACTTGTATATTTATTATTTCAACTGCCTAATTGTTTCAGTTGTCTCTGGAGATTTTTGAGAACCACATATTTTGTTGCAAAAAGTATATGAGACTGTGTAGCTAAGTAGAACAGGTGGTTTGGGATCACTTTGGGTATTTTTTGGAGGGGCAAGTAGTTTGGTACTCTTGCATTTGTTTTTCCATGACATACCCTCTGCTGTATGCCAGCATAATCTGGTATTTTATATCAATTTTCAAAAACTGGGAAGACCTAGATTAGCTGCAAGTGTCTTGTTTTGAGTATAGTACCTGAACACTTGTATACTGGTAAATGTTGTTGACTTTGTAATTATAAATATTTTTTAAGCAGGTTAATGAGTCACCAGTGAAAGACAGTATCATTTAAAAAGGAAGACTCTAAACATGATTTTCATATGTTACTGAAATTTATTAAATGTCATCTAGAAGTGACTTTTAAAAATTCTTTCAGTAAATACTTGCCACTCTACTGACAATGTGAGAATCAATCAGTTTTCCAACATATATTTTGAGCCCGTAGGGCTTACAGAAAGGATCAAATATGATCTTAGAAACAGACGTCTTATCACCCGGACTAAGAGCATACAGTGGTCCCAGAATGGACAGCATATTAGTTAGCCACGGGATAAAATATATAAATTATTTGTAATTAAATAATTAAATAAATAATATAGCAGTAAAAATAAAAATGATTAGTTGCTTATTTTTGCATAGATCTCAGAAAGTCGGTCAGTTGTTGGAGAAAATCAGGAAAATTTTTCTTGTCGTTAGCTTCACAGATCTTGCATTCTCCTTCTATGGGATTTAGATCCTGCAATACAGTAAGTTTTGTTAATTGGTGATAGCTGTCTTGCCAGATAGTTTTAGAATCATGAATTTATGGCACATTTTTCTGAACTACTACTTACATAAATCATCATTACCCTTCTAAAAACAGTGTAAAGTGACTTACATGATTTTCTTAAAATGTTGACCCGTATAGTTAATTTTGCCCAACTGTTTTTAAGTCTTGGATTTTAATGCAAATAGATGTTAAGTAGTTTGACATTACAGTATTGTTGTACAAAATTCTTAAGCAACCACAACACAATAGCCTTAAGGCAAAAGAAAAGATTGATTCTGATGTTTTTTTTCATTATTGCTGAAACACACTTGCTTTTAAATAGCTGACCGTAAAGATTACCTACCATAAGTGTCTGGAGGTTCTTTTTGATATTTTGAAGAGCATTTTTAACTTCATTTTCAATTTCAGGCTCATCTTCAATTTCTTTCTTCAGAGTAACCATTTCTTCCAGGTAACACTGCAGAGTTTGCCGTCTGCACTCCTAATACAGTAATCAAAATCAACACATATATAAATATATAGAGATATATAGTATTTATATAAAATGTTTTTTGAAAAAGATCAAATTCTTTTTTTCTTAATTGCCCATTATTTTTTTCCTTGTATCCCTTTAAACAATATATAGTTCATTTTTTCCCACCAAGTCACATTATAAGATTCTACACGTGGCCCTAGTTCTGTGTTAATTCTTGCAGCTTTTGAAATGTAAATGATCTTTACAGGACATTTTAAATGATGGAATATCTCTTGAGAACATGAAACTGCTGTATTAGCTCTTAAACTGAGCCTTATTTTCAGTTGTTGTCTGGAAATCCTATCTTAAGAAAAGGATTACTAGTAAAGGCTCTATTTTACAGTGGCAATCTTCAATTAATGCACTTTGGATCCTTTCTGTAATGCCTATATCTGGTCTTACAGTTGAATGGCTTGGAATCACAGAATTGCTTGGGTTGGAAGGGTCCTTATAGACTATCTCATTCCAACTCTTTGCCCTTGGTAGGGCTGCCACCCTCTAGGTCATGCTGCCCAGGACAGCATCCTACCTGACCTTGAGTACATCGCTTTACACATCACTCTTACAAGCTCTTTGAGGCACTTGGTGATAATATGCTGTTAAATCAACCTTACACATCTACACTGGAGCTCTGAGATAGTTACATCTTGATCTTGCCAGCATAGAAGAAAAATGACTCAGATAAGGAAGTGGTTGCAGAATCTGGTTTTAAATCTTTACTCAAACAAAATTTCTGTTGAGAATTCTGTTGGATTAAAAACTTAATTGGAGGCTCAAAGTAGTTAACTTGCATAAGTATCTTAACTACTTCCCAGTAACAAAGAAATTGATAATCTTGTTAGCTGCTTGTACACTAAATTAGAAAATTTGTACAGATCAGCAACCTGTCAATGGTAAATAGACCGTGATAATGGTGTATTTAGAATGCTCCTGGACTCAGGTATACAGTATTTTAGAAAAAAAAAGAAACCACAATGACAGTATTGGCATGAAAATAAGTCTGACATATTTACTGAACACCATAAAATAAGAATCTACAGCTAAATATATCTAGGATGAGTTGGTTAAGTTTTACTTCTGAAAAGAGCTAGTTAGAGCATAATTAAGTTTCATTATTAATGGGATATGGGAGATATGTTAAACAGAACCAGCTACTGTTGCTGCATCTGATTTTGATAAAATATGGGCATTTTCCTAAGGATATTGTTGTATTTCAAAAGTTTCTAACTCTTCATTCTCCGAATTTGTTCTGTAGTGTTGATACAACAGTATTGCCTTCTGCAAATATTATACAACACATAATTGATTCATAGAACTCTTTTTCTGTGAATTGAACTGTGAAGTAAGTAAAATGAATACGGAGGATTAGTTTTATGTTTTGTATTGCACAGACCAAGAAAGTAATATCATTCATTATCTTGTTAATGTTTAAGAATACAAATCAAAGGCAGAAGTGTATTTTAGGAAACCATTCTACCCTCACACTGAATTCAAACACCTCAGATTTACTTTCTATATTGTCCCTTCTGATAAGTGAGTTGTTTTGGTCTAAATCAATAATACATCATTTTAAAGTTGCCATATCTTAGATGATGATAGATATCTTAGATATCTGAAAACAGAAGGCTAAAGCTCACCTGGATCTCATTTGGTGTGTAGAGCTCGAGATGAATCTCCTGTAGGGAAGAGGGAGAAAAAGTTAATTTTTGAGGACAAACTGTATGGAAAAAAATAAGTAGAAAACATTAGCAGAAAGGAACTAATATAGGAAAACCATCACTTACGTTCTTGCTTTTTCCCAGTATTTCTAAATCTTTTATTAATGTTGGAAGAATTTTCATTTTTTCTGATGATAGCGATGCTCCATAAGCTGTAGTCATAAGCATTGCTACTGAAATACAGCTGAAGATCAGTACTTTGCACATCATGTCAGTGTCCCGATTATCTGTATGCTAGTATTCAAATTGTGATGTACGATGTGAGGTGATAAGTTGTCATTAAACTGTTTAGTATTTATACTCTTCTCTCTGGGGGGAAAAAGATGGGGGCGTCATGTAAAGAAGGTTTTTATTACACATTTTTTCATATGCTTTACCTGTATGGCAAGAATCATTACTTTTGTTTTTCCTCCCCGATGACACTTTGGAATTTTTTTTACTGCGAGAGGGATTTTACCTACATTCACTGGTGTAAGAGAAGCCCACACTCACTTTTGGCACTCACTCTCTCAGTGTGCTTTTTGCATGAAACACTTTTTCCCTCTTGGGCTGTCCCACTCCCTCATAGAATATGCCATACAGTATACTACTGACACACCAAATGTTCTAAAGATGTGTAAGTTAACCACTATGTCTACTGGTATATGTTTGTCCTTCTACAAATCCTGTGGCATCATTTAAGCACAGAAGAAAGACATACTCTCACTTTACTAATTGTTGTTTAAACAACAGGAAGAAAGTTGGCTTCCTGTCTGAAGGTGGTTTTACCTGTCATCGTTTGCAAAGACAGTTAAAAGCAGCTTAGGTGCATAGGTCAGTCTTTTATATGATCAACTTTAAAACGTGTATGGAAAAAAATCCATCGGGATGCTTTGTTTTGGGATATTTAACTAAGCTTTCTGTTATTGGTATGTCTTAATGCTGTTCATTTTTCCTTGTGCATACCTTTTTCTTCTCTCCAGTTTAAAAATATTTACAGATTTTCATACTGATAGCCAAACCACTGCATTTTGTGATGCATATTGCAGTACTGAAGTTGAGAGTCAGCAGTCGTTTCACCTTGGACTCTTGTTTAATATTGCTGTATTGTTTTTCTTCCTGGTTCAAAGGTCTGTTTGCTGATAATCTTGGAAATGCTGTGAGCAGTGTTTAAAAATCACAGTTTTCTTCACTTTGTGCACAGCTCTGAGCCACATACTCCCCCTGCTGCCCAGAAATCTGTCAAAAATGTTTTTTCTGCTCATTGCATTTTTCTGCTGAAGCCACATGGAAGAAATTCAGTTTCTGTACACTGTTGTGGGTCTACATGTTGTAGCATTCAGAATGAGGAAGTCTGGGCGGGTGACTGCTTCTTCATCCATTGCTGTATGTGGAAACTACATGTGGAAATCTGTTTTGTAGATTCTGACCATATAATATATATGTATGGGGCCGGGGGAGAACAATTCTGTCCAACCTCAGAATATGCTTTTGCTTAGGTTAGGATTAGTCCATTATTATAATTGTTTTTTATGAGTGTCTGTGTAACTGTCTGAAAACCATAAAACTGGTGTTAATCGTCAGTGTGATCTCAGTACCTGTGATCAGTGTGATCTCAGTACCTGGATAAATGAGTTTTCATTTCCTAGTTTTGAAATAAGCACAAACATTGAATGTGTACAGTCATATGGAAGTCTTAGTAGCTATTGTAGCTTACTGTTCACAGTAGGGGAGCAGTTTGCAACCTTTCCTGGCACTGTATCTTTTGTCTCATCTATTTATTCCTGATAGCAGTTAATTTCAGACGGGCTGCAGAGGCGAGCTATTGAGCAATAGGTTATGACGTTTTTCTCTTTAAGGGTGCTTGTACAGTTTGGTCATTTTATTCAAGGATTTGAGGTTTTTCATTTAGCGTATTTTGTACAAAGCGTTAAGAAATACCTCAATACTGAGCACAAGATACATTCTTATTAATAATGAAATTGGAATTACTGCTCACTACTTTCAGTGCTATTTGGTCTTTGCTGTTCTGTAATATTATAGAGACTTCTCATCTGTTTGTAAAGTAATCCCTGGAAATTCACTTGAAAGCAGTGAATTTGAGATTCTGAACTGAAGTCTCTCAGAATTAGTTTTTAGCATTGATTAGAAGTTGCTCCACAATATTTGTGGATCTAGAGAGAAGAATGTTCATGTCTTTCTTATAGAGGATTTTCTATACTTTTTGTAATACTTGTGCCTAATATAAAGGGCTCATTTTTTTTCTTCTGGAAACTAAAGTAAATGAAATAATGATCCCACTGACTAAATCTGTGGTATGCATTATACATGCCTTCAAAGTTTGGAAAAGTTTTTACATAGGATCTGATACTTCTCAGTTTTGGCTCTTATACTTTTGTATATCTCTAAACTGAAAGCTTGCTCTTTTTTTTTTATTTTTTATTTTTTCCCTGCAAACTTGATGACAGGTGAATTTTGGAGAGAAGTTTTGGTTTCTTTGAGGTATTAGACATTTTGTTCATCAAGGTGCTTGCCTCCTTTCTCCATCACCAGAACAAAGTTGCATTCATCTAGAGCCATCGTGTACCACATGTTTGGTATATTTTAGTTCATGTGCAGGAGTTTTTCAGACTCCTACTTCAGTAGCATGCTTTCACAAGATTACTGTCAATGAGAGTCATAGGAACCACAGTGAAGTTTTTATCTCTTGCAAAGGTGTTAATTATCAACTTGTGATCACAGACTGTTGTTGACTTAACTCTTTAAATGTTTTCGTGGACCTTTAAAAAGAATTTTGAATAGTTGAGATTATATTCATGTTTACAGATCTCATAGTTCTAAGCAATAATGACAAGAAGAATGTCTTTTTCATTAGGGAAACTCATGTAAACATGTTGAAGTAAAGGTCTGAATAAAGAATTGAGTGGTAGTTGTTCTTCATTTGATTTTAAACCCTCAAAAAGAGCACCTTCTTTCCTTCTACAGCCTTTTGTCAGGTTTTCTCCTCAGTTAAGCCACGGTAGAGCTTCATGACCTGGCCTCCATTTAAGAAATGGATAACTAATTCTAAAAAAGAGTTCAATTGATAACAAAAGTATAGAAGCTTAAAAAATAATAGAACTGAAGCGTATTTTAGTACACCTTGTAGAATGGAGCACTTCCTTCCAAAGTCCCGGTGATCCTAACGCTCAAAATCGCCAAGCTATTAAACAGGTGGCTGCTGTATTTTCTGTTGAGCAACAATGACTGTAACAGTATCAGTTACAACTAGTAATCTCTCTGTTCTTGTTGCAGCATGTTTTTAGTAGGTACTAGAACAATTTTCAGATGAATACAAGGGATTCCAGAAAATATGGGAGAGAGTTGCTGGCTGTATTTATAAGGAAAGATAAGAAAAGGCAGGAGAAACCATGAAACAATTTTCTTGTATTTCTTGATTCTTATAGGATTACAGTTTTCTGATTCACCAGTGCATGTGATAACATTTTCACTGGGACATAAAGAATGAAGGAAAGTATCCTTTGGAGGGCTTGTAGAACAAGGACAAATTAAGCAAGGAGTGAAATAGGAAATCAGAAGTTGCCATGTTGGATTAGAACAGTGGTTTTAGCTAGATTAATATTGTTCCTGACAAGGGCAAGTACCTGGTGCAAAGAAAAAACACCCAAAGTGAATAATTCTTCAAGGAAAAAATGAAATAATGTTTCCTGCAAGGATGTCAACAACAACAAAGAAGCTTTGGGCTTTACAAATTTAACAGATCTGAAAATAATTGATAATTGGGAATGTTTCCTAAAAACCTGTTTTAAAGTCATTTTTCATTGAAATGATCAACATCAGGATGGACCATAAACAGTTCTAATAGTTATAAACTAGCCTTTCCTTAAGGAAAGTAAATTACCAGATTTATTGTTGGTAGCAGTATGTTCTGAACATCCATTTCTATTGGTATATGAAATGCGGACAAAGATGATGGTGATTGAGGATCTCCAATGACTAGGAAAAAGCAAGAGCAACATCCAAAACAAAAGATGATGAGCTAGAGTCTGGTCATTGTCACCACAGTCCCTGGGCTGATAGGAAATATGTGAAGCTGAATAGGAGTGGAGTCTTGCACCTACAGAATAGTGTCATGCAACTGGCTGGGGACTGACTGTTTAGGGAGCTGCTTTGCCATAATCAAGGTGGGAGTTCCTGTGGACAAGTTTAACAAGTCAGCACTGTGTTTGTATCATGTCTAGAGTTGCTATGTAGGGTTTCCCTTCTCAGAGACGCTCAAAAGCCATCAGGTGGCTGGCTCTGGGTGACACTGCTTGAGCCAGTCGGCCTCCAGAAATCACTTCCAGCCTCAGCCATTCTGTGATGAAGATTAATGACATACTGGACTGCATTAAAGAACTTAGTCAGGAAATTGAGGGAAGTGGCTGTCCCATGCTCCATGCTGTTCTCCTGTGGCTACATCTCAAGTCATGTGTTCGGGGCACCTAGAACAGAAGAGACACTGATAAACTGAACAAAGTCTAGTGGCTCAGAGATACCACTACGATGGTTAAGAACCCATGATGTATGGGGAGTGGTTGAGGGAATTGAAGTTTCTGAGATTGAACGGAAAGTCATCCTCAGTCTCTAAAAGGAGATTATAGAGAGGATGGGGTGGGGCTCTTCTTGGGGGCGTGCTACAAAAAGACAGAAGGAACAATCATGGGTAGCAGGCAGAGGAATTCTGGACTCACAGTGGAAAAATACTCGAAAAGAGTGTTTGCACAGGAATTATGTGGTTATCTAGGTGATAATTTAGATGGTTGTGCGATCATGGAATCATAGAATCATATAATTGTTTGAATTGGAAAGGGCTATTAAAAGTTATCTAGTCCAACTTTCTTGCAATGAGCAGGGCACGTTCAGTTAGATGAAGTTGCTCAGAGCCCCATCCAGCCTGACCTTGAATGTCTCTGGGTATGGAATATCCATGACATATCTGGGCAACCTGTGTCAGTGCCTCACCACCCTTACTGTAAAATACTTCTTCCTTATGTTCAATTTAAATCTTCCCTCTTTTCATTTGAAACCATTTCATACTGTCCTGCATCACAGCAGCCCCTGCTGAATGGTCTGTCCCCTTCTTTATTATAATCTTCCTTTAGATACTGAAAGGCAACTATCATATCTCCCTGAGGACTTTTCTTCTGCAGGCTGAATAGCCCCAACTCTCAGCCTGTCCTTGTAGGGGAAGTAGAATCATAGAATCATAGAATAACCAACTTTAGAAAAGACCTCCAGGATCATCCAGTCCAACTATCCACCTACCACCAATATTTCCCCACTAAACTATGTCTCTTAGTGTCGTATCTAAATGTTTATTGAACACCTCCAGCAACGATGGCTCAACCAGCTTTCTGGCAGCCCATTCCAGTGCTTGAGCACTCTTTCAGAGAATTTTTTTCTAATATCCAACCTGAACCTCCTCTGGTGCAACATGAGGCCCTTCCCTCTAGCCATATCGCTGGTTACACAGGAGAAGAAGCCAGCCCCCTTCTTGCCACAACCTCCTTTCAGACAGTTGTAGAGACCTTTTCATTCATTTGTTCCATTTAAAACTTCAAGCTGTTACAAAGCATGGTCTTACACAACTTCAGGAGAAGGCTTTGCTGTGCCACGGTTTCCTAACCTTCTGGCAGGTACCCTGACACACAGCACCATTTATCAAGCCTCTGGAACTCTTGGCCTCTTTGTCATACAGATCTCTTGTCACGTGGTTACTGGAGAGGCATTTAGACTCTTCTTTTGGCTTTCATAAATTAACAGTTGATGGTACCTACTAATGATCTCACTAATAGGTTTTCCATGTATGCAGAATGGCCAATGTCAGCAGATCTTCACATGCAAAAATATCTATGGCAAAGATTCTTAGAGCTGTTGGAGTTGCTACAGAACTTTTTTAGAACAAGACTGTGAAATAACTAAGAAGTCAAGCAACAGAAAAGAGTAAATGTTGCCCATTCTTAACTTTTCTTATTTAATTGTTGGTCATAGTAAATATAATGCAGTTAGGGCATTGCAATAAGAAGAGCGGCAGGAAAAAAAATCTTATCAGAAAGTAAACTTAGCAAGGTATGAACTTCAGAGCTGGTGTTTCCATTGTAAGGTATGATTTGGGGTGACTGCAAGACAGAAAATGAACTACTGTGATAGTTATAGTCTAATATGGTCTGGTAAGTTGATTAACAAAGGGTAACGGTTGGAAGTGCACCTAATGCACAGATTAAGATGGTGTGCTGTATCTGCAGATGAAACTGTTTAATTTTTGCAAGACTTCTTTGTGAACTTAAATGGATTCTTTCTATGTGCATATAATCTATGCTCAGTAATGTATATTCACAAGAGTGATCAGTCCTGTTTGTTTTTTCCTCTTGGAGCCAAATGGATTTTTGTAAGAACAGTCTTCACAGTGAACATTGCCACAAGCAAAACTTAAGTCACCCATTTCCTTTTAGTTGAATGTACCCCAAACCTTCTGAAAGTGTTCCCAGTACACCCACAAAACAACACAAGTGTTAACCTCTACTAGTTTTGTTTCACACTTCTTTTTAAGTGAAAATCTACAGAGACTGATACAAATGCACTGCTGATTAGACAGTTCTGTGAATTTGGCTCACTGATTTTTTTGGCATATGTATGAAAAACTGAATAGGCCCTTCAAGCTCATGTTCTTTGCAATTTCCAGATGAATTATGTGTTCTGGATGCATATTAGTTCTCTATTTGAGACAAAGGAAAACCAAATGTGAGGTGTTATGAAGAAAGGAAATCAATTTGGAGCACTGTTGTTGAATGGTGTCACCGTGTGTTAACTGTTACTGGTGTGATAGGAAGGAGCTACAGAGTGAAAGTGTCACTCCTTGTGGAGAATTTTTTCTAAAGTTATTCTATAGTTACTCGTGATGTAAACCAACTCTTAAATTCCAAGGTGATATTACAGATACTGTATACCTTTAGGCATAAGCACTGGTGACACATATGCTGTTTGGCAACCAATAGAATAGTCTTGGTGAACTTAAGACAAGGAGAGTCTTTATTGTGGCTGCAAAAAAACTGGAATTTGGCAAACACCGTAGGTAGCTCATTGGTACAGTACTTGTTTTCTGTGTGGATTGGGGAAGGTCACTTAAGAGGAAAGGACACTGCTTGTTTGGCAGTCTGTGACAGTGCTCCGTCACCAATACGGTGCAGAAGTACTGCCTGATATTTAGATGGTGTTCCAGTTCATGTCTATTGCTTCTTGTTCTGTCACTGAGTACTACTGAAAATAGCATGGTTCTATCCTCCTCTGTAGTGAGAAGCAATTGATGTATGAGTCCCTTCCGAAGTTCTAAGAAGGGTAGGTGCACCTGAGTGCAAGAGGATGTTCAGAAGTATGGAACTACATGGTTACTTGCTCCTGCTTTACCTCTAACCTGTAAAACGTGCAAGCCCAGAGTGCTCTGTACATGCTATGTTTCTTCCTCCTTTTTTTGTTTGCTTGTTTTGGTGGGTTTTGTTTTTGTTTTTGAATGCAGTGCAGTAGTAGCTAAAGTATGGTGTTTGCTGAGGAAGAAATTTATCTATTTAAGATTTTGCTATCCAGCATCTCAAAGAAGTGCTGGCCAGCGTTATCTTTTTCTGCCAGTGCATTAAAAATTAATTAATCAGAGGAACAAATTGATGAAATAGTAATCAATATCAACTGTGACTTAAGCCCCTAACAGAGTTCAAGGCTTCCTAAGAAAAATTCATGCATCCCATACCTGGAGGCATTCAAGAGCAGGTTGAGTAGGGCCCTGGCCATCCTGATCTGGTGGCTGGCAACCTTGCCCATGGCATGCAGATGGAACTGGGTGGGCTTTAAAGTCCCTTTCAACCTAAGCTGTTCTGTAATCTTCCCTGCTGTCAGGGAAACAAGGGGGCTGATCAAATAAGGAGAGTGTGGATCCAGTTTCATTTAGCATAGATGGTGTTTAAAATTCTGCCTTACTAGTATGTGTTTTGTCCCAAACACAGCATGTGAGGTTTGTGATAGTTCTTTAATCTCGTCATAGATAAATCCACTTATCAACTTTGAAAAAGAAATGAAATTTGCAATTTGTTTCAGTCTTCTGAGGGGAAGTTTTAAGTAATATTTAAGGAAAATTTCCATATTACCTGCCTGGCATGACTTGAATTTGAACATAAAAACAGAAGGAAAAAATGTTACTAGGAAAATCAGCAGTGGGTTTCAGTGGCTGATTCAGAGCTAAGGAATATTCTTGGTTCTTTCCCTTCCACTCATGTTGAAAATTCATTCATTACTAATAGATGCAGCAGAGCTAGCTTTTGTCCTAAAATCTAAAATGGTTTGTTACTATAATTTTTTTCCTCTATCTAGACCACTGTTTTTATGAGTTTTTTAGCATTTAATCCTGTTGAGGCACAGTAATTCAGTATATGATATGCTTAAAATCAGCGGTGTCACACGTGTTTTGTTTCTTTACAGAAAAATCAGCAGATCAGTTGATTTGCTATGAAGTCATCAAGACAGTGATCAGAGCAAAATTTTTGCACTGCTAAAGGTCTCAATAATTAGTAAAAGTGTTAGCACTGAGCCCTTTCTAGGTTACGCTATTAACACTTGACATTTATAATTGCATATGAAGCAGTGTATGTTCAGGGAGTTATTTCTGCTTGAGCCATAATGGCTAGTGGTTTTTTTGTTGTTGAGTTTGTTGTTGTCTTATAAACATGCTGATGAGTTTTCAAAATGAACGTCTTTTTACAATGAGATGATATGGAAGCTGAAATTTCATCCAGCTGGCAGAAGATAATTTTACTTAGCTGTTCTTTGTATGACTTGCATTCTGGAGTACTTCTCATATGTTGACTGAGAGGGACCACCACACTATGCATTTCTGATATGATACAAATTATACCTTCCTCGTTAAGATTCTATTGAATTAACTAATGTTAAATCATCTTTGTTCAGTCATTCTCAATGTCATGTGACTGCTTGTATCATACTAGTGCTGAGAGTTGAAAAAGGTAACCCCAAATCTTGATAAATCAAACACCAGATAAAATAAATGTCATTATTTATGTGATCATAAATGTGATCATTTTGGCAACGAAAGGATGGGAGGTGGTGGTATCTATTTTTACCAAGCCATCATAATTTCTGTTTGTAACCTTATTTCAGCAGTTTTGTTTCACTATGGTCATTTCTAGCTGTAGAGGTGCTTATGCACTTACGATCATTTCTTTTGATCCTTCTTTCTTGGATTCCTTTTTGATGTAGGATAAATGTCTTATTTTATCTTAAGACTATTAAAAGGTCTGCCAAAGTTATTTACAGTTACTTCTACTTTAGCTTTTTTAGTATGATTTCCAGTGTGCTCTGAGGTTAGGAGTAATCATTTTACTCTGTTCATAAAGCCCTTAGTATAGCAGCAACTTGGGCACAGGGGTGCTTTTTGAAACAGCCTCCATGCTGGATTTGATTTGTTATCTATTTGGACAGTTGTTAGCATGCAATTGAGGGTAGGTAGGGGTATTTGCTGCCATGTCATTAGAAAAGTTGATTGATTCACACATGAGGTTTCCACAGCTGCATGGAGGTCATTCCCTACTCCTTTTCTGGAAGGAAATAGCGTGTGTTTTCCTATGATTTTTTTTTCCTTCCTTTTTTCACAGTTTAGCTCTTTTGCAGCTTCTCTATGACCCAGCTTCCCTTGTTTCCTGGGCTGAGAAAGCTTTTTGCTAAGAACAGGGATAGTAAAAAGGATCTGTGTCACTCTTACCTGAGTACTAATAAAGTGCAGCAAAGCAACAGAGCAGGAACAGGTGTTTGTGGGATTGAAATAAGATTATCATTTCTAAAATCTAGAGCAGAGACCAATGCGAAGTAGTTGAATTAATTAGCTCTGTGTAGTGTTATTTGAAACTGTGTGCAAACAAAGGGGAGAGTTTTGGCACTGAGCTGGAGCAGAAGGCTAGGATGCATCCTCATAGCTACACAAGGCTTAAAGATGACTACTACCAAGTAATTCTTCAGTGCAGGACAGCAGTATCTAGGATATGTTTTGCAGCTACTTCTGGGGAAAGTAGAAATTATGTTAAAAAATGACAGTCAGCTATCTCAGTAGAAAGTTATACAGAGATTATACATCACATATTAAGTCCTGTGGTAACTTTAAAAGAATGCCTCTAGACCTGCATGTGTGCCCTAGCCACATCATGACCTCAAAGCATGCAAGACCTTTATGTGCGTCACTTTTCCTCCTGTACCTTGGTTTTCTCAGAAAGGAAATGCAGTTGCGTGGGCTGGAAAGGAGATGCTGCGCATTCTAGCTAGGCTGTGATCTGGATGATTAGTATAGCTACCATATCAGCTCCCAGCCATCACTTGATCTAAATGCTGAAGTCAGAATCTACACTTTAATTATTTAATGCCTAAAGAACATCATGAAATGCCCTGAAAAATTGGTAGATCTTGGTAAAAGCAAGTTTTTTTCCAAGACTTGTGTTGGAATGGGAAGAGTAATTCTCTGGAGAACTAAGCCATTTTGGAGACTGGGAATATTAAATTTCAAACCAGTAGAGAGTACTTGCTTGGCAAAATGGCATGAGGGACAAGAAACATTCAGACCCAGAACACACTTACTGTTTAAATGCATGCACTATTACTTTGGTTTTTTTAATGTTAAAATAATATTCAGGCATGACAAATGAAATCCAAATCCATTTTATTAACTTTATAAACCCTAAAGGAGAGAATGTGCTCTTAAGTACTCTTAAGTAATCCCTAGAAAAACTGTGTTCAGTAGGGTTTGGGTGGTAAGTGTGTCACCTCAGAAGTTTGCTGGACTTTGAGAAGGATGTCTTTACATTTCTGTTCCTATGGAAGCAGTTTTTGGAAGACAAGACTGAACAGCACAGTAGCAGAAGAACTGTGATTTCCAAAAGAAAAGTTGCACCTTTGAAAGCTACAAAGGAATTTGATCAAAGCAGGCTACAATATCCAAATACTAAAAAATCATTTGCTCCATAAGTTCAGTACATCTGTATATGAGCATTCACATTTGCAGATCAGTAATAAAAATTTCAGGAAACTGAAACTTTGAACATGTCATTAGAGGTTTCTGAAAGGACCACAGTGATCTGATTAGGCTTCATTCTAGTCTCACTTTATTTTTGTAATCTTGATAGAATATGAGAAATCTATTAACCACAAAGAGTTGAAATTGCACACAGGTTTTGCAACAATTTAGACTTATTCTGAATGATTTCTCTCTTCAATGGCTAAATACAAAATTCAATAGACTGTATTGTGGAAAGCAAAGATAAATTTTAGTGCGGAGTTCTCACTTGCTTTCTGGAATTTCTTATTGACAAATTTGGCAGTGGAATCAAAAGAGATGGAGAAATTTGGTTGGGTATTGGTCTTCCCACATTATTCAAATTAATGTACTTTTTACTTTCCATATCTTGCTGAGGGAAAGATTGACCCTGATTTGTTGGTGTCAAATGCATCATAGTAACTTCAGTCATATATTCCGTAACCAAATACTTGAGAGAGTAAGCATTGTGCTCTCTCACCCCATTCAGACCCAAATAAGTATTCTCTTAATACACAGGCTTTCATATAAGTGAATAGGAGCAGAGAGTGCCTTGAACATGTCATTTTGTACCTGCTGAGTTTTAAAAATTTTAAGAAAAGTGTCCTTTAGATTTGCTGTAAAGTGTTAGTAGTGTACAACACCCATTATAGCCTGGCATCCATGAAGTAGAGTGAGGAACAGTGAATGTTTGATCAGTTAAGTTCAGTTTTTAACTACAGAGAGTACTTGTCACTGCAACAAGTATGAAGATGATTAGAGCTTACTAAACTGTAATCATCTTATCATGGTTTTCTCTATAGGATGAGTTGACATCCTGATGGAATAGACCTGACACTTATATCCAGATGTTAGGGTGATGCTTCCTGAAAGGTGACATTGCAGCAGATGTAAACCTGAGATAGGAGAGTAGGGTGGGGGAAAAAAAGTAGACTGATATTGTAAATATACCTTTCACCTGTACAACAATGGTAAAGCAGAAGGCTGTGATCTGATGTAAAATATTAATTAATACTCTAAATAGAAATAGGATGCACTTCTTTCCCTGTATAACACTTCAGGATTTCAGACAGGATAATTACACAGGTTCAGAGTGCATGAAACTGGTACTATATTTGTCTATTCAGTGCCTTTGTTTAAGGCTGAGGCTATAGGAAAAAACATGTAATGCTGTCATTAGACTCTTGGAAGATGTTTGCTATTATTTTAATGACAAATCTCTACAGTATTTTTTGTTGTACATAGTTCTTCAAAAGGTTTTTTTCAGTCTTTTCAATGTTATCTTTGTGGAGATATGAAAAAGAGCTACTGACTCTTCTGATTTGTCCTAATACTGCACCTACTTTCTTCCATTTTTGTAAATCTTATGCCAAATTTCTTTAGAGCAATTGTGATTCTGCTTCATGTGGATGATGACTTAATGAATGTGACTCAACTTCTATAGAAAATACTGTGTAACAGAGAGCTGTATGGTCTCCACTGTGTGTTTTTTTAAATGCTGTGACATGTATACAAAAGATTGTAGAATCACAGAATATCCTGAGTAGAAAGTGTCCAGATAGAATTGTAGACTATTCTGAGTTGGAAGGGACTCAATAGAATCATAGATTGTGGTAGTTGATTAGTTTTTTCCCAAATGAAATATAGCACTTCTTTGAAAATACCAGTTGAGGCTTCAACATTTCAAAATTTATGACAAGTCTACTTACTGTCTTTCCATTTTTAAAACTGAAATTTCAAATGTGCTGCTAATTTCTTGGAGAAAACCTATTATTTTGGTAAATTCAAGTTGATGCTATATGAGATAATAGTAATATAGAAATAGCATTTAAAAGAAAATTTGAATCAAATTTCAGGTAGAGATTCCTTGAATCTTTCAGTACTTAAAATTTCGTGCATTTGCTTGTGAAATAAAACACTGTTGCAGATCTCCCTCTGTCTTGACAGACTGAAAGAGGTGGAGCTGTCTAGGCTGGAGAATAGAAGGTTCCGAGGTGACCTGATAGTGGCCTTTTAATACCTAAAGAGGAGTTAATGGAAAGAAGGGCTCAGACTCTTCAGTACGGTCTAAGATGATAGAACAAGGGGAAATGGCTTCAGGCTTAAAGAGGGTAGATTTAGATTGGATGTAATGAAAAAGTCTTTTACAGGGAGGTGGTGAGGCACTGGAACACGATGCCTGGAAATGTGGTTGATGCCCCATCCCTGAAGACTTTCAAGGCGAGACTGGATAAGGCCCTGGGCAACCTGATTTAGCTGTGGTGTCACTTTTCATTGCAGGGGAGTTGGACTGGATGATCTTTAAAGGTCCCTTCTAACTCTAAGCATTCTGTGATTCTATGATTCTATTTAATGACCAATTTCATAAGATTCATTTAGAGTATGGTGTGCAGTATGCAAGTGAGATGTTTTAAGAAGACAGTGGACGCAGGTTAGTTTCATCTTAGAAGCTACATTTTCTGAAGATATAATCAACACTTGATTCATAGTAAGCACCATAACATGTAGAGACTAGGTTTTCCCTGCAGCTACGTTCCTGAGCGCTATTTGAAATAATAATAATAATTCTTAAGATACTCTCCTTCATGTTGCTTATACTTTATAACTTAAATTATGGTGGCATGTAGGGTTCACAGTGAGGACCCTGTATTCAAGGACTTTTATGAGGTGAGGCGGTTCTTGTGGCTTCGCAACCAAATGTGAGACAAGAAAAAAGTGAATGAGGGAAGGACCAGGGGCTGATTCAAGTAATGAAGGTAGCTCTAGTACACTGAAGGATGTTGTGGTTTGTTTTATTGTTTGGTTGGTTGCTTTTCATTCTTGCTTGAGTTAAACAAGAAGAAAACTGTCTCAAATATTGTTTTGTTTAGAATGCTTATTTCAATTACTGTATTGTCTTTCCATGCTAAAAATGGATCTGCAAGTACCTCACAAACGTAATGTGCCAAGTCTGAAGTTGAAATACAGTGCAAGAAGAATAACCAGTGTGACCTCTCCTTTTCTACATTTTTAATTAAAAAGTTTGTCAGAACAAATGCAGAATAGCATTTGTGGTTTAGGTCATATTTTCATTATTAACAAAAGCAATTCATATATGGAACACAGGGGTTTCCCCTGTAGTGTATGGTATATCCCTGCTTGTGGTAATTCAGGGTTTTTCCTCTCGTGCCTGCTCAGTTAGGCATGTAGTCTAACACTTCTTCTCCTAGATGACTATACAGTAATTTCTTCCTTTCTGTCCAATCCTGACAGGTTTTTGTAGGATTGCCTGGTGAGGTGAACTGTGACTTTAAGCAGGGATGTGGTTTAGAAACTCCCATGTTGTCATTCTCGCAATGATATTGCCTTCCCTGTTACCTGGGGAAGTTGCTGAGCCCTTCTTTAATTTTCCTCATGAGTAAATGAAAATGAAATTTCACCACTTTTTGTGGGAACTTTATGCCTCCTTCTGAATAATCCAGTCCTAATTCTGATCTCATAGGAACAAAGAAGTACTTTGCATTTGTATTTTGCTTCATTCTGATGTATAACCTTATAATTACCATATAAATATATCTTAATTTTGACTCTAATTTTTTCCTCCCTGGAATTGGTGATAAAATAAATAAAATAATGCACTTTTGCTTTAACGATAGTAGTAAGTAGTTATGAAAAAATCTACTGCTACAGATGAAGTGTCCTTTCGTTCCCAAGGAAATCTTAGTACTTCATTACCTTTACCCACTGGATTGCAAACCACGTCTAGAATGTGGTTGATTATTCTGTTTGTACCTTACAGCTTGCAGTGAAGGTAGAGAGAAGAAGGTGGGTTTTTTAGACTGGCTACCAAACCTCTTCCACAGCAACACTGTCTTGAGTGTGAGATTGTTGTTTGTCTACTAGGAATACTTGCATGATTTTACATGTATGGAGAATAACACTGTGCTGGGAGTGCTGTCAGTTTCTCTCATGCTGAGGTTGCCCATAAATGTGCTTTTTCAATCAGATGTATGTATCTTTAGCTCCTTGGCAGGCTTTTTTAGACTGACACAGCAGTAGCTCATCTAGATACTATTGGCTAGAAAGACATTACAGCTACCTTCCCAACCTAGGTGTTCTGTTAATTACATTAGTTTTAGTGTACTTTCTATTAGAATGATTTTCTTCAACACTGTCTTTTTCCCATGTAAATTCTTATCGGTGGCTTCTATGTTACTTGTGAAGTGTTAAATAGTTCACTAGCTCACTAATAGCTGAATTTACTCTGTTTTTCTTGATTTGTTATATGGGAGATTCTGTGTAGTTGTAGATTAGGAAGAGGGGAGAAAAAAAAACAACAATCCACAAGTCAGACCCTAGTCCTAGCAAGGAAACCTGTGGATCTTCCTTGTAAGGTAGGTAGCTGGGTTGTCTCTGGTTCTGTTTTTTTTTTCTTCAAATTCTGTGATTTACTGAGAGTTGGAACTAGGGAGTGTGTAATTGACTGTTAGCATCTATTGTACATGTGGGTACTGCCTAGGGAAAGAAGGGGAAAATCCCTTTGTTAAATTTGTCTTTGAGACTTAATTCTTCAGTTACTGCTTGAACAATAATGTAATCTGAAATCTATGAAAATCTCTATGTTCAGATTCCACATTCAGAGAAACTGGAGGAATGTTTTATGAGCTGTTATGTTTTATGATTTTTCTCATAGTGCAGTTTTATTACTGTGCCTCCAAATACCTTAGTGTGTGGCTAAACAAAAATGTCAGAAGATTCTATTTAAATGCCTAAGAGAAAAACCAAGAGTGAAACCAAATTCTGGGGGAGACAGACTTCCAGTGTTAAACAGGAAGTGTAAATACCCAACACAAATGTTAGCAAAAGCATCATTAATATTATTAAAGGTGTAGACATGTTAAATTTTGCGCTCACCTCTATCCAGAGATTATTCTTCTATTTGTGGGGAGCTTAAAATAACATAGGCTGTCTAATTTAATAGTAAAACTGGAAACTACGAAAGTGAAAAGAGGTAGTTTTTTCTGTGAGGTAACTAAATAGATGATGGTGAGGGGAAAAAACCAACTACCTCACTGTGCCTAAAAAAAATTTCTTTTTTAAAGGAAGTGTTTATTGTTACATAGTTCAACATTAATATTATATGATCTGTTTATGTTATACAGGTAGGTTTTATAGCTTCTTATTCTTGATGTTCTGAGATAACAACAACATTTGAACAGCAGTGTTGATTATAAATCATAATGCATTTTACAAAGAAGATTAGGTGGTGTTTTTCTCCTGTAGAATTTGAAAGACGTAGGTAAAAAGAGTTTCTGAATGCCAGCAGCAAAACCCGTAATATGCTAGTAGTCTCTAAGGTTGAACATGTTGCCATATTGTTTTACCATTTATATGGAAGCAAACGTGTTTCTACAAATAGGAAGTTGGGCTTGTTCAGCCTGGAGAAATGAAGGCTGTGGGGTGACTTAATTGCAGCCTTTCGGTACCTAAAGGGAGCCTACGAACAGGAGGGAAATCAACTCTTTGAAAGGGTAGATAACAGCAGGACAAGGGAAAATGGTTTTAAGTTGAGGGAGGGAAGATTTAGGTTGGATGTCAGGGGGAAGTTCTTTACAGAGAGAGTGTGAGGTACTGGAACAGGCTGCCCAGAGAGGTTGTGGATGCCCTGTCCCTAGAGGTGTTCAGGGCCAGATTGGATGGGGTCTTGGGCAGCCTGGTCTAGTATTAAGTGGGGAGGTTGGTAGCCCTGCATGTGGCAGGGGGGTTGGAGATTCATGATCCCTGAGACCCCTTCCAACCCTGGCCATTCTGTGAAGTTGTTTAAATTCCCTGTTATACAGGGAAATTCCTATGTACTAAGTTTTAAACTGGAGGAAAAGACTAATTAATTTTCATATTAAGTAAACAAAATTGAAACAGCATAGCAGCAGACTATGGGAATGCAAAAGGATTGGTTGCTCTTGCTCAATCCTTTGCTAACACACCCCATTACCTGTCCCAGTCTGCTCTCCACAGCTAGAGCTAGCTCATGTTCTCTTCTCCAACTCCATTAAGTTGGAGTTTGGGAATTTGAAATGGGAAGATTTGGTAATGTAGTTACATAGCAACATTTGGATTTTGTTGCCTGTTTTGCTGTTGAATTACTTTTTAACCTAGTACAGCTAACTTAAACTGCATGTGTCTTTAATTATACATGAAATAGTGACAGCAGTTTTTTTCAGTATGTCGGAGGAAATCCTAAATATGTTTCAGTGAACAGTGTTTCTACTTACTATAACTGAATTTACCCAAATACTTCTGTTACATGGCACTGATTTGGGCTGCCTAGGACTTTGCTGCTTGTACATTGTTTGGCTTGAAAAGCTGAAGTTCATCTATTATAAAATCTCTGTTGCTGTTGTATGAAGTGTATCTGTAATTTCTTGGTCCTGCTGGACAACTGTTTGGTTTGTCTGAGCTGACATACACTTGATAGGGCAAGCAAGAGTGGATCTGCCACTTCCAAAAATAAGGACAGTGAAAAATATTGTATTATTTCAAGGCTGTGTTAATAGATTCATTTTTCCTTACAACTATTTGAATGAATCATCAGAAAAACTTTTAGGAAGAAACCCTGGAAAAAAATGACATATTTTGTTTTGAGATTTTTAGCAATATATTAAAAAAAAAAAAAAAGTTGAATGCTTTATATTTAAGTTTGTAGTATTTAAAACAATGTTTTTAAGTAGCCTGTAAGACAAAAACCTCTTAAGCTCCTAAATATTCTAACTTCTTTTTTGTTGTCCTTTTCAGTAGCTCTATCTCCAGAAATGGTTTAGCACCAAGAAAAAGTTACATTCTGCTTTTTTGGAGTCCACTGAATTGAAAAGTAAGATATTCAAATGCTACCTGTAGCGTTCCTTGAGCTTAATGGAGTTGGAGAAGAGAACATGAGTTAGCTCTAGCTATGGAGGAGAGCATATTGGGATGGGTGATGGGGTGTGTTAGCAAAGGGTTGAGGAAAAGCGACCAATTCTTTTGCATAGACACAAGTAGTGGCTGACACTAAAAGCAGTTTGCCCCTTTTGGCACAATATATGCATGCAAAGGCCCCAACATTCATTTTAAGTCTATATGCATCTGGACATTCTCTGCACGTTGGTAGAAGCAGAAGGAAAAGCTCAAGCTCATTGAGAGCAAGATCAAGCTCACTGGATTTGGGAGAACATCAGTTGTACCGTGCAGTGTGCTGAAAAGCATTTCTCTTGCTGCTGTAGGCAAAAGGGATGTGTGGGGCCTCTCATACCGCAGTGCTTTTGAGAATCCTGAATTCTAAGTAGAAGTGAAAGGACTTTCACTTGTATTCAGAAACTAGTCTTATATTTTTTCCATCCAGAAAATGATTGAAAGTTTGTGAAGAGAAAACAACAAATGAAATAATCAGAAAATGAGTAGGCTTTGACTCAGTGTTTTATAATATTTTATAAGTACAGGTACATTAGTCATATTCTCTGAAGGATTTCTTGTAAAGGATTTGTACTCTTTGTAAGTTTTTCCTGTGATTAATTTTTTTAAATAAAAGTTTGGGGTGTTTTTTTCATTAAGGGAATGGGTACTTTGGAAATTGATAATTATGGAAACTGAAATGATCGCCTCCTGATTTTCAGGGACGTAAGCTGGTAAGAGCACCTTGCAGAAGCTTCTGCAGAGGAAGCCATTTCGGCTGAGGCTTAGCCCTGGTGTGGAGCTCAGCAAATCTGAAGGAGTTTCATATGGTACCTGTTCTGGGGCACCACCTGCTGGTGCTTCCTCATCCGTCTGCTGAAGATGGGTATGTGTTATGTGCAGAGTTTAATCTCTGTGATCCCTTAGTGGCATGGAGCACCTGCAGTTCTCATTCAGCTCAGTTCTCTGTGCTTTCAGTGACAGAGGTTTACCATGTTCCTGATCTTTTATAATCCTTTTCCACCGGTGACAGTGCTCATAAGAAAAATGCTGTTTAGGAAATGACACTAACTACATAATGAGTAAAATATTGCCAACTTCATGAAGTTATATGATTTTTCCTGTTTATTTAATGGCATTATCCTAGCTCTTTGAGATCACAGAATCATAGGATATTAGGGATTGGAAGGGATCATCAAAGATCATCGATTCCAACGCCCATGCTTTCTAATTAGATGCTCTCTAATTATTCAATATTGCCTGTTGGATAGGCAGTAAAAGAGCATGTCTATGACACGTGAAATATGGCACATTTACATAAATTATTTAATCACACATCTCTAGGACTAATAGGATTGAAGCACATTTATGCTGCACATATGTGAGCTGTGTGGCGTTTCGTAGGTCACATATGTCTGGATCATTTTTCATACATTGACAATATTGAAACAGAACAACAGAAAGAACCACAATTTTAATCATATATTATGATTAAAATTATGAAATACATATATTTGGAGCTTCATATTTGTCCAAAGTTCAAAGTAGTTTAAGATATATTTCAAAGCATAAATAATCACTCTTTAACTCAAAAACAGGGCATGAGCTATCCAATGTCATGTGGCTGCTGATACCTCACTTGATGCAGAGCAGTTTCACTGAAGTGAATTAGTTGTGTTGGTGCTTCATCTTGGTGGCAAATAAGGACATATGTGGAGGCTGGGAAAACACCTTGGGTGCTTTTGATTGTGAAATGGGTTATTGATTGATTGATACTCATGTGGAAACTTTTGTAGAGGGAGAAGTTTTAATAAGATTATTATCCATTTTGGTTCTCCCATTGACTTTTCAGCCTACAGTTTCCTTTATTCCATAATGGGATTTACTGTTTGTGCAGTATACCTCTGCTGTTCTTCATCTAACTTCTGTAATTATGCCGCCCACTGGATTTTGCTTAAAGGGTAAATAAGATGCATGCATCAGACTGGGAAATTTGCCAGAGCATTGTCTCAACCCTGAGAGAAAGCTTATGAGAATCAGGTAGAACAAGCTGAAAAATATTTTCCCATCTCACAGAAATGTCATTTTTTCAGTTTTGACCTTTTTTTCCCTATGTCACACTGAAATAAAGTTGCAAACTTTCAACAATTTTAATTTAAAGAAAAAAAAAAAAAGAATGATCCACATCTGTCAACAGCCTGTTAAGTAATTACCTCCTCTGGGATGTTGGTAGAGCATGTCCAAATGCTAAAGTCAAATCAAGCCGAGCAGGGATGGGACCCAGCTCCAGCGTTCGCTTTCCTGTCAAATGCCCACACCAGAAACCAGTAGTCTCCTCTGCTCTAGTGCACAATGTCTTGTTTTTTTACAGAAGTTCAATTCTGGACCTGGGAAATGGTTATTGTTGAAAGATTTGTCAAATCGTTTCAGTGAAAGTTGAAATGTTTCAGTTTCAGCAGATTTCTTATCCTCCAGTGGAAAAATATTTCACTAAAAAATTCCCAGTCTGTTCTACTTCTGAGTTTGCCCTGTAAAAATGTTTTTGAGGAAAGTTTTACTGTGATGCAGAACATTCATATTTATGGAGGACAAGACTGTGCTCCTTGAGCTGAGTGAGCTTATCGTCATCTTAATGCATGATTCTTGTTCACTTCCTCTGGTTGTCTGTGCCATCCTGTTGCTTCATGAAGTTGTGCAGTGCATCTGTCTGGGTCAGAGAACTGATACAGATCAAATATAACTTGTCTCTTCAGCCAAGCTTCCCCTCAAAAATGCAACTGTTTGAGGATTGCTAATGAAAGCTGAACTAGGATTGGGTTAAGCCAGCCCAGTTCCAGTGAAACACAGGTGAAAAGAGCCTGAAGCAATCAATAAGCTCCCAGTAGTTTTAATACCATAAAAAATATTTCCTATCAAATTGCATTGGTACTTGGTACTTATTCAGCTGTTGGTAGTGCCATGGTGTAAATCTGATAATGGAAATGATCAGTGATAATAATTTTACCCAAAATATTTGGTTGTTTTGCCAGAGGGACCAAGGCTATTTTTAACCTGATTCACTTCGGGTTTGAAGAGATGTGAAGATACACTTGCCAGCTAAGGTGAAGGGTTGGGATTGAGTAAATAGAAGAGTGGATGGCGGTAGTGAAAGGAAGAAGAATTTCTGATGCTGAACTTTGTATATGGGGCATTTGTCAGAGAGGGTGGAGTTGGGGGAGGGTAGAACATAGCAGCAGTCTAACAGAACATAGGATATGAGAAGAAATGAGAATTCAAGGGAAAATGTGGTATCCATCAAGAAGGGAGGCAGCAAGTCCATAGGGAATGATAAGGAAAGGCTGCCTGCTCCGCACCTGGAGGGCAGCCATACTGTGCCATGGAAAGGCACACCCTGGCTTGGTTTGGTGCCACCATGGAGCTATGCTGAGCATTGAACCCTCCACCACTTCCTGACCTATTGCTCCTTTTGTCATCCTCACTATGTGCTGACTGGACTGGCTGTGCTTCCTTGACAAAATTGGCACTTAATTTGCGCAGGCTTTTATGATTGCTGTTGGCAAGTGATTTTATTAGAAGCTGCTAGAAAGAAAGTGCAAGTCTTCCAGACATAGCAAAGAAGTTGTACGTTTTTCTGCTTCAAATTCTGTGATTTGTATGCATGTCTCTTTTCAAGTTCAGTTTCTCCTAATCATACAATTTGGTGGTGATGTTTCTGAGCTTTCACAAATAGATTCAAAAACATGAATGGCTTTTGCCCTTTTATTGATTAAGAGGCTGTATTTAGCTGAGAAGCTAGCAGTGATATGGACTCTTTCCATACCCCAACAGCAAAGGTTCAATGTACTGGTAATGTGGTATTTTTACCTTCTATAAAAAGCAAAGTGCAGTGGGAACTGGAAATAAATGACCTGTTGTATGGTAGGGCAAGATTTACCAATACTTTGTCTTTCCTTGTGTTAATCCAAAATAGTTGTAGATGTCATGCACCATTAAACTGGCTTTATCTAAAGGAGAGAGGGAGGATAGATGAAAGAGAGGCTGAAATTGTTAAGGGGGAGAGGGTAAATTAAGGTTGGGAAAGAGATTAATGTAGGAAGAGGGAACAAAGTAATATTTGAATAATAAATATTTGAACTGAAAAACTGTCTCTGGAAAAGAGAACATAGCGGGGAGATGGCAACAGACTGTCTTAAAACTTCATTGTGCTATTAGCAGCTAAGGCAGATATTTCTTGCTGAGTTGACTTGATTTACTTGTGTTTTTATATACTCCACTTACTATGTACTGTTGAAAAGAGAGATAATGAATATAGTACCGAGCAAAACTTCATAGAAAATTCCTGCTTACTTCCTTGCAAATATTGTGTATTCCACCTGAATTTTAAAAATGGCCTTGGCATTAGCAAGTGTATCTTGTTTGACTATGAAGTCTCATCCTTTAGGGAAAAGCATTCATAAACACTATGTGAATCATTAGGAAGAATGTAGATACTCTGTGTCGTGCTTGTACCTGTCTGACAGGGATGACTAGAATGAATCCATTAGCTTCTTTTTGCTTTATTGTGTGCCTCTAGTGGAGCTTATATGTAGTTTTGGTAAAACTGTCCAATGACTTTGTGCCTGACTTACTTATCTGTTTGTAAAGAAAGGAATAATAATAGTAATGATTAGGTGAGGTATTTATGAACTCCTCAAGCAGAATGATAGTATGCTTTAGAAATGCCTAATGCATAAACTAAGATTTACTAATTTATTCTAATAATCTTCCTTATCCTTATTTTTAACCTATTGCAGTTAATACTGTCAGTGCAGACATTATCCTCTTAATCTAAGATAACTAACTTCAGGACTGATTCGATCTGTTCCACTGAGTTAAGGCCATTGCAGGTAAATGTTGGATTTACATTCAAAGAGGTAATGGTATCCTAAATTATCTTATTTTGTAGTGAAAAAGCCAACTTTATAACTTTTGATTGTTAATTATTTCTCAGGAATGAGAGCACTGTTGCTTGTTCCAGTAAATCTTTCTGAACATTAATTCCCTACATTTAGGGATTAGAGAGATTTATATCTTTAAAAATTGAGGCGGGGAGGTCTATGTTCTGTTTTCAGTTGCCTGATGCCCTCTTGTGCTATGATCTGGTCTTTACACTTGTCTGTTTACTTACCTAAAAATTCAGTGCCACCCAATTTGATGAAATGCTAGATTCGATGTACTAACCTCATACATTATTGTGTGCTTCACTCCTTGCTGGTATTGATCTCTGTTCAGCTTGTCGTAATATAAAACACCTTCATTCTTGTTTTCACATTCGCTGTCTTCTTTGCTGTGAGGGTGTTGGAGTACTGAAACAGACTGCCCAGAGAGGTTATGGAATCTCCTTCCCTGAAGGTGTTCAAAAGCTACCTGGATGCTTTCCTGTGTAACTTACCGTAGGGAACCTGCTTTAGCAGGGAGGTTGAACTTGATGACCTCCAGAGGTTCCTTTCAACCCCTGCAATTCTGTGATTCTATATTTGGTTTAAGGTTTGAGGTAAGGATGGAAAGGGTCGTACAAGAATTTGAGAAAACGTCATTAAAATTAATACTCTTATTTTAAATATGCCAGGACCAAGAATCCTGCAAGATTGTAAAATAATGATCAAATATATATAATTTTTTAAAAATAAGACTGATAAACAAGATAAGACTGTCAAAAACAAGCTAGCTAATTACGTGTGTACAAGAAGCGAAAACGTTCTGTTTGGAATAAAGTAAGAATGTTGGTAACTTTGTTCATGAAGAAATCATTGAAAGGTCCTTTGAAACTGAAGAGGCTAAGAAAGTGTTTTGGAGGCAAAGTTTAAAACAAACAGTAGCAGGCTGCTGGCAGTGTTCACCCAGGAGTTCTAAAATATTTGAATTGTTAACTAGCAGGTATAACCTTTCTCAGGAAGATGCCATGCTATGTGAGGATTGAACAGTGACAAATGAGAAGCCAGTGTTCTAAAGAGGTTCCACAGAGAATCTAGGAAACTGGGAAAACACATACATGTTATGAGAAAAAAAAAAAAAGAATTAGTGGATGCCTGAGTAAATGTAATCTACTCAAGAACAGTAACTTTGGTCTTCAGAAAAAAAAACCTATGCCTTAGAAAAAACATTAAAAAATCTTTTATGGAATTAACATCTACCTGAGCAAATGGCCACAAGTTGTGCCAGAGGAGGTTTAGGTTAGACATAAGGAAGAACTTTTTCTCTCAGGGAGTGGTCAGGCACTGGAATGCCCTGCCCAGAGGAGGTGGTGGAGTTGCTGTCCCTGGCAGTGTTCAAGAGGTGTCTGGATGAGGAGCTACGAGATATGGTTTAGTGGCTTGTGGTAGCAATGGGAGGATGGTTGGACTAGATCATCTTGTAGGTCCTTTCCAACCTTACAGTTCTGTGATCTATATGCATAAAAATGTTTTGTCTGCTCTAGTCACTTGGATTTCTGAAAGTAACTCTGAAGGGCACCAACTCTATGCATTGATTAGCTTGAAAGGATGGTCACTGAATGGCATGCTAATGACAATAATGAATAGGCATCAGTGTACACTTTGCAGGGCAGTGTGTCAGGTGTAAGGGTCTCTGCAGGACTTGGAGAATCCTGCGGAGGCAAGGACTCTCCACAGAAACATCAGAGAAACAAGGCTTTTGTGCAAACTGTTCATTGCACATCCCTTCTCTAGAGATCTTAGCAGTCTTACTGCAGTCCTGATCAAAAGTAGTCCAAAACTTGACTTCTGGAAGCTGACCAGTGTTGTGCACTGCAATCACAAGGTGTTGAAACAGTGTTAGAGTGTGGGTCAAAACTGATTAATGACCCATATTTTCTCTCCAAAGGGAAAATTAGCATTGACATCCTGTCTGCCTCCTTGACTACTCAGAAGTCCTGGTTCTCTGTTCATCAGACTAACAGCTGAAGAGAAGTCATTGGTACCATAGCAGGGCCATCTCCTGCTGGATGGCAGAAATGGATGGTAGGAGCAATGCACTGCCTATCATCTCCAGCTCCCACTGCACACCTTTTATTGGCATGAATAGTTATTGCTGAAAAGGTGACATGAGATACTGTTGTGCACAGTGAGTGCTTAGGCCCTGTGTCACAAGAAACATATGGTCACCTTGTATGCTAAGTGGAAAGGAGAGAGTCCCAAACCAAACAGATGGAAGCTGTTAAAGATGCTTCAGACCAGAAGGACCATGCAAGTCTGTGCTGGGAAAAGCATATGTTTGCACAGACCAAGCCAAGCGAGGTGAGTTTTTCTGCAGTCTTATAACTTAACACTGAGAACATGAAAAATACTAAGAGAAAGAAATGCAACTTATGTCTCTTTGTTGTAAGATCATTTAAAATGTCTATGTTGTTTCCCTTGTGGTTTGAAACCCATGCTTACTTTTGATATCTTCTAGTCTTTCTTCAATCTGTCCTTCATTGGTGTGCATGTCGTGTAATCAGAATATAACTTCTGGTGTCTGGAAGTGCTCTGATGCAGCTCAAGACACCTTGAGTAGTACTTTACCACGTTTCTCACTGTTTGGCCAGATGACTGAATTGTGGAAGCTTTAAGCAGTGCAAAACGAATTATTGTCAGTATCTGGAAGCTCTTTTCCGTACAGTGGTGTGGGTCTTCACCAAACTCAACCACTTTGGTGCTGGCAGTTACCTACTGCCACCCACTGGAAATAGTGGGGATTTGCAGCGTTACTGAGTCGCTTCTGCTGGTGATGAGCACGAAGGATTGGTTATAGTAATGACAGCCTTTCCTGAATCGATATTCCTAAGTTGGTTGCTGGTGAAACAGGTTTTCAGGGTTTATACGCCTGGTTTCCCTTGTATGACTGTGAATGAAGAAACACATGCAAGACTGCTGGACATAAGGATGGCAAGTTGCCTAAAGGCAGAGTGTGATGAATAAGCAATTATATACATTCAGAAGTAGTAATCTTACTCCCTTCTAATGACAGTGATAAGAACAACAAGCATATTCACTGCTAACTTTATTAAGTTCCTAATTATGAGGATAGTTTTAAGCTTGGTGTACAGATGATGAGGAAGTTGTTGTAAATTATCTTTGTTGACTGTTAATCTGTTGGCAAATTGGTATCAGCAGTGAGTTTTGAGAACTTCTGTATGCTCCTTCTACATCATATAAATATCTGTTGTAATCAACTTTGCTCCATAAAAAGTTTTGAAGATATTCATATATTGTCTCTGACATACCTGGGAATGTTACTGCCCAAGGACCAACTGCACTATGTAGCTGCAGTCCTATCTGCTTCACTGCTGAATTCTTTACTTCTTGAGTGTGCAAGCTGGCATCGGGACAAACCCCAAGTGTTTATCTTTGAGCCAGACTTGATTTAATTCAATTTCATTGGAAAAAGAAGCCAGCTGATGATGTGAAATGCATGTACACAAGCTAAAATGTAGTAAACCCATTGAAGATGCTCTTATCCAAAAGAATATAGACCTTAACCTAGCCACAAAACATTTGTATGATGGCAGTATTGTGTGTGGTTTCAGGTGATTTATCTCAAGTTTCATCTTTCAGTTTTCTGAGTGACTTTGTATTCCCTTACCATCAGTATTCATCCTCTCATTCCTTCAGAATTTTTATCTACTCTTTTAAGCCTTTCATCCTAGGTAAGTTGTCACTGCAAGTTGTTCAAGAATTACACAACAGATATGCTGGAAACATGCAAGTTTCAGAAACAAAATTTCCATAAGAAATAAACAGATTATCCTGTATGAGTTGACCAATGCCTCATATTTGGTGTTCTTTAACATCTCTGAAGTCTAGAAAATAGAAGTAATTTTTTTGGTTGTCTTCACTCTGGGTTTTTAAAACATATACTTCATGATCTTAGAGTGGTAATGCAATTGGACAAGAAAAGGATACTGGGAAGTCTTCAGATGTGTAAGCAGAAAAATGGAAAATTAAATAGGAGGAAAATAAGTATTATTTCCAGTGTATAGCAAAACATATTGTCACAGTTATCAACAGGTGGCAGTACAGCAGTTCAGATCATTAGCTTGGAGAAGGATGTTCGAGTAGGAAATGTTCACTTTCAGCTTTGCACCTTTTACAACATGGATCATCAGTAAAAGTGAAAAGCAAGAGCAATGTACAACCCACAGCTGTTGGGAAAATGCATCCATGAAGATGTAAACAACTGAGAGAAAGAATATACAGCATATCTATACAGAACAAACATTTTTGAGATGTTCTAAATCTGAAAGAGATTTGTGATACATCTACGCAGCAGCATCTATGTCCAGATGTCTTGGTTGATGTGGGAAAAATGGTGCCTAAACTTCTCAGTGGGGTTAAATAGTTGAGTTACTCTAGTGTAGGCACAGATCTCTGGTTTAAGAGGCTCTGTTGTTTTCCACTGCAGAGTAGATGCCCATAAAGTGTATCCTCTGCTCTAGCAAATAGTTCTAAACATACTGAAAGCCTAAAGCCTCATGTTAAGGCTGTGAAATCTGTTTCATGTTGTGTTAGGACTAGAGTACTGTAATTTGAGTTAAGAGACAACAAATGAACAAGATTCTTAGGAAGATAAATTAGCCCAACCACAGGACTTCTGGGTCTATTTGCTTGTCACAGTGCAGTGTCAAGGTTTTTAACACAGTATGGACTGAATGCAGCAGACACTATTTCATCAGCTACTAATAATATTTGTGGAATCATAGACTAGTATCTTTAATCTGTATTCATGAGGGCTGCTCTGAAAGTAATGCCTCCTATTTGATGATGTTAGCCCATGATGTCAGAGGCAGATGGTGGTGGTGTGTGGCAGTGGAGGTTGAACCTTCCCACCAATATTCTCTTACATTTTGTTGTCATATGCCAGATGGCAATGGAGGGGCAGTCTGACAAAGTGATGTCTGACATGGAAGTGCGTGTGAAGCAAAGCTGTGGAAATGAATTTCTCCATGTGAAAAAAAATTGCACAGATTGATGTTCATTGCTTCTTGCTTAATGTCCAACCAGTGAATGTGAGCACAGTGAGGCTGTGAGTGGTGCATTTTAGCAGTGGTTACAGTGACATGAAAGACATGCCACATTCCTGACAGCTATGACGATTTTTATGAGTGGCACACAGGTTCTTGTTCATCGTGGGCAAAAAAACATAGCTAATAGCAAAACAGTGTTTTGTAGCTGAGAATTTGCTCTATCAAATAGTGCTATTGTGCTCTTTGTATCTGCTGTAGTTTCCATGAAAATAAATAGGAGACATTACCTTTATATTTTTCAATTTTCCTAAACTTTAAAAGCAAGTAAATGTTTGAAGTATGTTTACAGGAAAAGGAGAACCAGAGATTACAGTGGACCATTACTTGATGAGATTGATCACCTCACAAATAGGAATGTAGGTAAAGCAGGTATTTAATGCCTTTTTGGGCTAGGGTTCTAGGACTCGAGAGTCACTGTGGGAATGATAAACTCCAGCCAACTCTGAACTTGTGCAGGATTTTCTGCTTCAGCTGAATCCCCCAGTGGGATTCAACCCATGGTACTTAAAGAGCTGGCTGATATTATCACAAGATCTCTGTCAATCACCAACCTTAGGAAGTTTAAAAAGAATTAGTGCTGGATTCTGCACCTGGGAACAAGGCGACCCTGGATGTCTGTACAGACCAAGGGCAAGAGGCCAGGAGCAGCCCAAAAGGACTCTGTCAGCAGTAGGTGTACAATCTGAATGTGATGGTAGTCAAAAAATTTAAGCTTTATGGCATATGCAAACTGCTGTGTGTTGAACACTGTGCTCCCTTTGAAGGTGTAATGTAGTGATGGAGATTTCACATGATTGTAAGAATGCCTTGTCTTGTAGAACACCCTGTAGTCATTGTGTACAGAGGGACAGTATACTTTATATACCATATCTTTGGTCTGACCTGGCAGCATCTGTGATAGTGTGGGCTAATAAAGTTCACATGGGGAGTCTTACGAACCACAGTAAGGATTGAAATGGCTGGAAGCTTTTTAAGAAAAGAACAAGTGAAAATTGTGTTAGCTAAAATTATTTAATATCATAGGTGTATAAATAAATCAAACCATGAAGTCCTCAGTATAAACATTCAATTCACAAAATACAATAAATAATTAAATTAAATGAGACAATTGGTATAATAATAAAGAAACCTCTGAAGAAAAGTAAATATTATACAGAATTGTATATACCGTGCTAAGACACATATTGAAGTGCCAACAATGGGCACTTATGACCAAAATCATAAATATATTGTTAAACCTCCCTGGGAGGTAATGAGCTTTTATGGCTTACCCTATGTACTCAGCTAAAGAAACATTCTTCTTCTAACAATGCAGTCAGTACAAAGAGAGTTCACCTTACAAATAAAAATAAATCAAGATTGTTTCATGTCTGGAATTGTGGTAACTAGTCCTCCCAACATCAAGAATTGGGCCATCTTCATATTATATGTAAAAATAGTGTTGAAGAACAAGGTGATGTCCTCTTGAAGACTGATCTGTCCTTCGCTGCTTTCTTGTTCTTCATTTGGGATTAAAACAGTACATCCTTAAATAATACACTCAATCTTTCATAGCTGTCACAAATCGAAAACTTAATAAGAGGCCTCAGCATCGTGTGAGTCTTAATTGTATTTTAAATGTACAGAGAGTTCTAGAGTGACTGTGCTGGCACTGCCCAGAGGAGTGGCATTAACTAAGAGCAACTGCGATAATGCTGTGATTTATTTTTCCCATATGTTTGATTATCCGGTCAATACAGTTTTCTCCAGGATTTAGGGACAATTAACCCTTTAAGTTAGATTTGTTACAGCTTCTTACTTTTTTTTTTTTTTTTAAATCATGACTTTAGCATTTTGATTAAAGTTATTTTGCAGATATAAGAAATGGTATTACTTTACAAATGAGTATATTGAGATTCAGAAAACCTACCAACCAACTTTTAGCCACTACACTTGCTGTGATGTGATCCATAAATTAAAAACAGTGGGGCAAGTCACTAAACAGAAATGGCTACATTACTTAGTTTGTTACATGCTGCCTTGCGTGCAAAAATGAACAAACAATCAAAAAAAATCAACAGTTTCAGTGTAGGCAGGAATAACCAGTTAGCTTATGATATTCTGTTAAGGAAGTGGCAATTTTTCTCTTAAGAGATCCATCTTAAGTTTAAAAAAAAAAAAAGTTAAAGCAGTTAAAAGCTGCTTTTCAATCTTTTATAATAGCTACTAGTAAATATATAATGTACAGTGTTCTCTTAAACAAAGCATGCTAATCACATTTCACCTCTGCAACAGTAATTGTAACAGGGTTTTGTAAAATACTGATTTGAATGCACGTACTAAATTACTGGAAAAGAGATCTATGAGTAAAAAAAAAAAATACATACAAGAGGCAGTTCATTTTTAGAATGTCAATTTTCATTCAGAAATGCAGAAACACTGAGATATAGTGGGACATTACTTGGAGGAAAAAGTTTTTCAAACAAATAAAAGCAAAAGATAAAAGAAAGACAATCTGAAGCAAAATTGTCATCAGCCAGAAATAAGGAGATGGAAAGCAAAAGAGAACTCACTGTGGAAACTTTGTTCACTGTTGCCCTGAGGATCTTTCTTCCTCCTCTTAACATATGCATGTTTTGAAGAAGTTTACATTTCAGGACAGTAAAATTGTGGAGGCAAAGAAAAAGCTTTTTCTGTTAGTTTTTCTATAGGTTGACAATTGTAAGAAAGGAAATATTTTTAATAGTGCATCTCAATATTTCTGGAGATAACTAAGCTTATCATTTTCCATTCCAATTTCCTTTTCATACTGTATTTCTACTAAATAAAGAGAAAGTCAGATGGAAGGCTAATCTTTACTGGCAATCTTTACACTCCCTTCCAAGAGCAGTGTTTCGTGGGGCAATATCTCTTTGGAGGGTAAATTAACAGCTGCTTCTCAGATGGAAGTCTCAAGGTACGGAGTCATGGCAAACAGAATATTGTTGTACATAATTAAGTTGCTAAAAACTAGTTCTAAGTGATGTGATACTTACTTTTATTAAAAAATAAAACTAAAAAGTGCTATCTCAGGCCAAAGTTTCACAGAAATGTACAAGGTGCAGAAGCTCTACAGTGAAGTTTCCACAAACAAAAACTTGACAGGTTTTAAAGAAAAAAATTGCTATTTAAAGCATTCTGGTGAATCAAAAGTGAACAGAAGAAATAGTGTTATGGTACATGGATAGAAGAGTAAAATATTCTGAGAAAGGAAATAGGCTTTTGAGAAGCTTCACTCTGAATAATCATCAGTTACTATATTTGCTGGATCTCTTGCAGTAGCCAGTCATATCAACCATGAATTTATGTTAGCTTGAAGGAGTCGAAGTGGAATTCTGTGTCCGGGGAGAAGTTTTTTTCACCAGAGAATTCTACAAGAATTCTACATCTCCACTTAAAGCATTTGAGTTAACCCTTTCCCTGTTGAAACCAGGGGCAACTGGTTCAACATGGAAGCATGTCAGACCCATACCATGCAGTATGATCTGTACACTCTTTCTGTGATAGTTACATGCAGGATATTTTTTTTCATAGTGGGCTAAGATACAATCTAAAAACTTATAAATAAATTTGTGTGTGTGGTATTATTGTTGTAGATAAGGAAATCAGTCCGAGTAGAAACCTGAGTAACTGGTAACTTTTTGTCTGTTTTCTTTAAAATGTTTCAGACATTTATGTATAAGATTCATTTGAGATGAATGCAGAAAAAGACTAGCAGCCATCTCATGCATTTCTAGTTCAGCATAAGGTGATAGTAAAGTCCCACAAGTGAGCCTTGTTTTCTGAAATTACGATTGGAATTTCACTGTGAGATGAGGCTAGGATTACTTTCAAATCAGCATCATTCTTATGCTTAGCCATTCTAGTAAGCCTCCTTAATATTTTGGGGAGAAGCTTTCACTTACCACACACACAGCACAGCAAAGTAGCAATGAGAAATATTTACATTTTTCACATTGTCTTAAATAAGATAATAGTGTCTGCTTTAAATAGTAGATTTTCAGTAGCCTTCAGCTCTGGTGTATCCACAGTTCTTGAATAACTGTGAAAAAAATGCAGTGTTAGGAATAACAGAAAATACAGGTATCAGTGCTTATTTACAGAATGTCAGAAACCAGACAGGAAGATCCAAATCTAATTGATTACCTTTTGCATCAGTTTTGAAAAGCTGTTCAGAAACTCTTGGGGTTTTTTTTTCTCGTAAGATTGACATGAAGACTCACAATGCTGAAAGATAAAGCAGATCATGCCACTTTGAAAGATCTCATCATAATTGTAAATAATACTTAAAGACTTCTTTCTAAAAAAATCTAGCTGATTGTAATCAAAGCCTTTTATGAATAGTAAAACCAAGACATGGGCTGTTTCAGAAAGGGATTGAAAATAGTAACTACATTTTTCATTCACAATTTTTGCAGTATTCCCTGTTCTTTTGCCCTGTACATCACATTGTTGTCATCATTAAAGTGTATACATGCAATTGACTGATAGGATCAGAATGAATGTCTCTTGGAAGTGCAGAAAAATTGATATTTTTTGTTTCCAAAGTAATGAAAGATTTTCTAACAAGTTTGGCTCTTAAGATTCTACTGTTAGAGGTGGTGTCTGTTGCAGATAATAAGGGGCAATGATCAAGACTTTGAGCAGTGGCAGAAAATACTACCTCTCCAGAATCTGGCAAAATGGTTTTTCTCAGGATCTTCACAGCTTTGGTGAATGTAACATTTACTTGGCTGTTTTTTGGCTCTAATTTCAGAATGCCATCCTGGAAGCAGGTCACAGCTGTGAAAAGGCATCCATCCTAGGGCAGGAACAGAAGGAACAATTTTAAAAGGAACATCACCGCACATTAAGTTATGTTGTGTTAAGTTGTGATTTTTGTTCAAAATTAAGAATCCAAGATACATATTGAGAAGATCTACTTTTTTTTTTTAAATATAGTTTTAGATACACAAAGGATCCTTTGATTTTCCCATTCTTTGATAATTGCTTAAGTATTTTCCCATCAAGTACGTGCCTGAAGTCTCCCTTTGGATATTAATCATGACAGCAGCCTGCTTTTTCTCTTTCATGGTGTGGTTGCACATTAATTCTTATTACACTAACAGGCTACAACCTCTCCAGAATCTCCTTTCCTGTGTGGTAGCAGTTTTCCTCACTAGGCATATAACTGTGGAAAATACCACCAAAGCCAACCTATTATCAACAGAAAAAGAAAAGCAGTGTTTACTGAAGCCCATTTCTAACGTGTTTTCCATTTTTCAAAGAAACACACGCTTAAAACTGCTGATTTTGCATATTAGAATGGCTCCAAAGACGTCATCTTTGTTTTGCATACCAACAGCTACCAAAGCCGAGTCTCATCTGGTTTATTAGATGCCACTGCAGTGTGCTGCTTTTGCAAGGACAAGGCAACCTCGGTATATGTTGTCTATAGCAAACGTTAATAGCATCATCTTATGTTGATTAGATACAACATTTTATTTTCATTAAAAACCACACTTTTGTGTTTGTTTCAAGCTTCTTACCGTAACCAGACTTGCTTACTGGAAAAAAAGCACTCTTTTTTCAACAGATCGATTTTCCAGCTGAAACTGAAAACGTTTTGTGCCTCATCCGTGATGAGCTGAGAAACTAGCACTTCTCATATATGCTGCTTTTTCTTTTCTTATTTTGCTGAGTTAACAGTTAGCTGTAGGCAGGCCAACAGTCAGAGGGCCACAAGGATTGCACTTTTAGTATGTTGTGATGGGTTCAGCATTTTGATGAAGAGGCATTAAAAAGTGTGTACCGCTGGTGAAGTCTGAGGGGCGCTAGGTAAATGTGTAAAATAGCTGTGCCAGAGACAAACATTCTACAACTGCCTCTAATTTTAAAGATTACCTTGAAAAACCTTTGCTTCCTGAACTAACAAACAGCAGTTAGATGCTGATGTGATGTAAATGGGCATTGTGCTATTGGCTTCAGCTGCAAGGTCTATCACCAAGGTCTATCCTATTTTCCCTCCAGTCTTGCAGTTTTGAATCAACTCAAATATGAAGCCTTCCTCAGCTTCAGTATCTTTTCTTTTGAGTTTGTGTCTTCTGCTATCTTTAGCCTCCCACTACTTTTTTTTTTAATTTTTACTTTTTCAATCTCACTTGAGTGTACAGGGAAATGATGTGGCATTGCAGTGGGGCTAACACTCAGTCCATTCACTGGTATCTCAAGGAATTCAAAACCAATATTGATAAACCAGTGAATTGTTGATGTAATCAAAAATTGTCTTCTTACTACATATGGAAGGCCAAACTCAAATCTGCCGTAAGCAGGTTGTCGTATAAGTAGTACTATGATATTCAAAGTGCAGTTGTCTGAAATACTTTTTATTAAATCTGGTTTCGTACATTAAGGTGTAACTGCAACTTTGGCGTGCTATAATTCGTATAGAATCATGGAATTGTTTGAGTTGGAAAGGAACTTTAAAGGCCATCTAGTCCAGTTCCCCTGCAGTGAACAAGGATATCTACAGCTATGTAGGTGCTCAGAGCCCATCCAGCCTGACCTTGAGTGTCTTCAAGGACAGGGCATTCAACGCCTCTCTGGACAACCTGTGCCAGTGCTTCACTACCCTTATTGTAAAAATCTTCCTTACATCCAGTCAAAATCTCCCCTCTTTTGGTATGAAGCCATTTCCCCATGTCCTATATCACAAAAGCCCTTGCTGATGAGTCTGTCCCCATTCTTATAGCCTCCCTTTAGATACTGGAGGGACATATAATATATGCAATATAATAATAGAATATATATCATATGTATATTTGGATAATTCAATAAATGTAAATTTCACTCCACAGAATGAAAGCCTTATCAGTGTGATTGCTGGTAATAATTACTGTTAACAATTACTCTTAACAATTAGCGTTAGCTTTTCATCAGAGATCAAATCTGTATCGATCTCAGTACCTTCTAAATACCTAAATTCTTTATCTCCTATACTTTTTGACAGAGGTACTCAGGACCTCCCAGAGTCAGCCTGTAAAGCCCTGTGCTGCAAATGAACTGTTGTCTTCCTTCCTGGTGTTTTTCAAGAGAAAAAAAAAGCAACAACCTGATGAAGCGATTAGTCACTGGGTGTATTTGCTTGTTTCAGAGGTAGCAGTAAACTCTGCAGTAAAATGATGGCTAACCATCTGGCTCTTTTCACTTTGACGATACAAGTTAGAAAGAGTGCTAGTGAAAAAAACCCAACAGTTATATTGGGTGCGTTACTTTTTGCATTGCAGTTGTTTCTAGCAATGAGATGGAATGGAATGCATCTGTTTTGGTCATGCTTCTCTATGTTTTTTGCAAGTCAAAAATGCAACAGCCATAAATCTTAGGAGGATGCTAACAGCTTTGTGAAAAGAGGTGAGTTTTTTTCCTTTCTTCTTGCAGTTTGCAAAAAAGAAAAAGTTTACAGCCCTGAGTAAACACCTTTATACTCTGCAAGTGTTTTTTTTAATACGCATGATGGTTATTTTTACATGTTGCTTAAAATCGCTTACTTTCTGAAATAGGTGTCCACACCCACAAACAAACACAATGGGTAAATTTAAGATAACTGATAACAAGGTCTTCATTGCATGTTGGGGATTATCAAAAGAATGCAGAACACACTGAGTTTCTAAACTTTTAAGACATGCTGTTATTTTTAGCATTTCGTTATTCTGTAAATCCCGCATCCTGCCAGTATGTAGATATGCGCACGCTTTCTGTGACTCTAGCGTAACTTAATACATATGAGAAGTTCCTGACTTTGAATAATACATAATATCATCATTTTAAAAATGTATAAATAAATATCAGTATAAAAAGAGATTTGCAGAGACCTGCTGTGGTTACTTTAACAAGTTATAATGTAAAGAGAATACTTGCAGAATGCAGCTTTGTCTTCTGGTCTTTGTGGTAGCACACGCTTTTCTCACAAGCAGTCTGACAGAAACCAGTGTGACTGCATGAAAGGAAGTGCTATGTAATATAGCCTTGTAGTACCACTCTAGACATCTATCTCCAGTGGGAGGGAAAGGGGATCCCTTCAAGCTCCGTTCAGCAGTATTACCAGTGCACCTGGAGCTCACAGTAGCTGGAAGCGCTTCATTGCCCAAAAACTGCATCCCCAGGAGCATTGCTAGTCATGCAAGTTTTGTACTCGTGGCACTGAGTAAAGGGAACACTTACAAATTTGAGTCTGTGGATGTGCTAGAATGCACAACCTAACCTAACCTATCACTAACCTAATAATTAAGGCTGCATAATATAAACGCTTCTGGCATGAAAAATCCAGGAATAAGGAACTTTTATCAAAGCACCTTCAAACTAGCTTGTACTAAGAGTTCTAGGTCAGACATGTGAAAAAGAAGGCATCTGCCATTTGTTAGTGGAAATAACCAATACAAAATACATTTGATATAGATAGAAAGAAAGGTTAAACCGGTCTCACCTCAGGGTTTTCTGGTGTATGCAGCAATTCAACATCCTACAATAAAACAAATCTAAATTAGAATAGTTTAGCATTTGAGCAATGTCCCTCAAAAGATATATTCAATACATAATACTTGAAAATAATTTCAGAATTAGGACAAAAGCTTTGCTTACCTTATCTTTCACTACATCTTTTAGTTGGTCAATTGTCTTTGCAAGCTGTTTGTATTTCATTGCTTTTGGTGGAGCTGCAGTCAGCACCATACTGGAACAGAAGAAGAGCATACAGAAAATAATCATCCTCTCCATACTGATGAGTTTTGTTGTGTTAGGAGCAAAGTTGTGCTATCCAAGATGAACACTTCAGTTTGAGCTGTGTTCAGGTATGCCACATACCTACCTATATATTGGTCTTTGATGCAGATGTAAAACCCACCCATTTCAGTTTGGAAAGCTTTGAAGAATGGATTAATGAGTAACCCTTTTTTCTTTTCCATTGGCTAGGTGAGTTTGTGCGTAGGGGGGCAGGGATTGATGGAGTGAATTAAAATATGCCCCATCTGCACATTGGACAGGAAAAAAAGAGAAAAGGGTGAATTCCCATTTTCACTTTGAGTCAAAAAATGAACGTAGTAAAAAGTAGATGCTTAGAAACCACACGCCCAGGTAAACAAAGATTCTGCTTTTTTTTTTTTTTTTCCTGCTTCTTGCAGCAAAGAATCTCCTCAATCCAATTGAAAATCATCCATATCATGCTAATGAAATATGGCAGGACTTCTTTTCAGAACATTGAAGTATTTATCCTACTTTTCTTTATAGCTCCAAAGGATATGTAGCTTGATCCAGCTGATGTCTGTGAACTGACACCTTTACATTCATGCATGGTTTCTGCAACAGCTGTGAGTAAAAGGTCATTTTAACATTTAAGCTAGCTGAGGTCTACTTTTTACTTCAAACTGATTTCACATATTTTAACAATGTGCTAGTGAGCATGTGCATTGGGGGCTGAAAGTGCATTTGCAGGTGTCTGAGCTCATGGAGATGCATTGCCATGGGAGAAGTGGATTCCTGTCCCATGCCCATTGCCCAGATGGGAATGATACTGGAAGATCAGTACTAAGTTGTCAGAACGTTATCTTGTTGAGACTGTGATTGAGTGGATATGTCAGCTAAACATGTTCAGTTATGTTTTGTCGCAGTTAGGCTGGAAGTTAGCTTTGCGTATCTATGCAACCCCTTCAATGGAGATATGACACTGAGACCAGAGAATTCTCTTGAGAACGCAGAAATGCCTTTGTGCAACGTGAAATAGTTTAAAAATGCACTTTACAAAATTTAAAGGGAGAACAAAAACAGCGGAATAATCTGAATTAAGAAATAAATCAGATTCCTGTGATTCCCTTCAAAGATGCTGTTTACTGCAATGAAGTATGTATACTACTTCTGAGGAAGCAGATTTGAGATTATTACATGAAAGACACATTAGTGGTGGGAGCTTTTCCAACAGATGTCAGTAAGGAATGTTCTCTTATGGGGGCTACCTCAGTTGTCTTCTTGCTAAATGAGTGCCATGATGTTTATAGACATTCCCAAATATACTCCTTTTGTTTGTTTGTTTGCTATTTATGTATTTATGTATTTATGTATTTATGTATTTATGTATGTATTTGTTTGTTTGTTTGTTATTTTCCTTCAGCCCAAGCTCCATTTTCATTTCTGTCACTCACTTGCACTGAGCATACAGAACAGCCTTCTGTGAGCACTAGGGACTTCCGTGCTGCCACCTCAAGGAATCTTTTCAACGCCATGCTCCTAATACTTCATCACAAGGAGGTAAAATGTCTTTAAATGACTTATATACTGTCAGTAATAAATGGTTATCAACACTGTTGTATGACCATTAAAACGTTGCTGTGTAGATCAGGTAGAGGGCAAATAAAATCAGTGCACCTTCACTGTGATAAATAAAAAGGTACCTAAATGTCTTAAATCTTGAAGTTTGAAGATTTTAGACAGCTTTGAGGATGCTTTGCAAAATGGAAGGTGTTTGGACTTGAGTTTGATGTTGTCTTTACTTAGAAGGCTAGTCTGTGTAATAAGCTGGCACTCTACAAAATGCTTCTGTTTTTATCTGTCAGGTGGGTCAATCAGACAGTTAGTTGGGATGACTGATTTCTGTCCATTTCAAAATCTCTCGCCATTTAAGCTGGTGTGTTTGTTTTCTGTATGCAAATGCTTATTCACTATAAATGGTTTATAATCTTTCAGCAACTGGATAGCTTGGAGGAATCAATTTTAAAGGTGTATGCATGTGTGTCTACACAAATGCACTCATGCTTTCATGTATGCACAAAATGTCTCTTGGCAAAAGGGGCAGCTAATCACACCTGACAGAATAGGAATCCTGAGAAACAAAAATGGAAATAAGATAGAAAAATATTTTCTTCTAGCACGTAGTCTAAAATATAATTTCATCAATAAAAGGTAGTGCAGTCATTTTTTTTTCATTTATTTTGGGGGATATGTTTTGTATTCATTTTAGATGAGCAGCTTAGATGGACTGAAGTGGAGGGAATCTCAGGTTTTATTCAGAAGTTTTGTTAATTTACAGCTAAGGTTCATAAGTGGAAATCAGTAGCAGTAGAGACATTTTGTTTGAGAAACCATAACCAGTACTTATTTTTATCCCTTCTTTCACCTTATTCATGTGAATTTCTGTACAGTTTGTTCTCCTGAAATCTATTGTTCAACATCTCTATGAAGCTGCTGAAGGGATGAAGAGATTATTATTATGATATTGTTTATGTGAAGTTGATACGTAGAGTCTGCTCCTCTTTAACCTAACTGAATCTTCATCTTCTCGGTAGGTTATTGACAAGTAATTTAGATGAACATACCTTGTATTCTCAATCCAGTTTTTGATAATGCCACTGAGGTGTTCATAGTTAAGGAGCAGACCAGTGATATGTATGTTTCTGCCTTATTTGTTAGTGTTTCAAATTTGAATTTTTTTGAGAAGTTTCTTTGAGCCCAGCTTCTATAGGTGAACATGCTATCTCTGATGGCTTTTATTTTAGGCAGCTTTATTTGGTTGATAGGTTGGAAGATTTCCATTTGGATGTGACATTGACTCTGTTAGCTTATTAGATGGTTGGCAGTTACTCATGCAAAAATGCCACTGCGTTGACCAGACAACTTCAGGACCACTCAAGAACTTCAGTTAGCGCTGTCCGTGTATTTTCAGGAAGTCAGGGCTTGAACGGGCAACACAGAGGCATCAGCTCCTATCAACTGCCATGACAATATGTCATAATTGTTTAACAGTTGTCTTTACTTCCATAGTTGATTCTTAAAGTCTTTGTGCTTAGCAATCAGAGACATTCTTACTTCCAGGCTTGATGCACTGACTGTTAGCTTAGTCACTTCTGTTCTTATACTGATGCTGTTATTCAGCTTAGATTGTTTTCTCCTCTGACTGATGTTTTCTCATTTGCTTAACTTAGAGAGAGCAGTAAAACCCCCTTTGGCCCCAGACTAAGTGCACTGATGCCTTTAAGTGTACCTGTCCTCTAATCATCCCATCCATTCTGCTCTGCACACCTCCATTTGATTGGCAGACATCTCCATTGGAATGGTTGATAATATTCTGGATGAGGTCCCAAAATCTCATTGTGCAGTAGCTATAATATTTTTTTGAACCATCTGGAAGTGATTCACTTTTTACTGACTAAAATTGCATTTTTGTTGGTCCTTGATAATTTGTTGGACAGGAGTAATGCACAGCTACATTCTGGATATTACTGTGTCTCTGGGAGTCATTTCCAGATTCCCAGGACTGTACTCTGACACTTGACCATGTCCTACAGCTGGATAGAATAACCATACCTGTGTAGCTAACAACCATTTTAATTGTCATATTTTGTTGTTTTTTTCTTTTCCTAAAGTAATAATTAAGGCTCCAAAGCAGTGATCAGAGTTTATATTACTGCAGCTTCTAGAGATAGTCTGAAAAACAATGAGATAATTGTGCATGGATGGTCCTGAGATTGTCACTTTAGGAAAGAAAGTAATTATAATGGCAGGCAAAGGCAGCTTTAAATTCCCTGAACCAAGCTCAAGCATGTTGAGAACTGTTTTAAAATTCTCTTCTTGTTTAAAGGAGGTTGTGTCATTGCAAGCTTTGTTTTTTTAAAAAAGAAGCTGTTTTGTTACAAGACTCTGGTTCTCCACATTTAAGAATATTTAATGATATTGCAAACTAAGGGAGAACTCTGCCAATAGCTGCCAGGTTGTGCATGCTGCATATAGTCCTAAAAACGCTTTTTTATATCAATGCACTGTAAAAGGCAGTTTATGATTGAGGGGAGACATTAATGTGAATGGTAGGTGGCAGTGAAAATCCCTGTCTGTTTTACAGTGGAACCTTCTGTGTGAAAGAATACCTGTGCAACAGCACCAGAGAGCACTTGAGCAGCAGGTATTTAGTGAAGCATTGTCACTTAATACCCAGAAGCATCACAGAAATATGACAGACCTCATCTCTTTACTGGTCTAGTAGGATTATTCATGGGCTAATTTGAGGTATACCAATGAGATAGCTCTATCTCAAATATTCCTAAATTAAATCTCTTGTATCGTAAATCAGTTATGAAGTTGATGGAGCAATTAGAATGGGATTAAACAACAGTTATTTGGTAATGTGATAGCAAGTGATTGCATATCATTTCTCTAAATCTGTATAGTCTTCTGTTTTGTGTTAGAGGCTCTAAGAGCATAATAATTGTTTGAAGAAAGGCACGCTGACAGAGAAAGTGAAATATAAGGACAAAGAGCTTCCTTTTTGTCTAGGCAGTGGAGAAAACTCCTTGATATCCCTCTCATCAGATAAGAGTGAGCAACATGGTTTTTATATACGTCACTTCTCTTTTGTGGCTTAGGAACATGCTGAGTCAAATAATGATACTCACTCTCACACTATCGCCTGCCTGGCCTTGGAGGGATGGCTGCAGAGTGGAAATCTGAAAAACCTCCCATCCCTGGCCCATTAAGCTAAGTCCTCCTCTTTCCTTTTTGCGACATTGCCACTCAACACCCAAGTACTGAATGACTTCGACCCTGAAAGCCTGGTTTCCCCACCCACATTTTCCTTTACAGTGTAGCTGAATGGAGGCTTTTCCCATAGCTTAGTCATTGCTATGGCTCAGCCAAAAAAAAAAAAAAGAAGCCTGTAATGCACGGAGCTGCTTTCAAAGAATTTCTGAAACTTATGTATGTGACATTCCACATACATGCCATTCATGGGGAGAGTGTAGGAAAGCAAACTGGAAAATGGGAGCCTAGAAAGAGGACCTTTGTAAAACAAGATCTAGGAAAACAGATCTAGGAAAAAAAGTTTATAAAATATTTCTGACAACTCTCTCCAAATATTATTTTCTTCATGTTAACTTTGTATAATTCTTCTGTCTTCTAACCTTGCTTAGAAAAGAGGAAAATTAACTACCAAAAGCAGGGAAAAAAACCTCTTCTTAGCTATAAGTTATATTTACTATGAAAATCAGAATAAATACAACTCTCGGTGTGGTGAAAAAGCACTGAAAAATTAATAGACTGCATATAGTACAATAAAAATATTGAGATTCTCCGTAATGTTCCTCCACAATGTCATGTTATAGACAATTTCCAATCCACGTTGAAGTCTAACTTTGCCAAATAAAAAGATCCCATGCAGTAGATGAAAGAATTGGAAGAACAAAGGGAGTGGCTGTGTCAGGAGACACAGTATTTCTGTTCTTAAATAATGTATTAAAAATAAAAGGGGTGCCAAGTAAGAGCTTTTATTACAGAAGATTCTTCTTATATCATGTGAGGGCAGTTACGGTGAACTCAGTATTTGTGACAATTTCCAGTAGCTGGGAAGCAAGGAAAAGTGAACAAGTGCTCATCTGGCTGAGTTATAAAGTAGAATCTTACAAGTTCAATATTGGCGAGTCAAATTAAAGTAACTGTATTGTACTCTATCTTCTTTGCTTCTGGTACTGAAAAAAAAAACCAGAATAATCCTTCTGCTACTCTTCATGATAAAAAATTCATTACCATAATTGCCCAACCAGACCAAAGTCATGAGCAAGAAATTCCCCAAACATGTAGAGTGTCTTCCACATGGGGACTAAATATGTGACTCCGCAAGCCCCAGTACTTGTGTCTTTTAACTAGTACAAAGTGATGGACATCTGGAGCAGAACTAGCTCAGTCCTGGAGCTGCCAAGGCATCATATCTGTCCCACACATTTTTTCAAATCCAGAGGTCATTGAGAAAAGAAAAATAAGACCTGGTATGTAGTACAGAGAAATCACCGGACAGATTTCTTCTGTCTGTGGAAAACTTCCACGAGTGTCAAAGAACCCCCGTATCTGTGGCTCATAGTAAGGGCTGAGGTGGTACTTAGGCGCTGTGGGTGTGCCTGTGTTCAGCCTCTGCCTATTACTAGGTTTAAAATTATTATTTTACTCTTTGAGTAGTGAACATCAGCTACATTATAACCTCTGGTTCTTGATTGCAGATAGAGCTGAGATGCAATGCCGCCACGCAACAGAAAAAGGTAATGTAAGAATGAAAGAGACTTGGATGGAAAATAGAACCTGCTTTCAAGAACAGGCAGAGACTTTCTGAATCTAGTACAACCCTGTTCATGTTTTTGTCTAAGCTCTGGAAACAGCTTCAGGTAGCGAAGATGCATGAGTAATGCAAAGCCATTTGCAAATGTTCCCATACTGTCTCATTTGCTTTGTACCAAGCATTATAGTCTTAGTGTTCTTTTTTTTTCCCTTTTTTTTTTTTTTTCAGGAGTGACAATGACTGTAAAGCAGAACAATTTAACATTAACAATAATTGTATATTTGTTAAATACCAGGTGCATCTTGCTCCTCAGTCAACCTAATGATTTTTTTTTTATGCATGAAGTATGGTGGATGTATTTCTTATCAACAGATAATAACAAACTGTATTGAGAAATACCTGTATTGAGACATCCAGAGCCTGACACAAGGCTGTACCAGCTATGCACAGCACAAGATGCTCAGAAGAACTGTCCTTCTGAGGCCATATCACTTCAAGTCTTTCTTTTAATGTTGGAGCAGCCACCCACCTTCTGGGTAGTAGCTTTCTCTGCATGTAGGAAGGAAGAAGCCTTGCTGGGTCACTGAGTCTAGTCTTCTGCCATTGCAGGCATTCACGTCATCCAGTCTCTTTCACATCTCAGCTATGCTCTCCTGCATAAGTCATTATCAGTTCAATCTTGGTAACGATAAGAGCTGAGAGCTCTTTCTGTGCTTGTGCTGTGTTCCAGCTTCTATAGGGCATCTTCATTTTTATTGACAGCACATCTTTCCCCACTACTAAAGGACAGCCACCTTCAGAAGACATGGCAGCAGCTGTCAGGATATCAAGATAGCAATTTGAGGACAGAAAGTAGTTCTTCAGCTGAAAGACACATTTGTACAGGGAGGTGAGGGCTATAAGCAAGAAAAGTCAGTGCTCCTTTTCTGTATTGCAGCATTGAAATCTCCTGCAGCTGCATGGTGGCATTTCTCTGTGGCTGTTCAGATCTTCTTAGGAAACATGGCCAACGGTATGCAATCTTTCTACCACAGGAATGTTCTCTGTATGTAACATGCTTCAGAATAATTCTGTTAAGGGACAGTATGGCCTGTGGTGTGATAAACTGTGATGTGGTGGTACTGAAACCCAAATGTAAATGTCCTGTTCATTCAAAATGTTCAGAAAGAAAAGTCAAATGAGATGTATGCAGATGTTGGACAAGGAACAGAGAAAGCAGAACAACACAAAGAAAAAGTTCAGCCTTTGTTAATTTATTAATGTTTATGAAGAGAAGGAACAGAAGTTGAAAGAGATTTACTTCTATTTTACAATATCAACACTATCAAACAAGTAAAAACCAAACCATTACGGGCTCAAAATGGGCAAATTTGCTGCGGTTTCTGGCCGTGTATGACATACAAAAACCACTGGCTTTTGGACCTTCCTGTAGCGTCAGTGTTGACATTACAGTCTGTATTTCAATATCAAAATTAGAGGTTTGTTATGGATTTTAGAAGTCATTCTCTGGGTTTGATGAGGCTGCTGTGCTGGTCTGGGATCTCTCCAGCAGTAAAATTTTTTCCCTATTGCATGGTCTAGAGCAAACAATGGGACACAGATTGTGAGGGACTGTGGCCTCTCTTCCCTCTTCTCCAGCAAATATGCACTGATTTTATCTTCCTTACAAATACCTTCTACATCAATTTATCTTTAAAATCAAATACAGTTTTTTGCTTTTTATTATGTTTTACTTTTTGGCATGTCTTGGTAGAAGCAGATAACTGAATATTGCTTCTATTTCTAAATAATTTCTCTTTCTGGTTCTCTTGTATTACCCAAATATTGCAGTCTTTAGATTGTACTACTGATCATAAATGTCTAAATGTCTGTGTATGCATACACAGTCTTTATTTATTTTTATTTAATTATTTAATGATACTTCTGGTTTAAAGATCAGTAAACTTATTGACATTGTTCTCCTGCCATGGCTTTTGTTTCCCAGGTCAAGGAACTGTGTCATGCCATACCATGCCGGGGCACTTGTGTGGCACAGTGAGAAATGGTGAATATAGAGGAGCAGCGTGAGAATACACAAGAGGATGTGGTCTGCCTCCCCTTGAAGTGACTCCACATATCTGCTTGCAGACCAGCTCCTCAGCTTCTATTGTGCACTACTACATTGAGTACTGCAAACCACTGTACCAGCCATCAGATGCTTGTGCTTCAGCTCCTGCACAGAGAAGAGGCTCTATTGTCACGCCGTGTAACCAAAGGGCAGGATGATGCAGGAGCCACCCCTGCAAACCTCAAGTTGTAGTAACACAAGTGCCTTCTTCAGCAGCAAAGCCATTTAAAGAACTTTCTACTCCATGTCATCACCATTCTCTTGTGGCTGTGTCACAGTGTATTTGTCTTTCAGGAGCCTCTGTTACAGCTGCTGGTATCAGTGAAACAATCCAAGTTAAAAGTTCTTCTAGCAAACAGCTAGGGAGTTTGCTTGTTTGTTTTACTTCATTTTGATTAGGATTATTTTACTACCAACTCTACTTTCTCCATAGCACAACAGGTTTACAACAAGTAATGCATTGCTAGAAGTCAGAAACTCCTCTTCTACTGGCTCTGCTGCAGATCAAAACCATGGATCGCCTACGCAACAAGTACCTCCTAGCACACAGGGCCGAGGGGGCCACTGGTATCACTGAGCAACAGCATTCCAGGAACAGCAATTGGTTGCAAGTGCAAATAGAATTAAGCCCTTTCACTGTGGCTGAAATATAGTTTCTGACAGAATCATTTTAAGGAAGAGAATTTAGGAAAGTCTTAACCCAGCAGCCTGGTCTGCATTTAAAACTTGCTGGTATTATGTCACCATTTTGTTGAGTTTTGTTTGTTTGTTTGTTTTGTTTTGTTTTCTTTTGTGGTTTCAACCATAGCATTATAGAATTATCTTAAATAGGAATGCTAACTATCCCATTTCTCATACTCTTTGAATATAATGCACTTTGTTATGACTTTATACTTCAGTAAATGTACTATTTCATTGTTCACAGCAGCTTATAGAATGCTCACAGGTGGCTGCCTAATACTATACTTAACAAATAAAACTCAAATGCAGTATCTCTGGAAAAAAAAAGCTTGGTCAATTTTTTCAGAAATTGTTTGGTCTGCCTTCATCTACAACCAGATGCATATAACGGACATGGATGCGTATACCTGCATCAACAGATTTATCTTTTATATGTGCACTCATACACATTTTAAAAGCTAAATGATACAGTTGCTTTGCATAATGAGTTTCATTTTTTTTCACAGGTCAGCACCTTTAGTGAGCCCTGGAAAAACTAATGTGCGATCAGTCATCGCACTGAAGCAGCAGCACCCGTTTAGTAGTCTTGGACAAAAAGCTGAATGCTGTGGTTTCAGTAACTTATCATTGAAACCTTGTGGTTCTGTGTAGGAGGTTGCACAAGCTGGACACGTTTGACATCCTTGTTTCTGAACGGTGAAATCTGTACATCTAATTTATGAAAATTATCTCTGGTGTGATTTTATTCTTTTTTTTAATGAAGTCAACATTATATTTTCCCTGCATTCAGTGGAAACAATAATGGAAATGTTTTAAGATGTACTGTGAACCTGTTTTGACCTTAAAAGGGAGAGTAATAAAAAATATCCTTGATTTTGATTAAGTTCTAAGAAGGAAATTAAAATTAAATACTTGGAGTTGCAGTTGAGAAGAAAGTATTTATCAGGTGGGGAAACAAACAGAGAAATGAACTGTGAGCAGTCACATCTTCCAAGTGAGAATATGATATTAAAAAAAAAGCAGCACAACAAAGTAAGGTAGTTTAGAATAAACCATGGTATCTGTTGTCTTTCAGATGGTTTCTGCAAACTGGTAAGGTTACAGGCAGGGCAAATGAAAGGTGTATCTGCAGCTTAAACAGTTGAAGTCACATCAAACAAGCAAAACAGTGTAAGTAAATCATCACTTAGTTAATGCTTTTTTATCTTTCCTTTTATTTTATGCTAAGTTTAGTGAAATAATGCAGTTCCTTGACAAGTGAAATGTGCTAATGTTGGTGCAAAGGATATCACAGCAGGTATGCGTAACTGGAATTGGAAAGAGGAGAAAATAAATTTCTTGGCTTGTCCATGCTGTGTAGCTTCAGAAGAAATACATCTACATCTGCATTGCCAAACTAGAACTGGGACCCACCATGGACTCTTATCTTCCTTATTTACACTTCTGCCTTCTGCTCTGGTGAGTGCCTGCCATCATGTAAATCCCCAGAAAACTGAGCTGTGGCAATAATAGATAGCTGAACCACTAATAGTGGCAAATCACATTTCTTTCTGTCACAAGCAGCAGAACTACGCTTAGTACCAACAGGAAATATTGCCTCCAAGAAGAAAATTCCCAGGAGCATGTGTGCCATTCTCTGTGGTTAAATATAGTAAGCGAATCTAGGGAAATAAGATGATCAAAGGCCTTTGAATAAAATACAAAAGAGAAGAAAAAGAACATTTGAGGTACAAAACAAAGTTACTTGTTAAAATATAGGGTCATTGAATTATAGAATGCCTTGGTTGGAAGGGACCTGTAAGATTATCTGGTTCCAACTTCCAGTGTAAATAAATGACCCTAGGTGAAAAGCAACTACTCAGTGCATTTGTGGGAGTACAAAAATCTGTCAGGAAGCTTTAGTCAAAGGTTATATAATACTTCTTTGTGAGCAAAGATTGAAAGTGTCATCACCTACTGTCGAGGGAGACTATCAAGTTTCATGTTAATAATTTTCACTAATTTCATTTCTATATCAAAACATTAATAGAAAGCCATAGGTTTTAGTTCCTTCCTACTACTTCATTGGTTCTGATTGGAGACTTGTTTCTTTTCAAAAAGGAAAAAAAGAAGTGTTACTCTCTTATTGTACGATTCACTGGAAAATGAAGATGTGTTGTCCTGCATGTGTTTTCTTTCCAGAAACCTGAGCTGATAATCATTACAACTGCAGCTGCAAGTAAGTATATAAGAAAATGGTAAAATTGCTACCTTAAGTTAGTTTTCTGGACAATTACATTTTTTATTGCCTGTTATTTGTGTGCTTGTTGCAGACTTATCACGTGACACCAGATTCTTTGAGCATACTGTGCTATTTCCCTGAACTGACTTGTGGGAATCTGAGAGAAAAATGAGGATCCGCTGCAGGTGCTAGCTGAAATCAATGGAGGCAAATAACCTTTTTCCTCCACAGTCATTGCAAGCATGGAAAATGTAGATAACCAAAGAAGTACTGTCTGTTCGAGCATCCAAAATTTACCTGTAAGTAAGATCTTAAGATTCTGTTTTCCTCTCTGTATATCAGAATTTTCAGTCTACATCTTCTGCTGGTTATCACAGGGATTACACAAGTGCACTGTTACTGAACCCTATGAAAACCCTATGTTCCTCTTTTTTTCTCTTTTGCTCTGTAACTACAGTTCTTGATGCCTGGTTGGCAGCATTTTAAAGTGGTTCTACGCTGCTACTTTTCTACTTGTCTATCTGGGACTGTCTTCCTCCCAGCCAACCTGCCTGTTGATGGCTGAAGATAGGCAGTGATGTACAATTACTGTACACCAGCAACAGGCACCCCTGTCCTCTCATTGCAGTGCTGTGGTGATATGGAGAAAAAGCAACAGCTTACATCTCCCATTCAACTGGCTTAATCTCCCAGCGTTGAGGGCCCAACTTAAAAGGACCTTCTTTCCAGTACCAGCCATTCACTAGCTTTGTGTTTGCCTTTCAGGGAATGAGTTTGCACACTGACCCAGACCAAACTGTGTCATGTCCTGGTAGGGTGGATGTGACCTACCCAGCCTTCACCTTCAGCCCAGAACTTCGCCCACTATTGCCATCAGCAGAGCCATTACTAACAACTCTGTATGTGCTTGTAGCCCAACCACAAGCAAAAGAAAATGTTAAGAGCTGAAATCAATAGGAACCTTGTATTTAATTTGCTCTTTGGACTGGTCAAACAGTGCACAGACAGCAGTTCTTTTAGCCTCACTACCCTGATCTTCTGTAGTTGTGTGTCCATGCCGTGCACCATACAGTAAGAAGATGCCAGTTAGACTCTACAGTCTGCAAAATAATTATATTTGATGTTGCTACACAAAGGGTGACAGCATGGAGGGAAATGGAAACACTAGCAATGAGAACTGGAAAACTCTTTGCTTTTGTTAGAATGCTTTTGTCAGAAATGGCCTGGAGGAACAGAGGAGACGAATATGCAATTTCCAAAACAGTATGGAGAGATCAAAGGAGGCTGATGTTCTTTCAGATTGCTGTTGTGGCGGATCTGCAGGAGGAAATTAAAGATGAACATTACTCTATTTTGGAAGGTGCCATTAAAAATGCTGCATGTTGAAGAAAGCAATAGACCCTGTAGCTTTCATCCTGTTTTCTTCTTGCCACTGCCCTCCACATTTCTGTGTTGGCTATGCTGAGTTTTCCTGAGATAAAAACCATCCTTCAATTCACTTAAATCATTCTTACATTGAGCAAAGATTGAACTGTTTTACCTTCTGATATAGTCAAATGCCTTAGAAGCTCTCCCTGCTCAATCTCTGCTTTGCCTTGTTGTCTCTTCTATTGCTAGATGTAGTTCAGTGCCTAAGAATCAAACTGAACATATTTTTCCTCTTAACCAGATCCTATTTGATTGTATTCATTTTATCCAGTTTCTGTTGCAACGAATAACTTGAAATATCAAAATATTTCATGTTGACACTTTCACATGAGCATTTCAATTTTCTGTTTATAATATTTCAGTCTGCAGTTATGATTTCTTTGTGATAGTTTTTATGAGCTGGGGAAAACCTTTTTCTTTATAGTCTGATGCAGAATATTAATCCTGAAGTGAACTTCTTTTGCTTTGTCATCTCAGTAACTGCAGTGTGTTTTGTGCCACTGTATACATTTTCTGACAAATGTAAGGTTCACCCCAGCACCCTGCTTTAGGCAACCAGTGCAGCCTTTGCCAGTCATTCTCTTGGAAAAATCTGGAAGAGCTGTAAAAAGCCTGTGTGGCTTAGGGAAAACCTGGCAAGCATATGTCTGACTTAAGTCTGGAGGCTGGAGAAAGGCTGATGTTCTTCTACTTCAGTAATGCTTTTCTTCTTCTAACAGGACCAGAATAAGTTTCTTTGTTCATTAACAGACCAAGCTAAGGAATGTGACTTACCAGCTTTTGGGACAAGCAGTCATTTCTTTTGACATTGTTTCTTTTTTTTTCTTTTACAAAGTTAAATAGTGTGACTTTTGGAATTTGAAGTGTGCTTTTATATTTAGCGTGCTGATTGATGTTTTACAGAAAGGCCTATTTAACCCATTTACTTTCAAACATTAAGATAATAATCAGGAGAAACCAATATTTCATACAATAACATTTTTATACCTCCTTATTTATGTAAAATATTATTTGCTATTGTTTAACATCTTCCATAAGTTAAGTGGAAGATGGCCTTATATGGATTGATACGGACTGCTCTGCCGTGGACCTGCACAGACTTCTTTGTGCTTAGGGGAAATGACATATAAGAACTTCAGTTATCTATTTTTCAATTCCAGTTTTATCCATTGACTGGAAAGAACAAGCAAGGTGCTGGAAGCACAGTGAGCACTATGACTGAACCTTGCGATGGACTTCTTCCAAAAAAATCTGTACTCCCTCCCTTCTTGAAGGTATTCAGTGGAGATCATGATGTGGGTTACTCAAAGCTTGCTTGAGGAAAAGCCTCTAAACCAGCTCTGCATTTCTTCAGTTTAAATGAAATGTCCCAAACCAGAATATGAATGAAGATTTCATAGAATCATAGAATGGGTTGGGATGGAAGAGACCTTTATGTTCATCTAGTTCCAACCCCCCTGCTTATAGGCAGAGACGCCTCCCACTAGACCAGGTTGCTCAAAGCTCCATCCAGCCTGGCCTGGCTCTCTTCCAGGGAGGGGGCATTCACAACCTCACTGGGCAACCTGTTCCAGTGTGTCACCACCGTCACAGTGAAGAATTTCTTCCCAATATACAGTATAAATCTACCCTCTTACAATTTAAAGCCATTTCCCCTCATCCTGTCACTATCTGCTCTTATGAAGAGTCACTCCCCAGTTTTCCTGCAGGCCCCCTTCAGGTACTGGATATCTTAAGAACGATACTGCAGTTTGGTATGAATAAGCAGATCAGAGGTAAGAAAGAGAATACACTGGTTTGAATCAGAGCAATGAGTCCACCACTCCTGTGTTGTTCTTCAGTCTAGTACTGGGAAAGCTTTTCAGATCTGATTAGTCATTTGTGTTAAGTGCAATAAATGTCAGAGAAACTAATACAAAAAAAAAAAAAAAAACAAACCCACTCAGTAAATGTGAGGCATAGCTGCTCTCTAGTGGACTTGTGAATAGTGTCAGCAATGTAAATATAGTTAGCATCCCCAGAAGATAATGATGTAGATGCTTTTGTTGAGAGACAGAAAGAAGATGAAATCTTCTTACATGTGAGTTCAGCTCCTGCTTCATTTTATTGCTGTCTCTCACTGCTCTATCTAGCAGACTTACACCATGGTTGCAGTGAAGTTGCAGAATGCCACAGCAACTTAAAAACAGGTGTCTAATGTCCAGTGCTGTGGTGAGCAGTATTTTGTTAACCTATGTTTACCTGCTAATAAACTGGTTTATTAGCAGGTGCCAGTGCTTCCCCTGTCATCAGACCAGAGCAGCAAATATCCTAAAGCTATGGAAAACTCTTTAACAGAAAGGGTGAGAAGATGTACAAAGTACAAAGTACAAGGGCTTATTTCCTTACGCTAATGCTTTACAGAAAGAAAGCAGAGAGAAAAAATACCTAACATATATTGGATTTTGCCTTTTGGGAAAGTGAGGTCCACTTCAAAGTCAAATGTGTCAGTGTGCAGAAGCGTGAGTGAATGCATGCAGAGGACCTCTACCCAGCAGGATCTGGCCTGTGTGTGGTACAGAACAGCACTCAGCCTGCCTACACACCCAGGCAGTGTTACGTTTCTGTTCTGCACCTCTGCAGATGCTTTACTGACTCAGTGTTGATGAAGCTTTCTGCTATACATCAAGGAATTCTCCTACATCCACCCAAATGCCCCCAGAATTAATCTTCTTTCTGTACTGATTTCCCAATGGATAAACCCTAGAAGAATTTCAGAATAAATCTGTTGGTTACATTTTTTTATTGCAATAGCATAAGCAAAAAGTAGTGTCAGAGTTCACAAGCAGCCTTGCAATAACCTAATGTGACCAAATAATGTGATTCAATCCCACTGAAAATTTATGAATGCTACTGTGATTTATGAGCAATGTGATCTGTATGAGAAAATTACCTGTACTTAACCCAAAGTAGTTTTTTATATTTGCAAGAAGGTTTGTTTAAGATATAGTATCTATTTCACAAGGACCCTTAGAAATAACCCAGACATTCCTTTTCTTGGACTGTGATATAAATTATGGAGAAAAGTATTCCCCTTGTAAATAAGTCTAGTCAAATACTGAAGAAATAAAAATTAACCTTTATTATAAAGTCAAACAGAGAAGGAAAAAAAGAGAAAAATATATTTTCCCAGTTACAAATGAGTTGGCAAATGGCTCCTTTTGGTGGTTCTCTGCTTGTTTCAAGGAGTATTTTATGCTATCTGGATGCGGTCCAATCCATCAGCAACACACTACTTCTACTGCAGCAGTAGTAGTGTGTACTTTCTAGGTCATCTTTATGCCATTGGAATACTGTAGCTATGTGAGCAAGTCCTGTTAAATATAGAACTGTGTTGCATCCTTCTCTTCAGTGGACTGTTGCCCAGGAAAAAGATGCTTGAATGATGACTGGGTAATCTGGATAGAATTACACCTTGACTGGTGCTGTTAAACTTCCTATCTAGAATCAGGTGCTTTTTTCATTATTGGCCATAGCAAGAAGCATGTGGGAACTGAAAGGTGAGAACAGTGCCTCTATGTTGCATTCAAGGCCAGGTTGGTTGGGGTCCTGGGCAGCCTGATCTGGTGATTGGCAGCCCTGCCCATGGCAGGAGGTTGGAACTAGATGATCCTTAAGATCCTTTCCAACCTAAGCCATTCTATGATTCTTACATCAGCACTGCAGAAGTTATGAGGCATGGTTTTGTGGGGTCGGCAAACACCCAGAACATAAGCGACTGCTTCCAGCCTCTTTCAAACACCAAGCTCTTTCCCACTGCTGTGAGCTGACCCCAGCCACCAACTAAACATCCACACAGAAACTCGCGCCCTCCTGCAGCTGGATGCAGGAGGAGCAAAAGCAAAAACCTCGTGTCTGAACACAACACTTAGTAAGTGAATGAAAGAGGGGGTAAAAAAGGAAGTAAAGACAACTTCATCCCTTTCCTGGCCCTGAGGAAGGTTTGCCTTTCTCCCCTCTGCCCTGGTGAAGTCACATCTGGAGTATTGTGTATATGGGCTCCTTGGTTCAAGAAGGACAAGGATCTCCTACAGAGAGCCTGGTGGAGAGCTTTCCTTTATGAGGAAAGGCTGAGTAACCTGGTTCTCTTCAGCCTGGAGGAGAGGTTGAGAGGGGATCTTATCAATGCTTATAAGTATCTGATGGGCAGGAGTCAAGAGGCTGGGGCCAGGCTCTTTTTTGTGGTGCCCAGCAGCAGGACAAAGGGCAACAACTACAAGATAGGAAGTTCCATATGAGCATGAGAAAGGAATTCTTTACTATGGGGGTGACAGAGCACTAGAACAGGCTGCCCAGAGAGGTTGTGAAGTCTCCTTCTCTGGAGATACTCAAAGCCTGCCTGGACATTTGGAATCATACTGTAGGAAATCTGTTCTAGCAAGGAGTTGAACTTGATGATCTTTAAAGATCCCTTTCATCCCTTACAAATCAGTGATTCCTGCAAGGAGAAGCCAGCCTGTTTCTAAGCAATGGCTACCCTGAAAGACACTGTGGATTTAATTGCTGAATATGATATTATAAAGTATGGAACATCTCTTTGGCCATTTCTCCATGAGAGCTGATGCTCAGAGGAGAAGCACCAAGGATTGTCCTGCCAGCCTCCATCCTGTGACTGTCACTCTTCCCTGGGGCTCAGACTCCATGCCAGCTGTGGCACATGGACAGCCCCACCCACCAAAAGCTGCCGTTAGATACAGGGGGTGAAAGCATCCCAGACCTTAAAGACACAAAAGAAAGAAACTGTGAGTGAAGACATTTGCCCTTTGACATTATTATGCTAGCATGCTTTCCTAATTTCTGCAAAGTCAGCTCATATTCAATTTATTTCAGCCTTGTAAGCTGATACAATGCTTTCATAATCGTCTCAGCACTATTAAAGCAATTAATGTCCCAAGTCCATGGAGCATAGAAAAAGAGGACAAGCTGACATACACGTGGTAATATTACTAAACCAGAAGGAGGATGCTTAGAAAAATGCATACATGTTGGTATAGCCTGAATGATTTTCAGTATCTTGCTATGAAAGAATACAAATAAAGTCTTGACTTTTTCAGCCTTTATCAAACACCAGATCCATCCCTTAGGGATGGAAATTGTGTAACAAAATAGTTTACTTGAAAAAGTAAACTAGTAAAGTAAAATAGGAAATGCTTTTTCTCTCTTTAGTAAAGTTAGCAGGTTGTTCTGAAGAAGAGCCTTGATCTGTAAAAATATATCAGTCTGAACTGTGCAAAGGCCCAAATATGTATTTAAAACCTAATATTTTCTATTTCCTTTTTGTTCAGCTTCCTGTATAATGAGCCCAAGTTGTTTATTCTTCTGAATGATGCAATGGGTTAACGGATAGTATGTGGGTTATCAGTAAGGAAATCTGAAGGTACAAGGACCATAACAGTACCTTATGTTTCATTTTGATTAAACTGGTGGAATTCCGTGTAAATGGAAAATTGTGAGGGCGTCTAGCCTTCATTTTATCAAGAGGATACAGTAGGAAGTAACTTAAAACACAAAGTATCATATTATCTCTTACTTCTAATTAATAAAATGCCCTGAAGTCTTTCAACTTAAAACCCATGCACTCTTTTTACAAAAGATAAACCAGTCCTTCCTGCAAAAGCTGAGATTTAAGGAGATGTGAGTGCTTAGGGGAAAGATTTGGTCCATGTATATTCAAGAACCAAGATAAGTCATCAGGAAGTGACCATTCTCAAATTTAACTCGCACGAGTAGCTGAGTTTTCTTCTCAAGTCTCCTTTGTATGGCAATCAGCCTTCTACTTTTTACATACTTTAGAAACCTAAGTAGATTTAGAGTATTTAAAATGAAAGTTTTTTAAGTCTTTTTTTTTTTTTCTCCCTATTTTTGCTTCTTAGAGTGCGTGCAGAGAAAGCTCAGTTATTTTAGAAATAACACTGATGCACAGCGAAGTTGCCCTCCATCCTGAGAGCTTCAGCATGAGTGCTGCCTACACACAGGAGAATGGCAGAGCTTTCCCAAAGGGACCTCAGCAGGCCAGGCACTGCGCAAGCTCTTGGTGTAATTTGCTCTGCTCCTCTCCAGGTAAGCCCTGAGAAGTGCTTCAGTATCTCTGCAAAGGAGAGGCAGACAGGCATCGCAGCACTATGACCAGCCCAGTACTTGCATTCTCTATCCTCTAACTTGATGTTCTGCATTATGCACAGGTATTAGGAACATGATTTTTTCAAAAATAGATGATGATGTGTGTGGATAGCCAGAGAGGTTGTCTTTGAGATGAGTCTCCTATACATTGTTCAGTGTTTTTTTAATTGTTGTTGGGGTTTTTTTTGATTGTTTGTTTGTTTTTTTTGCTTAACTGCTCTTGCTCGATGATGAACAAAAATGTTTATTAAAAAAGGCAGGAAGAGAACGCAGTTGGTTTACCCCACCTTAGCATGTTGGTGTTTTGAAACCAGGGTGGAGTGGTTTATATTTTGATAGACCATTACCTAGAAGGAAAGCAAATAACCTCTTCCCTTCAAGCGCCAATGATCTAAATAATGCTTTGCTGCTCACTAATGGTACTGTTGTTTATATGCTGCATGGCTGTGTGTGAGAACAGCTGGGAGAGCTAACAAAGCAAACAGAGCTAACAACACTATGGACTTCAGATGTTTCATTTCTTCAGTATGGAGAAGAGCAGCAGCACAAATACCATTGTTCACCTGCATTATTTTACTCCATACACTGTGTAATGCTGAGCAGATCAATAAGTAATCCTAGTAGATCACACAGACAGGAATAAATGAGCAGTGAGATGTTTAAAAATAATGGAGTGCGAGTAGCAGGTAAGTCTTGTGCAAACTGATTAATTTATACTGATTGGTGGTTTATGCCATAGCACCTTATGGAGCTATTCAGTTACATAGCTTGAGCCTTTGTGCCATTCTTCTCTTCCCTGAGCTCTCAGAAGGGAAGTGACTTCTTTTTATTCCAGGAGATTGGTGTGGAAAAAATTACAGAAGAGCTCCAGCATTACTATTAAAACAGGCAATCTTTTCTGTGATTAAGGACCAGACTTAGATGAAGTGCACTTCTTCTAGAATGTAGGAAAGGAGAACAGTAGCCCTCGGCTTCCTTTTCAAAAGCCTGGCTGATGGTTAGCTAAACTTTTCATGTACAGCAGTGGAAGAAGGAGGATTTGAAGTATCTGAGGAACAGCAATCCTCTGGGCAGTACTGTACTTCAAAGGATGGGTGAAACTGACCTGTTCTGGCTTCCCTGCCAGAATGGAAACAATCTTGTGCCAGGTTCCCAACAGCTGGCTTGTAGTAGTGTAGACATCACAACATTGTGAGAAGAGCAGCTCAGATCCACCACTGGTTAAATAACCCTAGGGTACCTAGTTGGAGAGTTGACTAATGCCCTCAGGTATATGATATGATTTTTGGGTGGTCCTGTGTGAAGCCAAGAGTTGGACTCAGTGGATGCTTGTGGGTACGTTCCACCTTAGAATGTTTTACAGTTCTACAACCATTGTAGGATTTTTGCCTGAATGCACTACATACTCATCATCAGGAGGTTGTAGATTGACAGGTTTGATGAGGAGCACAACTAACTGAATGACATCATAGCTACTCTACGAACTCTTCCTCTTGTTAAGGTTGTTGCTCACGTCTGGGTTGAAAAGGCGAAAAACTAAATCCTACACAAAGACTTCATTGTTGCCGTGCCTGTTTAGAAAAAGGATACATTACTGAAAATATTTGGGATGTGTCTTAGGACAGGATTGGAAGAACCTTGAGCTGTTACTTCCTCTTCCCTGCATCCATACTTGATATGTTTTTACATTTATTCACAGTTAATGCCAAGAACGGGCCAAGAATCTAAAGTGAGAAGCAGGGTTTGCAGCCATACAGGAGATGCAGGAATGTATAACAGTGGGCCAGTGCTAACAGATGAAAGGAGGGCTGTCATGCACTTCTCCCACAGCCCTGCTCCACAAGGCCTGCACACAGGCATGAACTGGTTCACATTATAAATGGCTAAAGGGAAAGCAAGGAACTATAGGTTACATTTAAGGAGACTGTTCTGTTAGGAAGAAGAGATATCTTGATCTCTTTTTAAACTGTGCCCCTGCTCTTCTCTCCCCACATTTTTTTTTCTCAGTCCCCTCCTTCCACATCTTTCTGTTCTTGCTTGTGTGTGAAAGACTTTTATCCTGCTTGTTTTTTTGCTATTGCACCATTACACTGGCAGTATTGGGGCACTCTGGCAGCTTTCCCCCACCCTCCAAGTAGTACATGTCCTCTGGTTAATGTGAGAGGTGGCTGTTTGCTAAGGAGCCATATGGCTGAGATACGTCTCCCATGATTGCAAAGATGGTCTTGTCCATGCTGAATCTCATCAGGTGAGGTAAGAATAACATCCAACTCTGTGATTGGTATAGAACACCTTATTGCACAGGTCACCTCAAACTTCTGTTCAAAAAGGTGAAGATATGGTTACGGTGGGTGTCTTGTAGATAAGAAGGTGACACTGGAGAGATCAGGTGGAGTCCTACGTCCTCAGTGCCTGGAGAAACAGCACCATGTCTAAGCTGAGCACTTGTAGGAAACAGGTGCCTATGGGAGCTGAGCCCTGCGTTACATGGCCAAAGAGATTCCTAAGAATTTGGGCTCCTTGTTAAGATTTGCAGGTGAGCAGGTAGTGCTGAGTGGTTGCACAGCACTGGATACAGCTAAGGGCTCTGCAGGAGTGGGGCTGCACTACCATAGCTTGCCAGCCTCTCCATGCCCTTTCCCCAGGCAGCTGGGCCTTCAGTCTTACCTGAGTCCTTACCTACAAACAGTGTTCATGGACTAATTTCACCAAGTCAATCAGTTTAGCCAGGGCTCCAAAAGTTAAACACACAGCCAACATTTTTCTCCTAAATTTATAGATGAGAGATACATAAGTAAGTGACTTCAGAGCCTAGTGTGTACCTCCTGCTAAAAGACACAAGACCCGCAGGTTCTCAGCTTTAGGCATTAGTCACAACTAGTGATAGCTCTGCGGTCATGCTGGCTGTCTGAGTAAGAGAGATGATGGCTTTATTTCAGTTTCCTTGATAGGAATCTCAAAGCCAGGCTTCCCCATCTGTGCAAGAGATCCTCTTCCTGGCTTATCCCTCTGATTCCTTGTTATTTTAGCTTTCAGTCTATGCTCGCTTCACTTTGGCCCTGCAAGCATGTTGGCGTGTAGTGCTCCTGTAGTGTTAGGTGCTGCATCAGTGGTATCGGCGCATCCTCCTCCACCGCTTCCTTCCCCTCACCCCAGCTCTGGCTGGCCCGGTGCATCTGCAGCATCACCATCACTGGCTGCAACAAAACATGTTGCTGCTTCACCAGCCCTCCTGAGGAAGTCACTTTTCTGCTGGCTGTGGAAAAGCTTCCAGGTACCTCACAGTTTCAAAGGCCACATTGCTATTTTTCAAGGCCAGGTTGGCTGGGGCCCTGTGCAGTCTGATCCAGTGGGTGGCAACCAGCCCATGGCAGGGGTTGGAGCTTGATGATCTTTGGTCTCCTCCAGTCCAAACTGTTCTGTGATTCTGTAATTCTATGATTTTTCACCTAATACTGACTGTCTGTGCTCTGCCTTCAGGATATTGTTTTAAAAAGATGAATTTTCTTTGCCTTGAGAAGGGCTTTTTCATTCAACTCTGCCTCCCCAATTTTCCACTTACTCCTAAACCTCAGAGAGAAAATGTTTCTTCTTTCCCCCAGACTTGGTTTTCTCTTCTGCTGGGACTGATTTAATAGTAAGCGGGCTATTATGCTGCACTTCCAAGATTGCTAAAAAGACATTGCAGAAAACAGAGCTGTAATGAAACAGAAAACGAATTCAGAATAGAACGAATCACCCTTTCTTCAACCTCCAGTTAGAAAAAGAAAAAAAAGAGATGATTCACTGTAGAAAGTCTAGATGAAGTTTCTCCAATTCAGTTCTTGTTTATTGTCTGTGTGGCAATGCTGTACTTGTCATTCTGGCAATGTGGTATCGCTTTACTTGAAAATGGCCTGGTGGCTTTATTGATTCATTCAGAAAGCTGACTTTATTTTGTTGGTAAATTAAAAGTCTGTTATTGCTTATATAATCAAGAATGTGGAGCATACTTTATATTTGAGACCACTGAGTATTTTGGAAAGTGTAAGTAAAGGTATAATAAGTTATGACAAGCAATACAATAAAGATACGGCACAGTTAAAGACAGCACTTGGAAATCTGTGTAAAAACATGCAGTGTTCCCATCAGCATTCTGTCAGCTGTTATATTCTCACACTGTCCTCCAAGAGAAATGCCCCAAAAGACTGCTGTGGTGGAAGTTGAGCTGTGTGCATTAGCTGCACAGATACCCAGCAGCCATTCTGGGGGCTGAGGGGCACTGCTCAGGGAGAGGAAGGGAAGTTCTTGGAGCTCACAACAAATTGAGTGGAATTTAAACAGAAGTTTTAAATGCATTTCCCTAACAGGATTTCTTCAAAATTATTCCAAAAAAGACTGTGAATTAACCAAGCACAGTTGCTGAGAAGTGGCCCATATTCCTCCGGAGCCCCATGGCAGTCCCCACAGCGTGTTTCCTGCCAGTCCCCAGCTCTGCAGATCAGTGTGGCACTGGGTCACTCCAGGAAGAGGTGTGATGGAAAAGGTGGCAAAAGTTAGTAATGTGAAGACTTGCCATGAATAAGATGTGATGATTTCGGTAGTGCTGATGAGAGTGCTGTGAGTTGGAGGAAAATGGATACATGAGCTCAAATGGCCCAGCTCTTTGAATCTTTGTTGCGGGCTATGTGGAGCAGAAATCAAAACTGTATAGTGAAAGCTTTTCATGAATGACTTTTGATTAATTCTTGTGAAGCCGGTGGGAGGTGGTAATATGAAGTAGAATCAGCATGGCATGGACAGAAGTACCACTGCTGACAGGGCACATTTCCTCAGTTGCCAGAGACGCAGTGATGTACAAACAGATCTGCTGTGTGCACATGAAGCACAGGCATTGTGCTTCAATGACAGACTCAGCAAGGGTTGCCAAACAATCAAACTGTCTCCTAACCTAATTTTCACAGTTTACACACTTAGTTAGATTTAATTCTGATGTACCTATCAACGAGGTTTAGTGTAAGGCAGTGAAAGTGATAGATACTATTTGTGACACAAAAGAGAAAACAATGGTCAAAGACAAACTTGTCTACCAAAGGATTGTTTAGGCACCAGAGAGTTTTCAGGCAGTGGATAATTCCCAGATATTGAAAAAGTTGTTGTCAGACATAGAAAATTCTCATTCAAGACTACTTTAAATATGATATCCAACTACTGCAAATGTTTTTCTCCTGGAAACTTTGTCAGTAGCTTGGGTATTATTTTCAGATTTGGAAATGGTAGTATGATGGGCTTTTACTTGCTATCATAGAAGGTCAAGTTTTGCTAAATAGACTAGACTCAGATATTCCATGCAGTTCTCAGCTGAATTTTATAGAATCATGGAATCATTAAGGTTGGAAAAGACCTCTAGGATCATTCAGTCCTACCGTCCACCTACCACCAATATTGCCCACTAACCCATGTCCCTCAGTGCCACGTCTACATACAGAGCTACTAAATGTTCACGAATGTGAAGCCAATTTAAATTTACTTTTCTATGAATACAAGGCATTAATAACCTGAAATAAAATTTTTTATAGTTACTAAATAAAAGGAATAGCAGCACTCACAATGCAGTTTGGAGAGATTCCTTGTTCTGTGGCATAACCAAATGAATCCCTTTGTTTTGAGCATACAATCTGGCTTAGCATAGAAGCTTTGATTTGGGGCTTATTATTACCATTAAAAAGCTTGGAATATTTCAATTTGAAAGGTGATCTTCGTGATTTGCCATGCAGTTGTTTCTCTTGTTACATGGAGTTTTACTTCAGTATTTGTTCTTACAGATCTGCCTGCTCTTTGCTCCAAATCATGCCTATTACTAAGTTGCCTGCTGTACCAATGATGAGGGTTTCTTCAATTAGTTTTGATACTCAATATTTAGGCAGCTGTACAAGGAATCAGAAAACATTTGGATGTTTTCTATAAATATGAATAAAAATGAGAGGAATAGCAGAAGTTTTAGGACAGACTGATGCCAACCAATTGTCCCAAGGAATAGTCCAAACAGTCGGATACGTTTATAATAGCAAAAAGCTGTTGAAGAAAAATGTGTTAATCCGTACAGTTGTGGAGGAACATTGAAACATGGCCCATCTTACCAAGTTTCACAATGAATAGTAAGTGGGAACTGAAAAAACCAAACTGTTGCCTGAACATTGTTACCGTAAATGAAAAGGGAAAGAAACACTGTAGGTGGGGATAGTAGTTCTGAGCCATTCCTTTGGTGTCTTATATGTAACTGTTCCAAAAAAACCTCAATAGGACTTCACCGTCAGAAATCTCCCGTTCTGCAGACTGCCTGTCTATTCTTATTGGCCACACGCAACCCCCGAGCACCTCTGACGATAGAAAAAAAAAAAAAAGAAAAATAATATCATTTGACGTATTTCACATTTCCACTTCTGTTCAGCGATTATTTTTCCTTCTGTCTGTGGTTGTTTAACTTTGATCCAGTCAGGCGAGAACAGAGAAGAGTGGAAACGAGCCTATGTATTTTCCCTCCTCGTGTCAAGACGCAGCACAGCTGCTATCTGTATGGTCAGAGGTGGACTCAAGCACTTCGAAGATAAAACTGGTATTTAAAAGAAAACAATATTTTGATTATGGCTTAGTGATATATATATATATATATTAGCCAAAGATCATTATTTTACTGATTAGCTCATGAAAATAGGGACTCTTCTATTTTCTCCAAGTAAAGGCTTTTGAACTATGGAGGACCTGATAGGAAAGCACCATTCTGGCATCAAACTCCAGAAGCTATGCTGCAACCAGTGATCAGCCGTACATTTTATGGAATATTCCCTTGCATGAGGTACATTGTGCATGTTTAGGCCTTCCTGCTCACCAGCTGTTCAGCTACAACCAAATTTCAGTCTTAGTGGAGCAGGGAGCAAAGAGGCTTGTTTTGGGATAAAAGCTTGAGCTGCTGTTTCAGCCTGCAAGCTGTCTCTGTTGCACTGGCAGCTACCAATTAGGTGACTCAGTCCTCAGCAGTCACAGTAAGTCAGAAAACAGCAAAGTTAGTGGTACAGACAATGGCGTGGCCACTGCTCCATCCTATTTTGAGATCAGTGTTTAAATGGACCATTGCAGCTTTCCTTTCTCTGTCGCAATACACAGGCCCACCTGCTCAGCTGCTGAATCCCCACATATGATGGTACTATGTGGGCCAATGCTTTCAACAGAAAGTCTTGGAAAGTGCGCATGAAAACTGTCCCTCCGTGCAGACGCCTAAATAAAATGCACACCTTCAGATGCACTGTTCTGAAAACCCCGAGCTTTATCTTTGGTGACATTTTGCTAAGATCTGTTATCTGTGTGATGCTATGAGTGACCTAGAAAGAGATGAGCAGAATTCTTGTTTTTAGAAATGGAAAATGTTGCTCTTTTTGGAGTACTCTGCCACGCAGAAATATTTGGGCACACGCGGTGTGGCCTTTTGCCTTTTCTTTGCTATCACTTCCTAAGATGCTTTTTCTAAGCCCAGTGGAACTGCCCAGTGCCAATGTGTAAGCTGCAGAAGCATCTGGACATGATTCAGGACGTTTCCACTCACAGTGTCACTGGCCCGGGGCACACAAGTATGCAGAGGGGCAGCAAAGCAAGGGGTATTTGTGACACACCACATCATTTCTGGTGACTGCTGCAGGCCACATACTGAGGAGTGTGGATTGAGCTTGCCTATGGATTTCTCAGTCATTTCTTTCAGTGTCTCTGCTGTCAAGGAATCAGTTCTCTGGTTCTATTTTCAATTCATTCAGAAAATCCAAAGCAGATTTCCCCATGTCAGCTGCAGCAGGGTGCAGAGGTGTGGGGTAGGGCTCATGCTCAATGCTGGGGAGCAACATGCAGGTCCTGGGTGCTTAGCACAGCCAGGGACATTGTGTGGACAGCTACAGACAGCAGATGGGTTTTGGCCGCACAGTTCCACTGGTTCATGTTGCACAGTCTGCGTATTTGTATCAATCAGAAATCGTGCTGCATTAAAATACCGTACAACGATCTGCTGTATCACTGATACAAATGCACCACCCCAAAGACCCTAATTCTGGAGGCTGTCTTGTGTGAAAACCAGAACCTGCCTGAAGGATTTCACTTAGTTAGCTAACTGCCATTAAGAATTATTCTTTTGTCAGAGGTAAGCCAAGGCCTAAAAAACAGAAGATACAGCTCTTAACTAGAAGGAGTAGTATTAAAATTACGTGCTCTGAATCTGGACAAGACTCAGTCTGTGAGCTGGAGGATTGGTCAGAGTTGACTAAAGAAGGGATTGATTTGAATTTGTATCTTTAGATACAATCTTGCAGTTTCCCAAATATTATCCTTTTCCGATTGAATAATGAAAGAGCAAATGCTTTGCTGAAAGGGCATATGAGAGGCAAAACACTGCCTAATATTTAATCAGACAAAGTTACATTACAAAAAGAAAGGTTTAAAAGATACAGTTAATTATTTTTCCTATCAGAAATAGAGAAAAATTTCCAGACTGGGAAAAATCTCCCTCTGCAAGCTAGCAGTTAAATATTCGGAAGAAGTAATTATCAGTGCACGATCTTCTTCCTCTCTCTGTTGGTAATCTACACAAGGGAGAATAAAAATGGATGAACTATTTGGGGACACATCGCTCTTAATCCAGAACACATCAATCTACACATTATTCAGAAAGATTTGCTTTTCAGTCGATTCAGATTGCACCTATAGAAATGCATAGCAGGAATATCAACTTAAGCAAGGGCTAGAGTCTTCCCAAAGCTAAACAGACACTGTTCTGTAGTCTTACCTTCTTAGTGTGCATTCTCCCTCTCAATTACTCATCCATAAAAATGTAAATGTTGGTACAGAAATGAAGGCTGCACAAACGAGAAAAAAAAAAAAGATTAAACCATTTGTCAATGGTGTAAGTGGTTTGAAGAGAAAAGCTCATATCTGCAGTGCTGCATTTCTTTGGCGTACAAAGCAAATGGGTCAGCAAAGAGTCTTCCTAAAATAAAAAAAAAATCAGCCTAACCACTGGTTCCGCCCGTACATTAATACTTCTGTTGGCTTGTGGGGGCTTCTCTTACTCAGAAGTGAACTGAGACTGACAGTAATGCTTGTTTACCACGTATCTGATCAACCATACACAACCTTTGCCAAAATAGCTAAGTTTGGAAAGATCAATGCATTCATTAGGGTAGGAACATAACTTTTAAGGATTACTGAAAATGAAAAACAAACATAGGTCATGAGCACACACACTACTGAAGTTTTGCAGAAACCAGAGGTAGTCTCCAGCTGAAGACCAGATGTTCTACTGCTTAAACAAACTGCGCTTGATTCCTTTCAATTCAAGAGAGCAGAACTGGGCTTTGAAATTCCTAAAATTTTCATGAAAAGAAAGATGTACAGTAGAGGACTCATATCATCTGATATCATACCATGTGAAGAGGAGTCAAAGACCTCTAACAGTTTTAACAGCTGGAACAAGGTTGCAGTGCCTGCCTGAAGGAGAGGGAAGGCATCACCTGTGCTAGTGCCACAGAAATCCCTTCCTCAAACACAGCCTGATGACAAACACCACGCATTTTGCTGGTAGGGTCCTTCTAGAGGTCATCAATGAAATTGCCCAAAGCACCTTCCACTGTGGATGCTGAAGGCAGCATGTCAAACAGATCTTCCTCATTAGGGGGAGCTGGTTGTAAGTTCAGAACTGAGTTTCTCCCAGAATCCTATAATAATCTTTTCTTTGATTTCCTTAACAGGAAAAGCAGCAGTGTTAGAGAGATCCAGAAGCAGATATTTTGGGATATGCAAGAGGGGCTGGACGGGAGAGGGAGCTGGCCAGGCTCTGCAGTGCTGGGACCAGAGGAGAATAAAAATAAGGCAAGTAATAAGTGGTGGTGGAAGAGAGAAGGGAACAGAAGTGAAGGAGAGGGTTGTGCATGGCAAAGCAGAGCCAATGCATCCATGCCTGCTGAGGCAGGTCCACACAGGTGAGGAAAACCTCCACACTGCCTGGAAAGGTTCTAGCTCAAGTGATAGTGGCCAGCGCTGGGGCTGTTTGTATCCCAGCCCTGGTCACAGAGGTCAGGTGTCTGCATGACTTCTGAGCAGGGAATGTAAACTTCTCTTTTTCTTTAAATGTTAGAAATCTAGTCATCAAAACAAGTTCTACCTCGCCCCAAAAGATAGCTTAGTAAAATCTTGTTCAAAGCACAGAATCCAGTGTTAAAAATTAAGAAATGCCCTAGCTGCTTCACTGCTCCTTTCTGCTTGTTGCTGGTTTGAGACCTTCCCACCCACCTTTGCTTATTCAGTGCTGTGACTGTGGCTTCTACTGTGAGAAAAGCCTTTAAAAGTCCCCAAAAGTCTGAAAATCATGAGTCAGACTCCCTCAAAAGAGTGAGGAGGGGATTTTTTTTTTTTCATCTGTGTAACCATCGCTTTTGGTTTGTGCATGTGCATGAAACAGAACTTTTCAGCCCATGAATAGGGAATCTGTGGGGCTTTCAGCTTCTCTCTAATTTACCAAAGCTGAAGTCAGGCTGTGTTCTCTCACTCCTTTCCCATCTGTTTCTTATCCCAGCAATTAATTCTGCCCCGAATTCCATAATAGTCACTGACTTCCTCTGTTAAGGCAGTTGCAGAATTCCTTTTGCCTGTGTTGCTTGGGTTCAGCCCTCAAACTATATGTAGTGATCACAAGCTAAAAAGAGCAAGATTTTTTCCAACACAGGGACAGAAATTGTGCATTTTCTGTATTCTCAACTTAGATTGCCTGGAGTCCTGAGGCTGCCAGAAAGCAGTGCCTTGTGCTGGATGCCGATGCGAAACACTGAATGCCCTCAGCATGAGAAGTTTGCTGATTTTCTCAGTTGTGTTGCCTGTGTTTTTTCTCTAAGCTTCATGTTGCGAGTGAAAGCTGGAAACAGTCCTGCATTGTTTTTCATCCGTTTGCAACAAAATTATCAGGTTTGTAAGGAGCAATGAGATTTAGATGAGCACATCACTTTAAAAAAAAAAAAATTAATATGGGAACTTACACTTGAATTACATGGCACGAAATAATGTGAATAACTAGGTCAATAAACTGAGTAATTTTTCTGTCAGTAGCAAGAATTATGTGGTAAAATCTGTGCGGTTGTAATTGAAAATCAACAATGGTACTCAAAAAGGGACTTAACTAAGCAAAAATAGTTATTGCTGCTCTTAACTACAAGAGCTTGCCTTTGCAAGCATACTGCTCTTTCCTGGCAGTTCCCTGAGAGCTTGATGGGTTCTGGTTAGTGCTGTTCTGCTCTGTACCTGGATTTTCTTTTTAGAGCTGTCTGAAGGACTTTGCTTGCAGCAGAGCTGTAGCCGTACTGTGGGATACACTTCCACAGTCTTCTCTAAAAACAGTATTTTCTTGCATCAGTGTTGCACAACTAATCTGTTTTCCTCCATCTCCTCTTGTCATTGTACCTGAGTGAATCTTGGATTTAAAAGCTAGGGATGATGAAAAGAAGGCGGTTGAAACAATCTCCCAGGGTTTCTTTGTATAGTATTTCTGAACAACTTACTTAGCCTTTTGTTAGAGTAGATCAGGCTCTGTCAAAAACAATCCTTTGTGTGCGCTTTTGCAGCCCCATAAAATAAAGCAGCCACCAAGAACTGAATTATGCAAGTAGTGCAGGCTGCATAGTACCTACAGGTTCCAATTTCTACTTGTTGCATTCTCAGTTATGCTATGGAAACTGCATTTGACCACAAGTGCTGCAATATGATACCATTATATCAGCCATTCATCAACAGGTCTGCAAATCGTTATTTAATCAGCCACTAAACATCAGCAAGTGTTTATGAAAGAAAAAAGCACTGAGAATAACTTCAACTGTTCCTTTTTTTTAAAAAAAAAGGACATGCCATCATAAAGTGGTGTAGTACACCTCATTTTTAGCATCATGATTTTCATATGTATAATTTGGTCTCTACAACCATCTGAAAGGAGGCGGTGGTGGTGGTGTTTAGATAGGGGTTGGCCTCTTCTCCCAGGTAACAGTGATAGGATGAGAAGAGGGAATGGCCTCAAGTTGCACCAGAGGATTTTGGTTTGAATAATCAGGAAAAATTTCTTCTCAGAAAGAGTGGTGATGCAGTGGCACAGGCTGCCCAGGGAGGTGGTGGGGTCACTGACCCTGGAGGTGTTGAAGAAACGTGGAGATGTGGCACTGAGAGATAGGGTTAGTGTGTGTGGTGGAGATGGGTTGGTGGTTGGACTGGGTGATCTTAGGGGGTCTTTTCCAACCTTAGTGATTCTATGATTCTAATTAACATATCCCATCCGGTCTGCTGAAGAAGACATTATCAAAGGCTTCCATCTTTTGCTTGTTAATATCAGGCTGATTTAAATTAGAAGGAAGTAAAAAAACGCTAATGGAAAATTGTCACTGAAAACCACATAATCCTGTGTGCCTGCAGACTTTGCGGGGTATCCGATGAGCTGCTGAGTCACTGACGACAGAGATGTGGGGCTGCAAAAGGACTGGTGCTGCATGCCACTGTTTAAAAGGTCAAATGGAAAGCCTGACAACTGGAATAAATTTACTGCACAAATGTGCATTGAGAGCCTAAGCCAAATGATGAGAGTGCAGTTTTTTGCTCAGTCTTAAACACTGCTGACCAACAGTGCACTCTGTGTTTCTTTTGTTTAACATATAATGCTGAAGTTGTTAGTGGGTTTTTGTGTATGGGTTGTCAGCTTTTTATAAATGGATAAAGCAGGAAATATCCCTTGAAGAAGCTCAAGAAATAAATGAAGAGTACTGAAAACAACTCCTCATCTCGCCAGGTCCAAAGCCAATCCCTGAAATCTTCTGTTAGTTTCAGAAAACCAGAGAACTGTTTCCCTGTGCTTTTTGCTCATGTGTGTTTGACGTTAACTTATCAGATCTCTGAGAAGATGTGGAGGATGTATTACTTGTTAGCTCCCATTCAGCATTTTAGTCTTGTCATTCAGCTGAAGAGTAAGGAATGGCAGTGTGCAGCATAGCCAAGCAACACCAGTCATTGTAAACACAAAGACTGACCAACTGAAAGGAGCTGTTGGCAATTCCTTCCCTGACAAGAGGTCTCAGATGAGGAAAACTAGTGATGAATGTTTTTTTCTGATGGCAGTATTGGTTTGTGAATGATTCACATGTAGGAGCCTGGACTAAGATGGGCAAATAACGTGGTGACACGTGCTCCTGGAACCCTAAATTCTGAGCACCCCCAGGTAAAAACACCCAAATTGTTTGACATGGCAATGACAAATCATCAGGCTGGTGATTTAGGAGCAGTCCTGCCCAAAAGCACACAAACAGGTTTTGGACCTGCAAGCCTAGAGGGTTGTACAGCTTCATTTGTGCCACCTGTGCCTGAATCTGCTGGTGGTGCTCAGGGACTTCTCCAGTGCCTCCTCATTTGCAGCGTGGCTAATCCACAACATGGATTAGGCACCTGCAGAAATGTGAGCACTGGCTGTACTGGATCACTGAGTATTAAACCCTCAGCATCTTTTTTCTTTTGTTTCTCAATCAGACTTGCAACTTGGTTTACATCTTTGATAGGGACTGCTCTGTATCCACGTGGTGTTTAAATCTGGATGTGTTTATTCAATCATGTATAGGTTTTATTCACAGAACTAAGCCTTTCCTCTTGTCTATCTTCTGTTGCAGGATTCTTTTTGGCTTTCATGTGTTCATTTTGTGGTCATTTTCTAAGCCTTCCCACTGCTCAAATAATTTCTGTGGAATCCCTCTGCTCTATCATGTTAAATGCAAGACAGAGGTCTGTTTGCTACAGGCTGGCTATGATGAGCTCAGCCTCACTGGCATGTCCTGTTCGCTGTCAGTATGTTCCCTTCTGCTTCATGCTGATCCACTCTCCAAGGACCTACTGCTTTCCTACTGCATATTTAGGAGTACATTTTTTTTAATACTTCCAAAGCATCCCAATTTCAATTTTCTTATGCCTTTGGGAAATGTCCCTGTCCCCTGTTCATCAGAAAGATGTTCATGTTCCTTGGATTTCTTTGTTTACTGCACAGTGCCTGCTTCTTGCTGCACTGTTCATTTTCAATTGTCTTCAGCTGTGGCTGAAGGCCTTCTAAGGCATGGGGCTGTTACTGTTCTGCTTGGATAGTCCCTAAAATTTCATATGCAAATAATAAATAGTGGTAATTACTAGGAACGTGGTGAGCATTATCAAGTAAAATCTACTGAAGTTGATGTAATTTTTAAAAAAGCAGTAGTGCCTTGGACAAGCCAATTTCTCAGTGGAAATTGCTGAAATAAGAGTCGAACAATTTCATTTTTGTCAAATATTTATGCCACCTTCTGAACTAGAGAAGTTTCAGAGTGGCAACTATGCCACAAAAGATACTGTCCTAGACTCCATTTTCCATTAAATACATAGATTCAGTTTCAGTCAGTGCTTTGTTTTTTAAAAATGGATTATTTTGTAGTTTAGAGGGAACTCATCTGCCATCTTTACATTTTCACGTGGCGTTCAAAAGCCATCATAAACTTTTGAACTTAAGGACAACGAGGCAGCATCTCACATCCTACTCATTTATATCAGTTCTTTCTAACTCCAGCTTGTAGAAAGGAATTAATTCCAAAAATATGCACGCACCTTTTAGCTCGCCTGATGCAAGACTAGGCAGCACGTGGTCCGTGCAGTGGATGTGTGCTGAGACGTGGCTAGGAAAGGCTAGTCTATTTTTTCCCTTCAAGGATTAACTATTTTCCCCTGTCTCTGCTTTCCCGTTTCATGCAGTATGAGCACGGAACAAATATGACAGAGCACGGATGCCAGAAAAGTTCTTCTCTTCTTTTTTTACTGCACAGTGCTTGCTTCTTAACCTTCCTAGGGAAAGCACAAGTAGTTAAACAGAGCAGAGAGGCAGTGCTATAGACACAGGACAGCACTCTGAGGGATGGGAGGCCGCTGAGGAGGTGCGTGGTGCCAGCCAGGAGTTGTGTTTGTGTGGTGGGGATGGCTGAGAGCTGGTGCTGGTTCTAAGCAGCTCTCAAGCCATTGGAGGCTTTGTGGAAGGCTCATACTGCAGAGGACTGACAGAGGTTGTTTGGGTATGTTCCTGAGGCAGCCTCTGGTGCCCACTCTGCTGCCACCTGCTTGTGTGAGCATGCATTCAGGGATGGCAGGTCTCATCAGCTGCACAGGAGCAGCTTCTCAAAGGAGCTGTTGTCTGGAGCACTTGCCCAGACAGCCAGGCAAACCCCTGTCAGCCTGCCTGTGTGTTTTCCTTCCCGAAAGCTAAACTTAGCCCTAGGCTGGAGGAGCAGGCTCTGGCTGACCCAGGATGTTTGTGGTCTGCTTTGAGTAACAGCACCCTCAGTGTGAGCTCAGGAAGTGCTGTGGGGAACTCGTAGAAGGAATACAGATCTCTGAGCAACATCTCCAGCTGCTTTTCCAGAAGTGGGCTTGTGGAGCCCTTATTTGAAGCAGCATTTGGCAGTGTTCAGTCGGTACTGGCAAATCCATAGATGAAAATCTGCTTGGCTAATTGTGCTCACCTCCTCATTCTGCTCACAGGGAATGGCTGAGAGGCAGCAGAGATGAGTGGCAGGCAGGAGACGTGTTTTGGTGACCTCCACTGGAGTTGACCAAGCTACGTTGGCTGCCCCAGCGTGGCAAGGCTTGGTTGCAGTAAATCTCTGCATGTGGAGGTGAAAGCTCCACATGGGCAGGGGGAGGGGGGGGCTGCAGGGGACAGGAGCAAGGGGTGGGTGCAACCTGCCCCTTACTAAAGAGCAGAGAAACTGGATCATAAATGCCTTTGGTTGGAAGGAACCTTAAAGCCCACCCAGTTTCAACTCCTTGCTGGGGCAGAGTTGCCAGCCACTAGGTCAGGTTGCTCAAAGCTCCATCCAACCTGGCCTTTAATGCCTCCAGGGGTAAGGTATCCACACCTTCTCCAGGCAAGAATGGAGATGGGATGGGACAGGAGAGGTGATTTCCCAGGGACCACAGCAGATCCTGGTGGGGGAACTGAGTGCTCGTCACATACCTTGCCAGCGTTGAGGCTGGGAAACCAGTGGGCAGCTCCTGTACCCATGCCCTTGTGCCACAGGAGCTGGGCTCCCATCATCAAGGTGATGGGATGCTGGCCTCAAGTCCACGGATGCTGCCTGCTCCACAGTCTCCCTTTGTTTCTGGTGTTGGCACGTCCAGAGGCTGTGGTTGCATTTCCTACACCCACTGGGAGGATGTGGGATTTTCCTGGCTGCAAAATGCAGCAGTGAGAAGCTCTGCAGGCTGGGCAGTGACTCAGCTGCTGGTCATGGAGATGAGGCAGTCCAGACGGGCTCTCGCCTCCTCATGCATGTGGCAGTCCAAGCCTCGGTGCTTCTGCAAGCCTTAATCCTGTTGTTTTCCACCCTACTCTTAATTTTGTGACCCAGGAGGTGAATAAATTAATCTCACCAGCAGGAGATACCCTAATTGGTTTGGAGAAACAGAGACATGATTATTATTTTAAAAATATTTCATTCCTTTCATTATAGTCATTTCTGCAGAAACACAGTCAGAAGTTGCTGTGTAGGAGTATGGATTTCTGGTAACAAAGCCACCTACACAAATTCACTGCAGGAAATAGGAAGCCCATACCAAAAGCCTTCATTGTCTAGGGCCTGGTTTTGCAGAAGTGCTAAGTGCCGCTCAGTTCTCCTGATGCTGAACCCGTAGCAGGAGGTGGTTGGGATTGAAGCATCCTAGATCTTGACTTAGTCATAGTATTTCATGACATTTGATAGCGAGGAGGATTCTGAATATTTGCACAAAAACCCCCACTTAATAAATAATGTCCTTTCTAATGCCTCTATTACATCTTGTTTTGGTACTAGGAAGGTACTAGGCTTCTTCCCACTCCTCTTATGAAAGTCATGTTGTTTCTGGGAACTGCTCTAGCAATTTTGATAGTATTTTCTACTGATTTTCTCTTGGATTTGTAATATTGCTGTTTTTAATACCATAAATGGCTTTCTGCACAAGGACCCCAAGCGTGTGATGACTTGTTTTATCTGGACTCAACAGAGAATATGTATTTGTTTTGCAGGATGAACAGAAGTAATACTTGGGACTGTCAGCCATTTTGTTAAATGCTTTATTGGACCTTAACATGAATGAGGAAGCTGAAGAGTTGCCTGGTAAGGGATGTGCTTACCAAATTCTATTCTCAACTACAGAATTTTTCTGCTTACAGAAAATAATTGCACTTATTTTGCAATTGCAATGTTATTTACAAAACCATGCATCTGCTTTAGACAGACTGTACCCCCACTGGTGCATGGTGGGTTTTTTCCACCTTGGGGAAAAAAAAATCTTGTTTTGTTTCTGCAAAACGTACCTTTAGAACCACAAGTAGCAGCTTATACTATCAGAATTGAAAATTACTGAAAAATCTTTCTTAGCTGAGTTTATTTGGAAGAGTTGCATGCAAAGCTGGTTTCTGTTTCTCTTTGTAAATAATTAGCTATCAAGCAGTGAGTAATTGACAGCTTTGGAAATAAGTGACAAGGATTTGAATATGGCATTACCAGTCCTTCCTGCTCAAACTTACAGAAGGGACCTTGTCAGGAATCTGAAACAACAAATAACACATACCTAGATGTTGGGTTTCATAGATAGCGTGGCTCTGTGTGCCCCATTTTTTGGACCTTATCTGTACCTCAGTCTCCTATTATTTTATTAACCTCACTTTCAAAATTGAGCCACTCTGCAGTCATCATCACCTTTGACTGCACATAATTGACTACATCATACAAACTGACTTGCACAAAACATTCAAAAGGTGTGGGAACCATGTTTCTGTGTATTTCATCTTTGGATGATCTTGCCATAAGCTATTTAAAGAGGACACATCAGCTTCATTTTTATTTTAAAATAGCTTTTAAAAATATGTGTTTCCTTAAATTGAGATAATCTGGTAGGACATCTTTAGAAGTTCATATAGATGTGGCTTGTTCCTAGTGAGATGTATTTATAAATCAGACTTACAGTGTTTATGGTCACCTTTTTCTTGATGAATTTTGTGTGTGATGCCTTGCAGCACAGCCCTGCCTCATGTCCCTGAACTGTGGCACTGGAGTGGCAGTATCCATCCCAGCATTGCCTTGACTTTGTCTTTGGGCTTAACCCATTGGGTTTTTGTTCCAGAGAAGTAAGGGTTACACTTCTTCACAGCGAACACACCCTATCCTACGTGGGACTAAAATATTACAGCAAATCCACTCTCTTTCCAAATGACACTTCTAAGTTCATGCTCACGTTTGTACTTGTGAACTTCAAGTAGTAGCAGACTGTGAAATTTGCATGTGTGCATACAGCATGCACTTCCATGCACGCACAACAAACATTGGGAGAATAAATGCATGCAAAACTGTTTTATGGTTGTGCCCAGAATCTTTCATATTTCCAACTCAGGCTTGACAGTTTTGTTTTGTTCCTACTCACAATGTAAAATCTGACTGACAAAAAGTGACTTTTCAAGTTTGTAGTTCGTGGCAGCCAGGCTTCCAAAGAAGCTAAGAGCTACAGTTTTAGGTTCCTGTCTCTATGAGAGTGAGCCCCTAAAAATATGCAAGGTCAAAAAAGGGCTGAGTCTTTTAAAGGTAGGTACCACAGTCTCTGCAACTTGCATGTTCTGCTGCACTGAATGGGAGCACATTTCCTGTGTGTTATAGCTCTGCTGGGCTCCTGATGCAGCAGGGAGGCTTGGCTGATGGCTTCAAGACTCTCTCTCTGTACTTCTTGAGCAATTGGTCACGTACAGATCAGGTTTTGGAGTGTCAAACTTCCCGGGTCCTTTGTCTTGAACCAACTGTAACTCTACATCTTTTCCTCATGGGCCCTATCTTTCTCCAGCAGTAGATATGTACAAGCTGTAAAACCCTTGATATTCTGAGCCATCATTAACCTGTTAGGCAGCTGTCCATCTACCCTGCTTGTGAGCTTTGGCCAGGCAGTTTTCTGAAAACTTATTTCTTGGATCACTCTCCAATACCAAAAGGCTATTGGAATAAGACATCCATCCCAGTGTAAACTGTCTCTGTAAGGTCAACACACTTACCTTGGGGCAAAGGTCTAATTCTCAGATCCTTCTTCCACTTGTCTCAAAGCAAGACTGAAATTCCAGTTTTCCAACATTCCAAGATGAATGGAAGAGAGGACTACCAGCATTCCACAATGAGTCTGGCTCTTTCTGCTTAAACTGGTTCCACTTGGTAGCAGCATTTCTAAAGAGAGAAAATAAGCCTGCAGAGTAGTGGTTGGAGAGCTCAGGAGGACTGTGTGAAAGGCAAACTCAGCTCTCTGCTCCCCTGAAAGCATGCCTAGAGCTACTGATACAGAGTGGGAGTTTGAGAAAGTGTGGTTTGGGGGCTTAGCTTTGAACAAGCAGCTAATTAATTAGAATATTTTGAGCTGGAGTTCCATGAAAAGTGCTGAGTTTTTTAAAAAAGGAACAAGCAAAAGAATTGGTATCCAACTGTGTTTTTCAAGTCCCAGCAGGCTGGTATTTGTTAGCCTACGTTTGATCATCGTTAAAAGCCACAGAGAAGAAAAATCAGCATCGCCCGCACATTAGTAACTGGATGCCCTCTAGCGAGACTGCCAGACTCTCAGATCTATCAGTTCTTTACTATCGTAGAGAGAACTGGAAAGACTTACACATCTTAATGTAGAGATGAAGGAGTGCACATCCTGTAGTTGAGCAGTGTGTAGAATGCCCACTGAAATCAGAACTCCATGCCTGCTCAGTGTGGCCCTTCACAATCACTCTGAGCTGTAGCAAAGGGGTGATTGTTGTCTTCTTTTTGCTGGGGCCACTCAGCCAGGTGTGCACCCAGGCTCTCTGGGTCTGAGTATACCATATGTTACTTTATGACTGGTCACTCACAAGTGTGCTACTTACAGATGTAATGCAAAAGGAAATAATCTCTGCAGAGTTATTCTCATAGGAATTCTTTCCTCAAATATCAAGGACCATCTCAGTCTGCAGGCCGGGCAGGTTGGTCGCTCCCCTGCAGCAGGAGGTATGAATGTTGTGTCTGCTATTCCCGTTTACTGAAGGATGTCTGAGGAGCACCCTGAATTTGTTATTTACTCTCTGTGCCTGAGTGCTGTAAATGCATCAGACAGCTGCGGCTGGTTTCTGTTAGCATATGTAACTAAGCTTGGAAAGAGAACTTGTGTTTTGGAGCATCTTAGGAACATTTTTTTTCACTTCTGCTTCTCTAAAGCCAACTGAAGATTCCCTTTACTGTGTGACTGGCAGGATTGTGGGACTGAGAGATAACAACTTCAAGTTGCACAGGGAAGATAGCAGGAAGGATTAATCTAAAATTGCCATCCAATTGGCGTATTTTGGAATTTAACTTCTAAGTAACCTTTTTTTTTCTTTTGAACTACTTGGTATCTATTAAAACGCCAGCGCATTTTCATATAAAAGCATTTTTCATTGGATGTAATTTGCAACATTATTTCCCAAGCAACTATTATACCCTAGCAACACTTTGATATTTAGGTGCTTGCCAAACACAAATTACAGTTCCACTTTTCCTTTTGTCCAGTTTCCAACTGAAAATCAAACTGAAAATTCAGCTTTGCTGGTGTCGAGGAGGAGGGTTCCACTGGAAATACATGTTGAAGCATCTGAACTACAGCTGTCCAAGTGGAACTGCAAATGCCAGGTAAGAACCTGCCCCCCTCTCAGCATGACGAGGTAAAGGCATGCATAGAATGGAGCTCACAGCCATCTGCTTCTGGCTCAGGAATGAAGCTATCTGCTCTGCATCAGGTGCTGGTCTCTGTGTCCACATACTGATGATTTCTCTTGGATTCAGGTGCTTTTAGAGATGAGTCCCTTCCCACAAGGAAACCTGAATCACTGCTTTGCCTCCATTTCAGTGCTTTCGTGCTAAAGAATTGAATCCAGGTCTCTGAGAAGCGCTCCAACTTCTTAAGTTAGTCTATTTTTGAGTATAGAGTGAAGAGGGGGTGGGGGTGCAAGTAATCTGTCTTCTCTAGTGAAACTGTTTTATTTAGAATAAGCCACTAGGGCAGAGTCTGGAAAAACATCTGCAGAGAATTTTCACAATTCACTGAGCAGAATGTCGCTAGCCTTGTAGAAGGATAATTGGGCAGCTCATCTCTGGTTCCTCACAAAAACTTAACTCTGAGCTCAGCACTGGCTTCAGTCAGGCTCCTTTTCCACCACCAGCTATACAAATGTAAACAAGAAATTCTTTAAGGTGTAGAAGGATTCACAGTGACAATGATTCTGTGAAAACAATTTGCACAGAACCACAGCACTGCTGTGGGCTGCTGCCAAAGTTACTGATAGTCATCATACGTGGTCTCTGTGGCTAAAGAGAAGGCAAGATATCTCTCACTATAATGCAGACTAAAGCAGCATGAGACACTTGTTCTGTTACGTTAACATTTGCAAGTTCTGTGCTAATTCAGGCACGGACCAACATTCCAGACTTGAGAAATTAATGTGCAAGCCAGAAATGAAATTTCCTCATCAGTAAGTATGACTGTGTGTCTTTTTCCTACCTTCAGAAGTCAAGTAACAGGATTAGAACAGGAAGAGAGATGTGACATGCATCATAGGTAAACAGCAGTCATCAATCTCTTCCTGTGACAGTATTAAAAGTACAGTCACTCTAATCAGCTCTGGGTTTCCCCATCATCAACTAGAACTTGAAATTTCCCTTTCTGATTATAAGTGGTTAGTACTAGAAACTTTTAATCAGCACAGCAGAAGAGGGAAAGACTATTGCAACTAGGAATTTCTCTCTCTAAAAGAAAAGATAAAGCAAAAGCATACTTGGTGAACTGCTTAACACTTCAAAATTATTTTTGAAAATGTAGTGTTGTCAGTGTAAGTTATGAAACACATCACATCGTTAACTCGCAAAACAGTTTTATTTCACACTATACAAAGTTAATACACATTTTAAAAAGCTTACAATACTCTAGCTTACATCTACTGCCACTGAACGTCTAAACAGATATCTGAGGTTGTTATGGCTGTGAGCACGTTTAAGCCTACTGCGTAGGTTAGAAAGGATCTATTCAGAGAGCAGTTCAGAGTATGAAACTCAGAGGACTACATGCCAGCTCCACATTTGCACGCTAATGAGAAGTGTCAATAAACACTTCCCCTTTTCACTGCTGAAAGTAACTCTCCCCGTGGTGGGCCCTTACAGCTCATCAGAGCTGAGGCAGCTGTAATAAGGAGCCAAACAGAGACATGGATTAGGGTATACAGTTTCCCCAGGCTGAATGCTGTATCATGACACAAGGATAAATCCACCTTGCAGAAGCAAATAATCAGATTTCAGGCTGTGCATTGCTGCTATGTCAGAATAAGATGGAAGTGTGGCTCTCCAGTAAATTCTGGATTGATAGTATTTTATAAAAGAAATATTCAAAAACTGAAAGTACTTGATAAGAATAAAAAAGGGTGTGATACCTGAAATGAATTTGAACTGCATGGATCTAAATATATCCACAGGTGTCCAAAGTGAGCTATTTTTTCACTTCAGATGCAACTTCTCTCTGCTACTTGACTCTAAATAGCTAGAGAGAACTTCCTCTACTGTGCCCTAGAACTGTGCTTTCCTTAAGTACTTAAAATCATGGCATAATAACAATTCCGCAAAGTCTCTGGAGTAACAGCAATGGCACAAAATGTTGACTGGTCATACTATAAACTTTGAAAATCCAAGCAGGTAAGACTCAAGTAAGCCAGTTTTCAGATATCAGATCATAGAATAGTTTAAGAAAAGATTGTTTACTTATGGCATGCTGCTTGGAATGAAGAACCAAAAACTAGATATATATGTTTGTTTCCCACTAGGTCTAAAATGAACTTGCTAGGAGAATACAGTGTTTAATTACAGAAATAAATATAAATATGCAATTGATTTCTGAGACTTTCATGGAAATAAACAAAAGGACACAAAAAGAACCTAAAAGCCTTAAAAGGAATAAAAATACTGCACTCGTACTTTGGTTCTTTAAGGTGTTATGAGTTGATCTCTTTATTATGTAGTCTTGGGAAGGTGAGTCTAGGCTTCTCCAAGAAACAGCAGTAATCTTCACAACCCAAGTGAAATGTTTTCAGATTGTTTCAATTGTCTACTTAAGACATAGCATTCTTTATCCAAAATGGCAATTAGTGAAATCTTCATTTGGGAGCCTGCCAAATGAAGAGAAATGAGGAGAAAGGGACCCTGCCTTGCCGGCTCACTCATCCTTCTTTTTCATTTCTGCAATATTTTTTTATTTCTGCAGTATCTCACTTGAACAGTTTGTTGGATACCAGAGCCCCCTCCCAGCAACTAACTTTGGTGAAAGAGAAGAATGAGATGAAAATCTGTCCTTTCAGACTTTCATTACATAGCGTAATAATATGCAGGAGACACAAACCCATTTTTAAGTCTTTTCCCTGTTGTCTTTTGGAACAGCTGTAAGGCAACAAATCTTAATATAAGCTAGTTTTCTTCATGATTCTCAAAAATTCTTGCTCGCTCACTTCTCCATCTCCATCTCGATCAGCTTCATCAATCATTTCCTACAAAACACAGAGTATATCTGATCAGGCACTGGGCTTGACTCTAAGCATAAGACCTTCTATTCGTTAAAAAACAACAAATCAGAAGTACTTAATAAGAAAACAGAACCGTATATTTTATTATTCTGCACATTTCTAACCTCTCAACTCTTTCTGTATTGCATGAATTTCCCACCCTGTCCTTAGGAACTCCAGGGATTGGGAAAGCTCTGGCAAATCAGAATTTACCTGAAGCTCTTCATCGGTTAAATTTTCTCCCAGCTCCTTGGCAACCCTTTTCAAGTTTTTGAATGAAATCTTTCCTGTCCCATCGTCATCGAATAATCTGAAAGCTTTCAAAATTTCTTCCTTTGAATCCTTTTCACTCTAGAAGGAAAGTAAAATATTTATTACTTACAAAACACCTGCTACTGTGATATATCCTTTTATAGTATTCTTTATGCTGTCCCAAGATTATATAGATGTATTTTTAAGAACTCCTACCATTTTTTGTGTCATCATAGCTAAAAAGTCTTCGAAGTCAATGGTGCCACTTCCTTCTTTGTCAATATCTGCTATCATTTTCTTAATTTCTTCTTTCTTTGGCTCAAAGCCTAAAGCACGCATCGCAACCTGTGCCAAAAAACAATTGTGTTAGGAGGCCACCAGAATTCCAAAGGCAGCAGCTACACGAATTTTCTCTTTAAAACTGTAATAACAAGTCATTTCAAGACATCCTGATAGCTCTTGCCTGTGTGTTTTATCTTTCATATTAGTAATAGAGTAGATTTGATGTTTGTAAGACTCGTGTATTTTCTCTTTGGGTCCATGTGGAACATAGATGTATTCCTGAACCTGAGAAACTTTTTGTGTCTAATCTACTTTTCTGATCTACACATTACTTTTCAGCATGGTTCCTAAAAGGACTGGATTCTCAAAACGGGACTTGGGGGGGAAGGGGAGGAGGGCAATCAGGGATGTAATCTCAATCCATCAGAAATAGAGGGCAGAATGCCTTTTAATTTTGATGTCTTCCAAATTACATATTATTAACTTACACAGTCAAGAGAACAGATAAAAGAAATCCAGGAGGATAGCTGTTGGCACTTTTTGGTTACATGTTCGGGAGTGGGGGCAACTGACAACACTCCATAAATCTTTGCCTCAGCAAATCATCACACAATTACTGCTGGACTAAGGAAAAGAAAAGCAAACTTTGAGTCTTACAGAACACAGGCAAAGTACTACTATAAAAGTGGGTGTTGCTGTTTAGGGGGTTGTACAGATGCTTAATGTTGTTTAAACCGAACTCTGGTATTCTACCAGCCTAGAACATTTACTTCGCTACTGGAAAAAAAAAAAAGAAAAGAAAAAAAAAAGACTAGTAATTTGCTGGTCCTGGTGTGCCAAATGATTACAGCATATTTCATTTAGAAACGGAAGTTTCAAGAATATTTGAATAAAGAATAACATATAACTAGAGGAGGATTTGTTCAGTTAACATTGATTCTTTCTGCATGATTTGGTGGAAACAGTGGCAGAAACTTTCATGGTAAACAAATTTCTATTGGAAAGTGTTAAGTCACTAAAAACTTCACATTTATCTGAAGTGTGTTTTCTGACTAATGCCTTGTGATGGGATAACTCAAAATATTTTACTTTGTCTTTCAGAGGGAGCCACTTTGGATCCCCTTTGGATTGTAAAGTATCCATATTTTGGAATTAATTTTCAAAAAGTAAAACACAGCATGAGGTGGTTGGTGCTACACCAGTTCAGTTCATTTTAAGAACTATATTTTCACATGTATAAACTGTGTTCAGATAACACAGTTGCCTTAATCAAGTATAAGGTACAGCCAGATAAATCCTGAATTAAGCCACAGTTTAGACAACCTGTACTTTTAGGTAATGTGTGCAAAAGCTGAGGTAATGTGCTTCTATGTGAGGAATCAAGGTCAAGAAGATAAAATGTTCAGACTTGGGGGTAAAAAAAGTAAGGCACTGGTAGGGAAAACATAACAGAAAGTAAATTTCCCCTTGTACCTCCGTGTGCATGCACACACAGACACTGCCTGAATTGCCAACTAAAGTGCAATTTACATCTCTGTTTTATTCTTTTTTAAATGAATGAATAGATAATCTGTGGATTATATATATGAAAAAATGGTAGCATCTTTCCTGAATAAGTGCAAGACCTATGTGTTTACCTCCAGGATGAAGAAAACATTTTGTGTTCTGGTATTCATCCTAAAACAAAGGAATTCCAGTTCCCAGAAACAATGGCCTCAGCCAGTCATGAAAATAGAAACGCATACAGTTAGTTCAGGAACTGTTTAGTTCCTCTCATGCTTAGACATTCAAAACTACCTGGCCAACTAGGCATGCATTAGAGAAGTCTGGCAGCTCTCTATTACGTACAGGTTTCTCAGGTTATCCATGTAGTACACCCCAAGTTCAGTCATGGCAGTAAGTCATTACTGCTATTCATAAACCTAAGCCATTTTAAAACAGAGCAAGTTAGGCCTGGGCAAACAGAAAAAGCAGCTGCAATCTCGTGACCCGTGATACTTCCATCCAAGAAAAAAAAACTTTGAAAACCTTGAGTTCTTTTACATCAATGCTTCCAGATCCATCAGTATCAAACAGATCAAAAGCTTCTCTGATCTCCTGCTTTTGCTCTTCTGTAAGTTCAGGTTTCAAGCCACTTTTCTTTCGCTGAGCTGTACTGAAGCCAGGTTTTCTATAGTTGGACGCCTTCAGAAAGAGGAAAGATGAGAAAAAGCTCACTCAGAAAAAAAGTCAAAACACAATTAAATTATAAATAACAGTAAAGGTGTAGCAAAAGTGAGAAACATTCTTTGCTGCACCTGGTCGACTGCAACTGGGTCTCTATGTGCGTTTTCCTAGATTATTCCAGAAAGAAACCGAGGTGAAGACTTTGTTCTGAGGGAAGAAGTATCCGGGCTTCCCGTGTTCAGCTCTAAGCAGAAAGACTGCCCGTTAAAGGGAATGCTAGAGAAAGCAGGCAGACAGCCTCAAAATGAACCGCTCGTCTGGGCCGTGATTGGAAGCGGGAGACTAATTTAGGCAGTCCTCAAATTCGGTACTGAAATGGGAGGCCTGAGAGCATCGGCTCCGTTGGTGCTTCCCCGCGGCGGAGGCTGAGCGGTTGGATGCTGCGGGCCCGCCACGCTCCCCAGGTGGGGACGCTGCGGCCCTGGAGGCAGCGCGGTGAGGGCCCGGCCGTCCCCCGCACCCTGCAGGCTCCTCGGGGCGGAGCGGCGCGGGCCGTGCGCAGCCAGCCCGGCGTAGAGGAAGGGGAAAGCGCTCACCATCTGCTTGCGGCCGCACCGCGCCGGGATCACACGGGACGCCGAGACGAGCTCCCCACCGCCACACGCCACGACCAATCAGCGAGCCGGACGTGCCGGAGGCCCGCCCGCCTGCTTCGTCGGGACCAATGGAGACTCGGCGGGCTCGTGACGTCACGAGAGCGCCGCGCTTGCGGCGCAACGGCGGCGGGGTCGCTGTCATGGCAACGGGGCGGTTGTGAGCGCGCGGCTCGGCCCGCCTCGCCGCCGTTGAGCCGCCGCGGGGATCCCGAGGGGCGGGCGGCGGGGGGAGGAGGAGGCCGTGGCGAAGCGCTGAGGAACCGGTACCTTCCTCAGGCCGGCAGGCCGCTAGCACGCGTGCAAAGCTAAGCAGCGGGTGTGGGGCCCGGCTCTTGTACCCGTCCGGTTCTGTACTGGCGACTCCTACAAGCGCCGTGTGCGAACGTGACGGGCGGCCTCGAGCCGAGCCGCGTGTCCGCCCTTTGCTTTCGGCCCGGTGCTGCGGGACGCGGCGTGCAGGCAGAGGAGGCCCCGTGTGCGGCCGCGGCTGTCCTCAGCGCTGGTCTCGTTTGTTGAGCGGCTCTGCAGGATCCCTGCTCCCCTCTGCTGAGCTCCATTTCAGCTTTTCCACCTCAGGCTGGATGGAGAAAGAGGTAAGGGGCAGGCGGGGGGAGAAGTTAAACGGGGGTCTGCTTTACGTTGATCCCTGGAGCGTGTTCGTTCGTAGTTCCATCATCTTGCCAAAGCAGCAGGTAAAACAAAAAGGTGGAAAAGTATCACGATTACCCGTGCCAGAAGTTGTGCAAGCAACAAAATACGAGCGTACTTTCCTATAAGTGCATGTCCTGCTTTCATCTATTTTTGCAGCCAAGTCTTTGGGTCCATTCAGTTCAGGTTTATGTACCTGCAGGAGAGTAGGCTGGTTCCCAGAACAAAGCTACTTAGTGTGAGTATAAGCTGAAAGTGAAAGGCACATTTTTCAGCTAAAACTTCAGAGTGAATTTTAGCTAAGTAACTCCTTTTGGCTGCCTTGAGATTTGGTGAAGGCGCACTGATAGCTGCATCAGCTGCACAATCTGTCTTGTAACTTGCTGCGGTTCTCACAGATCTGTAGGGGTTGGGAGGGACCTCTAGTGATCAACAAGTCCAATCACCCTGCTAAAGCACGTTCCCTACTGCCAGTTGGATCGGAAAGTGTCCATTTGGATCTAAAGGAGCCTGGGCAACCTCTCTGGGCAGCCTGTTCCAGTGCTCCATTACTCTGACAGTAACAGACTTTGTTCCGCTGTTAGTATGAAACTTCCTGTGTTCCAGTTTCTGCCTATTTAATTTCGGATGTTTCACGTTTCATATCAGATTCCATGATCTAATGATTGTTATTTAGTTTGGTCATTGTTTCAAAACAGTCTAGTTGTGATATTAAGTTAAGGTTTCATTTAAGGGCAAAGAAAAAAAAGGGCTTAAAAAATATTTTTACTGGAAGTACTGATGTGGTTGCATAGCATGCCTAGTCTGTTGTCACAAGAGACTGCCAAGAAAAATTTCCAGAGAAAAGCTTTAAGGAATTTGGATGGATATTTTCAGTAGTGTACTCCCAGTGTAATTTTAAAGCCAGAAGTAGGGATTGCAAGTAACTACAGAACAATGCAATTTCTTGGTTAATATTTGTTTTGATACTTCAAGAGTATCTAGCAATTGAAGTTCTATTGGCAGTTTGGAGTGGAGTAGAACATGATGGCTGTTGCCATATAAAGGTTATTTCTGATGGCCAGTGCTACTTTTTAAATTCCCACTTTGTTTTCATTTGAGCTAGTATTTGGATGAACTTTCACTGAGTGTAGTAGCAAAAAAGGTTTTGATTTTGGAATAGTTCTGCAAAGAGACCTTCAGAGAGATGAAGTATTATTGGAATCTGGACAGAAAAGGTGTATGAGTTGTGACTTCTTAATTCTTGGTATATATACTTTTTTCATTTAAAAAAAAAAAAAAAAAAAAAAAAAGGAGCTTTAGCTTAATCCATGTGGTCTCCCACAGGAGTGCGGTGTGGAAAGGATTTTAAGGGAGAGAAAATTTATTTTTGGCGTGTTAAAACTGAGTAGTCAATCAAAACTTGAAAGTCTTAAATGGAGTATCAATGTATGTTAAATGGAATGAATAGAATTTGGAATAAAATAAGTTTTATGTTTTTCCATATTTGAAAGTTAAATTCAATGGCATAACTAATAGTATCAACATGGATCTGTACCAGGCCAATGGTTTTGTGTGTAATTATCTGTTCAGACCTACTTTTGTTCTAATTTCAGATAGCAGGTCACAACAGAACTGAAAGTTCTGTTAGATCTGTACTGCTTCATGTTTAAGAAACCACTGGAACACTGGAATCAATACCATTTTACTACCTGTCTCACACACACACACACACACAAAAATCCATGATATTTTAGCAGTGCATCCTTTCAGCAAGTCTGTGAGTTACTGTCTCAAAATAAATGCACAAGATAAAGGATTTTTGTAGAATGCCTCACTGGAGATCTCTGTTCAATGTTAAACAAAACCCAGGGAGGTTTTGTTTAAAGGGAGTTGCCTTCCTAGTAGTGTTCAAGAGGTGTCTGGATGAGGAGCTACGAGATATGGTTTAGTAGCCTGTGGTAGCAATGGTAATGGGAGGGCAGTTGGACTAGATGATCTTGTAGGTCCTTTCCAACCTTGTGATTCTATGATTCTACTGTATGAAACTGTTAATTTAGTTTTTTTTGTGATGTGTTCTCTGGAGTACTGTGAGGATGGGACAGTAAGTTTGTGTTCTGTTCCCAGATGCTGCACACTGGCCATGGCTTTCAGGGCTGTGAATTCAAGAAGACATATTGGACTCCAGCAGCTCTCATCCTTGGCATGGGCTGGACGAACATTATTGGGACCACTGAAATCCTGTAAATTTGTTGTGGATGAAAGCACCAACGAAAGCATGTTGATTTGTTCTGCTGTTAGACTGATGGAAAGTTTGGATTTAACTAGTGCTGCTGGACAGCTTCTTAATGAAACCATTCAGGCCCAAAACAAGGAATTTAAAACTGGGACGAGTACCCTGTTGTTCCTTGTTGGTGCGTGGAGTAATGCTGTACTGGAATGCCTCCAGCAGAATGTTCCTATTTCAGCAATAGTGTCTGTGATGTCTGAGGGGTTGGACTCTTGCTGTGAGAAAGTCCAGTGTCTTCAAATATCAGTGCATGATGTAAACAAAGAGCTGTGTTCTAGCAGTGTTAGGCCAAGAACTTCTGAAAGAAAAGTTTCCCAAATTCCATGCGACAGTTCTCTAAATCATCAGATTTTTCTGTATTTTCAGAAAGATATTTCTGCATCAGAAGAACTCGTTCCAAGAAATTCTTGTTTCCCTCAGGAAGCTGATTGTAATTTTAATAAGGGCCTGGTTTGGCCTTTGGCCAGCTTTGGTTCAGTAGCTTCCCTTGTCAGGTCAGTGGATAACAAAAGTAGATCTGTGATTTCTGGAAGTGGTGTCTCTGCATCCATCTGTAAACAAAAAATACTAACTCACAGCAGATACTTCAGCACTGTAGCAAAAAGCCATGTTTCAAGTCACCTACATGATTCTCAGGTATACCTCTCAGGACAGTCAGCATATACTTGTGAATGTTACGGTTTAGGACACCTGGCAATGGCTCTAAGCCATGGAAATCAGCCTAGCATGAAACTGCTTCAAAGCATTGTTGCATATCAACACGAGAGAGCAGAATGTAGCGGTTCTTCCCAGTTCAGTATCACAGAAATTGCAACATGCTGTTTGCCAGGTCTGCCTGAAAGTTACTCTTGTGTTTGCCCAGGTTTTATCACTCTAGTGTCACCAGAACAAGCCACAGTTACCAAATACTTTCAGGACAAATCCCTTTGGATTCTGCTAATGGATGGTGACCTAACCGAACACTATCGTCACTTAGGTTTCACTAAACCACGGAATGTAAAGGCCGTATTGGAGTATCCTAGCCTACAGGAAGGTGGATCAAGAGACTTGTGGCTAAGCACTATGTTAGACATTCTAATAAGCTTGGAAGTAAACTTGGTTTTGGTCAAAGGAACTGTGTGTGAAAACTTAATGGAAAGATGCATTGCAAACAATATATTGGTAATTAGTTCTGTGACTCAGAATGTGTTGAGTGCCTTTGGGGAGGTGACCGGTGCCCAGCCCGTGACGTACCTCGCTCAGCTGAATGCTTCTTGCCTGGGGAGTGGGGTCTGGGTAGAGCTGTGGAAGGGCTGTGACGAGCGTGCAATGGAACTGGGTCAGCTTGTGCCAGTCAGGATAAAAGTGCAAGGAATTCCCCTGCTGACGGCCCTTCTCACCACCACTGTAGCTTCAAAGATGCAGCTCATTGAAGACCAGTTTTGGACTTTTGTGTATCGACTCCATCATGCTTTAAAGGATGGGAAGGTTTTTCTTGGTGGTGGTGCAGTTGAGTTCTTATGTCTTAGTCACAGTCAGAGGCTTTCAGAGCAATCTTCAAAGCTAGCAGATAAAAATGCTGTGAAGGAGTTTCATAGTCCTCAGCTGGCAGCATCTTCATCAGAGTATAAAGCAGTTGTGCTTCAAGCACTAGCCACTGGCTGGAACCAGTATCTTTCCATGGTTATGTGTAACACTGCAAAAGCAGCATCGGAGTTTGAAGCACATACCTTAATTGATCATCACCTCCAAAAAGCAGCTGCCTGTGGCTCTCCCTCAGCATATGTATTGAAAGAGTTCAGAAGAGGTGGTATGTTCGGAGGTGGTTCTATTCCTTTCACTGACAGTGAAGAGGGTGTAAAGGTTTATGATAATGTTACAGCCAAGATGGAGGCGTGGCGGAGAGCTCTAGACTTGGTGCTGCTAGTGCTTCAAACAGATGCTGAAATCATCATAGGTCCCAGAAGGAGTCAGCTATTAAACTCACCTTCATCAAGTGAATTTATGTTTTTGTAGGACTTGTAAGCTTGTTTTTTTCTTTTTTTTTTTTAATGAGTCCGTGAGTCAACGGGTGGAAGAAGTCCAGGTACAATCTACATTTCTTCAAAAAGCAAACATTTAGATGTGGATAAGACTTGAGAGTATAATAGCAGGAATCTCCATGAGAAACAGTAACAAGATAGATCTTATTTCCCATTTCTAGAAACTGGAGTTAAATAAACCAAAAATCACTGGTGAGCTAATCTCTAACTCCAGCCATGCGTTCCTAACTGGTGATATTGTCTATATGGGTAGGCTAATCCAGTCCAGCTGACTTTTCTAGCTTTATTTAGCAGAGCAGATGTGCAGTTCTTTTTTTCATTATAAAGAGGAGCACTGTGAAGTCAAGTTGGAGAAATGTTAGATTCCCTGTATAAACTTCCAAAATGTATTGTCTGTATGAGGTATTTGCACTCATATACAGTAAAGTACTTAAAATCTTCTAAAGAGGGGGCTTTCTTACATAATGCTGGCTGGCTTGTCTGCATTAGACCTAAGAGATAATTAAGATCATAATTCATAATCGTAATTCATAATTTTTACTATCTTGCTCTTAATTTCTGTGCATTCCAAGTTAAGCTCACAATAACTTACGACTGTTATGTATGTTAAGCTAAGAGATTGTATTGTTTGATTCTGTGTTTGCATAATTGTATGGGCAATATGTTTTTTATTTTAAAATATATCCCCTTTGAAATTTCTCAGGTTTCTGTGTAAATTCTGGCCGAACCCTCCCTTTTTGTATTACAGAGTGGATATAGCTCTACACAGTTTTGTTTCAATAGCAAGTTGAATTTTTAGATTATTTCCTTTAGGTTCTTTCAGATAGCCTTGTGGAGAAGAAAAGTGTAATTATATCAGCTGTTTCCTAAAGACTGACAGTGAATCTTACCTGAATGGTTGAGGCACAGCCATGGTACTGTGTCTCAGCTCTTAAAACTGAAAACAAAACAATGCAGAAGTGGCACTTCGTTGCAAGAAAAAGGTTTGTAATATATGTTTGTAAGAGGATATTTTTTCTGAAATGAGCATTTTACATAGTGATGTGTTGTATGAAAACAGAATGTAAAGAGAATGGGAATGGTCATTTGAAGAGAATTAGAAATTCACTTCAGAAGTTGATTCTCGTTAAAATGCTGATGGCTAGCAGTACTTGGCTTAAGCACTTACCCATTCTGAGTTCTGGTGACAGACAGTCCGGTGGTGGTGAAATCTGAGAATTGGGGTGGGCTAAAGAATATGTTTTCTGGGTCCTGATTCCTCTGGGCTTGCTTTCATTGTCGTGTGTCTTCACCACAGAAGATGCTTTAGAGAGGAGCCATCAGCTGTGTCGAATTCCTGTGGTCTTTGGCAGTGCCCCAGTACCTCTGATTCCTGACGGAGTTACTCCTTCTGCCTGGGAAGGCCTCTCCCCTCTACCTCTGTATTTCATGATGCCAAATTCCAGAGAGTTTGACTTTATGGAAAGACAGTTCCTAAAATGTTTCTCCCATGGTGCCAACCATCAACCTGCAGTGGCCTTCTATGCTTATGTTTTTTAGCAAATTCTGTATACAGCTGTTTCATAGAGCTGTTTGTCAGAGTGGTTTATGCTAAGTGAATGACTGTTTTATTTAGTACATAGGGCAAAGAAAGACATAGATAATAAAGTTCTCTCTTAAATGTTGTAGGTGCCTATAGATGCATTTGTGTATGAAAGTTATGTTGTATGTTATGTTGATGTGTTTTCAAATGTTGCATTGAGAGCTCTCATTGCTGAATTTAACATTTATGTTTTCTAATTGAATGTAAATGGAAGGTCTTTACGAAGGCTGAGGGAGCATATGAATTGCAGTTACTTTTTGTAAATATCATGAAATAACTTTTCTGTTTGTGGAAAGCTGTGCTCACGGTATTTGGCCACCACTCATCTGAAAGTATGCGTATTTTGCTTTTCTTACAAACTCCAGAAATCAGTGGGTTTTGGTAAAATCTCATCAGTAAATCAGTAATATACAAGTTTAAAGGAAAAGTTCATAGCACCATACAGATCTATTTTAAAGTTGTAATCATACTGCAATTATATTTTAATTATTAGTCAATCGGCCATTGTAAGTGCTAGATCACACATCTCAAGACATCAGATAAACCAGTTTGAAAACCAACACAAGAAAGACGTGGAACTCTTGGAATGGGTCCAGAGGAGGGCCACTAAGATGATCAGAGAGCTCCTAGGAAGAAAGGTTGAGGGAACTGAGCTTGTTTAGCTTGGAGAAGAGAAGGCTCCGGGTAGACCTCATTGTGGCCTTCCAGTACTTGAAGGAGGGAGCTTATAAACAGGAGTGGGAACGGTTGTTTACGAGAGCGGATGGTGATAGGACAAGGGGGAATGGTTTTAAACTGGGACAGGGGAGGTTTAGGTTAGATATTAGGAGGAAGTTTTTCACACAGAGGGTGATGATGCACTGGAACAGGTTGCCCAAGGAGGTTGTGGATGCCCCATCCCTGCAGGCATTCAAGGCCAGGCTGGATGTGGCTCTGGACAGCCTGGTCTGCTGGTTGGCAACCCTGCACATAGCAGGGGGGTTGAAATGAGATGGTCATTGTGGTCCTTTTCAACACAGGCCATTGTATGATTCTATGAGAGATCAAAAGGTTAAAGGAGCTAGAGGATATAAGGGGAAAAAAGAAAGGGAAACCCAACATATAAATAGAGACAGACTCTGCTTCTTTGTAGATTGTTTGGCTTTACTGTTTTTCTTGAGCCTCCTATACTTAGTGTTGCATAATCCTTGTTTCCAAGAAAAGATCCAGTTGCACTTCACTTAAATAATAGAGGTAAGTGGATTACGGAAAAATTTCATACATGAATTGTGCTGAAGTGGTCCAAGTGTCTATTTATAAGGCTGTAAGGCACTGTGAGCTGACGCACCAAGTGTTGAGAAAATCCGATGATGTCATTTTTCCAATCAGGCTATTTAAAAGTACTTAATGGTGTATTTAAATTCTGCAAAGCAGAGGTTTTCTGAAAAGCTCTCGGACGTAATTTTGATTACTTAACAGTTGCTTTTCTACAGGCCAATAAAATGGGAAGTTTTAAAAATTTGCTGGATACTGTATAGTGGATTATTTAAAATTGTCTCTTTGATTTGCATAGAAAATAAAGGTGCACTGTCTTCAAGGCATCCTTCTTCTGCAATGTGAAATCTGATATACGTATGGATTCCTCAGCACCTCATCTCTAAAACCTTGCTGCTACAACATGGAATCGGTCCCGTGCATGTGTCTGGCATGACTTGACCTAGTGCGGGAAATTATGCCAGCAACTGCCGCTGGCAGTTTCAGCTTTTCCCTTGGCAGATGTTCCTCGGCCATACACAAAGGTTGTTTGTATAGAACATGATGTGATGGAAGAGCTAAGCTTTTACATTTGACATGCTGGGGATACTGAAAGACAGAAGAGATTTTAGAGCAGGGACTGTTGCAAGAAGTAGGCAGGCCGTGACTCTGCTGGAACCCTGTCCCTGTTGGATGCTTGGTTCTGCCACTGTGCTACTTTGAATGGAGGGAGTCCAGCAGCCCTGTTCAGCTCAGTTCCATACAAGTATAATTAGAGCAGTTTGTATGACACAAATTTAGAATGTAAAAAATCTCAGACTTAATTCTGCCACTTGCTGCCAGGGTTGCAGCGTTAACTAACTAGTTATTGCAAAGACGCAGGACGAGCATTTTCTTTCCAGGCAGTGTGTTAATTTGGTATGTTTGTGTCTGCACTCCAAATGGGCTTTCTCTTTGCAGATTACATTGCTCCAAGAACCAATGTCTGCAGCGGTGATTTCTGTGCAGCAGAAGGGAGAGGGAGAAAAGCTCAGGCGTGGACAAACTAGAGACTGGTTTTGATCCTAAATGATGGAGGAATGAAAGAACACTATTCTATTTTGGTTGTCTGTTTATTCCATTAGTAATACCCATTTCTTTAGAATTTGGAAACACCCACAGTGATGGTAGTGCTGTGATTCTGTTTGTTGCATTATGTTCCGGAAAGCCTTGTTGTTTCTGCTGCTGTTTCTATTTTGAAAGAAGCTATTAGCATCTGTGGCTGTATGTGCAAGCTTTGCAAATGCTGGGCTGTGTATTGCACAGTGCCCAGCAGAGCTGGAACTGTATTATGTGCATTACAATAAGCCATCAGAACATAGGACTGGGAACCTGTGGCAAATACTTGCAGATAGCTGAGGGACTAGGTAGCAGTGTGTCATCAGAGGAAGCAATGCCTGAGGCACAGCTGTGCTTTTGCAAGTGCTCCCTCCCCAGGCACGCAGTGTGCATTTCAAGACTTAGCAGAGGAACATCAATGAAATTAATAGTCACGTGTCTACAATGTTGAGTACCTTGGTGGACTCTGAGAAGCTAATTTTTCTTAGAAGGGAGCTTCTAGTTTTTGCTATTCAAGTGTAAACACCAGTCAGTGTAAACACCAGTCACAGTGAAGTTTCCTGCAGACTGACTAACTGGTGTGTGATCTTCCTGAGCCGAGCGCTGACCACATTGCTCACCATCTCCTTACCTTAATGCCTTTGAGCTCAAGGCACTGAACTCCCAGAGGACGTGATGAGGAACATCCTGAGCAGTGGAGAGGACGTTATGTAATAGTTTGGTGGCTTGGCATGGCCATGGAGAAATGTGAGTAGTGAACTAGTCAGTGCATAGATTTACAGGCTGAAGTCCTGCAGAACAGAGGCAGCAGTCCTCAGAGTAGTTGCTGAAGTGGGGAGCACGTGCAGACCTCAGGGCACATGTAGCTGTGGTAGTTTGTAGGTGGAGGAAGTGACAGTTCAGGGAGGCACAGTGGCAATTCAGGAAAGAGGTGCTTCCCAGCATGAAGGGGAAAAGTAATTCCCTAATTTCTCCCTCTACTAAGGGAGGTGCTTGGGGAGTGGCTTTGTATTACGTTTAATCGAACCCAGTGTTTACCAGCACAGTCCCTGGAAGCCACAAGTTTCTACATCACTCAACAAGTGGGTCTTGGAATAGATGTCATACAACTCTAGCCACAGTGAGCCAGCTCACTACACTGGAGGCACAAGAAAACTGCTGTTAGGTTTTCACTGGTGGCTGAGATCCCTTTTCTAATGGGAAGTACCTGGAATGTTGTTTTCAGTAGAGGCATGTAGCTAGAACAGAGTGAGAGCTGAGGTTGCTCTGCTTTATGGAGACATTGCATCAGTGAGTTTAGGGCTACTGCACTCACAGCTGTACTTTTTGGGAGGATGATTCTTTTAAATGGTTAATTAAAAGGAAATCGGATCGCTAGCTTTCTGATGTCTGTATATTAAGCATGTCATCCTTCAGAGTGGGAAATATACACAAGTTGTTGATAAATGTACGCCTGAATTTTAAAATGTCTGCTACAAGATTACATGGTGGTTCTATCCTGTTTATTAAATCTAATATACTGTAAAAAGAGGGCTTCCAAGTAAGGTCAGGTAAGAAACATTGCTACAGCATAGATTTCCAAGTCTCTAGAGTTACTTTAAAGCTGTTTCAGGGGACACAAGGACAGGAGACATGTTTGGGAGGAATTCTAGCTTTTCAGAGGGTTGGAAGGGAAAGGCTGGCCCATGATCATACACAGATGGTGAAAGAGCACGTGGGAAGGAGGGGAAGCAAGAAGGGAAAGCCTGTACTTGGTTTGCCTGCCTCACAGAGATTCAAAACATGAGTAAAAATCTGTTTGGATGGAAAGGAATTCTTTTCGTTGAGACTCAGTCCAAACAATAGGATTATTTTTTCATTATTGCAAGGTTACAAAAAATACCGTGCAATTTTTATTTAGAAGTAGTGACCAGTTTCAGTTCAAATCAGTAGGTTGGGGTTCAGTGTTATTAGCAGCTTTTGTCTGCTGTGTTGTGAGACCAAATACTTAACCAATGTTGTGGGTTTGGAGAGATGACTAAAAATAACACATAACAGTTGCTTGAACTGATTTATTTCCAAGGTGTAATCTGAGTCGCTGCTTACACTGCTTAAACTTCAAAACAAAACATCTATTTGTTAGTACTGGAGAGCCAAAAGAACCCCAGAAGAGTTGTAGAAAATATGTGTATCTATGATACATGTGTTCTACAGCAGAACATGCTAACCTGTAGTCACACAATCCTGAACCAGGACAGCTAATCTATTTACATCCTGTTTACATCAAATAAAACCATCTGTCTCATTTTTCAGACTATCTATTATCAGTAAATCCTAGTTTTGTTGAACAAGTCTTTTACAAAAACAAATAAAGAACCCCAACCTGTCAACAACAACAAAAAAAAAAAAACAAGAAAGAAAAGCCACAAAAACCCAAAGAGTAAATGGAAAAGAATTGTCTTGTTTTGGGTATTAATTCCTCTATTTCATTTTCTGCTCACTGCGTTTGCAGTTCTGTCAGTGGACTGCAGCTCAGATATGTGTATACCATGCAAGTATTATTTTACTGAAAAACTCCGTATCTGTATAACGTCACTGATTTCTGACAGTAATGAAAATTAGACTAGTCCTCTTGCAGCAATATCATTATGTTAAGTAGAGCGATTTAGTTAACTGAAAAACTACTTCTTGTGTATCACTGCAGTTTCTCAAGTATACCTTGCTCAGGGTAGGGGGTAGTCAGTGTTCAGTACTTCCCTTCCTGCTGCTCTTAGTTCATGTAAGCACTGTTTAAATAGCCATCCCAAAAATATTATTCATTCTGCTCAAGGATATTTATTTTCTAGAGCCATTTAACTGTGATGGTAAGTTGATGGCTGCCAGAAGCCAGGAAACTCAGATTTCAATGACAGTAAGAGAATTTTACTGGATACCAAATTTATCTTTGTTTATCTGAAATACTAGGCAATTAATTTAAAAAAAAAAAAAAAAAAGATCCTGGTTAGACAATTATTCTAGCCTGTAATGTTAAAGTATTTGACATTTTGGAGTTGTGCTATAAATAAACTCCACAGAATTGCCAAGTATCAGATCACTAATTAGTATACATGAAGTTTCTGTGGCTAATACAAGAGTCCTTCTTAAATTTCAGCTCCAGTGATGGATTCCAGGGACTGTTTTCAAACAGAGCTTTAAAAGGATCTTCTGCTTTCCAGTTTATTCTCATAACCTTTCCTAAGACAGTGAAACTACGTAAATCAGAAGAGCTTCAAGGCCAGGAATTGTGCTCCAATTAACTTACTGTAAGCCACTTTTTTGGTGTATGGGGGCAGTAATTAAGGACGGATTTTATTGTCTTCCCCTACAACTAGGTGAATTAATTCACTTATAACCTAAGTAGAAATTAATGTGTGTTATTTATATATATAAATTCTTTCCTGACTGGAAGAGAGGCAAGTCATGGTAAAAATAAGTAACTGTATGTAACGTTCTATTCTTTCAAGTGTTCATGCCCATCTACCTCAGTTAACAAGATAAAATAGGACTTGTTATTAATTGGATTTTCCTTTGAAAGGCCAGCTAATCTGTTTTCTTTCTGTTTTATTTGTTGCTATGAGCCTCTACCACCAATGCACTTCTTGTATGAGAATTAACAGATGCTTTTGCTGATGTGTTGAGATGTTCTTGTGCTGCTGTTATTCTCAGGAGGCTGAAGGGGAAAGGGGAATCATGCTTTGGTTGTAAAGTAATACAGGAACCAATCCCTCTTTCATCAAAAACATCAGTGAAGTTTCTGTTGCTTTGGAAAGTAAAATGCTCAGTCCCTAAGAAACATAATTTAAAACCATGATTGTCTTTTCCCATTCCTGTGAATGCTGGAAAAGGGTAACTTTCTGATCATTATTGGAAAGAAGTGTGAAATCAGGGGCTGCATGAACTCTTTCTGTGATGAACCTCCAGTAAGCTCTAATACTGATAGAAATTGAGTACTTAATGATGACCCGGAGGGGAAAAAAGCTTCAGAGATGCAGTAGGTCAAACCATTCTTTCCACTGAAGAATTTGATGCGGTGTAAGAGCCCCACATCCTTTGTGGTAAAAGCACGTCTCCTGCAGGGTCACTTAGAGAGATCAGCTTTGGAGGCAGTTGTATTCAGCTCTGTCAATCTGTTTCTTATCTCTAAGGCTGCAAACTTCTGTAGAGAAAAAACTTTGTTCTTTTCCTATACTGCCTAACAGAATGAGGCCCGAATAATGAATAGAAGCCAGAATTGTTGTAGTAATTAAAGAAGTTTAGATGCCATTAATATTTGTCTTTTTCACTCTGAAAGACATTTTCTTGATTATTTTTCAAACCTGATAAAGCTGATGGAATTTTCTAAAAGCCTTCTGCATTGCTTGGCCATGCAGAATTCACACAGATTTGGTTTCTGTAAGGTCTAAGACAGAATAATTGTTGGAGGGTAGTAGTAAACCTTGACAAGGAACACAGTAGCTCTTTTTTGGGATATAGGATGAAGATTAAACCACTGTGATTACTGCCTAGAAGAGCTACCAGTAGTCGTATAACATACAGTGCAAACTCGACTGAGCAGAATGGTTCCTCCACAAACTGGCTTACTGGCAGGGTAGAATGAATGTCGTCTTTTTAAATCATATGGAAATGAACTGAGACTGCAGTGTTTGTGGGTTATTTGGTTCTTTTAGGGATTTTTTTTTTTTTTTTTTGAGTTTCACTGATTCTTTCTAATATCTCCTTAAAAGAATTCAAGAATTCCCTATAGTCTGTGATCACTTACTTTACATAAAATCTCTTTATTTATGGCTTTAATACTGATCTTCAGAGTTGGATCTCTGTTAGTTGTGGTCTGACAAAAACATAGAAAGCTGCCCTTTGCATGTTTCTGTGCCACTGATGTGATGCAGTTCTGGGTCAGGCATTTCAGACAGCAGTGCTTTTAGTATTGCAAGAAGAAAATAAACTGGCTTTAACTGGCTCTTTTGCTTCAAGTTTGAGGAAGATCCTTACCCCCTTCTGTCTGATTTTGTTCTTTCTTTCCTTCCCCCCCCTCTCCCTCCCCCCGAGTGAAAACATAAATTACTTTTTTAGAATTATGCTTTCATCTCTTTCATCTGTGTCTGGCTCTTTTCTTCTGTTTGCTCGAGTCCCCAGAATTAGCAGGAGTAATGTTCTAGTTTGTAGTGCAGTAGGAAAGAATAACTTGACTTTTTAAAATGTAATAAACAGTGTAAGACCTGGAACAAGTACAAAACCTTCAGACAAGGTGAAAGCCCCCAGAAGAATACCTCTATTCAAAATGTCTGTGGATGTCTGCAAATACTGCCAGGAGCTAAGTCTTGTCCTTTTCCTTTCCAAACATGTGTATTAGGCTTTTCTTTAAAAATACATACTGTATCCTTGAACTCTCCCGTGCTTCCAGTTAAAGAAGGTAGTATTTTCTTTAGACTTGTTGATTCATACATAAAATAAAATCCATGAGACATTATTTTGGTTTTGGTTATTTCCCTCTTGTGATACTGGATGAAAAACAGTCTTTTTGGAATACTCAAGCTTTGGAAAACAGCAAATGTTTCTGGCTGTTGAAGGTTTTTACTGTGGGCTGTAAAAATAACGTTTTCTTAATTATACTTCCTCTGCAATAAATTCGTACCGTATTTTGCTTCCCTTGTTTACAAACTCATTGCTTTCATCAAGGATCCTGAATAGATGGAAACCTACCTGTTTTACGTAATACTTTCATCTTAAAAACAAAAGAAAACAAGAAGCAAATTTCCTGAGGAGAAAACAGACTTGCAGTTACCTGGTTGACATCTTAGGAATTTCACTGGGTTTAAATCTGGTTCTAACTGAGGTGATCCAGCTTTGTTTAAAATTTCACACATCCTTTAAGACTTGTACGTGCTGTACAGCAGATTGTCTCCTAATACTGTCAGTGTTGTCATGAGTTTCTCCTGTGTGTGATTTTTCATCCCCAGGAGCCAAGCTATCAACATACTGAGATAGCTTGATTCCCCAGAGCAGCCTTTAGGGGTCTGACCCAGTAAGAGACTTCGCTCAACAAAGTATTCTGTGCCGTGCCATTAGTAATTGGATAAATAGCCTGATAATCTCTTGCTGTGTGTCCATCTCAGAACTGTGGGACCCACTGTAAAACAGGAGCACCCTCCCACAAGCATGTAGCTGTTATAAATCTACTTCCCTTAAGCCCATATGCATTGATCTTTTGATTCCTTTTCTTAAAGCATAGTAGATCTTCTGAGGTAACTGTAGCTTGTTTCTTTTCTTTCACTGCCCTTTGCGTCTTCATTGTGATTTATGTTGTTTTTATTGTTTTTTAATGGCACCAGTTAGATTATTACCTTCTCTTGTCTATGCAACAAGACATCTGCTTTACAGACAGATCAGAATGGCTTTATTTTGTGTGGGGAGCTTTGCCACCAGTTTACCTTTCCATAATCCCCATTGGGTAAATGACTGTAGTTAAAGCCTCCATATCACACAGTCTGTTCTGTACTCATCTCTAAATGGATGTGGGATGACTTGCATGTCTACATAGCAAATGATAGTAATTTCTTCCTCAAATATAGAGTCATAGAATGGCTTAGGTTGGAGGGGACCTTGAAGGTCATCCAGTTCCAATCTCCTGCCATGGGCAGGGCTACCGCCCACTAGACCAGGCTGCCCAGGGCCCCATCCATCCTGGCCTTTTTTTCGGGGTCAGTGAGAGAGTCAGAGACTGACTGTTGTCTAATGTGTCATCTGTTCCACCTGGGTGACACCCATGTGTTTGAACGTCACAAGTAGAGGCTAATTTTGTTAGCTGTGCTGTTGCCAGCAGCCTAAGAAGGATTCTTTGTGGCTCCAAGGCACTTATTTACTCTTTTTTATTTGGCTTGGAATCCTGGAGTTTCTTGTCACGGTCTATTGAGAACAATAGCAAAAGTCCTGCTGAAATTTAACTTACTGGGAAGGAATCACAAGTGCTATTGGATTTATTCTTGGATTGCCTTATGGTGTCACCATCTTTTATTAGATAATCTCATGTTCGTTAATGACAAGACAGTCAAACAAAGTGTATTTTCTACAGCAGAGAAGTTGTCTCTATGGGACTAGTTTTCTGTATTCAAAATCTAGGCAAGAGAAAATTCTTCCCCAGCCTCCAAAATGTGCATGGAAAGAAGGGATTCACATAAAGACGATGGCCTTGTGATCTCATATAGCCTCTTAAATCCTTTTGGACATGCCAACTCCAGAAATCCATCTAAGTAATTTTCTTTAAATCCATTCTATATTCTGCTTATGACGAAGTCCTATGAGAATGGCTGCAAGAGGTTGGAAAATGAACTCCACTGTGATTCATATTTGAGACTGGAGGAAAATGAAGGACTTCAGACCAAATCCCAGAACATGCTCAAATGTGAGATATTTAGGATCGAGATCTCAGTATTTGCTTCTGTGAAGAACTTGGGCTGCCTTCAGTTTTTAATCAGTCTTGTAGAAGAAAATTCACCAAAAATTGAGTTAATGTGTGTATGTATTATGTGAAGTAATGTACAAGTCAGGCTGTAGAATGATTATTTTTTTTTTTAATGTTGCTTGGATGTTTGTTTTGGTTTTGTTTTCTTTTAATAGTTTTTTTTTTTTTTTTTTTTTTTTGTCTTACATTGGCAATAATCTCTTTTTTTTAATTATGCTAAAGATTGACTACTGGTGGTACTTGGGGCATCTGTGGGAAATATGGGGGTTGTTTTTTTTTTTCTTTCAAGCCACTGGATTGTCTGTGGGAATGTCAGTAGACCATATAGAGAACTGCCTTGAGACTGGGCAATCTCAGAAAGAACTACTCTGGGGAAGGATGTTTGCCAGATCTTCCTATTTAGGGAGAAGATCACTGTTCCTGTTTTTCTGGTTTTCCAGCTGTCTGTATCTGTTGTTAACTATCAAGCCCTCACCCCATTTCTTGAAGTGGGTCTCTAAAATTCAGCTAATAAGTCTACCTATTGCCTTACATGTAGCTTTGAGGCAGAAAATACCCACTGCACTGTAGCAGGCTAACATTAAATGGCTATTTCTTATGAGAAGTTTTGTAGACACTGCAATTACAGCACCTGATATTTGTTATGTCTGGTCTAATTCTGAAGACCTTACAAGTTGCTAATATTTAAAACCATATTTACTGAATTTTATTAATCTGAAGTGGCTCACTTCCACAATAAATTGTGGAGGTAAGTAACCCCTCAAAGCCTAAAACTTGTTTTTTCATTTTTAAATCTTACAATTAATATTTATAGGGAGGGGGGAAAAAATGCAAATACAGACCATCTGTGAAACGTGGAAACATTAAAAGCTGCAACAATTAGGTTCTCTGGGCAGTGGGATATAACACAACTAAGCATTCAGCCAGCATGATATAATTATAAATTAAACATCTCTAAATAAAACAAATTCTGAGTTGAAAGCAAAATAGAAATCCACTTATTTATTTGTGGCAGAGGGACATATTAACTTCAATTTTAGAAATCAGCAGCCATTCCCCTATGTACTCAAAGGTCTGTGGTGTCTGCATGTTCATGGAAGGTGCATTTCCTTAGGCTTTGGTGCCTTATTGGTTCCATAATTTCAGTCAAAGGAGACTTCTGCAAAATTCAGGGAAATTTACTGCAGCTCTGGAGTTCTCAGTCTTTTTAGAGACACTGCACAATGATACGTCATTATATTCTACAATTATGACATATAGAAATGTGCCTTCTGTTCTGGAAAATGGTATACACCATCCTTCATAACAATTTTTATGATCATTTACTGCTGTATTTCCAGGAGAAGCAAGAGTAGCAGATGGAAACTTTAGTTACTGAAAAAGAAAAGCCGTGGAAAGATCTCAAATCTCGTAAATAAATGAAATGGATGCTGACATCATGTCTAAGATAATTGCAGAGCATTTTCTTTCATGGAAACTCGGTATATATTTTATTTTCTATGCACACCTTTAGCTTTTTGAGGGAAATGTTACCCATTGTTTTTCAGGTTAGATCCACATGTTAAGTAGATCCTTCTTCATCAAAGCCATAGATATTCATTAAAATTGCAGATGACTATGATAATACTATATAATACTATATAAACTTTCTTCCTGTAGGTCAGATCCTTTATGAACATCCAAACATTACAAAATTATTGGAACTTTCAAAAGGATTTTTTAAATATCTTGTCCATAATCTTAAACAATTAGTAATTTACTATGAACTTTTGAGTAAGGAAAACTGAATTAAGAGCCTCAAATAGGAGTGTAAGCCAATGGCTTTTAAAGGAAGACTTATCAACTGAATTTTCTATGGATGTTCTAAATCACTAAGGGTATATGTGGCAAACAATTTCTGTAGAAGCAAACGTAATTTGAGTTTTTGTGCTTGCTAAATATGATATCAACATAGAAGTAACATAAAACATAGAAGTGTTTTATTTTGAAACTTCAATCTTAATATTTTCTTATTTTGATACCATAAAAATATGATTTAATTTCAGAGTTCTGATATCTGATGTATCTTACAAACTTTGTTTGGATCATAACATATTTTGTTTCCAGTTGTAAGCCAGTTAACTGACATTTCTTCTGTTTTCTTCCACTTTTCTTATTTAAACAAAGCTGCAGCATTCATAACAGCTTGCTGCTGCTCATCTTCCTGGAAAGAGCAGGGGAATGGAGCTCTGAAATAAGTGTTTAAGTATATATAATACATACATGTATATATAAAATATAAGGGTATTGTATTGTAGTCACAAAGGTTCTATTTCTTGACTGAACAAGTAAGGTTCTTAGTCCTGTTTCAAGGTAATGTAAGTGTACTGCCAACATATTTCTTTACTAAAAGGCTCTCTGGGGAAGAAATTAGTATTATTTATGTCCAGCCTGTTCATCTCCACACTTTCATCTCTTCCTTTATTTCCTAGGTGCGTTAAAGCAGTAAGTCATAGTATTGCTATCTTTCAGTCTGTACTTTCTGGCCCCTTGCCATCTGTAAAATGATTCTCTGGACAAACTGGGTTCTGGAGTTGATTCTTCTGTGTGTGTCGTGAAATAATGTCAACAGCAGCAGCACAGAGCATTTGTGCTTGGTCGACATAAAATGACAGCTGCTGTTAATAACAATTAAAGCACGTTAACACTAATTGCATTGCTGATTCTAATGAAATAAAGACCTCCTTATTCACTGGTAGTGAAGTAATCCTGATGTAATGTGTAGACTATCAAGCAGCCAACAGTAGCTGTGACTGGAGAAGGACAGTGAGTTCAACTGACTTCCCCTACTTTCAATTCCCCGGAGACACTATATTGAGATTTTTCACCCTGAAGTGGATACAAAATGCTGAGTAAAAGGATATTACATAAATTGGCTGGCGTTTGCAGTGAACTAACTAATTGTTGTTGCCTTTTAATTTTGTTTTGTGGATTGATGGGTTGTGTCTCATCTAAAAAAAGATGTCTGTCTGTCCGAGGGAGAAAATTGGGTGTACCAAAAGGCTTTTGCTTGTTTATGCTTTCCGTGGGCTATAGCCGTAGTTCCTGGAATAAAAAATGTCTTCTTTCCCTAATCCTTGGGAACTGATAATTAGCAAGGTAACATTGCACTGAAGGGAGATAGAAGGAAAGGTGTTATGGCTGCATCTTTACTCTAACCCATAGCGTGTTACTACTCCCATGCAAAAGGCAGCTGTATTGCAGAAGGGCCAGCACACCAGATACGGTGTCTGAAAAGAATGACCATTCTTTTCCCCTTCTCATGAATTAGGTCTCTTAAAAAAATAAAAAAATAAAAAATTGAGGTTATCGTGGGTTTGAATCATTGACTTTCTATGGGCAGTGGACATGCAGTGATTTCTACTGAACAGATAGATTTGAAAACCACAAAATGTGTTTTAATGAGTGAAAAGCATGCCTTGTGCATATCAATATGAACAGAATTTATTTGCTGTGTGTAACTCTCCTCTGACTTGTGCTTATTCTTTATGCTGCTTTATTTTATTGCACATTCTTAAAGATTTTTTTCAACAACTGAAGTTAGCTAGTGAAGATCTGATGGACATTTCTTCTTTAGAAGGCAGTTAGGAGCTGATGTCTGTGCCTTGCCTTTAATTTATGATGTATTGGAGATAATACTTTTAAAAGTGGGGAAATTCTTGACAGGATAGTCAAGATAGCTTGATCTTCTGCAGACTTGAAGTCAACAACAGTCAAGTTAACTACAGTGGAGCAGGGATTACAGCTAAATTGCTCCCAGTACTATTGCTTTTCATATGCTTAAGCCAATAGATCAAATTCAGACATGAGGTAAGCAAATGCAGTTTCTTTGTTTATACTCATTTGAATTCTGACCAATTCCATATGGTCAGCTAAGTTAATTGCATACAGTTTGTTCCAGTGTTTTCATTTCATGATTTGCCTTTCTTGCGTGTAACCATACTGGAGAAGAGCCTTGTGTCTGAGTGGTAATATAATTGTTTTTCTAATTATCTCACATGGTACTAATCCAAACATCATAATATATGTTAAATATATATATTTATTTTAATAAACCTTACATAAAGTTGACCTAAAAAGACTGAAGTACAAATAGTTAGAGACTATTTGTGCTGATCTATTTTGGTGGGTGAATATAAGAACAAATGTAACCTGCTTTATTAATTTTAATTATCAAAACTACTAATTTCTGTCACCACCTCAAATGTGGCACCATAATACAGTTTTTGTACCTAGACCTCTACAAGGACATGTGTTTTGGACATGTGGCAACAATGGAGTACTTGCTCACACCTTCATAAAATTTCAGAGGCCTTTTTTTTCTTCTTATGAAAAAGTACATCCATCTGTTAAGTACAATTGCTTAAAAGTAACTGGATAAAGCTACTAATTATGCTGACTACAATTCTTTTACGGAAATCATTTCATCAGCATTTCTTTCATATAATTATTCAGTTCCCTTTGCTGTCCTAGAACCAAGGTGTTACACATATGTGATAGGGTCAGAACATCTCGTAAGAACTGACAGAAATGTCATAAAACCAATTGCTTCCATGATGAATTGATAGAGTTCAGTAGGTCTTTAAAGGACTTAGATTGAGGTGCATCTGTGCACTGCAATTTTAAATGCTTAATTTGGGGACCATGGGAGTTGTTGTCTGAGAATGGAACGTTTCAGAATACAAGCAAAATGGAAAGTAACTTTGGAATTAAGTAATGCTCAGTGATGAACATAAAAGTTTATGGAAGAATAACATAAAAGATTTTACTTAAAGTGTATTGTCATCAAGCTAACCACTCCAGTGAAGTGAATTTAGTTATAGTAGTCTTGCAAGACTGAAAAAAGGCTTTAAATAGTGCTCCTGAATAAATCCAATTAACCCATTGGAACATTTACTAATTGTGTATGTCTGTCATGTAACACATGGCTGTACGATTTTAAACATGAAATCAAATTAGTTCAAAATACTAGTTGAACTATTTGTTTAAAGTGATCACAGATTTTATTAGATGATTAATCTAATTTTCTGATGAAATGATAATTGACGTTATATTGAGCCTTTTAGTGGCTATAGGCTCATTGGCAGCAACTCGTTCCTTATATTTAATCTTCCATTTGTTCCCATATGTGTATTTTTCCCCCTCTGCTATCTCTAGCTCCTGCAAGTTTGGTTTTTTTTTTTTTTTAATGTTACTTTTAACTGTTTCATCTATTTGCTGTCATGGAGCTGGGAGACCTATTCTAGAAACCAGACAATGGCACCTGCTGTTAGATGTAGCAAACTAAGACACAAGGATGACTATGGGAAAGGAAAAGAAAAAGAAGAAAAAAAACAAACCATAACAAAAGGTTCTTTTCTGGCTTTAGTAACAAAATGCTCCTGGGCAGTATTCAGCAGGTTCATCCTGCTTTTTTTTTACTGAGTAGCTAATATTGTAGAAACCTGACTCCTGTCTTTCTAGTGACTCTTGGGATAAGATGACAAACTGCATTCCTCTTCTCTCACAAGTGAAGAATATTTTGTTTCTTAAAGATCACGGTTCTCTGCTTCTCTGTTGTGTTCTCCATTTTGCAGCCACAATTGGAAAAAGTATTTATATTCTCTGTGTCCCTGGTGAGTTTATCAGGACTGTGGAGATGGTCCCTGTCCCTTCTTTGACTCTGGGACTGTTCCTCTACAGAATTCCTCTCAGAAGAAAGCTTCAAGATGTTTTCAAGCACTGGTACAGTTCAGTTCTAGTAAGATGTTCAGTTTCTTAGCAGATCTGCTGAAACTAGCAATTCATGCATTAATTTATTTTTCTGTGGAGTTTAGATGAGCATTATTGATTTCTCATTTAGAAAAAAAATGAATTGACTTTTGAGAACCACAGAATTCATTGTAATTGTTATGTGCATTGTTCACCAATAACTTGGGGTGGAGGTGCTAACAGTGCTATTCTCTGAAAAGAAAGCAGCTGAAGTGGTGGGAAAAAATAGGGAATTTTGGAGAATCTTGGTTTGAAGTTTCTAACTTGTGACCTTACAAGATTGTATGTAATATGCTGTACTTGAACATGCAGGATGATGACACAGATTGTCAAGTGTCTTGAAACTAGCCACTCTTATAAAAGCACTAACAGAGAAACAAGTTTATTTAGTAATAAACTATATTCTTAATCTGAAAAAAAAATATCAGAGTTCGGTATGTTAAAAAAGAAAAAACGTCCAAAAAAAGTAGCTTACAATATATAAAGAAGAAAGGAGAAGCATTGTTCAGTGACTAATAATGCCTTATAGGCTTCCAGAGAGGTACTATTTGAAGGGTGTGAGTCAAAAAAGAATGTCATCTTAAATTCCAAACAAATAGGTGAGGTGGCCTGGGGATATGTTCTGTGCATTTCTTGTCTTCCCTCTGCTGGCTTCTTGCTGTGCAGTGAGACATACACAGGCCTGCTGACTTTCCCTTTGCAAAGTAAGCTCTGTGTTCCCTGCTGTGAGGAACAGCATGGTGGTAGTTTCAGACAGGCCAGGGAAGACAAAACCTAAAAGGAATGATGTCATCAGTTTCTCCTTTCTTGTATTTAGATCATCCCAGAGCAAATTTTCTTACGTCAACAGAACTGAGAAAGGATGTTGGCCCTGAGATTTTTAAATGCTACTTAATGCCAGCATAGTTTGGCTAACAAACTGTAGTCTGTGAAACTGTCCGCCACCACCCTCAAATTTATTTTCTGGACAAACAAGTTTTTCATCACTGTGTTTTGAAGAGTTGACCCCCAACAACTGACACCCACAAGCGCACGCTCTGGCAGGCTGAAGCTCCTCCAGGGATCCATTTAATCTGCACAGCTGAATATGGATATGAGAGATTACATCTTCCTTTCTGCAGGCCCACACAGATGTTGTGAGTGACTAACAGATGCCTTGATTTTTGCACAGCCTACACACTGATGTCATAAGAAGAGACTAATACCTCGGAGGTGAGTGTCCTGTTTGTTTGTATTTCAACATCAACAGTATTAAATGCAACAGTGGATAAGAAATTAGTAAAAGAAAAGCCAAATTTCATATTAGGAGAAACTGACGTAAAAGATGTGTAACGCAATTAAGGGAATCATCAACACTGGCTGCAGTTGCTGAGAATTCTATGCAATAGTATCTCCTCGAAGAAGGAAGGGTTTTGAAGTAAGAGATGTGATTTAAAAATGATTTCAGTTTTCCTGCCTTTTTGTCAGACTGGAGTTCATGCATATTTGAAACCGAACAGTTGAAGCTTCATCTTGTTTTACAAAACCTTTGAAGAAGCCTTGTGACTGACTTTTTTTTAATATGTAATTCTTAAACTGGTCCAGATGCTTCAGAATGACTTCTGTTAGAACTTCTGTTATTGAAGGGCTGGAAAATAGCTGAAAGGAAAGTGGCCAAACCAGCCTTTCTTTTTCTCTGAACCCTACTTTTGCATTCTGAGGACAGTGGGACCCAAAGCGACATGGTGGTGTGGAGTGGTGTTTGGTCCCCAGGGCTGGTTTGAGCTGAGAGAGAAGTGCGAAAGAGTGGCCTGAGGAGCAGGGCTCCCACCAGAGCTGGCTGTGAACTGTCCAGTGCTACCTTCTCAGTTAGATCAGTGATGTTAGCCTTATTTTATAGCTGGGAAAACTGTTGTAAATAGTAAGTGCACTACCTAGACAGGTGATAGTGATGCCCAATCAGATGGGACTGGGGGAAGAGTGAAATACAGGGAGGTGGGAACTACTGGGAGGAGGAAAATTGTTAAGATAAAGAAGAGGGAAAGTTTATGGAAAAACTAGGTTATAGAGTTACAAGAATTGGCTGGAGAATGAGAACATAGGCTTTGAACTTCAAGAACAGAAGCGGGAATTAAGAAGAAATGGGGAAAGAAAACCTAGCTATGGAGCAGATGGCTAGGAGCCATAGTGAGATGCAGAGGAAAAGTAGTCAAGAAGACAGAGCTTGGCATGAGCTGCTGAGGAAAGATTTAGAAACAGGCTAGAAACCTGTGACTGAAAGCAGAGGATGGGAAAGGAACAGGGTGGGGACAAAGGATGAGGAGATGAGACAGGCTGGAGGTGGAGGGTGGATCAGAGAAAAGAAAGGAAGACAAGTCTGTGCCTATTTCAGTGTCTTCCTAGTTTTTATTCCTGGGTCTCCAGAGGATTACAGAGCCTTTCCACTTGGCTTCTGTTGTAAGACAGTGAAATACACTACTGGCATGCATATGTTGACCCCAATTACTGTTGCTCAGTAGAGTGGGAGACAACCCTTTACTTTTAATGTCATATAACTGTGGCCTGTGGCAAAGCTAGTGGGCCCAGCTTCCTCTGCATTATCAGCTGATAACTAACTTTGGGTGTCAATCGAGATTTTGTGAGTTGTTGGTTAAGGCAGATTAACAACACCAACAGACCAGGCATCACACAAAAGATTCAGAATGGTAATGTCACCTGTAACTCCTACTTTTCATCTCACTGTCTCTGTTGCTTGAAGTTTGCACCTTCAACATTATTTTTAAGGCAAGGTTAGCTTTTCTTGCATAGATTTGTAGCGTTACACGGATCTGAAGAGTTTTCCCAAATGCCATCTTAACTATGAAATGACTGGAATGACACAGTTGGCATTTGAACAGGGCAAGGTTGGTAGCTGGCCAGCCACAGTAAAGCTGGAGTAAAATTCTTCAGCATTCACTGCTGTTTTTTTGGCCAGGAAATACAGCTTCTTCAGGGCAAAACAACGTAAAAATAATAAAGTATGAGCAGGTTCTTCTTCTGTCACTTTGCAGATTATCTGCTGTTTTGTCTGTAAACAGCAATATCTTTACATGGAAGTTCTATTAGAGGTAAAGAAGCACAATCCATTTTCACATCAATTTAATGTCAGTGGGATAAGAAGTATGTGGCAACATGGAGGCTCTTTTCACTATTCACTTTGTTCTCAAAGATGGCTACATTTTTCACAATGTTTCCATTGAGTGTTGCCTTTGATAAAATTGGTGAGGGTGTAATAGGGAGGCTAATTCAGGCATCAGGGAGAAATGAACATGAACTAAATACGATTCTTATGTAATCCATATTGCCTCTGCATAGAAATGGACGGATCACGGAGCAGTTTAATCTCCCAGATGGCTGGAAGTTAACTATTGTGAGCCAGGTTTGAGGTAATAGTCTGAACATTATTGGGAAAGTCATTTATTTTTGGCAGGAAACAAATTCTGTTTTGGTCCGTGGACAGAAGATTACAGTTTTTTAAACAGCCACAAAGAAATGCTCTGAGCTTCTCTCCAAGAAACAAACAAGGTTTCACAAGAGCCAGTTGGCTTACATTGCACTTACAGTACTTGTAACTTCAGATATTGTAAGAAGTGTAGGTTTGTATGTGATAATGTTAAATTTACAGACATGTAGGGATGATTTTATAGTTGATGAAAGGGAGAGCTCCAAAAAGCTTCTCACTTAAGATAGCCATTGTGTGGATAGGTGAATTGGGGTGTGGTGGAATAGTAATAATTACATCCATCCCAGCATTAAATGGTTTCTCAAACTTGTTTGGGATATTTCTCCCTTGCTAGAACTAAAAGCTAATACAGCACAAGACTGCCTGATATCTTTTCACTTATAATAGTGTTCCAGGGCCTGTCTGTCTTTCCCCAAATACTAGTGTGCTAGTATCCTGAACTATATTTGCAATAGATTTAACATGTTGACTTACTACTGGAATTCTGTTTGTGTTCTGCATGCGATGCTTGGTCTGTGACCTGCTGCTGTGTGGTGTTGTACTCTGGGGAGCCCTACAGAGGGGCCTAGGTTTGGGGATCCATGGAAACAGCCCTAAAACAAAGAGAAAACAAACTGGAGAGTTGTGACATGCCTTCTGGAATACTATCAGCAAGTACAGATTGTCACCAAGAGAGAGATTTGGGATTTTGTTTTCTTTGTTCTAGATGTTTTCAACCTGCCAGCTAATGTGTTCTACAGAGGTAATGTGAAACAAGATTTGAGTTGAGCAAGTGGTAGGAAACAAATCCATGATACAGTAAAATAACACTGTTTATTTTGTAACATCTCACTGATCTCATCTCTCCTCACTCTTAAATGCAAAATGACAAAAGCTGCATAGTGCGGTAACTCCTGTTCCTTGGGAATAGTCTTTTTTTTTTTTTTTTTTTTTTCTGTATTCCTCCTGAAGTTAGTTTGACCCTCTACTACAACATGTTAGTGAACAGGGAAGAATATGTGCCCTACCTACACTTTGAATGATTTGACTTGCTGCAGAATTAGCCCATATGGAAGTTTTGAATCTTAGGAACCTTATAAGACAAGAGAAAAAGTTACAAGAGGAAAAAGATTCAGCCATAGATCTTCCACTATTTCCTCATCGCTTGCTAGGCTGTGTAATGTTCTGAGGTAGACGTGTCTTCCCAGAGTAGTCTTCAGTTGTTGTGGAAGTCTTTATACTGAACATATTTAGAACTGTTGCCAAGTAGAATTGTTGCAACTTACATCTAAGTAGCCTTGTTTGAGCAGAGTTGTTGGATATAATGGAACTAACACGTCTGAGTAATAAGCAGAGACGGTTGCTTTGGGACAAGTGGCGGGACTACCAACTTAACATTAAACTGCCTTGACTTAGAGCTGGTGCTGAGGCAGCTCAGCCACCGCTATAGTGCAGATAGGAAGTGCAGCTGGACCAGAACCTTCCAGCCCCTGCCTTTCCAGTGGCTTGAGATCAGCAGCAATGAATGCCTAAATGACGATATACAGTTATAATGTAGTGCTGTGAGAAAGAAGTGGATTTAGGATTGCTCCTACTAAGGATTTTCTTACCTTAACAAGTGTGGATTTCCTTGAAATCCAGTGTGAACTCATATTCTTTGAGTTAACCAAATTCGATTTCAGAATGTTTTTTAGTTTTTTTTTTTTTCTTGCATATTCTCAATCTTGACTTTAAATTGATTTTGCTTACTCTTTTTTTTTTCTGGAGTAATTTTGCTGACTTATTGTATTACTATATGTAATGTGGGTACAGAGATCCTAGATGTGTAGACACCAGACAGAGAATGGTAATTGCTGATTCTGAACTTTAACCTCCATAATGTTTTGTTTTAGAACATTATTTCTTGTTTTAGGTCACTACTTTACTCTTACATCTGCAACAGCTATCGCTGCTTCTAGACAGTCTAGTTCTTTTTCCAAGTGCAATCATTTTGGACCACAACAAACTTGATTTACTTCCAATTTAAGCCTCATCGGTTTGTTAGTCCTCTTATCTTCAGCCATCTTGGCCTGCTATATTTCCAACATCAGCCTTTTGTAAAGACAACCCAAAACAAAGCTTTGGCCATATGTGGTTGTATTTGAACTAAGCATATAGTTGGAAAATTTTGTTTTAGAAAGGCATAGCAAGTGTTCTCTAGTGCTTTACAGGACTGAAGTATTCTTCTGAAATGGAATGGAGACTGTAAGAGGTTTATAACAGGGAGGAGATAAGAATTCATTTGTACCAGGGGAAAAAAAAAAAAAAAAAGAAGGAAAAAATAAGCCTCTGTTTAAAAACAGATATAACAGATAGTGTTAAAAAGTCATCAGAAATGTAAATGAAAAGCTGAGCTTATGTTTCATGGAAAAAATATATCTGTGCAAGAGGACTTTCTCAGGCAATTAATAATATGAATTAATACTTAAGGTACAGAAACTTTTTGAAATAAACTGCACTTAAAATAGTAGGAGAGGCTGCATTTTATTGTAATGAACACTTAGAAGACAAATTCAGACTGTTAGAGAGAGATCTGTGGCTGTATGCTTCCATCATACAAAGCAGATGAAGCATCTGAATAAGCTGCTGAGAATGTGAATTTTGACTCACAGCTGTGATGCAGAAGGAATTGAGCGTTCTGGGGGATAAATTCCTACTGAATTCTTAAACTCATGCTCAGACATTGAAGGAAAGAAACATATTTAACGTTAAGCACTAATAGATCTCTAATACTTGGAGGCATTTCCTGCTGCTGTGCTGATGCAAGCCATGCGCTGGTATGTCTTAATGGTGGAAAGGTTGTTGAGCTGAGGTGTCCACGTGTCCCGTTAATTTCCATTAGCTTTAATTTTCTTTACAAAAGTGAGGGCTTTTTTTGTTTTGTTTAATTTTATGGTCAATCAGATCTTTCTCAGGTTCATTTAGCACGCTTCTCAAAGATCATCTTCAGCCTTTTGATATGTGTGACCAACACACTGTGCACACACGGTCCCAGCACAATGAAGGACATAGAAAGGGGGCTGAACTTTCTTGGGGTTGTGGTATGGCAGGATTTGTGGTGGTATCTGCTGGAAAGTCTGGCAAAGGCATAGACCTGGCACTTTGGTTTCAGAATTAAAAAATAAAGGAATAACGCTGATGGAGTTTGTTACCTTTAATCTGAAAAATCTCAAAGTTTAGTCTTGCATTTCTCAAGGTTTTTTGTTGTTGTTGTTTTTCAGTAACCAGGCTAAATATATCATTTGATTTTTTTTGTTTGGTTGGTTGTTGTTGGTTTTTTTTCTTTGTTTGCTTTCAGGTGGTCTGAGGATGATGCAATTGAGAGTCTCCAGAAAATTCAAGCATTATATACTGAATAAAAGCCATGTTTGGATGTGCATTAAGAGCGCCTCACGTTCAGTATGACACATGAGCATGAGAGCAGTGCTGGACAAAGCCGGTTTTTCTCTCTAAGAGGTATGCAATTAAAAATCTAGCTGTGTGCTAAACAATGCAAGACAAATACAAAAAGGTAGACAATTTAGATAAGTGGAACAGGCTAGAGAATAGAGCTTTAAGATTTGTTTTTTAAGTAGAAGGAAGGTAGGGTTCAAGGCATTCTAAGGTGGACTATGCTTTAAGCAGGCCATGAGAATGTGAGTAAAGGGGGTTGAAAACAGGGATAATTAATGGCTTGGGTGGAGGGGAAATTGCTGTGCGGGTGTAATTGTGTGCCAGATCTGAGCCAAGGAAGGGTGGTGGTGGGGATAATGTGGTCAAGGTCACAAGAAAGGAAAATACCAGTGCCAAAATTGTTTTACTCAATGTTAAGAAGAATATAATGACCATATTACAAGGTTGGAGTGCAGGAGAAAATAGTGTGGAAAAAATAAAAACTGACATGTTTTCTATTTGAAGATGAGAAATGGAAAAAAAAAAAATATATATATATATATATATAAGAAAGAAAAAGAGTGGTGGGACAGATCTTGAGGTGAGTACAAATAGCTGAGAGAGCATGACCTTCCATTAAGCGCTGTTGTCCATTCTGAGGTCACATTATAAGTCCCATTACCAAGTTTCTCAAGAGCTCTTAAGCTCCATATATTGTAGTGGTAGTCACTTAGAGCTGCACAAGTTGTTAAAAGGATCACTTGGTAGGGAATTTGAGCTGATTAATGCTGAGCTGGTCTCTACTATTCTTCCTTACAGATGCATCTGGAATATATCAGGGCTCTCTCTTGTGAAACATGCATCCAGGCTTCCAGCCAGCCGAGAGGTGCTGCTGTGGGTGCTCCCAGCGTGAGGTCACCTCCTGCTTAGCCTGTGCCATCCCTCAGCCCCAATGGTAGAGTGCTGTGGGAGTGCGTATGGCCTGATGAGAGAGTATCAGCTATGGGTAAGCAAGTCTATGAACGTTCACTCTTTAGAAAAGTGTCTATTTTGTTAAAGCTTCTTATATGTTTAAGAATGATGCTTTTTCCCCACTTTACCTTTACCTATGTGAATAATTCCCCCTTCTTAGAAAATAAGGACATTGGAAGAATCTACACTGTGTTGACAAAAAAAAGTCCTGAATGCAGCTTCTGTTGCAAAAGAAGAACAAGAGGAAACCAGGAGCATCTCTGCTGTTGGCCGAGACTGTAAAACTCTTGGGTTCTGCGATAGCATTCAGATTTCAGAGAAAAGTAGCAGAAAGCATCAGAAATGACTGGGCAGCAAGAAGCAGGAGCTGAGGAACATAAAGATGGGGGTGCTGGTGAGCAAGGTCAACCCCCCCCCTGCCTGCAGCATGACTGCAGGGGTGGCCAGATGACACCAGGAGACTCTAGGCTGCGCTGAGCTCCCTGTGCTACCTTCCTTGTGATTCAGCCTCCAGGTGAGGGTGTGGGGACAGCACAGCTGTCACCGATTCTGGGAAAGAATTATAGCTTATGGCTTGCGAGGGATCAGACCTGGGGGAATGCTGACCAGCAGCAAAACTACTCTGGGCTAGCAAAATACTATCACAAATAGTGTAGGCTGGACAATGTGTATTGCTTTTGGTTCATGTCTGAGTGTGAGCTGCAGCATGTTGGCTCTGCAGAATGCAAAGGCCAGTGCTGCTGTATGGGCTGGGATAGGACCAGGGCTGCTGTGCTGCCACGGAACCAGGAAGGCTCTCCCAACTTCCCAGGCACAGGTGTGAGTGTGCTGCTGCTGGGCGTTGCAGAAACAGCCTCTGGGCCGAGCAGATGTGTGCAGAGGTGTCTGCCTCACACCCGGTAGGTGTGGGATAGTAAAGGACTTGCATGTTGGGGTTAGGTACAGCGGTGGGACTGCCAGAGGGCCCTTCTAGCTGCCTTGTGTTGCTTTTGGAGGTAACAGGTGCTCGATTTGCCACTGAACGGAGTGGAGCGAGTTTGTTTCTGTGGTGCGTGTATAGAAGTGAAGTGGTGGTCACCGTGCAGATTCGAACAGCGCCATACGAGCTTATTATCTTAAACTTAAGCATTTTCATACAGCGGCCGCGTAACTCTCCGATTTAATGCTCCGTTCAAAGCCAGGGGAGACGCCGCCCGCCCCGCAGCCCGCCCTCTCTCCCTCGCCCCATCATCCCGCTACCGCCGGAGCGGCCCCGCCGTCCCGTGTCCCCGCCCGGTGCCCCGGCAGCCAGCGGCCCCCGCCCCCGGGCCGGCCCCCGGGCGCGGAGCGGAGCGGGGCGGGCGGGGGCGGGGGCAGCCCGGTGCCGCGGGGAGCCCGCAGCCGCCGCGCTCTGCCCGCCGCCCTCCTGCCTCCATCCCGACGGCCGGCAGCGGCGTTGCGCAGCTCCGGGCCGGGCCGCGAGGGGCCGGGAGCCGAGCGGGACCAGGCCGAGACGAGGCTGGACGGCCGCGGCAGGGGGCGAGCCCGCCCGGGGCTGGCGGCGGCGGCCGCCGGGGGCCCGGGGCGGCGGGGAGCCGCCGGGGCCCGGCGTATGGCGGCGGGGGCGGCGGGGAGCATCACCACGCTGCCGGCGCTGCCCGACGACGGGGGCGGCGGCGCCTTTCCCCCCGGGCACTTCAAGGACCCCAAGCGGCTCTACTGCAAGAACGGCGGCTTCTTCCTGCGCATCAACCCCGACGGCAGGGTGGACGGCGTCCGCGAGAAGAGCGATCCGCACAGTGAGTGGCCCGGCCGGTCCCTGCCCGTGCCGCGCGTCGCTCGGTGCCCGGAGCTGCACGGGCACCGCTGCCGTGTCCCGGGCCGGCTGTTCTCAGCCTCCCCGTCTTCTTCCCGCTGTGCCCCAGGGATCGCCAGGTGCACGGGGTTTGCCTACGCGCCCAAAGGTGTCAAAACTAGTTTGCGTGGCCCTCAAGTGGGTGCAGTGGCACTTAGTTACTGGCTCTTTGGGCCAGCTGCCCGTAGGGAGCAAGAAGCTGGTGTTTTTCTGGTGTATGTCCTCGCCAATAGGCATTCTTATTCTTTTATTCTCTTATTACAGTAGTCAGGAACAGATGTGTAGATGTTTAAGGAAACAGGGCTAATGGTGGTCAGAGCATATCACTGGCTGAAAACCGTGGATGGTGTGATTTATGACTGAATGTGGTAAGGGCACACAAGGTGCAGCTGCATCCTGTGGTTCCGCAGCAGCAGCTTGTCTCCTCGTACCATGTCCCAAGGAGACCCTGAACAGGCAGAGCGGGCTGCTCTAAAGGCCAGTGCTCCGTGTCTGATCCTTCCTTCACACCTCGGAGCATTCTGTAAGCTGTCAGCCCTCAGGTCTTCTTCATGTGGCATCAAGTCTGTGAAATGCCTGTTTCCTTGCAGCAGGTACAAGGAGTTGCTGGTTAGCTGTCAGATTGACAATCTGAGCACAGTTGTTACGCAGCGCGAGCGCCCTGAGCAGGCAGTGCCCTAGCTGCAGAGCCTTGGTGCAGCAAACAGGTGAAATGCGTTACTGTGATCCTTTGCCTGGTTCCAAGCTGCCCTCCCAGTGACAGTTGCACAGGTGGGACCAAGGCCTGAGCGATGGAGATGAGAGTGGTGTGTGGGCACACAGAAGTGACAAAAAGCTCTTGCTCTTCTTATTCTGTTCCAGTTTAGGACGTTCACCATCTGCAAAAAAACCTCTTGGAGTTCCAAAGAAGCATTGCAACAGACTGTTCACAAATAACAGTGTTGCCAGGTTGGACTTCTCTCTGACAGTGTGGAACTTTATGATCCTTTGGTAAAAACGTTTGGCAACAGATGGGGTGAAGATGCTTGTTTAACAGAATGTGTGTAGGGAAAGTTTATTAGTCCAACTGATGTTCCCAGAAAAAGCTAGGAAGCCGTTGGGCTGCATCTGGTATGTTTGCATTTCTCTCTTTCTCAGATACAGTTTTAAAGGGAGATGTGCTCAATGTTGCATGAGCAATAATAAAATACATTTGCTGCCAGAACAATAGGGTAAATCATAGGGCCTGGACTTCTCAAAGGTCTGTCCTAAAGCATGGTGCTGGTTTACCACCTACCAGCCAAAGGTCTGCTCTGCATTCATACCGGCCAGTGACTGCACACCATCAGGTCTGTGCTGGAATGAGTACAGTAGTGCATTGTCTTCTCTAGCCTTTTCTATTTGGGAAATGTGGAAATTCTTACAGGAAATAAGTGTAATTTGTTCATAAAACAGGCAATCTTATGCCTAGGAGTAGCTCTGGGGATTTGCTGGAAATGTGACACGGAGGGAAAAGACAACTCGAGTGTATTGGATGCTGAAGGCAGGTCTCGGATGCTGCTCTTGGGTCCTCGCCTCACACAGCATTTCAGCCTTGTGTGCTGAAAAGGGTTGTGAGTTTGCATGCTGCTCTGTGCTCATCGGGCTGGGCCAGGCTGCCCCAAACACTGTCCTTCTTGTTTGTGGTAGGGCTTGCCCTTGTTGCCCCTTCTTTTTTTATTTTTGAATGTTCTGCCACAGTAATTCTAGTTCTGTGTTCTTGAGTCTTTCTGATATGTGCTTTAATTTCTTGTTAAGCCTTATCAATAGTAGAATTGTTTAACTGACTTCTCATGCTGCTTTCCTACCAGTGAATTACAGGTGAAAATCTTTCCAGTGTTGATACTGCTGTAGTGATTCCATTCTGTACACTTCCTTTAGAAGGCTGTTTTCCTCTTTAGGACTTGTGGTATAGCTGATGGGCTGGGATGAAGGCAAATATGTGGTGAGCCCACTCCCTGTAGGCTGCTCCCTCTTTCCGTGGTGTCAGGCTGTGCACTTGCTCTGAGTCGCACTCCCTCCTCCTCTCCTTGCTATCAGACAGCTTTTTTTTTTTTTTTTCTTCTTGGAAGAACTCAGTTCTCAGAAGCAGAGAAAAGGGAGAAGTCAGTGCTCAAAGCGTCAGCAAGGCGTGTTGCTGTGACATTACGTGGGTCACATCTCTGCCATCTTCGTTGTAAATATGTCACTCAGTGCAGCTATGCGCAGTGTTAAACTCTGACCCGGTGAGTTGCTGCTCAAGGGAAGTCCCTCTGAAATCCTGTGGTATGCCTGGCGGGTCACGTTGGCGTGACGGCTGGCAAAGAAGTGCTGTAAATCTTGGACAATGTGAAAAGACTTCAAAAATTAACAAAGAAAGTGCGCACCTCAAGCACTGAAGGTTTTATTGGATTAAATAAAAGGTTTTGTAAGATAGTTTTGAAAAAAGAAATATAACGGCTGCAGAGAATTTGGATTAGGAAACTAACTATAGGACGGCTAGGAGCGGTTGTTGGGGGAACTGCTATTCTTATGATTTTTTATTTATTTATTTTTTTGGTTGGTCCTGTGTGGAACCAGGAGTTGAATGTGATGATCCTCATGTGTCCCTTCCAACTTGGGATGTCTTACGATTCTAATTATACAGAATAACATTTGATTAGCACATTGTCATTTTCACTTTTGAAGGAAGTTTGTATGGCTCTCTCTGTATGTTTCAGACCAAAGACTAATACTTAAGCTATAAACGAATTTCCATTATCCATGTCCTTCTTTTGCCTCCTCTGTTCTGCCTTAAGCACTAATGACAGCTTGTTAGAAGTGTACTGTCTGGTTTATGTCTTGATGTCAGGAGTTTTGATTGTTTCACACTCATCCCATTCACTTTGGTTTATTCCTAATTTTGTCGTCAGTGAAATGAAGGAATGGAAGTTCATGCCCTGTGTACTAGAGGAGTCAACTCTTATGATTCACGTAGTGAAAAAGCTGGACAATACATCTGAGATGGCCGATATTGCCACATCTGATGCGTGTGTGTATTGACATCAGCAAAGTACCCCTTTGGACATACCCTAGGGATTGTTTGTTTTTTTTTCCTTCCCAGAGGTACATTTCAGACAAACAAAAAACTGAAGAGGCTTTCTTAGAGCTTTGTTGCTTAAAGCAAAACAAAAAACCACGTCTTGTTGTTGATCAACAACTTTTGGTTTATGTTGTGGAAAAGTACAAAGATCCCAGTCTTTTTGGAAGGGTTCTCAGAAACTCTCCGGAGGTTTTTGTCTCAAAGAGATTGCAGTGCTGCTGAAAGGGAAAAGCAAGGGGAATGGAAAAGGAACGTGTATCCATACATTTTAGGAAATATCTACAGCACAGCTGTTTTTCCTTCAGTTTCCCTCACTGAGGAATGGTTGGCATTTGTATATTTCCATAATTTTTCACGCTGCTTTATTTCATGATGAGCATAAAACAAGGCATCTGAGGAATCCAGAGCCCCTTTTGTCCACTTGTTAACGAAATGATGAGACTCCAGTCTGTCACTCGGAAGGGAGTCAATAGTGTGAGCTCCACCAACCCTGCAGATGTCTGAAATACCTTCTTTTTGCTCAGTAACTGGCTGCCTTTCAAGAAATATCTCAAGGAAATGTAAAGTAGGGTAATACCGGTCCAGGAAAATTTCTTCTTAAGAAAGTTCCTTTCATAAATACTTCTGAGTTTTATTTGTATCATGTGCAGTATCTAAATGATCACACTCTAAAAGTTTTTGAAAGAATATGTTCAAATATATACTGACTTTAGAGCTTACCAGCTTTGACAAGAAGTTAAAAATATTGCAAAATCGTGGTAATGAAAGAAAGCTAGGTGTGATTGTCAGAAACAAAGTTTCTGGTGAATGTCAAGAAGTGTTTCAGTGTAACGGTTCAGCACCCAATGCTTAGTTTTGTATAACTAGGTGTGTCAGTTATTTAGGACTCAGATCATCTCCTCTCCCATTTTGGGTTCCCATTGATGTGGCCAGAACTGTTAACAGGGCATCCTGTTCCAAATCCTAACAATAAATGAGAGATTGATTATTTAATTATCTATTTATTTATCGGAAATCTGGCACAAAATGTCAGAATTTATTGTTTCTACTAAAGTCTCTCTGGAAACGGACTCATTTGGCATTACCTTTGATCTACTGCACAGACCTCGACTGTTTTGTCAAATACTGATTCTTTGCAACATGATCCAGATACAGAAATTCTTCCTGGATGTAGCTGGTTTTAAGGAATGGGGTACCATAGCCCACATGGGGCGGGGGAAGAGCTGAGAATGTGTTTCATGTATGTCTTTGGCTTACTTTGTCATAGAAATACTGTTATGTTTCCTGCATGGTCCCATAAGGTAAAGTAATTAAGTGAGAGGCAGACTGCCTGTGTTAGCTGGGCACACTGGGACAAGCGTGCTGCTAAGGGATGGGTATTTTCTGTATTCTGTTATCATGCATGCTAATCCTCATACTCTGATTTTAGCGCTTCTTATCTGTCGCAGAGGTGTGTGGCTGAGCAGTGGGGCTCTCTGAAGGTGAAGGGAGGCAAATAAGAGATGTAAATTGTCCCATCTCCCATCTGCTTTCTGCTTCGTATGGATAAGGCTGGTTGAAGAGAGGAAGATTTTCAGGGCACAGCTGTCCGCAGGTACACTAGAGGGCAGGATTTAGCCCATCGGTGTTTTAACAGGCTTCACACATCAGGAGTGCTTATATGGTACTTAAATATACGTCTTCACAGCAAAAAAAAAGCAAGTCCAACTCATGTCCAACATACCTGAATGGTAAATACAGAAAATATTTAGTATTTTTACAGCATATGGCCAAATTATGGAGATAGTCACAGAAACGCAAATTCTTGTGAAAGTTCTCTGTGATCCCATTATGTGGGTATATTAAGTCTGTCAGTAAAACTCTTCGGCTACACAAGTCTAATGTTTGGTGAAGATGTGATGAAGACTTCTGGATATTTTTGAACTTGATAAAACAGAGCCACGTATTCTGGAATTGCTCATCAAGCAAATCAGATCTGGCAGCTGCTAATAAATGCTTGAAAACTGTGCAGCTGGTCGTGAGAAAAAGTTTGTATTGTGGTAGAGATAAGTTTAAAAGCATTTTAAATTTTTTAGTAATATGTGGTTGTTGGTTTTTTTTTAATATACAATTTCTTTGGATAGACAAAGAACCTAAATTGAAGTTAATTAAATTAAAAACTGTGGGTTTTTCCCTCTCTTTCTCTTCCCTCCCTTCCCCTCTCTTCCCCCCCCCTCCCCCCTTAATACATGCTTGGTGTATATTGCAAAAGATTTTAAAAAGATGTTAAGTTCATCTTCCATTCCATAATAAAAGCAAGAGCAGTGTGCTAAGGGCACAGGCTGCTGAATGATCAGGCTTGGGTGAAGATCTGGTTTGGGCAGTTGAATTAACGGTCACAGGAAAATCCTAGAATAATACCCTTGTCTCCACAGAATACGCATACCTGCTGTATTTTCTGAAAGGGAGGGACATGCAGTTTAGGGCCAAAATTCTATTTAATTATCTTTTAAAATTCAGGTCAAGAGATTAATTAATTAAACCTAATCTTTTCATGGACATCTTTTTTCTGTAAGCTACTCATCTCCCTCAGTTTATTATATATGGCAAGCAGTTTAAAAGTATAATTATCCAGTGGTTTCTGTACCTTTTAAAGTTGCTAACGTGCTAAAGTGAAACTCGTAAAAAGAGAGTTTATTTACCGAACTTCTTTTCCCCGAGCTAAAATTTGCTCTCTTTTTTTCTTCCTTTTTATTCCCTAGGAAAATACTTTCTGGTGTTTCCTCCTTTGTTTAAGCAGTTAGAACTAAACCAATTCATCCATAACTTGATGATTTGTTCAGAAGAAGACTGAGTTCATATTCTGATTGTTACATTTTTTTAGCATGGTTGGGAGCATGATTCTCAGATCACTGGCCATCTTCTGTTGTTTCAAAGTACAAGGGAGGAGATCAGTTGTGCTACTGATATGTGACCCTGGAAACAGTGGAGCTGTTTGTCAGTGGCATCATGGTTAATGTAATTACCTACTAAAACCAGTACGGAGTTTGGAACCTTAGTATAATTCAATTCAAAAAGAAAAAAAAAAAAAGATTTCCTGAGAATGCTTAAGTTTCCATTCCTGAAAAAGGATACTTGCACATGATCTTTGATTTGGGTATCCTTACTAAGCAGTATTTGAAATATTTATGGCATGACTTTTGAAGCCCAAAAGTCTGTAATGAGATCACATTTAAATTCTGTTTGAAAATGAATAACTTTAGTGATATCCTCGCAAGACCACGAACTTCAAATTAAAGCAGCTCTCTTTATTTGTCATTTTCAAAAATGTATTTTGTGGTAATATATGGGTAAACCAGAGTTCCCATCTGCTTCTTCTTCCTCCTGGCTTTTCCATAAAAATATTTAAACGGTGACTGTCTGGAGTGCTGATGCCATTTCAGGATTATTATCTTATGTATTTGTTTTGTTTCCTCAGGGTAGGGTCAGAATTTGACTGGATGCTGATATGCTTGTCCGAGAGTATAAATGAGATGATGTCTACAAAGTTGGGTGGAGGTCGTCTTACACAAACTACCACTGTACACTTCTGGTTGAGTGATCCTGTATATAGATAATCACTCATGTTTGACTTTTAGAGCTTGAAATCACTTTTCTTGAGTAATTCAAAGGAGAAAGGGCAAACTAGGAGCTAGACTGTGTAGTCATTAGTAGTTATGATATGATGTCAAGTAATGATCTCATCCTGTGGAGCTTGTAGCTTGCCTGTTGTGATGAGACTTCAGCAGATCTCATAAAACAGTAGTCACTAGGATTCCACCTGGAATTTGTACACTGCAAAATCCTGATGCTTATGGCTATGAAATATTGTATGGTGTTCCTTCTCTCAAGGTGACCCAGTCCGATCCCCAGCCTGTTTGGTGCCATCTAGAAACATTTCTGCACCCGCGTTTAATTAGTAGTTCTGCTGCTATTCTGTGTGTGCTGTAGCTCTGTGATTGTCTTTTCCTGATAAAGAATATTCTTACCACTTTGAAGTGTACTGGCAAAATACAATGAGACTCTGGAATTAGGTGGCACAGCAGCTCAGCCTGTGCTTGGTATCCTTCTTCTGGGGAAACGACAGTTGTACCTGGTGGGACCGGCACTATTTTTTTGGCAGGCAATATCATTTCTTGGTGTTTCTAGATACTGGGGAATAAGTACTCAAGTCTACTGGTCTATCTAAGTTCCCCCTTCATTTTTTCTTTTTTTTTTTTCTTTTTTGACTTCTTCAGTGTTGTATTTGAACATTACCTGCTGTGCTGACTGACCAAAATCCTTTGGCTAGATGCTTCAGCTGACCTAACAAGTCTCTGCTGCTAAAAGGGGTGGTCTCTTTTACTCTTTCCCCCCACCCAGTTTCAGCTGTGCTGTAGTTGGCATTACTTCTAGCCCTGAGTTCACAGAAGGGCCAGATACTTTCTTTTGCTGAATTGGCAGAAATGCGTTTGTTCTCTCAGTCCCTTCCACTGCATTAGTTTCTGTTTGATTTATTGCATTGAATTGGTTCCCCAGGACGTCACAGAAAGTGCCAGAGTTTGGTGTGAGGGAGGTGATGATAGTGTGCAGCTGAGAGTGTGGGACAGGCAGGAACATTCCTGTTTCAGCAGCAGCTGGTGGTTTGGTGTCACAGCCCATCTTTTGCTGTGACCTGAGCCATTTCATGTGTTACAATGCAGGACAAGGTGCAGTATCCTGCTTGATGGATGGCTTGGAGAGAATAAATAAATGAGATGGTGTCTATGTAGTTGGGTGGAGGTCATCTTAAGCTAACTACTGTGGTGCACTTCTGATGCAGTCCATGAAGTTATCGCCTATAGTTCATCACAGTTCAGAATAGTAATTTTAGGACTATATTACAATGAGTGTTAGCATGGTCCAGCAGCTTGGGGAAGACTTGTTCTGACTCTTGATGTAGGTGGTTGCACCCGGAGAATAGTTTTGTGCAGTATTTCCCTGGGTGCTGTTGATACCTATAGCAAGAGAGATGGATATAGAAAGGAATGTATATTTTAGTGTGGAGAAGCAGTGAATGCAGGGTATGTGGAGTATTTATGGAGAGGTGCTGGCATCTCTGTTTGCTTGTCTCTTAGGGTATCCTGCTACACAGACTGGTTGGGCAGAGCAGTTTCTGGTGGGGGAAAGTAGGAGAGGGATTCCATTCATTGGATTTCTCTAGGTTTGGTGGAGCAACTGAGATTAACAGTTAAATGTCCATCTGGCCTTGTCTCTGAATACGCAGATGTGAAAGGTTCACTTGGTGGTTTTACTGATACTGTTTTACTGATTTGTTTTACTGATACTAATGTAGTTTACACAGGAAAATTGAGGAAGAAAGGCCCACAGTGCTCATGTCCTTAGAATTGCAGGATTCATAAAAGCTGCAGAGATATACAGAACTGTCCTGTGTTTCCCATTTTAATTTACTGCAGTCAAAATTTTGTTTGATTTCCAGCTTTATGGAGAAATTTCTTCCAGAGCATTTAACCATCTGTGCTTGAGTTAGTACAAGTAATTGTAAGGTGTTACTACTTTAAGTGGCAGAGCAAAGCAATTCTGAATTTCAGTGATTAAGCTCGAATAACATGGGTCAGTATTGTCTGTAGTATGTATTAAGGTTTGAGCCAAGAAAAAAACGCAGTTGGAAGACAGAGAAGTGATGATGGCCTGATCCCTTTCCGCATGGCCCTGTAGACCCCAGTCATTGGCTCCCCAGCACAGGCTGAGTCCTATGCTGTGTGCCATCTGCCTCCTCACCGTCAGCCTTGGGGCTGAGAAAGTTAGGAGTGTTCCTAAGCACTTGGAGGAAAATCTGAAACCGCACTACACGTTTTGTTTTTGAATTTAGGGAATTTGGTTTCATACGAAGAACAACCCATTATTTGGGGGCAAGGCTGCATTCAAGCAACGTCGGGCTGTTAGTGACGATTCCAGTTGGCTGTTCTGAGTTGGCAGTGATTGACAGCTGCTGTCCTTCGCTGGCCTCACTGCGTGCAGCCTGCGCTGCTCCCCTGTGTGCGTTATTTAAATGTCAGCACAGGGTGGATACATGGCCTGATGGAAGGGGATAAAATAGACGGAGGATGAAGTAAGTCTCTGGGCTTAATGTTGACTTTGCATTGTCCTTGCAGTAAACTGGCACCAGTGAAATGCTGTGTGCATGCGTATGGGTTTTGATTGCTTTAAATTGCCTTTGCATTAATATTTATTAAAGGCTTAGTGATTGATTCTGATCAGCTCTTTTTTCATTGGTACTGAAAATCTGAGAAGTGCAAAACTGTCATTGTCACCATCTCAACCTTTTGGTGAGATCTCGAGCAATCATCTCTACTCAGCAACTCTCTGTTATTTCTTCTTCTTCCCATATCCCTCTAGCACCCTGCATGCGTGACGCAGTTCCCCTGTTACCACTGTATTTCAGGCTCTCCTGAAGTCCAGCTTTTCCTCTTCACCTGCAGAATCCAGGCTGGCAGCAATCCCACACCGCTGCAGTGCTGGCTTGTCCTTTCCTCTGACTCTGTTCTCTGAGTGCTCCAATATCTCTACAGCGCCATAGTCTCCTGTAGTTACTGTACTGAAAAATACCTTTTAAATGTAACACATTTTACTGTTGGTTTTTTTTTTTTATCTTCAGAGTGTGCTTTGCCTTGTCTCAGGTTGTTCCTGCTTCTATGTGTGTTGATTTTGCTGCAAGTGAGAAACAGTTCATAGCTGTAAGACACCAGTGAATGTGCAATAAATGTAAAGAGCCTAAATCCCGCAAGTTCCAAATGCACCTTCTACTATCAGCCAGTGGCATTATGTTGTGGCTGGATTGCTGCAGCAGCTTTGTTTTAAAGCTGAAGAACAGGAAGTGGTTATTTTACTACTTACTGTTGTGAATATTGGGTGAAAGCAGTTGGAGGAAATGTGACGGATTACTTTACTCTCAGCAAAACAGATCATGAGGGACAAGTCTGAAAAACCATGTGTGTACGTGCATTCATGGTTTTGTTAATGAAGCCCTCAAATACTGTTGTAAATCAAGTTGTTGGGTGAAGCTACTGGCACTTAGTGACTTTGTGGACTCAGTAATTAATAGTGTTCCTTGGTAAAACTGGTGAATTTTCCCGCTGGTTCTGTCCTCTTAACAAAACGATGCATTTGGTTCCTCTGCAGTGACCAGGGGGCTGCATGCAGGCAGGGATTTAGAAATGTTGTATAGGAAGGTGTATTTGTAGTGTCTGGCACTTCATATCCTCATGTAATGCCGAGCAATTGCTCTGTACTTGACTCAGCAGTATGAAATACCCAGGTTGTGTGTTGTCAGCAGAACATAGAAGCTGCTGTGCTTTTAACTTTCAAAGCACTCTGAAGTTTGATGGCGCAGTTTGTGCACGCTGCGTGCAGTGGAGAAGTGCCACTGTGCACATCTTACATGCAGGCACATAGGCAAGGAGGCTGAGCCTGGCTGTAGCTGGAGAGGGTGCACGTTACATTACTCTGAAACAACTTCTGTACCATCCAGTGTATGGGAAGCATCTGAGGATGCTCTGCTTTTGGTCATCGGTGTTTCCTGAGGAGGACTGCTGGGGTGATAGGTGTACATTAGGTGGAGCTGGATGTTTGTAGGAACTGGAATTAAGATATAACTTATAGCAAAGGGAGAAGCTAAATAGGGAAATGATTTTCATTACATTCAGTGTTTCTTGTACTTTGACTAAAGCCCCCGAAGCCACTGAGTGGCTGTAAGGCTGGCTTCGTCAGCTGGTAGCTCACTCCTTTTTACTCCACTCAGCGCCTCACATTGAACCTTAAGTGCAGCCGGAACTTTTCAAAGTGTTTGCATTCCAGAAGTGTGCATTTTTGTTGTGGATGTTTACATTTTAAAGACCTTAGGTCTGTCTGCAAGTGGTTTTATGCCTCTGGCTGGCAAGAAGGAAAAAGATACACTTAGAATGCTGTCATGCAAAAGCAAAGAAATGTGCCTTTGTATGGGAGCGTGACTCACTGTTTCTTAGTGTGGCACTTCATTTGCTTGATTATTTTTTGTTGTTATTGTTGTTGCAGTTCTGCGGTTTTTGTTTATGAAGTGACCACCTCTTCCTGTTGGGGCCCTCTTGGTACTTTTTGTCTGTGTCCCTCCTGCCCATCCTGCATGTGTGTTCTGGGGTTTGGGCAGTGTGTATATCTGCCGATAGCACTGTTGTTTTCAACGGGCAAGCAGAAAGCAAGCGAAGTGGTGGTTTCCCGTTTGCAGTCTCAGGAGGTACCTTGGGTGCAAAGTTTGTCAGTTAGTAGAAGGCATGTATATGCAATGTATGGGAGAAATACAGCCCAGGATGTTTCTGATTGCTAGAGATTGGATTCTGTAGGTATCGCTGGCTCACTGGGATTTGGATCTCTGACCCACAGGGTGGTTCTCAGGGAATGCCAAAGCTGAAGTGTTAGTGTGCATGTCTGCATGCATGTCTATTTTTGAGCCAGCCCTCAGGTTTGGGAGGTTTGGTGTGTGCAGTGTGGAGCGAGCGCAGCCAACTGTGTCTGGTTGGACACCTGGCTGGGAATAGGAGTTGCCCCGAGTATGAAGGAATTGTTAGCTTCAGCCACACAGTGTGCAGGAGTGGGAATTCAGAGGCTGTTATGTTTAGCAAAACATCGATTGTTATTTTCATCCCCCCCCCCCCCTTTTTTTTTCTGAACTTCACGTTTCTGATATTTACTCCCTCTGGAGTTGTTCTGCCTCCGTAGCAGCAAGGCTGTGGAGTGTTGCTGCCCTGCTATTTTCTGCAGGCATGGAGCTGCAGAGGACAACCAGCGTGGAGCTGGCGCAGCAGCTCTGCAGCAGTGTCATTCGGGGGCCTCGTGGAAGGGTTTTCCTTACAGGGCCTCTGCAAATATGTTGGAGATGGGCCCTGAGCCTTTGGCTTGGATTTCTCTTTTCCGTAGCAGAGGCTGCAGTAACGCAGTCATTGATCCAGGGACGTGCAGCCTGGGGCTTTCGAGGGTACAGAAACTCTCCTTTCTTGTAAACCAAGGTGTTTGGCTAGTGACCTTTCCAGTTACAATAAAGCAGCTGTATATTAGTGCAAATGGCCTGAAGTAGTATCAAGTTCCTCCTCTTTTTCCAGAGTCCGTAAGCTGCTCTGTTATTTGCTGTGTCCAAGCACTCTGCATTTGCTCTTGAGATGTTCACAACATGCATATAATCTCTTGAAGTTGGTCAGTGCTTGGGGGCCTGAATTCTTCTTGGTAAAATCTATTTCCCCTCCCATTCCTTCAGGGATTTAATGACGGTGTTGCAGTCATGAAAAGAGTCACTGTCCTAAGTGTGAGAGAAAGAGAAGTGGGAAAATACAGAGCTGCGTGTGCTGGCAGTGGACATCCAGATCACCTGCTTCAGCCCTGAAAGCAATGTTTCAGTGCAGAAAGAAGACCCTGCGGAGTTGAAACCTGCTTGCGTGGTGTGGGGGCAGTGGTCTGTCTTACAGCTGCAGTAGGTGTGGCTGCAGGGCATGTTGGTGAGCCCTAGCGAGCTCAGGTTTAGCTTGGGTGGCTGACTGCAATGAGATTGGGTGGTGGGGTTTTCATTGCAGGGTGATGGACCCTGAGCAGGAGGCTGGGGGTAGGCAGGGGCCCAGCTGACCTAAATCCCATGAAAGCGTGGCTGTGTCTGTACTGAGATCCACTTGTAGTGATTTTCACTAAGTCAGCTATAGTGCAATTGTAGTTTAAGCCTTTATCCCTGCTTCCTTTGCTGTGCAAGTGTACCCGAGTGTATATGCTCACGGCATATACTTATTTTAGGATTTTTTATGTAGTAGGTAAATTTCCCACTTCCTTATGCAGGAATAGGAAAAAGGAGATGTGACTCCACTCATACATCTCAAATCCCACTTCCCTGAGCTGCAGTGCAGTGACTTCAGGTATAGCATGCTTGCCATGCCCCTTCTCCATTGCAGCTTGCTCTTTACATCTATATATTTTTTTTCCTTCATGTGTTTTTGCCACTTTTTTTCCTCAGTCTGACCTTTGCTTTCCCACCTCCTTTGTGATACTATGGCACGGCTGCTGTGAGTCAAATCGCAGTGCATGCCCTCGCACACAGCTGTTGCCCCAGGCAGAGCCTGTAGCTCTCTCATTCTAAAAGATTAGGTTTCTAAATTTTGACAAGATCTTCTAAATAAGCCCATTTTCTAGGAGGCTTTTGGCTGAACCCTTTATGATGCAGAACGATAAAACCATTTGGGATGATTTAAGTCAGCGTAGTGTTTTTTGGTCTGGGCCTGTACGAAACCTTTGCTGGGTTGGGAGAGCTGTAAGGGGACCTTGGAGTTTTCTCTGTGCATGTAACTAGTGCTGTTCTGACGCTCAGGTCAGTAGAAGACCTTCTGGAAAACATACAGAGTTCCTGCATTCTCCACGTCTGAAGGCGTCTGCTCTGTCTGCATTGTGCTACTTGGCCGTAAAATTTTTTCCTCTACTGGAGTACGCAAAACTGAGTTGGAAATACTTTTTTGAGCTCTCAAAGAAAGCGTGGGAAAGATGTAGTTGGTAACAGAGATCTGATTGAAACCTTGCCAGCCACAGTGCCATTGAATATCACTTTTCAATTTTCATATTCTTAGACGAGCCTCTCCTAACGGTGAAATAAATGCCCATTTATCATTCTTTCTCAAACACCCTGGCGAGTTTAACCTGCAGATCTGCCCTGGCCATGTATCATGTGCAAGAGGGATGGTCACATCAGTGCTGTAACTGCAGTCTGTTGTGCACAGGCCAGCAGTGCCGTGAGTGCCTGCAGGGCTCTGCTGGCTGCAGGGCAGGAGCACAGTGCTGCAGTCAGTGCTGTTGGGGTGCAACGTGTATCTGCATGGGGACCAGAGCTCTCTCAGCTCAGCTGCCAAAAAGATGTAGAATTCCCATACTTTGGAGGTGGGATGCGCTGCTCTTAATTAGCAGCTGGGGAAAGAATTTGGATAGAGTCCTCTGTGAAAGCATTTTGGAGTTCAAGAAGATGATAAACAGATTTGTAAATTTTGCAAATTTACAAGATCTGGGGATTTTTTTTTTTTTTTTCATTCTGTTACTGTGAGTTTCTCTGAAATTTTCCAAAAGGATTCTCATGTAAAAATAAAATAAAATTCAGTTTTTGCTGCAAGGGCAAGTTAATTACAAAGGGTTGGTGGCCCAGGTGGGGTACTCTGCCTCTGGGCTTATTGCAGCTCAGTAGTTAGGAAACAGGGCTGCCAGGAGAGTAGTGTGAAGGAATCTCCTGATGTCACCTGCAGGGTGAGCAAAAGGAAACTTGTCTGTGCTTTTTTTATATCACATTTCTTTTTCCTGCAGCTGGAATACTTTCAGTGCTTCTTGCTCTTGAGCCAGTTATTTTAATATTTTTTTCTAAACAAAAGAACAAAAGCATGCATTTATTATTAAAAAAACAAAAACTAAAACAAAACCACACCAACATTCCAGTTAAGAATTTGCTTGATACATTCTATCCTAAGGGCAATTAATATCTATTATTAATTTAATATGGGTTTGAGATTGTCCCCCTTCTACATCTAGTACGGCAGCACTCTTTCCTCTGGGAAGTCAACACTGCAGTATAATGAGTCATGTTCTTAAAGCCGTATGTTATGGTTTGTGAACCAATTCCTTTGTCCAGGTAAAAGTTTTGTGATCGTGCACAGCACGGGAACAAGGAAACTGCTCAGAAGAGGGCTTTATTTAGGATTGTTCTGCAATCCTATCTTCAAGTATGAGAAGGCTGCTGCAGAAGAGGGCTTCAAATTCATCTCCTAATTATAGTTCAGTGCCTTAACTTTATCTTTTTTCTATTCATCTCTTATAATCCTTCTTATATCTTCCCAAAGATACCACTTTATCCTTCTTCCTAAGAGTTTTTACTGTGGCATGAGAAGAAATTTGTCCACCTTGCATTTCATTTCTTCATACTTGGTAGACAAAGGGAAGGTGATCACATTTCACTTTATTAGGGAGAAGTGCTAAAGAAAGTCTTATTAGCAGTAGTGAATGTTCCTTTGTAGTAAAGGTCATGTAGGTTATAACTGGGATGGGAGTGCTGTATATTTTATAACCTTGCGGTGATGCAGCCTTAGTCCCGAAGACGTTTGCTCAGCGTGCTGGGTCCTTTGTTGCTACCAAGCCACATTTGGGGCATTCACCACAAACTAAAGGGTGTTCAGTGAATGTGAGTAGTGAAACACGTACATATATTGTGCTGTGCTGGAGGGGCCCTCCCAAAGGACTGCAAAAATAACTGGGAAAACACACCCTTTTGGCCCCTGGGTTCACAATTAGCTGTTTGACGATGTTCTGTGCTTCTTTCTTAGGTTACAAACTTCTTGATTAAATGACCTACATTTTGTCAAGGGGAAACAGCTGGTGAGCGTGGTTTTAAGGCGTGGAGCGACTGCTGTCACGTCTCAAGATTATTCACCGTCATGTCCAAAGGTTTTCATGGTTTTGAGATTCAATTACACTAAAGACAAATGTTATGAATACATCTAAAATGATGGCTCACATTTCAACGGTTGCTGTTGGTGACTTAAGGGGCACAAAGGATATGGATCAACAGTGCCAAGTATTCTATGAAGTTCTGTTCAGCTAAACTCCATCACCTTGCTTTTCAGATGGTTGACACAGCTGTTCCTTGTTAAGCATGTTTGGGCGCACCTCACAAGTCTCTTTCCCCTCAGTCCCTGCACAGAGCACTTCTCTGCGCTCCAGCTTCCCCCAAAGTCTGGGTGTTGCATGTTGCTGGAATCACAGCTCTGCTGTTGGCCTAACGCAAGGAGGGCTGTGCTTTGGGTACTGGATTCTGGGGTGAAATTCAGTATTTCAGCTGTCTTCTTACAATAGCAGAGGTTTCTGTATTCCTTAGAAGTCTTGTGCTATTAGTGATTTGGAAAGGTCTTGATTATTGCTACTTTTTTATTTGTGTAAAATGGCAACAGGCATATAATCCATAATAAACCATTTCTTCTTTATAGAGTAGCGTTTGCATTAATTTGGCTTCAGATCTGTATAAAAATTAGAGGAGTCAATGTGTCTGCTAGTATGTTTATAAAATCTAGTGGAATGCTTGAAAAAGAGTTTGCGACAGTTATCCCCAAAGTTCCATGTTCCTGGTGTTCTCACTACTAGGACTTTTTCAGTCCTTTCCTTCAGAAAAGCAGAAAAAGGTCTTCCATTTGGACTGAAAAATCTTTTCCCCAAAACAAAAAGTCAAATGAGCCACAGCCACCCTCAGAATCCTGGGAGATGCTTCCACTGCAAACCTTACTGTTGCTTCAGATATTTATTCTGAGGGTTAAAGGGTGAAGCTTTATAATTCTAATACATCTTTAAATAGAAGAACTGATAACACTTCATGAGAGCAGAGGGGTGCATGAGGCTCATGTACTGATACTGCCTATCAGACTCATCCCACCAAGCTGCAATACTTGTCTTATGATACAGGATGTAGCTGGAGATGCTGGTTCTGATCAGCAAACCCAGACTGATGCCAGTGTGTTGCTGAGTACTTCTAAGTGTAGCTGTCATTTTGTCTTGCTGGGCTTTGTCACAGTTAGATCTCTCTCTATTGCATTTTCAGATGCAAAATATTTTGGTTTTTTTTTTGTTGTTGTTGTTGTTTTTTTCTTTTTTTTTTTTTTCCCACTAATTCCCAAAATAATTTCTGGAATAAAAACAGAGTTTCAGTCCAGTTGGTTTTTGGAAACGCCGATAAGTCTCACACCAGATGAGTCACATCCTTCACTCTAACACCTGATGGGCATGTAACCCATACCATCCTGCAGCGCACTGGTTGTTCTTTCTTTAGCTGTTGCAATTCTTTGGCAAAAGTGTTTTTTCTCCAAGTACCCCAGGAAGGCAAGAAGCTATTCCTCTGCTGTTCCTTATTTTGTGGATGGCTGTGTTGCAATGCTCTTGCTTTCTGCCATGGAAATACTATTCTCTTAAAAATCCCTGTATGTGAAAGCACAGCACTGCGCAGGAAAATCTGGGATTGCTTCTGTGTGAGGGACTTTGCAGGTCCAGTTTTGTCTGGAAGGAGTGGCCGTCCAGAACAGAGGGCAAATAGGGATTTGGGGAACTGTTACTGAGATGATTGTATTTGTTTTTAGCAGAAATCAGATAAAATTGTATTGCTTGGGCAAGCCCGCAGTGGAGCAGAGCCACAAGGAAAGGCTTCGTTTTTTTTGAAGGAAGGGAGAGAGGGGAGAGAAGACCACATGTGGAACTGTAAGCAGTCCAGAGTGCTGTTGCAGTTTCCAACTGACATTTTAAATAATCAGAGTTGAACTTTCAGAGGGAGATGTTTTGAAATGGTTGGGATTAAATAGTGCCTTGTGTGAGGTTTAGGACAACGTGCATGTTGCTGTTTCTCCCTCTGCTAGTTCTCCAGAAAAAGGGAAGCTCCAGCAGAGTGTTTAGATTTCTTTCAAGCCTCGAAAACCTGAGACATTGAGAAGATGCTCAGTGGACTTTCTGTACGGTTGTATTCTCAGTCCTATGTACTAATGGCTGAAAAGTCTGGGCTGTGAGTTAGCATATTGCAGATACTCTTGTTGGAGTTTGGTAGAAATGCAGCGTATGTGCAAACTTCCTGGGCCGTGTTCTGTTATTTTAACCACTGAAGGCTCGATTTGTTCTTCTGAATGAGGTGATGTCAGGAATTGTGAAAGAAGAGGGAAAGAAAAATGCTTATCTTCATGTCTTGAGACAAGCTGTAGGTAAAGGGGGAAATGTTTGTGAACTACTGTGTTTCACTTGTGACCGGAAGACTCAGTTCAGACTTTGTTCTGTTTCATCGTCAGTAGGTAAATGCTGTGCCTGTGTTCCTACAGGCTTTCAAGAAGTCATAACTATTTAGAGGGTTGCTGGTGTTGTTGTTTCTTTTAATGGGTTGCATCCACTTTCATGTGCCTAATCTGCACAGCACCGTCTCTCGTGTTTTTGCCATCGTCATCTACTTTTGCCGTTCTTCCTGTTTGCTTATTGCTGGAGGTCACACTGTAAGTGCATCAGTGCTGTCTGCTGGGAACCTATGGGGTATTTAGCAGCTCCCACAGAGGTACAGTGCTGCATCCTAAGCCTTAACCAGAGAACATACTCATGCCTTCGAGCATTGGCAGCCTAACCATACGGTCTCTCTGCTGCTGTTCTATAAGCATTAAGAGATAGCTCTCTAAGAACATTAAAAAGTTCCCATCTGTAAGCAGCTAACAGGGCCATAAAGTATTGCTTCAGGAGTTGTTTTGTTTTGAATTGCTTCCATGTGAAACGTGTATAAGAGAATAACTTAGCTTTCCGTTGCCAATTATATAATAACTTTGTCCTGTTGTTCACAGTCAAACTGCAGCTTCAAGCAGAAGAAAGAGGAGTGGTATCAATCAAAGGTGTAAATGCAAACCGCTTTCTGGCTATGAAGGAGGATGGCAGATTGCTGGCACTGGTAAGCAGTATTTCTTAATGTATCTCTCTGTATCTTATTGCTAGGTCCTCTTTTCAGTCTGTGTGACGTATTGGGGAGAAATCAGCTCAGAAAAACTTGTGTCAATTAAGAGAGATTTCTGCCCTCACCCACAAACAGCAGTGCATGCTAAAGAATATAAGTGGAGTGGCAGTGCCTATGAGAGAGAACCCTTTTTTTCCTCTTAAGCTTCCTTTCACATAAGTGGTGGTAAAGACCTTTTAAAGTAGAAGGTAAAGCCAACTCGTACAAAACTTTGATGTTTTTGGCAGTAGCCTGTGTATATTACTTTCTCATTCTCATCAAGTTTTTTTGAGTACATACACTTCCAAGCTAGTGAGTTGGCAAGAAAACATTTTTGTCAATGTAATGATAGAATTTAAAAAAAAAAAAAAAAAAAAGTTAATTAAAACCAATTCGTTAGCACTAATTTTAATTTAAACTCTACTCTTTTTTATTGCTCTCGCATTAATTTTTAACTGTGTTTTGAAGCCAATCTGTTTAGCAGAATCTCCAAGGCCTAAATCTTAAATAGAGGCTGTAAACTGTTGAATCACAGAATGGCTTGGGTTGCACAGGACCTCAAAGTCCATCTAGTTTCAACCCCCTGCTGCAGGCTGATTGCCCCCTACCAGCTCAGGCTGCCCAGGGCCCCATCCATCCTGGCCTTGAGCACCTCCAGGGTTGGAGCTTCCATAGCTCTCTGGGCATCCTGTGCAAGAAAAAAAATCTTTTGTCCATGTTCATAACTTTGAATTCAAACAATCTTTAAATGTTATGTCCAATGAAATACCGTTGTGGAGCATCCCACTGGAATTTTAGTTTTAAACTGGCTGTGATGCTTTTGGTATCCTGAAAATAGTCACATTTGTATTCTGTATCCCAGCTAACAATACTGGGAACAGGTGTTAATAATAAAATGAATTCCTAACCCCAGCTGAACTGCAGCTAGTGAAAGGCCCAGGCGAAGGGCTACAGAAGTCACTAAGTGAAAGTGAAATTAGTCTCAGTGAAATTAGTCCAAAGGCAAACAAAATATTTCAACAGCTTTGCGTGTGCAGGGAGTCCTGGTGTGCTTCTCAGCCACGTAGCGCACCATCTCTTGCTTCTCCAAACAGGTTCTGTTTATGCCTGGGAATATAGTTAAATAACCTGTTTCAAGTTACAGTGTTATTTACTTGGATGTTTTGACAGATTAGTTGAAGAAAATGTGAATAGTAGTCTACTGTGCTATTCTTGTATTAAGGATAATTGGGAATTTCCTGTGGTACTGGTGTGCTGGCGTTCTGCTTCCTGTTCAAATTACCCTCCTTAGCCTAAGCAGCAGTGAATGGTCAAAGTTAACGTTTGGCATCGGTTGTAAAATTATGAGCAGTTGGCTGTGTTTGTATTTGGGACTTCCAGCCTCCTGTTGCACAGTGGATCTTGATCGTGTCCTTCTTTGTAGGATGTGCCTCTGTTGCAGCTGTGCACAGCAGTTTTGGAAATGGCTTTTACTTGAATCACGTTTGCTGCAAACACTGCTTCCCGCAAGCCTTCAGGTTTGCTATTCATAGGAGAAAACTCTTTGCTCTAAGAAGGTTTTGTTTTTCATCCAGCCCATGTTTCACATCTAATGACTATTTCTGCAGTTCTGCAGTTGTTCTCTGAGGCACAAGCTGTGTTTTCCAGGAGGATTTCTGTGAGTTAGTAGCCAGTTGTGCCTCTGCTCTTTTCTGCCTATAAACACGTCCATGGAATTGTGCATAATTGCCAGCATTTCTTCTTCAGTTTGAGGAGGGTTGTTTCAGCAGGAGCTTTGTAGGAGCGTGTTCTGGAAATTTTTGTGCTGAAGTGAATTCATCAGTGCACATGAATTTGTATCCGCTGAGATCTTTGGGTATTCCTTTAAAAATACTGTTGAGCTTTAATTTCTAAGCAGCTGTTTAATTCTCCATTCCAGTATTCTGTGCTTTTCCATCACTAGTTTTGAGTAGCATACTTTCCAGTTATGACAGAATTTGAAAGATAGATTTGTTCCCAGGAAGAACATTAAATCCCTAAACATTATGAGGCCTTCACAAATTTCTGTGGTGAAACTGCTGGTTATTTTCTCAATTTTTCTTTTTTTTCTTTTTTTTTTTTTTATTTTTTCCTTGTCTGATCACCTTCTTAGTCACCAGTAAACCAGCCTAAGCCTATGTTCCTTCCCTGTTCAGTTTTGTTCCTAGGCGTTGATACGTTGCCAAGTGATTCAACAGCTAACGGCATGCCCATCTTTCAGGACCTGTTTTTTTGAGATATCATAATTAAGAATCTCTTTGGTATTGCACGGATGCACGCTAAGTTGAGCATCACTTTACATAGTTTATCCTTTGTCCTGGGTATGTTTGGCTCTTCTGTAATTGCAGGCTCTCCTATCTGTGCTTGTCTCTTGCTTTGTTGTGCGAGCCAGGTTTCTGCTATGTGAAACAAATATTTTAAGGCTTATAGCCCCTTATGACACTAGGTAGGCGTGCTCGTCTTATGTAAACACTTCATAATGTCTGTCTTCTTTCTTCTTTCTCATTACTTTCCAGTATCAAGTGTCAATTTGTAATGTTTAATAAACATACTATCAGCTTCACAAATACATTTGAAAATCATCATTCAGCCTTGCTTTTCTTCCAGTTGGGTTCTTTGTGTCTTTGTGGTTCGTGCCTAGTTTGGTTTTTGCAAAATGACTTATTACTTAGCCAGTATCTTGCTTCTTACAGTGGTGCTTTGCGTGGTGGGCTGCACTCCTGTCTTGAAATCTAGATGTGGCTTTTCATTATGCTGCTGTTTTCCCTCAGATTCCATTGTTGTGGGAGAGTGGTGGTGCTTACTGGTCCGGTCAGTGGAGGAGATGGCTGGTGATTGATACAGCTAATCTAAAGCCTTCCTTGGAAAATGCTGTTTTAACCAAGAATATTTCCTCAAAAATATTTTTTCCATGAGATTTATAATGGCAGAATCAAAACATTTCACTTCTAATATGGCTACCGTGTTTTATTTTGACTTTCTAGTTTCATTTAATTACACTGGTTAAGTATTTTCACTTTATGGAATCAAATGTTTCTATTATTTCATTTTATGAAGAAATGTCTCAAAATTTCCTGTGAAAGGAAGAACTGTGTTTTTGACTGACTTTCCTAGTGTACAGCCTGTCACGTTGATGTGGTTTAGCTGTGATCAGGCAGGCTCTGCCAGACTGAAGGGACGTTTTTCTATCTCAGAGATTAGAATTGTGGCATGAGAATATTTACCAGGTAAGCTTTGTGCAAAACTGAGGACTTCAGTGTTCAGAGCAAACCATGCGGCACATTTCTAAGTAATCTTTATCAACTTAAAAAAAAAAAATAGTTTTTTTGTTATTTTTGGTTATTTTTATCACACCCACGAGTTGCACGAATATGTGTCTGGGGAGTATAATCTATTTTTCTTTGTAAACTTGAAATATGAGGAAGCCTAATAGGAGGAATCTGTTTCCTTGAACTACGATTGTGTTGCTTTTGTGCCAAGTTGCCTTTCACTTGTATCCAGACCATTGGTGCCTGCTTTGGTTCACCGTGGTGGTTTTCCATGCTGGTGGCAGCTGAGGCTGAGCCTGGCACAGGGCTTCAGTTTCCATTTTGGGCAGCTGCACTGCACTAACCTACACTGGGCTCCAAGTTCTGTTCTATTCCCAAACGCTGTTCTTTCTTGCGTTGTTTTTCTGTCTTCTTAAGGCCTGTAATCCATTTCAGACTTGAATCATTGGGGCCTGAGATGGTTAATGCATCTGTTTCCCACTGCTACACTGAAAGACATTACAATGTAATCAGAATATACTCTTCAGAATGATTATTTAAAATATAAATCATACGAAAATTCATTTGGTCAATGCAATTTCAAATATAAAAACATTAATCATTTATAAAAATGATAAATTAATTATGGGTGGTTTTTTTCTAAGTTTTTTTTCCTTAGAAACCAAAACTCCTCTCTGAAAATGTTTGAAGTGGAGGAGCTGTATTTTTTATTGCCAAGACTTGAAGACATATGTTTGGAGATGGATTGCTTTATTATAGACTGCATTTGAATGACTTAATTGCTTGTAGCTGCAGAAACTGGGCATATGTAAGGAGTGAACTCTTCTTGTATGTTTCTGTGTGTTCTCTGTGAAGTCTGATTCTTTCAAGCTCACTTTTTTTTAGTCTGAAATAGTTTAGTTTGGCTACTTTATCTGTTAATGAATATTACCAGAAGACTAGCTAAGAGTTGCTCGCTCATATGGGAAATTTCCTCACATCTCCTGTTTTCTCTCCAAGTTTTTGCATGTTTCCTTCTTCCTCCAGCCATCCCAAACTCTTTTTCAGGGTAAACGTGTATAACTGTGCTCTCCCTCCCCCAGTAAGTTAATTGCAGTGGTGAACTTCATCCATCTTTTTATTTGAGGGTATTACTCTTGTTTAAAGTTTCTGTAGGTTCTGCAGGCAAATTTGGCACTGTTTATGCTATTGGAACAATATTATTGATTGACAGGGATAATCTTTTTTTTTTTTTTCTTGTTGTGAATATGCTATGGGATAACTGCAGTTAAACAGAGATTAAACTTTCCTGCTTTTTCTTGGCTGTCAATAGCTCTAAGTACCAGACACAGTTAAATTAGCCAGGTTTTATTTCCACTGGGACATAATTGGCATTCAAGGAAACTTGTGATCATCATCCATTACAAGAATTTTTCTTAAATGATCTCACTGATTTGAATGGAATCATGAGAAAATTAAGATACTTTCTCTTCAGCATGGTCACTCTTGGGGTGCATTGGTTTCCACTGAATGCAGAGATGTGTGGATTGAACTGCATCACACTGTTGGTTAAAGCAGGTTCAACCTTTTGAGCGACTTAGTGCAGCTGAGCATCTTCCCTCTGGTGACTGTAGGAAAATACTGTGAATATGAACGTGCACAACCTGGGAGTTGGGATCTGTCAATCAGTGCTGATAGACATGGCTCTTCTTGCACCTGATTATATTTCAGACAGAAAGAATTACATAGCAAAAACAAGATAGAACCTGCTTTGTCTTTATTAAAGACAATTAGTGAATCATAGTTAAAAATTATTTTTATAGGTGTTTTAAACAGTACATTAACAGTAATTGTATTTTTCTTTAAGCACGAAACATTTCATACAAATTTCTTAAACCTGAATATCATGGTAAGTTAGTCCTGTAAATCAGATCAACTGCTGGGTTGTGAGGAAGTATCAATAATCCCTTTCTTCTTCTCTTTTAGAAATGTGCAACAGAAGAATGTTTCTTTTTTGAGCGTTTGGAATCTAATAACTATAACACTTACCGGTCACGGAAGTACTCTGATTGGTATGTGGCACTGAAAAGAACTGGACAGTACAAGCCCGGACCAAAAACTGGACCTGGACAGAAAGCTATCCTTTTTCTTCCAATGTCTGCTAAAAGCTGATTTGTATGGTGGGTTCTGAACATATGCCACACTACACTTTAAGAGGCAGAGTTTCTTACTCCTCACCAAACTAGTAAAAATAGAAGCAGTTATTTGCTGCTTTCAGCTACTTTTGCAGAAAGATTAAAACATGAATGTTTCTTCCTGTCTTCATACTGCTCTGTAAACCTATTGTGCCAGTGTGTGTGTGGAGGTAAAATTACGTAGAGAATCTATTTTCAGGATCAGTAACACCTCTATTTTCTGCTAGAGATTTCTATAGAGCTATTTTATTTACTTTATATTCACTTTATGGAGTAAAGGGAAACTAATCCGATGCACGCTAACAGGAAAACTTGCCATTTAAAATAATTTATATATCTGTAGCTTATTAGAGAATAAATACTCATTTTTTTTAATTCCCAAAAATAAGAAGTCCACGAATAATTTCAATATGGTCTAAGTAACTCTAAATAAAAATTGTAAATTATTAATATAATAATTTGTGAAATTTGTTGCTATCATGTAATGTTTCTGTAGGATTCAGGCAGCTCCCTATGGTATAGTTTGTAGAAGACGCCTGTGTAAACAGCTGGAAACTCTCTCATAGTTATATCAATTTTATCAAACCCTTCCCGGTATCCATAAAGTAACAGCTTAGCTACATTGCTCGTGATGGGAGTAGCATGTTTTGTCCTGGCAAGCTCGTCGAGGTCCATCCACTCACACCGCAAGCATTCCTGCTGGCAGAAGTTGATGGTGAAGGAGGAGGGCTGCAGGCGACAGATGATGTACATGTCTGACTTCCCGAAGGCTCCAGGGTGTTTGTGTTGCTGTCTTATGCTTAGGATGGACTTGAACTCTGACTTGATGCCAGTCTCTTCAAAAACCTCTCGAACTGCCGTGTCACCTTGGCAAAGAGAGCAATTCTTTCAATATATACAAGAACATACACTCTTTAAACCTTTTGATCCCAGAACAAACATCTTCTGTTCTGCTTAGCAAGCTTTTCAAAACGCAGAGCCTGTTTGCTGTTCTACACAAGGACAAGCTAACTTTTTGGTCCTTGAACAAAACTAACTGCAAACTACCTTTATTTTGTATATGCTACAAAAAGATGAAAGAAACTTTCCATAATACTGTCTCCAGGGTGTAGTTTTGAAACTTGTCTTCTATCTTGCAGTGGAACGTTCCGCATAAAGTTAACATCAAATATATAGAGGCCTTTGTGGGATTGGAAACCCGTTAATACCTAGTGCCTGCAGAACATTTGTGTTTGTAACTTTCACTGCAGTTTTAATTACAAGGCAACTGGCTATGGGGAAGGATACTCATTTACCATTACTAGCGCCTAGGGAGACTGCACTGTACACAGCCCAGCGTGGCCCTTGCAGTCCTCTGGTTTAAAAGTGGTTGCAAAGCAAACTCCCTAGGGCAAGTGATTTTTATTATTAGGCAAAGGATGTATTGCACAGAAATGGTCAAAGAAGGTAAACAATGAGATTGGGCAGAATGCCAAGGCAGGCTGTGGTCAGAAAAACTGAACAGAGATTTCATTCAAGCGTTGAGCTTTTTTTTAGATCAAGTGCCCTTTTCTTTTTCTATTTTAATTAAATGTATGTATTTTAAATATGACAGTTAAACTAGAAGAAATAGGGCTTGAATCTCAGAAATAAGTAAAGTGCACAGATTTTCTATTTGTATAATCTCCATTATGAAGTTATTCAGATTACTTGTGCAAATCAGTTTGTGCTCATTAAAGGTAGCAGTCATATATTTTGTTGCTTCAATAATCACAGGATTTTCAAGCATTGTAACAGCACTTAAAATTTGGACTATTGGGTGTCTGCGGGTTTGTAAGATTTCATGTAAGTGATGGAAAAAGTAAAAAATTAGACTTTTTATTTTATGCATTACTAATTTATCTCTGGTAATATTGAAATGTGATGCACAGAATCATAGCATTTCTTATGATATTGTTAAGCAGAGATAGGAGGGGAGCTGTGAGTGATTTGTTTCTTCCTGGTCCTTCTTAATATTTACATCCAGGCTCCATCCATAATCTCACCTGTTACTTGAGGGATGGCTGCTGGTACTCAGAATTGCCCTAGCGAAGCCATCTCTCGTTCTAGTTACTCTCTTCCCTCACTACAAAAGCTTGGTATCTCTTGGCCCAGATCCTCTCTCTCACTCTAAGTGCAAGGGTGTCTGGGTAGGCAACAGACACAGTGTTGGGGGTTCTTTTGAAAGCATGAAGCCATTCCATTGTGTTGTATGTATTTGCAATGTTGAACAGATCGTTTTGATTTCTATCACTGTGTTTGACGATGCAGTTGAAATGTGATTCCAGAGTTACAAAAACTACACAGAATCACAGAATTGCCAGGGTTGGAAGGGACCTCAAGGATCATGAATCTCCAACCCCCCTGCCACATGGAGGGACACCAATCATCCCACCTAATGCTAGACCAGGCTGCCCAGGGCCCCATCCAATCTGGCCTTGAACACCTCCAGGGATGGGGCATCCACAACCTCTCTGGGCAGTCTGTTCCAGTGCCTCACCACTCTCTCTGTAAAGAATTTCCCCCTGACATCCAACCTAAATCTCCCTTCCCTCAACTTAAAACCATTTCCCCTTGTCCTGCTGTCACTCACCCTTTCAAAGAGTTGATTCCCCTCCTCTTTGTAGGCTCCCTTTAGGTACTGGAAGGCTGCAATGAGGTCACCTCACAGCCTTCTTTTCTCCAGGCTGAACAAGCCCAGCTCCTTCAGCCTGTCCTCATAGGGGAGGTGCTCCAGTCCCCTGATCATCTTTGTGGCCCTCCTCTGGACCCTCTCCAACAGCTCCCTGTCTTTCTTGTACTGCGGGCTCCAGACTTGGACGCAGTACTCCAGATGGGGCCTCACAAGAGCAGAGTAGAGGGGAACAATCACCTCCCTGTCCCTGCTGGCTACCCCTCTCTTGATGGAGCCCAGGATACCGTTTGCAAGTCAACTTTTTCCATTTGTTGAAATAATGGATTGGAATACAAGCTTTCCACACATTGCTGTAGGATCACTGCTAAAATAAGGTATGAAACAGATTTTAAGATATCAGTACTGTTTGTAGAGCTTCTGTGTTGCTCTGGGCAGCGTTTTTGTCAAACTTCACTTATTAGAAGAATATATTCCTATCTGAAGACAGATGTGGGGCTAAATAACTGTGAGTTTACCTTTTGAAACTAAGACCTACCTAATAACTGCAGTGTAATTTAAGATTTAACCAGTCTGTGGATTGTAGTTTCAGGAGGTGAAATACAAGGAAAAAAGCACAGTCTTCTATCTCTTCATACACACCCTTATTCATTCACTTTTGAACATAAGTGCAGCAGCTGTGTTCAGCATCACCTGTGCTATGCTAGATAGAAATGGCTGTCCTCAGAACAGGATTGTTTTTTAATGCAGAAGTGCCTTATGTCACCTCAAAGTAGGTGGCCCCAAACGTCAGGAACTGCATTTACGCTGGTCCTGTGCCAAGAGCTTTTAGTGTAAGCAAATCAATGGACGAGGGTGGAAGGAAGCACGTATATTTACTGCTGTTTTGCACATAAATATTGAAAGCTGGAAACTTTAGATTTTTGCCCTGTACGTCTCTGAGCTCCCTGCTCTGGATTGCAGTGTGAGCTGAGGACTTGCTATTTCAGTTTTACGTTTTGTTATCTGCTGATTATTTACGTCCTCTGTGCTTCTTATTCTTACTGCAACATACCAACAAACCTACAGAAGTTGGCTTTAAAGTACTTACTTATGAGAACTTGTGCAAAAATGCAGATGTTATAAAGCTTCCCTGCCCTCAGTATGATCTTACCCTATTAACGTTCATGTTATAAGGTTGTGTCACTTAATCCATTAGCCATTATTTCAAAGAAGTGAGTAGTCACAGGGAGTGATGTGGGTCACTATGTATTTCAGTGTTAATGTCTTTGTAGTTCCATTGATGTCTGACCTGTTATTGTTGAACTTACCAATGTCTTCGCCAGGATTAGACAGACCTCCTGGGAACTTCCATCCATTTATGGTCTGCATCGGAGAAAAAAATATTAATGAAGTATGCAGCCTATTTTGTACTCTGGAATATGAAGGTGACAATAAACACATTATGTGAAGTTGAGGTATTATAATTACTCTTACAAATGTCAGTAAAGATTTAAGTAGAAACTATTTTATTCTTGCTAATGTGATGATCAGAGACATCTACAGTCTGTATGAAATATTGGAACAAAACATCTACTGATTGAAACAAACTGTCTAACAATCATTAGACAACATTGCTGCTAGATAACTAGATAGTAGTTGAATATTTTAAAAAGCTGCTATAGACTATATACTCTTATATTTAATCACTAATGTATCCCACTTCTATGTTTTTGGCTTTTAAAAAAATGTATATATATTTAATCTTATAAACAGGTATGATTTTAGTACTGTTCTATACTGCACTGGCTTTAAGATGACTGTGTGTGTCTGTAACAACCATTTGTGCAACTTGTCCCTTGTTTTTATGGAATACCAAAACCGAGGCCTTGTGTGTGATTTATGTAAAGAAGCATTTATAGAATTGCAATAAAGTTCAGTACTTAAAACAGAATGTGAACTGCAGACGTGGTGCTGTAATCGATACTGGTTACAAAGTCCTACACCTCTGGCAAATGCACAAAGATCTGCAGGTTTTTACCTTTACATACCACTTTTTATTCCTTTCCTTAATAAATATGTATATAGGAAGAAGTTAACCTTCAACTAGAAACTAATGCAGAAAAAATGTACGCTAGCAAAAAAAAAAGAAAAAAAGAAAAAAAGAAAAAAAAGTTGGCTTTTCACCTATGAGCAGCTTTCCAGGGATTTTAAGCCCCACTGATTACACTGGAAAATGTTTTTTCTGGGCGCTCATAAAGGGCTTGGATAGGAATTGAGAGTAATAGATTAAAAATAGTGCAGATGGAAAGTACATAGATTTGCTGGCTTTAAGATTTGCTTTCAGATCTTGGAAATCTTTCTGTATATGCAGTGAAATTGTCCTTTCATGATGAAACCCAAACAGCTCTTAAAAATCCACAAGCTTCTATTATAAAGCTGCATATAAACTTAAAATTTCTAAACCTTCCAGACCATAATCTGTAATTACCCATTTCAGGGAAATGGTTCATTTGGAAGGAAGGAGGAGAGAGAGGAATGGTGGGACTGGCATTGGCAAATCACTGTCTGAGTCAATTTGCTTGCACCGAGATAACTGCTTGCTGCACAAGAACTGTATGGGTATTCACACACCTCAGTTTTTATACTTAATTTTGTTCACTCAATAAAGATGAGCTGTAAGGAGAAGAGACAGAAACAATCACTTTTCTCCTTTCAGCTCACGCACTGTAGTAACAGCTTTGTTCTACAAGGGTAAGCAGAAATAGCTGACCTGGAATGTCATCCCACCTTTCAGATGGAGACAGAGGAAAGTGTGGTGCTTTGCTTGGTCCTGTTACATTCAAGGACCAGAGGGTAAGGAAGCAAATTCTGGTGAGTATAGAATTGGATGTCGAACCTCAACAGAATATCTGATGTCTCACTGTAAAACTGGACAGAGATATTTGCACTTAAAATGGCTGTGGTTGAGCTTTAACAATAACTCAGTGTTAGGACGTTAAATCTTAAAATTCCATTGTCCCATGGGCTTAGGAAGCTACTGCTTCCTTCGAAGTTGCAGAATGTGCAGCTTCCATTTTTACTCTGAGATCTCTTTATTTAAGGTACTTACTGAAAGGTCAGCATGCGATTTCTCACTGTTACATGCACAGAAATTTTAAGGAAAAACAAATGCAGTATTTGTATCATATACTGTTCTTTTCTTAGAGGCTTTCTGGGATTAGAACCATTTCTGGAGCCTATGCCTTGCATACTGCGTTTATGCTTTAATTGGTTATTATTGAATGAAAGCCTGAAGATTTTGTTGTAGAGAAGTCCTTGAAATTTTACTTTAAAGTAAGTAAAAATATACAATCAGCAATCTATAGGGAACAAGAAAAGGATGCTTCTCTTCCTCCCAACTCTTGCACTGTAAATTCAATGAATGGATCTGCCTATGAAAACACATTTTCATTAACTGTGTTGTGTTACCATAAAGTGATGGTTAACTTGGTTTCCAAGAAAAATTCCTTAGTAGTTATTTCAGGAAAAGCAGAACAATATAGCCAGTGAGATTCTGGCTTAGATTGAACTATAAAGATGATGCAACCCTGTGTACTTCAGTTAGCATGTAGAGATTTTGACATTTTTTCCATGTTAAATGCAAATAACCTTAGTGTCCTAGAGATGCTTACTTCATTTGTGAAAGCTCTTTCGTCTGCTCAAAGCACAGTGTAAACTAAGTGTATTTTAAACAGGCTAGCAGAGGCAGCTGCAAATGAGCTAATGAGCTTTATGCACTTATGTGCTAAAACCTAGGTTAGCTTGATAGTTGCTAGAAGACATTTGCAGTGACGGTTACCTCAAGCCACATCACATAACCCAGCCCCACCACACTAATGCTCTCTGGTTTGGCATCCTCTGTAGCGAGGTCAAGCACTTTGGTTTGTGAGAAATTCACGATCTTTACACCTGCTTTACACAGGTGGTCTACAGGTCATGGCCAACCATGTTATTGCTTATTTAATCCCACAGATATGCCTGGCATTTCAGAAACCAAGCAAAATCACAGTCTCCCAAAATCTGCTTTAACCCATAAGTGTTTTCTAGAGGTCTGCATGGATCCAAACACAAGATCAGGTACTCCTGGATCAGTTACAGGAGAAACATAAAACATGAAGTAGAAGGGATACAGGGTGATGAAGCCAAGAAACGGAATGGGTTTCTTGGGCTCTTTAACCCATGTGGTGTGGCAGAGGAAGGACAAAGCCAGTGATCTGGTGCATTTTCACAGTACTGGGAACTGCAAACCAAATGCTCATCAAGAAAGAAGTAAGTATTCTTTTGTACAGGTATGCTAGTGCCTGGAATACCCATACTGTTGCTTTTTAGTAGTAACCAACTATATTACCTAACCTTGTCCTTTTTCTACCTATCATGCTTTTTAATCTAATGCACTGTTAATGAATATTAAAAATCCTCAAGTAAGATAAACAAAAATGCAATATAAATGAGCATGTATCCACATACCTGTCTTCATGCTTGTGGACCTTAGCTGGCATCACTCACCATAATGAATTTGATGAAAGGAGAAACCATTTAAATCTAAATGAACTTCTCTATTTTACAACCCTGTTGCAAACTTACCTTATTTCTGTCTTGTATGACCAGCACCTTTCCATTGTTTTCATCCAATACAGCACCTATTGGAGAGACAATATTGAAAAACATGTTGAACAGTTCAGCATGTTTTGATAAAGTGCGACAAACCCTAATGATCATTATCAGAACTAAAGAATGCAAGATCAGAATGTCTACAGATAACCCAGCAATGCTGCTTTTTTCAGCAGGAATGTGTAATCTTACTGAAATAAGAGATTTTTTTTCCCCTTGATTTTGTTCAAATAGCCATGATGGGCAAGAATTTTTCTCCAGTGAAATTAATGACAAAACTGCTTGCTGCAATGAAGACTTGTGTGTTTTCTGCCTGATAATACTCAAATTTTAATACTCGGGGGGCTGACTGTACTGCTAAGGAAAAAATTCCAGCAACTGAATGCACTCATACTGCACTGCCCATGTAACAGCTGATGACAGTGCACAGTCTCTGATTAACTTGTTAATCAAAAACCATTACTCCCAAGAGGAAAAATGACGCTTTCACTTCATTTAAAGAATTACATCTATTAGAATGTATGAATGAGAAATTCAGCTTTTCCGTGCATCCTCATGCTGAGCCCAGGAATTTCTCCCACAGAGTGAGTTTTCCTACTTTTTAAAACCCAAGTACTTGCATGTCTAAGCATCATGTCACTCTCATTAGTCATAGTGTAAAAATGTCTTCCCTTTAAAACAGGCATTCTGTCAGATTTTAAAGCTGTGGCTGTGGTGAGCAGAATGAGTACAGCAGTGCAGTTTACCAGGTTCTTTTCCACATCAGTCATGCATGGGTTTAAAATTAGTGGGTAATGATAAAAAAAAAAAAAAAAGTGCTTCTGCCACTGTACAGCAAGAAGAATATATGGATAGCTCTGTGATGATATACACATTTAAAATGCTATGGAGAAATATTTCCACAGAAGGGAATCATTAAGACATGAGTGTCCAGCATTCTTTTTTATTCTTTTTTAAAGAATACGTGGCAGAATTATGTGTAGGAGGAATACTTAAAAAATGAAATACTAGTTCTCCTTCAAGGTATGTCAAAGGATGTGCTTTAAGAGGGTAGTCACGAATTTGCTTCCCATGATTTATGACTATGATCTCATTTCTCTTGTAAATACTTAGCAATGCCCAGGTTCAAGTACTGTATTGATCAAAAGAGGGGAAAAAAGGGAAGTGGGAGTTTTTGATGCATGCTGTGATTGTGGGGATTATTTTCTAGAAAAGCCTTTTTTAGCTTGATGGTTTGCTGAGGCCTGCAGGTGGACTGCTGAAGACAGGACACTGCAGTATGAACCAGACAGAAAGAACTCTCCTTTTTTCCCCAAAAACTGATGCCTGTGACTGTAGTTTCTGGCCATAAAATTCTCTGAGATATCCAGAATCTCTGACAGATGAAACTTAAATGCAAAGCAAGAAGTAAGAAATAGCACTGATAGGCTTTGCACTCTGGTCATGTTTTCCCAAGCAAAATTGAGAATCCCCTGCTGCAGCTCACTAGGCTGCACCTGCTCAGTGAGGCCAGGCTCTGCCCATCGGCTCACACCCATGGTTTTGAGAACTTCCACTCTTTAAATCATCCAGCCCCAGGATAACTTTCCAGAAAGGTTCATGCTTGAGACTACCCAGGCAGGCACTAGTACAACACTGCTTTCTTTTGACTGCTTTTTGTTGGTAGGGAAGAATCTTACGTTTAAAAGCTCTGAGACAACTCCAGATAATGCGTAATGGAGGGGAAAAATACCTTCCCCCTGGCAGTTTTATTTACAATCGATGTAAGCATGTGACAAGATGTTCATAACAGCAGACCAGTTGTCTGGCAAGCACCCTTGAGGGCTTGCTTTATAAACATCACGAAGCAGCAGCAGTTATTGATTTGTAAAACAGCCTGGTGCCTTCTTTTAAATCACTTGTGATTGCATGGACAGCCATGACTACATAAGGCATCCTCCCAGCAGGCTGACCTCCATGCAGTGGCTCGCTCCACACAGTTCCTTAAGTAAAAGCTTCTTCCTTTCGCTTTACTCTTCCTTCTCAACTTCTCTTCTTATGCTATTGTTGTGGGGCATATTTACAAATATGTCACTTTCTGGATGGCAGAGAACTTCCCAAGTGCTTTTCAAAAACGCCTCAATCATTTCATTCACCAGAAGCTTTCCTGCCCCTTACATATTTTGAAAACCCTGCCGCCTACAAACGGATGCAGTAAGTTAGCCGGGAGATGCATCACATATTCCACTATTTCTAAACAATAATGGCCAAGCCCTATGAGTAACATTTGCTACTTTCTCTTCTTGGCGACTCTGATCTAGTCTGGCCAATATGGCCTGACCTTGCTTATTCACACCTTTGTCATCCCTTGGCTGGCTAAGGGTAAGGCAGCAGCCCTGGATGTGCGGTGTTCACCGCACAGGAAGCCACAGACAGTACAACAACAGCTGCTGGTCTGCTTGGCAGTGCAGGCTCTGCTGTTTATCTCCAGAATGCTCAAGGGACAAAGTCTTGTCTTTAGCTGGCTGGCCACAGTGCTGAGATGAGGACTCTCAGCAGCGAGTTTGTTTCTCCTTACTGCAGAAGCTATCATAGAGTCATGAAGGTTAGAAAAGACCACTAAGAGCATCCAGTCAACCATCAGCCCATCACCACCATGCCCATTAAGCCATGTCCCTAAGTGATTATTCTAAGAGACAGAGTTTTTCTGCACAAGAAATAAAAACCTGGAGTTTGGCACATGCACACTGCTGATGTAAAGTGTAATCATATTTAAATATTTTGGTATTAGAATAAAATGAGTTAAAAATAGAACAGAGTGCTTCTGCTACCCAGGACCTGTTTGATGAGGTAGAAAGGTAACAGGTTAAACACATGCCAGGTGGTGACCACACTGCTTGGTGCGCTCCTGCAGTGTATTCCACATCCACTGATGGTGCATAAAACAGGAAAAAAAATATTGCAGTGATTGCTTTCATATGCAGAAATGTCAGCTTACTTCACCAAATGCCTTTCTGAGGTCTTCATCCATTAAAAGGATTTCCAACCATGAATAAGAATGGACAGATTTGAAAAGCAGTAGCACAGTATATACGTTATCTGTTGTGTAATATTTATATATGTGCAAAAACTGTGAAATCCGTATCTCCCCATTTATTAAACTGCTTCTTTTCTCAGAGATTTTGTTTTCTACTTTCACAGAATGTAACTGAAGTGATCAAAAACACAATAGCAAATGATATTTTGAAAGTGCAGGCTTTCCTGCTATATTTTTTCTAAATTGATTTTTCTTACAGTGAGCCCTTCCTAACAACCACTGGGGCCACAACACTCCCACTGCACGATTTTCTTTTAGGCAGCACTTTCAGCTATGCACAACCTACTGCAGAAAAATCCCCTTTCAGTTAGTCACATTTCCTCAAAAATGCAAGAAATAAAAGGATTAACACGGTGCTTTTTTTAGGAGAATGCATTATCTTAACTCGAGTTTAATGCCACATATTTTAATGGTGAGATTTTCGTCCATCAGGAAAACATGCTCTAACATGTCCATTGAAAAACCTAGCCTGCCTTCAGCTTCCACGCTGCCCTCTGCTGGCTTTGTAGCTGCAAGCTCCCACAGCACCGTTTGGTAATTGAAGGCATTGCTTTTCGAACGCTCACTTCGAACCTGACCTTCTGTTGCCAACAGCCCAGCTCCTGTCAAAGCAGGACGGGTCACTCGGCCCCTCGCAGCCAAGGCCGAAAAAGCGAGGACATTCAGGGGGAGATGTGCTGCCCTCTGCCGTACTTGCCACGTGCACCAGGCCAGCAGGGCCTGAGCCGACACCAGCCTACAAGAAATTGCTGAGCGATGTGTCCGGCAGTTGTGTGTCTGTGGATGACAGGGAGGGAAGGCAAAAGCGTGCACATTTGATGAGGCTGAGTTCAAGCTGACTGTGGTTTTGGCTCGCAATTAGTTCCTTGCAGTGTGGTGTGTAAGAAATGGGACACCGTCTTCTTGTTCCTGAGTTTCCTTGCTTTTTAGAGCAACCTTTCCAGCAGTGGTTGGGGGGAGGTCTAGATGGGCCTAGGTATTGTCCAGGTGCTTGGGGCATAGCCCTGTTACACAGACACGTCAGAGCAGCTTCTGGACTGTGACGCTTGTAGCCAACGGCTGCGCCAGCTCCTTAGCAATCACTGCCGCTTCCGTCTGCCCTGTGCACAGACTTTCCTCAAATGGAATGGCTGCAGAAATCAGAAGATTGAGAAACCTCTCTGTGCGCTGGCTTGCTTTTAGCAAAGCGCGTGGTTACACAGACGCACTCGGGGCAGAACGGCTTCACTCGGTGGAGCGATCCCACGTTCCTATTGCTATTCCCACGCTTGCTGCTGGCCTTCCCGCGGCAGCTCCGTGCCACTCACCTGCGACTCCCAGCTGGTGGCTGGCGAAGGCGGGCAGCCTGCTGGGCCCCTCGCCCAGCCACCGCGTCAGGGTGGCCGAGCCCGACTCCGCGTGATGGAAGTCAAAGCCCTGCGACGCGGCCACGGCCGCCAGCCCGCTCTGGAGGATGGGAACGTGGAGCCAGACGGCGACCCGGCCTTCCCGCTGCCACTGGGCGACCGAGGCTGGAAGAGAAACGCGGGGTCGCCGGTCAGGGCGCAGCCCTGGAGACGCGAAGTTTAGGACAGACCGCCACCCAGCCAGCTTCCAGTGGGGCACAAGGGAGGGTTTCTGCGGGGACGCCTGTGCTCGGGCCCGACGCTCGCGGGCCTAACAAACACGTGTGAGGGGGAGGCAAAGCAGCGCCGTGCCGTACGCGGCGTTAGCTTACCGGCGGCACGGCGCCGCTCTCGCCCAGCCGCGCGCACCCACCTCCCCGCCCGCCCGGCTGCGCCGGCCCCGTGCCCGCCACTTGCCCCGCAGCCAGCGCCCGAAGGCGGCCCGCTCCCGGCGGCGAGGCGGGCGCAGCTCGGCCAGCTCCACGCTCACCCCGCCGTACTTGTCCGGCCGAGGCCGCGGCCCGCCCCAGCCCCCCCCCGCCGCCGGACCCCGGCCCCGCGCCCCGCGCAGCGCCCGCCACAGCGCCGGCCCCGCCATGGCGCAGCGGGAAGCGGCCGCCCCGGGGGCGGCGCCGGCCTCCGCCTCCGGAAGCGCCGCGCGGCGGCCGGCGGGCAGCATGGCCGCCCGGCGAAGGAGCAGGGGACGGCCGGCCCCGGGCGGGAGCTCCCCGCTGGCCGGCGGGGCCGAGGGCGGGCCGCCGCTGCTGAGCGTCGCCGAGGCGGTGCAGGCAGGTACGGGGCCCGGACGGCGGGAGCGGCCCCGGGGCCGGGATCTGCCGCCCCGAAGCGGCGTCGGCACCGACGGCCTTTCGCTGCGGCAGACGCGAGGTCTGCTCGGTAAACGGCGCGAGGGCCCGGCTGCTCGCCCGGCCTTCGGTGCCGCGGGAACGCGCTCCGCCTGTGCGCGGCCCGTGCTGCCGAGGCGCGGCCTGCGGGCGTGCTTGTCTGGGAGCGCGGGGCGTGCGGCGCGTGTCCCGTGCGCGGAGCGGTGATGTGCTTCTCCTGAACCTTTCAGAAGATGACAAAATCCCCAAGATGTTCCGGAGAGCCCTGGCGCAGCTGTCTCTGAACGGCATGAAGGCCGCCAACATCTGCATCGGTCGCCCGGTGCTGCTCACGGCGGCGGGAGGAAGGCAGGAGGTGGGTGAGGCCCCGGCCCCTCCGTACTCTGCTCCTCCTTTGGGCAGCCCTCGCGTTCCCGTCCTCTGGGGAACTCGGTGCTGCTCGTACCTTAGCCCTCCGTGGAACAAGGCTGCGACCTAATCCTCCTTCTTCCTCAGCCCATGTTTTTATTAATATTGCTTACTTTGGAGGACTGACTGTGGGGCCACGGACAGCTGTTTGCTTTGAACCTGCTTTAAATGGTATCCTGGCTTCTACCAGAAGTAGCGTTGCCAGCAGGACTGGGGAGACGGTTGTCTCCCTGTACTTGTCACTGATGAGGCCATATCTCAGTTACTGTGTTCACTTTTGGGGCCCTATCTACAAGAAAGACATCCATGCCCTACAGTCTGTCCAGAGAAGAGCAACAGAGCTGTGAAGGGTCTGGAGCACAAGTCTTACACTTAAGACTGAGGGAGCTGCGGTTGTTCAGTCTGTAGAAGAGGAGGCTCTGAGGAGACCTTATGGCTCTCTACAACTGCCTGTCAGGAGGTTGTGGGAAGGTGTTAATTAGCATCAGTCTCTTCTTCCTGTGTGATAGGATGAGAGGTGATGGCTTCAGGTTGCACCAGGGGAGGTTCGGGTTGGACATTAGGAAAAACCTCTGAAAGACTGGTGATGTACTTGCATGGGCAAGGGAGGTGGTGGAGTCACTGTCCCTGGAGGTGTTCAAGAAACGTGTGGATGTGGCGCTGAGGGACACGGTTTAGTGGACAATATTGGTGGTAGGTGGATGGTTGCACTATATGATTTTAGTCATCTTTTCCGACCTTACTGATTCTATGATTCCTCCAGGTCTGCACTGCCTGGCCCACTCCAGGCTTCCCAGGTGGGAAGATTGGGCTGAGTGACACCACACAGAAGAGCCTGAGAGTCAGAGTGGGTGATACCATCACTGTGCAGCCCGTGACTGGTGCGGTCATCCAAGCAGAGGAAGTTGCTGTGAAGATGAGGTATGGACTATCTTGTCCCCTACCAATGTGCCTACTGCAAGGCATCTGCTTTGCACTGCATACTCTTAGAAGGTACCATTTTTCTTTCATGCTTGCATGGAATTAGTATGTAGGATCCAAGGGAATGGCATGGGGCCGTGTCAGGAGAGGGTCAGGTTGAGTGTTAGGAAGAGGTTGTACAGCAGAGGGTGGTGGGCATGGAACAGACTGCCCAGGGCAGTGATTATGGCCCTGAGCTGCCAGAGTTCAAGGAACATTTGGACAATGCTCAGACATGTTGTCTGATTTTTGGGTGGTGCTGTATGGATCCAGGAGTTGGAATTGGTAATTCTTATGGGTCCTTTCCAGCTCAGGGTATTGTCCAATTCTTTGAAAGTTAAGCATCCACAGATGCTTGAAGGAGGAAGGCTGAAGTTTAATACCTGATGACTAACTGCTGCCTCCTGTGAGGGCAGCAGAGTGGGTCAGCTGCAGAGTGAGGAGATCTCAGCTGAGGGATTAGTGCTGTTGTGGAGAACACAGTGCCACAAAGGCCGGTAGTGTGAAGACATTCTTCCTTTTGTGTGAAAGTAATAAGCAGCGATGTTAGCCAGTCTTGAGCGCAGTCAACTCCTGAAGCTGAGATCAGGCTTTTGACAAGTGTGTGTGTGTGACTGCATGGTCAAGGTGGGTTCTTTAAACTCCTAAGTCACTTGTAAGGCCCAAGGATGAGCTCTGCATAGTGTTGATATTAGGTTAGAAAGAACCAGAAGGAGCCTGTGTTGTGGCTGTTGTCATTAGAGGTTGTGCTGCAAGCTTCTTCCTGAGGAACTCCTGGTGAGAAATGCCATGGCTGGGGCAGTGGAGGGCTGACAGGTTGGGGAGAGCCCTCAAAGCTTCACCTATTATGTGTGTGGTTTTTACTTATTGGAATGTTTTTTTTTTTTTTTAAACTGGAAACTCTCGCAGAAGGGTTTTTTTTTTTCCCCCTCTGAATTCACTAAGGGTAGAGAGCAGAAAGTGCAGATTAAGGCTGTCTTGAAATTACAAAGGCTTTGAAAAATTAGCTGTTTATTGATCTGCTTATCTTTGTCACTGACCTAACGTTCCACAGACAGGACTTGGGTCAATGCAGAATCTGGTTACGATTATTTCCTAAATAAAGCTATTTTGTAATCACTTTGAAAAGTCTCCCAACACCTGTAATTTCTGTAAGAAAATGAAAAAATCATGTCATTGCAGCTTTTTGCTACAGCTAATTTAGTCCTATAGGAAGTTTGGTTTGATGTCACAATACTTGACTGTTATTATAAACAGTTTGGTTATAAAAGGCATAAGGTTTGAATTTTGGGTGGTCCTGTGCAGACCCAAGAGTTGGACTTGTGCATCCCTTCCAGCTCTGGATATTCTGTGCACCTGTGCACCTGATAAGGATGAAGTGAGAGGCTTCGTTCGTGTGTAACTTCTGAAATACTTGTGATAACTGTAATTCTTTTTGAAACTGTTTCAAAGAGAGAATTTTCCTTCTGAAGAAGGACTTTGTGCCAAAATCCTTCACTCAGGCTCCTAGAAATGCTATACATAGTGTGCCCCCAAATTAAAAGTCACATAAATTACAGTTCTTCTAGAATGACTCTAGGAGAGAACACATGCAAACAGGACTTTGTTTTAAGCCTACTGATTTACTGCAAACCACTGTAGTAAATTACAGTGAGTTGATATGTACTAAGTTAACAGTAAGTTTACAGCCAATCTATCAGATAAGAATATTAGTTATTAGAAGAATAAATGGAATCCTGTTGTCCCAGAATTTCTTACTTTTCTAGATGCTTTACAGGTATAATTTATTCTCTGAAAATTTGTATCTCTGGGGATTTGCTTGTGTGCATTATTTATTTTCCAGTTAAAACCAACCTTCAGTCTCAGACCCCAGCAGTGCAATTGAGTGTGTGTTTGCTTGTCAGGAGTGGCTATGGCATTTTGAGGGCTCCCCTCTGATAGCAGAATGCCTCTTTCCCTCATGTTACTTTTTTGATTGCTGAAGCTGAGAAATGGATTTTTATTTCTAGGCTTGGAGCTCCCTCTCTTGGTCATAATTTTATTTGCAGCTGCTGTGTCTGATTCAAATGTTTTTAGTGATGCTGTTCGCCTCTCTGTGACGCTTACAGGGGCTGACCTGTGGAATGGACTCAATATATAATCTAGATTTGTAAATGTAACTTACTCTATTGCTTGTTGCAGCATTTTGTATGAAAAATGGAACAAAATTACATATAAACACTCCTTTTGGTAGCTGTGTGACTAATATCTTTGAAGTTGTTGCTGGAATCAAAGACTGTAAGGAGTTCGTTTATCTCTTCTGATTGTGGGGTTAAATCTCAATGTGTAAAGTTGGTGGTATTCGTTGTGCTGGTGCCCTGGTGGCATAGACTCCGTTTTGTTTTTGTAGCAGTTAGTGATTGAAAAAATATTGTTTCTTCTTACCACAGGGACAAAGATGCCCATATTAATGCTGAGGAAATGTCTGTCTGTCTGCTGAGAAACTTAGGTATAAATTTTGTTGCTTTTCTTTTGACTGTTCAGTTTTTTATAGTGCAGTGGAAGGTCACAGTTTGGATAGAAAAGCAGAGAGTTTCCTCTGTTTTCAATTGAGGGCTTATGCCAAAATAGAAGGGATTATTCTTCTCACAGGGATCTTCTTTGGGCTAAATCATATTACTATGATTCAAATATCTGACTTGTCTTAATCCTGCTCTTTCTTTCCTTTGTACCTACGGCTGTTTCAAGATACTGTTGTTGAGCTGTTGTTGTTGGCTTCCTGGCTGATGGACTTTGGGGCTGTTTTGTGTTGTGAAGAAAAAAAGAACGATACTATGCATTAAGAACAAGATAAAGGATCAGTACTGGTGTGAAATCCCATGCTCTGAATCTTTAGTGTATTGATAATAAATAAACAAAATTACTTTTCATTGGGTAGCAAATGTCTGTAAGTAAGGAAAAAATAAAACCAGTGTGTTTTTCAAGGTATTGAAATTCAAAGTTTTAATTTCTCTTCTCAATAATAACCTTCTGGTTTAGGGATATATAATAACAGTGCTGGCAAGCTAAGAAGCAGGAAGCACAAACTGGATTCCAGATTTGTGAGTTTGGCTGGAAATAATAACTCCTGTTTACATTACTGCTTTTTTGTGCCCGTAGGGTACATTCAGATCACATTTCCAGATCTCTCTCTGCCAACACAGAGATAAAACTTTACCTTCTGTAGATCAAGGCTTAGGCTGAATATGAAATGCTGTGAACCTATGGGGCACACAGCAAATACAGTATTAATTCTGTAATCCTGCTGTGCACACTGTGAACACTTGAGTTCAGAACACTCAAGTAATGGTGGGCTTAGTACAAGAGTTTATGTATGATGACAAATGTTTATCTAGTAAAGTCTTCTTATGTATAAAAGGATCATGTAAATTATGTAACTACCTTCTGCGGTGTTAATTTGTAGCACTCTTTACATTTACTGTAAAGGCTATCCTAAAATTATTGCCACCAATTACTTTTATCAACTTTCTCCTTTTCTTTTTTTTTCTTTTCAATTCTCTCACAGATGGGAAAGTTGTTTTACCAGAAAATCTCCTGGCATTCAATTTCTATGGCAAACTGTGTAACGTGGTGGTAATGAAGGTGAAGGGGACTGACAGTCTGGAGCTGCATGCCCAGGCTGGTGCCATTTCCAGCGAGGTGTGTGAGCCAGACCTGGAGAAATCTGACTTGGAGACGAGTGCGCTGGATCTGTCCTTACAGCTCAGCAGGATGGACATTGATGAGGATCCAGAGGGTGCATCTGCAAGCACTCCATGCAAACTGGTGTGTCTGGGTTCACCAGTTACACCCAGTTCTGCTGTGGCAGCCGCTGGTCAAGGTTCTCAGGGTGATGAAGCCTACAGCAGGGAGGGTACTGCAGACCTGGCTGCTGGATTGGAGCTGCCCAGGAAAGGAGGCGGTGAGGGACTTCCATCGGCTGCCAAACCTGGAGCATTCAGCAGCACAGACACTTTTTATTACATTTCTTCAAGAACTAGAATCAATTTTATAGAAACTAGAATGAACATAGCAGAAGATAGTGACCACGGACCCCAAGTTACCTATGACATGATAGGAGGTTTAAGCAGCCAGCTGAAAACTATTAGAGAAATGGTTGAACTGCCCCTGAAGCAAGCTGAACTGTTCAAGAGTTACGGTATGATGCTAAGAGTTGACTTTCTTCACTTGATACTAGTTATTTTTTTCCTTTAATGCGACTTTTTTTTGTCTTATAAACCAAGTTATTTTTACCAAAATATGCACTGAGCTTTATGTCATGCTGATCCGCATACCTGAGTGTCCAAGCATTGTCAAACTGTTTTACAGTTTGTACTACATGGCTACGATGGAGATGTAGTGGTTAGCTTGTGTGAAACATAATTCAGTAGGAAAGTAACATGTATCTATCTCTAGGACAACTCAAATATGCTTAGGCAGAGTTTATAGCAAATAGTAAAGACTTTATACATGGACATTTGCAGATGTTTCTTGTATTTTCCCAGGTTTTATTTATTTATCTATTTATTTAGATGGAGTCAACTAATCATATTTTTTTAAGTTGAGAAAAATGAGGTGAGCTGTTGTTATCTCTGTGCATCGCAGGGTTCCTGTTAAATGTTCAGGAAGTGTTCCCCCGACTGCAGTGTGTTTCTTATGCAAGTGCAGGGTTTAAAAATCCTAATGGTTACTGTTGTCATATTTTAATCTATATCTAATGTGTACATGAAGAGTTTTTGTAATGAAGATAAAACTGCACTGTGTGTTTATCTCAAATGGATCTGTCCGTAAAGTAGGCACACCTGCTCCTTGTACATGTCTAGGTGCACATCACTGTGAGGTAGGGCTCTTACTTATAAATACTTCTTTTGTATCATGTCTTTGAGGCTCTTATTTCCCTGCATTGCCTCTCCCCCCCACATCCATTGAAGCGGAGGTGATATCTATCATCCATCACTGTGACAAATTCCCTAATACTCAGGCCCTGCTCAGGCATGAGCTGAGTGCCTGCCAGTGGGATGCTGTGAGGAGCCTCCTTCCCTGCACTGTCCAGCTCTGACCTCCAACCCCAGCATCACCACGTGTTCTTGTGTTGACCCAAATGTTGCTTCAGCAACAATGTTCTTCGCACTTGGCTCCCAGTGTATCCAGTCAGACTCTGCTTCTTCCACAACCACAGGAGTGTTGGGAGTGGAGAAAGTGGGGCTGCCCTGGAGGCCAGAGCTGCCATGTGGCTCTGTATCCTGCCGTACCAGAAACACCACACGAGGGAGCAGTGTGTGCTGGAATTGGCTGTTAGAAAGTGAGCTGTCTGCAAAGGCACTATTCCTGTCCTCTGTCAATTAGCAGATCAGTTTTGCCCTTTTGAGTTCCTAAGACTCAGTCTTTGTGCTACATCAGGTATCTTACCCTCTGTCACTGCGGCAATGCACTTCATCCAAAGTTGGTCCCCTCTTTTGGCTTCTTAATTTTCACTTTTTGCTTTTGGCTTTCTACTCTCTCAATTTGCCTCTGCTGGTCTGAAATTTTTTTTTTTCCAGCTGGGGTCACAATCTAACTTTACTGTGGTCTTCTGTAGC